>OY728122.1:1409419332-1414419332 GCA_963277665.1 Viscum album
ATTCCATTAATAATCCCCACACACCCAGAACCACAAGAACAAGATGCTCCATGTATGAATCACATGGAATGAGATCCTCCTCACCTGGAATGAAATCCACTTATGAAGGGTAGCTTCCATTAATAATCCCCACACCAAATCTCATTGGTTCATATTTCATGACATCAAAGTCAGGTATAATACTTCCTCTGGTTTCTCTCACCGAGCATGAATCACGGGGATTAGAGGTTAGTAGTGACTATGACATCCAACCTCTGCCTCAAAGGGAATCCTAATGAGTGTAATCCCTAGCAACCATGTCCCTAAAATGGACTTCTCGTATGTGTAATCCCCAACCACCTGATCTAATTTCATGGGACTCATACTTAGTTATAAGTACCATCCTTTTTGAACAATGTGGTATGTGATTCTCAACACACCCGAATATGTAGAAAGCCTTTCTGAGGTCCAAACCCAACATCTACAACCTTCCTAGTCTTGTCCAAACCACATCTCTGTTAAGATCATTCCATTTACCTGGGAGACCACATCTCCTCGAGTTCCATCGAGCATATCAATGTGTAATCCCCACATCATCTCTTACTAAGAGATATCCTCTTGTGAAAGGAAGCTTATATGTGTAATCCCCACAACATCCATCATCAACACTCCCTCCACGATGCAAGAATACTTACTGCATTACGTTAAATTGAATGGAATGGTCCTATCACATAGAGTTAAACTACGGAATTGAACTACGTGGGTTTTGATCTCTCTCTCCTAAACAGGGTATATAGGTTGCCTCTTGAAGGTTAAATATTAACCAGGGGTAAAACTACCCACTCCCCTTTGGGGTGAACCTCATTGATCCACCTCCTACATGTCTTGATCTACCTTCGTGGTGTGACATATTCCCTTTATGAGACACACCTCCTGGATCTACCTCCATTGTTATTCAAATCAATCATCCTTAACAATGTGATGTCTTCCCTTTATGGTTCACACCTCCTAGGCTCGCCTCCACAGGAATCTTTATACATCCATTATTAAACCTTTCTATTGATCCCTCTTAGGAACACACCCCCTCAATCCACCCCCACGGTGTGTCTTGATCAATCCACCCAATCTCCATAATGCTTTAAACTCGTGACCCCATAAAAATATCTCATGTTAAACATGGTATTTCTAAGCTGAAATCTTGGGAAGATATGTGAACATGGTCTCAGCTACCTCATGTAAAACATGCGAAGTCTAAGGTGAAATCCATGGAATCTATGCACCTTTTTCATTAGATACCTCAAGATCGTCACAGGATTCCTTTCATTCTATATCTAAATATATTTCCATGAGATTACATCTTATGAATAACAAGATAAGTGACCAATGTTCCTAGATTCCATACATGCTAGAAATTCTCAATGTGACTACTCCCTTGACCAAAGGATGCTTCCTTGTCAACACCCACTAGAATTTTCAAGCATAAGTAGTTTAATTCACAAGGATACGCAAAGATATGGAACCAGAAATGAGTTCCATGAACATGACTTAACTCTATGAGGGAGTCCCAAAATAGGTGATGGATTTTGAGGAAGAATACATGGAAGGAGGAACCGATATCGCATCATCTTATTTTGATCAAGGATCATACAACAATGATGAAAGTTATAAATTCTACCCAGCTATGGAAAACAAGAATATGGGAGAAAATTGTGATGCCATCACGCATCTGTACAAAGGGCAATGTGCCCCATCAAAAGCATCAGAAACATAAATTATGAACCAGATAGTAATATATTATCCTCAATATGGGTACTAGTACCATTCAGAGCATCAATAAATTATAATTTCACATGATCTAGTTCTCAAGCATCATGCCCCTCTAGAAAAAAGTGGTCCCATCATGGAACTCACTAGAAATTGGGGTAGTTAAATGTTGGGAATTCTGGTCTATGACATCATCATTGTAGATATATATCTTTATCAATGGATCATTGGATGAAGTTTGGGAATTCATAATTTCTTCCCCTGTATCTTTACTAATAGTTGAATCCCCAATCCAACACCTATAGACACAAAGGCAAGATAATTTCTAACATGGTGATCCTATAAGACTCCAACACCACCATGACTTTTTCCAAGACTATGGATACCAGGAACACATGTCCCATCTCACCTTCTAAAATTATCCCAAGTAGGGTGATAGACACCCTCGTATGTCAGTACAAGAAAAAAGGGGTCATTCCTATAATGGATATAGCGCACCATGACCTACAGGCTTTAGAGACTCACTGACACTGCTTTCCCAAAGGCTCGCATTGGGAACCACTACTCCCCATTCCAACCAAAAACTGCTTCAGGAGCCTCTCCCCAAAAAACTATCATGACTCTCTCCCCTACGTGGAGGAGGTGGGAGATTCCTAAGTCATCATGGATATGACTACATCCTGGAAGCCGCCAAGGAGGGATCCCACTAGGGCATGTCAGTACCATCAATGACTGGTCCTTTAAAATGAGAAACATGTGAATTGTATAACTACTCTACTGGCCCTGATCCAGACCACCCGACATAAACATATTTCTCATTCTTAGAGGAATTCCCTCAAAGGGATATCAACTTCCAAAGCTCATGTTTCTCCTACTACCACTGGCATATTTTTACAGATACCTATAACCAATGATCAGGGATCAATCTTTTATCTATTGGGATTGAGACCCCAGCCACCCTATAAATAGTCTGGGTTGAATCTATCAATCATTGGCGCCACTAGTGCTAGTTACAGTCTGAACTGTGATGATGAGTTTCAGTGTGGAGGTCCTCCCTATGTCGTCACCAACCACAATAGAGGTCAATCACACTCTTACAGTCATTTTGAAGGTCCTCCTCATTCTATTTCTAGTTCTAGCAAATTTCCTCCCCACCTCGACAACTGTTACAGAGGTCCTCCCCATGTTATCATCAATATTCTATGTGGTGGTCCTCCCCATTTTCCCACGAGATAGAGTGTGTTTATTCCCCTATTAATCAATAACCAATACAGTGGTCCTCTCTATAATCATAATTCCAAACATGGAGGTCCTCCCCATGTTGTATCTACTCAACTTGAAGGTCCACCTCACACTTTTTATAGCTCAAGAGGAGGTAATCCCCACTCCATCATCAATCAAATTGGAGGTCTGTCTACTTCATAGACAATTAGTATGGAGATCCTCCTCGTGCTATCACATCACCACAACATAGAGGTCCTCTCAATGTTATATCCAACCAATGTAGAGCTCCCACACACTCCTTTAACAATCAACATGGAGTCCCTCCCCATGTTTCCACCATAATCAGCAGAGGACCTCCCTACTCCACCACCCATCAAAGTAGAGGTCCTCCTCACTCACATAATCAACATGGGGTTCCTCCCCATATTACCAGCAACAAAAGAAGAGGTCCAACCTGTTACATCAATATATATAGTGGAGTTCATCTCAACTCCTATAGTAGTCAAAGAAGACATCCTCCCCGCTCTGGAAAAATTGATACAGAGGCCCTCCATGTGTCCCAATTGATCAAAGAGGAGGTCCTACATGTACTGTCACCCACTAGCACTGAACTCATCCCTATGATTAAAAACATACATGTCTTGAATAAATATCCTGTGGTAGAAGGTAGAACTACCGCCACCAAAGTCATTATTCTGGGAAGCACCAAGTCATTCTCAATCCAGTTCGCTTATCAATTCTGAGGAAGAATTTGATTCAATGATGAAGCCTTCACCCCAGTTTTCAATATCAGGTTCTGGGGTTAGAGACCAATAGGTGAATTTCATCATCCTGGAAGGTGAGATTCATATAATTCCCAAAACCTTATGTAGGTACATGTGTATGGGGGATGATTTTGTTCCCTTTTAGCGGACTATGGTGCAACAACCTCTATCATCATCAGTTTTGATCTTTACCACTACTAGAGACCACATAGATTGATTCTGTAATGTTATAGATGTGTAGTATATTGTTGAGTTTTCAATAAGTTCAACTTTCCTATCACATGAGGTGGTAGTGAATACCCATCCCTATAAGGATGTAATGATGTGATTGCCACCACTCTCAAGATATGACCCAACATGTTGGGAAAAATCAACTCATGCAGTAGCTCCTCCACTGGTCAGTCAACCTCTTCCCCAATCAACATCCTTTACACCACCCATATACCATCAATCACTGATCAAATCTCGGTCTATCAAAGAGAAGGGCATTTCTTCTGAATAAGAAAGCATGTGGGATACTCTAGCTACGGTCATTTGTTAGTGGTATTCCAGAATAATGAATCTTCTAACTTCAACATCATAGATCCCTCACCAAGGATTAGGTTTTGTTCTTCTACTAGGAATTTTGGATGACGTGTTTTCACCTTTATGACATTGATTTGGTCTACCCTAGAATTCGGGAGCACTTTGACAACATCAATCAGTAGTTTTTGATAGTTGTGTTGGAAGTGCTCCTATTGGCCCAACACCCTGCATCTTCCATCTATCACCAGAACCTCCAACAAAGATGTGTTAAGAAATTCATAGTGCTCCACAGAATTAGACAACAAACATCCTTGCACATAAAGATCCATTTCTAGGGAAAGTAAACTGCTCTCCACTTCATACCAATCTTGTGTCAACCTGACTTACACATTGATATTCATGGTCTAACTCCATTAATCGTTAAGGTGAATATGGTTTCCCTGAGATATACTATTATGGGGGAACTGACATAGGATCTGAAAAATAAAACCCACAACCTAGGGTATCACAATATTAGGTGGACCCTCATACAGGTCCTCACACTCGCCTACAATGGAAGACTGTTGGCCTTGGGAATCACTCTACATCATTGTCTAGAAGTAAAAATGCTAACAAGGGTAAAGAGAATATTAGGACCTCTAATCCCTTTGATCCATATTATATTATAACAATGACAGAGCTTGATCCGATAATCAAAGGTTTTCTTCAGCACATCCCAGATCATAAGAGGATTATTGGTGACCTCCTTGCTGAGCAGTGCCCGGATTACAACATTTCCTCGACAAAATATTGTCACTCCTCCACCAGGGCATTAGTTCTAGACACAAGTACTTCTTGTCTAGATACTCCCAATCGAGTCTAAAAATACTATTCATCCTGACAGCGTAGAGGTTGGATAATATGAAAAGAAACGATGATTCGATTCTCTGAATCTTCCTAATTTGCGTGATAACCTTATGATTAGTCACTTAAAGTGGATAATGTTCATTGTTAAGATCTTAATACTAATATTTTTAAAATTTCATAAACATCAATTTTAGTCCAATTCAGAAATTGAACTTCATTTCCCATCATTGTGCAATTCATTCTTAGAGTGTCAATTTGGGCCCACTCAATATTTTTCTTGTGTAAACTAAAATATTCATCATTTTAATTTGATATTTTGTTATATTACTAATAAATTTATTTGGAACATTTTTTCTTTTAGGTCTGATGGATGAATCACAAATGAAGATGGATATTTTTGCACCTGAAGGTAGAAACAGGCTGGAAAAAGCATAATAGGCCTAAGGCCCATCAAACAAATGTGGGGCCCATAAACAAAGCCCAATGAATCTCAAATTTATAAAGTATAAATATAAAAATATGAGGATAATTTTATTCAACTGTGGCCAGAGCTAATTCTAATGTTTTCATGACGATAAAGGGATCTGAAGTTGAGATTTAAATGGTGGACCGGACATTAATGCACAGAAATCCGTCCCACCATTTCGACCATAACATCCAAACGGCTCAGAAAAATTTCCTGAACATTTTATAGATAATAGATAATATATGGACGAAGATAATTCTCTTCTACAAACCATCCGTATTCTACCTTCATCAATTACAAATTCACACGTCAATATGGTAGACGAATTGGGACAGTTTTCCGGGTCAAGTTCGAAACGTCAATTTCCTTTTGATTAATCACCCTCCTTTTGACTCTATTAATTGTTGGGGGTGAATTTATTGTGGGGGGGGGGAAGATATAAGGCTCCTAATATTCCTATATATGGATCTATTGGTGAATGGAATAGGGGTGGATATTTTTTTATCATCTTTTGTCGCTTGTTTCATTGTAAGGTTATGATTCCAAGTTTCTTTTGTAATGTCACTAGTGCAGAAAACGTTTTTTACGTCACCATTTTTTACGTCGGTTATATAAAACCGACGTCATAATATGTAAAACGAGGTTTTTTACGTCGGTTATTTCTTAACCGACGTAAAAACCTGTGTTCGGTACACATTTAACGTCGGTTATTTTTATAACCGACGTTATTAATCGCGCGGCTTCGTTTTTTACGTCGGTTATAAAAATAACCGACGTAACAAACGCGGTTTTCGAAGGCCCTTTGATGTCGGTTATTGAATAACCGACGTAACAAACGCGGTTTTTGAAGGCTTTTTTACGTCGGTTCTAAAATAACCGACGTAAAAAAAGAATCCGCAGATGTTTTTGACGTCGGTTATTACATAACCGACGTAAAAAAACGCGGATTTTGAGCCATTTGTTACGTCGGTTATATAATAACCGACGTAAAAAATGAATCGGAGGAAGGTTTTTACGTCGGTTATTGAAATAACCGACGTTATACATGTTTTTAAAACATTTATCACGTCGGTTATTGAATAACCGACGTGATAACTCATTTAAAAATTTACCCAGACCCGTGGATTGTCATTCTCGAGTTTACCTTCGACAGTCGCGACTCGTCTCTCTCGCGCGTAAACCCGAATCGGCTCGTACATTTCGTTGGTTTAGATTCGTTTTGCGATCATCGTTTCTCATATTTAATCTCCTCGGATCAATCATCTAAACTCGCAGCACTCAGGTAATCCTCCCACTCGTTCGTTTTTTTTTCGCGGATAGTAAATATATATGTGTTGTGATTTTTTTGTTGAAACTAGCTAAGATTCTTCGATTGTGAACCCTTTTAACTCGTTTTGGCACCATAATCTTATTTATCATCCCTAGATCTATTTGTTCGACTTGCAATATTGAGTAATTTTATGATTTCACTAATTTTTCATCGTTTTCTATAAATCCCCGAGAGGGTTGGGGCGTGTCCATTTGGATGGGTTGCCCTTTTACAGTTGTTACTACTTTATTCACACACAACCATGGCATAGGTGCATGGATTTGGGGTCGGGGGTGTCCAGGGGGGTTTACAAGGGGGTGGGTGGGTGTGGGGGGCTGTCCAAGGGTGTGGGTGGGTGTTGGGGGGTGTCCAGGGGGGTGTCCAAGGGGGTAGGGGGTGGGGGGTGGTGTCCAGGAGGGGTGGGGGGGCTGTCCAGAGGGTTGGGGGGTGTCCAGGGGGGTGTCCAAGCAGGTCGGGGGTGGGGGGTTGTGTCCAGGAGGGGTGGGGGTGCTTTCTAGAGGGGTCGGGGGCTGTCCAGAGGGGTCGGGGGGTGTCCAGGGTGGTGTCCAAGGGGATGGGTGGGTGTGGGGGCTGTCCAAGGGGGTGGCGGCCTGTCCAGAGGGGTCGGTGGGGTGTCCAGGGGGGTGTCCAAGGGGGTGGATGGGTGTGGGGGGCTGTCCCCGTGGGTGGCGGCCTCTCCAGAGGGTATTTGGGGTTGTCCGGGTGGGTGGGGGGGCTGTCCAGAGGGTTGGGGGATGTCCAGGGGGGTGTCCTAGGGGGTAGGGGGTGGGGGGTGGTGTCCAGGAGGGGTGGGGGGCTGTCCAGAGGGGTCGGGGGTGTCCAGGGGGGTTTACAAGGGGGTGGGTGGGTGTGGGGGGCTGTCCAAGGGCGTGGGTGGGTGTTGGGGGGTGTCCAGGGGGGTGTCCAAGGGGGTAGGGGGTGGGTGGTGGTGTTTAGGAGGGGTGGGGGGGCTGTCCAGAGGGTTGGGGGGTGTCCAGGGGGGTGTCCAAGCAGGTCGGGGGTGGGGGGTTGTGTCCAGGAGGGGTGGGGGGCTGTCCAGAGGGGTCGGGGGGTGTCCAGGGGGGTTTACACATCGATTTGTTTTATATTTAAAAATTGTTATATTCAAATTATGATTTTTTTCATATAAACATATATTTGTCTTATCTAAAAAATATATATATTTTTTCTATTTGTTATAGGTAATAATGAGTCGAAGTTGGATTACGGCACATCAAATGAGCAATGAATATGAGGAAGGTGTTGATGCCTTTTTGGAATTTGCTAAACGAAATGTTCCAAGTAGTGACATTTTTTTCTGTCCATGCCTGAAATGTCTGAATATGAAGAAGTTGAAAAGTAGAGAGATAAAAGATCGTCTGATTTGTCATGGTTTCAATCTGAGTTACAACCCTTGGATTTGGCATGGCGAAACTGGACAGAATGTCACTGATGATAATGAATCGCAAGATGGTAACTCCGATGGAATTGAAGAAATGATTCGCGATATTGTAGCAGAACAAATTGAGATAGAACCGAGAGTTGCACGTCTATATGGTGATGCCGAAAAACTATTATATCCTGGTTGTACAGATTTTACGGTTTTGTCGGCGGTGTTAAGATTGATTAACCTGAAGGCGAAACATGGATGGAGTGACAGAAGTTTTACAGAGCTGCTACAATTGATGAAAGACATTCTTCCAAAAGATAACGATCTTCCAGATTCACATTATAAGGCCAAAAAAATATTATGCCCGATGGGATTGGGATACAGGAAAATACATGCATGTCCGAATGACTGCATTATATATAGGAAGGAATATGAATTTCTGAAAGAGTGTCCCAAATGTGGGACATCACGGTATAAGGTGAAAGAAAAATCACAAGCTGATGTAGAGATTACAAAGCTCCCTTCAAAGGTATTTTGGTATCTTTCTATAATTCCTCGTTTCAAACGTTTATTTGCTAATTCACATGATGCAAAAAGGTTAAGATGGCATGCTGATGAGCGGGTATGTGATGGAAAAATACGTCATCCAGCTGATTGTCCACAATGGAAGAAAATTGATACCCAGTACCCTACATTTGGAAATGAAATTAGAAATCTAAGACTAGGCTTGTGCACAGATGGAATGAATCCATACCGAACCCTCAGTAGCACACATAGTTCATGGCCTGTTTTATTGGTAATTTACAACCTCTCTCCTGAAGTTTGTATGAAGCGCAAATATGTCATGTTGAGTATCATGATCTCTGGTCCAAAGCAACCCGGCAATGATATTGATGTATACTTGTCACCGCTGATTGATGATTTGAAACTTTTATGGGCTGATGGTATAAGGGTGTATGGTTCTTATAAAATGGAATATTTTCAACTGCATGCAGTGCTTCTATTCACTATAAATGACTTCCCAGCATATGGAAATTTGTCTGGATACAGTGTTAAAGGGCATAAAGCATGTCCAATTTGCGAACAACAGACGTCATATTGTCAATTGCATCATGGGAGGAAAACAGTGTACATGGGTCATCGAAAGTTTTTGCCTATGGATCACCCTTATAGAAGACTAAAAAAGGCATTCAATGGCTCACAAGAATTTGATACTGCTCCTCAACCTTTATCCCCAGAATTGTATTTTGAGAGGGTGAAAAACCTTGATGTGACATTGGGAAAGACACAGAAATCTGGTAATGATAGACATATTTGGAAGAAAAGGTCAATATTTTTTGAGCTACCATATTGGAGGTATCATGAAGTCAAACATAATATTGATGTCATGCACGTGGAGAAGAATATCTGTGATTCTTTGATCGGAACATTGCTAGATATTAAAGGAAAGACAAAATATGGGTTGAATGCAAGGTTAGACCTACTGTCAATGGGAATAAGTTTGGAGTTAGCTCCCACTCCTAAAGGAAGACGAACATTTCTTCCCCCGGCTTGTCATACATTATCGAAGAGGGAGAAAAGTAGCTTCTGTCAGTGTCTTTATGATATCAAAGTGCCTCAAGGTTATTCTTCAAATGTAAAAAATTTTGTCTCATTGAAAGACATGAAGTTGATAGGTATGAAATCACATGATTGTCATGTCATGATGCAACAAATTCTACCAGTTGCACTGCGTGGAATATTTCCCATCCGTGTCAGAAAGACTATAATGAAGTTGTGTTATTTTTTCAATTCAATTTGCAACAAGGCGATTGATGTGAATGCTTTGAACATTTTGGAAAAGGATGCAATTATTATACTTTGTCATTTGGAAATGTATTTTCCTCCAACTTTTTTTGATATGATGGTGCATTTACTGATTCATCTGGTTCGAGAAATAAGGCTTTGTGGACCTGTATATCTTCGTTGGATGTATCCTTTTGAAAGGTATATGAAAATATTAAAGGGATATGTTAAAAATCCATATCGACCTGAAGCCTCCATTATTGAAAAGTATATTTCTGAGGAGGTAGCAGAGTTTTGTACGAGTTACTTGGCTACGACGCAACATATAGGTTTGCCTCCATCTCGCCATGAACGGGTTAATAATGAGGGAAAGGGGATTCGTGGCTTGAAAGTCAAATCACTGTCAGCTGAACATATGAAGAAGTTAGAATCATACATCTTGAATAACATAGCTGATGTTCAACCGTATATCACATTGCATATTAATGAGTTGAAACAATGTCATCCAAAGAAGAAAGAAATGTGGATTTTGAATGAGCACAACAAAACTTTTTTGCCATGGTTTAAGAAGACCTTGCTTGGTAGATCAGATGTATCAGAGACATTAAAATGGATAGTGGGTGGTCCATCTTTAAATGTGATAACATGGTCCGCTTATGACATTAATAACTATACATTTCATACGAAAGCTCAGGACAACAGAAGTGCAGTTCAGAATAGTGGTGTATTGGTGTTTGCAGAAGCAATGCATTTTTTGAGTGCTAAGGACAGAAACCCAATTTCGGCATCAAGTGCATATTATGGAGTGATTGAAGACATATGGGAGGCTGATTACTTTAAAATTAAAGTTCCTATTTTTAACTGTAAATGGTTTATCGGTAACAACAGTGTCAGACACGATGAATTTGGAATGACACTTGTTAATCTGAATAGATTGGAAGACACAGCTGATTCTTTTATAATGGCAACACATGCCAAACAAATTTTCTATGTAGTAGATCAATCAGATATGCAGTGGGGTGTTGTTTTACAAGGGAAAAACCAATATGTTGGTGAGGATGAATTTGATGAAGATGCTGATTTATGTGAGATCCCTACTTCCATGGAAAGATTAACAGAACACAATGATGAGTATGTTGAAGACATGGTTTGTGCCATAAGGAACGATCACGACGAAGGAATTTGGGAAAACAATCCAACTGTACATTCCTAAAATTACAGGTAACACAAGTTTATTTCTTGTTTACATTTAGTTTTTTCATATAATGTTAGATACTGTAAATTTTTTACTTATTAAAATATGTATCAAACCAAAACGATAAAACAATAAAAACCGTAAAGAAGAGAAGTCATGGGCGCACCGGCAACCGGTCCTCTCTGTCTGAACCACCGGCCGGCCGCTGGCTCACCACCGGCCGGCCGGTGGACCAGACAGAGCCTTCCTCTCTATCTGGATCACCAGCGGCCGGCCGGTGTTGAGCCAGCGGCCGGCCGGTGGTTCAGACAGAGAGGAAGGCTCTCTGTCTGGTCCACCGGCCGGCCGGTGCTGAGCCAGCGGCCGGCCGGTGGTCCAGACAGAGACCGAGCCTCTCTTTCTGGACCACCAGCGGCCGGCCGGTGTTGAGCCAGCGGCCGGCCGGTGGTTCAGACAGAGAGGAAGGCTCTCTGTCTGGTCCACCGGCCGGCCGCTGGATCACCACCGGCCGCCCGGTGGACCAGACAGAGAGCCTTCCTCTCTGTCTGGATCACCAGCGGCCGGCCGGTGAGGAGCCAGTGGCCGGCCGGTGGTTTAGACAGAGGAAGGCTCTGGTCCACCGGCCGGCCGGTGGTGATCCAGTGGCCGGCCGGTGGTCCAGACAGAGGAAGGCTGTCTGGTCCACCGGCCGGCCGGTGGTGAGCCAGCGGCCGGCCGGTGGCATCAGTGATTCCACTTTTCAGCTGTCTTATGCCAACTCCTTGGCAACATTTTGCCTGTGTTTACCATGTTTATCATTGTTTAACATGCTTACCATATTACCGATGTTTACTATTATGTAATTTAGTACACTTTTCTATTTGTGAACTAATGTTTGTTTTTTTGATTTGAAGGAAAATGACAGATCAATCAGTTGATCAGCCACATGATTCTGGAGATGAGCATATTGGTCATACATCTGGGGAGGAACATTCACATGCTCCTATTACGAAAAAGAGTTCAAAGGTTGGTAAGCGTGGGTGCACACGTTTACCAAAATTATCACTTGCCCGTACGAAGGAGGAGAGGATAGTCGTGGAGTTTGATGAGGATGATCTTCCTAGAGGTCCAAATGCTAAAGATTTTAAGGGTTTTGTAGCAACTCAGGCTAAGAGCAAAGTAAGCATTCTCTATGATGATTGGAGAAGTGTGGATAAGGCGATAATTTCTCAGCTGTGGGAGACCATCTTGGTAAGATCTTTTGCTATTGTTTGACTGTTCTTTAAATGTTTCTAGTATATATAATATTTTTAACCTCTTTTTTATCAGATGACATTTGATATTCCTGACACTGGAGGAGTCAGGAAGAAATGCTTATCGTTGGCTGCTAGGAGATGGAGGGATTTCAAATCTACCCTCTCATCTGATTTCATTTATGGTCATAGGAGTCGTGAGAATCCATGTCGTATATATCCTTTTATAGATGAAGACACATGGAGACAATTTTTTGAAAGTAGAAGAAAAGAATCATTTTTGGTAAGGGCAATGTAAACTTTTATAAGCTTTCTTATATAAATGATCTTATTATTGTTTTGTTAATGATTACTTATTCTTAATTTACAGCAAACATGGAAAGCTCATCAAGAGATCCAATCTAAAAATGTATACCCTCATAGTTTATCTCGGGGAGGGTATGCATTATTGGAAGAACAAATGATGGCAGAAAAATTTCAACAACTAAGAGCTGAGTCTTCAAGCTCTGGAGAGGTGGCCCCTCCATCCCCTCCATCTAGACATGAGAAATGGAAAAGAGCTCGGAAGGGCAAAAAAGGACAATATCTTTCGGAAGAATCGAGACTCGTAGTTGAGAGGATTGTAAGATATCTATTTTATTTATTTAAGTTTACTATTTTCGTCATATATTTCCAATCATTATAGAAAAGTTCAATTACTTATTACAGGACTCTCTTGAGGAGCAGAGTTCACAGGGGACATTTACACCATCTGGGAGGGAAGATATTTTATCTGTGGCATTGGGAAAGCCCGAACATCCTGGCCGTGTAAGAGGATATCCGGCAGGTGTATCGGTAAGAAAAGTGTTGCCACGTTCCTCAACTTCTAACGTTGAAGGAGTTTATAAAAAAAAAATAGAATCGTTGGAGGCTGAAGTCCATAATATTAATGCGACAATGGAGGACAAGATTAGAGCATCGGTGCAGTTAATGTTTGCAGACTTGCAAAGACAATTTCAGGGTGCAGCTCCCACTCCACCTCTCCCAATAGCTCCCACTCCCCCACCTCAGCCTGCGGACCCCATTTTTGATCCTCCTCCTCCGCCGCAGCTACCTACTTATTGTGAGTTGTATGTTGATGATCCTCAACATCATATAGTTGCATATGGGATGGTATATTATATAGAAGATACAGTTCATCATCAACAGTTAGAGGTAGAGAATCAGAGGGTCACTGTACAGGATATTATAGATAGATCAGCTCGGATACCATTACCTACAGATGAGGTGACGACAGTTGGACATAGTATCGGCCATTTTTTACTTTGGCCATCCAGACTTCTTCGACTCATTACCATAGAGGTATGGATGTTATATCTTTTATTTTATATTTTTATTAATGTTTTATCATTTGAAAACTAATATATTTTTCAATTTATTTTTACAGGAATACTTCAAAGGTAAAGAAATACTGTATAGACAACAACAAAGACAGATAGCTATGACATCAGATGCAGATACTAGCAGTCTTGACAAATTGTCAAGATATTCAAATTTGTTGGCGGATCATTATGACTTTACAATGGAAGCTCATGTCTGTGGACGTGAACTATGTGTGGGGATTATGAAAACTGATATCATGGAGTTTGTCACTGGAGATAAGTTGGGCATCAACGTGGTGCAAATTTTTATCATGTAAGTCTTAACTCCTTTTCCTTGCGTTATATTTATTAAAAATGTATACTTATGTCTGCTTTGTATTAGGTATATGTATAAAATTTGTGAGAGGAATGAGCTGACAGATGTATATGGATTCGTGGACCCACAATTGATTTCCCCTGAAGCATGTGCATTGGATGAGGAACAAAGAATGCTTTATATTGCTGATAGATTTGAAAAGAATGTAATCACACAGTGTTGGATGATGCCTTTTTGTGAGAGGTATGAAACACATCCCTCTCAAAGAGTTAATTATCTTTTAACATAAAAAACCACTAACGTTAAATTTCCTTTTCTCAGGGATCATTGGATGTTAGGGGTTTTTTTTCCTAGGGAGAAAACACTTTATTGGATATGCTCTCTCCATGATGATGTGCGAGAAAGTTTTAAGAATATATTGGAAACGTAAGTTTCAATTTCACAATAGTTTTATATATTATAATGAATTTTAAATTTACCCCATTCGTATTATTTTCTAACAGGGCATGGGTCCACTTTCGAAAAAGCGCAAAGAAAAGGAATTACAAGATCAAATATGTACATGCGAAGGTAAATATCCATTTATAATTTGTACATTTTGATTTATTACATAAAAATAATATATTGAATTTACACTCATTCAAACAGAAATGTCATGAGCAACAAGGCATCATCGAATGCGGATATTACATGTTAAGATTTATGTATGAAATAATAACAACTGGGACAGTTCTGAGTTTTGACCTGGTAAGATTTCCTTTTTCTAATAATATTTCAATTTGATTTATTCATTATACACGTTGACTACTATCCTTTTCCTTTGTAGATTTTTGATGACCCTCAACCCTTTACTGCTGAAGATATCAAACACTTACAAGTGGAGTGGTCAAATTATTTTACAGGTTTGATTGACTTTTAGTTGTTTGTAATGTAAAATGTAATTTTGAATATTGTCAATGTAATTGTGTATTTCGTAGTCGTTTAGGTTGGATTTAGTTTTTTTTGAAGTTGACATTGTAAGTTTTGAATGTTATATAAGTGAATGTTTAATTTTTCTCTACTTCTTGTTTTGGTCTACTGTTGATGGTTTTTCTGGTCTGGATTTTGGTATGGGGGGAGAGGTTCCAAGGGGGTGGGTGGGTGTTTGGGGGGTGTCCAAGGGATATGGGAGGGGTGTCCAAGGTGTGTTTGGGGCTGTCCTAGGGGTCGGGGGGGTGTAAATGAGGGTGGGGGGGTGTCCAAGGGGCGGGGGGTGTCCAAGGGATATGGGAGGGGTGTCCAAGGTGTGTTTGGGGCTGTCCAAGGAGTCGGTTGGGTGTAAATGAGGGTGGGGGGGGGCTGTCCAAGGGGTAGGGGGGTGTCCAAGTGGTGGGGGGTGTCCAAGGGATATAGGAGGGGTGTCCAAGGGGTGTTTGGGGCTGTCCAAGGGGATGGGGGGGTTTCCAAGGGGTAGGGGGGGTTTCCAAGGGGTCGGGGGGGTGTCCAGGGGGTGGGGGGCTGTCCAAGGGGTGGGGGGGTGTCCAGGGGGTGGGGGGCTGTCCAAGGGGTGGGGGGGTGTCCAGGGGGTGGGGGGCTGTCCAAGGGGTGGGGGGGTGTCCAAGGGGTGGGGGGGTGTCCAAGCGATATGGGAGGGGTGTCCAAGGGGTGTTTGGGGCTGTCCTAGTGTTCGGGGGGTGTAAATTTGGGTGGGGGGGCTGTCGAAGGGGTGGGGGGGTGTCCAAGGGGCAGGTTGGGTGTAAATGAGGGGGGGGGGGTGTCCAAGGGGTCTGGGAGGGCTGTCAAGGTGTGGGGGGGTGTCCAATGGGTGTTTGAGGCTGTACTAGGGGTCTTGGGGGTGTAAATGAGGGTGGGGGGGTGTCCAAGGGGTGGAGGTTGTCCAAGGGATATGGGAGGGGTGTCCAAGGGTTGTGGTGGGGGAGGGCTGGCCAGGTTGTTAGGTGGGTATAGATGAGGGTGGGGTTCAGTTGGGGCTTGGGGGAGGGCTGGCATGGCTATTTTTGTTTGGTTTCTGGTTGCTTTTTGGTGAGAGCAGTGCAATTATTTTTTTAAAAAAATAATTTCTTTCACGTCGGTTATTTTATAACCGACGTGGTAAATAAATCGGTAGGGGTTTATCACGTCGGTTTTTTCTAGAACCGACGTGATAAACCGTTCCCGGGGGATTTTATCACGTCGGTTCTTAATATAACCGACGTGATAAAAGGCCTGGGAATCGATTTACCACGTCGGTTATTGAATAACCGACGTGCTAAAACGTTTCCCAGGCCTTTTTATCACGTCGGTTTCCTAAATAACCGACGTTATAATAGGCCAGGGGAAGGGTTTATCACGTCGGTTATGACATAACCGACGTGATAAACGATATCCCAGGCCTTTTATCACGTCGGTTTAGGTAAGAACCGACGTGATAAAGCCCCCCGCGCATATTTATCACGTCGGTTATTATATGAACCGACGTGATAACCACCGTGATGTTAGGGATATTACGTCGGTTTTAAATAACTGACGTAAAAAACGTTATTTATAACGTCGTCCGTATTAACGTCGCCTAAAAACCGACGTAAATAATAAAAAATAACCGACGTAAAAAACGTTTTCTGCACTAGTGTGTTTTCCATTTCCATGTAAGTTTCTTTTTTATATCTTTATGTTATTAATAAACTTATTTCTCTTCTACATTTTCCATTTAATTTATTAAAACTTTATTATCACAAAGCACAGTTATATCTCTGTGTTGTTGTGAATAAGTTCACACATATGTGTGAATTTCATTCACACACACGGAGGAGGGCTCATTATTTCCGTGGTTTTAATTTCATCAATCCAATTCTTGTTAGTCATCTTCTGCCCACCATTGAGAGTATACCATCAATGGAGGGATAAACCTTTAATGGTTTGATCTTAGGAGGATGTAAAGGCTGGATTGAATGTTATTTTATAAATGAATTGTTGTTAATTGGATAATTAATTTAAGACATCCATTCTTCAGTAATTTCTACTCTTCATCTTTACTGTGTTTGAGAAAACTAAATTTAATTAATAAATGACCATATGACTCAGAGAGATCATGAATTTGGTTCTCTAAGTGTATAGGGGATTATTAATTGTGTTTAGTAAGAACAAAACCATAAAATGATGAAGGTAGTGTTATTTTTGAAGAATGGATTCATCAAGAATTAATAAAACCAAAATTGTCTAAAGAAGTAAAATTCATTCAATCCACCCCGAGCATAATCCTAAGATCAACCCATTTTCTTTGAATTTAATTCACATTTGTTTATTAGTGTTCTTTAAACCATTCAAAACCAAACCCAAAGTTGGCTACTTCATAGCCCATCCTTCACCAAATCATAGCGTCTCAAGGTTACTTCTTCGGTCCCTGTGGATTTGACCCCAACATGTACTACATCGACCGCTTTTAACAGTAGGGTAAATTTGGGTGCAACCAAATTTTGGCATCATTGTCGGGGACCAAGTACGTCACCTTAGAACATCTTTCTATTCTCCCTCATTTCCATTTTCTCATCCCCATTTCTCTTCTCTTTTCCCCTTTCTATTTTTTTGACTCCAAAAAATCACGATTCCAAATTTGTAAATGAATCCAATGGAGTATAATCAACAATATACCTTCACAAAATTAGGATGGAAAAAATTAGAAAATTCACATTGTGAATCACCAACCTTTTTTAATTACTTGGATCAACCTTTGAATGAATACCCCACACCCGATAACATGAATGATATTTGTAATGATTAATGTTTAAAAGATCAATTTCCATACCTATCAAGAATGATTGAAAAGATAAATAATGAGGAATTCCAAGATGTTCAAACTACTTTCCAACCTAATCCATAATAAATCATTGAGAAATTGTGTCAGCAAATGGAGAGAATGACATCTGAGGTTTCATCCTTAAGAGTAGAACTTAAAAGCATTGAAATGGTTGTGGAACCCATTCCCACTGAGGTTGTCTCTTCCTCATCACTAATAAAAGAATATTGTCTTCCAAAAAAACCTCACATGAATTTATTGAAGAAACAACCACTGGATTTGGGATAGATGAAGATAATAAAGGAATTGTTGATGGGTTCTTAAATCAAGAGGAAATTAATTTTATGGATTCACAAGGGGAAAATTTGTCATCATGGATTGAGTGTTCGGAATATTGCTCCAATAAGAATTTTTTAGAATCACTGATCATTGAACCATTGGGATATATAACGAATATTGTGTCTATACCCACTCCTGAAATTCAAATATAAATTTTTGGGGATGAATCATATTTTCAAAAGGAACCAATTCTTTCAAATGTTTTTAAATAAGAAACAATTTTTGATTCAAATTATCATTCTTCTTTAGGAATATGAAATCAAACTGAACTCGGTGTTTTAATACTTCCTTCCCTACTCAATAGTCCCTCTATTTATAATAACCAAGACCATTCAATTATCATCAATTTTCCTAAAAAATATCACCAAGTATGAATGAACCTTGAAATTTTAGGAAATACTCCAGATAAATCACGATCAACCATTTTAGATATTCCTTGGATTTTTCCAATCATTGTAGAAAATATGATTTCATATGAAACAAATTTCAAAAAAACAATCAATCTCAATCTTGTTGAATTGTAGAAAGATGGGTTAATTAAAATTTAGAAAGTTGGAATTGGATAATTTGGGGGGTTCAAGTCGAGCTGATGACGTTAAACAAAAGCATTGCATGGGAGGCAACCCATGGTTTTCATGTTTTCTAATCATTTTGAATCATTTTCTTTTTCATATAATAAATTACCATAGACTGTTTACCTGTTCTTCTTTTATGAGTAAGGATGGGTATGAAAGGGGAGTGCCATATTCATCTGTGTCACGTGGTGTGATCTCTAAGTAATATCTTACCCAGAAATCTAAAAAGAAGACAATGTATCATCAGTTTATTTTGTTTTGTTTATTATTATGTTTTTATAGGTTAAAAAAATAAAATGACATGTCATAATTCATAAGGATAATCCATTCACCACCATCCAAGCCACTGAGACACAAATCCAGGAGTGAAGGGAGACTAAGGTATTCACTGTCATCATCAACCACCAAGTGACTTCATTCCATGATTATCATTTACTCTTTGAAAACATCCCCTACCCCCCTTCTAACTTTTATTTTCATTAAACACTGGGGAAATTGTTATTCTATGTTGAGGGGAGATGAAATAAAAAATGAGTTTTCTTAACAAAAACATGCATAAAAAGAAAAATTCCATTAACCATAAACATGATAACACGCATTGCAAACTCTAAAATTGGATATCAAATAAACTTTTCATGCCTTGATTCTGATTTTAATTCATGTTTAAGTTCATGAGCATAGATTTTGGAAAGTGTGGTTGTCCGATGTGATTTTTCATTGATTACATTTTCATCCTCTCAATAAAAATGTCACAATTCATGTCTACTGGATCGTGGGTGTAAATTTGAGTTCTTGGGTCCCTTTCATTATAGCATAGGGTTCTGGGGTCAATTTTAGTATAATTTGAGTATCCAAAAAAAATGACCACATAGAGCAATGTTTTGTCCAAATGTGAGGCGTCCAACACTTGGGGATCATGACTTCATAGTTGTCTTGCCCAGAGTTAGGCTTTATATCTCTATTGTAGAGCATGAAATTGACAATATGTGTGGCGTCCGACACTTGGGGATCGTGAATCCATAGTTGTCTTGCCCAGAGCTAGTCTTTTCATATCTATTGTGGTAAAAAAATCATCAAAAAAAATGGATACTCATATTAAGGTTTAATGTGATTCCCACCTAGTGCTTCCATTTTTCCCCTTGGACAATAAAATGGGCCCCATATATTTTATGATGCACAACACTTTATCATGCTTAATTGGAATTGGATGAAATGTGGCGATGAATTTGAACAAAGGAATGGGCTTGGGATTGGGATATTCTTATGGACCTAGCTTGTTTTAAATTATTTTGATGGGTTTCATAATTTTTTTGGGATGAGATATTTGGGTGAGCAATGTGTATTAAAATGTTTTTGGAAAAGGGGATATGAATTTCATATTTGTAATATATTTTTCTCGGGACTAGCAAAACTCAAGTTGGGGGGTGTGATTAGTCATTGAAAGTGGATAATATTCATTGGTAAGATCTTAATATTAATATTTTTAAAAGTTCATAAACATCAATTTTAGTCTAATTCCGAAATTGAACTTCATTTCCCAACATTGTGCAATTCATGCTTAAAGTGTCAATTTGGGCCCACTCAATATCTTGCTTGTGGAAATTACAATATTAATCATTTTAATTTTATATTTTGGTATATTATTCATAACTTTATTTGGAACATTTTTTCTTATAGGTCTGATGGATTAATCACAAGTGAAGATGATGATTTTTTCACCTAGAGGTAGAAACTTGCTGGAAAAAGCATAATGGGCCTAAGGCCCATCAAACAAATGTGGGGCCCACAAACAAAGCCCAATGAAGATCAAATTTATACAGTGGAAATATAAAAACATGAGGATCATTTTATTCAACTGTGTCCAGAGCTAATTCCAATTTTTTCATGACGATAAAGGGATCTAAAGTTGAGATTTAAATGGTGGACCTGACATTAATGCACAGAAATCCTCCCACCATTTCGGCCATAACATCCAAAAGGCTGAGACAAATTTCCTGAAATGTTTAAACATAATAGAGGACAGATTGGTGAAGATAGTTCTCTTCTACAACCCATCCATATTCTGCTTTCTTCAATTACAAATTCACACGTCATTATGGTGGACGAATCTGGACAGTTTTCCAGGTCAAGTTCCAAACGTCAATATCCTTTTGATTATTCACCCTCCTTTTGACTCTATTAATTGTTGGGGGGTGAATTGATTGTGGGGGGGGGGTGGATCTAAGTCTTTTAATATGCCTATATAAGGATCTAGTGGTGGAGGGAATATGGGTGGATATTTTTCTTATCATCTTTTGTTGCTTGTTTCATTGTAAGGTTATGATTCCAAATTTCCTTTGTAATGTTTTCCATTTCCATGTAAGTTTCTTTTTTGTATATTTATGTTATTAATCAACTTATTTCTCTTATATATTTTTCATTTTATTTATTAAAACTGTATTATCACAAATCATAGTGATATCTCTATGATGTTGTGAATTAGTTCACACATAGGTGTGAATTTCATTCACACACACGGAGGAGTGCTCATTATTTCCGCAGTTTTAATTTCTTCAATCCAATTCTTGTTAGTCATATTCCACCCACCATTGAGAGTATACCATCAGTGGAGGGATAACCTATTAATGGGTTGATCTTATGAGGATGCAAAGGCTGGATTGAATGTTATTTTATGAACGAATTGTTATTAATTGGATAATTAATTTAAGACATCCATTCTTCAGTAATTTATACTCTTCATCTTTACTGTGTTTGAGAAAACTAAATTCAATTACTAAATGACCATATACCTCGGAGAGATAATGAATTTGGTTCTCTAAGTGTATATGGGATTAGTAATTGTGTTTAGTAAGCCCCAAACCAGAAAATGATGAAGGTAGTGTTATTTTTGAAGAATGGATTCATCAGGAATTAATAAAACCAAAATTGTATAAAGAAGTAAAATTCATTCAATCCACCCCGAGCATAATCCTATGATCAACCCATTTTCATTGAATTCAATTCAATTAGTTTTCTTAGTGTTCTTTAAACCATTCAAAATCAAACCCAAAGTTGGCTACTTTATAGCCTATCCTTCACCAAATCATAGCATCTCAAGGTTACTTCTTCGGTCCCTGTGGATTCGACCCCTACATGTACTACATCGACCGCTTTTACCAGTAGGGTAAATTTGGGCACAACCACCTTCCCTATATCCCATATCAATATACTCTATGATATGATGAGCCTACATACCATGTTGATGACCTAGTCAACATATTGGTGGTCAATGAACCTCATAAATAGGGGAACCCTATCCAAATTGGTTTGATAGCCTCTCTCACTACCTTCCTTCAAGCTCTTCAGACATGACTTTTGGCGATCCAAACTAACGGAAATCCATATCCATCATGGGTGGATGACTTGGTAGATACCCCCCAAATTTTAAAAAGCCTAGTTTTTTCCATTCAATGGGATGGTTGATGCTCTGAAGCATGTGAACCACTTCATCACAAGGTATAATGACATGTTTGGAACCCTAGAACATCATGGGGCTACCATTATCCAATGTTTTGTTCAGATATTGGAAGGGTTTACATTCATATTGTATAGATAGCTTCGCATAGGGTCTATTACTGGTTAGGAAGAAATATGAAGGCAATTTCTCTACGAATTATTTTCCACCAAATTTAATAAAAGCATTTCCAACCTTTTCAAGTTCAAGTAACTTTCTGATGAATGTCTTGCAAACTTCATCGCTCGAGGGAAGGGCCACAAGTTTTCAGTCGATATGTTGCTAACCTAATAGCTATTGTTAACAATGTGTATAGTGAATTTTATGACTAAGATGGTCCCCAACCACATAATTTTGAACTTCACAAGTGGATTTTTGGGATTTTTATGATAAAACATAGAACCTATTATAATCCCTGCAATCATCCAAGAAGACACATCCATTTCCTCTTCTTTCTCCTATAAGAAGAACTACCAAGGTAGAGACTACTGTCTTCATACAAGTAGAGGCCCCCAAGCCACTAGAATTATTTCCATCAAAAGACTCTCCAAATGTATCCATGAAGAATGAAACATCCACAACAAGTGTAGCCTCGCCCAATGAAAAATTGTTAGGCACCTCTCTCTCAAGAATATCCACTTTGATGAGAGAATGTAGCTCTATCACATCATCAGGCTCTAGCCCCTCATCAATGAAAAGATCTGAGATTCCACTTTTAGGAAAAGAGGAATTAGATTTATACCATGAAGGATGAATATGTTCCCAACTATTTCTGTAGTGCTCTAGAACAAGGGATTATAAAGCTGAAAAAGTGAAATAATCCCCATGAACTTGTGATTTCTGATCACACGAACCATTTCCAATAACACAAGTTCCTTGGACATACCATAAAAATGATATTTTTTCAAGGATTGTCTTCAGAACTAGGTGGAAAATAGTTTAGTTAAGATAGGAAATGTCTTGGTATATGTTGAACACATATTTAAAAATACTAAAAATGATAGTGAAGGTTAGTGGAAGAACATTTTCAACCATGAGACTTATATGTATTAGAATTGTTTGAATATTAGTGCAATTTCTCAGACCCATTGCATCATTTGACTACTCTCGGTGCATCCCGAACCACATGTAGTCACCATGCCCTCCCTAATTGATTTATATATCTCCATATCATAATCATCTTTATCTTAGAAGAGTGATAACATATATCATAATTGAATGAAAATTCTGCCACCAGTGCTAAATCTATCTCTTAGACATGGTGACTTCATGCGTCCAGAGTTGGGGATCGGCCCTAGGGTTCACCCAGCATTGGAATATTCCTATTATGGTGACCATGGTTATGAATTTATGAATATATTTGAGTTGGTGGATCCATTCATGGCCCTTTAAGATGATTAATATGATGAAATCCCCTGATGGGCCTTTATCCGACGCCACTGAATGAATGATCTATGCATCCAAAATGACAGAATTCTAATAATAGTGTTTCAATACATGTTGTTTATGGTAATAAAATAAGAAAAAATATTCTACATAGAGCTAAATTGGTTCAGTTCTCCTAACCCACTTCATCAAACATATGACCACAACTAACCATTTTAATTGACCTAGAAGAACAACTATAACTGCATCGTGATTAGTCAGGTCCAGCTGAAGTCAGGCCTAAGCCAGACGACAGTCAGCCAGTAGTGGTTTTTGGAAATTTATATGTTAATCATAAGAACGTCTCTTGTAAAATATTTAATCCATTGGTTTATCCAATAGTTCTCATCATGCCTTTGTCCCAAGAGCATCACCCTATAGATAGAAATGTGTGTTTGGCATGAATGTACGATGCGATAAATCATTATTCCATTATACTTAAAGAACTCTTGATCTACATGGACCTCCACCTATCATAAGATATTCGTGATTCCCTTATAGAGGTCTTGATAATATCATCCAGTTATAAACAAAGGTAATGACTGTAGTGACCTTCTATGCTGAGGAAGTCGAGGGCGCATAATGAAAATCCATCATTTCATTCCCTGGATTAGATGAGGGCGCCCTCATGAAGGGGCACATCCACCCAATTTACATTGCTTGTTAGTTAAATGGTGTGGAGATATATCATTTTATGGTTGAAAACGGTTCCAAAATGAATCTAATCCCCACTCGGATGCTCCATGAGTTTGGAATGACATAAATATATATGTGTCTCTTTTACCTAAAGAACCAAGGTTGCGACATGACCGAGCCGAGACTGTGTGGGAGAATCTGATTGGAGACCTAGTATGGTGGATTGATAGAAATATCTGATTTTATGGTTGTATCTTAGTATACCACCTACAATGCATTGATGGGTAGGCCCCAGCTTTATCTACATGTAGTAGTCCCCTCCCGGTATCATCAATGCATCAAGTACCCCCTCAACGGTTGAGTAGGCATGCTTAAAGGTGATGTTCCCCCCTTCAACTAATTTAAATCCCACTATATGGATTACATCAACAATAAGAGTAAGGATAAGTAGGTTAAAACCAAATGTGTCTGAGTACACCACCATTACAGCTAGCTTGTGGAATAGTCTGTATAATGCTTCTGTTCTCCATATTTGCCGGTTGGAGGCCATGAGGTCATACTTGTGAAATTGTTTCATCATTTCTTAGATTAATGTATGTTGATAAAACAAAATTTTATTGAATTTTATAAAAATAATAAATTTAATAATTTCCTCACCTTTATTTAAATATGTTTATAAATAATTTTGGACTAGATCATTCATTGGAAAATTTGATGAAAAATACAGTTTTTTCCATTAGAGGTTAGTGTATTAGTTCAGCCATAAATATTTTTATCAATGTTATTTTAAGCTAAAATTGGGTAAATGTATTCGTAAATAATTGGGGTACAAATTTAGTTCATAAAATATAATCTATATCATGAATTATATTGTAGTAAATTGTCCATTAATTCAATGATTGGATGGACTCGCTATATTGGGAATCACTTTAGTATTTGGGCCATAACATCTTCATCCATGCTTGGACTGGGTCCAAATTTGGAGAGAATATCTAGGACCAAATTTAGAAGAATCAAATTATAATAGAAATATAGATGGTTAACAATTTTTGGAGTTCAAATAGTCATTGAATTTTTTCTTATATTATTTGGATGAATTTAACCATTGACAATTGAAATATCTTATAACCCTAGCCTCTCCTTCAATCTATAAATTTCTATTTTTCTCATTTTGAGGGATTTTTACATTTAATAGAGTATTGGTAGTATATGGTAAGTGGTACCATTAAATTTCAATTAAACATTTGCTGGGGGAAGCTATCAACCTAGGGTCTCCTAAAAATTATCTTATTTTCCTCTACTTTGTTGTAATTTTTTTCTTCTTTTAATAAAATTAATAATTTCACTTCAATTAATTATTTAATTTTAAATTTAATTATTATTTTATTTACTTATTTGGGTGGAAAGTAAGGAGTAGAAACATGATTGGTTTATACTCTTTCTAAACCTTTCCACATGCAATTTTTTTATATAATGACTACACCTCCCATGGAAGAGTAGTTTTTTTACTAATCAATCCGCCTATTACCTAATTAGTTTATTTATTTTGAATAAATTAGACAATTTAATTCAAATAATATGATCTATAAATTGATTTTTTTAATTTATTAAATATTATGAAAGCAATTAAACAATTAATAGAAAACACCTGAGGTCAATAATAGTGTAAATTTTGAGAGGTAAATATTATTTGATAAAACAAAATGACACGAGATAAATTAGTGGAGTAAAAAAGTAATCCTTAAAATAAATTCATCCACACTTATAGAATTGATATGATCCATAAATCTCCATTTACCAAAAGATATACTTGGAACAAAAATCAATGTAGGGTGTTATGGTTTCATGTTCTGATGATAGCGTAGGGTTTAATTGATTTTATTGTTATTGTTAAGTTAACTCTCATAGGGTTAAAGGGTTCAAAAATTAGGGCATCATAATTAAGTAAAGATTAATATAAATTATATTTATTAATAAGTATTTTATGTGGTATAGTTGGATCGATTACTCATTTTAAAAATAGTTTTATCAAAATATCTTTCCATTAAGCTTTCTCAATCCCATTTCAAAGAAAGGGAAAAAATGTAATCTTCTTACAACATTCTTATTATAGTTTTATAAATGATAAATCCCATACATTAAATTAGTGTGTTTATTTTATTTTATTTCATTTTCAATGTAACTTTAATAGGTTGTTTTAAATTACTTCATATTTTGAGAGAAGACCTTGGTCAGCCACTATACTACATCTAAATAACCCGAAATGAAAATTATTTTGGAGAGAATACATGACCGAACCATTCAAATTGGAATCATTTATAGGTAGGAAAGTATTTTTCAACTAATTATATGTATTTTTTACTTTTATTTAATCATTTTTCACTTATTTATTCTTTCTTCTTTCCCCTTTTTAATTTTTTCTATGCTTTTTCTATCCCCTCCCTTTTCTTCTCCATTATACCATCAATTAAAACATATTAACATGATACTATCATCTAATCTTCTTAATTTCTATGATTTATAACACAAACTAATCCCAATTACCTCTAATATCTTTACCCTAATATTGAGCTTAGCCTTAGGACTCGAATCAGATTGTCTCTATCTACTAGAATTTTCGACATTAAATAAGTTTAAAAAATCCTCTATTATGGGAACACTAAAGATGGAAAAACTTATAAGTCAAACCTAAAACAATAAACATTAGATATAAAAAATAAAAATGAACTTAATATAACCATTTTATAATTGGTTTCATCATAAATTAACTATCAAAAAAATTGTATCACATATCCAAACATGAAATCGAACATTAACTAAAATCTATGTTAATTCACCTTGTTCCAAAATTTTATAGATTACCTATTGAGGTTCAAAACAAAAAAAAATTAAAATAATTTAATATGGTTTCATTAACCCTAAAACTGAGAAATTTATATCAGTATAAAATAAAACTAATATCATTCCCATTCTCACTTTATGGATCCGCAAAAATAGGATGTATTATTTACAACCTAAAGATGTAACTTGTTGTAATGATTTGAAATATCTTTTCATGAAGATATTTTTTCCAACATCAGTGTCATATTTTATTCAAAAAGATATCTCAAGGATCAAGAAAACCAAATGGGATTAAATGTATGATTACTGGGATAGATTCAATAAGTTTTGGGCAAGATTCACATATCACCAAAATCAGTGAGAAACTCTTCATCCAGTACTTATTTGAAGGCCTCACATTTATAGAGAGGATCATGGTGGATTCCATAAATTGAGAAGTATTTATGGAAAGAATACCAGTATTTTAATGTGGATTGATTAAAAATATGACACAAAACTCCAAAGAATTTGGTGATTGAGGTACACCATTTGTTAAAGGAGTATATTAATTAGGACCTTCTTATATTAAACCTCATTTAATTGATATTAAGTTTCTATTAGTTTTCCACTATGGTGAGGCAGATTTAGTTGGCTCAAAATACATCTCAACCCTCTCCAACAAGGCCTTGTGGATTTCCACTGAAACAGGCCACCCAACTAATGGTTCCCCTAATTACAAGAGGCATAAGATTGTGCAACAATATGTCTTGGGTGACCGTATTAGCATCAACAGAAACAACATCCCCAGAATAAGTATGATTACATTAACCAAGGGTGGAAGGATTAATTGAAAATGTGGTATAGCTTTGGAAAATAACAAAGTCCCCATTTCAAAAAAAATCCAACAACCTCTACCTTACCAACAGGGTTTCCAACAACCCAAAGGAAATTAGATGCTAAATTATCAATAAATAAAAAAATGGAATTCTAAACAAAAGATAGATTATTATATTAATATATTTTTTAATAAAATTGTTTTTAATAAATATAATGAGTTGAAGTATCAAAAATTAGATTTGAGGGAGTTAAAGACAAAAATGAGCTAGATTTCCACCACCCACCATGGACTAGTAAGTAATAATGCATTAAATCTTCATTATTAGACTAATTTAAATCCCAATGTGAATTTTAGTTACATAACATTGATAAGTGGAAAGAAAACCACTAATATATATACCCTTACCATTCCACCATGATTCACCAAAACTCTAGAGAAGCCCGATTCAAGAAAAACTAATGAGCAGCCCAATGAGAAAACTAATGGTGAGAAAAATATTGATGATGTTCATTATAAACCCCTTCCTTTTCTAAATAGAGTAGTTAAAAAAAGATTAAGAGGTGATGAAAAAATTGGTTTTGGACACATTCATGCTTGTTAAGATCAATACCCCACTACTTGAATCAATTAATAAAGTCACAAGGTATGCCAAATTCTTAAAAAAATTGTACCAATCAAAGAGGGATCAAGGGAAATGATTGGATCAATCTTGGAATTATTTTTTCAGCACTCATTCCAAATCATGAAATGCCAACAAAGTGTAAGGATCCCAAGACATTCATCATTCCATACACTATAGGGAGGTTACACATTACAAATGTTTTATATTATTTGGAAGGTTCCATAAATGTGATGGCTCACTCAGTATTCCATTATTTATAGGTTGGTGAGTTTACGTTGATGAAACTAGTGGTTTGGTTAGGGAATATAGCTATAGAATATCTAGTGGGGTCCCATGAGGATTTACATGTTCGGGTAAGAGACATGATACTTCTAATAGATTTTTGTGTTCTTAACAAGTTGAATGATCATGTAAATTGTCATTACCTCATTATATTAGTTAGGAACATCCTCAAAATTGAAAACATTATCATAAATGACGAATTTTAAAAACATTATGTATATTTTGAAGGTAAAGTTGTGATAATTAACGTTATGGACTCCAAGAAAAACCCATCAAAGTACCATTCTTCTTTTATTATCTCCCATTTTGAAACAACAAATAAAAACCCTATGGATTTTGATTTTACTATGATTAGATAAATAATTTTAATTGGTACCATTTTGATGTATAAAATAACTTCCACAACTATTTTTAATTCACAAACATCTCTTCAATTTGATTTTGATGTGGATTATTATTCTGATTTTGATCGTGTTCACTCTTATGATGACATGGTTGTTGAGTATGCTAATAGACATGATGATTATTCTATGATTTTGATGATTTATATTCTGATCCAGATTTTCATTGTTCACATATATTAATTCCTTCAATATATCCATCCATACATCATCCCCTTCATTGAACTCAATCCATTTTCACCACATATCAAATACTCATACTTGTTAAGTAGTGAGAGATTACCTATTATCATTACTAACAATATTCCTTCAGAACATGTAGAAAAATTTTAGAATCTTTTGATGGAGAATATTACGGAAATTGGGTGGACCTTGGATGACATATTAGGTATTATATCCTCCATTTTCATGCATATTATTCTTTAAGAGGATGGGGCTAAACTAACAAGGTATCCACAAAGGTGACTCCATCAAAATCATCTAAAATTTATTAAAAAAAAAGTTGGAATATTTCTCAACCAATTTATCATTTATCCCATTTTATATTCGCCTTGGGTGATTCATGTTCAGGTTCTTCCAAATAAAAGTTGCGATACTATTTTTGGAAATGAGATAGAGGAGTTAGTTCCAAGGAGGGTTTAAAACTATTGTCGTGGGTGAATTTATTAAAGGAAGCTAAATTAATCCACATTCATGGACTATTTCCCCCTCCCATTTATTGATAAAATTATTGAGAGACTAGCTAGGAAGATAAACTATTGTTTCATGGATGTATTTTCTTGATATTTCTAGGTTACTATAGCTCTTGAGGATCGGTAAAAGGGAAAATTAACTTGTCCATTCAGTAAATTTTTCTACCGAAGGGTTCCATTGGAACTCTCAAATTCCCTAGGTACCTTCCAGAGACGCATGGTAAGTATTATTATAGATTTATATTGGACCAGCATGGTGGTATTTATGGTTTATTATATGGGGTATGGATCTTCATTTGATGAATGTATCTATTGTTTATGTAATTGTATTGAATCATTTTATTTAAAAGAATCTTGTTTTGAACATTGAAAAGATTTATTTTATGGTAGAGCATGGAATTTTTTTTTAGGAATGTAGTGTCAAAACACGGAATAGATGTTGAATGATATAAGTATATATTATTTCATCCTTTTAAAATCTTTCATGTTTTAATGATGTTAAATCATTCTTAGGGAATGAAGGCTTTTATCGAAGCATCATCCAGGATTTTAGTAAGATTGCTATAACCTTATCTTGATTTCTTAAAAAATATATTGACTTCATTTTTTATGATTCACGTAGGGTATCATTTTATGATATGAGGAATCATTTGAACACTCCCCCGATCATACAGCCCCCAGGGTGGGACACTCCAATTGAGCTTACGTGTGATGCTTTAAACTTTGCAGTTGGGTATGTCTTATAACTGAGGGTGGAGGGACATTCACATGTGATTTCCTATACTTATAGAACATTGTATTAGGCCAAATAAAAATCCATAACCATGTAAAATGAGTTTTCTTCCATCATATTTTCCTAATATATATTTATTTTATATTTATTGGGCTCAAAAGTAGTTGTTTTTTGAAACCATGCAGCGCTGAGGTACCACTTGAAGAAACTAGATGAAAATACCAAACTTATCAGTTGGATGGCACTTCTTCAAGAATTATATAGTGAGATAAATCATAATAAGGGGTCTTAAAAAACCGTGGCAAACCACATGAGTTGAATTAATCACACACTATAGGCTAACACATTAAACCAAGTACCACATTGGAACACTTTTACTAATCATCATCTTTATGCACTCTCATGTTCACATCATTAGTATGCATATTTAATGAAATACCTTGTTGCCTATGAAATTCCTGAAAATTTAAATAAACATCAAGTGAAAAAATTAAAGAGTTTTTTAAGGATTTATTTATGGTATGATCCCTACCTCTAAAGCATGTGTAGTGATCAAGTGGTTAGGATTTGTGTTCGTAGTCAACTGTTTGAGTATGTTCTTCATTTATTACATACACATTAAAGTGGAGGACACTTTGGACCCCAATGGATAGCTAGGAAATTCACATACTTCATATTATATTATTGTAGATTTTTTCATAATCCCTTGTGTTTTGTAATTCATTATCTCATTTCCAAAACACTAAAATCATTTCTAGGAGGCAAGAGATGCCCTAACAACACATATTATTCTGTGATATTTTCTATCTATAGGGTATTGATTTTATGGGCCCATTTAAAAGTTCATTTTTTTATATTTTTTCTTCTACTGATTATGTTATAAAATGGGTCAAGGCCAAGTCCACCTAGATAGATGATTATCATGTTTTAGTTGATTTTGTCAAGGCATAAATTTGTTTGCAGGTTTGGAGTACCAAAGTCTGTCATCAGTGAACAAGGGGGTTACTTTTTCAATGAGAATTTGGATTACCTCCATCAAAAATTTGTAATTACACACAAAAAATTATCACTATACCACCCCTAGAAAAATTTCTAGGTTGAGGTTTCAAATCGTGATTCGAAATAAATTTTGCAGAAAACAATGCAGCCAACTATAAAGGATTGGAGAAAGCTCATAAATGATATGCTTTGGGCCTATATTATGGAATAAAAAATGGCCTCGGTATTTTCCCATTTCATATAGTTTTTTCGAGAGCCAATCATATCCCCATGGAGGTTGAGCATCCAGGATATTTTTCTATAATGAAATACAAAATGGATTTGGACTAATCTATAATTAAAAGGAAGCTGCAAATTCAAGATCTTGAGTATATTTTATTGTCAAAATATGAGAACTCAAGGTTCAATAAGGAAAGACCGAAAGAAGATCATGATAGAATGATCCAAAAAAGGTGGTTTATATTGGAGATAAATTCCTACTATATCATTCATGACTCAAGCTGATACCTGTTAAGTTACATTATAGATGGTTTGGTCCTTATGTTGCATCTAATTATTTTCATTATGCTGTAGTAGAGACAAAAAAATAGGACACAAAAAGAATCTTTACATTCATTGTAAAATGTTAGAATTAATACATTGGGGGACTTGATACTGATTCGGTTGATTTCATTATACTACATGACCCCATCATCACTAGAGAATATGGGGTTGTTCCTAACCCTTTCACTTTTGTATTAATTTTCCGATTTAAATTTCAATATTTTATTTGAAAATATCATCTCATAGGTTCACATTTAGAATAATTAAATATTTTATGTGTGGGGAAGTGGAAAATATTTTGGGGTAGATTCTTTAGGTTTTTCATTTTTGTGTTTTTGGTGTGTGTTTTGTGTTAATTTTAAAAAAAACCTACAAAAAAACAAAAAAATTAACATGATCATTTAGATATGGAATATATAGAAAATTCATGTTCTAAAAATTATTTGTTGGAATGATATGAATGATAAATATTTCATTATTAAGGGGTTATTTTTATAAAAATGGAATTTTTTGATGATATGATTGGTTGTTTCATTATAAAACCTTTTAGATTTTGACACCATTCATTGTCATATTTTTTCATGGTAAATTGTGTCAATGATTTATCCACACAAATTTTCAAGGAACCATTACATGTGAAATGTTTCCCACTCAATTTAAGGTATATCCAAGTTAGGAAGTAATAATCTTATATCAATGGTTGATCCATACATTATTTTATCATTCAATAAGTTTCATAATTGTAATGAAATGGCCTATGTGTTTGTACTTTATATCCGGTAGTTTTAACCAATAAAATTCAATAAATAAATAAATAAAAATAATATATATATATATATATATTATCTTTATAAATATGGGAGTGACTAAATGTAAAACATGTGGGGATATCTAGGTCAAGAGATTAAGGTTTTACTTTTGGGAATACATAAGTGATAGGGTCTTGAAATTTGTTTTCGAAGGAATGTATAACAGGTTTGGAGAATTTAACCAGGTAAGAATAATTATTTTACTGGGCATGAATATACTTAATAAAGGGTGAATATTTGAACTGGAAATAGTTGGAACACACACGCATTGGGATTTAATGTCATGGTAGATCCATAACACTATAATATATTATTAGTTTCACTAATCTCGCTGGATTTTATTTTTGATACTATTTATGGAGAAATGACTTATTTATTTCTATTAAATCTTGATGGGATTATTACATAGCCTATATTTTGACTGTGGATTGAGGAATATGAACATGTGTATCTTGTAAAAAAAATTCTAGAATACATGATATGTGGTTTTCCCAAGAGTAAAAAAAGGTAAGTGTGGGGGAGTTGACAAAACACAATTATATTTAATATTTGTTTCCTAAGAAATGACATAATTTCCTCAAATTTTGTTAAATGTTTTTATTTATAAAATATTTTTTATTAGATCATTAACTGGAAAATTTTATGAAAATTCCAGTATTTCCCTTTAAAGTGCACTATAGTATGTCAGCCCAAAATATTTTTCTGTGTATTATTTGGACATAAAATGTAAAACTGTGTTTCTAAATAAATGGGAAACAACTTTATTTTCGAAATATAAACTATATTATGCATTTTATTTTAGTAAATGGGCTATGAAGTCAGAGATGGTCTGTACTCATCATATTGGAAACCACATTAGTATTTTCGCCATAAAATATTCATCCATGATTGTATTGGGCCCAAATTTGGAGATAATCTCAAGGAACTAATTTAAAACTAATAATATCCCTAGAAGAACATATGATTCATGCCTTTAAGATGTAAAAAATCAGTACAATTTGGATTAAAATATTGGGATGAATTTTCCCATTTACACATGAAACCTCTTATAACCCTATACTCCCCTCCCCTCTATAAATTTGTGTTTTTATCATTTGGGGGGTTGTAAGTTACATAGAGGATTGATTGAATATGATATTTTTTTCCTTTACATTTTATTTAACCATTGGGGGAGGGAAGTTATCAAGCTAGGATCTCCTTCAAAATACTCTTCTTTTCCCCTTCTTTGTTGTATTGTTTTTGTTCATGGAATAAAAATCTTAATTTATCTTCAACTTCATAAATTATTTTCAATTTATATATTCTTTTATTTAATTATTTGGGAAAGAAATAAATAGTATAAATTTAATTGGGTAATACCCTTTCTAAACCATTGCACATGCAATTCATTTCTATGATGACTACACCTCCCATGGAAGTGTAGTTTTCTTAGTAATCGATCTACCTATTACCTTCTTTATTTACTAGTTTTGAATCAATTAGATACTATAATTAACATAATATGATCTATTATTTGAGTTTTTAATTTAAAATAATCTAGGAAATCAATTTAATAATTAACACAAAACATGTGAGGTCGATAATTTTTTAAATTGTGAGAGTGGAATCTTATTTTGTAAAATGAAAAAACATGGGATCAGTTTTTTGAGTTAAACTTTAATAGCTACGATCAATTAATATAATTATATATATAAACATAGTAAATATATTCGTTATTTAAATTAATTATTTATAATTTTAAAAATATTTATTTATAATTATATAAATACTCTTTAAAAAAATTAATATTTATTTATTTATTTATTATAAATGTATAAAAATAGTAAATATATATTTAAAAATATTTTTATTCATAAATATTTCATTATAATTGAATTTTTAACATTATTAAGGAATATTTAATCTTAAGTTCATGCATTTTAAAAATGAGTAAAATTGATTAAAAAAATTCAGTATAATATTGAAATTTTGGATAAGATTGATTAATATAAATATTTAAAAAAAGATATATTTTTAAATAAATAGGAGTAAATTTTGATATTATTAAAACATAGAAAAAATATATATATATAAAATAAATAATATAAATTGATTAATTTAAAAAAAAATGTGTGTGTGAGTATGTATATAAAAATACATTAATTACATATATTTGAAAGAAATATAATATGTTTGATATATGTTATAAATTGAAAAATCAAATAACATCCAATTATGTCCATTACTCAATGCAATTAGTCAGTATTTTTAATTAATATTAATTTTTTATTATAAACAATTATTTATTAAATATATTACTCGTTAATGTAAAGAAAAAACAATATGTTCTAAAATAAAAATCATATTTATATACAAAATATATATATATATATATTTAATATATACTATTTAGTAACATTATCAATAATCATCTAATTAAAAAATGTATAATATTTTTCTCAGTCTTATTATTTTTATTTTTATTTTTATTAAATTTCATTTATTATATCTATATATATATTTAATACATACTATTTAATAGTGTTTATAATTTATATATAATATAATCAATTTCTACCTTTTTATTAATAAATATTTAGCAAATAAAATTTCTAATATTTTTTTTAATAAACCCATTTTTTTTTTATTTAAATATTTCATTTTATTTACTCAGATCATTTTCAGAATTAAAAGATTAATGATAAAGTATTCCTTTATGTGTTTTAAAAATATAGCGCCGATAAATGGTACCCTTTATCAGCGTTAAAAATAATGTGCTCAAAAAGAGTACCCTTTATCAGTGCTAAAAAAGTACAGATAAATGGAACCCTTTATCAGTGCTAAAAATAAAGTGTTGATAAAGGGTTAAATTTATTTGTTATTTTTTTAATGCTAATAAATATTCCATTTATCAACGCTTGTTTCTAGAACTGATAAATACCAATACTATTAAATGCCTTTTTGTAGTAGTGAACAGATTTTCCATGTATAATCAGATCAGGATGGACCCCAAAGATGAGAATTATACCACCTTTAGATTGATGAAATCTTGGGACTTTCTGCTATTAGGTAATGTTGTTGGGTCTAAAGAATATATGAGCCACTAATTAGTGATTCATGTACCACATCTTCAAACCAATCCTCTGGATGGAAGTGGAATACTACGTAGACAATTTGGTGCTTAAATGTTGTCAACATCAAGATCATCATAGAGATATTGAGAACGTTTTTGGATTCCTCATCTCTCAGAAAATGAAGATGAACCCCATGAAGTGTTCATTTTAGGTTACCTCTTGGAAGTTTCTCTGCTTCATCATCAGATACATAGGCATCAAAATTGGCCCATATAAGATAAAGGCCATCATCCAGATTCCTACTCCAAAAAAACCATCCATATATTCAAGGCCTTCAATTACACTTAGCCTATATATGATGATTCGCTATTAATCTAGATGTAAAGTGTAATCCCTTTTACAAGATCACGAAAAAATTGTACCATCTAACAATGGGATGAAGATTGTGAGGCCAACTTCAAGGAAATCAAGCATAATTTACTAGAACCTATCATTCTGATGTCACCCATTTCTAGTAATCCTTTGATACTTTATGTGACCACCCTAGATTGAATTCTCAGCACCCTTCTCACCTAGAATAATAATAATTAAAGAGAAAATAGTTTATATTATCTCAGTCGCATGCTCCTCTAAAAGGAGGCCAGATACTCCCTTGTCGAGAAGACCTTCATCACACTAGTTTCCACAGTGAAAAAATTACGACATTACTTGTATCATCATGATATATAGTTAGTATCTTTTTTAGACTTTCTAATGTATATCCTGAGTCACTCGATACTGATAGGACATCTAGTGCACTAGAAATTTATCCTCATAAAATTTTACATCAGTTTCATTCCGTTGAAATCAATAAATCGTTAGGCATTGGCCGAATTTCTATCTACTCATCCACCTCTTTTAGAATCACATGTAAATTTTGATTTCCCATAAGAGGAAATCCTATCATTGGATAAGGGTTTTCCATGTTGGAATATGCATTCCAATAGTGTCTTCCAAAGCCCAGTTGGTAGAAGTCTGAATGACCCCAATCCTAAAATAGTAGACCTTAGGGTCATATTTGTCACACCTACATAGGATATTATTCCTTACTCTTTCTTATAGATAGAATTATACCCCCAAAATGAGGAAAGGTATCAGGATCTCATTATTGGTCTTGATCTAGCCCTCAAGATTGATTTCCCCCACATTCAAGCAAAGGGATACTATGAATATGTCATCAAAAAGATCAATGATGTCCACATCATCAAAAATCTAGAACTTCTTCCATTACCTGAGCGCACTCACCAGTTGATAGCTCAGTATCACTCTCATTAAGAGGTTCCTCATCTTCCCCAGCTTTATAATGGTCTATCCAATTCCCTAGCTATCTTATCCTCCTATCTTACAGATCTCTTCTATGATGAAAATCTTACTCATGCGGCGCACTGGAGGTTCATTGCTCCTATTATTTTATATGATGATAACAGTCAGCAAGTAAACTAGATGACTTCCAGTGCTTCTATATTATAATCACTGGATTCCATAGTAGTAGAGGAATCGTCAAATAGTAAAAATCTTTTCATCGAGTGCCTATAAAATGATTCTATATTACTGGACAAAGCTGAATATGATTGAATCCATTGTAACACAACACAGATCACCCTCTAGAGTGTACCTAACCTCGACAAGAATATCTACAGACATGGGTTTGATGGAATTATCTTTTATTTCATTCAAGGAGATGAGATTATCCAGGTAATGTAGGAAGTTCATGTCGGGTCTAGTGGCACTCATTGAGAAAGTTTGAATCATTCCCACTGCATTCAAAGGGTGGGATACCTCTACCCCACCATGTCTTATGACTGTATCGACTTCTCCAAGAGGTTCCATGAGTTTCATGATCATTCCAACTTGTTGGATCAGCTTTCAGAGACTCTATATAATACCATGTATCTTTTCCCTTTTTTGTATGGGTACTTGGTGTCATGGGACCATAAACACCAGTGAAAGTTCAACAATGTAGTTTCATTATGATCGTGATGATCTTCTTATCCAAGTGGGAGAAAGATATTCCTATTAATTAATTCATGGTCGAATAAATTTTCTAATTCATGAGATTCCACATTATCCACTAATTTAGAGTCCCTCATTCCATTCTCAATGAAAATTACACAATGATTAAGGGAGCTAAGCTAAAGAAGTTGTAAGCAAAGTACAGAATATCTTTCAACCATACTTCCTTACACCATGTGCAATCAAGTGGATAGATCATGGCTTTCCACAAAACTCACGCTAACATTCTATAAAATATGGTGGTCTATAATAGGAAAAGTAGGTTGGACATGCTACCAAAAACTTTTTGGGAATATCTGATGATGAATCAAAATTCCACATAGGTGATTTCATATTACCTAGTGTGTGGAAAAAAGGTATTAATTACCATCAAGATTTAGTTTTTTTCACTTTAAATAGTTTTATGTAACTAGAATATTCCATGTATAATAGTAGAAGTATTTATTGCTAAGTTAGAATCCCATGAAGATAATATGATTTAGGCCTTGAATAATCTCAAGAGGCAGTAGAATAAAATAGTGAGATAATTTGATAAAAAGTTTCAACTTTTCTCTTTCCTCTATGGTGACATGGTACTATCTCTCAGGATGCTTATGACACTTGTAAAAAATCTATCAATAGTGGAGCCCTTGTGGGAAGTACCTTATATCATTCATAAGGATTATCCCAATGGTAAATTATCTTTGATCACTATGTATGGAGAGCGTATCACTCCTCTAACCAACACCATGTGTCTCAAATAGTACTTCACATAAGACCCCACGGTCCAATCTGTATGAATTGAGACTACATAGCATCAGTATCATAGATACACACCCGTAAACAACATGGAATTTAATGGTCTTTTTGCATGACCTTGATATTCATGTACCAGCATCCTAGTTGCATGATGTTAATCTACGTAACAACCATCATCCTTGAAACATGAAGGTAAACTATATATTTCCATTAACCTGGACAAACGATGATAAACTACACAACAGAAAAATTTTCTCACCTAAGAGGAAATCATTTTTTCATTGGTCATCTACCATTCCATATTTCTAAATGAAAAACACGATTCTTTTTCACATAGGATTAGTAGAGTTGTATGGAGATTACATCCTGGTCTAGACACCCCAAAATGAAAATGCCTTCTCACCATGTATAGGTCAAACCTAGGTAGATAGATTTAATCCAATAACTAAGTGTGGACTTATTCCTACCCTTGAAGTATATGCAGTGACACCCAAACCTCTCTTATTTGTTCCTAGCCAAAAATTCATTGACCCTTTATCACCTATAGGACTCATTTATGGATTTTCATTCCTCCTTGGTCCTTGTTTATGTTGGGTATTTATTCTATCTGTACCATATACATGTCTGTAAATCCTCTTAAAAAATATATAATGTACTGAAAGGGCATCCTTGTCCCTCATTCATGTTGGATATGTCAATTCGTTGTGCTACATATATATTCATTTGAGGAGTCCATGTCCCATACTATCTGACCTTAAACTAATAACTTTGCAATTCAATTTCTTTTACCTTAAACTAATAACAATGTGTTCCATGTAACATGACCATAAAGTTTTCACTTCATTTCCAAGAATTATGACTTTAAACTATATGAAATCCTTCTTAGGAATGTGTATTTGGTGCAGAGAGGGTCTCTTTAATCCTTATTCTTGTTGGGTTTGTGATGACTCCACATTACACATATCCCTTTTGGAGTGCTTACCAAATGGTCTGAACTCCATGACATTAAACAAGGAGTTGACATCTTCAATGCATTAAATTAAATTTTGATCCTACCTAAATAGGTTTAGGATTCCTCGCAATGATCATGGGACAACTTGGTTCCCTCATCAAAAAAAGTTCCTCCATCAATGATGGTCTCTCTCCATGATATGTTATAGAACAATGTAGGGCTTGATTCCCATCCTTATGGGATATGTAGTGATATCCAGACATTTTTTCTTCCAGGAAAGCCACAAAAGCATCCACTTTCAACCCCTTGGTCTCAATTACGGTCCATAAAACATGACCTTCAACAATTTACAACAAGTCCAAGCATCATTCTTTTAAACTATATGCAGGTCTCCTTAGGTATGTGTTGTTTGGTGTTGGGTATCTTTGTCCCTCATTCATGTCAGGTTTATAATGACACCAAACTATGTATATCCTCTTTGGACACAACTCTCTAGTCTGAAATCCACATCCATAATCTTAGAGACTTTAATCCAAGAATCTTGACATAACCTATTATTGATTCCACTCAAGGATATATATAATTGTGTAATTTGACCTCATATTCCCTCATTCATACTATTTTTGTCACTTTTCCATGCCACATATTCCCCCTAAGGTCCATGAAACCAAACCATAAACTATTTGCAGTAGGTACAAGAATTGTGAACATAAAATATTTGAATCCCCTATGGTCTGAGTTGTATGAGTTTAAATTTCATATCCTGACATCCTTGACTCGTTATGTTGAACTTTGAGTCCATAATTTTTAATGTTGGGGTTCTTTATATTTCCTTGTTAGAGAGAAATCTTCCCTATATGCATTGGTCTCTTACCACTCCTGGTTCTATAACTAAATGTGGCTTGATTCTATCCTCATGGAATATGTAGTAATTATCGAATATCTCTTATCTAGAATCGTCCATAGGTTCATTAACCTTTATTTCCCTTGGATTTAGTTATGGTACAAGCATTATGACCGTATATTGCATGTGGTAAATATTAAGGTGTGAATGTGGCACATGATCCTTCTTGTCCTTATTCACATTGAGTTTTACCTCTCACATGTCACAAATATACCCTTTGGGAGAACGTTTTCCATGTAGTCCTAATTAAATGACTCCAAACATTCCACCATTTTTTAGGTTTTACAACCATAAACTATATGTCGCTTCCAAATACTATGCATGGCTTAATTCTCATCATTATGGGAAATATAGTGACTCCCATATTTTTTTCCAGGCCCGACCACAAGCATCTTTTGGATCCTTGGCCTCACTTATTGTCCATGCAATATTACCCTAAACTATTCCTAAAACTCGGGTTTGATTCACACTTTTTGATACACTCTATTCCACATTTTGTGTCTTTATCAGTTTAGATTTCCTTCATCTTTCAAATCTAGATAGACCCCCTAATGGTGATGGTCTCATACCATTTTTGGATTACCTTCCATTCTAGGCCAATACCCTAATGGATCATTGGAAACAAAAGATTGATCATGTGTTTCCAACATGGTCAATAGTTGATATTCGATTTTCTTACCTCATTCCTAGATGATGTGGTTAAGATTCCAGTGTTTTCAAATATATTCATTAGTCGATCACGACACATCGGTCAACCCATAACATAATCTTGAAAGAATCTGATTAATTCATTTCCACTTCCTTGTATCTTTACATAATTATAATCCTTGGTGTCACCCAAAATGTGCACTTACACGTGTCTGAAAACCCACCTTAAAATTCCTTTTTTCCCACACTAATCATTACACATGTGGGTTAGGAATCTTGATGTGGTGTGTACCGATGTGGTTGAGCTTCAAAAATGTGCCCTTAGTCTAACCACCATGACCATAAATTGGGGGTTGAACTCCAAGAATCATGACTTTAAACTTTGTCTGGGTTTCCTTCCAATAGATATTTTTTGTAGCACCTGGGTCACCATGACCATCATTCTCATCAGGTTTTTCACTCAATCACAATACACTATTCTGTTTAGGACATCAAACCCCTGGTCCAGATAGTACCACTTAAACTATGTGAAACATCCTGGTCATATGATGTTGAACTATGAGACTCATCATGATCACATGAAATTAAACTGTAGTATGCTCCATCCTTCCTCTATTATGTAAAATTTCATGTCTATAACCCTCACTGTACGATGTAAAACTGTGTATCTAATGTTCTTTTTGTATGATGTAAAATTGTCAGTTATTTTAGGCCCTTTCCTGAGTCTCCTTCCTTCAGTGTTAATCACCAACCACATCACTCATGTTCCTTCATCCATCACTCAACATATGAGATATAACTCCCCTATAATATGTATTTTTTCTTTTTTCAACCCAATATGATTACACCATGTTCTCTATACCATGGTGGTGTAATTCCAAGATTTTTGAAGTCCATTATAACATTTCATCACTCCATTATCATGCTTTGTTTAACCCTTATTTGGAACATCATTTTATACCATGTTTAAAGGGAACATATAACTTCATGGAAAAACTCTATTTTGGATCACCAACCATCTTGGGTAAACATTCTAGAAGACTTATAACGAAATTCTATGATGGGATCTATGTTTAAAACATGGTCCTCGGTCACCCCACATTTTTTTGTCCCCATTATAGGATAACAGTATAGATACTCTGTTTTGAACATGATCCTAAGTTATCCTACACCTCCAAGAAACTCTCATCATGTTCCGTATTTTGGGCATTCTGATTCAAACATTCCATTCCCCTTTTTTTGGAAAGAGTTCAACACCCATGGAGTTATCTCGTTCATGTATTAGAGCACATTGGAAAAGATAATTGGTTTTTCAAAGAGCCTTTCTCTCTAGGTGTAGCCTATATCAGCCTAATCACTCTCGATGTTCATTCAATAATAGAAGACCTTGGGTGCTAGATTTTTATCTAGCATTCTCCTATGAACAAAAATCACATGGCCTTCGCTTGTTTCTAAAACCATTCATGACCTGTATGGCCTTAGGGATTGATCATTGTTTGAATCAAAAATATGATTGAAGTTAGATAATTTAGATTGGAAAAAATCATGTCCATGCTCATCAAAATGTATTAAAAATAAAACAAGAATGTTGTGGAAGTAGCAAGGGTCATCCTCATGTTGGGTCCTCTTTAATGTTTTGAAAAAATTTCCCTTGTCACTCTACTCTAATGATCGAATTTTGTAGCTATTTCAACATCTGGAACATCTCCTCCAGGTTCTTCTACCACCTTATTAGCTATGTTTCCTCCTCATGAACCACTAGAAAAATATTAGTGACTCTGATTTTTTTTGAACTCACTCAGCATGGTGGTCAGCTACTTGAAGTCTTGTTTACCTCATTTTCCTCTCGGATTCCTCGAGCTCAACACTAGTTTTGTTGATTGTCTCCGATTAATATTCGATGATGGAAGAATAGTCATTCGGTTTTTATTATAGACGCGGGATCTTATAATTGACATCATTGATCATGAGGATTCTATAATACTAATATTGATGGTAGGAAACATCCATATTTTGTCCTCCTTCACACACATTTTAATGATAAATTCGTGAACCAATGCGTGGAGACAACGAGCGTCTTCCCCTCTAGTGCACAGAATGTATATCCAGTGGAAAATATATCACATAAAACCTACTAGATTCAGTTACAGATTCTTGATTGTGATGTGTTGTACGAATTTCCATGATCTATGTAGTATTATAAGATTCTCTTTAGCTTCTTCAAGATCAGAATCTTCCTACTCTTCATGTGGTGCAGGATCATACTCTGTGAAATCTGAAAGAAGTTCGGTACTGGGATCTTCCTCTATCTCCTCGGAGATGGTTTAGAATCCAAATCATAAGGCCAGTCATCTTCTCTAGGACCTAACTCAACAACATCATCTTATTTTGTCTCTAGTTCCTACCCACCAGGGTCATTACTCACATCCACAACCGACCGTTCATCTGGGACCACGATTGGATCTTCTTGGACGATTGGCTCCTCATGAACCGGTGCAACTATTATGAAGGGACCAATGTATATTTTAACCTCATATAATTATCAAGTGCACAATTCCTCAAAACCTATTTTGGAAAGGAACATGTTATTTGATTTTATCAGCAAATGAATGGTTTGACTTTGTGAAATAAAGGGACTTATGTGAGCTTAGAATTGATAGACTGGTCTCTTGAGTCTTGAATGAAACTTCCACCACAAGATATCCTTTATCACTAGGAATTTTTATGACTAGTACTATCTCCTCTTATTTTGATTGAGAAAGAGCTCCATGAATAGAAAAGAACATTGATTCAAATTATTCATGGGAATATTGTTATTGCTGAATGTTTCAAGATATGTTATTATCTAGGGGAAGAGGAATTTCATTGATGATTTGTTTTGGGAGTGATGACCCTCTAGTAGTGGATGGCTCTATAGGAATTCTAGTGTATGATCCTCCATAAGTAAAATGGAGGACCTATGGTTCTGAGGTTGTTACCCTAACCTCCTCGACTAGTCCAACACCTGCCTTAGCCCTAGGAGAAATCCCAAAAACGTGCTCATATACACCTATAAGTGCCCATATTCCCCCTTTAGTGAGGGCATATCTCCCATTTTTTAGACGCTCATTTATAGGGAAGGTTTTAGTTAGACAATACATATGGTGAAATGGAACGTTTTAAGTATTGGAGTGAGTTGAATCATACCTCATGGTACTCTTTGAGGTATTCTTCATCAAATTCAATGATATCCCCACTTTTTTGTGGACTCCCTTGATGGGAATCCACTCCCCAGGATTCCCTATCACTATATTCTGCTACCTTCTCTTTATTTGTTTCTTCTTTAGATTATGGAATGTTTATAGTTTTTTCCTCATTCTAATCCTCTTCATCGCCAATCATAACCAGCCCCAGGGTAGAAGGGGGTTTATACTCCCCCAACTAACACATGTAGACATCAATAGGAGTAAAATATGAATTTATTTCAAGGAATCTCACTATATCCACAATAAAAATATGACTAAATTATCTTGATCATATCCCAATTTAGATTCTTCCATAGGTATTCTATTGATACAGATGTCCATAGCATCCTCCAAATGCACTGGAGAGAATGAAATATCAAATCTGTATCTTGTTGTAGAATAAACTTCAACCTCTTCCCTGGATCCTCCCTTGCTAGCCCTCAAGGCCTCTTTCGAGAAACATCTCTTCCAGTATGAGAGGGTGTGACCACACATTGTGATTTACTCACCACCTTTTCTCTATCTTGTGTTTCCCTCGATGCTAAGACTACCACTTAGGTAGCATCCTGCATGCTTCCTAACTACCCTACCTCTCTGTTCTCTAGTTCAATATTTGGAATACACTATTAAAAAATTTACAATGGAAATGATTCCACCTAATTTCTAGAATATTTCATCTATAGTAATGTGTAAATAATGATTGGTGGAAGCGTAACGGTTTATTCAGAGCCTACAATCACCTGCATGCACCATAGTTGATGAAGGATACATGGGTTCCTCTTTTCATGGACCCCCACGTATACTCTATTCTCTTCTAGCTAAAGGATCCAAAAAAACATGGAAACATAGAATAACATGTTTAACTAACTCTAAATATGGTATTTTATCATAGCTACTAGAACTCTACCCCTAAAACAATGCACACACTCCTTATACTCCCATGAGCCTTTTAGTTTATCCACCAATGGACTATCCAGAGTTGCAAAGTGGTGGAAGTTGAAATTTTCATAGTTTCTACTCTAAACTATGATCCTGACCTCATCATCTGTCACCAGCTAGATCATAGCAATGTCTAGTATAGATGACCATAGACTGGTGATTAGATAACTGGTGGAATTCATGAATTCGTAACCCTAGGGGTGAAACATGATCTGTCCTTATAATAACTAGAATGATCCACATATCCTTCTAGGTGTGTTTCCTATTGCAACATGGCCAAGTATGTTGTAAATTCTAACTAGATAGAGTACCTCAATGTTGGACCTATTACCATCTACTAGGATCTTTCCCATCACCATCATCACCAGACATATTTCTATCCATTTATCCATGGCCTATAGCATCCACCCAATTAGTAATGAGGATAGCAATGTGGTATAATGAACCAGTGTGTCCAAGCCTCCCATCATGTTGTTCCCCAACTTCTGATACAGTCCTTCTTCTAGAACCAACCCTTATGATCTGAGATTCCTCCTCTATGGTGTCATTGAACACTAGTATCCTTGACCTTACATCCTTACTCTCAGGTCATTCTTTATGAACATATAGAACCATGCATTAAATAGGACATCCTTTTGGAAAATGGGCATGTGTTTCAGCTTGTACTTCAATGCCTCCAAAATATGTTTCTCGAAGAGAGGAGTCTACTCAAGGTTAATCTAGGTATTCTCTAGTGGAAAGAACTCATCATAATGGAATCCATAAATTGTAATGTCACGGATGCAATGGATGTGCATATACTGATATTGCCTTGCCCTTGGTGGATATAGAATGTATTTTTATTCATGGACTATTGGAAAAGGAGCTCTGGAACCAGCTCATGTTGGTGGTAAAAGTGGAAATATGACATCCACAAAACTTCAAATATCCCATTATTTCCCAACTCTTCCTTGTACTTCTAGAAAGTGTAGTGAACCCAATATTCCCATGCCCATTTTCTAGTGATGTTTATTTCATATCTCAATTCCCAATACTTATTCCATCCTAAGTTTTTTTCCTTCATACTTATCTATAAATTAATGGCATAGTGGTCAGGGAACTCTTTACCTCTAACTGATCCCATATGACCATCCTAATCCACCATTTCAGTGTTTAAATTTTAATTGATGCATTCATTCATGTAGGATGATTGTGAATAGTGGTGTTCCATCTTGGGTCCACTTTGTGTATAAGGTTATATTTGTTGTAAATAGTTTTCAATGATGATAAAAATGAAGGATATGAATAAGAACACAAAGGAAATGGGGGAATAGAAATTCAAATGGCAGTTGAACTGATCATAAGTTCAATGAACTTTTGTCAAAGGTGACACATTGTTTACAACAATGAATAATGATGAGGTATCATCCATTTGATGATGATTGAAGAAGAATGAGGATTTGAATAAGACCATGAAATTCTTCAAGATTTCATGATAACCATGCAAGATCTTACTTGAATAATAGAATCATATGAATTTCATGAAGTGGATAATGATGGTTGAAGAAGAAGAGAGAGTTTGGAAGGGCTTGGCATTCTCAGAAGGCCATGTATTTCACATTGTATCAAATTCAGACGATGATTTCAGATTTTTATTTCAAAAATATTATAAGTTAGGAGAACTTATGATGCAATCCTTATGAATTAAAAGGGAGTAAAGGTGCATCCAGTCATATACAATTTTCATTGGAAGGAAATATGATGGTGGAAGATAAGGAAGTTATAGTACTTTCCATGGAAACTCTGATGATGAAAGATTTGATCTATATAAGGATATATATCATGATAGTGGAGTTTGTGATGAAATGAAAATTGATTTTTAAGTATCCAAATCATAGAAAAGAAGAATGAAGATTATGGTCGAAGCATACATTAATTGTGGTTTTGTTCACTAGGGTTAGCCAATTTTTTGGGCCAGAAAATAAGAAGATGAAGACATGTGTTTTGGTAGATAAATTTGTGAGATAAATTCAAGGGGGTTTCAATAGTTGTTTGAAATTGATGTTTTAGGATCAGAACATAGAAATTTGGGAAATGCATGGAGTGCGTGAAAATTTTGTAAAAGTGCTTCAAAAATGGGGCTACGTGGAAGATTTGTTTTGCATGCAATATGGGACATTGTTTAAATTTTTTTGCAATAGGGTTGTTTTGAGATTAGAACGAAGAAAATGGAAAAGGCATGAAGTGCGCGAGAAACTCAAGAAAGTGCGTGAAATATGATTTTGCGTGAATTATTTTTTATGTGCATAAAGAGGGTTTTATGTGTGTATTTGTGTTTTACACATAGGGTCAAAACGCCTATAAATAGGAGGTGACCCCTCCAATTTGGGAATTCTCAACACTTAAACAAATCTCGTGCTATAAATCATAGAAACATTAATGTATAGAGTGGTGTGTGAAAATAATTAGGGTTGCATGAAAAATAATGTGTTGTGTGAAAAGAGAAAATCTGCACACACAAAAAGAGTTGCGCGAAAAGACTTTTTTGTGCCAAAAGGTTTTTTTACATGAAAGGATTGAATTTTATGAGAAATACACCTAGAAGGGTGTGAGAAATATTTGGGGGTCCCGCAAGCCTTTGACCGGTGCTTAACACCCTTGTTGTGCTTTGAGAAGAGAAGAAGAACAATAAGGGAAACTGAACTCAGATCTGCACAAAAAGAAGGAAGTATACCGATACACTTAGGTGTTGGTGTTGGGAATTAAAGGAAGAGAAGAACAAGAAAAATAGATTGTTCCCAACTAAAGATTTTGAATTATTCAGGGAAGTAAAATTGTGGTGATACTTTGTTTATACGATCCTAATTTCTTGAACAATAACATAGTCTTTTTTATTCTAGCCAAGAAGAGAAGAAAGAGATTTAGTGCATTAATTTATTGAACTAATGGAGAAGATTTAATACAAAAGTGCGTCAATTTAGGACGCTGATGCAATCAATGTATCATGTTGAACAAGAGACAAAGACTTCCATACTTATCTGTTGAATAGACCTTCATGTCTATAAACTTTTTGGGACTTCACCCAAGGCTGTGAGCTAGGGAGAGTCAATAGGAGTGACCTGAGGGAAGCTGTAACGACCCGAAATTTTGAATAAATCTTGTTTCCTAATTTTGTGTTTTATTTTATTTTTATACTCAACAAAAATGTTTCATTTGATAACATGAGTATAATTAAAATGAGACCGTTGGGTTTTGACTTTTATATGACCATTGGTCAATATGATTGCTGTAAACTAAACGTTTCGATTATTGTCTCCAAATAAAAGTAATCTTGGTAAATTAATATAGAAAGAAGATTCGATGGCCTCACACAGTAGTCATCGACCGATCAAAGCCCTTCTAACAGAACATGGGAAGGAGGTAGCACCACTAGGCTTTGCTCTGGACCAAACCCAAGATGAACTTCATCGTGTGAAGCTAGAATGTGATCGCCTTCACGAGAAGTTCAAACTGATAGAAATTACTACTTGTGCAATGTTGGTCGAGCCTCCCTCGGATTCTCTCACCATAGCACACCTTACACTTAGGTCCTATGCTGGTGTGATAAGGGGCTATATAAGGAGACCGTAACTGCCTTGTGTAATCCTTTGTTTTAAATAAAAATTGGTATTTCTTCTTATGATGATGTTTATGACTTTTTAAATGTCCGGATAAATATAGTATGCATATTTTTGGTGAATTTTAGAGAAAGGATATTTTAAAAATGTTTATGTAAACCTTAAATAATTAAAAATGTGTAATGATTTTCAAAAAATTGTCTTCTACAAATATGTTCAGTACGAAATTTAGAGTCTAATAAGATCAACTTAATTTTTGATGAATAGTAAATTATAAATAGTGATTTTATGCTTAGGATTTGTAATGTGAACAAATGGATTAGTAATCTAACTTAAAGAAAGTATTAATATAATCTAATCACCTTGATTAAGTAATGTGATTCAATAAAATGGTTAAAAAAACGGTTTCATAAATTATTATTCAAGTATTAGTTTTTTCAGATGAATAGTGTTTTTTAATTAAAAAATAAATTAAAAATATTTAGAAAATTATTTTTATAAAATGGATTTCATTTTTGAACTCAGATCATCGATATTATGTTATGGTAATTTTTGGGGATTTTTCTGAAAAAAATGAATTTTCAGTGAATAGTGTATTTATTTAAAAATAAAATTAAAAATATTTAGAAAATTATTTTTATAAAATGGGGTTCATTTTTGAAATTTGAGCATTGATATTTGGTTAAGGTGAAATTTTGGGATTTTTCTGAGAAAGTTGAATTTTCAGTGAATAGTAAAAATACAGTTTTAGGGTTTCAGTATGTTTAATCACATCATAACTGTGTCATGATGATTCCATGTGGAATTTTAAGGTATGGTCGACCATAGGTGATGAATTATTGTATGCAAGGCCCCATATGGCCTAACTCCATGGGAAATATCATGGGAGAGCACATGGTTTTGAGAAACCCACTTATGAGGTGTCCCATGGCCGTTAATGCCTTGTCCCCTCACTTTCCCTATAAATTCCAAGCCATCATCTCATCTATTTCAACTTCCCACTCTCCCCCAACTAAGTTATAGTCTCATTACCTCCAAAGGAGTCATCCCAAGGTTCCCCCAAGCCTTTAAGGTCCAAACCTTTGAGTTTTAAGAGTTTTGTTTTAAGGTAAGGGATCTGACCCCTCTCTTTCTTTTCAAGTGATCTCTTTTATGTCATTTAATTTATGCTCCATGTTCTTATGTTGGAGGATGTTCTTTTATATTAATTATACTTTCCTTTTTATGTTCATATTATTCGAGACCCCTTCTTTCTCTCATCAATTCGTTTTAAGAATGTTTAAGTGACGTCGTTAGGCTGCCAAATTTTTCAGGGATTCGTTCACCATTCTCATTTTTCAAAGTTCTACTTTCATGTCAAGTATTTCAAGTTCCTTTTGTTATGTTGGGGTATTATATCTATATATATCATACTAATATTTTATGTTCATATGATGAGAGGCCCCATTTGATCTCTTCAATTCAGTATTTTGAAGTTTTAAGTGACGTCGTTAGGCTGCCGAATTTTTAAGGGATTTATTCACCTTTCTCCTTTTTCATGTCAAGTCTTTCAAGTTACATTTTATTATGTTGGGTTATGATATATATATCTATCATACTGATATTTAATGTTAATATGATTAGAGACCCTATTTGATCTCTTCAATTCATTTTTTTAAGTTTAAGTGACGCCGTTAGGCTGCCGAATTTTCATAAGAGAAATCTCATTTTTGTCTTCCTTTCATGTTCTTCATTTCATATGGTATATCTTTCAAAATTCATTAACATGTTCTTAAATCCCTTATATTCTGTCCCTCTACTATTTTATGGATCATTTATGAGTGGGTGACCCATGTCCCCTCTCTTTTCAATGTTTTCTAAAACTTTGTAACGTAGTCGTTATGCTGCAGAATTTTCGTCTCAAAATGCCTCTCTCTTTTTCTCAAAACTATTTTATGTTATTAAGTGAATACTCAAAGCTCTTATTTCAATAAGGATATTCACATATATATCAAAATTTTCTATTTTAAATTCTAGGATTTACATACATGAAAACCTCTTTCCCTTTTTGTGGGTTTAAAGTGACATAAAGATCATGTCATTAAAGTAGTTTTTAAAAGATTATGATTATGAAATGAAATCCATTTATTTTATGCTATATGGGTTTTTTATGAAATGATTTATGATGATATATGTGGATCACATGATAATAAAGACATGTAAAGGGTGCGCCCAGATAGTGCTCCAATGCATTGGGTAAAGACTTAATCTCTAGAGATGACTTTTTAGACTGATACCTTGGTGAATAACCTTGGTAATTTTTAATGACACCTTGGGGATGGACCTTGGCGAAACGAAATGATTGTCAATATTAAATGTTGTAGCCACATCTTCAAGTTATGTAAAATGTTATTTTTATTATGATATATCTCATGATTTCTTTCTCATGCCTTAAAGTTTTTTTCATGACCTTATTGAAGTATCTCAAGTTCACAGGTAAAATGTTTCTCTTGTTTCCCTTTCTGGGCCTCCTGATCACCCTTTCTTTTGATGTATGTCCCCAGGTTATGAGATGCAGTAATGAACCTAGGATGAACATTAGGATAATCCTTTTAAGTTTTCAAGAAGAATTTTTTATGTTTTCATGTTTTAAGTTCCTGGTTTCCAAGACACTAAACCTTAAATATCCTCAGTTTTGTAAAATGTAATGAAATTTTATGTGATAAAAAGGAGAGATGCTATAGAAGAAGTGAGTGATCCTTAAATAGTTAGGTTGTGTTCCTGGGATAGATTGACATTTCCTGAACCTTTTTAATCCAAAACTGGTGAAGAATAGTTGAATTAGGTATGACCCAAAACATGTTGGTGTATGCTCCTTGGATATAGCCATTAGTGGAGAACCAAGTAAAAAAGTGTTGTGTTGACATTTTTCATGTGAATGTTTAAATTACTACACATATCCATCACACAGTTTTAAACAATTTCCTACCAATGTGGGAAAAAAATACAATAAAGTAGAGAATAAGTTGACACCTTGATTCACCCCCACCCCCAGGGTTGTCTAGGGCCCTTCATTCCAGTTATTCAGATTTTCTTCACATGTGAACCAAGATAGTGTAAATCAACCCTGAAAGACGGGATGGAAACTTCATCTGGTAGCCTGAAGTTCCACAATGGGAGGTATTCAATTAGTGAATAATCCTTTTATGACTATTTCAACTTTCCCAGAAGCATTTTATTGTCTGATATGACCCTCATGGATCGAGGGATCTATGAATGTTCAATAATATCAATCCTCCGAGAAGCAATGGTGGCCTTAATATTAGTAGTTTTCTAATGGTAGGCCACTTAAATGAGTTTAAATAATAAAAGGAATAAGTTTATAAGATTGAAGATTCGACATGAAATAGTTGATTTTGTGCACAAGATTGGGCAATAGACACACAAAATAACGATGTGATTGCAAAGTAAAATTCACAAAATAAAGATAAGTTATGCAAATGAAGCAGTCAAGGGTCAGTTTTTCACATAGAAAATAAGAACTTAAACGTATGAGAGAAAAGTGTCTTATCACATAGAAAGTAAAAGGTACTATATTGGGTTACCCCTGTAATTATTAATAGGAATGATATTGGAATTCTGTGTGCGTGTAAGTGTCTTACACTCCAACAAGAGAGTTTTGCATGCACCCATGAGAATAAACTGCTTTCTTTTGTGTTTCCCTTGAAACACAACCTTCTGGTGCCCTTTCAGCTCAAATTCCAAGGGGTGAATTTTTTGGCACTGAATTCAACTAGAATCCACAAGTGGACATCTTTGTAAAATCTGAGGTCATCATCCAGCTTCATGGTGTATTCCAGAATGCCAAGGAAGGTGCACGCAATTTAAAATGTGTGCATACAATGTAATAACTAGGTTTTTCACTCATGTATGAATCCTTTATATTTATCTATAAATCCTTAATTTGGATCTAATATGTATTCCATTTGAGTTAGTAAGGGTATCATGGGTTTTGGGGTAGGTTCAGAGCCTAAAACCCATCTTTTATGGATAAAAAGTATAGGTCGCACAGTTAGCGCACGGTTGGCACACGGTTTGGAGAACCGTGTAGATTGAAATTTCTATATAGAACCACTTCATGTTGTTTTACCACAGTCACGTAGCCTAACCATGCAATGTTCCCTTATACTTAGAAATCCTCATATGGTTTGTGTACGGTTTGTCAAAATGTGTAGACAAACCATGCAAAGACCATTTTTCTATGTAAATTTACAAAATTTACCTTAATGATCTATTAACCTTCCTCTTTCTTCCCAAATTAGAGCTTATTTAGGATTGACATATTTCCCTCTTAGTTTTTGGATTTTTGAAGATTTAACCTTGGAATCAGCAGATCACCTTTATCTGGAAACTGACTGAGCTATCATTCATTAGGTTCGATATGCAACAGTAAGTACTTGAGTCCTCTTGAGTCATTCTCTATCTCTTTTTCTCTCGACCAAGATATCTAGGTATTATAATTTTTCTATTTTTCATAGATCTATTCTAATTTGAGACAAATAAAGGTCCAATACTAAAGGAGGAGAGTCATAAAATCCTAAAGTGGGTGGTCTATAACTCATCCCAAAATTTCATTGATTTTGGATTTGTTGTGTGGGGCCCTCTAATTTCATCAGGTTCCCTTAAGTGAATTTATATGCCATGATTATAATAACTAGAACCATTTTTATATTCTCTTTCCATATATTTGGTTAATTTTTTTTGTTATTACGAAAACTCTACTCATCCCATGTTGAAGGTTATACCGTAATTGTCGTTTTAGTGTTTTGACTTGTTTGAGCCATCGTTCAAGTGTGCCCTGGCTTGACCATTTTAAGTGTATGATTTTCTATATTAAATGGATTGATTTATATTGAGAATTTTATAATGTCTAGTACCATGTATTCATAAAACTTTACCGACCTAAGGTAAGTTCTTAAATTGATAATAAAATGTGAAATTGAAATTGGAACGTTTATGGAGTATATGACTTGACCGTATTGAATGTGAATGAATAATAGGTTGAATATCTATATAACCCCTTAATAAATTAATGGAAGGTATAAGAATGAACCTTTAATATGTAATATGCCTTAAATGGATTAAATTGTGTCATGATACTTGTCATTGTCACACTAATGAAAGCAAATGCTTGAACCAAATGAATTTATTAAATGGTTGCATGATACTTTTCCTTGTCATACTAATGAAAGGAAGGGAATGAACCAAATAACTTCATAAAAAGGTTCCATGATACTTGAAATTGTCACATAAATTAATGTAAAGGATTTAATTAAAGGATATATTACATGAGATCATACATAAATAGGATTGGCCTGACTCAAGCTCGCATTGGATTCTAATCGGAGAATTCCCTGAGCACTCAAGAACCGCATTTTGATTCAAATGTTCTACTTGTATAGTTTGAAATCCATATAGATCCTAGTATTTTTTATGTTGTTTGATTCCTTGTATGACACCATAGGATCCCTTCATATCATTATAGGATTTCATGGATACACTCCTTGGATCCAGCATTGACATGTTAGTTCCGTGGTTAAAGCACATTGGGCCCTATTTCTGGTTAGGCCCATTTTACCTTGATCGATCACCATGGACTTAGTAGGAACCTCATTATGGAATTCCATGGATTATGCTCATTTTATTTCACTCTTAACCCATTCCAGGCTACATTTATTACTGAGTTGGAAACCCTTTAGATCTACATCACTATGGTTGTTACCTTGGGACTTCACTATTAAATATCATTGATCATGGTTTCCTTGTTACATCTTGGAACCATAAAAATTTATACTATCATGAGGTGATGTCAGTTTTGGATATTACTCATGGGACCTATCAATATAAAATTGGTAATTACTAAATTAAATGAATCGGTCAGATGTTTGGACACCAGCGGAGGGACTGAAGTAGAAACTTGGGTATTTAGTTCCATTGAACTTATTTACATTATATATGCATGCTTGCACACTTTTAAATTTCAATTACACATACCAGATGTTATAGACACCATTGGTGGTGTCCTGTTGAGATTTATATCACACCCTCTTTGGGCATTGTTTGGTACCCAATGAAGATTACATGGTTGTATGTGTTGACAAAGGGAAGCATACATCATCAAACACTTGATTGATTTCTATTTAGGATAGATCTTGATAACCGAACCAGATCTTCAAATTCTTGGGATAGTCTTATATTTACTTTATACAATTACAGAACATATTATGCCTGCTGTCTTGTATTCATGTTTTCTTGTTTTCCAGTACATGAAATATCATCATCTATTTTTGAATGTTATTCCATTTGTTTAAGTTAATTTTATCTTTATTTTATGATGTGCCTTTTTTAATTATATTGCATCTACTATTTACCTATGTTTAAATCCACTCGTTGCACCACACTTTAGTAATGGGGGCATAGTCTCCCCATGGACTCACCCCAGGCCCTCGCTGCAAGTCGGCAACCTCTTGTGTTCGGGGAGATGCGCTTGAGTCGATGTGGCCTACTAGGCTTAGGGAACTTACCATGTGGCATCTAGGTCTGGGACATCACAAAGTGGTATAAAAGTAGTGTTCTTTTCATTCCTTAGCATTTGGAGACAATATATTGTAGAATAGGAATGATTGGGACTTGGTCCTAAGCCATTAATGGGCATTGTGAACCAATTTTCAGGGTAAAAACAAAGATTCCTAAATTATAATTTTTATATGCTTTTTCCTATTATAGTTGGAATTATTTCACCATTGAGTGATGCATATGTGTTGTGGTGCCGTTGATTATTACTCTATTTGAGGTTTTTCTTTCATCCTTGGACCGATGAAATGAGGGAAAGGATAACTATTAAATGCATCATTATAGGAACCTAGAATTCACATTTCAGGCATACTTTCATTCCATATAGGTTAATTTCACTTCATTTCATTTCTTGATATTCTTGTGATAGTTGAGTGATGTTGTGATAGTTAATAGTACACGTATTACTCTTGGTTTCAATTGAGTGATTTCTTATCTCAATTCATGAAGTGTATAGGCCCTCATGGGATGGGATGATTAATTTACCGAGTCGAACCGTTACGCTATATATAAAATGGCATCCTTTCTAGTGATAGGTGAATGAGCACTAATTCATCAGAAATGGATATCTATTATAAAATGAATCATGACATCGATAATGAATAGGTTGCACATCCTTATCCCAACTTATTATGTTTATGAAAGGTAATGGAGTGAATCTAGAACTTAAATGAAGAATGAAATGAAAATTATACTTGATCACATACCGATGCCTAGAAATTTGAGCGGGTATATGGGATAGTATGCCTTGGGTAGTGATTTTTCCTGCATTCAGCTTCCTCTAGTGATGTTATATTTCTGTTTAATCTTGTTCTAAGGAATATTATTGGATATTGTAGACCAATGATACTGCTATGTCCTAGTGTCATCTTCTAGGAGGGAGGTTATTAACATGCTCCAAATTTCATGGGACTTGAGCTGCTAGTCCCAAATCAAGGAGTTCCACCTGAGGCACCACATGTTGTACCTAATTTGGGCATGGATTCCCATGTTCGTGATAGCTTCCTATGTCTAATATATTACATTCATGGTGCTCCATGGCTTTAACTTACGATGGATTATCTGACTCATGAGTTTTAATAGCAACAGCCTCATAGCTTTTCAAGGGATAGTGGTTAGCATCCTGTTGAGTCTTAGATCGAAGCCACCCTATCTATCTTTGAGAATCTTGATACACCTCCAAATTGGAGAGTTATGCTTGATACTTACATTCTTATAGATTCTTCCAAGCGTTGGAGGGCTGTGATTACCCAGGTCAGTCATTATCATGGCATGTAATGGGTTGACTTCCTGACTACCTTCCATGATCTTTTCATTCCTTAGATATAGAGAGCTGATAGAGCTAGAGAGTTCATGCATCTCGAGTAGGGTTCTATGTTAGTTATGAAATATTCAGAATTTTTCATGGAGTTTCATTTCTTTTCACTACTTCTAGCTAGTGATGATATTTCGCATTCTAGATGCTTTGAGGATTGGCTCTAGTAAACCATCCATGTGCAGGTAAATTCCTTTATCCTGCCTACTTTTACTGAGATAGTCAATAATGATCTTATCACTGAGCACAACCTATGGGACATAAATTGTACAAGGTTTAAAGGATCACTTCCATGTCCATCCAGTAGTTATTTTAGTTGCAGGATGTGTTCTCTCAAGGTTTCTCATCAGGGTAGTGAAAACCATAGTGTCTATTTTGACAGATATAAATTGTATCATTGGTGTGTAAAAGGGGGGAATTCAATGCCTTAGAGCGATAGAGACCCACTGGAGTGTTAGAATTGTGGCTGTATAGGGCATCTCCAACATTTCTGCAGGTCTATCCCACCATCCTTGAGTGGAAAAGGATCCTCACTTGCTCTACCTTTAAGAGTGTTTTCGTTTATGCCACATCAGGTAGAAGTAGGAATATCCCCAACAGGTCTGGCCAGGGAGGAGTTCATGTCTATGGTAGCCAAATCTCTAATCACCAGCAGCTCCAATCGAGTAGTTATGATCATGGCAGTCCATCTATTGCACAGGTCTATGGATCAGGCCAGTGGCATTCACTACATACAATAACCATGGATTAGGTTGTGGGGTCATCTACCTTATGAGGTATTTTTCTAGTAGCCTCTAATATATTATCTTCTTTATTTGATACAGTTGATCAGAACTATATTATCTCAGTATCTATTGTGGATATTCTCAGACTAGAGATACAATATTACTATGGTGTAATGACTCTGGATACATTGATAGGGGTTCTAATAGAAGGAATATTTCAATGTAGTGACTGCCCCTTGAGTTAGGTAGTTACACTTTCTTTTCGAACCACTTTGTTCATGAGATTACATGATTCGATTTCATTCTTAGGATGGACTAGTTGGTTCACTCTCATGCTTTTCTGGATTTTTATCACTATATGGTATCATTTACATCACCAGTGGGTAGAATTTATCAACATAAGGGTGAGTGGGATGTACATGATAGTAGTGTGGGACTAGAGCATCATGGGATAGGTGGTGTGACCACCAATATCACAATACTCTTCATGTAGGATCATGGTTTTCTCCAATCTAATTTTCTCTCCAATAGTGGATCATTCCAGGGATTTCTTTCCCAATGAGTTTTCTGACATAGCTCTTGAGAGAGAGGTAGATTTTATAATTGACCTTGTTCTAGGAGAATATCTAATGTCCATTCCTCTGTATTGAATGGAACCAATAGATCTTTAATAGTTCAAGATGCAGTTAGAGGATTTAATGGCCAAAGGATTTATACAGCCCAGTACATCCTCTTGGGGTTCAAACAAACTTTTTACTAAGAATGTGGATGGAAACATATGTATTTGTTTGGATTAGAGATAGTTGAACCAGCTTACAATTAGGAATTGATATCCACTTCCTCGAATAGATTACCTTTTCGACCAGCTCCGATGAGGAAAGGTCTTATATATGATCGACATGAGATCGGGTAATCATCAGGTATGATTCATACCATTAGACATACCTCGTAAAAATTTCTGTAGTAGTTATGTTCTATATCAGTACCTTTTTTGTCATTGAGTCTTATGAACACCCTTTCCATTTTCATGCCTTTTATGAATAGAGTTTTCCACCCCTATTTGGATTATTTTTTCATAGTCTTTATGGATGACATATTGGTGTATTCTCACACTCATAGTGACCATTCTAGAAATCATGATATTGTTCTATGTACACTGAGATAACATCAGCATTATGACAATATTGTTAAGTGACACTTCAAGATAAAAAAATATACATATTGGGTCATATAATATCAAAACGAAGGGTGTTTGTGGGCCTAGAAAAAAGAGTGTTGTAGTATCTTGGGAACAACCCAAAAATGTGTTTGATATACAGAGTTTCGTGGGGATGGTTTCACATTACATATGTTTCATATAATACTTTTCTCACCTTTATTCTCCTATTACTAGTATAACAAAAAAGTGTGTCAAGTTCTTATGGTCAGAAGCATGTGATAAATCCTTTCAGGAGCTGAAAGAGAGGTTGATATTGGCACCTATTCTGACTCTTATGGAGCTGAGTATAGGTTATATGATCTTCTATCATGCAATAATCATTGTCCTAGGATTATTACTGATGCAATAAGAAAAATTTTTTATATATAGATCATGACAGTTGAGACCTCATGAGAGAAATTACCTGACACACAACCTTAATCTATCCACAGTCATCCATGCCTTACGTTGCTGGAGACATTATCTAATGGGTGAGTTCTTTGTTGTGCACACAGACCACAAGATACTAAAATATATATTTTCACAGTGTGAATTGATCCTCTAACGGAAAATATGGGTCGATTATCTACAATCATTTGATTTTTAGATTTCTTACATTCCTGTGAGGGGAAATATGGTTGCAGATGCACTGAGTCCGAAAACTCAACACAAGCAGTATGTGAAGCCAGAGATTAATGGATGTTAATGGCCCTATTTTCTATGATACATCTAGATTTTCATGATATTCATGAGAAATATTATCTATCATCTTTGAAAGTTACCTCTTCTCTCCTGGCGAAGGTGTAGACTAGATAGTTTTCAGAACCTGAAGTCATGGTTCACCGGGAGAGTATATCAGGGGATAACCTGCCTCTAAATTTTTTATAGATAGAGAAAACATACTTCATCAATGTGGATGTGTGTGGGTCCTTATATATGTGTGTGGGGGGTGGTTGATGAAAGAGTCACATGCCTCTCAAGGGGTAGTTCATCTAGGATTCTGAAAGATATATTGAGATATGTGCCGCAAGTATTGGTGGTTTGGGATGAAATGTCATATTGTAGGCTTTATAACTAGGTTTTCTACCTTTAAATAGGTGAAGGAAGAGCACCAGACGCCTACTATCTTTTTACATCCACTATCAGTCCCAGAATGGAAATGGGAAGATGTTTCTATGGATTTCACAGTCAGCTTACCTAAGTCACTGAGGGGAAGTGATACTATATGTGTAGTTATTGATCGGATAATGAAATAATACCACTTCATTCCTATTCAATATACTTTCTTAATTAATGATCTAGGAAAACTGTATGTTTGTGAGATCATACGACTACACAAGTCCCTCATACTATCATTTCAGATCGGGATTCTCGTTTCACGTCACAGTTCTAGAAGGGATTACAAAAGGCTATGGGGACTTTGGTGCTTCTAAGAATAGCTTTTCACCCTATGAATGATGGAAAATAGGAATATAAAATACAGATTCTAGATTATATGCTTCAGGAACATGCCCTTGATTTCAGTGGTTCTTGGGGAAAACATATCCCTCGTATTGAGTTATCCTATAATAATATTATTCAGGTGACAATTCAAAATGATCTTTTTGAGGCCTTATATGGTAGTCCATGCCATTCACCCCTGTTCTAGTTAGAGATAGGTGAGGTATCCATAATAGGTCCCCATCTAATTTAAGATACTTCATATAAAATTTATATGAACATAAAATGTTTGACTACACCTCAGTCCAGATAGAAATCTTATGATGATCTCCATTGACGACCTCTATAGTACGAGGTCGGGGATCATGTTTTCTTTCAGGTATCACCCATTAATTGGCATATATAGTTACTAAACTATGGAAAGTGTCACCTTGTTTTGTAGTGTTGTTTGAAAATCTAGAGAGAGTCGGGTTGGTAGAATATTGGTTGATACTACCTCAAAGACACCATTCCATGCACAACATCTTTCATGTTTTATAGATTTTCCAGTATCATGATGATTTGTCTCAAACTTTTGATCTTGGGGATGTTGAGTTAGGTGTTGATGATACTTTTGAGGAGTATACAAAATTCATCATCGATGGGAGCACGAAGGCCCTCTGAGGTCGGTCTGTCCTGCTAGTGTGGGTGTTATGGCAGCACGGTCGGGTATAGGATGGGACATGGGAGAGGTAAGCCTATGTATGTTCTTAGTGGCCAAAATTGTTCTCAGAAAGTGTTTCTACACCCCTGGGCAGTGATCTCGAGTATGAGTTCTTTTAAGGGGTAGATTGTAAAAACCTAGTTTTTCACTCAGGTATGGATTCTTTAAATTTCGGTCTAAATCCTTAATGTAGATCTATTATAGATTTTTTTTTGAGTTATTGAGGGTATCATGGGTTTTCAGGGCTATTTCGGAGCCCTGAACCCATCTTTTTTGGGAAAAATGGACAGGTCATATGGTTACCACATGGTTGGTGCATGATTTGGATAACAATGTAGATTAAAATTTCTAGACAGAACCACTTCACATGGTTTGTTACTGGTCATGCTTCCTAACCGTGCAATGTTCCCTTCTACCTAGAAAACCTCATGTATTTTGTGCATGGTTTGTCCAACCATGCAGAAAAACCGTGCACATACCATTTTTCTGGGTAAATTTAAAAAATCTCCCTTAATGATCTATTAACCTCCATCAGTTTTCCCAAATATGATATTATGTGGTATTAACCTATTTCTCTCTCAATTTGGGGATTTTTAAAGATCTTACATTGGAATCAAGAGATCTCCTTCATCCAGCAGTTGATCGAGCATTCATTTATCATGTTGGATGTGAAACGGTATGTACTTGAGTCCTTTTGAGCCGTTATCCTTCTCTTTTTCTCTTGACCGAGATATCAAGGTATGAGCATTTTTCTATTTTTCATATATATACTCTAATATAATAATCATCAGTGTCCAATACTGAATGAAAAGACTCTTACAAGCCTAAGGTGGGTGGTCTAAAACTCATCCCTAAAGTTCATTCATTTTGGATTTGTCATGTGGGGCCAACTGATTTCATTAGTTGTCATTTATTGAATTTATATTCCATGATTATAATCATTAGAACCTTATGTATATTCTCTTTCCATATATGTGATTAATTTTTGGTGTATATTACCACAACTCCATCCTTCCCATGTTGATTGTTATGTCCTAATTGTCATTTTAGTGATTTGACACATTTGAGAAACTGTTTGGGTGTTCCTTGGATTGGCCATTCTAAGGGTAAGATTTTCTCTATTAAATGGATTGATTTATATTTTAAATTTAATAATGGAAGGAACCATGTATGTGTACCACTTGACCCACCAAAGTTAAGTTCTCCAATTGATAATTAAATTTGAAATGGAAATTGGAAAGTATATTGAGTATATGACTTGAGCGTATTGAATGTGAATGATTAGATGGTTTCATATCCATAGAACCCCTTACCACATTAATGGAAGGTAGAAAATTGAAAGATGAATATAGAATATTCCATAAATGGATTAAATGGTATAATGATACTTTTTATTTTCACACTAATGAAAGTAATGGCTTGAACCAAATGACTAGATTAAATGGTTTCATTATACTTTTTCTTGTCACACTAATGAAAAGAATGGATTGAACCAAATGACATGATAAAAAAGATGCATGATAATTGAACATATCACACTAATGAAAGGAAATTCTTGAATATAAGGACATATTACATGACTTCATAATTAAACATAAATGGCCTAATGCAAACTCACCTTGTATTCTGATCAAAGAATTCCATGAGCACTCAAGAACCCCATTCTGATTCAAGGATATGGATTGCATAGGATGAAAAAAACCTAGATATTGATCCTTGTTTATTCTTGGATTCCCAGTATGAACACTTAGGATTCCTTCATATCATTATAGGATTACTTGGATACACTCCTTGGATCTAGCATTGAAAAGTAGGTTCCATGGTTAATGCCCATCGAGCCCTGTATCTACATAGCCATGTTTTACCTTGTCCGATCACCTTGGGATTATTTTCCGCCTCATTTTGGAATTCCATGGATTATGGTCTTTGAATTACACTCTTACCCCATTCCAGGATACATTTATTATGGAGTTGGAGACCATGGAGTTCTACGTCACCTTGGTTGTTACCTTGGTACTTCACTATAAAATATCATTGAACATAGTTTCCTTGTTACCTTTAGAACCTTCACTATTTATATAATAACGAGGTGATGTTAGTGTTGGATATTCCTCATGAGACCTATCAACATAAAATTGGTAATTAATTAATTAAATGAATTTTTTACATGTTCAAACACAATCTGAGGGATGAAGTAGGTACTTGGGTATTTAGTTACATTGTACTTATTTACTTTATATATGCATTATTGAACACAATTACATATCCATTACACGGGCCATATGTTATAGAAACCATTTATGGTGTCCTAGTGAGATTTATATCATACCCTCCCCAGACTCCATTTGGTACCTAAGGAAAATTACATGGTTGTAGGTGTTGAAAAAGGGAAGAATATGGCCTCAAACACTTGATTTCTTGCTTTTTAGGATGGAGCTTGATAGTAGATGAATGATCCAAATATCATGATTCTTGGGAATGTCTTTTATTTTAATTATACTATTTTTTAACATGTTATTCTAGATATCATGTATCTGTGTTTTCTAGTTTTCTAGTATATGAAATATCTGCATCGGTTGTTGAATGTTATTACAATTGATTCATTTTTTGTTATTATTGTCTCAATTTTTTATTTACCTATATTTTATCCCCAATTTACCTATGTTTACATCCACCTTTAACACTAAACATTTGTAATTAGTTCATTGTCTCCCCACTGACACACCCTAGGATATCACTGCTAGTCCACAGCCTCTGGCATTCAGGGAGATGTGCTTGAGGCCATATGGCCCACTGGGCTCAGGGAACCAATCATATGGAATTCGGGTTTGGGATGTAACATGTAAAAACCTTTCATACCCAATACAAATTAAATCATTTCTCATTCCTAGAAGACTGCTCTAATGGCCAAAGAAAATGTTCAAAAGATGCTGGCGTTGCGTATAAGATTTCAAATCTCCACACAAACCTCTTTTATGCCAAATACACTGTCAGCCAGACCATTGTGGCACTATTCATGATGGATAAGGAAAAATATGTGTGAAACACATATTCAATAGCCAAATTATTGTGTTCCCAACACCATGGATTTTGAAAATAAATTGAGTGTCACCCCCCTTCATTGAGGTGATCATCTAGAAGTTGAAGCATTACTCTGTTTTGTGTAATAATGATCATCTGTGATAGCATGAAATCATGAAACCCTGAATATAAAATAATATTTCATGATAGGTTCCCTATGGGTGCACCCTTCACTAGTCCCACAATAGTGCAATCCATGCCCATCCACTTTCATCCCAAGTCAGTTGTGCATAGGAACTCCTTACGTGCAGCCTTGTCCATGTGTGAAATCCTCCAATGTTGTGATCACCCTTTATTTGAAGCTTCATGGGAACATCCTATAATTGAGAAAAATTTTTGAGCACCTTTTCACACAACCTCCATTCCTTTCATGCATCTCTTGCATTCTACTCTCCAAAAATTCTTGTATAAATTTTATAGTTTCTCATGAGGTGTCCCCTATGCCTCTAGCGCATGAATTTCCATACCTTTTTATTCTAATCATACATATTCTAATGCATTCTTCTTCTCATAATAGGAATGCTAACACGGAAATAGAGATAAACTACTCCTAAAAGTCATTAAAACCTAGCATTTCTAAAGTCATGCCCCACCCAATGGTTCGTGTGTGATTGTAATTTAATTCTTAGGGGTATGGAGTGAGTCCCCACATCTAATATGCATGCAATAAAACTATATTCTAATACCTTATAGTCATATGATGTTAAAATACATGACAATTTCCTTAGCACATGATGTAAAACTATAGTCTTACCCCATTAAAGTCACATGGGATTCCCCATGAATGATCACCTTGGGATGCCACCTTCTCCACCCACCATGGGATATAAGTCACCGACAATGAGAAGCATCCAAACGTAAGCCACACACACCCTGATCCACAAGAAAAGGATGGACCACATATGAATCATAGGTAATGAGACCCTCCCCACATAGAATTAAATTCTCTTATGAAGGGAATATCCCATTCATAATCCCCATACCATCTCTTATTAGCACATCTTTCATGATGTTAACATTAGGACTACTACTTCTTCTTCTTTCTGAAACCTATAATGACTCACATGGGGTTAGAGGTTAGTAGAGACCATGACATCCAACCTACACCTCAATGGGAATCCTACTAAGTGTAATCCCCAAAAACCATGTCCCTTAAAATGGGTTGTTCCTATGTGTATTCCCCCACCATATTCTTTACTAAAATGGGCCTCCTCCTCATGTATAAGTCCTAACATTCCCCAAATATGTGGGACTTGACTCCCAACTAACTCGGAAATATGGGAAGCCACTCTGAGGTCCAAACTTAACATCTTCAACCATCATGGTCTTCACCATGCCATACCTCTTGTAAGATCGTTCCACTCACCTATGAGACCACATCTCCTCTAGGTCCATCAGGAAGCTCATCGCATAAGACCAACATCAACTCCAACCAATAGAAATCCTCTTGAAAAGGGAAAAATATATGTGTAAGCCCCACAACATCACTAATAAACTCTCTCTTCATGATGTGAGCTTCCTTACCACATGACGTTGAACATCATGGACCGGTCCTATCACATGAAATTAAACCAAAACATTGAACTACATTGGTTTTTATCCTTTCCTATTAAAAGGGTGCATGGGACACCTATTCAAGGTTCAATCCTAACTAATAGTGAACATAAGTTCTACCTCCTAGTGGTGTACCTCTTTGATCCATCTCTAGGGGTGTCCCTGTCAACCTTCATGGTGTGAAGTATTCACTTTATAGGATACACCACCTTGATCGGCCTCCTCGGGAATTCAGATACATCTTCCTTCATGGTGTGACATCATCCATTTATGGGACCCACCATCTAGGTCTACCTCCACAAGCATCTTAATAGACCCATTGGTAAACCTTTCAGTTTATCCCTCCATGGAATGAACCTCCTTGATCAACCATTATAGGGTGTGTTGATTAATCAATCCTGTCTCCACAATACATTAAACTTCTAACCCCATTCACATACCTCATTTTCAGAAATGGATGCCTAGGGTGAAAGGATTTGAAGATATTCACATATGGAGTTACCTACCTCATGTTAAACATGGGATTAATGAGGTGAAACCATTTGAAGAAATGTGACATTAACATCAAGTACCTCAATATTGACATGGGATGCCTTGGGTTCTATGTCTAAATATGCCTCCATGAGATGCCCACCTACGAGGAAGAACATAGGTGACAAATGCTCCTAGAATCTAACATTTCCAATGATTTCCAACGTGAAAACTATACTAACTAAAGGTTGTTTCCCTATCATGATCTAATAGAATGTCCAAACATAAGTAGTGTAATTTACCGACATCCATAAAGAGATAGAACTGGGAATGAGTATGATGAACATGACTTCATGCTATGAGGGTGACCCGGACTAGGTGATGAATTGTGCGGAAGAATACATGGATGGAGGAAAAAAATACCATTATCCCATTTATATCAAGTAGAATATATTATCGATTAAAGGGATTAATGTCTCTCACCTTTGAAAAGTGGGAATACGGGGAAAAAATTATGATTCCAGTACACATCATCACATGCAGGTGCATTCCCCGGTGAAAATGCCAGATATAAAAAGTGACTGTTCTACCATCAGTATGAAATAATTGGTGGCCATTAAGGGGAGACCCTAAAGGTCATTATTTTATTGGATGGGGAAAGGGGAGACACTTCTAATTAGATATGAGTTGGTGAAAAGGATAACATGGAAGAACCAGGTCATCCCGGAGAGGATGACGACTACCTAGAGCCATCATAATTCCTATGTGGACTAATGATAATGTCCTTTGGAGTTCAATGAAGGAGATCATGTGTCTTTGATGGTCTCCCTACGATGATTAATATATATATTTGGAAAAGGTTTCAATCTATCTTTGATATTCATTAATCCTTTTTCAGATATTGTTCAATGTTTGTGAGGTGTCATACCACTTGACATTACCACTATACTTAGATTTGATGCCAGATTTTTTCCATTTTTTGTAGATGAGGAGATATGTGAATGAACCTTCACACATTATAGACAATAGTGATATAAAATCTGAGTCTAGAACTACCATATTAGGATACTCAATTACCATTTAGGATCAACAGGAGAAGATACTTTATGTGGGTAGCGATTACCTTGGAGTGTGTTAATTAGTATAATGGGAATCCTCTAGATAGAACATGGGAGTGGGGAAACCGGATGCGACCTCAGTACCCTCATCTATTTGAGTAGGTTTCTCATTTTAGAAAAAACCCCAAGGGTGTCTAGAATTTAGTGATTTTTTTCAGGTAAAATTTTGTAAAATTTAATGAATATTTTCATATTTACGAACAGACTTTACGTATAATTAAAAGGCTCATGGAGCCTCAGTGTTTATATATTAAAAATATTAAATATAATATATCATGTGCATGTAGTACTTATGAATACATAGAATATCTCTTGAATGGTGTCTTAACTAGAAAAAATGATACTACCATAAATTTAGGAATGTTGGTTTTACCCTAGGCATGATATAATTTTGGTCAGTATTGAGTGTTCCAGTAGAGTTCAGTTACTAGGAGACATGAGAAAAAAAGAAATATTTTTTTAGTTATAATAAAATTAATGTTTAATCTTGAAAGTAACTATAAATATAACCATATTATGAAAATGTCTATGGTTTTCTATATAACCCTGTGATAATATAGGAGGACTACGATATGGTGAATCATAAGGTATGTTTGGAGATATCTAATGAGACAATGAAGAAAAAAATGAATTCGTCAATAGTCTCCCATAGAAGGCTTTCATAATCAACAAAGTTCATGGATATCACCAATGATAATGATGTATGTTATTTCTTCATTATTGATAAATTTTATATTGAGGAAGTACATTTTTTTGTATTAATCCTCATACTTTATTTTCTTCATGGAGAACATGAATAATTTTTTTTATAAAATTAATTCAAAGACTGTCTGTGGATTTATGATATAATATAATTTATTATTGAAAATTTATTTTCATCTCATTAAATGAATTCCCTATTAACAAGTAATGTAAAAAATGAATGGTTTACAATTCTAGTATCTCACTTTTATGTTTTTTGTTTTTCTCTCCCCATTCTTCAAACGTTCATCATCGATGTTTCATTTAAATGTTGGTTTGACTATATCTAGGAACAGATCATTGTAAAATCTACATTTAGTGTCACATATCATTTCTATAGGATTATATTCTCTATTTAGGACTTGATGGTGGCTAGATGATGATGAAAAAAAATGTTGAGGGGTTAAAGGAGTTCGTTTCATGGGTTTGAGAATTTAGTTGACGTTGTACAATAGGTGGTGACTCCCAATCAATGGGTGAATGGAATTAATCCACCAAAGTTGATTTGGGAATATTTAACTCAGATATAAGATTTGGAATAGATTCTACAATATAATCGAAGGAATTGATGATGTGGATGAAGACTCATGATATATATTGGACTTATAAAAAATACCAATATACATGGCATGTAGTTCAGAAGATCATACTTTGTGTTGTCCCCCTTTGGAAGTTTCCAGGTTTTATGCATGAATATAAAAATAACATTTTCATGTGACTTGTCCATAGATAATGTTTTCCTAACACTAGTGAACCAGCATGTACCCCTACGTATGTGAGCATGATCACAAACAATGTACATGGATATCACTAAAGTACTTCAGCGCGGGTTAGAGTACATAAACTTGGACATAGGAAGGACCGATATTTAGGGTACACATTTTTCATCTCTTATACATGTTTTGTATCTCTTTTGGGGCTAGATGGACCCCAAGATTTTTCATTCCAGTTTCATTATCAGTATGTATGCATTCCCTTGATCCATCTGTAAGAGGGTATATTATGGGATCCCATCCAATGTATAGGACGAGTGATCACTGCTATGATTCAGTTCTAGATAGAGTCAAGTATCCCTCTGTGTGACTCAAGGTGTGATATTATTTAAATCTTACCCTAGTTTGTTCTGGTACCTCATTTCAATAATTCAATTACTATTATCCCCTTCCTAGTGGTTTATCCCAAATAAGGTTAGGCATCCTCCATATTCCCTAGGAATGATCCCCTATCTATTTATTGATATTTTATAGTTTCTAGTGAATAATTAAAGTTTTAAAGTCATGAAGAGTGTAACCTATCACTTTAGTTTCATCTATATTAGTGAGACTCGAGAAATGAGTTCCCACAAATGAACATTCCCTATGAGCCCCTGGTAGAATACTAGGATGGAATTAAGGATGTGACCTTACTTTGATACTTGTTGTCTATCTATGACAATATTTGGGTTTTTATTATTATTAATTCCAATTAACTCACTAATTATGGTAGTGAGTAGAATTTATTTAATGCTTAATATTGGGTGATTTTGGGGTTTCATACTAGGATTGTTTATACTCACCTTGGGATGGGCTCTACATGCACATGTTATGTCTTATATAGATGACAGAACTTATAATGGTGTCCTTGGACGAATAATATTTGGCGGAGCATAATTTTGTCGGGTATACCACAAATGGTTCCAAGAGTTACATCTATACTATAATACAACTTTTGTAATCATGTTAGACTCTTCTATATTTATGATGTGATTATATTTTCACCTTTATGTTTTCAAACTCTATGTTATATTTTTTGTGGGATTTGATGTCTGGAATGAAGTTATTGTAATATTTTTTTATATTTTTTATGTTATAATACTATGTGTTGATTTGTGTGTATAGAGGAACTATAGTCTAATACCTCCCATGTGCATGATATTCCTACTCAATTCCAGTATTCATCCCATACCAATTAGATGCGGGATTGGGGTGTCTCACTCAGTTTACTATAGTTCAGGTAGGCCCCGGTGGTTATGGCCTTGAAAAATAAAGTTTAAAAGAATAAGGATGAAATGCATGATACTATTTCAAAATATATACTAGAATTTGAAGGATTTATGTGAGGAAGAAGATCAAATCATTATATTTAGAAACATCTAGAGTATATTAGTGATTTTGATCATTAGAATTTGTAAGTGTCCATTTTATGCTAGTGGAAACTATTATAGAGAACTGTTCGAGAGATATTTGAAGTGAATTTTATTTGATACAAATTTTATATATCTATTTTATAGTATTAATTGTTTTTGTTAATTATAAAATGAAATTTTACTGGAGATTTATTTAATTTCATAGAATTTTTAAATAAATTGGGAATATTTTATTTATTTTTTTTATGAAAATAGGTGTTTTGTGATAAATTAATCAAATGTATTCGATTAATTAGTTATATTTTAAGATAAAATATTTTTTATATTTCAAGAATTATAATTGAGATATTATTTTTAAAAGTGAATGGTCTTTCAGTATATGTTTTTAATGTTTCATGATTTTATTTGAAAGTTTATTTGGTGGAAAAAATATTTCAATTTTATTTAGTTAGGTTTGGTAGTTGTTAAAAAATATCAATATTAGATATGTGATGTATTTCATAAAACCTTATACCCAATATTGTAAGAAATTTCAATTAATCTTGTATTAAACTTCCATAAAATTGGTTAAGTCACATCATATGGTACATTCAATCCATGCTTGAATGAATTTTTAATTTTACAAATTATAGTTTAGGTTGTAGTAATGTAAGACATTATAATGGTTTCATATGATATGTATGGGGAGTCTCATATTAAATTTCATCCTCATACATCTTATTCTGTAGCAGTTATGATATATGTCCAATCCTCATAATTTGTTTGATAAGAAATAAGGCTTATAAGATATTTTCCACCCAAGTAAAAAAAATATGGCCTCATAAGAATTTGTTTACACTATTCAAAATATAAATGATAGATTTTCAATGATAGAGTGTGATATTTCCATGTGCTCCCAAATTTTCCTCCAAAAAACTTGAAATACAAAAGTTTCTTGAGACTTTAAAGAAAATTTTAAGGGAGTTACTTCTAAATCCTTATAAGGAAACTAGAATATTGTGACCCGAGATGGGATTGGTGTTTAGATTCATCATTAATGGAGTTGAAGCATAAAAAATGATGAAGGATTAAATTATATTATAAGTTTGATCTAAAATCACTATAGAGAAGAAATTCAATAGTCCCCACTACCACATGGATATCTGTTATTCAAGGTTGGTGATACTATATTTGATCTAGTAAATACGAATTGACATTCCATTCCATTATAAAATCCATGACATGGAAATTTGAGATAAAATTATTAGAGTTTATTTTGATGAATCTTTGGTGACATTTAATACATAATATAGGATTACTAGGGGAAGTACATGGGGAAAAAAGTTAGAGGAATAATAGCTAGATGGATTATCAATCTCGATTTCGTAGACCTTTCTCTCTTTCTTCTTATTGTTTGTTCAATATATTTTGAGATATATTATTTAATTATTATTTTTACTAATTTCATGAACATGTCTGATTTAACTTCTTTTGGGGGGTGGATTTGATGAATTGAAAATTAATTTCTAGTTCTTGCATTATTTTTTTCATAGTTCTCATTTGTTCTTCCTAGATTTTTTCAGTGTCTTCTATTATCATTCCTATTATGATGAATTGAAAAAACAAGTTATGGATAGATTCATTTTGGTAGTTAAAATTAAATCCACTATATAGTAAAATTGATAAATTGATACTGTTTTCACTGGATGTTTTGAATTGTGTTATTTTACTTCAATATCCTCATTTCCAATTCTTCATGAGAATTATTTATACACTTATTGAACAAACATATGAAGTCTGATGAATAATTTTCATTAGGAGCTTCAACCCAAGTGCTTCAATTGGAAAAGTTTTCACTTTTTTCTCCCTAAATAATCATCCATTTAATGAGGTTTTTGTAAATATATAAATAATTAAGAGAGTTATCAAAGAAAATGTGATCACTAAGTAACATATATGAATTTAAACTAACTCAATTCACATATTTTAAAAAATACTTTAATTAATTTTAATTCATTATTAGAGATCCATTTTTTAATTTAGTTTAGTATATTTTCCCTTAATTGCTTCCATTATTCCCCCTTATCTTCTTATACTTCCTGTTTTTACATTAATTTCAACTTCATCATTATTTTTACATCACATTTTATTTTCTTTGTTTTCTATCTTCACATTTTTTTATGTTTTTACTTCATATTTGTTTCCACAAAATTTTATTTCTATAATTGTTGACCATATTTATACTAAGTATTATAAGTAGGTTTTATATATTATATGTTTAATATTATTAAATTGTCTATTATTAAAAAAAGAACCATTTTCAGGGAAGTAATGTGTGTCCATTTACTAAAAAACACAAAATTTATTTTTTTACTATACAAAAAATCTCAAAATTAGATATTTTTTATATTATGTATTGTATATCATGCTATTTTGAAATAATTTTTTATAAACATTGGAAAATCTTCTAAATTTGATATTGATTATTTGATACCTAAAATTAGAAAACACCATAATACCCAAAGCATGAATAAGAAATTTTAAATGGTAACCTTATATGTTTAAATATTTGAGAACCAAAATGAAACCATCATTTCACCTCAACCTAGAAATCAGATTTCTAAGATGACTATACATAGGTATTTATGACTATATATAACATCTAGTAAACTATCATATATATAGTTATCTCTAAGGACTAGTAAATAAAAGATAAAACAATCACACCTCCTCTTATTGACCTTGAAATACGTAATTAGTATTCTTCAGTGTTTATTAGAGACTTTTATAGTGTATTTAAACAAATACCTTTTCATTTTCTCAGTGATGGATATATAAGGTTAAGAGTGTTCCCATTCTATTTGAAGGAAAATGGTAAAAATTGGTTCCAACACATAGATGAATAAATTTTTGACACTTGAGGAAAATTTTCCAATTATTTTATAATTAAATTCTATACAAGGAATAATACCACTTAGTTGAGATATAAAATAATGGGTTTTGTTCAAGAATAGGTAGTAAGTTTAAAAAAACCTGGGACAATTTTATATCACTTTTTAGATTGTGTCCCAACCACTAGCTTTATCTCTATATTTTAATTGATACATTATATAATGGTCACTAACATTACGTCAATAACATAGTAGATTATCCCCCCTATGGTGATTTTCCCAATATTAATGTTGGAAAGTTAAAATAATTTTTAATAAAATTAGTCATAATTTTCAATATAAAATTTCATTAATGAAAATAATCTATAGGAGTGAGTCTAATTCCCAAGATTCTAAAATTTTCATTGAAAATTTACTTATTAAATAATGCCAACATTATGAATTTCATAGGAACTCTAAAACTTGTCATCTCAACATAAATTTGGTTTTCCAACCCCCTAAAAATTGATGCTTTATTGGAGATGGCACTATTATTTAATCTATATATAACTTTTTTCTAATCAATCATAACCAATATTATAAGAACCATCCAAAACATTCTTATAAGGAATAAATAGTTTTTTTATTTAATTTTTCCCATGGATTCACACCATATCCAACACCAAAATTTCAATATCAATATTGTTTTAGTCTTCAAATTATAAATGGGAAATAAATTGTTTGATGCAGCAAATATTAGTTGAAATCGGTTCCCTAAAAACTAATTTAGATTCTAATATTCATAACTAAGAATTAAAATTGGGGAAACCAGTTATAGATTTAATTTTTAGGGAAAAGGGAAAGAACCCCAAATTAATAAATATAAATCCCAAGAAAAATGTTGTGGTTTTCACTATATGATATGGATCTAAAAACAGAAGAAAATGTTTAGTCAAATCCTAAAGAATATGATATTTATGTTTTAAGTGAGTATAAAATTAGAAAATTGTATTTAAAATTTTTTGAAAAATTATATATTAAGGCCCGAACTGAATTAAAATATGATTCATCACTTGAAATAAAAAAATAAAAACAGAATATGAAATTATAATTATTTAATAGAATAATAAATTTTAGAGAGAGAAAAAAGAGAAGGACCAACCTATTTTTCACACCTTTTCCCCTCATATTTCATTTCTCTAAAGAGTAAACAAAAACAATAACAAGGTAAACTATTTAAAATTCCATAATATTTTCATAATAATTAACTTAATTATTACAATATTTGAATACTTAAAAAAATTCCATCACATGTAAAATTTCACAATATGTTTTTTTATAATAAAATTAACTTGGAATAAATTGACACAATTAACCTGACTGATGAATGTATTGTTTTCCTATAAAGTAGGTTTCCTAAAAAAATGAAAATACTATAGAATATTTTCAATACAATGAGGTTAAAAACTTCTTTTGTGCTATAGGATCTAGTGCCAACCTTTTTACACAATCATTTTTTTAAATTGGTATTAAGGAATTTAAATCCTCTTAAGGGTCTCTTCATTTGGTTGGTAATTCTATTACTAAACCCAATGGAAGAGTGGATAACCTATTAATCGGTGTAAGGAAGCTTGAATTTCAGAGTAATTTAATAGTGAAAAAAATAGAGTGTGATAAGAAAATCAAATGAATAATAGGAATTCCATTCATACATATTAGTGGTGTTGATACTAATGTTTCAATGATAAGGGAGACCATTCATGTTCGTGATGATCAATAAGTGTTTCACTTTTTTTGGAAATATGTTTTAGTTGTGATTTTGAAACAAGTTTATGTTAATGAAGAGGTGTTTATGGATGGTATTAGAAAGGATATTCAAGGATTTTATGACAAAATAATTTAAAACATAGTATATGATCAATTTAATGTAAACTTTTTCAAGTCTAAATCCACTAAGGAAGTTGAATGATTATGTAGGATTGAAATATGATTTAAGGAACTCACTTTTATAGACCATTAATTGGTTCGATATGAAAAATGTTGTTATATTGATCAAGTATAATATGTTGCACTCCAAAAATACTATCTCTTTTTTTATAAAAAACCCCTACTCAATCTAGATTCAATTCCTTACATCCATCATCCTAAGAGTTTTCAAATTATTTCATTAGTATTTTGAGGCAAAAATTAGTGTTTCAAAGATGAGGGAATTTTTAGATTAAATATATCCCTTTAGAAGTTGAAAATATGTTTCCTCAACCTTTTTAGGGAGTAAAGGGTGAGATTAAGGATATTTTTCTAGAGAAGTACAAAAAATCATTTCATACTATGTCAGGATATTTTGAATAAAAATTTTCTATCTCAGTGTTTAAGGAATTACTAGGACAGCTTGAGGATTATTTACTACATAAAAAAATACATTTATATGTAATAACATGAAAATAATATTTAATTTATCCAATCTATCCCCCTAAATATGTTCATTTATACATTCCCATGGAATCAATAATAAAAAAACAAAAATAATATATCCTAAAATAAGTAGAACAGATAAATATGAATTAGGAGGTAAGTATATTATTTCTATCTAAATCCTCCCCCAATATTTTATTCCAACGAGTTACTCCTTCATGTTATACAACTTTTATATCGTTCAATCATCCTCTTTCACATGATGAATGTCCCTAATTAATCCTCTAAATATCCTCAAATAATTGTATCTCAAACATCAAGGTTATATTTTTTTGAAGTAAATCTTACACCAACTTTTAATACTGAGGTCACAGAGAGCATTGTCAGTCTCAAATCCCTAATATTTGTAAGGAATCTGTCACTATTTAGCTTCTTCTTCATGGTGACTTGAGATAATACATATAAAAAATCACTACTACCACAAAGATCAAGCTTAATCTCTAAGAATTATGAATCTAGATGAAAATCCTAGCTTGGTCCGCAACATCCAAGATTCCTTGAAATTAATTGAGGGATTCTCCCATACAATCAAAAACAAATAATGAATCCCCTTTTGTATGTTAAATTTTGAGTAGGATGATTGGGTCACACAAGGAACTGATCTACTTCATCATTTTTGATGTGTCACCGAGATTTGGTAAAGTGGTAATAAAGACTTATGAGGTTATCCAAAAGTCATATTTGAGTGATAAATGTCTTAAAATCATTGTTGTGCATGAAACACATATTACGATTGGTTAGATATCATACATGGTTCTAAATAAGTTTTATATGGGTTTAAAGTTATATGAGACTCCCATAATAAAATCATACATTTCTTTAATAAATTATTAGGCAACTACCACCGAACCTTTAATTTGGGAAATTAAAAAAGATATTTTCTCTTTTCTTACATGACATACGGGATGAAACATGACTAATTTTTTTGATATTTATTCTCATACTTACAAAAATTTATTACAACATTGCATAAAAATCATTAAAAAATATATGACCTAGCAAGAATTATTATTCTTTAACAACTACGAAACCTCACCAAATAAAAGTAGAATGTTCTGTTCTAGAAAATAAATTTTAGGATCAAATCATGGAACATTGAAAATTCAAACACAAAAATCCAAACAACTCAAAATAATATAATAATTACATATTGATGAAAAAATAAAAACAAATTGATTTTAAAATATAATAAAATTAAATCAAATATAATTTGATCAATTTTTCACCGAAAAAATTATTTTTAACAAAATCAAAAGAATCATAATTCCCTTCAAAAATTTCTAATATTAAATAATTATCCATTATAAGCTCACATTTACATTTAAAACTCAGTTAATTCCATAAAATAGATATAGAAAACTTATATGAATAAATACACATCAACTATAAACAAGTTGTGTCAGTATAAAGAGCCTATCAAGAGACAATAAATGATTTTTGGAAGATTTCTTATTGTGTTAACTTTAATAATATAGTGAATATTTGTGTATAATACTTGAAATGCACACATAAATTGAAGAAATACCGTATAAAATATAGGTTTACCTTTATATTATGTTTTTCCGTTGCATACAGGTATGGGATATAATTTAAAGGAGTGGATCAATTCTTTTACTAGCCATAGAGGTTAATTTATAAAAAGAATAAATTGTGAAAGGGGGTTTCACTAATTTACCCCACACCCATCTAATTGATGTATCATACCACATTTTATCAACAAATAAAATATCAAATTTACAAATAATGATAAAAAATAATGATTGTAACCTAAATTTAAAAAGCCTATATTCATTTGTCGAGTGTTGAACTACTTTCATGAAAATCAGACAAGTTTTAACAAAATAATAGTTGATTTAAAGTTTGGACCTAAATTTTCCATACTAGGGTCAGTTATTGTTATATTTATTTTCTTTCAAGATATAACAAACCCATACTAGTCCAAAATTAGACTAAAAAAGAAAGAGAATTGTCAAAAAACAATAATTACCCTTGAAAATGCCTTAATGATGAAAATATTCAATGTCTCCCACTATTACTCTTCAAATTTCTTATTTTATTCTATAATAAAATAATTTATATAAAAATAATAATGAAATAATATCTTATAAACTGATAATATACATAAATAATTAAAAAAATTATATTTAATGATATTTAGATTGATAAAAATTTTATGAATAGTTTTGAAAATAAAATTTTAAAAAATGAAAATGCTATAGTTAAATTATTTTTCCACTAATATGTTTTTGTAACACCCACTAGTGAATATTTAATTTTTTCATTTAATTTGTTTTTATTTTTAATACATTAATTAAAAAACAACATCACTATTATTGATATAGTAAATGTATTTTTCACGTCATTTTTCATATTAGAAATTGAAAATTATATACCACATTATTTATTTAAAAACAGACAATAAATCTTTTCTCAATAATGATTGAAATATAAAATAACTACTATAAAAATTTGTTTTTATATTTATTAAAATGGAATAAAATATATCACCTCAATTATTATAACAAAAAGGCAGAGTATTTAAAAAACAAATTCTTATCTTTCATGATGATTTATAATATAACGAATGAATAATTTATGATTTATTATCAATTATTTTAATAAATACCATAAAAATAATATCTATTGTTAATATATTTAGGAAATATTTCAAAATAATCTTCTATATAGGATTTCAAGTCAATTGTAATAATAAGTGACCTGAAGAACAATTGGCATAAACCAAACCATGATACCCATTAGACAAATAAAATAATGAAATATGGGGAAAACATTGAAATAGATAAAAAAAACTTTTTCATTCACAAATATTCACATTGAAGAATTATTTATAGAGATTAATTAGAAAATATTTTAATTTCTTATATTAAAAAATTTACAAGGTGCACTTATAAAATAAAATTTAATCTATATTGTAAAATAATTTACCCATAAGACTATTACTTGATTTACTTTATTTATGGAATATAAGGAAGTTCCATAAAAAATATATTCATATTAATAAAATAATTATAACGTTAACAATATGATGTAATATGAGAAAGGTAACAATTTTAATATTTTATCCTTTTTAAAGGATGTATTCATTCTAGTTTTGATTATTTCAAACATAAATCACAAGATATAACAACCACATTCAATGTTTTCTTATTTAATATGAAATTTAAATTTTAATACAAGAAGTTAAAAATTAGAAACAAAACATTAATAGTTCACAAGAAATGTTTTTAATATGATAAAATGCACACTATTACAAAAACATGTTTATTATGTTAATTATTTTTTAAAAAATATATCCTTTGAAAGAAATTCCACAATATATTATATTTTTATAGTAAAAATTGTAAATAAAAATTAAGTTAATAAATTATTTATTTAATAAAATAATAAAACATATTTTTTCCAATATAAATTTATATTTTTCATGCATGACATTTAGTATAGAACATAACCAATAATAAATTCATTCTTGGGTATAAAAACACATAAATCACAATATGATTTGAAAATTAATCCAATATAAATAAACATATAATTAAATGTTCATATATAAAATATGTTTTTATACCTCTCATGATGTGGAAAAATCGATCACATTATATGTTATTTCATAAGTATTTGAGACACATATAAAATTATATAATATCATTAAATAATAAAAATTGTTATTATTGGTTTATATGATAAAACAATTATAGATGTGTCATTTTTTATGTAATGATAATAAAGATACTTATTCAATAAAAAACTCAAAATTAATTAATATTAATAATAAAAATATCCTAAATAGATATCTATGTACCATAAAAAGTTATATAAACTGTTAGAAGGTGTTTTACACATATCAATTAGTAAAAGATCCTCTATGGATGCTGGAAAAATCCAAGACCAACAAGTAACCCTTAATCCAAACCCAATTTTAGCAAATATTTCAATGATTCTATTAACCTCTATATAAATTGGTGACAGAAAAAAATAATTTTCCAATAAAATTCTATACAAACCTCCCCTGTCACTACTAGCCTCCATTAAGGACATGAGATATTATACTTAATAGCTTGACCAATGAATATAAATTCTAGATAAAACCTGATATTACACAAATTGTTAAGCCTTAAAATATTATTTTCAGTAATAATCCCTTCCATATTGTTCTCCAAATAGCTATTTATTTTGTAGTCATTATAGATGTAAGATAGATATCCTCTATTAGAGTTTCAAAAAAAACATACCAACTTGTTGGCCTGGTATTTTCACTTGAAGCACCTTCCATGTTTATCATTATCTAATAAAAATAAGAGTTTTTTTGATAATTTATATAATGGCATTATAATTCATGAATTTTCCATTGGTATCAATGTTTTAAAAGATAGATTCATCTCATATGGGGTTTCCAACAATCCCAATATTTATTGATGTATACATATTGATGGAAAAAAATATACCCTTTAAATCCTTCTAAATTTTATTTTCCTACCTCCATGACTAATCAATTATTTGTTCCACCAAATAAAGTACCATGCTTTGGCTAAAACATCCCTAAAAAGAATCATGGACTAGGAAAATCCATTCAGGTTGTTTTAGTGATTAAATAATGTCATGAAGTATATTCTAGTTAGGGTATCGACTTTAAAAAGGTTAGTCACAATTCTCTAAATTTCTTTGGCATTCTTTAAATAAAAAAATGTATGACCAATGAAATCATAACAAACCGTATAGGGGAAACACATATAGAAAAATAAAAATACAAAAATCATCAGAGCTATATTACATGGAATATGTTATAGTTTGATCACCAGTTTATTATATAACTTTATGGGGTGATCCAACACCTATTTAAATGGTTCAGACCATTTTTATATCAATAAAGACACTCTATAAAGAAATTATAGGACAATTTTTCATGTGAAAGATTTATTCATTACTGGTTCCTAGAAAATGATGTTCCTATTATGAGTGAATTGGTAGAAGAATATGACTTTTTTAGAGGTTCAGGAAGGTGTTCCGAAAGATCTATGACCCAAATTCAATTACTGATAATGGAAATAAAAATCATTATCAACTTACATGTGAAAGACATAGAGCACTCCATTTCCTATAATATCAATAACAATAATCTTTAAAATATCCTTTTTCATTAGATTCATTATATATTACATTCTAGAAATTTTAATTTTAATAAAAAAAATCAATAATATTTCAACATAAATTCGTTCATAAATAATAATTATAAGATTTTAGATACATGGTAAGTTATATCTGAAGGCGTTTCATCCTGAGGTTGTTATTTATGTCCTAGAAACACATTACATTTTTATTAACCTATGAAAATGTATATGTAAGAAAATTTTCAAATAAATTTAAAAATAATTTTAAATAAAAATATATATTATCAATACCTAAGTCATAAATTATAATTCTACACTATCTAGTAATCGTAAAAAATCACTTTGTCCAACATTGATCACAACATTAATAGGAAATCATAATATATTTTATGGTTATAAAATATCATATACCCTAACAATTAGCTAATATAAGTCCATATGCTAATTAAGTTTGACATCCCTAATATAATGTATCATCTCATATTTTATAATACCATACAAAGTGTCATTAGTGTGGAAGTCATTTTATATGGTCACATCATAATTAATAAGTAGAGGAGTGGGATACACAGTCTAAGAAAATTTTAACATCTCAATAAACTACAATTGTATCATAGATATAATTTTATCCTTTATCAAATAATCCATCTATTGAATTTAACACGTTAAATTATTCATTTTTTTATTGTATACTTCCTTCTATAAATCACTATTGGGGAACCCAAACACATTTTCAGTAATTTCACTCACCTCATATCCTAGTACATCATCCAGGTTGTTCTCCTTTACTAAATCTTTAACAAGGATTTCCTTCCTACCTTAGAGCATAAAGATCCTTTATATATCATTCTCATAAATGGAAACCTATAATAAATTTCTAAATTTTATATAAGTATAATAGTGTTTATGAAAATTGATAAATGAAGAAAATAATTTCTTACAATCATAAATATCATTTCCCTTATTTCCTCAGAATGTTATCTCTCTTTTTCCTCATTCTACCCCCTTTTTAATTTTAATGGAATGTAATGAGAAGGTGGGGACCTACCTCCTTGGATATAGTTTATTTAGCTCTCAACTATATATATTTTCAGAAATCATTTTCTCTTAGAAGAACACATACCCTCTATAAGAAAAAGTATGAGGGTCTATGTTTTTCCCCGGGGACTCCTAGTGATATCTCCTCAATGCTTGTTAATTAATAATTAATTTATGAATAATATATTTTCTAAGAATAATCTTAATGAAATTCATTTTCTAATAAAAATATTAATCCTTCCAAAATATTATCCTTCTTTCTAATATCAATAAATATATTTCTTGTATATTTACATAAAAATATATAGAATTTTTATGGACTTTAATTCATTTAATAAAAAATAATTTAAAGTATGTTTATATATTAAATTTTTAAATATAATTTATTTAGAATACAAAAATCACCACCTAATATATTTTGTATGGTGTATATCAAATTTTTTCTAAAGGTAAATACAAAAATTAATGTTCATATCAAATATTTAATAATTATAATAGAAAAAAATTCACCATTAAATTATTTTACCATTATACATTATCATAACTATACATTAATAATTTAAGCAAACCTCTTTATTAGAATATATAATTTTTATTATGGTTCATCATTAGGGTACTAGAAAACTCTTAGTTTATATTATAATTTAGATGAATAGGATTACCGCTATCATCATATTCAAGATCTATATTCTAATAGTTCCCATTAATAATTGAAAACATGATAAATTTATACCACCACATTTAAAAATTCTGAACACCTTTTTTTATTTAGAATAATTCTCAATAGTATCATCAAACATGACTCTAAAAACAATTAAATAAAAAAATTATACGTAAATATAAGTGAAATTTATGTAATATATATATAATAAAATTTCAATAATTATAAAACAAATACAATGGAATAAAATAGGAAAACTAAATATAAGTTAAATTAATGTTTATATTAAATGACATTTTAAATGTAATATAAATAACTAATCAAATTTCAATAATAATATTAAATATGGAAAAAATTAAACCTTGAAAACTATAAATAAGTAAAGTTAACGTTGATATAAAGATTAATTTTAAATATTAATATCTATAAAAAACTTATTATGATTTTATAATCAAATTGAAATGGTAATTATAATATTTTATAAATTAAAATTTCTAGAAAAAAAATTATTTAATATATTATAAAATTATAAAATAATCTAAAATAAAAATAAATTATATTAACTAAAAGGAGATTACTGAATGAGTATTTTCTTATATCAATTCTTTATGATCATTCAACATAGAATAAAATTCATCCATGTTATGGTTTTCGTTATCCTCTAGTAAAAATAACACATGTGAGGGTCTCAAATAAGTCAAAACACCATCACTATTTTAACCAAAAATATATATTTTCCTTCTTTAAATAATTATAGATTATAATTAATTTTATGTTTCAATAACATAAAAAAATTATATGTGTTTCTATGAAAAAAAGTCATATTTGTATCCAATTTTTTTCAAATCTATAAGTGTAAATATGAATTCATCATGTTTAATACAACTATTAATATAAAACTTGTTACATTTGAACAGTAGTTATTCAATTTTCATGTAATCAATATCTCACATACCATGAATAAATTCATAATATGAAATTGATGAAAATATTATGTTTTCATATTTATACTCAAAAATTAATTTATTTTGTGAAACCTATTACTTCATTATTTTGAACTGCACATTTTTTAAAAACATTCATCTAAAAAATTAGAAATTAATTCCATACCCAGACTATATGATTGCATTGAAACAAGTTCTTCTAACTAATAATCTCAAAATTTATGAAACGACTTTTTCCTAAATAATTTTCTCTTTAAACCATGTAATAAATGTTTTTTATGCTCATTCATCATCCATATAAAGTATTTCTTTATATATCATAATTTTAGTGAAAAATATAATATTTTATATATAGTTTAATTGAACTTCTGTTGTTCAAAATTTATAAATGTGCCTATATTATTTTACCATGTTTCATCAACTTTATATTAACCCATGGATCCCCTTTCGATTTTTGTTTACACTGACATGTCATAAAAAATAGTTCATGTAGAACCCAACCACTACTTATGATATTTATTTTTCAATATTAGAGGTTTTTAGTCAATTTGGATTCCTAGTGTATCCCTTTAAATTATTCACATATCATTTGAAATCATGAATCCAACAAAAATATACTATCCCATAAAACATTATTTCATCCATATAATATATAATTTGAAGTACCATAATAGAAAAAAATTATTAAGGAAGGTATATATAATGTTTGAATAGTATATTTAAATATTCATTCTCTTACATATATAGACAATTTGGGTCTATAAATTTATTATAGATATAACTAAAAAATTAATTCACCTTAATGATATTCATTTTAATTGAGATTGATAATATTACATTCATTGAAACTAGTATTAATTAATTCATTAAAACAATAAAATAAAAATATTTTATTCTAAAAAACATCAAAAAAATTAATGACACTGAATTATTCATCTTTTAAGAATGTGTTTACAAATTTCCACTTTATTGGATAATGTATGATAATTTATAAGAAAGTATATGTTAGTTAAACTAGGTCAAATACCCTAAAAAGGGTGAATAAGGGTATGACAGATTAAAACAACATCCAACTTTTATCTTGTTTCATTATTAAAATACTCTCTTCTCTCTCTTTCCCATAGCAAGGTATGAATAGAAATTAAATCATGCATAGGTCACAACAATTTTACACAGTATACCCTCAATAGGCTACGTACAAGAAGCATACAATAGTGATATTCTAATGTACCAAATCCACAAAAAGGGAACTATTGTTTACAATATTCCAAACAGACTCAATATCCCAACTAGTTTACAACCAATCCCAATTTAAAAGACCACTTCTCTCTCAATTTAATTGAGTTCACTACTACTTTACAAGATCCACTCTCAATTTATAGACTTAGGGTCCCTTCATTATCTATAATTAATTCATCCTCCACTTTATGTAGATTCTCTATTGATTTCCCACTTTCATCCACTGATGAATACCACTTTACCACATATGTTCTTGGAAACTCCAAATATTTCACACAACCTTTACTTTGTCTTGCATGAAACTTTCCTTCCTCACACACAGGATTCCACTTTTGTCCCAAAACACCTATTTTATGCTAATTTAATCTTATACACAACTCCCATCTTATGTGTAACATTCTTGACTTGCGCGTAAATCCAATTATTTCATGCAACACCCTTTTCGTGAAATTCCTATGTAATTCAGAGCTCGCATTTTCTCTATGTCTTGAGCTACATTGAATAATGGGGGTCACCAATTATTTATAGGAACTACCAAACCCTACATGGAAGATTCAACGCATCATGTAAGATCCCCTCTATGAGCGCAAAACCCAATTTGATGTCACATTGGGCGCATAAGTTTTCTTTTGCACAACCTCATTTTTCACGCACATTTCCAAATCTTTCGCACACTTCACGCCTTTTCCATATTTCAATGTTTTGATACCGAAACATGTCTTTCATGCAAGTTTCCATACTATCATAAATATTTCATGAAAAAAATAATCCTTCACGCACATTCCCGATCATTCGCACACCTTCCATTTCTAAAAACACAAATCCCCATTTTCTGATTTTGTGGCCCTAAAATTTGAAAAATAGTGGAAAACAACGCCACCTTATTTCTGTTCTTTTTGTACTACCTCCAGGTCATCCATTCTTTTAAAATGGTTCATTATCAACATGGTTTTTTAACAAGAAATATAGAACTCAAAAATTCTCCATTGAAACCCTCTTTGTGAAGAAAAAACCAATTTGTCGACAAACACTATCACCTAAAAATGATTCAATGTTACCTTGAGGGATTTTTTCACGACAATATCCCCCTTTGAATTTGTTAAAAAATATTTCATAAAATAATACTTCGTTGAATATTATTTCATATTTCATTGTCATTCATCTATTTTGACTCTAATAACAATCAATGATTTACTAAATAGATACTCTAAGCCCACATGATCAATGCTAGGTGTGAGAAATAAGAGTATAATGAAAATTTCATCAATGAATCACTTCATTCCTAGCAAAAATTAATGAAACTGAAACCACTCTTCTACTTTCATCAAGAACCCCAGCTTTATTGATATATACCCTTTGATCAAACACTTATACAATCATCCAATTTAATAATCCCCATGTCTCACCGCTTGGCTTCTCATGTCTAATAATTCTTAATGCTTTCCTAGCTAAGCTTTGACTGTATCATCATAACATCGGGAATTCACATCATATCACTCCCCTTTCAAATTCTACACCTATCATGAATAAATCCCTCTAAATTTATACTTCACCTATGATATTCTCCCCATGTCTCTGTAGAGATATTTTCTCCCTTATTTAGAAATAATTTCTCCCCCTTGAAGAGTCACACTCCCTCCTACTTTCTCAATTAAACAAAAGGTCTCTCCTTTGTTATCTGAAATAGAGTAGAGAATAGCTATCAGTACATTATAGAAAACACCACATACCATGGGGAGAGGGGGGTCCCACATCTATACATTTTCAAGTGATAGGTGTCGACTGAACTCCTAGTGCCAGTCGATGCCTCTCAAACTCTTCTATGGGTAAGGTCATTGACAAAATGCCTACAACATGTTCTTCTATATGAACATACTCAAACTTCAAAAGCCCTTGATCCACCTTCTCATTGATAAAATGATATTTTATTTCAATTTTCTTTGTACTTGAGTGATGGACTGGATTTTTTTAAGATTGATAACACTTGAATTATCACGTTGTATTCTGATCAGAGACTTAAAATCAACTATTATTCAATTAAACTGCTACTTCATCCACAATATTTGTTTGCATGCTTGAGTATCCGCAATATACTCAGCTTCTACAGTACATAGTGAAATGTATTATTGTTTCTTTATCATCAAATAAATACACATTACACTATTATAGAAAGCACCACCTATTGTTAACTTTATGTCAACTGAAGATCCTTCCCAATCTGCATCTGTATATCCCAAAAAATCTGAGTGATATTTTTCATTATAAATCAAACCAAAATCTATAGTTCTATTTATATACTGATGTATTACTTTCATACCAGAATGTGGATTTACTTGGTATTACTTTGATATCTTGCTTCTTGGCATGTGGAAAAGATAATATCAGGCCTTATTGCAATTAATTACAGTAGGATTCCAATGATTTACCTATACATTGTGATATTAATTGTCTTGTCTTCATCATCCTCTAGTAGTTTCATACGATTAGCCATCGGATTCCTCATATCCTTGTAATTTTCCATTCCCATCCTTCTAAAAACCTCCTTAGCATATTTAGATTGAGAAATTAATGTATCATTCCTTCCTTGTGTCACCTATAAACCAAGGAAAAATTGCATCTCAACAATAATTGACATTTCTCACTAACTTTTTATGAATTCGGAAAACTCTCCTCATTGTGCTTCATATGGTCCCCTAAATATTTTTTCATCGACATAAACAGGCACTATTATCCTTTGATTACTATCATTATTGGCATTGAGATTGTAATCTACTCCACCATGCTGAAAGCCCATCTTCTTCAAATTTAGATCAAGTCTCGAATACCATGATCTTAGTGTTTGTTTCAACCCATATAGCAACTTCAACAACCAATAAACTTTGTTATCACCATCATGAATGAGAAAAACATTCAGATGCTCAATATACAATTATTCTCTTAGAACCCTATTCAAAAATGTGGACTTGACATCTATCTAGAATAATTTGAACTTTTTTTCACTGAAACAGCCGATAATAATATGATGGTTTCTAGCCTAGTAACAGGTGAAAATGTCTCATCAACATCAATATCCTCTATCTGGGAGTAACTTTTTCACAATATCCAAGATTTTTTTCCAATAACTACCCCATCATCATTCTTATTATTGTGAAATACACCTTTAGTACTAATGGAATTATTATTTTTGGTCTCCAAAAAATATCTCATGTTTGATTCTTATCCATTTTTCATAGTTCTTCATTCATTTCCTGAACCCAGTTTTCATCTTTAGCTACATCAGAAAAACATTTAGGATCTTCCTAAGATAGGGAAGATGCCTGTAGTAAAGACTTTATTCTTCTTGTTTGAAATTGAACTATCTGATCACCAATGATATGTTTATATCAATTTCGGCGTGACTCTTTGGACTTTTTATAGACAGAGACTTGACATCATCCTGCTCATCGTCAGTGTATTCTTCTGAATCAACATCTACCACTTCTCCCCCCTATGTTTCTTTCCTCCACATCACTTTTATTATGAAACTATTCACTATTTTTTTGAATAGTCTTTTCATTTTCAACTATAGTGAAAAAATTTCCCTCAACTACGTTTCCTAGCCTCATATTAAAGCATTTATAAGCATTTCTTTTTCCTGAGTAGCCAATGAATATCCCCTCATATCCACATGACTCAAATTTTTTGTATTTTTCTTTTTTGAGAATAAATAACTTAATTAAAATGATTAGAAAGTATTTTAATGTTTTCTTATTTCCATACAACATCTTAAACGGGGTCTTTCCTTCCTTCGGACACAATAGATCCCTATTAGAAATGTAGACTGATGTCAAAACTACTTGCTTCTAGAGCTTCTCTAACAGGACTTTTTCAATAATCATCATTTTTATCATGTTGTTAATGATCCAATTTCTCCTATCAACCACTCCATTATGTTCGGTAGTTCTTACTAAGGAAACTAGAGGCCTTATACCATGTTTCTCAAGTTAGTCTTCCACTTGACTTTTTTTGAATTCCATACCATTATTAGTACGGTACCTCAGAATTTTATACCCACACATCCTTTCAGATTCCCTTTTATACCACTTTATGAAATTGATCACATCATACATGTGGGAATTGTAAAATACCCATGCCATTATGCTATAAATCATCAATTAAAAGAAGGTAATATCTCTTCTAATCAGTGGAACTTATAGAGATAGGTCCATAAACATCAACATGCACTAATTTAAGCACTCTAGTCGGTTTATTTTCTTTTTCTTGGTATGTTTTTCTAGTGATCATCCCTTTTTAACATGCATCACATGTATGATTACTATAAAATGAATGATTAGGTAGGTCTCTAGCTATATCACATTTTACCAGATCTTTTGAGGATGGTTTTCAAAATTTACCATGGCGTTTGGGACACATATTTTTTCCTTCCTCTATGGAAAAAAAGAACATATATTCTTCTCCACTTATAAGGTAGAGATTTTCCTTTTTCCTTTTTCCCTGTAGAAAAATTTCCCCAAATCTTCCTCAGATGACACACATCTTCTTAGTAAATATTATAGAATGTCCTAAGTTTCATGGTTGACTAACACTAAGAAGATTGTGACAGAGACCTTCTACTACTAACACATCAGCACATCTCATTTCTTTTCTCCAAAACCTGGCCTTCGCTTGGCCAATTATCTTCAGGCCTTCATTATTTACACATTTTAAAACTCCTTCTTTGTCAAATTTTATGCATGTAATAACATAATTATTACCTTTCATATAGGAAGTCCAACCACAATCAAGGATCCAAACACCAGAATGGTTTGATTCTTTAAGGGAAATTTATACAAATAATGCCTTCCCTACTCATTTTTTTTATCCAAGTTTTTGACTTCATGCTCAGTATAGACTTATGGTCTTTATCTCCCTCAGATTATGATGGACCAAATTCATCCCAGAAAGCTGCAAATTTCTTTTGAATTTTTAGATCACTTGTTTTTATGATTTTCTTCTTATAACCACTTTCATTCATTTAAGGCACAATCCTTTCATGGTTGATGTACAATGCTTAGCCATGTTCCAAAATCCTCTATACAAAAAATAGTTTCCCTAGAAATATATTCTAGAGTAACGTTATCTATTTGGTTTCCACTACTATTCTTATGTCCTTCGGTATCTCCTGGCTATGGAACACACATTTTATAAATGTACCATATTTTCATAGAAATAAAACTGGATGTGGGGTTCATTCTTGTGAGTCACTTCTACATTGATAGTGGTCCCTTGTGTTCATTAAATATTCTTATAATGTTTCTTACCCAAATCAGTCTCTATTCTTGAAGCTAGAGCTCATGGTCTAACTTCAACCATAATTGCTTTATATTTTTAATAAGTCCCCATACAAGCATTGTCACTTAGATTTCACTATTTATTCTTTTATTTTGAACCTATATTCTCCGCTTCCCACTTTTCTATCTTTTTATGATCTAATTTCTTGATGAAACATTGGGAATCAAGATTTTTTCTTGATCCTTAACTTTTTGTTGCATAACGATAACTTCGTCTCCAAGTACTTTGATATGATTGACTTGATATGCTCTGGTTTTAGTCAAATTATCGATTTCACTCTTCTTTTATTCGATTTTGTGCTTATATTCATCAACGTTTTTAGATCTCTCTAGCATTGAAAACCTCTGTTTTTCAATTTTTTCCACCAGATCAGACTTTTATTCATCTGGATGTTGCATGTAGAGTTTGGAATCATGAAACACGTTGTTGGATTTCTTCGTCTTGTTTCTCCAAACTTCTATCTCTCCAAGAGATACTTCTAATTCAACTTCCAATTCAACTCTTCCTTGAACTTCTTCTTCATTACATTCAATTTCTTCCCTTTTCTAAGTGCTACCCACAACTGCCGCCATAGCATTTTCTCTAATATCTTTATAGTTATCTATCTATTCAACCTATTTACCATCAGATTCATCTAAACTATCACATTCTTATGAATGAAGATTCATTTTCTTAATGAAATTTCTCTTAAACCATTTCCTAGCCTTCATATAGGATAAAGACTTCTTCATGGGAATTTCAACTTCATCCTCATTATCTTCTTAGAACATCTTGGGACATCTTGTTTCAAGACGACCATTATTTCCACACCTAAATCAATAATTTAGAAGTTTCCCTTTGAACATTCCTTTTCCTTTTTGAATATTTGAGGAAAGGAAGGGCATTACCTCATTTGTCTCTTCTTCCTCTTGAGAATATTCAATGGTGAGATTCTTTATGGACATGAATTCCACATCTTTAGATTTCCCCTTTTACACATATTATTTTCATCATTTATCATTTCATATTATACAAGGGTACTATAAATTTTGTCCAGTGTCAACTCTTTCAGATATTTGTCTTCCAATACAAAAACTTTTAGATTAAACTGAGGTGGAAGATTACTCAAGATATGCTTCAAAATATTTATATCTTTAATGAATTCTCCAAGATCTCTCATGTCTTCCAATACATCATTTACCCTGTCAAAGAATGCATCAATAGACTCATTCAGGTTCATTCTCAGATCTTCATACTTATTCCACAGAACTTGTATCATTTCCTCTCTATCCTTTGAATATCCTTTATAAATATTCAATTACTTTTCCCACATATCATGTGATGTTTTTCATGAAATCACCTTTATATAGATTTCATTGGATAAGGCTACCCTAAAGTATTTCTTTCCTTGTAATTTGTATCCAATTCCCTTTTTTTCTTTTGATAAATCGCCACTATTGATATCAGTAGAAATACCATGCATCGCTTTTCCATACACATATATTCCCAAATATCACAATTATGGTTGCATATAATTCCTCCATAGCTAAAAATTAATCTTGTTTAATTTCGTAATCCCTCTGTGATTGATGACCTCTATTGAGATAGAAACACTGATATTAACCTTTCCTAATTATACCAATTGTTATGTCCAATAGGTCAAATACCCTGAGAGGGGGTGAATCTTGGTATGGAAAATTAAAACCACTCCCCTTTTGATATTGTTTCATTGTTAAACAAAACACTCTTCCCTCTCTTTCTTGTAGCATGGTATGAACAGAAATTAAAGCATGCACATGACACATAAATTTTACATAGTTCATCCTTACTTGGATACGTCCAAGGAGAATAAAACAACCATGTTTTTATGTTCCAAATCCACTAAAAATCATACTATTGTTTACAATATTTGGATTGGACTCATTTTCCCTCCAATTTTACAACCAATCACAATTTGAAATCTCACTTCTCTCTCAACTGATGTGTGCTCACTACTTCATCAGAAGATCCACTCATAGTTTATAGACATATGGGTCATTTTATTGTCCCTTATGAATTCATCCTCTACTATATATAGATTCTTTATTGATGTCCCACTTTCATCCATTAATGATTACGAATTTACCACTGATATATTGGGAAACTCTAAATCTTTCACACAACCCTTACTCCATCTTGCATGCAATATTCCTACATTGCATGCAAGATTCCAATTTTGTCACAAAACACCTGTTACGTGCTACTTAAATATTATTCACAACTCCAATATTATGAAAAAATTTCTTAAGATGCGTGAAACTCTGATTCTTTTTCACAACTCCCTTTTCGTGAAATTCTGATGTCATTCAAAGCACATATTTTCTCTATTTCTTGAGCTACATCGAATGAAGGGCTCGCCTCTTATTTATAGGCATCACCAACCCCAGCATGGTAAAATCAACACATCACACAATATCCCCTCTATGCATTAAAAAACCAATTTGGCATCACATTGAGCGCACAAGTTTTCATTCATGCAAAATCATCTTTTGTGCACATTTCCAAATATTTAACACCTTTCATTCCTTTTCCATATTTCTATGTTCTGATCCTAATCATGCCTTGAACATAATTTTTCATACTATTTTCAATCCTGCATGAGAAAACCAATCTTTCATGCACATTCCAGATATTTCACGCACCTTCCTTTTCCCAAAACACATGTCTCCGTCTTCTGATTTTTATCCCTAAAAATTTGTCAAACACTGGAAAATAGCGCCACCATTAACGGTGTAATTTTGGTCCGGCGGCCCGAAACCCCAACAAGCCCGGCCCGGAAGCCCATGCGGCCCGGCCCGGCAAATCCAGCATCCGGACTAGCCGGGATCGGGCTATAGGTTCATCGAGTTGACCCTGGGCCTTTCCAATAAGGCCCGCGGGCCAGGCTGGGTCGGCCCAAAAAAGCCCGGCCTGCTGGCCCGCGCGAAGCCCAGCCCGTGCGAAGCCCACCTTCTGTAAAAACCTTAATGGGGAAATTGTGGGTAAGGGAATTCAATCCCCCTACCACGAGCTCCCAAGGCTGGGCCTATACCATCTAGTCCAAGCGTTGCGCCTGTAAAATAATCAACAACCTATATATATATATCTATGTATGTATGTATATATATATATCTGTATATATACATATATACACATATATGTATACATATATATTTATCTATATATGTATCTATATATGTATCTATATGTGTGTGTGTGTGCGCGCACACGCGCGCGTGTGTGTGTGTCAATTTCTATATATATGTGCATATATCATTATATATTAACAAAAAATATTATTATATATATAAGTATTATTATTATTATATATAATTATAATTTTTGTATAAATATATATATACAACAATATATAATTATATATATAATAATGTATATATATAAACAAATCCATTAATAATATATATCAATTAAGTGTGGTTTTTAAAAATCCATTAATAATATGTGTGTGTGTGTGTGTGCGCGCGCGTATATGTATACGTATATGATTTAATATAATATATATATATAAACAAAGCTATTAATATATATATATATATCAATGATTTAATATTATATATATATAATAACTTGTTGTATATTAATAAAAAAAAATAACACACTCAACTAATGATGTTCGTGCAACTCCCTCAACTTCATTAGTTTTTTTAAGTATGTTGCAACATTCATATATTATATATACTATACATATATGAATCTATTTAGAAAAAAAATTAACTCACCCACTACGACGAACCCCCCAACCCCAAATTATTATTTTTATAATTTTCTCATATTATATATATATATTTATATTTATATTTATATTTATATATCAATCATTTAACATTATATATATATCACAACTTATTATATATTAATAAAAAAATTAACACACTCACCCAATGATGTTCGCACACACCCCTAACCTCACTAATTTATTTTTAAATATGATGAAACTTGCATATTATATATACGTATATATAAAAACAAATCTACTAATAATATATATATATATATCAATGATATGATAATATATATATAAACAACTCCATTAATATTATATATACAACTATTAATAATATATATCAATTAAGTGTGGCTTTTAAAAATCCATTAATAATATGTGTGTGTGTGTGTCAATGATTTAATATTATATAATAACTTTTTTATGTTAACAAAAAAATAACACACACACCTAATGATGTTCGTGCACGCCCCCAACCTCATTAATTTTTTTAAATATATTTCAACTTGCATAGATTATATATAAATTTATTTAGAAAAAAAATTAACCCTCCCACGGCAGCGCACCCCCCAACCCCTAAATATTTTTTTACAATTTTCTCATATTATATATATAATAATTTATTATATATTAAAAAAAATAACTACTCACCTAATGATATTCGCACACCCCCAACCTCATTAATTTTTTTAAAATATGATAAAACTTTCATATATTATATATACTATATATACATATATAAATCTATTTAGAAAAAAATTAACTTACCCACTGTTGCGCACCCGCTAGGGGTGTAATTTCAGTTCAAACAGGGCCAGGTTGGGCCTCCCCTGCCAAAAAAATAAAAAACATTTAATTTTTTTTTAAATTAAACAAACGCTCCAAAATAATTTTCCTAAATAAGTAAAAAAAATAAATGTAAAAAAACATTTTAAATAAATGATAAAAACACGTTTAAATAACAACACTTTTAACCCACCACCCACTGTTGTGCACCCCCCAATAACTCCATAATTTTTTAAATTTGTACATAATATATATAAATTCACAAACATGTATAAATATATTTATAAAAAAAACATATTTACCCAATGTAAAATGTTTTTACATAAAATGTGTTAAATATTTTAAAAAATACATGTAAAAAATATGCGTTCAAAAAAACTTTTTAAATTAAACATCTAAAAATAAATGTAAAAAAACGTTATAAACAAGTGTTACAAAATGGTTTAAATAAAGGATTAAATAAAAATGTTAAAAAATGTTTTCAAAATAGACATTTAAATTAATTTTTTTATAATAAACACGTAAAAATACTATTTACATTAAAATATGAAAAAAGTTAATTTTTTTAAAAAAAATACTTTTAAAAAGAATGCGTTTAAAAAAATTCAAAATTGTTTTAAATTAATCATTTAAAAATAAGTGTAAAAAATGTTTTAAACAGATGTTAAAAATGGTTTAAATAAAAATGTTTAAATAATTAATATTAACAAACACTTAAAAAATTATAAATAAGTTAAAAAAATTAATAGTAAAAAATGTTTTAAATAAATGTTAAAAAACATTTAAATAATATGGCTTCAAACTCACCCATGGGAGCTGTGCACCCCTCGTTGTTTTTTTTTACAATTTGAAAATAATATATATATATATATATATTCACAATATATAAATCTATTTAGACAATAAAACATATCCACCCACTGTAAAATGTTAAAAAAAATAAAATAAACGTTTTCACAAAAAACATGAATTTAAAAATAAATGTAAAGAAACTTTTTAAAAAAATGTTAAAAAAATGTTTAAATAAAAAAAATTTAAGTTACAATTATTTTGAAAATAATAAAAGCCCACCATGACCCGACTCAAAAAAGCTCGGCCCAACCCGAAAAGCCCGGCTCGGCCCAATGGTTTGGGCCAGCCCAAGGCCGGGCTCGGGCCGCCTCATGGGGTTGTTCGGGCTGGCCCGACCCAACCCGAATAGTGGTCAGTGGCCTGACTCTTTGCATGGCAGGTCCGGCCCAACCTTGTCTGGGCCAGGCCAGACCGTAATTACACCCCTAGCTACCTTGTATCTATTATTTTCAAACCACCTCTAGATAGTCCATTCCTTTTTCATGGTTCATTTTCATCATAGGTTGTCAAAAAATACTCTAGAACTTAAAAACTCACCATGGAAACCCTATTTCTCAAAAAACAAACCCCCTTTGTCAATAAACCCAATCACCTCAAAAATTCTTCAATGATACCTTGAGATATTTTTTCCATATAGTATATATTTTTCTTCATTTAGGAATAAAATAAAATATCTTAGTATACCCATTTATAATAATCTAATCTTCCATTCAATAAATCATTACTTTTTCTTCCTCATATAAAAATGTCATGATAAAACTATAATGTATTGTTTTCCCAACAAGAATAGTAATAATATAATATTTTACCTTTAGATATCTCGAATAATGAAAATCAAAAAAGTTGGTCAATCTATTCCATATATTTCTATCATTTACAGATATTTTTGTTCCCAAATGTATCAAAAAATCACCCTCTCAAAATATTGATCTAATGAAAAAGGATGTGGTGAAAATTAATATTCATGTTTGTTATTAAATCATTTTTATAATATATAAGGTTGATACATATAAATCTTCAATGAAACATGTATAATCTCTTTCTAAAATGTTTCCATTTATGATATTAAGTCCCTTATTCACAAATTGGACATGATTTAGGTCCTTTAACACTATAACTATACACACTTCCATATATTTGAAAATTTTTAATAGTAAAATTACTTTTTGAATGGAACTAAAAATATCATTTTATATACGTCAAACACTTTGACTTGTTACTCCCATAAAAAAATAAATCATTAATCAAATATGAATGGTATATAAGGATATCATTTATTCTTTTTTTAGATTATAAATCACCAATTTCAAAATAACAAATTTTTGTTTCATAAAAATATTATTAGATAATTTATAAATTTCTAACACAAGTATCCATGAACTATATTACTTGAAAATTAATTTTTATTTGATTTTCTAAAAACCCGCTTTAGGGTTAAGCGGTAACCGTCACACCATCACGATATGGTATACATCAGGTGGGATACATAGACAAAAGAACTATTCGAAATTCAAAATTTAGAAAGAAACATTGTGAAAACAGAAACTAAGAAAATCGTGATCCGGGATTCACTCGCCTAAGTCGGTGACGCGCCGCCTGCCCATCATCATTAAAAACCGCAACATTCATCGACACCATCCCATCCCACTGTCGTCGTCGATATCCAAACATCACACCAGAACGCTGGTGATCGACGGAAACCATCGAGCCGTCCCCACCTGCAAAGCTGTTCCTCGGAATCCAAAGTCACCGCCGAAGAAACTCATTGTCGCCAAAAACCGCATCCGGTCGAATGAGAACAACCACTAGAATCATTGGCGCTAACCCCGTCGCTGCCAAGAACACCATTATCTCCACCTCATAGCAAAGCTAGAAGCCACCGTCGAACAGAGAAGAATGCCACTATTGGGAGACACCATCTGATGACGCCCAGAGTCTGTGGCACAGAGGATCGTTGTCATCGACTTCATCCATGCCATTGAAAACACACAGATAAATGACCTGCATAAAACACCGAGAAAACAACATCAACAGCCAACATGAGTACAAAAAACAAGAAATAGAGGAGGGTGAAAGTGGGACAAAAACCCGAAAAGTGATTTGGGATTGAAACCCTAGGGATAAACCTGAAAGAAATGAAACAAAGAAGGAGATCCAGAACCAGAGAGAACCAAAACAAGAAAAAAGAAAGCGGGACAAAACCCGAACAGGACAAGGGATTGAAACCCTATGAAGAAGGGCCAACTTCGGTAACGCCTGGAGATCTGTCGTCCGCCAAACCGCTAGACCAAAACCTCAGTGTATCCCATGCTCCAAATCTGACCTAAATAAGATCTAGGGAACACAAGATCATAGCACAAAGAGGTGGATGGAAAGAAAAACATAGCACCATCACAAAGTAAGAGAGTCTAGTGATAGAGAGATAGAAACCGAGAGAGAGCAGTGCAGAGGAAGCATCGATGCTGTAGAAAGCCAAGAGGAGTAGCGCAGAGGAATCATCAACACCGTAGAAAGGCTAGAGGAGTAGCGCTGAGGAAACATCGCCGCCTGGGAAATCCAAAACCCTAGGAGGGCTCGAGAGCAGGCCAGGCGAGTGGGGCGCCACCCCCCGCCCTTCCATCGATGAAATATATAGGATATTGTAAATAGGATATAAATTATTTTTATATGTTCAGTCTTAGTTTTATATTTGTAATGTTATTTCTAAAATTATAAAATTACTGGTTAATTCTCTTCTATTGTGAGGAATTTTTTTGTGCCATATTTTTCTATCAGATATTCTCTCATTTTCAAATAATAAATAATATTTTCTTCATTTTAATATGAAAATAAATTATTCACTATGAAATTATAGGTAGATATAAAATTTTCTTATTAAGAGGAATGGTATCTAAAATAAGAGTTCAAATAAAATGTGATATTTATTTTATTTTATACAAAACAAAAAATTTAGAAATTTTAAAAAAGGACACCTATTTGATTGTGGTGGCCTAAATTTATGTATCCCTACGGAATATTCTTTTAAACATTAATATTATCATCTATAAAAAACAAAACCATTGTTGTATGAATGTAAAGAACCCATGATTGGGAAATATAAAATTTGTTGTATTTTTTTTAACCTTCACTACTAAAAAATTGGCCTCTAACAGTGCTTTTTATTTGTTAGTGCTAAAATAAAATGCTAATAAATTGAATATTTATCAATACTAAAGAAAGAATCGATCAATTAATCATTTTATTAGCACATTTATTTTATAATTGATAATGTAAACCTTTATCAGCACTTGATTTTTAGCGCTGATAAACGGTATCCTCTATCAGTGCTTTATATTTAGCACTGATAGAGGGTATCCGTTATTAGCACTTTATTTTTAGTGGTAATAAAGGGCATGCTTTATCAGCGCTTTATGTTTTGAATTGATAAATATTCCTTTCATCAACACATTTTTATCACTGAAAAAAATAAAATAATAAAATAAATAAAAAATAAAAAATGTGTTTTTTAAAAAAATATTAAAAATTTTATTAATTAAATAATTATTGATAAACATGAATTGATTAATTGTATATTATTAAATATTATATATTTTATTAATTATATAGTTTTGAAAATTAATGTTATTAAATTATATATATTAAATATATATATATATATTAATGTATATAAATATTATTATATATTTCAAAAAAATTATGTGTTTTACATTAAATTGTCATATATTTATTGAATAATGGTATATAGTAAAAAATTAATATGAATTAAAAATATTGACTAATTTCATAGTACATGACATATAATTGTATGTCATTTGATTTTGAAATTCAATAAATATAAAATGTGGGTTATATTGATTTCATATATATATATATAATTAATGCATTCTCATATACAATATGCACACACAAAGAGAACATCGCCATTTTCTCAATATTGTTAATGTGTACCTATATTCTTAATCTATAAAATTTCACTTATTCTTTACGTATAAGCATGCACTCAAAATTAGATATTCATTAATAATGTTAAAAATATATCAATAAAAAATATTAATAAAAAAATATATTTATCAATAAATATATTTATAAATGTAAATTCACTATATTAATAAAATTATATATTTATATTTATGAATAAATTTTTTTTTAAAGAATAATAATAATTATTATTAAATATTTATGTATATTTAAATAATTATTAAATTTATAATAAATATACAAAAATAATGAATATATTTACTATATATATATATATTATATATATATATATATTATATATAGAATGACATAAATAATATTTTTAAAAAATATTTCTATAATTATAAGTAATTAATTATAAAATTATATTAAATATATTTAAAGGGAATGCATTTACTATATTTATAATTATATATATTTATTAAGTATTTATAAATATTTACAATTTTCATAATTATAATTATAATTGTAATTCCTTTATCAATTCTTTAGTAATAAGTAATGATAAAAGAATCTTTATCGTTGCTTTTTTGTGCTGATAAGGATGAGGATTTATCATCGCTATAAATTTAGTGCTGATAAAGATCGGTTTTATCATCACTTTTTTAGTCCTGATAAAGACATATATTTACCAGCGCTTATTATATAGCACTGATAAAAGGGATATTTAGTAGTGCTTAAAAATAATTGATAATAAAAGTATCCCGATCTATTTTTAAAACCCTATCCATTTTCAAACTCATCACGATTTAGAAGATTTCCGTTGAAACGATATGTTTCTAGTACTCCTCCTCGGTGAATCGAAGGTTGAATCAGACCACGTGACTACCTCTGATCATCTCATCTAACATCTAAAGAGGGTCTATGTTTTTCTTCAACCTAGAGAGTTTGGACTTTCAATTCTCATTGTATATTTTTGGTTTCCTTTTTGATTTCTTCTTATACAATTTCTTTATGATCCATTTTTTATGATCCTTTATTTATTATTTGTTTGTGATTTTTTGTTTAGGGAAGGATTTGTGGTCTGTTGTTTCTGATTTGTTTGTGATGTTTTGTTTAGGGAAGGATTTGTGGTATGTTGTTTGTATTGACTACCGATGTATGGTCTGTTGTTTATATCTAACACTGAATCATAGATTTATTCACTATTGTTTTACTGCAATGTTTTATATCTTCTAACTAAAAAAAATTCATATATGTATATAAATTTGAAGAAATTTTCATGTATATTCTTGTTTATGGATTTGTTATTTGAGACACATTTGTGGTTCCTGAAGGATTATATATATGATGACACCTTTCATGGACACCTCAGTGGATATGCAGCTTCAGATACTATTTTTTAAGAACCATGTTAATGGAGTGATGTATGTTCCTATATTGGTTATATGTATCATAGGATCTAGTCCTCTTATAATTCACTATGGTCGTTAGTATTCTGATAGAGAAGATTCAAAGGGGATATCCCTTGTTAAGCACATGAGTTTTTATCACATCAAACCATCAATTTTTGAATCATTGTGGTGCCTTTAGATCATGTTATGTTTGAATATTAGGGTTTTATCTATTTTATATTTATTATAGACTATAATTGATTGAGTTCTTATATTGGAATGACATTTTTGTGTGTGTATATACCTATTTCATCATTTATTTCAATATTTATTTGTCAAACAAGTAGTACTATATCGGGTAATGAGGATTTTGGGTATGCATGCCCATTGGACCCAAGGTTCATGCTATAATTTTGTTCAACCTATGGTTCTATTTGTTTCTATTTGAGGGGGACCTCCCATTTTTTGTTTTTTACACCCAAAGTTTAAACCATCCTTTAGTGACTTTGAGGTGTGTTAGAGGTCATAAGATGACCTAACCTTGTGTTGTTTGGGTAGTTCAGGCTGAGGTCATTACACTATCCATCTTTCAGTTTACACATATATAGTTTGGTGATAATATCCTTTATTATATACCTTTATCTCCTTCTATTTTTTCAAATCCCAATAGCCCTTATTATTGGGTTTTGAATTTCTAGGGTCTCACATATTCTAGTTGAAATGATCCATATTTCCTTTATTAGAATTGTCTATAACTTTCATTGTTGATAATGATTATCTTATGTGTATTTATTTATATATTTTATAAAATAATTCTTTTATGAAACCAATAGGATGTATATGATTTAATAATGGATGAACACTAATAGTTTGACAATTGAATATAAATATGGAGTTAAATAATTCTTCATGTTTGCAAGAGAGAATGCGGACGACCCCTCTAAAATCCTCTTTTTGTTTTTACATTGTTTTTATTCAAGAAAAAATATTCTAGAAGAGTTAGAAGAAAATTTTATTTGTCACGGAATAGATCAAAACTATAAATTTTGAACTAAAAATGGGTAAAAACGGAATGTGAGCCTCTATTGGGATGATACTACGGTTTCTGAATCATTTTATATGAATAAATTTGTAAAATATGATAGAGATCTCATGGAAGAAATGAAAATGGAAATTAATGTTGACCTTCATGATTGTACAATGTTGTTTCATTAGTTAAATAGTTGTTCCAAGAAACCATTTTATACCTATTGTACTAAATACACAACGTTTTCAACTTGTATTGTGGTTATATAATTTTAAAGCTGGTAACTGATGGAGTGACACTAGCTTTACAGAACTACATGGTCTTTTGGAAGTTATACTACCTGAAGAAAATGAACTATCATGCTGAACATAAGACTCTAAAAGAATTTTCCATTTCATGGTCTTGATCTTTGAAAAAATAAATTCTTGTCCATATGATTTCATAATGATTCTCAAGGACCACGAATCATTCGTCAAATTCTCTAAGTGTGGTGCAGATCAATACAAGAAAAGTGAATGAAATAATATGAAATCTGTATTGTAATTTCCTATAATTCCATGATTTAGAATACTATATGGATGTTAAGAAAACATAAGATAATTAACATGGAATAGATATACCATAATTAAATATGGGAACCTACACAATCTAGCAGATTCTCCTTAGTGGATGAAAATTGATTATGAGTTTCCTGGATTTCGATATGAGCTAAGAAACATTCATACTGAGTTATCTAAAAATGGAATAAATCCTTTTGGGGTATAGAGTAATACTCATTGTACATGGATTGTCATGTTGGTAAATTATTATTTGACACCACATTTATTCATTAATTGAAAATACATTATGTTGTCTCTGCATATATCCAGACCAAAGAAACCCGATAATGACATTGATGTCTATTTGGCTCCATTGATCAGATATCTGCAATTTGTGTGGGATATAGGTGTCGTAATTTATGATTCTCACTTATGTGAAGAATTCTCATCGAGTTCCATGTTTTTTGGAATGATTAATAACATCCCCACTTATAGAAATTAATCCAGCTATAACATTAAATATAAGTTGGTGTGTCCCATTTGTAAAAATGCACATATTCAATGCAGTTGAATCTTCCTCATAGATTGTGTTTTTAGGAAATAAAAACGTTTTTCCTTGGTGACATAAATACTGATCCTATATGACATCACTCAATTGGAATATCAAACAATTTACAATACCATCTCCATCATGGGGAATCAACTTTACAAAAAATAAAAAAATATTGACACTATTTTTGGTAATCCATTTTCAAAAAAACATACAAAATCAGGTTGGTAAAAGAGATCAATTTTCACTGAATTACAATATTGTAATTGTTAGTATGTCATAAATTTTTTTGATTTCATGCATATAGGAAAAATGTATTTTATAGTGTTATTTTCATGTTACTATTTGTTCCAAGAAAAATTAATGATGGGACAAAGGCTAGGTTGGACTAGATTGAAATGTGGATAAGGGAAGAGTTGGAACTAGTGAAGGGTAAGAAGAAGAATTTTCTTCCTTCAACATCTTATAGTCTATCCAGATAGAAAAAATTGACATTTTCTCTTTTCTTTATGAGTATAAAAGTTTCACAAGGGTATTCCTCAAATATCAAGAATGTTGGGTCAATGGCTAATTTGAAGTTACAAGGACTAAAATCACACGACTATCATGTTTTTATGCATAATTTAATTCTTATTTCTTTATGTTGCATTATTCCTCAAAATGTATGACATATATTAACAATAATATAATTATTTTTCAATTCCATATGTAGTAAAGTTGTATAACCAGTGAAGTTTCCAATCATGGATAAAGATATTGGAATCATATTATGTGAATTATAAATGTTTTTACCACCATAATTCTCTGATATAATGGTCCACCTGATGGTCTACTTAGTTAGAGAGGTTCAAATATGTGGTCATGTCCATTACATATTGATGTACCCCATTTAATGGTATATGAATATTTTTAATGGGTGTGTCAAGTATCAAAGTCAGCCAGAAGGTTGTATTGTATAACAATATATTGTTGGAGAAGTTATTGAATTTTTGTACCAATAACCTATCAGATATTGAAATAATTGGTCTCTCAAAGTCTCTTTATAAAAAATTCATTATGGGAAAAGGGATATTCAGAAGATATGTTGTTACAATTACATTGATAGAGTGGGAGAAAGAACATCTTTAAATATTACATTGTAGTGAATATGTTGATCCATACATTGAATTCTACAAAGAAAATCTTAGAGATGTGAATCCTCAAAGGGTTGAAAGATAGATATCATAAACACATAATGAACAGTTAATATGATGTATTAGAGATCAAATTTATTAGGAGTTATCTGAAAATCCTAAATTCAGTTGTCGGACTTCTTCAATGGATAACAAGAGGACTGAATCAAAATGTTATATCTTGCAATTGGTTTGTAATAAATAGTTATATGTTCTATAAAAAAGAACATTATGACTTTATTAGGAGGAAAAATAGTTGTGTTACTCTTTTGGTTGAAGCGATGCACATATCTGGATCCATGGATTGAAATCCAACATATGAAAATATGTCATATTTTAGATTTATCTAATTGATATATGAGTTGGATTATACAACATTTCAAGTGACTCTTTTCTATTGCATCTTGGTTGATAGTATAAATGGAGTGAAAGTTGATGAAAATGGATTTTTGAAGGTGAGTTTCATTATTGGAGATGAAAAAAGATGATCCATTCATAATGGCATCAGAATTAGTGCGTGTATTTTATATCTTTGATCCAACAAATAAGAATTTTTTGATTTTCCTACTAGAAACTAAAAAAATGTTGAGTTAGATGAAAATTAAATCGAGGATGACCCTTTAATTGGGACATCACAATCAGTCCATGTCGATCCCACTAAAGACAATGTATTGTATGTTTGAGGGGACCACAAAGAGGTGTTTTGGATTCTAAAAAGAGGAACCAAATTCTTGAATCCTTTAAAAAAATACAGAGATGTCAATGAGAAGGTGAAAGTGTTTTTTGATATATTATTTTTTCCCTCAATATATTATATTTTCTCTACTAAATTAATATAATTTAAATTAATGGTTTTTTTACTCATGCGAAAAATGTCTTCTACATGTGATGATGTTACTAATCCTTCAGGAGAACAATCTATAATGAAGAAACCCCTTTGGATAGATGAAAAGGTAATGGTACAATATATTTTATTTATTTTACTAAAACAATATATAATAAAATATTGATTTAAATTTCATTATTCCTTATTGATTTCATTTACTTTAGATGATTTTTGTCCTTGTGGCATGACTTTGCAAGGATATCGATGACGGTGTGTTATCTCATCACAATTATAGAGTTAATCTTGATGTTTGGACAATAAAATCATTTTCCACAGAATTAATGTATTATTCCATATATATGTTTAATTTATTTATTTTTAGTATTACATTCACAATAATTGTTTTCTTTTACATGTGGATTCTTTTGTTTGAGTTGGGGTTGCAGTATGCAAATTTCTTTCTTCTTCTCCCTTAAAATCTTTCCACCCCTATTATGGTTCATTTGTCACTTTTATTTAAGAATACTCCGCTGCCTTTGAATGAAGAGAAACGAAGCACCCTCTACTCAATTAAAGTTGTAATATTATTTCTACATTAATATCATTGTTCATATAATTAATGAATTTATTCATATGTATGTTTAATTTATTTATTTTTAGTATTACTCACATAATAATTGTTTTCTTATACTAGTGGATTATTTGTTTCGAGTTGAGGTCCTATATCTGACTTTTATGCTCCTTCTCCCTTAAAAAATTTTCACCCCTACAGTGGTGAATTTATCACTTTCTTTCAAGTTAACTCTACTAATTTTTCAGAAAGTCTAAATATGTTGCATCTTCTCAATTACAGAGGTAATCTTGATGTTTTCACATTAAAATAATTTTCCATAGAATTAATGCATTATTTCATATTTATGTTTAATTTATTTCCATTTAGTATTACTTATATAATAATTGATTTCTTATACAGGTGGATTATTTTATTTGAGTTTGTGGTGCTCTTTCCAACTTTCATACTCCTTCTCTATTCAAACCATTTCACCCCTATAATGGTACATTTATCATTTTATTTCAAGTTACCTCCACTGCCTCTGTATGAAGATCAACGATGCTGCCTATGCTCAATTAAAAAGTTAATCTTGATGTTTTCACATTAAATTCATTGTCCATAGAATAAATGTATTATTTCATATTTATGTTTTATTTATTTATTTTTTGTATTAATCACATAATAATTGATTTCTTATACAGGTGGATTATTTTTTTCAAGTTTGGGGCTCTCTATCCAATATTTATTCATTTCTGTATGAAAACTTTGAAAGAATTATTCTCCCACAAAACCATTCCCTCATGTAGTGTTAATATTTATCACTTTCTTTCATGTTCCCTCCACTACTCAATCACATAGGTAATCTTGATATTTTCACAGTAAAATGATTTTTCATACTAGTAATGTATTAATTCATCTTTATTTTTAATTAATTTCTTTTTATAATTACTCATAATAAATTTTTTCTTATAAAATTGGATTCTTTTTATCGAGTTGAGGTTGTTTGTTCGAAACTACTCTTGAAATGTTGGAATTTCAGCAAAAAAAGTTAATGGAATTCATGTTAACATTGACAATTATGATTTTATTTAATGTATTTAATATTTTTTATTTATGTAATTGTATAAACTAGTGTTTGAAATGTCAATAATATATTTTTTTCTAGTATGTGTTTAGTAAATTTCATTTTATTTATATTATGTATTTGGAATTTTTTTTGTTGATATATGATGTGTTTCTAGTGTGTTTATGGTTCTATAGTGTATAGTAACATTATACTATAGTATGGACCTTTATCAACACTTTTAAAAGCCTTGATAAAAATAAAATTTATGAGTACTGATAAAAGTTATTTATTTGAACTTTTATAAGTGATAATAAGGGGTTCATTTATCATTGCTAAATTAACGCGATGATAAATGGGTATTTTATCAGCGCTGATAAAGTAATGGAATTTTAATGTCGCTCACATTGTTATCCTTTTTCTAGTGCTAATAAAGGAAATTTATAGCACATTTAAAGGCATGTTTTATAGTAGTTTTATTGTTTAATAATGTTGTTGAGATATAGGTGAATATGGAGTTGTTTCTTATAGAGGTATATATCCAAAATATTTAATTGGATGTGACATGATTATATAACAAGAATTTACACATGTTTCGACTTCTATAAGTCATTTTAATTGAAGATGGAAAGTCATTAGTTATTGATTTTCTGCTATTGGTTCACGTGTCTAGAGTAGGAGAATATTATTCGATGTTAAAGTATCATGACAGGATGTAGTCATGATTTGGGTGATTAGAGAGGTCGTTTATTGGGATGATTAAACTATAGGATGTTCAATCGAGAAGATTTGTGATTTTATGAATAAGAGATTATGAATTCTGATAAATGGAAGTTAAAAATACGAGTGATAGAAGAACTAAGATGAGTTAAACATGAGAATTGGATAAATCTTGAAGTTTTCATAAGCCTTTCGAATATCATAAAACTCTTAAAAGACTAAATAATAAATTTTTTAAATTTCATATTTTTCTTGATCATAACGTGAGTGCACATCAATTTTTTTTTAAAAAAATGAGGATCTAGGGTTTCCAAAAAAAATCTACAAAAATATGTGTTGTTAATACAAATTTTTAATGTAATTTTATGTTGATATTGTTGTGGGAAGTTTAAATACTAAACTATACTTCTTCTTCAACAATAAGTCAAATGGTATTCACTATTATTTAATTGAATCAAATATCATATTGATTGATGAGATCAATTGTCAATCAAGACGACTCAAATTAAAATATCCAAATAAATATTTGATAAAGAAAAAATAACTGGGAATCTAATCCTGAGAATGATCATATGATTAATACTATTTATAAAGTAAAATAAGTATAATAGGGTGGTAGTGAGTCATCTATAAGTTATAAATATTTTCTAAGTGGGATTTATAGGTCATATACCGAGGTACTGGGAAGTTATGATAGCAGTTTATAATTAAGTTTAATAGTTACACGCAATAGGATTTTCAAAATAAAAAGTTACCAAACTATATAGGGTCATAATATAAGTATTTTATATGTGATAAATATAAATTTTATTAAATTAGATTATTGAATGATCTATAATTATGGACATCAGTGGTGAAGACCATCATATGTTTTTTCAAATCAAAAATTACATGGATGGTTTACATTAAATATGAGATTTTAGTAGTTAGGGTTTGAACATGTGTTGAATCAATAGTAGTTACATCACCCAAATTTGAGAATCTATGTCATATAATGTTGAAATAATTCAAAGGATGGATGATTTTGAAAAATGAAGGCAAAGGTAAAAAATTTGAAATTGATGAGATTTCTATAATCTATTTCATTTCCATTTTTAGTGAAGTTAGAGTTAATTTTGATGTTTTTATGTTATTAATTTAAGATAAAAATATTAGGAATTTTTAATCATGATTTTATCAAGATGTATAGAAGACTCAAAGACCATTGATACCATGTTTTATTAGGGATTTGAAAAAGTCCAGATATGATATTATTATAGGAATTATAATATATTGGATGAGATCTAAGTAAGGTTTATCATAAAAAGCATGAAGACTAATTTTATGACAGTGGGTCGGGTTATATAGAGGGAAATTTCACTCAGATCTTATTGGTGTTTCCACTAATGAGAATTTGAGAGAAGGAAATTATAGGGAGTCTAACCTTTAAGATCTAAAACATTTGATTTGTAAATGAGAAGTAAATATTCCATATATTTTCCAAATTCATATAGGAAGGTATTATCATAAAATGATGTCACTAATATGAGGAGTCCAAATGTTTAAGTTCTAATAATTACACACTATATATTTTAATGTCTAAAAAATTAGGTATGTATTAGGATCTGATTCCATTAAAATTATAGGCTCATAAGTAAATAAATTTTTTATTATAGAATTATCCAAGAGTGAAAAGTGGGTTTTCTAGTTAAATTTGTGTTACCATTGTAAACTATAAGTTTCTAGTATAAATACTGTCTGAGGATATAGTAATATATTTTAAGGAGATAGAAAAAATTTTCTTCTCTTGCATCATATATTGAATATATATATCTCGGTATAATAACAGAATATAGCAAGGAGTAGGTTCTCCAATTGGGATCAAAACTTTTTAATATCGTGTTCCTTTAATTTTTCTGTTTATACAATAAATGGTTAAGTGTGATAAATAGGTTTTAGAAGATAATTAAAATACCAATTTATAGTGGTATATCATAGGATTGAAATAAATTGTAAAACAATATCATTGATCCACCCACTCCTCCACACCTCATCTCATATATATATTATTCCAATGAACATTAATTGGTATAATAGAACCCTATCTACCTCTATAATATGCTTATTTTTTTGTGATATAATATACCCAATTAGTTAATAGTTGAGGTATTCCTACATTTTATGGTAAAAATTATCATTGATGTAAGAATATGATGATACCCTATCTTCTTTAACATAGCCAAGATTTTATTAATGTAGATACTATGGGATCTACACTAATGGGGAAATATTCATCCATTTACATTTCTAAAAAATATTGAGGTATATGGAAAATCATGGAATTATATTCTCATTTACTTTTTGGATAATGTGTATATAAATTTGACGGGTCTCGAAAATACTATGGATGATTTGGAAAAACATGAAATCAACTTAGAGAGAAATGTGAAAGTAAAGGGATAGAGGATTCATTTATGGAGAATTTATATTGAAAATATCAAAATGGATGACGAAGAAACTATTGAGGATTACATCACTATAGTGAATGAAATAATTAGAAATATCTGGGGATTCATATCAGGATATTATAAAAAATCACCCCAAAAGTTAGGTGAAATTTAGTCCTATTAAAAATAGTATATATAGTTACTCTAAAAATTCAGGTTAAAAAATAAAATACCATTATATTTAGGTTGATAAGGTATGTTATAAATATACCAAGTCAATAGAAGTTGAGATTAACTTCCAAAAAAATAGATCCCCTCACTTGTGGAAATTGAAAGCTTCAAGTACCACTAGATCTCAGAAATATTTTCCAAGATAGAATTCTTATTATTATGGAATATTGAGGTTCAGTGGAAATTATTTTTGTTTTGTTATCTTTTCACATGAAGCATATAACTGATGTCACAATATGTCACTCCCTAGTAGTAGACATGATTTAAAGGAGAGAAACACCAGTTGAAAACAAATAAAAATTTGGAATATAAGAGTGAAGGAATTGAGAATTTAAAACAATTTTATATAGAACCAATTTTACGATCTAGAGGATATTTTAAAAACATATGACCAATCAGGTCACTATTTAAAAGAGTTCATTACAACACATTTAGGAAAAAATACTTATGATAAAAAATAAATGGTAGTTAATAAATGGTTGATAATATAAATATATTTTATAATTGAGGTTGAACTACAAGATAGTCAAAAATGCAAGTCATGGATAATTAATAGAGTTTATTCCATACATATGACATGATATGTAAAAATCTTGGAGAATATCAAATAACATAATGGGGTTAATTTCCATTGGATATAACAGTTCCTTGAAAATAATTGGAATTAGTATGGTTAAAATAGAATATTAGAAGAAAAAATAAAAGGTTGTAATTTTTGTAGCTAGACATAAACATAAATTATGGAGTGTTAGAAAAAATTGGGATGATTTAATGCAAGTTATATTCTGTTAATATTCATGTTGCATCTAATTCACAAAAGGTGGAAAAATTATCACTAAGGGAGAAAGAACCCATAGAAATTTATTTGAAATTGGAACCCCATGTAACTCTTTCAATTTGTGTTCCATTGACAGAAATAATTTGTGACATAAAGACTTGTACATATTGTCTAGAAAAAAATAAGTAGAATCTAAAAGAAATATATATTGAGATATTTATCACAAAAGAAGAATAAAGATGATATTTTTTATGATACATTCTAGATGGGAAGGATACTTTTTTGGAAGTCACAAGATAGTAGATCTTCAATCCACAAAACAACTTCACCATATATACTCTGATTGATGTGAACTAAGGAGAAATCAATCCACTACTGGTGATCTTAACTTTATCACTTTTATTGATGATTTCACTAAAATAAATGATGTTATGATTATGAAAATTAAATCAGAATCCATGGATATGTTCAAAATATTTATAACAACAGTCAAGATGGGTATGGGAGTGTATATTTTGATTTGAAAACAAAAATTTTATGGAGTTTATAAGTAATTCTTTTCAGACTTAATAAAAGAAAAATAGAATTTAACAAAATTATATTTCTCCATAAAATCCTTAAATAAATAGAGTTGTGGAAATAAAAAATATAAATTTAGTCGATATGGGAATAACCATGCTTGCTGAATAAAAATATTTAATGTAATTATTTAGACATGTTTTGAGTATAGTTCTGCAAGTTCAAAATAGATTTTTTCTGATCCCAAAATCAAATTTGACTCCTTATGAGGTGTAGTATAAGAATAAACCTATAGTGAAATACTTTAAGGTCTTTGGGTGATTTTTATTGAAGATAAAATATATGAATTTGGTGAATTTTGATTAAAACAAAATATGGTGTATTCATGGTATATTCCTCCAATAGAATAAACTATATATATGGGAAAAAATGACTATATAAGTTGTTCGATTCCATTAACCTGAAATTTATTAAGAATTTGTACAACTCAATAGAATTTAGTGAAGATGATATGGATATATTAATGTATGACAAAATTTTAGCTTTCAAAGTATTAGAGGAAAAGGATGATTGATAAGAGATAAAACACAAGGAGGATTTTTCTTATCATATTAGTTACGAGGATAAAAACAATAAAACCAAAAGTCTAATGTTTTTGAATTTATATAAATGGGATAAACTATAAAATATCATAAAAATTCAGGCATCCATACTTCTTACCAGTTTGAAGTTGATCCTATAAAATCAAACTTCATTAATCACATAGGTTGAACATCAATTAGTTTCAAAAGAAATTGATCTCAAAGAGTATATACATGTGATAAATTATGAGTTAAATCATATTTAAAAATTATGCATGGGATCTTATTTTTATACTATAAGGGAAAATTTTATTTGAACTATGTGGTTATCATAATTAAACTCAAAAAAAGTGATATATTAAGGAGAAAAATTAGGCATTTTTTCAAAGGGTATTCACAAGTGAAAGGGGTTGATTTTGAAGAAATATTCATTCTATTTAAAATATTTAAAACCATCATATTTTTTCTAATTTTTTTTTCTTCTCACTAAAATTATAAAAAATATTAAATAGATATAAATTCAGTATTCTTGAATGCTAAAGTTGAGGAATAAGTTTGTGTTGAAAAGATAATAATGGAATCGGGGTATATAGACTGAAGAAAGTCTTGTATAGGAGAACTAGGATTGTGATACCTATTATTTTAAACTTGATAGTTTTAGAAATCTATTAAACATTTATAAAGGAATAGTTGATATAAACATATATAAAAGGTGAGGAGAACAGGTACCCTGATTTTCATTGGTAATATTGATGATATAATTTTTTTAGTTGATAGGTGAAATGATTATGATGAGTTTACTGAACAAATGAGAGGGAACATTAAAATTTATATTCTTGGATTTTTGAATTTATTTATAGGGATATGTGTCCAAAAAATTAAGATGCATCTTTATTTCATTGAAAAGGTTTACCAAGGAATTATTGTTGAAATTTGGAATATAATATTCAAATGAAGCATCCACACACATTACTGATGGTTTGAAGCTGAAATAAGTGTTAATTAGAAATAAATCCAAAATATAATTATAATATTCGATTTATATTAATACATAAATAATAGAAATTGTAAATAAAGTAACTTTTTGTGTTATATATTAGAGTAATACGAAGGAATCACAAATTTTGACAACCAAATGAATCCCCATTCAAGTTAAAGGAACAAAAAAATAGGCATGGTTTATAGAAGAGTTAATGAGTTGAACTTACTTGTTTCAAGTATGAGATTTGGGATTGAGATTTAAATAGTATAAAATAATCATCTGGAGGAAATTTACTTTTGGGGAAAAATTTACTATGTTTCCAATGTAAGAAACAATGCTCTATAACTTTAATTACAACAAAAGTAGAGTATGTTGCTACTACACATTCGTGTACTTATATGATTTGGATGAAATTTTATATGGGATATTTAAATGGGATGTTTGAGAAACCATTGATAATCACTTATGAAAATTTGATTTTGGTTGATCTTTCCATGAACCTGGTAAAATACTCTAGATCTAACCATATTAACATCAAATATCATTTCATCAAAAAATATGATGTTAATGGAGAATTAAATATTGAGTATATTTCAACCAAATATCAAATTGTTGATATATTAAACAAATATGTGACGAGAGAATGATTTTAAGAGTTAAGGTTAAAGATTCATGTCTATCCATCCCATCAAACTTATGAATGTTATGGGTAAACTAAATCTATAATTTGGATTATGTGGTCAAATAAGGATAAGGGCACGCAACTATTTTCTAATTTTTTTAATCTAAAGTGGTTATAATGACAAAAATGTGGATCTAAAGTTTTAGAAGTTAAAATTACAGAATTTGATTATGGTGGGGGGAAAATAAAATCATAACCAGAAAATAGTTTGTCATTGCAGATGAAATTATATAAAAAAACATTTTTCCCGATGATGTGATCTCAAGGAACTCCTATTTGGGATATAAAATGGTTTTTATGTAATTTTTTTTAGTTGTTTTGTGATTTTTTGTTACTGAGAGAACATAAAATGGGGGAGATTATAGTAGCCATGATTTATAACTATTGAATTTGTTATATTATTTTTCAAAAAAATAATGTTTTTTAGTTGATGGTAAAAATGGAGGTGTGAGTTTTTGAGGTATGTATATGAAAGATGTAATATTTTCTAATCTTATTATGTTACCAAAAATTACTAGTGTTTTTACTACCATATTATATGTTCATGGAAGAGAGAAACTCTTCGATTATTGAGTTATTAATGGAGGTACTTGTATCTAGAATAGATGAATTTGAGTTAGTGTTTAAGACTCATGGCTATATGTTATAGTATTTTAGGTGATTGAAGATTTTGTTAATGAATATAATTGAACTAGAGGATGTGATTCTAGAATATTTGTGTTTATATGAATGAGATTCAATGAGTTTTGTGATTAAAGATAAGACATCTGGGTGATTTATGAACTGGGATGATTCACTGCAATAAAATAGTTATGTCTAAATGTTTTCATAAGACATTGAGAATAATAAGAAACATTGAATATTTTTTAATACATTTTTTAAATTTAATTTGTCTCTTGATTTTAATTTAATAAACTATCAGTTTTCAAAAATAGGGGAGTTGGAGTTTCTAAAAGTTATACTAGTGGAAGATGTCCCATGGATGTGGAGTTGTAATTTTATTAGAAGTGGAGGTAGCTATTGATAAAATAAAGATAAGAATATATGATTGGTTTGACAAAAAATTAAGATGATTCTAAATTGATCATTCATTTAATCAAACATCTTGTACATTGATGATATTATTAGGGATCTAAGATAAATTGAATTAAAAAAATAAGATGGACTATTTGATCAAGGATGAATAATTGAGAGTATGATCTTAATAATGATCAAATTTTGATTCATATTACTAAATTAATGGAATTTGAGTAGGATGAAATTAATTCAGATAGAACTTATAAGGATTAGTTCAGAAGGATTTATATGTTAGATATTGAGGTAGTAGGATATTAATCCAGTTGTTTCTGATGAATTTTAAGGAATGGACACTAAAGGTATTTCAATTTAATAAATTTTCTAAGTATAGAATCTCAAATGATAAATTTTTTTGATTTACTTAATATTAAGTTTATATAATTTGAATATTGGATTATAGGTTGTTATTGAAATCATAGTTTAAGACCATAAGAATTCATCTCGAATAAAATTTTAAAAGGTTGTTTTACCCAAAAGATGAGATGATGAATGATAGTGTTTCAACATGTGTTGGATAAAGGGATGTTATATCCCCATAATATTAGAATCTATTTCAAATTATTTTCTAAAAAATAAAAGGATATATGATCTGAATAAAAAAGTTAAAGGAAGAAATGAAAATAATGTGATATAAATTTTTTTTAGTTTTATCTGAGGATAAATAACAAGAATATGAGAGGGATTCAAGATATTTCAGAAACACCTTAGGTTAATGAAGTTCATTCTGAAAATGATAATATGAACATAAAATATAGAAATATTGCAAAACTAAATTCATGATTCTATCATGATTATTGGGATAATTGAATACCATTTATTCTAAGTTTCACTGACACTTTTATAAATTCAATATTTGGTTTTATTAGAGGAATTGAAAGTATTTGACTAATATATGGGGAAGGTGGAATATACATAGATTAATGACTGATTTTAATAGAGTAAGGCTAGTTATATAAAGGAATATTTCATTCAATGCTTTTTTTCTTCCACTATTGAGAATTTGAGAGAAGGAAATTATAAAGATAATGAGCTATAAGTTATGAAATATTTTAGTAGTTAAATATAAGTAGTTGTTTTAGAGATTTTACAGAGTTGCGTAGGAAATTATTATCATCTAGAAGATCGATGATCTATGGAATTAGGGAAGTGAGGTTTTGGTAATTACACCCTCTAGAAATTAACGTCTAGAAATTGATGAAGAGAGTAATAAATGATATTGTTCGACATAAAGTCTAAGAGGATGAAAAAAAATTGTAGAATTATCCAAGAGTGAAAATTTATCTTTCTGGTAACACTTTTGGTTCCATTATAAACTTGTGAGGGTCAGTATAAAGAACATATCATGAAATAGTATGATCTTTTTGGAATATGTCACATTTTTATTCACTTTCATCATATAGTGTATATCTGTTTTGTAAGATAATAATTGAATATATTAAGGAGTATGTAACCGCATTGGTATAAATCCATTTAAATATGTTGTTCCTTTCATTTGTTTTAATTTATTCCTTATACGGAAAAAGTTGGTAGATAATTTTGAGAGGATCATAAATCTAGAAGGTTGAAAAGGTTTATTTAAGTATTAAAATAAATTATATAATAATACAAGTAATTAACCTCTCCCCCGCCCAATAAAATGTTTTATAATTCTAGGTAACTTTATAATATATCCTTTTATAGTCCAATACTATCAAATATATGATTTTTTTTACATAAATTTGAATCTAGTTGATAATTAATTTCTTTTTGTAACTCATTAAAAAGATTACAAATTTTTTTGAAACTCATGTAACTCAATCAATTTTTTTCTTTCAAGTTAATCAATCTCAACACCATGGATAAAAAAATAAATTTAATACAATAAATAAATAATGGTTCTTCAGCATGACTATATAATAATTCAACTGTTAGTTTTTTCTTAATTCCTTCCAATATAAAATCAAAAATAAATTCATTTAATTGATATTATTTATCAAATTTAAAATCATTATCATCATGATATATTTAATTGTATTATACATTACCATGTTAGATCTAATGATAGCAACTAGAAATAAAAATATTTTATATTAAATATTTTTTTAATTTATATGGATCTAAATTTTCTCAAATTCAAACACTTCATGAATGAGTAATAAAAAAATTTATTTTTGGAAAAAATTATTTTATAAAATTACTTGAACTTATCAGTATGTTTTGATGATTTTGGGGAATAATATAAGTGGTTTGTGTAGTTATAAAAAATACTTTTCAATAGTTTCAATGGAAAAATCCATTGAAATTGCGTACACAACCCCAAATTTTTTTAGAGATTATATTTTCACATTTAATTTATAATTGTTTTATAATAATAATTACCTATCCTTGATAATACTTTTTAATTTTGATCAATATGGTTCCTAGTCTTTTCATATCTTCATTGGGGTGAAGAATCTATTCTAAAATTCCTCTACTTGTATCAACACATGCTCTATCGGTCACCAAATGTCACTCTAGTATTTTGGGTACTAGTGTGGTGGAATAAAGTGTGTTTCGTTTTTTTCCATTGATCATAATAAAAAAACTCTCATGCTTGATATAAAACACCCTTTTTCTCTATTATTCTTGAGATGGAGGGAGGAGGATTTTCTCACATTCATAATAGGATTCTCTTGATAGGAAACATTGTGCACAATAAGAAAAAACCTTTAAAATGATATATATTGGATTATATAAATATAGTAAAATAGTTAATAAGTACACAGATCCCATTTATCAAATAGTTTTTCCAAGTTAACCTCATATCAAATAATGTTAATAATATTTTTATTATTCTTATTCTTATATTTCATGACATGTTTTAACGTGGGGATACTTAAATATCATTTTATAAAATTAATAAATAAATATTTATCAAAATTATATTTAAAAAATTACAAATTATATTAGGTCCTTAACTCTACCCGTCAATCCTCCTTGGTGATTATCGAATTATGATTAATAAGTATTTGTTTAAATAAATATATATTTTTATTTTGTTCATTCACTAAATTAGAAAACACTATATTCACTAATCCAATAAATAAATATTTACTTTTTATATTCACATAAATAAAAAAAATCATATTAAATTATTCACAAAACCGGTGAATAAATATTTATTCATTATCTTGTGAATAATGAACAAGATATAAATAAATATTATATTTACTAACTCCAAAATAAATACTTATTCAATATTCCACTCACATGTGATTAAACCCTAAATATCTAGTAATTCAACATATATGGTTTATGAAAATTGAATAATTATTATTCAAAAGATAATAAAAACATTTATTTGTAACATTAAATTTCAATATAATTTAATTGAGATTTGGGATATACTTTGTGTGTGATTCTCTACGCCCCTTTCTTAGTGGAATTAGGTGATCATTACAGGTGTCTTAGATCAATGTCCATGAACATTTCAATGCACCCATATAGAAATATGTTAACATTAAATTAGTAAAAATACTACTAAAAATGATCACTATATAATATAATCCTTTTTTATAAAAATATCATCTATTAGGATGGATAATTGGTTCATCAACCTATATTATTGATTAGTATTTTTTTGACTTCCTGAAATGAACTCATTTTTAAACTATAGAGTTCATGAATTTAATTAGATTGTTCTATTCCAAAAAAAAGGGAAGGGAGGTGTTTCCTTTCATTAACTCTGATGGTATAAATAATTTCATGAAATATTAAATTAATTTTGTATCACTTATGACACACCCAATATATCGTACCTCACTATGGTTATATGTCTTCATGGTTTTAATAAATACATAAAAGTATGTGATTTAGGATATACATTAATAACAATATAAAATCTGAGGATCAATGGACATTTATATATCTAGTAATATCTAATGAAACATTAAACATAAAGAATTATAATTAGTGGTTCTATCCCAATAACCTCCATTCATAGAGATTACCAAGTGCGAACTTCATGAGAAGAAATGTCAACTTCTTTTGAGTCTCTAGTACCTGATGATCAAGAATCATTTGTTCCCTATCAGAATGATTTCACCTATATGAGGGAAAATATGTTTAAGAATATTATCATATTATTTCAATATTCTCATTATAGTTGGGATCTTCTATAACCTTTTTATATAAAAAATACCTAAAGGAAATTATAGCACCAATGTTATAAAAAAGCTCACTAATCATGTGATAATATATTAATTAATATTAATATGTTGGAAATATAAAGTAAAAATAATTAGTTTTTTCTTGGGAACCAACTCCAAAATACTCCCATATTCAAAATGTCCAACTACTAATAGCCCTTAGAGCACTATATTTCATATGAAATTTATGTTTATATTAATATAAGGATTTAAAAAATTGTTGTACCATATTATCTTCTATTAATTCTATGCTAATTGTGACCTCACCCCTCTAAAAACCAATCAAGAGGGGTTACTTCTGAAGTATATTCTTCATATGTTGATTTGAACATGAATCCTTGGTTCGAAGCAATACTGAAGTATCATAACATTATAGAGTTTTATTATCTTTAATTCTACGTAAAACATCAATCTCATGGATAAATTTTTGTATCCAAACTTATTTTTTAGTTTCATTATGAGCCATTATATACTCAAACTCTATTGTAGAGTCAGAAACCACAAGCTTCTTAGAACTCTTCCATTTTATACATAATAAATTTAGGTCAAAATAATATCTTGACTACAATTTCATGTCACCCAAACCTATTTAGAAACTATAATATATGTATCCCTAGATCACTAGTTCCTAATCAACTACATAAACTAAGAACATTTTTTTTATTTCTTAGAAACTATAGAATAGTCTTTACATCCACCCAATGTGTCTCTCTTGGGTCTACTTAATATATTCATACAATTCACAAGTAATAGGAATAAAAAATTCTTGTACATATAATGGGATAAATAATAGAACCTATCACATAATTTTAAGGTATTCTACACATTCCCTCTATATCCTCTTATGTATATGGATGCACTTTATTAGAGATATGTATACAATATAACATTGGAAACAATCCCCTTTCTGATTGTTACTAATTAAATCTATTTAATAACTTATCATTGTATTTACCTTTACATTTTTCAATAATCCTTTTAGATATATCTTGATAGATATTGATCCTATAAATTCATGCTACTTCACCAATGCATTTTTGGAGAACAATTTTTTTAAACATGTACAAATTAACTATAAATCTGGTATCTCATTTCCCATTAGTAATATATCATCAACATATTCTACTATGAAAAAAATTACACACCTACTAATATTATGGTAGAACAGGGCTCAAATTCATTATTTAATAACCAAATTCTCATATGTCCTCATCAAAATGAATGTTCCGTGATCTTGACTCATAATTTAACTTCAAAATGGTTCTCTAAAACCTCTAAACATTATTTTCATTCTTTAGAATCATAAACCCTTTTAGTTGTGTAATATACCATTATTCCAAAAGATTTCTAATAAGTAATTTTGTCTTGAAGTCCATTTTATAAATCTTATAATCATTTCAAGATGTTATGTTATGTATAATTATAATGGATTTAACATAGTGACTGATGGACCGTTTTTATCAAAGTTTATGACTTGAAATTTCTTAAACCCTTCATAAACTAGTTATTCTTTATTGGTACTAACTTTATTATAAATGTATATTTTATTCTTAAATACCCTTTACACCAAAAAAAATTAATGAACTGGAGGATTTATCAAAATATAGACTTTGTTCTAGTACATGGAATCCATTTCATAATTCATTACTTCATAATACTTTGAAACATATGAGTTGTATACCACTTTATTATAGTAGATATGATAATTATATTATACCATTAACACATTTCCTTCCTTAGTGTCTAGAAAATCATATCATATGAGTTATATAAAATCTTTCATTCTCTTAAGTAATACTTATTTCTCAAAAATAAATTCTTTGAAAGGAATATGTGGAATTTTTTCTTAGGAATACTCTTCTGCATCTTGATATTAAACATCATAAAATTATACCTTTATCCCACTATCACTTTTAGAGATATGTTCCCATTCAATAAATGTGGACTTATTTAGATCATAACCTTTTTATCTGAAAGATTATATAGATAATATCCTTTACTTTATTTAAGATATCCTGTAAATAAGAACTCCATCCCGTATCATGCTAATTCTTTCTAGGGATATCTGGAATACACATCTCACATCCCCATACACAAATATATGAAAAATTAGACTTATTCCCACATCATAACATATATATATATTTTCCACTTTATAATTAAATTGGTTTAGTATGTGTGTTTTAGTGTATAACATGTATCCATTAAAGGATTACAAAATAATTATATAACTCTTCATAAATATCAAAATATAAAATAATTTTGGGTTTCTACTATCAATAAAACCATTCCATTATGGTGCATAAGGAAGTGGGAGTTGATATAGTATCCTGGACTCCCTTAGATAATAATTGAAAACATGGTTTTGACATTACCAAGAAAATTCTTAGTGGAGTTTATATATATTCTTACCAATATGATTCTCTACTTCATTCTTATATTCCTTGAATTTTTTAGTGGAATAAAAATTATTTCCCATTAAGTATACATATCCATATTAACTAAAACCATCTATAATTTCTATGAAGTAAGAGTATCCACCTCTACCTTTGATTGTAAAAGGTCCACCCATGTTTATAAAAACTAATTCTAGAATATCTATAGCTCTTTATCCCTTTTCTACAAATAGATATTTTCTCATTCTTCCATGAAGGAAAACATGACATATATCCATGGGTTTTAGTTCAATAAAATCATAATATCCTTCTTGATACAATTGTTTCAAACACTTCTCATTTACATGTCCATGTTGTTGATTCCAAAACTGGATGAGATATAAGTCAAGTGAAATTGATTAAATATTTGTTTCCAACACTAGTTTGTTGTATTATAGTATGTAAATTCCATAATTCAAATATTCCATACCATTACACATGTTATGTTTATAAAAATAACAGCTCTTATTTTCATATATGAAAATAAATAAATTTATGTCAAAAAAGGACATGGATATTATATTCTTGGTTACACTAGGGATATAATAAAAATTATTTAAAAATAAAATAAATCTACCAAGGTAATGTGTTATGGTGGTATCAGATATCCATTATAGAAAGTATTTATCCATTGTTAGCTTGAATATCCACCTCACCACCTATATATATTTACAAATATAATAGGTTCATTTATTTTGATAAAAATAAAATAACACAAACAATATCTAATACATAATTTATAAAAATTAATATATTACACTTAATAAAAAACATACAAAAGTCGTCCAATTGATTCTTCACTGAGGTATATTTATTCTTACAATTTATTTCTTTTCCAGGGGAAAAACACACTATATATTTCTCATTAGCTACTCCCTTGATATTTCACCTCTTGGGAGGGTGGAGTAAATGTACCTTATACATGGATCTAGTCTTAGATATTTTCACCTTACCATTAAACTTATTAAACATAAAGACATATATTTTTTCAAATTTTATATATTTATCTACTTGGTGAATCAGATTCAAAAGATCTAGGATAATCTTCACTATATTGTTTATATTAAAATTTTCCAAAAAACCCCTAAGAATCTCAATGGAAGTGAAGTGGGTAAATGATATATACACAATTCCTTGGTTATCATAAATTTTTTAATTTATAAACACCCAATGTTTCCAATAATCTCGACTATATGAGGTTTATCTAGATAACCTTATCCAAACTTACAAATAATGATTTTCATGGAGATCTCATACCTCACCTATATTTATTTCTCTTTATAATGATAATGGAGTTTAGATAGTGTGATTTATAAATCCATGTCTTCATGATGCTTTTAAGGATCACTTTATAAATATTATTGCATGTGGAATTGGATATCTGATGTATCATACATGTGTTTTTTGAATATATTTTTCACCTCCTAAATTTCCTTTTTATAGTTATTAGGGTTAACCAATGACACTTATATAAAACTTATTCTCTTAGCACAGTACAATATGAAATATATTTTTCTACTCCTGGAAGTTAGTTTTAGTAAAAAAAGTATCTTTCCTAATATTGATTTTATGGGATGTTTCATCATTTAAAGTCTATCCATTTTATATAAAAAATAAAAGAATATTTTAGTAAATTATCTTGATTAACAAGTGTGATGCAATAAATTAATTTTATTACCCTCCCAGTATTTTATCAAATACTAATAGTCAATTCCATTGAATTAAGAATATCATGTTTTAGGGATAATTTGGTGTAAAGGATATATATTCACCTTCTCATAACCCAAACATTATGCATGTAAATTACATGAATGTGTTTAGGTGGAGAGTATTAGAAACTACCTTGATTCACAATTCCTTGAAAGATTGAGTACACTCCCCCATCCTAAAATGTAAAAAATGAATTTCTTTAACACCTTCCTAAAAATTGTATTAATTTTACCATATCCATTACCCTTAAGATCAATTTGGTTAATTCATACAATTGTATTTTTCAATACTCCACAATAATTCAAAAGTTTCCATGATTTTATCTTGATCAAAACATTAACTATAGTTGAATATTAACATAGAATATGGAAGGAATTTACAATAATAATATTTTTTAAGTTCAGGTAGGTCAGTGAGAGCATGTTGTATACTCTAAGATCCCATGAGATCATATTGGATGAGTATTATAAATATATATTGTGTACAAGTACTATATTTCAAGTATATTCTAGTGACATAGTTTACTTACCAAAGATATCATGTAAAACTGATGAAGCTACTCAGTGTGTGCCTAGTTACAAGACGACAATCCCAAGCATCCTACACATCATTTTCTGCTTGTATATATCATGTTCTCGGATACATAACATGGATATGTGATCATACTACATGAATAGCCTTACCTGATTGATTTATACACCGTATTCCCCACTGGACATGCCATGTATTCCGCAATTTATATAATTCTGTATGATTTCTCACCTGGGTTCCATTTTTCTACATAGATGTAATATTACCTAAGTATATTACCATGTAGATTATAATCATATGATCATATCAGTAATTAGAGGTTTTTTATGTTGTGGTTTTTGCAATTTTAGGATCATATCATCACTGACACGTTGAAAGGTTTTAGGAGATATTTTTGGAGATGGAATGGATTTAGGTACTCTCCCAAGGGACAAGGAACAACAATCCACATATGAGGTTTAGGATACCCCCTAGAAAAATACACATGATAGGGAACAATCTCTATATGAAAAATAAAGTTCAGTTACAACCCATGTGTCTAGTTAGGGACCATTATTGGTGGATTCAGTACACCCCCATGTTTTGGGGTGTGGTCCTCCATATTAAGAGTTGGTACTCCCCTATATGTTTGGGTTCAATCCTCTATAGGGTTTGGGTACTCCTTTAATCAATTTTTATACTCCCCAAAAAGTTTTGATCCCCCACTATTCAAATTAATAGCTGTTTTTGATGTTTTGAATGTTATTCCCTTTGGGTTTTGGTGCTTTAGGTTTATCATGTCCCTTCAACTGTTGAATCCAATAGTGCTATGTTCTGTTGAGTAAAAACATACATTACATTGGTTATATGTTTTCCCTCATGTATATTTGGATACCTTTTATTGAGTGGAATTTTTATTTTACTTTCCTTATATATTTTGGGGTATCCAATTGGGTATATTTATACTCACACCTACACAAGACTTACACCCAAATATGTGGTGTTTTTTTAGTGTCAGACTCATAGGTAAATGATATGGTGGAGCAAGTAGAGAAAGAGTATAGATAATATCATAGGTGTTTATTGCTTCCAATGCTCATTTCATGATGTGATGTTTTTCTATTCCATTTTGTGAGTATGATCACTATCTCGGGATATTAGTCTTTATGCATTCCACTTTATATGGATTTTGGATTTCATCTCATTATTGTGTAATTTTTCGTAGTTATATTCATTATGGAATTTAGTTGGTTCTCTTATTAATGGGTCTTATTTTTTATATATTCTATCATAGATATGTGTGTATATTTTAGGATTATTGGATAAATCCTCCCACGTGTATGATATGACATTTTTTTACATATCTCATGCCCTTTTATTATTGAAGGAAATCATAGGGTGGCACACTCAAACTATTTACAGCACACAAATCGACCATGTGTTTTGGGTCATATTATAATGATATCAAATTGGTTTGAGTCTTAGGGGATTGTTTCTGGAGTTAATAGTATTGTGAGTATTGTTTTTGGAGTGAAGAGACTAATGGATTGTGATGATGTTGATGACTGATTTTTTTTTCAATGAGTAAGACTATTGATGTGATTTTGGTGATGTTAAATAACTAAATGAATGAAGATATCAAGGCATGTCAACAATTAACAATGTCAATATGTGCTGGGTATTTATGAATAACCCAAAAAATTAAAATATTGAAGATCCTCATGATTAATGAAAAATTTTATGGAAAGCGGAGATTTAAGAGATATTATAAATATAATGATAATAATTTGATATGAAAGTGATATAGGTGTTTCGGAAGAAAAAATTCATAAATAAAGTAAAGTCGATATGAATATTCTAGATGATGGAAGATGGTTTATTCCCAGAAGTATTATGAGTAAATATTGATAATGTAATTGATAAGACTACATTAATGTAATGTTTTTTATATGTTGTGATTTTGGATCTCATCTTTATATGAATCAATGAAAAGTATCGACAGTTGATCAGTTCATTTACAACTACATATCTTGCTGAATAATAGAAGTTACTTTTGAGTTTATGAAGTTAAGAAGCAATCTATGATTTGAAGTTGGAATCCATAATTGAATTGATATGTAATTCTAGAAACACTTTTTAAAAAATGATAACACTACATGGAGGATGAAGATTTTTGATAAGTTTAATTATGAAAAGTTATTTGAGTGGTTATACATTCCATAAGTTGAACTAGGAAGATAAACTTATGAATGTTGAGTAGAAGATATAAGAAAATGAGTATTTGAATGAAAATTTCCAAGGAGAATTAGTATTGAGAAGACATGTTTAGTTTTAGATAACTAGTAATGTAATATGATTCTGTTCACTAATATATTCTATAAAAATATTTTTCTGAAAGATAACATACAAAACTAGTGGATGAGATTTCCAAAGCCGAGCTAGAGAAGTGTGAGAATTGAAAAAGGTATAAATAATAGATATTGGGGATACCCTTAAATTATCAAAGAGAGGTAAAATTATGAGAAATAAGTCAATGGAAGAATTCTATGATGATGATAGTTCCAACAGATGTGAAATTTCAAGTATCATAATTTTGATACTTTTAATGTATATTTCAAATGATGTTAAAGATTATAAATAGAAGTAAAAGGTTGATATTGAATACCAGAAACATAATTAAAAGTAGAGTTACATGTTCTAGATGATTTTCTAATACAACAACCAATTTAGAAGGTTTTAATAATGATTAGAGAAAAATTAGGATTGAATTATGATAAGAAGATGTTTTGAAAAGGATATAAGAATCACTAATATAAAAGACTAACTTTAGAAGATCTAGATCTACAATAGGTTAATATTGAATTATCTTAAAAGGTGTTTTAGATGATATTATACAAAATTATAGGATAATAAGAGAAAAATGAGGAAGTTATGAAGTAGCTCAGGAATATGTTATTTAGATTTTCTATGATGTGGTGACTATAACAGTCTAAGATTTTGGAATATATCTCTTCCCATTCGAAATAGATTTTAATTGTTCATAATCTTTCCTTTCATGTAACCCTGAGTCTAAATAAGTCACAATATATTATAATATAGACATTATATCAATATGTATGAATATGATAAACTAAATTATGAAATATAAGTGAAACAAATTCACATATATAAATATTATGACTTATTCATAGCACTCAATTATCCAAATCACATCCTGAGTAAAATATATATATTTTGATGAATTGAATTTTTTGACAAATAATATATTTTTAACTAAATAAAATATGTATATATGTTATTTTAATGAAATATATTGATAATTTATATCAATAAATTAGTACTACTACATACATTAGATATCTAATCGTTAGGAATAGAGATAAAATCATTTTAAGGTAAAATGATAAATTTTCTAAAAAAAATGTTTTTATTAATGAAATGTGTTTTCATATTAATAAATTAAATTATTCTCTATAGATGATTAATTTTAAATAAAATTTATAGATTATGTATTCAATAAAATAAATTTACATTCATCTAATAGTTATTATTAGAAAAGAATGTATATAAAGACACTTTATGTTCCAAAACATGTTTTCTTAAAAATGAATTTTATCAAATTTTATGTGCTGATATTAAAATTAATTTTTTTGAAAAATTTAGAATCTTTATTTTATAATAGTAATATAATTTTTTAAATAAAATTTTAAAATTGACCTTAGGGTTATTTTTTGTAATTTTATGAAAAAGTTGATTTTTGGGTGAATGCAACCCATTGAAAATAAAATTTGTATTTCGAAAGAAATTTTGAGGAAAAGTGGAAAAACTAAAATAAAATAACACAAGAAGTAACCTAGATCAATACTACTAGAAAATAAACTTCCCTAGCAACTACATCGTCATGTCATGCCTCCACCTCATAGGACCACTCAACAAGATGTCATGTGCAGGGTTGCATGGGCCTCGTACTTATGGCAATGCCATGCCCTCTCGTTCTTCAAAATCAAAATGGTCATGCTTTAAAGAAGTATTCCCGATTTGTATCCTCACCAGGAGATTATACTTGTAGAGTGATAGTTTCTTTCCCCACAATAATTTAAAATAAGGCTAAATTCAAAAAACATTTTCATATCCCGTGAATTTCGGACTTCAAAACCCACACTATGAATTTTCCAAATTTGAAATTCAAAAAGTCACAAAAAAATCCAACAAATAGATAGTCTTAATTGATCTCCCTGAACTAGCCGCTTGAACTCACGTCTCAAAGAACCAAGAAGACCATTACACTGCTCTATCTCCAAGAGAATGGGGGTATCCTTAAACTAGAGAAGAGAACTAAGAAAATAGTGGTAGGATGAATCACCAACGATACCACGTACATGAACTTCATTAATTGGTTCAAAATAATGAAAAGTGATTTACAAAAAATAAAATCCAAAAATAAAAGAACATAAAAACTAGATTGGCCACATCTTAGCTGATGCTGGAAGTACCCAAGTCGTATCTCCCTGAATCTGAGACAACCAGATATTCCCTCACCACCACAACCATAACAAAGACCATACCAAACCTAAAAAATGAACCCTTGATGCAGATGCCACTTTAACCGAATACACAACACCATCGGTGATGCAGGAATCAAAAAAAATACATCTCTCAATGTTCCACCATCACCAAATCCATCGCGAGGTCATTGAACCAAGCCACTCTGAACCATACCATTTTTGATAACTGAAGCCGAGCTGAGCCTCTAAGTCTGCGAAAGCCATCGTATCAATGAGATCTTGTCCTGGTCTCCCGAGTGCCCCCAACATATAATATATTCCTCCATTGTTCTATAGCCACAATAATGATGTGGTCCAATGTCATCGGGCTTTTGAGGATACCTTAGGAGAGTTAGGGAGCTCTCGGTTGAAGCTAAGAGACCCGTCCCCAAATCACCCCTCTTGGGTGAATCTAAAAAATAAACATTTTTAATGAAAACACTTATTTATTTTCTTCTATATTTTAAGCCCCATTTTGATTTAGAACGGTTTTAAAACATTTTTAGTTTTATATTTTTTTAAAATAATTCAATTTTTATATTTTTAATCGTTATTATACTTGATCCTGGTTTAAAAAAAAAATTAGACATAAAAATTCATTTTTCAAAAAACTGGTTTTCATTGCATTTTGTGTTTTTATGTAAAATTAATACGAAATTTTAAAGATATTGAAGTATAAAAATATATTCCATATTTTTAATCATCATTTACAAATTTATTAATGATATCAATTTCATTTTTGTTCATTATGAATAGACATTATTGTAAACTGTCATTTCCTTAGTAAAAATAGTAAAACGGGTAAATTAATGTTAAAACATTGTGATAAGGGAAAAAAATAAAATTAATTCTTATTGGATGAAGTTATTTTGACACTTATCACCACCGGATAAAAATTCAATATTTTATAGGAAAAATTTCCATGAATATGAGTTAATAGTATTTTAACCCTTTAAAAAATTCATTGTGTGTCCCTCCCCTAACTTATAAAAGGTCACCCCTATACTTTGTAATTTACACCACTTTGAGCCACATACCTTGAAAAACCCCTAGATAATTATATTTTAAATATACCTATCCAAGAATGTTATGTTCCTTAATTTTTAAAATATCATTCAAAGTGTCTTAAATAGGGGATCTAAAGGAGTTATACTGAAGAAGTTGTAATTGTCGTACCCGAGAAATTTAATTATATTTATTCTTCTATCTAAAATAAATATATGGTATTTATCATAAAATAATAAATTCAATATCCTCAATATAATTAAATGTTATTAGGATTATGGAACCACCACCATCCACTCTCTTTCCATAAAATTTTAAATGAAAGTATCGCTCATGCGTACATGTGGACTACCACCTCAATGTCAGGATATGATTTATTTTCAATCACTATAATTCATGGCTGGTTATCTTGATGAATTTAATTTTTATATACTTTCATTATCATGTAATTTTTCTTCTTTCATTATAATATATTATCTACTTATTTACCTTTCTATATACTGGAAAATTATAACATCGCTTGGGCATACGGGTGGAATGCCACCTCCACAAAATGATGTGATTCATTTTCCATTACCATTTTAAATGACTCATACCAAGAATTTATTAAATGAATATATATGAAATTTATGATAAAATAATGATTATATAAATTTTAATTATTATTTACCTTTCTTTAGTTCCAACCATCAAAAGATGGAAACATCACTCGGGCGTACGTATGGGTTGTCATCTCTAGGAAGTCATGTAATTCATTTTTAATCAATGTTTTATATGAATTATTATAAAATTATATATAATGAATAAATAATATAATTATTTCTTGATTTATATTTTTTATATTATGAAACCATGGATAATGTGGATGTATTGGAACCTTAAAATCGAAAGAAGCATGGAAAACAGACTCATTTTCACAAAAAAGTCAATATATGGAAGAATTGTTAATAAAAGGATAATTAGAAATTATAAAGAAATGGAAAATATTAATCTATGCATAAATATGATTTTATAATATATTTATAATAAATCGATACTTATTATATAGGAGTTTTTAATGTGTACAATTAATATGATACTTGAAGTAAGGGATTTATTCTACAATCACAATTATTTTAAAGATTTTTTATAATAAATTTTTGTTGAAGGAAATTATATAGATCCTAAACATTAAAAACCATATATTTTATTCTCACCTTCTAATTCGTTTAATTTTAACATGATAGTTCCATTTTACTCTCTTTGGAACCTAAAATTATAGATAAAATGATTTTAAGAAAACCCAAATTTATTTTATGTTTGGTCAGAAATCCTTTTATTCCATGTCCATTTTCTCTTCATGTCATGACCTGTCCTCGGGGCCCGTGTCGTGACTACCCCATTCCTGCCTTCCATAGGCCAGGGGCTGGTGACTAGCACCAAAGGTGTAAGTCCCTAAGTTGGGAAGGCATTGCCTTTATGAAAGTAAACAAACACAACAGAGTACGCAACGGGAAGTAAACACTAAGTGAAAACTGTACATAAAATGTAGAGCTGAAGGTAAAGGGGCCAGAAATACATGACTAACAGTAAAGTACAGGTACAATGGAAAGAAAGTACAACTGGAAAAAAGGACAACAACTAAGAAGGGAAGCTCTTGGAATGTCTGTCGAGTATCCTACCAGAAGGGTAGGTACAGATGTCCACCTCAGTACTCCACATCTATCTGTTTGCTCCATGTACCGTATCGTCTTTTGGTCCACCTATAGGTACCGTCCAGTCCTGGCTCACTCTCTGCCTCCGTCAATGTTGTCCGATGTCTACATCCAACACAACGAGTTGCGGGTATAGCCCATTCCAGGGTGAGTATAACGATAATCAGTAGGGACCCCGATACCCCTGAAGGTCTCCCAGAATCCACAAAGGATAAACTACAGAATAAAGATACAACCACAAAGTATCAACCAACCCTAATTAGGTATATTCCCATACATATACCTAAGTTACCAAACTTAGTCCGGATGCAACTCACGATCCCAAGCACAAACCAATTCCATAAATGAAGTAAAGTCAATCACCATGATGATAATGGTTTAAAGACATGTATCAAATCACACAGGTATGCCACAATAGTAGAGGGATATAGATGATCAGATGTTTCCACTGGATCATCTAAGATATCGGACCCACATAGGATACAAGACCAGCTAAGCTATCGTACCCACACAGGATAAAAGTTCGGATATCTCGGGAGTAATAAAGATGATCAGATGTAGTCACTGATTCATCTAAGATGTTGGACCCACACTGGATAGAAGACCAACTAAGCTGTTAAACCCACACAGGATACAAGACCAGCTACTTTGTTAGACGCACACAGGATATAAGCACAGAAGTCAAACTTTCAGACCCACAAAAGATACAAGAATAGTAGTCATCGCTGTCAAACCCACAGAGGATCCCAGTACAGTATTCTTCACAATCGCAGCTAGCTCTAGGGTTTCCGCACACAGCACACTCGATTCCAGGAGGGTCCACTCATCAAGACAAGGGTTCGATACATCATCTATCACAATGTTCAGAGTTGATGTATCCAGAAGTTTTGTCTCATCAAAAGAAACCCAATGGGATAGACGACATGTCAATCAGACACCTGGTCTAAGAGTTATTGGATTTTTCGATCCAGGGGCTCAGTTGGAATTACGCTCATTCCAAACCCGGTCGTTTTCCAATGTTTTCCAAAACTCACTTAAGTATCACCAATGGACTGCCTCGCCGCAAGGGTCCCAGTGCTACAGATGACACATCGATCGGATGCACGGTCAAGAAGTAATTCGTGTTTAAGAGAAACTGGTTCAGCCCGTCAAGCACAGTGGGCTGGTGGGTCAGCCCATCCTGGCTCGGCAGGTCTGACTCAGCTGGGGGGTTGGCCCAGCCCAGCAGGGCACGACCTGGACAGCGACCGACCGCAGCTCAGCCAGCTGGCCGAGCGGTGCATGGGGGGTTGGTTTCGTGAAACGGCGTCACCGAGCAGCACCGACTCTCCTACCTGGCTAGCCGTATCCCACCGGTCTCCTTCAACGTGAGTGGCCCGCATGAGTGGGCTGTTGTTCCTCTGCACACGGCACCAGTGGGTGTCGTGGTTCCCATCAGCCCGGCCAGCTGGTTTGCCACCGAAGCGGCCCACGGAGTGCAGGCCGTGGTTCTCCAGCCCAGTCGGCTAAAGCTGGCCGATTCTTCTTTATCCGAGCAGCCCAGTTACAGGTCGCGGTCTCCTCCGCCTGCACGGCACTCTGTGTCGCGGTCCTCTAATGGGCCGGTGCGTGGCCGTTGTTGCCACCGCCGCCTTTGGTCATCGTGGCCGCTTCCATCCCATCCTCCATCGCGTACAAACACAAGGATCAACAGAGGGTCTTCGGGCCGTGTTTGTTCGGCCCACACCCTCCACGTTAGGTGATTGAATATGGCCGAAGACAAACCAAGGAATTCAATGAATAATGTGTTACAATTTAATCACTTAAAATTATACAAACCCCCTACCTTTTTATTCGACGGGTGTTCATTCATCATGGGGGATGATGGTGTTGATGTCGTTCATCGTACACTTCCACTTCAGAGTTCATGCGTCGGTCTATTGATGACAAAGAGGAAGGATGAATGTTCATCAAAGAGATCCCATGTTGGAAGGGGGGTTCCGAGGAAGAAGCCGAGGAATAATTTCTCATCGACGGCGTCTTCACGTTCTTTATTGGAGGAAGCGTAATCCTCCAAGTGTTGGGCGTCGCTTCACTTTACTAGCGCTTTGTCGCTTGGTGAAGCCCTCCCAAATCCTCCTCCCAAGCTCCCTATATATAATAGAGGGGGAGAGGTATGTAACCATCATGGAATTTATGATGGTTTATTTATTAGGAACCATCCTAAATTTCAACGATACAGTTACTTAAATTAAAAAAATAAGGGGGGTCAAGTGAATTAAAAAGTGTTGGCTCATAACCTCTCAAGGGAGGTTATGCTGCTCGGGTGGTCCCCACCCCAATCATCCTCCCATGGGAGGTTAGGGTGTGGCAGTCCCACCACCAACCCCCAAAGGGAGGTTCCAACTGACAATACATGGCAGCTTAAAAAATAAAATAATGTGTTGTACTTTATTTTATTATTATTTTCTATAGTAAAAAGCCAAAAACTAACTTCCAAACTCGTCAGAACACAACTGCGGTGAAGGTATCACTAAGAAATTACCGACACTGTGAGTTCAATGGTGCCCTCAGATTTCAATTCTGATGAACAGTCCAAAAGATATAAAATCTTGAACGTACGTTTACTAAACCTACCCGAAAAAAATGTTCGGAAAATTATTATCAGTCACCCCCGACTCACGTCGATCGAGGTCAGGCTCTTACTAGGTGAAAAACACCCCAACGAACCCAACAGTAATCTCAGATTTTTAATCCAACTCACTGTTTAGAAGTTATGAATTTAAAAATAAAATAATTGTCACTTAATTATTTTTTTGTGGCCAAAAACTATCTTTTTCTGCTGGTCCGCACTGGCCAAAGTTAGTATCTTCTTAAACAATGAATTCTGTCATGAGTTCAGTGGTGGTCTAGGATTTTTAATTCGAGCTACTGTTTGTGAGTTATAAGCATTTGAAAAATAAAATAATTTATTTAATTATTTTATTTACGGTTATGCCATTTTTGGGATTTTTCACAAGAGGCCCGTGCCTACTAAAATTAAGTCATGCCTAGGATAAACCTGCCATACATACTGAGCACAATGGTGCCCTCAGATTTTTGATCCGAGTAACCTTTTAAGAGTTATTCCACTTTTTCAAGAAAACGTCTTAAGCACGTTAATTTAAGCTAAAAAAGATTTAGAATATGATTCTGGGCAAACCGTTCCTCGGAATCAGGCACCGTCAGAAACTGCGGACTCATAAAAATCCCATGTATATAAAAAAAATTCCACGGGAATTCTAGGTCTTTAAATTCTCACCACCTCAGGGATTTATGTACCCGTAAGCTACAACTCACACTAAGGGAACAAAAGGGGTGTACTGAGCATGCATCTGAGCCTCACGCTCCCATGTGCTCTCCTGGAGGTTCCCGTGCTGCCAGCGAACACGTACCAGAGGAATCGATCGTCCACATAGGACCTACTCTTGTCGATCCTCAATCTCCACTAGAACATCTGTGATGGTCGCCTCTTCTTCGATGTCCATCTCTCCATGGTCGATGATGTGTGATGGGTCATGCGTGTATCTCCTCAACTGAGATATGTGCAAGAATTCATGCACCAGATGCAACAGAGGTGGAAGAGCTAAGCGGTAAGCCACCTCACCTACTCTGATGAGGACCAGGAAAGATATGATGAAACACGGAGATAACATGCCGCCTCAGCCAAATCCTTGAAGGCCTCGCTGAGGTGAGACCCGTAGGAAGACATGGTCTCCATCCTCGAACTCCAGTGGTCTCTGTCTCCTATCATCATAGGACTTCTGTTTTCTTTGTGCAGTCTTCATCCGCTCCTGGATGATCTCCACCTTCTTCGGGCTAGCTCATACCATCTTTGGTTGGAAGGAAGTGGGCCGACATGGTGAGTAATTCGATGATCACCCAAATAGAGTCATCTCCCACGGACATACGTGGATGACCCGTCAAGAAGTCCGTGGATATCCCATCAATCTTACACTTTGGGACCCCTAAAGGCTAAACAATGCCTGTTGGTACCTGGTGTTCCGCCTTCACTTATTGACAAGTGAGGCATCGAGAGTCAAACTCTGCTACTGCCTTCTTCATACCTGGCCACCAGTGCTATCATCTGAGGTCCTGAAACACCTTCTCCATGCCTAGATTTACCGCTAATGGGGAAGTGTGAAACTCCCTCAGCACCTCCTCCTGTAAAGAAACTGGTACCCTGGTACGTCCTCTAAAGAGGATAACGTGCTCTCCACCTTCACAAAATCCATCAGGTGCCTGTCCTATGGATATCTGAGCACATCGTACCACGCAGTCAACATCCCCACGTTGTGCCTCTCTGACCCACCGTATAAGTGGAGGAGTGAATGTGAGAGACTGCAGAAAGGATACTCTATCTCTATCCACAAAGGATATCCGCAACACGGCCAACTGCTCTGTCACCTGTCCTAGAAGATGAAGGCTTTATCTCCTATTGAGAGAATCTACTACAACATCCCCCTTCCCAGGAGTATTGACTATCTCGAAGTTATAGTCTCGTATGAACTTGAGCCATCGTCGTTGTCTCAGGTTCAGGTCATTCTGTGAGAAGATGTACCTGAAACTCTGGTGGTCAGAGTAGTCTGTAAAGCACTCGCCCAAAAAATAGTGTTGCCACATCTTCAAGGCGATGACCACTGCTGCTAACTCCAGGTCATGGGTAGCGTAGTCCTGCTCATGCGGTCTCAATTTCTGAGAACCATACGCGTTCACTGCTCGCTCCTGCATCAGGACACACCCGAGTCTAGTCCCTGATGCGTTGTAGTAAACTACGTACCCAACATTGTCCTCTGGTAGCCTCAAGATGGGTGCACTGGTCAACCTCTGCCTCAGCTCTTGAAAGCTCTGTTTGCACCTATCTGACCACATGAAGGGTTTGCCCTTCTTTTTCAATGCTGAAATCAGTGCTGCAACTCTGGAGAAGTCTGGCACAAAGGTAAATCTGGCCGACTCCTAAGTGATCGACTTCACCCTCTTATGCATGATTCTATCCTGTGCTACCTGGGTTTTCGTTTTCGTCAACCAAAGAAAACCCCATCCCAACATTGTAGTTAAACCACAACCTTTTTGCCTAATACAGTCAATATGTGTATGAACTGTGGCAACCCAGTCCATACCCAAACTAACTTCGTAAGGCCTCGACGTTGTCACCAAGAGTTTCCTACCGAAACTCTTGCCTCAAGGTTCAGATCACACCTTCGGAACAATTGTGATTATCGAGTCTCCTCCCAAAGGTATCTCCAGATGTGAGGGTCAAGTTAACGGTTTAATTGTAAACTCTAGGTCTGGGACAAGATTCGTGGAAGTAAGGAATGATTGGTACCTATGTCTATTGATACAGCGGCTAGTAGTAGACACAGACCGTATCGTATATCATTCTTAGAGCCCTTGGGTCACACTCCTTGACCACATGCAGCTACTCTCTTCCTCTTCCCTCCAACTCCATGAGCCTAGCACAGACTACAAAGGCAGGTGGTTGTAACATGTCGAAATGTTCACCACCTCATGCTGATCTCCTGGCTCTGCTTCCACGTCTGCTGCCCTACAGATTCATTTGTCCTTAACACTTCCTCTTCTCAAAACATTTTACACACTCAAGTCTCTAAGACTGACGCCAGTTTCTTTCTTTACAAATATTGACATTCACTGGCTATATCCGCTCAACCAATGAACATTCAACCACAAAGGTTCTCTCTAGAACCCTAACATAAGTAGGAATGCATAGAAGAAAAAGTATTGGCTCAAATATCTTTAAACACACCTCGCTCGGAGATCCGAGCTCTAAAGCACTGATTGAATCATATTCATCAAGTACCTGGAATGATCGGTATGCCTTGATGAATACTCAGCTACTGACATGTCGTCCTGTCGAATATGTATAAGCTCTAGAAAACTCTCAACCAGCTCGTCAAGCCAGTCCTCAGCCGCCTGTGGGTCTGGATCACCTCAGAACATGAGGAATATCTGGTGCTGAAACATATTTAAGGCACTAATCCTACCAGTGTCCTCTACCGGTACTGCCGGTAGTGTCTACTAACCAATGGGATGTGATATATTTGCCACTTTTCCCGAAGGTACCATCTCAGAAAACAGTCCAAGTACCGAAACTTCATCATTATGCAGACCATCCTCATGGTCACTCACTGAAAAACATTAGTATCTAAGATCTAAATATTCTCTACTAGTGTCCCAAATAGGTGGAAAACTCCAGTAATCACCTCCGTCCAGTCCTCTGCTTCCTGGGACTCGTGCAACACGTTCTGTCAGTGTGCACCATCCGCTAGTGCGTCTGGTGGCATCTGCTGCCCAATGGGGATGGTGCTGTAGGTACTCCACCCAAAGATTCCAACGTAGTAAGCAGTTCATGCAACATAGCCTCATCGCTCGGTGGGCTGTCATCATGTACTCTCTCAGGAACCCTAGCTGGATGTCTCTGTAGCGGCATCCTGATAAGGAACAGGTGCGGAACGGTCAATAAGTTTTACCTGGTGATCTGACTCAAAGAGACCACAAAGGAAACTCTTTCAACACACACGCAATTAGTGTTTCCGTGCACTATGTTAGAAATAAGAGGTCAGGGTGCTGGTGTATGGATACATCGGCTACCCACACCAACACCGGACTCCCTGGACTGAAAACCATACTCAATACTCTTAACACTATTTCTTCACAGAAAAGAAAGATCAAAGTCCAAAGTTCTATGGTAGAACCGACTCATCTGATACCAATTTGTCACAACCCGTCCTCGGGGCACGTGCCTTGACTACCCCATGCCTGCCTTCCATAGTCCAAGGTCTAGCAACTAGCACTAAAGGTGTAAATCCCTATGATGGGCAGTCATTTCCTTTATGAAAGTAAACTGAAACAACATAGTACGCAACAGGAAGTAAACACTATGTTAAAACTGTACACAAAACATAGTGCTGAAAGTAAAGGGACCAGATATACAAGCCCAACAGTAAAGTACAGGTACAATGGAAAGAAAGTATAACTAGAAAAAGGGACAACAACTAAGAAGGGAAGCTCCTGGAACATCCACTGAGTATCCTAACTGAAGGGTAGGTATAGATTTCCACCTCAGCACTCCACGTCTATTGGTTTGCTCCGTGTAAAGTCTCATCCTGTGGTCCACATCCGGGTACCGTCCGGTCTTGGCTCGCTCTATGCCTCCGTCAATGTTGTCCGACGTCTACATCCAACATAACGAAGTGAGGGAATATCCCGTGAAGGGGTGAGTATAACGATACTTAGTAGGGACCCCGAGACCCCCGAAGGTCTCCCAGAATCCACAAAGGATAAACCACAAAAGAAAGATACAACCACAAAGTATCAACCAACCCTAATTAGGTATTTTCCCATACATATACCTATGTTACCTAACTCAGTCTGGCTCCAAATCACGAGCCCAAGCACAAACCAATACCATAAAGGAAGTAAAGTCAATCACCATGATGATAATGGTTGAAAGGCATGTATCAGCTCAAACAGGTATTCCACAATAGTTGAGGGATATAGATTATCAGATGTAGCCATTGGATCATCTAAGCTATCTGACCCACACAGGATACAAGACCAGCTAAGACGTCGGACCCACACAGGATACAAGTCTAGCTATCTCGAGAGTAATAGAGATGATCAGATGTAGTCACTGATTCATCTAAGCTGTCGGACCCACACTAGATAGAAGTCTGGCTAAGCTGTCGGACCTACACAGGATACAAGACCAGCTACTCTGTCGGACCCACATAGGATACAATCACTGAAGTTAAACAATCGGACCCACACAGGATACAAGAATAGTAGTCATTGCTGTCAAACCCACAGAGGATCCCAGTACAGTAGTCATCCCAATCGCCGCTAGCTCTAGGGTTTCCACACACAGCATGCTTGATTATGGGGGGGGTCTGCTCCTCATGACCCGGGGTTGATAAATCAACTATCACGAAGTTCAGAGTTGATGTATCTCGAAGTTCTGTCTCATCAAAATAAACCCAACGCGATAGACGGCTTGTCAATCAGACACACAGTCTAAGAGTTATTGGCTTTTTCGTTCTTGGGGCCCGTTTGGAATTCCGCTCGTTCCAAACCTAGCCATTTTCCAAATTTGTCCGAAACTTACTTAGAGTATTGAAAAAGGACCGCCTCATCGCAAGGGTCTTAGTGTCGTAGACGACTCTTCGATCAGACACACGGTCAAGAAGTAATTCTCGTTTAAGTGAAACGGGGTCAGCCCGTCAAGCCGGTGGGCTGGCAGGTCGGCCTGTCCGGGCTTGGCGGGCCCAACCCAGCAGGGGGGTTAGCCCAGCCCAATGGGGCGCGGCCTGGCCCGCGACCGGCCGTGGCCCAGCCAGCAGGACGAGCGGTGCAGGGGGGGGTCGTGAAATGGCGGCACCACCGCTCCTACCCGGCCGGCTGTAGCCGGCCGGCCTCTTTCGGCGTGAGCAGCCCACACAGGCGGGCTGCTGTTCCTATTCACGTGGCACCAGCGAGTTTCATGGCTCCCTTCAGCCCGGCCGGTTCACCACCAAAGCAGCCTGTGGAGCGCGGGCCGCGGTTCTCCGCAGTGCGGCGCCAAAGGGGCACTACGGTTCTCCAGTACAGCTGGCTAAAGCTGGCTGGGTCTTCCTTGGCCAAGTGGCTCGGTTGTGGGCCACAGTCTCCTCCGCCCGTGCGGCACTAGTTGTCGCGGTCCCCTAACGGGCTGGCGTGTGGCCATCGTTACCGCCTCCGCCTTCAGTCCCCGCCGCCTCTTCCATCACCGTCTCCATCGTGTACAAAAACAAGGATCAATAGAGAGCCGCCGGGCCTTGTTCATTCAGCCCGCACCCTCCACGTTAGGCGATAGTAGATGGCCCAAGACAAACCAAGGAATTCAACGAAGAACGTGTTACAATTTAATCACTTAAAATTATACAAACCCCCTACCTTTTTAATTGATGGGTGTTCATTCGTCACGGGGGAAGATGATGTTGACGTCATTCGCCGTATGCTTCCACTTCCGAGTTCATGCGTTGGTCTGTTGATGATGAAGAGTAAGGATTATGGGTCGTCAAAGAGATCCCACGTTGGAAGGGGGGTTCCAAGGAAGAAGCTGAGGAAGAATTTTTCATCACTAGCGTCTTTGCGTTCTTCGTTGGAGGAAGCGTAATCCTCCAAGTGTTGGGTGTCGCGTCACTTTACCAGCGCTTCGTTGCTTGGTGAAGCCCTCCCAAATCCTCCTCCCAAGCTCCCTATATATAGGAGACGGGGAGAGGTTTGTAACAATCATAGAATTTATGATGGTTCATTTATTAGGAACCTTCCTAAATTTCAATGATGCAGTTAATTAAAATAAAAAAAGAAGGGGGTCAAGCGAATTAAAAAGCGTTGGTGCATAAAATTAATTGACAGCAAATAATTTTTTGTTGACACATAAAATTAATTGATAGATTTAATTTTATGTTGACACACAACATTTAATTTCACGTGGACACATAAAATTAATTAACTGCAATTAATTTTATGTTGACTCACAGCAATATTTGAGAGGGTTGTGAGGTTTCCTCTCCCTCCCCACTAAATGGGGGGTTAAGCCCCCTGTGGACCCCATGTCATAACCTCCCGTGAGAGGTTATGCTGCTCGGGTGGTCCCTACCCCAATCATCCTTCCAAGGGAGGTTAGGGTGTGGTGGTCCCACCACCAACCCCCAAAGGGAGGTTCAAACCTACAACACATGGAAGCTTAAAAAATAAAATAAAGTGTTGTAACTCATTTTATTATTTTTTTCTATAATAAAAATTCAAAAACTAACTTCCAAACTCATCAGAATGCAACTGTGGTGAATGTATCACTAAGAAATTACAGATTCTCTAAGTTCAACGGTGCCCTCAGATTTCATTTCTGAGGACCGGTCTAAAAGATATAAAATCTTGAACGTTGGTTTACTGAATGTACCTGAAAAAAAAAGTTTGGAAAATTATTATCAGTCACCCTCGACTCATGCCAGTCGAGGTTAGGATCTTCCTAGGTGAAAGACACCCACAATGGACCCAACTGTACTCTTGGATTTTTAATTCGACTCACCGTTTAGATGTTATGAATTATACAATAAAATAATTGTCACTTAATTATTTTATTTGCGGCAAAAAAAACTAACTTTTTCTATTGGCCCACACCGGCCAATGTTATTATTTTCTTAATAAAATCACTCCCTCACAAGTTCAGTGGTGGTAAAGGATTTTTAATCTGAGCAACCGTTTGTGAGTTATAAGTATTTGAAAAATAAAATAATTTATTTAATTATTTTATTTACAGTTATGCTATTTTTGGGATTTTTCACAGGAGGCATGTACCGAATAAACTTAAGTCACGCCTAGGGTAAAATCGTCATCCTGAGCGCAAAGGTGCCCTCGTATTTTTTATCTGAGTAACCGTTTAAGAGTTATTCGACTTTTTTAGGAAAACTGCTTACTCGTGTTAATTTAAGCTTAACAAAACTTCAAAAATTGATTTTGGGCTCACCGGGCCTCAGAATCAGACGTTGTCAGAAACTGCGGACTTGTAAAAATCCCATGTATATAAAAAAAATTCTATGGGAATTCCGGGACTTTACACTTTAAAATGATTTCATGAATTTTTATAATATTATAAAATGATATATTAAAAACATTTTTAACCATTTTTTCTTTCTATAAAATATTTTAAAATTATTTTTCTTTTAATTTTCTAAATTTAGTACTTTTTACTGATGGTGTATAACACCCTGATATTTTAAAGTGGAACGTATTATTCAATAGCACATATGACACTCAAAAAAATATTAATAGGAGGTAAAACTCTGAGAATTTATGATATATTAATTTTTAAATAATTCCAATATCATTGATAGCTTTCAATGCATGCAACACCAAGTCTAAAAAAACACAACAATTAATTTTAATAATATTATTTAAACAAGAAAATAATAACCTACCCATTAGGTTTGTGGGTATGAATAGAAATGAATAAATTATGGAAACTATATGGTTTACACATGTATAATATAAATTCAATGTTTATATTTTAATTATAAATAAAATAATAACCGTTTGAAAGAAAAGGTATTGTTTTTGGAAAAGTTAATTTTTTTAAAAGGTGATTTATTCACAATTTAAGCACAAAATTGAAAATTAATTTTTATCACTTTTAAGAAAAGTATTTGAAAAAAGTTATTTAAACCATAATATAAATATTAATTTATTGTTATCTTTTGGTATTTTCCAGAAAATATAAATTTTTCTGTAAATTGTGAAAATATATATTCTTATAAAATTGTCATTTCTTCTTAACAAAGTAAGTACCATTATTCATAAAATGTGATTTAAATATAATATAACTATTATTTATTTATATTAAATAAAATTAAATTACATTTAAATCATCGTTATATTGGAACACTCGGTTTAAACAAAACATGATAATTTATTAGAATATTATTTTTAAAACATGGTCTGTGTAACCTAGCTGTTAATTTTGCAAGTTTGAATATGAAAATATAAATTATGAAATTTTTATGGTACTCAAATGAAAAAAATAAATTAATTTTTTATATTTTTAATGGAAATAAAATAAGAACAATTTAAAAGAAAAACAATGTTTTCAGAAACTTCTTATTTTCCTAAAAGGTGGTTTAATTGCACATTACACACATAATTTAAAAATTATTTTTTACCAATTTTATGAAATTTATTTTAATCTTTTTCTATTTTGGAATCATCATATAAAAATTTTCTTAGGGAAAAATTTTGGTATTTTTCTGAAAAGATTCATTTTTCGATGAGTAGTGAAAATAATTATTTTTATCAAAAACAGTATATTCATTTAATTTATTTATAAGACCCATTTTTTTAAAATCGTTTTAAAAGTAAAATTAGTAAAATTATATATTTATTAAACCAAAATAGGCCATTAGAATCAATTTTATATTGAAATTTGATATAAAAACATTTTAATCTTTTTCATGTTTTTACTTTGAAAAATCGTTTTTGGACATGATTGTGAGTAAAATTTTAAAATACATCCTTCCAATTATGTGATTTTAATTGGAATAAATGGATAAAATAATTGGAATAAGAAAAATTTATAGTTTCTAATAAGTTAAACTTAATTTTTTACCATATTAAATAGTTAAAACAGTAAAAATTATTTAGTGTGGTTATTTTAAAACTGGTTTATCAAGGGTAAACATAAAATTATAAGGGATAAAATGATATAAAACTTGTCTAATTTATTTTTTATGGTAACATTTCGACAATAAATCTTATAATGTACTAAAATGGTCCAATTTTTATCCATTTTTCATGATAAAATGTGAGCTTAATTCATTATTTTCAAAAATACCAAGTGTGTCCTATCCCCCACTTATAAAAGGCCACCCTCTCCTATACTTTACATACTTACAAAACCCATTGGTTCTAAAAATACCTACCCAAATGACTCCCTTAATTCCCTCCCCTCATCCTATAATCCATTTTTTGATCACAAATCATACAAAGAATGGTTTTTGTGTAAACACAAAGAAGTTTTCAGAAGAAGAGGAAATATCCTTTACTAAGAATTCTATTTTATTTGTTCCTCAACCCCATCCAAACAATATAAAAACTAGATGATATAATAATTATGATATATTCTATATAATGATATGTTTTTTATATTAAGTAATTATACCCATATCATCCACTCCCAAATGGGAAACAAAATTGTTGACAGTGTGTGTAGAGGACTACCGCCTAGAAAACAAGAGTAATTCATTTTCCATCACCACTTATCGAGGATAGATATAAGTATTTATTTAATATATTTCATTAACCAACCCGGGTCGACCCTGAACCAGTCACCTGAGCTGGCCTGCGGCATGGCCCGAGGGGCGTTCCCGATCCCCACGGGCAGGAAACTAGTGTTGGGAATCAAAATCTAACAGTTGGGAATGATATGGCCCATGAAAAAAAGATAACCAAATAAATATAGACTAACGATAAAGAAATAAAATTAGTAGTGGAAATAAAATAAATGTACATAACTCCTTTTGACCCTTCATGTCACCACCCCACCCAGAACAATGTCTACTCTAACATTTTGTAGCTAAACCCGGAACCTGAACAAGAAACATAACATGCAACTGGAAAGATATAATAGGCGTGAGCACTGAGATACTTAGTAGGGATGCCAGAAATAAACAACTAAATCCAAATGTTCTCTTTTCCAAAAAAGTACACAAAAACAAGTTTCAAATACAAATATAAAAGTAGGGTTTTCATATTTTAAAATAAGAAACATGTTTTTCCCATTTAAAAACCCAACACATGCTACATACCATTCAAAAAACCACTTTTCATTTTTTAAATAAAAATCCAAAACATAAAATATTGAAGTTGGGCTAGATTAAAACATGTAAAAATTGTAAACTAAAACTAAACTAGTGAAACAGAATGTAAAAAAGCAATGTAAATAATCCAGTAACCATGGGTGATCCTAAACATCCCTAGAAGACCTCTGGATGTACTCGATTTCAGAAGTACCCAACGGTGTATCGTGAAGATCCTAAGTCTATAACCAACTAGCTGACCTAACTGACCAATCCTGTGAAAAAGGTTTCCTACCCTAACAACAAATCCAGTGGGTACCAACTCATCTAATCGGGGCTGGTCAGCAACCCTCACTTGATCATCTTAACGATTCCTATGAACCCATGATGGTTATAGTAATACTGTTTAAGTAGAAAGGCCCTCGCACACATAATTCATCTCACCACACTTGTCTACCCCAAACACAGACTCCTCCTATGAGTTCACCCATAAAGGGTTACCCTATAAAGGAGCACCCCATATACTTATATATATACATACATGTAAAATATAAAAAGTGCCAATTGGGCCTTCACATCATTTTGTTATCAAAACCAATTTATTAAACACTTGGAGTTGTAAATCAGGCCTCTATTTTTACATAATAAAATTCCTTCATGAAAATATTTCACAAGATCTCCTAAAACAACTCTAAACACAAATTTTATTTTTAAAAATCCAAACGGGCCCTTAGGTACCAAGTTTCAAAGTGTCACCATAAAATTATTTAGTGATACTGTGATCTATTTTGTAAAAAAACAAACCAAGAATTGCATTACACCACACACTAAACAAAATATATACACCAAAATCCAAATGGGAAAATATGCATGGATTTCTTTTCAAACCAATTTAAAGAACCGCCTGAAGAGACCCACATCATTTAAAAAATAATAACCACTTATAAAACCAAGGATTCAAGAAAAAAATCCAATTCAAAAAGATGAAAAAACATTTATAAAAAAAACACTATGTTCCATAAAACTAACCAACATAGGATAAACTAGTTCCATAAAATGGTTCTACAAACAAACACAACTCAAGACATCCAATAGTACCATTTTTAGATAAAGTTAGCTTGCTCCAACCAAGTTGGCAGGGTATAATCATGTGCATAAACAGAGGAGCATCCAAAAATCAATTTTTTGATCAAATCATTCAATAGGAAAATACTACCATAAGTTAACTATAAATAAAATAGAGGTGTGAAACATAATCAAGATTTAATTAAGAAAACACAAACATTAAATGGATTAAAATTGAGAGAAAAGGCATGGAAATAACTACACATAACAAAGGAACAATTTCAAAGCTGTTTTTAACACTTTTAATCATCAAAAAACACTTCAATGAATAAACTATTATATTTATAATGGTGTGAATAACATTAATAAATTAAATGAAACCATGAAAGTGACTATGGAAAACTTTGGAAAAAGAGAAGGGATATAAACACCTACCTCAAGATTAGGACCATGCCAAAGCTTTCTAACTCAAGCAACAGCTCGCTCGCTGCACGCACCTGAAAATTATTGCCACGCCCTAACGACATCCAGCAACCAATGCTAGTGCGGTGAGGACCAGCTCACAACCAAATAAAAATAACATGACTTCAAGACATAATAATTCCATTAAATTAAATGTGTGCGTGATAAAAAATCTCTTACCTTGGATGATGATGATGAACTGAAATTAAGCAAAACTTCCTCGGTTTCGGCGGAAGATTTTAGAAAAATCCAAAACAAGACCCAAGAGGTCTTCTCCCACTCAAATGTGAGTTGAGAACCGAAGAGGGAACCGATGAGGTCACACATGCCGGAGCAGGCCGCTGATAGAGAAGGTGGGTGGCTGGAAAAGTAGGCATGTCACGCCGGTAGGGTTGACCGGAGCAGCGAGGGTTGAGGTTTCTGCGGATGTGCACCGGAAGGGGCGGAAGGTGTGAAGAGGCAGTCTGCAGGTGGCTGGGGTGCGAGAAGAAGGCTGGAGGGCCTGGCTATATCACAGAACAGTGGGGTGGTGAGTGGCGGTTGGAAGTCGACTAGATGGGGGAGGTCACAACGAACCAAGAGGGGAGACGACTTAGTAGGATGGGCGTCAGATGTGGCAGGGGCAAGTTGAGGACGGTGAGGACTAGTTTAGTGAGCCATCGAGGGAAAACCAGAAGAAATTGATGGGTTCTAGTTGATCCGGAGATGGCTAGCTGGGCGCAGGGGAGTGGGACACCACCAGTGGGTCACACCAAGCAAGAAGAAGGGTGGCTGGATCGCAGTAGGGGGCTATAGAGGGCGCGCGATGGGGCAGCGTTGTGTGGGGCACGCGACAGAGGCGACCAACCAGGAGGAGGGGGGAGGCTGGGATGAGGCCGGACCAGGGGGTAGCAGGGGGAGAACGTTAGATAGTGAGGTGGGGTCCGGGGTAGGAGGGGGCTCATAGTGCAGAAAAGAGACGGGGAAGGGGGGATGCGGGTAGAGTTAGGGTTTAAAAAAACAATAATAAAATATAATAATAATAGTAATAATAATAATAATAATAAATATTAATAAAACAAATAAGTATTATTACTATGTCTTGTTCATTTTATTTTGAGTAATAATAATAATAATATCAATGTTACAATAATAATATTAGTAAAAATATTAATAGAAAAATGATAATAAAAATATTAATAACAACAAAGGAAATTAATAACAAACTTATTGATAAATAAAGTGATAATTTTATAACGTTTCATTAATAATTATATTTATAAAAATTTAATAATAATAATATTATTAGCATATGAAATAATAATAAAATTACCATTTGCGTGAACATATTCTCATGATTATAATTTAAACATTAACCTTGTTTTATCAATATAAAATTTTATTTAACTTCCTTTTTTAATTAACTTAATTTATTTAGTTAATTTATTATTTATTTGAAGTGTCGTGCCACTGCACATTCACCAAGACCAAACGCACGATCGCCGATAATGGTGTGGTGACCACTCACTGGCCCGAGACCCATCGAAAACATCAAAGCTTCAAAAATTTCAAACCTGAACCCAAACCCAACTTTTTTCCAAAAGATGTGGGACTAAGAAAAGGGTAAAATAAATGGCGTCTAAGTTTGGGTGTGACAATTCTCCCCACCACAGACACTTTCTACCCCCAGAACGTCACCAAGCCAAAAGTTGACACAACTAGATTCCATACACTGACCAAACCATAAGAAATCGAGAGGATCGGTGTGACCATTAACAATATATGTCACACCCGACCAATTCAAGGAAAACCATATCCAGATATTGTGGGGAGTACATGAGATGGTTCTCTGCACCAAAATAATTCACTAATACAAAACCCTTGAAACCCAAACACCCCCCTCCCCAGGGGGGAAATGATGGAACTCCCAAAACAAACTCATTCATTTTCCCCACACATACCAAATGATACACCTGAGACTTTGATAGAAATCTTGTTATGGGAAAACCCAACAACTTGAAGATGAGAAATTAAAACAACAAATCCCATCTGTTTCGCGAAACGAGTATTACCCTAACGCACACATTTGAGACCAACTCAAAATATAAACAAGATTTTTTATTCATAGGCCTAACACCCTTCATGGACAAAAAACGATTTGGAAACCACGCTAAGAGTAGATAAGACCGCTTAGATTGTGGTGGAACGAGCTCATCACACAACCACAACAAGGATGATCTTACGATAGCGATGAGAATAGAACATGAAAATTTTGGATATTTAAATCCCAAAGTTGAAGACATTATTCGGACTAAGGTTCCCCACAACCTCGGAAACTCCTGACTATGCGAGAGCATCACCCCGAGACCTGTGGTTGGGGCCCTGATGGCTGAAGTGTCTCCTACCTCATAGTCAGACATTTTCATCTTCTAGTCTCTAACTCCTTCCTTTATATGATTCAAACAACCACAACATTCATACGTTCTTAAAGGGGTCGTAACATGATGCCTTAGAATGTCCGGACTGGCCATACTGGTGGTGCACAAGAGATAATTCTAAAGAACTAGGAGCGGGTACTGACTAAGATCCTTGCCAGATGGGGAGCCTTCACCAGAGTCGACCCTCACCAAGTTCACCCCAGACTCTAATGACGATGAGACATCCCACCATTACTAGTCTAGAACTGAACCCTCTAATAACATTGGGACGATAGGAACCTTAACTACCTTGGGAGTTCCCAAAAACCTAAAGACACTATATCTTTCCAAACTATACAATTGCCTTTAATAGACTCTGATTACCTCGACAAGAAGGCAACAAGAAAAAAGAACATGGAACTGGGCATAACTCATTAACAACTTTTGGAGGCTTTTTGGGTGGCATACTCATAAAAACACGAAGAACACCATCGAAAACAGAATCAAGCCAACACTCAATCAGAGAAACAATGCAAGACAAGGGAAATAGACCCATAAGCCAAACATATACAAACACAAGCAACAATTACATTTTCAAAAACATTATTTCTTTAAAATGTTAAAACTCACCTATAGAACCTTATGAATCATCACATGTGTGTTCATTCAATGTCACTCACATCATCTGCGAACAAGTTCCCCCACACACTCTCTGTACATACCCATGAATGTGTAGCACTCTATAAGGTGTTCCAAGTTTCAAACACTTCATTTCCTTATCAAATCCAAACACATACCATGTTTTTTCAAACCGATGCACTTTCTCTTTAAAAACTCACTTTACTAATTTCAAAAAAAAAATTGGAAGAAAACCCTTTTTTCATTTAGAAATCACTTTAATTTTCAACACACACTCACATCAACCGTGTTAAAAATAAACCACAACCAAATATAAACCATCATAATGAGGGACTAGTGTCTGTGCCTAACCCAGCGACATGGAGGTGATCCATGCCCCAAGTATGGCATAACACTAAGAGGACCCTAAACCAGACACTTGGACTCCACATGGGACACCACCCCATGTGAGGCCACAATGTAAACCAATTTGCCTCCATTTTCATCCCTCAATCCAAAAAAATACCCAAGACAAAATACTCATAACCCGGACTAACTATGGTAACTCAAGTCTCGTCGTGAGCGGTGTTGATTAGGCACCGACCCGTAACCTACCCCCTGAGCCCTGACCGTCCTAATTTCCATCTACCAAACACCCCAAATAACATGGGCCTCCTCTGATACCATTTTGTCATGAACCAACCCAGGTCGACCCTGAACCCGTCACTCGAGCCAGCTCACGGCATGGCCCGAGGGGTGTTCCTGATCCCCAAGGGTGGAAACTAGTGTCAGGCATCAAAATCTAATTGTTGGGAATGATTTTACCCATGAGAAAAAGATATCCAAACAAATAAAGACTTAAGATAATGAAATCAAATTAGAATCAGAAAGAAAATAAATGTACATACCTCCTTGTGACCCTTCATGTCACCACCCAACCTAGAACAAAGTCTGCTCCAACATTGTTCAGTTGATCCAGGAACCTGAACAAGAAAATGAATCTGCAACTAGAATGATATAATAGGCGTGAGCACCGAGATTCTCATTAGGTATACCATAAATAAACTACTGAATCCAAAAGGTCTCTTTTCCTAAACAATCCACTAACACAAGTTTGAAATACAAATATAAAAGTAGGGTTTTCACATTTTTAAATAATAAACATGTTTTTCCCATTTAAAAACCCAACACACGCTACAAAACATTCCCAAAATCATTTTACATTTTATAAATAAAAATCTAAAACATAAAATACTAAATCTGGGCTAGAGTAAAAGAAGTAAAAACTGAAAACTAAAAATAAACTAGTGAAATGGAAAGTAAACAAGCAACGTAAATAATTCAGTAACCATGGGTGATCCAAAATATCCCTAGAATACCCCTGGACATACTCAGTTTCAGAACCACCTTCAGGCCTATGGTGAAGCTCCTATGTTGATAACCAACTGGCCGCCCTAACTGACCAATCCAGTGGCAAAGCCTGCCTGGCCTAATAACAAATCTAGGGGTACCAGCCCATCTAGTCAGGGTTGGTCAGCAACTGTCACTCAATCATCTAAAAGATGCCCAAGAAACCATGGTTGTTATAATAATATTGTGTAAGTAAGAAGGCCCTTGCACGTGTGATTCATCTCACCGCACTGGCCTACCCCAAACACGGACACTTCCTATGCATTCACCCATAAAGGGTTAACCTAGATCAGTGGGCCTCATATACTTATATATATGCATACATTTCAGACATAGAAAGTTCCAACCGGGCCGTCACATCATTTGGTTATCAAAAACTAATTTTTTTTAAACACTTAGAGTTTTAAATTGGGCCTCTAGTTTTACATAATCAAACGCCTTTATGAAAACATTTTACAAGCTCATCTAAAACAACTCTAAAAACCACTTTTGTATTTAAAATTCCAAATGGGCCCTTAGGTTCCATGTTTCAAAGAATCTCCATAAAAGTCTTTAGTGATACAATGATCAATTTGTAAAAACAAACAAACCAAGTGTTTCTTTACACCACACAGTCAACAAAATATATACACCAAAATCCATACGAGCATATACGCATAGATTTATTTTCAAACCAATTTAAAGAATCGCCCGAAGAGACCCACATCATTTAGAAAACAATAACCACTTATAAAACCAAGGATTCGAGAAAAACCCAATTCAAAGAGACACAAAAACATTTCTACAAAAACACTAAGTTACATAAAAATAACCAACACAGGACAAAAAAGGTCCAAAAAATATTTCTATAAACAAACACCACTCAAGATGTCCAACAATACCATCTACAGATAAAGGCTGCTAGTTTCAACCATATTGGCAAGGTATAAGCATGTGCATAAATATAGGAGTATCCCAAAATCTATTTTTTAATCAAATCTTTCAACAGGAAAACACTACAATAAGTTAACTATAAAAAAGAGAGGGTTGAAACATAATCAATATTTAATTACGAAAACACAAACATTAAATGGATTTAAATTGGGAGAAAGGCATGGAAACACCTACACATAACCAAGGAACTATTTAAAAGCTGTTTTTATAACTTGTAACCATCAAAGAAACACTGTAATGAATAATCTATCAGAATTATAAGGGAGTGAATAACAGTCATAAATTAAATGAAACGGTGAAAGTGCCTATGGAAAACTTTGGAAAAAGAGAATCGATGGAAACACCTACCTCAAGAGCAGGATCAAGCCAATGCTTTCTAACTCAAGCAATAGCTCGCGCGCTGCATGCACTGAGAAATTATTGTCATGCCCTAACGACATTCGACAACCAAAGCCAGTGCGACGAGGAACATATCACAAACAAATAAAAAGACCAGTACATCAAGAAATAATAATGACATTAAATTAAATGTGTTCATGATAAAAAAACTCTTACCTTGGATGATGATGACAAACTGAAACGAAGCGAAATAGCCTCACCTTCGGTGGTGGATTTCGGAAAAAAATAGAACAAGACCCAAGAGGTCTTCGTCCACTCAAACATGAGTTTTATGCCAAAGAGGGAACCAGTGAGGTCGCTTACACTAGAGTAGGAAACTACTGGCAAAGGCGGGAAGCCAGAAAGGCAGGAATGTGGCACCGGCAGGGTAGGCCGGAGCAGTGAGGGTTGTGGTTTTGGTGGGTGCGTTCCGGTAAGGGCGGAAGGCATGGAGCGGCAGTCTATAGGTGGTCGGAACACGAGCAGGAGGTCGGAGGGCCTAACCAGAGTGTGGGACAGTAGGGGGGAGAGTGGTGGTGGGAAGCCGACCGGCAGGGGGAGGTCGCGTTAGACCAAGTGGGGGTCGGCTGGGTCTGCTGGGTGGCAGATGCGGCTGGGGCGAGGTGAGGGAAATGAGGACCAGTCGAGAGCACCGTCGAGGGAAAACTGAAAGCAGGCGAAGGGTGATGGGTGATCTGGAACTGGATGGCTGGGCAGAGGGGAAAGGGAAACCACCGGTGGGTCGCACTAAGTAAGAAGGAGGGCAGTTGGATCACAGTAAGGGGATGTAGAGGGTGGGTGACGGGGAAACGTTGTGCGGGGCGTACGACAGAGGCATCCAAACAGGAGGAGGGGGGAGGTCAGGATGAGGCCAGACCGGGGGGTGGCAGGGGAGAACGTTGGATGGGGAGGCAGGTTCCTAGGTAGGAGGGGGCTCTCGGCGCGGAGAAGAGACTGGGAGGGGGGATGCAGGTAGGGTTAGGGTTTAATAAAACAATAATAAAATATAATAATAACTAATAATAACTAATAAATATTAATAAAACAAAAAATAATTATTATCATGTCTTGTCCATTTTATTTTTAGTAATAATAATAATAATATCGGTGTTACAATAATAATTTTAGTAATAATATTAATAAAAAAATGATAATAAAAATATTAATAACAACAAAGGAAATTAATAACAAACTTAATGATAATTAAAGTGATAATTCTATTATGTTTCATTAATAATTATATTTATAACAATTTAATAATAATAATATTATTACCAGATTAAAGAATAATAAAATTACCATTTGCGTGAACATATTCTCATTATTATAATTTAATCATTAACCTTGTATTATCGATATAAAATTTTATTTAACTTCTTTTTTTTCAATTACCTTAATTTATTTAGTTAATTTATTATTTATTTGAACTGTAACGCCATAGCGCATTCCCCAGGACCAAACGCATGGTTTCCACTAATGGTGTGGTGACTGCGCACCGGCCCAAGACCCACCAAAAACATCAAAGAATCAAAAATTTCAAACCCAGTCCCAGTCCCAACTTTGTCCAAAAGACGCGGGACCAAGAAAAGAATAAAATAAATGGCGTATGAGGTCGGGGTGTGACAATAAATATATTTTATATTTTTAATATTATTATATTACCATAATTATAATATCAAATATACCTTTTGACGTTCTTTTCTATAGAAAATAAGATAACATCGCTCGAGAATATAGTGGGCTACCGCTTCACGAGGCGATGTTATTCGTTTTTCAATTATTCTTTAAATGGAAGGGAATAAATGATAAATTTAATCGATATATATTATATATATGACATGATATTGACTATATAAAATTAATACACAATTAATTTCCTTTCCATTTAACATTTAAATGAAATAATAACATCGGTCATGCGTATGTATGGCTTACCATCTCCATGAAGCGATGTGATTTATTCACCACATTCAAAATTAAATAATGATTCTAAAGAATAAAATAATTAACAAAAATTATATCTAAAATATTATAATAATTATGAATATTATATAATTTTATCCTCTATTTATGATCTATAACTTTCATGAAAAACATACATAAGAAAACAATGAAATTAACACCAAAAAGAAATATGATAATGAAATATTATTTACGAATAGATAATATTATGTTATAAAAGGATCATATTTCATATTATAAATATTAATAAGGTTATGTTTTAATTTAATAGCATTTTTAAAACGACTATAATTAAGGTTAAATAAAGATTAATTAAAGGGAAGTGTGAGGTAAAAAGTTTTTTAACTCAATTTAAATTTATTGATTTATACAACAAATTCATTGATTATATTATTCCAAAATTATGTGTTAAATGAATTTTGATTTATTTATATTGTATTGAAATTTTTATTTTTTTTATATATATATTTTACACATAATCCCCATAATAATTATCTCTAACCTCAATGATGTGAACTTTGTAAGGGTTTTTTCCTCAATTTTCATTCTTTAAGACATATGATATTTTATGAACCTGTCTTATTTTATGAGGTGTATATACTACCTATTTGAAAAATTATATCAGGAATATCATTATATTCTTGATATTTAATATTTCATTTTATTATATGATTTTATGGGTCTTATGATTTAACATTTAACAAAGTGGTAAGGGTTTGATGTTACAATTTTATTTATTGTTGGGATTGTTTATGATTATGCTTCACTGATAAAAACTTATGGTATACATATCAAGAACCTCGTTAATTTTATTTTAATCCGGTTATTAATTTAGAAAACATGTTTCCCATAAATTTCTTTTCATTATGTACTCAAGACTCCAAACAAATGTTTTTAATGAAAATCGACTTTATTTCTCTCTTCGATCAAAAACCCTTTTTCTTCCATATGAATGTTTTCTAAAAATGTTTCCAAAAATATATTTGTGTTACTATATGTTTTTTTAATTTCAATTTTACCCTTAATTATATTTTTAAAAAGTGTATTAAAAGTAATATTCATGTTTTTTGGAAAATAATACTCTTTTGGATTTTATCAAAAATGTTAAAGGAATCCTTATTTTAAATGTGTATGAGATGAATAAAATTTCCTACCATCATGACCACTAAATGTTTTAAATTTTTATTTATAATTTTTAAAAGATATTTTTAAATAAAATGACTTCCAAAATATTTTTATAAATTTTATTTTTTAAAAAAGTGATTGTAAATGTGGAAAGTTTATTTTCCTATAGAATGTTTTCAAATATTATTTATATTCATCAATGGCAACTACCCTTGATGTTATAGATTTCATCATAATTATATATATATATATATATATGTTTCTAAAATATATACCTAGATTATTATCGCTTACTTTAAGGGGTGAATACATTCCTTATGAAAATTTATAAAATTCATTCATTATAAAATTTTCATTGATTATGATATGAAGCAAGATTATGCCACCCATTTTGAATCCATAGATAATTATTTTGTTAAGACTTATGTTTTATTTTATTTATGTGGAACACAGAAATTATCAACATTTTATGATAGTTGTTCACATATATCTCTCTAATTTATTGGGTAAAGATTTAGTCTCTTGAGACTCCAAGTATGGGATTAGAAAGTAAACATAATCTATTATGAGACTATGTCCACGAAGTGATGTTCTCTTATATGTTATACCTAACTAATGTTTATGTAAATTTTTTTATTTCTACAAAATTTAATATGTTAAAATTATCTTATGATACCTTTTTCTTAATGTAATTATTCCATGTGATTACTCATGATAATTTTTTTATGATATCATATTATATCTTTAACTCAAACCACTATTACATATAAGTCCTTCAACAATGCTATAATAGGGCTCGGTCAACAAAAAACTATGTTGGAAATCAAAGTGCCCTTAAAATTTCTAGGCATTTATCAATGCTAGTTTAGAACTGATAAAGGATATCTTTACTAGTGATTTTCCTAGCATTGATAAACAATCCCTTTATCAGTTCTTTTTATAAAGATGATAAAGACACATATTGTTACAGAGTGCTGTTAAAATTAAATCACACTATAGTAGATAAAACATGGAGAAAATAGAGCGAGAAAATAAAAAATTTAATTAAAATAAAATGTACAACCCAAATACAAGAAAAAAACTCTATATTATAAACATTTCAAAAGTTGTTTTATATAATTATATGAGTATGTATAATTAATCATATACATTAAAAAACATCAATGTTCCTTTTTATGTGTCCCCCAAACCCCGGTAAAGATATTAGTTATTGAAAAAACCACCACAACACAAGAAAAAGAATTCACCTTTATAATAAAATTGTTCTATTATTAGTAATACTATTAAAAATAAATTAAACACAAAGTTTTAATTTAAAACTAGAAACATATAATTTAAGTCATACTAGACACATCACATATGGGATTGAGTTGAATTTGATTCTTACACCTCACTCCATTTCTTGTATTTCTAAAAAGAAGGTTCTCTTGAACTGGTTCACATATATGGTGATTAAAAAACTCACTACGGATGTTATCCAATTTAAGAGAACATGATTTTTGAGAATTAGACTTTAACAATCACTCAATTTCTTGTTTGTATTCATTCATTATCTATATGAAAATTAAATAAATATGTATCCAAAAAATGATAACCAAACAATTAAGTAATGGTAGATAAAATGATGAGAAACCCATGTAAGCTTGGCATGCTCAGTTTTGCCTTTGAAATTCTCATTTTAAACTAAATTCGAACATATATATTGACAACACACACATCAAGTTATAATGATGAAATCTTGTTTCATATTGATTTGTATTCAATTTTACACATCACAAATAAATTAAGAATGATGTTCAAGAAGTTTAAAAATAATCTGATCTCATTTTCTCAGTTTTCACTGGTGAAATGCGTTTCAAAATAAAACGACACCTTTATATTGAAAACAGACACATTGAGTTATATAACTGACATCATGTGTTAAATTACTATGTTTTCTATTCTTATATTTCAAAAATGAATTATGGATCAATTTCTTAAATTTTAAAAATAATCCAATATTATTTACATAGTTTGGGATATTTTATGTGTGTTTTAAACTAAAATGGAACTTTTATATTGAAAAGATTAGCTTTGAATCATATCAAACATATTGTGTGTTTCATTGATGTGAAATAAATTCCTACACATCTGAAATAAATTAATGATAATTATCATAAATTATAAAAACAATATAATCTCATTTTCCCAGTTTTGGCAATCTGATGTGTATTTTTAACTAAAATGGAAATTTTGTATTGAAAACGCACACTTCAATATATAATGACCATATTGAGTGTCATATTGATATTCAGTTGATTCTTATACCTCATAAATTAGTTATATGCCATATTTTAAATGTTTTAAAATAATCTGATCTCGTTTCCATGGTTATAGAAATTTGATGTGTGTTTCAAACTAAAATGAAACTTTTATATTAAAAACACACACATCGAGTCATACCAAACACATCAGGTGTACGATTTATGTTTGGATTATTCAAAAGTGTCACAAATAAATTATGGATTTTATTCCAAAATTTTGAAAACAATATGAGCTCATTTTCTTGGTTTGGGTTATTTGATAAATTTTAAACTAAAATAGCACTATTATATTGAAAACACATACTTTGAGTCATACTAGTCACAACATCCGTCGAGTGGGGGTGTTCAACTATTATACATGAAAAATGAATTATAGATCATTTTAATAATGATTAAAAATAATTTGATCTTGTTTTGTTTGCTTTGGTTATGTGACTTGTGTTTTAAACTAAAATTGTACTTTTTTATTAAAAACACACACTTCAAATCATAAAAATCACATTGGGTTTCAAATTTATGTTTTTTCAATTAATTAATGTCAAAAAATGAATTATTGATAATTTTACAAAATTATAAAGACAACATGATCTCTTCTTCTCAATTTTTGATATGTGATGTGTTTTAAACTAAAATGACACATTTATATTGAAATCGCGTAACTTGATTCATACCGACCACATCGAGTGTCAGATTGGTGTTTAGAAAATTAAAAAAAATGATAAATAAATTTTGGATCATTTTATTTAATTTTGGAAATGATCCAACCTTATCTTCTTGGTTTTGGTTATGTGACATGTGTTTTAAACTAAAATGACAATTGTTTTTTGAAAACGCACCCTTTGAATCATACCAACCATGTCAGGTGTGAGATTAATGTACGATCAATTTCTAAACATAAAAAAAATAATTGTATATCATTTTTCTAAAATTTAAAAAAACAAGATCATATGGTCAGTTTTCCCTTTTGATGCTTTTTTTAAACCAAAATGGAACTTTTTTATTGGAAACATGCACTTAGAGCCATACCAACCCCATCGTCTTTAATATTGATGTTTGATCAGTTATTATAAGTTAAGGATGAATTTTGGATCATTTTTTTAACGTTTTAAATCAATCTGTGATAATTTTCCTAGTTTTGGAAAAGTGATGTGTTTTAAACTAAAATGACACTTTTAAATTGAAAGAATGTACTTCAAGTCATAAAAAACACACCATGTGTTATATTTGGGTGAGGTCACTTAAAACATGTGAAAAATGAATTATATATCATTTTTATAAATTTTAAAAACAATTCATATCTCATTATCTCTATTTTGGTGATGGGACACATGATTTATCAGAAAAATGGCACTTTTATATTATAAATACAAACTTTGAGTCATAGTGACCAAATTGGGTGTCAAATTGATTTGACGCCAATTATAACACATAAAAAACTATTTATCAACCATTTTTATAATTTTGGAAAACAATATGATCTAATTTTCTTGGTTTTGGCTATTTGATAAGTGTTTTAAACTAAAATTGCACTTTTGAATTGAAAACCCATACTTCAAGTCATGCTGACCACAATGGGTATTGGATTTATGTGTGGTTAATTTCTAAATATATAAGATCAATTATGTATTTTCATTCCATAAAATTTTGAAACAATCTAATAACATTTCTTGGATTTTTCTATTTGATGTGTTTTAAACTAAAATAACACTTTTGAATTAAAAACTCACACTTTGAATCATACCGACCAGATCGTGTGTCAAATTTGATTGTGGTCAATTTCTATATGTAATAAATAAGTTATGTATTTCGTTCATAAATTTTGAAAAAAATATTATCTCATTTGCTCATTTTTGGTGAGTGACATGCATTTTCTACTAAAATTGAACTTTTGTATTGAAAACATTCACTACGGTTCATAACATCCCCATCAATTTTCAGATTAATGTTTACTAAATTCCTACATGTCCAAAATAGATTATAAATAATTTTTTATAAAAAATTAAATTAATATGAACTCATTTTTTTATATATTTATTGTGTGTTTTAAACTAAAATGACTCTTTTGTATTGAAAACATGCACTACGAGTCATACCGACCACATTTGGTGTCATACTGATGTGTGGTCAATTACTACAGGTCACAAATGAATTATGGATCAAAGTAATAATTTTGAAAACAATCATATATCATTTTATTTTTTTTCTTATCTGATTTGTTTTAAACTAAAATGTCACTTTTATATTGAAAATAGTTACTTCGAATCATACTGACCGCATCATGTGTCTGATTGGAATACAGTCAATTAATACACATGAAAATTTAATTATTGATTATTTTCTTAATGTTTGAATACAATATTATCTTTATTTCTTATTTTTGGGTATTTGACAAGAATTTCATCCATAAAATGGTACTTTTATATTGAAAAAATACACTTCAAGTCATACCGACCACATCAGGTGTGGGATTGAACTACAGTCGATTCATATGCATTAAAAATTAATTATTGATCATTTTACTAATGTTTGAAAATAATATAATCTTTTTTTCATAGTTTTTCATGTTTGATGTGTGGTTTAAACTAAAATTAAATTTTTTTTAAAACATGCACTTCAATTAATATCAATAATATCATTTGTTTGATTGATGTGTGGTTGATTACTACATGTCACAAATGAATTATGGATCATTTTACTAATGTTTGAAAACAATATTATCTCATTTTATTAATTTTGTCTGTGAGATATGTGTTTCAAACTAAAATAACACTTTTATATTGTAAACATGCACATTGAGTCTTATAGAGCACATAGTGTATTAGATTTATGTGTGGTTATTTTATGCACATCCAAAATGACTTATGGATCTTTATCCTAAATTATCTAAATAATTTAATTTTTTTTCTTGGTTTTGATTGTGTGATGTGTATTTTTGAACTAATGTGTAAATTTAAAAAAAATAATTATTAGATAAATATGATAAGGAAATCAAATTAATGTGTAGATAAAATGATGATAAAACTAAGTAAATATGTAGCTTTAAGTCACCTCTTGATAAATTCTTTATATATTCTGACATCATGTATTCTTCTCATTCATTTATAATCCAATCAATTTCATCTATTAAACGTTTCCTTTAGAAAAAGATAAAAAATAATATATTATTATTATGATACTAATAATTCACATCCCGATTGTATCTCCGACTCTTACCCCATACTATATCAAAGAAATAATAGTAAATCTCCTAAATTAGATTTCTATGAAAATTATGACACCATGTAATATTTCCACCATTCTCTAAAAAAATTACATATTCTTTTGGGTACATAGATTTTTAGATATCTTGGTAGTAATTAGAATGTATAGACAAAAAAAATATTAAGAAATATTTTTAATAAAATTTTAATTACCTTTGGAAATTAATTATTTGGGGATGCTAGTCTTTTGATGGAACATGATATCTTTTATAAATTATCAAATATAATATCCAAAATCCTTATTTTTTTAATTCCTTGGACACTATGAATGTATTGAACAAAATGAGTATGTTTTTTTGAAATATGATTTGATATTTAAATCTTTCTATATATACCATAATTTCTTTCTATTTTACGAAATACATATTCTTATTATGTTCAGTCACTGACCTCTTAAGATGATTAATCCTATCTTTATATATCTCCCTAGAAAAAAATATTGTTAAATCACTAAATGAAATATATAATTTTACGTTTATCAACAAAATCTTTATTTTGGTGCATTAAAATTTCACTATACACATTATGTTTAGTTTTTATGAATGAATTCCATGAATTTGATCAAAAAAAATAAACATTTGGGCATCCAAATTGATTGTGATCAGTATCAAATGCTTCCTAAAAATTCAAAAACACATATTTAATAAAAATGGAATTTTTTATTATTAGATTGTATATTTCCACCCATGTATTGTAAGAATAAAAAAGAGTCGGTCATCTATTATTTTCTTCTCAAACACCTTGGTTGGATCATCTTTTTCTTGTCATTTTCATCAAACCTAAAATAAATTTCATCTGTAGAAGTGATACTATAATTAATGAATCAAAATAATGATTCAAAATCTTTTAACTTTATATTGTTGTAATATAAACGCATCTAGAAAATATGAAATGATATTAACTTTAATTAATATATCATATCATTTTTTGGATAGATGAATTATAAAAATGTGCCTCATTTTTATTATCCCAACTAAGACTCCTAGCTATTCAAAGATGAGAATATCAGTTATACTCTTGAGACCAACCACATATGTAATAACAATTCCAAATATTTATTATTCATATTTAATATAATAAAAATATCTATCTTTGGAAGTGGTATATTTATGTTGTTTTAATGATAATATATGTCATAGTGGAACTCTCAAGGAGAAGGTACTCTCTAATGGTCCTTTTTTTTTATTTTTTGATTCACTAGATTGTATTTATCTGACCTTTTGTTTCCCTATTTTTTTTATCTATCTGTAATAGCATACCCCACTTCAGACATTTTTTCATCAACTATATCACCCCATGATTTTATGTTATGTATATTATTAAATAAATAGATTATGTTGCCCACAACCACCAAGATTAAATGAATAGTAACATACTATTAAATAGTAACTTGATCATTAGAATAGTAATGTGACCATTATGAATAGTAATGTGACCATTAGAATAGTAAACTCACCTATGAATGTATAAATAAAATTTAGATATATTATAAATTGTAAAATGATATAATTATATCATAGTATAAGTAAAAAAAATTTAGAAATTATTAATAAAGATATCTTTATAAAACATAAATGTTTATTTTCATTTTTATAATTAATATTATGATTTAAAAGAAAATTTATTTTCATAAAATTTATTCAAAAATTAATATTTTTTTGTCTTGTGGTTATGAGAAAATTTTGTGAGGCTTTAATTAATTTTTCAGTGTTATAAAATCAGTTATAATTATAAAATTGGTATTTTCCAGGTAAATGATTAATTTAATTATAAGTTAAATTTATCATATTTTGAAAATTATTTTCATAAAATGTATTTCATTTTCTAATTCCACACATCGAAAAAGGTTATGGTGATTTTTAGGGATTTTTCTAAAATAGTTGAATATTTTATTGATAGTTAAATAATGTAATTTATGATATATATAAATTTTATGTTAAATATACTATTACTTCAGTCATCGCTGATGTAATCACCATAATATTGAGCTATCATACTCTATTTACAATATTTAGTCATGTAATCATCACTATTTCTTATGTTGAGCCTAAATAACACACTGTTGAATAAAATAATTAAAAAACGCCCCTATCATCCACTATAACTACAACTACTCACCACCTCATCTCCTCACACCTCTTAAGCCTTGAATATTTCCCAATTTCTACCCAAAACACTTATCAATCCTCTTCCCCACATCCATGTGGTTTTGGTCTCAAAAAAATGTAACATCCTGGCCCAACTAACAATAAACCTAGTAGTTGTACCGGTGGGCCAATGACCTCAAGCACATATCCCCATACACAAGAGGTTGTATACTAATAGAAAGGGTATATAGATAGTCAGTGGGTAGACCATACCCACATATTTAGAGTGTATAGTGATAAACAGACAATGATAGTGATCAACAAATATAAGCAGAAGTAGTATAGAGAAATAACTAAGCAATGGAAGAGAATTTCAAAATCAACTAAGTATAGAAATTGGCCAAAGGCTATTTATACAATGTATTCATGTCATGGTGATACATAATTTTAAATAAATAACCAATAAAACATTATTTTCTAAATAGTACAAATTATGGAAAAGATATAAAATCCCCATGGGTGATCTTCATGAGCATCTCAAGCTCCATCTCGGTCCTTTTCTCATAACTATAGGTTTAAGAACACAACAACAACCAAGGCCCAAGGCCCTACGAACAAAAGAGGTCTACGTAGATACCCCTGTGTAATAGTGGCCCATGTAGCATGTGAGATATAAATCTCAGTAGTTCAGTACCACCAGTGTCTAGGCCTATATAGATAGTGTAATATAAAATTAATAGTGTGAAGTTATGAAATATTAATGATAAGATTGAATAAATAATTAACACTGGTCCAGGATCCTACTGGACACATGATGGTGATACATGCATCAGCCCATGGTTGGTATGTCTAATCAAGTCACTATATATATATATATACCATAAATAGTGTGGGGGTAATAATGCCTCCCACCCATAATAGAAGCAAAATTCTCATTTCATGTTTAACCATTTAATACATTTCAAAGGTAAACATGTCATTTGGTATAAATCATCCTTTTCAAGGTCATTACGCTCAATTTTCCTAAACATGGAAAATTTATTTAAGGACAATCCAATATAATTAATGGATGTCACCATCTCACTTAACCCATCCTAACATGTCAGGTACATTTATATTACTACAAGGGAAGGCACCTCATCACATGTTGGTATCCCTAAAAAATTCAACTCATTCACCTTTCCCTAGCATGGGAGATTCATACACATGGAATAAAGAGACACTGAGAATTTTATATCATTAAAGCATAAAATTATAATGATATTGCATTAATTTAAAACTAATGGAAGTGTGTTAATAAAATAATTAATTCATTTAATAATTAAAATGGCATGGAAGAGGGACCCTAACTGAAAATGGAACCAATACATACACTTTCGATATTGGAGCTTTTTAACTAAAATTTGATGCTCACCTACTGGGTATATGCACCTTCACACACATTCAAGAACACCTAGCCCTTATGCACATATTCGCAAGGCCCCTAGACATGTGCAATGGGATCCTTTTGTTAAGTCAAAAGTCTTCTTTTGACTTCTATATCATGTTTTGGAAATCACAAATGCATTCTATCATATTTTAGAAATTACAATTGTCTTTTATCATGTCTATCGTATCGTACAATGTTGATCGTACCGACTATATCGTATCGTACTGACTCTGTCAATCGTACCATACTGACTCTGTCAATCGTACCATACTGACTCTATCAATCGTATCGTACTGACTCTGTCAATCGTATCATACTGACTCTGCTATTCAGATGATCATTATTTGTTTTGGTACTTAGTCAAAAACACTCACTACATATGAATCATACTCATGATTTTCATTTCTATATATCTCTTGTCCTAACAAAACAATGTTGTTGAGTTAGTTACAAACTAATCAAAACGAGGTCGTTCTTTCTGTTCCAATATGACCATTGGAGGCAATATGACCGTTGGAACCCAAGGGCTATAAATAGGAGGTCATTTGAAGCTGAGAGAACAACGATGAACGAAGAGAATGAATGAAGAGACTCTGTGAACTACCAAGATTCTAGAGAGAGACACTGTGACTTCTCTCATCTGCCTTGTGCGTCCGATCATCGTATCGAGGGCTTTCAATTAATTGAAAGACAGAGGTGCCAATTACATACAAAATCGAGGGCTTCCGGGGATAGGCAGACAGACGTGCCGATCATCGTATCGAGGGCTGCCAGGGATAGGCAGACAGACGTGCCGATCATCGTATCGAGGGCTCACCAAGGTGTTGGTGAGACAAACCTTTTATCCTAGGTGAATTGATAACCCTTCTCTTTGGGTTAAAAGAATTGTAATACTTTTACATTTCCGCTGTTACTTGTATTAGAAAGGGATTTGTATTGTTTCCTTTCTTCTTTACATATTCAATTGTAATTGTTTCAATTACAATCATTCTATTACATTTTGTATTGATTGATTCTATATGCTTTAAGATAGAATCATTCATCTTTGTATTACTCTGATTATTGTGTTCACCTTGAATACAATTGTTTTACATTACATTAGTATTACAATACATCATACCTTTTATATTCAATACAATTGTGGGTGTTTGTATTTGTATTAGTTTAAGTCCATTTAAACTAATCTCTTTATTGCTAAAACTCAAAGGTTTTTAAAACTACAATTCACCCTCCCTCTTGTATTGTTCCATCTAATAGACTTATATCTACATTTTCGATCCAACACCTTTCATATATACTTATATTCATATACCCATTTCCACTCAACTACATATGCATTTTCATATATATATATATATATATATATCTATGTGTGGGGGGGGGAACCTATCCCCATACATGTGTAATCATTTCCATGTGTGATTATATAGGTAATGGGGGAAGCCACATATATATAATTACTTACCTATGTCTCCATATCCAAGTCACCTTAGACCCGACGACTCGAAATCACTAAGCATGGACATACGCACTATAAAATACATTACGAACCTTAAAACACATAAATAAACTTAATTTAGCAGGTTTGAAACCCAATATAGAGGAGAAAATACTTAGCTCGGATAATGGAAGTCAATCAAAATAGGCCGAACCGCCTCTCCTTAAGCGGAAACTATCGAAACACACCAGAACATGTCCAAAGAGACCTTCAGTGTGACCTAAAATCATAGGGAAAAAATGAAATCAGTTTAAACCAAGAGACCTAGGGAATGGATGAACCCTATGGGGCGACATAAATTCCGAAATCTAACAGGAAATAGGGAGAATAAGGTGTGGGAGACCGTACCATGAAGGATTTTTCAAGAAATCAATAGAAATATTACCAAAATTGATGTTTGGAAGATAATAGAGGGTGGGTAGTCATGTGCATTGAGATGAGAACCCCCTTGGGGTTAATCCTATGGGTTTTTGGGAGGATATGTTGAGTATTTAGTTTTAGTTTTTAGTTTTATTTTATTTTAATTTAAATTTTTTAAATTTCTAAAATATGGGTGTGACACGTGGTTCAGATGCACAATTTGAAAAAATGTGCACTAACTATGCCTCCTCCACTAGAAATCTGAAGCACCCCAAATAGTCTAGGTGAATGGTTTGGAAATCCATTCCCAACCCATGTGAAAGGTCACTATCCCCTTAAACAAGGACACATGGTTTACTTTTATTGGCCACACAGTTTTCAGACAAACTGTGAACCCTCTCCAATCCCTTTAAAACTGACCTTCCATGTTTAGTTCTCCTGAATCCTCTCATTCCACCTGAGAAACTTAATATTCCATCACCCCAATCCAAAAACATAATTTTGAAGTGACCCAACACTCATAATTCTGTTCCAAGGCTCGGTTGTAAAATTTATTCCTTTAGTAATTGAAAATGTTTAAAAACCATTTCTTTTTATACCAGTTCAAAATTCGGATCATTTCCAAAAAGACCAAAACCAATTTCCCTAAAGTGGTTGTCATGGAGAAGAATTGAAGAGGTAAAAATATCTTTCATTTTCTTTTAATTTCTTTTTAATTTCTTTTCTTTTCTTATTCTCTCCTCACCACCTCTTTCAAAACATGCATGATAACTATAATATATTATGTAAGATATTATTTTATTATATCAATGTAAAATCCACCCTTATGTCTCTTCTCTTATTCCTTTTATTTTAAAAATGAAAACATTATCCGTGAGGTGTTGATTTACTGTGTTCGTGGATGATGTGTTTTTGTTTTTCAATTCCACCTTCAAGGTTGGTCATAAAACCCTTTTTATGGCCAAATCAGATTATAATATATGTATTAAAATTTTTTAATGTTCTAAAACTAATATATATATATATATATGATATTAATTAATAAAACAAAAACCAACTCATGATTATTAAAAAAATACCAAAATAATCTAAACAATTATCCCTAATGTTTTATCAAATAATTCATCCTCATAACATGTAACTGAATGAAATATATAACCATTTAATATTATGTAATTTAATTTATACTATATAATTTCAATTTTTTTAACTATTCTCATTTTACATGATTTTTTATACATGTATACAAGTAAATCAATCATGGAAACCAAGGAAATGAATCATCCAGAAGGATAAAATTGTACCTTATAACTCATCAAAAAGGACATAAATGAACATAATAAAATTATACTAAATCAAAGGAATGTATAAAAATTTATAAATTAATTAATTAATGGATTTAATCTGATTATCTTTGACATTTAGATCAATTTTAGAACACATTCAAACATATGGTAAGGGTTTTTTCATCACAATTTTATTTTTGTGAGATATGCATTACTCACCACTATTTCTTATGTGTTGTGTATGTATATTTATCATTGATATATAATATAAATAATAAATTTATAATCATGGTATTAAATTTCTTATTTTATGATCATTAATTTTTTTGGGCATATAGTTTTATTATTTTCAAATTGTAAGGGATTCCCCCCGAACATCCAATTCTTCGTTCAGGTTACTCTTTATCTCTGCTTACCCCAATGTATTTATTAATTTTTCTTATGTAATCCTCATAGATTCTTATTAAATGTTACAAAAAAATAACAATCTCAATTATTCTTTATTTTATGGCGAAATACATGTTTTTTAAGGTTCCCTCTTAAATTCCTCCTGATAAGAAATCCTGGTTTATGGGAACATTCCAATTTATTACCCATTTACAATTACACTCCATAATCTATTTTAAACCACCATTATTTTTCTAAAATCCCTCATTTTAAAATGAAAAACTATCTTTTTTCATTTCTAGTTTTATAAAAACAATTATGTCGTTTCCCTTATAAAACAATCTCTTATCTTTTTCAATAAGCCTCACTAAAGAGGTTATTTTATAAAGTTTCTTAAACACTCTTTTTACATGTTTTCTTTTCAATTGGATATAGTTTGTCATGATATATTCCTTATTAACCACTTAATACTCGTGTTTGGTTTATGTATATCTCCCTTTTATTTATTATCATCATGCATTGAATATTTCATTAAATAAACCCGTTTCTTGTATCATAGATATGGTTATTGTATTTGTCATTTACAATTTTTACATATGGTATATTCTTAAAATGATGTTTTAATTGGGGAAATATTGACGAACCTCTATCCCCTACATAATATGGATATATTGATAAGTCATATTTTTCATGAATTTAATCTATGTATGTAAAATGTTTTGGACTTTCATTGTTGGATGGGTCTTGATTATGGATAGCCCCTTGATGCATCAGCCGGTCTCATGAGATAAATGTTTTTACAACAACCCCTTTATTTTTGTTTCAAAGAAGAATCATATGGGTTTTACCCATAGATATAAACCTTATTGACAGTATAATGGATCATGTTCTAGATACATGATTTCTAATAAATAATAATTGTCTTCATTTAGTATTTTTTTATTACTTTCCATGAGATTTTCATAATGAAAAAATTTGTGGATGTATTTTCATTCTTAGTTTATTGATGGAATATATTTTTTGGATTCTTTAACTTTACATAAGGTGTATTCATTTTTTTACTTTACTTCACTAATTATTTTTTCACATAACCCCTATTGATATTTTGAGGCCACCCCTTTATTTTTTTTCATTCCCCTTATTGTGATGATGAAATCCTTGAATAAGTGACAAGAAGCAGTTTATTTTATTTTGTTATGTATTGTGTTTAACTACCAACATAATTAGGGAACCATTTATGAATATATTTTCTTTAAGACTACTAAAATGATCAATCCTTGCTGCTGTGATCTCTTTTTTCTATTTCATTGTAATAAAACGACCACTGACATTGGGCTCCTAGGGTTGGGGTTTTTAAAGTTAGTAACAGACCAAGTTTAGTAGAATCCTTTGAAACTAGATTTGGCAACATAATCCTAAGATATAATTTGAGGATAATCATAGAATAACATCTTATAATATTATACGGTAGAGATTATGTGGTTATTCCTATCAATACATCGTTGTATGAATACTTCAATTGGGCATGGTTATCACACATACATAACTATGGGTAATAACTCTGACAAGGTTCATCAGTCCTGACTCGTTCTAATATGGTACATAAAAATGGTCCTTACTACACAACTAGTTTTAAACTCTTAGGGGATATGATAAGGATAATTCACATTCTCTTTACAAACCATTATAAAGTATTTAAAATTGAATATGTACCTAAATAAACCTTGTTTATGATTATGTATTTACCTATGCATAAATTTTCTATTTAGGTGAAGTGGTTTTTTAGTTTGAAATTATGAATAACCTAATTTAGTATATTCCATAATTTCTAAATAGTGACCAATGGATGTAATTGAATAAATACCCATGGAAAATTTGGGAATTTCCCTTATGAGAAAGTAAACACAGTTAGTGTTGGAGCTGATCAGATCATGAACATATTAGGACAACTAAATCCGGTTATGAAAAATAAACCTAATACACCAATGTGGGAATGTTTCATGTCACAAAAGACCCCATATTTTAGTGTAAATTATAATCTAGTGGTAGTTAAGTTGTGGATAAATTCTCTTGAAAATATATTTCTAACATTGGGATACAATGAAAATGAAAAGGTAGTACTAGTAGTATATTACCTCAAGGGTGATTCTAGTAATTGGTGGTCTTTCATCTAGAATACTAAAGAGGAAGGTGAAATAAAATACATGTAATGGAGAACATTTTAGGAAACATTCTTTGACAAATACATCCCCCATGAGAAATGAAATGAAATGAAGAGAAAATTCATTATCTTAAAGAAATGGTAAGAAGTGAGTATTGTAGAGTATGAGGCTACCTTCACAAAACTATAAAGGTATACTATATATTACCTACAGGATTCAAAATACATGATTTATCATTTTCTTGAAGGTATTAAACCAAATCTCTTAAGGGCACTAGCTTCCCAAACATTTTTCATCATATGATGAAATTGCATTCAGTTCCATCATAACAGAGAAGGAATGTGCTAGATCTTATTGGTTCAAGGGAAATATAGAGAAGAATATGTATTATGGTAATCATGGAAAAGGAGAGGAATCGAATAAGTATAAGGGAATGAATAAATTTTCATTGTGTAAAAATTATGGAACGAATCATCATGGGAAATTCATTAAAGGATTGGGAGTTTGATATAATTATAGAGAAAACGATCATCAAGATAATGAATGAAAGGGGAGGAAAAAAAATAAATCATGTCCAATTATTCAACTATAATTAAATGGGTTATTATTCAAATAAATCTCCCAAATTTCTGAGGAATCTGCCATAGAATAGGCCAATAGGATATGGAAAAGATAATGTGATCACCATAGCTGAAGTAGAAGTACCCAATGATGTGGTTACAGATGAATTAATCATATCTTTAAATCTATCCAATTATTTATTTTATTCTGGATCATCATAATATTTTATATTTACTTAGTTTTAAAAGAAAATTACACTTTTACCTATTGATTAAATGAGGGAGTTATTAGTCAAAAATACTAATAGAAGCCTCATTGCAACAAAAATGTGTCGGTCATTCCCTGTTATGACACTTAAACACTCTTTAGTTTCTAGCCTTATCATCGTACCTATTGTTTACATTGATGTGATCCTTAAAAAGTACAATATTTCAAAATATGATGCGAGAATTTATTGTAATATGTATGAAATTTAGATTTGTGAGGAAGATGTGGAATCCCTTATCATCATAGTATAAACATCATTATCTGATTCTTATCTAGAACCACCCCCAATTTCTCTACTTAATGAAATTCATAAAGAGGAATAGAAAACAAAATCTATGGATGAAGAAAGACAAAATAAAATTGATAATGTACCAATTGTATAGGAATACATTTATGTATTTCCTAAGTAATTACCTAGACACCACCCAGAGCATGAAGTTGAATTTACCATTGATCTAATCTCTAAAGAAAGAACCATATCAAAGAATCCTTATAGAATGGAAACTATGGATTTAGTGAAGATAAATAACAACTAGTTTATTTGAGTAATAAGGTATTTATTCTCTATAGTGTTTCTCCATGGGGATCCCTTATTCTATTTCTAAAAAGAAATATGGATCCTTATGGTTGTGCTTTTACTATAGAGAAATCAATGCTATTACAATAAACAACAAGTATCATCTACCTTGAATTGATGAATTTTTTTATCAACTCCATAGATATAAATATTTTTTTTAAGATTGAACATCATTCTAGATACCATCAATTGTTTGTGAGGAAGTAAGATATTCCTCAGAAAACATTTTGAACCTAGTATGGACATTACAAGTTTACAGTAAGGTCATTTGGACCAACAAATGCACCCTCTATTTTTCTGGATATAATGAACTATGTGTTTAAGTAATATCTTCATGATTTTTTGAGTTATTTTTTAATGTTATCTTAATATATTCCAAAATATTTGAGGACCATGATAACCACTTGCATATTTTTCTGAAGACTCTTCGATGAAAAGGTTTGTATGGGATTTTTAGGAAGTATGAATTCTAGATTCAAACAATTTCTTTTCATGGCCATATTTTCTCTCAAGATGGAATCTCAATTGATCCTATGAATACAAAGTAAATCCATGAGTGGCCTACACCAATTAAAATAACCAAGGTACGTAGTTTTACTGGTGTAGGAGGATTCTATTAGTGTTTCATTTATAATTTTCCTTGATTAGATAACTCATTAACCAAGATCCCACATAAAGGGGTTAAGTTTATATGGGAAAAATAATGTATAATTTTTTTTAGATAATTAAAAAAAATATTGGTTAATTCTCCAATTTTGAATCTTCCATTAGGAAATTATGGTATTGTGATATATAGTGATGCATAAAATAATGGACCGGGTTGTTTCCTTATGAAAAATGATAAACTTATTTTTTATGCATAAATTCAGTAGAAGAGTCATGAAAAAAATTATCAAACTCGAGATCTTGAGTTATTAGACATAATATTTTCTTTCAATATATAGAGACACTATCTATATAGTGAAATATTTGAGATATATATGGATAAAAAGTGTAAAATACATCTTCACACTGAAATAACTCAACATGAGGAAAAAATGACCGCTTGAGTTACTCAAAGATTATGACTTACCAATGAAATACCACCTAGGAAAATAAAATAAAGTGGAAGATTCATTAAGAAGGAAAGATAATAGACTTATAAAGCAAATGAGGATTGAGAAAGATCCTATATTTATGGATTTAGTAATTAAAGATATGGGAATTATAAAGGAAATGTAAATATCACTCCCTTTTCAAATAATTGCTAAACCATATTATATAGTGAAGAGAAAAAGATCGCAATATGATGATGGGAATTTTCATAATAAAATAAAATCCATTAAGGATGGGAGATTGTAAGAATTAATGTATGAGAATAGAATTATAATGTTTGGAAAGAGGTTATGTGTATCATCAATACTGAAGATAAAAAGGGAACTTTTAGACAAGTCTCATACCTCAAAATTCTCTATACACCATGGTAGTACCAATATGTATAGATATCTGAAGGAATATTTTTTGGGGGATAACATTAAGTGGTAAATTGATGTCTATGGGTTAGGGAGTCAAGTTTTTCAATAATTGAAGGACGAAAAACAACATCTTAAAGGAGTTATTCAAGCTAGACCTATACTAATGTATAAGTGAGGTGAAATTATGATCTAAATTTTCACAAGACTTACAAGGAATCCTAGAAAGATTAATTCAATAAGGATTATTATTAATCGACTTACCAAATCTTCGTATTTCCCTGCTATATTGAATGATTTTCCACTAGAGTTCCTAGAAAGACTCTATATTAATGAAGTTATAAGATTTCATAGTAAACCTCTTTTGATTATGTCTGATAAAAATTGTCGTTTTACACAAAAATTATGAAAGAGTCTTCAGAATGATTTGGATACTGAGCTTCATATTAGTACTGTTTATCACCCTAAACTGATGGATAGTCTGAAAGGACTTTTCCAAAATTGGAAGACATGTTGTGATCATGCTCACTTGACTTTCAAGGTATGTCTGATCATTATTTACCTTTGGTGTAATTTTCATACAATAATAGTATCCATTATACTATTCAAATTTCCATATATAAAGATTTATATGGAAAGATATTTTCAACTCCAACTTGTTGTGAGTATATTTGTGGGAGGAAAAATATAGGCCTAAAACTTATTGAAGAGATGATGAAAAAGCTGATTACTATTTAATATTATATTAAAGTATCTAAAAGTAGAAAAAAATAGTTACACTGGATAATAGAGAAATTATTTGGAATTTCAAGTGGGATATCATGTCTTTCTGAAAGTATCTTCATGGAAGGGTGTCTTATGGTTTGGTAATAAATGGAAACCGAGCCCCAATTATATCAGTCCATTTGAATTTTTGGAAAGAATTAGATCTATAGCTTACCAATTATAAATATCATGAAGTATCTCCAAAGTTCATGATGTATTCCACATATCATTGCTAAATAAGTACATGTTAGGCTCAATGCATGTACTCACTTATGATTAAATAGAAAAAGATTCATATTTGTCTTACCCAGAATAGACTATAGAGATTATTGACATAAGAGGGAAAGTATTGAAAAATTAGATGACTTTACTATAAAATGTTCTTTGGAGAAACCATAAAATGGAAGAGCAATGTGGAAACCATTAGATGATATAAAGAAGAACCACCCACATCTGTTTAAAAGGAAATATTCATGAAAATTTTGAGGATAAACTTTCTGAAGGAGGGATGAATATAACACCATAATATTTTATTGTATTTAATCTTCTTAAATAAATATCTTATGTTTCACAGAAGAACCGAGCTTAAATGAACAATAATATTCTATTAAATAGTAACATAACTGTTGGAATAGTATTATGACCATTAGGAATAATAATGTGACCATTAGATTAGTAACCTGACATGTAAAAGTATAAATAAAATATATGCATATTTTAAATGGTAATATGATATAATTATGTCATAGTATAAGTAAATAAATGTTTTATAAATTATTAATTAAGTGTTTATATTTTTATAAAACAGAAATGTCTATTTTAAATTTTATAATAAATATAAAGATTTAAAATAAAATAAATTTCTATAAAATGTATTCAAAATATAATATTTTGTTGTCTTATGACTATGAGATAATTGTGTGAGACAGTAATTAATTTTTAAAAGTGATATAAAATCAATTATAATTTTAAAATTGGTATTTTCCATGTAAATGATGATTTTAATTGAAAATTAAATTTATCATATTTAAAAAATTATTTTCATAAAATGGAGATCATTTTTGAATTCCACACAACAAAAAATAGTTACGGTGATTTTTTTGGGATTTTTATAAAATATTTGAATTTTGGTAAGAGGTTAAATACGGTAATTTATGTTATACACACATTATAAGTTTGTGAACCTAGTGTGGGGTACGAGTGGTACTCGGACACATCCACTACATCAGCTGATCTCAAATCAATACCCATCCACAATATATTTTCCCCTTATGTGGGTTGGTTGTGAATGGATGGTCAGGCGGTGGATTTACACCATAGGTGGTGAATTCATCAGGAGTCTTCGATGAGAACAGGTTGCATGACGGAAGGATCTAATACTTTTATGGTATATTGGGCCCTTAGAGTTGTGGGATCTAGTTCTAGGGTAGCGAGATTAGATGAATTTGATGTGAAAATGCTGGCGAGATCTGGTGACGTCGATTTGAATAGGCCAATGGGATAGGTGAATTTGATGGGAGATTGGCCTATAGGGCGAGAAGATCTAGAGCAGATGATTTTGGTAGTGTTGTCGGGTAGGGCATGGTGGTGTTTCATAACAAGGGATGCACAGAAGGCACGACCTGGTGTGGATGCTTTAGGAGGCAGTTTCAGGTGGGAATTCCCACTCAGTTATGGGAAGTGTTGATGGTGTGCGGGGATGGCGGTGGAAAGCAATTGTTGTAGCGGTAATTCTGGAAAAAATGATGATATACTGGTGGCTGAAGCGTGGATGGAGGGCTGCGAGCAAGCAAGTGACATACAAAGAGGTGTGCGAATAGTGTAGGCTAGTTAATATAGGAATGGTGGGTAGGGAGGTGTTATAAAAAAGTGGGTCTAGGTAAAATGTATTAAAATATATAAGATAGGTTTGGTAGGTGGTTTACCCCTTAGGGCTCCCAGGTTAGTTATGGGTGTGTAGCATGTGTGTGTTTCATTGTAATTGTACTCCCAACAATATAATATAATAATATAAGTTAAGCACACTATTCCTTGATTCATCATTGATGTAAACACCATAATATCAAAATATCCTTTTCCCTTTACTTAATTTAGTAATAGAGTCATCATTGTTTTTTGTCTTCATCCAAAATAATTAACTAATGAAGAAAACAATCGAGAAACACCCAACTCCTCCAATATAAATACCACCCCTCACCACCTCTTCTATGCACACCTCTTAATCCATGAAACTAATCTAATTTATACTAATATTATTCCCAATACTCTTCCCTATGTTCAGGATGTTGTGTTCTTAACAAAATACTGAAACCCCTTTCCCTAAGGAGGTTCTCAAGGAGAAGAATTCAAGTGGTAAAAACATATTTCCTTATTTTAATTTATTTTCAATTAATATTATCTTCTTATTATTTAATTAACTCCTCTATCCAAACATGCAAGATAACTCTAGTATATTATATATTATATAAGATAATGTTATTATGTCAATGGAAAATATACCATCAATTCTCTTCTCCTCTTCCATTTATTCTCAAAATGAAAACATCATCTACGACGTGTTGATTTACAACCTTTGTGGACGATGTGTTTTTATTTTTAAATTACGCCATCAATGCTGGTCATAAAAGCATTTTTTTGGTAAAATATGATTATTATATATTTATTAAATATTATTTAATTCTCTCTAACTAGTATATATATATAATATTAATTAATAAAACAAACTATTTTGTGATGATTGAATAAATCCCAAAATAATATAAATGATTATCGCTAAGTTTTTCTCTAATGATTCATCCTTATACCATATAAAGAATAAAATATATAACCATTTTATATTCAATAATTTAATTAATAACATATAATTTATATTATACAAAAACATTCTCATTTTACATGATTTTACATACATGTATACAAGTGAACCGATCATGGAAACCAAGTAAATGAACGCTCCTGAACGATAAAACTTTATCTTATAACACATCATAAAAGACATAATTAAAATTAATAAAATTATATAGTAATAATATACATATAAAAAAATTAATTAATTAATTATGTAATGGAATTAATCTGATTAACTGTGACATTAAGATTTAGTGTAGAACACATTTATACATAAGGTAAGGGTTTTCTCATCTCAATTTTATTTCTATGATATATGGCTTATTTAACACTATTTCTTGTGTGTGGTGTATGTATACTATCGATTGATGTATAATATCATGAAAATATTTATATAAATAGTATTAAATTTCTTATTTTATGATCATTAATTTTTATAGTTCATATGGTTTGATTATTTTCAAATTGTAAGGGATTCTCCCCGAACTTCCATTTTTCCTTTAGGTTACAATTTCTCTCTCTTTTCCCCAATGTAATTATTAATTCTTCTTATGTACTCTTAAATTATGTGTGTATGTTCCAAAAATATTTACCAAGATAAATTATACTTTATTTTATGGGGAAATACATGTTTTATAACATTCACTTTTCAATTCCTCCTGATAAGCAAGCCCGATTTAAGGGAACTTTCCAATTTCTTACCCATTTACAAGTACACTCCATAATCTATTTTAAAGCCCCATTATTTTTATAAAATACATCGTTTTAACTTGAAAAATATCCTTGTTCATTTCTAGTTTTATATAAACAATTCTACCTTTTCTGTTTTGAAACACTCTTAAATTGTTTCCTTCAACCACATTAAAGGGGATTTTTTCTAAAGTTTCTTAAAAACAATTTTTTCATGTTTTCATTTAAGTTGGACATATTTTATCATGATGTATGAATTATTAACCACCTAATATTTATGTTTGTTGTATTTATACTTATCTTTTATTTATGATCATTATTCATTAAAGATTTCATTAAATAACCATATTTCTTAAATGATGGATTTGATTATTATCTTAGTCATATTCCATTTTTACATATGGTGTTTTATTCTAATGATGTTTTAATTGGGGAAATATTGATGAACCATGTCCCTTAATCGATACATATATATTGATAAGTCATATTTCTCATGAATTCAGTCTATATATAAATAATGATTTGAACATGCAGTGATGGGTGGGCCCGGTTATAGATAACCCCTTGATGCATCGACATGTCTCATATGATAAAACTATTAGTGAAAAACACTTCATTCTTGTTTCTAAGATAAATCATATGAGTTTTACACATATAGTAAAATCATACATGACGTCCAATTAATAATCATTTTCATCATTCAATATTCATTTATTACTTTCCATGAGATTTTTATTATGATAAAATCTATGGATGAATTTTCATTATTATTTTGTTGATGGGATGTGTTTTTAATGTTATTTACCTTTCCATAATTCCTATTACTTATTTAATTCACTTCACTTATTATTTTTTCATATAACCCAAACTGAGTGTTTGATCTCACTCCTTGCTTTTCCTTCCCCAGGTTGTGAAGATGAAATCTCAAAATAATTGAAAAGAAGAAGTTTATTTTCCTTTATTATGTACTATGTTTAATTACCAATGTAATAAGGGAAATATGTATGTACATATATTATTAAAGACTACTAAAGTGATCAATCCATGGCGATGTGATATCTTGTTTCTATTCCATTGTAATAAAAAAACCACCAACTATGGGCTACTAGGGTTTGGGATGTTACATGAACGGTTACAGGTTTTTCATTGGAAAACAAATTTCTAGGTACTTACCTCATATATCATTATAAGGTTAGATGGACATTCTAAAAATGTTGTAATATCATCATTTACCATTTTAATATCTAAATCATAAATAATAATTGGAAACACAATTCTCATCTCTTAATATGCTTAAATTTTCCCCTATCATGTGATATTTAGGGAGTTCTTTATTGTGTTGCACGTATCCCAAGATATTATATGCCATACACCTCACAAAAAGGCGGTGTGTGGGTGTTAATAGATAGAAATCACATAAAACTTTTACCTACATAATTTTATTAATATAAATTTATCATAAGTTGTTTGATTCACATTTAGGAGACACAATAATGAAAAAGTCAATTTCCTCAGCTAAGGTATGTGGTTGAGGGTAATGACTATCCTCAAAGCTAGTGAGGTTATTTGTATTTTCATGTCCTGGTCATTTTTCTAATGCTGGATCACTTTGATCCTTTCACATATATCAGTCTTCCAAATGAGCCTAAAAAATAATATCTTATAAAGAAACTATCTTCACCTAAAATTCAATCATCATCTGATATGTATAATCTTAGATTTTTTTTCTTCTAAAAATATGGTTGAGGTGACCCTAAAAAACATACACCTCTAATAAAACCATAATTCACAATAACTATAAAGATACTAAAAGTATTTTTTTATTTAGGTTTTCTCACTATAGATTCTTGTGTCTAAACCATTTAAAAACATATGAAAATAACTAGATATTTTTATGTAATATTGTTATAAAGAATAATGAATTAGTATTATGTCATACTTACAAATTTTTTCCACCCAACTTTTTTCATTTCATCTATAAGTTTACCATATTTATTTACATTGCCTCCTTCCATAGCACATGATGTGGGATGGAAGTGGTTTTAGATTTTGATTCATCAATATGAATATAAGAAAAGGAACATATGTTGTTTTATATCATATAAAACATTTATTTTATATTTAAAATACATACCATTCTCTTCTCTAATGATACGTACCTCATCATTGTTTTTCAATTAGGGTATAATAGTTTTTGATGAAAATTGTTTATTTTTATAAATCCTTTTTTGTTTCATAAATTAAAGACATTGAATCAAATGGGATAAAATAAGTAATGTCAAATAATATATTATCTATTAAAATGTACCTGAAATTATTTCTCATTGTGATGACTGATGAAAACATTCCATGTTTCCTACTTTATAATGTGTGAATACACAATTGGTGGGTGGTCCTTTACTTTCCCCTTAGCATCCCTGGGAATAGGATCATTAATATGTGTCTAGAAGACTCTATTAGCTTTTATAGAGACCATTAGGACATAATTATTATGTAAATAATTTAAAATAAAAACCTTTTCAATGGATAAGAAATAGTAAATCAATATTTTATTATTAAAAATAGATAAATTATATCCTATTGTTACCTTAATATCTTAACAAAGGGTTTCCTTCATTACATGGTGGAGATATTTCCATGAATATATATCAATTGGAGCATTCATTCTCATTGTGACCCAAATATAATTAATGAACGTTGACCTATTGGGGTCGACAGGTTGGCCTTTTTTATTATAGCCAACATCAAATTCTATACATGTGATTCTTTCCTTGATAATTTTAGTAAACATAGTGATGCTACATTGTTCATGTTTTTTCATCAATGTGTTCTTGATCCCCTAATGATTATACATTTTTAGCATCAACCATCCATTTTCCCCTGATATTGGTAACATCATCATGTGTAGAAGTAATTATCTGTATAAGTATTCAAAAAAATTTATATTATGTTAGTACAATAAATAAACCATAATATTATGAGTAAAAGCTTAGTATATTGAAAAATAATAATTTTATCATTAAAATATCCTTCTTTTCTTTAAAGGGTGAATAGATTTTTCTCCTCTATCAGGAATCCAAATCCCCTTTTGTGGTCCCCTATAACATACATGACATTGTCTACATTGGACCTACCATGAAATCATTGCGATCTCTTAATGAAAGGGTTATCCATGATTGAATATTCATCAGACCTTGTAGTTTTTTTAATCATTAGTAGGAAAGTTGACCAATACTTATTTAATGGATCTGAGAAATAAAATATATGGACTTCTATTGATTCCATTATAAAGGGCTCATCCTTATACCCTTACATAATAAAATTTACATTCAAGAAGCCCATCTCATCAACTTCCAATACAATTATATTTTCAACAAATTTGAAATGGGAAATAGGCACTTGAAATGATGTATAATCCAACCTATATATCATTTTTCTGATACTAAAATATAACATATTCTCATAAATTTGATTTCTATCTGTGGAACAAGATATGCGAATCTCTTCCACCAAAAGTGTAACTCCACTTTTTTCATTATAATGTGGTAATTGTGTTCCATTTTATCTAACGTATATCCATTAATTACCAAAATATTATAAGATATAATATTTTCATTTGGTCCCCTGGATAGCCATCAAATTCATTTGGCAATTGAATTCAGATTATCAGATAACTCCTTATAAATATGATTTTGAGACCATCCTATAAACTATAGATTATTTGTATTTTATATCCATCCTTAAACCCATGATGGATTTAAATGTCTAATAATATCTCTATAGGATTCAACATATGGATAAACATATTCCCTGTTATTTAAAATTTAATGGTGAGCTTTCTCACTCTCTATGATGGTAATTATAACAACATATCTTCTATAAATCCACTTGGACCATAAGGTTTCCACTCTAATATGACTTTGGGAGACTGATACTATCAGAAACTAATTGTTAATCATTATAGAATTCAATATATTCCTCAAAAATATATCATTCTTCAATATAACCTTCTGGACGACTTTGATTTTTGACGTACCCTTTCAAAAGATTCATATATTGTTCATTGGGGTACATCCATATGTAATATATAGGACCACATATTTGGATCTTTCTAACAAATTGAATAATAATGTGAGCCATTATATCAAAGAATGATAGTGGTAAGAACATCTCTAGTTTACATAATTTGACTGAAACCACCTTATTCAGGACTAGAAACTTCATCAAGTATATAACCTTACTTTATATGATTTTAAAAATAAGTAGAGTCTAAATAAATTATGTCATATATTTTTAGGAAAAATGAAATTCAAAGAGATGAGAATCAAATATTTCATAAAAACATGATAGTCGTGTGATTTTAGTCCATTTAACTTCACATTAGTCTTTAACAAGACATTCATGATATTTAATGAAAACCCCTCAGGAACATTTACATCATTAATGAAATTGAAAAATTGAAACTTTTCATGTTCAGATTGAGTGTTAGATACTGGAGTAAGAAAAGTCTTCCCTTTACCGTTCATTGGTACCAACATTTCCTTTATCCCCATCCCAATCATGTCCCAAATTTACTTGATTAAAACTTTTGTTTTTCTTGGAACGTTTTTTAGTATTCCAATACCACTATAAATATATTTTTTTCTACATGCATGAAATGAATAAAATGTCTAATGTAGAAAAAATTACAGCAGGGTAATTCAAAAAAATTGAACTCCTTTTCCAGCCTAATTTCATAAGGTTTTTTTAAAATGGTTTACAAAAAATAATTTCAATATCTTTTACTTTATCTTATAGTTGATCACCCTTTAGTGGAGATAGTATTGTACCTTTTTCAATATTCAAATTGAATCATGTCATCTAGGATCAAAATTTATGTCATCAAGGTAAAAATTTCTGATTTCCTAAAAACACAGTCTTTAAGGAATGTTTCAACGAAACGGATTGTGTTCACTATTCACAAATGGGATAACCCAACATTCATTTAATCCTATATCCTGAAAAATTTCCGTAAGAATAAAAGACATTTATCATCCCATAAAATATAGATCTTATTGTGAATTATTCACTTTTATGAGCTATATATATTATAACACATGTATCCCACATCAATTTCATATTTTTGATAAATATAGACAAATAGAAATCAATATCATTAATGGCTTGTTTTGGTCCAGATATAATAAGATATATCATAATTTATATTTCACTTCATGCATAACCATAGTGTAAAGTTATAATTTACCAACATAAGTAGCCACATATTTTGAATATTACTTTATACCTGAAAAGTATTTATTCCATAAATAGATAGCTTAATATGGAATCTTCTAAAATCATTTCCATATTTAGAAAAATCATAATCAAATTTCTTCCACTGAGGATAGTTTATTGGGTGATGTAATTTAACATCTTTATTTATTTTATTTATGTGTCATGTCAATTGTCTCAGGGTTTCATGAAATCCATATAGTCTTATAAACCATTTAATGAAAGGATAGTTTCATATAGATTTCAATGGACTTGATTCATGTTTCATGTATCAATTTTCACCACGCTTATGGAATTTTATTAGTGATTCATGGCCCTTGTGAAATAATATGCAACCATTTAGAAAAGGATTTATTAAGGATCATACCCAATGAAGGTAAAAAAAATTATCAACATATTTTTAATAAGGAAGTTCATTTTCTTCTAGTAGCATATCATTCATGAGACTAAGTAGTTCTTTAAAGTTGGGGTGAATCCATCTGTTGCAAGCTTCCAAATTATATGACTTCAATACAGGTGAAAATGTTGTCTATTTAGTACAATAAATATACAATGGTCTCTTAGAATAAGTATTTAACTTCTAAAAAAATTGGACAATTTCATCTTCAATTTTAGTTTCAATTTCATCTATACGATCTCTATCATAATTTATACTTATATTCATATCAAATGATCTATAAACAAGAGTATCATCCCAATCGGGGTGCACATTCAGTTTTTCCCATGTTTTATCCAACATTTATTGCTTTGATATATTTCATAATAAATAAAATGTTATTACAACTCTTCTTGGATAATTTATATTGAATAAAAACAATATAAATATGGAAAAATTATTTGATAAGGGTTGTATGAGTAATGTATTTCAAACTTGAAGAACTCTTTAACTCTATATTCATACTCTTTTTTATATGATTAGTGTGCATTAATTCTCAATTCATATCCATCCTATTAGTTCAATAAAATATTCAATTAGTACAAAAAATAAATAAATACACATAATATATTCATAATCAAAGGATAATGTTATATATAATTATGATAAGGGGAACCCAACATTTGAATGTTATTAGTTACTATTCCTAACAACTTATCTTTTTACATAAGGGTGACATGAAAAGAAAAAAACTTGGGGTAAATGTGTCGCTCTTGGTCTAGGTTCTCAATTACATGTTGTGTGGGAAAAAATAGTGGTATTAAATATGTTGGAATTATTTGATGGAATACTTCCCCTGGAAATTATTTTCCTTTATTTTCATTTAATTGTGACTTGGATTTATAAATATTTGTAAAAAATATCTATCCTCAGAACATACAATGTCATGTAATAATTTTATTTTGACACAAGGTCAATGATCATGAAATTTTATGAAACAAATTGATGAATTTGTTATTTATGATAATAGTGAAGTTTGATTCAATGTTTCTCTCTTTTATTTAGATTATTCTTGACCATGTATTATATTAATACCAACAAATATATTTATAGTATAACCCATTTATGAATCCTTATTTCAAAAAAAATTGTATAGTTTCCAATCTTAGGTATATTTTACATATCTTAAAATATCAATTTCCTTAAAAATACCACAAATACATTCCATTAATAAACATTCAAAAAAATTTAGTTAGAATGGATTTCAAATAATTGAGATCTAAAACATTCATATTCCACCTCTAATAGTGACACGAATCACTATAAGTTATCTCCAACATCTAGTAGTCAAAACCTTCATTGGTATATCCCAAAGATTATACTAATTCTTAATAAAATACATACCACATATATTGTTAGGATATATTATAATGAACATTATAAAATTATTCCACTATCTTATAATCTCATATGTGTTTGAGATAAATGTATTTTAAATTCAAAAAATTTATGGGTGACACTGAAAACATCCCTAATGATACACAATATAACAAAATAATAATAAAAATATGTACTTGGAATAATCAAAATAAATAAAGTTAAAAATAAGATGATGAAACTTATACATACCCCCACACCACAAACCATGACTAAAATTTTCCTTGTCCACCCCTTATATTTATGGTAACTAGATAAAAAAATTAATCTGAAAAATATTTTTCCCAACATCTATATTAACCCAGGAAAACACAGTGCACCTTCAATCTCCGAATTCTGATTCTAATATAAAAAGAAAATGAACACTCTAAAATAACATGAAAACTCCCTAGGAATTGACAAGTCCATTATATAACTATTAACCATAATATAAGGTGAAAATAGATTGAATTGAAAAAATGATTTTGTGTCCTCCCATAATGGGAAAACCCTATACCCTTACAACTCCATAGGAACATTATTTAAACCTTATAGTATAATATCATAAATTATATACCTCAAACCTTATATATCAACATGATAATATCCTAAATACATAAAGTAAAACACATTATAAACACCTATAAGAAACACATTTAATATGTATCTCAAATCATGGATAATCATTATCAAAACCATTTGTTCACATTTAAAACAATTTATTCATATTTTTTACTCTAAAAATAAAAATTCAATGTTTATTTTCACAAAAAATGTCCATTTAACCCATTAATCAAGTAATTCCTTAAGAAATAAATTTTATGAAATTTGTGACTATTCATAATCATTTTTAAAACCAATTCACAAAATCCACTACAAAACCATTTCATATAAATAACCAAAAAACAATTAAATATAATGGCCAACTAATTTTTGAATTTGAAAACCCTAAAAATTCGTTCTTCCTTTTAAAATATTTTCAAAGTCAATAGTAAAAAAATATTGAGTTTTGAATCTATATAACCAAAATCCATAATTTTATAAAAGTTTAAAATATAACTTCAAATAATACATATAAAATTAAAACTCCCCAAAAAAGAAAAAAACATAGTCATTCCTTTAATTAAAATCACACTAATTTTCATCAATGTTTTTAAACAACCAACTAATAAAAACATCATTGAAATGAAGATAATAAGTTTCATTGTGTGATGATAAATGGGTTATAATTAGAAAATTGAAATTAATTCATGATTATCTAATATCTAAATAATAAAAATGAGTTTATATAAAATATCAATTAAAACAATAAGATTTATATTTATGAAAAAAAATCAAAATTCATTAATAAGATTTATGGATACACACATCATATCACATCTATAAATTTTTTTACTAATACTTTTTTTGTCATAATCATCAAAAGACATCACCATTATAAAAAACATTAAATCATATATTATTAGTATGTATAGAATTATATATTAAATGGTAAAATCTTGAATCCAATACCTAATGTGAAATGGTCTAATCATGAATCCAATATCCCACTATCTTGGCTTACAAAACAAGCTATTTAGCAAAAAATTGAGACAATGTTAGCGGCGACGCAATCATGACGGGAGAGAAGGAAGGCTTCCTATGTCGGTCTACTAAGGGAGTAGAATATAGGGAAAGGGTGGTAATATGAGGGTTTCTTCACGATGGGGGGTGGTTGACCTAGGCTAAAGACTATGTTGGCGGGGAGGCGATGTGGTAGAAAAAAAAAGAAACAATGAAAACAAAATTATAACATTTTTTGGACCATGTATGCATGAAAGAGGTGATCGATGACACTGATAAATGATAAAGGATGAGAAATAATTACATACCATATATTTGAGGGATTTGATTCATCTAAGAGAATGTCAAGGGGGAGTGGTGACATAGATGAACTTTCATGAGAGATTGAACAGTGTGAGGGAAATTTGTTCAATTAGGGTTCTATTTAAAATATTGGGAATGGTTTTATCATTACTTTCAAACAAGTGCTGATAAATATGGGTTTTATTAGTGCTTTCTTAGTGATGATAAAGACCTATATAATTAATTTTAATAATATAATTAATATAATTTTAAATTTTAAATATTTATAATTGTAAATAAAAATAAAATATATATATATATATATGAAAATAATTGTAAATATATATTTAGAAATATAATTATAGATATATAATTATAATTATAATTATAAAAATAATCTCTTTGTAAATATTTTTATAAATATGTTTATAAAATTATATGTATTTATATATATATATGTATGTATTTAATAAATATATATATATAATATAAATATATTAAATATATACATTATTTAAATATATTAATTATAATATTATAAATATTTAAATATATAATAATATATTTTTAATTATATAAATACTTTTTTTAAAAATAATATTTATTTATTTATATTTATAAATATATAATTTTATAAATATAGTAAATATACATTTATAAATATATATACAGAAATAAATTTTTAAGATTATTAATGAATATATAATTTTAAATACATGAATGTTTAAAAAATTATCAAAATTTAATAATTACAAATGAGTAGACTTTAAAAATATTAAAAAAATGGGTAAGTTTTATTAACTATACAAAATTTTTGGACAATAAAATATGGATATATATTGAAATTAAGATTAATACATATTGAAAATATTAAAACATATCCAATAAATATGTATAAATAAATATTATTAAATGATTAAATTCAAAAAATATTATAAAAATATTAAAAATGAATAAATAATAGTAACAAAAATAATATTAAAAATAAAAAAAATTCCAATTAAAAACAGAATATGTTAAATATATTATATAACTAAATGAAATTCTAAAATAAATATTAAAATTTGAATAAATTAAATAAATATTATGTGTGTGTGTTTCTATAAAAGATTACATTAATTACATAAAATATTTGTGCCTTTGAAATTAAGTTATATATATATATAAGTTTGATATATGTTAAATTGACCAATGATATTATATAATATGTAATGTATTTCAATGAAATAAATAATAATATGAGGGAATAACATCAAAAAATAAAAACTCTTATTAATTGTATAAATAATGTAGAAAATTAAAAATGAATATTTATATATGGTAAAATGGAAATGAATACATATTAATTATATAAGTTACAGATATGTTAAAAAATTAAATGTTTCTGAACAACCCTATACAAATAAATATTAGAAAATTGATAAATGTATAAATATATTAAAGAATGAAAAATTGAAAATGAATTACTTATAAAAATATTAAATATATAATTGAATAATTATGTATATAAAACATTAAAAAAGCATAAATTTATAAAATATTAAATAAATAAATATTTAAAATCAATAAATAATAAAAATAAAGTAAACACACACTTAACATTATCAATGAATAAATTATATTAAATGAATACATGTTAAAAATAATTGAAATTTAATTTTGTGTACATATATATGTTTAAATAATTAATATAATATTTTTAATTATTCAAAAGGATAAATTTATTAAATACTTAATTTATTAATTCATTAATTAATATACTATTTTTCATATATATATATATACATTAAATTTTTTCTTTTTTCGTAATTTTATTCATTTTTATTAATTATAAACGATATATTAATTATTTAATTATATATATATAATTAATATTCTGTTTATTACTATATATATATATTAAATTTAATAAATTTAAGTATAAAAAATTTGGGTTTTGGTCTAGTCCAACTCGTGAACTCATGTTAATATATTTTACATCAATTAAGAGAAAGGGGCTACCTTACAAAGAAAATCATACAACACACAAATATAGGGTATTACTTGTTGAGGCTCATACTCGAGACCTCATCGAGGCCCACTAGGGTAGAGACCACTAAGGTGAGCCCTGAGGTCCCGCATGAATATAAGTTTAAATAAAAATGAATATATATTAATTATGTAAATTACAACTATATTAAAAACAATAAATGTTACGAAAAAGTAGTAAAATTTTGATTAATGAAAATTTTATTTATAAAAATGAATAAATTTAATATACATATAGTAATAAATAGTATATTAATTATTTAATAATTATATTAATTATTTAACAAATATATTCATTTTTATAATTTAAAAATTTGTGTTACTTATTTAATTTTATTTATAATATTTTTTTTCATAATTTTTTAATTTTTTATTAAATAATTAATATACTATTTTTTACTATACAAATATATATTAAATTTAATAAACTATATTTATACATATAATTTAATAATTAATGTTCTTGTTATTAATATATTTCAATATATATATATATAAATATATATCAAAATAGGTCAATATTTAATATATATCAATATATTTTTATATATACCAATTTGATTTTATATATATGTATATATCAATTTATATTTTTATATTTTAATAATTTATATTTCAATATATTTTTTTATATATGATATATGAATTTAATTAGATAAAAATGAATAAATATAAATAAATATCAAAAACAAATAAACTTTAAAAAATGTTAAACAAATAAAAATTAAAAACAAAAAAAATTATTCTATATATATATTTAATATATTCATATATGTAAATATATATTTTTATATACAAAATAAGAATTTAATTATAAAAAATGATTAAATATAAATAAATACTAAAAATGAATAAATTTTAAAAAATATTAAACAAATAAAAGTTAAAAAAATACCAAATATAGTATATATATATTACTATATATTAATATATATTTTTATATATGAAATAAGAATTTAATTATAAAAAATTTAATTAACTGCATTAACCCTCAATAGGGAAGGACTTCTGAGTGTGGAAAACATCAAACTGAATATGCGCTAATGCCTGTAGGGGCCCGTGGAGACTGGACTGTGTTGAGTAGAGGGTGGTACAAGGCCCTCGGGGGCCCATGCATGTAGGTAAAAGTCCATTTAGGTGTGTGAGGAGTGCATGAGGGAGATCATCCCCATAGATGGATTTTAGTGTGCTGGTATAGTGGAATGATATAAAAAGAAGCAGCCAATCATCTGTATGTTTGATGTGTGACTCATGTGTTAGTTTTATCAGCACTATAAAAAAACATGAATAAAGTTTTTATTTTATCAATATCTTTTTAGCACTAATAAATGGTAAATGTTATCAGTGATTTTTTTAGAGCTGATAAAGGAAACCTTTATCGGTGTAATTTTCTACTGTTGAATAATTACAAATCTATACTAGTGCATGTAATGTCTCTATACCATGTTTATTTCCTCACTAGGATTCTTGGCTCTCCTCTTTTGTATTTGTATTCCCCAGGTTATCCCATATAGTTTAAGAGCTTGAATGGATTTATAATCTATTTATAGAGATAATAAGTTTTATTTTTAGTCTCACTTTGACATTTTATGAAGCATGTTTTCCAAATTCACTTAGCCTTTGTGATCCTTGTGTTGTATTAGAGGATTTTTATAATAAAAAAATTATTAATTTGTGTAAATGGCTTTAGCAATCATAATGGGAATCTGAGGACCGTTTTAGTAATCCTTTGGAAAATAGGATGAGAAAACCATAGTGAGAAACCTATGTATAATTATAAGGATAATTCCAAGGACAAGTATAAAAATAACTCTGTGTCTAGGAAAATATCCTGAAATTTTTGTGAATTTTAGAGTGAGTGGTTTCTAATAAATGGAAATCCTTATCTAGATACTTCATTTGGATGTGGTTCTGGAACAGATATACCTAGGGCTAATAAATATGAAAAAGGCATATCGAGCATGGCTCATGAGTTACATGGTACATGACAACTGGCCTTAATGAACACCTTATTTGACACTCATGGTGGATATGATTAGGAAATTCACAAACTCTTTATGAACCTTCATGGTGGATTTGAATAGATGATAACCATGAATAAACTGGTATAAACATAAGTTTTCATAGATTAAAAATAAGATTTCACAATTTATATATCTAATAAATGAATTTTAATGATTTTGTGGTTTCCTAGTAGGATTATTATTGTTGATACAATGTTTTTTGGTTTTAGCCAATGGAGGGAACTTAAAGGAACTAGGTTAATGTAGAATGTGATACATAATGTATTGATTAAAAACCAAATGGTATAATGAGTAGAGTATATGATATTTTGATTATTCCTAATAAATTATCACGATATATGATCAACAGCCTACAATATAGCTAACTTTGAGATTCCCCATAAAAATAAAAGGACGGAGTTTACTGAATTTCAAGTGGTAGAGACTGTGGTGGAAAAAAGATTTTGTTTCTTATATGTCGAGAATATGGGAATAACAGCTCAAGGGAATGTATCAAATGAATAAGAATATGTTTTAGGTGTGGAGAATAAGGGTACAAAGTAAGTAAATTGTGAGGAAAAATGAAAATATAGGTTAATACAATGGATGAGAATAATGGATTACCTAAGGCATCATCAATGGATTAATATTTTAAATGTGGAAAAAATGAGAATTAAACAGAATTATTTCCTAGGGAAAAATATCCATAAGATGATAAAAAAGGTTCTATAAGTAATTGTTTTATTGTTCATAATGAAGAGACTCCAAATGAAAAATGAAAGTAAGGAGGTAATAATAATAATGTGATAAAGCATTTTTAATGATTTAATAATTATGTGGAATGATTGAAATGTGTTTCTACTAGAATATAATAATTATTTGAAAAATGAAATATATATATATATAAGTATTGTTTTATAGAAGATATTTGTTAACTATTTTCAAAAATATGTTGAATAGTAATATAGAACTATAAAATAAATTTAATAGTAATTTGATATTTTACGAAAAACACATGATTGAGGAAAATATAATTTTGATATGTTCTTGATGTTGAAGATGTTATAGTCAATTAAAATTATTTGACTATATGGAAAAAATATAAGCTATATAAAATATCTTAGTGGTTAGAAAAATGATTTGATGACTTTTTATTAATGATGATCATCGTATTCAAGAGAATTTTATAGGATCATGGGTAATTATGAATAGGACCATTACATATGTTTTTCCAATATTTTATAAAAAGGATAGCTCAAAATTTGTGTGAAAACTCATCTTATCCGGCAAGGTCGTTGGGCTTGATCCCATGACTGAAGGGAGATAAGGATGAAGCTTCTACCAATGGACCACATGATTTAATGATTAGTATAAAATAGTTTTCACTTAGAAGTTTTGGAGGTTAAATAATAAGATTATTTTTGGAAACATATTATCGGATTAATTAATTTGGTTTTGGGGGCGAATAATGATTTTTTAGGAGACGTTTTATTAGGTTTAAGTATATATAAACTTTTGGATTAATGTAATGTATTATTTGGTAAGAATTTGATTATGTTTTTGAGGGGAATGTTGAAAGGTTAATATATAACTATTAAGATTAAAACCTTATTTTATATTGAGTTTTTTGAGGTTATTTGGGATATAGGGTCATTTATTTAGGGAATAATTTTGGATTAATTACAAAATTTTAGATATTAATATATTCATTTTGGGAATTATCTTACCTTTTTCAACTATTTTGGTTTTAATAAAGATAGGAAGAATTTCTTACCACTCTTTTATGGATCTTATGATCTATTAAAAGTTAATTTTAGTGCTTCAGGCATAAAAAATAAATTTTTTTCATATTCATTTGTTGGAGTAAGACATGAAGTGGAAATTGATCAAGGCACAACCCAATGATGAAATTATTCTTGTGATGTAGAAAGATATCAAGTATGTATATTTCCTTATATTCTTAGACAGTAAGATAATTCATCAACATTAAGAAAAGGGTCTTGATATAAAAAATAAGTCATATTACCTTCACATTTGATTAATTAAATGGTCTTATAAATCCTCATAGATTTATGTTTTTATGTTCCTTAACTTTTCATTTATCATTCACTTTCTTGTGATCATTATCTTTATCACTCTCTATAATTATTTATGCTTTTCTTCTATGTCCATATCTTTACTTATTACCAATTTTCTCATATGTGGAAACCATTTTATGTGATTAATTTCATGATTAAATTTTCCTTTTTAAGAGACTTTTTTGTTAACCCTTTGTACGATGTGGGTTTTTTCATAAATAAATTTTCAAAACCTTGATTCCTAACATCCTGATTAAATTATGAAGATGAAATTTATTTATGTGGGGTAGAATATAACACCATTTGATTCTAAAAGATGAATTTATTATTCAATACTATATATTACACACAACACTAAGATAATAATATAAGTTAACACCCTGATACATTGAAATATATTTATTTTTAAATAAATTAAATCTCCTTGATAGCTTGTGATGCACACAACACTGTGTTTAAACAAAATGTGATACTTTTTTACAATATTATTATTTAACCATGGACATTGTAAACTAGTAGTTAAGTTTGAGGGTATGAATAAGACTAAATAAATTTTTAAAATTATATGGTTTTCATGTGACCAAAATAAATTCAATGAATATGTATTTATTGGAAATAAAATAAGATTCATTTAAAATAAAAATAATTTTTTTTGGAAAACCTGTATCTTTCTAAAATGTGGTTCAGTCACACATTACACACATGATTTAAAATAAATTTTTAACAATAGTCTAAAATTTATTTTATAAATTCACTCAATTTTTTAATTCATTATATAAAAAGTTTCTTAGGTCTCATTTTTTATTTTTTTTTTGAAAAGTTTCATTTTTTGATGTGTAGTGAAAAATACTAATTTTTATTAAAAACATCTTTTTAATTTCAATAATTTTCAAGAACCATTTTTTTAATGTGGTTTTAAAAGTAAAATTAGTTGATTAATATATTTATAAATCAAAAATAGTTCACTATAATCAATTCCATATTTAATTTTGATATAAAATGTTTTCAAACTTTTGAATTTTTTCCTTTTAGAAATCCATTTTTTTAAATGACTACAGGTTAAATTTTAAATAGAATGATTCCAATTATGTAAGTTTAATTCATAAAAATATATTATATATTTATAATTAAAAAAATTATATTATATAATTTTTTGAACATAATTTTTTACCATAATTAATGACAAAAACTATAAAAATTATTGACTACAGTTTAGGTAGAAACAACATTACTAAGAGGTTAAACTAAAATGATAAAGGTTAAAAATGACCTAAAACATGTCTAATTCATATTTTATGGTAATATTAAGACCATATACCTTATAATTTTAAAAATGGTTTATTTTTCAGCCTTTTTATGAAAACAATATGGGTGTTATTCTTTCCTTTCAAAAATACCATGTGTTTCCTCACCCCTGCTTATAAAAGGAAGCCCCCTCTCCTATCCTTTACACACATCCAAAACAAATTTTTTCATACATTACCTACCAAAATCACTCCATTAATTCCATAATATCATCTTGAAATAATTTTCTCTATCATAAATCTAACCTATAAATGTTTTTAATGCAAACAAAAAGAAGTTTTCTAAAGAAGAGGTAACGTCCTTACCCAAGTATTTTATTTTATTTCATCCTCCATCTCCAAAAAATATTATTAAAACATGATGATATAATAAAGAGAGTATTTAACATATAATTATATGTTTTTATATTATGTTAAATAACTAAACCCATATTCACCTATCTCAAATAGAAAATGAAATTGTTGATCGTGTGTATGGAAGACTACCGCCTCACAAACTGATGTAATTTGTTTTCCATCACCACTTATCATGGATGAATATAATGGAGTATTTAATATATATTATTTATAATAAAATTTTACTCCATTAATTATGATATCACATATACCTTCTTACTTTTAATTTTATAGAAAATATGATAACGTCACACGTGTGTACGGTGGACTACCACCTCACGAAGCGTTGTGAATCATTTTTCACATACACTTTACATGGATAGTAATAAAGGATATGTTTAATGGACATATGTGACATATATTACATAATATTTATTATATAAAATAAATTTACCATTCACTTTCGTTACCCTTTCATTCGTTAAATAAATGATAACGTCCATCGTGCGTACGTATAGCCGACCATCTCCTAGAATCAATGTGATTCATTCTCCATGTTCAAAATAAAATAATGATTATAAATAATAATATTTTATATAAAAATCATATTTATAACATTAATATAATTATTTATATGATGTAACTATATCCTACGTTCAAAATCCATAAACTTCATGAAAAAACACGGATAAAAAACAAAGCAATTAACACCCAAAACAGTAGTGATATTAAAAGATTATTAACGAATGAGTAATAAGATGTTATCAAAGGATCATATATGATATTATAAATATTTATATTTATATTTTATAATTTAATAACAATTTTAAAACCACTATACATGTGGTTAAATAATTCTTAACTACAGGGATGCATGGGGTAAGGGGTTTCTTAACACAATTTCCATTAATTGGGTTATATGACTACTTAATTTATTATATTATTAAAAAGTTACATGTGACCTGAATGTTGATTTATTTATTTTATATTTAAACTTTTATTTTTGTGGATATAAATTTTTTACACATAATCACCACATTTATTAACTCCCACCTCAATGATAAGAACTTTTTAAGGCGTATTTGTCTCTGTCTTCTTCATTTTAGTAATATGATATGTTATTCACCTATATCATTTTCTGAGGTGTATACACTTCCTGTTTGTCATTTTATATCATTAATATCATTATATTTAGGATATTTAATTTTCAATTTGATGGTATACTTTAATGGGTCTCATGATTCCAAGGTTTCCAATGTGGTAAAGTTGTAATGTTATAATCTCATTGTTTATCAAGATTGTTTATGATTGTACATTTAGTGAAGATATATTATGTTCCACTTTTAAAAAAATTAAATTATTTTATTACCCACTGGTTATTATTTATGAATAAATTTTTTCTCTTCACTTTCCTCTATTTATGTACTCAAGACCAGAAAATAATGTTTTTAAAGAAAACCAACTTTATTTCTCTCTTCAGTTGATAACCCTTTTCCTTCTATGTCTATTTTTTCAAAAAAATTAATTTTTTTAATGTTCTTATATGATTGTTTAAACATAATTTTAACCTTTTATATTTTCATAAAAAAAAATTAAAATGAATTTTGAATTCATTTTAAAAAACATGGCCATTTTTCAATTTATTGAAAAAGTGAAAGGAATATTTGTTTTAAATATGTATGACATGAACGGAATTTCAGACTATCAATACCACAAAATGTTTTAAATATTCCATTATTTTTTATAAATTTTATTTTCAATGAATCTTATTTCTATAATATATTTTCAATTTTTTTCAAAATTTTATTTTCAATGAGGAAAGGTTATTTTAACCATGAATTTTTTTAATCTTTTTTGTATTCATCAATGATAAAAACCCTTGATATTATGGATTACATATGAATTTTATATATATGTGTCTTAAATATATACCTAGTTTAGTTACCCCAACTATAATAATAGGGAGTTAGTTTCTAACTTTATTATATTTTCATAGATATAATGGGAGGAATCCTAAAGGAATGATCAGTTTATTAGTTTTAGAGAAATAGATACATACATGAAACCCATTTTTACATTTTTAATAGAAAATAAAACATAATACATACTAATTTAACTAAATATATGAAAAATAATTCAGTGATTTATTATTCATATCCTAGGTAAAGGAAACAAAATTAGGTTAAGCTCCAATGCTCAATAGGGGTTAAATATAGTAGAACCTATAATTAATCAATAAATAATAATCAATATGGAATGGTAAATAACCAAAAACACATGTCATTTAATTAATAATAGGGATATCATAATTAGGTAGGCCATAATAAATATGTAAGGTTAAATAATTAAATACACATTCCATTTAAATATCTTGGCTTCATGAATAGATAAAGCATTATCAATATGAAAAGACAAATAACTAAACCCACATGCCATTTAAATAATAATATGAGAATGAAATGTGTCCAGTGATAACATCATTGTGAAAATTTTTGATATAATAATAATAATAAATTAATTATCAAAAAATTTAATGCTTAATTATTGTACGTCATGATCTCAAACATCATTATACCTCTACCTTCTAGACCTTTCACAATAATGTATATAAATATCGGTAGAAACCATTTAAATTTAGCCAACTGATATGTCTCATGAAACCTACAGATGCATCTGGGGGATATATAATTCCATGTATCACCTATATCATTATGTCCAAATCTTTCCTAATATATTTAATATTTTTTATATTTTAGGAACAATGTGTCCTATCATCAAATATCTTAATTGAGTATAGGATATCGATTTATCAATATTTCCCCATTTAATCAATTAACATTCAATGTAAAAAACTTATATAAAAAATGGTATAGTTTTTTTAAAATAATAATATAGATAATAAAAGAAAATGTATACTTAAAATAAATTTAATATCTAATAAATAAATTTCACCAGAATGTTATTGTTTCAGTATAATGTTAATTGTCATAAAAGAAAGTGAGATTGTTAAATACATTTGACCACTTATAGTTTTTCATGTCGAATACCCTTAGATTAAATAATTAAAATTAAACTTAAAATACCCTGAATTATGATATTAATTGTCAAATGGATAGTATATACACAAAATAAATAATTTTTTTGCATAGCATTACAATATGCCTTAGTAAAGGGAAATTGAGATGAGGTCTCTTACCTAACACTTCCTATTGGTTAAACATGATTTAACACATTTTAATGTTATTTTAAAAATGTTATCAACTTATAAAAAACCATATTAATATTTATAACATTATATATAATCATATTACAACATATTATCACATTTTCTGTTTTAATAGTTCATTATTTTCATTGTTTTGGGTGTTAATTGTTTGGTTTTCTCATGCATGTTTTGTCATTAAGGTTCTAGTTCTTATTCATATTATATAGTTTAATAATATTTATAATAATAATCATGAAATAATTATAATAATAATACATCAATTATACTTTTAATAATAATCGTGAGATATTTTTTTGAGAAATAATCTATGTTACGATCAGGGAGACGGTATGTCATACATACGGATGAGTTAGGATTCCATTTTCAAAATACAATTATAGAAAAATTGTAGGTAGTATTTGATTTTAACACAATGATCATAATATCATATTTTTTGTTTAAATTTACTTATACATATCATCCTTGTTTTTTGGTGGTGAAAAGAGAGTCACATCACTTTGTGAAGGTGGTAGTTCATACATACACGGATGATTTTTTCATATTTTAGTGAATGAAAAGGTATGAAAGGAAATGATATATTATCATTTTAGAATTATAAATACGTCATAAAAATAATAATTATGTCATTTATATCACATATATTCATTAAAATTATCCTTATTATCTTCCACATAAATTGTTCATGAAAAACAAATCACTTCACTTCGTGAGGCGGTAGTCATTCATAGACATGAGTGACATAATCGTATCCCCTATGAAATGGAAATTAAAAAAAGGAATATATGATATAATGAATACATAAGTAAAATTATGATATAAATATAATTAATATTCATTATATTCATCATCATACCCAGCCATGAGAGGGGGTAATGGAAAAAATTAATGACATCATTTTGTGAGTTGATAGTCTGTCATACACACGAATGATGATTTAGTAACACATTCGATGGAACCGAGGATGGTTTTAGGACATGAAATTAATATAAAAGCATATAATTATATGTAATATACTTATTTAATTATATAATCATGGTTTAATAATAATTTCAGTAGGTGAAGGAATAATTAATATAAAAACGCTTGTTGAATAATGTTACCTCTTATTCGGTTAACCTCCTCATGTTTGCACCAGATCCTTCCAAATTTGGATTTATGACCAAAATAAGGCCTTCGGGGTGAGAGAATAATTTTTTTGATTTTATTTGTTTAGTTGTTTTTTGTTACAATTTTTTAAGGTTTTAATATGAGAGGAGAGGGGGCCCTTTTATAATTTAGGTGAGTGGCGCGCTTGTGATGTTTTCAAAAGAAAAAGGTTAACCTATGTTTTTCACATGGAAATGGGTCTAAATTGGATTATTATTAAGCCTTATTCATGATGAGGTATAAATATGTCTATAAACTAGATTTTAGATAAGTTTTGAGGTTATTTTAAAAAATATCTTTTTAGTTTATCTAAATGATAATTCCATTTTTACCTTAACTGTGGTAAATAATTATTATTGTTTTTACTATTAATTATGGCCAAAAAATAAGTTGATCTTATTAGATAATATAAATTATAATGGTTATAAATATAGAATCCATTATTATAAATTCCATTAACATAATTTGAAATGGTTAATTTAAAATTAATCATTAAGATGCGATGAGAAAGCGGGGTTTCAAAGACAACATGTACAAAACATTACTATGTTTTTAAATTAAAATTCTATATAAAAATGATTAAAATGAAAAAAATTGGAAAATATATATATAATTTAAAAAAATAACTTTAAAACCAATTCATATTATAATTTAACTATATAAATAATTTAAATAATAATCAGTTTTTAAATAAAATTTAGTATTTTTCACTACTCGTTAAAAAAGAATGAATTTCTGAAAAATCCCAAAAATTCACCCTATAATAATTTTGATATGATTATTTAAAAAAACTAAGCTCATTATATCAAATAATTATTCTATTATTGTAAAATTTTAATTTTATATTATGTGTGGAAAGTGCGACTAAAATATCTTTTAGAAAAATATACAATTTTTTAGAAAATATTTCTTTTTCTTTTAAATGATTCATAGTTTATCACTAATAAAAAGATAATAATAAATTTCAAAATTTAGATAGTATTATTTAAAACCTCCAATTTAAAGGATATTTTAATATGGTATAATATATTATGTTTCATTTCAACTTGGGGTTGCATGTTCTGTAAGCTATCAAAGAGATAAAATTTAAGGAAATATATTTCATGGATTATTTAATATCAATGTTTTTTATCACATAAACTATTGAATAAAATGTTATTATTTTATAATTTTATAGTTTTACATTCTCCCCACCTTAAATAAATTGTTTCCTTACAATTTAAAATTGATCTCAGAAATTAATGGTTTACCATTTTTGTAAATCCCACATATTAAAAGCATTAACAAAACATAATATTGATAAGAGATAAAGGTAAATAAAAAGTTCATCTAGAATAACACATGATGAGGTTTCTAATTAAGTGATCGTAGGTGGAAAGTGAATTTATGAAGATGGAATAAATTCATAAATAAATATAGAGAGTGATAGAGATCTTTGATCACAAGAATTTAAATGATCAATAGAAAGTTAATTACCTTAAAACCAAAAAAAATAATGAATTAAAATACAAATGGTTCAACATAAATGATAGAATTGGGATAAAAATATTTTTTCAATATCCTTTTCTTAGATTTGAGTTGTTCAATTATTGTCTTAAAATATATGTAAGTATACTTACTTGATACATTTTTATTTCATAATAACACTTTCATGATTTGGTTATGCCTAAATTAATTTCCAATTCATCACCTAATAAAATAAATGAATATCTAAAATGAAGTTTTTACACCTAAACCACTATAATTCACCTTTATTGGGTCTTAAGATCCATAAAAGAGTTACAAGTCTTTCTAAGTGTCCCTAACTATTTTCCAAAATCAATATTCTTAGAAAAATTTACCTAATATAATACATTAATATATAAACACTAGATGTAACCCCACCAGTTCATCATTAATATCTACCCATAAAATCATTTAACAAAAAATAATGGCATATTAATTAGGACATCATGTAATCCAGTGGTAGGAACTAAACACTTATTGTCCTTTGGTTTTGGGTTCAAGCCCCACGACCTTACCATACATAATGGGTTTTTACCTCACATAAGGGTTGTCCTTTTTTTTAAACTACATTAATATAAATTCGATAACATTCCCTAAAAATAGAAGGCAAATCCTTCAAATAAAATTAATCCTTAAATAAAATTTTTTGTGTTGTTTTCAATACATCTTATTTTTTCTCTTAAAGTCTAATAATCTCATTTTAGAATTTATTAAAATGTCATTAATGATAAAATTAACCCTAATTGTTATTAATACCTTTAAATAGGTGTCTATAAATTGTTAATTCATTATTCCTAAAATAATTTTTTCACTAAAACATATATTAAACCCATGTGTTGTATTCCCATGATTTTTTTCCAAAAATATCCTTAATCATGTAATATTCATACCACAAAAATTTTCGAAAGGGGTTTTTAAGACTTGGATCTTATGATCAACCTTAAAATCATAAACTCATAATGGTATCCATTAATCGTAATTAAAGGAATACATATTTGATTAAAAAATTTAAAACAATTATTAGATGTTTTATGATTCTTATAATTATAATACCATTGGAAAAATACTTATACAATTTAATTCATGAATCACAATACATAAATATTTCATCCATTTTATTTCAAGGAAGGTACTTACATGGTCAAGGGTTTAACCATTATAAGAGTTAATTGATTAAGATAATTCCTAGGTTCTCTATATTTAAGATAACAAACTATAAATAAATCCCAAGAATGATTTTTTTTTTCCTTCCATCACATTATTCATTTTTCATCAACAATACTATTCTTTATACCCTTATTTTACACACATAAATCATTTTATCATTCCATTGAGACACTTTCCTTGGTGTATCATTTCACATTTATAACATTAATAAAATTTATCCTTCTTTTTTCCATGGTCTCCACCACTTGATCTCTTCATGAACTATATCCTACTATTCTTTGGTCGGTCTAGAATTTGGTTAAGGTATTGGTTGTTAATAATATTTCAATATTAATGAGTATGCATAATCCTGATTTATTTCACTCGTGTTATCATTCAATTTTTTTGTTCATAGTTACCACATTTTCCATCATGTTCAATGTTAACTTAATTATTTTTGGTTCTATCCATTGACTAAAACTAAAAATTATATTGTGAGAAACAATAATCATAGTAGGGAAAACCATATAATAATCTATAGGATTTCTAAATCATAACACATTATTTTCAATATAAGACACATTAGGTTTAGCCTAGGTAATTCATTTTCATCATCTATTCAAATACTTCATCATTTTTTGTAAATAAAATGTGAATTATCCTATGCATATCCACCAGAAGTGTCAAACCAGGTGAGTAGTAAGGATCATTTTCATTCACCAGGTGATTATTGGGTTAAGGATAATGCACCATTTTCCGAGTAATTTCCACTAAGTACCTCTATTCTATAACCACATCCAGTATTTGTATCCATACAGGGATTTATTCCAAGGAAAACCACATAAATACTTCCTTACCAAAAAATTATGATGTTCTTATATACTTGTTCTCAGAGTATATCATTTTTTTCATTCCATAATATATTTTTCCCTTAATATTGTTCCCAATGATTCTACTAAACCTCCTATGATACCAGTTGTAAGAACCACAACACCAGTAACCCGGATCTTGGGTTTTAATTTATTACATTGACATAGATATAATAGGTCAAATACCAAGGCCCAACCATTTTATCATTTTTGGAGAACCAACTATATATATGATAAACATTTTACATTGGTAATATAAAATAAAAGATAATACATAACAATATAAAAAGAACATATTATTTGTAAACTCATTGAATGATTTCTACTTCATAATTTAGGGAAAGTAAAAAAAATAAGTGTGTTATCAAATTCTTAGTAAGTGTTAAGTAATGTTGAAGATCTAATAAATTAGTAAATAATAGTAAATATGACATGGTAAATAATTGAACACACATTCCATTTAATAAAAAACTTATCTATCATAATTAGGTATCTAATTGTCAATATGGAATGTTAAATAACTAAACACAGATTTCATTTAAATAACTTGACTACATGAATGGATAAGGAATAATCAACTTGTCAAGGTATATAAATGAATACACATTCCATTTAAATAAAAATGAGGGAATGAAATGTATTCATAGATTATATCATTGTGAAATATCATGAATATTAATAATAAATTAATTATCAATTAAGTAAATTCTTAATTATTATACTTCCTGATATCAAGCATCATGATACCTCTATCATCATGACCTTACACAAGATGTTTTTGAGGTATATATAGAATCCTCTTTAATTTGGATTTCTAATTTGTCTCTTGAGACATAAAGATGCATCAAGGGGATATATAATTCTAGGCACAACCCATTATCACATATCCAAATCATTCCTCATATATTTAGTAATAAATTCAATTTCATAAACAATGTTCCTTATCATCAAATATCCATATTGAGTAAAAGATAAATATTTATCAATATTTCCTCAGTTAATAAAATAAATTTCAAAGTAATCACCATATGTAAAAAATGGTATATGTTTTAGAAAATAATAACATTCATAATAAAATAATGTAAATATTTAATATTAATTTAAATTATAATAAAAAATGACCACTAGAATGTGTTTATTTCAAGAGAACGTTTAAAATCACAAAATAATGTGATAATTTTCAATAAATTTTACCATGTGGAAATTTTCAAGTTAAATAATATTATCATAAATAATTCCAAATGAAACATAAAATACCATGAATTATCATATTAAATTTCAAAGTGGAATTATATACCCTATATAAAAGAAATTGGGTGCATAAACTTATAATATGCCTCAATGACGGAAGATTGAGATGAAGTCCCTTACTTCATGCTTCATTTTGGATGAATGTTATTTAACCTCATTTAAAGTGTTTTTAAAAATGGTATTAACTTATAATAGAACCATATTAATATTTATAATATCATATATTATCATCTTATAATAGATTATCACATGTTGTTTATTAATCTTTCATTATTTTCATTGTCTCTGGTGTTAATTGCCATGTTGCTTAATGTGTGTTTTGTCATGAAGGTTCTAGTTCTTGTGAATATAATATATACTAATCATATATAAGATAATAATCATGAAATAATTATAAAATTTATGAATCAATTATACTTTTAATACCAATCCTAATCTATTATTTTAATAAATTAAGTATGTTATGATCATGCAGATGGTAGGTAGTACGTACTCATGGGTAACGTTTCCATTTTCTGATGATCATTATGGAAAAAAGGTAAGTGATATTTTACCTTTACATAATTATCATAATATAATATTATTTATTTAAATATTGTTATATATATCATTCATGTGGTTTGGTGATGAAAAGAGAGTTACATCACGTTTTGAAGGTTTTAGTCCACACGTACATGAACGATGTTATCATCTCTCAGTGAGTGAAAAGGTGAGAAATGAAATGATATATTTTATTTTAATAATGATAAATATTTCATTAATATAAAAAATAATTAATTTATAACATTTATTCATTAAAATATCCTTATTATCTTCCGTGTAAAGCATTACTGAAAAATCAATCACATTGCTTCATGAGGTGGTAGTCTGTCGTACACATGAGCGACGTTATCGTATCCCATACAGAATGGAAAGTGAAAAAATAAATATAATATATAATTACTCTAGAGTTAAAATTATTTTATAAATATCATATGTATACTTTATATCTACCATCATACCCAATCGTGAGATTTGGTAATCGAAAACTGAATGACATCGGTTCATGAGGCAGTAGTCTTTTGTACACATAAATAATGATTTCATAACCCATTTGATGAAATTAGGGATGTTTTTGGTCATTAACATAACATTAAAACATATAAGTATACATACTATTATTATTTAAATATATCATAATGTTTTAATAATAATTTAAGGGGGTGGAGTAAGAAATAAAATAAAAATTCTCATTGAATAACTTCACCTCTTCTTCGGGTAACCTCTTTAAGATTTCACCAAATCCTTATAAGTTTTAATTTATGAAAAAAATAAGTCATATATAATGATGGTAGGGATTTTGTAAAGTTATTTGGGTTATTATTTGAAGAAAAAAATGGTTTTAGGGTGTTAAGAAGATAGTATATGGAGTGGCATTTTTTAAGTGAGGTGAGTCTCACTCTTGTAATTTTTGGAAATGAAAAATATATTCCCTTATTTTTCAAATTTAAAAAGTTTCAAAATAGATTATTAAAGAGAATTATAAATTTTATGGTCTGAATATTTCTATAAAATATATTTTAGTGATGTTTTTAGGTCATTTTATTCCTTGTATTTTTAGTTAACACCCAATAAACCCATTTTTACCTTAACCGTGGTAAATAATTTATAATATTTTTAATATTCATTAAGGGAAAAAATTAAGTTGACCTAATTAGAAAATATAAATTATTATTATTCCAAATATTGAATCCATTTTTCCAAATTCTATTAAAATAATTGTAAAATTTTAAATTTTTAATTAATTCCACATAAGTCATGAGAAAGCGGGTTTTCAAAGAGAAAATGTTCAAAGGTTTACGACATTTTTATAACAAAATAAAACATAAAAATAATTATAATTAACCTAATTATATTAATAGATATATAATTAAACTAATTTTACATTAAAACCAATTTAAAATATAATTTATGTTTATAAAAAATTAAACTAAAATGCGATTTTCAATTAAAATATAGTATTTTTCACTGTTCATTAAAAAATTAACAATTTCATAAAAATACCAAAAATTCACCATAAGATATTTTTGATATAGTAATTTAAAAAATTAAGTTCATTTTACCAAATAAGTTTTCTAATAATGGTAAAAATTAAGTTCAAATTATGTGCACAAAGCATGTCTAAACCGCCTTTTAGAAAAAAAATAATGTTTTTCAAAAAAACATTTCTTTTTCATTTTAATGGTTCTTATTTTGTATTTGATCAGTAGATAACCATAACATTACAAATTTATTTATTACTATTAATACCCTTTAATTTAATGGATAGGTTATAACGTTATACTATATTACCATTCATTTCGACTTGGGATTGTGTGTTCTTCAAGTTATCAAATAGATTAAATGTAATGAAATATATTTTTAGAGTTATTTAAGCTCAGTATTGTAAAGACCTTGATTTTCCATGTAATTTTTTTTTATTATATGGAATTATTAAAAGTTTTTTAAAATTTACAACGCTTGATTTGGAGGCCTGGTGTACCCAGAATGAGTTCTTGAACATTTTTTAAGTACGTTTAGTAAAGGCATGGGCGACATTTTCTAACTTTTGAACTGGAGTTCGAAATTAAAATTTTTAGGGCATTGTTGAATCTGCAACACTGGGATTCTCTTAAGAGAGACTTCACTTCGACCACAGTAGGTCTGGAGGAAAAGTTAGATTGTGGACCTTTTAAAATAATAATAAAATAACTTTGTTATTTTATTTTATTTCTTTCTCTTCCTCTAACGGACAAGCAGCGGAGTGGGACCAGTGACATGTCAAGACATTAAATGGCTTGACCCTTCAAATCATGTGTTATATCATTGTTTGAATTTAGTAAGCTTCCTATTAAATGAACCCAAATAAATTTCATGAGTTTTGTCACCCTCCCCCCTCTCCTATTTATATGGAGCGTGGGGAGAGGTATTGACACTGCTTCACCAAGCAACGAAGTGATGATAAAGTGAAATGACGCCAACATTGGAGGATGAAGCTGGTTCTAGTAGTAGGTGATGAGCGCCACCAAAAGACAAACACTAACCCCCTTCCTCAATCGTGGTTGTTCTTTATCGTTCTCGAGGTAGAGATTTATCTTGTTTTAAATTCTAAGAGATTGTTGAATTCTTTATCTCCCTCATGTTACCAAGATAACGCGGAGGCCACAAGCCAAATGAACAAGGCCTGAACCCTCTGCCTTTTGTTGGAATTGATGCATTCTTCATGAGTATTTTAATTCAGGTTGGATGGAACTCGGAACGTCAGATGATGGCAGCCGCCAGCAACGGCCGACTGCGAAGGTTGTGGGGGCACGTCATCGTGCACCGCCAGAGAAGGGGGTTGTGTCGATGTCGCAGCGGGTAGTAGTGTCCGGCACTGGCTGACCATGAATGAAGGCGGGGCGGTGTGCCATTGCGCTCCACCAGAGGATCCGCGACTCCGATGCCACAGCGGCGGGACACGCAGCCGGTCCCGCGGGTGACCTGGAAGCTCCCCTTAGGCACTGCCGCTTCTCCTTCCAAATGGGGAGTGGGTCGGTCCCCTTCCATTCTAGATCAAGAGGACCATGCAAGACAACGTGCCATGCCCCATCGCAGGCCGAGCCGTGCATTCCAGTGGGTCGTGCCCCATCGCGGGCCGGGCATCACAAGCCCAGCGGGCCGCACCTCTACGGGTCGGGTCATGCAAGCCCAGTGGGCGGCCCCCATGCGGGCCGAGCCACAACCCCTTGTGGTTCAGGCCGAACTGCGGCCCAGTGGTCCGAGCCCACCACGGCCCAGCCTAGCCGAGTTGGGTCCAGATTGGGTTGGGTCAACCCGACCCTGGTCAGGTCGGATAGGACTCGAACCCAACCCGGCCCAGTTTTTCTTAAACAGCCATAACATGAGAACTGGGCATCCATTTGACAAAAAATATGTGGCGTTGAGAACCTTGGAGTGATATGGTCCTTTTTTTATACTCCACTTGAGTTTTGGATATAGTTGGAGTACGACCATGTTGGATCGAACCTGAATCCAATCGCGCCCTCGGAACTAAAATGATTATAACTCACATACTAAGCGCTCGATTGACGCACCGTCTGTCATATTGGAAGCCTTGGGACATGAAAGTCCTTTGGGTTACTCCTTTTTTAAGCTTAGTGGTGTTCTAGGTACGACCGATATCTCGAGGGGCAAATTCTACGAAACACAAGCACACCGGGTCCGAGGAATCCTGTGGAAGGTTGTAACGTGAAGAAAGAACATCGATCATCTGTGTATCAACATCATTCGATCTTTTTTGGGTCCGCATATATCAGATATTGTGTTTGTTAACTCTCAACAATCATATTTGGGTCAATGTATACTGATCCTGTGTAGGTCAGATCCTGTGTGGGTTAGCGGGGGTTATTACCTATTGATCATGTGTGGGTCAAAAGAAGTGTCTCTTAATAGAATAAGATGATCTAGCTGACAACTAATTATTTATATTTCAATACATAAGATATAGCTTGTGTGAGCTGAGTCTCTTGTCTTCGTGGTGATACATGTGTTATACTTCTACCTTCTTGGTGTTACATGTGTGGTTCTTCTATCGTCATGGTGTTGTCTTCATGGTGTTACCTATGTGGTACTTCTATCTTCGTGGTGTTACTTGTGCGGTACTTCTACCTTCATGTTGTTATATTCTTGTTATTAACATGATGGTATTTATATCTTTGTGGTGTTACCTGGGTGGTACTTATACCTTTGGGGTGTTACCTTTGTGGTATTCTTCCCTCATGTATGAGATGAGTATATCTTGATAACTTAGGTATATGTGTGGGAATATACCTAAGTGGAGTTAATGTCTATCACTTCGTGCTTTGAGTTTGGGGTCTTGTTTTGTGGTTTTTCCATTGTGGAACTCTGGAAGACCTACGGGGGTCTCGGGGTCCCTACTAAGTATTGTTATACTCACCCCTGCACGGGTTACACCCCCACCTTGTTGTGTCTTGTGCAGACGACGTAAAACGTTAATCGAGGTTGTGGGATCCAGGACTGGACGGTGCTCGGAGGAGGACCATTTGGTGTTACATGAATCAGGGAATATTGATCATGGGTTGTACCTACCATTCATGTAGGATCCTTTTTGGATGATCCAAGAGCTATTTTTCACTTTTCAGTTGTATTTTTACTTTTCAGTTGTACTTGTACTTTTTAGTTGGGCTTGTATTCCGGCCCATTACTTTTGGAACACTTTTTACTACAGCAGTTTACTTCATGGTTGCATATTGTTGTGTTCTTGGAATGTGTGTCTATACAGGTTAAAAGGATATGCCTTCCCATTTTAGGGATACGCCTTTTCGGTGCTAGTCGCCAGCCCCTGGCCTATGGATGGCGGGCTTGGGGTAATCATGGCACAGAACCTGAGGGATGGGTCATGACAAATTGGTATCAGAGGAGTCGGTTCTACCAAAGAACTAGGACTCTGGTATTTTTTTAGTGGAAATAGTGTTATGTGTTATGAGTGTGGTTTTCAGATTGGGGAATCCTATGTTGGTGCGACAGCCAATTTAACCATACACCAGGACCCTGAATTAAGATTTCCGACTTAGTGCACATAAACATAATTGCATGTGTTTTTAAAAGTTTTTCATGTGATATCTTTGAGTCAGCTCACCAACTATAAATTATTGACTGTGGCGCACCTGTTATCTTTCAGGATGCTTCCACGAATACAACCAACCATGATTCATGAGAGAGTACATGATGACGAACTACCAAGTGATGAGGCCTCGGTGTATGGCCCTCTTACGGTGTTATCTCCTTCATGTGGTGTACCATCAGCACCACTACCTGTTGGGTAGTCGTTACCACTATCCCCACCAGTAGAGGATACATGCCGACTGACCTCATTGCAAGAGTTTTAGTGGTAGAGACCTCCGAGGTTCTGAGGCAAGACGGACTCGCAGGCGGATGGGGACTAGCTAGAGGTTGTGGCTAGAGTTTTTCACTTAGTTGGGACACCAACTGTTATGATGGTGATTCTGGATACCATTCTCTTCTAGGGAGAAACTAGAAGATGGTGGAGTCTAACACTCCAGATAAATGATGAGGAAACCCTCATCTAGTTGGACTTTGAGGTCCTTTTCAGGGCAGAGTTCGTCCCAGCGAATCTACGCTCAGTGCAAATACAGGATCTGTTGCACTTACATTAGGGCAGCATGACTGTGGCCTAGTACTCGGCGAGGGTCACTGATCTCTCTCACTACTCTACCGACATGGTACGGGAAACTTTCTTACGGTCCCAGACCTTTGAGAAGGGTATCTGATGGGAGATCAAATCATCAATGATATCCCTCAAAATTCTGATGCAGGATGGGGTGCTAGAGAGAGCGCCTTTTGTGAATATATTCCTAGCTGAGCATGCACCCACAGCGAGAGATACCACCGGATATCAGGTAGCATAGTCATCTGCAGTAGGCAGCTGACAGATGATGCAGGGCCCCAAGCGGGCCTGAACTTCTAGTGGATGACCTCAGGATACAGGGTCAGTAGTGCGGGGCTCACGGGAAAGAGGAGGAAAAATTAGGAGCAGTCAGTGCTACTCATGCGATGGGCAGGGTTACATGGCTCGTGACTTCCCGACATGCCATACAGATGACCAGTACACAATTAAGAGACCAACGATATAGAGGCAGATATTTGATCGGGGAGTTCTGCATGTAGTAGGCGGATGTGGTAGAAGAGTGGGTCGTGCAACAAGTGGTTGCCGGAGATTCAAGGTTCTACCACCACTACCTTTAGGTGGTCCACCCCCACCACAGGGACTAGGTGGATAGGGACGAGCCCAGCTTCGAGCAGCTGAGTCATATGACCAAGACTCTCCAGAGATGATTAGAGATATGATCTGTGTCTACTCCACCTTAGTTTCAGTACTTATAGACATTGTTTTCACCCACTCTTTTATTTCCACGGCCCTCGTTTGAAGCTTGGAGAATCTGGTGGAGTAGTTGGCTTGATCCTTATGCCTAGAGACTACTATGGGAGTGGATTCTACAATTAAACACTAGTGTTGGTAGTGTGAGATTACATTATGATGTGAGAGCTTCAACTGGGATCTTCTAGTAGTAGTGTTGAGGCCTTATGACGCCATATTGGGTATAGACTAGTTATCCACTATCCAGGCCTAGATTGACTGTATTAGGTAAAAATTGCAGTGTTTCTATGAGGATGGGATTATGTTTTCATTTACTGGTGATAAGGGAACTTTTGCAGCACAAAATGTACTTACCCAGAGGAGGGTGTAGCTGATCACACATTAGTTGTCTAGCCTTACCCTCGGAGCAGTAGATGTTGAGAGTCCAAGCTATCCTGTTGTGGTGGACCAGTAAGTCTATGTCTTTCCTGATGATGTTTCAAGACTACCTCCATGAATAGTGGTAGAATTTTACATCGACTTGTACCCTGGGAAGACACCAATATCTACACCAGCACATCGTATGGATCATGCAGAGCTTCTTGAGTTACGGGTAAAGTTGGAGGACTTGCAGAGGAAGGGGTTCATAAGGTCCAGTGTTTCTCTGTGGGCATACCTGATTTTGTTTGCCAAAAAGACATATGGGAGTTTGAGACTCTATGTGGACTATCAGTGCCTGAACCAGGTGACCGTGAAGAACAAGTATCCACTTCCTAAGATTAATGATCTTTTTGATCAGCTAAAAGGATATTATTGTTTTTCGAAGATAGATCTCAGATCAGGCTATCAATAGCTTAGGGCATGAGATTGGGATGTGCATAATATGACCTTCAGATGTCGTTATGGCCACTATGAGTTCTTTTTTATGCCATTAATCCTGAACAATTCCCTAGAAGTGTTCATGGGACTCAGGAATAGGATCTTTCATCCATATCTCGATTGCTTTGTGGTGGTCTTCATCGATGACATATTGATATATTCAGTGATGGATGAGGAGCATGTCTATCATCCATAGATAGTCCTGGATACACTCCTAGAGCACTAGATTTATAGTAATCTCTTGAAGTTACAGTTTTGGAAACTATAGGTCCAATTTCTAGGACATTTTATCTCAGAGGACAAAGTTGTAGTGAATCCAGCAAAGTTAGTGATTGTGCTTTCTTGAGTTCCACCCAGGAGTGTGGCCAAGGTGTCGAGTTTCCAGGGGTTGGCTAGATACTACTGGAGATTCATGCCTAATTTATCCAGAGTTTCATCACCCTTTTTATCATTTATGAAGAAGGGAAGACCCTTCATATAGATAGAGAGGTTCCAAAAGAGTTTTTAGGAGCTGAGATGGTGACTGACGAGTGCACGTATCTTGATGCTACTAGAAGAGAGCGTTGGGGATGTAGCCTTCTGTGACGCATCAGGGACCGAACTAGGGTGTGTCCTGATGCAGGAGTGAGCAGTGATTGCTTATGGTTAAAAAAGCTAAAACAACATGAGCTGAACTACACTGCCCATGACTTGGAGTTATCAGTACTGGTCTTAATCTTGAAGATGTGGAAACATTACTTGATAGGTGAACATTTTACAGAGTACTCTAATCACAAGAGTATCAGGTATATCATCACTCTGAAGGACCTAAACCTGAGACAATGGTGATTACTATAGTTCTTCTAGGACCATGACTCTGTGATAGTCTATACTTCTGGGAAGGGGAATGTGGTAGAAGATGCACTCATTAGGAGGTCTGTTCTATAGTTACTGAGTGAGGCGACAGAGCAGCTAGTCGCGATGTAGATATCCTTCGTGGATAAGGATGGAGCATCTTACCTCCATTCAATGATAGTAACTCCCCCTCTCCTTCAACGAGTCAGGGTGGTGCACCTTGGGAACATTGACTATGAGGCTCAACATGCTCAGATATCCTCAAGGTAGGAACCTGAAGGATTTTGTAAATGTGGGGAGCATGTCATCTTCTTCTGAGGATGTACCATGGTACTGGTTGCACTACGGGAGAAGGTGTTGGGGGAGTTCCATATGTCCCCTCTGGTGGTGCATCCTGGTGTGGAAAAGATGTACCAGGACCTCTAGTGTTAGCACTATTGTCCAGGGATGAAGAAAGCAGTGGGAGAGTTTGTTTCATGATGCCTCACTTGTCAGCAAGTGAAGGACGAACATCAGGTTTTAACAGGTTTATCACAACCACTAGAGGTTCTAGAGTGGAAGTGGTATGGAATATCCCTGGAATTTGTGACAGGGCTTCCACATACGTCTCGAAGACATGATTTCATATGGATGATCATTGACTGACTCACCAAGTCAGCCCACTTCCTACCTATCTGAGAGCAGGGATCAGTAGACATCTTGGGACGCCTCTACTTACAGGAGATTATGCTACTTCATGGGGTGATATCGAAGATTGTATCTGACCGTGATGTATGTTTTACATCCCGATTGTGTAAGGGGTTATAAGAGAAGTTTGGGACTCAACTATGTTTGAGAACTGCCTTTCATTAGCAGACGAATGGTCAGACGGAGCAGACCATTCAGATGCTGGAGGACATGCTACATGATTGCGTCCTAGATTTTGGTCATATTTGGGAGGATCACTTTACCAGGGTGGAGTACTCATAAAACAATAGCTATCACTACACCATAAGTATGGAACCATTCAAGGACCTATACGGTCGATGTTGTAGATAACATATATGCTAGACAAACTCAGTGGAGTCAGCACTTATGGGTCCATAGTTGGTACGGGATACCACTGAGAAGGTGTAGATCATCCAGGAATGGATGAATACTGTAGAGAGAAGACATAAGTCTTATGCTGGCAGGATATAATGACCTTTGGAGTTCGAGGAGGGAGACCATGTCTTTCTAAGGGTATCACCTCGAAGAGGTTTATCGTGATTTGGCCAAGGTGACAAGTTATCACTGAGCTTTATTGGACCATTTCTGATACTTCGGAGGATTAGTGAGGTGTCATACCGCTTGGAACTACCACCGTAGTTGGAGCGGGTGCACGAAATCTTCCATTTATCCCAGCTGAGGAGATACGTGCATGACCCATCTCACATCATCAACCATGGTGTGCTGGAATTTGATGATGGGGCGATGATTATGAAGGTTCTAGTGGAGATTGAGGATTGATAGGAGTGGGTCCTTCTGGATGATCAATACCTCTAGTGCGCTTTCGCTGGTTGTATGGGAATCTCCAGGAGGGTACATGGGATCCAGAGGCTCAGACTCATGCTCAGTACCCCCCATTTGTTTTCCTAGTATATGTTATAGATTTTGGGGACAAAAATCCCTAAGTTGGAGAAAATGTAAGACCCAAATTTTACATGTAATTTTTATAATTATATGGAATTATTACGAGTCTGCAAAAATTGATGGTGCATGATTACGAGGCCCGGTGTGCCCATAATGAATTTCTAAACTTTTTTTAAGTATGTTCAATAAATGCATGTGTGGAAATTTCTAACTTTTGAACTGGTTCTCGGATTAAAAATATGAGGGCACCATTGAATTTGCAGTGTTGGGATTCACTTAAGAGAGACTTCACTTTGACCACAGTAGGTCTGAATGAAAAGTTAGATTTTGTACTTTTTAAAAGAATAATAAAATAACATTGTTATTTTATTTAATTTATTTATTTTCCTTCCATAGACAAGCGGCAGCGTGGGACCAGCTAAGTGTCAAGCCATTAAATGGATTGACCTTTCAAATCCTATGTAACAACATTATTAAAATTCAGGAAGGTTCCTGTTAAATGAACCCTCATAAATTCCATGAGCATTGTCACCCTACCCCCCCCCCCCCTCCTATTTATATGGAGCTTGGGGAGAGATATTGGCACAATTTCACCAAGAAATGAAGTGCTGATAAAGTGCCATGACACCAACCATAGAGGATAGAGTAGATTCCAGTAGGCGGTGATGAGCACCACCGAACGACGAACACCAACCCACTTCCTCAATCACAGGCGTTCTCTATCATTCTCGAGGTAGGGATTTATCTTGTTTTAAATTCCAAGTGATTGTTGAATTATTTATCTCCCTCATGTTAACAAACTAACGCGGAGGGAGTGGTCCAAATGAACAAGGCCCTAAACCCTCCGTCTTATGTTGGAATTGATGTCTTCTTCATTGGTGTTTTAATTCGGGTTGGATGGAACTCAGAACGTCAGATGATGGCGGTAGCTGGAAATGGTCATCCATGAAGGAAGTGGCGGTGCACCGTCACATGACACTAGAGAAGGGGGGTTACAAAAATGCTACGGTGCGCAGCAGCGGCCAGAACTAAACAACCACGTTTGAAGGCGGGGCAGCATGCTGTTGCGCACCACTAGAGGAGTTGCGGCTCTGATGTTGTGGTGGTGGGACCCGCACTGGGTCCCACAGCTGACCAGGTAGAACCCCATAGGCACTGCTGATTCGCCTTACAAATGGTGAGGGGGTGATCCCCTTCCATTCTAGCTCGGACGGACCACGTGAGCCAACGGGTTGTGCCCCGTCGCGGCCGCACCGTGCAAGCCAAGCGGGCCATGACTCCGCGGTCCAGGATGTGCGAGTCCATAAGGATTCCCCCTTGTGGTCCAGGCTAGACCGTGGCCAATCAGGGTGAGCCCGCCATGGCCTGGCCTAGTCGAGTCATACCTGAACCGGGGTGGAACGGATCCGGACCTAACCACGCCCATTTTCACTTAAAGGGTCATAACATGAGAACATGGTGTCTGTTTGATGAACCGTCTACAGCGCTGAGACCCTTGGATAGATAAGGTCATCTTGGTATACTACAATTCTGTTTTGGATACATTTGGAGTAGATATGGGTTGGATGAAACCCGAATCAAATCAGTCCCTCAGAACAAAAATGTATATAACTAAAAAACCGGGTGTCTGATTGACGTGTCGTCTGTCGCATTAGAACCCATATGACATAGCGGTCCTTTGGGTTACTCCTTTGTGGATATTAGTGGTGGTTAACGTACGACTGATATCTCGAGGAGTAGATTCTATGGAACATGAGCACATAGGGTGCGAGGAATCCTATGGTTGGTTGTAATGTGAAGAAAGAACATCGATCCTATGTGGGTAAGAATCTATCTATCCTGTGTGGATAAGAATATATCAGATCCTGTGTGAGTTAATGCTCAGAAATCTTATGTGGTTCAGCGCATACCGATCCTGTGTGGTTTAGTAGGAGTTATTACCTATTGATCTTGTGTGGGTCAGAAGTAGTGTCTCTTAACAGAATAAGATGATATAGCCTACGAGTAATCATATATAATTATGTATGTGAGTTATACTATGTGTGAGTTGAGTCTTTTTTCCTCGCGGTGTTACTTTTTTGGTACTTCTACCTTCTCGGTGTTACCTATGTGGTACTTCTACCTTTGAAGTGTTTTATCAGTGGTGTTACTTGTGTGGTACTTCTATCTTTGTGGTGTTACCTGTGTGGTACTTCTACCTTCATGGTGTTGTCTTCATTTTGTTACCTGTGTGGTACTTCTATCTTCAAGGTGTTACCTATGCGGTACTTCTACCATTTTGGTGTTACCTTTATGGTATTCTTCCCTCAAGTATGAGATGAGTACATCTTGATAACTTATGTATATGTATGGGCATATACCTAAGTGGAGTTGATTTCTATTGCTTCATGCTTTGAATTTGGGGTCTTGTTTTGGGGTTTTCCTTTGTGGACCTCTAGGAGACCTATAGGGGTCTCGGGGTCCCTACTGAGTATCGTTATACTTAACCTTCTAGAGACTACACCCACACCTTATTGTGTCTTCTTCAGTCGACGTACAGTGTTGATCGAGGCCGAGGGAGCTAGGACTGGATGGTGCTCAGAGGCAGACCATTTGGTATGACGTGACATAGGGACTACAGATTATGGTTTGTACCTACCCTTAAGGTAGAATCCTTGGTGGATGATCTAGGAGGTGCTTTTCTCTTTTTAGTTTTATTTTTACTTTTCAGGTGTACTTGTACTTTTTAGTTGGGCTTGTATTCTAGCCCTTTACTTTTAGCACACTTTTTACTATAGTAGTTTACTTCGTGGTTGCTTCTTGTTGTGTTCTTGGAATGTGTGTCTATATAGGTTAAAAGGAAATTTCTTTCCATTTTAGGGATATTCCTTTCCAGTGCTAGTCCCCAGCCCTGTCCTATGGAAGGCAGGCTTGGGGTAGTCACGGCACAAGCCCTGAGGGACGGGTCGTGACAAGTGTTATGTGTCGCATACAATATTGAATGCAATGTTATTATTTTTTTATTTTTTACATGTTATTTCTAGATTATTCTACCTTCCTTTTATGGTTCAATACATTCCTTATGATTTTTTATCAAATATCTTCATTATGATATTTTCATTGATTGTGATATAAAGCAAGATTTTTTAACCCATTTTCTTTACATGGGTAATAATTATGTTATAAATTATGTTTTATTCCATTTATGTGGCATAAATAATTCATGAAAATGTTATGTTAGGTTTTTTAAGATATTACTCCAATGCATTGGTTAATATTTTTTTCTCGTGAAGCATTTTGTATAGGATTAGAGAATAAATCTAATCCATTATGGGACTCTATCCACCATGTGATATTGTATTGAAAATTATACTTGACTTATTTTTATGTCATGTTTTGTGTTGGTTCCAAATTTCTTATGCTAACATGATCTTATGATACCATGTTATTTATGTTATACTTTCAAATTATTACTCATGAGCCTTCTTTTTTTGATATCGTGTAATATTTTGACTCATATGTTATGTTTCCTATCAATTTTTATTCCCTTAATTGTATTTTTAGATCACCCATTTTGTATATGTATTCCCTAGGTTATCCCATGTATTTTAAAATCCCAAAATTATTTAAGATCTCATTATAGAGAATAAAATAAAAGGTTTTATTTTTACCCTCAATTTGATGTTTTATGAACCGGGTCACCTAAAGATGCTAGGAATTTAGGATCCTAACTTTTCATTAATTTATTCTTATGTTAAAAATAATGAATTAATTTTTTTTGAAAGGATTGGGTCATAATAATGTGTGAAATGTTTTTCTAATGAATAATACATGAACCTAACTTCCCACCATCATGACCACCAGATGATTTGAAGGTTAATTTTCATGTTTTCATGGTTATTTCTAAATTAAATGTTTTCTATAATATTTTTTATATTTTTATATTTAAAATAAGTTATTTCAAAATTAAAATGGTATTTTCCTCAAAAAAAATGTTCATTTTATCTTTTAAAGCTATTTTCATCCATGGAAGATTCCTTTTATGTTACTTATTCATCATTATGGACATTATCTAATGATATCTCCTTATTCATTCTCCATATGGTTACTGATTATGATTATGATGTCTTGATGAAACACATTTTCTTTTCCATGGGTTAATCTATAATGAAATTACACAAGTTTTCATGACCTTGTGGAATACATTTGAACAGACAATGATTATGTGACAGTTGGGTATGGTATAACCCTATAATAACTTCAGTAATGCGATATAAATATATCATAGGATAATGATGATTATCATTGAATTTTTTTAATAGTTTTGTTCACATGTTGATGTGTGAGTATGATTTCTTCTATCTATGATCACAAGATTATGCATTGACATGATTTTGAATATCTTTGTTCACATTTTGATTGATGAATATGATTTATTATAGATATTCTCATTATATTATATATGTAAACGATTTTGATTACCTATGTTCATGAGATTATGATTTATTATGCTTATGATGTCAAATTCATATGTTACAACTCTCATATGGTGATTTCAACTTTGAAATTTTTATTGATCATGCTTCTGGGTATGACTTGATTTTGGAGTTCATGATCTAAGATTTTATGGGTATGAATATTAATGTTGAAAACATGTACCTAATTATGTTATTATACCCTTATGATCATACTATGATATATTATGATTTATATATCCCATTCTTTTCATTACTAAACATCTGAGATCACATATATTATTATTTCCTTCCCCAAGTTTTCAATGAAGGTATTTGTTTTTATGAGTCTATAAGGGTACCTTATGTAAATAAAGATGTTTTAGATAATAAATAGTATAATAAAATAATATTTTATTGAATCTTGTATCTAATTACACTAAACCTTTATTGTATTATCATGGATCATATTGTTATGTAATGAATATTCCTGTAATAAGATGATATATTTATATATAAAAATATTGGGTTTCTATAGTTGGAATCATATAAGGGTGTGGTAATTTTCACATATTAGTGTTATAAAACATTTTTAAAATCCATGGGGTAAATTTAATTATAGGATAATATCCTATGTTATGGTAAATAATGGAATGCAGTTTTTCTAAAAATTGAATCTTAGTATAGATAATATAATATTGCTTAATTTGTAGCACAAATACTCCTAGGGGAAATAACTCTGAAAGAGTCAAATTGGGATTTAAGTCATTCATCACATGATCATTCTATGTGGTCTAAGATTTCACATCTTGATAGAAACTCAGAGGTGATATTCTTTAGTAAATTCAATTTTTTCTTGTGAACCATTATGAAGTATTTGAATAGATAATTATCATGGAAGATCTAGGTTAAACATAAGGTGTCATAGAGTGAAAATAATGTGTCCTAATTTAGACATATTCTGAATGATTTTTCATCATTATATGATTTTGCACTAGGATTATTATTTCTTGAATAATTATTTTTTATCAACAGATAGAACTAGGAGGTATATTATAAATTTAGAATATGATCGGAAATTGAATGATTGTACCCAAGAGGAACCAAATGAAATGGAAGTTGGAATGTGTAACATGTTGATTATGACTAATTAGATATCTCAATACATGATTAACACACTAAACTTGGGTGGGTTTTCAAACACACTTCATAATATAAAATTGAAGTTTCATGGTAATTAAATTGTTTAAGACCATGGAGGGAAGAATATTATTCTACCAACTTTTCAAGTATATAGGAATAAGAACCTTGGTAAATGTGACAAATGAATGAGATGATTTTTTATGTATGGAAAATATGGGCCAAAAGTAAATAATTTATAAGTAAAAGTGATTTTTTTGTGGAGGTAAATGAAGATAATACAAAGGTACCTTTTATAGTTAAATTTCATCTATGTGTGAACTTGGAAATTATCTAATTCAATTCCCTAATGCAGGGGATAACTTATTGAATGAGGAAGGGACTATGTTATACCAATCATTAATGTGGAATGATTGAAGTGTTAATGTATTATGGTAAAAGAATTATATTTTATAAGTTTTTTAATAATGATATTCTTGTTGTAAGAATCACGAAACATCTAAGGGTTTTTATGTTGTAGTTTTACTTAAGGATTTATATTAATTTTTTGAATGGTACTAATAAAGTAGAAATGTGATTTAGTGGTAAGGGGAAATGTTTGGGAAAATATGTTATTGAAGGATAGAAAAACCATAATATGTGCCTGATGTTGATATAATAATGTTTATATTGGATAAAGATATTATTTACATTGATAATGTATTTTTTTTGTATTGGTAAACTTGAAAATGATTAGTGATTTTATAAAAAGTTATTTATGATGAATTAATGTGAGTTTTTTGAATTATAGAATATATTTGATAATCTTTGGTTTTATTTTAGGAATAAGGATAGAGTAAATTTTTTTAATCATATATGTTTTTATTGAGTTTTTATGGTGATTCAAGTTATTGGAATGTTTTAGGAGAATATATGATTAAGGCATTAACATGTTCAGTATGTGGAATTATGATCCACTTCATGTTGTTTAGGGATAAATGTTACTGTTTATATTGGAAAAAATAAGTTACCAAATCTTTTGGATTTTTTGGATTTTTAATTTGGTCAGATTTATTTTTGGGGAGTTTTAAGGTCAAATATTTTTTTGATGTATTAAGTTAAACTTTATGTGTTATTATTGAGGTTTTATAGATTAATGAATTATATTTATACATATTAGATAACTTGTGAACATCATTTTTGTTTTTGTAAATATTTAGAGATATAATGAATAACTTGTTAGTATTTTATATATATTATGTTCTATTAAAAGTTACTTTGAGTGCTTCACACATGAAAATTTAAACTCGAATATTAATTTCTTGGTGTAAGAAATAAAGTGTAAATTGATCAAAGTGAAACAAAAGGGTAAAATTGTGCTGATGAAATGAAAATAATTCCAGTAAGTATACTTTCTCATGTTCTCTGTATTGATAATAAAAGAATCCCGTATCTTTAAGAAAAGGATCATGAAATAAAAATGTTATTCTATAACCTTATTTTCTAATGAATTTATGTTCTTTTAACTTCTTAATGATTTATAGTGTTGTGGTCATTAAATTTATCATGATCATATTATCTATCACTATATATTAATCCTTAGATGTTATTTTTATTATCCATTTCTATATTATAACATCCTTCATATGTTTCCTTATCTAGGAACCTGATTATATTTTATTTAATTTAACCATAATGTTACCCCATTACTCCTTATAAAGGAAGTTTTGTTATTACTTTATATGATGTGGGTTTTCAAAAAAGACATTTTCAAGTAATAAACACTTTATTTTCAAGATAAAATTGTGAGTGTGAAATTTTTTAAGGGGGTATAATTTAATATCACAGGGTTTTGGAAGATATTTTTCCATTTAAAATAAATTTGAACATTTCAAAATTTTTATTTACATGTAACCTCAAGTCAAAACAAAATCAAGAAATATTATGAACATGTTATTGGATTAGTATGAATGAATAGGATCATATAAATTAATGATAATATGAATATATATATATAAATTTTTAAGCATTTTAATTAATTATGATTCATGTTTTATTCAATAATTCACCAGGCATGTATTGATTATTACAGAGAATAGGTTTCCAATACTCCAAAGTAAAATCTATGAAAACTGCAAAAAAGTGAATATTACACATCATGAATCAGTTACATGATGTGTAGGAATCATTCATATCATTTAACAAGTTTTTAAAAAAGTCATGAAGAAATTACTAGTCATGAAAAGTTAATATGTTGTGAATCTATAATAAAAATCATGTAAGATTCAACGACTAATTCCTTCTTAAATTTGTAGTCATGAGAAGAATCATGTTATGAATACCAGTTACACGTCATAAGAAGGTTCAAATATAAAAAACTCAAGGATTCAGGCCTAGATTTTCACTAGATCCAAAATCCTTATTGACAATCAAGGATCAAGATTACACAACATTAGAAGTTTACACATCAGGTAATATCCCAACTATTTATTTTTCATCATGTGTATAGTAGCGCATAACATGTTTTTATCTCATTTTTTATCTCATTCTATATTTTTTCCCATTATAATGTCCCCCAATGAAAATCTAGATAATGTTTTTATTGTTTTTATTAAATCAAAGTGTTATTGATTGTTTACACACGTAATTCGTTTCCTGAATCATCGTTTATAGTTTCAATGTCTTCTTAACATTTCTATTTCCATTTGACAATGGTTTCACCAAACATTCTTGTTTTTTATTATTTCAATTAAGTGGTTTATTTATTTATTTCTGATTTTGATTACAAACTTCTTTATTATTGAACCCTCGATTGAAAAAAATTACATTTTCACTATTATTTTAATCTTATAAGCATGTCTATAATTATTTCCTCGATCATAAATATTACCATTAAGAGAAGATAAATATTTTAGTGTAAGGTTAAATAGTAGGGGTGTTCTAAACTTAATGAATATTTAGATCCTAACTTGGAAACCCTAAGGCTAGTAATCATGTCCCATAACAACTTTTTATACAATTATTTTATGAAACCCAAACCATGCGGAGTTTAAATGAATGAACTTGGCCTGATTGGTGTTGAGTAGGCTATAACTATTAGCCTGTGAAAATTTTTCCATAAAAGCTAATCTTAATGAATCTAGGATGTTAGGTATATCATGAACAAGGAATAGTTTCATCTTATATTGATCCAGTTTGTTTGACCATGATCAACTTGTGATCTAGGCACTACATCACAACCTAAGCCCTAGTACTATTTCAAGTTAGGATCGAGATTATCCTTTTTTATCTAAACCTTAGAATTGTTCATGAACCCTAAATTATTCTTGGATATTAAACCAAACTCAATATCATTAATCAAATGTAAAACCCAAACCAAATATTGAGGACTGATATAAAAAGTTTTGAAGTCTTGGTTCCTTACATTCCAAAATTTCCTCAGGGGATTGACCATGCACTATCACTATACTACATCATTATAGAATGTGTAGATTGGTATAAATAGAGATTTTAATATTGATGCATCCAATATGAATTAAATGTTTCATGTGGGTGGATCAAATTTTAGAATCATTTATAGGGATCGTTTTACTATTCTTGGGAACATGAACCTTCAGCATGAACATTCTATTACCTCACACATCCCCCTTTCTCTTATCATTGTTTATTATTTCTATCGGATGCCAATACACCCTTCTTATTCCATCCTAGAGCATGATTCATGGTCCCCTAAGTATTTTAAAGTGCCTTGATTCCAAATAACCTCTTACCTTTGTGCATAAATATAAGGGTACCTTTTTCACGCTATCATTTAAGTGTGGAAGACCATAGCAATCCTACATGTCCCAACCCACCCAATATACAATTTGTTCCAATAGAACATTAAGGATATAAACCCCACATAAAATTGAAACACACCATTATGGATTAAGTATTTCCCTCAATAAATGGTTCCACACACAATATTGTGCCCCCTCATGCCTAGTCACATACATTTGAAATCAAACCAGGACTTATCAGTATGATCCGAAACGAGGGTCAGTTTACCAGACTCTTGATAAAGAATCCCCATCAACACATATCTAACTTTCAATAAGTATGTGATAACTTTTACAACTAGGTATTATCCTCTCATGAAATCTGATTACAGTTTTTCACATTCTCCTTGTACAATACATTCCAGGTTTGGCTAAAAAATCATGCTCTCGAGTCGATCACTACTTGGGATGAACTAGATATGATGTTTTTGGATAAATATTTTTCAACTATATCGACTTGGAAGCTTCAAAATGACATCCATAACAATGAAAAAATGGATAGAGAGTCAACCAAGGAGACCTATTTAAAGAACATACTAGGATGTTCCAAAATCATGGACTTGGTGTGTGTCTATAGCCTCAAACCTTCTTTCAAGGTCTCCAACCCACTGCTCGTATAGTATTAGATGTTGTCATTGATGGTATACTAATATTGATATCACCTTAAGTAGGTAGAGATATTCTAGAAATGGTTTCACACAAATAAATTATATGGTAGAGAGATCATTGACCGCCTCAGCACAGAATCCACCAAATTGAAGAAAACAACATTCAAGCTTCATAAGTTGAGGCTTTGACTAAAAAATATATAATCCTTTCAACTACCTATATCCCCACCTCACCCTATTTATCTTGTAATAGAGATTCAATCCTATACAATGTGAGGCAGTACACACTTATATCAAGATTGAATGGAAGGAGTCAATGAAAAAAAATATTGTAATTTTGTTAATTACAATTAGAAACACCAACGATACTAGAAACTACAATAATATTATCAATAGAGGCCAGATCAATAGGTGAAACAGAAAAATCAAGGGTACTTCGAGTATATAAGTGGTCAATAAACACATAGAAATCAAGTAACACTATTCTATCCACATATGAATCATGTCCCAAAGACACCTCAACATGTTCCCTGACATTATTTCTATCATATAGGCTAGAACCAATTTCAACTAGCTCTAAAAATACCACCACAACTAGCCATATATTTTCAAAAAAAATAGAAAATATTCTCATAACCTTTGTTAAAAAGGAAGATTAAATTATGATGATGAACGCCTATCATGGTTTGTGGAAAAAAATTATGTTACCTATGTATTGTACAGTTATTATCCCTAGGTAGTCTCCCAAATATGAGTACACAAAAAACATTTTGTGACTTTCAAATTAGAGTAAAATGTATTCTATTTGGAATTGTTCAGTTTTGAATGAAAAAAAAATAAAATAAATCAAATAATAAAATGATTAAAATGAAATTTGAAACCCAAGTGATTGAAAACTATGATATGAGAAGGATGATCAGGTTGGGGTTGGTTTTCCTATTTCAATGATGTCCTGGTTCTATTAAATTGAATCATTTTCTACAATGTTTATTAGAGTTATATTCCATGGTCATTTCCACTCATTACCTTGGTCAAATGGTGATGGTCAGAGAAAACCATATCATGTTATTAGTTTGGTATACTCTCCTTCATTATGCAAGAGATTTGAAATGAATATCCTCAAATGACATAGGAAATACCTGATCATGTCTTTATAATCCCAAAAAATGAAGAACATCCACTACCCATTTCATCCATACTGACGATCATCGAGTAATTCACCACTATGTCTTGATTTATTCCATATTATATAATCCAGAATCTTATGGAGGAGATAATGATCATTGACTAAATAAAAAATCAATAACATAGTAAAAAACTAAATATGATTATACCTAATAATAAAAAATGAAATATGAAATTGAAAATGATGTCTCATAATAGATAAAGATATTTCATTCAATTAAGTCCAATACATCAAACATTAAAAAATATAAAACCAACCCTTAAAAATATCTGAATGTTTTACCCCTCCATTGTAAGGTTAATCAATGTTAATGGATAATAATATGTCATTACAAAAATAATAAGAAGAAAAAAGTGAAAAATAAATAATGAAGAAAATTTATCCTTTGAAATATGATCTATGAATGTTTTCTCCAATTTTTTCAATTACTCTAAGACTCGTGAAAAGGTCCCTTCTTATAGGATGATAAATAATTGAATTCTATATGATACATATAATTGTCATATAATTGGACGCATATTGAGGATATTATTGAATAATTAATGAGTATGACTTTTTCAGGATGAGGATTCCAAAAATCTTCCTTCAATGTTGGCCATTCAATGAATGCCTTAATGAGAGAGTAACTCTATGAAATTTATTGGTGAAACCACCTAGGATTAATAATTAATGTTAATCTAGAATAACCTCATTTGGAGGAATTTATCTAGATTTATTCATCATTTACATAGGTGACATCCACTTTATCTTCCAGAATGATTTTCCAAATTGTTTTATTTTTTTGGGCCTTTAGATGGCCGAATCAGATCATGGTATAGAAGATAAAGTTGTATCCCTAAACCATAGTAATCATAATTAATATTAACATATATTGGATCAATATTTTAACATTTATGCATGAAATATAAAAGTGATTAAAATCTTTTAGAATTCCAGAATTAAGAAATTTTCACATTTTAGCCCAAAACACACCAAAAATCTAAAATTCTTGAAAATACAGTCAAATTGATAAATAAGTTGGGATTAAATAATTTAAAAACATATTAAAATATTGAAAATATTATGTCTATTAATTCCCCCACACTAAAACAATTCTTGTCTTCAAGAATAAAATCTCAACATTGAATTTAGAGGGCACCAATGTTACCAATATTCAAATTTCAGAGTAAGAAAATTAAATAATTATCATTGTTAAACAAATTTTTTAAAAATACATATAAAATATAAATTAATTTTATCAATTTTAAAAGAAACATTCAATTCATGAAATTTATTTTTCCTCTTTGAAATATTATGTATGTTCTCCTTTCATTCATATAAGTTCCTCAATTCATTATTATTAAACATTCCAAGTCATGGTCTACCTTAAAAGAGATTGGTTTCCCTCATCAATCATGATAAAATTTAAGTAGATCTGTTATCATATCATGAGAACATTCTTCTTGTCCATATTATTTTAAAGGTACTACTTTCTCCACTTTGTAAATTAAAAATTCACATAAAATCATGATTGTTTTCATTAAAGTTTCAAATGAATCTGAGGATTAATGTTGGTAGGAATTGATGTTTGAAAATTAAGTATGAAGTAAGAGATTTATCTCTTAAATACAATTCATGATATCAAAAAAATTGTAATTAAATTCTACCTTTCAATATAGCAACTCCAATTTCCACAAAACATAAGGTAAAGGTTATGAATAATAAAAGTGTAATTAATAATGTTCATATTATTGAGTTTTTATCTCCTTATATATTTTTTTATTTTTTAATGTATTTTTTTATTTATAGAAAGTTATTCTTTTAATTAACCTCACATCCACCACCTAACCACATTTTATAAAAATCTTCAGTCTAATGATGGTGATTTTAGATTCTTCTAAGTCACAACCCATTACTTTTTGTATTTTTTACAAGAAAGGGAAATATTTAAGTACATTTTATTTATAAAAAACAATTCATTAATCCCAAAAAAGAACACCCCCAAAATTCTTCATTACAGTGTATTTCATCCCTTCCACCATGACTCCCTTCACCCCCACACTTCAACATTAAAATATCATAAAAATACCTAGTTTTGGGTCAGAATTGTTAAAAATGGATAAAAATATATATCATACCTATAAAGGCCATTCATGGTATCTATGGGATAAATAATGATTTATTTAAAAGTGTTATTTTAAGTATAAGTTTTATCAAAACATTCCTTAATCATTTTAAATATGTTTTTTCACAATCATATCTTTTACAAGTTCAAATGAAAGTTCTTGTTAGTGTCATGTCCCAAGATCCCTCAAGAAATATTCTTAAGATAAAATAGCATGTACTTAGTATATAAATCCTATATGGAATGGAATATATTTTATTGTAAAATAAATCATGTAATGATTAATTATAAAAAATCAATTATATTGAATTTCATAAATTCAAAATCTTGAAAAATGGTATGAAAATTTCATTTACATGAATCAATTAATTCCCTCAAATCATGAGTCTAAATTTTAATATCCATGTTTCATATTAATCATAATATTCTCCATTTTACTCATTAAATATTTTCACCATTTAAATCTAAAACATGGAATCAAAGGATTCTTATGAAACTCATGTCTCATAGATAATACAATTAAATAATTGTTTATTCATGGGCATGCAATTTTTATTTTAAATCTTGAATCATGTTGTTGAAAAAAAATGTGTGAGGATTTTAAAACATAAAAATTAAAAGTTAACTCCCTTTTGAAATTAATATTGTTCCTTTTTCTTCCACTAATTGGGGGTTCCCTTCTTCCATCATGAACCTATGAAAGAAAATTACTCAATTATGCACATTGATCATGTCATTTAATCTCAAAAAATATAATATAAAGTAAGTTGCATGACTAACTAATCTAAATATGAAATTGAAATCTAAATTTATAAGATTGAAATTAAAAGTAATAGAAATAATGTAGAGGATAAATCTTAGTATGACCCCCCAGGTGGGCCATGAATTTTTACTATCTCTATAAGGTTAGTACCATCTATTGTCCATAATTTATCGGTGGGTGAAGTTTCTTGGACTTGAACCACCACATGTTGTTCTTCTCATATTGAAATTACTTTTTCTTGTTGAGAATAATTACATGTATAGAGTATATAAAATCCACTCCCTTCACAAAATTGGTACAAATTTCATGGTAGGGGTATGAGGAAGTATGTAACCTCATCCCACTTCATTTCTACTTGTGCAACGTCTTCTTCAAAATCCATTGGTTTCTCTATATGTTCTTCATGAAAATAATAATCAAATGAATATTCAAAATGTAAATTTGAAGTATTAATTTAAAATTTTTACCTTTTAATGTTTTCATTGTTTATCTCTTGTTCTTTTAGAAGAGCTACTAGTATCTATTTTTTATGACCCCTCTAGTAAATATAAAATGTTTTCAGGGAGCTCAAGGTATTCCTCAACAGGTGCATGTTCAGTTTCTTCATCTTCTTGTAAGGAATAACAATGATTGAAAAAATATGAAAATTCAAAAAAATAAACAGTGATACTAAAATTATAATTAATAAAATCAAAATATAAAGAGTTTAATTAATGAACATCTACCTAATTTGGTTCTGGTTCATTCACTTCTTCAGTGGTAAGTGCCTCTTGAAGTTGGATCTCATGGTATTCTTCCAAGACTAGAGAGAGGTGGAGTGGTACTATTTCTTCTTATTTTTAAGGGATAATGTGAGCATGTTTCATTTTTATTTCTTCCAATTTTGTCCAAAATTTATCTAAATTTATATGATCCTCCTCTTATAAATGAGTAGAAAATGATTTTTCACCTATCTTCTCTAGCAGTGGTTGAGTGGGGTTGAATAAACCTTGCGGTACCTCCACTTTTACTTCCTTAGGTTATTAAATTTCAAAGATGAGTGGTGAAATTTATTCCCCCACTACCTCAGTTTCATGCTTTGGATTAGTGTCAGGTTGCTCCATTAATGCACAAACATAGTCAAATACACATTTTGTTTTCCTCCCTAAGTCATCAATAGTATCACTCATATTTTGAAACCGATAATTTAAATCACTATAATCAAATTATTTTTTCTTGATATTTCACATGTTATTAATCTTCCTTTTTATAATAATTTTAGTTCAGATACATCATGGAAAAATAATTTTTTATTGGTTTTCTAATAAAAATAAGTAAAATATATCTACAATGTGAAAATATAAAAAATATAAGTAAACACTTATTGGATCCCTAATAATGGAACCAAGCTTTCCACAGGCCTATCATGGGGCAATGAAAAACTATTTTTATATAACTTAGGTATAGAGTAGTGATTAACCCTCAGTATTCTCCCAAATAGTAGTGCACACAAAACTATTTTTCACTTTTTAATTAGAGAAAAAATATAGTGTTTTTGGAATTGTTTGGTTTTGAAAGAAATAAAATAAAATAAATCAACTAAGAAATTTATTAAAATGAAATTGAAAAATCAAGTGATTTAGAACTATGATGTGAAAAGGGGGATTAGGTTGGGGTCTGTTTTCCAATTTCAATGATATCCTTGTTCTATTTATTTCAATCCTCTTCTACAAAGTTGATTAAAGTGATATTTCATGATCATTCCCTCTTAATCCCTTGCTCAAATGGTGATGGTGAGAGAAAACCTTACCAAGATCTTAATTTGTTTTAATATCCTTCTTTTTTCATGAGAGTTTAAATGAGTATCCTAAAATGAATTATCCAATACCCGATCATTTATTTTTTATCCTAAACAACCAAGAACATCCACTAATCCTTTCTCTCGTACTGGTGATCATCAAGTACTTCACCTCTAAGATCTGGTTTATTTTGTCATATATAAACTAGAAACTAGTGCCATTATATAATGATAATTGTAGAAATAAGAAATCAATAACATATTCAAAAAACAAATACAATCGTACTAGATAATAAAAACCGCTATATAAAATTGAAGACAACATCACTGAAGAGGTGAAGAGATTTTATTCGATTAAGTCCAAAAACACAAGCTTTAAAAAATAAAAAACGAACCCTTCCAAAACCAATAATGTGTTTCCCAACCATGGTAAGGGTATTCGGGATGAATTATGAAGAATAAGGCATTACCAAACTAAGAAAAGAAAAAGGTGAAAAAGATAGAAAATAGAAAAGTTCTCCTCCAGAATCTGATATCATGAAGTTTTGTCCTATGGAATCCACTTACTCTCTAAATCAACCCAAGGTACCTTCTTATAGGGTTCTCGAAATTTAACTCTCTATCATACTTAAAAATTTCACATTAATTGGACATGTATTGAGGTTGTTATGAAATAATTAATGATTATGACTTTTTCTGGCCAAGGATTCTATAAATATTCCTTTATTTTTGGGTATTCAATGGATTCCTTAATGAGTGAATAATTATATGAAATTTAATTTTGAAATTATTATAGGATTTCTCTTTAAAAAAATTCTAGAATCACCTCAATTGGAGGATTTTAACTCATGTTATTCATCATTTATAGAGGTGGGGTCCAATCTATCTCCCAAAATGATTTATCAACTTGATTGATTTTTTTGGGCCATTAAAAGGCTGAATTAGCTCTTTTTACATAAATAAAATTATACCCCATGATCATAGGAATCATAAAAAATAATTACATCAATTTTATTAGTATCTTAAAATTTATTCATGAAATATCAAAGTGATTGAAATATGTTAAAATTCCATAATTATGCAGCTTTTACATTTTAGCCCAAAACACACCAAATATCCAAAGTTCAGGAAAATACACTCAAAATGTAAAATTGGTAGGTATTAAATCATTGAAAACATATAAAAATGATGAAAATGTTATTTTTATCAGATGACCACCAAAGAAATATAATTTATAAATCATAAGGTTGTCCTTTAAAACCTTGAACATCAAATATATCAAATATAAAAGACCTTGTCTGATATATTTCCAGCTATGGTGTCTGGTTATACTGGGACATATCCATGGGGAGATGTGAAGGTAGTGGTACTAAGGACTGGAAAATTATTGGATTTTCCACAACCATGTATAGAAGAATATAAAAATTATGAGAACCCTAAGAAACCTTTAATAGTCATTAAAGATAAGAACAACAAAAGATAAAATTGAAATGATCAAGAGAAACCTCTAGAATCACTAACTCCTACAACAGTTCCGAAATTAGAGAAACCTAAATATTTTTTTTAAGTTACACCACCATATTACAATAAAATTATATCCTATCTATAAAGAATGATATAATGAAGGATTGAAGGGAAATATTAGAATTGTTTGGAAATTTTCATGAAATTTGACATCAACATCCCATTTTCAGAAGCCATTTCCCAAAGGCCAACCTATACAAAATTTATAAAATAAAATATTTCTGACAAAAGTAAAAAAATGAATACCTAGGAGTCATTTCCCTAATTAAATAATTCTATGATATTGTTTAGTATAAAATTTCACCAAAAAATGAGAGATCATGGGAGCTTCTCAATTCCATACACCATCGAAGAGTGAAACTTCAGAAGATATCTATGTGACTTAGAATCAAGAATTAACCTTATTTTAATGAGTGAATTTTGATAGTAAGGACTTAAAAAAATCAATCCAACTATAGTGCCACTCCAGTTAGTTGACCTTTTATTTAATTATCTTTGAGAAATACTCCAGGATGTCCCACTCAAAATTGGTAAATTAATTTTCCTAATTGATTTTATCATTTTGGACATGGATGAAGAAGGAGAAATTCCAATTATATTAGGAAAGCCATTATAAGCCACCATGAAGGAACTAATTGAAGTAAATCAATAGATACTAATATTTAGAGTAGGTGAAGAACATGTTGAAATCTACCTAGTGAAAGCTGAAAAATAAATAGATGATTCTTTTGATTGTAAAGATATATATCTCACTAAATAGAATAATGACTACATGGATATCGAGTATGATAGTGATGAATGTCTCTTATTGAAGGATAGGAGTATAATATTGAGGAAACAAATTATACAAAACCTCTCACAAGTTCAAAGATCCCACCTTTCACACCATCAGTCATTCAAAAGCCAATAATGGAGGTGAAACCTCTCTGAATCATGCAGAATTATTCTTTTCTAGAGATAATAGTTTCACTTCCATTCATTGTTAACTCAAATATAACACACCCATAATAGAAAATTTAACCAAATTCCTAAAAATATATATAAAATCAATTTCCTAGGGGTTGGTTGATATCAAATGGATTATACCCACATTATACACTCATAAAATTTTATTATATGAAAGTGTAAAACCCAAATGCCATACCAAGAGGTAACTCACTCCACTAATGAAGTAGGTAGTTAAGAAAGAGTTATTGAAACTTCTAGATAATGGAAAAAAATCAATCTCCAATAGTTAATCAATGAGTCCAATATAATTTGTTCCAAAGAAAGGTGACCTCACAGTTTTCAAGAATGATGAAAAAGAATTGATTTTGTCTTACACCATCACTAGATGAAAAGTATGTGTAGACAATAGGAACATAAATACAGCAACTCTAAAAGATAATTTCCCCTTACCTTTCATGGGTCAAATACTATAATGACTCACATCACATGAATTTTATATTTTCCTTGATGGATATTCAGGAAAGAATCAAATTTTAGTTGACCTAGATTATTACTCCAAAACAACATTCACATGTTCATTCAGTACATTTTCCTACAGACACATGTCATTCAGTATGTGTAATGCATCGAATACCTTTCAAAGGTGTATGTCACATATGTTCCACAATATGGCAGAGGAACTGTTGGAATTTTTTAGGGATTTTTTTTTAGTAAATGGAATATCCTTTGATGTGTGGTTATGGAATATTGAACTAGTCCTACAATACTATGAAGAAAAGTGTTTAGATTTAAGATAGAAAATATGAAACTTTATGGTACAAGGAGTATTACTTCTTGAATAAAAAATCTCCAAGAATATCATGGAACTTGATCCCACAAAAATCAATGTGATCAATGATTTACCAAAGCCTACAAAATTTAAAGGTATAAGTAGCTTTCTATGTCATGTAGGTCTATACCATCTTGTTGGGAAAGATTTTGAAAAAAATTCCCACCCTATGATAAAAAAATTATTAAAATATACCTCTTTTAAATTCACTTAAGAGTGTCGATGGGCATTCAACATTTTGAAGAAAATCCTGGTGGATGTTCTTATAATCATTTCACCATATTCCAATAAAGTCATTGAATTGATGTGAGTCACAAGTGACTTCGATGTAAGTGCTATCTTAGTATAGTGGGTCGGCCAAACATTATGTCTCATCTATTATGCTAGTAATACCTTGAATAATACTAAGGAATACTACACAAACACCGAAAAAGAACTCATGAAAGTAATATTTTAATTTTAAAAGTTTTGTTCCTACTTAGTTTTTTCAAAACTAATTGTTTACACTGATCATGATACACTAAAATATTTAATAAGTAAAAAGGATGCCAAACCAATATTAATACGTTGGATCCTATTGCTACAAGAATTCAAAATCTTCATTAAAGATGCCAAAGGGGTAAATAATGGTTTCACTAATCTCATATTCAGACTCTCATTGCTCGGCATTAAAGAAGATTATAATCTGGACATCGATGACAACTCCCCTAATGAAACTCTTTTCATCAGAAAAAAATTCACGACCATGGTTTTCCAAAATTTCAAACTATCTCACCACCTGATTACATTACACATACCTCTCCTACTAGAAAAGGAGGATATTTTTTGTTGATACTTCACCATACTACTAGGGTTAGTTGATAAATTTTAAGAAATATGATGATGGGTTAATGTGACAATGCATCCCAGAGGATGAGATTCAAAGTGCATTGAACATGTATCATACATCACTAGATGGAGGGAATAATGGACAAGAATTCATAGTTGAAAAATTCATACAATTTAGACTCTTTTATCCCACACTTCACCAAGATGAAAGAAGTTATTGTCAGAGATATTATTGGTTCCAACAAACTAGAACCATTGGGAATATAAATGAAATTTCCAAAAACATAATCATAGTAGTCAAACAATTCGATGTGTGGGGAATATATTTCATGGGTTCATTCCCCAATTCACATGTAAAGTTCTACATCTATGTTTTCATTTAATACATCTCAACAAATTTAGAAGTTGAAGCTACCACTCATGACACGGAAAAAGTGCCCCTGAATTTCTTAAAGAAAAATGTGTTTTCAAGATTCAAATTTCATAGAAAATTCATTAGTGATTGGGCGAAAAATTACATATAAATATATTAAAGGGCTATTTCAGAAGTATGAAATATGATATAACATAGGTACTCCCTATCACCCACAAACAACTAGGAAAGTTGAATTTTCCAATAGAGAAATAAAAAAATACATGAAAAGATCATTAAAAATCGAAAGGATGAACATCTAAAGCTATATGAAGAACTCTACGCATACCACACTACATAAAAAACACCCATTGGCCCCTCCCCATTTCAATTAGTCTATAAAAAACATTTCCATTTACCCAAAGAACAAGATCATTGCTCGTATTGGGAATTTAAGAAGTTGAATATGGATTCTAAAAAAATGGGGAATTTAGGACGCTCCAGTTGGATGAACTAGAGGAGATAATAAAGGGCACATATGTAAATTCTAAGAATTATAATGAGAAAACAATGAAATGGAATGATCATCACATCGTGTGAAAAAAATTTGTACTAGGGAATAAGGTATTGATATTCAAATTCTAATTAAAAATATTCCATGGGAAGCTAAAATCGAGATGGTCAGGACCCTTCATGGTCATACAATTATTCCCCTATGGGACCATCTAAATTAAAAAACTAGTAGAACCCCCATTCAAATTAAATGGTCTAAGATTGAAGATTTATCATGAACCATTCTCTGAGGGATGTGTAATCACTTTTCTATTTAGTGAGCACCACTGAATTAAATATCTCGATGTTAAACCAAGCTCTAACTGGGAGAAACCAAGGATACTTCACTGTAGTATAGAATAGATTATAATAATTTGTTGGTCAGATTGGGGAATTCTAAGAGAAAAGGGTCATGCACTGGTTCAAAAATTTGCAAAAAAAAAACCTCAATCACACGTCGTGTAATCAATTACATGACTTGTATGGTTAATCGCACAAAATAATTTAATTCATAAACTACACATCTTGTTCCCAGATATATGTCTTGTAATTTCATGGATTTTCACTCCCCTCTCTTGCATGATCCACCTCCCTCCTTGCCTCACCTCCACCTCATGAAACACCTCCTTCAGCCACAACTATCCCATCTACCACCCATACCTCTATTTCACTTCATCTTCTCTAAGTCCACCATGCCAACAATGTCATGTATAAGGATGGTCTGCACTCCTCTTACTGATCACGTTATTGAGTGAGATGACCCACCTCCGATCAAGAAATGAAGGGGTTCTGCACCCCCAATACCCCCTATTTCATCCTCTTCCACCTCCACTTTTCCCTCCACAACACCATCAACTCCCACTCGACGTCCATTAGTTTTCAAGACACCTATCTCCCACACCTTCATCCCATCCTCCATTTTTGAAACCCAAAGTACCATGTGGAACTAATCCATTTGAATACGAAGCCTATATGGACCAAAACAATGTTGGATCGGGCCATACTCACCCGACTAAACTTCATGTAACGACCCAAAATTTTTAAATGGAAATTACATTCTTATAAACATGCCATAAACAAATAATATCACAACATAATTAACTACTCTGTTCTTGGTGACCTTTAAACATAAGTTTTTCACTTATAAGATCTGAATTTCGAAAATCTGACATACACGGTTGTGATTAGTAAGTTATTTGGGGGCCGATAAAAAACTTAATTTTTGGTGAATAGTAACCTAACCTTATGAATAGTGATATACCCTAATGAATAGTAACATTACCTATGATATTATATAAATAATATTCTATTTGAAGTATGATATACCTATGTTTTGGAATAAGTAAATAAATGTTTTAAAACTGTTTTTAGAATAAATTATGATTTTAATTAAATACTAAATTAATTATATTTAGAAAATTATTATTGGAAAATGGAATTAATTTTTTGATTCTACATGTCAATTAATGTTTGGGGTGAATTTTTGGATTTTTTTTGAAATACATGAATTTTTAATGAATAGTGAAATACCATAATTTACAAAATAAGCTAAATACACTAACTATAGAGTCATTTATAATGTTCTCCTTATGTAAGCCTAATTGATTCGGATTAACATGATAAAATTAATATTCTTGGTCATAGGAGACTAAAAATTCCTTGTCTTTTGGAGAAATAATAAATTAATGAATATAAAACTGAGAAATCCCCTCTCCCCTCCACTATAAAACCCCCCATCACTCCCTATTATATTCACTCCTCTAAAGCCTTGTTCATTATCCAAATTATGTCCAAATATACTCCCAACCTCCTATACCATGGCTATAAATCCTTGATCTCATAAAAACACCAAAACCTATAACTTAAATAAGATCTCAAGGAAGTTTGGCTCAAGATATAATTTACTCTTTTTAATTATTTGTCTTTCCTTTCAAGATCATTTGTTTTATTTTTATATTATTACCTCTCTTTATAGAAATGTTTTGATGACTCTATTACCTTACATGTAGTTTAATATTTTCATTATATTTGAAAAATTTATCATCATCTCATCCTTTTACCTTGTTTTATACTAATATCAAGAACACTATCCGAGATGTGTCAATTTACCACATTCATGGACGTGTGCTTTTGATTTCTATTATCATTCTCAATTATGGTCATGGAACCATTATTTTTATGGTTGAACCATATTATTTTATAATTAATATACCCAATTTATGTTTTTTTAATCCCTTTGTACAAATGGTATTAATTTATAATGAAAAATGATTTTGTTGTAATCCAAACCCACAAATTAACCGAAATAGTTTCCATTAAAGTTCTATATAATAATTCAACCCAATTCCATGTAACCAAGTAATATAAATGAACAATAACCCCTTTTTAAGATCATAAATAATATTCAAATTCAATTCTAGATATTTATATCCATTCCACATGAACTCCATTACTTAAAAACAAGTGAACCGATTAAGAAAATAAAGAAAATGAACACTTCAAGAATGACGAAATTCAATATAATAACATATCAATAAGGAAATAAATGAACTAAATAGAATTATTATAAACTAGATACATGTCTAATAGGTTCTCAAATATTTTATTAATAAGTATAATTTCATATTCCATGAGCTTAAGTTAAAAAGCGGAACACGTTCGGATTTAAGGTAAGGGTTTTTTCATGCGAACCTCCATTTTCATTTGGGTAACTTTTTTGTCCAATTACCTCGATGAAATTCTTATATATTATTATTTACTCCTAATAAATTCAGATTTAGTATTCTATATATTTTTAACAACCAGATCCCTTCCTTATTTTATGGATAGTTACAAGTTTTAAAAGGAAACTTTCAAAATTGATTCAAAAATACAAGCCCGATTCAATGGAATTTCTCAAACTCTTACCCATTTTCACGAGCAACCTATAATATGTTTTTGGAAAAAAAATATCTTTATAAAATCACTAATTTTATTATGAAAATACTACTTTACTTCACTTCTGTTTTTATACAAATATTTTTCCAAAAGAACTCTTCTTTTCAAAGTAAAAGGGTATTTATCTCAAAAATTACTCAAAGATTTTATAAGAGTATCTTCATATATTTAAACACTATTGTTGATTATTATGTATTATTGGGATTAATATTTCGTGGTATCATATAAAATATTTTATTTAATTGTTTATGATTATTTTTTTGTGGATTTTATATCCTAAAACCATTCATCAATTTACTCCGAGTGGTTAGTGTTTATGCTTAATGTTCGGGGAATGTTATTTAAATTTAATAAATTTGTTTCAATATGATTCTATATGTTGTTTTTATTTATCCTCATTTATATGAGGAATTAATTGGACATATTAAGTGTCGTTTGGGGCCCGCTACAGCCCCTCGGGGCATCGGTAGGTCTCATGAGACAAACTACGGTCTTGGCACAAGGCCTTGACAAAATGATTATTTATAGTCTTGGCACGAGGCCTTAACAGTTTGGTTATGTTGTCCCACATTATACATTCCCTAATTAAAATATTAGTACTTATGGTTCATATGGTTATTCTAGTAGTATAATACCCATGATTATGTTTTGTTATGGAAATTTTTACTCATCTCATTTTTCTTCCATATTATGTTCAAGTTTATTTTTAGAGACATGTGTTTTAAATTATTCACCATGTCTAATTGTTATGTTATCTTTAAATTTATTTCTTACCCTTACTAAGCATTTGATCTCAACCCATTATTATGTTTAATTTTATCATGACATGAATAATTTTATTAGGAATGACATTCTAAAATAATCAAGGATTTATGCAAGTAGTCTAAGGAGTTTCTATGTTCTTTTTCATTTGATGTTTTAACGATGAACTTATGTATATATCTTATTTCTAATAATACTAAACTACTCGGTCCATCGAGATTATTATTCCTTGTTTATATTCCAATGTAGTAAAATAAGGAACAGGATTTGGGCAACTGGGGTTGGGTTCTAACACTTGGTATCAAAGAAAGTTTAGTAGAAAACATGGAAACTATATTTAGAAAACATAGATTAGGGAAGAGTCCCTAAGATAGTCTTTGAGGATAAACATAAAAGAACATCTTGGTATTTTGATACGGAATATATTATTTGGATATTTCAAGAAATATATCCCTGTATAGATACGTACAGGTAGAGGCGGCTCTAGAACAGATGTACCTAAGACTGAAAGCTCCAACAAGGAGTTTCGGGCTCGACCCTGGGTTTCCTGGTACATGAAAATGGGCCTTTTTTCACTCATGGTTACAAGGATCCCTGTGGATATGCTTTGGATAATTAGAATTTTCTTTATAATATGTTATGAAGGATTTAAATGTAAATATTTCCTCAGAGAAACCATTTTCATTATTATGGGATTAGCCATGTGAAGGATCCCAATTTATGCGAAGTATTTTGTTAAGTTAAGATTATACATTATGATTCATATCCCAATCTAGTGTATGTCAACATCTAGAAATAGAGCCTCTTGGAAGGAATGGAAACTTAATTAATGAGCTTGTCCCTGGTAGGGATTTCCCTTCGATGAAAGACAATGATGCTGGATCTACTGGTGTGACTGGTGTTGAGAAACTCATAACTATACTAGGACAACTTACACAGGTTATGAACAATAACCTTACCTGTATGGAGCATCTGGATCCACCACATGAAGGATCTATTCTATATCTCTTTATGAGACAATAGCCTCAATCATTCAATGGGAGTACAAACCCATTTGTATTATAGTAGTGGATATGTTTCCTAGAGAAGATATTTCTCTCTTTTTGATGTAATGAAATAATGAAGGTTTTCAAGGAATTTTATCGTATATCGAGAGATGTGAATAAGTGGTGGTCGTTAATCCAAAACAAAAAGGTGGAGGAATAAATAAAAGAGATGTAATTGAGGTATTTTAAGGAAATATTCCTAGAAAAATATATCACTTGTGAATAATGAGCAGATATGGAGAGGCAATTCTTAGATCTGAGTCAGAAGGAGGATGAAAATGAATCCAAGTATGAAGAAAAATTTACAAGGTTAGTGACACATGTTGTGGACTACATATGTAATCTAAGGAGAAAAATTGATCGATTCTTTGATGGTTTAAACCCATTCCTCTGAAGGGATCTTGTCTCCCAATGTTTCTCATCATATTAAGATATTTTCTCAAGTGATATCAAGATAAAAAAGGAATTTTATATGTATTTTTACTTTAAAGGAAAACAAGAAAAGAATAGGGTTGTTGAAAACTCTGGAAAATGAAATAAAGAAATGGGGAAGAAAGGAAGGGTTGAATTTCCATCCTGTAGAAATTGTGGGACGAAACACCCTGGAACTTTCCTGAAGGTAATGGGTGTCTGTTACAAGTGTGGAGAAAAAGGCCACCAAGATCATGATTTTAAGGGATAGAAAGAAGATTCTAATGTTTTGTGCTACAATTGTAGGGAGATGGGGCATTATGCACATGAATTTCCTTAGCGTCAGGGAAACATTCCCCAAAGAAGGCCAAGGGAGAAAGTCAAGCTTTTGTGGTCACAACCACGGAGGTTGAAGTTCTTAATGAAGTGGTGGAACGTACATTGATCATTTCATCCAACTTATCCAATACTTTATTTTATTCTTGATAGCTGCATTCATTTATATCTTCCTAATTTACCAAGAAAAATAAATATGTCCAATTTAATTTAATAAAGTAGTTATCAGTCAAAACCCCTAGTGGATGTATCATTGCAATAAAGGCATGTCAATTAGTCCCCCGCATTACACATAAACTTGCTTTAGTTTCTAACCTTATCATCATACCAATGGTTTACTATGATATAATTCTCAATATGAATTCGATATCAAATTATTATGTGAAGATATATTGTAAGAAGAAGGAAGTTACAATTTTTTATAATGGTGTAGAATCACTTATTTTTAGATCATAAACCTCACCATTTGATTCTCATCTAGATCCACCCCCAGTAGATCTACTGAATTAAATTATTGGGGAGGAAGGGAATGAAATAAATATGGGTGAGTAGATTAATGTATAGATATATGATGTACCTATTGTGCAATAATATGTTGAATTATTTCTAGAGGATTTACCCCAACAACCTCCATAGTGGTAAATTGAGTTTTCCATTAACTTAATTCCTCATTCAAGGACCATATCAAATACCCTTTATATAATGGCCACTTTGGAGTTATTGTAAACAAAGAAACAACTAGATGAATTGAGTGATAAAGTATTTATTCTACCTAGTGTTTCTCCTTAGATACCCTTATCCTCTTTGTCAAGAAGAAATATGGATCCATAAGTTTGTGAACTGATTACACGGAAATTAATGCTATTATAATAAAGAATAAGTATTATCTACCAAGAATTGATGATTTATTTGATCAACTTCATAGAGCCCAATATTTTTCTAAGATTTATCTTTAAGTTGGATATCATCAGTTGCTTGTGAGGAAGGACGACATTCCAAAAACAACATTTCAAACCAGATACGGGAATTATGAGTTCACAATAATGCCTTTTGGACTAACTAATTCACCATATGTTTTCATGGATCTAATGAACAGAGTTTTCAAGGAATATAATGATGACTTTTTAGTGGTTTTTATTGATGATATCATGGCATACTCTAAAATCCATGAAGATCATGAGAATCACTTGCGCACTATTCTGAAAACACTTAGAAGAAATAAATTATATGGGTAGTTTAGCAAGTGTGATTTTTGGATTTAATAATTTCCTTTTCTGGGCTATATTGTCTCTAAGGATGGAATATCTATAGATCCTACAAAGAAAAAGGTTGGGAAAGAATAACCTAGTCCAACGAATGTAACCGAGGTATGTAGTTTTATTGGTTTATCAGGTTATTATCAGCATTTTGTTCAGATCTTCGCCCTTTTATCCAACCCAAAAACCAATCTCATATGAAGACAGGTTAAGTTCATATGGACAAAACAATGTGAAGAATGTTTTGAAGAATTAAAGAGGAGTTTATTGAATGATCTGATCCCAACCCTACCACTGGGAAATGATGGGTTTGTTATCTATAGCAATGCATCAAAGAAAGGACTCGGTTGTGTCCGTATGCAGAATGATCGAGTGATTTCCTATGCATCTAGGAAGCTTAAAATTATTGAACAAAACTATCCAACTCATTATATTTAGTTTTCATTGGAAATATTTGATCTTAGGATTTAGAGAAATTAACTCTATGGAAAAAAATGTGAGATATATACAAATCATAAGAGTTTAAAATATATATTCTCATAGGAAGAAATCATCATGAGACAAAGGAGACAAATTGAGTTACTCAAAGATTATTATTTCACAATACAATACTACTTGGGGAAGGAAAATAGGGTAGTTGATGCTTTAAACAGAAAGGATCATGGAGTTTTGAACAATATGAGAGTTAAAAGGGATCCTTTGTTCATGGATCATGTAAATTTGGATATGGGAATTTTCAAGGAAGGTAAGACATCACAAATTTTTCAAATATTTACCAAAAATTATTTACTAGAAAGGATAAAAGGTTCTCAGGCTGATGATGAAGAGTTTCAAAAGAAAATTAAAGCTATAAATTATGGGAAGTCGACTGACTTCATATATAAAGGTGGGATTTTGAAATTCGGAAAGAGGATTTGTGTTCCCGCTATTCATGAGCTAGAGAGGGAACTATTGGATGATGCTCATATCTCTAATTTCTCTATACACCATGGTAGCACAATGATGTATAGAGATCTAAAGAAGCATTTTTTGTGGGAAAACATGAAGAGGGAGATTATTGATTATGTGTTGAGATGTTTGGTGTGTCAATAGGAGAAGGTAAGAAGACGATGTCCAGGAGTAGTCATGAAAACCGTTCCTATTCCTATCTGGAAATGGGATGATATTACAATGGACTTTGTTAGGGGACTAACAGAGATTCCAAGAAAGAATGATGCGATATAAGTTATTGTTGACTGTCTTACAAAATTTTTACATTTTCTTTCTATAAGAGAAGATCTACCACTTGAAAGTTTAGGAAGACTATATATTAATGAAGGTTTAAGACTTCATGGTGTACCTGTATCAATTTTTTTAGATCGTGATCCCTGTTTTACATCATAAATCTAGAGAATTCTTTATAAGGCCCAAGATACTGATCTTCGTTTGAGCGTTGCCTACCACCCACAAACTGATGATCAATCAGAACAAACTATTCAAACATTGGAATACATGTTGAGGTCTTATTCACTTGACTTTCAAGGCATGTGGGATCATTATTTACCTCTCATAGAATTTTCCTACAACAATAGCTTCCATTCATGTTTTTAGATGGCACCATATGAAGCGTTGTATGGAAATAGATGTCTTACACCAACTTGTAGGGATGATGTTGGTGAAAGAAATCTCATAGGCCCAGAACTTGTTGAGGAAACAACGAAAAAGGTGAAGATTATCCAATACCATATCAAATTAGATCAAATAATGAAAAAGATTTATGCTAACAACCGAAGGAAGGATCTGGAATTTGAAGATGGAGATCATGTTTTCTTAAACGTATCTCCGTGGAAGGGTATTATACGATTCAGTAAGAAGGGAAAATTAGGTCCTAGGTACATCGGACCTTTTGAATTTATGGATCGAATTGGATTCATAGCTTACCATTTGGAAATACCGCCAAGTGTCTCCAAATTTCATAATCCGTTCCATGTGTCAATGTTAAAGAAATACATGTCAGACCCAACACATGTACTAACCTATGAAGAAATAGAACTTGAGCTTGATCTGTCTTATTGTGAAGATCCTGTCAAGATTCTTGATACCATAGAAAAAGTATTGAGAAATCGAATGACTCATCTGGTAAAGGTTCTTTGCAGGAACCATAAGATGGAAGGGGCAACATGGGAACCTGAAGAACTTATGTTGAGACATACCTGAATCTTGTTAGGTAACATTTTGTGAATTTTGAGGACGAAATTTTTGTAAGGAGGGGAGAATATAACGACCCAATATTTTTCAATGGAAATTCATTTCTTATAAACATTTTATAATCACATGTGATCAAAAAATAATGAACTAATAAGTTCTATGTGACCTTTAAACATAATTTTGTCTCTTTTGTGATGTGAATTTCAAAAATATGACATACACGGTTGTGATCAGTAAGTTATTTGGAGGCCGATAAGAAAAACATAATTTTTGGTCAATAGAAACCTACCCTTATGAATAGTAACATACCCTTATGAATAGTGATATAACATAATGAATAGTAACCTTACTTATGATATTATATAAATAATATTGAAGTTGAAGTACAATATACCTATGTTTTGGGATAAGTAAATAAATGTTATAAAAGTGTTTTTTTAGAATAAATTATGATTTTAATTAAATATTAAATTAATCATATTTAGAAAATTATTTTTGAAAAATTTACTTCATTTTTGGATTCTACACATCAATAAATGGTTGGCGTAAATTTGTGGATTTTTTTAAAATACTAGAATTTTCTATGAATAAAAATTACCATAATTTACAAAAATAAGCTAAATACACTCATTATAGAGTCATGTATGATGTTCTACTAATGTAAGCACAATTTATTTAGATTCACATTATAAAATTACTATTATTGGTCATAGAATACTCATTATTCCTTATCTGGTGGAGAAATAATAAATTAATGGATATAAAATTGAGAAATCCCCTCTCCCCTACACTATAAAAACCCCCCCCCATCACTCCCTCTTCTCTTAACTCTTCTCAAGCCTTGTTCCTTCTCAAAATTATATCCAAATATCCTCCAAACCTCCTCTCCCATGTCTATCAAGACTTGGAATCATAAAAAGACCAAAAACTCACCCTTAAGGAGGCCCTCAAGGAAGTTTGGTTCAAGAGGTAAGTTCCTCTTTTTAATTCATTGTCATCCCTTTCAAGTTCATTTGTTTTCTTTTTCTATTATTACCTCTACTTATCCAAATGTTGTGATGACTATAGTAACCTAAATTTAATGTAATATTTTCCTGATAGAGTAATAAATTATCAACATCTCTTCCTTTTACCATCTTTTATACTAGTAGCAAGAACATCATCTGAGATGTGTCAATTTACCACATTCAAGGACGATGGGATTTCAATTTCTATTATCCTTATCCATTATGGTCATGAAAACATTATTGTTATGGTTGAAAAAGATTATTATATATTTAATATACCCTATTTATGTTTCTGAAATCCCTTTGTACAAATGGTATTAAGTTATAAATAAAAATGAGTTCATTGTATTCAAACCCCATAAATTAACTGAAACAGTTATCATTAAAGTATTATATAATAATTCATCCCCATGACATGTAACAAAGTTATATAAATGACCACTAACACCTATGGATGATCATAAATAATATTTGAATTCAATTCTAGAGATTTACATCCATTCCACATGAACTCCATTACTTAAGAAAAAGTGAACTGATTATGAAAATAAAGAAAATGAACATTGTGGAATGACAAAATTCAATATAATAACTTATCAAAAATGGAACAAATTAACTAAACAGAATTATGATAAACTAAATACTTGTCTAATATGTTCTTAAATATGTTATTAATAACTATAATTTCATATTCCAGGAGCTTAAGTTCAAGAGTGGAACACGTTCAGATTTAAGGTAAGGGTTTTTTCACCAGAACGTCCATTTTCATTCAGGTTACTTTGATTGTCTAATTACCTAGTTGAAATTATTATGTTTATTATTTACTCCTAATAAATTCTGTTATAGTATTCTATATATTTTTACCAACTATAACCCTTCATTATTTTATGTATAGTTACACATTTAATAAAGGAAACTATCTAAATTGTTTCCAAAATACAAGCCTCATTCAATGGAATTTCTCAAACTCTTACCCATTTTCAAGGGAACCCTATAATCTGTTTTTGGGAAAAAAAATTATCTTTCTAAAATCACTAATTTTATTATGAAAATACTACTTTATTTCACATCTGTTTTTATACAAATATTTTTCCAAAAGATATCTTCTTTTCAAAGTAAAAGGGTATTTATCTCAATAATTACTCAAAGATTTTATAAGAGTATCTTCATATATTTCAACACTCTTGTTGATTCTTATGTATTATTGGGATTAATATTTCATGGTATCATCTACCATATTTAATTTAATTTTTTATTATTATTTTTTATGGGGATGTGTTATCTTAAAACCATTCATCAATTTACTCTGAATGGTTAGTGTTTATGCTTAATGTTTGGGGAATGTTATTTACATTTCATATATTAGTTTCAATATGAATGTATATGTTGTTTGTATTTATTCCCATTCATATGAAGAATTCATTGGACATATTATGTGTTAGTTGGGGGCCGTTATATCCCCTTGGTGCATTGGTAGGTCTGATGAGACAAACTACAGTCTAGGCACAAGGACTTGACAAAATGATTATTTATGGTCTTGGCACGAGGTCTTGACAGTATGGTTATGTTCTCCTGTATTATGAATTCACTCATTATGAAAATAGTATTTATGGTTCATGTAGTTATTCGACTACTAGAATAGCCATGATTATGTTATGTTATGGAAATTTTTACGCAACTCATTTTTCTGCCATATTTTGTTCGAGTTTATTTTTAGAGGCATGTGTTTTCAATTATTCACATTGTCTAATGTTTATGTTATCTATTTTGTATTGCATACCCTTATTGAGCTTTTGATCTCACCCATTTCTTATGTTTCATTTTCCCAGGACATAAAGAATTTTATTAGGAAATATAGGCAGAAATAACCTAGGAGTTATGGAAGTTGTCTAAGGGGTTTATATGTTGTTTTTAATTTCAAGTTGTAAGGATGAACTTACGATGTATCTTGTTTCCAATGATACTAAACTAATTGGTCCTTCAAGATGATTATTCCTTGTTTGTATGCCAATATAATCAAATAAGGCACCATATTTGGGCAACTGGGGTCGGGTCTTTACACATCATCCAGGAGGTCATCCATCTCCTTGACCACATTCACATTACTTACATTATAGATCTTCATGAGGACACCTACATGGATTTTTTCCTCAAGTTCTTTACCACTTTAAAGGTGTCCATAGATAGCCTCTTCTTCAAGTTTGTTGAAAGACCACACAAGCTATCCTTTGTAGAGTTTGGAATCAGTCTCGGTATATATGGTGTTGACTTCTCCACTTTAGTAATGCTCCCAAATTTGAAGCTCGAGCCATGAAATTTAGATGAAAAAGACTTTGAATGTTGATTTATCATGACACTCTGAGTGATCACAATCCTAGGATAGTAAAATCTACAAATCATAGAGGGGTAGTGATCTATATTCTACATTGGGGATTGACTCATGCCTGATTTTCGCAGATTCCCACAGCAACGTTAGCCAGATAGAAATCTTTATCATTTCTACTGCCATGGGAAGCCCTTATATCAACATGGAATCATAGTTTAACTTCTATTTAAGGTATAATTAATAGTAGACTATATGTACACTTGTGGGAGGGTCTTTCATTACTCATGTGTCCCATCATCTTAGAAATTTTCACACATCCCTTCCCCTCACCTATCTTGGTCCCATGGAGTCCACTGACTTCCACCTGGCACATAGGATGCAGCTGCTGATGAAGGATGTTAAAATCTATCAATGGTCTTTGAGATGAATTGAGGGTACTAAAAAGGAACCTGAAGATTCTGAAGTCAACCCAACACTAGATCATTCCATATCAGATACATCCACCACCCATACAACTTCAACCTTCGGGCCAATCCCTATTTCTACCACTACATTTCCCACCCATAGCACCACCCATATTCTTTCCCATTACACTACCTCCATTCAACTACACCACCAATTCCCATATTATCTGGTAGATCTTTGGCATATACACATATGCATCCATGGGAATTTCCACTGGATTACCCACCACCTACGAATTCCCTTTGCATAATTTTCACTATTGACCACCCCTTGACCCTAATTTTTTATTATGGATTCTCAACATCCACATATAGTATTCCCATCATCCTCCACCATTCCTTCCCCAGCCACTATCCCAGTCAAACTTTCCACTGATCTAAAATACCCAGCTTCCCAGTAAGAGTTCTTGGTAGAGAAGGACTGATAGGGAAAGGGATCAACCCTACCACCATCCACTAAGGTAACATTCATTGGTCCAGCTACCATATCCATGACCACACTCAAAATTGGTACCACCCCACGTCATCCACTGATACAAATTTCAACACCATGGAACCCCCTCAAATTGTTGATCCTCTATCCCCCACCTCCATTATTATTATTAAATCAGGTGGGACAATGGTAGGAATCCTCTATTCGGTAAAGTACTTTAGATGAATAACTAGATGATTTTGATTTCTCTAAGTATATCCCATTCTCATCCCCCATTTTTGTACTATTTCTGAGTGATTTATTTTTGTATTACCTATATTCCATCTCACTGATGTATCATTTCACTTATTATATACATGGGATACTTCTTTTGCCTCACTTTTTCTTAGATTATCTTTTAATTCATTAAATTTTCATAGTATCCATGTATAACTCTTCTTCCTCTTCTATTTTCACCAATTCACTTGTTCTATCAACATATTCCCTCATACAATGGATGACTCAACATCTATCTGATATCAAGCAATATCTTGAGGAGAATTCTCTAGATATCCATGATCTGCATCTATCACCACCATGACGAGCATTGATGTTATTCCTTACCCATCACATTCATTTTCAGTATTCTCATGATATGGTTAATCTCACAAAGATTCCACAAGAGTTTGAAGACACAATCACTTGTTTTTATAGGTAGAAACATACTTCTAAGCTAATGGACTGCACTTGATTGATTGTTATTTCCATCTGTCTGGATGATGAATACTTTGTTAGTTCTTTATGGGAGGAAAACCATATTTCATTTGTTTCCTTCATTTTTAGTCATGAACATAGGATTTTATGTTCTTCATTAAACATTTTTTATCACATGTATCTTTGAACTATATTGTACCCATATATCTATATGTATCTGATATGTATCTAATTTTAATTCTTAGTGTGAACTATCCCATAGTACTATTACCAAAATATTTAAACCCTATGGACTAATGTTTTATTTAGTCCAATGTTTTTCTTTCTAACCCATAATGCATGTCTCCCAATTCGAAATCAATATTTAGAAAAAATTTCTATGGCATGACACTCATTAAAGGGAGCTCTCGATTCCGTAACATTAATTTTTAAAATTTATATATCATTTTCTCTATGCTATATATGTGATATCTATTCCATGGTACATTCTAGGACATTATATACACTATATCATTTTATTTTTTGGGAGTCTTTCTAGAGAATCAATGTCATTACATTTGGACTTTTCCTTATTTCCATTTATCTAGGAGACATTTTTCATTGGTACCATTCTTTAAACCTAAAAACTTATTGCACCCATTTAAATAAAAGATAATGTTAAGTTGGAAATTGATGAAATCCATGCTTTTCTTCTGTTAATATTTTTAGAAATATTATTGAGTTTAGTAATTTAATTTAAATTCAAAATATTTGAAAATTATTTTTATTATCTTATTACATTATTTTATGCCCTGATTGAATACCAGTTTCTCTTATATACTCCCATTACTGAGAGGATTCTAAGCCTACAATTTCATTTTCTTTTCTGAACATATTTTTTAAGTGATACCTGTAACATCCCAAGTAAATGAAGAATAAGACATATTTCGTATTTATTAATATTTTTGAATTAAATATTAATTTTTCTTTAAAAGGGTTTCTATGTTAGATAGCGTACCTGATACACAACAACGAGTTTCTTTGGAATCTTACGTTGCACACTAATAATATAATATTATTATTTTAAATGGTAGTTAACTCCTAGCCATTGTAGTGGCGAGAATGAACCAAAATAACTAAAATATGATTATAAATGTTTTTTACATGTATTTACTTTTATCCAATAAAAGTTAGAGGCTTAAAATGTGAATGAATCTAATTTTAAGCATAATTTACTTTAAAAGGCTGATTTATCACCTTTTAATGGAGAACCCTCTTTTAATATAGTTTTTTTCACTTTAATAAATTCTAATTGACCAAATAAAATCCTTCTTTAGAATGGGGACATCAAATTTTACTTTGGGTAATTTTTTGGTATTTTTCTGATAAAGTTCATTTTTTAATGAATAGTGAAAAATATTGTATTTTAATTCAAAAGTGCCTTTTAATCTAATTTATATATATGGTTAGATTATATTTTTAATTGATTTTAAAGTGAAATTAAAATATATTTTTACCATTTGATCCAATGTTGGTCATTGGAAGTAATTTCACTTTGAAATTTGACATAAAAAGGTATCAATCTTTTGATAGTTATTGTTTCTTAAAAACACGTTATTTGTTTTAACAACGGGAATTAATTTTTAAATTAATTAATTCCACTTCTATGTTTTGAATTTGTAAAAATAGACATCAAATTTGAATTCATAATATCAAATAATTCTTAGGCTGATTTTTTGGTATTTTTCTGAAAAACTTCAATTTTTGATGAATAGTGACACCACTTAGTGGTATTTAAAAAATGACTATTTCATTTAAATGAAATTTTACCACTTCTGTGAATTGAATTTCAAAAATCCGACATACATGGTTGTTATCAAGAAGTAAAATTTGGTTCATTAAGATGAAAATAATTTTTGGTAAATAGTAACTTTTGACTTTTATTTACCGCGGTTAAAGGTAAATGGGTTAATTCAAGGTAAAAAAGAATATTATAATAATTCAAAATTACCTTAACACTTGTCCTAACCTTATTTATTGAGTCATTAATAACCATGGGAATCTTTGGGTCTATTTTGGGACCCCTTTGATCCACTTGGAAGTGATAATGACAATTTAGATTAATTAATTTAAAGTAAAGGCCAAAATGACCTAAACAAATATATTTTAGTAATTAATTTTTATATGGTGTTATATAAGTCCTATTTTCGACTATAAATATTATTTGGAAAGCTAAAAAGATTTCATATATAATGGGTTTTTTTATAATTTATAGACATCAAATAAATTAAATTATATATGACACAATAATGATACAGTATTTACCTCATTAATAAATTATTTAAATAAATAAGATTATAATTATTAAAATGTTATCAAAAACATGTCAAATTTTTATTGGATGATTTTATTTTTACCATGAATCATCTTAGATTCGAATATAATGATTTTTGGACCGTTAGAAACTGAATATCATTATATAATGAAATAATAGTTTCACACTTTCCTAAAGAGCCCCTCCTCCCCCTTATAAAAGGAGACCACTTCTAACCAATTCCTCACACCTCTCAAGCCATTTGGCTCATCCAACCTCTACCCAATTAATCTTTAAACATCCATATCCTCCTCTTAGAAGCCTTACCTTAGGAATAAGGCACTTCAATAAGTCCAATGGTTCAAACCAAAGGGAGTTACCCAAATTAAAGGTAACAGTTTCTCTTAAATTGTTTTCTTTTATTTTACTTCTCCAACCCCTAAACTCTTTTTATTCCTTTCTTTTGTAACAAAAACAGTATCCTAAATATAGTAGTATTTTGTTATAATAAGTATTCTAACTACACTTACACACACATTCATCTAATGGATGAAGAACATAATGTTTCTGTGGATGGAAAACTAAGGCCTCATGAAACGATGACTGTTCAATTACATCTTACCGACTCTCATGGTGAAAATTATGATGGAAATGTATTTATATATGATATATATTATGTTTATGATATCCGTATGCTTCTGTACTTCCCATTTATAGCATGCCTTTATGGTTTCGATATTGGGTAAATACGATAATCTCATTTGAGGAAGTGCGGACTACCGCCCCCTCAAAGTGATTTGATTCGTTAATGTCGTATGTGGGATGTATAAAGGATGGAGTTAACAATATTATATATGATATTATACTGGAATTATAATATACCTATTTATCATTGTGTTTCATTTCCATTAAAATAAGAAATATAAATTAAAGTAGCGTCCATGTGTACGTTCGGCTTACGGTCTCCATTAACGGTGCATTTGATTTCTTACCTCTAAATGTTATGTACTATTATAAAAACATATATATATTGGATATATATGTTATATATGATATCTAAATTTTGAATATCATTCTATATATAATGAAACTTTGACCACATGGACAACTTGTAAATATAAGGTGTTCATTGTTACACAAGTACCAAATATCGACAAAATGATCGTTATTAACTTAAATGATTGCATAATGTTTATAACATGGTAATAAGTGATATAAAATGAATAATAAACTTGAAAAAGGTTCTTAAGAAAGTAGAAATTAACTTTAGTTTATTATTCAGGAGATTAAATAACGATTGAGTCAAGTCGGACGCGAGGTAAGGGACTTCGTCTCAATCTCCTTTCATTGAGGCATTTTTTGTTTTATACACGACATTATTTTATACGGTGTATAAAACCCTTTGACTTTTCATTTTATTAAAAGGGAATATTTTTATATGAATCATTTTACTAAACGAAAAAAAGGAATGTTTTTTTAACGTAAGCAGTGACAATGACCTTTCTGCCGCCGCGAGTATTATTTGATCTTTGGCTTCCTTAACAAGACGAAATGTTTTTTAAAAGGAAAAAATAAATACCATATACTATTTTTACTTATTTTGGTATTGAAAATGATTTTGAGAATAGATTTTTTATTTCAATATCTTGAAATTATATTTTATTATTACAATGTGGAAATGTTATCTTTACTTTATGCTTATGTTATGTGTTATGATCATGTTATTGTTTATGGGAATTATTTACGTATATGGGTGGTTTCGTGATAAACCAAGGGCGGCTGAGCCCGAGATAGCTCTCCAATGAATTGGGTAATGTGATGGAGGTAAATGTGAATGTTTATCCTAATAGATTTAGGGAATATACTATGATGGGTATTCCAAAGTAACTCCCTATATAGCTGTGATAGTTACAATGTAAGTATGATATGGATGACACAAGTTACCTTTATGATTAATGATTTCTATTTGTCTTTCATAAATCTTATGATTTCATGAGGTAAGTAAAAGAGTTCATGTTTTTTATGTATTTATGAACAAATATTTTCATTCTTTGTTTTATAACCCTTACTGAGATTTTTATGCTCATCCCAAGTTTTGAAATGTTTTCACAAGACTTAAAGATGAATAAGGTCAAGGATGGGATCAAGGAAAAGTCATGCTATCTAAAACAAGGAACTAGACAAGACTCTTTTTTTAAGAGTTTTTATTTTATGAAAAAATGGAAACTATATAGATATGTTTACCTTGTAGTATTTTGAGATGTAATAGTTATGTCCTAATTCTCTAAAACTCTAAAACTGAAAAGATCCTCAAAGTGAATTATTCATTTAATTCAATATTATGTAATGTTTAAGGTCAGGTCCTTATAATACCTGACACATGTAAACCTATCAGAACATGTATTGAGATATTATTGAGTATATAAATGAAAAAATACAATTCTAATATGATTAAATAAATCATTTTGGCCACTTTTACTGATACCCACTTTAAATATTTTCCTTCATTTAGCTCATTGTTTCCATGAATAACCCATTTACTATATAGATATTCTAATCTAATTACCCCTTCCTAACCTAATATTGGTTTTATGCATGAAAATATTCTCAATATGTGTGCGGGAATTTTCAACTGATGGGCACAGTAAGTTTTTATTGAGATATGTATTGTGGTACTTTACTAAACTGGTTTATTATGACCCATGTGTTATTTTTATCATTTACACTTATCATGTTCCCTTAAAAATAAAAAAATAAAAAGAAAAAGGTTTTGAGTTGTGTGCTAGAAATTTCAAAAATCACTAATTTCATAATGATGAATCCCTTGAAGTATAATATGTGGTTAGTTGATAGATGTGAGATCTATCCTAAACATGAATATCAAAAAAATAAATAAAAATAAAAGAAAAAAAGGAACATGGAACATTTTTTGATACAAACATGATAAACATATAGATAGAGTTTGATTTATTTGGATCATAGACACTATTTCATCTTGAAGGATCCACACCACTACACATTTACCGCTTATCATGCATTAAACATTAGATATTTCCTTAATTTTGAGCTTCATTATTCACTTTATACCCATCTTCCCTTAGCCTTATAGTCGTTTGAACCTTATTTGTTGAATCCCTCTGGATTAATTTTTAATTCTTATTTAGAAATTGTAGATGATAAAAAAAATTAAAGCTTATGGTTAGGAACAAGTATTAAGGGAATGATCATAACTCTATTTCATAGTAATGAGAGAAAAATTATTGTGAGTTAAATTGTAAAATGGGTATAAAATTTAAGAAATAGTTTTGATATTTTAAAAAAATGATTGAGAATTAAAATAAATAAATAAACAATGAGGAATGAATGATTTTCCCTCTAGGATTGATTCTGGAAGACTAAATTTTTTTATTTACACTTAGTTTTATTTTCCAAGTTGAAATTAATGTTTCTTATTATAAAAATTGTTTCTTTTAAAATCCCTCTTAAGATGCTTTTTTCTTGAGGACAATCAATTTTTCAAGTGTGGTGGAATTTGATAGGATGGAATTGTATATACATTTTGAAGTCATTTAATTAAGAATTATTATTGTTTTATTTGATAATTCACCATGTATGTGTTGATTAATACAGTGAATAGGATTCCTATAATCAAATATAAATGATGTGAAAATAGGCCAAAAGTGAATATTACAAGTCGTGAATTTGTTAAACGATCTATAGGAATCATTCAAATCATATCACAAGTCATGAAGAAATTCATGATGAAATTAAAATTCATGAAAAAATTACATGACATGAATATTTAATACTCATTGTTTAAGATTAAAATACCACTTCCCACTTAATGTTCTATTCGTGAGAAAAATCATATCATGAAGACCAGTTAAAAATCATGAGATGAGTCAAATATATAAATCTTAGAGATTTAGGCTAAGATTCATGCCAGATCCATCATCCATGGAAAAAACCATGGTTCATGATTACACAATTTAAGAAGTTTATATTTCGTGTAATATCCCACCTATTTACATTCCATCTCGCATACAACAACTCATAACTTTTATTTCTCTCCTTTTTTCTCTCATTATCTCTTGTTTTTCACCTTTATATACTCTATAAACACAACTATAGAAAATTTTTATTACCATTTTGATTTAAATCTAAGTGTATTTTATTGGTATATACAAGTTATTCATTATTTTCATCATCATTTACCATTTCAATGTCTATTTACCATTTTCATTTCCATTCGATGGTGGCATCGTCATACATTCAAGCTTGTTTATTGATTCAATTAAGTGGATGATTGATTTATTTCTTGTTTCGATTAATAAATGATTGATTCTTGAACCCGCACTGGTAAAATTTCATATTTTAAATGTTTTATTAATCTTCCAAGATGATCTATAATTATTTCTCTGATCTTGATTATTACTATCATGAGAGACTAAACTGCTTTGGGTAAGGGTCCAGAGTATGGGTGTTCGAAACATAATGAATATCTAGATTGTAACTTGGTAACCCTATGTCTAGTAATAAATTCACATAAATGTTTTTTATTCAATTATTCTTGGAAACCCAGGTCATTAGAAGTTTAAATGAACAAACCTGGCCTGATTGGAGTTAAGTAGGATATGACCATTAGCATGTGACACATTCATCCATATAACCTCGGATTAATGAATCTATATTTTATGCTATATTCAGACTAAGGAATAGTTTCATCTTAGACATATCTCTTTGGTCTGACCATAATCAACAAGATCTCTATGCACCTCTTCATAGTCTAAGCCCTATGACTATTCCATGTTAAGATCCAGATTATCATTTTTTATATGAACCCTGAAATTGAACATGGTTCCTACCATCTTCATAAATCTGAAACTAAAATCAAAATATTTAATCAATCCCAAACCAAATTGTGATAAATCCTTTACAAAGGTTTTTAAGTCCTCATTCCGTGACTTCCAATATTTTTTTCATGGGATCGACCCCACACTCTCACTGTACTATGTCATTGTAACAAGTGTAGTTTAGGAAAAATAGAAATTATAATATTCCTAGATCTCACATGAATTAAAAGATGTGTACAAATTTTTCAATTATGAAATATAATTTTAAAAAAAATTCCCCAATATAAAAATACTGATTTATGAATATTACTCAGTTTTCAGAACCACTTAATGATTAAAAGACTTTTATTCAAATAATTGTACTTTAAACCCTATTAGATATTTTGATCTAAATAAAATATGTTGATTAATTATTTTAATGGAACATATTGATAATTTATATGAAAAAATTAGTAATCATGAAAATATTAATTATCTAAAGGATAAGAATAAAGATAAAATCATTAAATTGAAAAAAGAGTTATTTTACAGAAAATTGTTTTTATTTGTACAATGTGTTATTATAATAATAAATTAAATAAATAACCATTAATGAATGATTTTAAATAGAATTTATATCTTATATATTCAATAATATAAATTTACATTCATATAATGCTAAAAACCAAGCAATAAATTGATTCAAAGGAATTTTTTACTTTAAAAATATATTTTCTTAAAAGATAATTTTTTTCTCATTTTGTGTTATAATATTATAATTTGTTTCCATGTTTAGAAGTTTTATTTGATATATATAAAATAAATTTATAAATCATCAAGTAAAAATCATTATAGAGTAAATTTTTTTGGAATTTTCTAAAAATGTTTATTTTTTGGTGAATAATGAAAATACTAATTTTTTAATGAAAAATATATTTTATTTTTTATTATTTTCAAAGAATGGTTCTATTTTAGACTAGTTTTAAAAGTTAATTGTTTTATTATTCTTAAAAAATAATTCAATTTATACCTTTTTATTAATATTATACTTGATCTTGGTATAAAAATTCTTTTTGAATTAAAAATTCATTTTTTTAAAACCATTTTACATGGTGTTATGCATTTTTATATTATATTAATTTATAAAATTTATAGAGATTCAATCTTGAAAAGTTGATTAATATTTGAAATAATTATTTTAAAATTTATTAGTACGTCAAATTTAATTTTTTTCATTATGAGAACTAACTATGGTAAAATATTATTGCCTTACTAAAAAGGGTAAAACAAGTAAATTAATGTTAAAACTAAGTGATAAGGCCAAAATATTTCATCTTAATTCTTATTGGATTAATTTATTTCAACAAATACCACCTTATTAATGAAATATAATTATTTATGTGGCATTTTTTCATCAATATTACTTAATAATATTTTAATCCTTAAAAACTTTCAAGGTTTGTCATCCCAGACTTATTAAAGGACACCCATCCTCTCTCTTATTTAAAAAACTTTGATCGACCTACCTCAATGAAAACCAACGCATTTATATTATAAACATACATATATTGTAATTTTAGGCCATTAATTCTTAAAATACCATTCCATGGGTCCTTAATAAGGGATTTGAAAGAGGTCTAATGAAAAATAGGTAATCGTCATATCCAACCTATTTCAATTTATTTCTTCTTCTACCTCCTCTAAATATGTGGTATTCTTAATAAAATAATAACTTAAGTGTAAAAAATATGTTTAAATGTTATTATGATTAAAAAAACATAATTATAAATCCTATTTTCATCTAATGGGAATTGAAAGTATTGTTTTTAGGTATGTGTGGACTACCACCTTTACGTAGTGATATGCTTCATTTTCCATAACTCTAATTCATGGTTAGTTATCATGATTAATTTAATATTTCATATGATATTTATGATATAATTATGGTTTTATAATTATTATATCTCGTTTAACTTTTTCCCTTTCATCTTTTGTAAAAAAAAATAATGTCGCTCATGCATACGTGTGGGCTACCACCTCCAAGAATCGATGTAGTTTGTTTTACATTTTAGTTTTACATGACTCATCATAAGGATTGTTTAAATGAAAATATATAAAATTTTAGTATTTATTAATGAATATTTAATGGTGAATTATTATTTATTATGAATTTTTTTGATCTATCAAAAAATGGAAACATCACTTATGCATGTGTATGTACTACCATCTCTTCGAAGTAATGTAACTCATTTTTTAATAACCACTTCATATGAATTATTATAAATGATTATATAATGAATAAATGTGATACTTATCAAATTATTTATATTCTATATATAATGAAACCATGACCAAGGTTCATGTACCAAAACCATCGAACCAATACATGCATGGAAAAGAGACCAATTTTCACCCTAATGTCCATTTTAATGAATAATTATTAATAAACGGAAAATTATAAATTGTAAACTAATAGTACATAGTAAATTATTAATGAATATGGTTCTGGAAAATAATTATAATAAATTTATATTTATTTTATTTGAGGTGTGAACATGTATGGTTTAGGATGAGACTTGAGGTAAGGGATTTATGTTACCATATCAATACTTTTCAGGATAACTTATGATAAATTTCCATTAAGGGAAATTATTTGGATATTAACCATTAAACACTGTATATTTTATTAAAATATGGATATTTAGGTAATTTTTAGGTGATATTACTATTTTACTCTCTTTTTCACTTAAAATGATGGAGAAAATGATTTTAAGGAACACCGACCTTATTTCCTATTTGGTCCAGAATCTTTATCTTCCATCCCCATATTCTCTTCAAAAAGATTTCAAGAATGTTTTTAATATTATAAAAGTATTTATTAAATAAAATTTTACCCATGTTTGACTAAATATAAAATAGTATAAAAGTATTTTCCGATCATTTCACAAATTAGGATCATTTTAAAGAAGGTGTCAATATAGTTTTTATTTTTAATTATTACAATAAGAATGGAATTTCTTATCACCATAACTTCTCAATGATATAAAGTTTTATTTACATTTTTTCATGGTTACTTTTAATGTAAATTTTTTACTATGGTATTTTTATAATTTTTTAGGTTTTAAATAAGTTATTTAAAAATTAAAAAGGTATTATCCCTAAGAAATATTTTGTTGATCTCTTAAAGGTATTTTTCCTCTATGACAATATACTTTTATGTTACTTATTATTAATTAGAGACATTATCCAATGATACCATCTATATTATTTATTTGGATTGTTATTTATTATTATTAATAAGTCTTGATGTAAACCATTTTCTTTTCTATTCTTTAATATATATACATTTTATTATTATTTTCATAACATTATGGCATATATATGAAAGGAATATGATTATGTGAGGGTTATGTTTATTATAAACCTCTAATGAATTTGGTTATGTGATATTTATATCTCATTAGATGATGATGATGGGAGTGGACATGATTATATACATGTTTGTTAACATATTAATTCATGATTTTGATTTCATTTAGTTATGCTCACAAGATTATGTGTGGACATGATTACAAATAGGTTTTTTCACATTTTTTCCATGTGTAATATTTCTTATAATTATGATCACAAGATTGTGTGTAGACATGATTCTGATTAGATATTTTCCCAAGATTATTATTTCTTATTATTATGATGTTTAATACCTTTGTTATGAATCTTTTATGTTTAATACTACATTCACAACCTTATTGATAATGCTTCTAGATATATTTTGATTTTTAAGTTTATGATCTATGAATTTATAGCAATGAATTTTTATGTTTTGAACATGTACTTGATTATATTATCATACCCTCAATATCATATTGTTCTTTCTTATTATTAATATATATCATGTTTACCCTTACTGAACATATAATCCCACCTTATCTTGTGTTTTCCTTTTGTAGGTTTTTTATGGAAGGATTCAAGTGTGATGAGACTAGAAGGGTACCTTATGGAAATAAGTGTGTTTGAGGTGATGAAGATTATAGTTAAATAAAATGTTTAAGTATCTAGTCCCCAAATATACTAACCATTTATGGTTATATCATGGATCAAAATGTTATATAATAAATATTCATCAAATAATATGTAATATTTATGTGTGACATTATTGGATCACTATTTTAGTTCTATAGAAGAATAACATGGAATGCTCAAAAGACACGTCAAAATAATTACAAAAGTTTGTAAGGATATGTTATTATAAAACCAATGTTTTTAAGGGTATTCCCAAAGTTATAAAAAAATAATTTTTTGAGTTAATAATGTAATTGTGAATATTTTGTGTTATTCTTCATGAAGAAAATTTTATGATACATAATCCTTGATTCAAAACAAAAAATAAAGAAGTGATAAGGAATATTATCCAAGAGTTAAATAGGATGTTTTTTATTCAATATATAATTTTTAAAAGAGTTGAAGAGGGGAGAGTGAGAATTGAAAAGGTTGGAAAATGAAATTAAGATTTCTCAAAGCCTACACTTCTGCTTTTAATGGTGTTTTCAACACTCAATATTGAGTATAAAAGGAGTAATGATTAGTTGAACAAGATACTAATGAGATTATAGAATCTATTGAGCTAGAGAGAGTTTGACTTGGATCTAATAAAATATATTTTATGTCCAAGAATATATATGGGTCTGGCCTATAAGGAAGTAAGTGAGATAATCAACCTTTATCTTTCATATATTATAAGATTCATAAGAAGGTGTAATCTATAAGTATACAATATTTGGAAGATTTTGAATAATTTTACATAGGTAAACTTACCTAAATCTTATGAATATTTAATATAGTTAAAGGATCTATGAAACATTAGTTACATAAAAAGAACATTAAGTGTTACGGATAAAATCAAAAGTCAGATTATGGGTGTCATAAGGGAAAAAAGTAGGCTAGTGGAAAGAAGCAAGTTCCGACTCAGAAATTAAGGCCTAATGATAAGATATTGGTTGGAAAGGTGTAAGATTAAAAAAATGATTGGATCATATTCTCTACTCTATGGAAGAATTTATAGAATGAGTTTTTCATATCAATGTTACACAGAAGTATGTGAGAAGAATTTATGATAGAATAATTCAATTTTAACTTATTGAGGATAAAAAAGGGTGTATTTAAAAACAATTCTAAATTTTAGAATGAGTATTCAAGAGAAGGAAAATTACATTAGAGGAATATATCTATACTTTGGAAAATATGGATACTAATTTTGAATATCTTATCAAGAATGATCTGGAAACACATGTAACTGTACTTAAATGGAGTTTAAATAGGGTGATTGATTATACTAATATTAATCTTATCTTTAATTATTTTTTATCTTTTTTTAGTGAGTAATGATTTTTTTTTGAACTTGTGAGGTTTTCCAATTTTTCCATAAATATATCCCTTTTTGAAATAAATATTTAAATTTCATCCAGTTAAAAATCAATAATCTTATATAATTTTTTAGTTATTAATTATAAATATTTAGAAAATATGGTTGAAGTTATTACTTATAATGTTATACATTTACTCTTCATAAAATTACTAATAGCGAGGATGAATATATTTCATATTTATATAATTAAATCCTAGAGAAAATAATAATTCCATTTTTAAGAAGGGGAAACTAGGAACACTATTATAAATAGAAGGGATCTAACATAATCATTGTTTGAATACTACTATAAGGAAATAGTTTTTGGTATCAATTGATAATACCTTAAATTTCTATATTCCTTAGGGGGGTATGGCGATTATAAATTCCCTACATGTGGTTTAATCTTTGTAGTTTCCCTGTTTATATTCATTTGATAATAATATTGAAGCACCTATGTCTCAAACTTGGCCTAAATATAGTAAGGATTTATTCACACACATAGGGTGAAAACTATTAAAAATATCATGTGATGTTATATATTTTACTTTTATCTTGATTATGGTGTGGTCTTTTTATTCTTTATATGATATCCATTCATACTAAAATGTTTGAAGGTTGGAATAATTAAATGGAGTGAATTTGATAAAACCTAGATCATGTGAATTCACCGACCCCCACCCCACCATCAGTTTAGTGTGACTACATTATCCTAATGGGAACATAAAGTGTTGTTATAGAAATGGTTATAACTCTAATTTAGTATTTTTTATAATTTCATTATATTTCATATATGAATTCTAAATTTGAATAAATATTTGAGTTCTATATCAAAGATAATATGGTGGTTTCAATCAAAACCTTATAGAATAGGGAGAAAAGATAATACAATAATTTTAGGATGATCACTCCTATGTGAAAGGATAATGAGTATTAACAACTATTTTAAGGTTATCAAATTGGTAAAATTTATTTCATACCAATTTATAATTATCCTCTTACAGAATAATGTCTAATCCGGGATGAGTATATTCTTGAAAAATCAATTATAGATTTTTTTCTATGAAATAAGATATTGATTAAAAAATAACCCCATTTAAGTTCTCAATATTAAGTTTGACTTAATTAATCAACTTCAAGGTGAGAAAACATGGCTATATTTGGAATTTGGTGCTATAGAAAAATAATTAGTAGAAAAGTTTCAGAAGTGTTATACTCTCATCAAACTTGTTGAATCCATAATGAAGACTCCATTAATATAAAAATAATTATTCTCTCAGTATAAAAATTAATTAAAAATAATAATTTATGATAAATCTAAGATAAATTTTTTTATTAAGGATAAAATACATCCCCTTTAAGAAAATCATAAAGTTTTCATTGATGTTAAGAATAATCTTTTGTAGATCAAGGCTAAAAGAGTGGAAAATATTGGTTGTTCTCAATAAAGAATGATTAAGATTCATAATAACCATATTGAGAAGGATAATAGGGAATTAAAAGAAAGAGTTTCATCAATTTATGATGATAAAAATAACCTTCACATTAAGTATCTTAAGATGAATGTTGTGGTGATAAATCTATAAGTAACACAAGATAAATCTTCCAAAACTATTAAGAGAATTATAACTTCCATAGAAGTACTTGATAAGATTATCTATTAAAAAAATAATCATTCTAGTGAAAATAATATCTTTAAATAATTAAACATAAATACCCTTCAATCTTATATAAAAAGGTAACCCTTTATCCAGAAGGATTTTTCACTAAAAATATTTCCATGAAAAGTGTATGTTATAATTAAAATTATTAAAAAACATTGTGGGTAAAAATCGTGACAAACAAATCACTTCATCAAAGGTGGAAATGAAAAAGAATAGGAATTTTGGTTCCTCAAGGAAACATCAAATGTAAGTTTTATTTATAAAAAAACAATATTGTATTTAAAATTGTTAGATTATTTCACAAAGTAATAAATCAAGGTTTATTGGTAACTATTGGTGATTTCAAAATTTGGGACATAAGTACATTGTTTGTTAGCATAATATTTGAATAAATTAAATAAAAAGAAGGCTTATATCAAGGGGAATATTTTAAGTGGATAATAATAATTCCTGTATAATAAATAAAAGTGCATATAATATAGGAATAAATTTTTATATTAAAAAAATAACGTCATTATAATTTCAGTGGAAATTGTAAAAAAAGGAGATCACTATGAAGATGAATGGTGGTACCCACCAATAATGTATATTTTATTTACTATTAAGTAAATTATTTCACTATATATAATTAAACATAAATTCAAGAAATATGATGAGTTCACCTTTGGGTGTAAGTAAACAAATATTAAACAATACAAACCCAAGAAGAATACTAAAAATAATGTTAAAACTAAAAGGAGATGATTATATTATGGAAGTAAAGGCCAAATCATATATAATTTAAAGAAATAAATGATTATTAATGTAAATGAAATCAAGATGGAAAAATATCAATCTAATAAAAAGACAAAAATATTGTTTTAGTGGAAGGAATATGTGGAGAATAAGTTGTGACTCTTAAGAGTTTTACAAAAAATGGAAACTTAAATACTCTTGATAATCCATGTTGATAATCCAATAAATTTGATAATATTCTTAAATAATACATGATTATTTTTCTAGATAGTTGGAATTATCAAGGAATATAGAGAAAAAAAATATTATACATTTTCCTTCTTAGATATTGTGAAAATATTTATTCCGCATAATAAAATTTTAAATAAAGGAAGATGAACCTTCTGCCTCGGGAAAATAGTGTTCATAAAATTAATGTAGGAGAAAGTATGAAATGTTCCATTAAATATTTAAATGAATTAAAACGTGTTTTTTGGTTGATAATACACTCTCAACCTTTTTTCTTTCACTAGGAATAAAATTAAAACCCGTGTTTTTCCCATATATTTTGCACTTATTTTCATTGTGTGGGAAATTGAAGGTGATAAAATTCAGGGGGAGAACTAAAAGGAACTAAAAATCTATGAAAATTTTATAGCTGGATAAGGTATTTTTCATTGAGTACTTTTATTTTCATCTTATTTTTTCTAATTAACACTTTAGTTGATATCATAAATATCAAAATTTAGTTCATTTTTAATGAAGACCTGTCTTAAGGAAGAGTTGATAGTGTTCTCCCTTTTGGGGGATTGAATTTTAGTTTCTTTTTTATGTTTTTATCTAATATAAATATAAAATTATGGAAAGTGATGGAATGTTTCGTTAAATATGCATGTTAACCAAATTATACTATCCTTTTATTGAAAAATTATTTTCTATTATTAAAGTGGAGAGATTGATTAACTAATGAAAAGAGATAAGAAACATGATAGGGGAAAACCTGTATGGAATTAAAATATTTTATTCTGTTTATTGAATTAGTGCTTGAGATTAATTTTAAATATTTTTTAAAAACCCCTATTTTTTATTTTATTATATCTTGGATTATTTATATATATATTTAATGTTTAAATTAATCACTCTTGTTTTTTACACCGATCCACTAGGACATAGATTCTATTAATTTATGTCATGTTATCTTAAGAAAAGTGATTTCGTCTTTCTCATAAGTGAATTAGGAATTACTTTCAATAAGGGGAATAAGTTGAAATGTTAGTCATGTTTATAGAATGAGATGAGTATGAATACACCTCATCCTTGAACCTTTGAATATATTAAAAATAAAGGTTATAGAGATTTAGAATTGTTGAGAACATATTGTTATTTATTTAACGAAGGTATTTAAGGCTATTGGGTAATGAAAACAAATAAAAATGCGGATATTTAACACCATAATGTATTATGATGATGATGATTAAATTGTTTATCAATAAGTAAGATTGTGAATATGTGTTGGGTGATATTGAATAACTTAATCAGTTAAGAGATCTATCCTTATTAATAAGTAAGACTAAAAATATGTGCTAGTTTCCAATGATGATCCTAATAAATGTATATATTAAATAACCCCATTATTAATATATTATTCAATCAAAATGTGTATATTGAATAGATTTTATAAATATGATGATAATAATTTGATCTAAAGTGAAAAACATGTTTTAGAATATACAATTTCAGAAGAAATAAATGTCTAGATGACTATTTTGAATGATTAAATTGAATTTATTTCTAAAATTATTATGTTTCTAATTTATGGAATCAGTTTTATATGTTATGATTTTGGATATGGAAATAATAGGAATCTATGAGTAGTTTTCATAGTTAATGAAAGAATTTTCAACTACACATATTGGTAAAGTTAAAAAGTTTTATATGATTTAATGTAGTTAAGAAGCAGGTTATGAGTTGAATGGAAAATCCATCCTTATATATAGAAGTAATTCTAGAAGCACTATTTATGGAATAAGAATATTACATGGTGGACGAATATGTTTCATGGGTTAAACTATGAAAGGAACAGTAAGTGGTTAAACATTCTAGAAGATGAATCAAGAAAATAAATTCATGTAAGATGAGTAGTAGAAGTAGGGATAGTTGTATACTAAAGTTAATGTACAGGGAAGACTGGGTATTGGGGAGATATATTTAGTTTTTGATAATTATTAAGGTTATCTAATTCATTTTATAGTCATTCCATAAAAAATATTATACTAGAAGCTGGCATGAGGAACTTGTTGATGAGAAGGCCAAATATATGTCTGGTGAAGTGTGAGAATAGAAAAAGGAATAAGAAACTTTTTTGGGGGATTCTATTAAAGTACCATTTTCTAAAAAGTGAGAGTATAATGTAATGACCCACCCCAGAGAGGCCTGTTTCATGACTCCCCAATACCACCTCCAATAAGCTCAGGGATTGAGACTAGTGTCGAGAAGGCATATCACTAACATGGGAGTCCTTAGCTTGAGTACCTGCACACACAAACACACACACATCTCTAAGCCTATACAATAATGAAATATATAAACAACTGAAAAATTATGCATGCATATTTCTAAATCCCAAAACTAGAGTATGATAGGAAGTAAAGAAAATTAAACAGGACCAATACAAGCCCCCCACAAAAGTCAATAACATAAGTCCAACCTGAAATAAATTTGGGACTGCTCTCAAAAAACCACAAGAACACACCTCAGTCTGTCTGGTCTAGGTCCGTTAAGGACTCTATTGAAATTTTGATCATCTGTACAAGATACGAAATGTGTGGAAAAATCCCGTGCAAGGGTGAGTATAAAAATACTCGATAGGAAACCCCAAAACCAAAATTCATAAAAAATTAAATATAGTTACATCTAAATAAGTATATATCTACAACCCATATAACAAGAATACCCAGATATACTCAAAAAAGAAACACTATATAAAGGTAAGTCACAATTGTAGTTTACCAGCCTATGATCTCAACTCTAATGATCAATAAATCACTCGTCTAGGAAAAAAACTCATAAGTCTAATAGAACTGAGGGCGTTCATTAGAGAGGTAATGATCATCGAGTGTCACCATTAGAAGTCCATGCTAAAAGTCTAGAGAGAATGTGATACGTAGATGAGGATCACTACCAAGGTCATGGGGTGATACCAACAACTCAATCTGAATTAACCCGCTACATAGAGGATCAGCACCCATATAGTTTTAGTTAGGATGATATCAATAACTCTACCTAGGTCACTAAGATGAATATAGTATCTCACTTCAGGCCTCATAGAGGGATTAAAAAGACTCTATCTATGTATTCTTATGTAAGGGATCACAGTCTCCTGAGTAGGAGTCAATTCCATACTAACCATCAAGAAAATGATAAGGGGAATGAACCCTAAAAAATCATTTCCACGACATATAGGAAAAGGGATCCAGTCTATGTATAATAAATTACATGGTCTGTAGTAGGGGTCACATGTTGTTTCCATTGACCTCGAGTCATTCTCGTGTAAACAGACCATCTATCTTACTGATGTCCGTATAGAAGTACATGGCATGTAGACTTCCTATGTAGTCTACTCATGTGTCAGTACATGGCATTATCCAGTGTACATGTGCCCATGTACTAGTACAGAACATATCCCATGTACTTGGACTAGGCTATGTCTGTGTGGGGGAGTACATGGTGTGCTCCAACACATGTACTCCAACATGTGTCTGTGTACCTCTGAGGTACACGCCAAGTCACTGGGGAGGTGTCACACACTATTTGGAAGGGTAAAATGTCATGTGATCCTTGCCTCCAACTTGAAACCCTAGCCCTCACAAAGGGGGCCCCACATGGCATGTTGATCTGATTTACACACTATGTAATGCAGGAATTTATATAAACACTTATCTATGATCCATCCATATTCTCCACTATTAAAACCACCAATTATGGGTATTCCTTCCAATAAAATCATGAATCAATCCCCAAATAACCTGTAGATCACTAATCAACAACTTTTGATCATTCAGTCCACTCAAAAAATGGATTTATTCATTGTTCTGTGTTGTGCTTCGAAGAATGAAAAATCAAGTATCTATGTCTTCTAAAATGTGGTCGGTACCACCATCATAGCTCCACCGTCTTGTGTCAATCATGGATCTATGATTCAGATCATTCATCCCAGAAATAGGTGCACAAATATAGATTGATCGGTATATGTCAAAATGTGGGCCGAATGATGAACACCCATGATGAACGAAGAACAGGGGGAGAAAAGAACAAGACCAATTGAATGGAATGAACCACAATCAATTTTTATGTTAATATTGATTCATTTTAATGATAATAACAATGATGAAATCATCAGTTCAATTTAATTCTCCCAAAATCATCCCACAATAAACCCATCCCACAAATATGCATGATCCATGGGTCAATACTTTGGTCGATTGATCATTTTTTATCATAGGAATCAAGAAAGAGAAAAAATTCAATCAAAACAACCACCCTACCTAGAGTTAGATCAACTTATAATGAATAAATATTCAGTGTCATTGTCATTAGAGAGATCCTTCGATTTTCTTGTGCATTTATTGTCCATCCATGATCTGGTTATCGTCCGACAAAGGAATCTCATTCCATGATCTCCAATAGATCTCCTACTATTTGAAGGGTTATGCGGATAACCTTGAAAATATTCCATCAGTGTGAATATAAATATAGGAAATTAGGTTTTTGTGTCAAAAAAAATTAAATTATTTAATTAACTATTTTATCCATTTTATGCATGCGAAGACTTTTACAAAAAAAATTAACTATTCCAACTAAGATTAACTCATGCCTTGGGTAAAACCCAAATTCAAAACTCAATGGTGCCCTCATATTTATAATACAGGAACCCATTTATATGTTATTCCACTTTTTTAGGAAAACTTCACATGCGTTATATTTAATATATTCAATATATTTCAAAAATTTATTTCTGGCACAATGGGCCTTGGAATCACACACTGTCTTAGTTCCTGGTTAAAAAAATAATATATACAATATTAAAAAATAATACATGGATAATCTGAGTCATTAAATTCTCCCCACCTTGGGGATTTACATCCCTGAAAAGGAAAAATAAGGGTACTCAAAAATATGTAGGTACTGAGCATGAATATGTGCCTTCTTATCCCATGTGCTCTCCTATATATTCCCATGCTTCCACCAAACATGCCTCCATGGAATCGATCACCCATAAAGGATTATCTCCTTCTGATCCTTGATCTCTACCTGGTACTCATCAAAGGTAGATTCATCCTCGATGTAAAGCTTTCCCAAGTCAATAACATGAGATGGTTAATGCATGTATCTCCCTAGTTGCAGCATGTGGAAGACATCATATACTCGGTCTAACTATGGAGGTAGAGCTAAGTGGTAAGACACCTCACAAACTCTATGTTGTATCTGGAAAGGGCCAATGAACCTCAATGGTAGCTTTCCACCCTGACCAAATATTTGTAATCCACATCGATGGGAACTCATAGGAACACTTTTTCTCATTCTTAGAACTATAAATTCCCCTTTCATCTGTCCTCGTAAGGTTTCTGATGTCTCTTTGTAGTCTAAATCTTCTCCAGGAATATCTTCACCTTCTCGATAGTTTTTGCACCAGCTCTAGGACCATGAGTGCTGACTATCCTGGGTTTTTCCAGTAAAGTGGTGACATGTTGGGTCACCTATATAAATCCTCAAATTGTTCCATATTAATGATGGAATGACAGATTTTTTTATACTAAAACACAACCAATGGAAGGTGATCCACCCAACTATTGTCGAATTCCAACAGGAAAGTATGATTCATGTCCTACAGAATCTGAATGGTCCTCCCATTATAGCCATTATTTTGGGGGTGAAACATTTTGAACAATTGTAACTGAGTCCCAAACACCTCATTCAATCCCTTCCTCAACTAGGATGTGAAGAAATCATCACAATAAAAAACTATCATAGATGGAACATGATGGGGTCAAAATAACTTCTGAACGTAGAGGTGTCCCAAACATTCTACTAAACTCTTCTACCAAATTGCTATGAAGTTGGTTAACAAGGTGATTCGGTCTACAATCACTTATATGGAATCAATTCCACTGGACATACGTGGTAATCTCTTCAAAATGTACATGGATATCGCATCCCTCTTCCACTCTGGTACCACAAGGGATTGAGAAAAACCTACTAGAACTTTGTGCTCAGCCTTCACTTCTGAAAATTAATTCATCGCTAGAAAAACTATGCAACTCATTTAATCATCCCTATCATCCAAAACTAATGTTTGAGGTCCTAGTACATCTTTTCCACACATGGTTGTACCGCCAAAGGAGACATTTTAAACTCTCTCAAAACCTCCTCTTGTAACGTCATTGGCACCATCGTGTGTCTGGGAAAAATAATGACATTCTCCCTGCCCTTAGAAAATCCATCAGGAATATTTATAGTGGGTATTTAAGTATGTAGGATCTCACATTTGGTATCCCTATGTTTTTCATTCCTAACTCACTACAAGAGCAGAGGGATGACAACCATGGACTAGAGGTAACCTGCTCTATCGCCATCTATAAAGGACAACTGTAGTGAGGAAAAGTGTTTCAATTACTCATTCAAAAACTGAGAATATGATCTCCCACTAGGAGCATCTACCATTATGTTCCCCTTCCCCGGAGTATAGAAAATCTCAAAATCAAAACCATTGAGGAACTCTAGCCGCCTCCTCTCTCTCAAGTTAATATCCTTCTGAGGGAAGATATACTTGAGAACCTTGATATCAAAATAGATGATAAACTTCTCTCCCATCATGTAGTGTATCCACCTCTTTAGTGACAATACTACCACTACTAAGTCGAGATCATGGGTTGCATAGTTCTACTCATGTGGCCTCAACTAACATGAACCATAGGCAATCATCACCTACCTCGACATTAGAACACAACCATACCTAGTTCCTGATGCATCATAAAACACTATGTACTCTACACCCTCCTCAAGAAATATCAATATGATATTTCTCATCAAAATCTGCCTCAAAATATAAAAATACTATTGTCACTTCACTATCCATGTGAAAGGATTCCCCTTCTAAGTCAAAGATAACTAGGAGAAATCATGTATTAATCTCTGATAATATCCTTCTAACCTGAGGAATCCCTACACCTTTTTCATGCTCCTGGGAGGATCCCAAGATAACACTTCCTTGACCTTTCTCAGGTCCACTGCCACTTCATCCACTAAGATAACAGTCCCAAAAATTAGATAACATGAATCCAGAATTGACACTTTGTTACTTTTTTGTAAATTTGGTTCTCTCGGATTACATCTAGAACTATTATACAGTGTCTCACATTCTCCTCCTTGTACGCTGAGTAAAAAATGAATTCATCGATGAATACTACCATGAACTAGTCTTGGAAAGTCTGTAATATCTGGTTCATGAGACCCATAGACACTATTGGGGCATTCATCATTCCCAAATTCATCACCAAGTACTCAAAGTGATTTTAGGGAAATTTTAATTTGGTCCTTGATATATCCCCATCCAGTACTAATATATAGTTATTTCCTTTCTTGAGTTCAACCTTCGAGAACCATAGAGGCCTTATCAACTAATCTAAGAGGTCATCATTCCTTGGTAGTGGATACTTGTTCTTTACGGTCACCTGGTTCAAGAATCGGTAGTCCACACACAACCTCAAACTCCCTTCTACCTTCTTGGAATACAAAACTGGGGTTTCCGAAGGTGAAACACTGGTTGTAACAAATTCCTTCCTCTATAAGTTCTAAAACTACACCCTCAGCTCATAAATTTATGTGGGAGGAATCTGATATCTTGTTGTGGATATCAGTGTCGTCTCGGGATGTAGATCAATGTAAAAGTTTATCTCTTAGTAGGGAGGTAAACCTAGAACATTATTATGGAATATGTCATTATAATATACCACCAATACAAGATATTGGGACCCCATAAAATCCATTTCACCCAGGTTTAGGCTATTCAAATGATGATTAATTAGCTACACCCTCCTATTCATGAGTTCATCTAGCACTTCATGGGTTTCCTTTTCACTGAAAAAGGAAAACCTAGTTCTACCACTACAGATACACTACATCCTTCACCTAAAATAGTCAATCTATTCATGAAATATAGATTTCCCTTCCATGATATGAATTTCATTGTAAGGCCTCAGGGATACTACCAGGATATTCCAATAGAAACTCTCACCTCCAAGAGTCAGGTCACACTATCGACACAAGTGCATGATCACTGAGTCCTCTCTAGTATGTGTCTCCAAGCATATGGGGTGAGTCAAGGATTAAACCAAAATCTCTAAGTCTCTTAAAAGGTATGTTGGAAGAATTTAAGGACTAGAAACTATATCTATCAGTACTATATATAATATGTAAAATAAATAGAACATACCCAGAATCATTCGCAAAGCCTATGGGTCATAAGATCCAACCGCCTACAGTTGTCCCTACCCCTATCCACCAACTCCCTAGGCATGGTGTGGACCAAGTTGTGGTGGTAGTTGTAACAATTCAACATCTCCACCACCTCTTAATTCCCTCCCAACTCCTCTTATACATCTTCTACCCTATGAACCTTCCTTTTCATGCTGCTGCCTCTACCTTAGTGGCACATCCACTGTCTATCTATTAGTTGTATAGTGGGTCATACAATATCTTACAATATGTCCCCTATTATCACATGACTGGCACCACTTCTCTCTGGGATGACTGGACCCACCCTATGTGCCCTGAACCACATAACCTCTATCATGGTACCTCCTCCTAAAATGTACGGTACTTATATCTCCCTAATACTAACATCTCCTCCCTGCTACCAAGGTCGATTCCCTTGTATGCCCATCACGGGAAACCACTAGTTGTATCTCCTCATCCAAGAAACTCTCTGCCACCACATCTCACACTAGAACCCCATCTTAGGTAGGAATGAATTGAGGGATAATAGTACCTCAGATGTCAAAAAACAAACCTCTCTCGAAGGTTATAGACTTGAATGAATGGTCATGACCGATGTCTATATAGTACATGGATAGGTTGGTAAACTTTTATGAATAATCAAATACATTCATGATTCCTTTTCGGAGTTGGAGAAGCTCCTAGATACATATAAACCTTAGCATAGCATGTGAGAACTCCTATATGAAAAGGCACTAAAACTATGACCAGGGTAGTGTATCCTCATTATAAGACTAGGTCACTAAACCCACCATCACACTGTTGATCCATAAATAAGGCTCACTACCAGGACCACCATATGAACTACTGGTGTCCTGACCAGATGGAAATCTTAGGTCACCTCCTCAAGATAGTCCTTAGCCACATGTGTGTTGAATTACCTCAAAACCTAATGGGTATATGTAGTTGAGACCCATGATGCGTGATTAGCCTACGCACCTCATCTTCTGGTACTTCTGGTACTTAGTGATTCTCTGCAAGTGCTAGTATGGATGGTGCACCACCTGAAGGAAGCATATCGAGAATTCATTCATGTATCAACACCTCATCACTAAGAGGATCACCCTCATGATCATGATGTTTAATCCTATCTAGTGTACATCATGGAGGCTTCCTAAAAAATAAGATGTACCATAGTCAATGAGCATATATGGGGAGATGACTCCATAAGGACACGGTAACCACATCCCATTCCTATAGGATTCATGTACCATTTTTTCCCTATAACAATTGTTATCATGTACAGAGTCAAAAAGTATGTGATCAAAGTCTTAGTGTATGGATTCGTCAGTCGCTGCACCAACACTGGATTCCCTAGATTAAATGTAAAACTCAACACTATTAAAACTCTTTCCCCAAACCAATCTCACATACATCAGTCATAAATTAGAACCGACTAATCTAATAACACTTTTTCATGACCCATCCCAAACGGTCCCATAGAGTGACTCCCTAATCCCACCTCCAATAGGCCAGGGGATAACGACTAGTGCTAATAAGTCATATTGCTGATACGGGAGTCCTTAGCCTAAGTACATGTACACATGCACACATCTAGAAGCCTATAAAATGCTGAAATGTAAAAACAACTAAACAAACATGCATGAAATCATATAAATCCCACAACCATAGTATGACAGGAAGTGGAGGAAAGTAAATAGGGACAAAAAATCCCACCCAAAAGTTTATAGCACAAGTCCAACTTTAAAGAAAACTGGGATTTTTATAAGAATACATCTGGAACACACCTTAGTCAATCTAGTCTCACAAATCACTATCTCATCCTAGTTGGTGAAGGACTCTATCAAAAGGTTGATCATCTTCATAAGAAATAACACATGAGGGACAATTTTGTGTAGGGGTTAGTATAAAAATGAATAGTAAGAAACCCCAAAAACCACAAATCATACAAAAAGGGAAATACAGTCATATCTACATAAGTATATGTCTACAACAATATTACAATAATATCCATATATAGTCATCAAAGACATAGTCTAAAGGTAAGTCACAACTGCAGTATACCAGCATAGGATCTCAGGTCGAAGGACCGACAAAGCACTCATCCAGGAGAACACACTCTTGAGTCTAGTGGCACTGATGATGTTTGTCTAAGAGATAACACACATCAGGTCTCACTATTTTAAATCCAAACTAAAATTACAAGGATAAAATGATATGCATATGAATATCACTGCCAAGGCCATGGGGTGATACCAACATCTCAATCTGGATTAACCAACTAAGTAGAGGATCTGTGACTGCATAGTGTTGGTCACTATGGTACCAACAAATCCACCTAGGGAACAATGATTAATAGAGGATCTTACTCCAGGCCTCACGGAAAAATTCCAACAACTCTATCCAAAAAGTCCTACTGAAGGGATTATAGTCCCAGGAGTAGGAGATAATTCTATATTGACCCTAAAATAAAGGTAAAGGGGAACTCATCCTAACAAAACATGTCCAAGACATAGAGGGGAAGGGCTCCACACAATGTATAATAATGTACAAGGCATGTATCATGGGTCACATGTCGTGTCCCTTGACCCTGTTTCCTGCCTGTGTAAACATACTATGTCTCTTTCTTGTGACTGTGTGTGAGTACATGGTATATAGGCTGACTGTGTAGTTTACCCATATGCCAGTACACTACTCTATCCCATATACATGTTTATGTGTACTAGTACATGGCTTATCTCGTGTACATGGTCAAGGTCATGTCTGTTTGGGGATGTACACAGCATGATCCCAGTCGTGTACTCCAACCCATGTTCGTATACCTCTGAGGTACACGTTGAGTCAGTGAGGAGGGGTCACACACCATGTGATCATTAACACCTACCTAAAACCCTATCTATCATAAAGGGTCCCCACATAGTCTGTATATCTGATGTACAAGACAAGTAATGTGGTAATTTCAAGAAACATATATAAGTGATCCACACATCTTCTTCACTTTTTTGGCCACCGATTCTAGACAAGCCTTGTAGGAAAATCATGAATTAGTCCCTGAAAAACGTATCCATCACCGATTGATAACTTTTTATCCTTTAATCCACTTGAAAAATATATTGATAAGTAATATATATATATATTTTTAAATATATTGGAAGCTAATAACCAATTCAGATGGTATTGAGAATATCTATAGGGAAAAGTATGAGTGAATTTTATGAGTAACAAGTTTTGTGAGGTTTAAAAGATTCACTAATATCAAGGACTATATTTTGAAGATAAAAAGTTACATAATTTTATTCTTGAGTTATATTTTAAGGTGTTTTAGATGATTTTAAACCAATGTATTAGAGAATAATAAAATTAAAAGGAATTTTGGAAATAACTCAGGAGGTCATTATCTGGTGTTTGGATGGTTTGTTTATGTTCTGTAAGAATAATTCTGGAAGCTCACAATCAACATAATATTAAGTATAAGAGTTCTTAAATCTATTTTAGTGTAATAATAAAGTTCATGAAAGGTTAACCTAAAAATATGAAATAATAATTTTTCAATTTGATTAAGTAATTAGAAAAATGATAAATTATTATTCATGATGTAAATATCATGATTCTTAAACCATGATTTAAGATGAAATGTAAAGAATCAATAAGGAATATTGAACTATAGTTTAATGAAAATTTTTCTTAGTTAAACCATATTTTCTAAAGAGTTAAAGAGGTAAGATCAAGCATTGAGAAAGTAGAAAATAAAAAGTTAAGATTCCTCAAAGATTGTGATATAGTATTTCACTGAGGTTTCAACAATAAATGTTTGTTATAAAAGGAGGATTATTTATTTGAATAAGATTCCAATGACATACAATAATCCAGTGAGATATTGAGAGTTTGACCTACATCTATTAGAAGATATTTTAAATTATGGAATAAGTAAGAGTTTGACAAATATGTTTAGAAATATCATTTTAGTTAAAGAAGAAAGTGAGATAATAAACGTATATATCTTTTTTATATTTAACGAATTTTAAGTAGGTCTAGTTTTAAAGACATGGGAATTATAAGAAAATTCGATCTTTAATTCGAGTATATTTTGAATATTTGGAATAATTTAATAGATAAAAAACTACCAAAATATTTTAAATATTAATATATTTGAGGAGGAAAACAACTTATTGAAGCTCATTGATTCATATGTCAATAATTATAAATATTGATAGAAAAAAGTTGAATTCATCGCTGCTAAATTTATTCATTCACAAGAATTTTATGTCTTACTGTAGAAGAAGCATATATTTCTAGTTGATGTAGTGGTATCCAAGAGTAAAGAAAATGATCTTTTTCAATAAGGAGAAGTTGGAATCACCAATATAAACTAAATGGATCATGTATAATCCTATTTTAGAGACTTATATTCGAAAATATTTTTTAGGTTAAGGATAAAAAGGTCCCTTCATGTACTCTTCAGGGAGTTAAGGATGAACATCGCCAACTAGTAGTTTTATGAATGTACCCTCCTTATTTTAATTCAATGGATAATAATCCTGATGAACATTTTCCACAAACTCAAAAAAAATGACGTATTCACCTGTATTGGGGGTAAACCATTTAAAAATATCATGTGTTGTTATCTATTTATTTTATTCATTTTATATGGTGTGTTTATATTTTATGAATAATATGATATTCATTCATCAAAATGGGTGTACATGCTTAAATAATTAAATTGAAATGAATTTGTTAAAACATATATAATATTGATTCACCACTTTCCCTTTATCAGGGTGACTGAATGATCCTACTAGGACCTTAAAGAATACATAGGGTGATGGTGTTAAAGGTGTCATTAGTTTGATTAACATACTAAGGAACCCAGTGATTAGTGTGGGTGGATTAAATTATTTTTCACCATGACTCTAATAATTTTTTAGTAGACTCAAAAATATGGGTTATCAGTTTCTATATTTAATGGGACTAAACATTCATTTTTTAGAGTTTTTGTTGTGTAGTCATTCATTGTTTTATTAACTCATCTCTTCTAGATATGCTTCTTTAACCATGGTTTCTTCTTGTAAAATACATGATTCCACCACATTGGTAGCCAATTTGACTTCAAAGACAAGGACATGTTGATAAAAAGCCAATGATTCATCCTCTATATGCTGACCACTTGAGTGATGAGGTTCCTGTTTAGGGACTATATATAGAGGTGTTTATCCCACTAGTATGGAAATGGTTTGATACCCCACCAGCTGAGTAGATAGTATAACCACCCTTTATATATATATAAGTCCTCACATAGTAATATAAGACTTATAACGAGATAAATGTTATTCAAGAGTTTTAAATATATTGACCTTTGAGATTTTTGGGTGATCCAAACCCTAAAGAAGATTAGGACTAGTTGGAATTTGTTTCTTACATATTCCATCTAGTATGCACCTCCATGGATAAAACGGTACTTCTTCCTATGAGTCTTCTCTATAATGTGGTGAGTTTTTGGTGGTCATTGGTTCTATATAATCATGATGAGGATTCCTTACCCTGAAATTAATTTGAGTGCTTATTTATAGAGGAGTATTATCGACCGACCATGAGAATTGTTTGGGTTCAAGAATATTTAGACCATCAATAGGGTAACATTTAAATCACTTAGTATGTTTTCAGGTTAACATACATCATGAGGACTTCCTGTGATATGATTCATGATTTATATCATTATGATCAAAAGTTTGAGTGTGTCCTTCAATTAGAGATTCATACTGGGATTGAACAACTATTCATTCCCACAAGTAATTGGGTTTTGGGGAAAGAAAAATTGATTGATGATTTTATATGTGAGAAATTGATAGAGACCAGGGTACATTCCATTCTTCCTAAGATAGAGTCAGCATTAGTGGTGATCTCACACCAGGTGTTGGGATTTCTTCATTAGATACATCAACATTCACCATCCCAGTCTAGGGGAATGACTATAGAGGGATCACATAGGTGGTACAACCAACCGAGATATAGGATCTATTATGCCTATAGTGTGTGTGGATATGTGGATAGAGATTACCTGAATAGACTAGTATTATATGGATGTATGGTAGATTGGCCTCCCTTGTAGTGGGAGTTTATAGATCATTGACCACCCAATGGTGAACATGGAGGCCTTCCCAAAGGTGGTCCTATCAAAGGAGTAACAAGGGATGGAAAAAATTCTTATCCACTCCTCCCAATACCGCATCTAGGCATATTAATATAGGATCTAGATGGATTTCACGGTAGAGGATATATGTAGGTGATGAAAGGATTTCAGTCGACAACACCCAACAAGGTGCGAGGTATGATTTTTATTTGTGCTACATTTTCACTCATACCCAAATATACTAATGTAAGTCATTCATTTCATATTATATCTTTCTTCACAATCTAGATATATCTATAGATCTCCTAGACTGATCACTTTTTCTAGAGACTCCTACTACAGGTTTTCATCCACTCTTTCATATCTATCATTAGTTGGAGATTACCCTCAAGAGAGTGATATTATCTTGGGCCTCATTATATAAAAGATGAGACCATATGATGTTATACTAAACATGAAACAATTATCTATATTCTAGGTAGTGTACTTTTATTGATGAAAATATATATTTCATCAAGTGTATGGGTTGAGATTCACCTTTAGTGAACAATTAAACCCCTTTATGGGATTAACATGATCAACCCTCATAAGATTCAATTCAATTACTCTTCAGTTAGAGTTATTGGAAATATATACCACTGATGTTTCTGAAGAGAATATTCTTATTATATTATAGTAGCATGTTGAAATTTTCCTGAAGAAAGTTCTATTATTTCCCCTCATCGTGAGGTTATTTTTACTATCGACTTTCACCCCGAGAAAAATACCAATATCCATGGTGACATATGAGATGGCCCTGATGGAGCATCGGAATTTGAAGGTGCGGTTGGAGGACCTTCCATAGAAAAGTTTTATTAGAACCAAGGTTTCCCCCTGAGAAGATCATGTTCTATTTACTAAGATAGTGTAAAGGAACCTAAGAATTGGTATAGACTATCATCACTTGAATCATCTTAAATTCAAGAAAAAATACCCTCTTCTGAGAATCAATTATCTCTTTTACATCCTAAAGGGACCAGAAAGGTTTTGAAAGTTTGGTCTTAGGTTTTTCTATTACCATCTTCAAGATGAGTAAGTCCTAAAAATATTCTCAGGTGTTTTTAATTGTCACTATGAGTTCTTAGTGGTATATTAATACATTAGGAATTCCACAAAAGTGTTCATGAGACTCATGAACCATATTTTCTTGACATACAACATGAGTACCATCTATATAGAAATTTCTCAAAGTGAAATCTTTGGATTTAAGAAGTTCATTTCCTTAGTAATGTTATTTTATAGGGTAATAGTGTATTTCATCCCATTAATATTTAGGTACATATATATTATAATCCCCTTAAAATAGTGTTTTAGGTGCACATTTTCTAGGATATAGAGGTATACTACTAGAGATTTGTGGTAGAATTATCCTTTTTTGTAGCCCTTATAACTACCCTTACCCAAAATGGGAATCCATTCATTTATTCAGAGAATTTCAAGGAAGATTTTGAGGAGTTGAAGTTGAAATTGACCAGTGCTCTGGGGTTGTGTTTGTCTAAGGAATGATTGGATTATGCGTTGTATTAAGATACATCATGGTTTTGACTTAGTTTCCTTCTGATTTATAGGTAAGTTATAATTTATTATGGGTCAAGATATCTATAGCCACACAATAAAAATTACTTTACCCATGACATAGATATTACGAAGGTTTTTTTCCTTGAAGATGCGGAGATACTATCTTTTTAGTGAGATATTTGTGGTCTTTATAGATTATTAAACCCTCAATTATATTTTTTCATAGATGGAACTCAATTTTATATTTGAATAGTGTTTAGAGTTCCTATATAACTATGATTTTGAGATAATATCTACTCCAGTGAAGGGAAATTTTATAGTTGATTCCCTTAGAAATAAACCCCATGCTCTATTGATGGAGGAGGTATTTGATCATTTGGTTTTGTTATGGTTGTGTTATCTATTGGAAGGAGACATTTATTACTAACATTTATATGTTCTGAAACATAAACATATTTATCGAGTGAAGGAGGCTCATCTTAGAGATATCAATTTTTAAGGTTCTATAAGACTTTATTCTCCTTAGAGATGAAATTCAAATATTTTTTAATGTAAGGAGCATGACACCCTATTCTAGGGGTGGAAAGTGGTTCCTATATTGTTGTGCAAGAATGATTTACAAGATATCCATATCTCCCCATAGTTTTTACGTCCTAATATAACATAGATATAGTAAGATATTAATAATCAGTTTTTGTGGATTGGTATAAATTGATATGTTATTGAGTTTTTATAATAGTTCCAGACATTCAGATAGGTGAAGGCTAAGAACCATGTCCCCACAGGTCTTATCCAACCAATTTAGGTTTCATAGTGGATGTGTGATAGTGTATTGATGGATTTTTTTAATATAATTACATGATTAGATAAATTTTATGGAAATATCTTTGTGATTCTTAGCTAGTTAACCAAGTCAGTTTATCATCTTCACATTTGGGATAAGATTTTAGTGTAGATATTTGGATGTATGTACACAAATGAGATTGTGTTATTACATGGACTATAAATATTATCTTTGAATAAGATTCTTGTATCACATCCCAATTGTGTAGGAGTTTGTAGGAAAATTTTGGGACTCATTTGTATTTATGTAATACTTTTCATAATTATTAGAACAAGAGGACCACCCATGTTCTAAAATATATGTTGTAAGATTGCATGGTGTACTTTAAAAATATTTTGACTTATCGACATCATATAATAAAAAATGGTTCCTTTTGAGGACTTGTATGGACAGGCTTGTAGATTTCCCCTTTACTAGATGGAGGTTTCTGAGCCATATCTTATGTGACCTGTGTCATGACCACCTCCCACTAAAGATACCATAATATAGGGATAGATATAGTGACCCCTAAGTCCCACCTCCAGTAAGACCCAAGTAGGAAAAAAACACTAAGGATATAAAAATCTCATAAATGGGAGGAATTTCCCCTTATAATATAAACAGGATATAAGATGAATCAACCATAAAAAACTCCATGACATAATGTAAGAGGAAACCAAAACCATCCCATAATGAATGGATAAATAAAATTGATATAGGTAAAAGCCTACAAAAGTAAATACCCAAAAGTAATGCTAAAGCAGTTACACAGTAGCTATCCAAAGGTATGATCTAGTAATATCTAGCACGATCCATCTAATCCTCCCAGAAACCTGAAAATAAATTTATATACATAGAGTGAGAATACAAATACACTCAGTAGGATAAATATATTATCTTTTTCACATGTGAAAAAAGTATTTAATGCTCCCGTGAGAAAATATCAGAGCCAACAGAACCTAAATAGGTCAACTATCAAATCCGATCATCACCATGGAATTCTCGCCAAATAATGAAATCCATGTATAATAACATAATAAGAATCATAGTGAAAAATGGTACCCCGCAACTCTTTCTCGATGATTTTCATCTCTCACACCCCAACGTCCTATGTCTCGGTGCTCCAATATCTTCTGTATAACTTATACCGCTTCCCCCAACACTTTCACATCACATCACTCCTACAGTAACCCATTTCACTCCCCCACAGTATGGTCACATCTCATATCTGCTGAAAACACCTAGTCTATAATATCCCAATCACTACAATAACTAGAGTATAAGGGTATCATTAACATGAAGGACATCAACCTCATTCCCTCATCCTATCAGGCATGACCCCCACCATAAGACTCCCCACAACACAGTCATATAACATCTCACCCGAAGACACGTAGTCCATCACCTAGTGCACTAAAAGACCTACATCCATCACATCCTATATATCTACTCACTTGGATGAGATAATGATAAAGAAAGGGTATCCAACCATCCATCCTCATCACCAATATATTGGTAAAAACCCCCCATGTGAATATATGGATGTCAGTACATATGTCTCAAAATCGGTGGGGTGTATATAGAAATAAAATTAAATATACATTTATATACATATATCCACACACAAACCCAACCTACGGGTTCACAAAAAGACACTAAAGAACTCACAAAAAGATAACTTTGGCTTCTACCTATAAATACATAACACCACACAAATCACAATCCATATATCACATTTCTAAAACAATTCCATTATCCATCTCATTCATTTCATTATATATAAAAAATGTATTTAAGAACACAACCCATCATTTATTTAGTAATTAATAATTTTCATCCCAATAACTGAACTCTCCCAATCTCTTTAAAATATTATTAAACGATTATTCAATCACTTATTGAGCTTATAGAACAATGAAACCATTCTCAAAAGCATCTCACAATCCCCATTTAAACATTGCCTCACCACCCCAAAAGCATGGAAAAACAATCAATCACCTTGAAAACCCAAAAGTATGGCCAAACAGACCATCTCCTGTCTTCCCCAAAAGAAAAACCAAACAAACGATCACCTCACTACCTCAAATGCATGGCCAAAAAAACCATAACCCTTCTACCCTAAAATCACGGTCAAAAAACCATCAACTCCCCACCCCAATAGCACATCAAAACAAACCATAAACTCAACACCCAAAAGAATGGAGAAACAAACCATCACCTTGTTGACCTAAAAGAATATCTAAATAAAAAAATCACCTCACCTCCCAAAAATCATGGCTAAACAAACCATCACCTCGCTAATCTAAAATCACATTGAAACAAATCACAACAAATAAATGAATATTTTAATAATTTATCAAAAGGGATTTTAGCACATTCCACTTTATTTTATGGGTGTTATCGCACAATCCATAAATCCTGAGTAAACCATTTGATTAGCCAAATATATTTGGTTATCCAATTTATATTAATTTAAGTTGATTCCAAATAATCACAACAAGTAAGTGTTCCAAAACAAATGTCATATTAGCACAAAAAACCCCCAATGTCTATAATTTTCAACATTTCATTCATCCCATATAAACAAAATATATTTATAATATCAAATATGTAAAAGAATGTGAGTCATTCCCATTTTCCCTTCAATTTAAATTAACAGGTTAATTTATCTTGATAAAGACAGTGTAAACCATTTACCATTGACAAAAAGGAGTAAACCCCTACCTAATAATACAAAAAAGTTAGAAATGAGGGATTCCTTACCTCAAAAGAGATTTATAATCTGATTGTGCATAAGAGGGAAGAGGAAGAAATTCCTGAAGACCAAAACTGTATGAAAAATCCATAGATCAACCTACACTGCATCAAGGGTTATCAAAAATATGGCCGAATTAACAACCCAAAACAAAACCACACAATTATAGTAGATATCCTAAGATGAATGGAAGGAAACCCATTGTTATGTAAAAGGAACTCACCACATATTTTCCATGGGTATCAATTGAAACCAATGAATCAATGTAAGATAAAGAGGGTTGTAAAATCCTCCAAAATTCTCTAGGGTTCTCCTAAAAACAAGTGATAGATGGGTATGGTTGAATGAATAAAAAAATTATGAACTAAAGGATTCAAAATCTGGATCCTATGCCTTTCATGTCATGAATTATGTTCATGATGTGAATTCCATGAGAATTCGCAAAATTACCACTTTCACGGAAATTCACGTTTCCTCGGCCAGATATAATTACACGCCATGAAATAATGTCATGTTGTTAATCTGTTTCATGGATTCCTCCACACCCACATAAAATCCATAAATTAGTAGGACACATAATCCATATAACATCAATTCATGATGTGAATCTGGTTCACATCATGAACCACATATTGTATCACTCCTTCAGCTCCATCCTACACAGAACTCTCTGGGGATTCCTGCAAAGAAACCACATGACTTTGAAACCAGTAAAACTTTAAAAGTAATATGTAGGGAAGGTATGGGTTGTTACATAAGACACCACTCAAATGATTATCATACTCAAGAATCAAAACCAAAAAAAGGTTCTAAAAACACCGTGAGAGATACCTCTCAAGGATCTCATTACACCAAGGACACCACCACTAGCCAAACACACTAAACCCAAACATCCACAAACATCCCACATAAACTGAATCACCAAACAAAAACACTCTACCACCTCCCAGTATGAACCAAACCATGTCATCTGGTACTATCCACCAACCACTGCATACAACATAACCAATTCATAACCATCTCAACCTCCATATAGACCAAACCAATAATTTCTAGAACTAACAAACCACAATGGCCCAAATATACAAATCATGGAATTTCATCCCCGATGTCAAGATATTATCCACCTTGAGTGGTATTGGATCACCTATACGGGTTTAATCACATCGTAGTATAATGAATCTCAGTTAGGAATCCGGTCCTCCACTTTTTATTTTCCATAACATTGTCACACATACCACATCAATAACTTATAAAACAAAAATATTCCAACATCATGTCATCTTGTCATAACCAAAAAAATAGAGAAAACTAAAAATATCTCTTGGTATTGAGAATGTATCCACATATCTCTCTACTAAGTACTCTCCTATAGGCCACCATGCCTACATAACACATTAACAAAAGGAATGTTTCATCCACATAGTGGCTTATCTTGTCCATTACAGATCTCTATTGGTCGCTGCCTGAACATCATGTCATCCTCGATATCCAAATCTCCCAAGTTAATGACATGGGAGTCGTCATGAAGATACTGATTGAGCTGAGAGACATGGAAGACAATATGGATCATCTCCATATGTGGGGGAAAAACCAACTAGTATGATACCTCACCAACTCACCCAAGAACCTCAATGGGCGAAAAAAACTAAAAGAAAGCTTACTCTCTCTTCCAAATATTTGATTTCCACATCGAGGGGAAACCTTAAAGAACACGTAGTCCTCAAACTGAAAATCCAAGGGCCTCCTCCTACGATCAGTATATGACTTCGGTCTTGTGATACTTTCATCCCCTCATAAACAAGCTATAATTTCTTTACTGTGCTCTGAACTTCATTGAGACCAAGAACTAATAACTCCCCATCCTCTATCAAGTAAAACAGAGAATGAATAGCTACCATTACAAGGCCACAAATGGGTTCATACTAAAGGATGAGTGATAGTTATTATTATAAGAAAACTCAACCAAAGAAAAATTTCATGTCCATGACATGCTGATGTTTAAGATGCATTCTCGCAACATATTTTGTAACATCTAGATAGTCTACTCCATCTTCCCATCCATATGAGGGTGTAAAGTAGTGATGAGGTGTAACTGAGTTCCAAAATCATGTTTCAATCCCCTATAGACTCATGAAGTTAAATATAAACCCTAATATAAGATTCTAGACCTCATAATTACATGAAACCACACCACCTCATCCACATACCTCTTATCCAAAGCATACATTGTACTAGACACCTTGATCTTTAAGAAGTGGTCTGATTTCATCAACTGATCCATGATCACCCAGATAACATCACAAACTCCCATATATTAGGGTAAACCTGTTATGAAATCCATTTAGATTTCATCCCAATTCTATGTAGGACATCCAAGGGTTACAAAAAGCCACTAGGAACTAGATGTTTGGCCTTTACCTACTCAATAACCAAACACCTCACCATGAGCTCTGTAAGATCTCCAGTCTTCCTATGAGGTAAAGATATTTTTTTCAATTTGACTCCTCGGTTTTTATCTAATGTGAGTGACTAAAGGGATCAAAAAAGTTTTAGGGGTTTCTGACGCTTTTTCAGAACCTAGATCCCGTGTTTTTTGAAAAAACATATTGGTCTCATGGTTAGTAAAAACCATGCAACCCAAGCCTCATGGTTATGTGAAACTGTTCAAGATGGTCCATGCCTCTATTAATAGGTTTGTGGTTTAGGGAAACTATGAAAACAGGGTTGCACACCCATGTGAGGAATTTCATAATTTTATAAGATCTTATGAATATGATTTGAACATGATTTACCATGCCGTATGAATGAACCATGAAAGGTCTCCCTTAAGATAGAGAAGGGTGCACTGTGGCCTCATGGGTTGGCTAACCGTGTAACCCAATGTGTTTGATGAAAAATGAAATTTTTCCCTTAATGAGTTTAAAACTTAAAACCTCCTTTTATTTCTTCTTCTAGAGAGATATAGGGAGCCGCCTCCTCTATTTTGAGCTCTTTTTAAACCTAATCTAGGGATTAAGGGTCTTCATTGTCTGGAGTCAAATTCAAACAATATTTGTCTTATTAAATCTCCATCGGTAATTTCTTCATTCATATTGTGTATTTATTTATTTGTCTTTATGTCGAAAGTTTTATTTTTATGTAGGCTAATATGCCCTATTTCTAGTTTTTTCATCTATTCTTTATTTTTATTTGAATCTAAAATAAATCATAGATCAATACTATAGAAGTCCTCTAATATGAACCAATGTTAGGTGGTCTATACATTTCCTTAAAGGTTTGTTTTTCCATAATCATTGTTGTAATTGTGTTTTATGTTGTACATTTTGGAATTTTCTATAAATTAAATTGAATTATTTGTTTAACTGAAATGGAACCTATTAGGTTTCCCTACTAGAACCTTTGAGTTTTTTTTGAGGTTGTTATCCCCAACCTAGGTCACCCATGGGGTTTTCCATTGTATCAGCATTTATTTATACCACCCCACATGATGTGTGAGTGCTTGAATTATTATAGGGATATGTTATAATTAATGAGAACTGAATTTTTATGTTAGGATATAGTTAATTTCTCCTTTACCATGTGATAGCATGATGTCAATTGATTAAATTATTTAAATGGAAATTTTTATATGGGTTGGATAAACTCATGGAATTGGAATGATTGGGAAATGATGAATGAATGGTTTAATGCATGTATTGTGGTAGTGTATTCCTTGCAAAATTTACCTTGGATCCTGATTCATAGGATTCCATGGATATTTAAACTCCCAGGATTCTATTTATAGTAGTGGATTCCTTGGACCTTCTTCCTCATTGCATCCTGATTCTATAAGATACCTCCATCCTTACAAACCCTTGGGTCCATCTTTCTTGGACTCATTTGGACATGGTCTTTTGAAATTATCCTTAGAATACAACCAATAAATTATTGAGTTTCCCTTGAGATTCTCTTGGGAATCAACATGGATGTCTTGGACTTCTATACCTTAGATATGACCCTTCATTTTAGGACACTTTTGATTACACAACATAGTCGTTGTGGATGAAATTATTTTATATGAAATAGCAGTGATGGATGTTAGATACTAGATTATATGGAATAGTGATGGTATATGTTATACACCGGGTTAAATGGCATGTCTATTGTGGATTTTTGATATTCTTATAGATAGCCCTCATATGGATATCAGTTTATAGTTGGTCCACTGAACAATGTCTCTTTTTTATTTCAATTTATAGATTCCCTTATTTATAGAATCTGGACCCTTTTTTGTAGGGATTCTTGTTTGAATTTATAGTACCACTTTATTTTATCACATATTCCTTGGGAACTTTTCTTTTAGTGTAGTTATTCCACTTGTTTATATATTTCACACTACCATTGTTCATATTACAAAGACTGGACTTGTTATAGACATCGTTGGTGGTGGACTAATGAGTGTTGTATCAAACCTTGTTTGAACCATTGTTGGGTACCCAGATATACCTCTTGGATGAAGTTAGGGATCGAGGAAATATCCCATTATACAATGCTCAATTTTATAATTTCTTAGGAGAGGGGGAGCACATGACTGAGCTAGGCTTCTGATACTAGCTGGGATAATTATTTTGTGTTCATTAGGTACCTTTGAAACGTTTATTGCATTGGATTAATTTATACCTATTTTCCTAATTTTTTGAGACATGATATGATCATCATATTTTATATAACCACTTTTGGTGTATTTGTTGCACATTTTTCTAAATGTATATCTTATGTATGATTTATATATTTCTTTTATTATTTGTTATTATGATTACTAACACTACATTGCACTATGACATGAGGGAATAGTCTCCCCACAGACACAACCTAGTACCTCACGGCTAGTCAGTAGCCACTGGTGCATGGGGATGCGCACTTGAGGCCATGTGACCCACCCGCATGGGGCACCGTTTAGTGGCTCCAAGGTTAATATGTTACAAAGTGCTATCAAAGGTGTTTTATTTTCTTGGTATTCTATATTTTGACAATACACAGGATCATAAGAGGTATTGGAATCTGGGAATGAGTTTTTTTCTGAGAGTAGCTAACCCACGTATAGGAAAGATTAAAATTCCCTAAAATGATTAATTATTTTTTAGGATTTTTTAAATTAAAATTGATTTGATTCCACTGTTGGGTGACACAGTTGATATGTGATTTTTTTTTTGAAATGATTGAGGATATTTATTTTCCCTTTACGTGATGAGATGGGGGAATTCATCTCTTGCATGATTTTATCCACCAACTAGTAATCACATTTCATGGATTATGTCATGCCATATAGGATGCATTGCTTGACTGTATGATATTGTTATATGTTCCTTGAGTGATATTATTGTTGTTTGATAAATGGTTTGTATAAAGAATTGAGAAAAATTATTGGTACTTAGTGTTCCTACCAGAAAAAAAAACATTGTTTTCTGATATTGGATACAATAGACACCTAAGAATCGAATTGTGGAATGTCCAGTCATAGACCATCGGTCGAATGGATAGAAATGTGTTACAGTTTGGATTAAGTTGAATATGCACTATTGTTCATGAGGTGTAAAGTACCTTATGGATTGGAAGTGGTGAAACATTTGATTAAACCATTCAAAAATATTGTATAATAGGTATGAATTTAAATGATATGGGAATTGGTAAAACATAGAACTTGAACTTGACCCAGCATTATAGTGGCTAATAGGCAGTGTCTCTGGTGTTTTATGAAACTATAATTTTTACCTAGCCCTAGATACAGAATAAGGAATAGATGTGTGACTTGTTTATAGGAATTCTTCAACCTGGCATATTTATTTAGTTAGGATCTTCTTATTATCAATATTTTTGAAGGTGTTTCATGGTATTATAAATGAATGCCACCACCAAGCCTCCAAATCATATATTGGGAGGGTGGAGATGACCATCCTTCATAGGTGGTGGTCCATGAGATACTAGTAGATCCTATTATATTTACAGCTAAGGCACTAGTAGTAGTATCACATATGGGTTCTGAGGTAATGTTTTCTGATAGTTTTATGATATTCATGCAGACCATCTAGGGAACATAGTAACATTCCTAATCTATGGTAGATCTGACTCATGTGTTACAGAAGTAGAATCCACCCACATTTTTGGGGGATAGAGGTCCACCGACTACTGAGTTGTGGATTGAGACTAATTTTTCTATCTTTTAACATTCGGAGACACCTCCTAAGAAGAGGTTGAATCTCTCAACATATATGTTATGGGGATAAGCTAAGTATTGGTGGGATGTTTTGAACTGGGATGATGCAGTGAGAGATATGGTTTGGAGGGATTTACAATCCAGATTTGCTGACTAATTGTTTCCAAATACCCTAATATATGAAAGTTACAATGATTTTATTCCTATCGAGTAGGGTTTGATTATTGTTATTGAATATTTGGAACACTTTATAGAGCTATGGCATTTTTCAATGATTTATCTAGTTGATGAGATGTTGAGGGAGAGATGATTTGAGGAAGGTCTTAGGATTGTTGTTTTATTGCATTTCAATATGTTTTGGTTGAATACTATTATAGAGATATTGAATTAGGTTCTAGTTAATGAGTGGAACTTCGAGATGCTAGGGTTGAAAAGCAGGGAATTATAGCCTCTCACCTTAGTGAATCATCTTCCAGTGGTAGGAAGCATCTTTTGGAGGATTCTAATGAGGGGAGTACCAGCCAAGTTGTTAGTACTAATAATGATATTTTCTATCACCAGTGTGGGAGATAAAGAAATATGAGGAACTAGTTTGATCGAGACCCAATCGAGTGATGAGATAATTGAAATATGAGCTATATATAGCATTTCAATAAGTCCTTACCTACATCAAATGTATTCTATACACCCTACACCTGATGAGTAGATCATTTGTCCATCTATGATGAGAGTTTAAATTTTAGTGGCCTCTAATATAGTATATGCTATTTTCGATACAGGTGCATCAAATAGTTTCATTTATATACCTATTGTGGAAATCTTCAGGCTCATTGTTTAATTCTATGATGGAATTATGACCTTGGATAATCCATTGGGGATCATAATGGAGGGAATACTCTAGTGCATTGAGTTCCCCCTTGAGATAGGCAGGTGTCACCATCAATGGGATATTTTTTTCCTCGAGATGAATGGGTTTAACATTATACTCAATATGTACTAGCTAGTTTCGTATTGAGATCAAGTCGATTTTTATCAATGTAGGGTGACCTTCACCTCACCATATGGTGACATTTTTATTCACAAGGGTGAATGGGATGTCCATGGTAGATGATTTAGAGTATAGAATCATGGGTTGGGTGGGATGAAAGCTCATCTTTCTATTTTATAACTAGATGATTAGGGAATGGTTCAGGCTGCATTTCCTCAAGTGGTTGATCATTTCAAGAATGTTTTCTTGGATTAATATTCTAGTTTAACTTCTAATATAGAGGTGCAGTTCTCTCTCAAGATAGTGTTAGGACCAACAGAAGTGTTCATTCCTCCTTTTATATGATGGTTACTACAAAGTTGCAGGAGCTTGAGAGACAACCAGAGGACATTGAGAAAAGGGGGTTTATATGAATCAATACTTATAGATGGGGTTCTATAGTATTTTTTTGTAAGTAAAAGGAATATGTTACCCCCAGTTTATGTGTATATTATCATAAATTTATATAGTTCACTGTTAAGAATCGATATCACTTTCTATGGATAGATGATCTCTTCGACCAGATCTGAGGATCTTTGGCTTTCTTAAAGATTTATTTGAGATCATTTTATCACCAGGTGCGTGTTCTACCTAAAAACATACCTCATATAGGTTTTCAAATAAGGTATTGTCTATATTATTACCTGGTTATGTTGTTATGTATTACAAACATGACAACGATTTTTATGTCACTGATGAACTGAGTTTTCCATCATTATCTGGAATTATTTTCATAGTATTCTTGGATGATATCTTGGAATATTTTAACAATCTAGAAAACCATTTCAAACATCTTGAGATAATTTTTGACAAATTGAGGGAGTATCATTTATATTCTATGCTCATAAATTTCAACTTCTGATTAGATAAGATTCACTTCCTATGTCATATTATCTCATATAAAGGGTTATTAGTTGACCTAGAGAAGGTAAGAGATGTAGTTTCCTAGGATCATAAAAAGAGTTTATTTGGAATACAAAGTTTCTTATGGATTTATAGATATTATAGGTGTTCTATAGAGGACTTATTGTCCTTATAAGAACATCTTGAAGGCTTTAATAAGAAGGGTGTGAAGTTTTTAAGGACATATACCTACAATAAATCCATTCAGGATCTAAAAGGGAGACTGAATTCAATGTTGGTCTTCATTATGCTAGAGCTAGTTAGGAGTTACACTATGTATTTTGATGCATCATGTATCAGGATATGAGTAGTTCTGATGTAGGAGATATTCATCGAATATGGGTCCCATAATTTGAGACCACCACTACTAAAAAATTTATTTACACTCATGGATTTATAGAAACAATTTTTAAACACTACTTCTATAAAAAACCTAAATCAATGGGATAAAATATGATTGTGGTAGTACCTCCCTATATTTATCTCCCTCACACATACTCCCCCATACCCTTTCTATCCCCCCTCTTACCCTCATGATTCTTTTATCCCCTCCTCCCCCTCCTCCTCTAACCTCACAATTCCTCCTCTATGTGACTCTCCTCCTCTAACGTAGATAGCGATCATCATTGTCCTCTAATGCCACTCTGACACAGGCATCCCGCCTCCATGGCCATCGATCCTCCTCCTCCTCCAACACCACTCTGACACAACCATCCCACCTCTCGGTTAAAACTATTTTGACACAACCATCCACCTCCACATTGATATGGTTCTGACACGGACTCCTCACCTCCCTAATGACACGGATCCGACCCCCCCCCCTGCCACCCACCTCACCGTAACCCACCACTAATGTGGATTTCCGCAGCTTGACACAGCTCTGATGTGGATACCATAATCCCTCCTTGATCATTCCCTTCATTAATGGATACTACTATTGTTGTGGAACTCTCAGCTTATAAAAATTTTGGGAGTGTGTGGCCTATTTATTCTACCCCCTTTTTGTTGTTTTGGGTTACCTTAGTCCTTCTCGATCTGAGGAAATATTATTTAGAGTATTATGTCGTTTCAGAAAAATTGGACCAATTATCAGGAGGTTTGGGGTTATTTCAAATTTTTGAGATAGTATAGTGGTGATCAAATTTAATTTCATGATACCAGGAATGACTATGATGATTTTGTTATCTTTATGAATTCAATTGAGGTACGATCTATTTTTTTCATTCTCAAATATTGAAATTTTCATTTATATATTATTTTTTAGTGGTGGGGATTGTTTTTGTTTTATTTCAAAATAAGGGAGATCATGTAATGATTATGATAATTTTTGAATTGGGGAGAATCTCATCTAAATTTTTCAAATAATCATGTCATGTAAAGGAGCTCTATTTAACCTTTATATAACATTTTACTGTTACACTTTTAATATGGAGGATCCTTTGTACAATTTTTCATCTTTTACCTTTTCTAGTTACATTTTATATTCTGGTTCCAGTTTATATATCCAGATATTTGTTGAAATGAATTAGCTTCTTGATGTCAATTTAAAAATTCTATGAGCACCCATTCCACTTTCCACAGATCTTATTTTTTGACTATTTGGATTTTTAATTTTATAGTGGCATGTTTATTTATAGAATTCCTACCTTTAATCCATATGTTATGTTTGATGTGGTGGATAGGTAGGGGATTCATTTACTATATAATTTGGTTTATGTTCCTTTATAGTCATTTTATTTATACTTATAAATGTTGGTGATCAATTCATTCAATCCTCTAAAATTATAAATTTCATAATTTTTCAATCATTGTATTCAATTTCCTTTTTATCCATTTTTCCGTTTATCTCTAAAATATCTCATGATATACTACTAAATGAAGATCATTTTTAGCATTTTTTTGATTATGTGGTTTGCAGTCAATAGATGATCTGAACTCAATGGCTGCTGAATCTATTTTATTGCTACAAGTAATGATCAATGATGAATATAATGATGTAGTTACTATTAATATACTAATTCTATATAAAGTTTTTGGATGTATTATTGGAATAATTGTTTTTATTATCAATGAAATTAGTAAGAGAACCATAGATAATATTCATATATATAAAGGTGAAAGTTCCCTTTCTACTGATGATAATTAAAAATTTGTTGAGTTTTATTTTAATTTCTCTAATTTTTGTGAGAAGTCATTTTTATAACTATACTTTGTATCCTTTTTATTAATTAATTGATTGTATATGTGGTTGTATAATTGGTGAATTTGATATATAAACTTATAAATATTGTTCATAGGCAAAGATGATGCCTTAAAATACAAGGATAGTTCTCTCTATCCTTACAGGGGAATGTATTCTTTTTAGTTAAGTGGTTTTGGTCATTTAGTGACTCTTGTTTCTTACTTAAAGACATTGAGTTATGATCATAGGGATAAGACAAAAAGTGGTTTGTGGATGATTTCTTCATGATGTTTGAATGGATATAGTTCTTTATCAGTATGAAATTTCCACTAATTTTCTCCTTTTTTATAGATCTTATTCAGATTCTATGTTGTGGTTATTAGAACCTATTTTTTTAGATAATTCTTTTGATTGTTTATTTTTTTAGTATTGTTGATGTTATATCCATGGGTGTATTTTTCTTAAAATAATTGAATGAAAACCAATAATTTATTTTAGTGGTTTCCATTATTAATCTCATTCATAGTTTTCGCTATGGACCTAGGCACATCTATTTCTCCATGTCTTAGAGTGAATGTTGGGTTTTTTTCTTATCTAATTTTCTCACATTTTCACTAGTTGGTGCTTTAGAAACCACGCAATGATTTTATACCCTAAAAATAGAATCGATTTTCCTTAATTTTCATCTGGTGCTTCATATCACCAATTCATTTATATTTTATGAAAAATTAGTTTGGAATCATAAGATTTAATTGTAATTTTAGTAAATATTTTATGGTTTTTTTAGCTTATTTTTTGAGTAATATTGGCCATGACCTCATATTAATACCAAATAAAAAAAGTAGTCTTAACTTCATTCGTTATATTCTATGTTTTCAGATTGGAATTTAGTTATTGAATGTTGAAATTTATATTGAAATTTTATGTATCCTTGGAACACCATTCACAGTTAGTTGTACCCAAATCAATTTCATAACTTTTTTATATGTTTCACCTTGATTAATATTAGAAATAAATTTTGAGATCATGGCCTTCTATCTAGTTACCCTTAAAATAATGTTTCCAAACTTATCTTAAGAAGATTAGATATTCTAATTTTTTTTGTTGAGGGTGTATATGAAATTATGATAATTCAATAGATTTTGGTTGCATCCTAGGTTGTGTTTGAGTAACTATTGTAGCTGTCAACAATTGGATAATGTGCTTCAATTACATGAATACTTCTTTTTTGATCATTTGGATATATTTTAGCACTAAACTCCCCTCATCATAGCTTTTTTTCTTGAAGCTTTGGTTCTCCATGGTACTTTTTTTTGTTTTTATGACAACGGATTTTGTTACTATTCATTGTAGTGGTAGAACTACACTAGAACTCTATAAATATTCACTCTTTTTTAGTATCAGAAGGCTTCCTATTGATCTCATTTTAAATCCCAATCTGAAATTTTGATCCAAATATGAATAATTCATCCCCATTGTAAATTAACTATTGTTAAACTGGAATTTCATTTTTTAACTATTGTATGTGAATTCCATGTTAAGGGACTTGATTAACTTGTGTTTTATTATTTAGATATATTCTTTTCCTTACTGAAACCATATGTTTTTTTTGTTTATTAACTCTTAATGAAATGAAGTCACATAGTATGTTCTTAAGAATTTTGAATGAAAATTATATTGGTGATATTTCATGTTTACTTTATTAAGAATATTATAATTCATTTTCATTATTCATACCACCTAATGAAATATTTTAATATTTATCCTGGTGGCCAATGGAGTTTAGAATTTTGAGACCACTCTATAGGTTTGGTCTGATTTATTGAATCTCATCCTATTTAAATTTTCAAGATTCATGTAATGAAATTTTTATTGATGAAATTATAATTTTATAGGTTAGATTGGTCCCTGAAAAAAAATTGAAATGAGTGTGCTGCAAAATTTTAGTTCTTACTATGGAAGAATATCCCACTTTCATGTCTTAACACTTTCTTACCACATCCCTTTTTCTTTAGGTATGATAATATTAATTTGTTATTATTTAATTTATGCTTCCATTAACAATATTTCTATTCATACTTTGAATTAATTTTGAGTATGGTGTAGAAGGTATAAAATAAATAAATTAGAAAAACATTTTTTCTCACTATTTCCCCTTTGTTTCCATATAGGAAGTTTGTTCAAATGAAAATTAATAGTCAAGTGACTTCATAAATATACCATTGTTGTTAGTTTATTCATTGGCATGCATATATGTTCTCTATTACATTAGTAAACATTATATTTCAAACACAATTCACAAATTATCATTTAATATTCCTTTAACAATAGTTAAAAATATATCATCACTTCCTTTTTTATATTCCTTTCCCTAATAAAATGGTAACATTATCTAAAAACATATGACCTCTCATTAATCCCTTTGTTACTATAGTGTTCTATAACATATTAATGAACCAATGAAATATATCCGTATGGGTGCTTCTGAATTTTGAGACTAACAAGGCATCACTATAGAAGAACTTGAATGATTCTCCCATATAGTAATACTTATCCATGTGAGTGATGGTTTATCATGTAGAAAAGATAGAATTAGTTTTAAAATATTCATATAAATGGACTAGGACTAATATTTTATGCACTCATGGTAGGATATTCCTTCCCATGGACAAGGTACCAATTCATATACCAATGGAAAAAATTCTCAAGAATAGGGCAATCTATAATATTTGTTCTTAAGGAAGCTAGTGTTCCCACCCATCAGTATTTGGTCTTTAAATTATATCACATCATTTCTAATATATTGGTCATTATATCCCCTCTACATATTGAATCATTAATTAGTTTCTAAAAAGATAAATTATTTTTAATGCATATATATCAGAGTCTTCTATCTTCAAATGAAATATCATCGTAAATGTTTTGATATAGATATGATTTTTGGTTCCTCTGTGCACATCATAAATTTTAATTTCTCATAAAATTTGAAATTTTATAATTACTACCACTCATTGGATCACTCTAATTAATCTTCTCTATGGTCACATTTGTTTGATGTACAGTTGTATCAATCATCTCTTCTTTCATGATAACTTTTAAAAAATTATCTAAGTTTAGAGGACTAAATTGAGTTACATCATATGTAATAATTCTATCTCAAAAATTTCATCCCCTCGTATATTCATGAAGGTTAATGGAATGATATGGTTCCTAAAATTAATCATCTTTAATAATTGGTTTTCAACTCAAACAAGATATCTTCTTTTGAAAAAATGTCACTTGTTTCTTTTTCATTACGTATGAGAGTCATTCATGATCTTATATAAAACATTTTTTACATAACATGATTTTATAAAATCTCCTCCTGTCTAAAATATGTTTTGCATTACATTTCCTAAAAATCATAGGGTTAAAAGTAAAAATATTGATAACGTTGAAAAATGAATGTTTATTCCCCCTAAAGTAAATCTATGTATGAAAACCTACTTTTTAAAGAATAAAACTTCAAAATGGGTATCCTAAATTCATAAATTAAACTGCCATTAAATCCTTATCCATGATTTTTGGGTATTTATTGGCTATTAAAAATACTATACATGGTCTATTACAAATAATTATATCAATACGACCAATTAACTACCTGTGAAATACTTAGATACTTGTTTTGATAGGCATTAGAAAACCAAGAACATGCTCATCCCACGTAACATAGAAGTGGTTTCACCTATATCAAATTTATCTAGAAAATAATGATGTTTTATAAACTATGTTATGTTTTTATTAAATTTTTTTCCTTTTTAGATACAATTATGTAGTGTACAAGTTTTACATATGATTATGTTATAATTGTGTAAAATATAAATTTTTTTTGTGTGTGATGAATTATTTGGAATAATATAGAAATTATAATTTTTAATTTATTAAGTGAATAAATTATTATGATATAATTATTTCCCAAAAATGATTATATCTTTGATATATCCAACATTTTATTCTTTATTATATCAATAATATTGATTTTCATACAGTGTGTAGTTTATTTAATCATGGCTACCACTTTACTATAAAATGATCATCTTGGTAGGGTTATTTTGATATCATATAAATTATATATAGGCATGTCACATGGGATGGTATGTTGAACCATGTTTGTGTATGGCTATTTCCCCATTCCATTGATTAGTTAAAGACCTGAATCTAGTACAAAACTTCCCATTTCTAAGAGATGGTGTTTTGCCCGTAACTAAACCACTAACTGAAATATGATGAGGTTAGCTTATTGGGGAGGGAATCATCATTTCCTTGTACTATTAATATTATTTTCAATTTTTTAGTATTGCAGATGGTATGTCATGTATAGATCATTTAAATATAAGATGTTTTTATTTATAGATGATATTGATCTTCATGGCTCTTCATTATCTACTTCTAATATGATTTGATTAATAAATATATGTAATGTTTTTTCATCTATATTCAGGTAAATGAGTAAATTTATCAAAATCATACATCTTCATGTATTTCATATATGTTAAAAACAAGGTGGTTTTCTAATGATCGTTATATGATCAATCTCTATAGGTGTACTATGGTGGATATGTATTTTTGTGGTCTTTCTTGAAAGTGCCTATAGGTATTAATATATATTTGGATTATCTATTCATGTGGTACATTTTCATTGTAAGTATGATTTGTGTGCCTCATTATGTTAGAATTTGAGACTAAATATCATGTTTGGAACTTATCCATCTATGTTATAAACCTATTTCAAACAATATAATTTTACATCGGTTAATGTTTTCTAATGTATAACGTGTATTTCATTAATTTAGTGTTGGTTTTTCTTATTTTTATTTTGATTAAAACTAGTATCTAAATCACTCCCCAACCATACTCCTAGACCCATGTCCCTTGCACAAGACATTAGGGATCAAGAAGTTCCATAGGGTTATGTGGTGGCCTAATCTAGGCATTGTTTGTGTGATTCAGATCATGGTCATTTAAAAATGTTATCTGATTAGGAAAATGATAACATTTTTCACCTAGAGCTATTGGGATAGTTTATATTAAGAGTGTACATGTTTTAGGATATTTAAGAAATCATATGTAACCCATTAAAATACATGAAATCCCCTTTATGATGGAATCTCATGTTAACAAGTTTGTTTGGGTTACTAGGAAAACACCACTATTATAGAAGGGGTATTAATTTGAATACCTCAACCTTCTAAACATATGAACATGTAAGTGACATAGGTGTTGATTAGTAGTCATTTAGATTTTCAATTTATTAATTATTTATCCAGGATCCTTTAAGAAAATCCATAGTTCTAATATATGATTGAATCTGGTTGAAACATTAATTTATTATAAGAAACTAATTATGTATTGAATTTTTTCATCTATACCTTATTAGGGGTGATGTAATTAATTATAGTAATCACATAGATGTTTTTCACCACCCCACTAATCATTACGTTAATGATATTTTTTGACATTATTGAACCATTTTATATTTCATACATGTTTCTCACAACTTATTTTTATGTCATATTTTTAACATTATTAAATTTTATTATTATTATTTTGATATATTTTTCATTCTAGAATTTATATTAAATAGAATACCAATACAACTTATTTAAACTAATTTGTTATTGGTATTGACTTGTGGCAATCAAAGAATTATTTTTACTAAATTATTGAAATTTTTTCTAACTTTTTGTTATATGTATTATATAGTGGTTAGGACATGATATGTGTGCATGCTATCTTGTGAATTATCCTTGGATAGTTAGTCTGGAAAGTTTTTTGATATCTTTTGAAATTATCTTCTAATTTCAATAAAAAACTTAATGAGATATATTATTTATTTTGAAAGTATTTTCATTTCATGTAAGAACATAAATGCGAATTCATGGGCTTGTGAAGAGAGGGGGATAGTTTTTTAAAACAAGTTCATTTCTAGCCTTCAATGTGAAGGATGTAACTGAGGTAGTGGGTGAAAGAAGAAGATTATGGACCTGGTTACTCATATCAACATTAACAATAGACATAAAAAAATTTCTCATATGGATACCTATGATTATGAATGTCCCGAATAGTTCTTGTATATACCTCCAAATATAGAGAGAAAATATTAAACTTCTGATGACCATAAGGAGGTATATAGAAAATATGGGGTTTCTAGATACCCTTCCATTTAGTGGTTTTCTAATGAGTCTTTGGAACCCAATAAGTATGACAGTCCATGCATGGTTGAGGCACTTTCTGAGTTTGTGAACACTGAAATAGGGACCAATGTAAATATAGTTTCTATTCCTTCCAACATAGTTGTCCTAACATCAAATAAAATTTAAGATTTTTTAATGGATGAGACAAAGGATGTTCTAATTTAATTTTTCAAGTTATGGTGTGTCTATTGAAAAAAAAAATTCTCCTGCATATGAAATGGTTGACACAGATTTTAAATTGGAAGAGGATGTGGTGGTTTTGAACCTGGGTACTAATAAATACAAGGATCTACCTGAGAAGTTAATCATTTGTTCCTGAAAATTCACATTTTCATTTTCATTTTATAAAATCAAATTCCTTTGTTTGAATAATCTGATAAATTATTATCAAATTATCAATATGAAAACACAGATTTAGTTTTTCGTTTCATTTAGACATGGGAAAATACTCCTCTAGAGTTGTTTTTCCCTTTCCCAATTCAGGGATGTTGGCTATGTAGGCATGGTATAAGTTGATATCCTACATTGAAATTTTTCTCAAATGGAAATGAAGGTGGTAAAGAATATGTTGGTGTATGTGAATTGGACAAATCTGTTACCTGAATCAATGATAAGGGTGGTTGAGCCCTGATAGAAAGGGAAAACCCACTTTAAAGGTCAGTGTTCGGTTTCCTGAACATGATCATCTTGTGGTTACTTTTTATGAGTCAGGTCCTATTTGGTACAAATTCATTTATAGAATGAAATGTAATCCAAATTCCATTAAATTTGACAACTGAATAAATAGAAAAACATTAAAAGGTCATGGGTATTTTCTTCCATATTCCATGATTCTCTATTCCAAATGGGGCTTAGTGCCTGATCTTGTCACTTGATATAAGATGGAATTGTGGAGAGTCTGGAGAAGTTGTACAACGAGTTTTCAAGTGCTGGTAATGATGATAATAGGTCCATGCTTAGTTGGATGGAAGAGGAATTAGTGAAGTTGGAGGGATCTGCTGGTAGATATGGTAAGATCTATTTAAAGTATAAAAATGAACATCTTGGATAAAGGTGTTGACTATATGAAGAATGATATTCAGAGGCATAAATGCATGATTTTCAAGTTGATTAGCCTGACTAAATAGTATTATTACACTCTCAAGAATAGAATCATATCTACATTCATGTAATACCTATGGTTTAGAGTTTCATTCTGCCTTCAGTTCGGTAATTTTCTCAATTCTTTGTGGGTGTACTATGTTTCTAAGTGGTATAAATTCATTTTAATGATGGTTTTTTAATCTTGTAATGATAATGCACAATCATGCTGCAGTAAAAAAATTAATTTTTAGTATTAACCTTTTGTTAGAATTTTGGGTCATGTATTAGAGGCTTGGGATAACTATTTTTAGTATTAACCTTGTAATAGAATTATAGAATAACTATTTCTTACAGTAACTATAGGCTGTAGACATGGTTATAAATTGTGGAAGTAGACCTATCACTGTAGTTATGAACCATGGTAGTAGACCTATAACCACGGTTATGAACCATGGTAGTAGGACTATAGCCACAGTTTTGAAATTTGGCTATAATCTATTCTGGAAGAATCTATATCCATGGTTGGTAGTCATTTCTATAGGTGTACTACCACGGTGGAAAATGTTGTTATATCTATGGCCCTATTTCCATTCCAATAGGTTCCACAGTGCACCAAACCATGGCTATAGACTTAATTTCTAGTATTACTCCTGAGAGAAATTACTCAATGCATGATCTTGAGTTAGCCATTTTTGTACATGCATTTCATTGTTGAAGAAACTATTTACTAGGAGGGTGTTTTATGGTGTACACAAACCACAAAAGGCTTAAGTACATATTTACATTGTGTGATCTGAATCTGAGGCAAAAAAATTATGGGTTGAATACCTACAGTCTTTTCACTTTGATCTTACCGATATGCCTAGAAAAGGTAATGCAGTTGCTGATTTACTAAGTTATAAGACTCAAATATAGGTTGTTTTGGAGGACAGTAGCGAGTGGAATCTTATGGACATGTTTTATAAGATTCACATTGAGGCATAGGATAGTCAAGGCCATAATTTTATCCCATCCTTGTAAGTGAAATATACTCTTATGGATAGATTGAGGATGAGATATTTACCAAATATAGAGGGCCTAGTACAATGAGAGAGTGTGAAAGTGAGGACCCACATCCTAGTTTTACCATGGGTGGGGGTGAAATTATATATAATCATGGTCATATATGGGTTTCATTATACCTATACAAGGCTCTGATGCGAGAGTTTCATGCCTCAATTTGGGTAATTCATCCTGTTGTTTCCAAGATGTGTCATGATTTATATCACCAGTACTAGTGGAAGGAGATGAAATTTGAGGTAGCTGGTTTTGTCACAAGGTGTTCCACCAATCAGTATGTGAATGTAGAAAACCAGAGACTAGATAGTATTTTTTAAAAGTTACCCAAGAAGAAATGGGAAGATGTAGGGATGGATTTTAAGATTGGGTTGTTGAGGTCTCATGAGGGAGTGATACTATATGGGTTGTTGCGGATAGACTCACAATGGTCACCCATTTCCGGGTAATCAGAGATACCTTCTCAGTATATGATCTTAGGCTATTGTACATTTGTGATATATTGAGACTTGATAGGGTTACTTATATTGTTGTATTGAATAGGTATGCATAGTATACATCTCAATTCTTGAAGATTTTTTAGATGGATTTGGGTACATAGGTTCTTCTCAGTGTAGAATACCACCTTTAGACTGATGGAGAGTCTGATAGCACTATACATGTTCTGGAGAGTATGATTAGAGCATGTTTTCTTCATTTTGGGGGTTTTGGGAGAGGAATATACCCTTTTTTGATTTCATCAAAAAAATACTTATCATGTGATGATACATATGGAATATTATGATTATTTGTATGGTAATCCATGTTGATCACCCCTATGCTACTTAGAGGCAGGAGAGGCAGCTTTACTTGGAACTTGACTTGTTTAGGAGACGTTAGATATGGTCTAGTTAATAATAATGTGGATGGATACTACGTAGTATAGATATATATATTATGTTGATCACCAGTAATGACCTCTATAGTTTGATTTCAGGGATTGGTTCTTTTTATGTATCTCACTGAGGATAGGACACAATCCAATTAGAAGATAGTGTAAGCTTTCACAATGATATGTTAGGTTGTTCGAGATTAGGGAGAGAATCAGGCTGGTATCCTATCAGTTATAGTAAACTCATAGGTACTGAGTCATGCATGAAGTCTTCCATGTATCTCAAATACACCATTATCACTTAGACTCATCTCACACTCTACATCCAAATGATGTTGAGCTACAGGTAGAAGTCCTTCGAGGAGAATCCTATTTAAATTTTTAATAGGGGAAAGATGGTTCTCTGAGGTTGGTAATTTATTCTAGTATAGGTTCTATGGAAGCACGGTCCTTTATAGGATGAGACTTGGGATCATAAGGCTGACGTACGTGCTCTGTGGATGGAGTTAACACAACTAGAAAAAGTTCCATTAACAGTGATAAATTGTCCTTTATTAGTGTTTGAGAAGCACTAACTATCAGAGTGAGATTAAAAGTTGTATCATTTAATTAGCACTATAAAATCACTAAAAAAGGGTTACATTATCAGCATTAAAGAACTCATAGATAAAGGGGAATATTTAACTATTTTTTAACAGCACACCGCAGTACTAGAAACAGAAATATAATGTATCAAAATAAAGTAACAATACACAATTTAAATGAATTAAAATTTACAACTAAAATAAAACACACTATATTATATAAATTTCAAATATTGGTTTATTCAATTACCTGAGAAGGTAAAAATTAATACATACATTAAAAAACATAAATGTGACTTTTTCATTTTCCCCTGACCCTGACTCACTGTTATTATCGAAAAAACCACTCTGGATTGAGAAAAATAACACACCTATATAAGAAAGAAACTCTTATATTAGTAATAATATAAAATAATTAAATTAAATAAAAAGTGTTAATTTTAAACAAAACATTGATTCATACCTGGATTAATGTGTTTTGGATTGATTTGTGGTTGATTCTTGCACGTCAAATCACTTCTTGTTCGTCTTCAAGCATTATCTCTGTAAAAATTTATAAATAATTATAAGATAAAAATTATGAGGAAATAGATTAATTAATAGTAGATAGAATTATTGGAAAACAACCTAAGATCATTTTCTTAGATTTGGTGATGTGATGCACATTTTAAACTAAAATGACACTTATATATTAAAAAGACGCACTTTGAGTCATACTGGTCACACCGTGCATCAGATTATGATTTAGTTGATTCCTACACATCTCAAATTACATATGGGTCATTTTTATAAAGTATCTAAACAATTAAATTGTTTTTTTATTATTTTTTAGTATGTCACTTGTCATTTTTTTCTAAAATTTCATTTTAAAATGTAAAAATTCACATTGAGTCATACCAGCTAGATTATGTGTCAGTTTGATGTGATAAAGATTATTATACAAAAAACATACTAATGAATCATTTTCGTAAATTATCAAGAAAATATGAGTGTGTTTTCATTGTTTTTAGTGAGTTATAATTTTTGAGCTAAAATGAAAATTTTAAATTGATAACAGACACTTTGTGTCATACTAGGCACATTGAGTATCAAATTGAGGTTTGGATGATTTATACACATCAAAAATGAAGTATTAATCATTATCCTAAAGTATAAAAATATTCTAAATATGTTTTCTCAATTTTAATTATGAAAAAAAAGTCTTTTTTTCTGAAATTAATTTTAATTTTAAATAAAAATAATCACCTAGTGTCATACCTATCACACCATGATTCATATTGAGGATAAAATGATTCTTACACATCCAAAATGACTTATGGATAATTTTTTTAAAGTATCAAAAAAAATATGAATGTGATTTCTCTGTTTTGATTACATCACTTGTCTTTTTGAAAAAAATTTCATTTTAAACTGGTAACACACGCTTTGAGTCACACTAGTCACATCATGTGTCGGTTTTATTTGAGATTGATTCTTATAAATCAAAAATGACTTATGTAGTGTTTTCATAAATTATCAAGATAATTCGAGCATGTTTTCTCAGTTTTTAGTTAGTGACACGTTTTTAACGAAAATATCAAATTTAAACTGATAATAGACACTTTGAGTCATACCAACCACATCATGCATCATATTTAGATTCATTTAACTACTACATGTCAAAAATGAATTATGGATTTTTTTTCTAATGTTTCAAAATAATTAGAATGTGTTCTCTCAATTTTGATTATGTCAATTGTCTTTTTTACTAAAATTAATGTCAATTTTAAATAAAAAGACACACTTGGAGTCATATCAGTCACAAAATGAATCAAATTGAGGTGTTGATGATTCCTACATATCCCAAATGAAATATGTATCATTTTCTTAAATTATCAAAAAGATAAGAATTTTTCTTCTCAAGTTTGATAATTTCACGTGTCTTTTTTACTAAAATGTCATTTTAAAGAGGAAACACGTAATTTGGGTGACATAGATCACATAATGTGTTAGTTTAATGTGAGAATGATTCCTACACATAAAAAAGTAAGTATGAATTATTTTGATAAATTATCAAGAAAATATGAGTGTGTTTTATTGGTTTTCATTGAGTGACACTTTTGAAACTAAAATGTCAATTTTAAACTAATAATGGGCACTTTGATTCATGATACCAACATCGTGTATCATATTGAGGTTTGGCTGATTCAGACTGTAACACCCCAGGTAAATAAAGAATATGACATTTTCATATTTATACATATTTGTGAATAAAATATTAATATGACTTTAAATGGGATGCTATGCACGATGGCGTACCCAACACGCAACAACGAGTTTCTTGGGAATCTTACGTTGCACTCTAATAATAAAATAATATTATTTTAAATGGTAGTTAACATATAGTCGTTGTATTGGCGGGAATGGATAGAAATAACTAAAATATGATTATATATGTTTTTAAATGTTTTTACATTTATCCAATAAAAGACAAAGGCATAAAATATGGAAAGAATTCAATTTTAGGCGTATATGCCCTAGTTTTCACTAAATGTTCACTTATCGCCTTTTGATGGAGAACCGTCATTAAATATAGTTTTGTTCACTCTTATACATCCTTTTGAACCAAATAAAACTCTTCTTAAGAATTGGGACATCAAAATTTACTTTGTGTAAATTTTTGGTATCTTTCTGATAAAGGTCATTTTTTTAATGAATAGTGTAAAATGTTGTATTTTAATTCAAAACCTCTTTTTAATATAATTTATTTATATGATTAGATTATCTTTTGAATTGGTTTTAAAGTGAAATTAGAATATATTTTTACCATTAAATCCAATAGTAGTCATTGGAATTAATTTCACTTTGAAATCAGACTTAAACTAGTGTCAATCTTTTGATACATATTGTTTCATAAAAATACGCTATTTGCTCTGGCAGCGGGAATTAATTATTAAATTAATTAATGTGACTTATATGATAAGAATTTTTTAAAATAGACTTCACTTTTGATTTCGGAATATCAAATATAGCTTAGGGTGAATTTTTGGGATTTTTCTGAAAAACTTCAATTTTTGATGAATAGTGAAACCACTAAGTGGTACTTATAAAAACTGATTTTTCCGTTTAAATGAAATTTTTCCATCTTTGTGTTTTGAATTTCAAAAATCCGACATAAATGGTTGTCATTAAGAAGTAAAATGTGGTTCAATGGGATAAAAATAATTTTTTTGGTGAATAGTAACTTATTAAGTTTTTAATCGCGATTAGAGGTAATTAGTGTAGTTTAAGGTAAAAATAATGTTTTAATAATATGAAATGAACTTGACACATGTCCTAACCTCATTGGATGTGTCATGGCCGACCAAGACAACCCATGGGTCAACTTGGGGACCCCATGAAGCCACTTTGGTTGGAAAATGACATTAATATCTTTTTATTTAAAGTTAAAGTAAAAAATGAGACAAACATGAAATATTTTACTAAAACAATTTTTACATGGGTTTATACAAATCAAATTTTTGACTATAAGTATTCATTAGAAATATAAAAAGATTTCATACATCATAGTATTTTTTTATAATTTTTATACATTAAATAAATTAAATTATTTATGACATCATGATGATGCAACGATGACCTCATTATTTAACGATTTAAATAAAATGGAAAGATATGTAATATCTAAGACCTACACATGTCCAAAACCTATTGGATGAGTGGATTTCGAACCCTTATCGCCTTATCCTCGAAAAACATCAATGTGGGACCTCTTAAATCCGAATACCATTTTAAAATAAAGTGACTTTTCATTACCTTCCAAGAGTGCCCCTCCTCTCCTCTTATAAAAGGCCCCCACCACTACCTCCTTATCCACACTCCCAAAGCCTTTGGATCGGCCAACCTCTGCCCCTTTTGTCTCTCCACTTCCCTCTATTACTCCTTGAATCCTCACTTTGGGCAGAAGTCTTCCCAAGGAAGCCTTTCAGCTCAAACCAAAGGGAGTTACCCGATTTTAAGGTAATGTCTTCACTTGAGTCCTTTTGTTTTATTTTGCTTCTCCAAACCCCTAAAATATTTTTATTAATTTATTTGGTAACAACTCCAGTATCATAAATATACTAGGATGTTGTTATAAGAAGGATTCTATCTACACTTTCTCACACCTACATCTAATGGTTAAAGAACATACAGTTTCTGTGGATGGCAAATTTCGGCCTCCTGAAACGACGATTGTTCAACATTCTTTTAACACCTTCAAAGGTGTCCATTAAGATGACACTATATTTATATATGATATATAATATGTTTATGTTTTCCTTAAGCTTCTGTATATTTCATTTTGGTCATACCTTTATGGTTTCCATTATGGGTAACACGATATCTTCATTTAAGGAAGTGCGGACTACCGCCCCCTCAAAGTGATGTGATTCGTTAATGCCATATGTGGGACGTATAAAGGATGGATTTAAAGTTATTATATATGATTTTATACTGTAATTATAATATACCTCTATATAATTATTATTCCATTCGATAAAAATATGAAATATAAATGAAAGTAGCGTTCATGCGTACGTACGGCTTACCGTCTCCATGAACGGTGCATTTCATTTCTTATCCCCAAATGTAATGTACTATAAGTACATTTATATAATGGATATATATGATTAATTATACATATAAATGATGAATATAATTCTGGAATTAAAATATACATACCTCTTATTTAGTTTTAATTGCATTAATAGAAATGAAAGTAGCGTTCATGCGTATGTACGGCTTACTGTCTCCATGAACGGTGCATTTCATTTCTTACCTCTAAATGATTATGTAATATTATAAATACATGTATATTCTGGATATATATGATATATATGATATCCAAATCATGAATATAATTCTGGATATAATGAACATTTGACCACACAAACAACATGTAATTGTAAGAAGTCCACTTTCGACTTAAGAACCAAATATCGACAAAACAAACATTCTTAACTTAAATGATTACATAATGTTTATAACATGGCAATAAGTGATCTAAAAGAATTAATTAACTAGAAAAAGGTTCTTAATAAAGTGGAAATTAACTCAAGTTTATTATTCAGGACGTTAAAGAACGATCGAGTCAAGTCGGACCCGAGGTAAGGGATCCTACTCCTCTCTTTCTTTTTAAGTACACTCTTTTATGTCATTCCTTTTAAGCTCATCTTTCTTGTTATTGGGATGTTATTTTATATTACTCTTACTGTAATTTTTATGTTCATATGATGAGAGACCCTATTCTCTCTCATCAATCCATTTTGGAAGTTTTGAGTGGCGCCGTTAGGCTGCCGAATTTTCGTAAGAGATCTAACCTCTCTCTTTCTCTTTTAGTACTCTCCTTTATGTCACTTCTTTTAAGCTCCTCTTTGTTATGATAGGGGATGTTCTTTTATATTCCTATTTCTGTAAATTTTATTGTAATGTGATGAGATACCCTATTTGATCTCATCAATCCATTTTTGGAAGTTTTAAGTGGCGCCCTTAGGCTGCCGAGTTTTTGTAAGGGATTTTTCATCTCACTTATATTCCCGTGAGATTTATGCTACATTTGCCACAATTTCCATTGAGTGGTGTATGTACTTCCCATTATTATACACTTTTTGTTGTATAATTTCATTTATGGGTATTCACATCTTCATTGTATGACCCTTCTTCCATGGGGTGTACATTTCGAAAGTTACCCAACTCGGTAAGGGGACCTTTCACCCTCTACTTTTTAAAAAACTTCTTTTCTTATTTCTTTTAATTCACATACTATTATGTTGGGATATGTTCTTTTATATCCTTATTGGTGTAAATTTTATGTCCAAGTGATGAGATGCCCTTTTTATCTCGCATCAACTCATTTTCTGAATTTTGAAGTGATGTCGTTAGGATGTCAAATTTTACCAAGGGAACTTTTTAACCCAATTTCGATTTCATTGGGTTCAACATGTATTTATTGAATATGTAATCCTTTAAATATGTGTGAATGACATTTTATTGTTTTACACTTAATATCCACTTATATTGGGTGTATTTGTATTTGTCACACATAATTTTGAGATTGATTTATCCTTAATTTAAGGATACCTTATTTATAAGGGATTTCATCACATTTGACATTTCTATTGAGACTTCATTGTTGTTATGCACCAATTCAGTCTTATATGGTGTATATATTGTACTTTGGAATATTATATCATGAATACATTTATTCTCATGATATTATAAAGTTCTGACTAAATGTTATTCCTCAATTATTGTATTCAAGTGTCTCTAATTTTGGTAAAACCCCTTTAACCAAAATATCACTTTAAATGTTTTAAATATTTGTTCTTATTAATATCCATGTTTTAAAAATGGTTTTAAGGATTTATTTATATGGATATTAATGGTTTAAAATTTTAAAATATTCAAGGTGATATGGGAAACTTTGATTCAAAAATATCTTTATTAAATGTTTAAAATTTTTTGGAAATGGTTTCTTTTTGAATGGATTCATTATACTAAAATGTTTTATTGTGATTGAAATGTGGAAATGTTATGTTTCCTTTATGCATGTTTTATGTGATACGTTTATGTTATGGTTCTTGGGAATTGTTATGAAAATGGGTCGTTCCGTGATAAACTAAGGGCGGGTGAGCCCGATATAGCTCTCTAATGCATTGGGTAACGCGAAGGAGTGAAATGTTAAGGTTTCTCTGAAGAGATTTAGGGAATATACTGTGATGGGTATTCCAAACGTAACCAAGAGGGTTACTCCCTACATAATAATGTTATGAATGCCTCAAGTTACCTTTATGTCTTATGATTTATATGATTTATTCATGGTTTGATGAGGTATATTAAAGTGCCTATGTTTTATGGGTAAAGTATGATTTAATTCTTATGTATATATGAACTCATGTTTCCTTTCCATATTTTTATAACCCTTACTGAGCTTTTTATGCTCATCCCATGTTTTTGAAATGTTTTTCACAGGTCAAGGGAAAGGTACATGATGTGATGATAGTGTCAAGGATGTGTCAAGAAAGAATCTGTGTTTTATTTTAAATATGTTTCTGTTGATGGGAGGAATGAATATTGTCTTTTATGTAACCACTTTGTTTAAATATGGAATGTAATGCAAGTTTCATGATATAATTCTCTAAGACTCTAAACCTAAAAAGATCCTCAATGTGTAATCTTGTAATAACTCAATATTAAGTAAGGTTTAAGGCTGGGGCCTTATAGTTGGTATCAGAGGTTGGTTTAGATAAATTTAGAAGTTTGGGTATTCTTTAAGAATAAGTGACATTACCATAATGGTTAGGATTTCAGAAAGATTCCTACTTTTAGATAAAGTGAATGAGTAAGTATATCATAGTGTTTACCTTCCTCATTAGTACATGATGGTTTTGTTGATATACTCACATTGACATTTCTGTTTTTAGTGAATGGATGGATCTAGCAGGCACGAAAGAGACAACAGGTTTGAAGGAAACTGTGGTGGTTCTCTGATTAAGATACTAGATAAAATGGAGGATTCAATGAGGAAACTCGTGGTTGTTCAAAACGAAATATCAAGGAGTCATGATCAACCACTTGAACCTTGGTATGTTCTGTAATGCATCATGTACGAGATGACCAATCGATGTGGAAGTTCAGGTAATAATTTTAAAGGTAACCATTAGAGTTTATATGATCCTTACTTTTGAGGTAATTATGGGTTATTATATGATATGCTGGAAAATGAAAGGTGTGAGATAAACTTGAGGTTAAAATATGTTATGATCATTTTTGATGATTTTATCTCTTTTTGGGGAATGATTTCATAATTATATAGTTTTGGAAAAAGGAGAACATGCAGACCGTGTGACAACCCGTCGCGTCAGACAAAGCTGTGGGAATCGAACCCACAACCAAAGTGTGACTGGTATTTATCGCCTACCACTGGACTACGTGAAGTCCCTGGTTAGTTTGACTGATTCTTTTTAGTTATATGATTTTATGAATTAAGAGTAAGTTGATTTTGGTTTATTTATGAAAATGATTAACCTATCATGGAGGATATGTGATTAGGTTAATTACTTTTCAATACGAGACTTTAGGAGCAACTGATGTTGTTTTGAGATAAATGTTACGATTTAACTTGGAAGACTATGTGACTAAATCCTTCAAATATTTGGGTTTCAATCGTAGATTGGTTACTTTGAAGAATTTTATGGACAATTTGTTTATCGGATGGTCCTCGTTGAACTTTGGGTTTTGTTGGACAAATTTAGGAGATAAAGCATAGATTTTCTTCTTAATGGGTTGTCCTTTTCTGGATTATCTGACCTTGTACTAACCTTTTTGGTTTTGGTTTTGGTTAAAGCCTAAAGACATGTGTAACACGAAGGAGTGAAACATTAAGGTTTCTCCGAAGAGATTTAGGGAATATATTGTGATGGTTATTCCAAATGTAACCAAGAGGGTTACTCCCTACATAAGAATGTTATGAATGCCTCAAGTTACCTATTATGTCTTATGATTTCTATGATTTATTCATGATTTGATGAGGTATGTTAAAGTGCCTATGTTTTATGGGTAAAGTATGATTTCATTCTTATGTATATATGAACTCATGTTTCCTTTCCATATTTTTATAACCCTTATTGAGCTTTTTATGCTCATCCCAAGTTTTTGAAATGTTTTTCACAGGTCAAGGGAAAGTTACATGATGTGATGATAGTGTCAAGGATGTGTCAAGAAAGAATCCGTTTAAAAATTGCGAGGACGCAATTCCCAAAAGGGGGGAAGGATGTAACACCCCAAGTAAATAAAGAATATGACATTTTCATATTTATCCATATTTGCGAATAAAATATTAATATTACTTTAAATGGGATGCTATGCTCGATGGCGTACCCAACACGCAACAACGAGTTTCTTGGGAATCTTACGTTGCACTCTAATAATAAAATAATATTATTTTAAATGGTAGTTAACATGTAGCTGTTGTATTGGAGGGAATGGATATAAATAACTAAAATATGATTATATATGTTTTTAAATGTTTTTACATTTATCCAATAAAAGATAAAGGCATAAAATAAGGAAAGAATTCAATTTTAGGCGTATATGCCCTAGTTTTCACTAAAGGTTCATTTATCGCCTTTTGATGGAGAACCGTCATTAAATATTGTTTTGTTCACTCTTATACATCCTTTTTAACCAAATAAAACTCTTCTTAATAATTGGGACATCAAAATTTACTTTGTTTAAATTTTTGGTATCTTTCTGATAAAGTTCATTTTTTTAATTAATAGTGTAAAATGTTGTATTTTAATTCAAAACCTCTTTTTAATCTAATTTATTTATATTATTAGATTATATTTTGAATTGGTTTTAAAGTGAAATTAGAATATATTGTTACCATTAAATCCAATAGTGGTCGTTGGAATTAATTTCACTTTGAAATCAGACTTAAACTAGTGTCAATCTTTTGATACATATTGTTTCATAAAAACACGCTATTTGCTCTGACAGCGCGAATTAATTATTAAATAAATTAATGTGACTTATATTATTTGAATTTTGTAAAATAGACTTCATTTTTGATTTCAGAATATCAATTATAGCTTACGGTGACTTTTTGGGATTTTTCTGAAAAACTTCAATTTTGATGAATAGTGAAACCACTAAGTGGTACTTATAAAAACTGATTTTTCCGTTTAAATGAAATTTTTCCATCTTTGTGTTTTGAATTTCTAAAATCGGACATACATTTTTTTCATTAATAAGTAAAATGTGATTCAATGGGATAAAAATAATTTTTTTGGTGAATAGTAACTTATTAAGTTTTTAATCGCGATTAGAGATAATTAGTGTAGTTTAAGGTAAAAATAATGTTTTAATAATATGAAATGAACTTGACACATGTCCTAAACTCATTGGATGTGTCATGGCCGACCAAGATAACCCATGGGTCAACTTGGGGACCCCATGAATCCACTTTGGTTGGAAAATGACATTAATATCTTTTTATTTAAAGTTAAAGTAAAAATGAGACAAACATGAAATGTTTTACTAAAACAATTTTTACATGAGGTTATACAAATCGTATTTTTGACTATAAATATTCATTAGAAAGATAAAAATATTTCCTACATCATAGTATATTTTTATAATTTTTAGACATTAAATAAATTAAATTATTTATGACATCATGATGATGCAGCGATGACCTCATTATTTAACGATTTAAATAAAATGGAAAGATAATGTAATATCTAAGACCTACACATGTACAAAACCTATTGGATGATTTTATTTAGAACCCTTATCACCTTATCCTCGAAACACATCAATGTGGGACCTCTTAAATCCGAATACCATTTTAAAATAAAGTGACTTTTCTTTACCTTCCAAGAGTGCCCCTCCTCTCCTCTTATAAAAGGCCCCCACCTATACCTCCTTAGCCACACTCCCAAAGCCTTTGGCTCGGACAAACTCTGCCCATTTTGTCTCTCCACTGCCCTATATTACTCCTTGAAGCCTCACATTGGGCAGAAGTCTTCCCAAGGAAGCCTTTGAGCTCAAACCAATGGGAGTTACCCGATTTTAAGGTAATGTCTTCACTTGAGTCCTTTTGTTTTATTTTGCTTCTCCAAACCCCTAAAATCTTTTTATTAATTTATTTTGTAACAACTCCAGTATCATAATTATACTAGGATGTTTTTATAAGAAGTATTCAAGCTACACTTTCACAAACCTGCATCTAATGGTTAAAGAACATACTGTTTCTGTGGATGGCGAATTTCGGCCTCCCGAAACGATGATTGTTCAACATTCTTTTAACACCTTCAAAGGTGGCCATTAAGATGAAACTATATTTATATATGATATATAATATGTTTTTGTTTTCCTTAAGCTTCTGTATTTTTCATTTTGGGCATACCATTATGGTTTCCATTATGGGTAAACGTGATATCTTCATTTAAGGAAGTGCGGACTATCGCCCCCTCAAAGTGATGTGATTCATTAATGCCATATGCGGGATGTATAAAGGATGGATTTGAAGTTATTATATATGATGTTATACTGGAATTATAATATACCTATATATCATTATTATTCCATTCCATAAAAATATGAAATAGAAATGAAAGTAGCGTTCATGCGTACGTACGGCTTACCGTCTCCATGAACGGTGCATTTCATTTCTTATCCCCAAATGTAATGTACTATTATAAGTACATGTATATAATGGATATATATGATTAATGATACATATATATGATGAATATAATTCTGGAATTAATATATACATACCTCTCATTTAGTTTTAATTACATTAATATGACATAGAAATGAAAGTAGCGTTCATGCGTATGTACATCTTACCGTCTCCATGAACGGTGCATTTCATTTCTTACCTCTAAATTATTATGTAATATTATAAATACATGTATATTTTGGATATATATGATATATATGATATCCAAATCATGAATATAATCCTGCATATAATGAACATTTGACCACACGAACAACATGTAATTGTAAGAAGTCCACTTTCGACTTAAGAACCAAATATCGACAAAACAAACATTATTAACTTAAATGATTACATAATGTTTATCACATGGCAATAAGTGATCTAAAAGTAATAATGAACTAGAAAAAGGTTCTTAATAAAGTGGAAATTAACTCAAGTTTATTATTCAGGACGTTAAAGAACGATCGAGTCAAGTCGGACCCGAGGTAAGGGATCCTACTCCTCTCTTTATTTTTAAGTACACTCTTTTATGTCATTCCTTTTAAGCTCATATTTCTTGTTATTGTGATGTTCTTTTATATTACTCTTACTGTAATTTTTATGTTCATATGATGAGAGACCCTATTCTCTCTCGTCAATCCATTTTGGATGTTTTGAGTGGCGCCGTTAGGCTGCCAAATTTTCGTAAGAGATCTAACCTCTATCTTTCTCTTTAAGTACTCTCCTTTATGTCACTTCTTTTAAGCACCTATTTGTTATGATGGGGGATGTTATTTTATATTCCTCTTTCTGTACATTTTATTTTAATGTGATGAGATACCCTATTTTATCTCATCAATCCATTTTTGGAAGTTTTAAGTGGCGCCGTTAAGCTGCCGAGTTTTCGTAAGGGATTTTTCATCTCACTTATATTCCCGTGAGATTTATGCTACATTTTCCACAATTTCCTTTGAGTGGTGTATGTACTTCCCATTATTATACACTTTTTTTAGTATAATTTCATTTATGGGTATTCACATATTCATTGTATGACCCTTCTTCCATGGGGTGTACATTTCGAAAGTTACCCTACTCGGTAAGGGGACCTTTCACCCTCTACTTTTTAAAAGACTTCTTTTGTTATGTCTTTTAATTCACATACTATTATGTTGGGATATGTTCTTTTATATCCTTATTGATGTAAATTTTATGTCCCAGTGATGATATGCTCTTTTTATCTCTCATCAACTCATTTTCTGAATTTTGAGGTGATGCCGTTAGGCTGTCGAATTTTACCAAGGGAACTTTTTAACCCAATTTCGATTTCATTGGGTTCGACATGTAGTTTTTGAATATGTCATCCTTTGAATACATGTGAATGAAATTTTATTGTTTTAAACTTAATATCCACTTATATTGGGTGTATTTATATTTTCCAGACATAATTTTGAGATTGATTTGTCCTTAATTTAAGGATACCTTCTTTATAAGGGATTCCATCACATTTGACATTTCTATTGAGACTTCATTGTTGTTATGAACCAATTCACTCTTATATGGTTTATATACTGTCCTTTGGAATATTATATCATGAATACATTTATTCTCATGATATTATAAAGTTCTGACTAAATGTTATTCCTCAATTATTGTATTCAAGTGTCTCTAATTTCGGTAAAACCCCTTTAACCAAAATATCGCTTTAAATGTTTTAAATATTTGTTCTTATTAATATCCATGTTTTCAAAATGGTTTTAAGGATTTATTTATATGGATATTAATGGTTTAAAATTTTAAAGGCTTCAAGGTGGTATGGGAAACTTTGCTTCAAAAATCTCTTTATTAAATGTTTAAAAACGTTTGGAAATGGTTTCTTTTTGAATGGATTCATTATACTAAAATGTTTTATTGTGATTGAAATGTCGAAATGTTATCATTCCTTTATGCATGTTTTATGTGATACGCTTATGTTATGGTTCTTGGTCATTGTTATGAAAACGGGTGGTTTTATGATAAACTAAGGGCGGGTGAGCCCGATATAGCTCTCCAATACATTGGGTAACGCGAAGGAGTGAAATGTTAAGGTTTATCTGAAGAGATTTAGGGAATATACTGTGATGGGTATTCCAAATGTAACTAAGAGGGTTACTCCCTACGTAAGAATGTTATGAATTCCTCAAGTTACCTTTATGTCTTGTGATTTCTATGATTTATTCATGGTTTGATGAGGTATGTTAAAGTGCCTATGTTTTATGGGTAAAGAATGATTTCATTCTTATGTATATATGAACTCATGTTTCATTTCCATATTTTTATAACCCTTACTGAGATTTTTATGCTCATCCCAAGTTTTTGAAATGTTTTTCACAGGTCAAGAGAAAGGTACATGATGTGATGATAGTGTCAAGGATGTGTCAAGAAAGAATCCGTGTTTTATTTTAAATATGTTTCCGTTGATGGGAAGAATTAATATTGTCTTTTATGTAACCACTTTGTTTAAATGTGGAATGTAATGCAAGTTTCATGATCTAATTCTCTAAAACTAAAAACCTAAAAAGATCCTCAATGTGTAATCTTGTAATAACTCAATATTAAGTAAGGTTTAAGGTTGGGGCCTTATAGTTGGTATTAGAGGTTGGTTTAGATAAATTTAGAGGTTAGGGCATTCTTTAAGCATAAGTGACATTACCATAATGGTTAGGATTTCAAAAAGAGCCCTAGTTTTAGATAAAGTGAATGAGTAAGTATATCTCAGTGTTTACCTTCCTCATTAGTACATGATGGTTTTGTTGATATACTCACACTGACATTTCTGTTTTTAGTGAATGGATGGATCTAGCAGGAACCAAAGAGACAAAAGGTTTGAAGGAAACTATGGTGGTTCTCTGATTAAGATACTAAATAAAATGGAGGATTCAGTGAGGAAACTCGTGGTTATTCTAAACCAAATATCAAGGAGTCATGATCAACCACTTGAACCTTGGTATGTTCTGTAATGCATTATGTACAAGATGACCAATCGATGTGGAAGTTCAGGTAATAATTATAAAGGTAACCATTAGAGTTTATACGATCCTTACTTTTGAGGTAATTATGGGTTATTATATGATATGCTGGAAAATGAAAGGCGCGAGATAAACTTGAGGTTAAAATATGTTATGATCATTTTTGATGATTTTATCTCTTTTTGGGGAATGATTTAAGAATTATATAGTTTTGGAAAAAGGAGAACACGCAGACCGTGTGACAACCCGTCGCGTCGGACAAAGCTACGGGAATCGAACTCACAACCAAAGTGCGACTGGTATTTATCTCCTACCACTGGACTACGTGAAGTCCCTGGTTAGTTTGACTGATTATTTTTAGTTATATGATTTTATGAATTAAGAGTAAGTTGATTTTGGGTTATTTATTAAAATGAGTAACCTATCATGGAGGATATGTGATTAGTTTAATTACTTTTCAATACGAGACTTCAGGAGCAACTGATGTTGTTTGGAGATAAATGTTACGATTTAACTTGGAATACTATGTGACTAAATCCTTCAAATATTTGGGTTTCAATCTTAGATTGGTTACTTTGAAGAATTTTATAGACAAATTGTTTATCGGATGGTCCTTGTTGATCTTTGGGTTTTGTTGGACAAATTTTGGAGATTAAGCATAGATTTTCTTCTTAATGGGTTATCCTTTAATAAATTATCTGACCTTGTACTAACCTTTTTGGTTTTGGTTTTGGTTAAAGCCTAAAGACATGGGCAACGTGAAGGAGTGAAATGCTAAGGTTTCTCTAAAGAGATTTAGGGAATATACTGTGATGAGTATTCCAAACGTAACCAAGAGGGTTACTCCCTACGTAAGAATGTTATGAATTCCTCATGTTACCTTTTATGTCTTATGATTTCTATGATTTATTCATGATTTGATGAGGTATGTTAAAGTGCCTATGTTTTATGGGTAAAGTATGATTTCATTCTTTTGTATATATGAAATCATGTTTCCTTTCCATATTTTTATAACCCTTACTGAGCTTTTTATGCTCATCCCATGTTTTTGAAATGTTTTTCATAGGTCAAGGGAAAGGTACATGATGTAATGATAGTGTCAAGGAAGTGTCAAGAAAGAATCTGTTTAAAAATTGCGAGGACGCAATTCGCAAAAGGGGGGAAGGATGTAACAGCCCAGGTAAATAAAGAATATGACATTTTCATATTTATTCATATTTGTGAATAAAATATTAATATTACTTTAAATTGGATGCTATGCTCGATGGCGTACCCAACACGCAACAACGAGTTTCTTGGGAATCTTACGTTGCACTCTAATAATAAAATAATATTATTTTAAATGGTAGTTAACATTTAGCCATTGTATTGGTGAGAATGGATAGAAATAACTAAAATATGATTATATATGTTTTTAAATGTTTTTACATTTATCCAATAAAAGATAAAGGCATAAAATATGGAAAGAATTCAATTTTAGGCGTATATGCCCCAGTTTTCACTAAAGGTTCACTTATCATCTTTTGATGGAGAACCATCATTAAATATAGTTTTGTTTACTCTTATACATCCTTTTGAACCAAATAAAACTCTTCTTAAGAATTGGGACATCAAAATTTACTTTGTGTAATTTTTTGGTATCTTTCTGAGAAAGTTCATTTTTTTAATGAATAGTGTAAAATGTTGTATTTTAATTCAAAAACTCTTTTTAATATAATTTATTTATATGATTAGATTATCTTTTGAATTGGTTTTAAAATGAAATTAGAATATATTTTTACCATTAAATCCAATAGTGGTCATTGGAATTAATTTCACTTTGAAATCAGACTTAAACTAGTGTCAATCTTTTGATACATATTGTTTCATAAAAACACGCTATTTGCTCTGACAGCGGGAATTAATTATTAAATTAATTAATGTGACTTATATGATTTTAATTTTGTAAAATAGACTTCATTTTTGATTTCAGAATATCAAATATAGCTTAGGGTGAATTTTTGGTATTTTTCTGAAAAACTTCAATTTTTGATGAATAGTGAAACCACTAAGTGGTACCTATAAAAACTGATTTTTCTGCTTAAATGAAATTTCTCCATCTTTGTGTTTTGAATTTCAAAAATCTGACATACATGGTTGTCATTAAGAAGTAAAATGTGGTTCAATGGGATAAAAATAATTTTTTTGGTGAATAGTAACTTATTATGTTTTTAATCGCGATTAGAGGTAATTAGTGTAGTTTAAGGTAAAAATAATGTTTTAATAATATGAAATGAACTTGACACATGTCCTAACCTCATTGGATGTGTCATGGCCGACCAAGAAAACCTGTGGGTCAACTTCGGGACCCCATGAAGCCACTTTGGTTGGAAAATGACATTAATATCTTTTTATTTAAAGTTAAAGTAAAAATGAGACAAACATGAAATGTTTTATTAAAACAATTTTTACATGGGGTTATACAAATCATATTTTTGACTATAAATATTTATTAGAAAGATAAAAATATTTCCTACATCATAGTATTTTTTTATAATTTTTAGACATTAAATAAATTAAATTATATATGACATCATGATGATGCAGCGATGACCTCATTATTTAACGATTTAAATAAAATGGAAAGATAATGTAATATCTAAGACCTACACATGTCCAAAACCTATTGTATGAGTGGATTTCAAACCCTTATCACCTTATACTCGAAACACATCAATGTGTGACCTCTTAAATCCGAATACCATTTTAAAATAAAGTGACTTTTCTTTACCTTCCAAGAGTGCCCCTCCTCTCCTCTTATAAAAGGCCCCCACCTCTACCTCCTTAGCCACACGCCCAAAGCCTTTGGCTCGGCCAAACTCTGACCATTTTGTATCTCTACTTCCTTCTCTTACTCCTTGAAGCCTCACTTTGGGTAGAAGTCTTCCCAAGGAAGCCTTCGAGATCAAACCAAAGGGACTTACCCGATTTTAAGGTAATGTCTTCACTTGAGTCCTTTTGTTTTATTTGGATTCTCCAAACCCCTAAAATCTTTTTATTCATTTCTTTTGTAACAAATCCAGTATCATAAATATACTAGGATGTTTTTATAAGAATGATTCTAGCTACACTTTCACACACCTACATCTAATGGTTAAAGAACATACTGTTTCCGTGGATGACGAATTTCGGCCTCCCGAAACGATGATTGTTCAACATTATTTTAACACCTTAAAAGGTGGCCATTAAGATGACACTATATTTTTATATGATATATAATATTTTTATGTTTTCATTAAGCTTCTGTATTTTTCATTTTGGGCATACCTTTATGGTTTCCATTATGGGTGAACGCGATATCTTCATTTAAGGAAGTGCGGACTACCGCCCCCTCAAAGTGATGTGATTCGTTAATGCCATATGTGGGATGTATAAAGGATGGATTTAAAGTTATTATATATGATTTTATACTGGAATTATAATATACCTCTATATCATTATTATTCCATTCCATAAAAATATGAAATAGAAATGAAAGTAGCGTTCATGCGTACGTACGGCTTACCGTCTCCATGAACGGTGCATTTCATTTCTTATCCCCAAATGTAATGTACTATTATAATTACATGTATATAATGGATATATATGATGAATGATACATCTAAATGATGAATATAATTCTGGAATTAAAATATACATACCTCTCATTTAGTTTTAATTCCATTAATATGACATAGAAATGAAAGTAGCGTTCATGCGTATGTATGGCTTACCGTCTCCATGAACGGTGCATTTCATTTCTTACCTCTAAATGATTATGTAATATTATAAATACATGTATATTCTGGATATATATGATATATATGATATCCAAATCATGAATATAATTCTGGATATAATGAACATTTGACCACAGGAACAACATGTAATTGTAAGAAGTCCACTTTCGACTTAAGAACCAAATATTGACAAAACAAACATTATTAACTTAAATGATTACATAATGTTTATAACATGGAAATAAGTGATATAAAAGGAATAATGAACTAGAAAAAGGTTCTTAATAAAGTGGAAATTACCTCAAGTTTATTATTCAGGACGTTAAATAACGATCGAGTCAAGTCAGACCCGAGGTAAGGGATCCTACTCCTCTCTTTCTTTTTAAGTACACTCTTTTATGTCATTCCTTTTAAGCTCATATTTATTGTTATTGGGATGTTATTTTATATTACTCTTACTGTAATTTTTATGTTCATATTATGAGAGACCCTATTCTCTCTCATCAATCCATTTTGGACGTTTTGAGTGGCGCCGTTAGGCTGCCGAATTTTCGTAAGAGATCTAACCTCTCTCTTTCTCTTTAAGTACTCTCCTTTATGTCACTTCATTTAAACTCCTATTTGTTATGATGGGGGATGTTCTTTTATATTCCTCTTTCTGTACATTTTATTGTAATGTGATGATATACCCTATTTGATCTCATCAATCCATTTTTGAAAGTTTTAAGTGGCGCTGTTAGGCTGCCGAGTTTTCGTAAGGGATTTTTCATCTCACTTATATTTTCGTGAGATTTATGCAACATTTGCCACAATTTCCTTTGATTGGTGTATGTACTGACCATTATTATACACTTTTTGTAGTATAATTTCATTTATTGGTATCCACATCTTCATTGTATGACCCTTCTTCCATGGGGTGTACATTTCGAAAGTTACCCAACTCGGTAAGGGGACCTTTCACCCTCTACTTTTTAAAAGCCTTCTTTTGTTATGTCCTTTAATTCACATACTATTATGTTGGGATATGTTCTTTTATATCCTTATTGTTGTAAATTTTATGTCCAAGTGATGATATGCCCTTTTTATCTCTCATCAACTCATTTTCTGAATTTTGAAGTGATGTCGTTAGGCTGTCGAATTTTACCAAGGGAACTTTTCAACCCAATTTCAATTTCATTGGGTTCAACATGTAGTTATTGAATATTTCATCCTTTGAATATGTGTGAATGACATTTTATTTTTTTACACTTAATATCCACTTATATTGGGTGTATTTATATTTGTCACACATAATTTTGAGATTGATTTATCCTTAATGTAAGGATACCTTCTTTATAAGGGATTTCATCACATTTGACATTTCTATTGAGACTTCATTGTTGTTATGCACCAATTCACTCTTATATGGTGTATATAATGTCCTTTGGAATATTATATCATGAATAAATTTATTCTCATGATATTATAAAGTTCTGACTAAATGTTATTCCTCAATTATTGTATTCAAGTGTCTCTAATTTTGGTAAAACCCCTTTAACCAAAATATCGCTTTAACTGTTTTAAATATTTTTTCTTATTAATATCCATGTTTTCAAAATGGTTTTAAGGATTTATTTATATGTATATTAATGGTTTAAAATTTTAAAAGCTTCAAGGTGGTATGGGAAACATTGATTCAAAAATCTCTTTATTAAATGTTTAAAAAAATTTGGAAATGGTTTCTTTTTGAATGGATTCATTATACTAAAATGTTTAATTGTGATTGAAATGTGGAAATGTTATGTTTCCTTTATGAATGTTTTATGTGATACGTTTATGTTATGGTTCTTGGGCATTGTTATGAAAACGGGTGGTTCCGTGATAAACTAAGGGCGGGTGAGCCCGATATAGCTCTCCAATGCATTGGGTAACGTGAAGGAGTGAAACGTTAAGGTTTCTTTGAAGAGATTTAGGGAATATACTATGATGGGTATTCCAAACGTAACCAAGAGGGTTACTCCCTACGTAAGAATGTTAGGAACGCCTCATGTTACCTTTATGTCTTATGATTTCTATGATTTATTCATGGTTTGATGAGGTATGTTAAAGTGCATATGTTTTATGGGTAAAGTATGATTTCATTCTTATGTATATATGAACTCATGTTTCCTTTCCATATTTTTATAACCCTTACTGATCTTTTTATGCTCATCCCAAGTTTTTGAAATGTTTTTCACAGGTCAAGGGAAAGGTACATGATGTGATGATAGTGTCAAGGATGTGTCAAGAAAGAATCCTTGTTTTATTTTAAATATGTTTTCGTTGATGGGAAGAATGAATATTGTCTTTTATGTAACCACTTTGTTTAAATGTGGAATGTAATGCAAGTTTCATGATATAATTCTCTAAAACTCTAAACCTAAAAAGATCCTCAATATGTAATCTTGTAATAACTCAATATTAAGTAGGGTTTAAGGTTGGGGCCTTGTAGTTGGTATCAGATGTCGGTTAAGATAACTTTAGAGGTTAGGGTATTCTTTAAGCATAAGTGACATTACCATAATGGTTAGGATTTCAGAAAGAGTCCTAGTTTTAGATAAAGTGAATGAGTAAGTATATCTTAGTGTTTACCTTCCTCATTAGTACATGATGGTTTTGTTTATATACTCACACTGACATTTCTGTTTTTAGTGAATGTATGGAACTAGCAGGCACCAAAGAGACAACAGGTTTGAAGGAAACTGTGGTGGTTCTCTGATTAAGATACTTGATAAAATGGAGGATTAAATGAGGAAACTCGTGGTTGTTCTAAACCAAATATCAAGGAGTCATGATCAACCACTTGAACCTTGGTATGTTCTGTAATGCATCATGTACGAGATGACCAATCGATGTGGAAGTTCAGGTAATAATTATAAAGGTGACCATTAGAGTTTATATAATCCTTACTTTTGAGGTAATTATGGGTTATTATATGATATGCTGGAAAATGAAAGGCGTGAGATAAACTTGAGGTTAAAATATGTTATGATCATTTTTGATGATTTTATCTCTTTTTGGGGAATGATTTAAGAATTATATAGTTTTGGAAAAAGGAGAACACACAGACCGTGTGACAACCCATCTCGTCGGACAAAGCTGCGTTAATCAAACCCACAACCAATGTGCGACTGGTATTTATCGCCTACCACTGGACTACGTGAAGTCCCCGGTTAGTTTGACTGATTCTTTTTAGTTATATGATTTTATGAATTAAGTGTAAGTTGATTTTGGGTTATTTAGGAAAATGATTAACCTATCATGGAGGATATGTGAATAGGTTACTTACTTTTCAATACGAGACTTTAGGAGCAACTGATGTTGTTTTGTGATAAATGTTACGATTTAACTTGGAAGACTATGTGACTAAATCCTTCAAATATTTGGGTTTCAATCTTAGATTGGTTTCCTTGAAGAATTTTATGGACAAATTGTTTATCGGATGGTCCTCGTTGAACTTTGGGTTTTTTTGGACAAATTTTGGAGATTAAGCATAGATTTTCTTCATAATGGGTTATCCTTTTCTGGATTATCTGACCTTGTACTAACCTTTTTGGTTTTGGTTTTGGTTAAAGCCTAAAGACATGGGTATTGTGAAGGAGTGAAACCTTAAGGTTTCTACGATGAGATTTGGGGAATATACTGTGTTGGGTATTCCAAACGTAACCAAGAGGGTTACTCCCTATGTAAGAATGTTATGAATGCCTCAAGTTACCTTCTATGTCTTATTATTTCTATGATTTATTCATGATTTGATGAGGTATGTTAAAGTGCCTATGTTTTATGGGTAATGTATGATTTCATTCTTATGTATATATGAACTCATGTTTCCTTTCCATATTTTCATAACCCATACTGAGCTTTTTATGCTCATCCCAATTTTTTGAAATTTTTTTCACAGGTCAAGGGAAAGGTACATGATGTGATGATAGTGTCAAGGATGTGTCAAGAAAGAATCTGTTTAAAAATTACGAGGACGCAATTCTCAAAAGGGGGGAAGGATGTAACAGCCCAGGTAAATAAAGAATACGACATTTTCATATTTATCCATATTTGTGAATAAAATATTAATATGACTTTAAATGGGATGCTATGCTCGATGGCGTACCCAACACGCAACAACGAGTTTCTTGGGAATCTTACGTTGCACTCTAATAATAAAATAATACTATTTTAAATGGTAGTTAACATGTAGCCGTTGTATTAGCGGGAATGGATAGAAATAACTAAAATATTATTATATATGTTTTTAAATGTTTTTACATTTATCCAACAAAATATAAAGGCATAAAATACGGAAAGAATTCAATTTTAGGCGTATATGCCCTAGTTTTCACTAAAGGTTCACTTATCGTCTTTTGATGGAGAACCATCATTAAATATAGTTTTGTTCACTCTTATACATCCTTTTAAACCAAATAAAACTCTTCTTAAGAATTGTGACATCAAAAATTTACTTTGTGTAAATTTTTGGTATCTTTCTGATAAAGTTCATTTTTTAATGAATAGTGTAAAATGTTGTATTTTAATTCAAACCCTCTTTTTAATATAATTTATTTATATGATTAGATTATCTTTTGAATTGGTTTTAAAGTTAAATTAGAATATATTTTTACCATTAAATCCAATAGTGGTCGTTGGAATTAATTTCACTTTGAAATCAGACTTAAACTACTGTCAATCTTTTGATACATATTGTTTCATAAAAACACGCTATTTGCTCTGACAGCTGTAATTAATTATTAAATTAATTAATGTGACTTATATGATTTTAATTTTGTAAAATAGACTTCATTTTTGATTTCGGAATATCAAATATAGCTTAGGGTGAATTTTTGGGTTTTTTCTGAAAAACTTCAATTTTTGATGAATAGTGAAACCACTAAAAGGTACTTAGAAAAACTGATTTTTCCGTTTAAATGAAATTTTGCCATATTTGTGTTTTTAATTTCAAAAATACGACATACATGGTTGTCATTAATAAGTAAAATGTGGTTCAATGGGTTAAAAATAATTTTTTTGGTGAATAGTAACTTATTAAGTTTTTAATCACGATTAGAGGTAATTAGTGTAGTTTAAGGTAAAAATAATGTTTTAATAATATGGAATGAACTTGACACATGTCCTAACCTAATTGTATGTGTAATGGCCGACCAAGACAACCCATGGGTCAACTTGGGGACCCCATGAAGCCACTTTGGTTAGAAAATGACATTAATATCTTTTTATTTAGAGTTAAAGTAAAAAGGAGACAAACATGAAATGTTTAACTAAAACAATTTTTACATGGGGTTATACAAATCATATTTTTGACTATAAATATTCATTAGAAATATAAAAAGATTTCCTCCATCATAGTATTTTTTTATAATTTTTATACATTAAATAAATTAAATTATTTATGACATCATGATGATGCAGCGATGACCTCATTATTTAACGATTTAAATACAATGGAAAGATAATGTAATATCTAAGACCTAAACATGTCCAAAACCTATTTGATGAGTGTATTTCGAACCCTTATCACCTTATCCTCGAAACACATCAATGTGGGGCCTCTTAAATCCGAATACCTTTTTAAAATAAAGTGACTTTTCTTTACCTTCCAAGAGTGCCCCTCCTCTCCTCTTATAAAAGGCCACCACCTCTACCTCCTAATCCACACTCCCAAAGCCTTTGGCTCGGCCAAACTCTGCCCATTTTGTCTCTCCACTTCCCTCTATTACTCCTTGAAGCCTCACTTTGGGCAGAAGTCTTCCCAAGGACGCCTTTGAGCTCAAACCAAAGGGAGTTACCCGATTTTAAGGTAATATCTTCACTTGAGTCCTTTTGTTTTATTTTGCTTCTCCAAACCCTTAAATATTTTTATTCATTTATTTTGTAACAACTCCAGTATCATCAATATACTAGTATGTTGTTATAATAAGGATTCGATCTACACATTCACACACCTACATCTAATGGTTAAAAAACATATTGTTTTCGTGGATGGCGAATTTCGGCCTCCTGAAACGATGATTGTTCAACATTATTTTAACACCTTCAAATGTGGCCATTAAGATGAAACTATATTTATATATGATATATAATATGTTTATGTTTTTCTTAAGCTTCTATATTTTTCATTTTGGGCATACCTTTTTGGTTTCCATTATGGGTAAACGCGATATCTTCATTTAAGGAAGTGCGGACTACCGCCCCCTCAAAGTGATGTGATTCGTTAATGCCATATGTGGTACGTATAAGGGATGGATTTAAAGTTATTATATATGATGTTATTCTGGAATTATAATATACCTCTATATCATTATTATTCCATTCCATAAAAATATGAAATAGAAATGAAAGTAGCGTTCATGCGTACGTACGGCTTACCATCTCCATGAACGGTGCATTTCATTTCTTATCCCCAAATGTAATGTACTATTATAAGTACATGTATATAATGGATATATATGACTAATGATACATCTAAATGATGAATATAATTCTGGAATTAAAATATACATACCTCTCATTTAGTTTTAATTCCATTAATATGACATAGAAATGAAAGTAGCGTTCAAGCGTATGTATGGCTTACCGTCTCCATGAACGATGCATTTAATTTCTTACCTCTAAATGATTATGTAATATTATAAATACATGTATATTATGGATATATATGATATATGTCATATCCAAATCATGAATATAATTCAGGATATAATGAACATTTTACCACACGAACAACATGTAATTGTAAGAAGTCCATTTTCGACTTAAGAACCAAATATCGACAAAACAAACATTATTAACTTAAATGATTACATAATGTTTATAACATGGAAATAAGTGATCAAAAAGGAATGATGAACTAGAAAAAGGTTCTTAATAAAGTTTAAATTAACTCAAGTTTATTATTCAGGATGTTAAAGAACGATCGAGTCAAGTCGGACCCAAGGTAAGGGATCCTACTCCTCTCTTTCTTTTTAAGTACACTCTTTTATGTCATTCCTTTTAAGCTCATATTTCTTGTTATTGGGATGTTCTTTTATATTACTCTTACTGTAATTTTTATGTACATATGATGAGAGACCCTATTCTCTCTCATCAATCTATTTTGGATGTTTTGAGTGGTGTCGTTAGGCTGCCGAATTTTCGTAAGAGATCTAAACTCTCTCTTTCTCTTTAAGTACTCTCCTTTATGTCACTTCTTTTAAGCTCCTCTTTGTTATGATGGGAGATGTTATTTTATATTCCTATTTCTTTACATTTTATTGTAATGTGATGAGATACCCTATTTGATCTCATCAATCCATTTTTGTAAGTTTTAAGTGGCGTCGTTAGGCTGCCGAGTTTTCGTAAGGGATTTTTCATCTCACTTATATTCCCGTGAGATTTATGCTACATTTGCCACAATTTCCTTTTAGTGGTGTATGTACTGACCATTATTATACACTTTTTGTAGTATAATTTCATTTATGGGTATTCACATCTTCATTGTATGACCCTTCTTCCATGGGGTGTACATTTCGAAAGTTACCCAACTCGGTAAGGGGACCTTTCACCCTCTACTTTTTAAAAGACTTCTTTTGTTATGTCTTTTAATTCACATACTATTATGTTGGGATATGTTCTTTTATATCCTTATTGGTGTAAATTTTATGTCCAATTGATGATATGCCCTTTTTATCTCTCATCAACTCATTTTCTGAATTTTGAAGTGATGATGTTAGGCTGTCGAATTTTACCAAGGGAACTTTTTAACCCAATTTCGATTTTATTGGTTTCAACATGTAGTTATTGAATATGTCATCCTTTGAATATGTTTGAATGAAATTTTATTGTTTTACACTTTATATACACTTATATTTGTTGTATTTATATTTTTCACACATAATTTTGAGATTGATTTATCCTTAATTTAAGGATACCTTCTTTATAAGGGATTTCATCACATTTGACATTTCTATTGATACTTCATTGTTGTTATGCACCAATTCACTCTTATATGGTGTATATACTGTCCTTTGGAATATTATATCATGAATACATTTATTCTCATGATATTATAAAGTTCTGACTAAATGTTATTCCTCAATTATTGTATTCAAGTGTCTCTAATTTTGGTAAAACCCCTTTAACCAAAATATCGCTTTAAATGTTTTAAATATTTGTTCTTATTAATATCCATGTTTTCAAAATGGTTTTAAGGATTTATTTATAAGGATATTAATGGATTAAAATTTTAAAAGCTTCAAGGTGGTATGGGAAACTTTGATTCAAAAATCTCTTTATTAAATGTTTAAAACTTTTAGGAAATGGTTTCTTTTTGAATGGATTCATTATACTAAAATGTTTTATTGTGATTGAAATGTGGAAATGTTATGTTTCCTTTATGCATGTTTTATGTGATACGTTTATGTTATGGTTCTTGGGCATTGTTATGAAAACGGGTGGTTTCGTGATAAACTAAGGGCGGGTGAGCCCGATATAGCTCTCCAATGCATTGGGTAATGTGAAGGAGTGAAATGTTAAGGTTTCTCTGAAGAGATTTAGGGAATATACTATGATGGGTATTTCAAACGTAACCAAGAGGGTTACTCCCTACGTAAGAATGTTATGAAAGCCTCATGTTACCTTTATGTCTTATGATTTCTATGATTTATTCATGGTTTGATGAGGTATGTTAAAGTGCATATGTTTTATGGGTAAAGTATGATTTCATTCTTATGTACATATGAACTCATGTTTCCTTTCCATATTTTTATAACCCTTACTGATATTTTTATGCTCATCCCAAGTTTTTGAAATGTTTTTCACAGGTCAATGGAAAGGCACATGATGTGATGATAGTGTCCAGGATGTGCCAAGAAAGAATACGTGTTTTATTTTAAATATGTTTCCGTTGATGGGAAGAATGAATATTGTCTTTTATGTAACCACTTTGTTTAAATGTGGAATGTAATGAAAGTTTCATGATCTAATTCTCTAAAACTCTAAACCTAAAAAGATCATCAATGTGTAATCTTGTAATAACTCAATATTAAGTAAGGTTTAAGGCTGGGGCCTTATAGTTGGTATCAGAGGTCGGTTTAGATAACTTTAGAGGTTAGTGTATTCTTTAAGCATAAGTGACATTACCATAATGGTTAAGATTTCAGAAAGAGTCCTAGTTTTAGATAAAGTGAATGAGTAAGTATATCTTAGTGTTTACCTTCCTCATTAGTACATGATGGTTTTGTTGATATACTCACACTGACATTTCTGTTTTTAGTGAATGGATGGATCTAGCAGGCACCAAAGAGACAACAGGTTTGAAGGAAACTGTGGTGGTTCTCTGATTAAGATACTATATAAAATGGAGGATTTAATGAGGAAACTCATGGTTGTTCTAAACCAAATATCAAGGAGTCTTGATCAACCACTTGAACCTTGGTATGTTCTGTAATGCATCATGTACGAGATGACCAATTGATGTGGAATTTCAGGTAATAATTATAAAGGTAACCATTAGAGTTTATATGATCCTTACTTTTGAGGTAATTATGGGTTATTATATGATATGCTGGAAAATGAAAGGCGTGAAATAAACTTGAGGTTAAAATATGTTATGATCATTTTTGATGATTTTATCTCTTTTTGGGGAATGATTTAAGAATTATATAGTTTTGGAAAAAGGAGAACACGCAGACTGTGTGACAACCCGTCGCGTCGGACAAAGATGCGGTAATCGAACCCACAACCAAAGTGCGACTGGTATTTATCGCCTACCACTGGACTACGTGAAGTCCCTGGTTATTTTGACTGATTCTTTTTAGTTATATGATTTTATGAATTAAGATTAAGTTGATTTTGGGTTATTTATGAAAATTATTAACCTATCATGGAGCATATGTGATTAGGTTAATTACTTTTCAATACGAGACTTTAGGAGCAACTGATGTTGTTTGGAGATAAATGTTACGATTTAACTTGGAAGACTATGTGACTAAATCCTTAAAATATTTGAGTTTCAATATTAGATTGGTTACTTTGAAGAATTTTATGGACAAATTGTTTATCGGATGGTCCTCGTTGAACTTTGGGTTTTGTTGGACAACTTTTGGAGATTAAGCATAGATTTTCTTCTTAATGGGTTATCCTTTTCTGGATTATCTGACCTTGTACTAACCTTTTTGGTTTTGGTTTTGGTTAAAGCCTAAAGACATGAGTAACGCCAAGGAGTGAAACGTTAAGGTTTCTCCAAAGAGATTTAGGGAATATACTGTGATGGGTATTCCAAACATAACCAAGAGGGTTACTCCCTACATAAGAATGTTATGAATGCCTCAAGTTACCTTTTATGTCTTATGATTTCTATGATTTATTCATGATTTGATGAGGTATTTTAAAGTGCCTATGTTTTATGGGTAAACTATGATTTCATTCTTATGTATATATGAAATCATGTTTCCTTTCCATGTTTTTATAACCCTTACTGAGATTTTTATGCTCATCCCATGTTTTTGAAATGTTTTTCATAGGTCAAGGTAATGGTACATGATGTGATGATAGTTTCAAGGATGTGTCAAGAAAGAATCCGTTTAAAAATTGCGAGGATGCAATTCCCAAAAGGGGGGAAGGATGTAACACCCCAGGTAAATAATGAATATGACATTTTCATATTTATCCATATTTGTGCATAAAATATTAATATTACTTTAAATGGGATTCTATGCTCGATGGCGTACCCAACACGCAACAACGAGTTTCTTGGGAATCTTACATTGCACTCTAATAATAAAATAATATTATTTTAAATGGTAGTTAACATGTAGCCTTTGTATTGGCGGGAATGGATAGAAATAACTAAAATATTATTATACATGTTTTTAAATGTTTTTACATTTATCCAATAAAAGATAAAGGCATAAAATACGGAAAGAATTCAATTTTAGGCGTATATGCCCTAGTTTTCACTAAAGGTTCGCTTATCGCCTTTTGATGGAGAACCGTCATTAAATATAGTTTTGTTCGCTCTTATACATCCTTTTGAACCAAATAAAACTCTTCTTAAGAATTGGGACATCAAAATTTACTTTGTGTAAATTTTTGGTATCTTATTGATAAAGTTCATTTTTTTAATGAATAGTGTAAAATGTTGTATTTTAATTCAAAACCTCATTTTAATCTAATTTATTTATATGATTAGATTATCTTTTGAATTGGTTTTAAAGTGAAATGAGAATATATTTTTACCATTAAATCTAATAGTGGTCGTTGGAATTAATTTCACTTTGAAATCAGACTTAAACTAGTGTTAATCTTTTGATACATATTGTTTCATAAAAACACGCTATTTGCTCTGACAGCGGAAATTAATTATTAAATTAATTAATGTGATTTATATGATTTTAATTTTTTAAAATAGACTTTATTTTTGATTTCGGAATATCAAATATAGCTTAGGGTGAATTTTTGGGATTTTTCTGAAAAACTTCAATTTTTGATGAATAGTGAAACCACTAAGTGGTACCTATAAAAACTGATTTTTCCGTTTAAATGAAATTTTTCCATCTTTGTGTTTTGAATTTAAAAAATCCGACATACATGGTTGTCATTAAGAAGTAAAATGTGGTTCAATGGGATAAAAATAATTTTTTTGGTGAATAGTAACTTATTAAGTTTTTAATCGCGATTAGAGGTAATTAGTGTAGTTTAAGGTAAAAATAATGTTTTAATAATATAAATGAACTTGACACATGTCCTAACCTCATTGGATGTGTCATGGCCGACCAGGACAACCCGTGGGTCAACTTGGGGACCCCATGAAGCCACTTTGGTTGGAAAATGACATTAATATCTTTTTATTTAAAGTTAAAGTAAAATTGAGACAAACATGAAATGTTTTACTAAAACAATTTTTACATGGGGTTATAAAAATCATATTTTTGACTATAAATATTCATTAGAAAGATAAAAAGATTTCCTACATCATAGTATTTTTTATAATTTTTAGACATTAAATAAATTAAATTATTTATGACATCATGATGGTGCAGCGATGACCTCATTATTTAACGATTTAAATAAAATGGAAAGATAATGTAATATCTAAGACCTACACATGTCCAAAACCTATTGGATGAGTGGATTTTAAACCCTTATCACCTGATACTCGAAACAAATCAATGTGGGACCTCTTAAATCCGAATACCATTTTAAAATAAAGTGACTTTTCTTTACCTTCCAAGAGTGCCCCTCCTCTCCTCTTATAAAAGGCCCCCACCTCTACCTCCTTAGCCACACCCCAAAGCCTTTGGCTCGTCCAAACTCTTCCCATTTTGTCTCTACACTTCCCTATATTACTCCTTGAAGCCTCATTTTGGGTAGAAGTCTTCCCAAGGAAGCCTTTGAGCTCAAACCAAAGGGAGTTACCAGATTTTAAGGTAATGTCTTCACTTGAGTCCTTTTGTTTTATTTGGCTTCTCCAAACCCCAAAAATCTTTTTATTCATTTATTTTGTAACAACTCCAGTATCATCAATATACTAATATTTTGTTATAAGAAGGATTCGAGCTACACTTTCACACACCTACATCTAATGGTTAAAGAGCATACTGTTTCCGTGGATGGCGAATTTCAGCCTCCTGAAACGATGATTGTTCAACATTATTTTAACACCTTAAAAGGTGGCCATTAAGATGACACTATATTTATATATGATATATAATATGTTTATTTTTTCCTTAATCTTCTCTATTTTTCATTTTGGGCATACCTTTAGGGCTTCCATTATGGGTAAACGCGATATCTTCATTTAAGGAAGTGTGGACTACTGCCCCCTCAAAGTGATGTGATTCGTTAATGCCATATGTGGGACGTATAAAGGATGGATTTAAAGTTATTATATATGATGTTATAATGGAATTATAATATAACTCTATATCATTATTATTCCATTCCATAAAAATATGAAATAGAAATGAAAGTAGCGTTTATGCGTACGTATGGCTTACCGTCTCCATGAACGGTGCATTTCATTTCTTATCGCCAAATGTAATGTACTATTATAAGTACACGTATATAATGGATATATATGATAAATGATACATCTAAATGATGAATATAATTCTGGAATTGAAATATACATAGCTCTCATTTAGTTTTAATTCCATTAATATGACAAAGAAATGAAAGTAGCGTTCATGCGTATGTACGGATTACCGTCTCCATGAACGGTGCATTTCATTTCTTACCTCTAAATGATTATGTAATATTATAAATAAATGTATATTCTGTATATATATGATATATATGATATCCAAATCATGAATATAATTTTGGATATAATGAACATCTGACCACACGAACAACATGTAATTGTAAGAAGTCCACTTTCGACTTAAGAACCAAATATCGACAAAACAAACATTATTAACTTAAATGATTACATAATGTTTATAACATGGCAATAAGTGATCTAAAAGTAATTATGAACTAGAAAAAGGTTCTTAATAAAGTGGAAATTAACTCAAGTTTATTATTCAGGACGTTAAAGAACGATCGAGTCAAGTCGGACCCGAGGTAAGGGATCCTACTCCTCTCTTTCTTTTTAAGTACACTCTTTTATGTCATTCCTTTTAAGCTCATCTTTCTTGTTATTGGGATGTTCTTTTATATTAATCTTACTGTAATTTTTATGTTCATATGATGAGAGACCCTATTCTCTCTCATTAATCCATTTTGGATGTTTTGGGTGGCGTCGTTAGGCTGCCGAATTTTCATAAGAGATCTAAACTCTCTCTTTCTCTTTAAGTACTCTCCTTTATATCACTTCTTTTAAGCTCCTCTTTGTTATGATGGGGGGTGTTCTTTTATATTCCTCTTACTGTAAATTTTATTGTAATGTGATGAGATACCCTATTTGATCTCATCAATCCATTTTTGGAAGTTTTAAGTGGCATTGTTAGGCTGCCGAGTTTTCGTAAGGGATTTTTCATCTCACTTATATTCCCGTGAGATTTATGCTACATTTGCCACAATTTCCGTTGAGTGGTGTATGCACTGCCCATTTTTATAAACTTTTTGTAGTATAACTTCATTTATGGGTATTCACGTCTTCATTGTATGACCCTTCTTCCATGGGGTGTAGATTTCGAAAGTTACCCAACTCGGTAAGGGGACCTTTCACCCTCTAATTTTTAAAAGACTTCTTTTGTTATGTCTTTTAATTCACATACTATTATGTTGGGATATGTTATTTTATATCCTTATTGATGTAAATTTTATTTCCAAGTGATGAGATGCCCTTTTTATCTCTCATCAACTCATTTTCTGAATTTTGAAGTGATGCCGTTAGGCTGTCGAATTTTACCAAGGGAACTTTTTAACCCAATTTCGATTTCATTGGGTTAAACATGTAGTTATTGAATATGTCATCCTTTGAATATGTGTGAATTACATTTTATTGTTTTACACTTAATATCAACTTATATTGGGTGTATTTATATTTTTCACACATAATTTTGAGATTGATTTATCCTTATTTAAGGATACCATCTTTATAAGGGACTTCATCACATTTGACATTTCTATTGAGACTTCATTGTTGTTATGAACCAATTCACTCTTATATGGTGTATATACTGTCCTTTGGAATATTATATCATGAATACATTTATTATCATGATATTATAAAGTTCTGACTAAATGTTAATCCTCAATTATTGTAATTAAGTGTCTCTAATTTTGGTAAAAACCCCTTTAACCAAAATATCGCTTTAAATGTTTTAAATATTTGTTCTTATTAATATCCATGTTTTCAAAATGGTTTTAAGGATTTATTTATATGGATATTAATGATTCAGAATTTTAAAAGCTTCAAGGTGGTATGGGAAACTTTGATTCAAAAATATCTTTATTAAATGTTTAAAAAATTTTGGAAATGGTTTCTTTTTGAATGGATTCATTATATTAAAATGTTTTATTGTGATTGAAATGTGGAAATGTTATGTTTCCTTTATGAATGTTTTATGTGATACGTTTATGTTATGGTTCTTGGGCATTGTTATGAAAACAAGTGGTTCCGTGATAAACTAAGGGCGGGTGAGCCCGATATAGCTCTCCAATGCACTGGGTAACGTGAAGGAGTGAAACGTTAAGGTTTCTCTAAAGAGATTTAGGTAATATACTGTGATGGGTATTCCAAACGTAACCAAGAGGGTTACTCCCTACGTAAGAATGTTATGAATGCCTCAAGTTACCTTTATGTCTTATGATTTCTATGACTTATTCATGGTTTGATGAGGTATGTTAAAGTGCATATGTTTTATGGGTAAAGTATGATTTCATTCTTATGTATATATGAACTCATGTTTCCTTTCCATATTTTTATAACCCTTACTGAGCTTTTTATGCTCATCCCAAATTTTTGAAATGTTTTTCACAGGTCAAGGGAAAGGTACATGATGTGATGATAGTGTCAAGGATGTGTCAAGAAAGAATCCGTGTTTTATTTTAAATATGTTTCCGTTGATGGGAAGAATGAATATTGTCTTTTATGTAACCACTTTGTTTAAATGTGGAATGTAATGCAAGTTTCATGATCTAATTCTCTAAAACTCTAAACCTAAAAAGATCATCAATGTGTAATCTTGTAATAACTCAATATTAAGTAAGTTTTAAGGTTGAGGCCTTATAGTTGGTATCAGAGGTCGGTTTAGATAACTTTAGAGGTTAGGGTATTCTTTAAGCAAAAGTAAAATTACCATAATGGTTAGGATTTTAGAAATAGTCCTAGTTTTAGATAATGTGAATGAGTAAGTATATCTTAGTGTTTACCTTCCTCAGTAGTACACGATGGTTTTGTTGATATACTCACACTGAAATTTCTATTTTTAGTGAATGGATGGATCTAGCAGGCACCAAAGAGACAATAGGTTTGAAGGAAACTGTGGTGGTTCTCTAATTAAGATACTAGATAAAATGGAGGATTCAATGACGAAACTCGTGGTTGTTCTAAACCAAATATCAAGGAGTCATGATCAACCACTTGAAACTTGGTTTGTTCTGTAATGCATCATGTATGAGATGACCAATCGATGTGGAAGTTCAGGTAATAATTTTAAAGGTAACCATTAGAGTTTATATGATCCTTACTTTTGAGGTAATAATGGGTTATTATATGATATGATGGAAAATGAAAGGCGTGAGATAAACTTGAGGTTAAAATATGTTATGATCATTTTTGATGATTTTATCTCTTTTTAGGGAATGATTTAAGAATTATATAGTTTTGGAAAAAGGAGAACATGCAGATCGTGTGACAACCCGTTGCGTCGGACAAAGCTACCGGAATCGAACCCACAACCAAAGTGCGACTGGTATTTATCGCCTACCACTGGACTACATGAAGTCCCTGGTTAGTTTGACTGATTCTTTTTAGTTATATGATTTTATAAATTAAGAGTAAGTTGATTTTGGGTTATTTATGAAAATGATTAACCTATCATGGAGGATATGTGATTAGGTTAATTACTTTTCAATACGAGACTTTAGGAGAAACTATTTTTGTTTGGAGATAAATGTTACGATTTAACTTGGAAGACTATGTGACTAAATCCTTCAAATATTTGGGTTTCAATCTTAGATTGGTTACTTTGAAGAATTTTATGGAAAAATTGTTTATCGGATGGTCCTCGTTGAACTTTGGGTTTTGTTGGACAAATTTTAGTGATTAATCATAGATTTCCTTCTTAATGGGTTGTCCTTTTCTGGATTATCTGACCTTGTACTAACCTTTTTGGTTTTGGTTTTGGTTAAAGCCTAAAGACATGGGTAACGCGATGGAGTGAAACGTTAAGGTTTCTCCGAAGAGATTTAGGGAATATACTGTGATGGGTATTCCAAACGTAACCAAGAGGGTTACTCCCTACGTAAGAATGTTATGAATGCCTCAAGTTAACTTTTATGTCTTATGATTTCTATGATTTATTCATGATTTGATGAGGTATGTTAAAGTGCCTATGTTTTATGGGTAAAGTATGATTTCATTCTTATGTATATATGAACTCATGTTTCCTTTCCATATTTTTATAACCCTTACTGAGATTTTTATGCTCATCCCAGGTTTTTGAAATGTTTTTCACAGGTTAAGAGAAAGGTACATGATGTGATGATAGTGTCAAGGATGTGTCAAGAAAGAATCTGTTTAAAAATTGCGAGGACGCAATTCCTAAAAGGGGGGAAGGATGTAACACCCCAGGTAAATAAAGAATATGACATTTTCATATTTATCCATATTTGTGAATAAAATAATAATATGACTTTAAATGGGATACTATGATCGATGGCGTACCCAACACGCAACAACGAGTTTCTTGGGAATCTTACGTTGCACTCTAATAATAAAATAATATTATTTTAAATGGTAGTTAACATGTAGCCGTTGTATTGGAGGGAATGGATATAAATAACTAAAATATGATTATATATGTTTTTAAATGTTTTTAAATTTATCCAATAAAATATAAAGGCATAAAATACGGAAAGAATTCAATTTTAGGCGTATATGCCCCAGTTTTCACTAAAGGTTCACTTATCGCCTTTTGATGTAGAACAATCATTAAATATAGTTTTGTTCACTCTTATACATCCTTTTGAACCAAATAAAACTCTTCTTAAGAATTGGGACATCAAAATTTACTTTGTGTAAATTTTTGGTATCTTTCTGATAAAGTTCATTTTTTTAATGAACAGCGTAAAATGTTGTATTTTAATTCAAAACCTCTTTTTTATCTAATTTATTTATATGATTATATTATCTTTTGAATTTGTTTTAAAGTGAAATTAGAATATATTTTTACCATTAAATCCAATAGTGGTCGTTGGAATTAATTTTACTTTGAAATCGGACTTAAACTAGTGTCAATCTTTTGATACATATTGTTTCATAAAAGCACGCTATTTGCTCTGACAGTAGGATTTAATTATTAAATTAATTAATGTGACTTATATGATTTTAATTTTGTAAAATAGACTTCATTTTTGATTTCATAATATCAAATATAGCTTAGGGTGAATTTTTGGGATTTTTCTGAAAAACTTCAATTTTTGATAAATAGTGAAACCTCTAAGTGGTACTTATAAAAACTGATTTTTCCGTTTAAATGAAATTTTGCCATCTTTGTGTTTTGAATTTCAAAAATCCGACATACATGGTTGTCATTAAGAAGTAAAATGTGGTTCAATGGGACAAAAATATTTTTTTGGTGAATAGTAACTTATTATGTTTTTAATCGCGATTAGAGGAAATTAGTGTAGTTTAAGGTAAAAATAATGTTTTAATAATATGAAATGAACTTGACACATGTCCTAACCTCATTGTATGTGTCATGGCCGACCAAGAAAACCCATGGGTCAACTTGGGGACCCCATGAAGCCACTTTGGTTGGAAAATTACATTAATATCTTTTTATTTAAAGTTAAAGTAAAAATGAGACAAACATGAAATGTTTTACTAAAACAATTTTTACATGGGGTAATAAAAATAATATTCTTGGCTATAAATATTCATTAGAAAGATAACAATATTTCCTACATCAAAGTATTTTTTTATAATTTTTAGACATTAAATAAATTAAATTATTTATGACATCATGATGATGCAGCGATGACCTCATTATTTAACGATTTAAATAAAATGGAAAGATAATGTAATATCTAAGACCTAAACATGTCCAAAACCTATTGGATGAGTGGATTTCAAACCCTTATCACCTTATCCTTGAAACAAATCAATGTGGGACCTCTTAAATCCGAATACCATTTTAAAATAAAGTGACTTTTCTTTACCTTCCAAGAGTGCCCCTCCTCTCCTCTTATAAAAGGCCCCCACCACTACCTCCTTAGCCACACTCCCAAAGCCTTTGGATCGGCCAAACTCTGCCCCTTTTGTCTCTCCACTTCCCTCTCTTACTCCTTGAAGCCTCACTTTGGGTAGAAGTCATCCCAAGGAAGCCTTTGAGCTCAAACCAAAGGGAGTTACCCGATTTTAAGGTAATGTCTTCACTTGAGTCCTTTTGTTTTATTTGGCTTCTCCAAACCCCTAAAATCTTTTTATTCATTTATTTTGTAACAACTCCAGTATCATCAATATACTAGGATGTTTTTATAAGAACTATTCGAGCTACACTTTCACACACCTACATCTAATGGTTAAAGAACATATTGTTTCCGTGGATGGCGAATTTCGGCCTCCCGAAACGATGATTGTTCAACATTCTTTTAACACCTTCAAAGGTGGCCATTAAGATGAAACTATATTTATATATGATATATAATATGTTTTTGTTTTCCTTAAGCTTATGTATTTTTCATTTTGGGCATACCTTTATGGTTTCCATTATGGGTAAACGCGATATCTTTATTTAAGGAAGTGTGGACTTCCACACCCTCAAAGTGATGTGATTCGTTAATGCCATATGTGGGACGTATAAAGGATGGATTTAAAGTTATTATATATTATGTTATAATTTAATTATAATATACCTCTATATCATTATTATTCCATTCCATAAAAATATGAAATAGAAATGAAAGTAGCGTTCATGCGTACGTACGGCTTACCGTCTCCATGAACGGTGCATTTCATTTCTTATCCCCAAATGTAATGTACTATTATAAGTACATGTATATAATGGACATATATTATGAATGATACATCTAAATGATGAATGTAATTATGGAATTAAAATATACATACCTCTCATTTAGTTTTAATTCCATTAATATGACATAGAAATGAAAGTAGCGTTCATGTGTATGTACGGCTTACCGTCTCCATGAACGGTGCATTTCATTTTTTACCTCTAAATGATTATGTAATATTATAAATACATTTATATTCTGGATATATATGATATATATGATATCCAAATCATGAATATAATTCTGGATATAATGAACATTTGACCACACGAACAATATGTAATCGTAAGAAGTCCACTTTCGACTTAAGAACCAAATATCGAAAAAACAAACATTATTAACTTAAATGATTACATAATGTTTATAACATGGAAATAAGTTATATAAAAGGAATAATGAACTATGAAAAGGTTCTTAATAAATTGGAAATTAACTCAAGTTTATTATTCAGGACGTTAAAGAACGATCGAGTCAAGTCGGAACCGAGGTAAAGGATCATACTCCTCTCTTTCTTTTTAAGTATACTCTTTTATGTCATTACTTTTAAGATCATCTTTCTTGTTATTGGGATGTTCTTTTATATTACTCTTACTGTAATTTTTATGTTCATATGACGAGAGACCCTATTCTCTCTCATCAATCAATTTTGGAAGTTTTGAGTGGCGCCGTTAGGCTGCCGAATTTTCGTAAGAGATCTAACCTCCCTCTTTCTCTTTAAGTACTCCCCTTTATGTCACTTCTTTTAAGATCCTCTTTGTTATGATGGGGGGTGTTATTTTATATTCATATTGATGTACATTTTATTTTAATGTGATGAGATACCCTATTTGATCTCATCAATCAATTTTTGGATGTTTTAAGTGGCGCTGTTAGGCTGCCGAGTTTTCGTAAGGGATTTTTCATCTCACTTATATTCCCATGAGATTTATGATACATTTTCCACAATTTCCTTTGAGTGGTGTATGTACTGCCCATTATTATACACTTTTTGTAGTATAATTTCATTTATGGGTATTCACATATTCATTGTATGACCCTTCTTCCATGGGGTGTACATTTCGAAAGTTACCCAACTCGGTAAGGGGACCTTTCACCCTCTACTTTTTAAAAGACTTATTTTGTTATGTCTTTTAATTCACATAATATTATGTTGGGATATGTTCATTTATATCCTTATTGATTTAAATTTTATGTCCAAGTGAGGAGATTCCCTTTTTATCTCTCATAAACTCATTTTCTAAATTTTGAAGTGATGCCGTTAGGCTGTCGAATTTTACCAAGGGAACTTTTTAACCCAATCTCGATTTCATTGGGTTCAACATGTAGTTATTGAATACATCATCCTTTGAATATGTGTGAATGACATTTTATTGTTTTACACTTAATATCCACTTATATTGGGTGTATTTATATTTGTCACACATAATTTTGAGATTGATTTATCCTTAATTTAAGGATACCTTCTTTATAAGGGATTTCATCACATTTGACATTTCTATTGAGACTTCATTGTTGTTATGCACCAATTCACTCTTATATGGTGTATATACTGTCCTTTGGAATATTATATCATGAATACATTTATTCTCATGATATTATAAAGTTCTGACTAAATGTTATTCCTCAATTATTGTATTCAAGTGTCTCTAATTTTGGTAAAACCCCTTTAACCAAAATATTGCTTTAAATGTTTTACATATTTGTTCTTATTAATATCCATGTTTTCAATATGGTTTTAAGGATTTATTTATATGGATATTAATGGTTTAAAATTTTAAAAGCTTCAAGGTTGTAGGGGAAACTTTGATTCAAAAATCTCTTTATTAAATGTTCAAAAAAATTTGGAAATGGTTTCTTTTTGAATGGATTCATTATACTAAAATGTTTTATTGTGATTGAAATGTGGAAATGTTATGTTTCCTTTATGCATGTTTTATGTGATACTTTTATGTTTTGGTTCTTGGGCATTGTTATGAAAAAGGGTGGTTCTATGATAAACTAAGGGCGGGTGAGCCCGATATAGCTCTCCAATGCATTGGGTAACGCAAAGGAGTGAAACGTTAAGGTTTCTCTGAGGAGATTTATGGAATATACTGTGATGGGTATTCCAAATGTAACCAGGAGGGTTACTCCCTATGTAAGAATGTTATGAATGCCTCAAGTTACCTTTATGTCTTATGATTTCTATGATTTATTCATGGTTTGATGAGGTATGTTAAAGTGCATATGTTTTATGGGTAAAGTATGATTTTATTTTTGTGTATATATGAACTCATGTTTTCTTTCCATATTTTTATAACCCTTACTGAGCTTTATATGCTCATCCTATGTTTTTGAAATGTTTTTCACAGGTCAAGGGAATGGTACATGATGTGATGATAGTGTCAAGGATGTGTCCAGAAAGAATCTGTGTTTTATTTTAAATATGTTTCCGTTGATGGGAAGAATGAATTTTGTCTTTTATGTAACCACTTTGTTTAAATGTGGAATGTAATGCAAGTTTCATGATCTAATTATCTAAAACTCTAAACCAAAAAAGATCCTCAATGTGTAATCTTGTAATAACTCAATATTAAGTAAGGTTTAAGGCTGGGGCCTTATAGTTGGTATCAGAGGTCGGTTTGGATAACTTTAGAGGTTAGGGTATTCTTTAAGCATAAGTGACATTACTATAATGGTTAGGATTTCAGAAAGAGTCATAGTTTTAGATAAAGTGAATGAGTAAGTATATCTTAGTGTTTACCTTCCTCATTAGTACATGATGGTTTTGTTGATATACTCACACTGACATTTCTGTTTTTAGTGAATGGATGGATCTAGCAGGCCCCACAGAGACAACAGGTTTGAAGGAAAGTGTGGTGGTTCTCTGATTAAGATACTAGATAAAATGGAGGATTCAATGAGGAAACTCGTGGTTGTTCTAAACCAAATATCAAGGAGTCATGATCAACCACTTGAACCTTGGTATGTTCTGTAATTCATCATGTATGAGATGACCAATCGATGTGGAAGTTCAGGTAATAATTATAAAGGTAACCATTAGAGTTTATATGATCCTTACTTTTGAGGTAATTATGGGTTATTATATGATATGCTGGAAAATGAAAGGCGTGAGATAAACTTGAGGTTAAAATATGTTATGATCATTTTTGATGATTTTATCTCTTTTTGGGGAATGATTTAAGAATTATATAGTTTTGGAAAAAGGAGAACACGCAGACCGTGTGACAACCCGTCACGTCGGACAAAGCTGTGGGAATCGAACCCACAACCAAAGTGTGACTGGTATTTATCGCCTACCACTGGACTACGTGAAGTCCCTGGTTAGTTTGACTGATTCTCTTTAGTTATATGATTTTTTGAATTAAGAGTAAGTTTATTTTGGGTTATTTATGAAAATGATTAGCCTATCAGGGAGGATATGTGATTAGGTTAATTACTTTTCAATACGAGACTTTAGGAGCAACTGATGTTGTTTGGAGATAAATGTTACGATTTAACTTGGAAGACTATGTGACTAAATCCTTCAAATATTTGGGTTTCAATCTTAGATTGGTTACTTTGACGAATTTTATGGACAAATTGTTTATCGGATGGTCCTTGTTGAACTTTGGGTTTTTTTGGACAAATTTTGGAGATTAAGCATAGATATTCTTCTTAATGGGTTATCCTTTTCTGGATTATCTGACCTTGTACTAACCTTTTTGGTTTTGGTTTTGGTTAAAGCCTAAAGACATGGGTAACGTGAAGGAGTGAAACGTTAAGGTTTCTCCGAAGAGATTTAGGGAATATACTGTGATGGGTATTCCAAACGTAACCATGAGGGTTACTCCCTATGTAAGAATGTTATTAATGCCTCAAGTTACCTTTTATGTCTTATGATTTCTATGATTTATTCATGATTTGATGAGGTATGTTAAAGTGCCTATGTTTTATGGGTAAAGTATTATTTCATTCTTATGTGTATATGAACTCATGTTTCCTTTCCATATTTTTATAACCCTTACTGAGCTTTTTATGCCCATCCCAAGTGTTTGAAATGATTTTCACAGGTCAAGGGAAAGGTACATGATGTGATGATAGAGTCAAGGATGTGTCAAGAAAGAATCCGTTTAAAAATTGCGAGGACGCAATTCCTAAAAGGGGGGAAGGATGAAACACCCCAGGTAAATAAAGAATATGACATTTTCATATTTATACATATTTGTGAATAAAATATTAATATGACTTTAAATGGGATGCTATGCTCGATGGCGTACCCAACACGCAACAACGAGTTTCTTGGGAATCTTACGTTGCACTCTAATAATAAAATAATATTATTTTAAATGGTAGTTAACATGTAGCCGTTGTATTGGAGGTAATGGATAGAAATAACTAAAATATGATTATATATGTTTTTAAATGTTTTTACATTTATCCAATAAAAGATAAAGGCATAAAATACGTAAAGAATTAAATTTTAGGCGTATATGCCCTAGTTTTCACTAAAGGTTCACTTATCGCCTTTTGATGGAGAACCGTCATTAAATATAGTTTTTTTCACTCTTATACATCCTTTTGTACCAAATAAAACTCTTCTTAAGAATTGGGACATCAAAATTTACTTTGTGTAAATTTTTGGTATCTTTCTGATAAAGTTCATTTTTTTAATGAATAGTGTAAAATGTTGTATTTTAATTCAAAACCTTTTTTTAATCTAATTTTTTTATATGATTAGATTATATTTTGAATTGGTTTTAAAGTGAAATTAGAATATATTTTTACCATTAAATCCAATAGTGGTCGTTGGAATTAATTTCACTTTGAAATCAGACTTAAACTAGTGTCAATCTTTTGATACATTTTATTTCATAAAAACACGCTATTTGCTCTGACAGATGGAATTAATTATTAAATTAATTAATGTGACTTATATGATTTTAATTTTTTAAAATAGTCTTCATTTTGGATTTCGGAATATCAAATATAGCTTAGGGTGAATTTTTGGGATTTTTCTGAAAAACTTCAATTTTTGATGAATAGTGAAACCACTAAGTGGTACTTATAAAAACTGATTTTTCCGTTTAAATGAAATTTTTCCATCTTTGTGTTTTGAATTTCAAAAAACTGACATACATGGTTTTCATTAAGAAGTAAAATGTGGTTCAATGGGATAAAAATAATTTTTTTGGTGAATAGTAACTTATTAAGTTTTTAATCGCGATTAGAGGTAATTAGTGTAGTTTAAGGTAAAAATAAAGTTTTAATAATATGAAATGAACTTTACACATGTCCTAACCTTATTGGATGTGTCATGGCCGACAAAGACAACTCATGGTTCAACTTGGGGACCCCATGAAGCCACTTTGGTTGGAAAATGACATTAATATCTTTTTATTTAAAGTTAAAGTAAAAATGAGACAAACATGAAATGTTTTACTAAAACAATTTTTACATGGGGTTATACAAATCATATTTTTGACTATAAATATTTATTAGAAATATAAAACGATTTCCTACATCATAGTATTTTTTTATAAATTTTAGACATTAAATAAATTAAATTATTTATGACATCATGATGATGCAGCGATGACCTCATTATTTAACGATTTAAATAAAATGGAATGATAATGTAATATCTAAGACCTACACATGTCAAAAACCTATTGTATGAGTGGATTTCGAAACCTTATCACCTTATCCTCGAAACACATCAATGTGGGACCTCTTAAATCCGAATACCATTTTAAAATAAAGTGACTTTTCTTTACCTTCCAAGAGTGCCCCTCCTCTCCTCTTATAAAAGACCCCACCTCTACCTCCTTAGCCACACTCCCAAAGCCTTTGGCTCGGCCAAACTCTGCACATTTTGTCTCTCAACTTCCCTCTCTTACTCCTTGAAACCTCACTTTGGGCAGAAGTCTTCCCAAGGAATCCTTTGAGCTCAAACCAAAGGGAGTTACCCGATTTTAAGGTAATGTCTTCACTTGAGTCCTTTTGTTTTATTTTGCTTCTCCAAACCCCTAAAATCTTTTTATTCATTTCTTTTGTAACAACTCTAGTATCATAAATATACTAGGATTTCTTTATAAGAAGGATTCTAGCTACACTTTCACACACCTACATCTAATGGTTAAAGAACATATTGTTTCCGTGGATGGCGAATTTTGGCCTCCTGAAACGATGATTGTTCAACATTCTTTTAACACCTTCAATGGTGGCCATTAAGATGAAACTATATTTATATACGATATATAATATGTTTATTTTTTCCTTATGCTTCTGTATTTTTCATTTTTGGCATACCTTTATGGTTTCCATTATGGGTAAACGCGATATCTTCATTTAAGGAAGTGCGGACTACCGCCCCCTCAAAGTGATGTGATTCATTAATGCCATTTGTGGGACATATAAAGTATGGATTTAAAGTTATTATATATAATGTTATACTGGAATTATAATATACCTCTATATCATTATTATTCCATTCCATAAAAATAGGAAATAGAAATGAAAGTAGCATTCATGCGTACATACGACTTACCGTCTCCATGAACGGTGCATTTCATTTCTTATCCCCAAATGTAATGTACTATTATAAGTACATGTATATAATGGATATATATGATGAATTCTACATCTAAATGATGAATATAATTCTGGAATTAAAATATACATACCTCTCATTTAGTTTTAATTCCATTAATATGACATAGAAATGAAAGTAGCGTTCATGCGTATGTACGGCTTACCGTCTCCATGAACGGTGCATTTCATTTCTTACCTCTAAATGATTATGTGATATTATAAATACATGTATATTCTGGATATATATTATATATATGATATCCAAATCATGAATATAATTCTGGATATAATGAACATTTCACCACACGAACAACATGTAATTGTAAGAAATCCACTTTCGACTTAAGAACCAAATATCGACAAAACAAACATTATTAACTTAAATGATTACATAATGTTTATAACATGGCAATAAGTGATCTAAAAGGAATAATGAACTAGAAAAAGTTTCTTAATAAAGTTGAAATTAACTAAAGTCTATTATTCAGGATGTTAAAGAACGATCGAGTCAAGTCGGACCCGAGGTAAGGGATCCTACTCCTCTCTTTCTTTTTAAGTACACTCTTTTATGTCATTCTTTTTAAGATCATATTTCTTGTTATTGGGATGTTCTTTTATATTAATCTTACTGTAGTTTGTATGTTCATATGATTAGATACCCTATTCTCTCTCATCAATCCATTTTGGAAGTTTTGAGTGGCGCCGTTAGGCTGCTGAATTTTCGTAAGAGATCTAACCTCTCTCTTTCTCTTTAAGTACTCTCCTTTATGTCACTTCTTTTAAGCTCCTCTTTGTTATGATGGGGGATGTTATTTTATATTCCTCTTGCTGTACATTTTATTGTAATGTGATGAGATACCCTATTTGATCTCATCAATCCATTTTTGGAAGTTTTAAGTGGCGCCGTTAGGCTGCTGAGTTTTCGTAAGGGATTTTTCATCTCACTTATATTCCCGTGAGATTTATGCTACATTTGCCACAATTTACTTTGAGTGGTGTATGTACTTCCCATTATTATACAATTTTTGTAGTATAATTTTATTTATGGGTATTCACATCTTCATTGTATGACCCTTCTTCCATGGGGTGTACATTTCGAAAGTTACCCAACTCAGTAAGGGGACCTTTCACCCTCTACTTTTTAAAGACTTCTTTTGTTATGTATTTTAATTCACATACTATTATGTTGGGATATGTTATTTTATATCCTTATTGATGTAAATTTTATGTCCAAGTGATGAGATGCCCTTTTTATCTCTCATCAACTCATTTTCTGAATTTTGAAGTGATGCCGTTAGGCTGTCGAATTTTACCAAGGGAACTTTTTAACCCAATTTCGATTTCATTGGGTTCAACATGTAGTTATTGAATATGTCAACCTTTGAATATGTCTGAATGAAATTTTATTGTTTTAAACTTAATATCCACTTATATTGGGTGTATTTATATTTTTCACACATAATTTTGAGATTGATTTATCCTTAATTTAAGGATACCTTCTTTATAAGGAATTTCATCACATTTGACATTTCTATTGAGGATTCATTGTTGTTATGCACCAATTCACTCTTATATGGTGTATATAATGTCCTTTGGAATATTATATCATGAATACATTTATTCTCATGATATTATAAAGTTCTGACTAAATTTTATTCCTCAATTATTGTATTCAAGTGTCTCTAATTTTGGTAAAACCCCTTTAACCAAAATATCGCTTTAAATGTTTTAAATATTTTTTCTTATTAATATCTATGTTTTCAAAATGGTTTTAAGGGTTTATTTATATGGATATTAATGGTTTAAAATTTTAAAAGAGTCAAGGTGGTATGGGAAACTTTGATTCAAAAATCTCTTTATTAAATGTTTAAAAAAAATTGGAAATGGTTTTTTTTTTGAATGGATTCATTATACTAAAATGTTTTTTTGTGATTGAAATGTGGAAATGTTATGTTTCTTTTATGCATGTTTTATGTGATACGTTTATGTTATGGTTCTTGGGCATTGTTATGAAAACGGGTGGTTCCGTGATAAACTAAGGGCGGGTGAGCCCGATATAGCTCTCCAATGCATTGGGTAACGCGAAGGAGTGAAACGTTAAGGTTTCTATAAAGATATTTAGGGAATATACTATGATGGGTATTCCAAATGTAACCAAGAGGGTTAATCCCTACGTAAGAATGTTATAAATGCCTCAAGTTACCTTTATGTCTTATGATTTCTATGATTTATTCATGGTTTGATGAGGTATGTTAAAGTGCCTATGTTTTATGGGTAATGTATGATTTCATTCTTATGTATATATGAACTCATGTTTCCTTTCCATATTTTTATAACCCTTACTATGCTTTTTATGCTCATCCCAAGTTTTTGAAATGTTTTTCACAGGTCAAGGGAAAGGTACATGATGTGATGATAATGTCAAGGATGTGTCAAGAAAGAATCTGTGCTTTATTTTAAATATGTTTCCGTTGATGGGAAGAATGAATATTGTCTTTTATGTAACCACTTTGTTTAAATGTGGAATGTAATGCAAGTTTCATCATCTAATTCTCTAAAACTCTAAACCTAAAAAGATCCTCAATGTGTAATCTTGTAATAACTCAATATTAAGTAAGGTTTAAGGCTGGGTCCTTATACATACACATCACAAATGACATTTGGATCATTTTTCTAAAGTATAAAAACAATCCAAATTCATATTTTGGGTTTTGAGTATGTCAAATTACTTTTTTACTGAAATTAATGTAAAGTTTAAATAAAAACGCGCACTTATAGTCATATTGGTCACACCATCTGTCGCAATGAGTTGTGGTTGATTTTTAAACATACAAAATTACTTATGGGTCACTTTAGTAATGAATCAAAATAATAAAAATGTGTTTTATTGGTTATCAATACACCACTTTTCTTGTTTACTAAAATGTCAATTTAAACTAGAAACATGCACTTTGAGTCATACTAGTCACACTATGTTTTGGATTGGGGTTAGGATGATTTATACATGTCCTAAATGGCCTTTGTATCATTAACCTAATGTATCAAAACAATCATAACTATCAATTTTACCATCCTTTCCATTTTATTTCTTTTTCGAACTGCCAACACTAAATATTATGTCGATGTTCTTAGATGAAAAACATTTATTATTATTGAAAAATAGAAGATTTTTGGAAGATCATGTTCCAATTACATCATGAGACATCACCATAAGGGGAAATGTTTTTCATCTAAGAACATCAAATCAATATGTAGTGTTGGAAGTTCGAAAAAGAAAGGTAATGGAAAGCATGTTAACATTCGTAGAAAGGAACATGATATCACTTTTATGGATTACTATATATAGTTAAAATAAAAATATGAATTCTCAAATGATTTGTGAAAAAAAATAAGTATTTTATAATAATAAATAGGAAATTAACATACAAATAGTAGATAAAATGATGAAAAAATTAATTAATTAAGTAGTATAAATTCACTTTTTCAAGATGTTTGTATACATTATTGACTCATTTCCTGGTTTTCATTAATTTAGTTGCATCCTAAAAGTACAATATCTTCTAAGATTGAGAAACATTGAATAAACCACCGAAAATCAAACAAAACAATCCACTTATATAAGAAAACAATTCTTATATGAGTAATACTATAAATAAATAAAATATAAATATGAAATAATACATTAATTATATTAAAAATGATTTTACTATGCAAACATAAATATTTCCTCATTGATTGAGAATAGGAATAGTTATTTCACTTCCTATAAAGGCAGTGGAGGAAACTTTAAGGAAAGTTATAAACTCCAACACTAAAGGGGTGAAATGTTTATGACGGAGAATATGTATGCAAAGTCTTGGTACAAAAAGGCTTTAAATGTGGACATAAATCTTCTAAAATAAAAAAAATCTACAAGGAATAATGAAAATTAAATCAATGTTTCATTATATAAATTTTTATAAAATAGAGAAGGATATCATAACATTACCTTTAAATCTTCCCAAAGTGATTCCTTTGTTATAGTATATTCTTCCACAAGATTGGTAACATAATCATTTATAGAAGAAATTGTCTTTATGAGTAGTCAAACAATTAATTTAGATTATGTTTATATAGTAGAGAGAATATAGTATTATGAGGAAAAACATAGTATATTTAAAAATTGTTGTACCTTCATGATGAACTATATGTTTTTAAAGGTTATAGTTTTTGATAATCTATTGAGATTCCAAATACCCTCTTTTTGGTCCCCTATAACGTACAATAGATTTTCTATAGTGGGACTATCATGCAATGATTGTGATCTCCCAATGAAAGTGTCATCATTGATTGAATTTTCATCTGAACAACTAGTTTTTTTGTGGTAAGTAGGATAATCAACAAAATATTATTTTTTGAATAGGAGACATGAAATACTTTCACTTATTTTGATGTTATTATGAACAACTCATCTTTCCCCCCCTCCAAATTGAAATTAACTTTCATGAATCCCATTTCATCAACTTTCCCAACACTCCTATTTTGGGCCAATTTGCAATGAGAAATCATCACTTGAAATGTTATATAATATAACTCGTATATATATTAGATAAGGCCAAAATATGGCATATTTTCATAAAAAGGATTTCAATACTTAGAACTAGATATGGGCATCAATTCTTCCACAAGCGTAACTCCAATATTTTTCACCATACTATAGTCATTGTTTTATTTTGTATAAAATGTATAACTATTGATTACAAAACCAGTCTAATACATAACATTTACATTAGTTCCCCTGGCTTACCATTGAATTTGTTCGGAAATTGAATTTATATTTTCATATATTTACTTATAAATTAGATCTCAGAACCATCCTATAAACTATTGATTATTTGTATTTGATATCAATCATATATCCCTTTATGGATTCAAATATCTAAGAATTTATTTGTGGGATTCAATATATTCATTATTATGTAAAATTTAAAGGTGTGCTTTCTCCCGCTCTACGATGGTAATTGTAACAAAATATCTTCCTGAAATCCATTTTCTCATAAGGCATCCATTGTGATGAGACCTTGGGATAATGATGTTATCAGCATCTGATAGGTAATCTATAGTAACCCTACTTTTTATTAAATTATTATTGCATCATTTTAAATATAAACAATATAAAAGTGGTACACACAAAGAACAAAAGGTTTTTTTCTTGGGAAAATTTGTTGCATACATAAAATTTACATAATAAAACATAAACATTATTTAATTCTTTATTCTCTAGATTCTAATTGTCCCTCATCTACTCTTTATTATAAGTAATCACCTGAGGATATACATCAAATAAATGGGTGTGGTAAAATCCTGGTAAGAGGATATATAAGAACATGAATCAATATAAAATGGGTCAGAATAATAATCATCATCATAACATAATCATAGTATCATCGTCATAATCATTATAGTAATAATTATATAAAGTAATCGAATGTGGAAATTCCTGAAAAAAAAAACATCATTTCTTAGTGGTCAAATACCACACAGAGTTGTGAAAAAAGATAGCAACATGGTCACACATAACATATGTACATAATAATAACATCATAATATCTTTAAAATAAAAATTTAGCATAATGTTCACACATATTTCACATTATCTCATTAGATACATCACATTACCCAATTCATTGGAGCACTATATAATTCTAGGAACACCCGTCACATCATAACATTTACACAATCATGAATGTCACATAGAATTTATTTAAATCATAGACCTAAAACCCCATGGAAATAATGGGTTTATTTTCATAAAACATAAATTCAAGAAAAAACTTTTGGTTTCCAAATATGTAATAGCATAATCGTATGGGAATCATCAATCATTAGGGTAGAAGAAACAATCTCAAGAGAAGTAAAAGATGTGTTATTAGAAAGAGTAGTTCCTTTAGAAAATATTTTTATTTTTCATAAAACTAGATTAGAAACATGTATATCATAGAAAAGAAAAGTTAATAACATTAAAATTATATTTAAAGAGTATTAAATGAATATATGAACAGAAATTTTGAATGAAATAGGAATACACAAAGAATGGAATTTGGGTTTGAGAATCCACTTACCTTATGTCTGAATGCTTTCCCCACTTTAATATACTGGATAATAAAATTATATTCCTTAATTAATTAATAAATAAAATATTATATATTTATTTTATTTAGTATAATTTTATTAAGTTATTTTATGGACATTATGATGAGTTATAGTTTTCAATTTCATCGTTTGGTAGTGTTATTTTTCTTGGTTTCCATGATCAGTTCACTTGTATACATGTATGGAAGATCATGTAACATGAGAATAATTGTCTATAATTGAAATTTTATGATATTAGTGAACATAAATGAACTTAATTGGTATTATATATTATTTTATTTCTATATATGATGATGATTCATGAGATAACTTGTCAATGATAATCATTTAGATTAATTTTGGTGGTTTTTGATCACAACAATTTGTTTTTCTTTTATTATTTAATATTATGTATATATGTTATTTATAAAACATAAAAAGGTTATAACATTAATTTTACAATATTTTTAAACAATTATTATGGTTTTATGACCATAATTGAAGTAGGTAAAAGAAAATGAAAACTTTTTTTCCTCAAAGGTGATAAATTAACACCTCATAGACGATATTTTCCTTTTTAGAATAAATGGGATAGGAGAAGGGATTTGATAAAGGATACTCCATTAACATAATAAAATTCCAGAATATAAATGATATTATAGTAATCATTTTACTTTTATTATTTTAGGTCAGGATAAAATTAGAAAAGAAAATAAATTAAAAGAAGTTAAAAGAAAATAAAATGGTATTTTACCGCTTTAATTATTCTCTTCGAGAACCTCCTTAGGGAAATTAGATTTAGTCTTTTGGTGAGAACAAATGATATTTTCCATGGGTGAGGGTCTTGGGAATAGTATTGGGAATAAATTATACAATCATCAAGGCTTTATAGGTGTGAGAGGAGGAGGTGTTGATGGTTGGGTGGTATTTATAGGGGAGGAGAGGGGTGTTTTTTATTATTTTATTCAATTAATTTATCATTTTAGGCCAAGTATATCACTAGTTAGAAGCTTATTAAAAAAATATATTAAAATAATTAATGAGATATTGATATTTTATACTTACATAATCCATTTATAATCTATTTCTTAATAATTCATGAATTTGTTAAATAGCATAAATTACAATATTTCATTATTCACCAAAAACTCAACTATTTTAGAAAAAATCACAAAAAATCACCCTAAAAATTTTCCAATGTGTAGAATTAAAAAACTAAATCCATTTTATGAAAATACCTTTATCAATATGAGAAATTTAATTTTTAATCAAAATTATCATTTACTTGAAAAATACCGATTATTAAATTATAACTAATTTTATGACACTTTAAAAAATTAGTTTAGGTCTCATAAAAGTATATTAAAATCATAAGGAAAAAAAGTATTACTTTATTAATTTATTTTATGAAAATAAATTTTCTTTTAAATAAATATATTAATTATAAAATTTTAAATAAACATTTACCCTTTATAAAAATATCAACTCTTAATTTATCATTTCTAAAATATTTATCTACTTACAAAAATATATAAATATATTATATCTTCATTTATAAGATATCCAAATTTTATTTACACTTTTATAGGTGAGTTTAAAATTCTATTGTCTAATTTACTATTCCTAATGGTCACATTACTATTTCAAAGGACAAGTTATTATTCCATCTAAATAGGTTCTATAATTTCAAGAAATACCTCTTATTTAATTAATTACTAGTTTATATAGTTTTTATTGTGTTATCTATGTGATTTTAAGTTATTTACATTATATTTCCTATTTATAAGAAGGGAATTTCCATTTATAAATTTTTTGGTCCTTACATGCATCTCCCTTATGAAAATTTCCCCTCAAAATTTCATTTTACATTCTAAGTTGAAAACGGGTGAGGGAACTTCTCCTTAATTACTTTACTTAGTTTCCATATTGTCTCTTCATACTTATGGTTCCACTATAGTAATTTTACCATGTGATTAGTCTTGTGGTGTAGAACTTTATCTCTACATTTTAAGATCTTCTCTGGATGCTCCTCTTAAGAGATATCAATTTTCAATTGTACCACCTCTGGGTTCTGTACATGTGATGGATATGGTGTGTACTTTCTCAAGGGGGATACATGGAATACATATTGTACTTCAGACATGGTTGGTTAAAGTGATAGTCGATAGGCCACATCTCTCACAAGATCAATAATCTATAAGGGTTCGATGTACTTGGGACCCATATTTCCTTTCTTCCCAAATCTCTTGATCCTATTACATGGTGATATACAGTGGAATAAAATGTATCTAGCCTTAAAATCTAGGTCATGTTCAAGCATAACATATGTGGATAATCATAACATCATCATCTATGTGAAAAAAATCGAGTACCATGTTCACACATATTTCACATAATCTCATGAGATACATCAAATTACCCATTTCATTTGAGAGCTATATAATTATGGGTGCATCTTCACATCATAACATTTACATAATCATGAATTCCACATAGAAATTATATCAATATTATACATACATAAAAAATGGAATGGAATGGGTTTATTTTCATAAATCATACATTCATGAAAAAAACTTTGTGGTTCTAAAAATGGAATCGCATACTTGAATGGGAATTATCAATCTTGAGTGAAGAAGAAACAATCTCAAGAGAAGTAAAAGAAGTGTTTTTAGAAAGAATAGTTCTTTTTTAAAGTAATTATTTTTTTCATAAAACCTGGTTAGAAACATGTATATCCCGGAAAAGATATGTTAGGAATAAGGAAAATACATTATAGGATTATTAAATGAACTTGCACCAAGAAATTTTGAATTAAAATTGAATAACCCAATGAAAGGAGTTTGGGTTCAAGGATCCCCTTACCTTATTTTTTAATGATTTATCCACATTAATCTCATGGATAATAAAATTATATTCATTAATTAATAAATAAAAAACCACTTATAAATTTATTTCATTTTTTATAATTTTATTATGTTCTTTTATGGCCATTATGATGAGTTATAGTGTTGAATTTCATTATTTGGGAGTGTTTGTTTTCTTCGTTTTCATGATCGGTTTGTTTGTATACATCTATAGAAGAACATGTAAAATGAGAATAATTTTCTAGAATTGAAATTATATTTTATTATTTAACTTTTAGAAGTTTAATGGGCCTTATATTTTTTTATTTCTATATTTTAGGATTATTCATTAAATAACATGTTAATGATAATCGTTTAGATTAATTTTGGTGGTTTTCGATCACAACAAACTTGTTTTGTTTTATTATTTAATATTATGTAAATATTTTAGTTACAAAACATAAAAAACGTTATAAAATACATTTTAAAATATTTTTCAACCATTATTATGGTTTTATGACAATCCTTGAAGGTGTTAATATAAAATGAAAACTTGTCGTCCTCGAAGGTGATAAATGAACACCTCACGGCCAAAATTTTCATTTTTATAATAAAAGGGAAAGGAGAAGGGATTTGATGGAAGTTTTCCATTGAACTAGTAAAATAATAATATATATATATAAGTTACAATAGTTATCATTCCACTTGGATGAGGGTTAGTTAGGAGAGAATAATAAAATAAAATAAATTGAAAATAAATTAAAAGAAAATGAAAGAGAATTTTACCTCTTAAATTCTTCTCCTTGAGAACCTCCTGAAATAAATTGGATTTGGTCTTTTTTTGAGACCAAAGGATCCTAGACATTGGGGAACATATTTGGAAGAGTATTTGGAATAAATTTTAAAAACTTCAAGGCTTCGAAGGTGTGAGGTGAGGAGGTGGTGAGGGTTGATATTTACAGGGGAGGAGAGGGGTGTTTTTTGATTATTTTACTAATTAATTTATTGTTTTGGATCAATACAATAAATATTTTGAAACTTATCATAAAATATTTTAATATAATGAAGGTGAGTTTGATATTTATTTTTTTCATCATCAATGACTCAATAATTCCTGAATTTGTTAAATACCGTAAATTACCATATTTCAATATTCAGAAACAAATTAAGGTATTTTAAAAAAATATCAAAAAATCATCCAAACCATTTTTTATGTGTATATTTCAAAAATGAACTCCATTTTTTGAAAATAATTTTTTAAATTTTAGAAATTTAATTTTTAATTAAAATCATCCATTACATGGAAAATACAAATTTTAAAATTATAACTGATTTTATGACACTTTGGAAAAAAAATTAGCTCTCATAAAAATATAATAATATAATAAAAAAATATTAATTTTTAGTATATTTTTTGAAAATAAATTTTCTTTTAAATCATTATATTAATAATAAAAATTTTAACTAACATTTACTCTTTAAAATAAATACCAACACTTAATTATTCATTTCTAAAATATTTATTTACATATACCAAGACATAAATATATCATTTTTTATAAGATATCCAAATTTTATTTATACTTTCATAGGTTAGGTTATTATTATATTGGTCGATTTACTATTCTTAATAGTCACATTACTATTCTAAAGGTCAAGTCACTATTTCATCAGTATAGGTTCTTTAATTTTTATAAATACCTCTTATTTCATTAATTATTCATTTATAATGTTTGTATTGTGTTATATATGTGATTTTATGTGGTTTATACTATATAGAATAATTATAAGAAGGTAACCTCCATTGATACAATTTTGGGTCGTTAAATAATTGGTCCAGAATTCAACAGCTTCTTCAACAATATGTCGTTCTATAATACAAACTTATAGTCGACTTTGATTCGTAACATACCCTTCATATACCATTCAATGGGTTTCATCCATATATAATGGATAGGACCACATAGCAGAACCTCTCTAACCAAATGAACAATATGGAGGACCATTATATCTTGGAATGATGGTGGGAAGAACATATCTAATTCACATAATATGACCACAACCTCCTTATTTATTATTGGAAACTTTGTTGGGTATATTAATTTACAAGTTATGGGTTTGAAACAGAAGTAGATTTTGGTTCCTGGATGTTGTAAATTTTTTGGTAGAATTAAACAAAAAGAAACAGGCATCAAATCTTGCATCAAAACATGATAGTTGTTTGATTTTAGTCCATGTAACTTCAAATTAGTCATTGAAACAAAATTCTTTACATTTTATGAATACCCCTATGGAACTTTTACACATTTAAGGGAAAGAAAAAATTGAAATTTTTCCAATATGGATAGAGTGTAAGCTATTAGAGGAAGAAAATCCATCCCGCTACCCTTCACTGGTTCCAAATCTTCCCTTATCCCCGTGTTAATCATGTCTTAACAACACTTCATTCAATAAAAACCCTTATCTTTAATTCACATTGATACATGAATTATTACATGAAATTACACTTAAAATAACCAGAAAGTTTGATAAGTTTAGTGTCTTTGGGAATTAGGTTCATTACATCACAAATTATAACATGGGATACAACAACATTATTGCACTACTAGAAAAACAGGTATTTGCGACGGGTCATTTGCGAAGGGATCCCGTCACAAATGGATTTTTGCGACGGGGGCCCGTCGCAAATGGCCCGTTGCTGAAAACGGCGTCGCAACAACACTTATTTGCGGCGGGCCCGTCGCTAAAGCCTTTTTTTGCGACGGTTATTCTCCCCATCGAAAATAGTACTCCGTATATTTGTAAAAAACTTTTAAAATAGTTTTTGCGATGGGACCCGTCGCAAAAACTATTTTTTAAAAAAAAATAAAAAACTATTAATAAATTATTTTAATGCATATAATAATACTAGTATTTGCGACGGGCATAGTATCTCGTCACAAATACTATAAAAAAATAAAAAAAATAAATTATTAATAAATTATTTTAATTAATATAATAATAGAATTATAATTCACAAATAAAAATAATAAATTATTTTAATTAATATAATAATAATAGAATTATAATTCAAAAATAAAAAATAATAGAATATTAATAAATGATTTAATTAATATAATAATATTAGAATTATAATTCATAAATAAATAAAATATTAATAAGTTATTTTAATTAATATAAAAATAATAGAATTATTTTACATTCAAATATTAAAATAATTCAAGTATTACAAAAAATATAATTAAATTATAATATTATAAAATTTTAATATATATATAAAATTTAATATTATAAAATATAAATAATATTATTATTCATATTAATATTGTTATTTAAAAATATAATATTATTAATATTTTATAATGAGGCAAAAACTAAGAATAGAAAAAAAAATTGATTTCCCAAATTTTATAACATAAATACAAACTCTTCTCTGAAGGAGGGGGGGAGGTGGGGGATCTGCAGATGGTGGTGGAGGAAACTCCATCCCTAAAGCATGAGTGAGTTGGCGCATGTACTCCATCTGCTCCTGATGATGCTGCTGCCACCGACTCGTCTGCTCCTCGTACAGCTGCTGCTGGCGTCGACGCTCCTCCTCATGCTGCTGACGCATCTGCTCCTGCTCCTGTCGGAGACTCTCTATCTGTGCAGTCTGAGATCACAACTGATCCTCATACTGTGTAGTAGAAGAAGATGCACGAGCTCCTCTCGAGCTGGACGCCGACATCGCAGCACTGCCATAATAATCTCCGGGAGTCAGTCGAGAGCTGATACCAACTACCCGGCCCTTCTCGAAGGCATACTGGGTGGCTTGCATCCATGCCGCCTCATCAAACTGACGGGCAGTGGTCTGATATGATGACTTGGCCTGACTCTCAGGCCTGGCCTGTGACGCTGCGGCCTCATATGACTCCTATAGTTGCAATTTAAAATTAAAATTGTGAATATATTATATGCAGTTAATTTTTAAACTTGAAAACAAATAATACTGACCACGATGTGATGCTGACGATCACCTCTGAGCTCCCCAGTAGCAGGATCACTATACATCCTCCGATATACGTCGTACTCTGTAATATCGGGGTGCTCGACTGCCTATAAGAATAAAAAATAAACTGTTAATATTTATAGTTATATAAAATATTTATAAATAATGTACGTACCATATGTTGTCTATGAGTACTGAAATAATGACTCCCAGCTCGATGAGTCACCTCCTGTCTCCCCCGATTCTGCCTCCCACCGATGATCTCCTCTGAAAGGCACCACTCAACCAGTGCGCACATAATCCATCCCATACATGTGATGAAATATACTCTGGTCGGTGTGCTCTACATGACTCCTCAAAATCTGACACTCCTGCTTTCTTCATCGCAGCTTTTCTTAAATTATGCAAAAACTGACGAAGGCGATCACGCATGGCCACCTCCCATGCCTCGTGGATGGCGTCACGCATGGTATCCTCGACCGGATACCATAAACCCTACAAATAAATCAAAATATCATGTTAGAAATGAAATAATTTTCAAAATAAAAATTATTTATTTACGTACGTACCAACCAATGGCCGAACATGGCCTGCTGCACATCAATGGGAATCTGCTCCCATGTGGTTCACGGCTGAGAGAAATAGTTGCGCAAAATAGCACTACCCTGTCCAACTGCTATATGCAGAAAACTGAAAAAATAATAAACATTTATTATGTGAATAGATTAATGAAATCTTAGTCAAATCCGCAGGTTATCACACAGGTTATCACACCTCCGTGTGCGTGGATCAAACCCAAGACGTGGACGTCGCTCGGGGACGGGGTCAGGATTCATCAATCGTGCAAGACCGCGCCCCCTCTGCGTACTCCCTGGAGCGCCTGCAGGCTGAGGGTCATCTGTCAGTAACTCATCCGCATCGAAAGTCAGGTCAGTATCCGCCAACTCACGAAATGTGGCGTCGTCCATCTGAAATAGAAAATGTTAATGTTAGCAAATAATTGATAATTACTATTATATATACATATATACATATTATGATTGTATATAAATACCATGGAATGCTATCAGTGTTCATCTTCATCATCATCTTCATATATGTCAATGTCATCTTCATATTCCTCCTCAACATAACAAGGTTTCTTTCCATGAATGAGCATAAATGCTTTGTTCTCTCCCATACAGTAAGGACATGATTTCTGACCATGTGTACTCCAGCCAGATAACATCCCATAAGCCGGGAAGTCACTTATTGTCCACATCAATGCTGCTCTCAATATGAAATTCTGTTTTGTTGCAACATCATATGTACTGACACCAGTACTCCGCAATAAATTTAATTCATCAATCAATGGCTTCAAATAAACATCAATATTTTTCTTCGGATGTCCTGGAATTAGTAAAGTCAAAAAGATATATGGCTCCTTCATCAACATCCATGGAGGTAAATTGTACGGAGTTAAAAAAATAGGCCAACATGAGAATTGTTAATTATTACTAATTATTACTAATTATTGGTAATTATTACTAATTATTGGTAATTAATACTAATTATTGGTAATTAATACTAATTATTGGTAATTATTACTAATTATGTTTAATTATTACTAATTATTGTTAATTATTACTAATTATTGGTAATTATTACTAATTATTGGTAATTATTACTAATTATTGGTAATTATTACTAATTATTGGTAATTATTACTAATTATTGGTAATTATTACTAATTATTGGTAATTATTACTAATTATTGGTAATTAATACTAATTATTGGTAATTAATACTAATTATTGGTAATTAATACTAATTATTGGTAATAAATACTAATTATTGGTAATTAATACTAATTATTACTAAATATTGGTAATTATTGATAATTATTGTTAATTATTGGTAATTATTACTAATTATTGGTAATTATTACTAATTATTGGTAATTATTGCTAATTATTACTAATTATTACTAATTATTGGTAATTATTACTAATTATTGGTAATTATTACTAATTATTGGTAATTATTACTAATTATTGGTAATTAATACTAATTATTGGTAATTAATACTAATTATTACTAATTAATACTAATTATTACTAATTATTACTAATTATTACTAATTATTACTAATTATTGGTAATTATTGTTAATTATTACTAATTATTGGTAATTATTACTAATTATTGATAATTATTACTAATTATTGGTAATTATTATTAATTATTACTAATTATTAATAATTATTACTAATTATTGGTAATTATTATTAATTATTACCAATTTTTACTAATTATTGGTAATTATTATTAATTATTACCAATTATTGGTAATTATTGGTAATTATTACTAATTATTGGTAATTATTGGTAATTATTGGTAAGTATTGTTAATTATTACTAATTATTGGTAATTATTACTAATTATTACTAATTATTGGTAATTATTACTAATTATTACTAATTATTGGTAATTATTACTAATTATTGGTAATTATTACTAATTATTGGTAATTAATACTAATTATTACTAATTATTACTAATTATTGGTAATTATTCCTAATTTTTACTAATTATTACTAATTATTACTAATTATTATTAATTATTGGTAATTATTACTAATTATTACTAATTATTACTAATTATTACTAATTATTGGTAATTATTGGTATTTATTCCTAATTATTACTAATTATTGGTAATTATTGGTAATTATTACTAATTATTACTAATTATTACTAATTATTCCTAATTATTCCTAATTATTCCTAATTATTCCTAATTATTCCTAATTATTGGAAATTATTGGAAATTATTGGTAATTATTGGTTATTATTGGTAATTATTGGTAATTATTGGTAATTATTGGTAATTATTGGTAATTATTACGAATTAGTGGTAATTATTAGTAATTATTACTAATTATTACTAATTATTGTTAATTATTGGTAATTATTACAAATTATTGGTAAGTATTACTAATTATTGATAATTATTACTACTTATTGGTAATTATTACTAATTATTGGTAATTATTACTAATTATTGGTAATTATTACTAATTATTACTAATTATTACTAATTATTACTAATTATTCTTAATTATCAATAATTATTGGTAATTGTTCCTAATTATTAGTAATTAAATGAATAATTACCAATAATTAGGAATAATTACCAATAATTACAAATAATAACATTATTAGTATATTTTATTATTAATATTAAAATAATATAATTTTCTAATTTATATACAATTCTCCTTTCATCTGTGCGTTTTCTATCTCCACATACAAATAATACATGTGAAGACAGCAAACACACAGATGAAAAGAGAATTGTATATATATAAAAAATTATATTATTTTAATATTAATAATAAAATATACTAATAATGTTATAATGTTATTATTCCTAATTATTGGTATTTATTATTAATTATTAATATTTATTCTTAATTATTAAAAATTATTACTAATTATTCCTAATTACCATTAACTATGAACAATACTAATAATTTAAATTTATTAAGTAACAAAACAATGTAAACATAATTAAATTACAACTAATTAATAATAATTGAAACTAATAAAAAATTAAAAATAAATATTAAATTAAAATGAACATAAATACCTTGAAAATTGATCTGCTCTGATCGTTCTTCAAAACATTAATATCAACTCCAGAAAAAAAAATTAAACTGGAGAAAAACTGAACTTTAGAAATACAACTTTGAGAGAAGAAGAAGATGGAGTTTGAGAATGATTTGAAAAAAATGGATGGGGGTATTTATAGGTTAGATTATTTGCGACGGGTCCATTTGAGACGGTACCCGTCGCAAATACCTTAGCCAACATTTATTACGGTCAACGGTTAAATAGTTATTTGCGACGGGTCTCGTCGCAAATAACCACTTGCCGACATACTATTTGCGACGGGGGAATATTCCCGTCGCAAATACCTTTTACCGCCGCAGGTTATTTGCGACGGCGGAATTCCCCCGTCGCAAATATGTTTCCCGCGATTTGGCGCGCAACGCGCGCCAGTTCTTTTGCGACGGGGAAAGCAATCCCGTCGCAAAAGCCTACTTATTTGCGACGGGTAAATACCCCCGTCGCAAATAAGTTTTTAACGGGGCTATTTGCGACGGGATTTATTCCTTTCGCAAATAACCGGTCGCAAATACCCATTTTTCCCGTAGTGTTGAAAACTTCTATGACATGATCATAATTTATCCAACATACTTAAAACTGCATGGGATAACCTAGGTACACACATAAAAAAGACGTGAGCTCTAAATCCTTGTAAGGTAATAAAAATGGAATAAAATGAATATAATGATAAATTTTAGACAATAGGAATATCAAATGGAGTATAACAAGCATCATGAATAACAAGGCATGATATATCATAACATGAGAAATGTGGCATCAACTTAAAACAATGCATCATAAAAATAGGTTTAAGGCTAAACCACCAAGACATCATGGTACAAAAATTACCATAATGGAATCAAGTTCACTCCATATCCCAAAATTTCATATAATAATACTAAACATTATCCAATACATTGGAATGCTATATAATTCTGGGCGCACCCATCACTTTCATTTCATTCTCATGATTAATTGTGCCACATAGATCATAAAACATGGATTTATTAGTCATCATAATATATTCCATGATCATGGAGTGTGGAATAAATATATTTAAGTCCCATGTAAAAGAGTTATAAGTGTATAAATTTGAATACTCTTGATAGAAAATGGTTATTTTATTCACTACAAAATTGGTTTGGCATGGATTCCCACGGTGAAATTTTATCAGCATAACGGGGGCACATAAATGGTCATTGGGGGATAAATGAGAGTGAAATAGGTCTATAATAATTTATACATCATATAGAACGTATGAGGAATTTTTAAAAACACACCCCAATATTATTTATTGAAAATAAAAGGACATAAAATGAAAAATATTCTTGAATAAAGGGAATAAAGAGAGGATCTCTTGTGAAATTTCTACAACATAACAACATCAAATAAAAATTAATAGAAAGGGTTTATGAAATATAAATTTTAATCCAATAATTTGGACATAAAATATGAATTAAGGGACATATTTAATAACATATCCCATCATAATTATAAGAAGATAAAACACATTAGGTAAATAAGATGCATTAATAAAGAGGAGAAATGAAAAGATCCCTTACTTGAGTGTTTGACACTAAAATTTTGAAATGGCCTTATTGAGATATTTGGGGAACCTTGGGAGTATTTTAGACCAGGTTGGTCAGATTGAGGACATGACACAAGTATTTTTAGTTTAAGAGAAATGGGTTTTTGTGTGGTTTTATATAGGAAAAAGAGGGAAATTCTTTAATATTTCACAAACTTAGGTCTTGGATTCTATATAATCAAATATTAAAAACCACAAACCTTACCATGGTTTTCCCACTATTTTTGAAAAATGGAGTGTTTTTAATTATTTTATAATCAAAATGTCTGAACTTTTTTAAATAATTCCCTTACTTATGTGGAGGTGAGTCATACTTTTATTGAAATGAATTTTAAATATTAAAATATATTATATGTTTTGCAGGATTCATAAATTCTTTATAAAATTAATCAAATAAACCTAAAATTGCATTATTTTAATGGGAAATATATATTTTTCTGAGGACACCCATTATTGTATTAATTATATCATTATGATATCATAATACACAAAGTATTTTTATACGGTATTTAATTTATACCCAAAAATTTGACTCTCAGAAAATTATGAAAATTTCACCATTGGATAATTTTGACATTATGATTCCAAAAATAATATTAATTTTATCTAAATAATTTTATATATATGTTCATTTCTAATTTTAAAATTATAATCAATAAGTATTAAGAAATGTTTGGGTTTAAACAATAAAATTTTTTGAACCCTAATAAAAACTACATTTGGCTTTGTAAGAAAAATATAAGATAATTAAAATTTAATAAGCATTATTAAATAAAAATATATTATTAAATTATTTTTTATTTCAAAAATTAATTAAAAAATAAATTATTAAAATTGAATGTATGTAAAAATAATATATTTTTCACTATTGAATAAAAATCAAAATTATTCAACAAGTAACAATAATACGTCAATATAACCATCATTCTATTGAAAATAAATTATATGTATTTTTATCATTATGTTCTTGATATATATCCTTTTACTACACAACAAATTCCGTAAGAGTAAAGTGTGTGATGGTGAGATTTACATGTGGTGTATCAGTGTGCATGGTTTTGGGCCAAGATCCCAATGAGCTTGAACTTTTCCCATAAATTGTTTCACTCATACTTAAGTTGTTTGATATTATCTTGGGATTGGACAGGGGAAAATCCTAGAGATTCTATCTCCCTCATAAGCTCTGTTAAATGGTCATTATCAGGTATACTCCTACTTGTTGAGACCATTTTTTCCTTTTTCTATATCAATTGGATTTGTTGAAACCTTATATTTAAACTAATCATAGAATCATTGTTCAACAAATATATTATCAATGGTAAAGATACATACTGGTATTTTAAATATGATAAGATAAAACTAAATAAGTGTATGTTTTCTTTATATCCATATTACACAACAAGACATTAATTTAAATGAGGAATTTTTATTTATAATAGCTCAGTGGTTACAATCTACACCCCTTAAGAAATTTCGCCATCAAAATTTTCATTTAACCATTTAAAATAGATTAGGGTTACTTTGTTTCATCACCTCATTTGGTTACCATGTCGCTTCTTCAAACTTTTGGTTTCTTCACAGCACTTTGATAAGGTCCATTATCTTATTTCATAGAACTTTGTCTCTATGATCTATGATCTTCACTGATTTCTCCTCATAGGAAAGTTAATTCTCTAATTTTACAACATTTGGATTGAGTACATGTGAGGGTTATCGTATGTACATCCTCAAGAGGTATACAAGGAATACATCGTGTACTTGAGATAGGTTAAGCGGGAGTGCAAGTCGATAGGCCACCACTCTGATGCGATCAAGGATCTCACGAGGCTGATGCATCTTGGAATAAGCTTTCCTTTCTTCCCAAATATCTTCACTTTATTACATGGAGATATGCAGAGAAATACCATGTATCCAACATTAAACTCTAGGCCTCGTTAATGATTGTTAGCATATCTATTCTATTGACTTTGATTAGATTTTATGTAATTTTGAATGGTCTTAACCTTCTCCACTATTTCCTCAACTATTTTAATACCTATAATTTTGTGTTCCCCAACTTCATCCCATCATTCAGGTGTTTTACACCTCTTCCCATAAATAGATTCATAGGGATCTATTTGGATGCTAGAGTGGAAACTGTTTTTGTAATTGAACTCGACCAGAGGAACATGTTGATCCCATCCTCCTATAAAGTCAATTATGCATGCTCTCAACTTATCCTAAAGTGTCTGGTTAGTCCACCCAGATTGGACATCATTTTTTGAGTGATAGGTTATGTTGATGTTCAAATCAATATTCAAATCATGTTGGAGACTCTTATGGAACATAGAGGTGAATCTTGTATTTCAATGGGATACAATTGATAGTGGTACTTCATACATCCTTACCACTCCCCTAATGTATATCCGTGAAAGTTGATCCAGTGTGATATCCTCTCTAATCAGAATGAATTTTTTAGTATTTGTAAGACGATCCACCATAATGCAAATATTATTATACCCTCTTTATGTATTTGGATGACCATTGACAAATTCCATGGTGATGTTCACCCATTTCTATGTCGGTATAGGTAATGGTTTCATCATCCCATTGGATTTTTTTCCTTTCCACTTTTTCTTTCGAAAATACAAGATAGCTTGATGTTTACTCCACAGTCTCCTTCTTCATATTGTCTAACCAATAGTTTTCTAAGATATCTAGATATATATTTTTTCTTCCTGGTGTATAAAGAAGGTAAAACTACGTGCAACATCCAACAACTCCTTCTTTAACTTAGGATTTTATGTTACACATTGTCTTGACCCAAATATCACAACTACTTCTTCATTAACATTGAACTATGAGGATTTATATTTCCTTATAGTTTCCAATTTCTTCTAAATTCCCACATCAACCCTTTGACCAACCATTAACCTCTCTATAAGATAAATTTGAGAAATCATTTGGGAAAGGATTGATGAATTCCCTTCCTTTATGATTCCCACATCCTACCTTTTCAAATCTAATAAGATCACATCCTTCTCAATTCTCATCAATAATATAATTATCAGATCCTTTCTATTTAAATCATCTTAAACTTTATTCTCTTTCCTTGGATAGTAGTGGATTGATCATTCATAATAGTTGATCAGCTCTAACCATATTCATTGGTGCATATTCATGTCTTTTGGTGTGAATATATACTTTAGGATTTTGTGATACATATATATTTTACACTTCAACCAAAAGAGATAATGTCACAAAATTTTTAAAGTAAATACCACTACATCCAACTCTAAATCATGTGGTGGGTAGTTCTATTTTTGAATTTTCAACTGCCTTGAAGCATAGGCTATAACTTTTTTATTTTTCATTAACACACAACCCAAGCCATTCTTCAAAGCGTTACTGAATACCATGAAAATATCTCCACTTGTGGGTAGTGTGAGAACAGGTGTCGAGATAAACCTCCTTTTCAACTCCTTGAAGTTTCTTTTTATTCATAATTACAAGAAAACTTGATTCACTTCTGAGTCAACTTGGTAAGAGGGATTGAAAATCATAAGAAATTTCTCACAAATCAGTTATAATACCCACATAACCAAAGGAAACTACAAATATCTATCACAGATGTTGTCCTTGTCCATCTTTCAATTTCCTCTTTATTTTAAGGGTCTACATATATCCCATTTCTTTTCAGGATATTCCCCATGAATGAGAATTCATTCAAACATAACCCACATTTGTTGTACTTTCAAAAGATTCTCATTTCGTAGGGTCTTTAGCATAGTACTCAAATGCTCCTCATGCTCCTCGTTTATTTTGTATTATATTTAAATATAATTTATAAATACTACCACAAATATTTTAAGGTAATCTTTAGATACTCTATTCATCAAGTCCATAAAGATTTTTGGAGCACTAGTGAGTTTTAAGGGCATTAATATGAACTCATAGTGCATATACCTTGTACAAAAAGTAGTTTTGGGGATATCCTTTTTATTCACCCTAACATGGTAATATCCTAACTGTAGATCCACCTTGGAGAAGTATTGTTCTCTATGTAGTTGATCGAAAAATCCATCAATCCGAGGCAGAGGATACTTGTTATGTATGATGATCTTTTTTATCTCATGATAATCAATACAATGGTGTACTGCCCAATCCTTCTTCTTGATGAAAATGATTGGTTCACCCCATGGTGAGGCACTTGGGAATATGAACAATTTTTTCATATTATTCTATATTTTTTCTTCATATCCCCAAGTTCCACAACCTACATTCTATATAGTGTCTTGGATAATGATAACACCTAATGTATAAGCTGGATTGAAAATTCAACCTCTAAATTAGGAGGAAGACTAGGGAATTCCTCAGGAAAAACATCAATGTATTCCCTCACAATAGGTATGTCTTCAAGGATTGTTCTTTCCTAAGTATCAATAATTTGATCTAAATATGCTTTCTCTTAGGGAAATAATATCTATCCTTAAGATGTGGGTGCTATATAAGATACATCCTCCTCTTTGCACTTGTACAGAATTAGGGGCCAATACGTGATACAAATAATGATTTTCTTCTCATGTCAATTTATATTAGATCCATATAGGTAAAGATAATCCATTCTCAGAATTGCATCAAATTCCACCAATGGGATTATTAAAAGGTTATCAAGGAATTTCCTCCCACAACTTATGATAGGGGAGGTGTTATATACTTGAGATTAAATAATGTTCCCATCTTCTATTTTCCCCAAAAAATCTAATTTTTTGATTTATGTTGGTGTAGAAATAGATATACTAATCTTTCATGATATGAAGGAATGTGTAGAACTAGATTCAAAAAATGCATTCACTATTTTTTAATGAATATCGAGCATACATCTCACTACTTCATTGTCAGGATCCACCTTAGTGGTTGTGAAGGAAAAACCTCACCCTTTATGTCTTGGAGGTTTTTGTTTGTCTCCAAAAACCCTTGGATTAATGCATTGGTTTGGAAAGTGCCCTGATTCCTTACAGTTGTAGGAATGAAAAATGTGTTGAGGTTTGACCGGAGAATTCCTTTTCTCTATCTCAATAGTAGGTTTCTCTTGTCAGTAATCATTATCAAGGTTCCTTTCCTTCCCGCACCTAAATTATTTCCTTATCCCCTTTAGGAAATTTTTGGGGAGCCTCATTCCACACCTTTGAAAACTTGGTTGTTGAAATTTCTTAGCACCATTAGATCTATCCATCAGACCTCAAGAATTAAAGTCCACTTTCCACTTCTTATAATCATGATACCCATGACATTCACCAATCTCCGTTTCAAATTTGAGGATGCAATAGACAATTTTATCATAGTTATCAAAATCATGGATCGCTAGGGCTTTTTATATACTACGTTTTATCCCACCAAAGAAGTGGTCAACCTTGCATTCAGGAGTAATAACAAATCTGGAGGTGTATCATGCAAGTATTGTGATGTTTGTCTCATACTCCCTGATATATTCATTTTCTTTTTACTTGAGGGTAAGGGAAAAAATTTCCATTTTAAGATGGAGAGTGTGAGGAAAATAGTTATCAAAAAATATAGAATTAATTCCACCCCATCACTTAGATCTCCCATCAAGATTAGTATTCTTGATCAATGTCACCACTGATCAGATTCTCCCTTCATATGATAAATAGCCAGTGGAACCCTATATTTCTCAAAATATTGAAGGAAGTAAAATATATTCTCAATGTAGTTGATCCATTGTTCCACAATTATGGGATCTGATGACCCAATGAAAGTCAGAGGCCTTTGTCTTATAAAGGTTTCAATCGAAGATTGTTCTCTATTATGGGGATTTGGACACCCCTCATTATCCCTTTTTATATTCAGATCCTGAGTCATCTAATAGAGTATCACCATAAATTTTACAATTCCTTCTTCCATTGGGTTGGGAATCTTGTTGGGGTAGTCATCACATTTCCCTACACATTGATTGTTTAGCCAATTCCTCATTTTTCCAAAAAATCTCTAGAATAAAAGATAAAATTAGGGACGAGTATTTTAAACTATTAAACACATAAAGGGGAATACAATTACATTAAATGGATAATAAATAAATTAAATTTATTCCATTAACTTATGAATTTATATGATCCAATCTATGTTATCCATGATCTATTTCCTAACATAAACTATTTTTGGGAATTTTTTTCTCCGTAAATAATGGTTCTTAATGAGCTTATGAATTTACCAAATAATATCCCTTGGGAGTTTCAAACTAGGTGCACATTAAGGCCCATTTTTTTACCATCTTACCCTGAGTTAGGCCATAGAAACCTTGTCATAGTTTTTTCCACTAGGTAAATCTATGATAGAACCACATCCACTTATAGTATCCATACATGGATGTATTTTCTTGATAAACCACTTAATTAATACAAAAAAAATTTACTTATTCTTTCCTATACTTAGTCATATCCCTAAGGATTTCTCTAGATTTTTCTAAACATGATCCCCAAAATAACTAAATGTTTCCTTTGATACCAACTATAAAAACCCTTATCTTTAATTCACATTAATACATGACATATTACATGAAATTAAGCTTAATATAACCCATAAGATCGATAATTATTCTGCTTTTTGGAATTTGGAACATTAAATCACAAATATTAACATGGGATACAACAACATTATTTTAAACTTCTTTGACATGATTATAATTTTTCAAACGTACTTAAAACTGCATGGGATAACCTAGGGAAATACAAAAAAATGGGGTGAGCTATAAAGCCGAGTAAGGGAATAAAAATGGAATAACATGAATATAATGATACAAGTTAGACAATAGGAATATCAAATGGAGTATAATAAGGAACATGAATAATAAGAAATGATATATCATTACATGGGAAATGTGGCATCAACATAAAACATTGCATCATAAACATAGGTTAAGGGTAAACCTTCAATACATCATGGTGGAAAAAGTCCCATTAATGAATCTAGTTCACTACATATCCTAGCATGATATATCATGATACTAAACATTACCTAATTCATTGTAGCACTATATAATTTTGGGAACACCTATCACTATCATTTCATTCTCATGCTTAAGTGTGCCACATAGATCATAAAACATGGATTCAATCATCATAAAAAAATTCCATGATCATGGAGTGTGGAATAAATACATGTAATTCCCAATTAAATTATTTATAAGTGTATAAAAGTGAATACTCTTGATAATAAATTGGTATGGTATTCACTACACAATTTTTTTGGCATGGATTCTCACAATGATAGTCTGGAAGCATAATAGTGGAACGTAAATGTTCATGGGGTATAAATGAGAGAGAAAGATTACTATCATCATTTAGAAATCATATATATTGTGTTGGTCATGTGTAAAACCACACCACAACATTAGGAATTGAAAATAAAAGGTCATAAAATAAAGAATATTCTTGAATAAAGTGAAAAAAGAGAGGATCTATTATGAAATTTCTATAGCATAACGACATCCCATAAAAACTCATAAGAAGGGTTGATGAGAGGAAAATGTGAATATCATAATTTTTAAATAAAATATATAGTAATGTTTATATGTAATAACATATAACATAATAAGGAAATGAAGATAAAATACATAAAGTAAAGAAGATGCATTAATAAGGAAGAGAAAGGAAAAGATCCAATTCTTAAGTGTTTGACACCAAAATCATGAAATGGGATTCTTTAGAGCTTGGGGGAACCTTGGGAGGATTATAAAGTGAGGAGGGAAGAGTAATAATGTGATCCAAGGATTTTCATTTAAGAGGAATGGGTGATTTGGTGGGTCTATTTAGGAAAATAGGGGGAATTCTTTAATATTTCACAAACTTAGGTTTTGAATTCTATATAATAAAATATTCCAAACTAAAAACCTTACCATGGTTTTTGCCCATTTTTTCTACCAAATGAGAGTGTTTTAAATTATTCTATTATTTAATGGGATGAACATATTAAAATAATTACATTTCATATATGTAAGGGAGTCACACTTTTAAATAAATGAATTTAAAATCTTAAAATATATTATATGTTTTAGCAGATTCATAAATGCTTTATAAAATTAAACAAAAAAACATAAAATCACATTATTTTAAGGTTAAAAGAAATATTTTTTCTATAATACCCAGTATAGTATTTATTACATAATTATGATATCAAAATATACAAATTATATTTATATGGTATTTGATTTATACCTGAAAATTCGAAGGGCTTAGAAAATTTTGAAAAATACAACATTGGATAATTTTGAAATTATGATATCATAGATAATATTAATTTTATATAAATAATTTTGTAAATATATGAACTTTCACTTTTAAAATAATAAATAACATTTATTGGGAAATGTTGAGTTTTTAACTACAACCGTTTTTGAACCCTTATAAAAAATGACATTTGACTTCATAAGAAAAATATAAAATCATTTATATTTAATAAACATTATTTAATAATAATATCTTATTAAATTATTATTTTTTTCAAAAATTCCTTAAAAAATAAATTCCTTTATTGAATTTGAATATTATCTGAAAATATTATTTTTTCTTTATTGAATAAAAATAAAAATCATTTATGAAGTCATAATAAGACGTAAATATAACCATTATTCTATTGAAAATAGAGGTTATGTATTCATAGAATTAAGGACATGATATATATCCTTTTAATACACTAGTAAACACCCTATGAGTAAAGGGCATGATGGTGATATTTATACGCGGTGGTTCAGTGTGTATGGGTTGGGTCATGATCTCGGTGAGCTTCAACTCCTCCCATAAATAGTTCCACTCATTCTTTTGTTTTTTGATCTTAGATTGGTCTTGGTCAAGGGAAAATACCATAGATTTTATCTCCCTCAAAAGCTCTGATGAATGGGATTCATAGGGTACAATCTTTTTGGTTGAGACCCTTACTTCCTTTTTCTATGTCAAAAGGCATTTTTAGAAGCCTATATTTAAACTAATCATAGGATCACTATTCAATGGATATATTATCCTTAGTAGAGATAAATAATGGTCTTTTAAATCCAATAGTATAAAACCAAAGAAGGGTATGTTTTTTCTATATCCATATTACTCAATGAGACATTAAATCAAAAGGTGAATTTTAATTTATACAGTTTGGGTCATTACAAATTCCATATTTCATTTTGTCAGGAACATATAGTTGCATTGCAATAAAACTATCAAATATATTTTTTCTACCTAAATAACACCAAGAAAATGTCTAACATACAAATAATTCCAATACCATAATTTAAAGAAAATTTATCTCTTCTTCAAACCTAATTTCACAGGGTTTTTCAAAAATGGTTTACTAAAAATAGTGTCAATATATTTCACTTTATCGAACAGATGATCACCCATTAGTAGAGATGGTATTGTAATTTGTTTGATACTCCCATAAAAAGTTGTTGTCTATGATCGGTATTTATGCCATTGAGGTAAAAATTGTTGATGTCCTAAAAACACAATATTCAAGGAATGTTTCAAACAAACTAAGTGAGTGAATTCGTCACAAATGGGACACCCCAATATTCCATTAATGTTATAGCCTAATAAATTTACATAAGTAGAAAATTCATTTAACATCCCTAAAAATATGGACCTCGATGTTAATTATTCACTTCTGTGAGTGTCAAACATTATAACTCCTTTATTCCACATCGATTTCAGATCTTTTATCAATTGATCCAAATAGACATCAATATCATTATCAGGTTTCTTTGGTCTAGATATAAGTAGAGACAACATAATGTGTTTTTGATTCATGAATATTCATCATAGAAAGTTATAATTTACCCACATTAAGGTCTATGTACTGTGAGTACTACTATGTACAACAAAAGTATTGATTCCATTTGTAGATAATGAAAGATGAAATTTTCTTGGATCTTTTTTAAATTTAGGACCCTCGTAATCAATTTTCTTCCATTGGGGAGAATTTACTAGATGACATAGGTTATTATCTTTAATTATCATATCTCCATGCCATGTAAATTACCTCACTATTTTCTAAAATTTATATAGTATTCTAAAACATGGAATTACATTATATTACCCTAAATATTTTGAAGGAATTGATTAATTTTTCATGTATCAATTCATGCCACACTTACGTCATTTTATGAATGAATAGCGGTCCTTGAGAAAAAATATGAAATCATTGGACAAGAATTTATTTTTTTATAGATCATACCCATTGAAAGTATAATTAGTTTAGCATCATATGTTCAACATATAAGTTCACTTTCTTCTGGAATCATATCATTTAGGAGACCAAGTCATTTTTTAAAGCTTGTGTTGCCCAATACACTTCCAAATTTCAAATTAAATAAGTTCAATACAGCTGAAAATGTTGTGTATTTAGTAAAAATAGTATACAATGGTCACTTATCAAAGTTATTTAACTTATCGAAAAACTTTGGAAAATCAATAAGTTCATATTAAATTTTGCTTATCATTTCTTCCATGTGATCTCCATCATAATTTACATTGGTATTCATATCAAATGATCCATAAACTATAGTATCATCACAATTAGTGTGAACGTTAAATTTTTAACCCTGTTTAGTCCAAAATTTATAGATTTTATCTATTTTGTGACAAAAAAATGTTCTTATAACTCTTCTGGACTAATTTTCTAAAATTACAACAATGTAAACACAAAAAAAATGATTTGAGACGGTTCTTATGCATTATCTATTACAAAATTCATGAACTATTTAAATCTATATTCTGAATATTTTGTCCCAATATTAGTGTACAACCATTTTTGATTAATATACATCCTATTCAGTTTATAAAATAATATTTTTTTATAATAAATAAATATATACACATAATATAGTCATTATAAAAGGTGAAAGTTAAAAATAATTATAATATGGGGAACCTAGAATTTCATTATTTCAAATAAATTTACTGGGATTTGAAGGAAATGTGTAATTGAATTTAAGAAAATAATTACTCCACTATGGAAGGTGTTATCCTTTAAATTCATCCAATGGTGAAAGTTATAAACAACTTACATACTCATTAGCATCATCTCCCAAACAGTTGGTATTGCATTTTGTAATTTAAGACTCATCCCCCATATCTTGTGGACATAAAACTATGTTTATTGAACTAATATAACCAAAATTCATCCCATATAGGCTACAAGTGATCATTTTGGATTTCTACTGCTTAGATTAGTTCAAGAAACATAGAAGATATTGGGGATGAGTATCAAGAAACAAATTTAGATAATAATTTTTTAGGGGATGGAGTTGATGAGGATGAAACCAAACGTTTCTTATCTTAAATAATGGGGGTGCTTATAATTTTTCAGATTTTAATTCCTAAAATAACTAAAATAATTAAATAAGTTTTTTTCTTATCAAAAATAATAATAAATCATATAGAATAATGAACATAGAATCTAATGTAATTTTTAAATCTAGAGTCTTATACATTTTTAAGAATATATTTTATAAATATAACTAGAATAAAAGTTTTCCTCATAGATATAGATCAAGTGTTCTATATAGTTAAGATATAATGGCAGAGAATAAACATTACTCTTGAGTTGAACCCAAATGGAGTGAAAGACCTAGAAAGTAGAAAAATCCATATCGTGAATTCACATATTTGAAATCATTTACTTTTATTATAGATAGATATCGACATAATAGAATTCTAAAAAATATATATTATGGGGTTAACCATAGATGATGATCTCATGTTATATAAAGAAGCATTTTTTTAAAAAATATTTTTCATTCTAGAAAAAATCTTTTAATAGTGAAATAGATTCAATTATGAGAAATAATACTTTCATCTTTACAAATTTACTATAATATTCAAATAATATTGGTTATAAATGAGTATTTAGGGTAATTTATGACTCCAATGATAACATTTAAGTTTTTAATTAAATATTAGTATTCAAAAGTTTCAACAAAAATGAAATGGATTGGTTATTTTGATACTTATACTCATTTAGTTCAAATCCATTATATATACTACATATTGTGACATCTTTTCAAATATTAAAATAGTTGGGATTTAAATTTCTTTTTACTTATTTATCCTCAACTTTGGAGTATTGGAGATGTTGACTATAAATAAATGTTAATCCACTATCCTTCTTCAATCATCGACTTCCCTTCGGCTATTTTTGGATTGAACATTTTTGTTTCCAAAAACACTATTACATAGTATTAATCTTGAATTGCATAGTTTTTTTACTCTTATTTCCAAAATATGGTGAAAATTATTTCTGTATGTTATAGTAAAATATTTAAATTTCTATTAGACATTATTCATTCTATATTCTATGGTTCAAAATTTCTGTAATTGTAATTTGTTATTTTATATTTAAAATTTACTAATTTATTTATAGTTCCTAATGTATTTTTCTATAATTTATTAAATGTATTCTAATTTATGATTTCCAATATCCAAAGTCTCATAAACATGTATGAATACACTATCTATATATTGTTTGAAATTACATGCACTTGAACATAATTCTATGATGATCTTATCAAGATTATTGGAAAATAATTTTTCATATAATATTTTCCTAATGAAAGAGAATAGTGCAGCACCGTTAGGGAAGTAATTATCTTTGAAATTTCCCTTGATTTTATGAAAGAGGACAATTTATAACTTCCAAATTGGGAAAAATTGGATTAATGGTTTGTAAATGAATTATTTTTTATATTATAATATTGTTTTAGGGATTTTTTGTGCAAGATTCAAGATCCATTTCTATGGACTAATTAAGGTTCTTATTAATAAATTTCCATTTTTTATTCTAGATATAAAATAAAAATAGGTATGTGTACAAATATTAAAACATTTAGATGGATTAGTCAATGGTTTTCATGATTTTCTAAAGTTTTTAACAAATTTACTCAACATTTGGAGTTTTAATGTAATTTCATTTCTCTTTAATTTTAATGGGTTATAATCGGAAGATAAATTTAAACTTTTGAGGGTGGTGTGGAAAGGTTCATAGATATATGACTAAATATAGTGTGGAGGTAGGTCCACCTAAGCTCAATTTTAGATTATTTTTCACATTCCACAATTCAATAATTTATTTTCATTCTTTTTCTTCGATTTTATTTGATATTTGATAGAATTTTTTGAATCATTTTCAAGTGTTAGTGGATCTTCTCGATTATTCATGGGGTTGTAGTGGAATGAATTCAATTGGTCTCCATTGGTTTCATCATCATCCCCTTTATGAGATTCATATTATTCTTTTATAATGGATTTGATAGATGGTGCTGCTTTTGTTTTTCCTTTGCAGTTTGTTGAAGGAAAAACTCATGGTTAGTATACCAACTATGGATATGCGGCAACATGGGTTCCCATTTTTGATCTCTTTTCACAATCACTTAATTTTATGTGATGTGATCTTGTGTTAGGTTTTGACCACCCAGGCATGGACACTTCAAACCTTTTCTATTTTAAAATATGTTTTATTATTATTAATGAATATTGAAAACATATCTTATTTATCAATATTTATATTTCAATATATAGTTTTATATCATTTCAATCCTATATTCAACACGTTTTCAACTATATATTCATACATTATATAATTCATGCAATTATAGTATGCATTTCTTCTACTTGAAATTTGTATTCCTCCCATTCCTCTTCTACATTAAAAAATTCCAGTGTTATGAATATAATATGCATACATTTTTTGAAATCACATACACATGTATGAAAATTTTCTACATAAATTGATTTAGTACACCTATACACATAAATTCACATATATAGTTATATATAATGCTTCTAGATATATGTATCACCCCCAGCCTTCACTCCATTTCCATGTGTCATGAGTAGTGCACTCACTTCATTTATTTTTACAATTTCCTCCCACTCTCCCAACGAGTGACACATCATTCATAGATCACCACCATAATATTTTAATCAATTGAAAGAAAAAAAATTATTTTAATGATCATGTCGTGAAAATACATGGGTTGGGTACTAGTTATGATAACTGGGATATTATTTTCTTTTAAATTAATTAAATCATTTGTGTTCCAGTTCGCTGGCTGGGGTGTTCCAAGAGAGACTCCCAAGGCAAAGCGAGGCCCGAGCCCGGTGAGTGCCACGGAGGGGGGAAGTTTCTTTGCTCTGGTTTCGGGCATTTTGGGTATTTTTTGTAGGTTGTTTGTTTTGGTTTGAAGTGTTTTGAGGCACTGTTGATGGTCGAGGATGCACTGAATTCGATTGATGATTTCCATCGACGGGGTTTTCCGATGAGGCATGGATGCTTTTGATTATTGTGCGAGATGAATTTGTGGTTCTGTGGTTCTTTTTTTAGGTTATTTCGATGGTCCTGCAGGTTATTTGGTGATATGCCAGTGATGATGATGAGTTTTGCTGAGGGTTCATCCCTCATTAAAATCAGTGAGCGGTGTTGTGGTGTTGTTGAAGGTATGACGACGCTGGTTGAAGGGTTTTCGCCGATGTCCTAGGTTGCGGCGATGATGGTGGTTGTTCACCGATGGTTCGGCTTACGCTGAAAGGGTGTGGCTCGTGGTGGCGTTCTTCCTGATATGCCTCGGTACTCGTGTTTGAAATGATGGCATGGTTTTTGAATTTTGAATTTGGATGGTTGAATATGTGGTTGGGATGTTTGTTTGTATTTTGGATCATTTTCTGTATGGTTACCGGTAACCCATAAACCGGATTTGAGAAAATGAAAAAAAATGATTTCCAGCAAGTCAAAATACAAATAGAATAAAATGATAAAATCATTCTAAAAAGGAAATTATTTGAGATTTATACTAAATTAGAGAATAATGAATCAATACAACAAATTTATTCTGAAGATATAAAAAAGAATGATCATTACCAGGAATGTTCGGATGAGGCATGCCTGATCCCCAAAATTTATTAATAAAAAGTAAAGGTGCATAACAAGAGGCAAAGATAAGCAGAAGAAAAACTACATCACATCAAAACCATAACCCTCACCATCACCATAGTCTGAAATTGCATCAGCATCACCAAAATATTCCATGGAGGATTATTATAGGGAAAGAACATTGTTTGGGGGGAAAATTCCTCATATGATCTAATCATAAAGATATATCTACATCAAAATGGAAATATACCATCTATTTTTGAATATAATTTGTGTGAAAAAAAATGTTTTCATGTTCACTATATATTTGAAATGTAAATTATTAAATAATTGGTTGATGATAACTTATGAAGGACCCTCCACTATATCCAAGGGGGATAGTAGAAAGTGTATAACTAGTTTTCTTCAAATAAATCCCAACCGATTGATACTGTAACGTCCCGGACCCGGGTGTCATGCAACGGGTGCCCCGAGCTCGGTTCGCCATGTGACCTCAAGTGCATTTCCCCAAATGCCAGAGGCTTCCGACTAGCAGCGAGGGCCCAGGTCTGATAGTGGGGAAACTATGCCCTCATTCGTCAAAGTGTAGCACAACAGAATACCAAAATAAACATACAAAAAATAGCGGAAGCAGTAAACATACACAACTGAAATAACTACAGTAGTGGATATAACCAACAGTATATAAGTGATGATTCTACATGTTTTCAGTTCTAAGAAAACATCCAGAACCTGTTATACATCAATACAGTACAGTAAACAGTAGAGTACAGCAAAACAAAGCAAACAGCTAACAACGGCATCGCGAGCCTAGGCTCGGCCCCATTCCCTCCTACTCCTCAGCAATAGTCAAGTACCTGTATAGGGACTCTTTCCCCTATCTACACCTGTAGAAACGTAATCTTTTTGGGCCGAAAAGCGTGACCCAAACAGAGTGTGAGAAATATATCTCAGTAGGCACCCACCAAAGGCTCGTGCCCAACTACGTGTAAGCATGAAACAACAGTGTGCAGTAGTAAAATGCATTAAAGTAAGTAGTACTCAAAAGTAACTGATTACCAGTTATATTTCCATTTTATTATCCATTTAATTCATTCAACTTAGTAACATTCTTGTGCTCAACAGCACTAAGCCCTCAGGCTAACCAGAAGCTTTCCCTTAGGCTTGCCCTCAGGCCATACAGAATCCAACCCACAGGTATTGCCCTCATGCGTAACAGAAATTCTCACCCTAAAGCATATGAAGTGTCACCCTCAGGCATAGAAGTCAAGCCCTCAGGCACGAAAGGTTTCCCTCAGGTGAAATAACCACAGCCCTTAGGCTAAAACAGTCACGCCCTCAGGCTAAAACATTACAGTGCCTACAGGCTAATCACAACAACGCCCTCAGGCTAAACAGGTAATCGGGCCATGCCCAATGGTAAACAAGCAGTAACAAGAAAATCCTCTCAAGGAAATTCTACAATTACTACATTAAAGGAATACCCTCGGGTATCCTGGCCAAACAGCTAAACAGTGAAACACACCCCGAGGGTGGTTCCGGATCCAAGAAACAATCCCAACCATCATTTCAATATCATAGTTTAATCACCTATGAAATTCTAGGCATTAAACATAGCAACGACATCATCCACACGATGCCCCAACATGGGTTCGTGGCACAAAAATCCACAAAACACACAACAATTGGAAAACTAAACACAAAGCCACCTACCTTATACACCAACGAACGCTATACCCGAACACCAACTCCAGAAACGCCCAAGAACAGCATAGATCTGACGAAGAACAAAACTCATTCAAATGTAAATAACTTACTTTAGGAGAATAATTGGCAAGAACGGTACCAGGAGAGGATAGGGCTTACCCGTGCGGTTCCAACAAGATCGTTCGAAGCCGAATTGGATTCCAGATGAAAGCCCAGTGGATCTTCAAAGATTTGGCCTCCGCCTTTGGCTCTAAAATGGATCAAGTGCCTCCTCTGCCAAATGAGGAGGCTACTGCCTGTTTTAAGCTGAAAAAACAAAGTACACGGTGTGTACATCAAAGTACACAGAGTGTACTCCCTTCATTTAACTGTTCAAATGGTGGCACCGCCACACTGTTCATTCATCGATATGAGTACACAGCATGTACTCTTGAGTACACGGTGTGTACTGTCGCCCAGCTGGAGGTGACGCGACCGCCTTATTGTTCAATCCTGCCAACTGACTACACGGTGTGTAAGGTACCCCTACATGGCGTGTAGTCGATTCCTACACCCTTCGTCGCTGGCATGGCTACACGCCCCGTGTACTTATCCCTACATGGCCAAAAGTACACGACGTGTGGATAAAGTACACGGCGTGTAGTTCCAAAATTTAGGATTTTTCCCCATTTTCCATATTTTCTCAAAAACACTTAAGGAAAAGGAAAAGAAGAAGCCCGTACCTCTAAAATAAGAACCGGGTTCTGAAAAACTTCCCCCCTTATAGCAATTTATCCCCAAATTTCTCTTCCAAGGGTGGCGAAGAGAAATCTCATAACAGCACTGGCCACTGATCACGTACGTCGGCCTCCCGCTCCCAGGTCTCGTCCTGCACTCGGCCATGCTGCCATAGCACCCATACGAGAGGAACTGACCGGCCTCGGAGAACCTTCATGCACCTATCAACGATACGGATCGGATGCTCCTCAAAGGACGCATCATGCTGAAGCTCAACATCCTCTTGTTGAAAGGTGTGAGACGGGTCTGAATGGTAGCGACGCAACTGAGACACATGGAAGACGTCGTGCATGGCTCGGTACCGATGCGATAACTGCAACTGATAGGAAACCATCCTAACTCTCTCCAGAATCTCAAATGGTCCCACATACCTTGGTGAAAGCTTACCCTATCTCCTGATCTGTTTGTGTGACAGCCTCGGCGAAACACGCAAGAAAACCTAATCCCCGACCACGAACTCCAAAGGTCATCTACGACGATCAGCATAAGACTTCTGACGAGACTGCGTGGTAGCCATCCGCTTCCGAATCAACTGGACCTGCTCAGATATCTCCTGCACAAGTTGTGGCCCCAATAAAGCTACCTCACCTTCCTCTAACCAGCACAAAGGTGATCGGCATGGCCTCCCATATAAATCCTCATATGGTGCCATATCAATAGTTTCCTAAAAACTATTGTTATAGGCAAACTCGACTAAGGGTATATGCTTCTGCCATGAGCCTCCAAAGTCTAGGACGCATGCGCGCAGCATGTCCTCTAGCACATGTATCGTCCGCTCTGATTGGACATCTGTCTGAGGGTGGTATGTTGTGCTCAGAAGCACCAGTGTACCCAGCGCCCTCTGAAAACTCTGACAGAAATGAGATGTAAAGAGGGCGTCCCTATCTGAAACGATAGAACGAGGGAACCCATGAAGACGTACGATCTCTCGGATATACAGCCTTCCAAGATTGTCCACCCCAAAGGTCTCCTTGATCGGAAAGAAGTGAGCTACCTTCGTGAGTCTGCCCACAACAACCCACATGACGTCATTGCCTCAAGGTGACCTTGGAAATCCTGTCACAAAATCCCTCGTGACATCATCCCATTTCCACTCTGGGATGGGCAACTACTGTAACAGCCCAGCTGGTCTTTGATGCTCTGCCTTCACCTGCTGACAGGTGGAACACCTTGTAACAAAACCATCTATCACTCTCTTCATACCCGGCCACCAGTACTGACGCCTCAAGTCACGATACATCTTGGTAACCATAGGATGAACTGCCCAAGCTGAAGCATGAAACTCCCGCATCAGCTCCTCGCATATATCCCCTGGAACCCATACACATCCATGGAAACACAAAACCTCATCATCGCCTATCGTCCAACCGGGAGGAGGGTCCTCACTTGACACCGACTCCCGTAAAACTAGGCCTTCTGAAACCGATATATGCCTCATCCTCACTCTGTCCAGGAGGGTAGAAGTCACAGCTAACGAGGAAAGATAAGTCTTCCCCTGACTGTCATGCACCTCCAGATGCATCTCAGAGAACAAATCCATAAGCTGCCTCTCACCACTGGCCTCCTGCACTGCATGTATCTGAGTCTTCCTGTTCATGGCATTGGCTACTGCATTACCCTTACCAGGTGTATAGGAAAGCTCAAAATCGAAGGACTGTAGGTACTCAACCCACCTTCTCTGCCTCAGATTCAGGTCACACTGAGTAAAGATATACTTGAGGCTTTGGTGGTCGGTGAAAACCACAAAATGCTCTCCCAACATGTAAGGTCTCCAATAGCGCAACGCATGAACAACTGCAGCCAACTCGAGATCGTGCGTCGGGTAATTCCTCTCATGTGGACTTAACTACCGGGACCCGTACGCAACAACTAGATCTCCTTGCATCAAAACGGCCCCCAACCCAATCCCTGATGAATCACAGTAAAATGTATAGCTCTTCCCCTACTCTGGGAGTATCAGGATCAATGCTGATGTCAACCTTCCCTTCAGGTCCGGAAAAGCTGTCTCACAAGCTTCTGACCAAACGAACTTCACACCCTTCTTAGTCAGACCTGTCAACGGTGCTACTAAGCGGGAGAAGTCCTGTATGAAGCGTCTATAGTAACCAGCCAGCCCTAAGATACTTCGTATCTCAAACACGTTCTTAGGATGCTCCCAGGAAACTACTGATCTTACCTTCTCCGAGTCTACTTCAACTCCTTCTCCAGAGATGATATGACCCAGGAAGTGAATCTGGTCCATCAAAAAGTGGCACTTTGTGAGCTTAGAATATAGGCGATTCTCTCTCAGTGTACGCAATACGATCTCAAGATGGGTGGCATGGTCTTGTTGAGTGTGAGAGTACACCAAGATGTCGTCCATGAATACTACCACAAATGAATCAAGATACAGATGGAACACACGATTCATCAGAGCCATGAAAACTGCTGGCGCGTTCGTCAGTCCGAACGACATAACCGTATACTCATATAGACCATACCTACTCCTAAAAGATGTGAGAGGTATATCAGATGGTCTAACGCGCAGCTGATGATATCTGGATCTCAAGTCAATCTTCGAGAACACTCGTGCTCCACGAAGCTGATCAAATAGATCATCTATCCTCGGCAAGGGATATCGGTTCTTAACCGTCAACTGGTTCAGCTTACGATGATCCACACAATGTCTGAGGGTACCATCCGCCTTCTTTGCAAAAAGGATTGGAGAACCCCACAAAGAAGTACTGGTTCGGATAAAACCCTTTGCTTGTTACTCCTCTAACTGCCTCTTTAGCTCCTGCAACTCAGGTGTGGCCATCCTATAAGGAGGAATGGACATCGGTGTTGCTCCTGGCACTATCTCAATAGAGAAATCCACCTCACGCACCTGAGGTAGATCTGAAAAGTCTTTTAGGAAGACATCCCTGAAACGATCGACAACTAGAGGGAAATCTGTGTGACAAGACCCCTGGTCATCTAGATATAAGCTCTCAATCTGGGCTGTGACTCCACCTCGCCCATGATACACTGGTCCGGCTCGACTCGCCCGAACATCCCACTCGCCCTTGTATAGAAACTCCCTGCCCACTGGTGACGTGAAACACACCCTACGACAATAGCAGTCTACAAAGGCTCGAAAGGGAACCAACCAGTCCATCCCGAGAATGACGTCATAGCTCGTCATCTCGAGGACATTGAGGTCCCAAAGGAAGTGACACCCTCCAACCTCAAGGGGCACTCCTTGCACTGACGCACACCAACCGTCCTAGTCCCCAACGGAGTGTCTAGCGTCAATATATCAGAATAAGTATAAACACTGAGCCCAAGGCTCTCCACAATGGGTACAGATATGAAACTATGTGTAGCACCCGTATCAAAAAGTACTGAAGACAAGACAGAAGCTACTAGAATAGTACCTCTGACTGTAGAAGGTCCAGGATCCTGCTCCTGTTCGGTCTATTGCACTGCATAGGCCTGCCTAGTGCCACGACCCTGCAACACAGCCTGGCTACCCTAAGCTGTCCCGCCCTGCTGCCTCTGTGATCCTGGTGTCTGGATAGCACAGCCACGACCACTATCTCTGCCTGCATGCCCTGACGTATTCTAGTTCCCTGACTGGTAATAAGCCACTGGTCCTGCTCCCGCACGCAGAGTCTGCATAGAACCCCTCTCACTAGCCAATGGTAGAAACGCCCTACAAAAGCACTGCAGATAACACATCTTTCCGCAAGATCGGCACTCCACTGGGTCTCATGGACACTGCGGCCTCTTGTGCCCCTCTCTTCCACACTGGTAACACCTGATCGGGCCACCTGAAGAAGCTTCCTGGCTGGTACTGCTTCCCTGAGAGAATTCTATCTGTCTCTTCCTCTTGCCAGTATAAATAGTACCAGTAAATGGTGTTGAACTTCCCTATCCCACACCACTCGATTCCCGCAGGTTCCTCTCTGTAATCAATGTCTGGTTCACAATCGCATGTACAATAGGAAACCTGAAAACATTCACCAGCACTCGGATGTCATACCGAAGACCATTCTCAAAACGGCTGGCTCGCAACGCCACATCACCCAGCAGCACGGGTGCAAAACACTGAATCTCTGTAAAACGAGCAGAGTAGTCCATCACCGACATAGCTCCATGATAAAGATTCATGAACTCTCGAGCTCTATCTTTACTTAGCGTCTCGAGAAAGAAGAAGTCATAGAAGACTGCCTGAAAATATTCGCACGCCATGTCCCTGTGATGCTCTGACTGGGTGGTAACATCTCACCACATCTTGGCGGAATCACACACCATGTAAGTCACGAGGTTGACACTCCACCCTGGAGGCGTCTCTAGATGCTCGAAAATAGTCTGCATTGATTCTAGCCAAGACTCTACAGCCTGTAGTCCTCCATCCCCTAAAAACGTAGGCAGATGCTGCTGCTGAAAGATACGCGTCAGCTCGGCCATAGATGTGGTAGCCTGCGGTGCTCCCTGAAAGGTCTGCATGAACCGCAATAAGCCTTCACGGAACTGCGCCTCCGCGCCTATGTCCGGTATAACATCTGGTGCCGCATCTGGCTCTATTGTTAGATCAACTGGTATCCCATGGCCCACCATCTCGGGAGTATAATCGTCGCCGCTCTCCTGGAGAAAAACTCGCGGTCATCTAGGTGGCATGACACTACAAGGTCAAAAGCATGCCTCAGATTCAAGATTATTAAGACTGAAATGAAGGAACCAGCAAGTAAAAAGAGGAAGAAGTCATTTCAAAATTTGCAAAACGAGACTACACGGTGTGTACACTAACTACACGGCGTGTACTTGACTTCCTTTCCCCTGCCCGGGTCCTTCTACACGGCTAAACCACACAGATTCCGTTCAACAAAACTACACGGCGTGTATAATATCTACACGACGTGTACGATGTTATTTTCTAACTGGTCGTGTCATCTGTGACACGGCCGACTACTCGGCTTTACACTACATGGTGTGTTATACCCTCACACGGCGTGTACACCACCCTGTTTCCCAGCCACATGGCTAACTCCACACGGTCTGTCCTCGGACAAGACTACACGGTGTGTCCCACAGGTACACGGCGTGTTAAGGGATAGGTGAAACTGGCCCGTGTTGTTAGTTACACAGTCGAGTCCCCAGGTCACACTACACGGCGTTTCTATAACTGAAAAGGCGTGTTATGTCAAGGAGTTCATCGACCCGTGTTGTTAGTTACACGGCCGGACTCCGGGTCACACTACACGACATGCATAAAAACTACACGGAGTGTTTTACCCAAGCCCTTCCCTACCCCGTGTCGCCACCCACATGGTTTGTGACACGGGAAGAGACTACACGGCGTGTACTCTGGGTACACAGTGTGTACTCAAAAAGTTCATTTTTCTTCCTGAACAGAAGAACACACAGGGCGTGTATGAGGTCCTACACGGCGTGTATTCAGGGTTTTCCGAACAGTATGCCTCAAAAACTTCCCCGGAACCTAGAAAATACTAAAAACCAACACCTATGTGTCAAATTCTGATCCGTGAGGGCCCATACTCCCCACGAATCATAGTTTGACACCTTATCTATTTTATAACCAATAAGCAGTCAATGATCCCCCAAATTCCGGTCAATGGGGGCCCATACTCCCCAAAAACCACATTTTGGCATCCATTCTATAAACAAGCTCAAACAAATATACCATATCACAAGGTAGGTATTTATCAAGCAGTTATCACAACAGCATGCTTTATTAGCACAACAACTATCACAACAACATGCAAATTTCTAATGCACCTACATGGCATGGAAACTATGCATGGCATGTTATATCTAGCATGTGCCTATATGATGCATGAGACGGCATACCCTCATCTCATTGGGTTACAACTAAATAGAACTCACAGATAAAATATAAACAGCACAATCCAAGTGCGTCACCCAACGGTGAAAACATATCAACCGTAAAATTGAAAAATCAAAATAATGCAAAATACGAGGTAGACTTTCTTTTACCTGTACACAGGTTAGCTACGCCTGGGCACAGATTATTACCAACTACCATTCTGTCATATCCTTGACTACGGCTCTAAATAGTAAGTCAAATAAAAGAAACTCCTCGGATACCACTTCGTAACATCCCGGACCCGGGTGCCATGCAACGGGTGCCCCGAGCTCGGTTTTCCACGTGACCTCATGCGCATTTCCCCAACAGCCAGAGGCTTCCGACTAGCAGCGAGGGCCCAGGTCTGATAGTGGGGAAACTACGCCCTCATTTTTCAAAGTGTAGCACAGCGGAATACCAAAATAAACATAAAACAAACAGCGGAAGCAGTAAACATACACAACTGAAATAACTACAGCAGTGGATATAACCAACAGTATATAAGTGATGATGCTACATGTTTTTTGTTCTAAGAAAACATCCAGAACATGTTATACATCAATACAGTACAGTAAACAGCAGAGTACAGCAAAACAAAGCAAACGACTGACAGCGGCATCACGAGCCTAGGCTCGGTCCCATGCCCTCCTACTCCTCAGCAACAGTCAAGTACCTGTATAGGGACTCTTTCCCCTATCTACACCTGCAGCAACGTAATCTGTTTGTGCCTAAAAGCGTGACCCAAACAGGGTGTGAGAAATATATCTCAGTAGGCACCCACCAAAGGCTTGTGCCCAACTGCGTGTAAGCATGCAACAACAGTGTGCAGTAGTAAAATGCAATAAAGTAAGCAGTACTCAAAAGTAACTAATTACCAGTTATATTGCCATTTTATTATCCATTTAATTCATTCAACTTAGTAGCATTCTTGTTCTCAACAGCACCAATCCCTCAGGCCTACCAGAAGCTTTCCCTCAGGCTAAAATAGTAAACCACGCCCTCAGGCTTGCCCTCAGGCCATACAGAATCCAACCTGCAGGTATTTCCCTCAGGCGAAACAGAAACTCTCGCCCTCAGGCATACGAAGTGTCGCCCTCAGGCACAAACTTCAAGCCCTCGAGCATGGAAGGTTGCCCTCTGGAGAAATAACGACAACCCTTAGGCTAAAATAGTCACGCCCTCAGGCTAAAATAGTACAGTGCCCACAGGATAATCACAACAACGCCCTCAGGAGAAACAGGTAACCAGGCCATGCCCAACGGTAAACAAGCAGTAACAAGAAAATCCTCTCAATGCAATTCTACAATTACTACTTTAAAGTCATACCCTCAGGTATCCTGGCCATATGGCTAAACAGTGAAACACACCCCGAGGGTGGTTCCGGATCCAAGCAACGATCCCGACTAGCATTTTAATATCATAGTTTAATCACCTATGCAATTCTAGGAATTAAACATAGCAACGGCCTCAGCCACACGATACCCCAACATGGGTTCGTGGCACAAAAACGCACAAAACACACAGCAGTTGGAAAACTAAACACAAAGCCACCTACCTTATACGCCAATGAACGTTATACCCGAACGACGACTCCAGAAACGCCCAAGAATGGTGTAGATCTGACGAAGAAAAAAACTCATTCAAATGTAAATAACTTATGTTAGGAGATGAATTGGAAACAATGGTACCAGGAGAGGAGAGGGCTTACCCGTGCGGTTCCAACGAGATCGTCTGAAGTCGAATCGGATTCCAGATGAATGCCCAGTGGATCTTCAAAGATCTGGCCTCCTCCTTTGGCTCCAAAATGGCTCAAGTCCCTCCTCTGCCAAAGGAGGAGGCTACTACCTTTTTTAAGCCGAAAAAACAAAGTACACGACGTGTACTTCAAAGTACACATCGTGTACTCCCTTCATTTAACTGTTCAAATGGAGGCACCGCCACACTGTTCATCCGTCGACATGAGTACACGACATGTACTCTCGAGTACTCGGTGTGTACTGTTGCCCAGCTGGCGGCGACGCCACCGCCTTACTGTTCAATCCTGCCGACGGACTACACGGTGTGTAAGGTACCACTACACGACATGTAGTCGGTTCCTACACCCTTCGTCGCTGGCATGGCTACACGCCCTGTGTACTCATCCCTACACGGCCCAAAGTACACGGTGTGTAGTTCCAAAATTCCGGATTTTTCCCCATTTTCCATATTTTCTCAAAAACACTTAAGGAAAAGGAAAAGAAGAAGCTTGTACCACTAAAATAAGAACCGGGTTCTTATAGATACAATCAATTAAAAACTGAAAGCTTCTAGTTCTGGAAAAACTAGATAACATGTGGTTCAAAATAATAAACCATGGTTTATGAGTCATTTCATTTTCTATAATAAATTTTGACATAATTCATTGGATATTTTGTATAATTTATAAATTATAAAGGTATAATGGAAGGCTATTTTTAGGTGTAAAATGTCTCAAATGAAGAAACATCCATGGACAATGAACACACATATGTTAAACTCAATTAGAGTTGAAATTATTAGAAATATATGAGGTATTTACAATTGGAGTAGTCAAAGTGAATAGGCATGCAGGTAAAAATCATTCAACTATGAAAGTAGTGATGATTAATAAATAGTAGTTGATAATGAACAAAAAAATTAAAAAGATACCACTAAACAAGAAAAATGAGTGAGGAGAAGGTTAAAAATTAACATACCTTGGATTGAATCTTTGATTCATTCGAGAGAAATAGAGATATCACCTATGAAAGCCTATATTCATTTGATCCTTGAATTCTTTGAGACTTGATAAATTTGAGCCCTGGATTTGACCATTGGATTCATTCAAGACTTGATTCATGGTTGGATTCATCAAGGAGGAGCGACGGTAGAAGGTGGCTTCTGCAGATATCTTGAGAAATTATGACGGATTTAGTTGTGGTTGGGGTTATTAAATAGATCATGACACTTTTTTCAGTGCTTCTAAAAAGTGATCATAAAGATTCCTTTTATCAATGCTATTTTAGTATTGATAAAACTCCCTCTTTATTAGTGTAAAAACATTAGAACTAATAGAGGATTTATAATTATAAATATAAATAAAAAAAATGTAAATATATTTATATAATTATATATTTTTTATTATAATTTTATAATTATTCGAATATATAATTATTTATTTATAATTATATAGATACTTTTTAAAAAAATTATAATTATTTATTTATAATTATAAATATATTTATATCATTATATATATTTATATAATTATGTATATATAATAAATATATATAAATATAAATATAGTAAACATATTCATTATTTAAATATATTTATTATAATTTTGTAATTATAGATATATTTATATCATTATATATATTTATATAAGTATATATATATTTAAGAAATATATTTACGTAAATATATAAATATTGTAAATATATTCATTATGAAGATATGTTTAGTATAATTTTATAATTATTTAAATAAATTTATTATAATTTTATAATTATTTAAATATATAATTATAGAAATAATTTTTTTTAAATATAATATTTATATATTTATATATTTATATCATTATATATATATTTATATAATTATATATATATATTAAATATATATAAATATAAATACATCAGATATATTAATAATTTAAATAAATTTATTATTGTTTTATAATTATTTAAATATATATAATTATTTATTTATAATTATATAAATACTTTTTAAAAAAATATTTATTTATTTATAAATATATATATATATAAATTTATAAATATTAAAAAATATATTTATAAATATATTTATTTTTACATATTTACAAATATACTTTTAACATTGTTAATAAATAAATAATCTTAAATTCATTCATGTAAAAAATGAGTGAAATTAAATAATTAAAAATGAGTACACTTTAAAAATTTGAAAAAATGAATAAGTTTTATTAATTAAATATAAATTATGAAAAAAATGTGGATATATACAAAAATAAATATGAATACATATTAAAAATATTAAAACGTAGTAAATATATATATAAATTATATAAAATTATTAAATTCCAAAAAAAAAATTATAAAATAAAAAAATTTCTAAAAAAAAATTAATGCCTAACTATAATAAAATTAAAAATAAATAAATACAATTTAGTGATTAAAGATATAATATATTAAATGTATCATTATATAATTAAATAATGAAATGAAGAATATACTTTGAATAAATTATGTAAATATTAGGTGTGTGTGTTTCTATATATGATTTTATTAATTGCGTTAATATTTTGGCGTGTGAATTGGTTTAATTATTTAAATGGAAATTGTTTTATGAGTTGGATGAACTCATGAAGTACGAATGATTGTGAAAAGATGAATGAATGGTTTGATGCATTGATTATGGTAGTTGTCACAACCCGCCTTCACCAAGATGAGAGAAGGGACAACAGATTGTCAGACCCTTCCTTCTTTAAGTTGAAGGAGAGATAATGACCCCTGAGACCCGCCTTCAATAGGTCACGGAGTGGTGACTAGCACCAAGGGTATATAATCACATACAAGATGGAAGGCATTACCCTTTTTCTTTAATCGGATCGGGAGATAAGATAGTAAAACCCAACAACACCAAAACTGGGGGTAAAAGTAAAGCCAATAAAACTACCCTCATATGCATGTTACAAAAGTAAATGCCACAAAGTACAAGAAGAATACAAAGGTAAAGTACCAAAGAAAAGAAAAAAATAGCAACTACAACCATCCCAACGTTTGAGTTAGTATGGCCCTGCACGATCCCTGAAGTCCTCCTAGAAACCTGAAAGTAGTTTTATATACGTAGGGTGAGAATACAAGTATACTCAGTAGGGAAAACCAAAGACTCTCGTGCACAAGTCGGGAGGCATTCTAATGTCATGTGAGAAAAGAGATAACCAAAGCACCTAGTAAGGAAAACTATCCACCCAAGCCTCACCAAGGCACACTCCCCAAATAACACAAGTCAAGTAATGTATAGTAATATCACATCGATGTTTGGGTACCCCGCACCACTTTCCCACTGGTTATTGAACACATCCTACGCATCGAACCAATCCTGCCATTCTCATCGTAGTCCCAATGCCACTCCCCACCCGCACACACCTAGGCTACAACCACACATCCCACCTTCAAACACCTGGGCCACAATCACCATCCCGACCGCAAACACCAGGGCCACACTCACCATACGTAACCACACCTGCAAACACATGGGCCAGAACAACTACTTCCACGCCCGAAGACACCTGGGCCTCATTCCGAAGATTCTTGGGAAACAACCTGCCCGCACACACCTGGGCTAACCACCACAACTACCCTTCCTGAAGAATCTTGGGCTATAATGGACCTCAGGCCATCACATCCTACCCGAAGAGTCTTGGGCTATTCGGGAAAGGGAGCAGAAAAGGAGTTAATAACCATCCACTCATAGGAGAGTTGGGAAAACACCCTCCCCCATGAAAGGGGGGTGTTCGGCACAAAGTGCACAACTTGGGTGGGGCATGAATAAGAAACATAAAACTAGAATTATATGTATAGTTAATAGAAACTCATCCTAACATAGGGTTTCTAAATCTAACCTAAGCACAAAAACACTCGTTACCATTCATTCATAAAAGAAAAGCACAGCACTCACGGCCAAGTCCCAACTCAATCCCAAAACCAATTCCCCATTTAAACCATTCTTGTTTTCATGTTCAAGTGATCCCATTTAGGTGAATTCTACAATACTCAGAAACTAACAGGCATAACCACAGGCCAGAGAAAGAGAAACACCCAAATAGCAATTTAAGCATTCACACCCGGTTCTCTTGTGAAGTCACAACAACAAAGGGATCAGTGAGATCCCTCAAAGTACTGGAACCAAACCAAGCCTTGAGATACATCCCCACACAACTTCAGATTCCCAACCAATGACCATTCCGCAACAGAGGATCCCATCCTCATCTACATCACTCCATAAGCATCGATCAGAAGAAACAGACATGCTACTAAGACAGAACAAGGAAGTTTCCAGACTCAAGTCATCATTCACAAAATTATCTTCTTTTTGTTTGGTTAAATGAGGTTATCACACAAGGTTTTTTGTTCCCTGTACATTCATTTAATCATCCGAGTTTATGTAATTAACCAAATTACCTTTTTGGAGCCATTCAATTATCACAGAAGACAAGGGTTCATTAGTGCCAAGGAAAGACCACCAATGACCATGATTTTTAGTGAGCATAGCCCATAAAGTTCACAACATATAGAAATTATAAAAGAGTACAACAAAATTGTCAAACACACCCCATCATTCTTTAATAGTCTATTTATTATCTTTTTTAAGGTTTGGTTTCATCCATTCCCATAGAAACAGTAGAGTACCCACCCCACATGATACACATTACGGAGAGATGAAGGAAAACCCTACTTGGATGATTAACGGTGAAGTCTTTCTCCACGCACCGAGAACTGAGGATGCATGGCTTGCAGGGGAGGAACTCTGGGGACTCCAAGGATGAGTGAAAAAACTCCAGCACAGGTGCACCACAATCCTCGAGAAGGAGGGACTCTAAGCGCACCAGGGAGAAGAAAGAAATACAGCCAAAATGGGAAGGAAGAAACTCTAGAGTGATATAAAGATGAGATTCTATTGTTATGGGATAATGAATTTTTAACCACTTTAAATTCATATCATGGTTTCCTTTGTGGGTGGGAGGTTATACATGATGGGATTAATTCTTATTTAATTATTCCCATCGGGGTGGTGGCATAGCGGCTGGGCAGAACTGGAAGGTACAGGGAAGGGCGTGACACCGAGAAAAACCACACGTTTTGGTAAGTAAAGGGTTGCCCGACTCTTGGGGGATTTTTGATATTATTTATGGGATTTAAATTTCTTTGAAAGTGTAAATAAATCATCTTTACGTTAAAAGATATGTTGCAAGAGTGGAAAGAGTCGGAAGTCAGAAAAAGAACGAAGACCCCCGGTGAGGACATGGTGCTACTGTCACGGTGCCACCTTCACGGTGTCACCATCACGGTGCCACTGTCACGGCGTCACCCTCACGGTGCCACTGTCATGGTACAACCGTAACCGGTTCCCCCGTGACTGGTGCCACCGTTTCTGTGGAGCCGTGTTTTGGAAAAGTAATGGATCGAGTGGGTTTGTGCCATTACATCGGATACCTCTCAAACTATTCTAACCCTCAAGAATCAAAACTAGACCCGAAGAAAAGAGGGGTTTCAAACAACCACCTCAAAAGATTCCTCTCAGGAGTGAACCTCATGGACATCTAGGAATACCTCTTTCTCAAGTAACCAGACAACATTCGAGGGTCAAACTGTCCACTCAAATGGGTTAGTGAGTTTCTTCCTCCATGTCAAGATACTATCTGCTTTGGGTGGCACTGACTCACATGCACGGGTTTAATCGCATCCACCTTAATGTGTCTTTATTTGGGATCAGGTCCTCCCCTCCCCATAGTCAGGAATCTTCACACGCATCCACGAAATAAGGAAAACCGCACATTCTATAGTTAACAAAGTAAAGAGTTCCATCACAACAAGTACAAACAAAGAAGAACAAAACTCAAAAAAGATCTTGGTACTGGGCATGAATTTGTGTCTCATGTTCCCAGGTACTTTCCTCGAGCCCGCCATGCCTCCACAACACACAAACCAAAGGAATGGTCTGTCCATAGAGCACCATCTTCTCACGATCCTCGATCCTCACTAGTCTTTCCACAAAAGTCATGTCATCCTCGATATCCAGGTTTCCCCAGTCAAGGATGTGTGAAACGTCATGTATATACTGTCGGAGTTGTGACATATGGGATACGTCATGTATTCTCAGTAGCAGAAGTGGTAGTGCTACCTGATAATCCACTTCTCCAACCCGCCACAACAATTAAAAGGGTCTGATGAACCATGGAGAAAGCTTACTCCCCCTTCCGAACCTCCGTTGTCCACACCGAGGGGAGACCATCAAGAATACGTGGTCCCCGATCTCGAACTCCAAGGGTCTCCTCCTATTATCGGCATATGAATTCGGTCGGTCCTGATCCGCCTTCATCCTCTCCTTTATAATTTGAACCTTCTCTGTCATGCTCTGCACCACTTCCGGGCCAAGAACACCTGTTTCCCCAACCTCGGTCCATCACACGGGTGAGCGACATGGAATTCCATACAAGGCATCGAACGAAGTCATGCCAATGGTAGAGTGATAACTATTATTGTAGGAAAACTCTACCAGAGGCAAGTATCGCACCCAAAATCCCCCAAAATCCAGAATACATGCTCGTAACATATCCTCCAATGTCTGGATGGTGAACTCTGTCTGACCATCTGTCTGGGGATGTAAAGTTGTGCTAAGTCATAACTGGGTGCCAAAAGCATGCTGCAATCCCCTCCAGAATCGTGAGGTAAACCATGCATCCCTATCCGAGACTATGGACCTTGGAACTCCATGAAATCATACCACCTCATCCTCATACCTCCGTGCTAAGGCATCCACTACACCTGACTCCTTGATTGCCAGAAAGTGAGATGATTTCATTAGCTGGTCCACCACTACCCAAATAGTGTCGCAACCTCCTTGAACCTTGGGTAGCCCTGTGACGAAATCCATCGATATGTCATCCCACTTCCACTCGGGAAAATCTAAAGGTTGTAACATACCACCTGGAACATGGTGTTCAGCCTGCACCTGCTGACACACTAGGCACCTGGCCACGAACTCTGCCACCGCCCGCTTTACCCTAGGCCACCAAAACTGACTCCTCAGACCTTGGTACATCTTAGAAACTCCCAGGTGCACTGCTAGTGGTGAGTTGTGTAACTCACCAAGAACCCTCTCGCGCATCACCTCTGGAACAAACAACTTCCCTCAGAAAAGCATCTGATTCTAACCATCCTCCATCCACCCTTCCGGAGCATCGCCTTGGTTAACCCGGTCATGCATCACTTCACTCTCTATGTCTCCCAACTGAGACTCCTCCACCTGCTGTAGTATAGAAGACTGCACTGTCATCTGATACAGGCAACCTCTACCACCATCCATCCTTGCATCCAGGGGTTGGGCAACCAACTCCCCCATCACCTTCCAAGAATCTACCGACTCTCGAACCACATCCTTATACGACTTCCTGCTCAAGGAATCGGCCACCACATTCCCTTTTACTGAGGTGTAGGAAATCTCGAAGTCACAGTCCTGAAGGAACTCCATCCACCTTCGCTGTTGTAAGTTCAGGTCCCGCTAGGAGAAGATATACTTCAAGATTTTATGATCTGTGAAGACCAAGAAGCGCTCCCCTATGAGGTAATGCTACCACAACTTTAGTGTGAACATGACTGGCACAAGCTCCAGATCGTGGGTGGCATAATTACACTCATGGGGACGTAACTGTCTAGATCCATAATAGATCACCCCTTGTTGTTGCATCAGCACACACCTGAGGCCTTGTCCTAAAGCATCACAGAATACTTCATATGTTGCCCCTTATTCTGGAAACCTCATCACTGGGGCACTTACCAACTTCTCCTCCAGATAGCTAAAGGCTACCTCACACTTCCCCTCCCATACGAAAGTCTGTCCCTTCTTGGTCAAAGTTGTCAAGGGTGCTGCAACTCGGGAGAAGTTGGGTATGAACCTCTGGTAGTAACCTACCAGTCCAAGAAAACTATGAACCTCTGCCACATTCTTGGTTTCTACCCAAGAAACAACCACCTCTACCTTCGATGGGTCCACCGCTATTCCCAGCTCAGACACCATGTTCCCAATAAAGTGCACTTCTCGTGTCGAGAACTTGCACTTGGACAACTTCCCATAGAGTTGGTGTCGTCAGAGGACCTCTAAAACCGTTATCAGGTGCTCAGCGTGATCCTCCTCTGATCATGATTAGATCAGGATGTCTTCAATAAACATGACTACGAACAGATCCAGGTATTCCCGGAATATGGAGTTCATGAGCCCCATGAACACAGCAGGAGCGTTCGTAATGTCGAACGACATGACTACAAACTGAATGTGTCTATACCTACACCTGAAGGCAGTCTTCGAGATGTCTCCATCCTTCACCCTCAACTGGTGATATCCTGACCGTAGGTCAATCTTAGAGAACCACCCTACTCCCCTCAGCTGGTCAAAGAGATCATCTATCCTCGGGATGGGGTAACGATTATTAACTGTTAATTGGTTCAGTCTCTGTTAGTCTATGCACAGCCTGAGACCACCATCTGCCTTATTTACAAATAAGACTAGAGCACCCCATGGTGACGCACTTGGTCGAACAAAACCTTTCTTCATCAGATCATCAATATGAATCCGCAACTCCCGTAACTCAGAAGGTGTCATCCGGTAGGGAGCCATTGAAATCGGACGGGCACCAGGTTGCAAGTCTATCTCAAACTCAACATCACGCCGAGGGGGTAGAGTCGCCACATCTTTAGGGAAGACATCCATAAACTCACTGACGATCCTTGGAACTTACACCATTTATGCATCCACCAACTCCATTGATAGCTCATCTAACAAGGAAAGGAGGGGCTTCTCTTGCCTGCTACGTTTCTCGCAACCCTGCTCGCCGATGTAAGTTACACATCAGCTTCCCAAATCTGAAAACATGACCCTTCCTCGGAAGCAGTCAATGATGGTACATATAGAGAACTTCCATTAAATTCCTAGGATGACATCGTATGGATGTATATGCAACAGTAGAATATCCCTAATAGACTAATGTGGCCCTATTATCAGTTTACACCCTCAGAAAACATAAGACAATTTGGTCTGACCTCCGACTAGTGTGCTCAGCACCAGGAGCACTGGAAGTCTCTCAGCGTCTAAACCCAGAGCACGGGCCAGACTGGGTGCAACAAAAAAGTTCGAATCTCCTGTATCGAACAAGGCATAGGCAAGAGTACTAAACATGCTGATCGTACCTCGAACGACTTCTGGCCCTGCTGGAACTGCTGTATCTACGGCGTGCAACTGCCCACGCCCAGCTCCCCTACCCCTAGACTGTCGGCCGCCTCCCCAACTGTGCCCTGTTCGAGGTCCCTGAGGAGCATCCTGAGGTCGGCCTCATCCTGCAACGCCTTCCCTTAGAGGAGCGGGAGCTTGCTGCCCCTGCTTCTGCTGCTGAAAGGGCCTAGCTGGAAACTACTATTGCTAAGGTGGGCGTTGAACCTGCCCACCCCTGTCATATTGTACTCTGTCCGAACACTGATTCTGAAGGTTCCCATGGCTTCCAAAGACGAATAATCATTCTTTAAGTGAGAACATCCCATACAGTTCACAACATATAGAAATTATAAAAGAGTACATCGGAATTGTCATACGCACCCCATCATTATTTAATAAATTGTTTATTATCTTTGTTAAGATTTGGTTTCATCCATTCCCATATAAATAGTAGTGTACCCACCCCGCATGATACACAGTAAGGAGAGATGAAGGAAAACCCTACTTGGATGATCAACTATGAAGTCTTTCTCCACGTGCCGAGAACTGAGGATGCGTGGCTTGTTGGGGAGAAACTATGGGGACTCCAAGGATGTGTGAAAAAAAATCCATCACAGGCGCACCACAAGCCTCGGGAAGGAGGGAATCCAAGCGCACTAGGGAGAAGAAATAAATCATGCCAAGAAGGGGAAGGAATAAACTCTAGCGTGATATAAATATGAGATTATATTGTTACGGGATAAGGAATTTTGAACCTCTTTAAAGTCAGATCGTGGTTTCCTTTGCGGTTGGGAGGTTACACACAATGGGATTAATTCTTATTTAATTATTCTCATTGGGGTGGTGGCATAACGGCTGTGTGTTAAACCATTTCTTTTAAACGGATGAAAAACACGCAACGGGGGTAGAACTGGAAGGTACGGGGAAGGGCATGACACCGAGGAAAACCACAAATTTTGGTATGTTAAGGGTTGTACGAGTCTTGGTATTTTTGATATTATTTATGGGCTTTAAAAGGATTTGAAAGTGGAATTAAATCATCTTTATGTTAAAGATTTGTTGCAGGAGCGGAAAAAGTCGAAAGTCGGAAAAAGAACGAAGACCCTCGGTGAGGACATTGTGTCACCGTCACGGTGCCATCGTCACGGTGTCACCCTCACGGCGCCACCGTCATGGTGTCACCCTCACGGTGCCACCCTCACAGTGCCACCATGATCGGTGTGCGACCATCACAGTGCCACTGTAACCGGTGCCCCCGTGACTGGTGCCACCATTTCGGTGGAGCCATGTTTTGGAAAAGTAATGTACTAGGTGGGTCCGGACCATTACAATAGTGGATGCATTTTTCAGTTTACCTTCAATCCTAATTCTATAGGACTCCATTGAAATTTCTACTCCATGGGTCTTGTTTATGGTAGTGGATTCCTTGGATCAATTTCATCCTTGGATCCTGATCTCGTAGGATTCCTTAGGCCTTTATAGCCCTTGGATCCATCTTTCTTGGAATCACTTGGACATGGTATGTTGACATACTCCCGGGAATCCAACCAAGTCATTGTCGAGATTCCATTAAGATGCTCCTGGGATTCTATGTGGATTAGTCTTCTATACCTTGGATCCGACCCTTCATGGTTTGACACTTTAAGTTACATGGCGCGGTTTTTTTGGATAACACTTGTTTATATAGAGTGTCTAGTATGGATATTAGATACTTGATTATATTGTGTGACCATGGTATATGTTATACACCTGGTTACATGGAGTGGTAATTGTGGATTTTTTTATATTCTTGTAGATAGCCCTTGTATGGGTATTAGTTTACAGATGTTAGACTAGATAGTGTCACTTTTTTATTTCTATTTACAGTTTCCCTTGTTTATAGGATCTTGACCCTTGTTTTTATGGAACTTTTTTTGGTTGGATAGTACCACTTGATTTTATCACATATTCCTTGGGAACATTTCTTTTAGTATTTACATACCTATTTTATATATTTTCACACTGACATTGTTTATTTTACATAGAATTCACTTGTTATAGTCATTGTTGGTGGTGGTGGTGGCCTACTAACTGTTATCTCACACCCCTTTCAAGTCATCATTGGGTACACAGACAAAACTCTTAGATGCATGTATGAATCGGGGCAAGTTCCCATTATATGATTATTGATTTGATCATTTCTTAAGAGTAAGGGAGCACAATACTAAGATTGGATTTTTATTCTAGTTGGGATAGTTCTTTTTTGGTATTTTTTTGCTTTTGATAAATGTATTTCACTATATTCCAATATACCTTTTTCATTCTTTTTATAGATATGACATGCTCATCATATTATATATGAGTGCTTTTGGTTTATTTATTGTACACTCTTCTAGATGTTTATCTTTGATCTGATTTTATTATGCATCCTCTGTTGATTATTGTGATTACTACTATTGTGTTACACTGTAATATGAGGGTATAGTCTCCCAAAAAACACTCCCTAGACTCTTTCTACTATTCAGAAGCCTCTAGCATACTTGGAGACATTCTTGAGGTCGTGTGACCCACCAGATTGGGGCACCGTTTATTGGCTCCCGGGTCAAGATGTTACAAACTCTACCACCACTTATTTCATCCCCGGCCATCAAAATTTCATCCTCGAAACATGATACATCTTGGATAATCCTGGTCGTATCGCCAAAGGTGATCTATGAAACTCATGAAGGACTCCCTCATGCATCACTACCGAAACAAACAACCTCCCATGAAACAACATCTCGTTCTGATCACCCTCTAACCATCCCTATGGATAATCATTAGAGACAACCTGATCACACAACATCTCTTCCTCTAATTATCCCCACTAAGACTCCTCCAACAACTTTATCATAGAAGACTACACTATTATCTGAAATAAACATACTCTACCATCATCCACCCTTGAATCTAAGTGCAAGACTTCCAACTCCTCCATTATATTCCAAACATCCTCAGACTTCTAAACAACATCCTTCCATGACTTTCTACTCAAAACATCAGCAAAAAAAAACCATTTTCATGAGGTGTAGAAGATATAAAAATCATAATCTTGAAGAACCTACATCAATCTCCACTTCCAAAAATTCATATCATGTTGAAAAAAGATATACCTAAAACTATTTAGATCCATGAAAGCACTCCCTCATGGGGTGATGTCGCCACAACCTTAGTACAAACACAACTAATGATATCTTTAGATCATGGATGGAGTAGTTTTACTCATAGGGGTGCAACTACCTATATCCATATCATATCACTACCCTTTGTTGTATCAACATGCATCCCAATATAAAAAGTTAAATTTCAAAAAACACCTTAAACATCACACCCTCCTCAAGAAATAAAAGCATTTGAGAATTGACCCACTTCCAATTTTGGTAAGAGAATGATGCATAGAATTGATCACTATACAAAAAATCTTAGTCCTTCCTAGTCAACACTATCAATAGGGCCCCAAATCAAGATAAATTAGCAAAAAATATATGATAATACCCTACAAAACAACGGAAACTATGAACCTCTACCATTTTCATGGGTGTTTCTCAAGAAAAAACTGTCTCAACCTTAGACGGGTCTATTTTCACACCTTGTTGAGATACCACATGCCTAAGGAAATTCACCTCTCATGTCCCAAACATACACTTGTAAAACATTTCATATATCTAGCAGAATCAAATAACCTACAAGAAATCTCTGAGATGATCAGCATTCTCATCCTCTAACTTCAAGTAGATCAATGTATTTTTTCTGAACATGACTACAAAATGGTTATGGAATTCCTGAACACATATTATATGAGCCTCATGTACACAGTTGGTGTGTTCATGACACCTAACGACATGACTATATACTCAAAGTGTCCATACCTGTATATGAAAGTAGTCTTGGAGATATCGTCCTCCTTCACCCTCAACTAATGATACCCGGACCACATATCGAACTTTCCCCACTTAGTTGGTCAAAAATATTTTCTATCCTCGAAAGATGGTAATAATTCTTGATCAGTACTCGATTGAACCTCTAGTGGTATACACACAACCTCATACTACCATTCTTATTCATGGAAAAAAAATTTGGATCACTCCATAGTGACACATTGGGCTAGATAAAGCCCCGCTATATCAAATCATCCACCTGAAACCTTAACTCACGTAAATCTAAGGGCTTTATCTAATAAAGAGCCATCAAAAATGAAGATTCTCCCAGATGAAACTTAATCCCAAACTTGATGTCGTATCTAGAGTGTAGGGTCATAAGATCCTTCGGAAAAATATTTAAAAAAATTCCCAAACACCTTGATAATATCCAATATCCTAGTTTCTATTGATTCTAAAAAAAATTCCATCAATTAAAGAAGGGTCTCCAATCATTGACTTCCAACATGAGAATCTTGATTGCCAATGAAAACCACATATTGGACATACACATCTAAGAAAAAAACTCTCCTATAGAAGTATTTGATAACAAAATACCTAGAATGAAACCAATTGATACCAATAATGATGTTAAATTACTGCTTCTAAATCAATAATAGATCCCCATAGGATTTATGTATCCCCATCATTAGTGTACACCCCCATAACACATCAAACAATCTAGTCTAGCCTTCGATTGGAATAGTCAATTCCATGGGAACCGGAATCCTCTCTACGTCTATCCCCATGTAATGGACTATAGTGGGTGAAAATGGAATAAGAAGCTCAAAGATAAAAAATGTTATAAAAAAGACAATAGTAAAAGTTGGGAATGCCTCAATCAATCTCTGGCCCCTCTGGTTCTGTTTCCTCCACTACATGAAACAGACCACAACCAACTCCTCTACCTCTCTATAGATGACCACCTCAACGACCACACTTGGGTCGAGGTCCCTGAACTTACATAACATCCCAAGGTTGTCCTACACCTACTATATCAGCCATCAAGGGAGCATAATATTGTTTCCCCTACTACTGAAATAGCCTCACTGGAAACTTCTACTAAGGCAGGAACTGAACCTAACTGCCTCCACCAAACTAAACCCAAAGAACCAGTGTTCTGGTTCCAGAGATATTCACAGAAACCATATAAAAAACATGCTAGCCTCAATACCCTAGGATAATCATGAAACCCATTATAACCATAATGATAGAAAGGAAGTTGCTGAGGTAAACTCCGTACCAGATGAACCCTTGAAGGACTTAGCACCAGAGACCTACCACTGACAACTCTACTCCACAAAGAACCTTTTCGACTCCCCTCACTACAAAAAAAACATAAATTATCATTTTTTTTGTATTAAATATGTTTTAAAATGTTTCTAATTAATTTATCTATGTTTTTCAAAAACTTTAGTAAATGATGTGTTAAATACCAATTCTTTTTTAGGAATTTCAGTAAAATTTGGCTTTTTTAAAATGATTTTTTTTTACATTCTTAAATTTTTTAAAAAAATTAATTTTTCACCCCGGATCCCCCCCCCCAATATTTCCTCCCTCACTCACCCCAACCCTCTTTCCTGCTCATCACATGCAGTGGCCAGGCCAGCTCCTCACCTACCAATAAATTGTGCTACAAGGGTATTGAACTCAGTACTGATGCCTCCCTCTCTAACAACAATACCAACTCACCTATTAAATTTTAATATATATAAAAATATAATATTCAATATTTATACATAAATTAATATATTTTATTATTAAAAAATAATATATAAGTGTGTGTGTGTTTGTCTATATATATATATATATATTTGTGTGTGTGTGAACATATACTAATATATATCTGTGTATAGACACACACACACACACACGCACACACGCATCATGGGACCCATCCAAGATGATGTCACATCCCTTACGACGAACTAACCTGTGTCGACCCTGAACCAGTCACCCGAGTCGATCTGAGGCATGGCCCGAAGGGCATTCCCGATACCCAATGGATAGAAACTAGTGTCATGCATCAAACCCAAACAATTGGGAATGATTTGGCCCAAAAAATACTAGAAAATAAATAAATTCCGACAATAAAAAATTAAAATAGTAGTAGAAACAAATTAAACTACACATACCTCCATGTGACCTCCAAGGTCTCTATCCTACTCAGAACTAAGTTCACTATGAGAGTGATCAAACACTAGTGAAACCTGAAACTGAAAAGATGAAATAGGGGTGATCACTAAAATGCTAAGTAGGAAATCAACACATATTACATGCCCTTACCTTCCCAAAAATAGTACATTAATGCTAGTTTGAAATACAGTTATAAAAATTGGTTTTCATACTTTAATAAACAATACATATTTTTTTTTAAACAACCCACACCACACCTCTATTTTCAAAAGATGAGTTTACCATTTTAAAAACCAAAACTCCAAACAAGGAAATATTGGCTATGCAAGAAACAAATAAATAGGGTATGCTAAAAATAAACTGACCGATGCTAAAAATAGACTAGTAGTGTGATAAAAAAACAAAATCCGAGAGATACGGACAAGAAAAAAATTAAAGTTTCCATGGGAGATCATACACATCCCTAGAATACCCCTGGACGCACTCAGTTCAAAACTACCTGTCTATGTATGGTGAATCCCCTAAGTCAATAACCAACTGGCTGCTCTAACCTAGCCTCACTAGTGGAAAATCCCTCCTGGCATGTCAACTATTCTAGGAGGGTACCAACCCATATAATCGGGGTTGTTCACCAATATCACTCAATCTTATAAAATACACCTAAGAACTCATGGTAGATATAAATAAATTGTGTATGTAGGAGGACCTCACATGCTTGACTCACATTACATACTACCACCACACTTGCCTACCCAAAACACAGACATCGCCTATACGATAACCCAAAAAGGGAAATCCTAGATTGGGGTTCCAAATACCCCCCCCCCCCCACACACACACACAGTTATATCACATCAAATAAGGTGCCAAACGATCCATTACTTTATTTAAACATTTGAATCATTTCTTTGAAAACAAAAATTTTGTTAGAAGGGCCTTTAGTTTTATATAACCGAATTCGTTGACCAAAAACATTTTCAAACTACTTTTAAGACAAAATAAATAGTACTTTTACAAATATAGTACAAACCAGGCCTTTATTTTTATGCACATGAACACATTTTCCAAAAGGTTTCCAAATCATTTCTAAACCATGGGGAATATTCACAAGTTAGTCAAAGATTCCAAAAGAACTTCCCTATCATTTAAAAACAAAAATTCATATAAAAAATAGCAACTGATTCTAATTCCAAACATAGGATTTTAAAACCATAATTTTTAAATTGAAAAAGGGAACCAATAATTATTAAAAGGTCAGAGAAGCATTTCAGAAACATTGATTTAAGGAAAAAACTTTTTAAAGTGCCATCTTCATTTGAGGTCACATCCATGTGTGAACTTCGTGCACCCTTGGATGTGCTTATATACAGGGACACCTCTTAAGATTCTAAGAAACATCCAAAACTCTTTAAAAAATAAAACACACACCAAAATCCCTCCAAAACATGTTTATCATCAGACACCCAATTTAATAACCTCTTGCACAATTTATAAAATATTGTTAAATGACTCAACTAGGGTGTTCACATAAATCACACCCAATGTTTCATGAAAACCCCATATTATAACTAAATGCATAACAACCCTTTTAAAATCTACTTTTTCACCCCATAGATAATTTAATAAACCAATTAAACAATGTAATAATCAATTTCAAAGTGGAATGGAAAGGCTTTACAAAATGGATACACACAAATTAATGACAAAAAAACCAATTATGGGTTAAAAAATTATCCAATCTTTACAAAAACCATTTTACCACACACACATAATTCATAAAACATACCATAAAGAATAATAAAGAATAATATTTTCATCAAACAATATTTAAGCAGGTCAACACTTCAAGACGTACTCTTAACAAATTCTAATTATTTGAAAACACCATATTAACCTAACTCCATACATCAAGGAGGTGAGAATAATATTTTAAACATTATCAAAACAAGATTTGACACATAATCAAACACATTGAGCATGTAACACATGGGCATAGACAAGAAAATACGTGAGAAGCTAGTTTTTAGGAAATTTTACGATTGAAAAAACACCAACATGAGCTAACAAAGAGTATTATGGGTGTGAAAAACATGTAAAATAATTAATTGAAACTATACAAGCATTAAATATTTCTTCAGAAAGGAGAAAACAAGGATTTTCCTACCTGAAACACATGTGAACATGATGACGCTTTAGTGAAAGGAAGAACAGACCCCGAAGACCAATCTATCTACCCCAAACAAGGAGAAAAATCAATATCCCTATACAAAAAACTCAAGGGTTCTGCCAAAATTAAGTAAACCCTAGAAAAAAAAGTGGAATACAACAACTAAGAGGAGGAGAGGGATATTAGTAAGGCGGTTCGTGGCCAAAAAGGTCGGTCACGCCAGAGCATGGAAGAGAAAGGGGTTGGGCGGCGTTAGAATGGGGTAGAGTAGGGGGTCGGGTCATGTTGGATGAGGGTGAAGCAGGGGGTTCGGACCACCGAGAGTAAGGTAGATCTGGGAGGTCAGTTCGTTGGGAGCAAGGCAGTCATGAGGAGATAGAGAGGTCGAAGGAGGTGGCGCAAGGGGAGGCATAAGGGGAGGAGAAAGTGGGGGGGAATACAATTTGTAGGTGGAAAAAAAGGGGAGGGGCGCACCATGCGTGGATAAGAAAGGGAGGGGAGGCAAACCTAAAACCTTAAAAAGAAAAGAAAATAATAAATAAAAACTTAATAATAATAATAATAGTTATAGTAATATTAATAAATTTTGTAATAATAATAATTATGTTAATAATAATAATAATAATAATTCCAATGATAAAATAATAATAATAATTCTAATAATAATAGTAATAATTTTCTCTTAATAGTAATAACTATAATAATAATATTATTACTACTAAAATTAAAAATAAACAATTTTAATAATAAATTAATTGTAAATATAATTTTAATAATAATAATTTTATTTGTAATGATAATATTAATAATAATATAATCATACAAATATTAATAATTCTCTTCATAATAATAATAATAATATTCACTTCATTTTTAAATAATAAAAACACTAATAATAATTTAATAATAACAATATTAATAATAATTTTAATAATAATATTATTATTATTATCTACCACACTAATGTTATTATCATTATGGTTTATTTTATTTCCATAAAATTCATTTATTTTAAGCATTAAGAAACCACACGGGCACCTATACCGACCACACGATTACCATCAACTGTGTGGGTGCCCGTGCAACATTCCAAAACCCACCAAAATTATCAATCATCAAAAAAATTAAACCAGCACTCAACCTGAACCATGACGAGGCTAACCAAAGAAAATAAATAGTAAAATAAAATAATTTTAATGGTCAAGGTGTGATAATTATCACCACCACAAAACTTTCTACCCCCAGAAAGTCACCAATCCTAAAGTTAGTCCATAATTGAGTCTATGCCCTAACAGAACCAGAAGAAACACGAAATTTCCAGGGTGACTATTTGTTTCCCAAATCACACCTGACTGATCTAGATAAAAACACAACCAAAAACAAGGGGAAAACACAAGGGGGTTATCCCCAACTCAATAATTATACTATCATGGAAATTATAACCCAAACATACCACCTTGGGGAGGGGGGCTCCATGTGGGGACTCCAAACCGATCTAACCCAAATTATATAGAACGATAGAAATAATTCCACCATTAGAACTAGGATATTTTTTCACACTAACTAAATCCCAAATATTGGGGGAAACTCATGGAAAGAAACTCCAACTAAACAACATACTTGAAGCACCATTCATCTATCTCACAAAACCCAATTATCCCCAAACGAGCACTACTTAACCAAAACCATCCCATACAATGTCCAAACACACTTTAATAAAAACGCATGATTCAGAAAACCATATCCAGAAAAAAGTGGGACTCTTTGGGTAACAATAGAACAAGTTCATCACAATATCTCAAGTAAACTATGGACTTACAATGGGGGAAAACCTCAATAGTAGAAAATAAGAACAAAAAGTCTTTAAATGATTCAACACTAACCTAAAATAAAAATCCCGTACAAAGGCTTCACATCCCTGAAAACTCCTGACTATGAGCGATCTTCACCCCGAGACATTGTTGGGGCTCCAATAACTAAATCATATCATACCTTGTAGTCAAGCTCTAGCACTGTCATAACATAACGTATTCATCAGGTGATGCTTTCTAGAAAACATCTCTAGATGGCCTAGAAAGCTGGAACGATGACACGTCTTCAGAGGGATGTGACATGATGGTTTCAAGTGACCTAGAAGTCCACACTGGTGGCCCACAACTGAATGGTGTGATGAACTGGAAACCAAAACCAATGAAGATGACTCCTTAGAAACAGGTTCCTATGGCTTTCACTCCTCACCAAATGTGGAACCTTCATGAGCAGCAAGATACCCCCAACATCCAAACGCCTATGCTCTAGGGACCAACATAACTATAAATGCTTCATTTACCATCCTCTAAAAACAATGGTACATGGAAGAGATGTCCCCCTCTTTAATCTCTAGAGGAAGACCCCTGATAAACGGTGAAGTCTTCATCAAATCCTATGATTCCACCTCTAGAGAAAATGAAACCAATTCCTTAATGTTTTCATTGTTGGCCTTCACCAACCACTGACTTTGTTGAATACCCACGAGCTCTTCCCTTTTCTTCATCTTCACCTCTTTAGGTATGAACCATCAGATGAAGACATACTTCAAAACTTCCCATGTCATCCCAACTTGTAACGATGGTGGGGCGAACATCTCCCATTAATCAAAATATGGACCTTTGAATATACCCAATAGAGCATGCACATTGATATATTTGGGAGTTCCCAATACCTTGAAGACATTCTCTACCTCTTCAATCCACATAACTACCTCTAATGGACCTCTATCACCGTGAATAATAGACAACATCTGAGAAGGAACAGAAACTAGGCATGACTCACTGGTAGCTTTGGAGAAATTTTTGGGAGGAATTTTATGAACAACATGAGAAAAATAAAATAAAATCCAACATCTTTCTAAAATACAATCAAAATAAATATATCAAGCCAAAACAAATGCTATTAATCCAAACACGTATAAGTATAACCAAAAATCCATCTTTCAAATCCCCATTTACCTTTTATTTTTTTCCAAAACCTCCTCATTTCAAGGTCACTTTTAAAATACCAAAATACACCTTACCAATTTTAAGACCATTTAGTATAAAACATTTTCATTTCAAAACCACTTCCATTTTTAGGAGACACTCACACCAACCGGAATCAAACAAAACCCAAATTTCACCAAACCGTTAGAGTGAGGAACTAGTATCAATGCCCAACTTGGTGACATGGTTGTGATCCATGACTTAGGTAGGAAATAACACTAATAGGAACATAGGCTGGGAACTTGGATATCAGATGGGTCGCTACTCCATGTGAAATAAAAACATGATACTAACTCATCTCTATTGTAATCCCCCAAACCAAAATAAAATTAGAATACTCGAATCTTATACTACACCTAGTAACTGAAGGATTATTGTGAGAAAGAGTTTTCAAAACTATTTCTAAACCTACCTATCAAGTCCCAATAGTCCTAAAATCTATCTACCAAACACCCCAAATATTAAGAACTTATCTCTAATACCATTTTTTCAGGAACCAACCTGGGTCTACCCTGAACAGGTCACCCAAGTTGGTCGCAGCATGGAAAGAATGGCATTCCCGATCCCCAAAGTTGGTAACTAGTTTTGGGAATCAAAACTAAACAAGTGGGAAGAATTTGATAAAAAGAACTACCAAATAAATAAATAAATAGAATAAAAATGAAACTATCATTGGAAAGAAATTAAATTACACATACCTCCATGTGACCTCCAAGGTCACCACCCAACTCAGAACTAAGTTCGCTTTGAGAGCGATACAACACTAGTGAAACCTGAAACTGAAAATATGAAATATAGGTAAGAACTAAAATGATAATTATGAAATCACCATAGAGTCATTACCTTTCACTTCTTGAAAATAGTATACTAATTATAGTTTGAAATGCAGTTATAAAAAATTGGTTTTCACACTTTAATAAACAAAACATATTTTCTTTTAAATCAACCCACACCAAACATCCATTTTCAAAGGACAAGTTTACCATTTTAAAAACCAAAACCCCAAACAAGGAAATACTGGCTAAGCAAGAAACAAATAAGCAGGGAAAGCTAAAAATAAGCTAACCGATTCTAAAAAACAACAAGTAGTGTGATCATAAAAAAAATAAAAATAGAGAGATACATAAAAATAATAATAAAGTAATTATGGGCAATATTAAACATCCCTAGAAGATCCCTAGACACACTCGATCCAGATCCACTAATCGAAATATGGTGAATTTCCTAAGTCAATAACCAACTTGTTCATCTACCCTAGTCTCACCAATGGAAAATCCCTCCTGGCCTGGCAACAACTCTAAGAGGGTATCAACTCATCTAATCGGGGTTGATCAGAAACTTTACTAAATCCTCTAAAAGATTCCCAGGAACCCATGGTATATATTAATAAACTATGTTAATAGTATTCCCTCACATGTGTGACTCACATTACCTACCACCACCTCACTTGCCTACCCCAAACACGGACATCACCTTTTCGATATCTCAAAAAGGGAAATCCTAGATAGGGGTACCCTATATATATACACACACACACACACAAATATATGCTTATATCACATTAAACAATGTGACAACTGGGCCTTCACTTTATTTAAACATTCAAATCATTTATTTGAAAACACAAAAGTTGTCAGATGGGCTTTTAGTTTTACATAACTGGATGCCTTTACCAAAAAAAATTTAAATTTACTTATAAGAAAACATAAATATTACTTTTACAATTCCAATTCCAACCAGTCCCTTATGTTTACACATGTAAAAAAATTCAAAAAGGTTTCCAATTCATTTCTAAACCATGAGGAACATTCACAAGTTATTCAAAGATGCAAAATAGGATTCCCTTTCATTTAACAACCAAAAATATTATACAAAATACCAACTCATTATAATTCCAAACATAACATTTTAAAATCACAAAAGGGAACCAATATTATTAAAAGTTCAAAAAACCATTTCAAAAACCTATATTTTATGAAAACATTATTTAAAGTGCCATCTTCATTTGAGGGCATATCCATGTGTTCAATTCATGCACCCTTGGATGTGCCTACATCTAGTGAAATCTTCTAAGATTCTAAGAAACACTCAAAACTCTCTAACAATCAATTTCACACCAAAAACCCTCCAAAACATGTTACTCATCTCACACCCAATTTAATAACCTCTTGCACAATTTATAAAATTCTGTTAATTGACTCATTCAAGGTTTTTACATAAATCACACCTAATGTTTCATAAAAAACCTATCCTATAACCGAATTCATAACAACCCTTTCAAAATTTACCTTTTCACAACACAGATAATTTAATAAACCAATTAAACAATGTAATAATCAATTTCAATGGGTCACGACAAGGATTTGCATAAGGGATACACCCAAAATCATGACAAACAAACCAATTTTGTGTTCAAAATTTATCCAATCTTTCCAAAAAATATTTTTTTCATCACAAATATAATTCATAAAACATACCTGAAATCACAAGAAAGCATTATATTTTCATCAAAAAATGTTTAATAATGGAGACACCTCAAAACATACTCTTAAAAAATATAATTCATTGAAAACACCATATTAAACTTACTCCATATTTGAATGATGTGAGAATCATATTTTAAAAAAATATCAAAATAATTTTTGACACCTAATCAAACACATTAAACATGTAACACATGGGCCTAAACAAGAAAATACTTGAGAACCTATTTTTAGAAAATTCTACTATCACAAAAACACCAACATAAGTTGACCAAGGGTATTATGGGTGTGAAAAACATGTGAAATAGTTAATTGAAACTATACAAGAATTAAAGATTACTTTGTAAAGTATAAAACTTGGATTCACCTACCTCAAACACGTGAGAACTGGATGACACTTCGGTGGAAAAAATAACACACCCCAAAGACTGATCCTCTTACCCTAGACAATGAGAAAAAACAAAATTTCTATACCTAAAACCCTAGGGTTCAAAAAAATGAATTAAACCCCCAAAAACAAATGGAATACAACAAACCAGAGGAGGATAGGGTTGCCAGTGAGGTGGTTACGGCCGAAAAGTTTGGATGCGCCGGATCAGGACAGAGCAGGGGGTCGGGCTGCGCTAGAACGGGACTGAGCATGGGGGGTTGGGCCGTGCTGGAATAGGGCGAAGCAGGGGGTTCGGGCCACTGGGAGTAGGGCAGAGCATGGAGGTCAGGTCGTCGAGAGCAGGGTTGCCGCGAGGAGGTAGGGAGATTGGATGACGTGTTGCAAGGGGAAGAGCAAACAGAGGGGAAATGCAATTTGTATGTGGAAGAAGAGGGGGTAATTTATGAGGGTGGGTTTCTTTAATTTTATGGGGTAGGGCTTTTAAATATTAGGGAAATGAGTTTGTTTAGAACCACATGAAGTGGCACTCAACAAAAAGTGGGCAAAGCCCCACTTGAAGTGGCGCTTTGACCCCACACCACCCCCAAACCCCATATATATATATATATATATATATTATTTAATATAATAAATATAAAAAAAATACAATAAATACATAATTATATTTTTTATAATAAATACAAAAATTATAAAAAATATATTTATTTATAATAAATATTTATAATAAATATCTAATAAATATAATTATAAGTATTATAATATTATTATAATAACTATACATTTGTTATACATTTATTATAAATTTATTATAAATATTATAATGTTATAATATTATAATATTTATTATAATAAATATCAAATAAATGTATAATAAATACTATTATAATAAATGCACAATAAATGTACAAAAATGTATAATAAATATTTATAACACATTTATATTTATAATAAATACTTATTATAATTAAATATTATAATATTTATAATAATAAAAATCTAATAAATGTATAATAAATATTATTATAATAAATATAAATTTATAATATATATTATAATAAATATTATTATAATATTTACTATAATAAATGTGTAATAAATATTATTTTAATAAATATTATAGTAAATGTATAATAAATGTATAGTAAATATTTATAATAATAAATCTACATTTATTTTATACATTTATTATAATAAATATGTATAATAAATATTATAATACATTTATTTTTTAATTATAATATAATAAATTTAATATGTAATTATTTATCTTTATTATATAATTATCATATCTATAAATAATTATATACTATAATTATATAATTATAAATATACATTTATTTATTATAATAAATATGTAATTATTTATAAATGTAATATACATTTATTTATTATAATAAATATACATTTATATAAATATAAATTTATTAGATATTTATTATAAATGTAATATACATTTATATATATGTAATATGAATTTATTATAATAAATATGTAATATACATTTATTATAACAAATGTAAAATACATTTATTAACTAAATAAATGATTATTTATTTATAAATGTAATATACAATTATTATAATAAATATGTAATTACTTATAAATGTAATATACATTTATTTATATAAATATAAATTTATTACAAATGTAATATACATTTATTTATATAAATATACATTTATTATAAATGTAATATACATTTATTTATATAAATATACATTTATTATAAATGTAATATACATTTATTTATTATAATAAATATGTAATTATTTATAAATGTAATATACATTTATTTATTATAATAAATATACATTTATAAATGCAATTATAAATATACATTTATTTATTATAATATTCATTAATAAATATACATTTATTGATATTCATTAATAATATTTATTAATAATATTTATTTATAAATATACATTAATTATAATTATACATTTATAAATGTAATTATAAATATACATTTATTTATTATAATATTCATTAATAAATATACATTTATTAATTAACATTAATAATATTTATTTATAATTGCATTTATAAATGTATAATTATAATTAATGTATATTTATAAATAAATATTATTAATAAATATTATTAATGAATATTAATAAATGTATATTTATTAATGAATATTATAATAAATAAATGTATATTTATAATTGCATTTATAAATGTTTATTTATTATAATTAATATACATTTATTAATGTGATTATAAATATACATTTATTTATTATAATAAATGTAATATGTAATTATACATTTATATTTATTATACATTTATATAATTATAAATATATATTTATTATAATTAAAAAAGAAATGTATCGCATTTAATTTTTTATATTATATTACACATTACATTTATTTATAATATAATTATATAATTATAAATATAATAAATATAGATATGATAATTATATAATAAAGATAAATAATTACATATTACATTTATTATATTATAATTAAAAAATAAATGTATTATAATATTTATTATACATTTATTGTACCCCTCCCTTTTATATAATTATATATTTAAAAATTTATATAATATTATATAAATACATAAATATATTTATTATATATTTAAATAGTTATATAAAATTATATAAATATATTATATAATTACAAATAATTATATAATATTATATAAATATTTACATAATATTATATATTTATAATTATAAATATAGTTATAGTTATATTATATATTTATATAATTATTTATAGAATTATAAATATATAATATTTATAATTATAAATATAATTATAAATATTTATGTAATTATAAATATTTATATAATATAAATATAATTATAAATATTTATATAATTATAAATATATAATATTTATAATTATATATTATTTATATAATATTATATAATTATAAATATAATTATAAATATAATTATAGATTTAATATTTATATAATTATAAATATTATATATTTATAAATATATATTATATATTTATAATTATAAATATATAATTATAAATATAATTACTAATCTATAATTATATATTTATAATTATATATTTTTAATTATATATATTTATATATAGATTAGTAATTATAGTTTAGTAATTATATATTTAATATTCATATATAAATATATATAAATATAAATATATAATTATATTTATATTTATAATTATATATTTATAATTATATACATATGTAACAATATTTTCATAATTAAATATTTATAAATATATTCATTTTTATATAATTATAAATATTTATTTATAAAGATTAGTTTATAATTATATAATTACAGATATATTTTTTATTTAAAAAATATATATAAATAGATTTATATTTATAAATATTTATTTTTAATTATATATATACATAATTATATTTATACACACACATATATATAACTATTTATAATTATAATATTTATAATATTTATATGTAAATATATAAATAAAACATACAAATTGGAAAAAACCCCTTATATTTTATATAATATAACTATATAAATATAAATAAACCATATATTTTTAACTTAATACATATTTTTTACTTACAAAATAATATATAAATTTATAAATTTATATAAATAATTATATACAAGGTCTATTTCATTATTTTATTATATAATTAAATAAAGTTTATAACTATATAAATATAAATTTATAATTATATAATTATAAATATATTTATAAATATAATTATAAATAATTTAACATTTTTAAATACATATTTATAAGTATGCTTTTAAAATTTTAATTATTTATTTTGTAATTATTTTTTAAAAAAGGGATGGGGTGCAAAAAAACAAAACAAAAAAAGGAAGGGGTGCAAAACAAAAAAACAGAAGAAAAAAAACAGAAAAAAAGGTTGGCAAAGCGCCACTTGAAGTGGCACTAGCCACCCAAATTTTTGAGTGCCACATGAAGTGGCGCTCCACTAACCCATTTCCATAAATATTTTCACCCTAAACCCATTAAAAAAACCTCTCTCGCCAAATTATCCAAAAAGGGGGGGAGGTCACACTGTGCGTGGAGAAGAAGGGGTGGGTAGGCAAACATAAAACCCTAAAAAGAAAAGAAAATAATAAATAAAAACTTATTATTATTATTTTTAATTATAATAATATTAATAATTTTTTAATATTAATAATAATGTCAATAATAATGATAATAATTCTAATAATAATAATAATTCCAATGATATAATAATAAAATTTTTAATAATAATAGTAATAAGTTTTTCTTAATAATAATAACCAAAATAGTGATATTATTATTATTATTACTACTAAAATTAACAATAATAAACTGTAATAACAATTTAATTATAATGATTATTTTAGTAATAATAATTGTATTTTTAATTATAATATTAATAACAATATAATTATTACAATATTAATGATTCTCTTAATAATAATAATAATAATAATCGTAACATTTATAGTATTCACTTCATTTTTAAAAAATTAATAACATTAATAATAATTAAATAATAAAAATATTAATAACACTTTTAATAACAATAATATTATTATTCTCTACCATGGTATAGTTATTATCATTATTGTTTATTTTCTTTTCATAAAATTCATTTATTTTAAGCATTAGGCAATCGTAGAGGCACCCAAACTGACCACATGGTTACTGCCAATTGTTCGGTGCCCGTGCACCAGTCCAAAACCCACCAAAATCATCAAACATCAAAAAATTTAAACTAGGACTCAACCCGAACCTTGAAGAGGATAACCGAAGCCAAGAAATAATAAAATAAAATAATTTTAATGGTTGGGGTGTGACATCCCTTCCCAACCCCACCCACACGAGCTCACCTCCAACATGAATCATGGGCCGAACCTACAGACTATCTTACTGCAACTAGACCAACTCCCCTAAATGGTTTTTTATTATAAAAATATATTATCTTATATATATATATATATATTAATATATTTATGTATTAAAATAATATTATATGTTTGTGTGTGTTTTTATATTAATATATATATATGATTATATTATATATATATATATATATATATGTATATGTTTAAATGTGTGTGTGTGTTTGTGTTTGTATATATATATGTGTGTGTGTGTGTGTGCGTGTGTCTGTGAGTTTATATGTGTGTGTGTGTGTGTTTATATGTATGTGTGTGTGTGTTTATATGTATGTGTGTATATATATATATTTATATGTGTGCGTGTGCTTATATGTTTATATATGTGTGTGTTTGTATGTGTTTTTATATATATGTTTATATATGTGTGTGTGTGTGTGTTCTTATATATATGTTTATATATAAATATATATATGTGACAACCTAAAATTTTATCAATGGAAATTCCCTTATTACAATTAAGTCATATAGTATAATCACATAAAATCACATTGAGAACACAATACAAACTTTATAAATGAAGGATGAATGAAATAAGAGGTATTTTTAGAAGTTATGGAACACATACCAATGAAATAGTAACTTGACCTTTGGAATAGTAATATGGCCCTTAGGAATAGTAACTAGACCAATAGAGTAGTAAACTCACCTATTAAAGTAAAAATAAAATTTGGGTATCATATGATTGAAAATATGATGTATTTGTTTCATGTCATAAGTATATAAATGTATTAAAAATAAAAAATTAAGTGTTGTTATTTTTGTAAGTCATAAATATTTAATTACAATTTTATGATTAATTTAATTATCTAAATGAAAATGTATTTTCAAAAAATTTATTCATAAATTATTATTTTTGTATTTTAGGATTCTAATATAATTTTATGATACCTTAATTAATTCTTCAATGTGTTGTAAAATCAGTTATAATTTTAAAATCGATATTTTCCAAGTAAATGATGATTTTAATTAAAACTATAATTTTAATATTTAGAAAATTATTTTAATAAAATCAAGTTCATTTATCAATTCTACATTTGGAAAAAAATTTATGGTTAATTTTTGTGATTTTTCTAAAATAGTTAATTTTTTTTGTGAATAGTGAAATACAGTAATTTACGATATTTAACAAATACATGAATTATTCAGTCACAGATGAGGTATAGCTGATGTAATCTCATGATCTCAAACAATCCTTCATTATCATAATATATTTATTGATAATTATCAATATATTTGTAGTCTTTATCCAAAAAAATAACAAAATAACAAGAAAACATCCCTCTCCTCCACTATAAATACCACTCCTAACCACCTCTTTACCTCACACCCCTAAAGCCCTGAAGCTTGTCCAAATTATGCCCTAAATTATTCCCAATCTCTCCCCCACTTAAAAGAGCCATTGGTCTCAATGAAATACAAAACTCAAGTTCCTCATGGAGGTTCTCAAGGAGAATAATTCAAGAGGTAAAAACCTTTTTCCTTTTCTTTTAATTGCTTTCTGATTTCTTTTATTTTTTAATTCTCTGCTCACTTCCCCTTATCAATATGGAATGGTAACTCAAGTATCTCACATATAATGTAATTTTATTATGTTAATTTAATAAACCATCATCAATTCTTTCCCCTCCACTTTTATTCTAAAAATGAAAGCATCGTCCATCGGGTGTTAATTTAACACGTTCAAGGATGAAAAATTTTCATTTTACTTTACCGCATCCAAGGATGGTATTAAACCCATTATAATAGTTTAAAAATATTGTAAAATTATTTTTATAACCCTTTTTATGTTCTGTAACTATCATATACACATAATATTAAATAATAAAACAACTCAAGTTTGTTGTGAGAGAAAACCGCACAAAATAATCTAAACGATTATCACTAACAACTTATCTAATGATTCATCCTCAACCCAAATAAAAAAATGAATTATATAAAAATTTAATATTATGTATTTTCATTAATAAAATATAAAATAAATTTTGAATATCTATTCCCATTTTACAGGATCTTTCATACAAGTGAACCAATCATGAAAACCAAAGAAACGAACACTCTCGGACGATGAAATTGTATATTATAACGCAGTAAAAGAGTTATAAATGAACTTAATAAAATTATAGTAAATAAAATACCTTTATAAAAGGTTATGAATAATTAATTAATGGATTTAATTTTATTATTAAGTACATTAATATCAAGTAAAGAATAATTTTAGACATAAAGGGATTCTCTCTAAACCGTCATTTTTTCCTTCAGGTTATGATTTATCTCTCTTTACCCCAATTTAATTCTTATTTATTTCTATTTACTTATTATAAATTTGGTTTATATGTTCCAAAATCATTTATCTAGATCTTATCATCCTTTTTTGATGGGGATACATGTTTTATAAGATTCCATTTTCAATTTCTTTTCGATAAGTGATCCCGGTTAAACGAAACATCTTAAATTCTTACTCATTTTCAAGTACCATCCATAATCTATTTTAATCCCACATTAGTCTTATAAAATAAATAATTTTATCATGAAATATATCTTGGTTCATTTATGTTTTACATAAAATATTATACCTTTTCTGATTTAAATTCTCTTTAACATGTTTCCTTAAACCACACTAAAATGTTTTATTTATAATGTTTCTTAAACACAATTTTTACATGTTTTCACAACATTAGGACATAACTTATCATTATATATGAATATTTTACCTTACTAATTTCCATTTATGAATAAAATTAATTCTTTTATGGACCCCATTATGATATTTCCTTTTGTTATGCCTTTTTCCATGATTATGATACCCAATTATTTCCATGGGTAACCCTTATGTTTTTGTTTGATTCTTCATGTGGCACACATATTCATGAAAATTTTATTCTGGGTATGAATATATAACACTCAAATTCATTGGGTAATTTTTAGTCACTTGAGATGTTTTTTTGGATACAAAGTGAACATAATTCCTTTATGGCACTTTGTCTTCCATATGTAATGGTCTTGGTAGGTAGCCTTGAATCATGATTATATCATGTTATATGTTGTTTCCACATTCCTATTATGTTATGATTATATATTCACATGTTATACATGTTATTATTCCATATGTTTATTCATGTTCCAAGCCTTTTATTTCATATTTTTTTACCTTCTAACCCATGTGTTATGTTTTATTCTTATTATTATTCCCTTAATGGGCTTTTAGCTTATACCTTTAGTTCATGTATTCCCTAGGTTATCCTATGAATATTTAAGAGTTAAATTGAATATAATATCTCTTTATGGATGTTTAAAATAGTGATTTTTTATTCTATTTCCAAGTTTTCAATTTTTGTACCTAATCATCCAAAGACATTGGAATTTACGATCCTTGGATAGTAATTTGTTGGTTAATTATACTTAAATCATGTAAAAATATGTGTAAAAGGATAGGGGTGCGATAATATGTGTGTGTGTGTGTGTGTTTCTATGTGTGATTATGTTTGTGTGTGTGTTCATATATATGTTTATATATGTGTTTGTATGAATTTATATATATATATATATATATTTGTGTGATTATGTATATATTTGTGTGTGTTTGTACATTTTTATATCTGTGTGGGTGTATATATATGTTTATATATGTGGTTATATATTTGTGTGTGTGTGTGCGTGCGTGTGTGCATGTGTGTGTGTGTGTTTATATATATGTGTGTGGTTATATGTGAATATATATAAATATATATGTGTGTGTGTATGTGTGTGTGTTTATATATATAAATATAAGTAAAATGTTGGGGACAATCCCCTTTATTAAAAAAAGAAAAAAAGAGAATACCCCCTTTGAACTAGGATAAGGGAGAACTCATTACAGACCCAAAGGCATAGAGGCACATAACCTTAAATTCCAATGGCCTAAGATCCCAACGGAATAAAACCCATTACAAAACCCACGACACATAGGCCCAAAATACCCAAAGATGCAAAGAACCAAGCATAGTACCAAGGCCCAGTAGATGATTATAGGCCCAACATCTACATCTATACAGCAAAACAAGGACCAAACCACTCCATCTAAAGACCTGAACAACAGCCATGAGTCCATCCATTGAGGCACTCTGATAAAACACATTTTTATTGAATATTTTATTTATTATAAATGATATAATTTCCTCACATTGTGTTAAATATGTTTATTTATAAAATATTTTGGATTAGATCATTCATTTGAAAATATAGTGAAAATTACAGTTTTACACTTTTAAAATTCATTGTAGTATTTCAAACATAAATATTTTAATATGACTTATTTGAACATAAAATTTTGAAACATTTTTCCTCACTTAAATTTATACAACTTCTATTCAGGACACTAGAGATAAAGAGTGCATTGGGATGGAGTAAATGGGCCATTATGTTATTGGTGGTCTAGACACGTGAGATTGGACATCACTTTTGTGTTTTGGCCATATCTTCAACATCTGTGCATGGAGTGAGTCCAAATTTCATAGGGTATCGACAACCCAATTTCGCACATATTAACTTTCTAGAAGGAAATAAAATACACGCATTTTAGTGGTCAATAAGGCGGTGCAAGTGGGATTAAAATATTTGGCAGAATCTCCACGTTCACACTTGAAACCACTTTTAACCTAGCATCCCTTATACTCTATAAATATTTATTTTTCTCATTTTGAATGGTTGGGACGTGAATTGGGAGATTTAAGTCAAAGAAGAATTGGTTTCACCCAAATTCTCCAACCATTGTAAGAGGGGTAGCTCTTGAAGCAAGGATCCCCTCATCAAAGCCTTCTTCTCTTCTTCATGTTGTAATGTTTTCATTTGTGTAATAAACTTCCTTTTTATTCTTTTATTTATTCTCTTTTCTTATGTTTTATTCAATTATCTTCTTCTTTAATCATCCTATTTGGTTTGGAATCAATAGTGGAGATAACATTGGGTTTTATCCTTTCAATCCTTTGCTAATACAAAACGTCTCCATAATGACCACACCGTACATGGAAGAGTAGTTCTCTTAGTGATTGATCTATCTTCTACCCTCTTCATTTAATTATTTTGAATCATTGATAAAATATAATTAACATAATATAATCCATGAATTTAGTTTTTAAATTATAATAAACTAAGAAAACAGTTGAACAATTTACACAAAAACAAGTGAGGTCGAGTATTGTGTAAATTGTGAGAGCACAAACTCAATCGATAAAACAAGACCACATGTGATAAATTTGTAGAGTTAAAATATTATCCCTAAGATAAATTCATCCCAATTTTCTAGAATTGACATGTGCCTTAATTTACCACTGACCATAAGATATCCTTAGAACATCAATCAAATCAGGGTGATGCGATTGCATGTTTTGAAGATAACCTAGGGTTTAATTCTCTTCATATTTTTGGTAAAGTTAATTCTCATAGGTTTCGGGGGTTAACAAAGTAGGAGATCGTAATTAAGTGGATATTAATTTAAATTATAACGATTAATAAGTAAATGAAGAGGTAGAGTTAGATCGATTATGTATTTTAAATATTTTCTAAAAAACATCTTCTTGTTGTTTCTTTTTAATAGAACATCATTTCAAAAATAAAAACAAAAATATTATAAAATATTCTTCCAGCAAACTTCTTCTAGTTTTATGAATGGTAAAACCCCCCCACATCCTTTAAAGTAGTGTTATTATTACCTATTAAGATATTTTTAAAATACCTTTAATAAATTGTTAAATTTACTTCCTCCTTTGAGAGACGACCTTGGTCAGCCACTCTACTGCACCTAAGTACCCAAAAAAGAAATAATCATTTGAGGGCACCCACGATAGTGCCTTTCACACTTGATGTCACATCCTCATCTTTTACCATAACCACCAAGGCCCACCATGACCTGCCATCACCACTATAGAACTCCAAACGTTCCGCAACGATGAATGTCACCACCTTCACTTCGTCACCACTGTTTCCCTTTCCCGTCAACACGGAAGCTAGAACCAATGGTTGGAAAACCCTCTCTGACCACAACATGGGTGCCACCTATAGATCTGGAATGCCACAAGACCGATTCCCACTGGTGATATCATAAATGATCTCCACCGATGAAGAGGGAACCATTTACAAAGCCATGTGACTGCAAGAAGAAGGATCCATGATAAATCTAACAGAGATTAGAACATCCAACATCGAAGAAGATGTGGATCTCCATCGTAGGGCCACAAGTCCATTCATCGACCTCATCACCATTCTTCTTTCACCACCATCCTCACAAGCCCAACTTCATTTCCCATAGCCTCAGATAAGTCTCCCCTATTAAAACCATTTTCTTTTTGTCTGATTGACTGAACTATGATCAAGATTCACATCAAGCCACCATCAACAGCTGCATAAATGGACAACCCACACAAATTGAAAATAATTTTTCCATATATATAAATATATATGTGTGTGTATATATATATATGTGTGTGTGTGTGTGTGCACACTTATATATATAGTCATATATATATGTGTGGTTATATGTTTATATGTGTGTGTGTGTGTGTGTTTATATGTGTATGTGTTCATATATATATATATATATGTTTACATATATGTGTGTGAGTGTGTGTGTGTGTCTTTTTGTATATGTATATATATATATGTGGGTGTTTATATGTGTTTATATATATTTATTATATTTAAATATATGTTAATTTATTTTTATTATAAATGTAAATATATATATATAAATATATATATATATAATTATAAAATTTTAGTTATATATATTTTTACATTAATAAAATTATATTTATATATAATTAAAAATGATTTTAAAAAGGGTTAAAAATGCCACTAATTTATCCATGGTTAAAAACATGTCCTTTAAAATCTTGCAAAAATTTTCGAAAGCATCTCTAACTTATCAAAATGTTACATAAGTGTCACTAAATTAGAAACATTTACTGTAAAATGTCTCTAAATTAGCAATGTTTTCCAAAAAAATCACTAAATTATTTTTTTTTTGTAATGCATCTTATAGTAAACCTCCTCACAAGTGGATCCACTCTATCACCTCCACCTTCTTCTAAACCTCCAGATACATTGTCAAAGTAAAAAGAGTAACTACAAACCGTATTGAAGGAAAAAACCCCTCCTCAAGACATCTCACCCGAGACTCTTCATCTAGAAAAAGATATAGGTAAAAATATAGAAGGTCATTGAACATGATTCCCAACTCCCAAACTGACATAATCCCCTACTAAAGAAATAGAAGCACCTTCCTCTTTTCTACCTTCATGGTCAATGAAAGGAACTCTTTTCAGAACAATTTCTGAAATTAGACCCCTGAAACATTTTCCTCCATCCACTCACCAAGATACAATGTCCAATACTTACGCGTATCTCACCATATCTAACTAAATTCCAAAGGGAACTAGTATCCAACTAAGGACCAGATAAAACTAAAATTGATCTTGAGCTCCTACAGCTAGCTCTTTTTCTTAAACACTACCCTCAAACTTCCCCAAATTCTACTGCTAAAAAGCACACAACACCCTCTACTAAGCCCCATACTGCTTTTCTAGATCAACCCTACAACGATAAACAAGATCAACATGTTGTACCTCAACTACCTGATCTATACACATAGAACATCCATGAGACATTGGGGAAAGGAAAATAAGAATTTCCTAAGCCCGACAGTTTGAAATTTTATTTAGATTCGTTTTAATTCACTTTATTCATTTTAACCTTCCCAAAACAACCCAAGTCAAGTTGTAACACAAGTCATAATTATGAATTAAACTCTCTTAGGTCTCTATCGTCAAAATAGGTCCACCTCACATGGTCATTCCATAAGCTCAAAGTTTGTGCACTAGATCATAGGGGGTCCTAAAATCCCATGTCCTAAAATTTTTTCATAACTTATGTCATGTAACAAGGACAACTGGAATTGTTTTCATACCGATCCATGTAATACTCATTGTTCCTAACTCCAAAATAAATCATATCTCTCAACCATCACCTTTGATACTACTCTTTCATGACCCCCTTCCACCAAGGATACAATAATGAGGGGAGATAGATAATGAGCCCCTGATTCTCACCTCTAGTAGGACCCGATTTAGAAACCAGCACCAAGTGTATATAAATATAATAAATGGGAGGAATTAACCTATATAATATAAACAAGATCAAAATATATGATGAATCAACCACAAGAAACTCCATGATATAATGTAAGAGGAAACCAAAACCATCCCACAATGAATTAATAAATAAAATAAATAAAGGTCAAAGTATTCCAAAGGTAATATCCAAAAGACAAGCTAGAGTGGAGAAATAATGGCTATCAAAAGGTATGATGAATTATTGTCCATAAAAATTCACATAATCCTCATGGAAACCTAATTATCAGTTTATATATGTAATGTGAGCATATAATTACCCTCAATAGGATAACCAAAGTCTCTCATGTGCATGTGAGAGAAGCATATTATTTCATCGATGATAAAACAAAAGAACCAACACCTAAATAGTTCAGCTATCCAATATCATGCTCACCATGGAATGCTCCCAAAATAACGTAATCCAATTATAATAACATAATAAGAAGTATATAAATAAAGGTTTCCCTACACTGCTTTCCCGCTGATGTTCCACTCTCACACCCCCAACGCCATTGATCATGGAACTCTAATCTCTTCTGTATAACATATTCCACCACCATGCAACATGGTCACATCACATCATGCACGCAGACACCTATTCCATCACCCCACAACACGACCACATCTCATCCCCCCCTAAACCAAAAACACCTAGGACATCACATCATAACCATTTTCATAACCAGAGTAGTAGGGTATCATGAAAATGAAGTACAACAACTGTATTCCCTCCCCCTACCATACACACCCCCACCATAAGCCTCCCCATAGCACGGTCATATCACATCTCAGAATAAGTAACATGGTCCCTCAACTGGTGTACTAACAAACCTATAGAAATCATATTATATATATATCTACTCACCTATATGAGAGAGAATAAAAGAGAAGATATCCATCCATCCATCCATCCTCATCATTGAGATGTTTGTAAAAACACCCCCATGTGAAAATAAAGGTGTTAATATACAGTGATCAATGTGTGTGGGGTGTGTATATAAATAAAAAGAAATATAAAATATATACATATAGCCACATGAAAACCCAACCTATGCGTTCATAGCAAGACACTAACTAACCCACAACATCCCCACATTCACTTCCACCTCTAAATTCATAACACCACAGAAACACCCTAAAAACATATCATATTTCCAACCAATCCCATTATCCTTCCCATTTGTTTCTTTATTTATAAACTACCCCATTTAACCACATATTCTATCATTTATTTTTTCTTTTATCATTTCCATCCCATTAACTAACCCAACTCAATCCATTTAATATGTTATAAACTAGTTATTCCATAACTACCTGATCTTCTAGAATAATGAAACCATTCTCACAAGTATCTCATCATCCCCATAAAACCATCACCCCACCACCATAAAAGAAAAAACAAACAAAAAATCACCTCATTGACATAAAAGTGCAACCAAAAAACTATTACCTCCCCACCCCAAAACTGTGACAAAATAAACCATTACCTCACTACCCTAAAAGTAAAACCGAACAAACAATCTCCTCACCACCCCAAAATCACATCAAAACAAACCATCACCTCACCTCCCCCAAAGTACGGCCAAATAATCTATCACCTCACTGCCCCAATATCATGTCTAAACCAACATCACATTTTCACCCCAAAAGTATGGTAAAAAAACACAACACATCAAAGATCATTTTACAAATTTAATAAAGTATATTTTATCCCATTTCACTTTATTTTCGTGGGGTTATCACAAAAGACATAAATCTCAGGGAAACCATTTTTTCCAAATATAAGAGGGTAACCAATTTCAATTTATTTAAGGTGATTCCAAGCGATCATAATAAATAAAGTTTCTACAACTCATGTTAGATCAGAAAAAAAAGTTTCCAATGGGAACAATTTTTAACAAGGCATTTAGCCTATACAAAAAAATATCATAATAATATAAATTTTTTAAAATTAGGTGAATCATTCCCCTTCCCACTTTAAATTCAATTAACTAATTAATTTATCTTTATTAGGCCAGCGCAGACCATCCCCATTTGATAAAAAGGAGTAAACCTCTCATGTATGTAACACAAAAGTGAGAAATGGGGGATTTCCTACATCAAAATAGCTTTCTGATCTTTTTGTACACCGTAGGGTGGGGGAATAAATGGCCAAAACCCCAACTACATGAAAAACCCATGGATCAACATACACCACATAAAGGGTTATAAAAAACATATCCCAAGTCACATCCTAAAACAAAATCACACCACTATAGTGGGTATCTAAATAAGAACAAAAGGAAAAACATGGGGAAGAGAGGATAACTCACCCTAGATCTATAACGAGAATTAACTAGAACCAATGGATCAAATAAGAAGAATGGCTGTTGTAATATCCTAAAAAATATTTTAGGGTTCTCCCAAAAAGGAGATAGATAGTGGTATGATTTAATTAATAAAAAATAGTCCAAATAAGTATTTAAAGCCTCGATCTTACACCTTTCATGTCTTGAATTAGGTTCATGACATGATTTTTAGGGGAATTCCCAAAATTTCAACTTTATATAAAATCTACTTCACCTCAACCAAATTTAATTACACGTCATGAATTAATTTCATGACATGAATCGATTTCATGTATTTCTCTACTAGCACATAAAATTCATGATTTCGCTGACTAAATAATCTGTTAAACAACAATTCATGATGTAAACCTGGTTCAAATCATGAACCACCTACTACAGCACTCTTATATCTCTAGCCCCCATCAAACCCTCTAGGGAATCCTTCAAAGCACCCCCAACACTCTCCAATAACCAAAACTAGAAAAGTAACATGACTTTACCACCATAGCTATTTTGATTTATGATGGAGAAGGTAACAGTGATTCTGGAGTGTGTGAGGATAGCCTAGATTCATTATTAGTCCTATAAAAATAGAATATGGACACCCTAATAGTTTAAGAAGGTAAACCATGTATTCTTGAATATAATAACACAATATTTTCATACATAAATATTAAATCCTTCTATATAAATATTCATTAAAAATAGAATATGGACACCCTAATAGTTTAAGAAGGCAAACCATGTATTCTTGAATATAATAACACAATATTTTCATGCATAAATATTAAATCCTTCTATATAAATATTCATGACATATCATTATGGTCCACACCATAATCATAATGGTTTTGTATTTGGAGACTAGATTCATCTTATTATTTTTTCATGAAAGATATTAAATATCTCACACAATGATCTTCCTATATATTTACCTTCACAAACTTAACATACTTACAAACTTTATATATAACTTGATAGAAGAAAATATAAGAAAGGATGAGTTTATATTCTTAGTAAGGGTAAACCTGGGAGATATCAATCGATGATCAAATGTAATAATAAAATAAGTATAAGGGTATGAGTTCAATATCATAACATACAAATTCCTTAACAAATTTATCATGGATCATAATCATGTTTCAAGGAATAAAACATTATCATTTAAAGAGAAATGAATCATAAGAGTGATAAAAAATAATAAATTAATCAAGAAACATAATTTTATATCATAATCATGTCAAAAAAGTATTGCACCTCATAAAAATATTAACCTTTTCATATATTAAGGTTAAATACTGAGAGCATTAAATCAAAGTGGGTATGGAATAAACGCCTATTTACTATATCATAATTGATTAGGAATCATTGCCTATTTCCCATAGTGGATAATTCATCCTTACATATTTCGCAAAGTGGATCAAGCCCATCAACTCACATTCCATATTTTTCTCAAGATATATAAAACTTTACCCAATTCATTATAGTAATATATAAATATATGAACACCCAACACATAATAAGTACCATACATATTTTTTCCACAATTTCACAAAACATTCATCATGTCATCATATTGAAACTCATCCAAAGAAAATGGGTATCATAAAAATTTCATAAATTCATCATAGAATAACCCATGGAAAATAAATAGGTTTCATAAACACCGCATTATTAAAGTCATAAACCATACAAAGAATGAATAAGGATGGTGTAATTGGATTATATACCCATTAAATCATAATTATCATCAAATGATATAATATTAGATAAAAATTACTTTAAAATATCTATGGAATATATCTTAAGGAAAATACCATTTTCATTTTGAATTTACTAATTTAAAATAAATATATATATAAATTATTAAAGAAATTTTTTATTTTAAAATATACAGTGAAACATGTACATGAATCTTCAAAACTTTGGTTGTTCATTCATATGATAAATTCTATTCAAGATGTATATATTAAAACAAAGATTCAATTCAAATTTTTGGTAATAAGTCAGAAGTACCTCATTAGGAAGATGATAGGAATATTCCTTTGAAACATTTTTATAGAAATTAAAAAATTAATTTTTTTTTTAAAAATGATTGGATGATAATAAAAAATAATCTTTATTTTTTTTAAATAAAACATGTTCATGGAATAGAAAGATTGCAAACCGAATAGTTAAACATAATAGGTTTTTCTTAAAAACATTATTTTTCTCTCTTGTGAACTTAAAGTGATGAAAATGAAAGGAAAACATGTATTCTATTGAAATAAAAAAAGTATAATAAAAATTAAATTTATTTATCATATTAGGATCATATATTTTCCTCAATATATGTACAAAAATAAACAATCCTGATTTAAATGGAATTGAAACATAAATCCCTTTCCACTTTAGTAACTTTTGAATCATAATCCCCATGAAATAATAAATTAAAAATAAACTTAAAACATAATGAACATAAATATATTCATGATATTACATGTCAATTTTTAATTATATAAACCTCCTAAAAAATATAGGTTTATAACATAAAAAATGCCTTAATAAAGGGAAAACTGAGATGAAATCCCTTACCTAAAGTCTTGTCTTTATTCATACAAGTTTGAACCTCCTATATAATAAATATAGATTTATTATAAATTTATTATAAAACTATACTTATATTTATGATTTATATATAACATATTATCATTCATTTACTAACAATTTATTATTAAAATCATTATTTTATGAAAAAAGTTCTTCATTTCTATGCATGTTTCGCATCAACGGTTATGGTCCATGTGCATAATGGTTGAATCATACCTATAATTTTAATAATGATATAAATATAATATATATTAATTGTATACATAATTATAATCATCTATAAAAATATGAAATAGAAAAATCAATTACATTGTTTATGGATATGGTTGGTTGTACATATGCATGAAAACTATTTTCATTTTTCTACAGATGGAATGAAAGAAAGGTAAATGATAATTCAACTTTATATAATCATTATTATATCATATATATCATATTTATTCATTAAATTTGTCTTTATTACCATAAATTTAAATTTTAAATTAAAAAAACTATATCACTTTGTGGGGGTGGTAGTCCACAAGTACATATAAGCGACGATATCGTTTTCCAATGGATGCGAAAAAGGTTGATAATAGTTATTACATCATAATAATAAAAAGAATTTATATTTTATATACTAGATTAATTATTTAAAAAATTATACCATATATTTATAGGAGGTATATGAATAAATAAAATTGAATATGCTCGGTTAAGAGTTACACTTCCTCATCGAGAAACTTATTTTTTCTTAAACAATACGCCTTGAAAGGATGGTATTTTAGAAATTCTAGAAGCTCTAGGATGTGGTGAAGGAATCATATATGATATTAGGGATGGTATTGTATGATCAATATTGATAAAACATTGTAAATAATTAATTATGGGAGTTTCCCTTATATAAGAGAGGTGAGGGGAACTCTTTGAATTACTTAAACTATAAAATTAATATAAATTAATGTTTATTAAAAAAATATATAAACTGATATAATTATAATATAGGTTGATTATGAGTAAAAATAATCGCATAAAATAAAATTGTTATGAGTTTTTTTTATTTTATTACCCTTATCCCTCAGTTTTAACACCCCCTCATTATCCCTTTTGACAATTAACATTATATCAATGCTTTTTACAATTTCAGGTTCAAGAAAGATACTATAAAAATAAAATTGACAAATAAATGTATCATGGATTATATTTAAAACTATATCTAATTCACCAAGTCAAAGATAGGATTTTTATGAATTTTAAATCATTTAATAAAGTATTTTTTATTATAAAATAACATTGATGTAATTTTTGGAAATACATTAATTATTATAATAAAATATATGTCTCACTCATGTAAAATGGTTCCAAAATGACATGGACTCGAATATAATAAGTATTGGGTCGTATTATAACCATACAATAAAATTTAGATAGTTTTAGATATCATTTTAAACCTTATCTTTGGGTTTAACCCCTTGGTTAACCATTTTCAACCTTAAATGTGGTACTGACTTTTTCAATATTAAAGTGTTATAATTTTAATTATAAGGTGAAAATGGGGCATAAATGTAGAAGGGATAAATTTTTTGGTAATTTATAATCCTGATTTTTGTTTTTCAATATTTTTATTATTTTTTAATAATTTAGTAAAATATTATTTAACATAAAATATCATTAATGTTAATATTAACACTATTCATTTAATTTGACATTTAAAACAAAATGATAGAAATTTAATTAGAATATAAACCTTTAAAAATATATATATTATTTTATATTTATATTTATACTTTTGGGACACTGTAACTCTCCCAAAAAATATTACTTTTAGAGTTTTTAAAATAATTTACTTAATTTTTCTACTGTTTGCACAAGCATTATGTAAGCATTTAAGGAAATTATTTCAAAACTAAAAAATTAAATTAAATTAAAATGATAAAACAAATAATTAGTAATTAAAATAAAATTTTATAACTTATTTTATGTTTTTTTATCTTGGTCACAAAATATTATAGATATTAAAAACAACAAACTGAATTTTTTGACATCATCATTTACTGAAATATTATAAGATTCAAAATCAATGTTAAATAGAAAAAGGTAATATTTTATAATTTTTATTGATTATGGATGAAATATACTAATAAAATAAAAAATATTAACGTTTTTTTAATGAATTTTAAGTCTTATCACATTAGTTTTAACCCTAATTTACTCATTTTACCATTATAGTGGTAACAAAAAAAATAATTATAGTTATTATAAATATTGGAAAAAATAAAAGGGACCAATTTATAAAATTTATAATTCATGATTATGAATATTAAAAATATTTTTTAATTTATATTTCTATAAGTGGAAGAAATTAATTTAAGATGAAAATGAAAAACATAATGAAAAGTAGTTTTTTTTAGAAAAATGCCTTTTTAAGTATACAAATGTTTTTATTCCAAATTCAAACATAAAATTGATTCCAATGAACTTAATTATATTATTAATAATATAATATAACTAATTATAATTTGAAATAAATTTTAAAAAAAAATGGATATTTTTTTAATTCTTTAAAAAATATATAGTTTTCAATAAAAATCAATGTTCTCCACTATTTATTGGAAAATAAATCTTTTCAGAAAAATCCCAAAAATTTACCCTAAAATAATTTTGATAGAACGATTTAAAAAATTATATATTTTTTAATAAATAAAAATTCTAAAATTTCTATATATTAATTATAATATTTTCTTATAAAAATTAATAAAATACATTCTTTATGACAAAGTATTTTTTAAGAAAATTATTTTTGAAGAATAAAATGAATTTTCTAAAAAAAATTAGTTTTTATTTCCGAAATAATAAATAATTTTTTTATTAATTAGGGCCCTTGTATATATTTTATAATTTAGTTACGTTTATTTATACATTACAATTCAATGGCTATGTTATAACTTTCAGAAAATAATACAAAATATTTGTTATTTTAAGATTGGTTTTGTGTGGGGTATACACTATATAAAATAGTATTCATTTAAAATATTAGGGTGTTATATTCTCCCCCACCCCATTTAATAAATTTTTTCCTCACAGTTTAAACTTATGATTGGTAATTAAGGGTTTGATATTTGGAAAAAAAACATTGTTCAAAGATCACATCCTAAAAAGGTTTAATAAAACTTCCTCTTGAAAAGATGGATGGGGAAGTATGAAGGTCATATAGAATAAAAAAACTTGGCTTCCAAATAATATAACATTAGTGGGAGGTAAAATATTGAAATAGAGGAAAAATTTAATTTCAAAATAGTAATGGATTCTGACATAAAACATCAATCATAAGAATTTGAATGATCATGAGAAAGTTAATGGCCAAAAAACTATAAATCAATAGAGAGTGAAAAAGTCCATTTATTCATTATAAATGAATTTAATAGGATAAAATTTATATTTCAATATCATTTTCCTGTAGTTGAGGAATTCCTTTAACATATAGATATATAGAAAAAGGAAATATACTTACTTAACCAATAGAATTTCATCTTTTTATCAATTCCAACCATGATCTCATCTTTTTCTCCAAGTTATGAGTATTTGAGATGAATTTTTTGTGCCTGAAGAAATAAAATCAATTTTTATTTGATCATATATTCACAAAAAGTTACCATATATTCCTCCTGTCATTATACATTAATCAAAAAAAAATATTTGAGCACAATATAATATAATATCCAAAATTAATAATCCTTCATATAAAGAATTTATTTAAAAAATTCAACAATAACCTCAAAGGTTAAACATAGATCATTCTATAAATAATTATCCTTAAAATATTTCATAATATTCCAAACAATGTTTGAAACCGAAAAATTGTAAATATTAGATCATATAATCTTCCCAAGAAAACTTAACATATATTTATAAAAAAAATTAATCACTCATAAAGTCATATAATAAAAATTAATATTCCCTATCATATAATATCCAAAATATATTAATATTTTACCATAAATTACCTAAGTTTCCATAATGAAAAATTAAAATCATTTATACATCCAAAAGATAAATACACATTTATTCCTAAAATAAAAATCCCATCTTATCAAAAATTATTTATATTTACCTTAATCATATAATTTCCCAAAAAATATAATGATCTTCTTATGAAATTACATTAATAACTTAATCACCAAATTGGTTTTCCATCCCATGGTTATCTATTGGATAACACATATGTTCACAAATTATAATAACACATAATTACCTAAATATCAAATATCATATAAACCCTAAAGTTAATCAATGACTTTAGAATTATGTCCACAAAAAGTAAAGGAATTATTACTCAAGTTACTTTTTCACATGGTAAATTTAAGTGTCACATATACCTCAAATATTTATGAAAACTCAAAAGAATTCTCCCAAATTATTCCTATCACATAAAATGACAAATGGGGTATCTAAGACTCTAAACTTATGATCAACCTTAAACGTATAAACCTATAATTATATTTATAACTCCTAAGTTAACCTCACATGAAAACAAAACAACTTCCAAAAAGAAATTTACCCTTACTCATTAAATAAAATAAAAAACTTTTAAATATATTCCACAAATCCAAAAATGAAATAAACTTAACTATAAATTACTTTTCCATGAAATAACTAATCAATTCCAAATTCATCAATATTAGACAATTTAATTTATCAATACCAATTATCTCTTTATCCCAACTAAAAAATATTATTTCAGCTTCATTCACATAATAAAGGTTATCAATTCCTCAATCATGTGTTTTACAAAAAATATCACCTTAACATTGAATCAATTTTCATGGTTATCGGTAGCATTACACATATTATTGAAATTACTTAAGGAATTTTTTTTAGAATACTCCTTAGATATTTCATGATTCTATAACCAAAATATCATTGATGTAACACTTCTACAACATTATTCCCAAATACAAAATATATTAAAATTTCAATCCTTACACTTAAATGAGTGGAATTGCATAGGGAATTCCTTGGTATAAGAGTTAACCCTTGGATTATGGAATTGGATAAGAAAATTCCCATATTTCCTAGATACAATACATTGAACTATATATGGTACATTAGGATAAACATCATATCCCTCCATAAAAATCGTCATTTTCCTTATAAATTACTTTCTCTATTCCCTTTGTTTCCACACATAAAACATCTTCTTGTTCCTTTGATACATTCCCTTAAATGATTCTTCCCATGTTATTGACATGTAAGAATATGAGTCTTAATTCCCCTATCTTCTTTATGAAAATCCATCTTTCTCATACTATGTTTTTTCGGGAAAATCACCCTTGTTTATATTTTTAATCATATAATGGGGTAGCTTATTAGGAATAATAATAATGTTTTACATTCCAACTCTTGTTTCATCTAGTTTCTGATGAGATTTTTTTTCATTATCCATCACATCCACATTAACATGAATCCTCTTGGTTTTATCCATGAATACAACCAAAAATTATAGTGTGATCAATAATAATCATAAGGGGAAAATACATAATCATGAAAACACATTTATATGATATATAAATCATGACATCTTCTTTTTAATATGTGACAAATTAGGTTTATCCTAAGATATCTGTGGTTTTCATCTATTCAAATCATTTATAATGGTTCATAAAAATTGTGAATTTACCCAAGAATATCCCTTGGCACTATAAAACTAGGTGTATAGTAAGGGAACACTCACTGTGCACCAAGATGATGGCCTAGATATACTTTAACCAAATATTTTTTAGATTATTAGCCCTAGATACATCTGTGTCAAAACGATGTCCACTTTTATTTTCTAAACAAGGTAGTATTGATTGGAAAATCACATAATCTCTATCTTATGAAGAATTTTATATGTTATCCTATACTTATTTTTATTATTAAATTTGTGTGGGGAGGGAAAATAAACAACCAAAATCTATCTACATGTGTATAGTGAGGCTCGAAACAATAATCTCCCAAATACCGCCACACAGATGAAACCACTAGGTTGCGCCCCGTGGGGCGTATAATTATTTTTATCTCTAGCTTTTTACAAAAATTTTCTAATCCTAATATCTAAATATTAACTATACTGTTTTATACCCAATATAGTGACCCAATATTTTCATACATAAATATTATGTCATTCTTGATCAAAATTCTTTACATAACATCATGATAAACACCATAACCATAAAGTTTTAGTGTCTTTGGAGTCTAAATTCACAATATTAATTTTTCATAAAATATATTCAATATCTCCAACAAATATCTTCACTTATGAAAATTTAGTTATTTGTGATGGTTCATTTGCAATGGAATCCCATCGCAAATGGTCATTTGTGACGAGCTCCCGTCGTAAATGACCCATTTCAGAAAATCACTTCACCAATATGGTTTTTTATGACGGATTGTCACAAAAAAACATATTTGCGATGGAAAATTTTCCCGTTATAAATAGATAACTTGTAGTGTTTTTAAAAAAATTATTTACAATGGACCAATCGCAAATAAGTATATTCCATGGGCCCATCGCAAATAATTATTTGGGATGAGCCCAATGCAAAAAAAATTAAATAAATAAAAATTTAATATTAATAAATTTTAATAAAATAATATTACTAATAACAAAATAATATTAATATAATAATATTAAATAATAATCATAATAACAACAAAATAATGTTAATAAAATAATAATAATAATATTTAATAATATAATTATAAATAATATTAATATTATTAAAATAATATTAATATTAATAATACTAATAATATAAATAATAATAATGATAATAATAATAATAATAATAAAATAATATTAATAATATTAATATTAATAAGAATAATTGTAATAGTAAAATAATAAAAAATTATGAAATAATAAAAACCTCAATATTCAAAAAAATATAAAAAAATATTAACAAAAAAATAATAATTAGATAATATTAGATAATAATTTTAATAAAATAATAAATAATTAAAAAATAATTAAAATTATTAAAATTATTAAAATAATTAAATAAATAATAAAATAATAAAATAATAAAAAATAATATATTCACAACAATATAAAAAACACACTATGTATAAATGTTAATATATAATATTACAAAACAAAATCACATTAAAATGTTTTATAATAAAATGTAAATATATCACTGGTGGGTCTTCTGGAGGATCAGACATCACTGGGGGTCTTCTGGAGGAGCTGATATCACAGGGGGGGTCTTCTAGAGGAGCTAGAGGAGATGGTGGAGGGAAATCCATCCCTAAACCATGGGTCTGATGACACATGTACTCTATTGTATGATCATGTTGCTACTGTTTCCATCAATACATCTCCTCCTATTGATGTTGTTGTTATCAACAGAGCTCTTCCTGCTCCCTATGCATACTCTCTATAAGCTCACTTTGTACTTGTAGTTACTCCTGATAATGTGAATCAGATGATGATGACTTTCCAAATTCTCTTCTCAAGTTGGATGCCGACATCACAGTGGTACCATAATAACTCCCAAAAATCAATTGAGATCTGATACCAACAACTCAATCTTTCTCTAATCCATATTGGGTCGCCTACATCCACGATGCCTTGTCAAATCAATGAGCACTAGTCTAACCCTCGGTCTTAACATGAATCTCACTCTATGTTAGAGATGTCACAGCTTCATTTGACTCTATCAATTTCAATTTAAAATTAAAGTAGTTAAAATATTATTTGTACATAATTTTAAAACTCAAAAAGAAATTACACTGACCAAAATCTAATGTGGGTGATCACCTCTAATCTCTCCAGTGTCCGGATCATTGTAAATCCTCCTATAAATATCAAAATCCATAATATCAATTTGTTCGACAACCTATATAAATATAAAATAAACAATTTACATATAAAGTTATATAAATTATTTAAGAAAAGGTACTTAGCATATCTTCCATATGTGTACTAAATGTATAACTACCAGATCGATGTGTAACCTCCTGTCTCCCCCAGTTTTTTCAACCTACCAATGATCTCCTCTAAAAAAGACCACTCATCCTATGCGAACATAATCCATAACAAACCTGAGATGGAATGTAATCTGGTCGGTGGGTGCAACAAGACTCATCAAACTATGTCCCTCTTTCATTCTCCATTGCTTTCTTTCTCAAATTATGAAAAATTTGACAGTAATGCTCACATATAAACTCCTCCCATGCCTTCTAGATAGCATCATGCATGATCTCATTAACATGACACCATAAACCTTACAAATAAATTATAATATCAAGTTATTAATTAAAAAAATAAAAATAAATATTATTTATTTACGTACCATCCAATGATCAAACATGTAGTGATGAACATCAACGGGAATCTAATCTCATGTAACACATGCTTCAGAAAAATAATTGTGCAATATAGAGATCCCCTGTCCAATAGCTATATGTGAAAATCTATGAAAAAAGAAAAAATAATCAAACAATTATTATATAAATAAACTAATAAAAACTAACTAAAATACACAGGTAAAAATACCTCTTCATACATGGATCGAATCCAAGATGTGGACATCACTCCGGGATAGGGTCATGAATCATCAATCGGGAAAAACTATGCCCCCTCTGAGTCCTCCCAAAACCCCCAAAAGTATAAGGGTCAGATGATCCAACATCATGCTCATCCAAAGGTAGATCAACCTACTGGAACTGACAAAACAAATCATCATTCATATGAAACATGAAATGATTGTTGTTAGAAAATAGTTAAAACAACTATTAAATATAGATATATATTATATATGATTATAACCAGCATTTAACCATGTAAATCTTCATCTGCATCCTCATATTCATATATAACGATTTCAATGTCCTCATATTCCTCCTCAACATCATCAATTTCTATATGAGTTTTAGTTTCATCTTCTCTTGTCATTTCAAGTTCATTTATAACATCATTAACATCATCATCACTATCAACCCTTAACAGTGAGGTTTCATCATCAATATTCATGTCTCTTCATGAAAAATATGGATTTGGAGTAGTCTCATGAAAAATATCAATTCCTTGTACTTCAGCAAAACCACATTCACTTTGAGTAAACTGGTTATCCATAGATTTCATTTTTATTATGCTACACCAATCACCCAACTATCTTGAATTGGTACAATAATTTTCATAATAAGTTTGATGAGACTGATGATCCAATAAAAATGGTTCATTTTATATAATAAGACTTTTATATTTAATATCAATGATTCCATCGCTTGAATGTACATGCAAGAATCTCTCAATATCCAACCACTAACATTTAAAAATCATTAGGTAATTCTATCCAAGATAACATAGTTCATTAATTTCTTCTAGCATACTGTAAAATTCATCTTCAGTTTCTCTATGATGAGGTCCTCTCAAGCATACTCCTCTATTAATTGTTTTTTTGATTCCCCATATACATGTGTATGAAATCCGAAACCATTCACCGCATATGCATTATAAGATTTAACCATTTTGGATGGTGGGTTACTCAATACACACAATCGATTATCAATTTTATCAGCATGTTCAGATATCTAAATTATTTTAAAATAATTACTATTAAAACAAGTAATAAATTCATTTTATATGTTAAAAAATAAATAATCTATTTTACCAGTTTTTGAAACCAGCAGGAAAAATTATTTTGTTGACATTCTTAAAGAGTATCTATTGTAATTTATGGAATTGGTTTCTTTATATGATTATTATATAACAAAAATAAAATAATATTAATTTATTGTAGAAAATATTATATAATAAATTATAGGTTCACTCACATTAAAGTGATATAGTTGAGAAGAACATATATATGAGTTATGTGATATTTATCATATGAAATTTATCATTCATGAACTCTATCAAAGCCAGGTTTGAGCTGATTAAAAACTGATAAATATATTTCTCATTTCATCCTAAACATTTCCATCATTATGACCCATTCTGTTGTGTTTTGGGGGATATTAAGATTGAAAATAATGAGAGAAGATAAAATAAATCTCCTTCTGCAAATAATATTCTACAATTGAGCCTTCAAATAATGATTTATTACATAATATTTTCTTCAATTTATGCATGAATCTCTCGAATGGGTAAATCCATTGAAAATATACTAGACCTCCGCATTTTTATTCATATGGAAAATTTAATATCAAATGTTCCATTGAGTCAATTAAATCCAGTGGGAATATTTTTTCTAGTTTACATAAAATTAAAATAACATCTTTTTGGAGCCTTCTTAGTGCATCATAGTCTATTGTTTCCACACAAATGTCTCAAAACAAATATGATAAGTCTATTATTGCGTCCAAAATCATATAATTCAGCAAACCTCTTAATTCAATCAGTAAAATTCTTTCCATTATAACACGACATTCATGAATTTTTAATCTGATAATATGATTATTTCGGACATATCTACCCAAATTGGAATCATAGCCATCTAAAAGTCTCAAATATGAAATCAACTTAGAAAATAATAATTTATTTTCTTTGTATATTGTATAATCTTATTTTAGCTTCATTAACTTCTGTGATCTTCCATTTTCAAATAGTTCAAGTTTTGGTGACCTGCAAGTTTGGGCAAGATCTAATCATGCCTTTACATTATCTTGGGTCTTGACTCATGTATCTAATAACTGTATGAAATAAATTATCAAAATAGTTCTTCTCAGTATGAGTGACATCCAACATGTGACAGACCAACAAATCAAACCAATGTGATAGATCCCAAAAAAAATTTGTTTTATCCAATTTTTTTCTTTCCCAAAGCCATAAATTTTATGTTGGTTTTTTGTTGATCCAAATGTGATGGGAGGTAATAAAGAGATAATTGATTTTAACTCTTTACCTAAGATCATTTTTATTGTTCAATATCTTTCAATTGTGCCTTTTTGAAATGATTTTTGTTCCTTTGAAAAGGATGATCGGTTGGAAGGAACCTTCAATGACCGTTGAAAAAACAAGGTTTTTTTCCTTTGACAAGAATAGACACTTTGTTGTCTCTCATATAGTACATAAATGATTTTGAACCATGTGTACTCCATCCAGATAATATTCCATATTATGGGAAGTCACTAATTTTCCACATCAATGCATCTTTAAGAAAAAAAATTATTTCATAGCAACATCATATGTACTGACACCATTACTCTATACTGCTGAATTTAACTCATCAATCAATGGTTAAAAATAAACATCAATATTATTTTTTGGATTTCCTATAATTAATAAGGTATAAAATAAATATATATACTTTATCAAAACCCAATTAGGTAAATTGTATGGAGTTATAAAGATAGGACAACATGAATACTGATTACTGTATAAACCAATAAGAAAAAAATTGTTAGTATAAATACCCAATCGCACATTTAAGGACTTTAAAGAAAAATACGGATGCACTTGGCCAAAATGATTCCATGAATCACCATTAGAGGGATTATATAAGATTTTACTAGTTGAAATATTGGTTTTGGTCCATGACATCAATGTCATTATGTTCTGAGACAAAAATAAACACTGTAATTTAGGTGTAACTAGAAAATATCCCAACTGTTTTACAGGAATCAATCCATACTTCCCTATTTGATCCAATTTATACCTCGATTTTCCACATGTGGGACAACTATCCAATGACTCATTTTAACCATAATATAAGATTCCATCATTTTAACATGCATGAATCTTTTGATTACCAAGACCCATATTAAAAACCAGCTTATTGCTCTCATAGAAATTTGTAGGTCACACATTTCCTTCAGGTGACAGTGTTTTAACCAAAGACAATATTTTATCAAAACAACTATTTGACATTCCATTATCTGATTTAATAAGAATAAATTTTTTAACTGCATCAAATTTTCTTATATTGAAACCATGATTTAAGGCATCCTCAACGGACATCAACAACTCATAAAATTGAGATGGTTCCAAATCAGGAGTTAAATCAATACCATCTTGAGTTTTAGTTTTTAAAAAAGATGGAACTCCACATCATGTACTAAATTTTGAAACCATGATGGATTGAGAACCAAATTATTTATATCTTCTCAGGAACTACGTTCACCATTTTGATACTAAAAAACACAATCTGTTTGAAAATCAAATTGCAATAGATGACCCCCAATGTTGTCAAACATTCCAAACATCTTTAGAGCACATTTTTTACAAGAACACATAATTTTCCCTTCGAAAAAATTGATTTTTGATGATGCAAATGATAAGAAATCTTTAAAACCCTCAATATATACATGATTTAAACCAGAATTATTTGGATTCCTATGCTGATTTATCAAAACGTGATCATATAATAATGACTATTATTGAATTTCGTATTCTATATTTCTTTAAAAAATAATAAATAAATATTTTTTCTTAATAATTTGATATAAGAAAAACATTATCTAAAAAGGAGAAGAAAATTAAATTCAATTTTCTTTCAATTTATAATAATTTCTAATAATTCATAGAAATTTATAGTATTTTTAAAAAATTTATACTAATCTACACAAATTTATAATAATTTATACTAATTAACAAAAATTATTAGTAATTATAGCTAATTTATACTAATTATGAGCGACACAATTTCTATCATATTGGACACAACTCTTTTACCTGACGAATCATATCCTTGCATCTTTATCTTACTGAAATCACAATAAAAAAATATTTTCTGACATACGAATTTCCATTTTTGTATGCATGAGAATGGAGAGTTGGGAGGTATCACCATGCTTCTATCCATTCTCATGCATATGAAAATAGATATTCGTATGTCAGATTAGATTTTTTATAGTGATTATAGTGGGATAAAGTTGCAAGGAGATGATTCTTCAGGAAAAAGAGCCTCTTTTTCCCAACAGCCCATCTCTTTGCAATTTTTTTTACTAAAATCAGTATGAAAAATATACTATGACGTATGTATATCCATTTTTTGTATGCATAGGAATGGATACCAGGGAGGCCTCACCATAATACTCTCCATTCTCATGCATAAGAAAATAGATATTCGTACGTGGGAGCATAATTTTCATAATGATTTCTTTATGAGAAATTTGTAAGGAGATTAGCCATCGGGCAAAAGAGTTGTCGCCAATCTACTATAAATTGTACTAATTTATAAATAATTATCACTTTGTTTTAAATTATGTCTATTTCTTTATAATTATTACTAATTATTTCTAATTATTTCTAATTATTACTAATTATTGAAAATTATTTCTAATTATTGCTAATTATTGCTAATTATTGCAAATTAGTATTAATAATTACAAATTATTCATATTTATTACTAATTATTACTAATTATTACTAATTATTGATAATTATTACTAATTATTACTAATTATTACTAATTACTACTATTTATTTCTATTTATTACTAATTATTACTATTTATTATGATTTATTTCTATTTATTACTATTTATTACTATTTGTTACAGTTTATTAATATTTATTAATAATTACAACTAATTATTACTAATTATTACATATTATTATTATTTATTACTGTTTATTACTATTTATCACTAATTTGTCATATTTATTACTATTTATTCATAGATATTTCAAATTATTCATATTTATTACTATTTATTCATATTTATTATTATTTATAACTAATTATTATTATTTATTACAATTTATTACTATTTATTACTATTTATTTCTACGTATAGCTATTTATTACTATTTATTTCTATTTATTTCTAATTATTCCTAATTATTCCTAATTATTACTAATTATTACAATTTAGTACAATTTATTACTATTTATAACTATTTAATACTATTTATTACTAATTATTCCTAATTATTACTAATTATTACTATTTATTACTATTTATGACTATTTATTACTATTTATTACTATTTTTACAATTTATTACTATTTATTAATAATTATTACTATATATTGCTAATTATTACTAATTCTTCATATTTATTACTAATTATTACTAATTATTCTTATTTATTACTAATTGTAACTAATTATTACAATTTATTACTAATTATTACAATTTATTACTAATTATCGCTAATTATTACTTATTCCCACTAATTATTACTAATTTCTAATAGTTAGCACTAATTATTACTAATTATTTATAATTATCACTAATTAATACTAATTATTGCTAATTATTACTAATTATCACTAATTATTACTAATTATGACTAATTATTAATATTTTTTAATATTTTTTCTAATTAATACAAATTACTACTAATTAATAATAATTAATGTAATAACTATTAATTAATACTAATTAATACTAATCACACGTTTTTATTTGTAATAATAAATAATGAAAAAATAAAACGATCTAATTCTAATGTAATTTAATTACACGTAATAAAAAATAATTATAACTAATATAAAATTAAATGAATTAACTAAAAAATAAAAGAAAAAGATAAATACCTTAAAACTGAATCTTTCGTAGGATGTAAGACTTGAATATTGATCTGATATAGAATCTTAAACTTTGAAAAAATTTGAGAGGGAAAATGTAAGTAGAGAGGGAGAGATGGGTAGTGAAATGAGTGGAATGGGAAAAATCAGATGGGCTATATATAAGTTTGAGTATTTCCGACAGGAGGCCCGTCACAAATACAATCCCCACTATTAATTAGGGGCGGTGGTTAAAAAGTTATATGTGATAGGTCCCGTCACAAATACCCATCTGCTGACATATTATTTGTGATGAGAGATAAACCCAGTCGCAGATACTAAAAATTGGCATCGGGTATTTACGACGGGTACAAAAACCCATTACAAATACCCTTCATGTGGTTTGCCGCGCAACCCGTGCCAAACCTTTTGTAATGGAAACCCTATTCTCGTGGCAAATAACTACTTATTTGCAACAGGACCCCTCCCGTTGCAAATAGCCAGTCCCAAATATTTCTTTTTCTAATGGTTTCTATAGATATATCATACTTAAAACCTTTCTTTATAACCTAGGGAAACAAAACATAAGAAAATGTGAGCTCAAATTCTTAGTAAAGGTAAACATAGGAGATATCAATTAACGATCAAATGTAAGAATAAAATAATCATAAGGTTGTGAGTTCAATATTTTTAAACCCAATTTATCATTGATCATAATCATGATTCAAGGAATAAAACATTATCATTTCAAAATACATGAATCATAAGAGTAAGAAAACATCTTTAATCAGTCATGAATCATAAGTATAGATCATAATCATGTCATAAAAGTGTATCATCGTCATATACTTAGAAACCATTTCATATTACAAGGTTAACTACCAACACCATCAAATCAAAGTGGATCAAGCATCAAAACATGCTTCAAATATCATAACAAATCAGGCATCATCATCTATTTCCCTTAGTGGATCAGGATTCCCTACATGTTTCCCATTGAGAATTAAACACATCAACTTGCATATCATATTTATCTCATGACATATAAAGCTTTAACCCCTTCTTTGTAGGGATATATAATTCTGGGTCACCCATTGTATAATCAAAACCATACATTTGTGTTCCAAAAAATCATAAAACATTTATCATATCATAATATCATAACTCATGAAATAAAAATAGGTTTCATAACCATTTAATAAATTCGTCACAGCGTTACCCAAGAAAAATAAATAGGCTTCATGAACATCTCATCATCATAATAATAAACTATCCCGATAAAGAATAAGGATTGTATCATGAAATCATATACCTATTAAATCAAAATTAACATCAAAGGATATCATCTAAGATAAAAATTCCTTTAAGAGATCTATAGAATATTTCTTGAGGAAAATAACCTTTTCATTTTAAATTCACTTATTTAAAATTCAAATATTTATAAAATATTAAAGAAAACATTTTCTTTGAAAAGGGCGATGAAAACATGTAGGGGAATCTTTAAAACATTGAGCGGTAATGATGATGGGAAATTTTTTTCATGTTATATACATAAAAATAAATATTTCATTCACATTTTCAGCAAAAAGTCAAAAATCACTCATTTATAAAATTACAAGAAGGTTCCTTTGAAACATTTTTATAGAAATTAAAAAATTATTTTTTTACAATAATTTGATAATAATGAAAAAATTATTGATTTTTTTAAATAAAAAAAGGTCATTGTAGAAAAAGATTCCTGACAAAATAGTAAAACACAGTCGATTTTCCTTAAAAATTTCTTTCGGTCTCTTGAGAAAATAAAATGAGAAAACTAATAGTAAAACATGTATTATCCTAAAATATATGGAGGCTAATAAAAATTAAATGGATTTATCAGATAAGTATCATATAATTTCTTCCATGGAAATTCAAGTATAAACATTCCCGATTAAAATTTGATTCAAACGTAAATTCCTTGTCACTTTGGTAACTTTTGAATCCTAATCCCCATTAAATTTTAACTTAAAATAAAAAATTGTATATCATTAAAATATGTATATTCCTGATATAACATGTCAAATGGGATGTATATACACCTCATAAGATAATATAGGTGCATAAAATAAAAATATTCCCCAATGAAGGGAAATAAATATGAAATTCCTTACCTCGAATTTTTCCTTTATTCATATGTGTTTAAACATCATATATAATAAATATATTTTTATTACATAATTTTACTTATATTTATGATTTTAATATAACATTTTGTCACCATTTACTAACATTTTTTTATTAAAATCACCTTTCTAGGTGACAACCACTTCGTTTTTTATGCATGTTTCCCTTTAAAAGTTACACTAATTATACATTGTTAATGGTTCCAACTTATAAAAAATTTCATAATGATAAAAATATCATATATATTCATTATATATATTTAGGGTCCTAAAAAATCCCCTAAGGGAAGGAAAATAATCCCACAAATTGAATGAAGGAATAAGACGCAGGTTCAATTGAAATTTTGAGAATGAGATTGAAGAAATTTAATTTGGAAAAGGACCAAAGTAGACCATGTATTGATTTTTGGGAATGGTACGTGGATGGTATTCCCCGTAAACCAAATGGTACATAGGCAACCCATGAAATGATGTCATGTGAGGTATTGGTCAGCAAACCAGGTAGTTGGTGGAATAAATGGAGAACGACGCTGGTCCCCCATGAACCATGTAGTTGGAAGAATGAAGGAAGATAAATTCCACCCACAAACCATAGCCCCACAAACAGCAACCCCATGAACCATGTTGTTGGAGAAAACATGATGGATAGGTATTCCCCCTCACACCATCCCCACAAACTCATTTCACTGACAAGGTGAGGTTGATGGCATCCCGTGAACTACGTCATTCGCACGATAGAGGTGATGATTTCTACCACTGCAAACTGTAGCCCCACAAATCTCTGTTGACCGAGTCGTCTGCAGGATGGGTGATTTCTTCATGGGATTCCACAAATGGAGTCACGTGACCCAAAGATACATCTTACCTAGCATTCTATAAAAGGGACCACAAGGGGAATTAAATAAAGATTCGGTCTTTTGGAGAGATTGGATTTTATGGATGGAAGACTTAGATGACACACGATTGACAAAGTACAGAACCAAGAATAGTTTCTAGCAGGTATAAACCAACCATGAACCATAAAAATAAGAAACAAAAGTAATATGGGCATACTGCAAAACTAATTGGAGAACCTTGATCCATACTCCCTTCATGGATGAACTTCACCCAAACTGTAGGACTAATGCTCGTTCTTCAATCTGGCCTACCATATAACACATCTTTATGTGGAAGAAACCATGACCTACAAAGTTTTTTGTCACACGGATTGACTCCAACACCACATACCACTATGGTATCTGAACAGAACCTCAGGCTGCATACTGCTATATTATTTGGATCACACCTAGGTCTGCATACCACTTCAATATGTGGATGACCTCTCTACCCGCATAGTAATATGATATGCAGATGGATCTCCATACCACATGAAGAAAAATTAAGTGGAATGGGGTTCCTTCGAGCATTCTTCCTTCTGGTTTAAATCATGTCCTTCCATATCCTTCATGCCCTCTATGGATCCTCCAAAAACCAGTCCAAAGGCATCAGGTCAAAGCCTCTTCCAAAGCCACCAGATCTGTATGAAAAAAACATCGGGTACATCAGCATTCCCTTTGGAGTATGCATACCCATGGTAAGAGGAGAAATGTGGGTAATCCCCTCAATGGTAAAGGCCCCTGGAGTGTTCCTAAGTCTACATTCTCATGGTAACCTGGGGTCCAACCTTAGGATGCTCAAATGTACCTACCCATTCTAGGGATTAAGTTTAATCACATTCATTTATTTTTGAATAGGTCTAGTGATAAGTCAAAGGGATCATGCTTTCCTTCCCCTATGAGGAGGCACACTACTCCCCTCCTTTCCTGAAATCCATTTTAGGGTACTCCCACTGAGGTAATCCCCTAGCCTTTTTACGGGAGGTGGCACTATTACCCCTCTTCGCCTCAGCCCGATACTTGTCCGAATATATCACCAAATGTGGCTATCTTGGATATCAACATAGTTTATAATTGGAACATTAAAAGCCCCTCCTCCTCTCCCTTTGGGCTCGTATCAACAGCCTCTTTCACTTTCATCCTCCTCCTTTTCCATCAGCGGAAATGGAAAAGTGTGTGGTTTTTTAGATCTACTAGTTCCTCTTGTTTCTCACACCAATCATAACTCATGTGGGCTTAGAGGTTAATGATTATTATGGAATCTACACCATCCAAAATCTCTTGAACTATGAGAACTCTAATTCCCACTATAATTGGGATATGTAGGATATCTTTCTAAGGCCCAAGGATAGAGGGGTACCCTTCCCAAAGGCCAACCTCATTCATGTCCCATCATAAAAGGGCATCCTCTTTAGAAGTAATTCCTAATTGAATTCTCACAAATTGGTCTCCTCTATGGTATAATCCCCAACCATGATTCTTTTATGGGAAGCTACCGGGCATAAGTCCCATATCCAGAACTACATAGACTTTTATTCCCAACCAATTAGGATATGTAGGAAATATCCCCAAGGGTTCAAGCCTGATACTTCATGGACCTTACCTTTTCCATCATCCTCACATCGTTTTTCCATTTTTCTCACCACACAACATAAAACTACAAGGGTAACTAAACTATGTGGTCTATGATTTCCAACTAAGTGGGAGATGTAGGAAACCTCTTCAAGGTCCATACCCAAATCAAACATAATGGTCTCCAGGATATATCCCTAGTAGGGTCATGTTCCCCTAGAAGAACACATCTCATATGGGTCCTTTAGGTCTCTTAGTCATAAGTCTCATGCCAAATCATGACTAGTAATATTCCGTCTAGACGTCCTCCCCACATGACATTAAACTACATGGATGAGTCCTTGTCACACAACCCTAAAAGGTGATTTTTCCAGTTAAGTGTAATTAAACTCTGTGGGCTCTGATTCCGGTCACGAGGATAAGTTGGAATCCCATCTTATGGGTCCAACCCTAGCATCAAAATAGTTATCATCCCCCTAGATGATGATAAACTCTAGAGTGCCTCATCATACAGATTAAACTAGCGATGTCTCAGTAATTCCAAACCCATGCATATATATGGTTAATCTTGAAACCCAAGGGTAACTCATAAACACATGATTGGGAAATAACCAAGGATTCATGAGCATATGAACATTGATTAAATCTATAATATATTCCTGGATTAGGCAATAACTCCCCCCAAAAGAGTGTGATGAGATTGACCTCCCATCCTCTCGAACAATGGAGTCTGTAAGTGTTGTTAGACAAATCATCATCCAACAAGCACCTAACTTTGGAATTCAAGTCTATGAATCATGGATACAAGGACTGTTGGGTATTTATGGCTACACGAATAAACCCATTGGAGACCATCTAAGGACATTGCACCTGATGTGGACTGATCCCACACATACTCAACCCCCCTGCAATCGCCCATGGGGACCACTCAAATGTGGCACCTCCTTCACAACATGAGAAGGATACACTACCCAGTCCCCATAGGTATGGAACTGAAAATCCCTCGTCACCCGAAGTGTGACACAAATCAGGAGGAAACAAAAATGGTGAACCCAACATTAAACCCTTTATAATAATGAACAATTGGATGCAATCCATCAGGAAATTTTTCCCTGGAACAATGAGAATCTGGATGAAACAAAAATGGTGAACCCAACGTGAAACCCTTTCATAATAATAGATAATTGGTTACTATTCATTGGTCCATTTTTTCCCAGGTATGATGTGAATCAGGAAGAAACAAAAATGGTGAACTTTATATGAAACCCTTCATAATAACAAACAACTGGTTATTATCCGTCAGGTCATTTTTTTCTTCCCTAGTATGATGTGAATTAGGTCAAAACAAAAATGGTGAACCCAACGTGAATCCTTAACCAAGGTGTTAGTATTATCCCACCACAAGCCCCTTTCATTAAAAATGGAAGAGGGCCAAGACATATTTTCAATAATATATGTGATCATACATCCGACCGACATTAAATTTTTATTCATAAACAGGGCATAGAAACAAGCAACAAGAGAGAAGAAACAAGAAACATGACACACTAGACTTATGGAGGCCTGAAGTAATGTAAACCAAGGGCATCCATTTTAATCAAATCAACCCCATCAGGCATCAAGGAATAAATTTTAATGAGTTAGATGATTTTGGAGCCCAGATTCACCGTGGACGCAAGATGATCTGTGACTTTGTTCTCCTCACACCATGAATAGATCACACTGACGTTATTGGTGAGGAGGGTTTGGAATCTCCTGATAGTGTAGAATATTGACCAAGGGGTGTACCTTTTCCATGAAAAGAGTTGTTTAAGATCAAATAATCAGTCTCAACATGAGTGATAACAATATTACTCTTATTGTACAGTGATAACCCGGTGAGCATAGCTTTGGCCTCAGCCTGGAGTGAGGTTCCATTCTCATAAAACGTAGTAAAGTCCAAAACAACACTACCCCATATATCACGAACCACTCCCCCTCTTCCCATGTCACCCATCATGCATTATTCATTCGTATTTAGCTTGTAACTAGAGTTTGGAGGAAGCTAGAAGACCCATTTCCCCTATAGTCTATTCCATAAAGATCGACCAGGAGGTATACTAACTTGTAGCATTCGCAACGAAGGATCCACCCACCAGTTATTGATGAGAATAACCATGTCCACCAATAGGTTCTACGTGCGCACAATTATTGACCTTTATGTGGGCATAGAACCTTCAAACCTATCTTAATTTCTGGTCTTCCATAGACACCAACACCCATCACTTCAAATAATGGACCTCACCATCCATTCCACTCCCGAAATATTCATCTCATGGAACCATCTGTCCAAGAATTAAGCATCACCATGATTAGTAGAGGAGACCACCATGAGCTCTTTGAAGAAGGTCCAGATATCTTGGGCCCACTCACCTTCAAATAACATATGATACGTGCTTTCCATATAATGAATACAACAGTAATGACATTTTGATGCCATGCTGATACTCGACTTCATGATATTTTCATTTTTGGTCACTGGTTGGTTCCTAATTCTCCAGGTCAGAAAATTGTATTTTGAAGGAACCCTTTTTCCCCAAACCATGTCATTCTAGTTGTCATGGGGGTCCTTTGGGACTAAAATATTATGGTAATCCCTGGTTGTGAAAGTCCCCAAGGAAGAAGTAGTGAATATTCACATATTAGGGTCCAATTTGATGGCTATCAACTCAAAAATCTCATACTACTCCATGTCTAGGATAACCTTGATGAACATGGGATAGCGACTTGCTTCCTTAAATCTAATCAAAGGAGCAGTAAAACCTAGAAATCCAATAACGATCCCTAACAAGTTGTTATTCCTGAAAAAAAATATCACATTCCCCAACAATCCACTAAGAATTTTTTTAGGGTGTTGAAGAGAAGGAAGATCTGAGACTAGTAGGGGAAGAATGGCCACTAAAAACCTCCTCATCTTCTACCCAACTATAGGATATAGTCTTCCCCCATATATTTTTCCCTTAAATAACTTCCCACATTGGCTTAGCATGCATGCAGTTAAGTGTGGAGTTGAGACTCCTCACATTAACCCCCCCACCCCACCCCATGGATGGTCCTTTCCATTCTTCCCAACGAGACCCAGTGTCTCTTTTCTTCAGATAAATCACCCGAAACAAAACATTCCAGAAACTTGTTGATAGTTTGGATTAATCCTTTAGGAACATTAGAATAGGCCAACGCATGGATAGTAATGGCCAAACGAATGATGTTAACCAAAGTAATATCCCCCCTAAAAAAATGTAGCGGTTCTTCTAATTATGAACCTGGCCTGTGATCTTGTTCATGATGTAATCAATGTCATGAACATGAAGTCTCCCTAAAGATATAAGAGTTATGAGGAATTCTATGGAGAAGAATCTATGTTTTATATCCAGTCTTCTGCAAAGGGAAGAGACCCTACTGGACCAACACTTGTTAGAGATGTAGAGATTTCTTTTGGTGTTATTAATAACCTACCCACTATATAAGAAATACTACTCAAGGATATTATTGATACCAAAAAATATCTCCTTCTTAAACTATTGATGATAATAGTGTAATCCACGAACATAAAATAGGATATATGAGGGAGGTTCAATTTCTTATGATAAGGGTTTAAATCACCATTAGACATACCTCTATTAATGTGGAGGTTAAGAGTTTCCTATGAAAGGATGAAAATTCTTTGAGATATTGGGTCTCCCTTCCATAGCCGTTAGGTTTCCTTGAATAATCCATGTTTCCTCCCCATGAAACAGACAACCATCCACAAGGAACTGAAGCATCTGAAGATGAGGTCTAAGGCCTTAGGAGAAAGCCCTGTGGCTATAAACATTCTATTGATGAAACCCCATTCAATCCTATCAAAATAATTATTCATATCCTATTTGATTGACAAATTAGATCTATGAATCTTGGTGTTGATTTCCCTCAAAATTTATTATGCTAGGCCTATATCCCATTTTATAGACCGGACCTTAACAAACCCATGTTGTTCAATGGACGTGAACAGGGGGAGAAAAGTGTACATCCTCAATTTAATGATGCTTTACAGAATCTTATAGGGAAAATTACACATGTTCACTGGTTTGTAATATGAGAGGGAGTATGAGTCATTAACCTTTGGTATGAGAACAAAAATTTTCATACAGGAAACCCTTGGAAGGATACAACCCTAAAAGAAGTCCTGAATAATAGTAGTGATATCATCCTTAACCACTTCCCAAGAATCCTTGTAGAATGAACCATGAAATCCATCAGGGTTCGGATCCCTCTTCATATTAAGATTCATCATGGACGAGTGAATTTCCTCCTTGACAAGAACCATTTCTAAGCATTCATTTTTCCTATTAGAGACAATGGAGGCCACTGCTTTCCATATCATGCAGATGCCACTTGGGTATCTCATGGGCATACTTGGGTTAGGTCCAACCAGGAGGTCCCTAAAGAACATGTGTGGCATACACCCCACAATATCCCTATAATCCATATACATACCATTCTCAAGAAATATATTAGGTTTAGTGGGAAGCCTTTGTTCTTTCATGAATTCATGGAATAAAGTCGTGTTCTTATCACCGTCTTACGACCATTTTATCTTGGATATCTCACATGGAAATCGTTCTTATTTATGGATCATCTCTTCCCAAGAGGTCTTCCTGATCGAGAGTGTCATGACCCGTCCTCCGGGGCCCATTTCGTGACTGCCCCAAGCCCTCCTTCCATAGGCCAGGGGATGGTGACTAGCAATGAAAGGCGTATTTCCTAAAAACTGTGAATGAATTGTATTTTTTACCTGTAAACTCACACAACTAAGTACATGGTAGGATACAAGAATAAAGTAACCTATAATGTAAACAAGGTGTGTATAGAAAGTAAAGGGGGACAGAATACAAGCCCAACTGAAAAGAACAAGTAAAACTAGAATGTAAAAGTAAATTGAAAAGTACAAGTATAACTAAAAACATCTCCTGTGAACACCCACCAAGGATATTACCTGAAGGGTAGGTACAGCTCTCAAACAGTCGTCTTTGCGGTACGCCTCGTCGAATTTCCACCTCCAAGCTACCTCCAGTCCTGGTACTCTCGTCCTCAGTTAGAACTGTATGTCATCTGCACCAGACACAACAAGGTGCGGGCACAGCCCGTGTAGGGGTAAGTATAACGATACTCGGTAGGGACCTCGATACCCTCTAAGGTCTCACAAAATCCACAAAGGATAAACCTAAAATCATGAAAACAATTGAAAATCCTACTTAGGTATATTCCCCTACATATACCTAAGTTTTCGAGTATACCCATCTCAATCATGAGGAAACACAGGGCCCAACTCAAAGCCCAAAGCTCAATTGTTCCACGAAGGAAGAAATACCACGAAGGTGACTACCAAAAAGGTAGTACCACATAGGTAACACCACACACAAAAAATACCAAAAATGAATCATCACACAGAACCATACCATAAAGATAAGGACTCATCTCATAGTAGGTATAACTTAGGTACAGTAGTAATGATGATTATATGTAACTATTGAATCATCTTACTCTATTGAGAGGCAAACCCACGTAGGGTCCTAAATCATTAGACCCACGTAGAATATTAGTAAAGTTGAACCACGTAGGATCCTATAGTTGTCCCACGCGGATTCCTAGAGAGGATACACGTAGGATCCTGAAACACAGACCCACGTAGGATCCCAAAGCACAGACCCACATAGGATCTCTTTCTCATTTACAACCATCCATAGGGTTCTCTCACAAAGCTCGCATGATACTGGGAGGGTACGCTCCTCAAGCCACAGGTCGATACTCCAACTTCCACGAAGTCCCACAAAAAATTATCGTGAAGGACCTCCATGTAAAAGGGGTCTCAACGCAACAGACGGTGCGTCAATCAGACACCCGTTCTGTAAGTTATTGGCCTTTTAGTCCCAAGGGCTCAGTTAGATTCGTGTTCGATCCAACCTGGTCACACCTCAACTTTATCCAAAACTCAAGTGGGGTATAAAAAAAGGACCGTCTCAATCCAAGGTTTTCAGTGTCGTAGATAGTTCGTCAAACGGACATCTGTATGTCAAGTTACAGCCAAAAGAGTGAAAAGTGGTCGAAGTTGTTTCAATTCGACCCGGGTCCGGCCCTAGGTCTAACCCGGCCTGCTGGGTCTAGCTCGGCCCACTGAGCAGCATGCTGGGCGGCCCGTACTGGGCAGCCCAAGGCCGGCCCGTAGTTGGGTGGCCCCGCGGGGGGGGGGGGGTCAGATATAGCTGCCACCCAAGGGAAGGCGCACCCTGGGTACCCCAAACGGCTGGGCCATTCGGGTTAGGTAGCCGACTGGCCGGTGCCACATGGCACCGGCAGCTGGCATGCAGGACCCTGGGTCCCACTTGGCTCCCTGGATGGTCGGACGGCCAGCCCTCCTCTGTAGCACGGTCACGTGTCGCGCCACCACCAGCTGCGGGCAGTGAGATGGCCGCCCTTCTTCGCTGTCGCAGCTCCTGCACGCCCGGCGGTGCGGTCACACCCCCCCCCCCCCTTTGTGAGGTCGTGCACCGCCACCCCCTTTGTGCGGTTAGTCATGCGCCGACCACCACCCTTGCTCTGCCGCGGTCGATGGGTCACGCCCTTCTTCAGTGGTGCGGTCACGCCACTGACGCCGTCGCAGCCGACCAGAGTGGCGGTCGCCGCTCTCGAGCCCCACTGATGTTGGTTGCCGCTCTCGTGCCCCACTGACGTCGGTCACCGATCTCGATCTCCACTGATACCAGTCGCCGCTCCCAATCCCCACCGATGCCGGTCGCCGCTCCTGAGCCCCACCGATGTCAGTCGCCGCTCCCAAGCCCCACCAATGCCGGTCACTGGCATGGGTTTCCAGTGACGTTCCTTGGGTCATCAGGCGCACCCTGGTGGACCGTTCTTCATTCCGAAGACACTCACACTCGACTCAGAACGTCTCCATCGATTCAAGACCATCATTAACCACAAATTTTTCAAAGAGATCAGGCTATGATCATTTGGCCCGCACCCTCTGCGTTAGAACAATATCAAGAGCCATAATTGTTCTTAAATCAAGATGATTGGAAATAACATGGTAAGGGGTATTCAAAATAACATTCCCAACCATGATTTCCCATTGAAATTGGTGAAGAGAGGAATGGATAGACATCAGTTCTTCGTATTTGAAGTCGTTCCTCATTGGGGATCTTTCAACGGAGTTCTTCATTGGAGAAAGTGTTCTTCGTTGGAGAGATTGTTTCTCCAAAGCTCTCCCCAATTCCCCCTTTGCCAACAATTTCCCCCAAACTTAAGAAAATGAGAAACCAACCTATTAAATTAAGATTATTAATTTAATTAGATTTGGCACATTAATTAATTTGACGCTGTCACAATTAATTGGAATAGAAACCAAGAGTCACCTCCCTCATTAAAGAGGGAGTTTAAGGGGTCAGGTGGTCCCCGCCATTGAATTCAATTCGGGATTTTTCAATCTCGGGTGGTCCCCCACCACCAAAAATAATTGGGAAGATTAAATTTATAAAATAAAATAAATCTAGTTTATTTTATTTTCTCCCACGAAAAGCACAAAAACTAACTTCCTCCCTCAACCTACTGTGGTCAAGGTGTAGGTATCCTTAAGAGAATACCGGCGCTGCGAGCTCAGCGGTGTCCTCGGATTTCAATTCTGAGCACCAGTTCAACAGTTACAAAAACCCACTTGCACGTTTACTGAATGTACCCGAAAAAAAGTTCAGAAATTCATTCCGGGAACTCCGGGCCTCAGATTCACACGCCGTCAATTTTTTCGGACTCGTAATATTTCCATATGATTAAAAAAATTACATGGAAAATCCGGGTCATTACATTCTCCCAAACTCAGGGCTTTGCGTCTCCGAAATCCACAACACAAACTAAGGAAACTAGTGGGGGTACTGAGCATGTATCTGAGCCTCCTGCTCCTAAGTGCTCTCTTGAAGGTTCCCGTGCTGCCAGTGGAAGTGCACCAGAGGTATCGACCACCCATGAAGGACCTGCTCCTTTCGATCCTCAATCTCTACTAGAACCTCTGTAAAAGTCACCCCATCGTTGATGTCTATCTCATCGTGGTCAACGACATTAGATGGGTCATGCATGTATCTCCTAAACTAGGATATGTGTAAAACATCATGAACCCAGTGAAACTGAGGTGGAAGAGCTAAGTGGTAAGCCACCTCACCAACTCTACTAAGGACCTAAAAGGTTCCGATGAACCATGGAGATAACTTGCTGCCCTTGTCAAATCTCTGCAAACCTCATCAAGGTGAGACCAGTAGAAAGACATGGTCACCATCCTCGAACTCCAGAGGTCTCCATCTCATGTCAGCATATGACTTATACCTGCTCTGTCCAGTCTTCATCCACTCCTGGATGATCTACACATTCTCTGTGGTAGCTCATACCATATCTGGTCCCATGAGTGCTGACTCCCCTAGGTCAGTCCAATACAAAGTTGATCTGCAAGATCTTCCATACAGATCCTCTAATGGTTCCATCTCAATGGTGGAATGATAGTTGTTGTTGTATGAAAACTCCACCAAGGCGAAGTGATCCTCCCACCTGCGACCGAAGTCGAGGACACAAGCACGAACATGTCCTCGAGGGTCTGAATGGTCCACTCAGTCTGGCCATCCGTCTGAGGATGGAAGGTGGTGCTCAAATGATGTTGCTTCCTGAAAACCACCTAAAACCCCTTCCATAGCAAGGAAGTGAAACATGAATCACGATCGGAGGTAATCGTCAAGGGTACTCCATGTAGTCGCACAATCTCTTGCACATAGAGGCATCATAAGCTCTCTATTGAACCTTGCTCTCTGATTGGTACGAAGTGGGTCGACTTGGTGAGTTGGTTAACGATCACCCGGATAGAATCATGACCCCTGGATATACATGGAAGTCCTGTCATGAATTCCATGGATATTCCATCCCACTTCTACTCTAGGACCTCGAAATGATGAACTAAGTCTACTAGTACCTAATTCTCTGCCTTCACTTGCTGACAATTGAGGCACTGAGTGACAAACTATGCTACTTCTTTCTTCATTCCCGGCCACCAGTGCTGTCATCGGAGGTCCTGGTACATCTTTACCACTCCTAGATGTACCACTAGAGGGGATGTGTGGAACTCCCTCAACACTTCCACCTGAAGTGACATTGGTACCATGGTACGTCCTCTAAAAATAATGACGTGCTCCCCACCTTTAGAAAATCCATTAGGTGTATTTCCTATGAATATCTGATCACGTTGAGCCTTGCAGTCAGTCTCCCCATGTTGTGCCTCCCTAACTCGCTGAAGGAGTGGGGGAGTGACTATAAGAGTCTGAAGAAAATCTGCTCCATCTTGATCCAAAAAGGATATCTGCAAAGCAGTTAGCTGCTCTATCGCCTCACCTAGCAGTTGTATACAAAATCTCTTACTGAGTGCATCTGCTACAATGTTCCCCTTTCTAGGAGTATAGACTATATCGAAGTCATAGTCCTGGAGGAACTCAATCCAACATCATTGACTCAGGTTCAGGTCCTTCTAGGAGAAGATATACCTGAGACTATGTTGATCAGAGTAAACCATAAAACGCTCTCCCATCAGGTAGTGTTGCCACATCTTCAAAGTGAAGACCACTGCTGATAAATCAAGGTCATTGGTAGCATAGTTCTGCTCATATTGTCTCAGATTTCGAGAACCATATGAGATAACTTCTTACTCCTGCATCGGGACACATTTGAGCCCGGTCCCTGATGCATTGTAGTAGACTACGTACCTAACGCCCTCCTCCAGAAGCCTCAAGATGGGGGCACTAGTCAACCTATTCCTCATCTCCTCAAAACTCTGCTAGAATCTCTCCGACCACACGAAGGGTTGCCCCTTCTTAGTAACACTGATAAAGGTGCTGCAAATTTGGAGAAATTTGGCACAAATATTCGGTAGTATCCCGTCAATCTCAGAAAACTCGTCACACTCCTGGGTGGTTCCCAAGCAAGTACCACCTCAATCTTCACTGGATCCACTGCAAATCTAGCCTTCGAGATGACATGTCCTAGAAAGTGAATTTTTGGATCCAAAACTGGCACATCAAGAGCTTACCATAAATTTGGTGCTCTCGGAGTGCGTCCAAAATTATCTTCAAATGATAGGAATGCTCCTCCTCAGTAGCTTAGTAGATCAGAATGTCATCAATGAAAACCACCACAAAGTGATCAAGATATGGATGAAAGATCCTATTCCTGAGTCCCATGAACACTGCTGGAGCATTGGTCACATCGAATGGCATAACCAAGAACTCATAGTGGCCATACTGACATTTTAAAGTCATCTTCTACACATCCTCATCTCGTACTCTGAGCTAGTGATAGCTTGATATGAGGTCTATCTTCAAGAACCACTGTGCTCCCATCAGCTGATCAAAGAGGTCATCAATCATCGAGAGCGGGTACTTGTTTTTCACGGTCACCTGGTTCAGGTGCCAATAGTCAACACAAATTCTCAAACTCCCATCTGCCTTCTTGGCAAACAAAAAATGGGGTTTCCCAAGGAGAAACACTGGGCCGGATGAACCCTGTCCCCTGTAAGCCATCCAACTGTACCTGTAGCTCACGAAGCTCCGCGGGATCCATCTGATATACTGGTGTAGATATCGGTGTCGTCCAGGGATACAAGTCAATGTAAAAGTACACCTATCTGTGAGGAGGTAGACCCGAAACATCATTAAGGAAGACATCCGCATACTAGTCCACCACTACAGGATGGCTCCTACTCTCCACATCAACCTCTATGAGGGTAAGGCTATCCAACTGATGACTAATCGACTACACTCTCCTCTGGGTAAGTCCATCCTATGCTGCAAAGGTTCCCTTCTCACTGGTGAAGGTAAACCCAATCCCATCCTTGCAGACACACCGCACTTTGTGCCTAATGCAGTCGATCTGGGAATGGACTGTAGATAACCAATCCATACCTAAGATGATTTCGTAAGGCCTGGACGCCACTATTAGAAGTTCTCAGCCAAAGCTCTCTCCTCCTAGAGTAATCTCACACTACCGAAACCAGTGTGTAATCATCAAATCCTCTCTTGTAGGAGTCTCTAGCCATAAGGATCGAGCTAATGGCTCCACCGAAATCTCTGAGCTCCAAACGAGGGCAGTGAAAATAAAAGAATGAATGGAACCTATTTCTATAAGTACCAAAACTAAGGTGGAGTAGACACAGATGGTACCTCGTATCATCTTTGGAGCGCTGTTTTTATAGGCCTCAGCTGCCTGGAGCTGAGTTCGCCCCTTTCCACCTTCTATCTATGGTCGGGGTGGACCACCTAGTGGTGATGGTGGTAACACATCGAATCGTCTCCCACCGCTAGCTCCTCTGCAACATCCGCCTGCTCCCTGAGGACCTCCTCGGTCAAACCTCTGTCTCTACCTGGGCAGTCCTTCGACCATTTTCTGATCATCCGTACGGTGGGTCGGGAAGTCACGAGCCATGTGACCCTACCCACCGCATGCGTAACACTGCCTACTCCTCGCATGACTGGCTCTCTCTCAGGTTCCCCACATAACCGACCTTGAATCCTGAAGTTTTCCACCTATAGGTCTGTTCCTCTTGGATCTCTGTGACATCTGTCTGCTACCAGCTGTAGAAGACTCTGCTACGTGACGCCCAGTGGTGGGTCTCGCTACTGGTGACTGCTCAGCAAGAAAACTCTCCACTAAGAGGGCTCTCTCTAACACCCCCGCCGATGTCGGGATGTTGAGAGAAATCATCAAAGTCCTGATCTCCCACCTGAGTCCCTACACGAAGGTCTGAGCCCTGAAGAATGTGTCCTGCACCATATCAGTGGAGTAGCATGAGAGGTCAGTGAACCTCACTGAGTACTGAGCCACATTCATGTTGCCCTACTGCAGATGAAGAAACTCATATATGTGCACTGCACGAAGTGTCACTGGGGAAGACTCTGCCCAAAACAGGCTCTCAAAGTCTACCCAGAGAAGTGTTACCTCGTTGTGAACCTAGAGCATCAAGCTCCACTATCTGTCTGCTACTTCCTGTAGAAGACTGGTGGAAAGGATCACCATGAGATGATCTGGTGTCCCTACCAGTCGGAAGACTCTCACCACAGCCTCCAGCCAATCGTCAGCCACCTGTGGGTCCATCTCACCCCTTAACCTGGGTGGACTCTGTCACTGGAACTCGTGCAACGCACTCAAGCAGCGTGCACTATCTGCTATAGGGGTTGGTGGCATCGGTGGACCAATGGGTAATGGTACCGATGGTTCCTCCACTAGTGCCTCTACTGATAAAGGGCCCTATACTGAGGCACAATCGCTCAGTAGGTTTTCATCACATACTCTTACAAGAACCCTAGCTGGCTATCTACATGGAGGCATCATGAAAAGAAATTGGTGTTCCATGGTCAATAAGTTATACTTGGTGAGATGACTCAAAGAGATCACAAAGAAAAATTTTCAAAACATGCGCGCAATCAGTGTTTTTGTGCAGTGAGTTAGAAATCAGAAGTTAGGGTCCCAGTATATGGATACATCGGCCACTGCACCAGCACTGGATTCCCGAAACTGATAACCACGCTCATAACACTTAACATTATTACCGTTAAAGGATCAGAGTCCAATTTATTTGGTAGAAATGAACTCCTTTGATACCAATTTTTCACGAACCATCCCCCGAGGCCTCTACCGTGACTACCCCAAGCCTGCCTTCCATAGGCCAGGGGATGGTGACTAGCACCGAAAGGCGTATTCCATAAAAACCGAGAAGGCGTTTCCTTTTTGCCTATAAACTCACACAACTACAAACAAGGTAGGATACAAGCATAAAGTAACCTATAATGTAAAAAAGGTGTGTACATAAAGTAAAGGGGGCCAGAATACAAGCCCAACTGAAAAGAACATGTAAAATTGGAAAGTACAAGTAAACTGAAAAGTACAAGTATAACTGAAAAGAGCTCCTATGAACACCCGCCAAGGATCCTACCTGAAGGGTTGGTACAGCTCTCGAACAGTCGTCTCTGCGGTACGCCTCATCTAATGTCCACCTTCGAGCTACCTCCAGTCCTTGTACCCTCATTCTCAATCAGCAATGTTCGTTGTCTACACCAGACACAACAAGGTACGGGCATAACCCATGCATGGGTGAGTATAATGATAATCAGTAGGGACCCCGAGACCCTATAAGGTCTCAAAAAATTCCCAAAGGATAATCCTCAAAGTATGAAAACAACTAACAACCCTACTTAGGTATATGCCCATACATATACCTAAGTTGTCGAGTATACCCATCTCAATCATGAGGAAACACAGGGCCCAACTCAAAGCCCAAAGCTCAACTGTTCCACGAAGGAAGAAATACCATGAAGGTGATTACCACAAAGGTAGTACAACATAGGTAACACCAAATAGAAAAATAACACAAAGGAATCATCACACAGAACTGTACCACAAATATGAGGACTCATCTCACACCAGGTATAACTTAGGTACGATAGTAATGATGATTAGATGTAATTACTGAATCATATTACTCTATTGAGAGGCATACCCATGTAGGATCCTAAATAATCAGACCCACATAGGATCCTAGTACAGTAGACCCACATAGGATCCTAGAGTAGTCCCACGTGGATTCCTAAAGAGGATCCATGTGGGACCCTAAAACACATACCCACGTAGGATCCCAAAGCACAGACCCACAAAGGATCCCTTTCTCATTTACAACCGGCCACAGGGTTCCCGCACTAAGCTCGCTTGATTCTGGGAGGGTCCGCTCCCCAAGATACAGGTCGATACTCCAACTTCCAAGCAATCCCATGAAAAATTATCCCAAAGGAACGTCATTTAAAAGGGGTCTCAACGCAACAGATGGTGCATCAATAGGCCACATGGTCAGTAAGTTATTGGCCTTTTAGTCTCGAGGGCCCAGTTGGATTCGTGTTCGATCCAACCTGGTCATACCCAAACTTTATCCAAAACTCAAGTGGGGTATACAAAAACGATATTCTCGATCCAAGGTTTCCAGCGTCGTAGACGGTTCGTCAAACGGATGCCCTTAGGTCAGGTTATAGCCGAAAGAGTGAAAAGGGGTTGAAGTTAGTTCGGGTCCGGTCCAACCCGGTTAGACTGACCCAGCCTGACCCGGCCTGGGCCGACCTGACCCAGTTCGGGTCAACCCGGGTCCAGCCCTAGGTCTAACCCAACCCGCTGGGTCTGGCCCAGCCCGCCGGGTCCAGCCCGACCCACGGACGGCCTGCGGATGGGTGGCCCTACGTTGGGGTCTGCCCTAGCCACCACCCAAGGAAAGGTTCCCCCTGGGTACCCCAAATGGCTGGGCCATTCAGGTTTGGTAGCCGACCAGCCAGTGCCACATGGCGCCAGCAGTTGGAACGCGGGACCCCAGGTCCCGCTCAACTCCCCGGCTAGTTGATGGCCAGCCCTCCTCTACGGCGCGGTCGCGCGCCGCACCCCCACCGGTGGCCGGTAGCGAGTCGGCTACCCTCCTTCGCTGCCTCGACCTCATGTTCCTGCTCTTGCACGCTCGGCGGCGCGGTCGTGCGCCGCCACCCCCTTCACACGGCCGGCCGTGCACCTGTCGTCGCCCTTGCTCCACCGTGGCCGACGGGCCGTAGACCTTCTCTGGCAATGCGGTTGCACCACCGTCGACGTCATCATGGCCGACCGGAGTTCCGACTGCTGCTCCTGAGCCCCACCGGTGTCGGTCACCGACACGGGTTGCTGATGACATTCCTCAGGTCACCGAGTGCCCCCCAATGGCCCATTCTTCCTTCTGAAGACTCCCACACTCGACTCGAAACATCACCATCTATTCAAGACCATCATAAACCACAAAGGTTACGGAGAGGTTGGGCCGTGTTTGTTTGGACCGCACCCTCCGCATTAGAATGGTACAAAGCGGCATAATTGTTCTTAAATTGAGAATATTGGCAAGAATAGGGTAAGGGGTATTCAAAACAACATCCCCAACCTTTATTTCTTGTTATCGTCAGTGAATAGAGGAAAGGATGGACGTCGTTTCGTCGTCATTGAAGACGTTCCTCGTTGGGGATCCTTCAACGGAGTTCTTCTTTAGAGAAAGTGTTCTTCGTTGGAGAGATTATTTCTCCAAAGCTCTCCCCAATTCCCATTTTTCCAACACCTTCCCCAGAACTCAAGAAAATAAGAAGCCAACCTATTAAATTAAGTTTATTAATTTAATTAAAATTGTCACATTAATTAATTTGATATTGGCTGAATTATTTGGAAATGAAACCAAGAGTCATCTCCCTTATTAAAGAGGGAGTTCAAGGGGTCGTGTGGTCCCCACTATTGAATTAAATTTAAAATTTTTCAAGCTTGGGTGGTCCCCACCACCAAAAACAAATTGGGAGGATTAAATTTCAAAAATAAAATAAATCTAGTTTATTTTATTTTCTCCAATGAAAAGCACAAATACTAACTTCCTCCCTCGACCTACTGCAGTTGAGGTGAAGGTTTCCTTAGGCGAATACTGGTGATACGAGATTAATGGTGTCCTCAGATTTCAATTTCGAGAACCAGTTCAAAAGTTAAAAAACCACGCTCGTACGTTTACTAAATGTAGCTGAAAAAAAGTTCAGAAATTAATTTCGGACACTCCGGGCATCGGAATCATGCACCGTCAATTTTCACGGACTCATTATATTCCCATATAATTAAAAAAATTACATGGAAAATCTAGGTCATTACAGAGAGATCCTCAAACAATGAGTCACTCCAATTCTCCTCTAGTCCTCCATGTTCTGGTCAGTAGGAGGGAGTCTCTTGGCACATTCCTACAGCCCAAGATTCAGCCTATGTAGCTTATTATGAACCACAACCCACATATTCCCCTGCATCGGCTCACCCCATAGCTCACTGACAATTTGTTTATACCCAAGGATGTGGGCCGAGATATGATAGTACCTAAATCCCTCCTGCATGACCTGCCTGGGGGACAAAGAAATCAGTAGTGGCGAATGGTCATAAATACTATGAGCTAAGTGCCTGACCTTGGCATTTGGGAACATGGTTATGGACTTAAGGTTGGATAGGCATCATTCAAGATGACTCCATCACCGCCTGATTCCTCTATGATTGTTACACCAGGTGAAGGGGTCTCTAGAGTATCCCAAATCCAGGAGCCCATTATCCTCCATGAAATGAGTGAAGTCCAAGCTGGACCTTCGGGGGGAAAACACCTTGTCCCTTCTTCTCATCCGGACTAGAGATGACATTGAAGTCTCCACCCATGATCCATGGAAGATCCCTCGGATCAAAATCACTAAGGTCTTAACACAAAAGTTCTCTGCATTGGGAATCACAGCTACCATAAACAAAGGACACCATGATACTGTCCACTCCTTGTCCCAATCCTAGGGAGGAAGATGAAGTCTACACTGATGACTTAATCTAAGCTGCACAATGACCCCACTCGAGGGCTCTTTCCAGAGGACGCCACCACCAATGACGTACAACCCAATATACTTTCTATGAAAAGGATCTCAAGATAGGGTCACCTACTGAAGTCCAATGGACACAACCCCTAGGGCTTCTAGCTAAGGAAATAAAATGCACAATCCGGAGTAGGTTTTCAAGCTGGTTCCCTAGGAGGAGATCCTCTGCACAAACGAAATGGAATTCAATGGACACACATATAACTTTTCCACGTATTCCCAATCCCAAAATAAAAATATGGTGGAAACCTATGAGTGAATGTATATTCCCACTCAATATAATGAATCCCACCATGGATACATGGTGGCACATCATGATCCATCACAAATTCCCACCAACACTCACCGGTCCTTCCACATTGACATAGTAGAAAATTATAAGTAGATTCAAATCTATGCCAATGAAAAAGAATCATGTCATCCAAATAGGATGACACCCATCTATAAGTAGGAAAAAATCCCAACTAATGCACACCAATCCCACCATCCTAATAGGGTGGAAAACCTTGGGCAGTCATATAAAATTTCCAATGCATATGAAGACCACCAATAAAATTCCAATAATATAAAAAAACCTTATACTAATGGTTTGGGGGAACATTGGTTGTTTTGGCATTAGGATAGGTCTATACCAACGGTTTTTTCAAACCGTTGGTGTAATGACCCGAACATTGGAATAATATTTTGTTTCCTAATAATGTGTGTTATATAATTCTTACACAACAAAACTATATCCTTTTATTAATGAAGTGAGTATAAATAAAATAAAACAAATGGGTTTTGAATTTATATGACCGTTGGTCAATATGACCATTGGAAACTATACTCTTAACATTATGATTATTTTTATAAATAAAAATGATTTTTGTTAATTAATACAAAGAGAAGATTTGATGGCATCATATGGTAGACTTGAGTCATACAGAGCCCATCTATCAGAGCTTAAGAAGGAGGTAGCATTACTGGGCTTTTCTCTGGACTAGGCCCAAGATGAACTTCAACATATTAAGCATGAACGTAATCACCCCCAGGAAAAGTTCAAGCTGATATAAATCACCGCTCAGGAAATGTTGTCCGATCATTCCCAAGATTCTATCACCATTGCACACATTACTCTTAGGTCTTATGCATGTGTTATAAGGGGCTATGTAATGAGGCCTAGTTACTTTGTGTAATCCTTTAGTAGAAATAAAATTGATATTTCTTATTATAGTAAAATTTGTGAATTTCAACTGTCAAAATAAATATTGGATGAATTTATAGAAATTATATATTATTAATGAATATTGGAAAAAGGGTATTTTAAAATATTTTTTTTATAATTTAAATAGTTAACAATGTGAAATTATTTTCAAAAAATGATCTTCTACAGTTGTGATCAGTAATAAATTTAAATTATTATAAGATCAACTTAATTTTTTGAGAATAGTAAATTATGAATAGTAGTACTACCCTTATGAATAGTAATGTGACCAATGGAATAGTAACATAACTTAATAAAGTATAAATATAATTTAGGCATCTTGATTGGTAATGTGATATAATAGCATAAGTAAATAATTTTTTGAGATATTATTAGTTAAGTATTAGTATTTTTTCTGGTAAATAGCTTTTTCACTTAAAAATTAAATATCTCATAATTAGAAAATTATTTTCATAAAATGGGGATTGTTTTTTAATTTAGGGCATCGATATTAGGTTAGAGTGGATTTATGAGATTTTTATAAAATGTTTCATTTTTCGGTGAATAGTAAAAATACAGTTTTGAGTTTCAATGTGTTTAATGACATCATTAATGATGCAATAATGATATCCTAATTTTGTTCGACTTGTATACAGTAATATATGTTATGAGGTGTCCCAAGTGGAAAATACCATGGGTAAATACCATGGGCAAGCCCATGTTATTTCAAATACCAGTAATGAGGTGTCCCTTGGAAATTAATAAAATATTCACTCACTATTGATATAAATACCAACCCATTCCTTCATAAATTTGATTCCAACTTCCTCCTAAACTAAGATATAGTCTTTTTACCTCCCCAGGAGTCCTCCAAAGGTTCCCGCAATCCCCCCAAGGTCCCAACCTTCTACTTATTGAAGTTACTCTTCAAGGTAAGGGAACCTTTCACCCTTCTTTTTAGTCAACACTTATTTAATGTCATGTCCTTGAATTTCCGTTTAAATATATAGGGGTATGTTATTCTATATTAATATTACTGTCTTATTGATTTACATATTATTATATTCCCTTTTTCCTTCACCAATTATATTTTTGAAATTTTATGTGACGTCGTTAGGCTACCGAATTTTCGTAAAAGAAATCGCAACTTTTGTTTATTTTCAAGTTTTCTTTTTTTGTGGTATGTCATTCAAATATCCATACCATGATCTTATTTATATTTAATTTTATCCCTATATTATATTATGAGTTATTTATGATTTTTTGACCCTTTTCCCATCTCTTTTTAATGTTTTCTAAAACCATTTTATACAGTTGTTATGCTGTAGACATTTCATCTCAAAATATCTCTCTCTTTTTCTCAAGAAATTATCTTATATTATTTATGTGAATGTCCAAACCTATTTATTTTCTATGGGTATTCATAAATAAAAAAAATTAAATATTTTATTTTCTAATTGACAAACATGAAACCCTCATTCCATATCAATGTGTTATAAATGACATAATGATCATATTTTTAAGCACTTGTAAAACATCACGATTTTGATATGAAACCCATTTTTTTATTCTATTTAGGTTATTTATGAAATGTTTGATTATGATCAATTTGAAACACATAAAAATTAATACATATTAATGGTGAAACCTAATATAACTCCAATGCATTTGGTAAAGAAATTAATCTCTAGAGATGACAAGTTTTTTGATGCCTTGGTGAATAACCTTGGTAATTTTTTTGACACATTGCAGATGGACCTTGGTGATATGCTTAAGAATGTATAAATTAAATGTTATAGGAACATTTTCAAGTTATTTTTCAAGTAATTATTTCTCTTATATTCCTAGTTATCATTTATTTATGATATTCCTCACGTTCTTATTGACATCTCTCAAGTTCACATGTAAATTGTTTCACTTGTTTTCCCTTACTGGGCCTTCTGCTCGCCCTTTCCATTGATGCATGTCTCTTGGTTATGAGATGCAGTATTTGTACTTAGGATGAACTTTTCAAGATGATTTTAAAGGTTATTAAAAGAATTTTTTATATTTTCATTTATTATGTACCTTTTTTCGAAGACACTAGACTTTAAATATCCTCTGTTTGTAAAATGAAATGAAAATTTATGTAATAAGAAGGTAGTATTCCATAGTAGGTATAAAAGGATAGTTTAGTTATTTGTTTAAATTAGGCTATGAAAACATTATGAAGAACCATATAGAAAATTTTAAATATAGTTAAACTTCCTGGTATTTTGGTGAAATATTAAGTAAGTGGTTTCCAAACAAATAAATCCATGTCTGGATATGAACAAGAAGATGTGGATCTAGCACAGATGTACCTAGGGGTGAAAAATTCGACAAGGAGTTTCGAGCTTGACCCAGGGTATCCTGGTACATGACAATGGGCCTTGTTGTACTCTTAGCTTGACACTCCTTGGGAATATGTTTTGTTAATCACAAGATTATTATGAATCATTATGAAGGATTTATAGAGAAATGTAATTGTTGTTAATGAATAATATGTTTAAGCATAAAGTTTTAAGACATAAAATTCCTTTATAGTTAAAATATTCATAAATGAAATAAGTTTCTCACTAATGTTTCATTATTTTTGAAAATGGAGGGTAATAGGAGGAACCATGAAAATGGTGACTACAATGGACCTTGCACTAACATCCCTCCGATGGAAGCTAGAATAGAAATATTCATGAGAATGATGAACCAACTGACTCAAGTTATGGGAAATAACTTGAATCAAGATGAGAGAATGATTTCAACATGAAGGGAATAATATTATATTGAGTCTTTTATACGTTAATGACCACCAACCTTCAGTGGATCTACCAACCGATTGATTGCAGAACAATGGATAAACTCTATCAAGAATATATTTTATATGCTCCGCTATTTAGAACAAGAGAAGGTCACCCTGTATATTTACCTCTTAGAGGTAGAAGCTGATCAGTTGTGGGAAATGATTAAAAACACAAGGCCGATAGTGGAGTTTTAAGCTACGGAGTGGGAAGAGTTCAGAGAGATCTTCTTCAATAAGTATTTCCCTCATTCAATGAGAACAAAAATGGAGGAGTTTCTCGAGCTAAAGCATATGTAGAATGAATCTAATGGAAGTTATGATATGAACTTCACAAGGATTTCTTGTTACACCTCAATATTTTTCATGGATCCTAATGGGAAGGTTTATAAATTCTTTGGTGGACTAATACCTCATCTGCAGAAGAATCTTGCCAACCAAGACTATGATAGCTATGAGAAGATCATGTGGATTGCTATGAAAGTCTAACTGAAGTTTATTGAGACACGGTGGTCTCATAAATCCAATTACAAGAAGAGATATATGGATCTAATCTTGGGGAGGAGCTTTGATACTGGAGGAGGAGGAAAGCTAGTGCAACATCCCACATGTAATAATTGTGGGAAGAAGTATTCGGGGAACTGCCTGCTCATGAGTGGGAAGTGCTCCAAGTGTGGAAGAGATGACCATATTGCTTGGAATTATTATAGTGAGTTTAAGCTTCAACTTCTAAACACTAACAACAAAGGTAATATGGTTCATGACCTACCTTAAGTTCAACACTATAAGTGTGGACAACTTGGGCCCTTTTCCAATCACTGTCCAAATCCAAGGGCGTTGGAGGGGAATCCCCATTAGCCACAACAAAGTCCACGGGAACCAGGTTGTGATTTTTCTATCACAACAGCTGAAGTTGAAGTTCCAAATGATGTGGTGGTAGATACTCTTGTTGTTATCTCAAATCTAGCAAGTACTATGTTTGATTCTGGTGCTATGTATTCCTTTATTTCCTCCAATTTTGCAAAGAATTTAAAATCAAACCCTCAATTGATAAAATTAGAGTTATCATTCAAGACTACTGGTGGGATTATCCAAGCATCATCAGTGTTTAGAAACTCTAGTATTTACTTTAGTTAGCAAAATCTTATCATAAATCTAGTAGTCATTCCCATGCTTCAATTCAACATTATACTAGAGATGGATTGGCTCTAAAACTATAATACTATGATTAAATGCACAAGCAAGTAAATCTCAGTAGTATTGAATGGAAAACCTATAGTTATCTTCCAAGGAGATATATATCAACCTAATATTTCTCTATAAGAACCTCCCATATCCTTTTTATGGATTTTATCAATGATGAAGTGGATGGAAATGAGAGTATAAGGATAGAAAATGTCCCCATCATCCCGGAATACATCGAATTATTTCCTGAGGAGTTACCTAGACCTCCCCCAGAAAGAGTTAGAGTTGTCCATTAAACTCGTACATGTATCTCATATGATATCAAATACCCCATATAAGATAGAAAATGTGGAGCTGAAGGAATTAAAGAAATTACTCCAAGATCTTTTGGAGAAGGGGTTTATTAGACTGAGTGTATATCCTTAAGGAGCACCTATTCTCTTTGTGAATAAGAATGATGGATCAATGCAACTATGCATTGATTATAGAGAAGTGAACGAGATCACAGTGAAGAACAAATACCCTCTTCCAAGAATTGATGACTTATTTGACCAACTTCATGGGGATCAATTCTTCTCTAAGATTGATCTTAGATCTGGTTATCATCAATTGTGGGTGAAGAAAGAATATATTCCAAAAACTACATTTTTTTCAAGATATGGGAATTATGAGTTTGTTGTTATGCCCTTCGGACTGAATAATTCACCTTCTATTTTTATGGATTTTATGAATAGATTCTTTAAGGACTACCTTGATAACATTGTAGTAGTTTTTATTGATAATATTATGATATATTCCAAAAGTTGAGAGGAGCATGGGGATCATATAAGGGTTATTTTTCAAACTCTACTGAAGTAGAGGCTTTTTGGAAAGTTCAAATATGTGAATTTTAGTTACAACAAGTTGCTTTCTTGGGGAAAATTATAACCAATTAAGGAATCATAGTTAACCCTGAATAGAAAAAGTTTGTAGAGGAGTGGCCTTATCCTACTACAATAACTTATATTCATATTTTTCTTGTATTATCGGGATAGTATATGAGGTTTTTGAAGAAATTTTCATGACTTTATAATCAATTAACTAAGTTAACATGAAAATGGGTCAAGTTCATATGGAAAATGGAGTGTGAGGAAAGTTTCCAAGATCTAAAGAAGATATTGGTTACTTCACCCATGTTAAATTTTTCCTCAAGAGAAGAATGATTATTTATTTTTAGGGATGCATCTCTAAAAGGGCTTGAGTTCATCCTCATGTAAAATGAAAAATTCATTGTTTTTGCATCTTGATAGTTGAAAACTCATGAGAAGAATTATCCTACTCATGATCTTGAGCTGGCTGTGGTTGTTTTTACTATGAAGATATGGAGGCACTATCTTTATGGAGAGAAATGTGATATATAAATAGACCATCAAAGTTTAAAGTATATTTTCAAACAAAATGAATTGAACATGAGACATAGGATATGGTTGGAACTTCTTAAATACTATGATTGTTTGATTCATTATCACATCAAAAGATAAAACAAAGCATCTCATGAATTAATTAAGAAATACCTAGTTGTTCTGTCCATGATGAGGATTCAAAGAGATCCCTTGATCCAAGACCTACTCAAAATGGACATGGGAATTATAAGGTAAGGGACATCATCAACTTTATCCCAAATAATTTCTCAACCATTATTATTAGAGAATATATAGAATTATCATAAAGAATATCCTTTGTTATCGAATAATTTTGAGGCTGTGAATGATGGAAAGTTTCATGAGTTCAATATTGATCAAGAAGGTATACTGAAATTTCATACATGACTATGTGTTCCATCTATTCTGAAAATAAAAAAGGAGCTGATGTATGAAGCTCATAGCCCTACTTTCTCTATACATTCAGGAATAAGAAAAATGTATAGGGGAATTTGTGATCATTATTGGTGGGATAATATGAAAAGTGAGATTTCTGACTACACTACAAGGTGTTTGGTATGTCGGCAAGTGAAGGCTGAGTGACAAATTCCTAAAGGGGTATTACAACCACTACTAATACTAGCATGGAAGTGGGACAATATCATTATGGACTTTTTCATTGTTCTTTTGAGAACATCCAAAGGAAACAATGTGATATGGGTTATAGTAGATTGTCTCACTAAGAATTCCCATTTTATCTCTATTCTGAAAGATTTCTATCTTGATCAACTTGCCAGGATTTATGTGAAGGAAGTGTTAAGGCTGCATGGAGTTCCACTTTCTATCATGTCTGATCATGATCCAAGGTTCACATCAAAATTATAGAGGAGTCCTCAACATTCTCTGATCACCAAATCAAATTTCAGTATGGCCTATCACCCCCAAACGGATGGTCATTCTGAAAGGACTATTCAAACACTCAAGTACATGATGAGAACATGCTCAATGGAATTTAAGGGTGGATGGGATCAACATCTCATAGTATTTTTGTTCTCTTACAATAAAAGTTTAAATTCGAGCATTCAAATGGCACTAAATGAAGCTCTATATGAGAATAACTATATAACTCCTACTTATTGGGATAAATCTTGTGAGAGAAATATTATTGGGCTTGATCTTGTGCAAGAGATGATAGAAAAGGTTCATGCCATTTAGCAACACATTAAGGATGCTCAGAGTTGGCAAGAGAGCTATGCTAACAACCATCGAAGGGACATGGAGTTTATTGTTGTTGACAAATTCTTTCTTTGAATTTCACATTGTAAGTGATTCATGAGGTTTTGGAATAAAGGGAAGATCATACCTAGGTACATTGTCCACTATGAAATCCTTGATCGTGTGGGAGTAGTGGCCTATCGGATTGCACTTCCTCCAAATCTAGCAGTAGTTCATGATTTCATCCATGTATTCCTATTGAAAAAGTACATACCTGGCCCTTCACATGTACTAAATCCAGAGGTGGTACAACAAGAACATGACCTCTCTTGTGAGGAGAACCCATTAGAGATCTATAATTGTAGAGACAAGGTTCTATGCAACAAGACTACCCGCCTTCTTAAGGGTTTGTGGAGGAACCAAAAGTTTGAAGAAGTCATGTGGTAACTATAGAAGTCTATGAGGCAGAAGTACCCACAACTTTTCTCTTTAGATGGCCTGAGTTGAAATTTTAGGGATGAAATTTCTTAAGGGGGGAAGAATGTAACTACCTGAACTTTTGAATAATATTTTGTTTCTTGAAAATTTCTATTATATAATTCTTTCAAAACAAAACTATATCATTTTATTAATGAAGTTAGTATAGTTAAAATAATACCACTAGGTTTTAACTATTATATGACTTTTGGTCAATATTACCATTGGAAACTATACTCTTAACTTTATGATTAATTTTTATAAATACAAATGATCGTGGTTAATTAATACAGAAAGAATATTTGATGGCTACATCAAGTAAACTCAGGTGGTATGCAGTCCATCTATCATAGCTTGGTAAGGAGGTAGAATCACTGGGCTTTACTCTAGACTAGGTCCTTGCTGATCTTCAATATATTAAGCTTGAATGTAATCACCTTCAGGAAAAGTTCAAGCTGATAAAAATCACCACTCGAGCAATGTTTCCCAAGCCACCCCAAGATTCTATCACCATTGCACACCTTACTCTTGGGTCCTATGCAGGTGTTATAAGGGGATATATAATGAGGCCTTAGTTACTTTGTGTAATCCTTTGGTATAAATAAAATTTTTATTCCTTATTATAGTAAAATTTTTGAATTTCAAATGTCAAAATAAATATAGGATGAATTTATAGAAGTTCCATATTATTCATGAATATTGGAAAAAGGGTATTTTAAAATATTTTTTAATACTTTAAATAATTAATAATGTGAAATGATTTTCAAAAAATGTTCTTCTACAGTTGTGATTAGTAAGAAATTTAGATTCTAATAAGATAAACTTAATTTTTGGTGAATAGTAAATTATGAATAGAAATATTACCATTATGAATAGTAATGTGACCAATGGAATAGTAACCTCACTTAAGAAAGTATAAATATAATTTAGGAATCTTTATTGGTAATGTGACATAATAGCATAAGTAAATAACAGTTTCAAAAATTATTAGTTAAGTATTGTTATTTTTTTCGGGTAAATAGTGTTTTTACTTAAAAATTAAATATATCATAATTAGAAAATTATTTTCATAAAATGAAGTTCATTTCTGAATTAAGAGCATAAATATTAGGATAGGGTGGATTTATACGATTTTTATAAAATGTTTTGTCTTTTGGTGAATAGTAAAAATACAGTTTTGAGTTTCGGTGTGTTGGATGACATCATTAATGATCTAATAATGATTTAATAATTCTAGTAGACTTTTGTACAGTAAAATATGTTATGAGGTGTCCCAAGTGCCCAATAACATGGGAAAATACCATGGGCTAGCCCATGGGTTTTCAAATACCACTAATGAGGTGTCCCTTGGAAATTAATAAAATATTCCCTCACTTTTACTATAAATACCAACCCATTCCTTCATTCCTTTGATTCAAAATTCATCCTTAATGAATCTATGGTATTTTTACCTCCCAAGGAGTCCTATAAAGGTTAACTCAACCCTCCAAGGTCCCAAATTTTGAGTTTTTGAAGTTACTCTTCAAGGTAAGGGAACCTTTCACCCTTTTTTTTAGTCAACACTTCTTTTATGTCATGTCCTTGTATTTAAATTTTCATATGTTGGGGTATGATATTTTTTATTCCTTTGATATTACTTTTTATTTACATATGATTAGATTACCTTTTTCCCTCATCAATTCTTTTTCTAAAATTTTATGTGACGATGTTAGGATGCTGAATTTTTGTAAAAGAAATCACATCTTCTCTTTTTTTCAAGATTTTTTTTCATGTGGTATGTCATTAAAATATCCATACCATGATTTTATTTCTATTTTATTCTTTCCCTATACTGTATTATGAGTTATTTATGATTTTCTTACCCGTTTACCCTCCCTTTTTAAAGTTTTCTAAAACTATGTTATATAGTCGTTATGCTGTGGAAATTTCATCTCAAAATCTCTCTCTTTTTCTCATGAAATTTTCTTATTTTATTTAAGTGAATCCCCAAAACTATTTCATTTATAGGGGTATTAATAAAGACATAAAAATGATATATTTGATTCTATAATTGACATACATGAAACCCTCATTTCTTTTCCATGGGTTATAAATGACATAATGATCATGTTTTTAAGCCTTTTAAAACGTCACGATTTTGATAAGAAACCAATTTATTTTATTCTCTTTGGGTTATTTATGAAATATTTTATTACGATATATGTTTATCATATTAAAATAAATACATATTAAGGGTGTTTCATGATAGTTCTTTAATGCATTGGGTAAATAAATTAATCTCTAGGGATGAAAAGTTTTATGATGCCTTGGTGAATAACCTTGGTAAATTTTATGAAACCTTGGGGATGGACCTTGGTGATATTCTTGTGAGTGTATAAATTAAATGTTGTAGCCACATTTTCAAGTTAAAATTATTTTTATTATTTCTATGTAATTCCAATTTATCATTACATTATGATATTCCTCATGTTCTTATTGATATCACTAAAGTTCACATGTAAACTATTTCACTAGTTTTCCCTTACTGGTCCTTCTGCTCACCCTTTCCTTTCATGTATGTGTCCCTGTTATGAGATGCATTCCTTATAATTAGGATGACCTTTTAAAGAATATTTTCAAGGGGATTAAAATAATTTTTTGTGTTTTCATGTATTATATGCCTTTTTTTCAAGACACTAGACTTTAAAGATCCTCTATTCGTAAAATGAAATGAAAAGTTATGTAATAAAAAAGAGGGATTCCATATTTGGTATAGGTAATATGAAAATTCTATACCAATGGTTTCATAAAACTATTGGTATAGGTAATTCAAAAAAAAACCATCTTGGTTTTGATCCCAGCACCTCCTGTTTATAATCCAACGACCTAACCACTAACCTAACAGGACTTTTGTGAACATAATTTCATATATATATATATATATATATATATTCATAAGTATTTTAACTTTTTATTTATTTAATGTTATTTGACAAAAGATTCCATAAAAAATATGCGTACCTATACCAATGGTTTTGAGAACCGTTGGTATAGGTTTATTGATTTTTGGATCTATACCAATGGTTTTGGTGAAACTGTTGGTATAGGTCACTTATAGTGACCCTATACCAACAGTTTTAGACAAAATCGTTGGTATAGGGTCACTATAATGGATGTATACCAATGTTTTTGGCAAAACTAGTTGGTATATCTCAAAACCTATATCCTCCAGACGTTTCAAGATGTCATTGTATCAGAGGAAAAAGTGAGGAGTCAGGCCCATGACCCAATCTCATTGGGTGGGGTGATTCATCCACAAAAATCAGATAGTCACCACGGAGTAGACATGCATCCCTACTCTAGTCTAAAAGTGTCTATGGCCATATTCTTCAATACAAGGGCAACTAGATCAGGAAGAAATACATGTTCCAACTGGGTGACACTGATCCAACGTGGTGGATGCTCAGGGGCAGGCATATATCCCTGCAAGAATTCAATATGTCTATCAGCGTATCCCGACAGCATCACAGGAACCAACTAAACAAGGACCCATATATGAATGTCATTATGAAAAGAGGTTGTCCCTAATTTCCTAAAAGAGAGAACAAAAAATCAAATGCTCTAAAGGAAACAAGAAAATGAAATCATACTCATGATTCTGCTCAGTAGGAATCTAGAATTCTTGATGCCATCAAACATCTATCAATAAATGCTCAAGATCCTATCAGTATATTACCAAATTATATAAGTGGAAGTAGTTGTTTTGAAGGTGATTCCCACAATGTCACTAACAGAAGCTCTGAAGTTTCTCCCTAGAGAACCCATAGGGTCTTACTCTGTGGTCCAGAAAAAATAAAAACAAGAGCCTATCTCCTAATGAATGTTATGGTAGGCCTCCCCTTGACCTGAAGATTGAACAATAAGAAGGTCCTACCCTTATTTTTGTCCACCCTAATTGTTCTACCTAGGCTATACACTGTAGGTATGTTTCTCCCTCTGTTTAGATTTCAAGAAGTGATGATAGTCTTATCCATAATGGCAGTTTCTACGATGGACCTCCCTAAAGTGACATCAAGCAATAAGAAGGTCATCCCCTCATTGCAATACATCTTGAAGGACCTACCTATACTAAAAACTACAAATAATCTCCCTACATCCAGAGCTAATATGGTGGTCCCCTCTAGGATAAAAATCATTATGAAGGCCCTCCCATTAATGATGAAAAGCAAAAATAAGGTCCTCCCCTTATTGTGGTCCTCCCTAAAGGTCATCCCTAGGGTATACACTATAGAAGTCCTCTCTATTTCTAGACACTAAGCTGTGATGGAACTACTCTCCCTCATGGAACCTACTATGAAGGTCCTACCTGTAGTAAAACTTCACGCTGATGAGAAGGTCCACTCCTCATCAGGTCAAATTCTAGAAAGCCCTCATATACTGATGCTCTTGGAAAATTGGAGTAACACATATTGGGTACTAACTCCATGGAAAATGATATCCTTTATCAACTAGAGGATGGACTAGGGCCATTCTCATCATTTGAGCCACCCCTATACCATTCACATGGTATCAAGACTCCCTCTAGCTCTGTTATTTGGAATAAAATCATTATGGAGTATTCAAACTAAGTGGATCAAGAAAAAGAGTCTCTGGAGGAACAACAAAAAAATATGCTTTTTTAGAATACAACTAGCTATGGATGACATAATAGTGATGTATTGGCCCACAACCACTTATACCAAGAGAGTTTTTAGAAGAATGTATGCATAACATTCACCTCAATATCTTGGAAACTCTCCACCTGTTAAAAGAAAAAATTTACCCTATAATGGGTATTCAGACCATGTTAATGTTCTGGGAGATATTCTCCATCAAATAGACATATAACCCCTTCCGTCTGTACAACAACCACAATCAAAAAGGCGAAAGAAATACCTTGAGCTGGCCTACCTTCACACGCTGCACCAATTATGTTACCTTATCGGAAAAACCCCATATAGTGTTCATATCTAGGGATGGGGAGAATATGGAGCTCTACACTTCACCCTACTTCTTGTCTAGGATAACCCACTATAAGTGACATCCTACAGTGTCATCATCCCCAAAATATAGTCAAATTAAGTACCTACTAATGAAAGGTGGAATGCTCGGCAAGAAATAGCCTTGAATAAGTCTCATAAGCATCAAGTGTGAAGAGATTAGTCCATCAATAATCTCCTGAAGTAGGATACTGAAAACATCCAGAAGGCCTCCTGTCTAAGGGAAGCCAATAAATGATCACCAACCATGTCCTTGGAAGAAAGTAATTCACATGCAGAACCGGAACCATATTCAACTCACAGCCACATGGGAATGCATGAGATCAAGAAGGTGACAATATCAGAAATAGCCATCGTAATATGGGACCATCCCAATCCCACAAGGCTATGTAATTTTTATCATAAATTAACCCCATAAGACGAGAAAATCCGGGGCGAGTCACATCAATAGAAGAATGAGAGCAACCCCAACCCATAGGGTTAGGGGAATTTTTACCTCAAATTCCCACCCAGTGGACATCCGTCTTCTTCTGTCTTGGGAGAATAATGGATAGAGGGGTCACCCATTCAATATCATCTTGTAACTCACATCCCTCATAATATATTCATATTTTAAGGTCATATCAAGGTTCCCTTTGAGTCACTATTCTCCAAGAAACCTGAATAATATCAAAAAATGGCTAGAGAAGATCCAACAAAGGATGCAAGAAGCTCTCCTACCATTCAACACCTAGTATGCAACCCCCAATGTAGTATGCATTAGTGAATGTCTTAGACATCAGCTATACAAAACTTACATAAAATGATACAAATATTGAGGAAATATGAGAAGAGGATTCCCTCCTAGAGACGGTCCACACTAATCTTGGAGGTGTAAACGCCCAAAACTAAAGATTTTTCCTAAATTTTGTTGTCCCCTTAGTTAATCCACCATTACCTCCCACGAGAATCTACAACAAGGATAATAATAAGAGAGAGGTATATGACCCACCACCTCATCCCTATGATGATGATTCCCCCACTCTTGAGGAGATATTCTCTCAACGGGATGAAGAAATAAAAGAGCTTAGGTGAATAAATTCTAAACTGCTACGAGCAAGCCATCCTACTGGTTATTTTCCTTAGGTAGAGCATCAACACACACTTCCATCAAATGTACCTCTACCTCACGGGCTCATTCCGGCAGATGATGCAAGGTTGGAAAGCACATTCAAGGTAGATATTTGACTATCAATCTACCTGAACCTAATCCTAAAAATATATCAAGATTTTCCTCCATTATAGAATAAACCTGAATAGATTCAAGAGAATCCACAAAGGATTTCCCTAGCTGGGTATTTTCCTCAATTCCAAGTAGCACTGATACATCCAAAATTTCACCCTACTGTACCCTCTCATGCTCAGGTCCAATAGGAAATGCATCAAGGTCTCTTGAATACCATCGAGTTATTGAAAAACTAAAATGGAATCAATTTGGGGAGGCACACTCTGATATAACTAGAATGAAAAACTTACCCTAATTGGGTTAGGAATGTCCTTCCTCCACCAAATTTTGGGAATCCCATATTCCCAGTGTTCAATGGCTTAGGGGATCTAGAGCAGCATATAATTCAATACTCTTCTTATTGTGACCCCATCATGTGCACCCCGAATAAACAAGATGAAGTGAAACTCAGATGATTTGTGTGCACTCTGAAAGGCTCAGCCTTTGTGTGGTATATCAGTCTACCAGATAATTCAATTATAGGCTTGGAAGACCTTCGTCATTAGTTTCTCTTCTAGTTCAGTTCTAAATTACCAAATAAAATATTCTGTGATCTTATGAACTACAAAAAGTAGGATAATAAGAGAGTTTTAGACTTTATTGTAAGATGGAAGGGTCTGAATTAATCCTTGAATTAGCCACTCCCCCAAGATGAGATGCTTTCCATGTGCATTGATAATCTCTGAGATGAGCTATGAACACCACTCATTCCTGTGAAATATAAAAGTGGGTTCCAATATTTCCCCTCCATTTCTAAGATTATAGAAGATTCCTTGTAATAAACTAATATTAAGTCCCAAGTTACCCAATCATCCCTAGGAAAAATGGTAGAGAGAGATAAAGTGGCCTATATTATGCTTAAGCCACACCCTCTACGAGATCCATCTCTAAGGCCTACACCAAACCATACAGGGCCCTCTGAATTCTAGTAACCACCTTTTCCTTGAAAATATTATCATAGGGGAAAGAAATCAATTCTAGGAATGGAGAAATAAAGTTTTCTTGTTTTGAGATGATCAATTATGTGGTTACTTCATATCTTCCATTAATTATAACTTTCTTCAGCTACCGGTGCCAAAGAAGTACAATGAAGTAGGCCTCAATGATCAAACATATTATTTTCCTTATTAAAGGATACTGGGACACCCCATCTAGGTGTGTTTCTTCTTCAAAGTTCTCCAAAAATGAATGATAGATTCTGGAAAAGTTAATTTGGTACCACTACCAACACCAGTGGAGTATGTTTCCCCCACTGACTTGGATGAAGGAGGGGAGTGGGAAAAGTTCATTAGCAAGGAGCATAAGTCTGATAGTTGGATAACTCATAAGATATCCAATCGAGACAATGGAATACTCTTAGCCCAGTTAAAGAAACTGAATGTGCCTTTAACAGATCTGGATGTAATGTGGCTCACTTCTATAGACCCACAATCCTCTAAGGGATGAGAAAGTAGGGAACAAGTGCAAGAATATCAGCCTACACGAAGGCTAAATCTTAATTTAACACACTGAGATTTCATTCCAATGGATCTAATGTAATGGGAACCACCCCTCCAAATGGTAAAATGTGCACTTCCCCACCAAACAGCACAACAGGAACCACCCTGCCAAACAACACCATTAGAAGAAGTAAATTAGGCAGAGTCATTATCAAATAAGGAAGTGATTTTTAGAACTATAAATTTCATCCACTTAGTGGATCCCTTCTATGATGATGGATATGGTTATGAACACGAGTTCCCCTCACCCAATTGGGGAACCATAGGAAGATACCTCAGAAGCCAAGGTTACATAGGAAGGCATAATCATGATAGAAACTAAATCCCTAGCCACACTCCTACTCATACCTTCAATGTTTCAGAGACTCATGGAAGATCCCTTCAGTGGACCTAATGGGAACAAGAAAGATTCTATACCCTCGTTAGAAGGAACTATGGTCTAATCATCCTAGATTACCCATCACAAGAGGAACATATTTCTAACCTCCTGTAGCATGCTAAAAGACATGATTGGACAAGTCCACAAAGTAAAAAAGCAACACCAGCTCATATTTTAGGGGTCAGAACATCTACATCCAAGGCTCAAGTCCCTAAAGTGCCTGTGAAATATAAACCCCAACCATGGAAGCACCAACATTTAGACTAGAAATATGATATCCTGAAATAGCTAGCCCCGATACCAACCAAGATGTCAATCTTGGATTCACTAAACCTGTCAGTGGATCTTAGGGAGTCACTCGTAGAAGCTTTGCTGAGTCACCAAGAATTTGAAGTCGAAGTAGCCATTCTTGAAGATTATCGGGCAGAGAATGGTCCCACAGAATGTCATACAGTCATTTCCTTCACAGATCAAGATGAAGAAACCATTATAAAAGGGTAAATCAAGCCTCTATATGTTTTTTGGAAATATAAATGGTGTCAATATTAAAAAAATCATCATCTACAATTTCTCCAAAGTTAATCACATCCAACTGCGGACACTTCTCCAGCTGGGTTGCAATGAAGACAGTCTAACACCCAACAACAGAACCTTATTGGGGGTATGATAAAATCAAGAAGAAGTCATTGGTATAAATAAAGATCAAAACCTAGCTGGGAGACCTCATGGCCGACACTAAAGTTTTGTTAGTCTGGAAAAATACGGCCTTCAATGTCCTACTATGAAGGACCTAGCTTCATCAACACACGACAAATTCCTCTTCATACCATAAATTCATAAAATATATCATTAATGGGAAAAATGGGACGTTGTACACAGATAAATCCCCATTTAAATCTTGAAAATATCACTACATTGATGAGGGGTTCTATGAATAGGAAGGGAATAAGTCTTCAGACGACGACATCGATTGGGTTGTTGCCCCAAACGGACTGGAAAAAATCCCTATCAACCCTCACGGGTAGCTCCAAGAAGAATACGTACTCCCCATCAATTAGGTGGAGAGAATGAGTCCAAAATAAAACATGGATTCAGCCATATTCATGATCTCTGTCATGGATACTGAGCCATATATTGTTGAAAATTGCACTGACCCTCAGTACGATGGTGAATGCTCAAACAAAAATTCCCCCAACCCATACTTAGGGCTCTAACAAATTATGGACTTGCTCACCAAGGTAGAAGAAGATGTATTGACACTAAAATAAAGTGATTACACTCCTCCACCCCTCACTCCATCCCCTCTAGAAAATTATCAATAGTCATTCAAGATAGAAGAAGCTGTTTCAGCCTCCAAATACCAAAATTGTGATTTCTTTCCCAATTCTGAAGAGCTCATCTCAATAATTGTATCCCCATCAGAAGAGGAAGAGTAGGATGAGGGGGTTTAGAAGAATAATAATAATAATATCTTAGTTATTCCCCTCCCAATTTCAATGAATTTTACTCTACCACCATTGATGAACTCAAGGAAATAAACCACGGCACTGAAGAGGACTCGCATCCTACTCTGATTAGTGTGTCCATGTCTTTCGATGAGAAAGAGATATACGCCTCCTTCCCAAATAAGAATTGAGATTTTTTAACTTTAAACTATAAAAAATTTCATTCCTTGATTTAGAGGTGTCCACTCACCACCTGGTCCCACCAAAGGACAATCGTGGTTACAAGCGACCCACCAGAAGGACTCACCCAACACATGCTGCCAAGATAGAGGCTGAAGATGACAAGATCATCAGAGATAACATAATTAACTAGGTCCAATATCTAATATAGATGAAAAATATAGTCCCTATTAAAAATAATAATAGGCAGATCAGGGTCTGCATCAATTTTAGGGACCTCAGCTGACACTGTCTGAAAGATGATTTCCTAGTCTCGATCATAGAATTTGTTATTGATGCAACTTCCAGATATGAGGCTCTATCATTCATAGAATTTTATTCAGGGTATAACTATATATAAATGGACCAAGAAGATTAATAATCCACCACCTTCAGGGCCCCCAGGAGAGTATTTTTCTACAAGGTAATGCCTTTTGGTTTGAAAAATGTTAGTGCCACATATCAGCACACCATGAATCACATTTTCAAACCCTTCCTTGGAAATTTCATTGAATGTTATGTCCATGATCTGGTGGTTAAATAAATACATCCCTTGGACCACCTATCATATCTTGGAACTATTTTCAACAAATTATGGCAATAGAGTTTGAAAATGAACCCCCATAAATGTGCTTTCAGCATCACCTCAAGGAAATGTCTTGGCTTCGTCATACATCGGTGTGGCATCGAAGTCAACCTTGAGAAGACAAGGGTTATCCTTGGCATGTCACCTCCCCACAATATTACTAAGTTGAGAAGACTCCAAGGACATATGGCCTTCATTCAGACCTTCATATCCTACCTTGTGGGAAAATGTTTTCCCTTCAATAAGTTAATGAAGAAAGGGGTGACATCAATGGACTGATGACTGTTAGGAATCATTCGACAATATCAAGAAATATCTCTTAAGTACACCAGTTCTAATGCAACCTATCGAAGGAAGTCCACTCATTCTGTATGTAACCACCTTGGAGAAATCCCTAGGAGCCTTCCTCACATAGAAGAATGATGTCAGTAGTAAGAATAGTCTTTATTATCTTAGTTGAACCATTATTGATGTTGAGACTTGGTATTCAAATACTAAGAAGAGCTTCATCACCTTGATATTTGTGATTTAGAAGCTGAGGAATTATCTACAACACCATGAGGTCCAATTGGTCTCTCATATAAACATGATCAAGTATATTCTCAATTGTTCAATTTTGGCTATACACCTATCATAGTGAGAAATCATCTTACAACAGTCTGATATATGGTTCATACCCCATAATACTGTCAAAGGTCAAGTGTTGGAAGAATTCCAAGGAGAATTACCCTCAATAGCAGTGACTCCATTGGATGTATAATTACCTGATGAAGAGGTGTTCTCTATTAAAAAGGATCCCATGATGTGGGATAAGAGTTTTTATGGCACATCAAGAAGCCCTACAAGAAAAAATAATGGAAGACCCCAGACTCAACAAAGTGGGTCCAGGGGTCTTACTCATATCTCCATCAAAGGTCAACCTACCTTATTCTTTCCTACTCTCAGAAGGATGCACAAATAGTAAATAAGAATACCAGGCCCTCATTGTAGGCCTGGAGTTAGCACTCCAATCATTGGTAGAACACCTAAAAGTAAAAGGAGAACCAGAACAAGTCATCAAGAATTTCAATGTTGAAAATATTGTCAATAGAGAATAGATGACCCCATTAATGAACCATGTATAAGAATTGATGACAGAATTCCTATCAGAGTTAACACTGACTTATATACCTCAGTCATAGAATTCACAGGACGATGCATTAGAAAATTTATCCACAGTCCTGGATGATCTGAATCGGAATGAAATGTTCGTCAACATCACCCACCACCAGATTGTTTTACCATATGTTCAGGACAATATGGAATAAATCAATGAGATCAGTCCCATATTCCATCCATATGGTCATACCACCTACTAGATGGCCCCCATTGTGGACTATCTTCAAAAGGGATAACTCCCACCATATAGGTTTGGAAGGGAATAGATCTTAAGATGAGTAGTCCATTTCATGATGTATGATAGCACATATCAATGAAGGGTTCTCTACAAGTGATGTCTTGATGGAGTCCTTCTCTGATGCATTGATGGAGAATAGACCGCTTCCATCAAGAAAGAAGTACATGGAAAAACTTGTGGGGCACACCAATAAGCATCCAAACTCTCTCATTAAATTCTAGGTCTTGGGTACTATTATCCCACCATGATGTAGGAGTGTGTCAATTTCACCAAAAAGTTCCATTCCTATCATGTCCATGCCAATTTCATCCATAAACCCCTAGAGTTTCTTCACATAGCTAAGTACTCTTTGCCATTCACCATATGGGGAATGGATGTCATGGGACCATATCCTCCCCCCCAAAGCAATACAATTCAAGTTTATTCTCATAGAAATCAACTTCTTTTCCAAGTGGGTAGAAGTTTCACCCTTTATAGAAGTCGGATCAAAAATTATTTTCAGCTTTGTGAAATCCAATATCATCACCACGTTTGGTGTCCCTCACATAATACCAATAGAGAATAGAATCAATTTATGCTCTATTGAATTGTACAAACTCTACCAAGTGTATGGGATCAAACCCAATTGTTCATCCCGCTACCATGCATTAGCCAACAGACAGAAAAAGGATTTCAACAAGACCATATCCATCATACTCCAATAAATGGTAGACAAGGATAAGGAATTTGTGGTTGAACAATCTCCTACATGATCTTTGGGATTACCATAGAATAACCCACACTTCCACTCAAGAAACCCCATACTCATCAATATATGAGATAGAGGATGTTCTTCCCATTGAAATTCAAATTTCATTTCTCTGCATCACTATCTGTGATCAACTATCTATAGATGAGCAATCCCAAAAGTTGTTTGATAAGAAGGAGCAGTTGGATGAGAAAATATTTCACACTTTTTAGCACTTGGAAGTCTACCAAAATTGGATTTCATGAGACTTCAATAAAAATTTTCACCTCTGCTCTTTCCTCAAAGGAGAAATTGTGTTGGTCCTCAAAACTCTGATGATACTCAAGAAGAAACCTCCAAAGATGGATCTAAAATGGGAAGGACCATATGTCATAGACAAATTTTACTCCAATGTAGAATATGCCACGATTTCAATAGATGGATATCTCACTACATCTCCCACCAATGAAAGTTTTCTAAAGAAATATTTCATGTGGATAAAATCACGAAAATACGTCATGATCGCATGATGTAAAATTACACGATCAAGTCTTTCAGGATTCACGATGTTAAACTACTTAGCATCTTCATCCATGATGCATGATGTTAAACCGCTTCGCGTCTTCGTCAATTATGAAAGATGTTAAACTACTTATAATCTTCGTACATGCTTTATGTCATTAAACTACTAAGAATATTTTTCCATGTTGCAGGACGTTAAACTACTTATCATCTTCATCCTTACGGCATGATATTGAACTGCATGGCCGCAATAATGTTCTCACCTGAGGGGATATTTCCCCTGGAATCATTCACCTACCATGTCGTGCTACATAACTATGTATAGCTTAATTCCCATCTATCGATGATATATGTAGTGACACTCAGATCTTTCATCCTAGTCCATCCACCATAAATAAATGACTCCACCACTTCCCTGTGTATGGGTCAGACCAGTATAGGGAACATATTGTATTAGAACATTTTATAGCTCGATTCCCTTCTATATATGGGATACATAGAGATTCCTTGATCCTATATCTTGGTCTAGCCACCACATGGTAACAAAATGCCTCTACTATACTCTCAAATTCCTTTATATCATGAGAGGATACCCTAGTTATTCCTTGTTTCTCACACCGATCATAGATCATTTGAGCTTAGGAATGGTGGTAAAGGTTCCCCCCAAACAAACAGAAGATATAGGTACACTATAGGCCCGTTAAAAATGGTTAAAAATGACCCCTTCACTATCTATGAGCCAAAACTGTATAGTGAGGCATCTCTAGAACTATGTGTGGCTTGATTACTTCCCATGTAGGATATGTGGTGATTCTTGGATCTTCCATCCTGGTCCAACCAACATCAAAAAAAGAAAAATGTAAAATTCCCCCTCTCTGTGAAAAAATATGACTGACATAGGGAGTTTCTAGAACTACGTGTGGATTGATTCGTTCCCTCCCAAGATATGTAGTGATGCCCATATTCTTCATCCTGGTCCAACCACCACAAAAAAATTGCCTCCCTTCCCTACAAAAGGGTTAGACCAATGTAGGGAGTTTCTTTGTAGAACCACATATGAGTTCATTTTTACCCATGAAGGATATGTAATCCACACCTGGATCTTCATAGTTAGTCTTGGATGCAGCAAAGTATTTATGGAAAATTCCCCCATCCTTATTAATGATCCCCCAGTGTGGTAGAGTAATCCCTTTCCGAGCCTTGTTTTACAGATTGATTACTACTCGCATGGGCATAGGAGTATCAACATAGGATTCCTCATAGGCATACCAACTCACTACTAGACAAATTCATTACCACAAGATGTAAAACTATTGGACCAAAGTACTTACTGCATGATGTAAAATAGCAAGGTACCCCAAGAACTATATGTGGCTTGATTTTTTTCCCTGTAGGATATGTAGTGACAACCAGATCTTACATCTGAGTCCATCCACCACCTAAAAAAATCCCTCTTCCCTACATATGGATTAGACCTATGGGAAAAATTCCCCCAAAAAACTACATGTGTCTTGATTCTTGCCCCTACAGGATATTTTTTAATGCTCGGGTTCCACATACCTGGTTCCAACCGTGCAAAACAGAGGAATACAAATTACCCTAAATCTTGCCAGAGAATGAAAAGTTGGGAAAAAGATTCCAAACCTTGTTTCCTAGGATAAGTTTTTGACAAATGATCATTCTCTCCCTCATGAATGGATCATATATGCATGGGGGAATTTATGCTTCCTAGATAATAAAAGTCTATACATTCCCTATGTACCTGGACGTATCCTTTTAATTCATTAAACACCATAACCTGGGTTGTTTTGGATCCCCTAAACATCCAGGTCTATCAGAAATGGAGGGTCAGTGTCCTGTAAACACATTTTTTTTGACTATACACGCAATGCCCCAACAGCTCTGCATATGTTGCCCACAAAAATATCCTATCAACCAAAGGAAAATTCATCCTCAGGAGTCGATTTTACTACTTATGTATGCCTAATAGATTCTAAGCCTCGTATCATTCCTCCTGATTCAAGGGTCATGGGATCATGGTTTACACATCCCCCCTCACATCCATGGCATGCTAGAATATACCAAATTAATTATCCCATACTTAGTCATGATTCTTATGATAATTATTCCCCACAACTTGACACTAAATTGTGACATCAACGTCCTTACCTCAAGATGTTAAACTGCATATACCAACAATGTTCTCACCTGAGAAGACATTGCATCTGACATCAGTCACCTACTATTCTATGCCCAAAGACTATGATCGGCCTGATTCCTACCCTCATAGGATACAAAGAGATGCCCATACATTCATCTCGGCAAAGCCACCCGAGGAAAATAATATTCCCCCCCTGTGAATGGGACCTATTTTCACAGGGGGAATTCTATAATGTATGAGAGGTGGTTTGAATCCTGATCTATGGGATACATAGTGACATTTGGATCTGATGACCTAAACCCCACCACAGAACACTAGAAGTGTCCCCTCCTCTGCATGATAGCTAAGTCCAAGCTATGGACTCCCAGAAAAGTCCTATTTTCCAGGCCATCTTGAGAATAAACATGTCTTCCTTATTTCATGTTTGTCCACATATGTCCTTTCCACATGATATTAAACAGTAAGAAATTCATCCTAATCACATGTCATTAAATTGTACAATGGAACGTCCTAACCACATGATAATAAACTTCATGATAAGTCATCCTCGTTGTATGACGATAAAATTCACACCATCACTCCCGAGTATAAAATTTTCCCTTATATTGATCATGCCATCCTTAGGTTTCATTGTGAAATCTTTGTTGTCCCCTATTTCTCAAACCAATCATAGCTCATCTGGGATTAGGGACCTCAGTAGGTAATTCATTGTGACATTATGGTACATCAATCCACGATGTTGTTACTAGTGACGTGACTATAAAAGGTACTTTATGGTTATTTTCCCACGCAATGGAGAGCTCAAGGTCCTCACCATATGATGTTTGACTTCAAGGTATCATAAATATATAAAAAATGTCCCTCCCCTTGCCTATGGATCAGATTTAAGTAGGCTACACAATCTTTGGGTGCCAGGATATCGAAACTTGGGCTCAGCCCCACCAAGGGAATCAAAATGCCTCTCCCTAAATATTATTCTGATCTATGTAGGGGAATTCTTAACTATATTGGTAAATCATGACCTGAATGTTTCTAATGTATCCAGGAACACTCCTACCATGTATCAAACTCCATGCTCTGAGTGATCTTGTATCTTAATAATCATCCACGTCCATTAAAAATTGAGAGTTAGTTTTCTATGAACACTTTTTTTTGAATATGGACACAATACCCCAACAACTCATCATATATTTCCCACAAAAATGGCCTATCAACCAGGGAAAGATTCATCCTCAGGATATACTTTTCCTACCTATGTATGCCTAACGACTTCCAAGCCTCATATCATCTCCCCTAATATAAGATCCATTGAATATGAGACTTATATTTTCCTCCCTAACCACGTCCTGGACATGTCAGAATATCCTCACTCGATTAACCTATAGTTATTTGAGGCTTCTATATCAATCTCACAATCACATAACATTTAAACTGGATGATACTTGATACCCAGTATTCACCATTAGTCCAAGTCGTGTCAAAGGATACATCCGCTTATATCCTCTCATATGAAATAAATCTATATAGGAAAGTTTGAAATACACCACACCTTATTGGTGAGTCTATATCCAAAAAAAACTCCCCATCAATATGCGAGAATTAGACCTATAGAGGGATGATCCTTAAAAGAACTATGTATGGATTGATTCCTTCTATCATAGGATATATAGTGACATCTGAATTTTATATCTCATGTACATCTATGAAATAGAAGTGTCTTGTCCCCGTCTAAGTAAGGGTCAGACCTACATAAGGAAAAAACTCATATGGATAGGATAAAAATGCCTCTAATTATTTATAGATCCCCCTTTCATGTTTAGGCACCCCCTGTTCACAAACCATACTCTGTGTTCAGAATGTTCTGAATCCCCATAATATCCTTGTCATCATAAATTGATGGCCAGTGTTCTGTAGACACCTTTTCATGACTATGTAAACAATTCCCCAATGGATCTGCATATGTTTCCCACAAATGGGCCTATAAACTAAGGGTAAAATCATCCTCATGAGCGGATTTTCCAACCTTAAAATTCCCTTATGGCATTTATGTCCCACCTCAATCCCTAGATTTGGAAACCCCCTAGATTATGGTTTACATATTTCCCATCTTTAATGTCTGAAGATAAATGAGATATTTTTGTCAAACTAAGGTGGAAAAGGTGAATCATTTACCCTAATATATTCAGATTTAAATGATTTCATAAAAACAAATCTCAAATGTCCTGGTAGTATGATGTTAAACTACACCATTCACTAACCCTCCTTTACACAATTCAAAATCATGTGGGAGACTTTTCTCATCCAAAGACGATAAAAATGTCCCTATTAATTTCATACATTGTTCCCTTAATAGGCCACCAACTATGGCCCTCAATAGTAAAGCAAATCCAAAATTCTATACAAATTTATTGGCCATAAAAAATGGGCAACCAATGTCCTATGGACACATTTGTCTGACTACGTGCACAATACCCCAGAAGATCTACATATGTTGCCCACAAAAATGGCCTCTCAACTAAGGAAAAATTATTACTCAGTAGAGGAATTTCCCACTTCCATATTCTCTATGGATTCCATCCCTCATATCATGTCCCATTTTGAAAGCGCGGACGATTGTCACCAATCGACCAATCACGGTTCTGGTGCTTTTCTAATGTGTATAGAAGCACTCGGGTCGAATCCTCGATGATGATACATTTTAATAGTTGATTGTTTTTAGTTGATTGTATTCTGATTGGGGGGGTTTGTTTGTAGAGATTATGAAATAATTTATGGATGATGTTTTATTTAACAAATAGAAAAATATTGGGGTGAGTTCATCATTAGGTAGTTAAGCTTGGGATATCCTTGAGCTTTTCTTTATATTGCATTAAATTAACACCCATGTCACAAGTTGACATTGATGGTAATTACCTAGTGTTAAGGATTTAATTTAAACCTTAAATTATCTTATGGTTCTAATCTCAATCAGATCTTGTTTATGGTAGTGTATTTATGTTTCCAATAATCCATGGAAATCACACGTTAAACAAAACAAGTCATTAATCCATGACATGCTAAGTCCAACATACACAATGTTAATTTAAAGAATATTCATCGAGAAAAAGCTCTTAATCACCTAACATACCTAAATTATAACTCAACCAAATGATATATTTTCTCAGCCATTGAAATGATTAGTAATCAGGTTATAATTATTATGATGATAAATTAATAAGATAAGAAAAATAAAGGGATAAGAAAAGATTGGTGCGACGAACACACACACAAATGATGATGATAATCATAAAAGAACTATATATTGAATGAGAAAGAAAAATAAGGTAAGGGGATTCAATTATATTTAAAAAAAAATAAGAACATTAATATTAAACTACAGGAGGTGGATGATAATAATAGATACTTCAGAAGAAACTTGCATTAAAACAGAATTACAAAGAAAAGACTCATAAGATTAAAATAATGAAGAACACAAAAGTAAAAGGAAAAAAAGAGAGAAGGAATGGTATCTCAAGTGAAAAATTGAGTATGTACGGTCCTCACAAGCCCTTTTCAAGGATTTGTTCATGCCAATATGAGATCCTCTATTTTTAAATTCCAACTCTTTTGAAGGAGAGGAGGGGGATGTATTTATAGCCCAAGGAAGTGGACTGTTTACATTCCCAATATGTCCCTCCACTTGCATAGCCATTTTGATAATTCAGACAGCCAAATATCAAGATATATACTTATTCAAAGTTGTAGATAATAATGTTTTCTGACGACACTAAATTTTTTGAGGCATTTGGACATAAGAATCCAATGTTATGGCCGTTTTATTAAACAATGTTAATTTTTCCATTTCAATCAAAAAAATTTAGAAGGAAAAAATGTTAATGGGTTTATCAATATGAATATGCCTTTAAATCCAAATGATTTATTAAAAAAAGTTGTCCTCCTATATCTCCTATTTTAAACTGAAAAATCTAAACTTGATTTGAAGACTAGATCAGGAGACTTGTCATGAATACTATACCGATTTTAATTCAATATCATAATGGTGGGTTGAGTTTAAATGAATCAGTTGGGCCTCTTGTATTTGGATTTGGGCCTTGAAATTTTTATAAAATACTCCTTACATTGTCCCCTGAAAATTTTATAAGAATAAAGAAATTTTGAATTCTAGATTGAGCCTAGTAATTCAATCTTCATAGCTGGTTCAGTTTCTTCATAGTTTCTTTGGGTTTTCTTGTGTGGACCATATGACCCTTAAAATGGAAGAATTGGCCCATGATTCCTTCTATTGAAATGTTTTATATAGAAATAGGAATCCTAAAAAACAAGAAACATTCAATTTGGATCAGTAGGGTGATATATAATATTAAAACATTAAACAGAATTGAATCTGGATGAATTCAAATAGTGCTCAAAAATTATATTTAATATTTATACATTAATATTTCACAAAAATTACGAAAATTTCATATAAAATAAGTAGAGGGAGTGTATAAAATGTTTTGAAAATATTAATAACATCAACTCCCCCACACTTAGTCTTGTGCATGTCCTTATGTGCAACAAATATAAGACTGAAAAAATCTTTTTCAGTCACCAACAAATATTTAAATTTTGTTTTCCCCGATCATGGGAGGTTTAGAAAATTTCACTCATCCATATTGAATTCCACCACAAGTTGTTACAGAAAAAGAATTTCCAAAAACAATTAATTTTTTCATGCTCAAATTTATTAATGGAAAATGGTGGCACACAAAACTTACTCCTCTCAAAATGATAAAATTAATTTATGGAGTTTCACTCATTCACCAACCAAAAGTGAAAATATTAGAGTTTTAAAGATCTATCAGCTTCCACTCTCTATCCTAAAGTTTTCAAAAATCAAGGTGTTGTTTTACGGGTTTTTCTCTGGCTATAGGATGGTAGGAATATGATATACAAAAGATAGGAAAAAGGGGGTAAAATACCAACATGGAAAAATCAACGTACATTTTTTTTGAATAAGACATGAAAGGAAATGGAAAAAAACATTTTCATGGGAATTATTGTGTGAATAAAGACACAAGAGAGGAAGAAAATTTGAAGGGGATGAGAAAATGAAATATTTACAAAACACAAAACTTCTCCCAATAACATAGGTGTTCTTTTATTTTATTTTATTTTATTTTATTTTTTATTTTCATTTTTTGAAAGTTGAACTTGAAAAAGATCTCACACTAATATCCCAACCCAGGATTTATCTCCTCACAACACTAATTGTAATAGTTATAACAAGATCAAAGGTTTAGGAAGAGTGATTTTTGACCTACCCAAGACACAACCCATTTTTTTCTATTCCATTTTTTTGATTTTTTTGAACACTTCTCAATAAAATTTATAAAATTACATAAATTAAAGTACATTACATTCCACAAAACTCATTCATTAACAACCTCTCCCCCACACTAAAATGGATTATTTCCCTCAAGAATATGATAACTCATTGAAAATAAATAAAAGGGCACCCAAAAAATCAAATCCATTCCCCCAAACTTAAATTTTATAAAAATTTATGCAATGAAAATCCATGTTGATATTGGGTGGGATAAGGTATTGGGCTTGTAATGTGGAAATTAAAGAAAAGGTTTTCATAGGATCGAAGGGGCTTTCAAAAGGAGGATTAATGTATGGTTAATGGGAGGCTATTTGGCTATTATAATTCTCATGGGGTTCAGAAAATGCCTCTATCATATTAATGCACATGAAAGTAGGAAATTTATCTTAAGGGTCGACAAACTCAAGACTTGCAAATGGGGGTGAAAAACACACATTTTGAAAATATGTCCATAGGCAGCCTTGGCATGAAATCTAATATTGGTTCTCACGGTTGGGGAAAATCATTTTACCAATCCAAAATTGATTATTCCTAACACAACATTATTTATCCAATTTCATGATGAAAATAAAAGATTTTTGAGATGAAACCATGTATGTTGACACCCCAAAATGGTTGGAAAAAATTCGAAAAATTTAAGGTGAGTAATCATGATTTTTCTTTTCATATTGTTTTTAAATTATTATTTTTTATTTTTTTAGGTTTTTTATGTTTTTTTATAAAGACACACCTACATAAAAAAAGAAAGAGTAAATAAAAAAATGTGATGTGGAAAGTGGTAAAAAAACAAAATGAGAATGGGGGAGGAAGAAGAAGAAAGAGAGAGTGAGAGAGAAGAGGAGTTAAAGGGAAAGTGGTGCCCCTAGTTTGGATTTGGTGGGCTTCCATCTCCATCCAGTGGTGGGTCAACTAAAAAATTCGGGGATCCATTGGAAGTTAATGTTGTCACAGGATTGTGTGTCCTCTCATGTTGATGCTTTAACCGATGTCCATTTACCAAGAATGTCCTTTCAGAAGACAGGTCTTGGACTTGTACTGCACCAAATGGGTAAACATCAGAAACAATAAAAAGACCTTCCCAATGAGAATTAAACTTACCTGGCTGAATCCAAAATAGAGAGTTTAAAAGAAATAACTTTTTACCTTCATGTAATACCTTTCTAAAGTTGTGGTTTTCATGGATTACCTTAGCCTTTTCTTTTTACTGATTGGAATTCTCATAGGATTCAAGTCGAAGCTCCTCCAGTTCAGCCAATTGCAACAATATTTCTTCACCAGTTTTTTCACAATACAAATTATAGGTTTCCACATCCCAAAAGACTTATGTTGGATTTCAACTAGTAAATGAAATGATTTACCAAAAACTAGCCTAAAAGGAGACATCTGAATGTGTGTTTTATAGGAAGTTTGATAAGCCCAAAGTACTTCACCAAGTCTTTCAGACCAGTATTTTCTGGTGGGTTTTACAATTCTCTCAAGCACTCTTTTAACTTATATATTTGAAAGTTCATCCATGCCATTTATTTGGGGGTTATATCCAGTTGAAGTTTTATGTACAACACCATTATTTTTCAAAAGAGATTTCATGGTTTCATTACAAAAATGGGTTCCTAAGTCACTTATCAAGGTACGTGGTGTGCCAAATCAGTGGAAGATGTGTGTATTTAGGAACTCACTAATAGTATGTGAATCCTCCTTTCTGGTGGGTTTATCCTCGACCCACGTAGAAACATAATCAACTTCAAGAAGGATGTATAACAATCCATTGGAAGGGGAAATGATCACATGAAATCTATGCCCCAAACATCAAAGATATCACAGAAAATTAAAGGCTTTTGGGAAATTTCATTTCTCTTTGAAATTTTGCCAAAATTTTGGAAAGTGGGACATGATTGACAGAACTCATGTGAGTCCTTGAAGAATGATGGCAAGAAGAATCCGGATTCTAGGACCTTTTAAGAAGTCCTTTGTGGTCCAAAGTGGCCACCTCTGAGAAGTGGGTGATATAATTCTAAGATAGAGGAATGTTCATCTTCATCAACACATCTCCTAATTACCTCTCCTTCCCCATTTTTCCAAAGTTTATTTTCATCCCAAAAATATCGTTTTGAATCACTTTTCAACTTCATTTTTTATTATTTGGAAATATTTTCAGGAAAAACACTAGAAACCAAGTAATTTACAATTTGGGAATACAATGGTAACTTTGTAGTGAGAGATAAAAGGTGCTTAGTGGGGTATTCAGGATCAATGATTTGAGAATGAGAAGAATAAGAAATTTTACTCAAGTGATCAGCCATTGGGTTTTCTTTTCTAGGTCTATCTTTGTTTTCAAGGTCAAACTCTTGGAGTATTAGTATCCATCTTATTAGCCTTTGTTTGGAATCACTTTTCTTGAGTAAGAAATGTATAGTAAAATAGTCTGTGAAGATGATTATTTTGGAACCTAAGAGATAGGGCCTAAATTTATCTAAGGTAAAAACCACTACTAAAAGTTCCTTTTCAGTCACAGTGTAGTGACATTGAGTTTCATCCAATGTTTTTGAGGCATAATAGATGACATGAAGAATTTGTTCTCTTCTTTGACCCAGAACAGCCCCAATAGCTCTATCAGAAGCATTACACATCAACTCAAAGGGTAAGGACCAATTAGGGGGTTGGATTATTGGGGAATATGTAAGTGAAATTTTGAGTTCAATGAAGGCTCTCTTGAATACCTCATCGAAATGGAACGTGACATCATTTTGAAGAAACCTAGTAGGAGGGAGGGAAATCCTACTGAAGTTATGGATGAATCTCTGATAGAAACCAGAAAGACCAAGGAATGAACAGATGTATCTAATAGAAGTGGGTTCAGTAAGTGATTGGATCACTTCAATTTTGGTAGGATTGACTTCAATACCATCTTTTAAAACTATGTGCCCTAGAACAACCCCATTTTCAACCATGAAGTGACATTCTTAAAAATTTAACACAAGATTACACTTGACACACTTTTCAAGGACTAGAGAGAGTGAATTTAAGCAAGATTCAAATGACCCACTATAAATGGTAAAGTCATACAAGAAGAATTACATGAAGTGTTCAATGAATTCAGAAAAGATACTCATCATACACCTACGGAATGTTGCAGGAGCATTGTAAATCCCAAAAAACATTATTCTATATGCATATGTTTTAAAGGGGCATGTGAAAGTAGTCTTTTCTTGGTCATGAGGTGCGATTGGGATTTGGAAGTTGCTGGTGTATCCATCAAGAAAGAAATAGTGTGACTTTCTAACTAATCGTTCTAGCATTTGATCAAGGAATGGAAGAGGCTAGTGATCTTTTCATGTTTCAACACTCAAATTTTAGTAATCAATACACACACCATTTGTTCTTCACTCAAGTTGTGACTACCTCCCATGTTCATTTGTGACAACAGTTATCCCACCCTTTTTAGGTACAACTTGAATTAGACTAACCCATTCTCTATCAGAAATTGGGAAGATAATACCATCTTGAAGAGGCTTGGTGATCTCTTCCCTAACTATCTCAAGTATGAGTGGATTGAGTCTTCTTTGAGGTTGTATAATTGGTTTGGATAATTCATCAAGATGGATGTGATGCATTCAAAGGGCATGGTTGATTCTTGGTATATCATCTAGGGTCCAACCTAAGGATTTTTTGTTTTCCTCTAACACTTGAACAAGTTTGGACTCCTCAGTTTTGGCAAGTGAAGCAGAGATAATGATAGGATAAGAGTGATTATGGAAAAGGAATGCATATTTCAGGTGTATAGGAAGAGGTTTCAGATCAGTCTCATCTTTCATTTGTGGGTTAGACAACTCAGGAATGGAGGAAGGGACTTCAGTTGCTTCAGATTCATTTTCCTTAATATTTTCCATGGTGGAGCAGTAGAGATCAAAGTTGATGTGGAATTCAAGAGAGTTTTCAAGTTCCTCTAGATTAATGGAGTCTATAAATGGGAGGTCCACATCTACTTCACCATTTATGACTTGGTTAATCATGGTGCAGATTTCACAATATCCTTTATCATTTGAACATGAAGAACATGATAGACTGGTGTTCAATTGACTCTCAGATGTATCCTCAGAAGCATGGATTGAGAATGCAGAGTAATCCTCAGATGGGTATCACATGTCTTGGAAAATGTTGAACTTGACCAGTTGGTCACCAAATTCCGTGGATAAGATTTCTTAATGGACATCAATCTAGGTTCTTGTTGTCATTAGGAATGGTCTTCCTATAATTAAGGGAGATCGAGAAGAGTTCATCTCACCTTTCATGCCAAGGACATAGAAATCAGCAGGGAAGATAAGATCATTCACACAAACAAGGACATCCTCTATTATACCCTTAGGACTAGCAGTTCTTTGATTAGCCAATTGAATGACAACACCCATTGGATGTAAGGGACCTAGACCAAGGTTGGAGAATATGGATTTGGGCATGACATTAATTGAGGCTCCTAGGTCTAAGAGTGCATCATCGAATTTGGAAATTCCTATTTGTAATGGAACTGTAAAGGTCCCAAGATCTTTGCAATTAAGGGGTATGGACTCTTGGGTTGAAACATTTTCAAAGGTCCTAAGTTTCCTCTTATGGGTACATAACTCCTTGAGAAACTTAGCATACTTAGAAATTTTTTTAATAGCATCTAAGAGGATAATGTTCACTTCAACATGTCTAAACATAACAAGCATTTCTGGATCGGGTTCAAATGACTTATTTGGCTTAGAAATGGCTTGAGGAAAAGGAATTGGGTTCTTAAGTGGAATGGAAGGAGGTGAGGGAATGTCTTCAGGTTCCTTTTCATATTTATTTTTCTTTTCATTTTCTAGGTCAACATTAAAAGTAGGGTTGGAGGACTTATCTTGAGGCATAGAAATTTTCTTTCCTGATCTAAGTGCAATTGCACTTACATTACCCTTGGGTTTGGGTTATGGTTGAGCTAGAAGTTGGGAAGAATTTGATTATTGTTGCGGACTTCGGTGGGATGCAAGTTGACCAATTTGGGTTTCAATATTTTAAGGCTAGAATGGGTGAAGGAGGAAATATCTTCAACTGCACTTTACCATGGTATCTTGGAAGAAAAGGCTTGTCCCAGATTGGGATTGCCTTGATTTTGGTTCTTAGGAAAATTATTGTATTGGTTTGGGAATTGGGAAGGCTCACTGGGACAGTGGAAGCCTGGAGGAGGAAGAGGAGGATTGATCCTTTGAGGTTGAGGAACAAAAGGGTAAGGTTTTTGGAAGTTACCAACACCTTAACCATATTGGAACTAGTTTGTGTTTTGATGAGGGTATTGAGGGTGATGAGAAATGGGATTCCCATATCTCAATTTAGGGTTATATGTAGAAGAGAAGGGATCAGAATGGGGTTGGTGGAAGTTTCTAAGAAACTGACCTAATTGTTGAGGGTTGGGGTTCCGCTGAGCATATGCTGCATTGAGCTCCATTGGTTTGGATGAATCATATGGTTCATCTTGAAGTTGTGGACAGGTTTCTGTTGGATGAGCTGGTGAGTTGTAGATTCCACAGTTTTTGACAGGTCCATGAAACATTGATTGTGGAGAAGATGAGGTTGGGGATTTGGTAGCCACAGCTAGTTGTCGCACAAGACCTATAATTTCACTCATCCACTTTTTCATCTTGTTCGGATCTATGGATTGATTATATTGGGCTTGTTTGACTTGATCATGTGCTCGAATATGGAATTTTTGTGTGTTTTAAGCCATGTTGCTTATGAGATCTCCTGCATCTGTGGGAGTTTTATCGACAATAGCACCACCACTTGAGGCATCAATGAGAGTTATCTCCATAGAAAATAACCCCTAATAGAAGTATTGGATCAAGATTTGGTTAGGGATTTGGTGATGTGGACAGGTTGACACAATATTTTTGAACCTCTCCTAGTATTAATGGAGTTATTCATTAGGGAATTGATGGATACCACTAATTTCCTTTCGGATAAAAGAAGTATGAGAAGCAGGAAAGAATTTATCTAAGAAGAGTCACTTCATGTCATTCCATGTGGTTATGGAACCAGGAAGAAGGTAGTAGATCCATGACTTAGCAGTTTCATCTAGGGAGAAAGGTAATGCTTGGAGTTTGATTTGTTCCTCAAAAACCCCTTGAGGCTTTATGGTATAGCACACCACTTGGAACTCTATAAGGTGGAGATGTGGATCCTCACCGACTAGCCCATGGAAAAGAGGGAGAAGATGAATCAAACCCAATTTGAGTTCAAATTCAGCCTCTATTTTTGGATATTTAATACCAAGAGGTTGGTAATTCATATCAGGGGAAGAAGGTTATTTTAGTTTTTGTTCCCTAGGATTGGTCATTTCTAATTCAACTGGTTGGACAAGGACTAGTTCTTTAATTTTTTGATTATCCCTAATGTTCCTCCTAAGTTGGTGAAGAGTTCGATAAATTTAAGGGTCAAATAAAACTAAGGGATTTTTTAGGAGGCTATGGGGAATTTATAGATATGTTGGAAGAAAGAGTAAGATGAATTTTTCTTTGTGTTTTTTCAGTTTATGATTTTTATGAGAAGGTGGGTTTTTGTTTATGTTTTTTTTCTCAATTTTTTTAAATTTTGTTTTTTTTGTTTTTTTAGAATAACCAAAAACTAATGACTACATAAAGAACCATCCTCCGCAATGGTGCTATTTTAAAGTGTGGATAATTGTCTCCTTTCGAGTGGTCAAGGTTCCAGTCCTCTGCTAATGTGTATAGCAGCACTTTGGTAAAATCCTTGGCGATGATACTTTTTAATAGTTGATTGTATTATGATTGGGGGGTTTGTTTGCAAAGATTATGAAATAATTTATGGATTATTTTTTATTTAACAAATTGATAATGATTAGGGTGAGTACATCAATAGGTAGTTAATCTTGTGATATCCTTGATCTTTTCTTTATATTGCATTAAATTAACACCCATGTTGCAAGTTGACGTTGATAAGAATTCCCAAGTGTTAAGGCTTTAATCCAAGCCTTAAATTATCTTAGGGTTCTAATCTCAATCAGAGCTTGTTTACGGTAGTGTATTTATGGTTCCAATAATCCATGTAAATCACATGTTAATCAATACAAGTCATTAATCCATGACATGTTAAGTCCAACATATACATTGTAAATTAAAAGAATATTCATCGAGCAAAAGCTCTCAATCGCTTAAAATACCTAAATTATAACTCACCCCAATGAGATATTTACTCATCCATTGAAATGATTAGTAATATGGTTATAATTATTATTATGATAAATTAAGAAGATAAGAAAAAAAAGTGACAAAAAACGATTGGTGCGACGAACACACACACAAACGATGATGACAATTAAAAACAAACTATAGATTGAATGAGAAAGAAAAACAATGGAAGGGGATTCAAATATATTTAAACTATTTTAAGAAAATTAATATTAAACTACATAAGGTGGATGATAATAAGAGATACTTAAGAAGAAACTTTCTTTCAAATATAATTACAAAGAAAAGACTTATAAGATTACAATAATAAAGAACACAAAAGTAAAAGGAAACAAAGAGAGGAGGAAGGGTATATCAAGTGAAAACTTGAGTATGGAAGGTCCTCCCAAGCCCTTGGAAAGGATTTGATCTTTCCAATATGTTATCCTCTCTTCTGAAATGCCAAATATTTTGAAGGAGAGTGGGTGATGTATTTATAACCCAAGGAAGTGGACTGTTTGCATTCCCAATATGTCCCTCCACCTGCATCACCATTTTGATATTTAAGACAACTGAATATCAAGATATCTCCTTCTTAAAAGTTATATATAATAATTTTGTCCAACTACTCTAAATATTTGGAGGCGTTTGGACTTTATAATCCAAAGTTATTGCTGTTTGATTAAACAATGTTAATCTGTCCATTTAAATCCATACTTTTTAGAAGGACAAAATGTGACTGGGTTTATCAATATGAAGATGCCTTAAAATATGAATGATTTATTCAAAAAAGTTGGCCTAATATATCTCCTATTTCACAATGAAAAATCTCAACTTGATTATATGACTGGATAAGGATATATGTGATGAATACTATACTAATTTTAATTCCCTTCCAGAATGGTGGGATGAGTTTAAATGAATCAGTTGGGACACTTGTCTTTGGATTTGGGCCTTTAAATTTTTATCCAAGACTCCTTACATTTTCCCCCTAACATTTTATAAGAATAAAGGAATTTTTAATTCTGGATTGAGCCTAGTAATTCAATCTTCATAGCCAGTCTATTTTCTTTATGGTTTCTTTGGGTCTTCTTGTGTGGACCATATGACCCTTAAAATGGAATAATTGGACCATGATTCCTTCTACTGAAATGTTTTATATTGAAATAGGAATCCTAAAAAATAATAACCATTCAATTTGGATTAGTAGGGTGATATATATTATTAAAACATTAAACATACTTGAATCCGGATGAATTCAAATAGTGCTCAAAAATTATATTTTATATTTATACATTAATATTTCACACAAATTATGCACATTTCCTATAAACATAGTCAAGGGAGTATATAAAAATTTATGAAAATATTAATAACATCACATATCTATAAATCAAAAAATTGGGATCAAGAAAAATCTATTATCCACATCTGAAAGTTATTAGGACATCCTTGGTCCATTATTCCTAAATTAGGGCCCTCTCCTTACAAATCATGATCAAAATTGTTTGACCTAAAACAACAATAATGATAGTATATATTTATAGACTATAAACTACCAATACAAAATAGATGCATGACACAACAGGATGAAAACTCACAAAGGGCATCTCAGACCAAAAATCAAGTAACCACTCGCTAAACCTATACTACATACGATTTAGGGAAAGAATCAAGAAATAAAAAAAACAGAAAAGAAACAAATATTTTTTGTTTGAAAACCCGCAAAGGGAGGACTAATAAAAAGGCAAGTTATACCCACTAATCTGACACAAAATTGGTTTTAGGTAAAAAAATGGGGTTATAACAAAAAACACACAAATTTTGTAGGGATTTTCATGTAACCATGGAAATATTAAAACTATTCTCATTGAGTCCCTCAACTCAGGAAAAAAATAGAGCATGATTTTTTCATTTCAATCATCCCATATTATAATTTAAATTGACATCTATTTGAGATTATTGATTAAATGTAGTCAATTATTATTGATTAATATTGCAAGAAATACAAAAGAATAATGTTGGACAGAAAAATGTTTATATTCCATGAACTGAAATAAAAATGGAGGAACATCCATAGTCTAGATTCTCTCTTTGACATAAAAATAAAAAAATTGTAAAGGAATCCCGACAGGATACAACGAAGCTTGACTTTTTCTATCCTGAAAGTTGACAATCTTCTAACAAGGGCTATCAAGGGCCTTCTACAAATTGGTCCTCTATTGAGCTCTAGTATCCCCCATCGAACATACTCATTTCATCATGGTATTTTGGTCTTACCATTTCTATTTTATGGCCTCATAATTGGAACTTCAAAAGGATAGTTTCTCCTTCATCCTGGCCACGTGATCCTCACACTCTCTTAGCTCTTCTATCTGTAAAATCACTTAGTCATGAGGCTTTTCTTCCTCAGCCTCTAAATGATGCAACTTCTTAGTAATATCCTGAAAGGCCTTAGTTTGATGATGGGAATTGTTAAACTTGGGAAGATTATCTTCAAAATAATAAATATCCTCTCATGATATGAAGATCAGGTATACAAGATGTAAGTGTCGGTAATTAATGTTTCATGAACATAATTCAGTGAATAATCATCGAAAATTATCCTCCTTGTCAGCAATGTTTTTAAAGGGAGTTTCTGCATCAAGGGCACAGAGTTGTTTCCATTCTTATTTCTATACAAAACAATTCCTCTTAATGGAATTGGAACATTGATCCTACCCATATACCATAATAGGTATGTAATCAAGAAGCATCATTATAATAGATAGAAGCACCCTAAGATGAGTCACCCAGGCAAGGGGACTTTCCCTCCCAATAATTGGTTCAACATCCACGACTAAATGATGGGGGATGGCAGCAACTTCATGAAGACCTGGTGATTTCCCACTCGGACCAGCTTTGGTAGGACCACTGACCATGTTGGCCAAAGATAGAGGATCTGATTCGCTTTCCAAGGATATGGGTTGTATGGGTGAAGCCCCTTCCAAACAAATGTGTTGGCGACTAGAATGCCTTTTCTCCATAGGGAGGGGAATAGATAGCACAACTGGCATAGTTGGGACAAGATAGGAAACAACCCAAAGTCTCTTAAACCATAAAATTTTCCTTACCAACATCCTATCAGGGTAGCAATCTACCCACAATTGGGCATACTCTAATGAAATGTAAGTTGAGGCTACTATGGGAGGAATGAGGACTTCCACATTAGCATCCTCCTACATCATGGCCAAACACAATTGGTGAAGAATCATGGGATGATACTCATTCTTAACAAGAATAGAATGGAGAGGTATGACATGTTGAAAGCATCCAAATTTCCTAGAAAACCTATAAGGATCATCAGGTTTTCAGATGGTTACCCTATCTATACGAGTAGATAAAACTCTGACTCAAAGCACAATGATATAATAATGCTCTTTCAAAGATCACCTTATGTTATCCATCATGGATCCATGGGGTGAAACGTAAGGTGAAAAAGAAAAATGAGAAACGTCACTCAATAGTTTGATTGCATTATCAATACTCAATGATTGGGGACGAACGATGACAATGTTGAGAAGAGATAGGTGAAAATCAGAATGAGGAACCCTCACAGTATTCCAATACTCATAGTAGGGGAAATTATCTTCCATCCATCTATACAAAAACCGAAACAACCTGATAAGGTGATGTAGTGGTTTCCCTTCCTATATCTTCCCTAACAGCTCATAGATTCAAGAAATCGTAGGAATGTACAAGTTAATGGGTTGTCCCTCTTCCAATGTGGAAACCATCATTAGAGTTCAATCCCCAACAATGGTATATACATCACAAGAGGGGAAGATCCATAGACTCATAAAAATAGCTAAGAAGCCTTCTAATATGAGTTCTAGTGGTAAACATGATGGAATCTAGTACCCCCAGGCGGTGTATAGACCCTCCTCGAGGGTGGCATAATACGAGCCTGCTATTTTTCATGATTTTTGAGTCAAGTGATTCTGACTATGGAGAACCCTTAGCCTATGACCATTCACCTACAAGAACATACTGATCCAATCTTCAAATTAAATAAGAGAATGAGCATAGAGGGGTTGATTTAGTAATCCCTCTGTCATGACCAGTAAATTCCTTACTAGTGGAGATACTTGTTCGACATTCCCCCATTAATTGGATGCTGGAAGAAATTCATCATACATGTTTCCTAGAATGAAAGTCCCTTGAGTTGATGGATGTCCCATAAACTAGTCCCCTCCTCCCCTTGAAATAGGTGGAAGGTATTAGTTCTTGAATACCAACAACTAAGTAGTTCAGGCAACATATCACCTGGTGAATAGATTGAAAATTGGGAAACCCATGCTTTCTGATACAAGTTTACCACTTCCAACTGGCCAAGGGACTCAAATAGATCTGATGTACCCAGAATGCTTAGGTCCACTCATCAGAGAATAATCCTCTAGATCACAAGTCCTATTTGGCACTCCACCCTCCATTGGGATTCTCTCAAATATTGACAATGGAAAGGCACTTCTGAATGACCGACCTCAAAGATGTGTTACAATGATAATGATTACTCTGAGTCCATGCAAATCCTTTTAGTGTGAACATGTTCTCTTGATTTAAAGTAGTTATGAGTTCTATTTTTGAAGAAATATTATCCCGGTCATGCCCTCGGGATGCCTCGAGGTGAATTATAGGATTACTGTGATTGGCCAATGACAGGGGAACATCATCTAGGAGGATCAAATTGTAAAGCGGAAACAGTATTGATAGTGGAATGGTCGTGAGCTCTGGATAAAGGAGGCCTATGAGAATACCCTCTCTAGGAATTATGTAGGAATTAAGGTTGTCTTCATAATTCTCAACCATATATTCCCTCCTTCTAGTCGCTTAAATTGAGATAAGAGGAAGAGCCATTATACTTCATTAAAAAGACCATACAAAAGGGTCATTCCAACCAAATTCTTGGGCGAAAGACCAAAAATTGACAAAGTACTACATGAAGTCTTCATATCAATGCTCCACGTATTGAAAAATAGAAATAGTTAGTGGAATTCATTCCACGTGAACCGATGGTTCATGGAACGCTCTGCAAGATGCTAGCCCACGAAGTGATGGACAACGAACTGCCCGATTCACAGATTGGGTGAGCTGTGTATTGAGCCTTGATATGTGGTAATCAAAATTGAATACATAGATGTTTATGTTAGAAAATTAATGTTCAGTTCATGGATTTAAAAGTTTAGTTTAAGAACAAAGGTGACTGTGAAGAGTTTTCGATTCACGGAAGGTGAAGCATGGTTCACAATCGAAGGAGTCTACGAAGGATTCAATACGTGGAAGAAAATAAAGTCAATATAAAATGTGGAGTGATTTTTTACAAGAAATATGGTAAATAAAAAATGACCTTGTCCTACTATATATAGGTGTGGTCCCCCTATGGGTCCACATTTCTACCGCAAACCAGTTCAGTTCAAGACAACTTTCTACATTAGAATAGTCCCCTCTTCATCTCGATCAAAACCCTTTCCAATGGAAGGAATTTGTAGGGTCCTAAAAACTCCGAAAAGGGAAAGAAAATACACCCAAATATTTTATTAAGGAATAATATGTAGATTTAATTTAAAATTTTAGAATAATATTGAATAAATTGAATTTGAAAACGGACCAAAGTGGCCCGCAAACTGATTTCTGGGAATGGTATGCAGATGGTATTGTTCATGAACCGAATGGTATGAAAATATCCTATGAAACTCTAGTACATTAGGTGTTGTCCAATGAACTAGGAATTTTGTGGAATAAATGAAGAATGGAGCTGGTCCCCCATGAACCACATTATTTGTGGAATAAACGTGTAGAAATTACACCTGTGAATAGTGGCCCTGTGAACCATGTCATTTGGAAAAACATGAGAGAGAGGTATGCCCCCACACACTATCCCTACAAACTCAGTTCACAGATAGGTGAGGCCAACATCATCTGACGAACTACATGCTTCATAGGATCTAGGTGGTGCTTCCCTCAGCCACAAACCACAACCCTGCAAATCTCTATTGGCCGAGTCCTATATGGGCCGAACAAATTCTTCAGGGAATTCCACAAATGGTGTTGTGTGACTCAAAGATATAGCTTCCTCAGAACTCTATAAAAGGGACCATAAGGGGAACTAAAGAAATATTCTGATTTTCAAAGATCTTGGATTTTACAGATAAGTAACTTTGAAGGAAAATGATTGCCAAAGTTCAGAACTGAGAATAGTTACCAATAGGTATAAACCTATTGAGAACCATAAAAATAAGGAAGCATAATAATATGGGAAAAATGAAAACCTAATTGGAGAAAAATGAACCATACTCCATTCATGGAGTAACTTCCCATAAAATATAGGACCAACGTGCCTTCTTCAATCTGGTGTACCGCATAGCACATCACTATGTGAACAAAACCCTACCCCGCGTAGCGTTCTGCCACATGAATGGACTTCAACACCACATACCACCATAGAATATGAATGGAAACTCAGGCCACATACCACTATAGTACACAGACCACAAATAGGTCTTCATAACACTTCAGTACATAAATGACCCCTTTATCCACATAGTAGTATTCAATATGGAGGGATCCCCATCATGAATGAAGAAGAAGTATGCATAATGGGCTTCCTTTGGGAATTACACCTTCCAGTTCTGATCATGTCCTTCCATACCCATCACCACCTCCAAGGATCCTCCATAAAATACTCCAAAGGTACCAAGACAAAGCCTCTTCCAAATCCACCAAACCCATATGAATAGATCATCAGGTGAATTAGCACACCCTTCTGAGTCTACATACCCATGGTAAGCGGAGACATGTGGGTAATCCCCACAACGGTATGGCCCCCCAGAGTCTTCCTAAGTCTAAATTATCATGGTAACCTAAGTTCCATCCTTGGGATACTCACATGTACCTCCCTATTCTAGGGATTAGGGGTAATAACTTACATTTCCTTTTGATGATGGACAGTGATAAGTCAAAGGGATCACACTTTTCTTCCCCTTTGATGAGGAACACTACTCCTCTCCTTTATCAGAACCCATTTTAGGGTACACCCACTGAGGTAATCCCTAGCCTTTCTGTGGAAGGTGGCACTCTTCCCCCACTTCACCACATCCAAGGACACATCCGGATATATCACCAAATATGGCTCTCCTGGATATCAACATGGGTGAGAATTGGAACATTCAAATCCCCTCCTCCTCTCCCTTTGGACTCATATCCACGACCTATTTCATCATCCTCCTCCTCCTTTCCCATCAGTGGAAATGGTAAAGTGTGTAGTTTTCTATATCTAAATCTTCCTCTTATTTCTCACACCGAGCATGAATCATGTGGGCTCATAGGTTAACAATGAATATGGCATCTGCACCATCCACAATCTCTTGAACTATGTAAACTCTGATTCCCACTATAATCAGGATATGTAGGATGTATGTCTAAGGCTTGAGCATAAAGGGGTACCCTTACCAAAGGTCAACCTCAATCATGTACCCCCATAAAATGGAATCCTCTTTAGGAGTAAGTCCCAATTGAATTCTCACAAATGGGCCTCCTACATGGTATAATCCCCGACCGTGCTTCTTTTATGGGCAGCTACCTTGTATAAGTCCCATCTCCAGAACTATTTGGACTTTGATTCCCAACCAACTAGGATATGTAGGAAAACTCCCCAGGGGTTAAATACTGATACTTCATGGAAATTTCATGTTCTTTCATCCTCATGTCAGTTCGACCTCATCCTCACCACACGACATTAAAATTCAAGGGTTACTAGACCACGTGGGCTACGATTAAAAACTAAGTGGGAGACATAGGGAACCTATTAAAGGTCTAGACCCAAATCAACCCTAATTTTATTCGAGTTTTATCCATGGTAGGGTCATGTTCCCCCATAATTCCACATATCTTTGGGCTACTTCGACATAAGTCTTGTGCCAAATCATGACTAGGAATCTTCTATCTATACCTCCTCACCACATGATGTTAAACTTCACAGATGGGTCTTTGTCACACGACCCTAAAAGGTGATGTATCCAGTTATGCGTCACTGAACTATGTGGTCTTTGATTCTTCTCATGAGGATATGTAGGAAGACCATATTATGGGTATGAACTAGGAATCCGAATATTTATTGTCCCCCTGGATGCTGATAAACTCTATGGAACCTCACCATATGTCTTAAACTAGCATTGTCTCTTTAATTACCAATCCATATGTCTGTATGGTTAATCTTGTAACCTAGGGGTAACCTATAGAGACATTATTGGGAAAGAACCAAGGATTCCCGAACATATAAACATTTCTTAAATCTATAAGAGATTCTCAGAGTAGGAAATAATTCCTCCCAAAAGGGTGTGATGAGCCCGACCTCCCATCCTCTCGACCAATATATTCCTCAAGTTTTATTGGACAAATCGTCATCCAACGAGTGCCTACCTTTGGAAAGCAGGTCCATGAATCATGGATACAAGGGTCGTTGGATGTTTCTAACTCCACGAATAAACACATTGGAAACCATTCAAGGACATTATACCCAACATGGACATATTTAAAACATACTCAACCCCTACAATCACCTGTGGGGACCACTCAACTGGGGAACCTCCTTTGTAACATGAGAAGGATACCATGCCCAGTCCCCACATGAACATACCTGAAAATCCACCATCACCTTGGTTGCGACGCAAATCGAGCAAAAATGAAAATGGTGAACCCGATGTGAAACCCTTCATAATAACGGAAAATTTGTTACTATTCTTTAGTCCATTTTTTTCCTAGTACGATGTGAATCAGGATAAAGCAAAAATGGTGAATCTGACGTAAAACCCTTCATAATAACAGAAAATTGGTTACTACTTGTTGAGAAATTTTGTTTTCACTAGTATGATATGAATCAAGATGAAAAAATATATAATTATATTCATCAATAAATGTTAGATATAGAAAAATGAATTGCACTGTGCATGGAGATGATAGGTCATACGTACGCATGAATGTTGCTTTCATTTTTCGAAGGATGGAAAAAAAATATAGTTAAATAATAATTGACCATTAAATGATCATTATTTTATCATATATATCATAAATATTCATTAAATTTATCCTTATTACCATCCATGTGAAATTTAAATGAAACAATAACTACATCGCATTGTGGAGGTGGTAGTCCACATGTATGCAGGAGCGATGTTATCATTTTCCAACGGATTGGAAGAAGGTGGATAATGGTTGTTCCATCATCATAATAAAAATTAATTATATCAAATATAATTAATTATTTATTTTATAATGTATTCCATACATTTATAAGAGGTATAAAAACAAATAAAATTGAAAATACTCAGTTAAGAGTTATACCTCTTCATTGAGAAAACTCTTCAAGCCTTAAAAGAATAGTCTTTTGGCATGACCAAAAGATCTGGGATGTGGTTAAAGAAGATAATATGATATTATATTAGGTTATGTATGATATATAAAACTCGTACATTATGAATAATTAAGGATAATAGGTTCCTTTTTATAAGTCAGGGGGTGGCCACTCATAGAATTACTTAAAATATTAAATTATTGTAAATTAATTTTCACAGAAAATAGAAAAAAAATTGATATAATTATAATATATAATTATTATGGGTCCAACTAATCTCACAAAATAAAATTTTGATGAGTTTTGGATATGTTTTTACCCTTATCTATAAGTTTTAACACCTTTTAGCCCCTTTTACATTTAATGTGATATTAATGTTTTTTACTATTTCAAGATAAAATTACAATAAAATAAAAATTGACGCATAAATAGACCACAGATTCTATTTTAAATCATATACCATTTAATTGTATTAAGATATTATTTTTATTAATTTTATATCATTTAATAAAAAATTATTTATTATAAAATATCAATAATGTCATTTTTGGAATTACTTGAAATATCACAATATAATATGTGTCTAACTCTTATAAAATGATTATAAAATGACATGTATTAAAATATAATGAGTATATCATAATATTATAACCACACCATAAAATTTATATTGGTTTATATGTCATTTTAAACTAAATACTTTAGTTTCACCCCTTGGTTAACCATTTTTAACCTTAACTATGGTAATGACTGGTTCAATATTAAAGGATTATAGTTTTACATATAATGTGTTAATTGAAACATAAAGGGAAAAGGAATGAAATTTTAAACCATTTATCATCCTAATTGTCCTATTTTAATATTTCATTATTTTTTAATAAAATATTATTTTATATAAATATCATTAATGTGATTCTTGACATTATTAATATAATTTGACTTTGAAAACAACATTTAAGTAATGGAATAAAATTATAAACCATTATAACAACTATAATATGATTTATTTATCTTTAAAATTCATGGGACACTATAACTCACCAAAAAAATGTTATTTTTATAATTTTTAAAATAATTTACCTTATTTTTCTGTTCCGTATACAAAAAAAATTTCAGCGTTGTGTAAGAATTTATTGTAATTATATCATTTCTAAAAACTAAAAATAAAATTCCATGATAAAAAAATAATTAATATTTAAAATAAAAATTTATAATTGAACATAAGTTGTTTTTATCTCTGTCAGAAAAAATTATATATATTAAAAGAAAGAAAGTGACGTTTTTTACTTTATCTTTTACTTAAATATTATAAAGGTCAAAATAAAATTTATATGGAACAATGTTTATATTTCAAAAAAATTAATGATTAAGTGAGAAATAAACTCATAAAAATAAATAAATTCAAGTGTTTTACAGAATTTGAATCCTTATCACATTAGTTATAACCCTAAAAATCATTTTACTATTACCATCGTAATAAAAAATTATTATGGTTACTATTAATATTGACAAAAAATAAAAGGGAAGAATTTAAAAATTTTGGATCTACTAATTTGAAATATGGAATAATTTTGTATGATTTAATTTATATAATTTTAATAAATTAATTTAAGATAAAAATGTAAAATGCAACAAAAAAAATTTAAAAAAAATGATTTTCTAAGAATAAAAATATTTTTATGCCAAATTCAACCATAAAATTTATTATTATGAACTTAATTTGATTTTTAATAATATACAAGATCTAATTTTACTTTTAAATAATTTTAAAATAAAATGAAAATTTTTAATGTTTGAAACAAAAATACAATTTTTCATAAAAACTCGTTATTTTTTTCACTGGAAAATCAATGTTTTCAAAAAAAATCCAAACAATTCACCCCAAAATAATTTTGATATTATAATTTAAAAAATTATATCAATTTTAAAAAATAAAAATTCTAAAATTTTAATAAATTAAATATAATATTTTCTTTTAAAAAACAATAAAACCCATTTTTGAAAAAAAAAATATTTTTTGAAGAATAAAATCACTTTACTACAAAATGAGTGTTTATTTAATAATAATTTACTAATAATTTGTAATTTTATTTTAATTATATATATATATATATTTAATAATACATTTACTTTTATTCATACCTTCCAATTTAATTTATATGTTATAACGGTCATAAAATAATAATAATTTATGGTTTGTTTAAGCTTGGTGTTGTATATTTCACTTGCTATCAAAAAATTGTCATTTTAAAATATCAAGGTGTTATATTATCCCCATATAATATAATAAATTACATTCTAAAAAATTTATTTTTTTCTCTATAATCAAGGGTTTGATATTTGAATGTTTTTTTGAAGACCCACATTGTAAAAAGGGTTAATAAAAATTTCTCTTGAAAATATGTAAATGGGAAATATAAATGTCATCTAGAATAACACATAACTATGCATCCAAATATTATAACATCATTGGGAAGTGAAAATATGAACATGTTGGAAAATATTAATGTCTAAATAATGTTGTAGAGTGTCATATAACATTGATCATGAGAAATTGAATAATCATGATAAAGATAATGACCAAAAAATGATTAATAAATACGGTGTAATAAATACCATTGATTCATTAGAAATGAATATAAGGGGATAATTATTATTTTTCTCAAGATCATTTTCTGAGAGTTGAATAATTATTTTACCATCTAGACTAATAACATAGGGAAATATACTTACTTGATAAGTATAATTTTACAGTTTAATTAACTTCCACCACAATATTGTATTTTGATAAAAATGATGAGTACTGGACATGAATTTTTCAGTCCTTAATCACTAAAATAAACTTCTAATAGATCATATAATTCACAAAAAGATATAAATTATTCCTATTGTCTTTATAAGTTAATCAATAATAATGAAAAATAAAATTAGATAATATAATATCCAAAAATTAAAAACCATAATTTGAAGAATTAATATTGAAAATTCAATAATAATCCCAAAGGTTCAACTTAGATCATTCCATAAATAACTATCCTTAACATTCTTCAAAATATACCTAGCCCTATTTAAAATATAAAAATAAAAAATATTTTATAATATAATCTTCCAAAATAAACATTACATATTTCTCAAAAAAACATTAGTTTTTCCTAAATTAATATGCCGAAAATGCATATTTTATAATCATATAATCTCCAAAATATGCTAATTTTTTCATAAATAACCCAATTCACCATATTTCCAAAATAAAATAACATATACTTCCAAAAGATAATTAAAACATTATTAGTTATATAAAAAAATCCATCTTATCCAAATTATTTTAATTTACCTTAATCATATAATTTCCCCAAAAATAATATGATATTCTTCCAAAATAACATTAATTACTTAATTTAAAAAACATTAATCTCATGGTTATCTATATGATAGAATATATATTCTCCAATTACAATAATCCATAATTACATCAACATAAAAGATTATATATTCCCTCAAGGTTATCAATACATTTAAAATTATGACAAAAAATGCAAAGGACTTATTCCTCAAATAAATCTTTAACGTGTTAAATTTAAGGGGTAAATATACCAAAAACATTTATCAAAACTCAATAAATGTATCCCAAAGAATTATCATCACATAAAACCTCAAAATGGATGTCAAATATTCTGAAATTATGATCAAACATAAACATATAAAACCATTATGATATCAATAACTATTAAGTTAACCTTACATTAAAAAATAACTACTTCCAAAAATTAACTCTTTAATTATTCCTTACGTAAAATCACATAATTTTGAATATATTACCTCAATCCAATAATTCACTAAAATTCAATATAAATCACTTTTTCATCAAATACCTAATCAATTCCAAAGTTATCAATAATATCAAATATACTTTATAAATAACAATTATCTATTTATAACTACTAAATATTATTATCTCTACATCAAGAACATAATAGAGGTTATATATTCCTCGATAAAGTGTTTTCAATAAAATATAACCTTTCCATTGAATCTCATTACTAGGTTATCAGTATTATTAAATATATTATTATTAATCCTTAATGAAAACTTTTTTAGAACAATCCTTAGAGGTTTCATGGTTCTTATAACCAAAATATCATTGATGTAACACTTTTTCAACATAATTCTAAATTCCCAATACATAAAAAATTAAATAATTACATTTAAATTATCAACATAACATAATTCCTTACTTATTATAGAAGATAACCCTTGGACTAGATTAGTGTTATGAATAATACCAATATTCCACACATATAATACATTGAACTATAAATGGAACCTTAGGATGAACTTCTTATCCCTCTATTGAACTCTTTATTTTTTCTTAGAAATTACTTGCTCTATGAATTTTGTTTCCACATAGAAAACATATTATCTATCCTTTGAGTAATCCCATTGATTAATTATTCCCACATTCTTTACTTGTAGGAAGATAAATATTTTTTACTCTATGATATTCATGAAACTCCATATTTATATTATTAAGTGTGTCAGGAAGCTCACCCAATTTGTTTTTTTAATCATATAATGGGATAGATGATTTGGAGTAATCACATGGTTTCACATTCTAGTATATATTTCATTTGGTTTCCCATGTGTACAATCATTCCATTTTTTATCACATTCAAAGTTAACACAAATCCTCCTAGTTCCATCCATCAACAAAAACCAAAAAGTATAGTGTGAGCCACAATAATAATAGTGGGAAACCACATAATAATGAAAAATAATTTATATAATCTATAAATTATGAAGTATTCATTTTCAATCTATGACACATTTGTTTTAACATTGGACATCATTTTTTATCATCTATTATAATGGTTCATAATGGTTCTTAATGAAAATTTAAATTATCCTAAGAATATCTATAGGGAGTGCCAAACTAGGTGAACAATAAGGGTTCCCTCATTATGAAACAGAATGATGGTCAAGATATACTTCAAGCAACCCTTTTCATAATTATTACCCCTAGATACATTTGTGTTAAATCCATATCCACTTGTAGGGTCTAAATAGGGATGTATTTCTTGGAAAACCACATAATATTGATATTACTAAGACTTTATGATGTTATTCTATACTTATGATTATATCTAGTGTTTTCACTAAATTTTTCTAATCCTAATCTCCAAAGATTAACTAAACCATAATCTAATACCAACTATAGTTTCCTAATATTATTGTGCATAAATATTATATCACTCTATATGAATATTCAATACATAACATTATGATCCATTCCAAAACAATAAAAGTTTAGTGTCTTTAGAGACTAGATTCACAATATTCTGATTTCATGAAATATCTTCAATGTATCCCAAAAATATCTTCCACATAATACTCTTATTATAAATATCCTAATTAAAACCTTTATTTTTAACTTGGGGGTAGGAAACATAAGAAAGGTTGAGCTCATATACTCATTAAGGGTAAGCATGGGAGATATCAATCAATGATCAAATGTAAGAATAAAATAAACATAAGGGTGAGATTTCAAGATCATAACTTACAAATTTCATACCCAATTTATCATGGATCATAATCATGATTCTGGGTATAAAACATTACCATTTCAAAAGACATGAATTATAAAAGTGAAAAACATCATAAATAAATCATGAACCATGAGGTCAGATAAAAATCATTTCATAAATGTGTAGAACCATCATAGCCATAACAACCATTTGATATGAAAATGTTAACTATTAATACCATCAAACCATAGTTTATTAGGCATAAAAACATGTTTCCCACATCATAACGGATCCGTAATCATCACATGTTTCCCATAGTGGATCAAGCAACCCTAACTATTTCGAATAGTATTTAATGCACATGAACTTTCATCCCATATTTATATCATGTGATATAAAATATTACCCAATCAATTATAGGACTACATAATTATGGTCCCACCCATCACATAATGAAAACCATATATATGTGTGCCACAATATCATAAAATATTCATCATCTCATGATATCATAACCTATTAAAATAAAATGTGGCTCGTAATCATTTTATAAATTCTTCATAGCATAACCCATGAAAAGTAAATGGGTTTCATAAATATCTCATAATTAAAATCATAAAACATATAGATAAATAATAAGTATTGTTTCATTGGATATTATCCCCCATAAATAATAACAAACATTGATGGATATTATCTATGATGAAAATTCCTTTAAAAGATCCCTGAAAAAGTTTTTGAGAAAAATACCCTTCTCATTTTTAATTCACTTATTTATAATATAAATATTTATTAAATATGAAAGAAAATATTTTCCTTTAAAATAACTATTGAAAATTATATGTGAAGATTCAAAAAATTTACTAGTAATGATGGAAATAAATTTTGTTAATGGTTTATATGATAAAAAAAATATTCCATTCACATTTCCAATAAAATGTAAAAATTACCGTATTCAAAAAATGACCGGAATATTAATTTGAAAAAAAATTAGTGAAATTTAAAAATGAATTTTTTTAAAATAATTTAATAATAACAAAAATAAAAAATTCTTAAAAATATTTTAATGAAAAAAATTTCATGGAAGAAAATGATTCTTGACTAAATAGTAAAACATAGTCAGTTTTTCTTAAAGACATTATTTCAAACTCTTTAATACTTAAAGTTAAAGAAATTAAATGAAAAAAAAAATTATTATCTATAAATAAAAATCTAAGAATAAAAATTAATGTTATTTATCATCTAAGTATCACATAATTTCCTCAAGGTAAACTCATGTATAAACAATCCCAATTAAAATGGGATAAGAACATCAATCCCATACCACTTTAGTAACTTATGAATCATAATCCCCTTGAAATAATGACTTAAATTTTAAATTTAAATATAATGAACTTAGATATATTCCTGATATAACATTTCAAATGGAAATAATATAGTCCATATAAAATAAGATAGGTGTATAACATAAAAATATGCCTCAACAAAGTGATATTGAGATGAAATATCTTACCTCAAGTCTTTTCTTACTTTGTACATGTTAAATAATCTATTATAATAAATATAGATTTATTATAAATTTATTACATGACTATAATTAAGTATAATATTTACACATAACATCTTATCACTCATTTATTAATAATTTATTATTAAAATCATTTTTCCATGTAATAAATGATTCATTTCTTATACATATTTTTCTAAGGCAATTCATTTCCTTGTACTTTGATAATAGTTCTATAATCTCCATAATTTTAATAATGATATAAATATAATATAAATTAATTATATATATAATTATATCATTCTATAAAATGTTGATATAGTAAAATTAATGACACTATTCATGGAATGGTAGGTCGTACATACACATGAATGTTGTTTTCATTTTTTACCAGATAGAATAAATGAAAGGTAAATAAGAGTTCACATTTCTAGAATCATTATTATATCATATATATCATATATATGATATATATTCATTAAATCTATCCTTATTTTAATCCATGTAAAATTTAAATATAAAAATAAATCACATCACTTTTTGGAGGTGATATTCCACACTTACCCACGAGCAACGTTATCACTCTCCAACAGATGGGAAAAAGGATGATAATGGTTTTTCAATAATTATAATAAAAATAAATTATATTAGATATAATTAAATATTTATTTATTTTGGATACCTTATATTTATAGAAGTTATAAGAAGAACTAAAATTGAAAAAACTTGGTTAATAGTTATACCTCTTCATTGAGAAACTACTTTTGGATTACACCTTAATCCTTAAAAAAATGGTCTTTTAGAAAGACCAAAAGTTCTAGGATGTGATAAAGTAAGGTAGGATGATATTAGGTTTGTTAATTTCTAATATAGAAGGCTCTAAAATTGTGAATAATGAAAAAGATAAGGTACCCTTTTATAAGTGGGGGAAGGGGCACTCTTGGATTTTCTTAAAGTACTAAATTAATATAAATTAATTTTCAATTTAAATTGGATAAAAATTGATATAATTATAATATAAGATGTGGATAAGTAAAAATAATATCATAAAATAAAAATTTTAAGAATTTTGGTTATGTTTTTACTCCCATCACTTAATTTTAACCCCTCATTAACTTTTTTGACAATTAAAGTAATATAAAGTTTTTTACTCTTTAGGGGTAAAGAATGTGACTATAAAAGAAATATTTAATCTTAAATGGATCATGGTTTATATTTTAAATAATATATCATTCACCTCTCCAAATATATGTTTTTTTAATTTTTAATCATTTAATAAAATTTTGTTTATTATAAAATATCATTAATGCCTTTTTTTAGAAATGCATGCAATATTATAATATAATATGTGTGTAACTCATGTAAAATGGGTCAAAAATTATATGTATTCAATTATAAGAAGTATATGGTGTTATTATAACCGAAAAATCAAATTTAAATATTTTTATATGTCATTTTAAACCTTATCTTTTGGTGTAAGCCCTTGGTTAACCAGTTTTAACCTTAACTGTGGTAATGACTTTTTCAATACTAAAAGGTTATAATTTTACTTATAAGGTGAAAATTGGATCATAAATTTCTAAGTTATAAAATTTTAGATAATTTATCATCCTAATTTTTCTCTTTCAAAAAAATTATTATTTTAAAATAAATTATTAAAATGTTATTTAACATAAAATATCATTAATATCATTTTTAAAACTATTAAAATAATTAGACTTTGAAAACAACATGATAGGAATGGAAAATATATATATAACTTTAAATAATATATAATATTTTATATTTATCTTCAAATTTTATTATAAACTATAAATTACCCAAAAAATATTACTTTTAGAGTTTTTAAAATAATTTACTTAATTTTATAATTACTTGTACAAGCTCTATGTCAGTGATGCATAAGAATTTAAGGTAATTATTTAATAACTAAAAATTAAATGAAATCAATCTGATAAAAAAATCATTAACATTTCACATAAAAATTTATAACTGAACATATATTTTTTATCCCTGTCAAAAAATATAATAGATATTAAAATTAAGAAAGAAACATTTTGACTTTATCTTTTACTTATATATTATAAAGGTAAAAATAAAAGTTATATGTTACGAAGGTCATATTTTTAAAAATTTAATGATTATGGATGAAATATAATGAAAAAATAAAATATAGAAAAGTGTTTGAAATAATTTGAAGCCCTATCACATTAGTTTTAACCCTAATTAACCCATTTTACTTTTACTCTCACAACAAATATTTATTATGGTTACTATTAATATAGGCCAAAAATAAAAGGAATAATTTTGAAAAATTTGAAACTGTTAATTCCAAATATTTAATCCATCAGTTTCTATAATTGTTAGAAATTAATTTATGATAAAAATGAAAAAAATTAATAAAAAACAGTTTTTTCAGAAAAATACATTTTAAGTATAACATTTTTTATAACAATTTAAACTATAAAATTGATTCAAATGAACTTAATTTTATTTTATATAATATATTAGAGATAATTTTATATTTAATTTTTTTTAAACAAAATTGAAAATTTTAAATTCTTGAAGAAAAAATACAGTTTTCATTAAAAACTAATATTTTTCACTAATTACTATAAAATCTATCCTTTTATAAAAATCCCAAAAAATAACAATAAGATAATTTTGTTATTATTTTTTCAAAAATTATCTCATTTTTATAAAATAAAAATTACAGAATTTATAGAAAGTAATTATAATATTTGATCATAAAAAGAAATAAAATCATTTTTCAAGAAAAAGTATTTTGGAAAAATAAAATGAATTTACTAAAAATTGTGTGTTTATTTCCTAAGAATTTACTAATAACTTTTTATTTATTATAACACACACACACACACAAAGATATATATATATATATATCAATTTATTTAATTATATTCGTACTCACTAATTCATTTTCTCTATTATAAGAATTATAATATAATAATATATTATTGTTTGTTTCAACTCGGTGTTGCGTATTTTATATGCTACCAAAAATAGTATTATTTTAAAATCATGATGTGCTATATTGGATATATCACCTTCATGTTTTTTAAGGTTGTTTTGATGGTATAGAAAATAATCCTTGAGGTCTATTAAACCATTCTAGATTCTGATATTTTTTTTTGTGGTTTCGTATCACCCAGAATTTCCCCCACATGAGAGACTAGGTGCACAAAATTTTCCATTTGTCAAAACTAAGGTGGTATGCATAGGATTTGTTTCACATTATTGATTGAGGTGAGACTAATATTGATAATAATGCATCCTTTATGACATAATGAGTGAATATTTGTGATTTTTTGTAGAAGATCCTTCATGGGATATTAATTCCCTTGGTTCATATATTATGGAAAGATGGGAATATTCCGGAGAGATGATGGGCATGTGAGAGTTGGATATTATCTTAGTACCCTCACTAATTTTCATGAGTTTTTCTTTCTTAAGAGAAATTATTTGAAAGTGGGAAAGATTTAGTTGCCCAATTTTTTATAACAAATCCTTTGAAAAAATTTAAAAATATTTTTTTGGTGGTTGTGAAGTTAGTTTATTTAATTTTTTAAATTTTAAGATTTAAAAATAAATAATATATTATATATTTCATTATAATACACATGTGTTAAAATATTTAATAACTTCTAAATGGGTTCAATAATTGAAATTCAGACACCATTATTGATTCTATAATGGGATATTTTTCCAAGGAGAGGTATACTTTTTATGAAAATACTTCAAAATATTTGGTAGTGATTTTTTGGGATTTAATGTAAATAAAAAAATTATTTTTTTTATGTTTTGTGTGGCGATGAAGTAATGACATGTCATTTTGAAATAAAAAATTATGTTTCCTATGTAAATGACATGTAAATAAAGATTTATTTTTTATATATGAAATTTATTTTAGGGAGTTGACATTCCAACTATGAAAGAATTAATTCATTGTATAATGATGGGAATTAATGAAATAATTCCCCCACCTTAGCTCTATAACTACCATCATTGTAAATTTAGAAATTAGAGTTTTATCTTTCTATTCTCTCCATTGTAAATATAACTCCATTGAGAAAATATTTTACTCATGCATAATGAAGAACAAGATCTTCATGTTCTTCATGTTCATCATAGTGGAGGTGATAACGATATCTTAGGATTGATACATCGTTATCAAGCCTTTGGTAATCACTAATGAGTTTTTACTTATTGTAATTTTTTTATGTTCACCTAGATCTTTTCTAACTAAAATTTTTATCTATAAAAAAGAGAGTCACCAATGAAAAAAAGGATTAAATATAATGAAAATAATAATCAGATATTTGAAAAAGAATAATATTTAAATATTTATTTTATTTCAAAGAATGCACAACAAAAATAACTATTATATCATAAATATTTTTTTATGTGTCTCTAATTATTTAAAAAACTATTTTAACATCAAAATAATTAATAATCATAGGATATTTGATTAAATATTTGAATTATTTTATTTTATTAATATAAAAAGTAAATACTAATTTTATACTTAAATATAATTTCTTATGAACATACTATCTTGGTTGTTTAATTATTTAATTATTTAATTATTAAATTCATTGTATGGGATGAAAATTGGGATGAATTATCCATGTTTATCTAGAATTTTATTTTGATAATAATCCATATTTTATTTTTAAAAAAATATTATTCACTGTTAATTAATAATAGAATTATTGTTTATCTTTGTTAAAATTAATTATTTAATAAATTAAATGATAATAGAATATTCATTTTCAATTAATTGATTTTCCAATGTGAACATCTTTATTCTCCCCCTTGCTTTTTTCTTATATATAACTGAATGAGAACATATTCATGGGTATTTGGGTATTTATCTAGCCACCACCTTATTGAATTTCATTCTCCTATTCTTCACACAGTAGTTCATTATTGTTTAAGTGATGCTATAATGGAGGAAACCCCATGATAATGGGTTCTTATGAATATAAGTGATTAAATGATGGGTTTCATATTTGAATCAATGAATAATTGTTTATAAATGGACTAGATGATAATGGATGACCAAAATTCATCCCATAGAGGTTTGATGGAGACCCCATGAGTGTTATAGTTGAGTGGCACCAACATTTTGGTCGAAGGTGGAGGTAGAGACATGTTTCTTGAAATTACATGCATCGAAGGTTTTTATTTTCTAACTAAACATTATGTAATCCTCTGGGATATACGTCATGAATTCCATGAGTTTTGGAACTAGGGTTTCACTATTTTATATATATCACACATCATGTGACTTGGGTTCACACAACAAGTTTCTCAAAACTAAACACTTCATCATGCAACCATGTACACGATGAGATAGTGATCTAAACCCACATGATGTGTTTTATGCCTATATAGTCATCCTGGAAGGACCCAACGTATGGAACCTCAAATACAGAACAAGGTTATTAGAAGATCTAGAATAACAAATTTCTATGGCTAGGTGTACCTGGAATAGAGAAGCCACATACATGAACCACACACTATTTGAAACACTTAGACACTCAGAATATACATCCCAAATAGAATTGTAAACCAATGAAAGTAAATCCTAAAATGGAATAACCCAAGTATTTTATATGGCTCAAAACATTTTTTGATCCACGGGACACAACAAAGTCACTATAAAAAGAAACAAGAAATTAAAATGGAACAAATACAAAGAAAAATATAATATATGCTTAAGTGTGATAAAAATTATTATCAATTAATCCCCAATACAAATTACCCCACCAACCATTTATAAGAAACAAAAAATCAATCTTTTTGTAATCTAAGTTCCAATATCATCAAAACTTCATGGGAAACTAGCCATAAAGTCTTATCTACAGGCTGGATTCCACTACCTCAACAAAACTACCCAATGAATAGTGTAGGTTTCTGAACTTTCCCCCCCACCATTACTGCACTAGTTAATGATTTTGGAATACATCCTCTTGATCCCACACATTTTATAACATCTATAATCATCCACCATTATAAATTAGTTTTACATTTCCTCTTGGAAGAATCAAACTAATATTAAGAAAAGCCCTCACTTCCATCATATCACTTTAACCATCCACTATTTCTAGATATGGAACTCTTCTTTAGCTAATTCCTTGTATCCAATACAAGTAATAATTTCTAGAAGCTACTCCTTTCCTGAATCTATAGCTTCTATTTTGAAAATAGATTCTCACATCAATCCTAAAAAACTAAAAATTGTGAATCATTTTCAAGATTCGTCACTAACTCTTTTAGTTCACAAGTAATTTTTTTCCATAACTCCCCTATTCATATCAATACTTAAAATCTATCAGATCTTTTGATATATTATAAATTCTATGTTATTCATGCCCCATTAAATTTTAGTAGTGATCTAGATTTTATTGAGCTATGACATTAATCATCATATCATCCAGATTCTGATTCCCATTAACCTTCCATAGTTCTAACAATATATAATAAATAATATTATATATAAAGTGGTACTTCAGTTGAATTTTTTAACACAATGATATTTTAAGTTATATTTCCCTTCAAATAATTTTTTTCGATAACTTTCCATGCACCAAACCCCCAGTCTAAACGAACCAAAATATATTATATCGTAATAACCTAGTTGTTGAATTGTTGGTTATGAATAAGAATGAACACATTAGGAATTATATATTTAAAGGTCCTAATTAATTAATATTTATTTATTAATTCTAAGTAAATAAGTATTCAATTTTTAATAAAGTTATATTATGCTTAAAAATTACATTTCCTTAAAAAATGTTTTTTTATTTTTTTCGAGAAAAATAATATATTTAGTTTTTTATACTTTTATAAAACTTACATAATAAAATGAACTTAATTTTTTAAATATTAACATCAATATTATATTAGGGTTATTTTTTTTGACTTTTCTGAAAAGATTTATCTTCTAGTGAATAATGAAAAATTCTAATTTTTATTAAAAACTATATTTTTATTTCAAGCATGTAAAAAGTTCAATTTTTTTAAAAAATGGTTTCAAATTAAAATTATTTATATTAAATTATAAATAATTTAATTAATTTAATTATAATAAATTATTCCATTTAATTTGGTATAATTTTTTTTATACTATAAAGGCATTTTTTCTGAAAAACTATTTTTCATTTCATTTTGTGTTTTTATTTTAAATTAGTTTGTACCACTTATAGAGATTTAATATTGAAAATGAATAAAATGTTTTTAATAAGGAGTTTAAAATTTGGAAAATAATTCCCTTTTATTTTTGGTCAATATAAATAATATATATAGTAAATATTTGTCACCCGGGTAACGGTTAAATGGGTAAAAAATGTTTAAAACTTTGGGATAAGGCTTTAAAATTTCTCCAACACTTTCCCTTATTCTATAGTATGAGTGTAATTTTTTAATTTATATCCAATTATTGAATATATGGTCACTTGTTTCTATATTTCTTTGATTATGATTTTTATATTAATTTAATAAAAATAATAAATATAAAATGTCACTATCTTTAATTTAATTTCTCTAATTTTTTACATAAGAATAAAAATAGGATAATTTTAGTAATAAATTTTTATTTGAAAGATAAATTGGATTTTTATAATATTAATTTATATATAATTTTTAGTTATTGAATAATTTCCTCGAACACTTTTTCAACTCCAACACAATATTTATTCAATTAATGAAAGAATAAAATAAGTTATTTTAAAAATATTTAAATTTTACAATTTTGATGATTTATTTAATTCTAAGAATTTTATAGACAAAAATAAAACATTATTTCTACTTATAAGGATTAGATTAAAATTCCATAATTGTATTAGTGTTTTCAAAGTCAAATTAAATAAATAGTTCCAAAATTGGCATTAATGATATTCTATACCAAATAATATTTTATTAAATGGTTTAAAATTCAAAGAAATTTATCTTCTATAATGTGAATTTAATAAGTTTCAACACATAAACCATCGTCTAATTATGATGAAATTTTCCATTTATGGTAAATTTCTTATCCATTTAAAATTGAAATAGTTATTACTGTTGTTAAGGAAAAAATGGTTAACAAAGGGTTTAATCAAAATATAATTTTTAAAATGACACAAAACCCTATCTAAATTTCGTTGGATGATTTTCTTTTTAACATATACTATTTATCTTAGAATTCATGTCCATTTGGATGCATTTTTCTTGAGAATGAGTTTATTATAACTGAAACTTTTATGAAATTACAAGCATGTCCACTCTCACCCTTAAAAATTGAAACCCCTCATTTATATTATTTACACTACTTTAAGCCATATATATAATGAACCAAACATTAATAAATTAAATAACTTTTTAAATGAGTAAATTCCTTATAATGAAATGAAATAATAGAAAACGCATGCACTGCTTTGGTTTTTGGACTGTTATAAGTTATATTATTTTATATTTAAAAGGTAGTTAAACATCATAACCATTGAAAGTATGTCCATTATGTAGTGATAATATAATTAATATATACAAATTGGGTCATGATAAATCCAATTGACATAGACAAAGGAAGAGATGGCCTGAACTTGTAGGATCATACCCTATCAACTTCATTTATCAAAGATTTTGATGGAGATATCATTATTGGGATTTTCCCTTGACCAAGACTAAGAAAAAATTTAACAACTAAATCATAATAGAAACCATTTATGGTAGAATTTAAATCTCATCGAGATCATAGCCCAAACCGTGTTTGTCGAACCACCGTAAGAAAATTTTACCATCACACACCTTACCCTAAGGGAAAATCGTAGTGTAATAAGCAATTTTGTATTTGGACCCTAAAAGTTTTAATTTCTATATTTTTATCTTTAATAAAATAATTATTATTTTTATTATTTTTATTATTACATTATAATGGTTAAATAATAATACATGAAAAAAAATTACATTTTGATATGGTGAAATACAATTTGTATTTTGGGAAACATATAGTTTCCATCTAGACACTCTTTTTGATGAATATGAGAATTTTTGGAATAAATTATATTTTAAAAAAAATTATTATTAATTAATATTTATTAAATATAAAAGATAATATAATTTATGAATTCAAATATAATTTTTATAAAGGTCAGTAAACTATTGTTATCAAAAAACTTGTATTTTTTAATAAGTGAGGATTTTTATTTAACATTGTAAATTATTATATTTAAAAAATTATTTTGATAAAATAAATATTATTTTTTAAATAAGAACATACAAATTATCCAATGGTGAATTTTTCATATTTTATGAGACTGACGATTTTTTTGGTAAAACTTAAATACAATATAATTATCTGATATATATTATGACATCATAATATCATAAAAGGGATGGAGTAAATACTGTAAATATTTTACACACCCAATATTATATTTACACATTAAAATAATTTGCTTTTAAGTTGTTTGATTAATTTTATAAACCTTTAATGAATCCTCCAAAACCTATATTATATTTTATAGTTTTGAAATAAATTATTTATAATCATGACTCACTTCCACATCATCAAGAGTATTATTTTAATGATTTATGTTCATGGGCTTATAAAATAATTAAAACCACTCCAATTTTGTAGAAACCTTGGGAAAACTCATGGGATGGTTTGTTTGACTAATTTATCATATAGAATCCAAAACCTATGTTTAGAAATTAATAAAGAATTATTCTCTCTTTTTCTATAAAACCCCACTCAACCTCTAATTCCTCTTTACTTAAAACCCTTGGAGCATGAATTTACTCTTCCCTTACCTCTCTAGATCTCTCCAAAGGTTCCCCCAATATCATAATAATATCCTATAGATCTTTAAGAAGCACCCTCTCAAGGTAAGGGAGCCTCTCCTTCTCCTCTTTATTCAAGAACCTTCTATATATTATGACTTTTAATTTCCAATTGTTCATGTTGGGATATTTTATTATGTATCCCTCCTACTATCCTTATTATGTAAAAGTAATTACATACCCATGTTACTCCCATAAATACCTTCTATGAGACTTTATATACCATCGTTATGCTGCCAAAATCATCCTATGATTTCTTAGGACAAAAAATTATGTAGTGAATATTCATCCCCATTTACACTCGATGGTATTGACCTAGATGTACATATCCTGATTTTATTTTTTACATCCATTTATGTATCTCACACTCCTTAATCATGGGATTAAAATTTATTAAATACATTCGTATTTTTTAAAAATCTATATCGCACACTTATGCATGTACATGATATTAATGTGACAAGTGTGCCCTGAATTATATAGCCCTCCAATTCATTGGGTATTTTTTTGACTCATGATACATTATTTATGGGATTAAGGAATGAACCTAATCCATTATGGTACTTTTTCCACCATGTGCTATTGTTTTGGAAGTTCTCCTTGACTTATGCTTATGTTGGATTTTTTGTTGCTTCCACATACCCTTGTTGCCTTGATGTTATCATGTTATATCATACCTTATTATTCAATATTATGATTCTAAAACCTTTTATGTTTTGTTGATATTCCTATTTAATCACATCTATTATATTCACTATGTTATTATTTGATTATTCCCTTACTGGGATTTATAGCTCATCCCTTTCTTATGTAAGACTCCAGTTTATCTCATGCAGTTTTATAATAGTAGAATATTTTTTTAAAGAGTGTGTTAAAGTATTTTTTTTAAAAAAATTCTATTTAAATTTGTTATTTTATGTACTTAATTACTCAAATACACTAGGCATTGTGATCTTCTAGGGTTGTATTAAGTGTATCTTTATATAATAAATAATTTATTAAGGAGTATTAAAATATGGGTTGTCATTGTTGGTATAAGATCAAAGTATGGTTATTTTTGGGTATTAGGAATTTAAAACACTAGTAAAATCCTTAGGGATAAGTCTTAGCATAAAAAAATACCCAAATTTTGTTAAATTATAGAGTAAGTGGTTTCCAAAAAATACATATCTATCAGAATACTACAAGTGGACGTGTATCTCAAATAGTTGTACCTATGGGTAACAACTGCAAAAAGGGTGAATTGGGCTTGACTTGATCATCAGTTGGGTTATAATAAAGAGGTCATGTTGCACACCTAGTTTGAAACTCCCAAGGCATAATCGTTTTTAAATTCACAAGCTCATTATGAACCATTGTTAAGGGAAAAAATTCCCATAATATTTTATGTTAGGAAATATATTGTGGATAACTTAGACTAAAACGTAAAAATTAATAGGGTTAAGAATATATGTTATTTATGAGTTATCCCTTCAATTTTTATATTTTACCTTCTATGTGTTTAATTGTTTAAAAATTCTCATCCCTAATCCTATTTTGGATTATGTAAATGATTAGAACAAAAATAAAATTGCAAAAGGTAGGCTTATCATCCAACTATGAACTTAAAATTTTCTATATGAATATGGTTCTATGGAATCATTAATATCATGAAAGTTTAGTAGAACTATTCAAACACCACCAGTAAATATGGATGATGAGTTATCAGTAAAGATGGTAAATTTGTCAATTGTTTTATCCCAAGCATATAACTCATCCCCTATAAAAATTTGGGGGATGAATTCCCCAAAAAACCTATTGATGCTCCATTTAGAATAATTCAATGTTATTCTAAGAATGTATTGGATTTACTTGTATAGAGACAACATGAATTTTCATTAGAAGGAAATATCCCTCTGTTTTGAAAATCACCTTTTTATTATATATAAATTAATGTAAGGGGATGAATCTATTTGGGTATCATTATATCAAGAATGGATAACATTTCCTTTTCATTAAGTGTACCTAGATTAAATGATTAAGACTAAATAAAATATCATCCTTTATTACATGACCATTGTAAGGTAATTTTCCAATGTGTTTCTTGAATAATTTTCTAGTATTACTCCTTGATTAGAGGTTTAGTTCTCAATAAAAATAATACCATGATCATTGTAAATATCCAAGGCTTGATATAGAATGTCAATCTTTTAACTTTAGGATCTGAAGAAACAATTATTGGAGACTCTAGTTAAATGATTTAAACACCCAGGTGCTCACCATGGGGTGTACCGGTCCATTTTTTCAAGAATAAGGATGGGTTAATTTTCCTCTATATTGATTATCATGAGGCCAATGAGATCATTATAAAGAACAAGTAAATTTTTTCATAAATTGATAACTTGTTTGATCAACTAAATGGATTCCAATACTTCTCCAAGTTGGATCTTCAGTTAGGATATTACCAAGTAAATTTGAATAAAGAGGATATCTCCAATGTTTCTTTTTGTACAAGGTATAGGTGCTACGAATTCATAGTGATTCCATTTAGACTCACTAATACTTCAAAATTATTCATGGAATTAATTAATAGAGTCTTTATAGATTACCTCGACAAATTGGTGGTAGTCATTATAGATGAAATTATTATCTACTCTAAATGAAAGGAGGAATATGAGGATTAATTGAATATTGTACTAAAGACCTTATTTAAAGTAGATGAGTATCCAAAGTATAGTAAATTTGAGTTTTTAGTATAGAAATTCACATTATTGTGTCATGTTGTCACTAGAAAATGGATATCTATGGATCTTTAAAAAATAGAGGCAATTGATGTATATCCTAGACCAACCTCATTAATGTAAATTTATAGTTTCCATGGTTTAGATGGGTATGATCATTGATTTGTGAGAAACTTCTCAGGATTTTTAAGCCTAATAACCGAGATAACTCAACTGGGGGTAAATTTTTTCTCGAAAGATTAATGTGAAGAAAGATTTAAAGATATGAAGAAGAAGATAATAACTACACATGTTCTCACATTACCCACTAGTTAGGAATTATTTTTGATCAATGGATATATGTCCAAAAATGGACTGGGTTGTGTACTCATGCATGATGAAAAAATGATAGTCTATGACTCCCACCAATTAATGATTCTTGAGAAGAACTACTCAACATATTATATAGAATTAGTTGCAGTGATATTCATGTTGAGTATTTGGTGATATTATCACTATGGGTAGAAGTGTGATATATATACAGATCATAAAATTATAAATTATATATTTAAATAAAAGGAACTCAATATGTGCCAATGATAGTGGTTTGATCTGATCAAGGATTATGATTGTTCAATCTATTATCTTCTTAGAAAGGAGAACAAAGTGGTAGATAATCTGAGTATAATGGATCATGCATCCCTATCCATGATGAGGATTACAAGTAATCCAATATTCATGGACACAAAAAAGGATGGACATGAGAAAATAGTTGTATATTAATCCTACCTTTCTCAAATAACTACTCGATCATATATTCTTGAGAGGATCACAAAGTCCCATGAGGATGATGAGGTGATACAAAAAAAGTGGAGAATATTACATTGTTAAACTTTGATAAAGATTGATTTATAAGGCTTGGAACTCAGATATGTGTCCCATCAAAACCAAAACTAAACAGGAAAACTTTGGATGATGTGCATAGATCATATTTCTCAATTCATACAAGAAGAACTAAGAGGTATAGATATTTTAAGAAAAACTTATAGTGGGATACATAAAGAGGGTGATTAAAAATTTTGTATCAGGATGCATGGTATTCTAAAAATTCAAGGTCAAAGGACAAAAGTCATAGGATATGTGAAACCATTATCTATACCTGTATGGAAATGAGAAAACATAAAAATGGATTTCTTTACCAAACTCCCCAAGAACAATAAAAGAAATAATTTCATCTAGGTGGTAGTCGATCACCATACCAATTCATCAAATTTCATTACAATCAAGGAATATTTATCTCTTGACCAACTCATGAATTTATACACAATGTAAGTTGTAAGACTACATAGAGTTCCACACTCTACTATATATTATCAAGATCTGAGGTTTACCTTGAAGTTCTGGATAAGCCTTTAGAAAGTGTTGGATATAGAAATGAGATTCATCACTTCTTATCACCATCAGATAGATGGTTATAATGAAAGAACCATTCAAACTTCCGAAGATATACTAATATCTTATTCAATGGATTTATAATAATGTTTTTATCAACACCATCCCCTGGTGGAGTTCTCATATAGCAACAGTTTCCATTATAACATTTAAATGCAACCTTATGAGGCACTATATGGGAAGAGGTGTCAGACTCCAAAATGTTGGGATGGAGTTGGAGAGTGTAATATTATGGGGCATGATCTTGTCTATTAGATGATTAGAAAGGTTCGAACCATTCATCATTATATGAAATCCACAATAAAGCTTAAAAAAAATCTATATAGAAAATCATTGATGAGACTTTGAGTTTGAGGTTAGAGATAAAGTGTTACTTTTTATATCATCATTGAATGAATTCATGAGTTTTGGGAAGAAGTGAATTATTATTCCAAGATACATCAACCTCTTCATGATCCTTGATCACATTAGAGTTTTGGTATATTGACTAGCACTCCCAACTAACCAGTCTCAAGTACATGATGTGTTCTATGTATCCCTAATGATAAATTACATACCAAAACTCTCACATACATAAAATCTAGAGGTGGTACCATTGGATAATGATATTTCTTATTAGAAGTAGTCAGTGACTATATTAGATCATAGAGAAAAAGTTTTACATAACAAGACAACTCACCTGGTCAAAGTATTGTGGTGTAACCACATATTTGAGGAAGTGTCTAGGGAACTAGAAGTGGTGATGAAATAGAAGTACCCTAATCTATTTTAGAATATGAATGAAATTATAAGGGTGAAATTTCTAAAGGGGGGAATATTGTAATGAACCGAACATTTATTAATGTAATTCACTTTTTAAATGATTAAATTCCTTATTATGAAATGAAATTATAGAAAACACATGCACTACTTTGGTTTTTGAACCATTATAAGTTATATCATGTTGAATTTAAAATATCATTAAAAATAATAATTGGCGATAGTATTGTATTTATATAGTGATCATATGATTAACATATATAGGGTTATGAAAACCCCAATTGAAACAGTCAATGTAAGTGATGGTCTCAACCAATAGGATTATATCCTATGAAGCCCATTTATCCGAGCTCCCAAGGGAGGTAGCATCACTTGGATTTTACCTTGACTAATACAAATAAATTATTCAACAAATAAAGCATGATCAAAACCATTTATGGGATAATTTCAAGCACATTGAGATCATGGCCAAAACCATGTTCACTAAACCACCATAAGAAAATCTCACCATCGTACACCATACCGTTTGGGAATACACTAGTGTAATGAGGGGATAGGTATATATACCATAAAAGTATGAATTTATATATTTTTATTTTCAATAAAATAATGATTATATTTATTCTTTTTATTATTACTTTATAATGATTAAATAATATGGTTTTATGAAAAATATATTTTGATATAATGAAACACAAATTGTATTTTTGAGAATTATATAGTTTCAATCAAGACTCTTTTTGAGGAATTCAATAATTTTTAGAATAAAATATATTTAAATTAAATATTATTATTAAATAATATTTATTAAATATAAATGGTAATATAATTTTATTAAGTAAAATATATTTTTTATAAGGGTCAAAAAAAATATTATAAAAAAACTAGTATTTTCTAATAAATGTGGATTTATTATTTAAAAGATTAAATTCACATATTTAGAGAATTATTTGATAAAATAAATATTATTTTTTAAGCCAACTGGTAAAAATTATCCAATAGTGAATTTTTCATAATTTTTTGAGACATTTGAATTTTTGGGTAAAAATGAAATTTTGTATAATTATACGATATTTATTATGAAATAATAAAATCCAAAAAGTGATGTAATGAATATAATAAAGATTTTACAAGAAAAAATAATTTTTTTCAATTAAAATAATGTTTTTTGAAGTTATTTGATTAATTTTATAAACCCTTAATGAATTCTCCATATTCTATATTATATTTTAATGTTTTAAGATAAAAAAATTTATGAACATGACCCACTTCCACATCCCTATGGGTATTATTTTAATCAGTTCAGTTCATGGCCTTATAAAATAATTAAAACCACTCTTATTTGGTATAAACCATAGTCAAAACCAATGGGAAGGATTGTGTTTTTTATTAATTTATCATATAAAATCCAAAACATATGTTTAGAAATTAATAGATAATTCTCCTAAATTTGCTATAAAAAATATCCCAACCTCCCATTCCTCTTCAGTCAAAACCATTAGACAAAAAGTTACTCTGGACTTACCTCTCTATATCTATCCCAAGGTGATCCTAATATATTAATAATATCCTCCCAATATTTAAGAATCACCCTCTCAAGGTAAGGGATCCTATCTTTTTATTTATTCAAGCACCTTCTTTATATTATGACTTTTAATTTCTAATTATTCATGTTGGGATATGTTCTTAAACATCATTATTACCTTCCTTATGATTTCCAAGTTAGTATACACCCCTTTCACTCTCAATATCCCTTCTACGAATCTTTATGTACCTCCATTATGATGCCAAAATTATCATGTGATTCATCATGCGAAACAATTATGTAGTAAATTCTCATACTAATTTCTACTCAATGGTATTCACCTAGTTGTATCTATCATTATTTGATTAGAAGTGATGAAATACATCCATATATTGCCTTATCTATATGGAACACTTATTTATTTACATTATATGAATGTAATGGGTGGTACCAAATTTATATATCTCTACAATGCATTGGATAATGATTTTTATCTAATGAGACGTTATGTATGGGATTAGGGAGTAAACCTAATCTGTTATGGAACATTTTCCACCATGTGATGTTTTCTTGGAATTTTTTTCTTTACTTATTATTATGTCATGTTTTATGTTTTTACCACATTATTATGTTTCCTTGATGTTATAAAGTTATATCATGCCTCATTATTCAATATTATGATTCTCTACCTTTTAGGTATTGTTGATATTCTTATTGAATAACACGTATAACTTTCATCAAGTTATGTTTTATTATTCCTTTACTGGCCTTTATAGATCACCATTTCTTATATATGTCCCTAGGTTATCCCATGAAGTTCTATAAGTGAAATGGATTATTTTTTTAAGATCAGGTAAAAGGATTTTTTAAATAATGATATAGTTCTTTTTATAAAAGTTGTTGTGTTATATGCCTATTTACCGAAATTCACAATGCCTCATGATCTTTTGAGGTTTTATGAAGTGTATATTTACATAATTAATCAATAATTAAGGTGTATTAAAATATGGGTTGTGTCATGAACCAACCCGGGTCAACCCTGAACTGGTTACTGGAGTCAGCCTGTAATAAGCCCCAAGAGGCTTTCCCAGTCCTCCCTGGTTGGAAACTAGTGTCGAGCATCAAAAATAGACATTTGGGAATGGTTTATCCTATGAAAAATAGATAAATTAACAAATATAAACTAAATAATAAAAATAAACACAAATATCAGAAAGAAATAAACTGCTACACATACCTCCATGTAACCTCATGGGTCACCTCTAACCATAGGATCACACTCGCTCTAGGAGAGAACTAGAGTGAGAGGGAAAAAAGAATCTAAAAACAATAAAAAATGTATATTTTTGAGAATTAAAACTTAGTAGTCATGCCTAAATAAATTATTCCTTATTCCTTACCTTTAAAAATAAAAACATTTCATTCTATTTTGAAAATACAACCATATAAAAATAAGGTTTCCCATTCTTTTCAAATTTAGGAACAAGATTATATTTTCTAGAAAACCCATTTTCTTTCCATTACATTACCGAAATATTTCCCAATCATGAATAGAAATTTCAAAATTAAAGAAAAATAGTTTAGATTAAAACATGGTTTTCATAAAGCAAGAAACAAGTATGAAATCAACTGAAATGGAAATCACATCACAAGAATCTTGGGAAATCCCAAAATACTAGGGTTAGTGGAGACCTAGTATCCTCATACCTCGATGACATGGTATAGAAACCATAACCCACAATATCCTCATGCACGATCTACTTGATAGGATTCAATATAATGTTATAATGGTCTTCAATCATCATCAAATGTATAATCAGTGTTTTAGTGTCAATCCATCTTGGGGTAAATGGGCCTCAGCCCTACCGATCCACCTAGCATACAAGAAATAGTTTTACCCTAATAGGTACCCAATATTCCCATGTTCTTAAACCAGTCTTAATATCAAATGAAATTACATTCCACAAAATCATCCCATTATCACATGAATCAACACTTGAAATAAAACCATTTTAAAACGTAAAATCACAATTTAACCTCGAATTCACACCAAAACCTATGAAATTTTCCAAACATACCAAAACATGAAACTTACCCTCTATAAAATCACACACTAAACCATTTTAATTCGATTTAACTTTCACAACTATTATAAACACACCAAACATATTTTTAAATACCCATTACACACCCAAAACCATTTTTTAAACCACTTTTAAGCATTTAAAATGTTGAGAGTTCTAAAACAATATTGGAAGAATATTTTAATGAATAATACACATGTCAAAACTAAAAGGTTTATGTGGAAAACAAATGAAAGACCAACATAATGAATCACTATCAATTTTCATAGCATATACATACTATTTAATATTAAAAATACTTTTTAAAACACTCAACAAATTAAGGAATTTAAATTAAATCCATGGGCATAGGGAACCTACCTCAAACTCATGGTGGGATACTTTTGATGATGGTAACTCAAATCTTACCTTTTCTCTTACACACATATGAACTTTTGCATATATATATATATATAAGGACACCTAACCCCCATGTACATATTTTCATGGCCAAATATGTAGAAGGGTATCCTTACATATGTTCTTATACTTGAATATACCCCGTTATACTTACCCACGCATTAATTTTTCAGATATACACATAAAGACACCTAGGCCCAATATATATATATTCATACCATAATGTGAGAATATATATATAAAAGGGTAACTTCTGTATATATATATTCCTACTTATGCATACCCATGTAAGCCTATTTTGAAAATGAAGACCCAAAACCACTGCAACGAGTCCAATGAACTCTAGAAAAACACTAGAAGCTAAAAAATCACAAAACCTCTAATTTAAAATTGAGACAAAGAATTAAAATGGAACAAAACCTACCCAAAACTCCTGGGCAACCCACTGTATTTTTCAACTATGGCAAGAACAATCCCCAATGAGGCCAAATAACCTTAAACATCAAGAATCAACCAAAACAACACCCACAAATATGGGTTGGGGTTAAAACCAACCTGCATGAACCACCTATGAGAAATGGAAACTAAGAAAAATGAATAAGAATATGACTAAGGAGAGAAAAACCATACCACATATGGTCACACATTGATTCGGGATACAAATCAAACATAAATCAGGGGAGTAAGGGTGGTCATGGTGTGCGAGGGAGAGGGGGAAGGGAGGGGGGCCAACTGTATGACCAGGATAGGGGGAGGGGTTTGGGTCACATGGAGAGGGGGAGACCCCTTTTAGGTTTTTAATAAAACCTAATAATTATTATAATTATTATAATATTAATAATATTATTAAAACATATTTATTTATTTATTTTTAAATAGGAAAAGGTGTATGGATTATGTGTATGGTTTACCAATCCTTGTGAAAACCATGTTGTCCCTGCTGGACAAGCACAAGGAACCCACACGGTTACCCCTAAGAGGCCACATGGTTTAACAAACCATTCATAATCCATGAAAAATCACTCTATCAAGTGATAGACCCAACCTGCATGGGGACCACACTATTACTTTTAACCATGTGGCTAACCATGAAATAACATAGATACTAAAAAATAAACTTTAGCCTTCCAACTACTAAATTCAAATCCACTCAAGAAAAATATAGAATAAGACAAAAAATAAATAAAATAAAATAAAATTGTATGTTTGGGGTGTGATAGGTTGTCATAATCTAGCTCGACAAAACCCTTCCCAATTACCTTATTTAATTCCATATATATGAAATGGAGGTGCTAGTTTTTTTAAAATATCATTCCAAGGAAACTTAACAAATGGTCTAAAGGAGGCTTACCAAAGATGTGGTAATCATTCTACCCAACCTCTTTCAAATTATTTCTTCCTTTAAATCCTCTTATAATATTGTATTCATTACAAAATAATAAATTTAGAATACGAAATATTTTTAAACGTTATTATGATTATGGTATCACCATTATATATCCTTTATTCCATCAAATTGGAAGTGAATGTATTGATCATGCGTACATGTGGACTACCACTTCTACATTGTGATACAATTAATTTTCCATCACCATATTTTATGGATGGTTATTATGATGGTTTTAAGTTTATATATTATATTTATGACATAATTATACTCCTATAATTATAATATCTCATCTACCTTCTTACCTTCCAATCCATTTGAAAATAATAACATCACTTGTGCGTATGTGTGTACTACAACTTCAAAGAAGAGATGTGATTTGTTTTTAATTTTAGTTTTACTTGTATTTTAAAAAGTATATATTTAATGAATATAAATGATATATATGATATAAAAATTATTCTATAAAATTGAATTATTAATTTCCTTTTTTTATTCCATCAGTCAAAAAGTAATAACAGTGTTCAGGCGTACGTATGACCTACCATCTCCATGAGTGGTGTAATTTATTTTTCTATCTATACCATTTATGATTGAATATAAATACATATATAATAAATATATATGATATTTATATAATTATTAAAAATAATGATGATGGAACCATGATCAATGTATAATGACAGGAACTACAGAATTGAAATTATCGTGAAAAATAAATTAGTTAACACATGAAAACAATGTTTTTAATAAGGATTTATTAATAAATGTATGTTTAAATGTTATAAGTGGATAATATATGAATATTTAATTATGTACATGGATTTTTTATAAAATTATAATAAATTTATATTTATTATACATGATGTTAAAGTGATTTTGAAGGAATCCAAACTAGACGTAAGAGTTTTATATTACAATCTCAATGTTTATCAGGATTGTTTATAATTATGTTTTTAATGATGATATATTATGATATACCTCTAAATGAACTCATGAATTTTATTATCCAATGATTATTTATTAAGAATACATATTTTCCTTTTATTTTCCTCACTTTATGTAATCAAGAGACTTAATGAACATTTTTAAGGAACACCATCTTTATTTATTTCTTTGGTCAAAATAACTTTTTCTTTCATATCCATGTTTTCTAAAAAATTCAAGAATTTTTTTAATATTAACCTCTGATTGTTAAAATTAATTTTTACCCATTATTTAATTATTTAATTTTTTTAAAAAGGAATCTTCTTTCCATTTCCAATAGATTTACTTTTTAAATATTTTAACAAAGGTATGAAAGGAATGTTTTCTTTTAACTTATACATAATGAATATAAATTTTCATCATCATGACCACTAAATGCTTTGAAATTTAATTTACAAGTTTTTAAGTTTATTTTAAAATAAAAAAAACCCTTAATATTTGGGAAATTTTTAGATTTAAAATAAGTGATTTCCAATAAAAAAAGATATTTTCCTTAGGAAATATTCCAAGTGACATTTTAAAGTAACTTTTCATCTTATATTACATACATTGATGTTAGATAAGTTTTAATATGGATATGATCCTATTATACCATCATTATTATTTCTATGAATTGTTTATTATTATGGCTATAATATGTTTATCAAATCAATACCTTTTCCATGGGTTATACTACAATTAATTGCTGAAATTTGTATAAAACCCATTCCTTTTCATTGGATTATGTTATGATTAAATGTTTATGAAACCCATTTATCTCTCAAATGTTATGGTATTATGAATATTTTATGGTAGTTTGGAACACATTTTTATGGTTTTAATTATGTGATGGGTGGACTAGAAATTATATATCCCTACAATGAATTTGGTAAAGATGTATATCTCATGATATAAACTCGACTAGAAGGGGGAGTAAACCCAGTTTAGTAAAGGACTATATCCACTATGATAATCTTGGGAGTGAACCTTGAATACTACACTATAATGGGGAGTGAACATAATACACTATTATAATCTTGGTAGTGAGCCTCTACTATTGAGGAAATGATTTTCAATGCTTACATGTATACCACAAATTTATTTTTTGTGCTAAAGTTAAGATATCATTTCATATATTATTTGATTCCTTTATGATTCATGTCTTATGAACTACCAAGATATATTCCAAAACTCAAGATTATGATATAGGATATATAGGGTATGGTTTTAAAATGTTAATCTCATGTTATTAGACCCTTATTCTCTTTTTATTCTTAAGTGATCATTGATATCCCCCTTGTTTACCCTTATTACGCATTTGAGCTCACACTTTCTTATGATTACTTTCCATAAGTTATGGGGAAATATTTGAAGTTTCATATGTCTAATAAGGGTGTTAATTATAAATAACTAAGTGGGATATGATGTGTACCTCATATAAATAATTTTTTTATGTATCCAAGTTTCTAAAGGCACTATACATATGCAATAATGGTGTGGATTGTTATGTTATGTAATGAAAATTCGTCTAGTAAGATGTAATATCTATATATGAATATTATGGGACACTATAGTTGGTATTAGATAAATTTTTTGTTGCCTTTGAAAACTAGGATGATAAAACATTAGTGAGGACCCTAAGGATATATATAAATATAGGATAACATCCTAAAGTTATGGTAATTATCATGGATAGCCTAGGTTAAACCTATGTTTTTATAGACTAGAAAGATGGATTCTTGATTTAGACCTCATAAAAATTATTTTTTTCATGACTATGTTGTTTTATATTATGATTATTGTTTCTCACACTATGTTTTTTTTGTTTTATTCAATGTCTAGAACTCAAAGGAATCATGTTAATGTTGAATGTGATGGGAAATGAAATGCTTTTCCTCCTTAGAAACCAAATGTTATGGGAGATTGAATGAAAAATATAATGGTTATTATTATATCACTTTCTCAAGATATAAACCATGTTGATATTCCAAATTAGTAAACAAGGTAAAAACATTATTTTTATTCCTTCATGAGGCAACATCCACCCTTTTTTAGTGGTTCTGTTGATCCACTAGTTATTGGGAAATGGATTAGTACCACTAAAATGATATTTTCTATTCTCCAATGTTCAAAACATGAAAAATGTATTTTGGATATTGATAGATATAATATTTTACTCATTTTATATACGAATTTAAATTATCTAAACCCTCCAAATTTATCAATTTCAGATTGTATGGATCAATTTTTTATTTATGGTGTGTTTTGAGAAAATATTTAAAAATTGGTTAAATCTGAATTTTTGATAGAATTTTATCATAATAGTATTTTGGACATAATAGTTACAATATTAATCTAATGTGAGTGATTATTTTTTTGGATGATTTCTTGATTTATTTTCTAGAACTTTTTCTTCATGACCAAGTTCTTATTTGAACATCTAGAGGCCCAAAAAATCATTTAATTTTGAAAATCTTCCAGGAGGATACTGTGGACCCCACCTTCATAACAGAAGAATAATTCTAGGTAGACACCTCCAATTGAATTTATTCCACCTGGATATGTAATATAAATCCAATACTCATTTCCCCATTAAATTCCATGGAGGTTTGAATCCATTAATTTGGGAATTGAATGATATACATTGAACAAAGCTTCCTAAAAATCTAAAATAGAAAAATTCATAGTCAATGAAAAATCCATAACTCCTTCATCTAGTAGAAAATTAAGATGAACTATTTAGGGTGAAATAAAAATACATTTATCAACTACTTTTATTATGGATGGAATGTGTTAATAGACCATTTAATAGTCCAAAAATATGAAATCTTTCTGAGGACAGATTCTAGTCTATTAAAGGAGGAGATCTCCTCCTTTCCAAATTATTCCATTCCATTACATCTCATTACATCCAAGGATCTAAGGAGTATATATCCACTGAGGGAGTTTTCCAAAAAATATACCCCTTTTCTTATTCATTTTTTTGTCTTTATTTTTGTTTTAGTTTTCAATTGTAATATAGATTTCTAATAAATTCATGCATTGTTTTTATTTTTTGTGTCCATCTTCTTCACTATTATTTTTCTTCCATTATTCTTCTTATTTTATTTTATTTATCATTACACCATGACCTATTACCCTCAACATTAGGGGAAAACCAGAGTCTTATATCGAAGGAGTTATGTTTCAATTTTATTTATTTTGTTCTTAAATTCTTATGTTTTGTTAAGTTTGGGATGAGAAAGAGTGGAGTGCACAGGTGTGGAGATCATCCACCATGTCCCTAAAATAAAACTAATTTATATTATTTTATTAAATATTTTCCATAACTTATACTGGATACAAGCTCTTCATATGATGGATTTGATCCATTTAGAATATAAAATGGTATACAATGGATTTAGGTCCTGGGAGATATCACACTCTCGATCGAGATGTACCATCAAACTTGATTACAAGAGGAGGTGAAATTAATATTGCTAAATGAATTCAATATTTCAAATCACTAAATAAAATAACATTAATTCATGCATGAGATCTTATAATTTAATTATCAAACTTAATATAAACACAATCAAAGTGAATGATGGAACCCAAAAGCCTAACCACAAAGGGAAAGTTCTTTCTTTACTAATCTAACTCTTTCATTTCATGTTATTTTCATATTATTTTTTAATTTAATTTATTTTCATAAATTACATTTCATTTATTGAAATTATAAAAACAATAAAAATTATTAGTTTAGGTGAGGTAGATTAAGTAGGTGAATAACTTAGAAAGCTTCAGAAGCGAGACAACCCTAATCAACCACTGTGTTGTACTAGGAAAATATAGATTTTTTCTATTCTTTATGATAGGCATGTGTCAGAACTAGATTTTTTTCCAAGTATACAATCATAAGTTCACTTTAATTTTTCGAATTTCACATTTTAGATAGTTATTAATTTTTTAAAAAACCAAAAAAAATTATTTTTATGATGTATCCAAACTTATATTATTCTATAAGAATTAATTACTCACAGGTACAAGAATAAGAAATATATTACATTGAGGTGGACCTACAATGAAGGGATGATGTTCTTATGATAATAGTCAATTAGATTCAAAGCAGCATAGAAAAATGGATCTCCCCTGGAGATTTCATGGTAGTTTATGATGAGCTCCAAACTGACATACAAATATTCAAGGCCAAGAAGTAAGTGCCTCTAGTCTATCCTAATTTCACTAAATAAATCCAATAATATGAGATCAAAATCAAGGTGTATGATCCTGACTACCTACTTCCATTCAATGATAATCAACTCTAAGAGGAACTTTCCATCAAATAATAGATTCAATCCAAACCACCTCAGGGAGATGATGTATTCTTGAACTCAAACTCATTTAATTTTATTGAAACTACATTGAGTACTAATCCCAATTGTATTGAATTTTCTAAATTGGATGAATCTTATTATTCTCTAGAGGATTAATAGGAAAAATAAATTTACCCTATTGAGAAACATTTGGTGCTCCCTGAAGACATTAAAAATCTACTTGAGGATGCCCATGAAGAGATATTAGGGGCTCTGCCTGAATAACCAGATACACGTGCTACTTCACATATGGAGAAATCGCTAGAAGGAGAAGAATATGTTGCACAAGCATCAATGAAGGATAATGAGGTTCCCTATTTTATCCTACCGACACCATGTATGTTATACCTCATTGTGAAGTGGGAGGATTTACAGTACTCTATGCATGTAATTTTTCTCAACAAGAACAAAAAATTAAATGTTGGGAAAATCCACATGTGGTGGTTAAATTCAAAGAATCCCCAACCACCATCAGACTTTGGATAACAACTGATACTACCCTATGAAGGTAGTAAAAATTTAGGTCCCACTTAGGTGATCTTACCAAGATTTATATTTATATACTCTCTTAAAATTTATATTTAAATTTCATTTCTTAAGAAGTAATTTAGCATGAATCCCCCTCCCTCAATGTTTTTGAGATTTAATGATATATGATCCTTTTACTTAATTGAGTTATCTTATTTTATAGGTTCTTGATGGTATAAGTAATCCTCATCTATTGAAGGATAAGGACTAATCTTAATGAGAAATTTCATTAATTTTTATTTTTTAAACTTCTTAACTCCTTACATTTTTTTGGTCAAAAACATGTTTTGAGTTTTAATGATAAATATTGCATGCCCACACTTGAATTCGTGATATAATTGACCTATTATAGAGACATGAGTTTATTAGAAATCCAGTGATTCCATATTTTAGATTTAAATTTTAGTTAGATTTAATTATTTAAATGGAGAATATAATTTTTAAAATTGAAGCATTAATGTTGAAATGAGGACTCATGATTTAAGGGTACTGGTTGATTCATGTAAATGAAATTTCCCAACCATTTTCCATTCTTTGAATTTATTAAATTCATGTGAATTGATTTGTTATTGTTAATCATTCCTTTAGTGATTTTCAAATATCATATTCCCATTCCTAATAGGATTTATAGACCAAGTACTTCATGTTTTATCTTGAGAATATTTCTTGAGTAATCTTGGGACATGCCACTTGCTAGAACTTGAATTTGAACTTATCAAAGTTATAACTGGGAAAAATGAATTTAAAATGATTGATTCATCCTTTGAAAATCTCTTATACTTAAATACCACCTTTACATAAATCCTTATTTATCCCATAGAGATCACGAATATCCTTTATAGGAATGAGTATGTTTCAAGACGTTTTTATTAATTCCTACCCTACCCTTGGTATTTTCCTGATATTTTAAAGTTGAAGTGTGGGGTTAAAGGGAATCATAGAGGAAGGGATGATATACATTGTAAGGAATAAGTGTGGGGGTTATATATTGGGGAATGAGAAAGGTCATTTAATTCATTCATAGTACTCTTTGTTGTTTTTCCCCTCTTTAATAAAAAAATTAAAAATTACAAAAAAGGGTTATGATATGGGAAAACCAAAAATTACCATTAATATACTGATGATTTTTATCATATGTGGTTAAGTTATGGATTTGAGGTTTTTTTCAATCATTACTTTTGAAAAAATGAAAAAAAAAATATGTGAAACAAAAAAATCAAGAGGGTTCACAAATCATTAATTATGCAAAATTTTATCATGACCTTACTTTTAGTTTGGGGGAAGTGGGAGTAACTACTTTGAAGGGGGTAAATTTGTAACACTTTTTGATATCTTGCATTGTACTTAAGGGATAAAACTCATCCTTAATCCTTAATTTTTAAAGCTTAAAACCCTATCAACCTTAATCTTTAGAGTCCTTAGAACCCTAATTTCAAGTCCACTTGATTTTATGTGCTTTTTGTCTTTACAAATTAGAGAATTTATTTATTTTCAAATATTATAGATTAGAAGAATTTTTCAATGATATTATCATAAATATACTTGAATTTTATCATTGGTTATGAGAGGTAATAATAAAAAGTGAGGTAAATCATGATTTGGCATGTTTAATAATAATAAATTGAGGAGCATGAATGTATGGCAGAAGAAGTTCCATAATTTTTAAAAGGAGAAAATTGAAATGCATGATTTTATTATTTCTTTGAAAAATGGGAAATTAAATTTATATTTTAAATGGAATTTTAAATTTTTATTTGACATTGAATTATTTTTTTTTGTTTTTTTACTTTGTAATTTGAATATTAGTAACATTGTTGTTCTCTCAATTCCATGTGGAGATTTTATGCTTGAGGATAAGCATGGTTTAAGTGTGTATGAATTGATCGAAATAATATTTTTATCATTTTATATATTAATTTAAAATTTTTAAACCATCCCAAATTATCAATTGGAGCTTATATGAATCAATGTTGCATTTATGGTGGGTTTTGAGAAAAAATGTAAAAACTGGTTAAAACTGGATTTTGGATAGAATTTTACCACAAGGGTATTTTGGGAATAAAATTTAAAATATTAATGAAATTTAAGTGATTATTTTTTTGTATGATACATTTATTTATTTTAATCAACTTTGTCTTCATTACTAAGATCTGATTCAAACATTTAAGGGCCCGAAAAAATCATTTAATTTAGAAAATATTCTGGGAATACAATGTGGACACCACCTCCATAAAAGAATAATAATTTGAGATATGCACCTACAATTGATGTGATTTGACCTGGATATGAAATATATCTCTAATATTCATTCCTAAATTAAATTCCATGGAGCTTAGAATCCATTAAGGTGGAAATTGATTGATATAAATTATTGGAAGCTTCCTAGAAATATCAGATAGAAAACATCATAGTCAATAAAAAATACATAACTCCTTTGTCTGAGGGACAATTAATCAAAAAAATAGGGTTAATGAAAAACTAATTTATAAACAAAATATATGAAGGATGGAAGGTGTAAATAGTATATTTCAATGGCCAAAAATGCGAAAACTTCTGGAGGACATATTCTGGCCTATAAAAGGAGGATATCTCCTCGTTCCCAAACCATTCCATTCCATTCCATCTCATTCCATCTGAGGCACCAAGGATGATATCTCCACCAAGGGAGGCTGACTAAAAATCTCCCCCTTTTCTTCTTCATTTATTTTTTTCTTTATTTTTTCAGTTTTCAATTGTAATTTAGATTTCTAATAAATTAATTCATTGTTTTTATTTTTGTGTCCTTATTATTCACCCTTATTTTTCTTCAAATCTTCTTTTTATTTTATTTTCCTTATCATTCCACAGTTATTTATTACACTGAAAATGAGTGGCTAACCCAAGGATATTTTTGGGGGAGGTATGGGGAATTTTAATTTATTTTGGGCTTAAATTCTTAATTTTTGTTAAGTTTGTGATCATAAAGAGTGACATGAACGGGTGTTCCAATCATCCACCACAAAACTAAAATAAAACTCACTTATATTATTTTATTAAATATTTTCCATCCCTTCCACTGGAAATAATATATTCATATAATGGAGTTTATCCATTCATTATATGAAATGGAATATGATGGAGTTAATTCATGGTAGATTTCATACTCTTGATTGAGGTGTTCCATCAACCTTGATTGAAAGAGGAGGTGAAATTAAGATTTATAAATATATTTGATATTTTACATCACTAAATAAAAGAATAGTAATTCATGCATGAGATCATAGAATTGAATTATCAAAATTAATCTAAACATAAACCAAGTGAATGATGGAACCCACAATCCTAACAAAAAAGTCCAAGTTCTTTCTTTACTAATCACATTCTTTCATTTCATGTTAGTTTCATATTATTTTCCTAAATTATATTTCATTTATAGAAATTATAAACATAATAAAAAATATTAGTTTACGTGAAGTAGATTAAGTAGGTCAACAACTGATAAAGCTTCTCAAGTGAGACAACCCTGGTTATCCACTATGATGCCCTAGGAAAACATATAAATTTTCTTTTTTCCATTTCTTATAAGAGGCGTGTGTCAAAACTGGCTCTATTACCAGGGATTAAATCATAAGTTCACTTTACTTTTTCAAATCTCACATTTTAGAAAGTTTTTAATTTCTTTAAAAAACCATAAAAAATATTTCCTTGATGTATCCAAACTTATATTATTCTATAAGGACCAATTACTCATAGGTACAAGAATAAGAAAAAAACTACACTAAGGAGGCCCTCTAATGAAGGAATGATGTGCTTATGATAATGTTCAATCAGAATCAAAGTGGCATAATAACATTGATCTCACCTGGAGATTTGATGGTAATAGATGAGGAGCTCCAAACTGGCATACAAATTTTCAAGGACAAGAAGGAAGTGGCACATGTCTTTCCTGATTTCACTAAATAAATCCAAGAATTTGAGCCCAAACTCAAGGTGGAGGAGCCTGAATAAATACTTCCATCCTATGATAATAAACTCTAAGAGGCAATTTCCATCAAATAATATATTCAAGTCGAACCACCTTAGGAAGATTATGCATTCATGAACTCAAACTCATTTAATTTTATTGAAACTATATTGATTACTACTCCCAATTGTTTTAAATTTTCTAAATTAGATGAATCATATTATGCCCTAAAGTATAAATAGGAAAAATAAATTACACCTATTGAATAAAATTTGGATCTCCCTGAAGACATTGAACATTTATTGGATAAATCCCCAAAATAGATACCAGTGGATCTTCTTGAATATCCAAACACACATACGGATTCACATCGGGAGACACCATTGGAATGAGAAGAGTATGTTGCACAAGTAGAAATGAAGGAGGAGGAGGTTACATATTTCATCCTACCCACACTATGTAATCCATACCTCATTGAAAAGGTAAAATATTTAGTTTACTCTGTGCATGGAATTATCCTCAACAATAACAAAAAAGTAGAAGTTGGGAAAATTCACATGTGCTTGTTCAAGTCAAATAATCCCCAACCACCATCAAACTATGGATAAAAACTAATAATGCTCTATAAATCCAATAAAAAGTCATGTCCCACTTAGAGGATCGTACCCAAATTTATCTTTACATGCTTTCTAGGAATTTAGATTTAAATTTCATTTCTTAGGAAGTAATTTAGTATGAATCCCCCTCCCTCTATATTTTTGATATTTAATGGCATATGATCCTTGTACTTAATTGATTTATCTTCTTTTATAGGTTCATGATGGTATAAGGAAGCCTCATCCAGTGAAGGGGAAGGACTAATCTTAATGAGAAAGTGAGTTCATTTTTATTTTTTAAAACTTTTAAACTCCATACACTTTTTTTTCAAAACATGTTTTGAGTTTTAATGATAAGATTTTCATACCCACACTTGAATTCATGATTTCCTTGGATTATCTAGAAGATATGGGTTTATTAGGAATATAGTGATTCCATATTTTAGATTTCAATGTTAATGATATTGAATTATTGAAATGGATAATTTAATTTTTAAAATTAAAGAATGGATATTGAAATGAGGACTCTTGATTTAAGGGTATTACTTAATTCATGTAAATGAAATTTCCCAGCCATTTTTCATGCATTGGATTTATTAAATTCATGTGAATTTGTTTTTTATTGTAAATTAGTCCTTTAGTGATCTTCCAATAACATATTTATATTCCAGAGAGGATTTCTAGACCAAGTACTTTATATTTTATCCTAAGAATATTTCTTGACTAATCTTGGGAGATTCCACATTCTAGAATTTGAATTTGAACTTTTCAAATTTATAACTATGAAAAAAAAATTAAAGTGATTGAGGAATCCTTCTAAAATACATTATTTTTAAATACACCCTTTACATAAATCCTTCTTTATCCCATAGAGATCATGAATGGCCTTTAGAGTAATGAGCATGTTTCAAGACATTTTTATTCATTCCTACCCTACTCTTCATATTGTCATGATATTTTAAAGTTGAAGTGTGGGGGTAAATGGAATTTTAGTGGAAGGGATAGCATACATTTTAAGGAAGAAGTGTGGGGTTCCATATCAGGTAATGAGAAATTTCATTTGATTCATTTATAGTACACTTTATTGTTTCTCCCCTCTATAATAAAAAATTTAGAAAAATTAAAAAAATAAAAATAAAAGATATAAAAATGGGTTATGATTTGGGAAAAAAACACCACTAATAGACCAATGATTTTTATCATATATGGATAGGTGATGGATATGACATTTTTTTCAATCATAACTTTCAAAAAAAATAATAAAATGAAAAAAAAATATTTGAGACAAAAAAAATCAAGAGGGTGCACAAATCATTCATTGTGAAAAATTTGATCATGACCTTACTTTAAGTTTGGGGGAAGTGAGAGTTGCTACATTAAAGGTGATAATTTAATTGCACTTTTTTATATCATGCATTGTACTTAAGGGATAAACCTACTCCCTGAGATTTAATTTTTTTAAAAGCATAAAATCCTATCAACCTTAAGCCTTAGAGTCCTTAGAACACTAATTGCAAGTCCTCGTGATTTTATGTGCTTTTTGTATTTACAAAGTGTATAAATTATTTATTTTGAAATATTATAGATAATAATAATTTTATAATGATATTATCATAAATATAATTGAATTTTATCATGAGTGATGAGAGAAAAGAATCAAAATTGAGGTAAATCATGATTTGACATGTTTAATAATAATAAATTAAGGAGCATGATTGAATGAAAGAATAAGTTCCATCATTTTTCAAAGGAGAAAAGTGAAATGAATTATTTTATTGTTTCCTTGAAAATTTGAAAATTAAATTGATATTTTATATGTAATTTTAAAATTTTATTTTACATTGAATGTTTTTCGATTTTATTACTTTGTAATTTGAATATTAGTAATAATGTAGTTCTCTAAATTCCATGTTGATATTTTATACTTAAGGATAAGCATGGTTTATGTGTGAAGGAATTGATATAAATAATATTTTCATAATTTTATATATTAATTTAAATAATTTAAACCTTATGAATTTATCAATTTGAGATTATATGGATAAATTTTGGACATATGGTGTGTTTTGAGAAAAAATGTTAAAATTGGATAAAACTGGATTTTTGAAAAAAAAATTACCACAAGGGTATTTTGGTCATAAAATTAACAATATTAATCTAATTTGAGTGTTTAGTTTTTGTATTATTCCTTGATTTATTTTAATCAACTTTTTCTTCAGTATTGAGAACTGATTCAAACATCTAAGGGCCCAAAAAATCATTGAAGTTTAAAAATCTTTCGGGCAGAGAGTGTGGACACCACCTCCCTAACAAAATAATAATTTGTGAAAAAAATATCCAATTGAGGTGATTTTACCGGGATATTAAATATATCTCTAATACATATTACTAAATTAAATTACATGGAGTTTTTAATCTTTTAAGGTTTAAATTGAATGCTATAAATTTAAGGAAGATTTTTTGAAATCACAGATAGAAAACATCATGGTCTATAAAAAATCCATAAATCCTTTTTCTGGTGGCCAATTAATATGAAATTTTTCGGGTGAAAGAAAATTAATTTATAAAAAAAAAATATTTAGGATGGAATTCATGAATAGTCAATTTCATAGGCCAAAAATGAGAAAAATGTTGAAGGACGGATTCTGATCTATAAAAGGAGGGGAGGTCCACCTTCCCAAATCATTTTATTCCATTACATCTCATTCCATATGAGGTCCCAAGGAGGAGATCCCCACCAAGGGAGTTTGGCCAAAAATCTCCCTACTTTATTCTTTATTTATTTGTTTAACTAATTTTTTTAGTTTTCAATTTTAATTTAGATTTCTAATATATTCTTGGATTTTTTTTATTTTTTGTATCCTTATTCTTCACCTTTATTTTTCTTAAAATATTTTTATTATTTTATTTTTTTATAATTACACAATGATCTCTTACCCTAAAAATTTAATGGATAACCCAAGGATTGTATCGAGGGAGGTATGTGGAAATTTCATTTATTCTATGTTTAAATTCTTAAGTTTTTTTAAGTTTGCTATAAGTAAGAGTGACATGGACGAGTGTGCTAATCATCCACCATGATACTAAAATCAACCTCAATTATATTATATTATTAAAAAATTTCCATCCCTTTAACTAGATACAAGATATTAATATGATGGAGTTGAGCCATTTGGTATATGAAATGAAATACGATGTAGTCAATTTATGGGAGATTTCATGCTCTTCATTGAGGTGTTCCATAAACCTTGATTATAGGAGAAGGTAAAATTAATATTGATAAATGCATTTGAGATTTCACATAACTAAATAAAAGAATATAAATTCATGCATGAGATCTTATAATTTAATTATCAAACATAATCTAAACACAAACAAAGTGAATGATGGAACCCCCAAGCCTAACCACAAAGGCTGAGTTATTTTTTTTACTAATCCCATTCTGTCATTACATTTTAGTTTCATATTATTTTTAAATTCCATTTCATTTATAGAAATTATAAAAACTATAAAAATTATTAGTCTAGGTGAATAATATTAAGTATGTGAACAACTGAGAAAGTTTTTTAGGTGAGACAACCCTATTCAGCCACTTTGTTGCACTAGGAAAACATAGAAATTTTCTTTTTTCCATTCTTTATGATAGGCGTGTGTCAAAACTAGCTCTTTTTCCATGGATTCAGTCATAAGTTCACTTTAATTTTTTTAATTTCACATTTTATATAGTTTTTAATTTCTTTAAAAAAAACATAAAAAATAATTTCCATGATGTATCCAAACTTATATTATCCTATAAGAACCAATTACTCACATGTACAAGAATAAGAAATAGACTACACAGAGGAGTCCCTCCAACAAAGGGAATATGTTCTTATGATAATGGCCAATCAGAATCAAAGCGGCATAGAAACATGGATCTCACCTGGAGATTTGATGGTAATGGATAATGATCTCCAAACTAACATACAAATATTCAAGGTAAAAAAATGAAGTTCCACTAGCATTTCCTGATTTCACTAAATAAATCCAAGAAGTTGAGCCCAAACTCAAGGTGGAGGAGCTTGACTACCTACTTTCATCCAACGATAATAAAATCTAAGAGGAACTTTCCATATAAGAATAGATTCAAGCCAAACCACCTCATGGAGATGATTCATTGTTGAACTCAAACCCATTTAATTTTATTGAAACTATATTGAGTACTACTCCCAATTGTATTTAATTTTCTAAATTGGATGAATCTTATTATTCCCTAGAGGATGAAGAGGAAAAATAAATTTACCCTATTGAGAAACATTTGGATCTCCCTGAAGACATTGAATATCTACTGGAGGAAGCCCATGAAGAGATACCAGTGCCTCTACCTAAATAACCAGATACACATGCTACTTCACATCTGGAGAAACCAATTGAAGGAGAAGAATATGTTACACAAGTAGCAATGAAGGAGGACCAGATTCCATATTTTATCCTACCCACACCATGTAAGTTATACCTCATTGTGAATGTGGGGGGATTTAGGGTAATTTACACATGGAATTATCCTCAACAAGAATAAAAAAGTAGATGTTGGGAAAATCAACATGTGGTGGTTCAAGTAAAATACGCCCCAACAACCGTTAGACTTTGGATAACAACTGATACTGACCTATGAAGGGAGTAAAAATTTAGGTCCCACTCAGGGTATCATACCAAGATTTATCTTTACACGATTTCTTAGAATTTAGATTACAATTTCATTTATTCAGAATTAATTTATCATGAATCCCCCTCCCTTTATATTTTTTATATTTAATGACATATGATCATTATAATTAATTGAGTTATATTATTTTATAGGTCAAGATGGTATAAAGAATCCTTATCCAGTGAATCATAAGGACTAATCTTCATGATAAAGTGAGTTCATTTTTATTTTTTAAACTTTTAAACTCCATAAATTTTTTGTCCAAAACATGTTTTCAGTTTTAATGATAAGAATTGAATTTCCACACTTGAATCCATGATTTACTTGACTTATCTTGGAGATATGATTTTATAAAGAATACAGTGATTCCATAGTTTATATTTCAATGTTAATGAGACTGAATGATTGAAATGGAGAATTTAATTTTTAAAATTGAAGTGTGGATATTGAAATGAGGACTTGTGATTTAAGGGTATTATTTTATTCATGTAAATGAAATTTCCCAACCATTTTTCATGATTTGAATTTATAAAATTCATGTGAATTTATTTTTTATCGTTAATCATTCCTTTAATGATTTTACATTATCATATTCCCATTCCGGAGATCATTTCAAGAACAAGTACTTCCTATTTTATCTTGAGAATGTTTCTTGAGTAATCATGGTACATGCCACTTTATAGAACTTGAATTTGATCTTGTAAAAGTTATAACTATAAAAAACACATTTAAAATGATTAAGGCATCTGTTCAAAACCACTTATCCTCAAATACCACCTTTATTTAATTTTTTTATCCCATAGAGATCATGAATGGATTTTATAGGAATGATCATGTTTCAAGACATTTTTATTCATTCCTACCCTAATATTGGTATTCGTATGATATTTTAGAGTTGAAGTGTGGGGGTAAATGGAATAATAGTGTAAGGGATGATATACATTATAAATAAGATGTGTGGGGTGCTATATTGGGTAATGATAAGGATCGTTTTATTCATTCACAATACTCTATTGTTTTCCCCATCTTTAAAAAAAAGAAAATAAAATAAAAATAAAAAAATGGGTTATGATTTTGGAAAAACTAAAATCACCATTAATAGATTGATGACTTTTATCATACATGGTTAGGTGATGTATTTGAGTTTTTCTTCAATCATAACTTTTTAAAAAAATTAAAAATTTAAAAAAATTATTATTTGAATAAAAAAAATTCAAGAGGGTGCACAAATCATTCATTATGGAAAATATGATCATGACCTTACTTTGAGTTTGGGGGAAGTGAGAGTTTCTACTTTGAAAGGGATAATTTCATTAAACTTTTTGATATCATTAATTGTACTTAAGGGATAAACCTCATCCTTGATCCTTAATTTTTAAAGCGTCAAATACTATCAACATTAATCCTTACAGTCCCTAGAACCCTAATTACAAGTCCACATGGTTTTATGTTCTTTTTGTCTTTACAAAGTGGATAAAGTAGTTATTTAGAAATATTATAGATAAGAAGAATGTTATAATGATATTAGCATAAATATAATATAATTTTATCATGAGTGATGAGAGAAAAGAATCAAAAGTGACATAAATCATGATTTAGAATGTTTAATAATAATAAAATGGGGAGCATGAATGAATGAAAGAAGAAGTTCCATCATTTTTCAAAGGAGAAAATTGAAATTCATGATTTGGTTGTTTCTTTAAAAAATGGGAAATTAAATTTATATTTTATATGGAATTTTAAAATTTTATTTGACGTTGATTTTTTTTTTACTTTGTAATTTTAATATTAGTCACATTGGTGTTCTCTAAATTCCATGTTGATATTTTATGCTTGATGATAAGCATGGTTTAGTATGGAGGAATTGATTAAAATAATATTTTAATAATTTTATATATTAATTTAATTTATTTAAACCCTCCCAATTTATCAATTTTATCTTATAGGGATCAATTTTGGATTTATAGTGTGTTTTGAGAAAAAATGTAAAAATCGGTTAAAAATGGAATTTTGACAAAATTTTACCATAAGGGTATTTGGGGATAAAATTTAAAATATTAATCCAATTTTAGTGATTATATTTTATGGTTATTCCTTGATTTATTTTAATTGACTTTTTATTTAGTACCAAGAGCTGATTCAAACTTCTATGGGCCCGAAAAAAAAATCTTTTATGTTAGAAAATCTTCCAGGAAGACAGTGTGAACACCACCTCAATAACAGAAGAATAATTCGGGATACACACCTCTAATTGAGTTGATTCGACCTGGATATAAAATATATCTATAATATTAATTCCTAAATTAAATACCATGGATTTTAGAATCCATTAAGTTTGAAATTGAATGATATAAATTGAAGTAAGCTTCCTAGAAATATCAGATAGAAAACATCATAGTCAATAAAAAATCCATAACTTCTTTGTATGGTGGAAAATTAATCAGAAAATTTTAGGGTGAACTAAAAAGTAATTTATAAACAAAATATATGAAGGATGTAATGGGTGAATAGTCCATTTCATAGTCCAAAAATATGAAAACTTTTGGAGGACATATTCTGACCTATAAAAGGAAGAGAGCTCCTTCTTCCCAAATCATTCCATTCCATTCCATCTCATTCCATATGAGGCCCTGAGGAGTAAATCTCCACCAATGGGAGGCCATCCAAAAATCTCCCCCTTTTCTTCTTTATTTATTTTTTTCGTTATTTTATTTTCAATCGTAATTATGATTTCTAATAAATTCATGCATTGTTTTTATTTTTGTTTCCATATTATCCACCCTTATTTTTCATCAAATGTTCTTTTTTTTCTTTATCATTTCATAGTGATATATTACACTAAAAAATTAGTGGCTAACCAAAGTATTTTCTCCAGGGAGGTATGTAGAAATTTCATTTTTTCTGTTCTAAAATTATTATGTTTTGTTAAGTTTGTGATGAGTAAGAGTGACATGCATAGGTGTGTCAATAGTACACCACGACACTAAAATAAAATTCACTTATATTATATTATTAAAAAATTCCATTCCATATATTGGAAACAATCTATTCATATGATGGATTTATCTATTCAGTATATGAAATGGAATACGATGGAGTCAATTCATGGTACATTTCGTACACTCGATTAAGGTGTTCCATAAACCTTGATTACAAGAGTATGTAAAATTAAGATTGTTAAATGCATTCAATATTTCACATCACTAATTAAAAGAATAGTAATTAATGCATGAGATCTTAGAATTGAATTATCAAACTTAATATAAACACAAACAAGATGAATGATGGATCCCATAAGCCTAACCACAAAGGAAAAGTTCTTTCATTACTAATATCATTCTATCATTGTATGTTAGTTTCATATAATTTTTGCATTTAATTTATTTTCATAAATTCCATTTCATTTATATAAATTATAAAAAAAAAATTAAAAATTATTAGTTTAGGTGAAATAGATTAAGTAGGTGAACAAATGAGAAAGCTTCTCAAGAGAGACAACAGTGGTCAACCACTTTGTTGCACTAGGAAAACATAGAAATTTTATTTTTCCATTCCTTATGATAGGAGTGTGTAAAAAATGGCTCTATTACCATGGATCCAATCATAAGTTCACTTTAATTTTCATAATTTTACATTTTATATAGTTTTTAATTTCTTTAAAAAACCATAAAAAAATATTTCCATGATGTATCCAAACTTATATTATTTTGTAAGGACCAATTACTCACAGGTACAAGAATAAGAAACATACTACACTGAGGAGGCCCTCCAATGATGGGCTGATGTGCTTATGATAATGGTTAACCAGAATCAATGCAACCTAGAAACATGGATCTCACCTAGATATGTGATGGTAATGGATGATGAGCTCCAAACTGACATACAAATATTCAAGGCTAAGAAGGAAGTGCCACTAGCCTTTCCTGATTTCACTAAATAAATCCAAGAAGTTGAGACCAAACTAAATGTGGGGGAGCTTGACTAACTACTTCCATCTGGTAATAATCAACTCTGAGAGGCTCTTTCCATTGAAGAAGAGATTCAAGATGAACCGCCTCAGGGAGATGATGTGTTCTTCAACTCAAAATCATTTAATTTTATTGAAACTACACTGAGTACTACTCCCAATTGCTTTGAATTTTATAAATTGGATGAATCTTATTATACCAAAGTGGATGAAGAGAAAAAAATAAATTTCAAATATTGAGGAACATTTGGATCTCCCTAAAGACATTGAACATCAACTGGTGGAATCCCATGAATAGATACTAGTGGCTCTACCTTAATAACTAGATATGCATGCTACATCACATCTAGAGAAACCATTAGAAGGAGAATAATATGTTTCACAAGTAGTAATGAAGGAGGAGGAGGTTCCATATTTCATCCTACCCACACTATGTAAGTTATACCTCATTGTGAAGGGGTATGATTTAGTGTACTCTATGGATGGAATTTTTCTCAACAAGAACAAAAAAGTAGATTTTGGGAAAATCCACATGTGGTGGTTCAAGTCAAAGAATGGGAATTAACTTATAATGAATCCCCCTCCCTCTATCTTTTTGAGATTTAATGACATATAACCCTTGTAATTAATTGTGTTATCTTATTTTATAGGATCATGATGGTATAAGGAATCCTCATCTAGTAAAGGATAAGGACTAATCTTCTTGAGAAAGTGAGTTCATTTTTATTTTTTAAACTTTTTAACTCCTTATATTTTTTTGGTCCAAAACATGTTTTGAGTTTTAATGATAAGAATTTGATGACCACAGTTGAATTCGTTCTTTACTTGACTTATCAAGGTGACATGATTTTATTAGGAATCTAGTGATTCCATATTTTGTATTTCAATGTTGATGAGATTGAATGATTGAAATAGAGAATGTAATTTTTAAAATTGAATCATGGATATTGAAATGAGGAGTCATGATTGAAGGGTATTAGTTGATTCATGTAAATGAAATTTCCTAACCATTTTTCATGCTTTGAATTTAATAAATTCATGTGAATTGATTTGTTATTTTTAATCACTCCTTTAGTGATTTTCCAATATCATATTCCCATTACCGAGAGGATTTCTAGACCAAGTACTTCCTATTTTATCTTGAGAATATTTCTTGAGTAATCATGGGACATGCCACTTTCTAGAACTTGAATTTGAACTTGTCAAAGATATAACCGTGAAAAAAAATATTTAAAATGATTGACACATCCTTTGAAAATGCCTTATCCTTAAATACCACATTTACATAAATCCTTCTTTAGCCCATATATATCATGAATGTCCTTTATAGGAATGAACATGTTTCAAGACATTTTTATTCATTCTTACCTTACTCTTGGTATTTTCATGATATTTTAAAGTTGAAGTGTTGGGGTAAAGGGAATCATAGTAGAAGGGATAATATACATTATAAGTAATAAGTGTGGGGGTTCTATATTGGGTAATGATAAAGGTCATTTTATTCATTCATAGTACTCCTTATTGTTTTTCCCCTCTTTAATAAAAAAATAGAAAATTAAAAAAAATAACAGAAATTAAAACGGGGTATGATTTGAGAAAACAAAAAATCACCATTAATATACTGATGATTTTTATTATATGTGGTTAGGTGATGGATTTTATGTTTGTTTCAATCATAACTTCCAAAAAAAATAAAAAAAATATATATTTGAAATAGAAAACTTCAAGAGGGTGCACAAATCATTCATTATAGAAAATTTGATCATGACCTTACTTTGAGTTTGGGGGATGTGTGAGTAGCTACTTTGAATGGGATAATTTTATTACACTTTTTGATATCATGAATTTTACTTAAGGGATAAACCTACTCCTTGAGCCTTAATTTTTAAAAGCATCTAATCCCATCAACCTTATACCTTAGAGTTCTTAGAACCCTGATTACAAGTCCTCCTGATTTTATGTTCTTTTTTTTTACAAAGTGGATAAAGTAGTTATTTTGAAATATTATTGATAAGAAGAATGTTTAAATGATATTATAATAAACATACTTTAATTTTATCATGATTGATGATATAAAAGAATCAAAAGTGAGATAAATCATGATTTGGAATGTATAATAATAATAAATTGAGGAGAATGAATGAATGAATGAATGAAGTTTCATCATTTTTCAAAGGAGAAAACTGAAATGGATGATTTTATTATTTCTTTGAAAATTTGGAAATTAAATTGATATTTTAATTATAATTTTAAATTTTGATTTTACATTGAATTTATTTTGATTTTATTACTTTGTAATTTCAATATTAGTAACATTGGTGTTCTCTGGATTCCATGTTGAGATTTTATTCTTGAAGATAAGCATTGTTTAAGTGTGGTGGAATTGATAGAAATAATATTTTCATCATTTTATATATTAATTTAAATTATTTAAAGCCTCCCAATTTATAAATTTTAGCTTTTATGTATCAATTTTTGATTTATGGTGTGTTTTTAGAAAAAAAATGTAAAAATTGGTTTAAACGGGATTTTTGATAAAAATTTACCACAAGGGTATTTTGGGCATAAAAATTAAAATATTAATCCAATTTGAGTGATTATTTTTTTATATTATTCTGTGATTTATTTTTTTCAACTTTATCTGTAGTTCTAAGAGCTTATTCAAACATCTAGGGGCCCGAAAAAAGTCAGTTAAGTTAGAAAATCTTACGGGCCAATAGTGTGGACACCACCTCTATAGTAGAAGAATAATTCAGGATCCACACCTCCAATTAAGTTGATTTGAACTTGATATGAATTATATATCTAATTCTCAATCCTAAATTAAATTCCATTAACTTTTAAATCCATTAAGGTTGAAATTTAATGATATAAATTGAAGGAATATTCCTGGAAATCTCATATAGAAAACATCAAAGTTAATAAAAAATACATAACTATTTTGTCTGGTGGACAATTAATATGAAATTTTTTAGGTGAACGAAAAATGAATTTATAAAAAAAATATGAAGTATGAAATGCATGAATAGACCATTTCATAGGCCAAAAATGAAAAAACTTTTGGAGGATAGATTCTGGCCTATAAAAGGAGGAGAGATCCTCCTTCCCAAATCATTCCATTCCATTCCATCTCGTTCCATATCAGGAACCAAGGAGGAGATATCCACCAAGTGAGACTAGCCAAAAATATCCCCCTTTTCTTCTTTATTTATTTGTTTTCTTTATTTTTTTTTTAGTTTTCAATTATGATTTAGATTTATAATAAATTCATGCATTGTTTTTATTTTTGTGTTCATCTTATTCAAACTTATTTTTCTTAAAATATTATTATTATGTTCTTTTCTTTATCATTCCATATTGATCTCTTATCCTAAAAAATGATTTTCTAACCTAAGGATTTCATAGGGTAGGTATACGTCAATTTCATTTATTCTGTGTTTAAATTCTTAAGTTTTTTTAAGTTTGTGATGATCAAGATGGACATGCATAAGTGTGCCAATCATCCACCATGACACTAAAATCAAACTCACTTTTATTATTTTATTAAATATTTTTCATCCCTTCTAATGGATACAGCCTATTAATACAATGTATTAGATCCATTTAGAATATGAAATGGAATACGATGGTGTGAATTCATGGGAGATTTCATACTCTTGATCAGGGTTTTACATCAACCTTGATTATAGGAGGAGTTGATATTAAGATTGCTAAATGCATTCAAGATTTCACATCACTAAATAAAATAATAGTAATTCATGCATGAGATCTTACAATTGAATTATCAAACTTAATATAAACACAAACAAAGTTAATGATGGAACCCCCAAGCCTAACCACAATGGAAATGTTATTTCTTTACTAATATCATTCTATCATTTCATGTTAGTTTCATATTATTTTTGAATTTCATTTATTTTCATAAATTCCATTTCATTTATAGAAATTATAAAAACAATAAAAATTATTAGTTTATGTGAAGTAGATTATGTAGGTGAACAACTGATAAGGCTTCGCAAGTGAGACAACCCTAGTCAGCCACAGTGTTGCACCAGGAAACCATAGAAATTTTCTTTTTACATTACTTATAATAGGTGTGTGTGAAAACTAGCATTTTTTTGGGATCCAATCATAAGTTCACTTTAATTTTTCTAATTTCACATTTTATATAGTTTTTTAATTTATTTAAAAAAACCTAAAAATTTATTTCTATAATGTATCAAAACTTATATTATTCTGTTAGGACCAATTACTTAGAGGTATAAGAATAAGAAAAAAAGTACACTTCGGGGGCCCTCCAATGAAGGGCTGGTGTGCTTATGATAATGTTAAATTAGAATCAAAGTGGCATAGAAACATGGATCTCACCTGGAGATTTGATGGTAATGGGTTATGAGCTCCAAACTGACATACAAATATTCAAGGCCAAGAAGGAAGTGATACTAGTCTTTCCTGACTTCAATAAAAAAATCCAAGAAGTTGAGCCCAAAATCAAGGTGGAGGAGCCCGAATACCTACTTCCATATAGTGATAATCAACTCTAAGAGGCACTTTCCATTGAAAAAGAGATTTCAGCCGAACCACCTCATGGAGATGATACATTCTTGAACTCAAACTCATTTAATTTTATTTAAACTACATTGAGTAGTAATACAAATTGTTTTGAATTTTCTAAATTGGATGAATCTTATTATTCCCCATAGTATGAAGAGGAAAAATAAATTTCCCCTATTGAGGAACATTTGGAGCTCCCTGAAGATATTGAAAATCTACTGGAGGAATCCCATGAAGAGATACCAGTGGCTCTACCTGAATAAATAGAGACACATGATGCTTCACATCTGAAGCAACCATTGGATGGAGAAGAATATGTTGCACAAGTGTCAATGAAGGAGGTGGATGTTTCATATTTCATCATACCCACACCATGTAATCTATACCTCATCATGAAGAGAGGGTATTTAGTGTACTATAGGTATGGAATTATCCTCAACAAGAATAAAAAAGTAGATGTTGGGAAAATCCATAGGTGGTGGTTCACATCAAATAATCCCCAACCACCATTAGACTTTGGATAACAACTAATACTTCCCTATGAATTTAGTAAAAAATTTGGGCCCACATAGGAGATCATGCCAATATTTATCTTTACATGCTTTCTTGTAATTTAGATTTCAATTTCACTTTTAGGAAGTAATTTATCATGAATCCCCCTCACTCTATCTTTTTTATCTTTAATGACATATGATCCTTGTACTTAATTTAGTTATCTTATTTTATAGGTTCATGATGGTATAAGTAAGCCTTATTCAGTGACGGAGAAGGACTAATATTTATGATAAAGTGATTTCATTTTTATTTTTGATCTTTTAAAATCCTTACATTTTTTTGTCTAAATAATGTTTTGAGTTTTAATGATAAGAATTGCAGGCCCACATTTCAATTCATGCTTTACCTTAATTATCTAGAAGACATTATTTTATAATGAATCTAGTGATTCCATATTTTAGATTTCAATGTTAATGAGATTTAATGATTGAATGGAGAATTTAATTTTTAAAATCGAATCATGGATATTTAAATGAGGACTCAAGATTTAAGGGTATTAGTTGATTCATGTAAATTAAATTTCCCAACCACTTTTCATGATTTGAATTTATGAAATTCATGTGAAGTGATTTTTTATTGTTAATAATTCCTTTAGTGATTTCCCTATATCATATTCCCTTTCTTGAGGGGATTTATAGACCAATTACTTCCTATTTTATTTTTAGAATATTTATTGAGTAATCTTGGGTCATTCAACTTTCTATAACTTGAATTTTAACTTGTAAAAGTTATAAATGTTAAAAAAACACATTTAAAATGACTGAGGAATCCTTTGAAAATCCCTTATCTTTAATATAACCTTTAAATAAATCCTTCCTTATCCCATAGAGATCATTAATAGCCTTTATAAGAATGATCATGTTTCAATACATTTTTATTCCTTCCTACCCTACTCTTGGTATTTTCATGATATTTTAATGTTGAAGTGTGGGGGTAAAGGGAATCATAGTGGAAGGGGTGATATACATTGTAAGGAATAAGTGTGGGGGTTCTATATTGGGTAATGATAAAGGTAATTTGATCCACTCGTAGTACTCTTCATTTTCCCCCTCTTTAATAAAAAATAGATAATTAAAAGAAAAAAAAGGGTTATGATTTTGGAAAACAAAAATCACCAATAATATAATGATGATTTTTATCATATGTGGTTAGTTATGGATTTTTGTTTTGTTTCAACCATAAATTTAGAAAAAAATGAAAAAAATGAAAAAAAAAATATTCGAAACAAAAAAAATCAATAGGGTGCACAAATCATTCTTTATGAAAAATTTGATCATAACCTTACTTTGAGTTTGGGGGAAGTGGGGGTGACTATTTTGAATGGGATAATATCATTACATTTTTTATATCATTCATTTTACTTAATGTATATACCTCCTCCTTGAGGCTTAATTTTTAAGTCATAAAATCCTATCAACCTTAAGCCTTAGTGTCCTTAGAACCCTAATTGTCAGTCTTCATGATTTTAAATGATTTTTTCTTTAAAATGTAGAGAAAGTAGTTATTTTGAAATATTATTGATAATAAGAATGTTATAATGATATTAGAATAAATCTACTTGAATTTATCCTGAGTGATGAGAGAGAAAAATCAAAAGTGAGGTAAATCCTAATTTGGCATGTTTAATCATAATAAATTAAGGAGCATGAATGAATGAATGAATAAGTTCCATAATTTTTCCAAGTATAAAAGTAAAATTCATGATTTTATTATTTCTTTAAAAATTATGAAATTAAATTGTTATTTTAAATGGAATTTTACAATTTTATTTGAAAATAATTTTATTTTATTTTATTACTTTGTAATTTGAATATTAGTAACATTAGTGTTCTCTAAATTCCATGTTGAGATTTTATTCTTGAGGATAAGCATGTTTTAAGTTTGGATGAATTTAATGAAATAATATTTTCATCATTTTATATATTAATTTAAATTATTTAAACCCTCCTAATTTATTAATTTGAGCTTATATAGATTAATTATGGATTTATGGTGTGTTTTGAGAAAAAATGTAAAAAATGGTTAAAACTGGATTTTAACAAAATTTTACCACAAGGGTATTTTGGGAATAAAGTTTAAAATATTAATATAATTTTAGTGATTATTTTTTTGGATTATTCATGGATTTATTTTATTCAACTTTTTCTATAGTATCTAGAGCTGATTCAAAAATATATCGGCCCAAAAAAATCATTTAATTTAGAAACTATCTGGGGCGGACAGTGTGGACACCACCTTTGTAACGAAAGAATAATTTAGGATACACGCCTCCAATTGAGTTGATTCAACATGGATATGAAATATATCTCTAATACACATTCCTAAATTAAATTACATGGAGTTTGGAATCCATTAAGGTTGAAATTTAATGATATAAATTTAAGGAAGGTTCCTGGAAATATGAGATAGAAAACCTCATAGTCAATAAAAAATCCATAACTCCTTTTTCTGGTGGCCAATTAATCTTAAATTTTTTGGTGAATTAAAAAGGAATTTATAATTAAAATATATAAAGGATAGAATGCGTGAATAGTCCATTTCATTGGCCAAAAATGCAAAAAAAAATGGAGTAAAGATTCTGACATATAAAAGGAGAAGAGATCCCCCTTCCCAAATCATTCCATTCCATTCCATATCATTCTATATGAGGCACGAAGGAGGATATCTCCACCAAGAGGGGATGGATGAAAATATCCTCCTTTTATTCTTGATTTATTTGTTTTCTTTATTTTTTTTAGTTTTCAATTGTAATTTAGATTTCTAATAAATTCATGCATTGTTTTTATTTTTATTTTGTCAATATCATTCACTCTTATTTTTCTACAAATATTGTTATTATGTTCTTTTCTTTATCTTTCCATAGTGATCTATTAACTTTAAAAATGAGTGGATAACCCAAGAATTTTCCCAATGGAGGTATGTGTCAATTTCATTTATTTTGTGCTTAAATTATTAAGTTTTTTTTAAGTTTGTGATGAGCAATAGTGACATGAATAGGTGTGCCAATTGTCCACAACAACACTAAAATCAAACTCACCTATATTATTTTATTAAATATTTTCCATCCCTTCTACTGGTTACTATCTATACATATGATGGATTTGAGCCATTTAGTATATGAAATGGAATATGATGGAGTCAATTCATGGAAGATTTCATACTCTCAATTGAGGTGTTCCACCAACCATGATTACTGGATGAGAGGAAATTAAGATTTCTAAATGCATTCGAGATTACACATCACTAAATAAAAGAATAGTAATTTATTCACGAGATCAGAGAATTTAATTATCAAACTTAATCTAATAACAAACACAGTGAATGATAGAACCCACAAGCCTAACCACAAAGGATAAGTTCTTTCTTTACTAATATCATTCTATTATTCCATGTTAGTTTCATATTAATTTTTCATTTCATTTTTTTAATAAATTTTATTTAATTCATATAATTAATAAAAATAAAAAAAATGATTAGTTTAGGTGAAGTATATTAAGTACGTGAAGAACTGAGAAAGATCCTCAAGTGAGACTACCATGGTGATCCACTGTGTTGTACTAGGAAAACATATAAATTTTCTATTTCCACACCCTATGAAAGGCGTGAATTAGAGATTTATCATATGGAAGGAAAAGAATATTATTGGTGTAATTTTATCAAGAACATGAGGCAATGAGAAGAAATTGACTCCATGTCGTGAGATTATTTTTAGAGATTATTTTTCAATAAGAAATTTCCTCGTATTATTTGTATAAAAATAGAGAAATAATTCCTTGATCTAAATCAGAAGGATGATGAATCTATTGTTAATTATGAGAAAATATTTACATTACTTATGAGGTTTTCTTCTGGTATTATCATCCAACATTAAATTAAGCTTAATCAATTCTTCAACATCTTAAAACTAAGTCTATAAAGGGTGTTATCCATAAGATACTTTAGTAGATATGATGAAATTTTTCCATGTGATATCAAGGTGGAAATGGAGATTGGACTTACATATTTATCTCATAGTCTTAATAAGAAAAGAAATATGGAATTCAAATGAAATTCTAAAAAACATGGAGATGATAATATGATATTTCCTTTATACTCGAAGAGTGGAAGGAAACATGGTTAAAATTGTCTTAAGGGGAATAGTAAATGTTTTATGTTTGGAAAAGAAGTTCATTGAGAAATAGAATGTCATAATGATGGGAAGAATTTATCCAATAATGGTGGAAATCACTACAGAATGCACCACCCACACTCTAGTGTTTCAAATTCAAGTATTATGGCCATTATACTAACAAGTGATCAAACCCATAGGTTAATGAGGATGATCGATGTTAATAACCAATTAAGACCATATTCAAAGGGAAATATAAATCCATCATTATTTTTGATATTTAGTATGATAAGAAATTGGAAAAAGGTACACATACCATCTACTCTAGAATAGTTAATTTCTTATTTTATTCTGGATCTACCCACTCTTTTCTATATAAATAATTTTTTAAGGGTATTATAGTACCACATCAATGATTATATGTTGAAATACTATTGAAATCACCTAATGGTATGATGATCACATCAAAATTCTATGATTCTTATATTATTGAATTTTATGGGAATTTAATTTTTGTAAATCTATTTATTATCCCTCTATTTAAATTTGATGTTATTTTGGGCATGGATTGGATTTCTTTAAATAAACACACATAAATTTATAAGTAATGGAAGTCGTGTTTGATATTATGGAGCAACATATGATCTTATATTTGTGAGATGAAAAATCTAAACTTATAATGGAAATTATATTCATTTTATGGGTATTGATTCTTGTTCAAAATGGGTGTTAATCTCATATGGTTAGGGAGAAAATCAACATTAATGATATGCATATTGTACGGGAGTTTTTCTATGTCCTTCCAGAAGATTTTCCTAGTCTTTAACTGAATCATGAAGTTGAGTTCTCAATAGAAATCATACCTGGTACTACGCCTATTTCAAAGCCTATATATATAATGAACCTAATTGAGTTAGATAAATTTAAGAAATTACACTATTAGAATCATGAAAATGGATTTATTTGGTGGAGTGAATCATTTTTGGGTGCACATGTTCTTTTTATGAAGAATAAAGAGGGATCAATGCGAATCTTTATTGGTTATTAGGAACCTAACAAGATCATAATCAAGAATAGGTCTCCTCTTCCTCATATTGATGACTTGTTTGATGAGATACATGGAGTTCAATACTTTCCATGATTGATCTTCATTCTAGATATCATCAATTGAGGTTAAAGAAAGAGTATATACCCATGAAAACATTCCTTACAAGGTATATACACTATAAATATATATCAATTTAGTTTTTTATTACTAATACCCTCAATATCATTATGGATTTAATGAATAGATACTTTTGATATTACCTTGATCAGTTTTTGGTAGTCCTTATAGACGATATTCTTATATATTCACAGAGTAAGAAAGATCATGAAGATCACTTGAGGATGATAATTAAGGCCCGAAGAAAGGATAATTTGTATGAAAAAATTACGGAGTGAGAATTTTGGATACAAAAATTCTCATTTTTTGGGTCATATAATCGCCAATAAGGGTATATAAGTGGATCATCAAAGATAGAAATGATTTAATATTGGCCTAAACCAACCACTATGATTGAGATCCATAGTTTTCTTGGTTTGGAAGGATATTATCAATTCATCATTGAGAATTTATCATGATTTTCTAATATAATCACCAAGTTAACTAAAAAGGGAACTAAGTTACTTTATATCGATAAATTTGAGGAAAATTTTAAGGAAATGAAGATAATGTTAGTAAGCACACCTATGATTACATTACCCTATAGTAGATAAGGGTTTGTAATCTATAGTGATGTATTGAAGAAGGGTTTGGTATGAATTCTCATGAATAATGATATGGTTATAGATAATGCATTATGACAATTGAAGGTTCATGAGAAAAATTACCCAACTTATGATTTAGATATATTTTTAATAATTTTTTCATTAAATATATGGATGAATTATCTTTATGGAGAAATATTTTATTTATATAATGGTCATAAAAGTTTAAAGTATATATTCACTCAAAAAGATATGAATATAACAATAGAATATGATTGTAGTTAATTAAAGATTATTACTACTCTATATATTACCACCCAAGGAAAGTGAAAAATGTGAAAGATTCTTTGAGTTGAAAGGATAATTCTAGAATATCTATGATGAAGATCATAAAGGATAAAATATTTCTATATTTTCAAAGGATGAATTTATAAATCTTTTAAGGAAGGGAATAAATATTATCTTTCTCACATAAGTGTTCAACAATCTACCAATATAAGGATTAAAGAGTAATAGAAGGAAGATGTTGAACTATAGAAGAAGGTAAAAAATGTTCCTGAGTTCGACCTTGATTATTATGGAATGATATGTTTTAGAAACCGTGTATATGTTCCTTCCATACCATATTTGGAGAAGGATATATTAGATAAGGTTCATATTTTATCATTATCTATTAATCCTGGAAGTATGAATATATATAGAGATCTAAAAGAGTATTTCTAGTGGGACAACATGAAGAGAGATATTAAAAAGTATGTATCTCAATGCTTAGTATTTCAGAAAGTTAAGGATATGATATAGAATTATAAGGGAATCTTGTAACTATAACTCATACCAGAATATAAATGGGAAAACATCACCATGGATTTTGTCATTGGAATCCCAGAAATATATAAAGTCCATAATGTTATTTGGGTTATAGTTGATCACCTTATAAATTTAGAACCATTCATTTCTATTAGGGAAGATTTATCTCTTGATCATATTTTCATAATATAAATTAAATAAGTGGTAAGGTTATATAGAGTACCATATTCTATTATATTTGATCAAGATCCAAGGTTTACCTTGAAGTTCGGGTAAAGTATTCAGAAGACTCTGGATATAGATTTGATTTTTAGTATAACTTATCAACCTCATACAGATAGTCAGACAAAGAGAAATGTAAAAACACTATAGGTTATGGTGTGATATTTTTCTATGGATTTTAAAGGTATTTGGGATCAACACCTTCCTCTAGTTGAGTTTTCTTACAATAAAAACTTCCACTCAAGCATTCATATGGATCCTTATGAAGCCCTCAATGGAAAGAAGTGTAGAACTCCAATGTGTTGGGATAAAGTTTGAAAAAAGAAGATATTATAATGTGAGATGGCTAAGGAAATGGTACAGAAATTCAAATCTATTGATTCAATAATGTTATCTTACGACTTATCCATTCCTTATGTTTTTATGTTTTGAAAATCACAAACACTTTTTCTAAAGTTCTGAATTTTTTCTTAAGTTACGAATTTGTCATTCCATTTTACTTATAGGTTTTTAATTCTGTTATACTTACAGAATTCTCATTCCATTACTCTTATAGAATTCTCATTTAGTTTTATGATTATGAATCTGGTACAAAAGTCATTTAGTTTTATGATTCCAAAACCGATATAAAAGTCATTCAGTTTTTTGATTCCGAATCTGGTACAAATTTCATTCCGTTTTATGATTCCAAATCCAGTACAAAAGTCATTCAGTTTTATGATTCCAAATCTAGTACAAAATTCATTGAGTTTTATGATTCTGAATCCGGTATAAAATTCATTCAGTTTTCTGATTTCGAATCTGGTACAAAAGTCATTCAGTTTTATGATTCAGAATCTGGTACAAAAGTCATTCCGTTTTATGATTCCAAATCTAGTACAGATGTCATTCCGTTTCATGATACCGATTCTAATACAAATGGGATACTATTTTAAAAATCTGATTTACATTTTCTTAATAATCTTTTTTCTTGATAATGTTATAATTTTTTAATGTATCGTTCCAATATTATCGGATTCTAAGTTTTCTTATACTTAAAAATTATCTTAAACATAACTTTGTTTCTTATACATGAAACAATGTCGTAAAATATTTTAAAAACTAATCATTTTTTTGTTTGAAACGTGTCCCAGTCCCTCCTAAATTTAAGGAAAATATGACTGTTGGAGTGGATTTGACTGTTGGGAAATTTTTTCCTATAAAAACAAGTTCATTTTAATGAGAATAAAAAAGAAAAATGAACTGAGAAAACTTTGATGATGAACAATGAATTAAAAAGAGACCAAATCTTGTGAAGTGATTTCTAGAGAGAGGGGCTCTTATAACTCTTAGTGCTTTGTGCGGATTTCGTGAACAACTTGTTCAGACTTACTTTGTGCAGACTCTGATCGTGCTGATTGTGGGATTACGGGTTTGTAAGACAGAGGTTCTGATTTCCTTATAAGTTGAGGGCTTTAATGGATAGAAAGATAGGTACTGATCTTTGGATTGAGGGTTTACCTGGGTTTGGTAAAGACATACTTTCTTGAAAGTATAAATCAAGGAACCTTTATCCAAGGTTGTTGGATACTCTTCTCTTTGGGAAAAAATAATATTATTGTTACTTGTTTTCTATTTCAATTTGTTTTAATTCTGCTATAATCTTAACTATGTTAAATTTAGATAGTATAACTTTCTTATACTTTCAAATTCCTTTACTCTGATGATATTATAGATTCTATACACTTTATGGTAGAATATTTCCTTTAAGAAAATATTTCTTAAGTTTTTATCTTGAGATTGTAAAGTTTAAGAAAAGGTTTATTTAAGAGGTTTTGTGAATGTTTGTTTAACTTTGTTAAATAATGTTTTCTTATCTAACCTTAATAAATAGATTTCCTTAAGGTTAATAAACTTTCTTTAACAAAGTTTTCTATTAACATTAAAGGTTCTAATGGAATTTTTAAAGTATACATTTCACCCCCCTCTTGTATATTGAGCATCTAAATCATTATTTCAATCCTACAATTGGTATCAGAGGAGGTCTCTGAAATACTTATATCCACATATAAGTTTTCTTGCTCAAGTTTTCTTTTTCTTATTTTTTATAAACTTTTACTTCTAACAAGTTTTGTGGAAAGAGTTTTTTATTGGTATGGAAGGCATTCATGTTGGATCTCTGGAAAATATCAATCCTACTAGACCACCAATATTTGCTGGAAATGACTTTGAGTACTGGAGAGATATAATGAAGATCTTTTTGATAAACACATCTGTAGACAACTACACTATGTTAACTAGAGATTATAATATTCCTGATAGGGAATTTATAATCTTTACTAATCTAGAAAAAGGTGGAGTACTAGCTGGACGTTAAGGTACGAAATACTTTGCTTTGTTCAATGAACAGAAATATATATAGCCAAATTTCATCTTGTGAAGATAAAAATATTATTTAGAAGAAGCTTGAAGTAACTCACTTTGGAACTTCCAAAGTTATCAAAACTAGAATATATATGATCAGAACTGAGTATCATGGTTTCTGCTTTCCTTATGGAGAACCTATATGTAAGGTACAACAAAGATTCATGACTATTTTCAATAGCTTACAATCAATGGGTGAGAAAGGTTTAGATGATGAATCTATCATAGACAAGATCATAGATGTCATGCCTAACGAATGGGAATCCAAGAGGACAACTATATATGAAAATAGAAAAGTTGCTCAGATTTCTCTTGATGATCTGTTTAGAACTCTTCCTCAACATGAAACCATAATGAAGAGAGATGCTGATAATATTAACAAGAAGAATGGAAATGGAAGTGTTTCGTTTACAACTACTTCAAATCATATTAAATCCAAGACTACTAAGAGAGTTATAATATCTAAATCTAAGAAGGTTGTTATTCAATCTGAATCTAGTGAAAGTGAAGCTTCAGAAAATGAGTTAGCCAATCTAGCTCGAAGGATGAACAAGATTATTGGGTAGAAAAACTTTCAATATAGATAAAAGAAGAAAGATGGAAAATATAAGAAATATGGAGAAGTGACATGCTATGAATGTAGAAGAACTTGTCATATTAGAAATAATTGTCACTTACTTAAGAAATGAGACAAGAAGGAAAAAAATTCTGAAAGGAACAAGAATAAGTCCTTCAGATCAAAGAATAATAAATTCTTGAACGCCAATGAAACTTGGAGTGCCAGTGGTGGAGATTCTTTTGATGATTCTTCAGATTAACAATATTCTGAGCAAAATAAAATTGTTCTAAGATCCATATCTCTATTTTAGAATCATTGTCTTTTGGCTAAGGTACGAACTACTGAATCCTTAACCAATATTTCTTTGAGTGAAAATTTTCCTGATAAAGGTTTTTCTTTAGATGAAGAATCTATTTCATCATACAATAATAATGATTTACCTTCTTATGAGAAAGTTTCTAGATTTTTTAATTTACTTGAAAAGAAAATTTGTAAAGTTTCTAAAAAACGTGAAAAATAAAATTCTAGATAATTTATTTAAACAAAAGAAATTTTGGATCTTACCAAATATCTTAATAAGAAAAATGATGTTTTAGAAAAATTTTCTAAGAAACTTGAGGAAGTTAATTATGAGAAGGATAAGATTTCTAAAGATCTTAAAAATATATTTTTAGAAAAATATGTTTTATAGGATAAACATAACTTGAAGTCTATTATTCTAGAGGATAAAAATTTAGTCCTGAGACTAAAGTCTGAATTTTTTTTTTAAGAAACTTCTTGCAAATTTTACTTCTATTAAAGAAAATCTTTTCAAGATGTTTTACCATATTCTACCTCATGGTAATAATCAAGGATTAGGTTATTCTCATGAAAAACTTATTTTTAGAAATAATTACTTTGTTCCTTCAAGAGACCCTTTTTTACCAAATGTCAAAGTGGTGGTCATTGGAAGAAGAACTATTCTTCAAATAAAGTTCAATCCATTGGGTTCCATAAAGCTTACTTTTATAATCAAATATGGATACCCAAAATTTTATTATCTAACAATTCTGGATCCAAGTAAGTTTGGATTCCAAAAACCTAACTCTTTATCTTTTAGGGTAATTAAAGAAGTTCCAAAAACTTATGGTACATGGATAATGGATGTTCTCGGCACATGACTGGTAACAAAGACTATTTAAAAAATATTTTAAAGACTAAGGGAGGAAAAGTGACTTTTGGAGATAATTATCAAGGAGAAATTGTCGGTATAGGTAACATTATTCTTCTTGGTAACACTATTATTTCAAATGTTCTTTTTATAAAAGGACATAAGAACAACCTCATTATTATAATATAATTATGTGATGAAGGTTACCTTGTAAATTTTAGAAATGATAAATGCATAGTTCAAAATTCCAAGGATGACTTTATTCTCTCTGCCCTTCAACATGATAATGTATACACTTTAAACCTAGAATACCTTAGAAGTCATGATTTTTCTTGCCTAAGTGCAATTGAAGATCAATCTTGGCTTTGGAATAGAATACTAGGACACTGGAACTTAAGGAATCTCAGTAAACTTTCTAAGAAAGATCTTGTTAAGGATCTATCGGATCTTAGGTTTGACTCTTAAAAAGTTTGTAATCCTTGTCAATATGGAAAACAACATAAATCCAGCTTTAAATCTATAAGTGAATTTACAAATTCTAATGCCTTACAGTTAGGGCACATGGACTTATTTGGACCAACAAAAACTGGAAGTATTGAAGGCAAATACTATGTGTTTGTCTTAGTTGATGACTATACTATATTTACTTGGGTCTATTTTCTTACAAAGAAATATAAAGACTTTTCCTTTTTAAAAATATTTAGAGCTCATGTTAAAAATGAGAAGAACCTACCATTGACAACTATTCATAGTGATCATGGTGGAGATTTTCAAAATTCTAAATTTTAAACTTTTTGTCATAGAAAACGTATTACTCATAACTTCTCAACTCTAAGGACTCCTCAACAGAATGGCGTTGTTGAAAGAAGAAATCGATTTCTTCAAGAAATAACTATAACCATGTTGAGTGAATATTCTATAGCTAAACTTTTTTTGGATGAAGCTGAAAGTAATGCCCGTTATACTATAAATTTAGTTTTAATTAAACTCATTCTTAATAAAACACCTTATGAGCTATGGACTGGAAGAAAACAAAAAGTTTCTTACTTCAAGTTTATTTGTTGCAAAGTATTCATCTTGGATACTAAAGATAAATTTCACAAGTTTTCACCCAAATTAGATGAAAATATTTTCTTAGGATACTTTACTAACTCTAAGGCATAAAGAGTTTTTAACAAAAACACTTTTACTATGGAAGAAATAGTACATGTTAAATTCGATGAAACTGATCCTTTTGTTTTCAAACAATCTGAACTTATTTCTGATATATTTTCTAAAACCGATCACCAACCTTTGATAGAATACCTTTAAGATAATGAAATTGTTCAGGAAAATATTTCTAAAACATTTACCCCTAAATATTTTTTACCCTATGTTGATGATCAAGATTTTCAAAACCCAAATCAGTTGATACTTATAAATCATCTGAGTGATAATATAATTGGTGATGTTAATCAACCAGTATGAACTAAAAGTACTTTAAGGAATGAAGTTGAACATGTTTCTTTTCTTTTACAATTTGAACCAAATACTCCTGAAGAAGCCTGGGGTGATGAATATTGGATAAAGGCTATGCAAGATGAACTCAATGAATTTGTAAGGAATTAGGTTTGGACCATAGTTTAAAAACCTAAAAAATCTTCTATTATTGGTGTAAAATGAGTTTTTAGAAATAAATACGATGAAAATGGAGTTATTGTCAGAAATAAAGCAATATTAGTTGCTAAATGCTATAACTAACAAGAAGGCATATAATATGAAGAAACCTATGCTCCTGTATCATGACTTGAATCTATTCGTATTCTTATATCCTTTGCGGCATTCTTTAGTTTTAAACTTTATCAAATGGATGTAAAGTGTGATTTTATTAATGGTTATGTACAGGAGTAAGTCTATGTAGATCAACCCCTGGATTTGAAGATACAGAATATCCTAATCATGTTTATAAACTTACCAAATCTTTATATAGACATAAACAGGACCCTAGAGCTTGGTATGATAGACTTTCAGGATTTTTTATTCAAAATAACTATGTTAAGGGAATTGCTGATCCAACTCTTTTTATCAATAAAAATAATAATGATTTTTTTATTATTCAAATATATTTTGATGAAATCATCTTTAGATCAACTCAACAATCCGTAACTGATTCCTTTGCGAATCTTATGAAATCTGAGTTTGAGATCAGCATGATGGGTGAGATAACTTTTTTCCTTGGTTTTCAAATTTCTCAAAAACTAGAGGGTTACATATCTCAACATAAGCATATTAAAGATGTTCTTAAAAAGTTTGGGTATGACAACACTAAGTGTATAAGTACTCCTATATGAACCTCTAATACTCTTAATACAAATGAAGTAGGGAAACATGTGGATTAAACATCTTATAGAGGGATGATAGAAAGTTTACTTTTACTTAATATCTAGTTGACCTTAGTTAATTTTCTCAAAATGATTATGTGCAAGATTTTAAGAAAATCCTAAAGAATCCCATTTAAAGGCTGTAAAAATAATTATTCGGTATTTAAATGGAACTTTAGATTTGGGACTATTTTACTCCTCTCGAAATGTTTTTGAACATAAAAGTTTTTCGAATTCTGACTTTGGTGTTTGTAAAATGGATAGAAAGAGTACATCCAGAACTTCTCATTTCTTAAGAGATTCCTTAGTTTCTTGGTCTTGAAAAAAACAATATTCTGTAGCACTTTTCACTATTGAAGCTGAATATATAGAAGTTGGAAGTTGTTGTGCTCAAGTGTTGTGGATGAAAAACACACTCACAGACTACGGTATGAGTTTTACTAAGACTCAAATAATGTGTGATAACACAAGTTCCATTTCTCTAAGTAAAAACCTTTCGCATCACTCTCATGTAAAGCACATAGATATTAGACATCACTTTATTAGGGATAACACACTTAAAGAAGATATTATTCTTCAATTCATTGGAATGCAAGAACAACATGCTGATATTTTTACAAATCCATTACCTTCTGATATATTTGAATACATTAAAAAGAAGGTAGGAATGATCTCTATAAGGTAATCATTCATATCTACTTCTTTTTAAATAATCTCCAAACATTAAGTTACTCCTTATTTTAGGGGGAGTACATATGTTTTTCTTTCTTTATTTCTCTTTTTATACAAATATAATCTTTCTTTAAGAAATTTTTTAAAACTATTTGAAAATTTCATAATTGAAAATTTTAGAATTGAAAATTTTGGAATTGAAATTTCAAAAATTAAAATCCCAGAATCTAAATCTTTTAAGATAATTATTATAATACTGATAAATTCTTTAGAGTATATCAAAAGGTAAATTTTCTTACCATTTATTTTCTTACTTTAAGTTTCAATTGTAAGTATTTCAAAATTTTAATTTTAGTTTACCTTACTTAAAAAGATCGGAATTCAGATTTCCTATAATCATCTTCAACAGTTAGATCAGATCAGGTTATTTTTCAGCCGTTTTATTATCTTATGTAAGTTGAAAGGTAATAGTTATGTATATATAAGGGGTTACTTGTTTATGAGTGTTTCACCATCTTCACTGATCTCTATGTCTAAGTTCTATTGCCATCAAATCCTTCATTCTGATTTCTTTGTCTCTTTTATCCTGAATGTCTCCTAAGTTCTCAGCAGAACAGATGTTGATTACTAAGGAAATAAAGGATTGGTAAATCTTTAGGGAAATATTGGTATTCCCTAACTTATTTTAAAATTATTACTCCCTTATATCTAAAGTAATAATAACTAATGGTTGGTAAAGTGTTTGTGTGGTTAAGAAGAAAAGTCAGGATCTGGTTTTCCATGATCTGGTTATTCATTTCTATGAATCTATTACATTCTTTCAAAAGGATGGAAATGGCTTATTTAAGTTCAAATGTTATGATAATACTTATACAATTCCCTATAAGAAGGCAGAAAATGTTCTCAACATACTATATGAAGGGGAATCTATTCTATGCTCTTAAAAACTTCCTAAGAAGGAAGGTTCTTTTGAAAAAGTCAAGACTTTGGATTATCTTGGTCTTAAGTATGTTAAGAATCTGAAGATTACAAATCTTTCAACAAATCATAAGATTGTAGCTCTCTAGATGCAAGGATTTCTTATTCCAAGAAAAAGAGATATAGAATCTCTAAAGATATATAATATCTTTATTTCAAATTTTCTTGTTAACATAAGGAAGATCAACTTGGTTAAGTTCATCTTTCTCACCATCTATGAAATAAAAGACAGAACCATAAGATCTTAGATTCTTACATATCTAGTAACTATCTCCAGGATAATTGTTATGTGCCTTCAAGAACTGAATGTACCATGTCGATCAGTCTCAAATCCTTTCATGATTTTTTTGCTCAATGATGACACTCTAAGGATAATGAAGGTAGAGTTTATACAGGAATCCAAAACTTTTGAAGATATAGTTGTCCATAACAAAGGTGATGTTCTGGAATATTCAAAATCGGTACCCAAGAAAAGTAAACATGAAGAACCAGGCTTTCCAGTACCAGTTCCTAGTATCTCGATATTACCACCTCCTCCTGCAAAGAAACTGAAAGCCTATTTTGATGAAACAGTTGCAAAGTGGAGAGAAATGGAAGCAACTAGAAAGGAATGATATCCTTCCTTTAGCCTAACCCTACAGAGGATAAGGCCTTAAAATCAAGAAAGATGAAAATCTTGAGAAATAAAAGAAGGAGAAAATAATGAAGAAGACATCCTTGGAAGCTCAAGTGTGTCAATCCTTACTAAAATCTATAGAAAAGAAATCTCAAGAAGTACTCGAACCTCAAGTTGTTCATAAGAAGCCGGCTGTCACTCCAAAAATCTAGAAAGCCAAGAAAGTTATATATTTATTAAAACCTATTCAAGAAATAGAATATTAGATTACTCGAGAAGATTATGATGATGTTTTAAGGGAATTAGAAGATTATATTGGAACTCCTCTAAGTTCAGTTTCCAAATCCATTTCTAAAGAACAAGTTGAAGAGGAAGTTGAAGAAGAAGTTGAGGAAGAAGTAGAAGTTGAAGTTGAAGATGAAGAACAAGTTGAAATTGAAATGGAAGAAGAAGATAAAGAAGAGGTTGATCCACAAGGTAGTGAAGAGGAATAGATTAAGGAAGAATAAAGACAAGAAGGATCTCAACACCATGAGTTTGAAAGGGAAGAAGATGAAAAAGAATATATTAATTTTATCCAAGTATTTGATGAACAATCCCCAGTTCGAAATCCTGGGAAAGGCAAGAATGTTTTGGTTAACTCATCTGATAAGGAAACTCCTCATAAGTCTTCTAAGAGAATAGAGAAACCAGATTCCTTAACTCCAAGAGGAGTTGAGAAAGGAAAATATTTTTCATGTTTTGAATCCTTATCATCTATTGAACATGACTTTGTCAAGATATATTTAAGAAAGTTGGTCAGCAGAATTCCAGTTCTTGCAAATATAGATGTCTGGAGTCAAATGATGCAAGAAACCCTAAATCAAAAAACATAATCGACTAATATTCTCATGGACATGGTTTTCAAGAAAGAAACGGAATTCAGTAATATTTTGATTGATTAAAAATCTCATAAGGTGACTTGTAATAAAGTCTTTAACCGTACCAAAACCATCAATGAAGAGCTCAGATAGTTTAGTGACTTCATGTATTCAACAAAAAGAGCCTTCAATACTTTCGAAACTGAGTTCAATAAGGTCAATGTATCAATCTTTGAGAAGGTTAGTCAACACAATTTTTTTTCCTGATCTGTAAGCAGTGAGAATGAAGTTAGAGAAGAATTAGTGAAAAAAGTTTCCACTCAAGAAGAGTTCATTAAGAATCAAGATGTTAGAATAAAATCTCAAGAAGAAAGGATCTTGTCCTTAGAAAAGAAGAACTAGGATCATGAGGTCTTGCTGAATAAGCTTCAATAAGATCATAAGGAAGTCAAGAAACTCAAATCTTTGATAAAGAAAATGATGTTGGAGCAAAAGAAGGATGGATTATTTTTTTTCATTCCAATGTTTTGTTGTAATATAAACTTTATTTCCAAAACTTCCTTAATATGTTTCTTGCATATTATGATTTTTTTCACATTTATGTTTTCATAACTCTTACAGGTATGTCTTATACTTATGTATTCCTTTTTGAAAATCACAAAGGGGGAGAATTTATTTAAGGGAATATTTTCACGAAGACTCCAAAGAGGGATAATCTATTAAGGGGGATTTTCCTTAAGAAGAGATGTTTATCTAAGGGGGAGTTTTTTTCCTAAGAAAGAAAACTAGATGTTAAAGATCTAGAATATGATCCTTGAGAAACATAACCTAAGGGGGAGTTAGTCGTATTCATCCAAAATCTCATTCAAAAGGGGAGATAGGTTTATTTGTATGTGTTTATCAAAGTCAATATATTCTTCCTTAGAAAATTTGTTTGTGCTTTCCAAAAAGGGGGGAGATTGTGGAGTCAATAAGGTTATCTTATTACTTCTCTATTCCTTATGGTTTTATGTTTTGAAAATCACAAACAGTTTTTCTTAAGTTCTGAATTTTTTCTTAAGTTCCGACTTCGTCATTCTGTTTTACTTATAGTTTTTTCATTCCATTATACTTACAAAATTATCATTCTATTATACTTACATAATTCTCATTCCATTACAGTTATAGAATTCTCATTCAATTTTATGATTCTGAATCTGGTACAAAAGTCATTTAGTTTTATGATTTTGAATCTGGTATAAAAGTCATTTAGTTTTATGATTCTGAATCTAGTATAAATTTCATTCAGTTTTATGATTCTGAATTTGGTACAAAAGTAATTCAGTTTTATGATTCTGAATCTAGAACAAAATTCATTCAGTTTTTTTATTCTAAATCTGGTAAAAAAGTAATTCATTTTTATGATTCTGAATCCATTATAAAATTCATTCTGTTTTATGATTCTGAATCCAGTACAAATGTCATTCCGTTTCATGATACTGATTCCAGTACAAATTTGATACTATTTTCACAATCCAGTTTACTTTTTCTTAAGAATCTATTTTCTTGATAATTTTATAGTTATTTAATGCATCATTCCAATATTATCAGATTCTAATTTCCTTATACTTAACATTTTTCTTAAACTTAACTTTGTTTATTATACATGAAACAATGGTGTACAATCTGTGACAAACTAACTGTTGTTTGTTTGAAACGTGTCCAGATCCCTCCAAAATTTAAGGAAAATATGACTGTTGGAGTGGAGTCGACCATTGGGAAGTTTTTTCCTATAAATAAAAGTTCATTTGAATGATAAAAAATAAGAAAAACAAACTGAGAAATCTTCAATGATGAACAGTGAATTAAAAAGAGACCAAAGATTGTGAAGTGACTTCTAGAGAGAGAGGCTCTTCGAACTCTCAGTGCTTCATACGGATGTTATGAAAAACTTGTTTAGGCATGAACAAATTTTTCAGACTTGCTTTGTGTAGACTCTGATCATGCAGCTCGTGGGCTTCTAGGTTTGGAAGATAAAGGTTCCAATTTAATTATAAATCGAGGGCTTACGGGGATAGCAAGATAGATACTGATCTTTGCATTGAGGGCTTACTTGGGTTTGAGAAAGACAGACTTTCTTGAAAGTATAAATCAAGGAACCTTTATCCAAGGTTGTTAGATACCCTTCTCTTTGGGATAAAAAAATCTTATTGTTAATTGTTTTCAATTTCAAGTTGTTTTAAATCCATTGTAATCTTAAATTTGTTAAAGTTAGAAAGTATAACCTTCTTATACTTTCTAATTCAGTTACTCTGATTATATTATGTATTCTATACACTTTAAGGTATAATATTTCCTTTAAGAAAAACTTTCTTAAGTTTTTATCTTAATATTGTAATGTTTAAGAAAAGGTTTCTTTAAGAGGTTTTGTGAATGTTTATTTAACTTTGTTAAACTAAGTTTCCTTAGCTAACCTTAAGAAACATATTTACTTAAGGTTAAGAAACTATCTTTAACAAAGTTTTCTATTAACATTAAAGGTTCCAAATTAATTTTTAAAGTATATAATTCACCCCCCCCCCCCCCCCTTGAGCATCTACATCATTATTTAGATCATAAAAAATCCATTCAACAACACAACATTTTATCTTAGAGTCGATAGAAGTTTTATACTGATAATCATCAGCAAGATATAGAGTTATAAGTTGGTGAGAAAGTCTTTATTTAAATTTATATATGGAATAAGGTTATGATATTTAGAAATAAAGTAAAATGAGCCCTAGGTTTAATTTCCCCTTAGATATTCTTGATCAATAAGGGATATTAGCTTATCATTGTTAACTTCCACTGAACCTATCTCAAGTTCATGATGTGTTCCATAGATCTCTCTTGAGGAAGTACATGCTTGATTCATTACATATAATAAACTTAGTGGTTATACCACTGGATAATAACATTTAATATGAAGAATAGCTGGTATAAATTCTGGACTGTATAGATAAAGTTTTTTGGAACAATACTACTCACCTGACTAAAGTTTTCTTGAGGAATCATAAATTTAAAGAAGTTACTTTGGAAACTAAGGATGTAATGAAAAAGGGATATCCTCATTTTTTTGTATCAAAGTAATGAAATTTCAAGAGACAAATCCATTTTAAGTGGGTTAGATTCTATGACCCTGATATTTTATGATATATTTTTCTTCAAAAAAAATTAATAGCTTATGATACACACAACCCCAAGTTTAAATGAACGGAAATATAGTATACTATTATAACCTATCTGTTGAATTAGAGGGTGTGAAAAGGAATAACTAATTTATGAAATATATATATATATATATATATATATTTCCTACTCAATACAAATGAATTGATTAATTCTTGGGAAATAATAATTCAATTTTTAGTAAAGTTATATTATTCTTAAAAATATATTTCCTTCAAATATGATATTTATTTATTTTCTTGAGAGAATATAATATTTAATTTTTTCCAATTTCAAAAAATTTATTTTATAAAAATAACATTAATTTTTTAAACAATCATATCAAATTATCTTATGGTGAATTTTTTTATTTTCTAAAAATATTGATTTCCCAATGAATAAAAAAAATACCAATTTTTATTGAACGTTATATTTTTATTTAAATCATGTAAAACGTTATATGTTTTTTAAAAGGTTTCAAAGTAAAATTAGTTCAATTATATTATTAATAATCCAACTAAGATAATTGGAATCAATTTTATAGTATAATTTTGTATAAAATCATTTTGATAATTAAAAGATAATTTTTCTGAAAAATTGTTTTTCATTGATTTTTTATAATAAATTATTTTATGAAAATTAAATTGATTTAATATTGAAAAATAGATACCATATTTGGATTAATGAGGTTCAAATTTGATAAGTAGGTCCCTTTTATTTTCAGTCAATATGAATAGTAACCATAATAAATTTTTTTTCACCCCAGTAAGGGTAAAATGGGTAAAATAAGATTAAAATTTTGGGATAAGGCTTTAAAATTTCCCTAAAACTTTCCCTTAACCTATTGGATGAGTTTATTTCAGACATTTGCATCCAATTATCAAATATATGGTCACCTGGTGCCATATTTCTTTGATTATGGCCTTTATATTAATTTAAGAAAAGAATAGATAAAAAATGTCACTCTCTGGACTTTAATATCTCTGAAATTTTTAAAAAAGAATAAAAATAGAATAAGTTCAATTATAAATGTTGATTTGAAATATAAATTATTATTATTATCAGGCTAATTTATTTTTAATTTTTAGTGATTGAATAGTTACCTTAAACACTTATACAACACTAACATAGTATTTATTCATTTAATAGAAAAATAAATTAAATAAATTAATAATATTAAAAGTAATAAAATTTTGATAAATGATTCTCATACATGAATATAATATATAAAAATAATATATTATTTATTTTTAAAAGGTTTATATTATAATTCCATCTTTGTATTGGTGTCTTTAAAGTCAAATTAATTGAATAGTTCAAAAATTTATACTAGTGATATTTTATAATAAATAATATTTTGTTAAATGATTTAAAATTCATTAAAACATTATATTCATACAATTTAATGGAATATTGTTTAACACGTCGACCATGGTCCATTTATGATTAAATTTTTCATTTATGGTAACATTCTTAACACTTTAACATTGAGATAGTTGTTACTGCGGTTAAGGTCAAAAAAATGGTTAATGAAGGGGTTAATCATAAGATAAGTTTTTAAATGGCATAAAAACATTTATAAACTTCATTGGGGATTTTTATTTAGACCATATACTATTTTTATTATAATTAATTTCCATTTTAAATCAGTTTTTATTGATAATGACTTTATTATATGTTAATCATTTAAGATATTCTAGATATTTCTTCTCCCTCCCTTATAAAAGGAAACCCCTGATTTCTTTTATTTAACCCACATAAATCAATCTAGCTCAACTAAACTATGAAAAATTACCTTATAAATTCCTAAGTACATGGATTGGATTTGTTTTTCTTCTTAAGATACCATTCCAATGATCCTTAAGAAACAGTCTAAATGGAACCTATCAAAGAAGAGGTAGTCATTCTCCCTAACCTATTTCAATTTATTTATTATTATGTATCATCTAATTATTTGGTATTAATCATAATATAATAACTTGTGTATCCTAAATATAGTAAAATTTCATTTTGATTATGTTATTGTGAGGACCCAGCCCGAGAGTTCCCAGAGCCGGTGCCCCTGAGGCATGATGTACCATAATTATCACATTACATTACATTCACAAAATCACATCATGTCCCATGATATAGAGGATTTTGAGGTTCAGGTTCTGGCAAAACTAGCTGCATTCTGAAACTTCATGGAAGACATGACTGATACCTGAAAAATTTTCATTTAAAACGTAGGGTGAGAAAAAGTATGCCCAGTAAGGGGTTTGAAAAAAACTTGAAAATAATCATTCTTCACTAAAAAGAATATGGTACTCTTTAAAATAAACTTAAACATTGTAAAACTAATTATCTTGAAATAAAGGAAACTATTAACACAACATCTAATCATGATCAGAGTATGCAGGAATAAACAAGGTGTAAAGCCCTTTGACAATACTTAACCAATACTAATATGCAAGTTATGAATGTTTCTTATAACAAGGCATAAAAATGCTACCTCAACAAGGAATAATATGATTGCACATAACATGACATTCTTATTCAAAGTTTCTCACATGTAGTAGCATAAAAACTACTGATAAATGGACCCAGTCTAACATTTCTGAAACATAACTTGTCAATGCTTTTAAACCATCTATCCACACATTAGGATCTATACCAGGGATATCCTACTAGTTGTAAAATCCCATGGTTGGTCACATACTAACAAATTAAGAGGAGGGTATAATGCTAGACTATGTCAAGGCCTTGTGCCAAGATAGTATAAATCTTTGTCCGGGAATTTCACCTGAACCATAACTTTTGCCAGGCCTCGTACCATGACCATAATTTGTCTCATGAGACCTACCAATGCATCGAGAGGCTATAATGGACCTCACCCATCACATAATCAATCCAATACAATCCTCTTATTCTTAGGGGGCTATGTATCCAAGGCGTCGCATACCACTATGGATACCCGTTTTAAAGTAATGTTATTTGGGGTGTCCCATACCACTCCAAATAACGGGTTCTTAGATCCATTATTATTATTTTCTGTTTATCAATCAAATAAAAATATGAAATGACATTTAATAAAGAAATACATTCATTAAACATGAAATTATAACATGCATTAAATATTTTATCGAATGATAGTATGAATACATGGCATATGCATAAATAAATTCTACCAAAATGATACACGCATTATTTCCATGCAGATATGGGTTCCATGTTTCAAATATTTGAACCTATGTTACTAATTCTAGGTACATGATTTCATTAATTTAACCCATAAAAGTATAATTAATATCAGTTACATAGTACTTTTAATTGATTAAATGAAAAAACTTTTTTAAGAATACTTCTAACACATTTCAATTTAATTATTAAACTTCTAGGGTTTTAAAATAAAACACCCATACACATTTGCTATAAATTCATCTATGTGTTACAATAAATTGAACCAAAAGTAGGAAGGGATAATCTTCTTACAAGTATATAAAAAAGTATAGATCTTTGAAAGTAGAGTTCTTTCCATTAATCAAACGTTTTGAAATCCATGTACATGGTATGTCTATATTAGTAAAAGTTAAATGTATATGTATATACAACATGAAACACCCTTTTTTCATGCAATTTAAGGAAATCTTATTTGCATGTACATGAACTCCCCAAAACTAGAGGAATTTTTATAGGGGTTAAGGCTTTCAAATAAAATTTCACAACCCCGTAAATACATACATATATATATATATATATATATTTACATAGTTTTTATATTGTATAAAAACAATTCATAAAATTTAAGAAGGTAAATCCTTATACCTTCACATAAACACTTTAAAACGGGAATCTTTTAGGGAGGATAGAAGTTCTAAAACTGAGTTAATAAATTTATACATGACATATACATATAAGCCATGTATATAGCCCATGTATATATATATATATATATATTTGAAAACCTTTTGCATGAACACATGAAAACAAAACAACTTCACCAATGTGTGCTAACCTCAAAACAGAAGGCAATAGAGGAGGTTAGGGTTTTTAAAACAGGTAGAAGTGTATATATCAAAACTGTATATATATATATATATATTTGAAAACTTGTTTTTATGTAAAAGGAAAATGAAATCACCCTTACCATTTTTTATATGCCAATTTCCTTGTAACAAGACTCAGGTTCATGAAGGGGGGTTGTAGCTCTCAGGTTGGGTATAGAAGAACCCCAAACATGTGTGCAGGACCTTATTAGAGTGAAGAATTCTGATGGCGAGCAGTATCCCCCATCCCTTTAAAACTCTCCCATATACTATTTATAAATTTGTATCTTGATGAGAGAATTATAATAAACATATATATTTATATTATGACCAAATTAAAATGGACGGACCAAAATAAAGAAGACAAAATTCTTTGTCTATGAAACAATGACGTATGAGTATAAAATGGAACTGAAGAGGACATAAAAGGATGAAATTCATTAAAAAAGTTTAAATAGAAATAATTGATCCTTAGTCCACTAGTGAATAGAGAACGACAAAAATTAAATCCGAAATAGATTACCTACCCTGCTAGGTCTGAAAAAAAACGAAACCCTAACCGGATGTTGACGAAGCACAACCACAACCCGGTTCATCTGGTTTGAAATAAAGCTCCCCAAACCCAGTTCGCATGATCACTACTGGAATCAATCAGCCATCCAAGGTTCACTTTGGTAGGGTCGCGCCTCCTGGTCCTTGAATCTGACAGTGCCTCATGGATGTACCCTCTTGTTGAAACCCCATCGGCCTCCTGCACGACATCCGCAACATCGGACCCGGCTGAGGACTCCCTAGCATGACGCTCCCCGACCTGCTCGAGATCCCTGGCGCTGTGTGTCGCTCGACTCTCCCTCGCCATAACAGGTTCACGCCTTGACTCGACCTACGTGACACCTCCGGCTGCGGCGCGACCTCACAGACCTGCTTGATCCGTAGCTGCGGTCACGACTACAACACGATCTATCGGCATCGGCCAGCTGGACACCCCGCCCGCAGCTTGTACCTGGAGAGCGATGCACCCCCCAACTTCAAAACGGTTCTTGTGGGATTCACAAATACCTTCACGAGATTCTTTTCTTTTTTTTATATTATTTCTTTTCTCCATTTATCCTCTCTTTTATTGTTTTATATTTTTTCTATTTTTGGTATGTTTGGCGCCTAATCCCCAATCCAGGATTCCCCCCATTTTTTCTTCCTTCAATCAAACTATTATATTATTATAATATTGTTACATTTATAAAATTATTACTAATTAATTATATTTTATATTCTTACTACCATATATTATATTATCACTAATTTTCAATGTCAAAATTTTTTATAAAACTAATATTCCATTAAAATCATTTTATAATTACTTTTAAAGAGGTAATGATTTTTCTTTTATTATTATTAAACTCATATATATTTCATGTTATATACATATACGTTATAAATTAAAATAATTTAAAATTTATTACATTGAAAACAATTGTTATATTTGGTTACAAAATATTTGTAAAAAGTTAATATTACACACATATATTATTTAAAGTAACAATAATTTTTTTTATTAAAAGATCATTCATATATGAAAAAAATGGTTATACATTTATAATTTTATTAAAAAAAATTCGAAATATTAATAATGTTATGGAACATTAATCAAAAAATTATAATCTAACAATTATTCATAAATATCATATAGTCATATGTTAAATAATTGTATGCAACATTAGAGTACATACATATCATATTTTCGAAAAAAATATATATAAAACTCATGTAATTATTCATATAATAGATTCAATATTAGATTGCATAAGAAATGGCATTAAAAAAATAAATCTCAATGTTTTATATAAAATTATAGTATTAGTTTTATATATTTATAATATTCTTATTCTTTTATATATATACCATATTTGAAAAACAATCAATAACGTAGTTGAACTCATATTTATTATTAAAAATATTCTATTAATTAATAATTCAGAAATAATAAAATAATTATTTTAAACTGTACATCTAAATTACACAATATAAATTTTCTGTTCTTATTTACAAGAAACTATCATTAAATTATAACTATATACATTTTATTAAACACTGAAGATCATTAGACAAAAACTCCAATAGTTACTCTATTTGAACTCCAATGAGGCCAATAGATATATTTATAGCCGTTAGAGTTCCATGGTTTCCCAAGGCAATGGTCACATTAGTATCTTATAAATCTAGGACTTAGGGTGTCTTAAAACTCAATTTTATTGAAGTAAATGGTTTTCTTTAAACCTTTGGTGCTTAGTGTGGTTGTGGTGGCTTCAGCCATTCTTATGTTCGTTATGATGGATACTAAGGACCCCTATTGTCTTCTCGGGGTTCTCATTGTTTTGAGTGGTCTTCCTGTAATCTTAATAGGGTTTTTAATTGGTATCTTTTGTTATCTTAATTTCACTTTTTAATCTTAGTTTTTTGTAAACACTACGGTGTTCTTATTTGAATAAAACTATGTGTGTCTGTTTCGTGTGCTTTACTCCATTGCATCATATTATTATTTTATAAGAAATAAGTTTCGTTCGACTAATAGGCAACATAAATTATATAATTTACCATTATGTGAAACACAAGTTTTTGGGGCATTATAGTTATCACAATTATAAACCCTTTATTCTATTAAATGAGAACTGAAAGTATCGCTCATGTGGATGTGTGGACAACTACCTCTACATAGTGATACAATTAATTTTCCATCACAATATTTAATGAATAGTTATTATAATGTATTTAAAGATTATATCTAATATTTATGACATAATTATACTTCTCTAATTATCATATCATATCTACCTTCTTACCTTCCAATCTGTTGGAAAACGATAATGTCGCCCATGTGTACGTGTAAACAACCACCTCCATGAAGAGATGTGATTTGTTTTTCATTTATGTTTTACTTGGATGGTAATAAGAATATATTTAATGAATATATATGATATATATTATCTAAAATATATTTTTTAAAGGTGAATTATTATTTAATTTTTTTTGTTCCATCCATTGAAAAGTTGAAATAACATTCTTGTATACATATGACCTACGATCTCCATGAACAGTGTAATTCATTTTTCTATCTATTCTTTTTATAGTTGATTCATAATATGTATATAATTAATATATATAATATTTATATAATTATTAAAATTCTAAATATTATGGAACCAATATAAAAGTATAAGGACTATAAATACAAAATTAAAATTCACATAAAAAAGGAAACAGTTGACAACCTGAAATGTTGATTTTAATAAGGGGTTATTAATAAATGGGTGTTGAAATATTATAAGTGGATAATTTATGATATTTTAGGTATTTATTTAACTATATTATATAATTAAAATAAATTTAAATATATTATATATGATTTTAATCAATTTTCAAGAAATTCAAACTTGAATTCCAGGTTTTCTGTTATTGTCACCTTGTTTATAAGGATTGTTTATGATTAAGTATCAAATGATGAAATCTTATAATATAACACTAAAAAACATTATAAATTTTATTATCCTTTGGTTATTTATTTATAATACATGTTTTCTGTTTATTTTTCTCACTTTAATTACTAAATATATGAAAAGAAATTTTTTTAGGAAACCCAACTTTATTTATCTCTTTATTCGAAAAACCTTTTCCTTCAATATCCATTTTTTATAAAAATATTTTCAAGAATTTTTTTAATATAATCATATGATTATTTAAATTAATTTTAACACGTGATTTAATTTTTAAAAAATGGTTTAAAACTAATCATCGTTTTGTTTTTTGGAATGAGGGACTTTTTTACGTTTCTTACAAAAGTATGAAAGGAATAATTTATTTTAACTTATATGGCATGAATGGAATTTACCACCATCAAGACCACTCAATTATTTGAAGTTTTATTGAAAAAAATTAATGTTTATTTTCAAAGAAAAAATTTTCCTTAATATTTTGGAAATTTTTTGATTTTAAATAATTTATTACAAATTTAAAAGGGTATTTAGAAAATATTGAATCCTTTGATGTTACATGAGTTTTAATAGGGATGTGATCCAATGATAAAATTATATTAATTTATCTATATGTTTTATGATTATTATGATAATATTTTTATGAAACTCATAAATTTTCCATGGGTTATCCTATGATTAATTGATTAAATGTTTATGAAACCTATTTCTTTTACAGGGGTTATGATATGATTAAATGTTTATAATTACATTTATTTATCAAATTTATTGATATGATGAATATTTTATGATCTTATGAAACACCTATGTATGTTTTCATTATGTGATGGGTGGGATTAGAATTATTTATCCTTCCAATACATTGGGTATAGATGGATATCACATGAGATAAACTGGACTAGAATGGGGAGTGAACCTTGTTCAGTAAGAAACTTTATCCACTATGTTAATCTTAGGAGTGAACATTAATTACTATGATAGAATTTATAGTGGACCTAATCCACTTTGATAGTCTTGGAAGTGATCCTTGAATATTAAGGAAATATTTTTTTATTCTTATGTGTATGCCATAAATCTATGTCTTATGCGAGTGTTATGCTCACATGGATTATGTTCTTTGATACCATTATTATTCATGTCTTATGAACTGAAAATATTTATACCATGACTCATTATTGTGATCTATGATATGTAGATTATATTTTTCAAATTTTAAACACATATTCTCAAATCCTCATGTTTATGTTATGATTACGTTTTCATTGATATCTCCCAAGATTACCCTCACTAAGCATCAATCTCACTCTTTTTATGTTTCCCTTCCCCCTGTTATGAATAAATATTTTATGTATGAAATTTATAAGAGTAGTGATAGTTATGAATAGCTAAGAACAAAGTGGGTGATGATGTAGACTTAACATGAACTAGTTGTTTATATACCCAAGTTTCCAAAGGAACTAGGCCGATACAATTTTGGGGTGGATCATTATGTTATGTAATGAATATTTATCAAATAAGATGTAATATATATGTGTGAAAGGTATGGGTAACTATAAATGTGCTTCTTATAGGAGTGAAACATCAAATTATTGTCCAAGTGAATTATTATTTGGTTGTCATGATAATGCATTTGAATCTATTTCCTACTTCTGATCTCCTCTAGAAGACCCTTCAACCATACTAATTCCATCCTTTTATCCATGTATATATTATACTCAACTTATTTTATTAATAGTTAAGCTACTAGTTGAAACCATGACATCCATATCATGGAAGTGCCTCTAGAAATAAACACAAATCCAATAGTTCTCTTCCATTAATTCATATCTCCACTAAATTTAGCATCCAAAAACCATTGTAAGGGATCATCTATTCTAAAAATAAGTCCATGATCCATTGAACCCTTGAGATACTAAAATATCCTCTTAACTTTTTCTTAGTTCTTCTTTCCTTTATTTTACATAAATATGATAACCACATCTATCATTTTATCAATATCATGCCTTGTAAAAACCATGGAATAATTCTAGATTCATATAGTTAATTAATACATAACCTTCACTATATATTTATCCTTATAATACATTTTAGGTGTCTTATCCTTTTAAATTTTTATATTTATGATAAAGGGGTTTCTTGGGATCTTTGAACTTACCATTCTGAATCTCACCAACACTTTCCTAATATACTTTTACTGAGGTCAGATCAAATTTTTGGATCTCATGACTCTTCTAGTCCTAATCCCCAACATCTTCTTAGTGGAACCAAGATCATTCATCCAGAAACTTCAAAATAATTCACACTTCAACTATTCTATAAATTCCATCAAAGGTCCTACTATTATTAATTCATCTAAATATAGAATAAAAATGATGAAAATTCCATTTTTATACACCTTATTGTAATATAAATTATCAAAATTCCTCCATATGAACTTCTATTCTATTATAAAGTTATCAAAATTATGATTCCATTATCTTCGTACCAACTTAAGATAGTAAATACTCCACTTGAGTTTAGAAACCAATAACATAGTTTTTCCAATACAAAACCTCCTAGTTTCTATATATAGATTTCTTTCGCCAAATACTTATGAAGGAAAACTTTCTTAACATCATGTTTTTTATGAAACAAACTGTACATGGAAACTAGTCTTATCACAATATGAATAATTGTTTGTTTCATAACAGTATTAAAAATCTAAACAAAATACACTCCTTCTAATTATTATAACCCCTTCAAAAAAAACTATGCCTTGTACTATACTCTACCATTTGATTCTTCCTTCATACGATAAAACCATTAGTTCTTAAGTTCCATCTTCACTTTCAAATGTTCTATTAGCTCACATATATTGGAAACCTTCAAGGAATAAAACTCTCCCTTAATTTCTAACACCCACTATAACTAATCACTCTAAATTCTCTCATAAATAAGTATTTTAGGTTCCCCACCATCAATGAGAAGTAAAAAAGTGCATTTCAGAATCAATCCTCCACATTGGAATTCTGACCTTGGTAAAGTACCTCAACACCTAATGTTTATCACCTTCTAGACATCTCTATTTTTAAACTCTTCTTCAAGAATATTTTATCCTTGAGTATTATAGTACATTTATCCTTGGTAAATTTGGAACATGGTTAGAACTTTCCATTCTAGAACTTGGTTATACCTAAAAAATTGCATCTTCCATACTCCCTAAATAGCTTGACACCACTGAGCCTCTTCTCAACTAATCCTTGGCTTTCTTTATTTGATATTTTATACCAATAGAATATTTTACTAGATTCATATCATTCCACAAGACCTCATCACTAATGATGATATTCTAAACTATGATAAACATTCACTAACTATTATCCTAGAGTCTGAAATAAAATTTTTAGTCATCAAATATATTAAAGAAACATTTCTGGTACTTATATTTAAAATTTTCTCTATCCTATGAATTGATATGGTCATGCATGATACAAACAAAAATATTCAGATGAGTAATGTCTTCCATTCATCAGTTTCTAATATATCTATACACAATACCATTCTAATAAATCATTTTGTGTATAGAATTACCTATTCGGATTCTATTTATCCAACGGAATATCTAAAACTCCCTTTCTCTATACTCACCTGCTTTATCAGACTAAAGGAATTTTAGTTTCATTACAATCTCTTCTTCCACCATGGATCTCCATCTAATAAAATATTAGAAAAAATCATACTTGTGTTGGAGGAAAAACATCCACATATTCCATATATAATCATCAATAACATTAATGTAGTATAGTTAATCCACGTGATATTGAATCAATTTCAATATCCATATATTTATAATAATTTTCTCAATCTTCGGATTCTTTGGTTTCATTATATCTATATTTAATGAAACCTTTTGTTGTTTTCCTTCACTACTACCTTCACATATTATATACTCCATATGATCAAGATTTAGTAATGCTTTAGAATTAATGGTTCATAAACCATTCTCACTAATGGGACCATGATGTCATGTCACAAATTTGTTTTTAACGAATTTATTTCTATAGAATTCATGATAACTTATGAAACTCTAGTGTGGTATATTTCTCTATATTTACTCCTTGATCTACATCCATGGAACCTTGGGTGATTTTATATATATAATTTATAAATAAATTATATAATCTCACACTACTATGTTAATCAATGAAAATCATATTCTTTCCTAAACCTTTTATTTTTCAGATTCCATGAAAGTGCAATAAATATCAATTCTATAACAAACCATAACATTAAAAACCCGTAAAAATGAGTTTAATAGTATGGATTTCACATTTTTACATTCCTATTATATTTTAGGTTTATAGTTTTAGAGAATTATGATAAAAAAATTACATAAAAAATTCAAAACATCCACACATTGTATATTTCTTCCACAAAAATAGGGTATTATGTTTAGACCCTTGTTTAATTCAATACACTTTAGCTTTGTTTAAGACGAGTCTCCATAAAAGAAATATTTACTTTTCTAAAATTTATAATCCTTATTATATTCTATGAAAAACATTTTAAAATGTGGGATGATAATAAAACTCAATAAGGGATATAAAAATTAACTAATCTCATAAGTCCAGTAAAAAACATGAAACCCCACAAAGATGTTTACCTTTTTCACAATAAATCCTTGAGAATATAAATAAAATATTCCCACATGTAAAAAATCAATATTTTCTCAAATAAAACATTTGAAACCCATTATAATGTATAGGAAACCCTATTAATGTATCTCGGTGCATGTGATGAATAATGAAAACATTCATTTGAAAAAAACATTTCACCTTTAAACTTTCAATACCACATGAAATAAACATATTTCCATAAAAACCCTTTTATTAAAACAATAATATAGGTATATTAGATAATCATATTCATAAATTGTGTTCACTCTTGTTTAAACCATTCCAAAATAACTTATTCTCAATTAATTCTGTAGGATTAACGTATCCAATTATCTCCCTTATTTTACACCTTTAAAGACTAAATCATTACCCAATGTATTGAAGAGATATATCGGGATCACACATCATCATGAGCTATATCAGGTTCACTTATCATTATATATAATTCCAAAGTATGTTATCACATATAATAAATTTATAAGATTTCACATTGTTTCATAAAACCTTTGAAAAAATCAATTTAACTCATATTCAAAAACACTTTCAGTTGTCTCATAAAAATTAGAAGAAATTTTCATTTCCTTACAAAAACATTTTAAAGCTAAAAATTTCTAGAATATTGAGAAAAATATTTTTTAAATTTTTTTAGGGAAATTTTTAAATGAATATTCAAATAAAATAATCATCATGATAGTGGTACAATACATTCATTCAATAGATGATAAAAATTCATTCTTTTATACCTTGGAAAAAAGTGTCCAAATTGACCCATAAAGAAAATGTTAAAAAGATTCAATTTTAAAATTTTGTAAATAAATTTAAATGAATTTTAAATTTACCATTAAAAATATTTGAATAATAAATATAAATATTCAATAAATATTTAAAGTAACATGTATACGGAGGAGAAAGAGTTTAAAACATTTAAAATAGTGTTTTAAAGTAAATTCCCTTACCATAAGTATCGTCTTGCTTCATACATTCTATAAATCCTGAATAATAAAATTATGTTATTTTTAGACTTGATTAAAAAAAATCATGTTCATTCCATTATTATTATTCTCTTCATTTAACTTTTTCCATGTTTTATTTAGTTACTAAAATAGTTGAGTTAACTTGGATATTTTTGGGTCGTTCAGTTTATGACATCGAAATAACATCGATGTGATGAATATGGTCAAAATGGTTATGGTTCCATTAACTCCATATTCTTAAAAAAAATTAAATATCATATTTATACATTATTTATACTTTTAAAACCTTGCTTGTAAGGTAGTCATGAAAAATTAATCACGTTGTTGTTTCTTTTAGAAATGGGGATGACCTTGTTTGTTTAAGATTCAAACTTTCCAATCGGTTTCTAACGGGTTTATTCATCGAACTGGAAACATCCAATGATTCTATATCCATTTGGACCTGCTTTACAAAGGTAGGTGCCCATTAGTTGTAGACTAATGAGACTTAAGAATTTTCATTGGTCGAGAGGATGGGAGGTCATACTCATCACACCTTTTAGGGGGAATTATTGTCTACTCCGGGACTCTCTCATAGATTTGAGTTATGTTCGTGAATCCTTATTAATTTACCAAGCATGAAAATGAGTTTTTCCTTTAGAACTTGCAACCAATGATTGATATGTAGGGGATTTAGAGAATCTTTTATATTTATTTTAGGTTCTTCATCAATAGAGAATCATCCATATGAATTAGTGATTCTTTGTAAATGGTATCCTTTAATACATTATATAGAACTCTCTTGGTCATTATGATAACCATACTGGTTTTAACTCCACTTAGTGGGGCACTTGAAGTTTATTTTCATTCAGAAAGACGGGGATTATTTTAGATTTGGGATCGTACCTGAAGATGGGCAACCTACGTATCCTTGTTAGAAAAGGAATCAGAACCCACGCAGTTCGAGTAAATAAGTATGTGGTTTATGCATGATTAATGGCCCAAAGAGATATTTCATAATTACTTTTACACTCTAAGCTTATGTGAGTCATGCTTGATGTGAGAAACAAGAGGTATCAGTCAAATTTGAAGATTGTGCCATTAAATATGCAATCATAAGAAAGAATGTGGGGCTTACATTTGTATGACTGCCCAAGTAAATGAAGATTAAGATATAGTTTAGGAAAAATCCCAGGAGCAGGGTTCATAAAGGTATTTGTACTTTATGGATATTTGGGGTTTCAACCCGGGACTTACTCCTGAAAAGGAAGACAAAAATTTAAGAGGGACTTATGATTGGGTTTTATTCCTGAAAATGAAGCCTAGATCAAAAGAAATTAAGACATGGGCTTACTCCTAAGGAGGATGCCCAAAGTTAAAGGAAATTATGATTGGGGCTTACTCCTAAGGAGGATGCCCAGATTAAGGAACTTGGGGCTTACTCCTAAGGAGGAGGCCCAGGTTAAGGGAAATTATGACTTGGGATTACTCCTAAAAAGGAGGCCCAAGTTAATAGAAATTATGACTGGGGATTACTCATGAAAAGAAGGCCCAGGTTAAGGGGACTTGAGACTTGGGGCTTACTCCGGAGAAGGAGGCCCAAGTTAAGAGAAATTATGACTGGGGCTTACTCCTAAAAAGGAGGTCCAATTAAAGGGAACTTATAAACTGAGGCTTAATCCTGAGAAGGAGGACCAAACTTAAAGGAAATTATGATTAGGACTTACTCTTGAAAAGGAGGCCCAGGTTAAGAGAAATTATGATCGGGGCTTACTCCTGAGAAATAGGCCTAGGTTAAGGGGACTTGAGACTTGGGGCTTACTCCTAAGAAGGAGGCCCATGTTAAGAAAAATTATGACTGGGGCTTACTCCGGAGAAGGAGGCCCAAGTTAAGAGAAATTATGATCGGGGCTTACTCCTGAAAAGGAGGCCCAATTAAAGGGAACTTATAACCTGGGGAATAATCCTGGGAAGGAGACCCAAAGTTAAAGGAAATTATGATTAGGACTTGCTCCTAAAAAGGAGGCCCAGGTTAAGAGAAATTATGACTAGGGATTACTCATGAGAAAGAGGCCCAGGTTAAGGGGACTTGATACTTGGGGCTTACTCCTAAGAATGAGGCCCAAGTTAAGGGAAATTATGACTGGGGCTTACTCCTGAGAAGGAGGCCCAGGTTAAGGGGACTGGATACTTGGGGATTACTCCTGAGAAGGAGGCCCAAATAAAAATAACTTCTCAGAATTCCTTTTAGATAAGGAATAAAACAAAGGAACCATGCCACAAATGGATTTGAAGAGGGTTTTGAAGGATAAACATTGAAGAGGATAGGTGTATTTGAGGAAAGGAAGTGACTAGGAAGGAGGCACGCAAGTTCTGTTCTAGCGTGCAAGTCCTGGTTGCGCAAGTATACTTGTGGGACATGAGTTCACTTGGGCAATGAAGAACCTGTGAACTGATACTTGGGAAACTTTGAATTGGATCCCTTAGTATCATCTCTAGAGGATTTCAGATGGGTGGTGCACATGTTTCCTTGAGAGGGAAAGGTGGAGTGCAAGTATCATCACTTCCCTTAAGGGATGGACACTTTGGCACGCAAGTATTGATGAGTTCTAATACTTAGGCCTTATTCTTCCTCTTGAGAGCTTCCATTCTAGGTAAAGAATTACCTTATAAGTGTTTGAAATACTTCATACAGAGACTTGGGAAACCAGAGCTTGAATCTAAGTTTTGGATTTTTCATTTTTGAAATAGGGGGACCATAGGGGGTATTTATAGGCTACCTGAGTTTGGGAGAAAATTAAGGTTGGGCGCAAAAGTGACCTGCGTTCCATATATTTGGCGCACAAGTGACTTGCGTGCCCAAAGTATGGCACGCACGTGACCTGCGTGCCTTAGTCCAAAATGTCTACAGTAGTCGACTTTGTCAAATTTTTTACATTTCTTCAAAGGGTGACCCTCTTTTTTCTTAAGGTATTTCCCTTTTTCATTATTTTAACTCTATGATGGAACGGATCATCAACAAAAGTCCCCCCTCAGAGTTGGATCCAGAAAGAGGAAAGAGGATTTGACTCTGAGGTAAAGAAGAAACAAGAAATCTGGCAGTTTAAATTCATGCATGTTGGACTAAAAAAAGGATAATGTTTAAAGGTCAAATAGCTTTGACCGATTGGATTAAAATTGACTCAATTCCTTGATAATTTGTTTGAAAACATATTACCACATTCAAGTATGGGGGAAAGCATGTAAACTATGACCTAAGAAATTTTGAATCTGAGGGATGATATGAAAAAAAAGGGATCAAAGGAATTAGAGGAAGTATTTCCAAAGAGTGAACTTACAAATATTTTACAAACTCGTTAGGGGGTTGAATTATGAAGGGCCACATAAGGGAATTGGCTGCATAGTCAAATAAGAACATCTTTTGGCTGACAGGTTCGTTATGTAGACTACTTATGCAATGCCACCTAGGGTCACGTGCTGCATAGTCAGGAAAGATAACTCTTAGAAATTTCACTTTTATATTGCTAAAAAGCCCATGGAAGTTTATGGAGATTCAAATTTTCCAAAGCAAAGAGTTTGTTGTATGGATAGGGGTACTTGAATATAGAGAGGATAGTCCCTATCAATATTGTCAAAGAATTGAATGAATTTCACTCCAATGAAGGTCTGGCCCAAACGTAGGGAAGGGAAATATAAACCATAAACTTGAATACTTTCAGATCATGAAAAAACGTATGGGAAAAATATGTTAAGGATGGATATTTTTTGCGGATCCCTACATATTTTCGTTAAGACCAATTAGGAAAAAATAGCTTTTCCTCCTAAGAATTAAATTACCACTATTTAACAAACCCATTAGGGGGTTGAATTATGCAGGGCCATTTAAGGGAATTGGCTGCATATTCAAATAATAGTATCTTTTGTCTGATAGGTTTGTTATGTAGACTACTTATTCAAGGCTTCCTAAGGGCATGTGTTGCATAGTCAGGCCAAAGAATTCCTGGGTATCAAACATTTTGTGACCAGAAGTCAAGAAAAGGGTTATGGAAATCTGGAAGTATTTAAGGTTAGGAGTATGACACATAAAAATAGGCATTTTCCAATGCATGAAGGAGATACACAGACCAATGCTAACCATAATCATGTTGTGGCTGGGTCTTAAATTGAGATGTTGGACTTCACTACGTATCCCTTAAATATTAGAATCAAGTCATACGTAGTTCTTGAAATATAGTTTAATGTCATATAGGATGAGATTGTAGGAGATCTTAGTTTAGGGTCATAGATCTCAGAACATAATGAGGAATACACATTGTGTGTTTTATAAACCTGATGTGAATGAAGACCAGGGTTTTCATACCACATTCATGTTTTCACAGGGGGACTTTTCAGCCAAGGGACTAAAATTGGAATTTGGGGTTAGGCCCAAAGACTTGGGGCTGGATTCGAGGGATGCTCGAATGTTCCTACGTATCCCATAAGGTTGGGAATGAAGCCATACATAGTTCTTGAAATATCCTCTGTACATATTTGGTTCGTACCAGTGAAGGTTGAAAGGGGACTTTAGTGCAATGATGGTTTGACCCAAGATAAAAAGTTCGGGCATTACCATGTATGCATGTAGTCTTTGAAATATGACATGATTGGAGATCAATGTCAATGATGATTTCCTCTCAGGCAATGGACAATGGTGGATTGTATAGTTTAACAACATATAGAAAGGACGATGGTGCTGCACAGTTTAGTGTCATGTAGCAGGGACAAAAGGGACGTACATAGTTTAATGTCATGTGGGATGAAGGTGAACCAACGTGAAGAGATTGGTTTTGGGCTGCTTCACGGATCAACATTGTATGATACGGAAGTGAACCAACGTGAAGAGATTGGTTTTAGGCTACTTCACAGATCAACATCATATGAGACAGAGGTGAACCGACATGAAGAGATTGGTTTTGGGCTTGAACCTTGGGAGGTTGCCTACGTACCCAGCCTAGAAGGCAAGGATCAAAGTTTTCCTAGTTTGATTAAGAATGAATTGGTGATCAAGTTGTACTTGATGACAACCCGAAGATGATGTTGGGACTTACGCGTGGTTAGTGGCCCAGAGAGGGTGTTATGGTCGAAGCTTACTCTAAGATCATGTGATTCATACTCAGTGTGAGAAACAAGAGGTAACAAAAACCCTAAAGATTCATAGTTTAATGTCATGTTAGACGATAGGGTGTTGTACAGTTTAGCATCATGTAGCTAGGACGTATTGTAGTTTAGCATCTTGTAGGACATGTACATAGTTTAACATCATGTAGGACAAAAGGGACATAGTTTAACATCATGTTGGATGATAAAGGTACCATGTAGTTTAAAGTCTTGCAGTAAGGAGTATGGGGACTATGCAGTTTAAATTCTTGCAGTAAGGACTAAAGGGACTGTGCAGTTTAAAGTCTTGTAGTAAGGACTATGGGGGATGTGCAGTTTAAAGGCTTGCACTAAGGACTATGGGGACTATGTAGTTTAAAGTCTTGCAGTAAAGACTAAATGGACTGTGAAGTTTAAAGTCTTGCAATAAGGACTATGGGGACTGTACAGTTTAAAGTCTTTCAGTAAGGACTATAGGGACTATGCAGTTTAAAGTCTTGCAGTAAGGAATATGGGGACTATGTAGTTAAAAGTCTTGCAGTAAGGACTATGGGGACTGTGCAGTTTAAAGTTTTGCAGCAAGGACTATGGGATCATGCAGTTTAAAGTCTTGTAGTAAGGACTATGGGTACTGTAAAGTTTAAAGTCTTGCAGTCAGGACTAAAGGGTGTATTTGTGTTACAAAAAATACTTCTTTAGAAATCTGGCATTGGTTGGAGTCGTGATGAGTTATCTATCCATTGAGATTAAATAATAATCTCCATTGGAGTAGACCTTATGTATTGAGTAAGGACCTTCCCACTTTGACTCAAGCTTTGGAGGTTTCTTTCCTGGTATCATTGGAGTTCTGAGGACCAATACCAATTCTCCTTGAATGAATGAACGAAGATGAACTTTTTTGTTGAAAAACCATGCTATTCGATTCTGATAGAATTTCTAGTGGTGCAGGGTGCACAATCTTTTTTCATCTAATCATTCCAATTCATCCAATCACTTTTGAGATTGTTCATTGGTCTCTCTTGTCATTTTTTAAATGGTTGTGTTGTTCATAATAATTCAATCATTCTGGATTTCATTTTGTTACAATATTTCCTTGGTCCGGTTCCTCTTGTTTGGAATTAGAGAATTTGACTCCTTGGTCCAGTAGTCAGTGTTCTTAATTATCTATTAAGTTTAGTCCATTATTTGAATCGGTGAAATATTTCCAATGGTCATGGATGTTTTCACCGTTACTACTCTTTTGTATCACTGAGAATTCTTCCCTTGGTCCGTCTCAGAATTCTTAGTTATATTTGACAGTGAATTAAGAAGAGTAAGATTAATTAAAACAAGAAAACACAACTATATAAAACAACACAAAAATTATGATCCCTTCATCCATAGCCCCAACACGATGGGTTTAGTTACACATAGAAAGCATGAGAGAAACGACACACGTGATACCTGACAGATTCATCATGTAAGCGTTGAGGTAAGGTGTCGGAAGGCGGAGTAGTGGAACTATGGCACCACGGTGGCTCGAGAATGGTAGAATCAGAGCTTCTTCTCTCCTCCTATGGTTTTGAACTCCAAAATGCAAAGTCCAAGGCCTAGTTTTATAGAAAAATAAAGTACACGACGTGTATAGAAAGTACACGTCGTGTACTGCCGTAAACGCGTTTTGGCGCCCATTTTTCTCCGCTGGCAGGTGGCCTAACACCCCGTCTTTGACTTTTGAACACGGTGCCACCGGATAGTTGAGTGTACACGGCATGTAGCACCATCATACATGGCGTGTAGTGTAAAAAAGTTTCCACCAATAGCTTCTAGAATAGCAGACACGACGTGTAAAAATGGAACACACTGTGTCTCCTTCAACGGCCACATAGGCGTGTGGACTCTTCTTCGGCAACAACCGCTTCTAGAATGTAGTACACAGAATGTAGCGTCGCCACACACAGCGTGTATCTCCTTCCTAGTGACATGGGCGTGTACTCCCTCCTTTGGTTCATGTCCCTGTCTAGATGTACACGGCGTGTATAAAAGTACACGTTGTGTAGTTTCAAAATTTTCACAGACTTCCCTTGATTCGTGTATTTAGCCATAAATCTCCTGAAAGAAAATAGAATCACCAAAATCAAAGAATATGTTCATGAAACAACAAATATTTTCTGAAAACATGTTTTTATCTTTAATTATATATATAGAAATGTATACACAAATTGGGTGCATCAAATTCCCCCACACTTAGTCATTTGCTTGCCCTCAAGCAAAATCTCAACATCTAATTAAAAGAGACTATACTTTAAAAAGGAAGGAATTTAATTAATCAAACGTATAACTGATAATGTTTCTGAGGAAAAATTCTAAAAGGAATAAAAAAATTCAATTCATAAGATATTAAAATCATGCCTCATATATAATGCAATTAACTACTCTCATCCTCATTCAACACATTTTTCAACCTTTCAAAAATAAGCATGCCACTTGATGTTTTACCTTACCAGTTAAAATCACATTCCACACTCAAGATGTTTTTATTCAAAGTTATGCTCAATATAAGGTATATACACTCTATCAATAGGTTTGCAAGATGCCTTGTTCTCTACTTCAGAAAAATTGAATTACAAAAAACATGAGGGCTTTATCAATAAGGTTCAGATGTCTCTGTGGCTAAGGGTTGGTAGGTTCAGATGTGAAAATAAATTCTAAGGCTTGAAAAAGGAAGGATAATTTATTTAAACAAAATTTCATGATATTCAAAGTAAAGCTCACTGAAAATGATTCCTTCACAAGCTCAGTCAAATGCTTTTGTAATCATCACAATCTTCCTTAGGCAAGTAGGGTTCAGGAGAAAATAAGCATAATGTCCCTTTTTTGTTTGTTTGTTTTTTTTATATATATATAAAAACACAAGGGAAACAATTATGAATACAATGAGTAGATTTTTGGAACCCATTCTTCCCCAAATAATCAAGAGGCACTCCCCCACACTTTATTTCATGGTTGTGCACAAAAATATGCCTTGTATTGGCAACTCCCTCTTTAAAGTTCAAATGAATAATCGTGAAAAGTTTAAAAATAAATAGGGTAGGAAGGGAAATAGGTTTCTAATGTGGCTTCCTATAAAAGTTGTTCATGGCTTCTATGGGATTAACGAAGATTAAATGTAGGGTAGGTCTCAAGATAAAGGGGTGAAAACAATCTAATGCCTCAATCATTTTAATGTAATTCAAAAATTTCTTCATGTTTTGAAAAGAAAACTTGAAAATTCTGGTAGTGATGCATATCCTAAGAATCTCTCAGGAAAGAGGGTATTATAAAAGAAATACGAAAAAGGGTTTAGAATACCTCTCAGGAGTGGAAAAATAATAAATGGACAATCAGGTCATGACATGCATATAAATGATTAGCCTAATCAATGTAATTAATCAAGGATGAAAAGCTGCAATTGAAACTATATCAGTAGTCATTTTAAAATACTTAAAAACTAAAATAAGCATGCAACCTTTCCAAAAGTTCCTACTGATAACTCTAGCATTTATAATAATGATTAACCAAAATTGCTTTATATTTTCAAATATAGAATCTAATAATGATGTCTCCTAGATTAATTTAAGGGAAAAGACTAAGGTGAAAGAGATAGATGCTCCCCCACACTTAATACTGCACATGGTCCACCAAGTGCAATACTAAGGTAAAGGGTGGGAAAGGGGGTGATATGGGGGAGAAAATGAGGGAAAGCAATGGAAGAAGTAAATCCCAAAAGAGAGATAACAGAAATGGAAAAATACTCCCCTCGCGAAAATTGATGCCCAAGGTGCTTCATGATACCTGTGACTGGCGAGGAAAAAGAGAACTACAAACATGCATAACATCACGGCATAGAAAATGAAAAAAGAGATATATAAGATAAAGAGAAATTTCACTATCATGGGGTCGCCTCAGGGGAGGAATCATCCTATATAGAATCGACCAGTAGAGACGGTGCAGGAGACTTGGAAGCAGGAGGCTCAGACTCTGCATCGAGAAGGGGAGATGAAGAAGTAGGAGCCGCAGGGGATGGACTCAGGGCAGGAAGCTCAGCAGCAGGCCCTGGCCTAGCAGAAGTGGTAGCAGAAGGGTGCACCGTAGTCAGTAGAACAGAATTTGTGGCCTGCATAGGAGATGACAGTGGAGCAGCAGCAGAAGGGCCAGGAACGGAAGCAGAGGCCGGTGGCGGAGGCAGTGGAACACCAAGATGCTGAGCAATATGCGCCAACAGATGCTCCATGCGGTCCTAGCGGTTGTCCAGACCAATCAAATGGCGTGCAATGGTGTCCTAGCAGCCAATGATACGAACGAACTGCTTCTCCATCTGAACTTGGCAGTTGTCCATGCCAACCAAGACCTGCTCCATCGCGGCTAGGCGGTGGGAAAGGGAAAGATCGACCGAGGTCACGGGTGTAGGTGGGATGGGTGATGGGGTAGAATAAGGAAAGTCAGAAGAAGTGGGGTCAGTAGGAGGTGGGTGAGGTGGAGAAGCTAGAGGGGGTGGGGAAGGAGAAGCAGGGGCATCAGCTGGGGTAGGGAGGTCAGTGGGTGGCTGGGCTCGAGCGTGAGCAAGGATGTAGCCACCCCCTCCTTCCGGACCAATCCCATGCGAATGAGCATGAGAAATTCCATCCACTCGGGTGAATCTAACAAGTCATGAGGTAATGAAGTCTTGAATACCCCTAGGTGGGGGGAAAGACAGGTGGTGTAAAATCCGTCATTCAGGTTGCCTTGACGGCCAGTAATCATGGAGTGGAAATAGGAGGCGGCGAGATAGGGGAGGTCCTGGTAGTCGTGCCGAATTACATAGGTAAGAAGCTCCATGTCACGGCCGGTCATGACCCCCATATCCTCATGGCGGGGGAAGAGAATGGCGCTGAAGCACCGGTGGGAGAAGTGAAGGATGGGGTCGGATATAAGAGTGCTCTTCTGGGAAGTGGGGGAGTATCGGTGGTCAGGCCCAGAAATCTCCCGCCACATGGCAATGAGGTCAAAGTGATCGGGTCGGGACAAGGTAGAAACGGGGGGTGGGGTGATAGGATGGGGGTAGAAGCCACACCCTCGGCCAAACTCTGTCATGGTAAGAGAAAATTGTCGGCCTCCTAGCCAGAATCGAACTACGGGTACCGCATCGCCAGGTGTCTCCCGGTACTCCGCTCCATCAAACTCAAATGAGGCTGAAAACTCCAAAAATAAATCACGGAACATAGGAGTGTTGACCTCGAAAATATCGAGGAGTGAGGTGTGCCTGAGAAGCGCCTCCAACTCCTCCCAAATACCGAGCTGCTGCGAAACGCTACTGTCGAGGTATCGGCCACTCAATGGGATCAGCCGACGAGAGAAGCGCCGGACCCTGTCGTATGATAGATCAGTGACCAGGAATACTGTGCAAGGATAAGGAGCACCTGCAGGTCCCGGCCCAGGTGCCGGTACAGCAGCAGCGGCAGGCTCTTGAGGTGGATCCGCCGAAGTAGAGGGTGGCTCGGTGGAAGGTGTGCTCGAAGAGGGACCAACTGCTGATGAAGAAAGCGTAGGGAAAGGGGTAGCCAGTGTAACAGAAGTAGGCCTGGCCTCTGCTAAGGGAGTGAGTGGCAGCAAAATGGCCAATAGAGGGAGCTCAAAGACTAGAGTGTCAGGGTCTGGCTGCGTAGGTGGTCGGAGTCGGATCCGACGATAGTTGGGCCCCTAGCCCTCAGCGGCGGAGGTTGGCCGCTTCCCTCAGGAAGGATCGTGATCAGCCATATCCTGAAATAGAAAGAAAAAGAAAAAAAAATAAAAAGAAAAAGGAAAGAAAACAAAACAAAGAAAATGTGAGAAAACTGGAAAATAAAAGTACACGGCGTGTACTCCAGAGTACACGGCGTGTAGTAAAAAATGTAGAGTATCTCGTGTTCTATGGATAGACATGCCGAGGGTGAAAATAGACCATGTAAAAGTACACGGCATGTACCGAACATACACGTTGTGTTTAACCAAAGTGTAGGTTGGGCGTGTGTTACAAATGACACGGCCATGTTTTTATCAGTTTGAAGAAAACAATACACACCGTGTAGGTACAGGACACGGCGTGTAATGCACACGAAGAACATGGCCGTGTAGAGGGTGAGACACGGGCCGGCTAAAGATACAAAAGACACGGCGTGTACCGAACATACACTCCGTGTTCTGAAACATGGGGTGACAGGATGTGTTATGTGCCACACACAGAGGGGCCAAAGGAAATGGTATACATAGCGTGTACCAAAAACACACACACCGTGTACATGAAAATGGTGTGTGAGGCCGTGTGCAAATTTGTACTCGTGCACGATGAAAAGGACACGGTGTGTACCGAACATACACACCGTGTATATTCAAATTTCGAAATATTTTGTGTGTGGCTGTGTACCGAAGTACACGGTGTGTGTTCTTCATTTCGTGGTCGTGTACTGGAGGAAGCCGAACGGTCGACCGATCTGAAAAAACAACCTAAAGAAGTCTAAAATTTTAAAATAGAGGGTGTAGAATGGCATACCTTGACCGAGGATCACAATGTGAAAGAAATCAGAGCTTGAAACGCACCAAATCGATAGATCTGGAAAATGGGGGTGCAAGTGGCGTTCGGGAGAGTAAAACTGGAAGAGGGGAGGAAATGGGGAGGCCGTGTGACACGGGCTCAAGTCAGGTGGCCCGCGGTCTATATAGGCGAGGTACACAGCGTGTATATTTGGACTACATGCCGTGTATTCCATTTTTTTGAATTATATAAATAAATATAATTATTGTAGTAAACTATATAATAATTATTATTAATAATTAAAATAAAATAGATATATCTACAAATTCTATTATAAATAAACATATATAAGACTTATATCGAGAAATACATGCCATGTATTTTAAAATTAGAAAAAGAGTAGTACAACCTTTGGTCCGGTGCTTGGGGCAGGATTCGAACCGGCAATCGGCCGTTCTGAATGAAAGCTCTCAACCATTGGAGCAAAGGTTGTTCTGCTGTTCATATTTATTTTATATATATGTTTATTCTATATGGACTATACACATGGAAAGAAAGAAAATCACAGCGTGTGGTTTTTATTTAGGAAAGGATGGGGATGAAGCGGGGAGATTAGCGCGATTCAAAACTGGGTCTTTTGAACCTGGTTCCGAGACTTTGCCAATTCTCCAACTTCACCTGCATGTAATTTTTTTATTTTAAAAAAGTTTTTAATTTATATTTGAAAAATTATGGCGCACACGGTGTATATCAGAGTACACGTCGTGTGGTTTTATTAAAAGAACAAATGATGGAAATGGGATGGTTGTCTTCGTTTGAACCTGGGTCTTTTGAAACCGGATTACGATTCTAGTAAACCGGTCCATCCCCATCATGGGTTTTATTAAACACATTTATATATATATATGGAAAATACCACACACGCTGTGTAAAAAAAAGGAGGAACCCCATGGCAAAGGTAGGTCAGGAGGATTCGAACCGGGGACAGCTTGAATAAACTCCAGTGACTTTACCATCGACATCGGCATCATCCCTAGTTATTTATTTGTTATCCTATAGATTTTTACTATTAAGATTATAAATTAAAAAGATAAGTACATGTCATGTATATTATTGGGACATGGAGTGTAACCTCTGGGTTGCCTCCCAGGAAGCGCCTTTGTTTTAGGTCATTGGATCGACCTCTTACCTTGCTTACCTGATATTTATGGTGGATAATGGTCCCAATAGTGGCTGCCCTGGCCATCTAGGAGTTGCAAGTTCTCTGGCTCTTCTTCCATAGGAAAGTATGGAATGTTAAAGTTATCAGAAATATAGGAACATACCAGATCATCCACCAGGCGATCGTCCATGGTATTTATTGCAGAACAATCCTCTTGATCGGACGATGATGCCTGCTTGATGGCTTTGAGAACATTGTATAAGACTCTCTCGTCTCCTACCCAGAAAATCATCTCTCCTTGGTGCACATCAATGAGTGCCTTCCCAGTGGCTAGGAAAGGTCTTCCAAATATAAGTGGTGCCTCCGGATCATCCCCCATGTCGAGGATGATGAAATCTACTAGGAGGATCAATCATCCCACCTTCACCAGTACATCTTTAAGTATCCCCTTTGGATACATAATGGATCGATCAGCAAGTTGAAGGGCTACTCGGGTTGGTTTCAAATCATGGAGCCTGAGCTTTTGGAAAATTCTAAATGGCATGAGGTTGACACTTTCTCCCAAGTTGCATAGAGATTTTCCAAAGTCACAGGGTCTAATTGTGAATGGAATAGTAAAACTACCTGGATCTTGGAGCTTTGGAGGAATGTAATGTTGGAAAACCACGGAGCACTCCTTTGTTAGTGCAATAACGCCCAAATATTCCATCTTACTCTTATTCGATAGGATTTAATTTATGAATTTGGTGTATGTAGGCATTTGTGTCAGGGCCTCCACAAATGGTATATTGATGTGGAGGTTCCGGAACACCTCCCTGAATTTGATTAACTAGTGGTCCAGCTTCCTCTACTTCAATCTCTCTAGGAAAGGTAATGCAGGAAAAAATGGTTTGAAGACTTCTTTTCCCTTTCCTATTTGAGCCTCTAGTGATGGTTCTTCAGATGAAGAGGGATCTGAAACTGAACCTTCATTATCAATAGGGGATGGAGGTGCAGTTGACTGGTGGGTTGGTTCCTTCTTTGGAAACGCTTTTCCGCTACGCAAGGTGATAGCATTGGCCTCCTCCCATGGGTTCTTCTCAGTGTTTCTTAGTAGTGTACCGGGTTGCCTCCCTGATAGCTGGTTTGATATCTAGAAAATTTGATTCTAGAGGCTTCGTATGGAAGCCTCCTGGTTCTGGAATTTCGTTTCAGCAGTTGATATAAATTTATTCATCAGGTCCTCTAACATTGATGTGTTCTCTTGCTGAGATGACTGGTCAGGTGGTGGAGGTGGTTGTTGCCTTTGTTGCTGCGGGTGAGGGTTCTGGTACCCTTACTGCTGATAGGAACCTTGCTGGAACTGGTGTCTCGGAAACTGATTCTAGTACGAAGGTTGATTGTAGTCGGGCGGTCGTTGGGGCAGAGGATTCTGCTGTTGTTGGCCCCAGCCTGTGTTCTGATTATCTCGCCATGCCGGGTTTTGGTACCGTTGGTATTGATTCGACCCTCAATTTTGAGCAACAAATCTCACCTCGCTTGTTGAAGGGTCAGATGGAAGTCTCATGCATTCTCCCAGATTGTGGTTGTCACCACAGTCACCGCATGCTGGATGGTTCACCGCATGAACTTGAGATGCTCCTTTGAGATTCAATGCGTCAATTTTCTTGGACACATCGTCCAACTAAGCATCTAACATAGTGGTAGCATCAATATTGTGTATACCTCACTTTTGAGTCCCCCTCTCGGAGTGCCACTAGAAGCTGTTGGCTGACATGTCTTCCAGTAGTTCGAATAGTTCTTCGGGGGATTTCTGTATCACCATACCTCCAACAGCAGCATCCACTACGAACTTGGTATTCATTGTAAGTCCTCCATAGAAGGTATGGACTTGCATCCAGATTGGGAGTCCATGGTGGGGGCATTTTCATAGCATCTCCTTGAAGCGTTCCCAGGACTCGTACAACGACTCAGAGTCGTGATGCTGGAAATTGTGATTCTCGTTCTAGAGTGTCACCGTCTTTGATGGTGGAAAGTATTTGGACACGAACGCCTGGGCTAGCTCCTCCCAGGTGATGATAGATCGTTGCGGCAGCCCCTTGATCCAGTCTTTTGCCTTGTCCCATAGAGAAAAGGGGAATAGTTGAAGACGGATAGCGTCTTCGGACATGCCGGTGTACCGAAAGGTTTCGCAGATCTCCAGAAAGTTGGAGAGATGGGCGTTCGGGTCCTCGCTGGCCATGCCTCCAAATTAGACTGTGTTATGGATCAGCGGCATGATAGCAGGCTTGATCTCGATGTGTGGAGCCTGGATCGGGGGACGGACGATGCCTGTATCAGCTCCTTGGATTGATGGATGCCCGTACTCCATAAGGGTACGTCTTGGAGGTTGTTGCTGAAGGGGTGGAGCTTGCATGAACTGCTCCTGAGGGGTAAAGTATGGTCGTGGGAAGAGTTGTTGCGGCAGCCATTGGTAATCCCTTGGGAGGAATTCCATGACTGCTCCAGGAGCCTGCTCCGGTAGACCAGCAGTGGGAGGCTGCTGATCCTGGTACTGCTGACCAGCCATAGTATCCACGGCTGGTGCTCCCTCTTCCTTGTTCGCCATGGGTTGTGTTTGCTAGTTGTGAGTTTCTGTCCGTGTACGCCGATGACGAAGCATGGTCCGTTCGATCTCCGGGTCAAGCAGAACTAATTCTGAAGACTCGGCACTTCTGGATCGTGTAAGACGTCTAAACATACACTTTAAGCTTCTGCACAATCACAACACAAATACCAGGCGTAATAAGGGAAAAATAAAAGAGAAAATTTGAAATGGGATTAAAAAAGAGATTTTTTATAATTTTTTATTTTTATTTTCACTTAAATAAATTATTAACACAATTTAAATCTTATCACTAAAACCAAAGATGTTCCCCGGCAACGGCACCAAAATTTGTTCTCACTTGTCGTTGACTGAAGTTATATGCGTCTCAAATTAATTACCCATTCTTATAACTTTATTATATCATAAGTTTGGGGCCGATCCACAGGGAACTATGGTATGCATGAATTCAATTTAGTTAATACTTAACTAGGTGAAGTATGCAGAATTTAGAGTTGATTGGTTTGATTTTGGTTTTGAATTAAGGCTATATTGTTTTACATTGAAGAAATTATTAATAGTTTTAAAGAAAACAACAAGTGGATTTAAAATAGTTTTAAATGAGAATAAAGGATGCATCGGGGCTATGGTGATTAAGGAGTTCTTATGCAGGTTGTTTAAATGGTTGTTTTGTTCATAATAATTCAATCATTCTGGATTTCGTTTTGTTAAAAGATTTCCTTGGTCCGGTTCCTCTTGTTTGGAATTAGATCAGTTGACTCTTTAGTCCGTTATTCAGTGTTCTTAATTCTTTATTAAGTTTAGTCCATTATTTGAATCGGTGAATTCTTTCCAATGGTCATGGATGTTTTCACCGTTACTTCTCTTTTGTATCGCTGAGAATTCTTCCCTTGGTCTGGCTCAGAATTCTCAGTTATATTTGACAGTGAATTAAGAAGAGTAAGATGAATTACAACGAGCAAACACAACTATATAAAACAACACAAAAATTATGATCCCTTCATCTACAACCCCAACACGAGGGTTTTAGTTACACATAGAAAATAGGAGAGAAATGACACATGTGATACCTGACGGATTCATCGTGTAAGCATTGAGGTAAGGTGTCAGAAGGCAGAGTAGTGGAACTATGGCACCATGGTGGCTCAGGAATGGTAGCAGTAGAGCTTCTTCTCTCCTCTAATGGATTTTAACTCCAAAATTTGAAGGCCAAGGCCTCTTTTTATAGAAAAATAAAGTACATGACATGTATAGAAAGTACATGTCGTGTACTTTCGTCGACGCGTTTTGGCGCCCATTTTTCTCCGCTGGCAGGTGGCCTAACACGCCATCTTTGACTTTTGAACACGGCGCCACCTGATAGTTGAGTGTACACAGCATGTAGCGCCGCCATACACGGCATGTAGTGTAAAAATGTTACCACCAATCTCTTCTAGAATATCAGACATGGTGTGTAAAAATGGAACACGTCGTGTCTCCTTCAACGGCCACATGGGCGTGTGGACTCTTCTTCAGCAACAACCGCTTCTAGAATGTAGTACACGGCGTGTAGCGCCACCACACATGGTGTTTATCTTCTTCCTGGTGACATGTTCATGTACTCCCTCCTTCGGTATGTGTCCCTATCTGGATGTACACGGCGTGTATAAAATTACACGTCGTCTAGTTTCAAAATTTTCACAGACTTCCCTTGATTTGTGTATTTAGCCATAAATCTTCTGAAAGAAAACAGAATCACCAAAATCAAATAATATGTTCATGAAACAACAAATATTTTCTGAAAACATGTTTTTATCTTTAATTATATATATGGAAATGTATACACAAATTGGGTGCATCATTCATCTATAGATGACTGATCACAAATGGATACTCTGAGTGAGGGTAATTGAACCTCAATGGGCAAGACTGCTTCCATTCCATATACCAATGAATATGGAGTTGACCGTGTAGCAGTGCGGGTGGTGGTCCAATAAGCCCATAAAGCATGAAAAATTTTATCAGGCCATGATTTATTATCTTCATCCACCATATTTTTTAGTATGTTTTAAAGAGTCTTATTGAAGGCTTCTATTTGGCCATTGGCCGCTGCATGATATCGAGATGAATGGTTGGATTTAATTTTGTATTCTTGATACAACTGCCTTACCTCGGATGAACAGAACTTGGTACCATTTTCCATCAATATGGCATGAGGGACACCAAATATGGTAATGATGTTAGACTTGATGAATCTAACAATGATTTTAGAACTAACTTCTTTGAGAGGTATTACCTCTGCCCATTTGGAAAAGAAATCAGTAGTAGTAAGAATATACTTAAATTGCTTGGATGTAGCCGAAGGGTAAGGTCCTACTACATCCATTCCCCATGTGGAAAATGGCCATGAGTATTTAGCTGTATGAAGAAACTCTGGGGGTTAATGAATGAAATTAGTATATACTTTGAAAGAATGAAACTTCTTAATGAAATCAACACAATATTGTATCATTGAAGGCCAGAAGTATCCAAGTCTTTGAATTTAATTAGACAGTCTATGTCTAGACTGGTGGGCACCACAGACTCCTGTATGTACTTCTTTCATGACATACATTGTATCTTCACCATCAATACATCTGAAGAGAATTCCATCAAAACCTCACTTGTAGAGAATTTTTTCTAGGTGATCTTGGCTATTATAAAGAGTAAAATTGACCACACATCGCCGAACTTGTTATTTACCAGCTCTATTAGGTGGGAGTGTTCCATTTTGAAGGTATTCCCTGATAGGTATCATTCATCATGTAGTATGACCATATGGTTCAGAAATGGGACTAATTTCATTGATTTCCTCTATTCTGATATGAACATATGGTGAAACTGTACGACGGTGGGAAATACTGATGATTGTTTCGTCCCGATTTGGATCTTCCAGAGTTGTGGCTACATTAGCCAGTGCATCAGCTTGAGCATTTTTTGATCATGAGACATAAGAAAATGTCGGTTCTGAAGGAAATTCCACCATTAAATCTCTGACATAATCATAAAAAGGGATTAACTCTTCTTTTCTGATGGCATAGTCCCCATTGACTTGTTTGATTACCAAGTTTGAATAACCTTTTACCTTTAAGTGATTCACCTTTGCCTGAGGTTCCAAATCCAATCCTATGATGAGAGCTTGATATTATGCTTCATTGTTTGTACCGACTTCCAACAATTAGAAGGAATAGGGTTTCACTTCCTTTTCTAGGGAAATAAGTACAATTCCTAACCCAACTTTCTTGAATTTAGGATCTTCCATTTTCTTCCCTGTTGGACTTTTGGAAGCACCATCAAAGTACATTTCTCATGTTTGAAGATTATCTTGAATAGATAAGACTTCTTCATCAGGAAGTTCAATATCTAAAGATGTATCTTCTACTAAAGGGTTTTCAGCAAGAAAATCAGCTAGCACATGGCCCTTTATTGCCTTCTGAGACACATACTAGATATCAAACTGCTGCAAAATAACTGCCCACCTTGCCAAAAGTCCTATAAGAACTGGATGAATAAGGATAAATTTGAGCGGTTTATTGCGAGATACCAATTGGACCTCATGATGTTTTAGGTAGTGTCTCAATTTTTGAACTGCAAAGATTAATGCTAGGCAGAAATTTTCAATATTTGAATATTGATTTTCTGCCTCAAGCATAGTCCGACTGAGATAATAAAGGTTGTTTTTATTCCCAACATCATTATTTTGGGCAAGGAAGGCACCCAATGATCGCTCTAAAGCTATTACATAAAGAATAAGTGGTCTTTCTTCAACAGGTGGAATTAATACCAGTGGAATCAATAGATATTTCTTGAGAATATTGAATGCTTCTTGACATTCTTAAGTCCACGGGTAAGTGACTCCCTTCTTCATTAATTTGGTGAAGGGTAAACATTTGTCTGTCAGATTGGTGATGAAACGCCAAATATAAGCCAAGTTTCCTTGAAGTCCTCTTAATTCATTAAAATTTTGAGGAGGTGACATACCAAGGATTGATTTTGTCTTCTTAGGATAAAATTTTATACCACGATGGTGTACAACAAAGCGGAGAAATTTTCCTGAGGTTTCCCAAAAAGCACATTTAAAGAGGTTCATCTTTAAATTGTGTTGTCGAAGTTTGTGGAATATGATTTCCAAATCAGCCAAGTGATTAGAACGTTTTCTGGATTTAACCACCAAATCATCCACATAACGTTCAAGAAATTTCCCTAAAAAGGGTTTGAAGATACGGTGCATGGCACGTTGATAAGTTGCACCTTCATTCTTCAGGCCAAAGGGGATTACCCAATAACAAAACACACCTTGAGGGGCTATGAAGGCTGTAGATTCTTCATCTTCTAGAGCCATTTGTATTTTATTATACCCAGAATATCCGTCCATTATGGAAAGTGCTTCATAGCCAGTTGTTGCATCAATTAAGAGTTCTGTGATCGGAACTGGAAAATCATCCTTGTGACAATGCCGATTAAGATCTCTGAAATCAATGAAAACTCTAATTTGACTATTCTTATTTTTCACAGGGACAATATTATACATCCATTTGGGATATTTAACTTCTCTGATGAAGTTATCCTTGATAATCTTATCCACTTCAGCTTCAATTTTGGAGGCATAAGTTGGGTGTGTTCTTCTTCCTGCTTTCTTGAGTCCTTGATGTTCTTTTGGCAAACCCAAATGATGAGTAGCAAAATCAGGATCAAGACCTGGAATTTCTATATAATTACAAGAAAATATATATCAATTTATCTTTAAAAGGGAAATATACATTTCTTTCACTTCAAGAGTCATGGTCGCACTAATTAATGTGGGGTGTGGATCTTCTTTTGTACCCAAATTTATTTCTCTGAGTTCATCCATAGTGGTAGAGATGCATTCTTCAAATGTTAGAGGAGCATCCCTGAGATCTTCCTCTTCTTCTTCAATATGTGTTACTTATTTTGTTTCTACTTTCATAGTAGATGATGAAGCATAATTTCCATAATCAAGGGAGAAGTTAAAATTCGAACATTTTGAAGACAAGGCTACCATTTCTGACCCTATTGATGATGAAGGGTCTTCCTTGGGTAATAAAGAGGAGATGATGGATTGAGAATCGACATCATCATTTATCTCTAACATTTCTATAACTTCTTCTGGCTTGGTTGATGAAGTATAGAATTGCTGGATTTCAGCGGATGAAATGAAGACATCTCCATTTGATCTTTCATCACTGCCTGGTGAGTCAACAATTTCTACCATGTTGTCTGGCTTGGTTGTCGTAATTGACATTATGGAAGTTTCCATAAGAGTATTTGTATTTGGTTATATCCTGTCAATTTGACTGATAGGAAACACATAATCTGTACTCACATGTATGAATGGGTTTACTGGAATCTTTTCCAAACCATATGGATCATTAATTTTGGTAACCTCCTTTGTTGTGGATATCTCATTTCCCTCCATATGATAGAATTATGACTCAATGTATTGAGATTCACATGTTTTGAATGAGGATTTATCACCATACAATGTCCCAATTTTACCATTGAAATAATATTTGAGACATTGATGGTATGATGAAGGTATAGCTGCATGTTGATGTAGCCAAGGTCTTCCAAGAAAAATGTTGAAGGTTGTGTCATGATAAACAACCATGAAATCTGAATTGGATACAAGGTCTCCAAACTGAGTTTTGAGTGTAATCTCTCCCAGATGTTCCTGTTCATTTTTATCATATCCTTACAACATCAAAGTAGAAGGAGATAAATCAGATTCGGTGAGGCCCAATCGACGAAGTGTTTGAATAGGGATAAGGTTGAATCCTAAACCATTATCAATGAAAGATTGTCAAATGTATACATCATTTACCTTGCCATATAAATGCAAAGTTCTAATATGTCCATGCACAACATCATCTTCATCTTCATCTATAAAAGATATCACCACATGGCATTTTGTAGGATCATTCTCTATATGGTAGACTTCAGCCGCAACAATTTTAGTTTAGAATTGCTGAGGACCTGAAAAAGCCTCAATGAGTGCCTCCCAAAGAACCTTTGATAGATTAAAGGAATCCGAAATTGATAACTTGGCCGGTACTTGGGCCAAATGTTTCAAGGCATCATAATTTTGGTCCAAATGTCTGATTTTCCCAACAGGAATATGTGGTTTCGCAGGTGCCTTAGAAGTTGATGCTTTGGAAGTAGATGCATCTTGTATCGGGGTAGGAGTTGGAAATACTCCTGGCTTTGGCAGATCAGACCGACTAGTTCTCTTTATTTGCTGAGAGGAAGAAGGTGTAACCTTTAACTGATCTTCCAAAATAATTGTGCCAGGACTAAATCTGTCATGTGTGGAATAACTTTCTTGTTCTTGTTGGGCCCGCTGAAGGGATTTGCCATGAGTTTCTGGTGTATATACTATTCTAGAAGGGGTAGGATGGCTTCTGAAATATCCATGTCTCTCCCTATATCCTAGACCTCTAGAAATACCTCTAATTCCTCTATTTGATACAGGGAACTCAAACTTATCAAGATCGAAACTGTGACTGGCATATGGATCCGTTAAGTGAATCATGTTAATAGAACCAAAGATCAACTCTTCATCTAATGAAGACTCTGACTGATGAACCATTTCAGGTTGTACCGTTTGGTGGGGCGGTACCCGTGCTTTTTAAGTAGATGGCATAAAATCTGCCAGAGTCAAAGACAACTTAGGCTTTGACATAAACTCATCTTCTTCTGACTGCTCTTCCTTCTTCGAATTATGCAGCCTCTTTGAGGATTTTCCTTCTGATGAATGGGGTTTTGTTGTGGAATTCATAGAAGAAGACACAACTGGTTTCTTCAATTGTATTCGCAAAATGGCATGAGTTTGGTTGATCGTTTTCCTGACCATCCAATCATCATAATTTTGCGCATTTCTAATTTTTGACTTCATGCCACTTGCCTTATTCCTCTGGATCTGTAGCAGTAACACATGCAACCTGGGCTGAAGAACCTTTTAGTTTTACCTATCCAGAGTCCACCAACTTTTGCAGGAAATCTTGGAAAACAAAACACTCCTAAATGGGATGCCCCAACATCTGATGAAGTGGGAAATAGTTGGTAAGGTCTTCATCTCCTTCCTTGTTCGGCCTTTTAGGCCTTGGAAACTAAACCAAATTATTTTCCAGAGCTTAAATAAAGTAACTAGGAACTTGTTCATTTCAGAAAGAATAAAATTCGTTTTTTAATTCCTCAAATTGATTCCATCTTTGATCTATTTGATCATCTTAACGAGACAACCTCTGTTGTTGATGATCAGGAGGTGGATCCCTTCGATAAGATGAAGGTTTTGAAGTGGAAGCATGTACAGGTGCTTGTTTAAGTGTAACTTTAGCAGTTTTTGCTCTCCCCATTATTCTTTCTGAAGCTGGTGGAATTACACGAGTTTTAGCCTTAGTCTCTATAAGAGAATATTCGATCTGTTGAGAGATTGAAGTAAGGTCTCGAAACCCTCCTATGTATTTCACAGGGATCAACGGTGTGCATAATTCATCACGCAAATTTTCCACACAGATTAGAAACAATTATTCTTGAGGGATTGCTAAGCTTAAGGAATATGTTAATCCCTTCCAGCGAGCAATGAAATCTGAAACTCTTTCATTTTCCCTTTTCTTACAATTGGTAAGATCGAAAACTGTCGTCTTTGGCAATTTTGAGCTAAATTGAAGGAGAAATATTTGACCGAGATCTTCCCACCCAGTAATTGACTGAGATTACAAGCTTGTATACCAAACAAAATCATGTCCTTGTAATGACGACACCAAACATCTGATCTTAACTACTTCTTTTTGTTGAGGAGATCCCATCATAGGATCACAAAGAGAATCAAAATGTGTTAAGTATTGTTCTGGATCTCCCGAACCATTAACAATTGGGAATGTGGTACTTGCAAAATTTGATGGGGAGAAATTGCATCCACCCATTTAGGGTAAGCATTATTTTCTGGTTGAACTTGTGCATGTTTTCCCTCTATAGAATCCAACCGATCTTTTAATGACTCAATGGTAGTTATTAACTTTTGAGAAACATCTGGTTGAGCTTGGACCTGAGCAGGTGCAATAACTGGAGTTTGGACAGGTGTGGTGATAGGTACTGCAACTAATGGTAGTACTACCGGTTGTTGTTGTGCATGACCCATAGGATTGGACCTGTGATGGTGTACTTGTAAAGGAGGATATTCTTGATCCATCCCAGTAACTGCAATGAATTCCCTTGATTTACTGACTCAGGAACACTTAGGAGGAATACTACCTTGAAGTAGTTTTTCATTCAATCTCCTTACTCCTTCATTTCTTCCTCTTGTTGTGCAAACCTTTCCTCTAATGAGAGTGATTTTACTTTTCCAGAGGAAGGGTGTAATGTAACCTTACTTTTACCCATTTCCTTGGCATGTGCCTTTTTAGAGTATGGAAGGGCATTGCCTGAAGGAATATCTTGCCTCTAGGCAGCTCTCTGTCTTCTTGTACGCACACCTTCTTCATTTATTTATGTGTGTACAGCTTCTTCAATAGGAACTTCCTCATTTGATTCCTCTGAGTGAACCTCATGTTCTGGGGGATCAGCGACAACGACATTGATGAAATTTATCGATGCATAACGCATTGAATCCCTTCTATCGGCATTTCTGTGATATTGTATTCTTCCATGTCCTTTATGAGACATTGTCTTTTGTTGAGTGGATCCCTTAGGAACTTCTTGATGAACCGTAATTTGGAGGGAATCCCCTGATAATTCGGCTCTGTGTTCCTCTTGTGGCTTCTTCCCTAATCGAGAGAAGACTGACTTTCACTAAGGAAGAGATTGAGGATTCAAAAAAGTCCCCAGTCTGGTGTACTGGGGTTGTTCCTGCTTTTCCTGCTCAACTCCTTGAATCCCATCTATTGAACCCAAGGGTTGGGCTAAAAGAGTCCCCATCCTGGAAAGCTGAGGTGGTTCTTGAGATGCTACAACTGAAACTTTCTTAAAAGCTCTCATGATTTTGTGGACTTCAGTCTGAAAATTAGTCGGATGCATCATCCGACATCCACTCAAATCACCTTGCTCAAATGACCGTTGGATGATTTCTGACACTTCTGTCACCTGATTATTTGAATTCTCTAAATGAGAAGATTGTTCGATATTCTCATTTACTTGATTCAAGAGTAATTAGACAACTTGTTCTTTATATGCCTAACTTTGGGAAGAACTAGTTGAGACATGTTCTTGAGAAAGCCTTTGATTACACAAAAACCAATTGGTTGTGGCCGGCCATGGGAAATAACATTGTATGAGACCATTTTTGGCGGGCTTTGTTGACTAGAGTGTATAGTGAAATTTGGTGCCCCATGAACACCCCATCCCCTGATATGAATATCAGATGGGGAATTGGTAATTAACTGGAACAACCTTTTTAGTGCGCCAAAGCATGCACACTGAAGGGCTCTCTGATGCTTTTAACCTTGGGATATCGGGAAATTGAGAGAGATGCCAAATCAATTTGGCGTTGTAACCCTTATATTATCTTAACATGATTTTCATATTCATCATAAAATAATATTTTATTTTTTAAAATGACAAAGAGTTTTTCACATGTTGAGATGAATATCGTGAATACAATCTTCCGTTAAAATTTCTAGAATATCATACTGAGAGTCAGCCAAAGGCCAAAACATGACTAGTACTTCACCTTTTTCCAGTTGTTTTTACATATTCTGCACTTCCTCCTTATCATTCGATGAATATTCTTCTACCTGATTAGACTAAAGCTAGTGTTTCTTTGTTACTTCATCAGATTCAACAAGATTGGTAGAGAATTAATTTATCAAATTAGAAGATAAATGACCCAGGGGTGGTTCTAAGAATGACATACACCCCAGGATATCTTCTGATTGAGAAAGTATTTCACCTACTAGAGATAAAGCATCATACATGACTGGAATCACATTTTCAAGTGCCTCAAGATAAGATGTATTTTTCGTTACTACATTTTCCTTTGAAGAATTTTCCAGGAAATGTAAATTACTAATGTAGAGAGGACTTTCGTAGCTAAATTCATCATCATGGGGAGGACCACCATGGTGGGTTATAGCAAAAGATGAAACCTTTTTCTCCTTCATCTTCTGGCCATGTAGAGGGTTATCATGGCTCTCATCTGAAGATGATACTTCGAGATCGACCGAACTGTCATGAAGCAAGCCTTCATGAGGAAATGTCTGATGAATACCTTCGGAATTGTTGTTATTACTTCCGGAATTTGAAAATGAAAGAGTAGAATCTTGAGTTGAAATAGATAATTGTCTGATTTCATCAAGAACTCTAGCATCGAGCAAGGCCTTATTGTAGATTGGATCTTGATTTATCGAATGTGCTGAACGGATCTTTTTATTAGAAGCCTTATTACTCACTTTGGGAACCACTTGTTGACTAAAGTGGTTATTATGGGCAGGTGTATGTTCCTTCTCAAGAGAAATTTTCAGGTTTGGCTGATTATCTCCATTCAAATCGGGTGTATGTACCTGACTTGATTGTCTATATGACATGGGGGAGTATGCCCCACAACCCTACTGGACTGGGACAGAGGTGTGTATCTGTTCCGGGGTGACATGTTGATGAGTCACTCCACTGATAGGGTTAGATTTAAGATTCCTTCCCTATGATGCTGCTGAAGTTGTTATAATATTATGACGGGCATCCAGAATATAGGCATGAATTTTCATCTGTTCTTTCACCATTGTCAGAATATGCTTGGTGACTTCAGCTACCGGAACGGAAATATATGTCCATTACATGTCTCTTGTAGGTGTGTGTGCCTGATCCTGTCCTCCTTTTATTTTCAATGAATTCTGACAGTACTCATGTGTGGGGACAGAAAATTGTGTCTTCCTCCTGCTTGTCATTGGAGCTTTCCAATTGACATCTCCAGATACTACCAAATGAGACTGTTAGTTAGCCTGATGAATTGCAGGTGTATGTGTCTACTGATTTTTCCCCACCACATTTGATTGGAGAGTTTCTTTGGTTGTAGTCAGAAGAGCCTACTGACTAGATGATGAATTATAAATAGGTGTATATGCCTGCCTATAATACTTTGCCGGAATGGAATGGCAGGATTAGCGTGTTACTGCCAGATGAGTCAGCTGGGCAATAACATCAGGACGAACGGGTGTATATTCCTGCTCATTGTTTTCCATCAAGTTGGCTTGATGGACTTCTCTAGAGGGGTAATAAGTAAGAACCTGCTCCTTTTTGTCTGAATTTTGTCTCTGGTAGTTCATCTTGCGTGCTCAGGTCTGAGGAACCTGAGTCGAACCCCAAAGGTGATACCCTCATCCTGTTGAGGGTGCACTACCACACGAGACTGGTGGAGATTTTTGATGGGATTCCTCAAGAAGGACTCCTTACATCTTGAACTGAGTCCTCGAGTGACCTCTTTATTCACCTCCCTGTAATATGGGAGGGACTGGTGATTGTGTTTCGGGGATAACGACCCGAAACGGTTGGAAACGGTGGTTGGCACCACATGCTTCTTGACGACTGGTCATCGCTGTTCGGACAGAAAGGGTGAATTGTTAACTTGGAGAGATTTTCTAGCAGCCTCCAGAGTCATAATGGTATTGTGTTAATGGTATTATTTAACCAATGAATTTGAGACCCAGCGTTGAAGACGCTGAGTAGGTGATGTCGTCCTCAGAGTGGATGAGGATCCAGCAGGAGTAGCGGTCGAGGCATTCATAGGTGTGAATTTTAAAGAAGCCATTTCTGTAATGTAGAGAGATCTTGGAAAAGAGTGTATGTTTGATATAACAGACATAATCAAGATAAGTTTGGCCAGACTACATCTATTGTATGAGCACATATGTTATTGATTGCTTTGTTGTCCCTCACATTAAGTTAAATAGGGGCCTAAAAAATAAGTAAAACATCATTTAACTTGGTTAATGATTCACATTGTGTTCACCATTTTTGTTTCTTCTGGAAATGGGGATAACCTTGTTTGTTTAAGGTTCAAACTTTCCAATCGGTTTCTAATGGGTTTATTCGTAGAACTGCAAACATCCAATGATTCTATATCCATTTGGACCTACTTTCCAAAGGTAGATTCCCATTAGTTATGGAATGATGAGACTTAAGAATTTTCATTGGTCGAGAGGATGGGAGGTCAGACTCATCACACCTTTTTAGGGGGAATTATTGTCTACTCCGGGACTCTCTCATAGATTTGAGTTATGTTCGTGAATCCTTATTAATTTACCAATCATGAAAATGAGTTTCTCCTTTAGACTTTGCAATCAATGATTGATATATTGGGGATTTAGAGAAACTTTTATATGTATTTGAGGTTCTTCATAAATAGAGAATCATCCATATGAATTAGTGATTCTTAGTCAATGGTATCCTTTAATACATTATATAGAACTCTCTTGGTCATTATGATAACCATACTGGTTTTAAAGCCACTCAGTGGGGCACTTGAAGTTTATTGTCATTCAGAAAGACAGGGATTATTTTAAAGTTGTGATCATACCCGCAGATAGGCTACCTACGTATCCTTGTTAGAAAAGTAATCAGAACCCATGTAATTCGAGTGATGAAGTATGAGTTTTATGCATGATTAATGGCCCAAAGAGAGATGTCATAATTACTTTTAGACTCTAAGCTCACGTGAGTCATGCTCAATGTGAGAAACAAGAGGTATCAGTAAACCTTGACGATTGTGCCATGAAAGATGTAATAATAAGAAAGAATGTGGGGTTTACGTATCTATGACTGCCCAAGTAAATGATGATTAGGACTTAGTTTAGGATAGAATCTCAGGAGAAGGGTTCATAAAGGTATTTGTAATTTATGAAGATTTGGGGTTTTAACCCGGGACTTACTCCTGAAAAGGAAGCCAAAATTTAAGAGGGACTTATGATTGGGTTTTATTCCTGAAAAGGAATCCCAAATCAAATGAAATTAAGACTGGGGGTTACTCCTAAAGAGGATTCCCAAAGTTAAAGGAAATTATGATTGGGGCTTAATCCTACGGAGGATGCCCAGATTAAGAAACTTGGGGCTTACTCCAAAGGAGGAGTCCCAGGTTAAGGGAAATTATTACTGGGGCTTACTCATAAAAAGGAGTCCTAAGTTAAGAGAAATTATGACTGGGTATTTCTCTTGAAAAGGAGGCCCAGGTTAAGGGGACTTGAGACTTGGGGCTTACATCTGAGAAGGAGGCCCAAGTTAAGAGAAATTATGACTAGGGATTACTCCTGAAAAGGAGGCCCAATTAAAGGGAACTTATTACCTGGGGATTAATCCTGATAAGGAGGCCCAAAGTTAAAGGAAATTATGATTAGGACTTACTCCTGAAAAGGAGGCCCAGGTTAAGAGAAATTATGACGGGGGCTTACTCCTAAGAAAGAGGCCCAGGTTAAGGGGACTTGAGACTTGGGGATTACTCCTGAGAAGGAGGCCCAAGTTAAGGGAAATTATGACTGGGGCTTACTCCTGAGAAGGAGGCCCAGGTTAAGGGGACTTGAGACTTGGGGCTTACTCCTGAGAAGGAGGCCAAAGTTAAGAGAAATTATGACTGGGGATTACTCCTAAAAAGGAGGCCCAATTAAAGGGAACTTATAACCTGTGGCTTAATCCTGAGAAAGAGGCCCAAAGTTAAAGGAAATTATGATTAGGACTTACTCCTGAAAAGGAGGCCCAGGTTAAGAAAAATTATGACTGGGGCTTACTCCTGAGAAAGAGGCCTAGGTTAAGGGGACTTGAGACTTGGGGATTACTCCTGAGAAGGAGGCCCAAGTTAAGGGAAATTATGACTGGGGATTACTTTTGAGAAGGAGGCCTAGGTTAAGGGGACTTGAGACTTGGGGATTACTCCGGAGAATGAGGCCCAAATCAAAATAACTTCTCTAAATTCCTTTCAGATAAGGAAGGCAACAAAGTAACCATGCCACAAATTGCTTTGAAGAGGGGTTTTAAGGCCAAATATTGAATAGGAGAGGTGGATTTTGGGAAAGGAAGTGACTATGAAGGAGGCACGCAAGTTGTGTTCTGGCACGCAAGTCCTGGTCACGCAAGTATACTTGTGCGACATGAGTTCACTTGGGCGACGAAGAACCTGTGATATGATACTTGGGAGACTTTGAATTGGATCCCTTAGTATCATCTCTAGAGGATTTCAGATGGGTGGCGTGCAAGTTTCCTTGAGAGGGAAAGGCGGTGCGCAAGTATCATCACTTCCCTTAAGGCTTGGACAATTAGGCATGCAAGTATTGATGAGTTATAATACTTAGGCCTTATTTTTCCTCTTCAGAGCTTCCATTCTAGGTAAATAATTACCTTAGAAGTGTTCAGAAGACTTCATACAGAGACTTGGGTGACCAGAGCTTGAATCTGATTTTTGGATTTTTTTTCTTTTGAAATGGGGGCCCACAGGGGGTATTTATAGGCCACCTGAGTTTGTGCAAAAATTAACGTTGGGCGCACAAGTGACCTACACGCCACATATTTGGCACACAAGTGACTTACGTGCCCAAAGTCTGGCACACATGTGACTTGCGCTCCTTAGTCCAAAATGGCTATGGGACTTGACTTTGTCAAATTGTTGACATTTATTCAAAGGGTGACCCTCTTTTTTCTTAAGGTATTTCCCTTTGTCATTATTTGAACTCTGTGATGGAATGGAGCATCAATAGTTGTTCAATGTAGATGGTAATTCATACATACACATGAATGACATTCCCATTTTTATATTGGGTGTAAAATTAGTAAATGAGATAATATTTTAATTTTATATAATAAACAATATGCTATAAAATTAATATTTATTCATTAGTTCATACCTTATGACCATCCTTGAATAGTGTAAGTGAAAAATGAATCATGTTTCTTCGTAGATGTGGTATTCAACATTTTCACACGAGCGACATTATCAATTTCCAATGTATGGAAATGGTAAGAAGTTTTGTAATATATTATTATTAAATAATCATAATTATGTCATAAATATAATATATATTTATTTTTTTACATTATTTTAACCATCTATATAATATAGTGATGAAAAATTAAACCCATCGCTTCATGGAGGTGGTAGTCCACACGTACGTACGACTGATGTTTTCATTTTTCATAGGATAGAAAAAGTGATGAAAAAGGGATTTACTATAATAATAATAAAATTTAATTATATTTAATATAATGATGTTATTATTTCATCATGTTAAAATAATATTTTAAGGAGTTAAAATAAGAAATAAACATGAAACACTCGAGTAAGAGTTATACCTCTTCTTTGAGAGACCACAATTAGCTTAAAACTTAAGCCTTCTAGGTTGGTGTTTTTTTTATACCTAATCCTATGGGTCATAGGTAAGAGGTATGGGAAGGTATTTTTTTTATGTATTGGTTGATATAAGTGGCTCAATATGTGTGAATAATAGAGGATAAGTGGTGACCTTCTATAAGTGTGGGGAGTGTCACTCTTGTAATAATTCAAAGTTTTATAATATTAAATGGTTTAATTCATGGTAAAGTGAAACCCAAGCACCCCAAATTTATATATAGGATTATATATTGTTGATAAAAACTTTAACAATCACAATTAGTAATTTTTTAGATAAATTTAATTTGTATCTTTTATTTAAACCCCTTTAAACCCAATTTAACCTTAACCGTGATAACTTTAATTTTTACTGTGTTAAATTATATATTTGAATAAAAATATAAATTTACTGTTGACAAAATATGAAAATGAAGATTCAAAATATGTAATCCATTTTTTCTATTTAATATTCTATAGGTGTTATAAATTTCATTTTAACCGAAGAACCCAAAATGCATGAAAAATGGTTTTTAAGAAACTACCTTATTTAAGGATAAATATCATTTTACATTGAAATCAAGTAAAAAATTGATTTATACTAATTTTTATGATTATTTAATAAAAATAAAAGTTTTTATACTTTTATTTTAAAAAATATAAAATTTAATCTTCCAACCATACCATAAAATGAAAAATACCAAAAAATTGCTTAAATTTGAATAAAATGTAACTTATCTTCACAAAAAGTCATGTTTAGGTTCCCAAATTTAAAAAAAAATTAAATATATTTTTTAACTGCATAAAAAAATATGTGTTCAATATAGATATTTTAAAATTTATTAATTCATGCTTACACCATACTAATGTCAAAAAAGTGACAGTATTTTGAAAAATTGGTATTTTTGCTATTCACCCACAAAAACAACTATTTTAGAAAAATATAAAAAATTCACCTTAATAAATTTATGATATAATGATATAAAAAATTAATTAAATTTTATCAAATTAAATTTCTAAAATTTAAAATTTATTTTTTAAATAAAACTTTATATTTAATGGAAAACTTTTTTAAATAAAACTATTCCTTTTTCAACAGAAATTTTTTATAAAATTATTTATAAAAATATAATGATTATAAATCCATAAAATGAATACATGTAGATGATAATATTTATTAATTTATATAATTATCTAGGTTTGAAAATTATTCCCCCATTAATAAATTTCAACCTCAAAATTTTATTCATCACTTAAACTATTGAAAGTGTTTTTCCTTTCATATCATTTTTAGCGTCCCATGTAGCCTCCTCAATCATGTGATTCTTCCATAAAAACATTACCTATAAAATTTACTTATTTTGTAGTACCTTCTCTCTATGATCCAAAATTTTAACTATATTTTTTTCATAGGAAATATTCTCTTCCAATTATACAAACTTAGGGCTCAAAACATGAGATGCATCAGGTATGTACTTATATAACAAATAAACGTGAAACACATCATGTGCTTGAGATAAACTTGGAGCGAGGGATATCCAGTAATAAAATGATCCCACTTTATCTATAATTCCATAATCTCTAATGAATATAATATTTTATTTTCCCTTTTTACCAAAACACATTATACTTTTCCTAAGAGAAACTTTAAGACAAACTTGTTCATCTACCTCAAATGAAGGGCTTTCCTCCTCTAATATATATAACTAATTTTTCTACTCTGATCTACCCTCATATGTTATTGAATAATATTTTCCTTCTCATCCATCACTTCTACCAATTCTAGTCTCAACAACTTCCTTTCACCAAATTCAGCCCATCATGCAAGAGTTCAACACCACTTTTCATATAATTCCTCAAAATGTGACATTTGTATACTGAAATGAAATTTTTTATTATAATAAATTCCACCAATGAAAGATGTCAATCTCGAATTTCCTAATAATAAAATAAACAAGAACAAATAAACTCTTATAAAGTAATAATTTTTCATTTAATATGTCCATTAGATTGAGAGTGAAAGGTTCTGAGGAAATTCAATTTCATACCCAATGACTTTTGAAGTGCTTTCTAAAAATTTGTGGTAAATCTAGGATCATGATCAGATAAAATAAAAAGACAGACTCTATATAATCCTACTACCTATTTAATATAATTTCTCATAATTTTATCCAAATATATGGTAACTAAAATAGGAATAAAATTCACTAATTTATTAAAATGTGTAATAATAACTTAAATCACATTATTACCTCGATATATATTCAGTAATTACACCACAAAATCAATGGATATATTCTCTCATTTTCATTTTGTCATTGGAAAATGATGAAGCAACCCATTCTGTATTTTTTTCTTATCTTTAACTTGTTGAAACATCAAACATTTCATAGTAAAATTAGCAATGTATTTCTTAATACCTTCCCATATATAATATTCCCAAAGTTATTTGTATGTCTTAGTACTATCGAGATAAACATAAAATAGAGGGTTGTTCATTTCACTTAAAAATTCCTTTTTCAACTGGGAATCACTCTGAACAAATCTCCTCTTTCTAAATCAGACAACACCTTTATAATCAATATTAAACTTGGGAAACTTACCCTTATTGACTAGTCCTATTTTTTGTTATAAACCAAGATCTTTCTTCTAAGTCTCTTTAATTCTATCTGACAAGGATAACAACAATTATAACTGATCCAAAATAAAATAAGTTTTTTAATTCATAATTTTCATACTATAATTAATTAAATCATTAAATAAAGGATCATGTTATATATATAGAATAATTATTGATGTATTATCTTTTATACTTAAGGTGTTATATTCCTTGTTTTCTTTACCTGGATGGTAGTAAATTGTGTAATCATAATCCTTAATTAGTTATATCCATATTCTCCACCTCATGGTCAACTTTTTTAAATGAATATATACTTTATACATTTATGATAAATATATATTTCACATCTATCACTATATAAATATTTCCTCCATATTTTTAAAACAAAAAATATTATAGTCTTATGAAGGTCATGTGTAGGATAATTCAACTTTTCTGGATTCCATTGATGAAAGGTATATGTGATAACCCATCCATTCAACATCAAGACTCAACCAAGCCCCTTCAAAGAGGCATCATTGTAAATAAAAAATTCCCCATTTCTTTTGGGAAAGGCTATCACTGGACAATTAACCAATATTTTTCAATTCTGGAAAATAATCATAAATTTATTTTTTCTAGATGACTTTTACTCCTTTTCAAGTTAACTTAATTATTATGCGTGAAAACCGAGAAAATTTTTCAAAAACTTTTAGTGATAACCCTCTAATACATGAAAAATTAAAATCTTAATGAAAATTATAGGCCATTTTCACTCTTCCAACACTTTAGTTTTAGAAATGTCAATAGATAACTACCAAACAGTTAGGCTTCTATAGCGCCACCCTTAAATAGCGCTAAAAAAAGAACTGATAAAGGCACCCCCTTTATCAGTACTTTTTTTAGTAGTACTGATAAAGGGGGGCTTTATCAGCGCTTTTTTCCCTAGTGCTGATAAAGTGCATATTTCAAAAATAAATTCATAAAAAATATTTTAATATATAAATATATAAGTATATTTATGTTGATATAAATATAATATATATTTTTTAAATATTTTTTAGATAAGTATAAATAAACATTTTCACTTAATATATAAGATACGTAGTGTAAATGACTTATAAAATATCTTCAAAAATTATTAAATAATAATTTTCTAATTATCATCGACTAATAATCATTTAATAATAATTTTAAGACACAAAAAATTAAAAAATAATAATAAATGATCTAAAATAAGTTAAAAACATAACTCAAACTTCAAACGACCACAACTTTTGATTCGGGTGTTCGTTTGAGCTCTACAGTATATAAAATCGAAGCCTGTGTCAAGATTTATGCAAAAGTGATTAAGGGGAACCTTTTATAACATTTTTCAAGGCCAAAAAAGGCATAGAAGGTCTCTAAAAATGTGTTTTTAGTCTAGATACCCAAATTTTTTAACATTCTATGGAATTTCAACCTCATTTTAGGGGGTCTTTTTGACTTTTTTCACTCGAAAATGAATTTATTCTGAGGGGTTACATTTATATGGATATTATGGATTTAAAATTTTATCATTTTTTATAATGTAATTTTATTTATAATCAATTATATAACAATATATACATATTATTTTTATATTCCCCCATAAAAATTTAATTTTATAAATAAATAATTAAACATATTAACATATAAAGTATATTTTTCAATATATAAGGCTTATCTAAATAAAAAAATAATATCTATTTTATTTAAAAAACAAATATATTAATATTTATATACCTATATGATGTTTGTGTGTGTGTCTGTATTTTTGTGTGTCTGTATTGACAAACTAATATATATTATCTATATATTTTAAACATATGTATATACATATTAATATATAATATTTGTAAATATATATAAATATGTATAATTATACTTACAAATACACGTATAATATGTGTGTGTGTGTTGTATATATGTATTTATTTATTTATAAGTACACATAAAAAATCATATTTGATCTTATAAATATATATTAATATATGAATAAATATATAAATATATAAATATACCTATATATGAATATATATATATATATTAATATACGAATATATATATATATATGAATACATGAATATATATATATATACAAATATATATATATATATATATTAATATAACTATATATATATTAATATATATATACATATATATTCTAAAATAAATATATATTTATATAAGAGTAAATATAACTAAATATATATATATAGATATATTAATAAATGAATAGAAAAGAAATATGGTGGAGTGGTAAAGGCTTAGGTGCGCAAGCAAGAGGTCCATAGTTCGAATCTAGGGGGAGGCCAGTCGCGTGCGCGGGTGGAATAAAGGCTAGTATTGTTAAAGGGTGGGTGGGGAATTTTTAAAGGTTGGGGGCATGCAGGATAAGGTGGGGCACTGTTAAAGGGGGATTTAAGCACTTTTGAAGCCCCTCCTGAATTGGAGAATTATTTTTTTATTTATTTTTTAATATTTTTTAACTTTTATCAGTACTTTTTTTAGCACTGATAAAAGGGTCCTTTATCAGTGCTTTTCTGAGCGTTGATAAAAGGGACCCCTATCTTCACCGACATTAATAGCGCTTTTTAGTGCTATAAATGGAATTTTATAGAACTGATAAAGACCATATTTGCAGTATTGGATATTCCATCTTTAGAAACAATACACCCAATGAATTAAATTTCTATATCTAAACTTCATATTTATTGAATTTTCCATAAAACTTATTTATTAAAAAATTTACAAAAAAATCCTTAGGTGTTTCTCATGCTCCTAATTAATTTTAGAATAAACCAAAAAACCATTGATAAACACAACCAAACATTTATCCAAATACTCATCGAACACTTTATTTATTAGATCTATAAATACAATGGGTGTATTTGATAACCTAAAAGAAATAAACAAAAACTCATTATAACAATACCAAGTATAAAAAATCTATATTTGGAGGGTATTACTCCTTTACCTATTTCTAATGAAAACCGAACCTGATATCAACATTTGAAAAATACTAATATCCCTATAGATGATCAAAAAAATCATCAATATGAGGAAATATATACTTTTTCTTAATAGTGATGTTTTTTAGTGCTCTAAATTATCATGGAATTATACTTATTTTTAACAAAAGAAACAGGGTTTCCCTATAGTGAAGTACTAGGGTGGATGAAACACTTATCAAGAAACTCATTTAACTTCTTTTCCAATTATAACAACTCAACTAAATACATTTGACCAGGGGATTTTAAAGTTGTCCTAATATCAAGCATTATGTCAAAAGTGAATTTAATATCCCAATCAGTAATAACACTAGAAGAATCATCAAGAAATGTATATTTATATTCATTTAACACTGAAACATTACAAATTTAAACATTTAATTTATTTTAAATAATATTTGAAATATAACTTTAAATTCCATATTTCATTAATTTCTCAACTTCTTGATATGTTATCAATAGTATGAACTCATTCTTATATTAAAATAAAAACTCACTCTGAAAATTTAATATGAATTATTTATCTCTAAAATCTATCTTATAATGATAAATTGGTAGTCGATCCATACCCAAAAAAACATCAAACTCTACAATTGTAAAGACAATAAGGTATGAAGAAAATACCATTCCATAATTATAATAGAAATTTTTATATAAATTTTTATTTACTTTAAACTACCGCAAGGAGTTTTTACCAAAATTAATAAACTCATTTCTTGATATGGTAATTCAACTTTACTTGTAAATTTCCTTGAAATAAAATAATACATGGATATCAAATCAAACAATAGATTGACATAATTTTTATAAAAAAGTAATGTACCTGAAACCACTTCTTTTGATGGCCCAACATCTATTGTGGGAACAGAAAAAAGACTTTGAAAATACTTTCTACTTTTGTTCTAGATGATTCCCACCTTAAACAACTAACTTTGAACATGCCTTAGTGTAATGACCAAAATCATTGCAACTAAAACATCTCGCCACTTTCTAACTAACTATTTTCTCATTACTAGTCTGATAAAAACTATTTTCCTTATATTCATGAGCCAAATAGATGAGTTTACTATATTGGTAACACTTTCCCAATCTTAAAAAACTTTCTTTGAAATACCTTTTACCACATTTGGAATATTTTGTGGGAATATCTCTATATTTATTGGTTGATTTCTTCTTTATTTCATTTCACCTTGACCACTTATTACTCTTGTGTTCAACAAGTATATAAGTTCCTAAAAACTCTATCTCATCTTTCAGAGTAAAATGAAAAATTTCCGCATAACTTTTAAATTTATGAGAGGCCTATACTCTTCATAAATATGGTTTTGTACCTATGTAAAATATATCAATTTTATTCTCATGATCTAGAATAAATTTCAACGCATACGTGGCCAGTTTGGAAATATTTTTATCATAAGATGCCACTAATACATCTTCCTTTTTCTTCAAATCCAGAAACTATATTTCATTTCTATGCTAAAAAACATTAGGAAAATACTTCTCAAGAAAAATATATTTAAATTTTTTCAACTTTATGGACTCAATATCATATTTTTCCTTAGTATTCTTAATCATAGACCACCATATTTCAGCTTCTCCATCAAAATAAAAGATAGAAAAATTTACCTTGTGATGTTTTGTACATCCCAAATCTTTGAATATCTTTTCTAATTAATTTATCCATCCTTTAGCTTTCACTAGGTCTGAATATCCAAAAAATTTCAACGGTTTTTCTTTCATTAAATTATCCATTGTAGAAATGTTTATCTAAGGATAATTTGAATGCTCTATTTCATGGGTGACACCATGTCTTGTGTTATCTGAGTTAACACTACCACAAAAAACTCTATTACAACCATTACAAGTTTCTGATTCAGATGATTTATATCCTCTTAATTCCTTCATACTTCATCTAACCTATTTCATCTAGGGAAAAACATTTTGAATATGTATGTATTTGATGAAGCAACATGTAGATATTGAAAATATATCTCATTATAATACAATCATAAATTAGAGTTTCTTTAGAGTGTCTTTTAACATTATACCAACCTCTAAATGTATTTCAACCTTTCTCTAATATTTAATATAACACCTTGTGACATTAAAAACCCATAAAAATTAGTTTAATAGAAATAATTTTATATTTTAATATTCACATGATCTTTTATGTTTAATTTTTTTCAAATTAGGAAAAAAATATTTCATAAAAAAGTATAAACTTCCACACAATGTACATTTTTTCATAGAAAGGGCATTAAGTTTACACCCATGTTTCATTAAAGACACTTTAACTTCATTTAATATAAGTTACCAAAGTTTAAATATTTACCTCAATATAATTTATACTAATCCATAGATCCTATGAAACAAATTTTAAAAATTAGTATGAGTCAAAAAAATCTTGGTAAGGGATATAAAAATAAAAGAATCTCATTAGTCCAGTGAAAAACATGAAAAAACATGAATACATTTACCATTTTCATAATAAACCTTTTAGCACATAAATAAAACATTTTCACATGTAAAAAATCAATCTTTTCTCAAAGAAATTTTTTGAAACCCATTAGAAATAATAGTAAAACATGAAGATAACCAAAGGTATGTGGGAACTCATGAAAACATTTCTTTTAAAAACAAACCTTTCGCCTTGAAATTTTTATTTCCTTGTGAAATAAAAAGATTTATGGAAAACAAATTTTCTTGTAATAATAATAGAGTTATATTATAGGATAATATTCATAACCCGTTTTTACTCATGTTTAACCGGTGCTAAAATAATTGAAGCCTAATTAATTCCACAGGAGTAACCTACCCGGTTATCTCCATCATTTTTTACCTTCAAAGACTAAATCAATACCCAATTTATTTGAGATATATATCCGGATCACCTATCATCATTTATAATTCTAAAGTACCATATTAGGAAGTTGAAATTTATATTCTTTCACATTTTCATTATAAAATCCTTGAAAAACTCATTTGAACCCATAATCAATACTTTTAGTTTTCTCATAAAAATGAGAATAAATTTTCATTTACTTAGAAAAAATTTCAAAAAAATTATAGAATATTGAGAAAATAATTCTATTTTAAAATATCCATGTAAAATTTTAAATTAATATTAAAATAAAATAAAGTTCATAATGGTGGTAAAATCCATTCATTCAATAAATGTTAAAAAACATTGTTTTCAAATTTATAAAATGAGTCAAAAGTGACTCGTACGGAAAATGATAAAAATATACCTTTTTAAAATTTTGAAATAAATTCAAAATTAATTTAAATCTACCAATAAAATTATTTTAATTATAAATATGAAAATTCTTTAAACATATATAAAACATAGATATGTAGGAGAAATAGTTCAAAACTTTTGAAGAAACTTTTTAAAAGAAAATATCTTACCTAAATTAATTTATAACTTCATACATTCTATAACCCCTAAAATATAAAATTATATTAGTTTTATATTTTATTTAAACCCCTTTTCTTGTTTATTCCGTTATCATTATTTTCTTTATATCATTTTTTATAGTTTTTTATTTACTTACTAAAATGGTTACATCCACATTGATTTTTTTTGGGTCGTTCATTTTATAACCTCAAAATAACATAGGTTTATTGACCATGGTGAAAGGTTTTATGGTTATATTAAATGTAGAATCATAAAAATATTTTAAAAATAATATTTATTAATTGTATACACTTTTAAAACTAACCTTGTAAGTTATTCGTTAAAAATGAATCGCACTATTTCATAGAGATAGTAATATATACATATACATGAATGAAATTTTCATTTTTCTAATGGGTGTAAAATAAATAAAGTAAATAATGTTTTAATTTTATAGAATCATAAATTTTTATACAATTCATAATAATTCATTAGTTCCATCATTATGACCATCCTTGTGATGTGGAAATGAAAAATTAATCACATTGCTTCACAGATGTTGTATTCTACACGTAAGTACGAGCAACGCTGTCAAATTATAAAAGAAGGAAAGGGTAAGAATTTAAGTAATATATTATCTTCATATAATCATAATTATTTCATAAATATCATGTATATTCTTTTGATCTATCATTTTTAAAATCCATATAATCTTTTGATAAAAAAACGAAACACATCGATTTATGGAGGTGCTTGTTCACATGTACACACAAGCGATGATTTCATTTCCCATGGGATTGAAAGGGGATGAAAAACGGTTGTGACATAATAATAATAAAATTTTATTATATTAAGTATACTTATTTTATTATTTCATTATGGTTAATGAATATTGGAAAGAGGTATTAAAATAAATAAATATGAAGTACTCAATTAAGAGTTATACCTCTTCTCTGGAAAAAGTCATTAGGATTACACCTTAAGTGTTCTAGGTTGGTCTTTTGATGATAAAAGAACCTATAGATAATTTTTAAAAATATTATAAAGGGATTTGGGTAGGTACCAATCAATTTAAGTGTCTCAATATGTGTTAATAATAGAGGACAAAGTGTTCCCTTTTATAAGTGAGGGGAGTGGCACTCTTATTATTATTCAAGGTTTTAAAATATTAAAAGGTATCATTCACAGTAAAGTGGCACCAAGGCACCCCAAATTCATATATAATATTTTATAGGGTCTAAAAATAAATAAATCTCATTTATAAAGGTTTTGGAGACATTGTATGTAATGACTTGAGTGTTTGAATAATATTTTATTTCCTTAAAATGTTTGTTTTACTAAAAATATATAAGTATAAATGATATTTGACCATCAAGTTTTGAAAATTATATAACCATTGTTCAATTATGGTCATTTTTTAATATAATCACTGAAAACTATTCTCGTAATGTTATGAATATCATTTATAAATAGAAATGATAATGGTTAATTAATGTAGAACGAAGTGTTGATGGCCTCAACCAGTAGAATCAGGTCGTATGAAGCACATTTTTGGAAGATTTGGAAGGAGGAAGTGCTATTGGGATTATATCTAGACTAATCCCAATATTATATTCAACATGTTAATCTTGAATTAAATTGCTTATGGGATAAGTTCAAGTTAATGGAGATTACCACTCGGGCAATGTCATCTGATTTGCCTCAATAGTCCATCAACATCAGATATCTTACCCTTAGGTCATATGCCATTGTTTTAATGGGTTAAATATAAAGACCATATTTATTTAAAATTTAATTCCTTTGTTAAAATAAAATTTCTATTTCATAATTTTCGTTTTGAGAATATTTTTTCTTAAAATTTGAGATGGAATTTGACAAATTGATTTTTTGCGTAAAAATTTTACTTTTCAGAGAGATATAAATTATTATATTAAACTAATTTTTTATTAATAATGTTTATTATAATAAAATAGTATTATAAAAACACTAATTTATAATTAAAAATGATAAAATAATGTTATTTTTTTCATGTGTCGAAAATTTTACTATACAGTTTACTATGCATGCTTTGTACACTATTATTTTTAATAAATAAGTATTTTTATAGTTAAAAGTTAAATTTAAAATATTTATAGTATTATTATGATAAAATAAATTTCATTTTTTAATTTATAATGTTTATATTAAGTTATGGTGAATTTATGAGATTTTTATAAAATATTTTGTTTTTCAGTGAATAATAAAAATACAGTTTTTAGTTTTTAGTGTGTTTAATGACATCATAATGATTTAATATGTAATTTAAAATTATGGTAAACTCTTCTGAATTAAAAAATTATATTAGGTATAAATATTGGACAATACCATGGGAATATACCATGGTAAAACCCATGTTTTTTCAAAAACCACTACAAAGGTGTCCTAAAAATTAATAAAAAAAACTCCCTCATTTTTTCTATAAACACCCACCCATTCCTCCATTATATTTAATTCATAGTTAAATATACTAAAATATCAGATATTATTACCTCCAAAATATTCATACCAATGTGTTATGAATCCCCCAAGGTATCCGATATTTGAGTTTAGGAGTCACTCTTCAAAGTAAGGGAATCTTGCACCCTTATCTTTTCAAGCACTCATTTTATGTTATGCCTTATTAATTTATATTTTATTATGTTTGGATATGTAATTACATATACACATTAATTTAGATATTATTTAAAAATTATGAGAGATCCATTTTTCTCTCAATCAACTCATTTTATGAATTTTTAAGTGACGTCATTTGGCTGCTGAAATTTTGTAAGGGAATTCTCAACTTCTATTTTCCTTTAAAGTTCTCTTTTATGTGTTATGTATTTCAAATTTCTATACCATTTTCTTATTTCAAATTTATTATATACCTATACTATATTATTATTCATTTATGAATGGGTGACCCTTGTCCCCTATTTTTTAAATGTTTTATAAAACCCTGTTTCATACATGTTATCATGCAGAATTTTCTTCTCAAAAGTACTCCATTTATCTCAATATATTCTTTTAATTTATTTATGTGAATAATCAAACCTCTTTAATTTATATTGGTATTCATCAAGACATAAAAATTATTTATTATATTCTTTAATTTATATACATAAAAACCTCATTCCTTTTCCATTGGTTATAAATGGTATAATGATCATATTGTTAAGCACTTTTAAAACGACATGATTTTGATATAAAACCCATTTATTTTATCCTATATGGGTTATTTATGAAATTTTTTATTATTATATATGTGGTTAACTTGAAAATAAATAAATATTAAGGTTTAAACCTTATATCACTCCAATTCATTGGGTAAATGAATTAATCTCTAGATATCACGAGTTTTATGATACCTTGGTGAATAAACATGGAAATTTTTATGAAACCTTGGTGATGGACCTTTGCGATATGATTATAAATGTATGACTTAAATGTTTTAGAAAAACTTTTATGTTTTGAATCAATTTCTAATTGTTTTTATATTCCCCTTTATCATGTCTTCATGACATTCCTTATGTTTTTATTGATATCTCCCAAGTTCTGATGTAAATTGTTTCCATTATTTTCCCTTACTAGGCATTATTCTCACCCTTTCCTTTGATTTATTTCCCAAAATTTTGAGTTGTAGTAATTTTACTTAGTATGAACAAATGAAGAATCCTTTCAAGTTTATTAGAATTATTTTTTCATGTTTTCATGTATTATGTAGCTTATTTCCAAGACACTAAACTTTAAAGATCCTCTATTTGTATAATTTAATGAAAAGTTATGTAATAAAAAGGAGGGATGCCATAATTGGTATAAAAGGATAGTTTAGTTATTTTTTGGAAATTAGGATTTGAAAACTTTAGGAAGAACCCTAAGAAAAATTTTAAATATAGGAAAATATCCTGTTATTTTTGTGAAATATTAAGTAAGTGGTTTCCAAATAAAGAAATATTTGTTTAGATATGAACAAGTGGATATGGATCAAACACTGATGTATCTAGAGGCAAAACCCGAGAAAACTGCTTTGATCTAGACTCAAACGTGAACTATTGCATGACAATGGGCCTTCCTTCACTCCTTTTTTGAAACTCCTAGGGGATATGTTTGGTTAATCAGAATATTTATATAAACCATTATGAAGGATTTATAGAAAATGTAATTGTTGATGATGAATAATGTGTTTAAGCATGATGTTTTAAGACATAAAAATCTTTTAGAGTTATAATATTCTTAAATGAAACAATTTTTCCCAAAGTTTTTATTCTTTTAAAAAATAGTGGGAAATAGGAGGAACCATGTAAATGGTGAGTGCAACGGACCATGCACGAATGACCCTCTGATGGAATCCAGAATAGAAACTATTCTAAGAATAATGAAACAATTAACTCTTGTTATGAGAAATAACTTGAATCAAGCTGAGAGACCAGTTTCACTATGAAGGGAACAAATTTCCATTTAATCCTTTATGCATCAATGGCCGCCAACATTCAGTGGATATACCAACACATTGATTGTAGAACAATGGATAAGCTCTATAGAAAACATCATTTATGTACTCCATTGTTTAGAATAAGATAAAGTCACTCTGGATATGTACCATTTAGAGGTATAAGTTGATCAGTGGTGGGAACTAATTAAAAACATGTGTCCAAGAGGGGAGATTCAAGCTATGGAGTGGGAAGAGTTCATAGGGATCTTCTTCGATAAGTATTTCCTTCATTCGATGAGAAATAAAATGGATAAGGAATTTCTCGAATTGAAGTAGAAAGAGAATGAATCTCTGAGAATCTATGATATGAACTACACAAGGCTTCTCATGTTACACCTATATATTTGTAATTCATCCTAATGGGAAGTTTGATATATTCTTCAATGGACTAAGACCTCATTTATGGAAGAATTTAGCCAACCGAGACTACAACAACTATGAAGAGATCATATGAAGTGATTTGAAAGTAAAACTAGAGTTCGGTGAGACACAATGGTAACATAAATCCATTGAAAATAAGAGATAAATGGATCCAATCATGGGGAGTATCTTTGATCAGGGATGATGAGGAAATTACGTACAACTTCCCATGAGTAATAAAAGTGGAAATAATCATTCAGGGAAATACCTTCTCATGAGTTAGAAGTGTTACAAGTGTAGAAGAGATGGTCATATTTCTTGGAATTGTTGTAGATATGTGAATCCTCAACTTCCCAACACTAACGACAAAGGGAATATGGTGCAGGACCTACCTGAAGTCTAATGCTTCAAGTGTGGACAACTTAGGAACTTTTCAAATCAATTTCCAAATATGAGGGTAGTGGAGGGGAATCACCATCAGCCTCAACATAGGCCAAGGGAGCAAGGTTGTTCTTTTTCTTTTATGACGGCTAAAGTTTGAGCTCCAAATGATGTGGTGACAGGTAATTTTATTATTATCTAAAATCTAAGAAGTACATTGTTTCATTTTAGTTCTATTCATTACTTTATTTACTCCAAGTTTGAAAATAATATAGAATCAATCGCTGAACTTCTAAAAGTATATTTATCAATCAATACTCTTGGAGGGATTATCCAATAATAAACAACATTTAAAAAATATAGTACGTACTTTATCGGGAACAATATTATCACAAATATAGTAGTAGTTACCATGTTTGAATTTGACATTATACTAGGGAAGTACTGGATCTGAAAGTATAATGATAAGGTCAAATGAGAATGAAAGGAAATCTCGGTAGTCTTGAATGGAAAACCTACAGTTATCTTCTAAGAAGAGATATCTCGACATAGTCTTTGTCTAGAAGCACCTACTATTACCTTCTTTATGGGGTTTATCAGTGAATAAGAAGAAGGAAATGAGATTATATATATATATATAGAATTTTCCCATCATTCAATAATACATTAACATGTTTCCTAAGGAGTTACTTGGACCTCCCCTATAAATAGAGTTAGAGTTCTCCATTGAACTCATGCCTAGTTTCAAGCTGATTTCAAAAACCCCATATAGAATAGAAAATGTGGATCTAGAAGAATTAAATAAGAATCTCCTAGATATTTAGGATAATGGGTTTATCCATCCAAGTGTGCCTCTTTGGGTAGGACTTATTCTCTTTGTGAATAATAAGTATGGATCAATGCAGTTATTCATTGATTATAGAGAACTAAATGGGATCACAATGATGAACATGTACCCTCTTCCAATAATTGATGATTTATTTGAATAGCTTCATGGGTATTAGTTATTCTCTAATATTGATCTTTGATCTAATTATCATCAATTGAGGGTAAAGAAAGAACATATTCCAAATACCACCTTCTGATCAAGATATGGCTATTATGAGTTTTTTGTTATGTCATTCGTCTTGAATAATGCTCCAACTATTTTTTATGGATTTTATTAATAGAGTCTTTAAAGACTACCTTGATAACTTTTTGGTAGTTTTTTATGATATTATGATATATTAAAAATTTCTGGAGGATCATGAAGATCATCTAAAGGTTATATTAAAAACTATTAGTAAGGAGAGTTTATTTTTAAATTTTATCAAGTGTGAGTTTTGGTTACAACAAGTTTCATTCTTGGGGTACATTGTAACCAATGAAGGAATCTTAGTTGACTCTACAAAGACAAAGGTTGTGGAGGAGTGGACTCATCCTACAATAGTAACTAAGATTCATAGTTTCCTTAGATTAGCAGGATATTATAGGAGGTTTGTGAAAAACTTTTCATGAATTTCTAATCCACTAACCAAGTTAACTCAAAAAGGGGTTAAGTTCATATAGAAAAATGAGTGTGAGGAAATTTTCCAAGAGTTGAAGAAGGTATTGTTTTCTGCACTTGTGTTAACTTTACCCTCAATCAGAGAAGGATTCGTTATTTTTAGCGATGTATCTCTAAAATTTCTTGGGTGCGTCCTTATGAAAAATTATAAGGTGATTTCTTATTTATATCAATAGTTAAATCCTCATGAGAATAATTATCATATGCATGATTTGGAGCTGGTTGAGGTTGTTTTTTTCTCTAAAGATATGGAGGCACTATCTTTATGGAGAGAATTGTGATATATAAATTGACCATAAAAGTTTAAAGTATATTTTTCACACAAAAGGAATTGAACATGAGATAGAGGAGATGGTTGGAAAATCTTAAAGACTGCAATTGTTTAATTCATTATCACCCTGGAAGAGAAAACAAAGTCATTTATGCATTAATTAGGAAATACCCTATTGTTGTTGAAATGATGAGGATTCAAAGAGATCCTTTGATCAAAGACCTAGTAAAACTATAAATGGGAATTGTAAGGGAAGGGACATCATCAACCCTATCCCAAATGATTTCTCAACCGTAATTACTAAAAAATATCAATAAATATCAAAAGGAAGATCTTTTTTTATAGAATAAGTTTAAGGTTGTGAATAATGTGGTGTTTCCTGAGTTCTATATTGATCAAGAAGTTGTACTAAATTTCATACAAGACTATGTATTCCATCTATTCCGGAAATAAAGAAGGAGTTGACGTATGAAGCTCATAACTCTACATTATCTATACATCTTGGAATCACTAAAATGTATAGGGACCTTCATGATCATTATTGGTGGGATAATAGGAAAAGGGAGATTGTCGAATACACTATAAGATGTCTAGTGTGTCAACAAGTGGAGGTAGAGCCACAACATCCTAAAAGGGTATTACAACCACTACCCATACCAGCATTGAATTGGGATAATATCACTATGGAATTTATCACTGGTCTCCTAAAAACTTCCAAAGGAAATAATGCGATATGGGTTATAGTGGGCCATCTAACCAAGAATACTCATTTTATCTCTATTTAGGAAGATTTCTCTCTTGAATAACTTGCCAAGATTTACATGAAGGAAGTGGTGAGCCTACATGGGGCACCACTTTCTATAATATATGATCGTGATCCAAGGTACGCATCAAAATTCTAGAGAATTATTAAACATGCTCTGAGTACTGAATTGAATTTCAGTACATACTATCAGCCCCAAACTGATGGAAATCTAAAAGGACTATTCAAACACTCGAGGACAAGCTAATAACATGCTCAATGGAATTTAAAGGTGGATGGGATCAACATCTCCCATTAGTTGAGTTCTCATACAACAACAGCTTTCATAGGAGTATTCAAATGGATCCCTATGAATCTCTATATGGAAAGTAATGTAGAAATCCTACATGTTGGGATGAAGCTGGTGAGAGAAAGCTTCTTGTTCTTGATCTTGTGCAAGCAATGACAGAAAATGTTCATTCCATCCAATAACACATTAAGGCTGCTCAGAGTTGGAAAACGAGCTATACTGACAACCGTTGAAGGGACTTAGAGTTTAATGTTTGTGAAAAATTATTCCTTCAATTTTTACCATGGAAGAAATTCATGAGATTTGGGAAGAAAATGAATCTTATCCCTAGGTACATTGACCCCTACGAAATCCTTGATTGCATAGGAGCATTGGCCTATCGGCTTTCACTTTCTCTAAATCTTGCTCAAGTTCATGATGTATTCCATATATCCCTCTTGAGAAAGTACATACCTAACCCTTCACATGTAATAAGTCCAAAGGTGGTACAACTGGAACATGACATCTCTTATGAGGAGCATCTGGTGGATATCTTGGATCAAAGAGACAAGGTTCTACACCACAAGAATACCCACCTTGTTAAAGTATTGTGGAGGAACTATAAATATGAAGAAGACACATGGGAACCATAGGGGACTATGAGTCATAAGTACCCACACCTTTTCTCTTCTAAGGCTATGAGTTGAAATTTTGGGGATGAAATTTATTTAGGGGGAAAGAATGTAACGACTCAAACTTTTGAATAATATTTTGTTTCCTGAAATTGTATGTTTTACTAAAAATATATAAGTACAAATGAAATGTGACCATCAGGTCTCGACCGTTATATGATAGATGGTCAATTATGACTATTGGTCAATATGACTATTGGAAACTATACCCATAATGTTATGATTATCATTTATAAATAGAAATTATAATGGTTAATTAATACAGAACGAAGAGTCAATGGCCTCAACTAATAGAATCGGGTCATACAAATCCAATTTTTCGGAGCTTGGGAAGGAGGTAACATCACGGGGATTCGCTCTAGATCAAGCACAAGCTGATCTTCAACATCTTAAGCTTGAAATAAATTGAATACATGAGAATATCAAGTTAGTAGAGATTACCACTCAGATGATGTTATCTTAGCCACCCCAAGAGTCCATCATCATCGCACACTTTACCATTAAGTTGTATGAGGTTGTTTCAAGGGGTTATGTATCAAGGCCCTAGTTACTTAAAATTTAATCCCTTTATTTAAATAAAATTTTTATTTCATCATTTCCATTTTAAGAATGTTTTTTATTATAAATTTAGATGGAATTTGACAAATTGATTTTTCGGGTAAAATTTTAACTTTTTAGAGAGATATAAATTATTATATTAAACTAAGGTTTTATTAATAATGTTTATTATAATTAAATAGTGTTATAAAAATACTACTTTTTAATTATAAATGATAAAATAATTTTTTTTCAAGTGTCGAAAATTTTACTATGCAGTTAACTATGCATTTTCTATCCTCTATTATTTTTAATAAATAACCATTTTTATAGTTAAAAATTAAATTTATCATATTTAGAGAATTATTATGTTGAAATAAATTTTATTTTTAAATTAATAAGATTTATATTAGGTTATGGTGAATTTATGATATTTTTATAAAATATTTTGTTTTTCGGTGAATAGTAAATATACAGTTTTGAGTTTTCGGTGTGTTTAATGACATCATAATGATGTAATATGTAATTTAAAATTCTGGTCAACTCTTGTGAATTAAAATATTATATTATGTGTCCTAATTTTCCAATACCAAGGTAAAGAACATGGTTTTACAAAAACAACTACTAGGGTGTCCTAAAAATTAATAAAAAACTCCCTCACTTTTTCTATAAATTCCCACCCATTACTCCATTATATTTCATTACCAATTAACTATAATCGAATATATGATAGTATTAAATCCCAAATATTCCTCCAAATGTGTTATCAAGCCCCCTAGGTCCCAATCTTTGAGTTTTAGGAGACACTCTTCAAGGTAAGAGAATCTACCACCCTTCTCTTTTCTGGAACTACTTTTATGTTATGCCTTCTTAATTTCTATTTTCTTATGTTGGGATATTTAATTCCATATCACCCTTAATATACATATTATGTAAAAATTTTGAGAGACCATTTTTTCTCAGTTAACTCATTTTGTGAATTTTTAAGTGACATCGTTAGGCTGCTGAAATTTCGTAAGGAAATTCTTAACCTCTCTTTTCATTTCAAGTTCTCTTTTATGTGGTATGTCTTTAAAATTTCCATACAATGTTGTTATTTCCATTTTATTCTATCACTATACTATATTATGATACTTTTATGAATGTTTAACCATTTTCAATTTTTTAATGTTTTATAAAACCATGTTTCATACTCGTTATGCAGTAGAATTTTCGTCTCAAAATCTCTCCCTTTTTCTCATGAAATTATTTTATTATCTTTATGTGAATACTCAAACCGTGTTCATTTACAAAATTATTAATAAATACATAAAAATGATTTATTTTACTCTATAATTGACATACTTAAAACCCACATTCCCTTTCTATGGGTTATAAATGACATAATGATCATATTTTTAAGCACTTATTAAAACGCCATGATTTTGATATGAAACCCATTTATTTTATTCTCTATGATTTATTTATGAAATGTTTGATTATGATCTATGTGGATCACATTAAAATAAAAATATATTAAGGTTTCTCTCTGATAGTGCTCCAATGCATTGGGTAAAGAAATTAATCTCTAGAGAAGACAAGTTTTACGATACCTTGGTGAATAACCTTGGTAATTTTTATGACACCTAGGGGATGGAACTTGGTGATTTGATTATCAATGTCTAAATTAAATGTTGTTGACAAATTTTAAATTTATTATTCAAGTTCTTATTGTTATGATATTCATCTTTCTCATTCCTTTATGAAATTCCTCATGTTTTTATTTATATCTATAAAGTTCACATGTAAAATGTTTCCATTGTTTTCCCTTACTCGGCCTTATGATCACCCTTTACTTTGATGTATATCCCCAGGTTTTGAGTTAGAGTAATTTTATTTAGGTTGAACAAATGAAGAATCCTTCCAAGTGGATTAGAAGAATGTTTTCATGATTTCATGTATTATTTACCTTATTTCCAAGACACTAAACTTTAAAGATCATATGTTTGTAAAATGTAATGAAAATTTATGTAATAAAAAGGAAGGATTCCATATTTTAAGCCTTATATCTAATTTAAATCCCTTTAAACACAATATAACATTAACTGTGAGAACTTAACTTTTTACCATGATAACTTATTAATGAAACAAAAAATAAAGGGGGGATTATAAATAAATTTATACCCGATGATTAAAAATATTCAATCCATTTTATAAAATGATGATTCTATATGTTAAATAAATTAATTTTAACACAAGAACATAAAACGAATAAAAATAGTTTTTAGGAAAATACCATATTTAAGAGTAAAAAAACTTTATATTGAAATAAAGTAAAAAAATTCATTTACATGCTTTTTTTGTTATATAATAAAAATGAAAGTTTTTATACTTTTTATAATAAAAAAATTAAATGAAACCTTCCAAACATTCCATTAAATGAAAATATCCAAAAAATAATTTTTAATTTAAATAAATTATAACTAATATTCACAAAAGTCAAGATTGGGTTCCCACATTCAAAATAATCCATTAAAATACATTATTTAACTACATAAACATATCTTTGGTTGAGTAAAATGTTTTACTATTTATTAATTCATGTTTACATCATAATAATTTCATAAAAATGAAAGTATTTTGAAAAATTGATAATTTCACTATTCACCCAAAAATCAACTGTTTTAGAAAAAACTCAGAAATTTAACTTAAGAAAAATTTGATATGATGACATAAAAAATGAATAAATTTTTAAAAAAATTAATTTCTAAAATTTTAAAATTTATCTTTAAACTAAAACCATGTATTTCTTGGAAAAGAATTTTTTAAATAAAACTATTCTATTTTCAAGTAAAAACTTTTATAAAATTATTTAAAAAACTATGATGATTATGAATCCACAAAATGAATACTTATAAATCATAATACTGGTTTATTTATAAAATTACCTAGTTTTTCACACATTAATTTTTAGAATACTCACATATCTTTTTCCAATAACCTCAAGTTCTTCTCCATCCATAAGGTAAACCATTCCAAGAATTCGAAACACAAAATTAGGCTTGCATCCTCTTTTAGAAGTTAAATTAAACGAATCTCCAAAATCAATAATCCATGACTCTGTCGAACTCACAACACTTAGAACCAATTTTCTATCCTCCCATTTGGTTATGGATTTTATAGTTGAAATGAAATCATTCTTTCAAGATTTATCATACCTCTATCGACATTCATTTTATAAATGTATCTTCCTTCCACATTTCCAATATACAAAGTAAACAAGAAAAACTAAATTCCCACAAATGTTATCTCTTCTATCCCCCCAGTCTTTTAACTTATTTGTGTGGAGTATCCCATTCCTTATGTACTAAACACACTTTAATTATCACCTGAAACATCCTTATTTCATATCTATTTTTTAATGATAAAATAATGAATCTTCTCTAATATCATGTTTGTATTTTTACTAGAATTACTTACATTGGTAACCATCTCATTCTATGATTTCGTAAGTGATGACAGATGAATTAAGGCCTATACATGTTCAACTAACTTTACACAAATTGACTCAAATTGACTCTAAATCACACTGAACCCATTCAAATGATCTCCTGATGACCTTCCTTTTGATATCCCCATACCAAAAATTCACCACAACAGGAACATATTATTCATTTTGGAGGGATTTAAATGCATGTTTTCAATTTTATTCATTAATACATCAGTTATCTTCACATCACAAATATTAAAGGCCAAATTCTAGGCCAACATCATTTGGACGACACCCAACTCCTATTAAGTCTTTATCACTCCATCTAATCTATTTATTTTAGCTTATTATTGGTTATTAGAAGATCAAGAAACTTTTGAAATGGGTAATCATACAATTTCATATTCTAGAAACAAAATTATAGTCCATTTAACTTATCTACCCATACATTTCCTTCATTCAATTCCATATTCCAAAAAAATATCTTAGTAAACCAAAATAGGATAATAGATAACTATCCCATGATTTATGAAAGTATTTTTTGAGTTTCCCCCTAAGAAATTAGAATCAAGTTTTAATACCACTTTTTGTACAAAATAAAGTAGTTATGAAAGGACCTAATCTTCAAAACCTCAAATATGGAATAAGGTTACTAAGAGGTATGAGAGAAATTAATGTCATGGATAGGTGTATCTAGAATTAATAAACCACAAACCTTGACTATGAATCATCCAAACACTTAGAAACTAACTATAGACATCCCCAATGGAATAATAAACCAATAGAAGAAAATAAAAAAATAAACTAATATAAGGATTTAATGTGGTTTGGAATAAGTAATAATCAATGAAAGAAAAAGATTCACTAGAAAAGTAAATAAGTGATTATTATCGAATAACTCAAAATCACAAGATAATAAATATTAAGTGAAATAAAAACTATCTCCATGTAAACCCTAGAACAAATGACCCCACCTCATATTTATAGACAATAACAATGGTAAACATATAGTAATACCTATTCCACCACCATCTAAAATTCATGGACAACTAACCAAAAACTATCCACTACTATATGAATTCCACCAAATCAACCAAACAACCCAATTAATAGTGTGTACTTACGAAGTTTTTTCCCACATTGTACACACTAGTGAAAGATTCTAGAATATGTTCTCCAACTTCCACACATATTCTTATATCTTGAATCATAATCCATGTATATTAATATTACATCAATGTTTAAAAACATCACATTATTCTTACCAAATATTTTCAAAAATTGCCTAAGGGGTCACTATAATTATAGAGGAAGAGAATTAGAAATGAATGAGGATTTATAAGTTTTGGAAGTATTAAAACTAGTTGGTCACAACCTGATTCATGATGTGAATTAAGAATTCCTTTCATAAATCCTCTAGAGGTCGCATATGTAGAAATTCACATCACCTTAGTTTTAAATCATGAAAACCATTTCATATTTTGAATTAATTTCATGTTGTAAACTGATTTGGACTAGAAACCCATTCAAACCTTGAAAAAATTTCGTCAAACATACCCATAAAACCTTCACATTGTGAATAACCATTCAAGTTTTGAATAGTTATTATAGACATATTCCATATTAACTTCTCTTTAAACCTCTAAACTCTTAAAGTAATTTATCCCCACCACTCTAAACATAAAATAAGAAGAATAACACAATGGAATACCACAAACAGAGGGTGATATAAATTCTATGAAATAACTTTAGGATAACATGAAATCAACATTAAATATATGAAATACTTTCACAATCCATAATAAAAAATATATAGAATTGTTTTATAGGTAAAAAATAATTTTTAACACTTAAGAATGCATGGATTATCCAAAAAAGGGGGGAAAGTTAGAATCACGTACATGGATGTGATGAAAAATGACTCCTTAAAAAACTAGGAGTATATTCATATTAAACTAGAGGTACATGACCATTTTACACAAAAAATATATATTGAATTTGGCGGTTCATCCTTGATATATAAAACCACAAACATTTCCATGTAATGAAACATATAAAATGAGAAATCGTGATGAGAGGAGGAGGATGAATAAGAATAGAGGAAGGAGGCGATAATAATCCTTACCTATGGAATCCACCTTAAAATAGAGAGGATGATTCCATCGATAAAGGGAGCTTGGAAGAGAAGGAGTAGAGGAACTCTCCCTCTTAAATGAATCATAAATAATGATAGGGAAAATATATTTCCATTATTTTAAGAAAATAAACCTTATAATAACATTATTAGAAATATTAAAATGGGAGGGTAATGACCAATATAACCTCTATTATAAGTATCACTACAGCCAAAAAAATTATCCCTTAAAAATTTAACATTCAATAATAATAGAAATAATAGTGATATAAAAAATAATTTTTTTATTTACACAATCATTTTATTAAGTATAACATAAATTCTTAAAACACATTTTCTAAACCTCATAACCATAATAATGATACAATAACAAGATTATAATATTTTATAAATCAATTTTTAATGGTCTTAGAAGTTTATAACATGAAAATTAAAAAAATTTGTTTCATATATGGCGTTACATAAATAAAAAATATACTTAAATAATAAAGGTGGGGTGTTACAATTTTATCTTGGTTGATATGTCACAAAGCCCAAGGTACATTCCCAATCAGCGTGAGCCATAAAATAGTGTTAAGGATATCATATATGGAATGGGAACAATTTTCCATTTATCACATAATAAAGAATAAGTCCATAATAACAATACCAACTGGCTAGGAAAATAATCAACCATGCCATAACAAAATAAAATTACAATATAAAAAAAGTATATATAACCAAAACAATATAATTTAAATGAAATTTACATCTATGTCTATGTACAACATGGCTAACCCCACATGCCACCTCCTCCATAGCTTCAACCTAAGCCATGGTCTACACCTATAAACCCAGGGCATCAAACAAAGCTTCTAGAAAATAAAATGAAATGCAAGGCTTTGTATACACCAAGGTGTGTGTTGGTTGCAAAATAAATCCAAGAATGATTACACTTAATATTATATACATTACATTTCCTTAAAATTTCATACATAATAGTCTGAAATAAAAATACAAAAAACCTTTTTTTACCTTTTGTGAGATTTGGTAACATGTGGTTCTATTTTAAAACATAATTTGAAAATAAAACATTAACAATGAGTGAATAAAAAAATATGTGTAATATTTTAAAGAGATAACAAATAAGGAACAGTTAATAATAAAATATATAAACATAAATGATGAGAAAATAACATGTGGAACTAAGTTAGGGACTCTGAGGATCCTTACACATAATATATTTTTCACTATAATCATAATCATATCCACATCTATAACCACATACAACTAAGTGAAAGACACTAAACAAAGTGTAATACTAAACTATAGGTAAGCTCTTAATGGATTACTTAGAGTCTCACTGTGACTAACCGCCCTAACCAAAGTCTCATTATGACTAGGTGGGAATAATATAGGGATATTTTTTTTAAAGATAAGTTTACTGATTATCCTAGTAACCCTCATAAGTGACCAAGGTTTTACCCATAGAGTTTTCTATATAATAAGGTATTTAAAAAATTAAAATATGTTGTGTGGAAGCACCCCATTTCCCAATATTCAAGAATAAATCATCATCACCATATAATATTATTTAAATACATTTATAAAATGAATAAACACAACAGAAAGGGGTGATTCATGTATTATGTACTTTCAAATAAGATAAAGTCACTTTATTCATGAAAATACTTTATAAGATATCATGGTAAATCTTTATAAATAATATCATTTAATTCTAGGAAAACATTTTTATTAGTCTATTGAAAACTAGAATTAAAAATTTTTCAAACAAATATTGTACATGGAAATTTTATAACTAACACATATTTGAAAAAAATAAAAAAACACCTTTTAAAAAAATACTTTATAAAAAACATGAATTAATCCATTAGAAACCAATTGACTAACTACAAATTTTAATTTTATTATGAAATCAAGAGAAGAAGAAACAAAATTAAGGAGGTATGAAGTAGTAAATCCCAATGGAATCCCCACAAACAATGTTCATATAGTCCAAAGTATGAAATCATATACTCAAGAAAATGTCCAACACCAATACTTGATCTCCCTTAGAAACAAATAAGTCAACTACCATATTCCCTTCCCTCCAGGATTATAAGTGATCAACACCACAATGGATCATGTGACTACATACTTCCATAATATAATCAATGTTCCAATGACTGGTATAATTCCCCAATAGGTCCTTGATAATTAGAGAGGGGTTAGATTCAATTGTACTGAGATAGATGTTATACTTTGACCATATAAAAGGTTTAGTTAACATATTATGTGCTTCAACTAACAAAGAGTTTCCCTCCCCATAGTATGATTTGAAATCCAATATAATGGAATAGTGGTATTCATGAATAATAACATCATTTTTTATGATTTCATGAGTTCAGTGACCATTTTTATTGAGCTTAAGTCCCTAACTGGGCACTTTCTAACACACCCAATTCCCTTGGGTTTCACTAGGAACCATAGAATCAAGCATAATAATCCATGGGATTTATCTTCATATGTATTCTAGGATCACAATATCCTTATATATATAATTAATAGAAACTAGCAGTGAAAGGAGTTTACATTTGAGGTTTTCCTCATTCGGAAGTAGATCATGATGATGTATGGAATTTTGAGTCTCCAAAATGAAATAAACATGGAAAACATGAAATAATTTTCACAATACATCAAAGATAAAATATATAATCATTTTATAGGTAAAAATTAACACTCAAACATGTATTGATTTACCAAACAATAGGGAAAGTTACAATCATTAACCTAAAATAGATTAAATGTTAATGTCTTCAACAACTGAGAGTATATTCTAATTGTATGTGAGGTACATGACCCTTTGTCACCAAAATACCCATGGAATATGGGGGTTTTCTTAACATGGAAACCCCTAATATTTATAAGGAATGAACCCTAGACAATAATAAATCCAAATAAGATGAGGAAGGTGATGAGGAAGAATAGTGGAAGAAGGAAAGAATAAACCTTACCTAGGGATTATAACTTGAAATCAAGAAGAGGTTTCCATGTATTAAGGGAGATTATAAGATAATAAATAGATATTTTGTCCCTCTTGAGAAAATAATGCAGTATCAGGGTGGGATTTACTTTTATTTAAGAGAATAATTTTTATAATAGTAATATATTAAATATTTAAATGGGAGGGTAATGACTAATGTACCCTCTTCTAGAAGTACCAACACAAACTAAACAAATTTTATTCCTTGAAAAATTATCATCCAATAAAAATAATAATATTATTATTAATGAAAATAATAATAACAATAAAAAAATAATAAATAACACACTACTCCACACATACATTTTATTAACCATAAGTAAATAATTAAAAAAACTTCATAAATATATTAAATATGATATAATAAGATTATAATATTTTATAAATAAATTATAAATGATCTCAAGATGTTTTTAAATGAAATCTAAAAGTTTTGGAATCATTTATGGTGTTACATAAATTATAAATATACTTGAATAATGAATTTTAGGGTATTATAATTATCCCCACTATAACATTTTCAACACTTGTAAATACCACATTATATTTTTTTAGTTTAGACTATAATCAAGGTTGAATATATATATTATAATTTTAAAAACATTATAGTAAAATAAAGTTTGGTTTCCTTTATGAAAAAAAATTATATTAAAATACCACTCTAACCCTTTACTTCATTCCCATGTTGGGTCCTCTACACTACAGAGATTACCACTCTACACATTAATTACATATAACAGATCCATGTAATGGAATCCATAACCTAGGAGGATTATTCCCATTATAATGAAACACCATATAATCAATAACCCAATACATTGGATACAATATCAAAACACTATTTAATCTTGTTATTGATCATGTTCAAAATTGAGACTCCTTTTTCTTAAAACATACACATGTCGTTTGATGAAATCAACATTTTTTTTGAAAAAAAATACTTTAAGAAAACTTTTATTTATAAATATATAATATAGTATGAAAAATATATGTTTGAGATAAAAATATTTAACATAACCATATTTTAATATCCCACATGATTATCTTGATTTTTCCACAAGAAAATGAAAATATCATTCTCCAACTTAAAAATGAGTTTAAGAGGACTTTAGAGAATATTTTTTATAATAAAAAACGTTATTCCCACACCCCAATACCAAATTTCATAGATACCATATTAAGATTTGATTTTATTTCTCGTTGAGCTCACACGGATGCTCAGGTCAAAATTTCTGCCCATTTAAAGTTATAATTGTATTTTCAACATAATGTAGGAAATTTGGAATGTCCAGAGACCATAAACAAATATTGTAAGAGTTTGTAGAATTTAAAGAGGATTAAAATATCTATTCTAAGTTTTTTCTATATTTCACAGAAATTGTTTATGAGATCCAGACCATGCATGCTGCTCATGAAACCTACTACCTTTAAAATGGGGAAATTTTCCAACTTGATAAGTAAAATGAATGTATGTCCAGGTTAGCCATAAAAATAATAGTTTCAGTAAAAATTCCTAGAATCATAATTCTCATTAAAAAATCATCAAATAGAATATAAATATTTTTATTTAGGAATATTATATCTAGTTAAAAATTTAATTATAATTTTTTAATCCTTATGGAGGTAAACCTGACCCAAACCCATCAAGATTTCTAAAAACAAATTCAAAAAAACCTATTTTTTGAAAAACACAACATCCAAACATGCCCAAATTATAAATATTTTTTATATACCAAGAAAGTAATTAATAAAATAAAATACTTCCATAATAGAGTATATTATCATTCAACCATCCTAATAAAACAAATGTATAACAATAAATTCCCATAAAACCATTTCAAAATAAGTACTTCTATAAAAAAATACACAAATCAAACATGAGATTACTTGAGGAATCGTCATCTTTAAAAAATTCAATATAAATCAATAAAAAATCTACACACCCATTTAAATTTAAAATGATAGTTTGAAATTCAATTAATAATTATAAAAAATTACATACTCAAACAGAACCTTATCTTCGAAGTGTTAAAAATGTTCAAATTTTCTTTTTTAAAATACATTGAAAATATATTTATATCAAAATGATTTTGAATATAAAAATTCATCCAAACCATACCCAATAAACCACTCATAAAATTATGTTACAGAAAAAGATTCCTATTTATTTAAGTGACACACTAAATAAAACCCAAACATGTATACATAAATTATAAACATTTAAACACTCCAAGTGAACCTTTTATTTCCATAAATGTTTCATTACTTATTTTTCTAAAAAAATTATAATTTATCTTATAGAAGGAAAAACTAAAATCAAATACTTGAAACATTCCAATTCACATTTTACACAATATTATAAAATAATTTAAAAATGTTTTTACTCATACATATAAGTTTAAAAAAACACATTATAATCACTATATTTAAACACTCACATGGAAAACACACACCCATTGATCAAATTTCATGTAACATTTTTAGAAACTAATTTTCAAAAAAACTATATAAAAACAAACATCATGAGATACACACCTCCAATAAAACTAAACACATATAACCCCTTTATTATTCTTATAATCAAACAAGTTTATAAAAATCAATATTATATAGAAATTTAGTAATATTTTGAATTCAAAAATACAATTATTTTAAATTAAAAAAAATATAACATCCATTACTTAAAATAAGTTTTTGAAATCATTTTTAAAGTAATCTAATCAAAAAATTATATATGTACCAATATAAGTGAAACACACTTATCTATGAAATTATCTCTAAGACCTTTTCCAATTAGGTCACCACTAAATTAAATTATTTATCCAGGGATATGAAATTTATTTAGTGACGTAAATTTTTATAAGCCTCGTTCTATTTTATAACATGTTAACACAACCAAACAACCAGACAAGATCATTAATATAAACACACTTCATATTAATACTTGTTCAAACCCAAATGCACACAATTTACATACTCCTGAAACAAAACTAGACATAAATTCAAAGTCATTCATTAAAATAAAACATATTATAAACATTTCAAATTAATAAATAGATCAAAAATGATTAACCCTTTTGTTTCCAAAACACTTTAAATTAACTAAATGCTTTCACTTTATTAATTTAAATCCCTTATATTGTTATTTATCAAAACTCCATAACATCCAAGTTTATATTAAAATTAATTAAAAAATCATGGGCCCCTTATAAATGAAAATAAATATATTTAAACCATATAATTTCCCAATAAAACATTTATATACCTTATTTATTATATAAATATTGTAAAATTTCAATATTTATCTTAAAAATATTATTCCTTTGTATTTTTAAAAAAAAACTTTATGATAAAGTTAGAATTCTATATTTTTTTTAAAACAACCATTCCTCACTTTACACATCATTACTTATAAAATAGTTCACCACTAATACCCACTCATTTAAATAATAAATTCTTAAAAGGTAATCCTTTTAGTAGATAATAATTATAAATCACAAGTTATGAGATGGAATCACATGTTTTGAACACTAATATTCAAGATAACTCATTGTAGATAAGAAATCAATAGAATAGAATGAAAAACTCATTAAAGGTAAGGATATTATCACATAATCCCATACTTCCCATGATAACATGAGTTTCCACCATTAATGGGTTGATCAAGTACACCCATGGATTTCTTCCCCAGTTATGATGATCCTACCACCATCTTCCACTAATCCAACTTCCATATCATGCTATAATAGTATTTTGAAAAATACTAACCTGGATAACTAGCCATTATACCCAAATTGGTATTCCAAAAATCCCATGTAAACTAGAAACATTCCCTAGGATTTTTATTACATCAATCTGGATGAAGTTATTTGTAATCTAGGTTGGTTAGTTATAGAGGCTCTCCCTCTCCCTCTCCATAACTAGTGACCACCCTTATTCCTCTATTTTCCCCACAACCTAAACCCCTATTCATCATAGGTGACCATCTCTAACCATATATATCTCCATATCCCTCACTAATTACACTCTCCCTCACCTAACCCTCCCTTTCTAGTGGAATATTCCTCACCCTTATTGGTAATCCACCCCCACTCCCTTAGTGGTGACCCTCCCTCTCTGACTAAGTTTCCCTATCTCTAACCAGAATCTTCCTCTCCCTCAATGGATTATCATATCTTTAATAGTGAAACAATCAGAGAACCCCCTATCCCTATTTTCTATGATCACCTCTTCCACATGTGAAATAATATAAAATTATACATTATATTTTTATCTCTCTATATTATTCATTGAATAATTGATGAATTGATGTTCATTTATTGTTGATATAATATTTCATGTTGAAATAACATTTCAAAATAAAATTTACATATAATTGAGGTGGGTATGATATTTTTATTAAATTTTATATATTATTTAATTTATTATAAATTCATGATATGTAATTTTATAATGTAGTTATCCATAAGATGAAGGTATTTTTTTAAACATATATAGTCATGAAATTGAGTACTCATAGGTATTTATATATCTTAATGTACTTCTTTACTAAATTATAATCTATTTTATTTTCAAAATAATCCATTTTAATCTTAAAATAAAATTTCCCCATATAAAATTATCATTTATCTAATGATATCAAGATTACACCACCATATAAACATTGAATTATTTTTTATTAAATTTTATATGATAGTAAAACCACATACATGATGGTAAAATCATTGTAATTAATAATTCATTATTTATCAAAATTTCCACATTTTATATTTTTTAAATTTCAATGACATGTGTCATTAAAGCTAGGTCGATTCAGATAAGATTATATTTTTATGGATCTATAATTTATCAATTTTTAAGATTTTAGATTTTAATTGAGTTACTTAGGTCTGAGTTTTCCTAAGGAATTTTCCAAAAATAACATCTCCTGGATCCATTATTTTTATTAATAATAACAGAATAATTATTTTAATTATACATGCTTGAAGTTTTGTTGGTTATATCTTCTATACATACTTAACTTATAATTCATAAGTTTCAACGAGATAAATCCAATATTTTAATTTCTAAAGAATTATAAAGTTAGTTGTAATACATCAAATGGAAGATAATTTCTCACCTTTATTGTTTTTTATAAGTACCCAAATATCTTGAATATTACCTTTGAGTGATTTTTACATTGAAATATATAAATTTAGACTAATTTTTAGAGTAATAAGTATTAATTAACATTAATTATGTTACACATGATCTGAAAAAATTGATTACAATCATGTTTTGCACTATATCAATGCTGTGAGGGAATTCTTTTGTATTATTTTTCAATGTTCACTTAAATATTATGTTATTGAGGTTTTTAATCATGAAATATATAATTTATATTATTTTAATCATTGTAATCAGTGATTCCAATATAACATGATCAATGAGATTGTGGGGCTAGGGATCTATATCTTTTGAATGTAAATTTTAATGAAGTATGTAATAGTATGTGCCTTCTTGGTCCATTACATTTCCAGTTTTGGGTGTTGGGGGTGTTTCAAATGAGTCTAGATTATTTTTCATGGTAGTTAGATATGCAACATAGGTGTTACAGGATATTCACATCATGAATAGTTTACATTATGTGAATCAGTGATTCGCAACTTGTAAGGGTAGTGAATTCATAGATTGTGTTCAGATGAGGTGTGCAGTATAGAATAGATTCACCTTATGAAACATGAAATTACAACATGTAATTAATTCAAATATAGGTGATGATAATTTTATAATAAGTTATAAAAATGGTAATTCACATCATGAATGTGTTACGCGATGTGAAACTGTCAGGTTCCAAGTTATTTTATAAACATTTTGGCAGATTTCTTTTTAGTAATCCATACCTTCCTATATCATTCCAAAAAAACCCTAGGCACCATGAGAAGATATTCTATACCTCTTACACCTACTTTTATTTGTTAGTTCATGTGGATTCCCATTAACGTTCTATGGTGAGTTCTCGTCTCTTTCCTATGGGTTTCCTTCCTTTATTCTTTATAGATTTGCTTCAATGGTGAGGTTTTTGTTTTTATGTGTATGGGTTGCATTTCTAACAACACTTTGGTGTGTTGTAGATTGATCCATGAGTTCCTTGTTCATATAGGGTATTTGGGAAGTTTATTCTTTTCTCTGAGGTGTGAAGTGAGATAAAAAAATATTCCTTTAGGTTGGGGATCCTTGTTATCACCTACTTATATGTTATGTATTATATCTTCATGATTTTTCTTACCTTTGGGTGAATAGTAAGGGTTTGAGTAATGATATAATTAATTTTCATTTCTAAAATTGATGGGGATGGGCAGTTTTTTAAATATTTATATCTTTAATATATATTGACATTATTATGCATTCATGTTTACAATTCTGAAAATAACGGGTGTTGGGAGCCTTGTTTTTGTTGTAGTTGTTATGCTGTAATGACCCTTTTTGTGTTCTTGTATGTTTGAACCCTGAATAAAAGGTTAAATAACATATATTTGGATAATAATTGGTTTTCCCTAGTCATCTGGTTTTTGTGATAATACCTATTATAAATAAAGAAGATGTGTGATAATTCCCCTAAATAATTGTGGAATCTAGTTTGTATTGTTGTTGTGTGTTTATGATTGGTATGTTTTCCCTATGTGATTTGGGATATTGTATGGTGATGGTGGTGACCAGATAAGCTATATGATATGTAGGGATATGATGTGGAGGTTGGTTATCTTGGATGTGATGTGGGCAGTTTTGTGATGTAGTGTGATGAGGTTGTGGTTCAGTAGTTGCAGTGTAGTGGTTGTGGTGCGGTAGTTGTGGTGAAGCAGTTATAGCATAGTGGTTGTGGTGTGATGAGGTTATGGAATGGTGTTTGTGGTGCAGTAGTAGTGGCACATTGTTTGTGGCGTATTGTTTGTTCCATAGTGGTTCTAGCATAGTGTTTTTAGCATATTGATTATGGAATAGTGGTTGTGGTGTAGTGGTTGTGTCATAGTGGTCATGGTGCAGCTGTTGTGGCATAGTGGTTGTGATGTAGTGGTTGTGGTAGAGTTGTTGTAGAGCACTGGTTGTTTAATAGTGGTTGTGGTGTAGTAGTTACAGTGTGTGGCAGTTATGGTTGTGTGATGGATGAGATGTGTTGTTTTGTGGTAAGATGTCTTGGGAGATGTGACGTGATAAAGATGGTGGATGTGTAATGTTGTGGCAGAGGTTTTGTGAGTTGGTCTAGTTATTGTGTGGAATTTTTATATTAGTTTCCTAGTTATCCATGTGATGAAATATGATGATACAAAACAAAATAAGCTGGTAAATAAACAAGGTAGACTATAAATGAATGTGTGATACTTTGTTTAAACTGAATTTAATGAAATAATGAGTAGTGTAATGTGAAATGAAATGGATAATGAATAAAAGTGAGGAAACATGTCAGTGGAAAGTGTAATATCGTGTTGTTTTTGTGGTGGTCATGTGGTGTGTTGAATATAGTGGTGGTATTGCATGAGATGGTTGATGTGTGGTATGTGGTGGTGATATTGTGTGAGCTAGTGTTGTCGATATGAACCCATAAGTTGGTTATTAGGCGCTATCTATATATCATGTGTGTTTATGTAATTTTATATGTAACCCATCTGAGTTAGATAACCTTACCAATGCTCAAAGGTGCTGATTTTTTGTTGTTTTTTCCAAAAATCCAAGATAGTAGTGATATGTATGGTTGGATACCCCCTTTACCCATCTCTTCTTTTAGTAACAGTGATACGAGTTGGTGTTGAAGATTACACTGTGGTTATGTGATGGCCCGTGTGTCTTTGGGAAGGATTAAATGTATCTCCCTAGGTTTCTATGGGTGATACATGATGTGGTGTGGTGTGATATGTGGTACAGGCCATGCATGGTAATATGTGGCAATGAGGTTAATTTCCTTCACATTCATGATACCCCACTGCTCTGGTTCGGGTTGTATTGTGATGTGATGTAATATGTGTACCATCTGTCTATAGGCAAGATGTGATGTGATGTGATTTGTAACCCAAGTGTTTTTAGGTGGGATGTGATGTTATTTTATGGGACCTAGGTGTATACAAGTGGGATATGATGTTATTGGATGATATTTGATGTTTTCGGAAGGGATGAGAGCATAGAACGTTTGATTTTGGGGTGTAAGAGTAGAAAAAATGGGTGAATGTTAGTGTGGAACCTTTCTTTGTATGATATCAATGATATATTATTATATTGGATGCATGATTTGGTGATCAATCCATAGTGAGGCTATATTTTGTTAGATTGCCTATATAAGTTCTTGTTGGTTCTACTATTTTTTCATTGGTATATTATCATGATCTTTTCAAATTTTCACTTGAGGCCTTGGTTATGTCCCTACTGAGTATACCTATTATGATCACCCTACATATATATAAACTGATTTTCAAGTTTCTAAGAGGACATTGGGGACTGATCTAGACATTACTATATGGATTAAATTTTATATTGAGCCACTTTTGTATACCTATATTTCTGTCTTTACTTTGGATACTTTTATATGTATTATTTTTTACTTTATTCATGCATTGTGGGGTGGTTTTTGGTTTACCTTTATATTATGTACTGTATTTTTTTGTGATTTTTTATCATATCTTTTGATCCTATTTCATTTATAGAGGATAGTGCCTCCAATACTATGAGATTTTTATATCCTCGGTTCTAGTTTCCAACCCAAAGCCTACTAGAGGTGGGACTCAGAGTTCATCATCTCTATCTCCTCATTTTGGTATCTCTAGAGGGAGGGGTCATGATAGACTGGTATTAGAGGTTAAGGTTGAGAGATAGGATGGATTTTGGAGTTGTGAATAGTGATGTTTTCATGGGTTTGTATGGAAGTAGTATCAGTTGACCTTGGTGCATGACATAGGCTAAGGTGACTAGCTAGGACACCAAATTTTAAGACCCCTATGATCTAGTTCATGGAATATGAGCTTATTTAATAGCCAAGTGAGGTGGAACAGTTTATATGGTAAATACCTAGGAGAGGTACTTGCATCATGATTACTTGTGTTCTGGTTCAAGATGGGTTATTTTGAGAAGGTTAAAATGAATAAATAAATAAAACTTAATAAAATTCTATGCTAATAGGATTAGGATATTCTCATTAATTTTAGTAATGGTTCATGTTCATCATCCATGAGTTTCTCAGGTATTTTTGGGTCAACAGGATGATCCAGTTGATTGTTGGAGGGTTTACCTGACAAAGGAGGATGAGACATGTCAATGGGATTTACATGCCTTTCAGCGGCAAAGTTTGGGTATGTATCAGGGGAGTGTTTCAGATTTAGAGATGGGGTATGAGATGGAGGAGTCTGAGATCACTTTCGATCTGATCTAAGAATGAGTTGAGTTTTGGGTACCATTTTTAGTTAGACAGATACAGGGAGTAGTGTGCCAATATTGGGTGTTGTTTCTTTGTGATCACAAGGAGGTAGATGTGTTGTGGCTAGAATTTATAAGGGAGTTTCAGGAAGATTTTATATCATCGATGATGATTGAATCCAAGAGGCCGGATCTTCTCCCTCTTAAGTAGGATAGCCTAAGTTTACAGGATCTTGGGATCAGGTTCAAGGACCTCCTGTACTTTTCTCCAGATGTTTTCTCATATTAGGAGTCTAGAGTGTGTCATCTGGTGGAGGCTTTGCATAGAGTGATCAGGTATTTGGTCACACCATTTACACTCCTAATATATCTATAGTTACAAAAGAAGGATGAGGTTATTGAGTGGATTCTCTTCTTGGTATTTGATCCCCATTAGGGTATCCCACAATGCGTTTTGAGGTGTATAGATTTAGGTAGTAGGCTTCAGGTGTTCTAGCAATTAGAGTTCTGTTTAGCAGGGAACCAACTATGGGGATTTATTTCCTGACCATCATGTAAATGTGTTTTCTGAATGTATTTTGGGGTTTTTCATTTTAATTCCATATCTATGGGATATATGGGAACCTATAAGATTTGTGTCCAACCTCTCAAGAAATTCATTTTAGATGGGTGATCAGGCCCCATTTCAGTATTAGTAGTTACATCCATGGAAGTTCTAGTAGATGGGATTTCATGTTATTATTCATTATCCAAGATCATCTGGAGATATTATAGGTTAAACTTATGGTGGTCCCCATCCCAAGGGACCTAGTCTAGAGATCAGTCGTGGAGGCCAGTAGTAGAGTTAGAGGATATGGGTGTGGTCAGATGCATGCATTAAAGGTATCATCACTAGTAGGGTTGAGAGTTATTTGAGGTATGATTAGTTTATTTTATATACTTATGTGTGTTTTGTTTGATTCAAGAGCCTCACATGCCTTTTTTACTCCTTCTTTGGTCTATATGTTGGGAATGGATGTGGAGAGGCTTTCAGTTCCCATGGTGTTTTCTATATCGATTGGTGGTTGGGATTCTTTGTTTTATGTCTTCCGGGAATGTATACTTGTAATAGGGTAGCACTAGTTAGTGGGGTACTTCTTCTTATTATAGATAAAACCATATGATATTACCCTTGGTATGGATTGGTTGTATTCCATATGTGTAGTCATCGACTTCTTTCTAATAAGAGTTTCATTTTCTGATTTGGAGGGATAGTGAGTGGCATTCGTTACCGAGAAAGGCTATCAGTTGGGTGGTAGGAAAGTGGAGCCTCTTTTATTATAGTTATCATAGCTATTATTAGTATCTCAGGTTGGGGGTATCCCTATGGTTGTGGAGGAGTTCATTCATGTTTTCTTCGATAATGTTATGGCACCACCCCTTTGACATGATATCAAGTTTGGGATTGAGTTTTAGTCAGGTGAATCTTTGATCTATATGGCTCCCTATTGGATGGTTCCCAAAAAGTTATGTGAGATAAGGCTTTAGGTGGATGATCTAATGTATAGGGGTTTTATCTGACCTATTGTGTCATAGTGGGGTGATCTAGTTTTTTTCTCCAAGAATTCGGATGGTAGTCTGAGTTTGTGTATATACTCCTAGAGGTTGAATTAGGAGACGGTCAATAATCACTACCCTATTTTGAGTATTGATGATCTATTCAACTAGTTTAGAGAATCTAGCTAGTCCTCCAAGATTGATCTTCTATTTATATATCACTATTTGAGGGTCAAATATAAGGATGTTTATAATAATACCTTCATATGCAGGTATGGGTACTTCAAGTTTATAGTCATTCTATTTCTTATTATAAATGTTCTATATGTGTTCATGGGCCTTATGAACTCCATGTTCTGTGGGTTCTTCGATAGGTTAATTTTCACATTCATCTATGATATCTTGGTCTACTCAAAGTGATATGAGGAGTGTGTCTAGCATCTTAGAGTTTTTTTGTAGGTACATCAACACCACTATCTTTCTGGGATGTTGTTCAAGTGTGAGTTCTAGATTAAATGGGAGTGTTTCCTTGGACATGTGGTGTCTTATCAGGGTATATTAGTGGACCCATCAATGGTATAAGAATTTATTTCTTAGGAAGAACCCATGAACATGGTATAGGTTCATAGTTTTCTTGGTATCCTAGACTATTATTAGAGGTTTGTATCCAATTTATCTCAAGTTGTAGCCCCACTAATACTTTTGGCCAAAAAGAAAAAATATTTTTTTAGAAAAGATCAATTACAAGAATTTTTTTATTACCTAAAAGAGAATTTGGTTAGTGCTTCATTTTCCCAAGGACGGTGTGTTGCTTGAGGTTTTCTGTGATGTATCCTATATAGACTTAGAACGCGTGCTGATAAAGAATAGACTGATGATATCTTATGGGTCTAGGAAGTTACATACCCATAAGATTAACTATGTTACCCATGATCTAAATTTGGAAGTAATTGTATTCATTCTATATTTGTGGATTAATTACCTCATTGGTGAGATTTGTTTTGGTTTTCATAGACCATAATAGACAGAGATATGTTTTATTTCAATGGGATCTAAATATATAATAGCATAAGTGGATGGAGTTTATTCATGATTAAGATTTTGTGATATATTACACCCTAGTTAAGGGTAATTTAGTTTTTAATGCACCGAGTCATAAGTCTTGATAGGATGTGGCTCGAGAGTCTACGAATGTTTTAAAAGGAATGGAGGAGCTTTTAGCGATTCATATTGATGTTGTGAGAGAGAAGTTGACAAGGTTTTATTCATCAGATAATAGTTGAGATGTCATTGATCTAGTAGGTGGATCAGTATCAGTGGGGAGACTTAGAGTAATAGGTAATTCATGATCATATTTTCTATGGTGATTCTCATGAGGGGTGGCCAAAGGATGATCAGAACCAGGTGTTGTTCCAAGAGAGATTGTTTTTCCTGAAGCTGATGTGTGAGGGATTTCTTCATGAGTTTCACAACACACCTTTAGTGGTACATACTAGTTTAAAAAATATGTATCATGGATTGAGGAAACATCTTTAGTGGTCAGGTTAAAATGGTTAGTGGTGGAGTTTTTGGAAAAATGTCTGGTTTTTTAGCCAGTGAAAGTGGAGAACCGTGCCCCGAGAGGTTTGTTCCCCAAGTGGAAATGGGAAGACATATAAATGGAATTTGTTATAATGTTTTCCTAATATTAGGGAGGATTTTATTTTTTTTGGGTGATAGTGGACCGAATAATGAAATTGGCTCACTTTGTTATTTTTTAGTCAAGTTTTATGGGTGTTTTGGAAAGGTGGTATATGGATGATGTGGTTAGGATTCATGGGGTACTAAAGACCATAATCTCTAATAATGATCTTTATTTTACCTTACAAGTCTGGAGGAGATTTTAGTATGATTTTGGAACACCATTGAACCATATAACTACTTTTCACCCTTATAATGATGGGAAGATAGAGCAGACCATCCAAACACTAGAGGATATGTTGTGGGAATGCATCTTGAATTTTGGTGGATCTTGGGTAGGACACATACCTTTGGTTGAGATTCCATTAAGTAGTATATATCACTCATCCATTGGTATGAATCCATTTGAGCTATTTTATACGTTTTTGTTTTGTTCTCTATTATACTGGAGGAGATTGGAGAGTATGTATTTCTTGGTCCTTATGTGGTGAAGAACATGACCAAGAATATCTGGTTGGCTAATGAGTATATGAGGGAAGTGCAAGAGCATCATAAGACCTATGATGATCATAGGAGGAGTCCCATTGATTTTTAGGTTAGAGACCATGTGTTCTTTAGATTCTTCCCATGGTTTGGGAAATAGAGGTTTGTCAAGGGGAGTAAGACTTCTCCCATGTCTATTGGGCCATTTCAGGTGTTTGGGTGTCTTGGTGACGTGGCTTATTGGTTGAAATTTCAACCATGATAAGAGAGGATCCACAACATCTTCCAATGTCTCAGCATCATCGGTATCTTCACGATGACTCTCGCATTAATGAATAGGGAGAGTTGGATATCAAATATGATTTGAAATTCATGTAATGGATAGTATAAATCCATGATCTTTGAGAGAAAGTGCTATGTGGGTGGACCATTACCTTGTTTCATGGGTTATAGAGGCATGGTGGCCAAGATAAGAGTACATAGGAGTAAGAGACGCATATGTGTTCCTTGTACATGGATATTTTTTGAGTTTTTATTTTCTATTTTTTTTTCTTTTTATGTGATATTTGGATCTTGATATGTTATGAGATATGATATCTCCCTTGATATGTGATGTGTTATAAAACCCCTGGCATATGAAAATGGGAGGACCTAAATCCTAATTGATACACATTATACTCTGAAGTGATTAAACCCTTACAGGTGTGTCAATGCCACCTGGAGTGGATATTATCTTCAAGTGGATGATGGAATTCCTTGATTTATGTAATCGGTGTGGTGTTTTGTGTTGGTTTTGGTAATGGTTGGTTTGGGTTTTGTGGAGTTTGGTGTGGCTGTGTGGAAATATGGTGTATTTTTCTGGTACTCGATGATTCATTGTGGTTCCCAGTGATAGGTGGTGGTATAGACATGCAGTGTGTTTAGTGGGTTTTTTGGTTGGCATGTTTGGAGGGTGGCAGTGTTGAGGAGTAACAATATCCTTGAGAGGTATCCCATGAGTTGGTTGTACATACACCCTTTCCTTTTGGTATTGGTTTTGGATTATCAAGTTAAAAAATCATTTTATAGGTATCTAATGTAACAAAATGCCTTATTGGTCTATTACTTTTCTGGTTTTGGGTGTTGGATGTGTTTCAGAAGAGGATAGAGTATTTTTCATGGTGGTAGGAGGTGAAGAAAAGTTGTTAAAGGATATTCAAATTAGGAATGGTTTACACTACATGAATTGGTGATGCACATCTTATGAAGATGATTGATTCAAAGATTGGGTTTGTCTGAGGTTTATAGAATGAAATGGATTCATGTCTTGAAATTTGATTTCACAACATGTAATTAATTCGAGCTAAGGTGATGTGAATTTTGGTGGAAGTTGAAAAAATGGGAATTCATGTCGTGAATGTGCTACACAATGTAAAAGTGTCAGGTTCCAGGATATTTTATAACACTTTCAACATATTTATTTTCATTCATCCATACCTATATCTTTCTAATTTTTGACAAACCCTATGCGTCCTAAGTATATATTTTATACTTATTCCTCCTACTTTAATATGTTGGTTCTGGTGGATTCTCATTGGCGATCTGTGGTGATTTATCCTATCTTTCTAGTAGTTTTCCTTCCATTCTTCTTTTTTAGGTCCACTATGGTGGTATGGTTTTGGTTTGGGATGTGTATAGGTTTCTTTTTTGAAATCCCTTTGGTGAGGTTTAGGTTTATTAGGGATTTCTTTATGTGGCGATTATTTCTAGGTAGTTTATTCTTCTCCCTCTAGTGTGTAGTGAGATCGAAAAGATTCCTTAAGGTAATAAATTCTTATTCCCAACTTTTTATATGATATTTATAAGATATTCAGGATTTTATTACCTTCGTGGTAATATAATGGGTTGGTATAATGAGATAATTAATTTTCATGTCTAAAATTGATGGTAATGGGGAGTTATCTCAAACTTTACAACTTTGATATATGTTGATGTTATTATGCATGCCTATTTCCAATTCTGAAAATAACAGTTGTTGGGAGCCTTGTTTGCACTGTAGTTTCTATGCTATAATGACCCTTGTTGTGTTCTTGTGTGACCAAACCATAAATAAATAGTAAAATAACATATATTCAGCTAATAATTGGTTTCTCCTCAACATCTAGTTTTTGTGATAATACCCATGCTAAATAAATAATATATGTGATAATTCCACCAAATAATTAAGGAATATGGATCTATGTTGATGATTTGTGTTTGTTCTTGTTTTTTTCCTACATGGATTGGATTTTTGTATTGTTATATAGGTTAATGGGTGTGTTTTGTGATGTGTGGGGATATGATGTGGAAGTTGGTTAACATGGATATGATGTGGGAAGTTGTTCGATGTGGTGTGATGAGGTTGTGGAAAAGTAGTTGTGGAACAGTGATTATTGCATAGTGGTTGCGGTGTGATGAAGTTGTGGTGCAATGGTTTTAGCATAATGGTTGTGGTTTAGTGGTAGTGGAGTAGTGGTTGTGGCATAGTGGTTATGTCATAGTGTTTGTGGTGCGTGGATGTTGTGGTTGTACGATGGATGCGATGTGTGGTTATTGTGGTGCAATGGCTTGGGAGATGTGACGCGATGATGGTTGTGTATGTGTTATGCTATCGTAGTGGTTGTGTGAGCTCGTTCGGTTGTTTAGTGGCATAGAAACGTTAGTTTCCTAGTTATAAATGGGATGAACCATGATGATATGAAACAAAATATGCTGGTAAATAAATATGGTGGACTGTAAATGGATGTGTGATAATTGTATTAAACAAAATTTAATGAAATAATGAGTAGTGTAATTTGAAATAAAATGGATAACAAAGAAAAGTTGTGAAACTTGTAAGTGGAAATTGGAATTTTGTGTGTTTTTTTTGTGGTGGTTGTGTGGTGTGTTGCAATAGTGGTGGTAGTGGTTGAGATAGTTGATGTGTGGTATGTGGTGTTGATGTGGTGTGTGTTAGTGTTGTTGATGTGAACCCATAGGTGGGGTATTGTGTGTTATCTATATATCATGTATGTTTTTGTTAGTTTATGTGTTCCCCACCTGAGTTGGATAACCTTACCAACACTTAAACGTGTTGACTTCTAGGTTTTTTTACAACATCCAATATGGTAGTGATACAGATGTATAGTTACCCTCTCTCTCCCACTCTTCCTTCAATAGCAGTGATATGGGTTGGTGTTGAAGATTAACCAATGGTTATTTTATGTCCTATGTGTCTTTAGGTGGCATTCAATGTTTTAGATCAAGTTTATATGGGTGAGATGTAATGTGGTGTGAAGTTATATGTGGTGGGGTTCAATCATGGTAGGATAAGGTCATGAGGTTGATCTCATGTTCATGATAGCCTACCACTATGTTTTTGATTGCGATGTGATGTGATGTGATGTGTGGCCTATGTGTCTACGGGTGGGATTTGATGTGATTTGATGTGTGACCCAGGTGGTTTCAGGTGGTATTTGATGTGGTTTGATTTGATATTTGTGGAAGTGATGGGAGAATAGGATGTTCGATATTGGTGCATGAGATCGAAAAATCAGTGGGAAATTGATCATGGGGTGCCTTTGTTTGTATGATATCGATTCTATATTATTATATTGGATGTGTGATTTAGTGGATGAACCATGGTGAGAATGGGTTTGGTTAGATGACCTGTATAGGTTCTTATTGGTTCATTTGTTTGTTCACTAGATAATTTGCATTCTATTTTCACATGTGCACTTGAGGCCTTGGTTATGTCCCTATTAAGTATACATGTTATTATCACCCTATGTATATAAACTAATTTTCAGGTTTCTATGAGGAATTTGGGGACTTATCTAGACATTACTTGCTCGGTTGGAGTTTTTGTTGATATGTTTTTGTATATGTGTATTTTGGTATTTACTTTGGATACTTTTATATGTATCATCTTTACTTATTTGATCATTGTGTGATGGTTGTTTGTTTACATTTTTATTGTCTGCAAGAGTTTTTTGGTGATATTTTATCCTATCTCCCGATCTTTTTTCATTTATAGAGTGTAATTCCTCCCATACTGTGAGATTTTTATACCCTCAGTGCTAGTCTCTAACTCGGGGCCTACTATAGGTGGGACTCGGGGGTCATCATCTCTATCTCCTCATTATGGTATCTTTGGAAGGAGTGGGTCCAAAAAAAATTACATGGATGGACTTGCTACTGATCAATTTGATCAATGAGGATCTCTAGGTTAGATATTCCCATAACTGATAGTTTGGAAAAGAAATTATAGGTTTAAATACTTGTATTTTCTAATCAAGAAGATCATTAAAATTTCAAGTTCATAACTTACATCCCCTTGATCTAGTTACTAATTTTACTTCTATTTTGGATTAAAAGTGATGAGTTCTCAAGACTATAATTGTTGATAATATCCTTTAATAATTTCCTTTAAATTAGTGTATGTATTATTATTCAAAACTCTATGTTTTATTTCCAACTGAATTATTCTTATTTATGATTGTATTTTTTATCTTTATTTGGTTTTTAACCTCTAAATAGTTTAATATCCACTATATTTTTTTATTGTACTCTGATTTTTTAGAGTTTACAACTTTTGAATTGTTTACATTCTTGAGTGGGAGAAAATTATAAGTTTTATTTAAACTTAAATTCACCCCTATTGAAGCTTCCATACTAAGACAATACTTGGTATTAGAGTCTTTCTCTATGTTTTTTCCTTACACTAAAATGTTGTTAGAGGAAAGATATATTTTTTATAACAGGTTTACCAGTTGGAACTTTGGATAACATGAATTTTATCCATCCACAAATTTGTTTATGGAGAAGATTATGAATATTGGAAAGATAGGATGAAGAAATTCATGATTAACACTAGTGTAGATCATTATCAGATGATGACAAAAAATTATAAGATTCTAGGGTAATAAATTTCTAGTTTTACTCATGAGAAGAAATTAAAATATCATGAGAATTTTAAGGTCTAAAATATTTTAATTTTTTCTATGATAGAGAACATTTATAATCAGATTTCTTCTTATAAAATGACTAACAGAATTTAGAGAAGGATAGAGGTTAAATATTTTGTAACATAAAAATTATTGGGGACTAAAATAGTTGTGATTTATTTAGATTATCATGTTTTTTATTTTTTTTCTTAGGGGAATTAGTAGAATAGATTCATTAGTGTTTTGTTACTATTTTGAATGGTTTTCAATCACTTAGATAGCTAGAGATTATGGATGAGAAGCATATTAAGAATATAATATATATACTATTGAAGTAATGGGAATCTAAATAAGAATTATTTATGATACAAAACATCACACGATGAAGAATCTTATATGGCCATATTATAACTTTAATGGAAAATGATAATTGATTACATAGAAATTTTGAGAAGGGAAAGTTGGAGAATAGAGTTTCTTTTTTATAACTTACAATGTTAAAATTTTCAAATCTAATACCTCAAAGTATACTATAGTAAATATAACATCTTAATGATATTTGGATAGTAGTTTTTAAAAATTAGTTAAGGTGAATTTTTACAACACTAAAGATATATCAATAGGATTATAGGAAATAATAACTTTATGAATGATTTCCATAATGATATGAATGACTAATATGAAAATAATTAATGATGGGATGAAACTTTAAACATCATATGATATGAATGTAAGAAACTAGGACACATTATACCTGATTGTCCTTGACTAAAGAAAAAGGATAAATAATCTATAATATCATCAAATTGGAAGGATAATAAGGTTTTAAGGGTAACTACAGACACTTGGGGTACATGTGAGGATCCATATTTTGACAATAGTGGTTTAGAAAGTGACGATAGTCGAAATATAACTAGATTTTATTCTAAATTATTACATAGTGAATCGTGATTTATTTATATGGTGACTGTTAATTATATTTTTAATTTTTCTTTAAATTCTATTTTTCCTTTTACTTTGGATGATGAAGATGACATTCCATAATTTAAAGAGAGGATTGAATATGTGATTATCCTATAAAAAAATATAAAAGGCTTAAGAAATACTTTGATATATCTTAATAATATCTTGATAAGTCTAGTGATATTATTTCTAAAATTAATTTTGAGTTGAATGTCAAATCTGTTTCTACTTCAACTCATGTTTTTTGGAACTTAGTTGTTAAAATAAAGTACGAAGTAGTGAGTCTTAAAAAAATTATTTCTAATTTTACTTCAAGTAGGGTGGATTTTGATAATATTTTTAAATAACTTAATCCTTCTAAAACATCTTCCAAAAAAATTTCTTTTTAAAAGTAACATTTATAGTCTAATTATTTCATTCTAAAAAGTGCACCATTTTGTACTAAATGTTATCGAGGAGGTTACAAGTGGAATTTTTGTTCATTGAATCAGATTAAATCATTAAAAAAGTATAGGTATTTTATTTATAAATAAATATTAAATGTTTAACACCATAGGGTTAGAAAAATATGGGTTCCAAAAGTAATATTCACTAAGATTCCCAATCCCAAAAAATCTTGGGTACCAAATTTTTATCCTTGGTTATTTTAAGATAAAAGGATTGTTCCATCAGTAAAAAATACTTGGTACATGGATAGTGGTTATTCTTGGAACATGATTGGAAGAAATTACAACTTCTTAAACTTAAAAAAGGTAAGGGAGGACTTGTTACTTTTGGAGAAAATATATAAGGACATATTGTTTTTATTAGTGATGTATCATTTCTTGTTGAGACTTTAATTTCAAAAAAAATTATGTTTTAGTACTTAAGAACAAACTTATCTTCATTAGACGATTATTTATTGAGGATTACTCTATGAACATTGGGAATGAAATATACACCATTATAAGTTTAGAAGGAGTTCACATTTTATTTACAGACAGGCATGATAATGTTTACACTATTAACCTAGAATACCTTTCTTATTGAAACTTTCCTTGCCTTAGTGAAGTTGATGATTGTTCTTGGTATTGGAATAATATTTTAAGACACTACAATGTTCATAAATTAGTTAAACATTCTAGAATAGAACTTTTTAAGTATCTTCTATAAATTAAGTTTAATTATACCAGAGTCTGTGACCCTTTCCAATATGGTTAGAAATATAAGTCGATCTTTAAGCCTACTGGTGAGTTAATACACATAGACATTTTTAGACCTACACAAAACATGAGTATTAGAAGAAAACATTATTTGTATGTACTAGTTTATGTTACACCATGCATAATTGGGTTTATTTTATTTCTCTTAAATATTAAGCACTCTCATTTAAAAAAAATCTAATTAAAAATTTGAAAAACCTACATATTATCACTATACAAAGTAATTGTGGTGGAGTTTTTTTTTAAATTCTTCTTTTTAAACTTTTTTTTGTAAAAAGGGAATTACACACAATTTTTTTAAACAAATAACTCCATAAAATGGTGTGGTTTCAAGGAGGAATATAACACTTCAATAAATTACTTGATCTTTTTTATTTGAACATTGTGTAGCTAATTTTTTTTGGGATAAATCCATTAGTACTAACGATAACACTATAAATAATGTTTTAATTCTTATAGTTCTAAATAAAAACCTTAGGAATTTTGGAATGGTAGGAAGAAAAAACTTAGTTTCTTTTGAGTTTTTAATTTCAAAGTGTTCATTTTGAATTCTAAACTTAATCTCCATAAATTTGATCTGAAAGATTATAAAGTTATTTTTCTTGGTTACTCCATCATAAGAATTATCATGTTTTCAACACATGGACACATATCATTGAAGAAATTGCACATGTTAAGTTTGATGTGCATGATCCTTATATGAAGTTAAAACATACAAATTATGAAAATAATATGAATTTTTTTAATCCCACTCAATTTTAATTAAAGAAGTTAAACCATATTTATGTGTAATTATATTTCTTTAATCTAGTCTAACAAATGATACTCTTATGATAGATAAGCAATATCCTTACTTTTTATCTAGAAACTATATGATATCGAGGAAAAATCCCATTGATAATTTCATTAGTGATATATATAAACTAGTTAGAACCATAATTTATTTATAGAATAATTTTTATCATATTCTTTTATTATCTCAATTTAAACATAAAATGTGAGATAATTCCTTGGGTGATGAGATTTGGATAATTTTTATGCAAGAAGGGATTAATAAATTCAAAAATAATAAGTTTTTTACATTGTTTGAATTTTTGAATGATATTATAGTTATAAGAGTGAAATGGGTCTTCTCAAATATCTTTGATGAGATGAAAAGGTGTTATCAATAAGGATAGACTAGTTATTAAGGGTTTTAATCTGAATTAGGGAGTACGCTATATAGAAACTTTTACTCTAGTAGCTAGACTCAAATCTATATATATATTTTATTAGCACTATACAAATTTAACACTTTTTAAAATGGATGTAAATAATCCCTAGTTAATGGTTATGTTCAGTAAGAGGATTATATTTAACAACCTTTTGGTTTTGAACTTACTAAGTCACTTTATAGACTTAAACAATCTTCAAGAACATGGTATGATAGATTGATAAGATTTTTCATTCAAAACAAATTTGATAATGGAATAATATATCCCAATATTTTATCAAGAAATTTTTTAATGAAACCATAATTATAAAAATATACGTCAATGGAATTATTTTCAGTTTAAACTAGAAACACTTTTTGGTAGTTTTTTAGAACTTTTGGAAAGTGAATTTGAGATGAGAATGATGGTTGAAATTAATTGCTTTCTTGGATTCATAATAACTCAAAAACATGAAAGAACTATTTTAACTCAGCATAATTATATCAAAGATTCACTTATGATTTTTTTATTGATAATTCTTCTAGTATAAGTACACTTATAAGTTTCTCATGTAAAATTTACCTTTTTGAATCTATGAAATTGGTAAATTGAAAATTGTTTATAGTGATGATCAGGAGTTTACTTGATATCTAGTCGACAAAATATTATATACTTTTTATGATTTTTTGAAAGATTCCAAGAAAATATGAAAGAGTCCCATCCCAAGGTAGTTAAATGGATCTTCTTTTACCTCAAAGGAACTTTGAAGCATTAACAATTCTATTATTCCAAGTCTGAGTTTACTCTTAAGAGTTATTTATATTTAGATTTCACAAGTTATAGAATGGGTCAGGATAGTACTTCCATAACTTTTCATTTTCTTGGTAAATATTTAGTTTTTTATTCCATTAAGAAGAAACATACAGTTCCACCTTTCACTATTGAAGACGAATATATAGAAGGTGAAATTTTTTGTACTCGATTATTGTAGATACATTACACAATCAGTGGCCAACTAGCCTGTACCCAAGTGGTAAGGGCTCCTGCTTGGCATCCAAGAGACCCAGGTTCAAAACCGGGTGGAGATGAATTTTCTAGGTACTGTAGCAATGATGTAGCAGTACTATAGAAGTACTGTAATAGGCACTATAGCATACACTGTAGAAGGCAATGTTCAGTACTGTAGCAGCCGGACTATTCACCTGATTTGGGCTTTCGGGCCACCGGTTTGGGCCTACGGGTCTCAGGGCCTTCGGGCTATCAAAGGCCTTCAAGACACAGGGACTTCGGGCCATTGAAGACCATGAAGTAGACCAGTTCACACAGAGAAGGCCCCAGATGAGGATCAGAGCACTAGTAGCAGTCACTAGAAGTAGAGCTAACCGGATTGGATGTCACGAACCAACCTGGGTCGACCCTGAACCGGTCACCTGAGCTGGTCCGCGACATAGACCGAAGGGCGTTCCCAATCCCCACGGGCTAGCAACTAGTGTCGGGCATCAAAAGTAAAAAGGTGGGAATGATTTGGCCCAAAAGAAAATAAATTAAGCAGCGGAAATAAAAAGAACAAAAGAAAATGAATAAAGAACAACAAACAACGCTACCAACCTGACTGTGACCAAAACTCCTCGTGACCTCGAGAGTCACTCTCCACACCACAACCAAGGTCGTTCAAGGTGAACAACTGAAGTTGGAACCTGCAACAGAACTAAAAACAAGAAAACACTATAGGCGTGAGTATTAAAACTCAGTAGGTAGGCCCGACTAATTCTATTCCCAATGCGCATACCATTAAACAAAGAATTTATCAATTTCAGGTTTTCACTAAATTATATAAAATATGGTTTCCACACACACATTCATTTTTAAAATAAGTAACAGTCCATTGCCCTTTTTAATTTAGAACAAGTTTAATGTTGAAAGAAAAAAATGCATTGCATTTTTAAAACATTTTGCGAACAATTTAAAAATCCAAACTTTAGTTATTAGTCAAAAGGAAAATCACACACAACATGCACCAAGGGAAATGGTAAAAGTGGAACACATGGGATAGCAACCGAACTCAACCTCTCAATCGTCCGCCACATACAAATAAACACTAAAAGAAACATGGGTCAAACCTAGGAGATCGTGAACAATCCAGAACATATTATACATCTGACTCGTCCTGAAGGAATGCCCTAACTCGATGACGTCATAACGCCCATACTACTACCCGGCATATCCCTGCATGGCCTAACCGAGGGGCCCAATCCCCATAGAAGCAATAACTCAGTATTCCCCTGCTATGGGGCCACTAGCCCGTGCGTATTCTAAACTAGTGTAGCAATCGTTCTCAGAAAATTCACTCAATATGCCAAGTTCCCATGTCCACCCATACAATAAAAAGGGGTGTGTTCACAATGTAAATCAATCAGTCACGATGCACAAACATCACATACAGCTCACGCAATCAATGCACACAAAAGATCACCCCTGAATGGGTTTTCCAAAATAATTTATTCTATTAGAGTGTCAAACGGGCCTTCACAAATTTTAAAACAAAACATCATTTCTCAAGAAAACCCAAAACACTTGTTCAGAAGAAATCACTTATCTTTAAAACTAGAAGTACATTTGAAATTCCGTGAATTATGTTTAAAGTCCAAATGGGCATTATTTCAATACAGGGTTTCTGGTCGTCAAGAAAATGTTTCAAGTGTTCGGTATAAAATAAACATCTCTTTTCAAACTAAATAATCATTTAAAGTTTTATTATCTAATATTATTTCTTATTCATTAAAATTAATAAAACATCAATCAATTAATAAATTCTAAATTTAAAGGTGAGTGTAGTGGGGGACCTACCTCGGATCTCTGTCCAAACACAACGACGTAACGCACCTTGCACGGGCGCGCAAGCGGGCGCGCAAGCGCGCGCGCAAGCTAACGATCGCATGAGCGTGGAAAAACCTTGCCAACACGCTGCAACCGAAAATATAACTAAAAATCATAAACACAAACTTAAAACAATCCAAACGAACAGACGATGCAAAAGAAGAACCTTGACACGTTTTCAAAACACAACTCGCACCTTCAACACTATTTACTAAACCACTTTAAAATTTATTAAACAGATCTAAATAGAAACCATAGCTTTACACACACAAAACCTTTTCAAAACCATTTTTTATATTTTAATGCGCACTCTCAACACACCATGTCAGAACGTGCACCACTTGCATAGTTAAATTGATAAACTAAAAAATTTAATAAAAACTGTTAAACAGCACATAGCTGGCTTCCATAAGAATGTACCCTAATTCCCATGAGCAGACTACAAAATTTTAAACATAAACCAAGAATTACAAGAAACACAAAAACCACTTTTCAAAATACTTTTTCCGTTAATTATCCATTTCATAAAACCCCTTTGTAAAAACCCACTATAAATTCATTCGCATCTCAAGTGCCTTTGAAAACACATTTCGCACAACATAAAACATCTAACTTCACTATTAAAATCCAAACAACATTTATCCAAACACAAATGGTGAAAACAAACATAGACATAATAATAATAAAACAAATAACCTCAAAAGTTATTTTAGCAAATTCTACTAGCATGAAAATACCATAATTGAGCTAACTATGAGTATACACAAGGTACGAAACACAATTATAAATTTGTTGAAAACATATAAGAACCAATGGTTTGCAATGTAAAGAAAAGGGGGGGAGGAAACGCTTTCCTCAAAGGAGTGTGTTTGCAGTGGAACTCCTAGAGGAGAATGAATAAGCTTCTACGAACAAACCGCACACCCTAGACCTAAGGGAAACTGAACCAAAAATTTATCATGCCATCTAGGGTTCAGCCAAAAAGAAAACCCCAAGGAAGAAGGGAAAAACCGGATTAATTATTACCGGTGGGGAAAGAGGGGAGGCTAGCCGCACGGTGAGGAGGGACAGCTGCTAGAGGTATTGCGCGCCGAAGAAGAGTCTGGCCATAGGGCGTCGCCGACGCCAATGGAAGAAGGGGCTGGCGAGGGAGGCGTCGGACAAGGGGGGTTCGACCAAAGTCGAGCGCCTGAGAGGGGTGTCACCGGATGGGTTCGTGCCGTAGGAAGTCCGGCCGAAATGAGAGCTACGGGAGGAGGTTGAAAACTAGGAGGGGGCAGGTTTGCAGTGTGAGGGCGGCGAGGGGTTTCGAAGCGGGGGGGGTGCGGCGAGCAGTGCCGACCGGGTACGGGGCAGTAGGAAGCAAGCTGGCCGGAGGCGGGGGTGCTCGCCGGAGGTGCTGGCCGGCGCGGCGGGGTTTCCAAAACAGTAGGGCGGCGCGGCGGGATTGCTGGAGCGAGAGGGCAGCGTGGAGGGGTGCCGGAGGGGCAGGGCGGCGCGGATGGGCGAGGCGGAGGGAGCGCCGGGGAGTTCGGGTCACGCCGCGATGGGGTAGGCCGGGGAGGGGAAGTACGGAGGGCCAGAGGGTTCATGGATGGGGTGCGGAGGCAGGAGGCAGGTTGAGGATGAGGGAGCAGGGGCCGGGGATGGGGCGCGCAGGATTGAAGGCGGCGGAAGAGAAAAAAATGGGGGAAAGGGGGGTGCTTCGGGTAGTTAGGGTTAGGCTTAGTTTTTTTTTCATTTAATAAAATAACAATAATAAAAATAAAACTAATAATATTAATAATAATAATAGTAATATTAATAACGTTAATATTAATAATAATAACAGAATAATGTTAATAATAATAATACAAATAATACTAATAATAATAACAATGATAATGACAATAGAAACATGATATTATTATTATTAACAAACATTATTTTTAAAACATAAGTTATTTAATTATCAAAATACGAAAACTAGATACCCGCATGCTCGTCGCATGGATAAAAAAACATGCACGCAAATTGCGCACCTCTACGCAGCCCGCTTGGGCACCCGCACAAGCACATGGGGCGACCGCACGGTCATTTCTAACCACGCGGTGCCCGTGCCCGGGTCTGAAACCAAGTAAAAAAATTAAACGATGAATATTTTAATCTGGGTCCTAGCCCGGACCTTGGCGCGAGAACTCAGGGCCAAGAATTAATAAAATATAAATAATTTAAGAAGTCTGGGTGTGACAATTCTTTCCACCATAGACACTCTCTGCCCCCAAAAAGTCACGCAGCCGAACGATGGACCAAGCAAGAATCCATGCCCAAATAAAACTAAAAGAAACCACAACATAAAAGAATGGGAGAACACAAGAGGGTTCTCCCCACCACAAGAACTCGACTAGTGTGGAAATTTTAGCAGTCAAACATACCATCTCGAGAAGGGGGTCAACGCGAGAACTCCCAACCGATCCAGACTAACCTCTATAGCACGAGCGACACGTGGGGCCCACCCGAGGGTCCACCCACATGCCCGAACGGGTCATCTGACTAACGATAGTCCCCACAGGCCAACACATGTCCTTTCCAGTGTGCTTTGTCCTCACTCACACACACCCTGAGAGACTTCCCAGAAGGTCACTCGTCCTGATTACTACTCCAGGCCAAGCATGCTTAACTGTGGAGTTCTAATCAGACAGGCTCCCGAAAAAGAAGGTGCACCTTGTTTACATGAGTCATATCATTTAGTCATTTAACCATTTATCATTTGGGGATGTTACAATCACCCCCCCCCCCCCCTTAGAAGGGGGTCGATGCGAGAACTCCCAACCGATCCAGACTAACCTCTATAGCACGAGCGACACATGGGGCCCACCCGAGGGTCCACCCACATGCCCAAACGGGTCATCTGACTAACGATAGTCCCCACAGGCCAACACATGTCCTTTCCAGTGTTCTTTTTCCTCACTCACACACACCCTAAGAGACTTCCCAGAAGGTCATCCATCCTGATTACTACTCCAGGCTAAGCACGCTTAACTGTGGAGTTCTAATCAGACAGGTTCCCGAAAAAGAAGGTGCACCTTGTTTACATGAGTCATATCATTTAGTCATTTAACCCTTTATCATTTGGGGATGTTACAATCCCCCCCCCCTTTAGAGCACAATGCCCTTATTGTGGGCCCTACATCTCAACCCAGGCAGTGCACCACACTTAAGGTCGGGTTCCTGCTCTGATACTAAATGTGACAACTGGGCCCCGCCCACCAGTTGCCCCGCAGACACGTGCGGCCCACCCGAGGGTCCACCCACATGCCCGAACGGGTCATCTGACTAACGATAGTCCCCACAGGCCAACACATGTCCTTTCCAGTGTGCTTTGTCCTCACTCACACACACCCTGGGAGACTTCCCAAAAGGTCACCCATCCTGATTACTACTCCCGGCCAAGCACGCTTAACTGTGGAGTTATAATCAGACAGGCTCCCGAAAAAGAAGGTGCACCTTGTTTACATGAGTCATATCATTTATTCATTTAACCCTTTATCATTTGGGGATGTGACAATCACCCCCCCCCCTTTAGAGCACAATGCCCTCGTTGTGGGCCCTACATCTCAACCCAGGCAGTGCACCGCACTTAAGGCCGGGTTCCTGCTCTGATACTAAATGTGACAACTGGGCCCCACCCACCAGTTGCCCCGCAGACATGTGGGGCCCACCCGAGGGTCCACCCACATGCCTGAACGGGTCATCTAACTAACGATAGTCGGGGGCCACCTGAGGGTCCACCCACATGCCTGAACGGGTCATCTAACTAACGATAGTCCCCACAGGCCAACACATGTCCTTTCCGGTGTGCTTTGTCCTCACTCACACACACCCTGGGAGACTTCCCAGAAGGTCACCCATCCTAATTACTACTCTAGGACAAGCACGCTTAACAGTGGAGTTCTAATCAGACAGGCTCCCGAAAAAGAAGGTGCACCTTGTTTACATGAGTCATATCATTTAGTCATTTAACCCTTTATCATTTAAGGATGTTACATTGGAAGAATGAGAGGGTATGGAAACCGCCATCTAGACCAGGCACCGTGCAGCTTTTTATGGGGCAATGCTAGCCGATCAGCAATGCAGGTGGGGAGCTAAAGGAAATCAATGATGCAGAAGCTGGGGAGGGGCAGTTCTTGTGGGTTGGGCCTACGGGTCATGTATTGGGCATGGTATGCCTCTGGGCCTTCGGGTCATGTATTACAGGTCATGTCGGGCCTTGTGTCTTGGGCCTACGGGTCATGTATGGGTTCTCCTTCAACCCTTAAAAAAGGGGGATTATCTATAATAAAATAAAAAAGACGGCCTTCGGGCCATTCGGGCATTACACAATCAGTGATTTTGGAATGAGTTTTAGTCAAACTATGATTATTTTTTATAATACCAGTGTAATTTATTTAACTAAGAATCCAACACATCACTCATGGGATAAACAAATAAAAATAATACACCATTTCCTCCAGGATCGCACACTGAAAAGGAGATATTTTTCTTAAATTTACCATAAATGAAGATCATCTTGATGATATTTTTACTGAACTTTCACATTCTAAAAGATTTGAATATATTAAATAGAATACAAATATGATCAGGGTTAAGTGATCGTCTTTCACTTCTTATTTTTTTAATAACCTATACTTTTATATATATAATTTTCCTTCAAGATAAACATGTTTCATATTTAGTAAGGTAATATAGTATAGAACATAAGAACTACATAATGAAAATAAACAAGTCTTTATTATATTGATTAAAAATATTAAATTAAGGAATAAATATACCTAATGAATTTTAAAGTAGTGCAATAAAACAATTAACATAGAGAAATAAAATAACTAGAATATGGGAATTTTGATCATCTTAGTCTCCTAGAATAACCACACTCCCAAAAAATACTATAAAAATAAACAAAACATTAGTAATATAATCACATTTTTGAAAATAAATAATATAAACTTGGGTAAATTTTAATTCAATAATGAATAAATGAAATAAGAGGTATTTATAGGATATAGAAAACATATATGACCATTAAAAATATAATTATTAAGAATAGAAACTTAACTGTTACTAATAGTAATCTGACTATTAGAATAGTTGGGTATATTATGAAATAAAAAATAATTAATTATATAATAATTAAATTAAATTAAAATTATTATATATATTAAAAAAAATATTTGACACAAAGAAACTATAGTTTTATTTTTTAGAAAATACAAATGTTTTCTTTTCATTAAAATTAATTTTTATTATAAATTTAAAATAAGTTTTAATTTTTATAAAATGGTTTTAAACAAAAAAATATTTTTTCTATAAATAATATAATAATTTTATGTAATCATGAGTTATTTCTCTAAGGGTTAGAAATTTAATCATATCATAAAAACTGATATTTTTGAAAAAATAAGGATTTTATTTAAAAATTAAATTTCATATATTTATAAAATTATTTTGATAAAATGAATTTATTTTTTTAATCATCATGTTTAAATTATCATAGGGTAATTTTTTGTATTTTTTCTAAAAAAGAGGAATTTTTTTGAATAGTGAAATATCATATAAGTATCATATTTTTTAATAGTGTATATAAAATAAGTTTTGAGGTTTCTAGAAGTTAGATGAATATTTTATTTGACCATATATTTTTGAGCCATAGTCCCCTTACTATTGAATCAAATGTTGAGTCACTATTTCAAGATATAATATTTTATCTAATATTTTATTCTAAAACACTCCTCTGCTCCCCTTGTAAATACCACATTTCACGACCCCATTTCTCTACACATTATAAGCCCATTATCTCACCTAACCAAATCTCTCCCAAATCCTATTTCATATGTCTTATAGGTAATGGACTCACCAATAGACTAGCTAGGAAGGCTCAATGTGTGACCTAAAGGAGGGTATTCAAGGAAGAGGTAATTGTCTTAACTGAGCTCTTTCAAGTTTATTTCTTATTACACATCCTCTAAGACTCTTCAATCCATAATTATATAAAAAACAGGTATCATATTTAAACTTAAATGTTATTATATCAATGTAATATAAATTATCATACTCTCATTATCTCTTTAATTCTAAAATGAAATCATCACTCATATTATGGTTGGTTCACCACCTCTATGGATGATGTGTTTCATTTTCCATCACCACCTTACATATAGGGATTTAAAAATGTATTAAATAAATAAATAAAATATTTATAAGATGATTAATATTATTTAAATAAAAATTGGGTTTTATATTAACATTAATAAAAAAATAATGTCCATATTAATTTTAAACATCTAAAACAATCATATTGAGATACCTTTTTTGTTTTGAAACTATTTTGTACAAACCATTAAACACTATAACTTTTGTGATATTGGAATGATAAATAATATAGAAATATAAAATTCAAGAGATTATAGAACTATTTGACTATAACTTTGACCCTGGTCAAAATACCAAAGCAATTTTGGTGAATTTTGACCAAACACCATCAAGTGATTGATGTGATCAAAAGACTCTATAATAAATGAATGACATATAATAATAAATTAAACTTAAAAAAATAAATATACTTGAAACATTTTCTAAAAAAACTATTTAAAATTTTTAATTTTATTATTCATAAAGTTATATAAATGCACAAAGAAAGTTGGAACCTAAGGTAAGGGACCTTACGAATCACCCTCTTTCATTTCAGGTTATTATTTCTCTTTATATCCCTCAATTTATCTCTATATTATTCTCAATAATTTATTTTATATTCTCTATATATTCTCTTCACATATAAACATAGTTTAACTTAACTTTATTTTTTGGGATATATAAACTTTTAAGGTTCCCTTATCAATTCCTTATTTTTGGAAAACCTGAAAAAAAAATGGAACTTCTCTATTTATTATTTCATATAATTTTTTTAATATTATTTTTTTAATAAAAACACTCATTGTTTTATGGAAAACTATTATGGAATATCTCTTTTCATAAAGGAAACACATTGTTCTTACTTTATATAAATATTCTTTACCCCTTTCTTAAAACACAACTTATGAGGTTACTCTATATACCTACTTATCCAAAAATTTCATATGAATTTTCCTCTTTTTAAATCCATATTTAATACCTATGATTCATTATTAAATTATAAACATCAAAGTATTAGTTCTTTATTCTCTTATGAATCACTATGATATATAATTTTGTTATGATTTTCAGAAAAATATATAAACCATTTTATTTTCATGGTTTTTTCTTATTTTTATAAATTATGTATGATTTCCTTATTTGGAATACATATTCATGTGCATATTATGATGTAATGGGTAGTACTGGAATTATAAATCCTGTAATGCATTAGATAATGTTTTAATCACATAAGATACCATATATGGTTTAAGGGGAATTAACCTACAACACTTTAACAACTTGATATTTTAAAATAATAACATTGTATAAAATATTATATTTGATACACAACACTAATTTTAAATAACCCACAAAATATATTTCTTTAAATTTAATTTCTTCAATAGCTTACAGAATATGCAACCTCAAGCCTAAATGAATAGTAATATAGTATACCATTATAATATATCCATTAAATTAGTTGGTATTAATAATAATAATTAAAATATTGATATTATGGATATTTTTTATTATAAATAAAACAAAAAACATTTAAAAAAATAACTTTTTTATGAAAAACTGTATTTTTATAAAAAACGGTTTTTCACACTTTTTGCATATAATTTAAAATTAATTTTTACTACTTATAAAAAAAATTATTTTAAAAAATTAAATTAATTTTTAAAATCATCATGACATAATTATCTTAAGTTGAATGTTTTGGATTTTTCTAAAAAGTTTCATTTTTGAATGAATAGTGAAAATACTAATTTTTATTGAAAAATTTATTTTTGTTTAAATAATATACAAGGTTAAATTATATTTTATATTGTTTTTAAAGTAATATTAGTTCAATTTTATTAAAATTTATCTAATTTTTCCATTATAATCAATTTCATATGGAATTTGGATATTAAAACCTTATATACTTATGGGAATTTTCTCTTTGAAAACCCTCTTTTTCATTGCGTTTAACGATATAATTTTAAATTGAATTTTTTCACTTATGTGATTTGAATTTTTAAAAATGCATTCCATATTTTGAATCAGAATTATTTACATTTTATAATAAGGTAAAAATAATTTTTTACCGCTATTAATAGTAAAAGCAGGAAAAATTAATTATTGTGATTAATGTAAAAACTAATTTACCATGGTGTTAAACTAAAAATATAAGGGTTAAAATGACCAAAAAAAAATTATAACACAAATTTTATATACATATTTAGACCTTATAACCTATAAGTTTATATAATTACCCTTTTGGAGAAATTTTTTAAGATAAAAACATGGGTATGATCGATTCATTTAAAAAAACCATGTACAACCTCTTTCCCACTTATAAAAGGCCACCCCTTATCCTCACCTCTCCACACTTAAAAATAAATTTGGTTGGAAAAATCCTGGAAAAATAACTTTATTAATACCCTAAAAATATCATATATCCCTTGGTTTGATCATAAATATAACCTAGGAAGGCTTTTGGTGCAAACCTAAAGAAGTTGTCCGAAGAAGAGGTGATGTTCTTAAACAAGAATTTTTATTTTGTTTCTTCTTAAACCTCCATAAAATATTATTAAATTTTGATTATATAGTAACATAAGTATATAAAATATACTTATATTTTATCATTTTAAGGGGATGACATATATTCATATCCTCTTCCATCAAATGGGAAAAAACTGTCGATTATGTGCACGGCGGACTACCGCCTTACAAACTGATGTAACTCGTTTTCCATCACCACCTTTCAAATATGGATATAATTATGGATTTAACTAATTTATATTATATTTATGATATTATTATATTTTTTAATTATAATATCACATAAAACTTATTACTTTTCATTCTATTTAAATTATGATAATGTTGCTCGTGTGTACGACAGACTACCACCTCATAAAGTGATGTGATTCGTTTTTCACTTACGCTTTACATAGAAAGTAATATAGATAAATTTAATGAATTTATGTGATATATATGACATTATATTTATTATTTAATATTAATATATCACTCACTTACTTATCCTTTCACTCATTAATGGAATGATATCATCAATTGTGCGTACATACAGTTTACCGTCTCCACGTAGCGATGTGATTCATTTTTCATGTAAAACCTTAAAAATAATTATAAAAACTTATATAATTCGTAAATATTATATTTATAACATTAATATCATTCTGCATATGATTTATCTATATCATATACCCAAGAAACATAACTTTTATGAGAAATCACATTTGAGAAAATAGGACAATTAACACACAAAACAATGAAAATAATGAAATATTATTAACAACTGGGTTGTAAAATGTTATAAAAGGATAATATAAGATATTATAAATATTAATATATTTATTTTATAAATTAATAACAAGATTAAAATAATTATATAGGATATTAAATCATATTTGACCAAAAGGAAGTATGAGGTAATGGATTTCTAGTCTCTCTTTTATTTCTCGAAGTTGTATGTCATATTTACCACTTATTTATTTTGTGTGTGGTATGTACTTCCAGTTTATATTTTTATATACTAAATATACTTATTTTAATTATATTAAAATTTTATTTTATGTTATCCTTTATTGGTTCTTATGATTTAAAAATATTACTAAAGTGGTAATGGACTTCATCTCAATTTCCCTTCATTGAGGCCTATTGAAATGTTATGAACCTAATTTATTTTATATGGTGTATATAATACCACTTTGAAATTTAGTATCATAATTCAAAAATAATTCATGTTATTTTAAGTTTAAATATAAATTATTTCATCTGAGTGGATTTTATGTGAAAGTTACCAAGTTGTAATGAATTTCATAAATCGATTTCTTTTCATTGGGTTATATTAATTATTCGTTGTCTTTGATATTATATGATTATGTGTGTATTGAATTTTAACTATATTATTTTTTATATACACTTTTAAATTTAATACACATAATCAATTCATTGGTTAATTCACACTTCAATGTTATTGTCTTTTTAAGGTTTTATTTCACAATCTCATTTTAATTAGGATTGCTTATGCTTGAATTTTCATTGACAAAAATTATTTGATCATTATCAAATAAAACCCTTTATGATTATTATCCTACGGTTAATAATTAATTTTTAAAGTAATATTACCATTTTTATAATATTTTGTGCTTAATATTATTGAGAAAATGTTTTTAATAATTTCAACTTCATTTCTATCTTCAGTAGAAACTCCCTTTTCTTCCAAAACCATATTTTCAAATAAAATGTTTTCAAAAATATTTTAACATTTTAAAAATTATTTATTAAAGACATTTTTACCCTTGTTTTTATTTTTAAAAAAAATCAAAGGAATGTTTATGTCATTTTTTAAAAAATACATTTTTTTCATTTATCTAAAATGTTAAAGGAATATTTGTTTTATTGGGTGTACAAAATTTCCTACCATCATGACCAATAAATGTTTTAAATCTTCCTTTATAAGTTTCAAAGATTATTTTTAAATAAACGTTTTTTCAAAATATTTTGTGAACTTTTAGTTTTTAAAAAATATATTTTCAAAGTGAGAATATTTTTTTCCTTAAGAATGTTTTTAAAGATATTTTTATGGTATTTATATTCACCAATGATAAAAACCCATTATTTTACTTATATTATCTATGTATATTTTTTATTGATACCATACTTATTCATTCTATGTATGGTTTATGATAATTTTGACCAATGAAAGTATTTATATTCAATTTCTTAATTTTTTTATTCATTAATTTTCCCTTAAAATATTCACTTTCTTGTGATCATTGAACATTAAATTCCCCCTAAATATACATATTATTTATCAAGGATATTTTTATTGATTATACTATATATAATTTCAACATATGATGTTGTAAATTGAAATTTATTTGTTTGTTCGGAAAAATATTGACAAATATTTATTCTTTACTCAATATAAATATTTGATGATAAGGCACACTGTTCATGAATTAAATCAATTATTCGATATATGATAAATAATTTGGACATGTAGTGATGTTTGAGGCTAGGAATTATATATCCCCTTGATACATTGGTATTCTCATGAGTTGAATTAGTATTGTATCATTAAATTAGATTTTACCCATATTTTTAAACTATCTTGTGAAATATCTTTACAATAGTAGTATCTTGATTCCTGAGATCATGATATCCAGTAATTAATAATTTCTTTCATTAATAATTTAATAATTATTATCCACTATATTTTCACAATGATATTATCTTTGGATGTATTTCATTCTCATTTGTTGATTAAATGGCATGTGTTTTTAGTTATTTACCTTTCCATGTCGATTATCCCTTATCAATTCATGATATCCAAGTTATTTAAATAGAATTTGTGTTAATTTATTTACCTTTCCATATTAATTATTAATTATCTATTCATGCTAGTCAAGTTATTTAAATGGAGTTTGTATCAGGTTATTTTCCTTTCCATATTGATTATTCCTTATTTATTCATGAAAGACCAATTATTTAGATGGAATTTATTTTTAGTTATTTACCAATCCATATTGATTATTCCTTATCTAATCATGATAGTAAATTTATTGATTAAATGGAATGTATTTTTATAAATTTACCGTCCTATATTTATTATTCTTCATTAACTCATGATTTCTTCTGCTTTATGTAACTCTTACTAAGCATTTGAGCTCACTATTATTTTTTTTCCTTTCCAAAAAATCCAAGAAGTGTACTATGAATGATATGTAAGGATATTATAGGGGGAATAATTATATTCTTAAAAAAATATGTTTTGATTTTTATATTCAAATTTAATATGGGAATCATTAATGTGTCTATTTTACCAATACTACTAAACTATTTGCCACTTCTGGATGTGATTCCTTGTATCTTATTCCAATGTAGTAAAGTAAAGACCATCTTCTTGTTACTGGAGTTGGGGTTTTTATAGTTGGTATCAGAGGAATTTTAGTAGAAACCTTGGAAACTAGATTAAGGAAAAAATATATTAGGTAATATAAACCTATGAAAGACTTTGATGATAAATATATAAAAACATCCCAATGTTTTGGTGAGGTAGAAATTATGTAGTTTTTTTTAGAAATACATCTATGTCTAGATACTACAAATGGATTTCATTCTAGTATAGATATACCTCTGGGTAATAACTTCAAAAATGTGTGTTGGTATTCACATGAGTGTTTCATGGTATACAACAACAAGCCTTAATGCACACATGGTTTGACAGTCCTGGGAGATATGATTTAGATAATTCACATTTTATTTAAAAACCATTATGAATGATTTAAATAGTCTATGAAAATGAATGGACTATGTTAAACCTAAGGTGTCTCAAATTAATGGTAAAATGTTTTATGTTTGGAAAATAAGGTCATAAAGTAATGAATTTCTAAGGAAAAATGAAGAGTTTGATAGAAGGAAATAAATTTCATTCTAGGGATCCATTTCTAGTTTTTTTTTCTTAAATTTAGGAAACCTAGGCATTATCAAATTCAATGAACTCTTCTAAAGGTTAACCCTTAGACCAAGGAAGTGCCTATGTTGAAATAAAATGGTTTAAGTATTCATGCATTGGGATTTAAGAGTAAAATTATAGAAGTATTTTTACTAAAGGTTTTTTGGTCATAAGAATCATGAAACATCTAAGGAATTTGTTAATTTTAGAATCATATATTTCTTCATTAAACTAAGAGTTATGGATAAAGTCATGGGTTTATGAGTTTAATATTGATCATAAGTTCTATGTCAACACCCCTTTTAAGGTTATATGTGATTAGAGTATTCCAATATTAAGGATATTTTTGGAGTCATTTATGGAAATATAACCCATTCATTTAGAATATATTTTCATGAGAAAAGTTATTTAAGGAAGAATACCCTTAATTTTGTGGGAATAATTTTAAATTTATCAGTAACCTTTAGGTTTTATCTTATATTTTATATTGAGGTAATTGTGGGTTATTAAACTTTAGTGATGTTATAGGAATTATATTAATATGGTTTTAGAAAAAGGAAAACCCACATGTTGGGTGACAACTAGTTGCATCCAGTGAAGACCACAGGTCTTGAACCCATAACAAAATAGAGATAGGGGTTTAATGTATTCCACTGGCCTATGTTATATTCTAATTAATATGTAATCTTTTTACTTAAACGGATTGATTAATGAATATTAATTATAAACCAGTGGTGGTATTATCGAGGTTTGGAGATTAATTTATTATATTACATAACTTATACTAACCATATTGTTTTTAGGAAATATTTTGAGACATATGGAAAAACTTTCCACTATTTTATGGATCTTATGATCCCTTAAAAGTTAATTTTTGTTCTTTGGGAATAAAAAATTCATTTTTGGATATTTATTCTTGAAATAAGTGATAAATTGGAAATTTATTGAGGCACAAAAAAATGATGAAATTATGCCTATAAAATAGAAATATATCAAGTAAGTATATTTCCTTATATTCTTAGATAGTAAAAGAATTACTAAACTTTGGGAAAATTATTTTGAAAAAAAATTATCCTCTTACCTTCATATATAATGAATCAAATGGTCTTTAAATCATCACATATTTATAGTTTTTAATTACTTAACTATCCATTAATCATTCATTTTATTATGATCAATGACCTCTATCACTATCAATAATTATTTATGATTTTCTTACATTTATATATCTTAACCTACCAAAAATTTTATCTCACTTGGAATCCTAGTTATTTTTTCTTCCTGATGAACTTTGTATTTCCTTTTACCTCTTATCAATAGGAATTTTTATTAACCCCTTTATGATGTGGGTTTTCCAATAGTGGTCTTTCTAAATGTAAAACCCTTGATTACTAAGATCAAGCTTAAATTAAAAGGATGAAATTTATTAAAGTTTTTGAGAACTTTATACCATGATATATTAAAATAATAAACTTTTATTCTACATAGTATGTGTCACACAACATTGAGCTTAAACAACCCATGAAATATATTTCTTTAAATTTAATCTCTTTGATGGCTTTCGGAACAAGAATCCCCAAGCCTAAAAGAATCTTAATATAGTATACCATTATAACCAAATAATTAAATTGGTGTTTATGAATATTACTAACTAAATTATGAAAATTATGGTTATTTATTAGTTATAAATAAAATAATAATTGTTTAAAAGAAAAAATGTTTTTAGAAAAAATATATTTTTCTAAAAAATGGTTCAGTCACACTTTGCACACAGAAATTAAAATTAATTTTTACCACTACTATAAAATTTATTTTAAAAAAATTAATTAAATTTTTTAAATCTTCATATAAAAATTATTTTAGGGTGAATTTTTTGGATTTTTCTGAAATTTTTCATTTTTCAATGAATAGTGAAAAATACTAATTTTTATTTAAAAATGCCTTTTCATTTAAATAATTTACATGGTTAAATTATATTTTAAATGATTTTAAAAGTAAAATTAATTCAATTATATTTCAATTTAACCAATTTAGGTGATTTTAATCAATTTTATATTTAATTTTGATATTAAAACCTTTTATACTTAAGAGAATGTTCTCTTTGGAATCACGCTTTTTCGTCGCGTCTACCAGTATAATTTTAAATTGGATTCTTCCAATTATGTGAATTAAATTTTTAAAAATGTATTAAATATTTTGAATAATAATAATTTATATTATCTAATAATATCAACTTAATTTTTGACCATTATGAATTATAAAAGTAGTAAGAATTAATTACTGCAATTAAGGTAAAAACTGATTTATCAGGGGTTAAACTAAAAATGTAAGGGTTAAAATGACCTACCAACTTGTTAAAAACCAATTTCTATATAAATATTTCAATATTTTAACCTCTATGGTTCTATAATGACCCATTTTTTAGGGTTTTTTTCATGATAAAAACAAGGGAAAAAATTGATTCTTTTCAAAAAATCCATGTGTGTCTTATCCCCCACTTATAAAAGGTCACCCCTATTAACAATTAAAAATACATTTGGTTCCACAAATAACTGAAAAAATAACTTAATTAATCCACTAAAAACATTTTAAATCCCTTTGTTTTATCATAAATCCAATCTAGGAAGGATGTTGGTGCAAACCTAAAAAAGATGTCTGAAGAAGAGGTAACGTTCTTAAATGAGTGTTTTTATTTTGTTTCCTCTTCCACCTCCTTAAAATATTATTAAAATATGATTATATAATAACCTCAGTATCTTAATTATATTTATATGTTATAATTTTAAGGTAATTACCTATAACCATATCCACTTTCATCAAATGGGAAAGGAAATCGTTGATCATGTGTACGGCGGACTACCGCCTCGCGAACCGATGTAACTTATTTTACATCACCACCTTTAAAGGAAGGATATAATGATGGATTTAAATACTTTATATTATATTTATGATATTATTATAATTATTTAATTACAATATCACATATAACTTCTTACTTTCCATTCTGTTTAAATTATGATAATGTCTCTCGTGTGTACGATAGACTATCACCTCGTAAAGCGATGTGAATCATTTTTCACTTACACTTTACATGGAAAGTAATATAGATAAATCTAATGAATATGTATGATATATATGACATGATATTGATTATTTAAGATAAATATATCTCCAAATTACTTATCATTTCACTCGTTAATGGAATGATATCGCCGCTCATAAGTACGTACGACCATCCGTCTCCACAAAGCGAAGTACTTCATTTTCCATGTAAAACCTTCAATAATGATTATAAAAATGTATATAATGAGTCAATATTATATTTATAACATTAATATAATTATTTATATAATTTATTTATATACTTTACCCAACAACCATAACTTTTACGACAAAACATGCATGATAAAAAAAGGCAATTAACACCAGATTCAATGAAAATAATGAAATATTATAAACAAACAGATGGTAAAATGTTATAAGAGGATCCTATATGATATTATAAATATGAATTTTGTTTTGGTATTGGTATAAATTAATGACATTATTAAAACCATCATACTATATATTAAAGCACATTAAACCAAAAGGAAGTGTGAGGTAAAGGATTTCTAGTCTCTCTTTTATTTCTAGGAGACATTTGCCATATTCACTACTTGTTTCTTTTTTATGGTGTATGTATTTCCCATTTAAAATATTTATCATGAATATAATTATTTTAATTATATTTAAAGTTTCATTTTAAGTTATTATTTATTGGTTTTTATGATTCAAAATATTACCAAAGTGGAAAGTTACTTCTCTCAATTTCCTTTTATTGAGTTATATTGAAATATTATACACCTAATTTCTTTTATATGTTGAATATGCTGCTCCTTTGACATGTAATATAATGATTCATTAATATTTCATCTTATTTTAAGTTTCAATTTGAATTATTTCATCCAAGGTCATTTTACTTGAAAATTACAAAGTGGTAATGAATTTCATAACTCAATTTATTTTCATTGGGTTATATTACATTTTCATTGTCTTTATTATTCTATTTTCTCAAACTAGAAGACAATATCTAGTGCCCCAATCTAGTGGGTCATATAGCCTCATGTGTATCTCCTCATATTCAAAAGCCTGCCGACTAACAGTGAGGTCCTAAGGTGTATCCATGGGAAGACTATGCCCTTATTACCAGAGTGTAGCACAGCATGTGTATAATAACAAGTAGTGGAAGAAAAATTAAATAGATGGTATAGCAGAAATAGACACTATAATAAAATTTACTAGTACATGTCATTGTAATAGTAGTATAACAATGGATGACAACTCAAGAAATGGATATGAATAGTCAAAATTTGAAAAATGAATCATATACAAAATGTTAGTGGTACATGTCATGTCTCTAAAAAGATAGAAAATAGGTATATAAGTATCCAAATAAAATACATGTATCACAATACCAAAAAAACAAAAAATATATATCCCAACCATCATCAAATGTCTCAGCTCGTTCATGTTCTCCCCAGCTTCTAAGCATAACATAAAGTCAAGAATAAAATTGTGGGCACCTTCCCTGATCCCTACCTTCATCTATATAAACTATCTAGGTACCCAACAACGTCCTAAATAGGGTGTTTATAAAAATCATTAGGCCACCACCAACAATTTCTATAACAAATTCAATTTATGTAAAAAAAATATAATGCAATGTGCAGTATATAAAATATATGATTGTATTACAAGTTAAATATCATGTAATAAGTGATGAATGTATGTGATACTATCAAGAAAAAAAAGATCCCTACAAAATAAGGGTCAGGATCCCATAGCTAGGGTTGTGGTAAAACATTATAAAAAATCACCACAGCCTCTCCATATAAACAATTCATCCAAAATGGTCGTGTTGTGAAATCAAGTATTTCAGACCCCACAGGGTCAGATCTAAGTTATAGAAGACCAAGTTATCCTCATTAAGTCCTAGGATAATCTCAATGGAAACACTATAAGACTTGGGCGGGGTCCAATTAGCATTTTAATAGACCATGTCTAATGTGAGCCCAATAAATCTGAATCCAAGGGGTAGAAAGGCCCAAGGTATCCCATGGAATTAAGACCCAAGGAAAAATATCATCAAAGGAATCCACTACTGCTAATAAGATCCATGGGAGAACCATCCATGGAATCTAATGGAATAATGATCTAAGGTATACCAACCAAGAAATCCACTACCAGTCAATTCATCACATTTATTTATCAATTCAAATTTCATAACATTCCATGAGTTCATCCAAATCATATAAAAATTCACATTAAAACAGTTAAACATTTCACATCATGTATAACTTGGAAAAGGAGGAAAACCATCTCCTAATCATCACCAACAATTCAATTCAATTCATAACAAAGAAAGGCATAAGATGATTGAGGAAATTACCCATGCGGATCTAAAGAGATGATCAGCACTCGAATATGAGTTCAAATATAGAAATGGGATGAAAATCAATGAAATTGGATCAAGAAACTCTCACAATTCTCAAGGATGTCTAATAAATGAAAAAATAAATGAAAATTTTGGTTATAAGATGTTATAAGGGAAAATTGGTCATTTTACCTCAAAATACTATGCTACTCAGTTCAGACACAAGGTTGGTCAAATCGTGCACCAATCATGTTCCCTTTACTGCTTAGATGGGCATCATGCATAGTCATGGTGCATAGTTTGTAAAACCATGTACCAACCACACATTTTGGATCTTCTAAAAATAATAGATGCCTCGCATGGGCATGATCCTAAGGTTGCATGGTTTCCTCAAATTTTGTAACCTCCTGAACCCTGTTGTAAAGCCTCAATCAGTTAGGGGTAACCCTATGACTTATCTCATGCAGTTTCTCCTAATTTCGAAGCATGTCTATTTTCCTACAAATGTTAGGCTCTAGGCTCCAAACAATCCCCAAACACCCTCCAAAACTATCATGACCTCAATGGGAATTTACATTAGGATGTAAATAATCATCTAGACAAAAAACCAAAAGATCTGTACCATTAATGAAAACCCGAGATCTTATAATCTTGCCCCCTTAAAGAAATTCATCCATGAATTTCCTTCTTAAGGGTGATCAATAATCTCCTGAGAATAACTCTAGCCACTAAGCACATATGTCGGCCTCCTTCTCCCAAGCCTCATCGTATAAATAGTTGTGCAGCCATATTACCCATACTAGTGGAACTAACCATCCTCGTAGAACCTTCGGGCTCCTGTCAATGATATGGATAGGATGCTCCTTAAAGGATGCATTTACCTATAAATCCACCTCATCTGGATAATGAGTGTGAGATTGTTCTAAGTGATAATGGCGCAAATAATATACATGGAAGATGTTGTTCATGTCTCAGTACCTATGTGGTAGCTGCAACTGATATGCTTCTGGTAAGACTCACTCAAGAATATCCAACAACCCGATATATCATAGTGAAATATTACCATGTCTCTTAATATGTTTGTGTCCCAACCTCAGTGAGATACATAAAAAGACCTGGTCTCTAACCTCTAAATCTATAGGTCTTCAATGTATATCATCCTAATATTTATATTGATAATGTGAAGTAGCCATATTCTTTCTGACCAACTGGACTTAATAAAAAGTCTCTTGCATGAGATGTGATCCCAGTAAAGATACCTCACCTACCTCTAGCCAGCAAAAGGGTGTTCGACATGGCCTATTGTAAAAATCGACATAAGGTTCCATCTGTATATTCTACTGATATATATTCTTGTAATATAACTCAAAATAGGGAATATTCCTCTCCCAAGAGCCCCCAAAATATAGAACATATTCTCATATCATGTACTTAAGTACCTGAATCGTATTTTCTTTCTTTCCATTGGTCTGAGGGTGGTGTGTTATGATTAGAAGAACCTATATACCAAAAACCCTCTAAAAACTCTACCAGAAATGAGATATAAGTTGGGTGTCCCTATCTAAAATGATTTTATAAGGAATCTCGTGAAGTTGTACTATCTAACGGATATAAAACTGCACAATATCATCAATTGATAAGGTCTCCCTGATCAGAAAGAAATGAGAAACCTTCCGGGGCCTATCAATAACAACCCATACTACATCACTACCTCAAAGAAACATCAACAAAAAAGTCTTGAAATCCATCATGAAATCATTCAATTTCCACTTAAAAATGGGTAAGTTCTATAAAATTATGACTGGTGGTTGATTCTTTGAATTCACCTACTAACAGGTGGAACAACTCATGACAAAACCAGTTACCTCATGTGTTATCCCTAGCCACCAATATTGGCGATGTAAATCCTGATACATCTTGGTAATTCCAAGATACACTTCCCAAACTGAGGCATGAAATTACCAAATCATCTCCTCATGTATTTACACTAGAACCCATACATGACCATGTATATTCAAGATCTCCTCCTCACCTATGGTCGAACCCAGAGATGGGTCCTCACTTACCACACTCTCCCATAGGACTAGGCCCTCATAATCGGATAGATTCTTCATCCTCACTCTATCTAAAAGGGTATAGGTCACATATAAGGATGAAATAAAATTCTTCCCATGATCATTCTATACCTCCAAGTTCATATTTTAAAACAAATCTATAAGATACCACTCGATATTGTCCATTTGAACTACCTATATAGAAGTCCTCATTCTCAGTGAATTGACTACTATATTTCCGTTACCATGTGTATAGGAAATCTCAAATTCAAAAAACTATAGGTACTCAACCCACTTTCACTACCTCATATTCATATTATGCTATATAAATATGTACTTGAGGATTTTTTGGTCTGTGTACACCATAAAACACTCTCCCGGTAAATATTTTATCCAACATTGCAAATCATGAACAACCATAACTAACTCAAGATCATGTGTTGGGTAATTAATCTCATGTGGCCTCAACTATCGAGACCCATATGCCACAAATATATCAACCTACATCATAGATACTCCTATACTTATACCTGATGAATCATAATACACAATGTAGCTCCTTCTAGGATCTAGAGAATCAAGGTCGGTGATGAATTCAATTTCCCTTTTAGCCCCTGAAAAGTTGTCTCCTAGGTATTTGACCAGAAAAACTTAACACCCTTCTTAGTCAAGTCTAGAAGCGATACTTATAAGAATGATAAGTTTTGTATGAAATTCCTATAATATCCAGCTAGACCCAGGAAACTCCGTATATCAAATAAGTACTTGGGATACTCCTAGGAAACTATATCTCTCACCTTCTTTGGGTATACTTATACTCTTGTATCTAAGATAATATGCCCTAGTAATTGAATCGTATCCATCCAGCATTAGCACTTTGTGGGCATAGAATATAACAGATTATCTCTTATTGTATCCAAAATGATCTAAAGATGTTTTTCATGGTCGTGTTGATTGTTAGAATACTCTAAGATATCATCCAGGAAAATCACCATAAATGAATCCTAATAAGGATGGAAAACTCAATTCATCATCTCCATGAAAACTACTGACGTGTTTGTGAGATCGAATGACATAACCAGATACTCTTATAGGCCATAATTACTATGAAAATCTGTACAAGGTATGTATATAGGTAGATCATGAACCTAATGATATCCAAATCTCAAATCAATTTTCAAGAACACTGGATATCCTTGAAGCTGATCAAAAAGTTCATTTATTCATGGAAAGGGGTGTCAATTATTAACCATTAATTGGTTTAATTTTCAATAATACATTCATATACTAAGGGTCTCATCTTCCTTTTTTCAAAAAGGACCAGTGATCCCCATGGATAAGTATAGGGTCGAATAAACAAATTTGCATCTAAGTCCTCTAGATACCTCTTGATATCTGGTAACTCCATCATATTCATCCTATAAGGAGGAATATATAACAGTACAACTCTTGGAACTATCTTGATAGAGAAATCTGCCTCTCTTTTAGGTTGTAAATGAGATAATTCATCTGATAAAGCATCCCTAAAATGATCATCCACTGGAGGGAAATCTTCCATATGTGATCCCTGATCATCCAAATACAAACTAATAATTTGGGTTTTCATCCCATCCATTCCACAATTATTTGGTCCATATTGGTTCACATATACATCCCATTCACCCTTGTGAATAAAAACTCATCCATCTTATGATATGAAGGTCATCCTCTGGCAATAACAATCAATATAGGATCGATAAGAAATTAGAAAGACCATTCTGAGTATGATGACAAACCTGATCATATCTAGGAAAAAAAGATTATGTATGAGGTGACACCCACCAATATCAAAGTGGGACTCCCTTTAATAGAAAAAACTCTCTATTCTAATCCCCAATGGAGTATCGAGTTTCATGACGCCATAAAAATACTGAACCATGATCCCAAGGCTCTCCAAAATAGGTACAGATATATAACTATGAGAATCACATGTATCAAAAAGAGTAAAAACAAGTGTAGAGTCTACTAAGAAAATATTTCTCACTATAGATAGAATGAAACTCAACTCTTCTAGTATAGGATATATAGAATATATCTAGCATGAACTGTGGCCATGTGACACAACCTCACTACCTGGAGCAATCCCACTCCGTTTTCTAGGTACAACTAGTGTCTGGATGTGTTGGCCACATCCACCACTTCATCTTGACTGACTGGTACTACTCCAACTCCCAACCTGATGCGGAGCTATAAAACCCACTCCCTAACATGGGGTTGGAGCTGACCCTATTGCACTAACTGTTGGAGGGAAGGTCCTGAAAAAATGATGTATGTGTCCCATCCTTCCACAATCACTGCACTCGAATGGGTCCCAATCACACTAATTCCTCATGGTTCCCTTTCTTCCATACTAATGAAATAAAACTACACTACCAACACTAACATCCATGTTGATACTCATCTCACAGGAAGCCTCAAAACATCACTTCTTGCCACTAAAAGTTAAACCACTAGTCCGAGAAACTGCATTTCTCTATTATGAACCCTCCATATTCCCTTATGTTTTGCTCTATAATCAGTGTTTGATTCATTATCTTAGTAATAGAGGTCAACCTAAACACATGTAACTATAATAAAACAGTTTTTTTGAGACCCTCGTCGAATCATATCACCCTCAATGCCTCATTAGAAAGATATATCTATACAAAACACTACATCTCTATAAAGTGTTTTGAATACTCCATAATATTCATCACACCCTATTCTAAACACATAAATCAATGGGACACTCCTCTCCCAATGTATTATGGAAAAATTAGTCATAAATGTGCTATGGAAGTTATCCCAAACCATATCTCGCAGCCTTTCACCCTGGTTCAAAACATCCCACTAGCAATTTGCTACTCCTTAAAGCATGTAAGTCATGATATTCACTCCCCTCCTAGGAGGTGTCTCTAGATGCTCTAAAATCGGCAGATTAATCTCAACCCACATCATAGTAGATTGTGTACTATCATACCCAAAAAATGTGGGAGGATACTACTAATGGAACACATGCATCATCTCTTCCATAGATGAGGCAAGCTATGGTGCTCCCTAAAAAGTCTGCATATAGCATAGAAATCCCTCACTGAATTGTGCCTCATCACTTATTTCTAGTAAAACTATATATGACTTAGTAGACAATATTTGAGTATCCACTAGTATCCCATGGCCTGGTACCTTCAGAGCATGGTCATCACTAACCTCCTGGCATACGACTAGAGGTCCATGTGGTGGCATGTCTCTACAATTCCAAACACACACCTCAAAAAATATTTATAAAGAAAATCATAGCTAAAAGTATATGTCTTGTAAAAAACTTCCTATAAATTGGTATTACCCATCTTCCTACTCCTAAATCCAGTACTAGGTAAAATAAATAGTCATAAAAATTACTATAGACACTGCCTAATGATCACTCTAAACAAAGTTCAAGGTCAAGTTCTCTATTTCACAATTCATGTTTCCATTCAAATTCATATTCATTTCACATTTATATTTTAAATGGTTGAACCAAGTGGTACGTTACTTCTAATCCATAAGGGCCCATACACCTAATGAACCAAAATATGGAGTCCACTTAATTCATACCATTTCACATTCCATTCCATGAGACCAATGGTCTATTACTCAACGTACCAAAATTGGCTTTTTAGGGCGTATTCTATAGCCTAATAAGGAAAACACTTATTAGGTTATAGAAGGAACTCTAAGTACAAACCATTTTTCTCAATTATCTCCTCAAAACATTTATCAAACAATATATATATCACAAAAGTCACATATCAAAAATTCATGTAGTTGAGCAATGCTTCCTATATGGCATGGAAAAATGTATCACATATGAATCTGGAAAAGTGGCTTAAAATAATGCATGATATACATACCCTCATCTCATTGGGTAATAATAAAACATATCCTCAATCATATAAATTATAATCACAATTCAATTGTGTCATCCAATGGTCAAATCCAAATCAACTATAATAGGAAAAATTCAAAAAACAGAAATTTCCATTCATGGAAATTTTGGATTTTCCTTTTATACAGGTTAGCTACTCATATGAACAAATCATTAAAAAATTCCAATTAATTTATAATCCCCATCTATTATCTCAAAATAGTAAATTCAGAAAATAAATTTCTTTGATACCACTTTTTAACTTCCTAAACTAGATTCCACTATTTGTTTCCTCGAGCCAATAGGTCACATGGCCTCAAGAACATCTCCCCGAACTCCAGAGGCTACCAACTAGAAGTGAGGGACTAGGGTGTGTCCATGGGGAGACTATGACCTCATTAAATGAGTGTAGAACTACGAGTATGTAATAATATTCAAGTATCATTAGAAAAAGTAAAGATAAGGAATAGTAAAAATAGACACTATAAACATTGGACTAGTAACCTATCACAAAGGAAGTAGTTTTGTAGTGGATAACAGCTCCAAAAACTGATATGAATACTCAAAATTTGGGAACTGAATCATATAAAAATGATGATGATATATGTAATATCTCTAAAAATCTATAAAACTGGTATACAATCATCCAAATACAATACATGTATCACAATACCAAAAAGATGAAAAAGAGATATCCCATCTAGCATCATGAGCCTCAGCTCAGACCTATGCTTCCCTACTTTTAATCATAGAAAAAAATTTAATAATCAAATTGTGTTTTCTTACCCCAATCCCTACCTACATCCATATAGTATGTCTGGGTAACCAATGGCGGCCCTAACAAGGTGTGATATAACACTCAGTAGGCCACCACCAACAGTATCTATAATAAATCTAGGCTATGTAAACAAGCTAATGTAGTGTTCATTATATAATAGATACAAAAGTATTACAAGTTAAATCCCATACCTGAAGTAATGAATTTATGTGATACTATCATTATAAACAAGGACCCCTAAAAAACAAGGTTCAGGATCCCATAGTAAGGGAAGTGGTAAAAAATGACAAAAACTACCATAGCCTCATCATATAAACAAGTCATCCATAATAGCTATTTCATGTAATCAAGTATGTCAGACCCTGTGGGGCTAGATCCGAGGTATAGAAGACTAAGGAATCATTTTTGATCCCTATGAGAATCATGGTGGAAACTCAGTAAGACTTGGGTGGTTTCCAAGGAGTATTTCAACATACCAAGTCTAATACAAGCCCAAACAAGATGGATCTAAGGGATAGCAAGGCCCAAAGCATCCCACGAAATCAAGACCAAAGGATCAGTCCCATCCAAGGAATCCACTACTACTAACAAGATCCATGGGATAACCTTTCATGGAATCTAATGGAATTATGATTTAAGGTATAACAAACAATGAACCCACTACAATTCAATTCATCACATTTATTCATCAATTCACATTTCATAACATTCCATAAGTTTATCAAAATCATATAACAATTAGAATTTAAATAGTTAAACATTTCACATCATGTATAACATGGAAAATGATGAAAACCATCTTTTAATAATCTCAAAAAAATCAATTCAATTCATTAAGGTGTTCCTCTAACTAGGCAAGCACACACACACACCACATGGGTGGTATAACATAGGGAAAAGTCAAAGGCACACCTCATGGGTGTCCTAGGTTGGGGTAACAACCTCTAACAAACTCAAAGGTACTAGTGGGAATCTTAAACATGCTTCATTCCATTTAATTCAATTATTCAATTCATTTAAGGGTCACTTCCAGAAGGTTCAGCATGAATCATAATGGAAACTATTTCTATAAATCACAAAACCATGAGAGAAAGGTATAGATCACCTACTAAAGGTTTGTAGTTGTTGACACCACTTAAGAAGACAAAAAGACTATGAAGATAACCCCGAATATTTCAAAATCCCAAAACAAGATTCGAAGAGTTCAAAGGAAAGTCAAAATACTCCAAAAGATCTTTGCGACAGAATATCTTCATAGGCCTATGTGGCGGAGCGACGCGACAGATCTACGCGGCAGAGCTCCGCGCCAGAATATTTTTTTGCCCCTACGCGAAGTACCTGCATGACAAAGCTACGTGGAAGACCTGCACGAACAACATCTCTTCGACCAGGCCCCATCTATGCCTATAAATAGAACCCTTGGGCTCCCCATTTCAGGACTGAAAAAAATGTTAAAAGAATCTCTGAAGCTCCCATTGTGTAGCTCTTTCACCTAGATCCCTTGAATTGTCTTAGGTAGCTCTCTAAACCACGAGAGAAGCGATAATTAAATGGGATAAGCATGTATTGAAAGTCTTTTTACAAATTTTAGATAAGTTAGGTCCTCCTATGTAAAACTCATTCTACAATCATCATTCATACCTGCGCGTCATATTTGTGTGGCATGCCTACGTGCCATACCTGCACGGTATACCTATGTTGTACATCTACACGGGGTACCTATGAAGCATACTTGTGTGAGGGACCTACGCGACCAACTCAAGTACCTTTTTTAAAATCCATTCATGGCAGGGTATTTTCTTTCTTGGTTCTCTTATTTAAAAGGTACTAAGTTGAAGCCTCCACCAAAACCTCCTGACTTGTCAAACCTTTAGGAAAGGCACATCAGCGTGTCTCTTATTTGGGTTTGTATTTCCACAGTTAGAGGTTTCCCAAATTTGTTTCAAAGTGGGGTTAGGATTCATGGAGTGTTTTTGGGTTTGTATATACATAGTCACATGGACATTTCTCTAAGAAACAGTGTTGGGAAGTTCCCATTTTAGAGGAAGGTTGGGTCTTAGCCTCTCCCTTCTCGAAGAGATGACCCAAAACCTTAGGTCTCTGGTAGGGAAGGTACAGTTCACACTTAATTTTCTGCGCAAGCATAGGAGAAGTCTCCCTCCCCTACCAGGATCAATTTTAGGGTAGCAATCGTGGTGTAATCCCCTAACTTTCATCCCTTGTTCCTTTCATTGGACCCTTGTCTGATGTAAAGAGAAGAGAGGGAGGGCTCGTTGCATCTCCCTCTTCCTGGGTCTCCTTGTCCTCATCCACCATCGCTACCATAGGCTCACCCTCCCCCACCAAAAAAGGATGAAAAGCGATTTTCATTGTTGAATCTTTCAAATCCTCTTGTTTCTCACACTGAGCATGACTCATGTGGTCTTAGAGATTCGTGATGATTACAACATTTGCACAAAAATCCATGTTCAATGAACTATGATAACTTTGATTCCTGTTCAAACCAGGATACATTAGAAGCCTTTTTAGGGCCCGAGTTCATTGATCATCCTCCTTAAGAATAAGCCCCAAATTAAACCCCAAATCATCAAGGAATACTTTTTAAGAAATATGCCTAAAATCAAATCTCTCAAAGGACCATACTCTCCTATGAGACTTATCGAACTATGTGGGATTTGATTCTTATCCATATGGGATACGTATGAAGCCTCCTTGAGGTTCAAACCCAATACCCTAAATCAAACCTGTTCTCCTTGGGTCATATTCCTAATTGGGTCTGATCTTACTTGGAAACCCATATCCTTTCCAAGTTCTTTCGGCTGCTTCAGCATAAGTCCCACACTAAGTTTTGACTGATCACCTTTCTCTTAGAGGTCTTTATCACATGACCTTAAAAGGTATGATGTGTCCTATTAAGTGGAACCAAACTACAAGGGTTTTGATTCCTTTCACAAGGATACGTAGGTAGCCCATTTTTACGAGACGATCCCAAGACTAAAAAAACCTTCAACTCCCTGGATGAGAATAAATTCCAAAGTGCCTCACTGACTGGCTTAAAAACCAGTATCATCACAATGATTATTAAAAGAATATCTAATAAGTATATTAGAGGATACCATTGATGTAAAACCTCAAATACATATGGGTATTTCCATTAATGAAGAACCATAAACTCATACTAATGATTCTAGATTTTACACATGTTAATAAGTTATTATAAATTCCAAGGGATACTTATGATATACTTGGTGAATTAATAAGGATTCATGAAAATATCTCAAATTTACAAAGAGAGTCTCAGAGTAGATAATAATTCCCCCCAAAAGGGTGTGATGAGTCTGACCTCCCATCCTCTCAACTAGTGCATGTTCTTAAGTATCATAAAAGTTCAAACTTAATGAACACCTACCTTTGGAAAGCAGGTCCCCTTTGGATAAATAACTATTGGAAGTTTTCAGTTCCATAAATAAATCCAATGGAAATCACCTAGAAATAGTTATTCCTAAAACTAGAACACATGTTTCAAGGAACTATGAAACAAAAATGGTGAACCTGGCATGAATTCTTAACCAAGTTAATAATGTTACCCACCTGTTAGGCCCCTATCGATTGATAATGGAAGGCTATACAAAGGAATCAATCACACATTTATCCATCTATAAATATGTTTCTTTAATGGAGTTTTTTGTTGTCTCAGTTTTTTTCTTCTCAGAATTCACTTCATTCCAAAAATGGATTTCTCCAAGACAATATTTGTGAACTTACTGATTGCTGCTCAAACTAGAAATCTATCCATGGGAAGGACATCATCACCAACCCAACGTCTTCAACGCTGGGTCTCTAATGTTCTGGTAAAGGAATATCACCATCATGGTACAATCCTGACTTTATAGGCTGATTGACAGGCCCTCCAGATCAATAACAATCCTTGATCATCTGGCCAAAGACGACCGATGATCAAGAAGAAAACAGTGTCAACCACCATTTCTAACTGTTTTGGGTCCTTATCCCCAGAACTCAACAATGAACCCCTCCCATACTATAGGGAAGTGGATCAAGAGGTTACTCAAAGACTCAGTTCAAGAATGCAGAAGTCCTTCCTGAGGACTCACACCAGTAGTCACCGCCAGAATCATGAAATAGTGTACCCCCAACATGATGGGGGTGTTGCCTCTGGACATTTGGCCCAGGTCTCTCAGACCCAGGCATGCAAGACAAACTTCCAGGGATAACATCTAGTCAATAGGGAGCAGGTTCTCACCTCTTCCTTCTATAGAGAAGTCTATCAATTTAACTTGATGGAAAACAACAAGCGGGCACATACACTCGTCTGTCTTAATTTTGCTGCTCAGCAGACTCGTCTAACATCAACCCACCAAGCCCACCAGATAAACTCAGTGGAGTACCATGAACAGGAACATACACCTACTTACAAGTTATTAGTCAGTCAGTAGGCTCGTCTAACTGCATTTAAATAATCCCTCCAATCTAATGTGGTGGAAACCGGTAAACAGGAACATACACTTGTTTACAATCACCAATTCTGTCATCAGTCTCATCTTCCAGTATTAAAGGAAGTACGTCGACCATACTTGACAAAAAACAACCATTAGGCACATACACCTACCAATTTTCATCAAGCATGCCAACAGTCTCGTTTGGTAGCACCCGGATAAGTCAGTCGTAAATCTCTGATGAAAAATTTGGGGAAGACCCAACTCTCTACCCCCATTCATGAGTACTGTCAATATACATTGACAGGAAAAGGAGGATAGAAATAGGAACATACACCTACTCCAGATTCATAATGGATGTATATTCTCGTTCCGGTAGCTGAAGTCACCAAACACATCTTATCAACGGTGAAGGGGCAGACGCATATCCCTGCCCATATTCTAGAAGCATGCCAGGATATTTTAACACCTACTTCAGCAGTATTAGGGGAACAAACACATAAATCTATCCCCACACATGGGATTACACATCATCATGCCATCTTAGAGTAGATACATACCTCTATTCCAGTCTAGGAGGGCCATAGGGAATATTCCTCCATATCATATGGACAACAAGATCGGAAACATACACCCTTTTCAATTGGAGGTAATTGGTTCATTCTAGTAACCACTCCAAGGAAGGCACATACACTTTCCCATGATAACCAATTTTCCCAAAAATTGTCCCCAACTAAGTATAAGATAACATTGAAGAATAATTCTCGCCAATCACTGTTGGAAAATCAAGAGTCAAGCTGCGATTTGGCTCCTCCTTAATGCTGGAGTTCATGAAACCCTTAGAAATTTATTTGATGCAGCTCAAGATCCTACCCTCTCACTACCAAATTATGGGAGTGGTAGTTATAATTCTAAGGTTTATCTTTGGACACTTTATCATAAAGTCTTTTTTCATGAGAATTTGGTCAATCTAGAGTGCTTATCTCCGGATGAGAGCCACGAAAACCCTCTGTGTGGCCATAAGACCAAAGATCAAGAAGATTTATCCCTTTCTGTATTCTATCATGGTGATCCTCCCCATGATGGAATTCGCTATGAAAGTCCTCTCTATAGTAGTATTTCTCATTTTTAATACAATTCCATAATTGACAATGTAGAGATGAGAAATCCCTCCTATCTCAAGGCACTTAAAAACCCAAGGTAAGTCATGTCTAATGCCTTGTCATTTATAGGTGAAACACTTTCTCAACCAAAAGACATCTTAAGGGAACGGTATTTCTCTAAACCTCCCTTGAGTCATTTTTCTTTTAATACAGAGCATCCACTTTGGTCAGACCAAGTGGATAAACCTTTAGTGAAAGATGATGAAGATGTGTTAAACATGAGGAAACAATTAGATAAAGGAGAAATACCAATCATGTTCTAGCCTTTGGAAAATTCTCAGTATAACATTCCAAAATTGATGATAGAAGATTTAATTCATGACATCTGCCTCAACTTATGGAAAACTCTTTGTCATTTGAAAACCAAATTAGTACCATATGATGAATATCAAAATCATGTAAAGATAATAGAAGGGTTTCAATGCAAAATAGACTTGGCCTCTCTATCAGTTTCCCAACATCCAAAGGTTGAAAAATAGCAGAGAAACCTTCAGTGTGAATGTCTCAATGCTCTAAAGAGACTATGCTAGTTAATTTCTGATTCCCCATCTAGTGTTCATATCCGAGGATGGGGTGCATTTGGAGCATTTAATTTTACTGCACTCCAAAATCAGAAAAGTCCGCCAAAAGTGGTCTCATACTATGTTATTTCCCATGGTCATTAACAATCTATGGACTTTATAAGTAATCAGATGTATGCTCAAGAATAGGCCTCAACTATTTCTCATCAGAATTAGGCCCAAATAAAAGAAGTTATTGAGTTACTTTTACATCAAGAATCTAAGAATCTTGAGCAGGCATCCCGCTTAAAATATGTTAGGCATCAGAGAATGAAAATGTCTGAAATAGCACAATGATCTTCCAAAATAGTTGATTTAAATTTTTGTCGGATGATTCACTCAGCTAATGTCCAAACCAAAATCCGCAAAATCAGAAGAGCAGTTGCACAAATTTCAGCCATAGCAGTTCAAGAATCACCCCAGCTTGAAAGTATGGGGGATCATTTAATTCAACCTTCAAAGTTTATTCAACAAAGTTCAAATACTTGAAGAAGAAGTAAAAAAAATATCCCCAGCCTATAGGGTTGGGTGATTTTTCACATCTACAATCTCCTCCTCAAAAGAAGTCAGTTTTCTCCTGATTAGGGAAGAAGCCACAAGGAAGGCATAAAACTGAACTATCCAAGGATTCCCTTTGGGTTACTGTCCACCAAACAGTTCCAATGAATTCATCATATAGTATAACAGAGTCTCATAAAGAACACAAAGTAAGACGCTCTCACAAAAATACTGACAGAATACCATCGATACATTACATGTCAGTAAATGTAATTAATACCATTGTATAAGATCCTCCAGAAAATAAGTCCATTTTAGGGGAATCAGAAGATGAAGTTCTTTTCCATAATACGGTACACACTAAGGAAAATGAAGAAGGTGTGCACACCCGAAATCATAGGCTTACCCAGAATCTAGGTGTGCCTTAAAATAGCCAACTCCCCCTCTCTGAAAGGCATCTAACAAGGGGAAAGGCAAAAGTTAGATTGCATCTCACTTTTCTACTAAATAAGGTTAATCTCTTTCGCTTGAAGAGAGATTTTCACAGCAAGAAGAGGAAAGGAAGGAGATAAAAAGACTCAATACATAGTTACTTCGAAATAGCATTTCCACTAGACGTACTCCCCATATAGGTCCTCAACTTGCAAATCTTGTAGGATCTCCTCAGCAAAGAGGATTTGTAGTAACTACAAATGCAGATAATGAATTCCCTCCACTGGGTACAAAATCAAGACAGGATCAAATATATACTAATAGGCCTATACTTGTGGGTTATCCAATAATGATATCAGCACCACCATTAGTGGTTTCGTCGGTCGTTGCACCATCTCAAACTCCAGTTGATATACCTGCACAAGTTCCATCTCATCCGGATGTTCCCCAAATGCTTATGAACACAATTGAGGCATTAACGGATCGATTGGAAGTTATGGAAGAACTATGTGCACCAATTCAGTCGGAAAATAGAGATTACCCTAAATGGGTGGATGTAATTCCTCCCCCACAAAAATTTTTGAATACCACATTCCCAATATTAAATGGTTTGGGAGATCCAAAACAACACTTAACACATTTTATTTCTCATTGGGATCCCATGATGGGAACTTCTCAACAAAAATAAGCTATTAAGCTTAGGTGTTTTGTGCAGTCATTACAAGGACCAACTTTTGTCTGGTATACAAGTTTACAATCTCGATAAATTACTAGATGGGAAGATCTATGTCAGAAATTCCTTCTTCAATTTAGCTCAATGCTACCAAAGAAGACAGTTTTTTATCTTACCAATTATAAACAAAGGGATAATGAAAGAGTTTCAAATTTCATTTCATGATGGAAAGGATTAACATATTCCTTAATTATAGCACTCCCTTAAGAAGAGTTGCTTCCAATTTGTGAGGAAAATCTACATGATGAATTTCACATACCATTGATCCCTATGAAATACACAGGAAGGTTTCGATACCTTACTTCAATCGCTCAACAGATAAAAGAATATATTATAGAAACTAAGGCTAAAACTCATATAATTAGATCAGCTCCAGGGAGGACAATAGAAAAGGCAGAAGATACCATAGTCACGCTCAAATAGGCACCTGTATCTTCTTCTACTTCAAGAACTTCCTCATACCGAAGGGCTTCGCCTCCTGAGCATCAGCAGCAACGACCGCCTCATAATGATGATCAAAAAGATCAAAAGTAGAAACAGTTTGAGTAATTAAAGAATAAAGTTTATTCTTTCAAGAAAAAAAAAGTTCCTCGTTACTTTATCTCAGCCTTAGAAAACAATTTGGTTCAGTTTCCAAGGCCTAAGAATCCAAATAAAGATGGAGATGAAGATTTTCCGAATTTTTGTCCCTTTCACCAGATGTTGGGACACCCCATTCAGAAGTTTTTTGTTTTTAAAGACCTTCTAAAAAATATGGTAGACTCTGAATAAGTAAAACTGAAAAGTTCATCAGCTCAAGTAGTATGTGTTACTGCTACTGATCTGGAGGAAGAAGGTGAATGGAAATAAGTAAAAAGTAAAAATGTGTAGAAATATGATGATTGGATGATCAAAAAAATGATCAAATGGACTCATTCCATTTTACAAACACAGTTGAAACAATCGATTTTGTCTTATTCCATTCATACCATAGAAAACCCACTATCATAAAAAGTTCATTCCTCAAAGAAGCACAGTGATTATGAGGACAAAGAGCAGTCAGAAGAAGACGATCTCGTGTCAAGGCCAAAGTTGACCTTGACCCTGGCAGATTTTATGCCATCTGTTTCAAAAGCACAGGCACTGCCCCGCCAAACGGCACAACCAAATTTAACCTGTCAATAAGAATCTTCATCAAATGAAGAATTGATCTTTGGTTCTATTAATGTTATCTACTTAACAGATCCTTATGCTAATGGTGATTTTGATTATAATGAGTTAGAATTCCTTCTACTTAATTGGGGAACAAGAGGAAGAGTCCAAGGTCGAGGATACAGGGGAAGATGTGGGAATTCTAGAAAACACCATTTTAACTCTACCCCATCTCAAACCATGTATGCAGCAGAAACTTGTGGAAGATATCTTCAGTGGGCTCAACAAGAAAAAAAAATTCTTCCATGAAAGATAGGTTCAGTTTTGACACAATTATTTTGGAAGACTGATTAGAAGTCCCACCATCTTATTCTTAGCAAATGAATTGACCTAGTCAGTATAATTTACCAAATCCTGGAATATATCTAGCTTCTGCTTTGATATAGAGTACGTCAACATCAGAAGAATCAACTTTTAAAGAACCTACAAAACCACATTCCCGTGCTAGGAAACGTAGACCTTTAGACCAAAAGTATGATTTCTTGAAACAATTGGCCCAAGTACCATCTAATTTTTCAATTATGGATGCTTTGAATATGTCAAAAGATCTTCGAGAAGCACTCATTGAGGATTTGTCAAGTCCTCAATATTTTGAAATCGAAGTTGTTGCTGTTGAGGTTTACCATATATAGAATGATTCTACAGAATGTCATGCATTCATATATTTTACAAATGAAGATGAAAATGATGTGGTGTATGGGAATATTAGACCCTTGTATTTTTCTGGCAAGGTGAATGATGTAGACATCCGATGATCCTTTATTGATAATGGCTCTGGAGTAAAACTCATTCCTATTTGTACACTTTGTCAATTGGTCCTGATTGAATCTGACTTATCTCCTTTGACTTTAATTTTGTAAGATTATGATAAGAATGAACAAGAACCCCTGGGAGATATTACACTCAGAACTCAATTTGGAGATCTTGTGTCTAATTTATATTTCATGGTTGTTCATCGGGACACAGCCTTCAATATTCTGCTTCGAAGGACTTGGATACATAAACCTACAGCCATACCTTCTCCATACCACCAATTTCTTAAGTACTATTTCAATTGTCAAATCAGGACATTGTATGGTGAAAAGGCTCCATTCAAAACATGTGAATCTCAATACATTGAGGTAGAGTCTTATCACACAAAAGGAACAAAGTCTATGATAAAGTAAATAACCATATTTAATGCTCCAAATGGACTAGAAAAGATCCCAGCAAATCCATTTATGCATTTGAGTATAGATTATGTGTTACCCATCAATCAAATTGAAAAGGTAAAACCAAATCTGGGAAATCATCCAGTAACTTCCATTATGTCAATTATGGAAATTGAGCCTAAAAACATAGAAGAAACTATTTATCCACCAAGAAATGATGAATGGATAAATGGAGATGTTTTCATTTCATCCAATAAACTACAACAAGCCTCTACTTTGTCAACCAGAGTAGAAGAGATTGTAGAAATGTGAGATAAAGAAAAAGATGTTGATTCTCAATCCATCAATCCCTCTTTATTACCATAGGAAAACCCTTCATCATCTGTAGGGTCAAATATGATGGCCTCTTCTTTGGGATGTTAAAATACTGATTTCCCCTCTAACTCTGGGAGTTTTGAATCATCATCTACTATGAAAATGGAAAAAAGAAGAGGTAACGCATAATGAAGAAGAAGAGGAAGATCTCAGGGATGCTCCTCCAGCATTTGAGGAAGGTGTCTCTACCACTGTGGATGAGCTGTCATGACCTGTCCTCGGGGCCCATGCCGTAACTACCCCAAGCCCGCCTTCCATAGGCCAGGGGCTGACAACTAGCACCAAAGGCGTAAATCACGATAAAAGGGAAGGAATTTCCTTTATGAAATGTAAACACACACACACTTAGAGAACAAGGGGAAGTAAACACTAAGTAAAGTAGTAAAAATTATGCTGAAAGTACAAAGGGGCCGGAAATACAAGACCAATAGAAAGGTACAACTACAGATGTCCTCCTCGGCACTCCACGTCTTTTTGTCTCCTCCGGGTACCGACTCGTCATGAGATCCACCACCGGGTACCATCCAGCTCTACAAGCCTCAACCATGGCCAGTGTTGTCCATCGTCTGCAACCAACACAACGAAGTGCGGGCATATCCCATGTAGGGGTGAGTATAATGATACTTAGTAGGGATCCCGAGACCCTCAAGGTCTCACTAAAACCAAAAAGGATAACCACAAATAAAGATTTCAAAAGATAACCTTTACTTAGGGATATTCCTATACATATACCTAAGTTATCAAGTAACCCATCTCAATCATGAGATAAACACAAAGGTCATTGACTCAGGTCAAACAAGGATTTTTATTCACGATGATGAAAACACGGCTGCTGGAGAACTCCTCCTCTGTCGAGTGCAGTAGTCATGTCACGACTCTGAGGTACCACTCACTAACTATAGACTGCTGAGGTACTCCTCCTGTCGAGTACCGTGGGTCGGTCACCTCACAAAGTAGTTCTTCCCCTGCCATGGGTATGCCACCTCACACAGTAGTGCTCCCCCCTCATAGCCTACAGAGGTACTCCTGTTGTCGAGTACCGCGGGTCTTCCACCTCACAAAGTAGTTCTCCTCCACCATGGGTCTTCCACCTCACAAAGTAGTTCTCCCCACTGGGCAATTCAAGTCACTCTGAATTGAATCAGACAAGCAGTCATTAGGTCTCAGCCAACTACAATGTCAGCGTACTTCGTATGCTCGTCTCCAAGAGGATCTGCTCCATAAGCCATTGGCCAATACTTCCAAGTGTTAAGTAATCTCACATAGGAGTATCACAAAGTACCGCCTCGTAATAGGGGTATCAACGCAATAGACGGCGCGTCAATCAGATGCCCGGTCTGTGAGGTATTAGCATTTCCGTTCTAGGGGCCCGGTTGGATTTCGGGTACAATCCAACCCGGCCATACTCCTACTATGTCCAAACATCAGTTGAAGTAAGCCAAAAGAATTTTCTCATGAAGAGGAATCCAACATAGTCTATGGCACGTCAATTGGACGTTCGGTCCTCAAGTTATAAGTGTTAATGCTCCGAGGTCCCGGTTGAAATTACATTCATTCCAAACCCGTCCATTTTCCAAAGTTGTCCAAAACTCACTTAGAGTATCGCAAAAGGACCGCCTCATCGTGAGGGTCCCAGTGACGTAGAAGGTGCATCAATCGGACGCGTGGTCTTCATGTTATTCACGTTTAAGTAAAAACGGGTCCGGCCCGTTAAACCCGGTGGGCTGACGGGTCGGGTCAACCCAGATTTGGCGGGTCCAACCCGGTAGGGGGTGTCGGATCGGCCAGAAGATCCGCGCGGTGCGGCCTGAGGGGCGCGGCCCAGCCGGAAGAGATCACGGCCCGACCCAAAGTGCCGCGGCCCGGCCCGGCGAGGCGCGGCCTGGATAGCTCATCCAGCTGGCCGAGTGGCTCGGCCCGAAGGTCGAGCGGTCCGAGGCGGGGGCGCGGCCCCCGGCTGCCTGAACCGGTGCCTCCAAGCGGCGCCGCCCTCCCAAATCGGTCTTCCTTCTCGTGCATGGGGCCCGCAAGGCGGGCCGCGGGTTTCTTCAGCGTGGTGCCCTCCTGGCACCGCGGTTCGGCTCCGCCCGAAAGGCCGATGGGTCGGCCGGTTCTTCTGTCGAAGCGGCCCGCAAAGTAGGTTGCGGTTCCCGCTGCACAGCCAACACGACGGCGCCAGCTCCCTCCGATGCGGCCTACGCTGGCCACGGCTCGGCATCCCCGGCACGGCGTGACGGCATCATGCTTCCTCCCTCGCAACTCGCTTGGCCACGACTTTTCTTAGCGTGTGCGGCGGCGGCCCTTGCGCCACCGGCCTCTTCTGTTTTCTGCCTCCGATCACCAATTCCATCAATAAACAGGATCAAACGGAGGGTCTTTGGGCCGTGTTTGTTCAGCCTGCACCCTCCGCGTTAAGCGATAGAAATAGGTCGGACAAACAAGATTATACAACAATGAACCGAGGCACAATTTTAATCCATTAAAATTGAACTTAACCCCTACCTCGAAAATTTTTCGTTCGTCGTAGACATGGAAAGCGTTGTCACTCCGTCAACATTGGAAAATAACTGCCATCGTTGGCGAGTTCCCCATGATTATATTTCCTCCCTTGATGCGGAGGAAGAAAAGGAAGCGCGTCGTCGATCTTTGTGGAACCGGCGTTCTTCGTTGAAGAGGCGTCGTTCTTCAACAAAAGTGGAATTCTCTTCTTCTTCTTTTTCACAAGAGCTCTCTCAAAATCCCCCTACCCAACAGGTTCCAAAAGTAAAATAATAGGCCAATACTATTATTTTATTAACACTAGAAATTTAAATTTCAAAATTTAAATCACTTAATTAATTATTTGAATAGGTTCAAATTATTAATTAAGGTGTGTTGTCAAGAGTTAAAGAGGGAGAGAGAGGAAAGGAAGAGTTACAAAATTAAAGAGGATTTAACAAATTAATGAAGGGGTTTAAGGGAGTTTGGGGAAAATGAAAGGTTAGGGCTCATGTGATCCCCACCTCTCATATAACCAAACATGGGAAGTTGGGTGGCTGTGGGATCCACCAACAACTTCCCATGGGAGGGTTTAACTTACAAGGTTACAAAATAAAATTGTTCAACAATTTTATTTATTTTAAACTAATTCCCCAAATAATAATTCTCAACTCGCTTAAAACGCAACTGAGGTAAAGGTCCCCTTAATCAATTACCAGCGATGTGAGTTCATTGATGCCCTCAGATTTCAATTCTGAGCACCGGTTCAAAAGATAGAAAAAACTCGCTCGTTTGTTTACTGAACGTACCCGAGCTAAACTTCGGAAATTGATTCCGGGCACACCGGGCCTCAGAATCAAGTGCCGTCAGAATCCACTGACTTGTAAAATTCCAAAGTAATTAAGAAAAAAAATCCTTTAAATTTCTGGGTCTTTACATGAGCTTAGAGAAATAAATCTGGGTATAGAAGAAGATCCATGCCCTAATCTAATTAGTGCTTCCATGACCTCTAAAGAGCAAGAGGTGTATACTTCAATTCTAAATAAACATCTAGATATATTTTCATGGAATTATACAGAAATTCTAGGTCTTAATCCTGATGTAGAAACCCATCATTTGGGTTTTCCAGAAGAAAATAGTGGATTCAAGCAGGCAGCAAGAAGAATAGACCCAACTCATGCCTCTAAAATTAAAGCTGATGTTGATAAGATTATAAAGGCTAACTTTATCAAGGAATTTCATTATCCCAAATGGTTGGCCAATATTATACTAGTGAAAAATAATAATGGGAAAATTAGATTTTTCATTGATTTTAGAGATCTTAACCAGCATTGTCTGAAAGATGATTTTCCAGTTCTGATTACAGAGATTCTAATTGATGCAACGGTTGTCTATGAAAATATTTCCTTCATGGATGGATACTCTGGGTATAATCAAATTCATATGGCCCCAGAGGATGAAGAATATATAGCCTTTATATCCCCTCAAGGTGTGTTTTTCTATTTGGTAATGCCCTTTGTCTTAAAGAATGCAGGTGCAACTTACCAATGTTCTATGCACCATATCTTCAAACCCTTCTTAGGGAAATTTTTTGAATGTTATTTGAATGATTTGGTGGTCAAATCCAAACAACATTCCAATCACTTGGATGATTTGGAAACCATATTCCATAAACTTCGGCAACACAGTTTGATGATGAACCCCTGGAAATGTTCTTTTGGGGTAACCTCAAGAAAGTTCCTTGGCTTCGTTGTACACTATCATGGTATCGAAGTTGATCCTGAGAAAACAAACTCTATCCTTAGTAAGTCACCTCCTCAAAATTTGAAATAATGAAGTGGACTCCAAGGACACTTGGCCTATATTTGGTGCTTTATCATGAATTTGGTAGGTAAGTGTTTTCCCTTCACTAGATTAATGAAGAATGGAGTCACCTTCTAATGGACTAAAGACTACCGAGAAGCATTTGACACCCTCAAGAAATATCTCTTGAGTCCACCAGTATTAATGCCACCTATTCAAGGAAGACCACTTATTCTCTATGTGACAGCTTTAGAGCAATCACTTGGTGTCTTCTTCACCCAAAAGAATGATATTGGTAATGAAAACAGCCTTTACTATCACATTCAAACTATGCTTGATGTAGAAACTCAATATTAATGTATTGAAAAGTGCTGCCTAGCATTAATATTTGCAGTTCAAAAATTAAGGCACTACCTGCAACATCATGAGGTCCAATTGGTATCTCACAATAATCCGCTCAAATTTATCCCCAGTCATCCTATGCTCATGGGACATCTGGCACGATGGGCAGTTATTTTTAAATAGTTTGATATCCATTTTATGCCTCAAAAGGCAATAAAAGGCCAAGATCTGGCTGACTTCCTTGTTGAGCATCCATCTGTAGAAGATACATCGTTTAATACTGAATTTCTTGATGAAGAGGTCTTCTCTATTCAAGATAATTCCCAAACATGGGAAATTTATTTTTATGGTGCTTCTAGAAGTCCAATAGGAGAAATAATAGAAAACCCTAAACTCAACAAAGTTGGGTTATGAATTGTCCTTATTTCCCTAGAAAAGGTAGTATTGCCTTATTCCTTCTTGTTATTAGAAGGTGGTAACAACAATGAGGCATAATATCATGCTATCATCACAGGTTTGGAATTGGCCCTTCAGGTGAAAATGGATTATTTAAAGGTAAATGGTGATTCAGAATTTGTAATCAAACAAATCAATGGGGAATATTCTATCAGAAAAGAAGAGTTAATCCCTTTGTGTGATTATGTCATAGGTTTAATGGCTGAATTTCCCTCATATCTGACATTGTCTTATGCCCAAAAATCATAAAATTCACAAGAAGATGAACTGGATAATGTAGCTATAGCCTTGGCAGATCCAAATTGGGATGAGACAGTCATTAGCATAGCCCATCATCATGTGGTCTCGCCTTTTGTTCCAACCAGAATGGAAGAAATTAATGAAATTTTCACTATTTATGAACCATATGGTCATACCATGGGATGGAGAACATCCATCATGGAATATCTTCAAAATGGGATACTTCCACCAGATAGGGATGAAAAATAACAAATCTGGTGATGAGCGGCCAATTTTACTCTTTATAATAGTATAGACCATGAAAAGATCCTCTACAAGCGAGGTTTTGATGGAATTATCTTCAGATGCATTGATGGAGAAGAAACTATAGCTATCATGAAAGAATTACATTGAGGAGTCTGTGGTGCCCACCAGTCTAGGAACAGACTCTCTGATCAGATCCAAAGGCTTGGAAACATTTGGCCTTCAATGACATAGGATTGCATAGATTTCACTAAAAAATGTCATCCCTACCAAGTGCATGCCAACTTCATTTATCAACCCCCATATTTTCTACATACAACTAAATACTTCTGGAAATTTTCCACATGGGGAATGGATGTAGTAAGGCCTTATCCTCTAGCCATGGCGAAGCAGTTCAAGTATATTCTCACAGCTACTGAATTCTTCTCTAAATGGGCTGAGGAAATACCTCTCAAGGAAGTTGGAATGAAAAGCATTGTTAGTTTTGTCAAAACTAATATCATCATCAGATTTGGTGTCCATAATACTATTTTGACAGACAATGGCACCAATTTTTGTTCTGCTGGGGTTAAAAAGTTATATCAGGAACATAATATCAAATTCAACCATCCATCTCGCTATCACGCAGCGGCCAATGGACAGATAGAGGGCTTCAACAAGACCTTATCAAATATACTCCAGAAAATGGTGGATAAATATAAGAAATGATGGCCTAATAAACTTTTGAATTCTTTATGGGCTTATCGGACAACTACCCATACGGTTACCCAACCAACTCCTTATTCATTGGTATATGGAACTGAAGTAGTTTTTCCATTTGAAATGCAATTTCCTTCACTCAGATTTGAAATCTGTGATCATTTGTCTATAGATGAGAGGACTCAAGAAATGTTTCAATGAGTTGGAATGATTACATAAGAAAATATTTCATTCTTTGCATAATTTATAAGTCTATCAGAATAGAATAGCATGAGTTTTTTACAAGAAAGTTCATCTCCGTTCATTTCTTCAAGGAGAATTGGTATTAGTCTTTAGAAATCCAATAATACCTGAAAAGAAACCTCCAAAACATGATCCAAAGTCGGAAGGACCTTATTCCATACATAAGGTCTATTCAAATGTAGCTTATTCCCTAATCTCAATGGATGAAGATCTTATTACAACTCCAACCAATGCGAGATTCTTAAAGAAATAATTTGTGTAGTTGTGCACATTCGTCCTCACTGCAAGACTTTAAACTGCACAGTACCATGTCCTTACTACAAGACTCAAAACTGCACAGCCCACATGTCCTAGTTTCAAAACATTAAACTACATAACAACCATAAGCGTCCATGTTGCATGATGATAAAATGTGTAGCATCTTCGTCCTTGTCACATGACATTAAACTGCATGACATCATTTTTACAAAAAACGTTTTGTCTATTTTGAAATTAGAAGCTTATATAAGAAAACATCATTGATGTCATCACTACTCCTTAGTAGTATATGAGTCCCTCTCTTTCCTATGTCTGAGTCAGATCTGCATAGAGACCTAATTTTAAGAACTACGCATGGCTTGATTCTCATTTTCCAATGAGATACGTAGAGACGCCTAAATCTCCAATTTTTGGGCATAGCCATAATCAAAAAAATCTTATTATTTTCTTTTCTCCTCCTTTATATAAATCAGAGTTATATAGAGTGTTTTTTTAAGAAGTTTGATTTGGTCCTTATACCATTTTATGTCTTAAAATTTACCATTCTATCAGAATGTGTCAAAAGTTCTCATTCTTCATTTCAAACTCGATTAGAATGATAAATGATTGTTTCAATAACTATGTATGGCTTGATTCTCATTTTCCAATGAGATACATATAGACACCTATATCTCCAATATTGGGCCCATCTGCGATAAAGAAAATCCCTTTATTTTTTGTATATGAATTAAATCTGCATAGAGAATGTTTTAGGAACTATGTATGACTTGATTCTTTCCCTAGTAATACATATAGTGACACTTGGGTTTTATCCCTTAATCCAGTTACAATATTTATTTACTTTCACATCAGTTCATCTTCATCCTTACAGCATTACATTAAACTGCATGGAAATATAGAATCCCTATTCTTCACTTGTGTCACCTTTATGTTGTAAAAGAAACCCTTACTGCTCCTTGTTTATCACACCGCTCATAGATCACATGGGCTTAGGAATTGGGTAAGTGGATTATTTATATAAATAAGGTGTCTCAATTTATAATGGGATTATTAATGTCTCCACTGCATGACTTAAAACTGCACAGTATAATGTTCTTGTTGCATGACATTAAACTGCACGTCATAATATTAATTCAAAGGAAACAAAGAAAGTCTCCATTTTACATATGAGTCAGATCTATATAAAGAATGTAAAACTCATAGCCAATAATGGTTCAAATATTTACAATATTCATTAGACATAAACCCCTTATATATTTTAGACTCTTAATCTTGAATATTTTTATATCCTCATAATCTTTCTTACGGTTTATGGTGATAAAGTTTCTAATTCCTGAGAGATCTTTTTTCCTAACTATGTAGCACGTACCCTTAGGTGGCCTTGCATAAGTTTCTTACATAACAGGCATGTCAGTCAAAAGATGCCATTATTTGTCTATGTAGCATATGCCCCAGTTGGACCTGTATAATACAACCCTCATAACGGGTTTGTAAAATAATGGTAACTTCATTCTTGGTTGTGGTATCTTTGTCCCCTTTAATCTTTGATGACAATATACAAGAATCTGTATTTTAAAATAGTCATTAAAGTATACATGTCCCATTATCTTCTTCACAATCTAAAAGTTTTCAAGATCATGGTTTACACATTTCCCTCTCTATGTGTTCAATACAATATCAAATAACCTCGAAATCACTTCGCCACATATTATATATTGTTTCCATTTCTGGTTTTAGTTGAATGACCTAAAACTATAGACACCATACCTCTTATGTTTGGGTCAGACCTTCATAAAAATCACATTCCTCCGATTATTTGGAAATATTTGGTAGAAATACCCTTTCCATATTCAGGTACCTTTCTCTATAAACCAAAATATTTGCTTCAGAAAATCTGAATCTTCATAAATTTACTTCATCTTTTAGCAATAGAATTTTAAAATTCCGAGAGATATTTTTTCTAACTATACAGCATGTTCCCTTAGGTGGCCTTGCATAAGTTGACTACATAATAGGTGTGTCAGTCAAAAGATTCCACTATTTGGATATGCAGCACGTGCCCTTAGGTGGCCTTGCATAAGTTGCCTACATAACAGGCCTGTCAACCAAAAGATGCCACTATTTGGCTATGCAGCATATTCCCCAATTGGACCTACATAACACAGCCCCCATAGTGGGTTTGTCAAATAATGCTAAATTAATTCTTGGAAAATATTTCCTCTAATTCTTTTAGCCCTTTTTCTATATCATTCCTTAGTTCCAGAAATTCCCAAATCACAATTTATAATTCTCCCTTCCATACCTGAATATGATAGTATATTTCCAAACAAATTTTCAAGAAATAAGAAGAGTTTCGTACCTTTGGTCAAAGCTAAATACCTTAAATTAAATCCCCACAATTTCCTCACTACATGACTTAAAACTACACAGTAATAATGTCCTCACTCCATGACTTAAAACTGCACAGTACTAATGTCCTCACTGCATGACTTAAAACTGCACAGTACCAATGTCCTCACTGCATGACTTAAAACTACACAATATGATATCATAAATTCCCCCTTTCTGATAAATTTCAACCATTACTAATACACCAAATTTTTATAGAAATGAATTTCCAATTCATGACTTATGTCAGTCTAAAATAGCCCTTTTTCATTCTTAAAATTCCTTTCCTTGGAAAAACCACCCATTGTGGTCTTGAGTCACCCAAATCTTATTTTACCCTACCTATCAATATTAAAATGTTAAGCTTCAAAGATCTCTTTTATTTTACTATGCAGTACATGCCCTTAGGTGGACTTGTATAAGTTGCCAATATAACAGGCATGTCAGTCAAAAGACGCCACTATTTGGCTATGTAGCATATACCCCAGTTGGCCCTATATAACACAGCCCCCATAATGGGTTTTTCAAATAATGGTAATTTTTTTCTTGGAAAAGACACTTCTTATACTGACATGGGTTTTAAATTTGGTGACCATAAAAATCATGGCTCAAAATTTCCCTTGGAAATATTTAAATAATATTAAATCAATTCTTAGCCACATAGTTTTTTTGGTAACTATTTTCAAAATTTATGGTCAAAGCTATTCAACCTTAAATATTATCCCTTTATAGTCCAACATGCATGACTCTAAACTGCCAATAACAAAAGACTTGGTGCTCATTATATTGAAAACCCACGAAGGGAACTCTAAACAAAAGTCGAGTCCCAGCTCGCTAAACATAAATTTTTTGTATGATTTAGGTAATATTGAGCAATAAAAAAAGTCAAAAGATATGTAATTTGTGGGGTTATCCATATAACCCTAGAAATAGTAAAATTATTCTCAATAGGACCATCAGTTTAATAATAAAATTTTGAGTACTCCATTCTTTCCATTATAATAATGATTGTCTAACATAAAGAAGTCATTATCATCATTTACCTTTAATATTGCAATCATGAAAAATAGGAATGAAGACATATATTATTGAAGACAAAATTTCTCTAATTCATATAAAATTAGAGGGAAATACACAAGATAGAGCCACTCTATCATGTTTTAGAATAAACTCTCAACATGAATTTTCATTTGTTGGACCGCTTCATTAGTCCTATCAGCTGCTTGTTGAAGTTGAGATAGCTGAGCAACTCCAACCTCATCTGCCTGACGAAGTGCTTCCTTAGCAGTTGAAATGGAAGTTATCCCCTCTAATTGGGTTTCTCTAAATGTTTGATTTAACTGATCAAGTTTATTATGAACATCATCCAGTTTCTGTTGAAGATATAACAACTCCTTCGTGGATTCTTTAATTTTTTGGCTAATTTCAATCAATTTCTTGTTATTACTTTCCTCTGCCTAAACTACTGCAGCTTGAAATCCCTCAATATTGATAAGTCATTTAGCCTCTTCAAATTTTTGTTGCAGCTTATGCTCCATCTCCCATCGGTGAATGATTTGTTTCATAGCATCATGGACTGGTCGATAATTAAATCCACCAAATCCCAATACAAAAAATAATACTAGGAGTTTGGAAAAATGGGACAGCAATTCATCTAAAGGATTATCAACAATTATGCTCTACATATGTTACCATGTCTTCTTATGTTCCATTATAAGATCATATTGTATCTCTAAGTCTGAATTTGAGTCACTACCATGAGGTAAAATGTACTCTGGAAACAGTTCACTTAAAGAGATGCCTTGTTCTACTTCTCTTGGAATAGTAAAAGTTTCACCTTCTGATCTGGGAGCTGATAACCCTAAATGATAAATCAAGGTCATTTTTTGTTTCAAATGGAAGAAACATATATGATTCAAGATGATTATATTTACCCAAAAATAAGTCAGCTACTTGATTGGATTCATCCCCTATATTCTCAGCTTTAGTGATTTGAGAATATGTTTCTTGAAAAGGGCCATTCCTTTGAGTTTGCTCAGTTATTATATTTGAAGGCTCTGGAGCATCTATTGATGGAGTATCCTCTAGATGTATTTATCTATATCCAATAGAAGGATAGAGTATAATACCCCATTCTTGAAGAGTCTTTGTGACATTTTCTGCAGATAAAGCTGCATAAGGTGAACTTTGATGTAAAGAATCAAGTAAAGAAGAATAATTACATATATAAAATGAAAGAATAAGGACTTACGTCTTGGAAATTACTCATGTAAATCCCCAAACTCCTTGATAGAACCTGAAATATCAATATTTTTAATAAGTGATTTCACCATTTCAGTATATACATCTTGGAATGTTATAGCATCCTCACTATTTAAGGTATCCAAAAAATGTTGGTTGATGTCTAAATTCACTCCGCTGACATTATGTTCCATTGTCTCTTCAATTGGTATAGCATTATCAGATCTTTCCAGGTTCGGACCAACATCAGTATTTATCTGAGACTTCCCTAGGTCTTTATTCCTTTCTTCTAGAGCAATAGAAATATCAGTATTGATTATTTCAAGGTCCTCTGACAAAAGCAACTAAGGAATGTATTTAATCTTACCATGGATTTCCTCTCTCTCAGTAGAGCCATGAGCAGGTTTAGCTGAATCTTTTTGTGATTTATCTACTAAAATTGAAGATTCATCAACATGAACCTGGGTTTCCCCTGGGGTTTCTTTTTCTGGTCTCAAAGAATCAACTATTAATCCCTTGAGAGAGGAGAGAGACATGGATCCTACAAGAGGATAAAACGTGATTACCAGAGTGTATTAAGAAAATTATATGCCCTAAGCATAGTATAAATACTCACTCCTTCGGTGAACACTTTGGATCAATATCATTGCTCTCTTGCGTTTTTGTTCAAAAGCTTAAGGAGAAATTGAAACACTCCTCTTAATAGGAGAAACATGAGGTAATAGTTGGGGATTGTCTATCGCTATTACCCCAGTCATTATTCTTGCTCCTGAATAAAGTTCTGGTGACTAGGTAGGATCATTAGTTGCATCAATAGGAGACACTACCGGACCATACATAGGTGATTCGAGAATTGTTATGGACCTTCCTTCTCTACATTCAAGCTGCACAAATACATTTTAATCAAGATCAATGATGATAAATGATAAAGTATAGTTGAGACAAAAGAAAAGGTAAAATTCATTCTTAGTATTAACATAAATATCTCACTCCTCCTCAGAGTTGATAATTACCCCTTCGTGTACTCTTAATTCCATCATATGAGATACTCATTTAGAGGCTGTGATTTGTTCATAAATTTCATATATAAAAGCCTCTAGCTCCGTAATATACTTCTAAACTATAGCCAGGTTATTATATGGATTTCAGTCATAAGGTTCCTTTATGTCACCAATATCTAGTATTCAAATTCCATGCTGGAGGAATGCCCATGCATCCCTAAGATCACGAGTTACACTCTTCCAATGATGAATGGCTGAAGGTCGCACATAATTCAATCTTGGTATGGTTGATTGTGAAGTAGAGTCAACACCTTCTGAATGGTGAGTTTCTTCATACCTTCTTTCTTCTTCATAAATTTCAACAAATGGAATAGGAACCTCTGTTTGATGGCGACGACTGGATCGCCTTGGCGTTGGAGTTATTGATTCTCTAGCCCTAGTCTTCCTGGTATACTTCCTGCAAAGGTGTTCTGAGGGCTCTGAAACCTCTGAAACTTCTGTATCATCTCTTTACATGGACTTATTACCATGATTTCCATGTGAAATAGTCATTGTGGCCACCACTCGATAGATTCCTTTTGTCAAATCCCCTTGAGGATATGAAGAGGCCCAAGATTTGGCATACCCAGCTTCCAATCCAATCGATGCATTTGGTAGAGGTAACGTGATTGATAGTTTGGATACCACTAAAGCTGTTAGAATCCATAATTTTCATGCTACCATTGGGTGTTTCTCCCATCTCACATACGTGGGTGGAAAAGTGTTTGATTGTTGAAGACATCTGAACTGACGAGCAAACCTATAGGGGATGTAAGCCTTACAGATAATTTCACCATCAATCCTGGTTGATAATATAACATCCCTAAATTCCATCATATAATATCTCATCTCATAGTTATTTTCTTTACCATCACCAATAAATGTTCTAACTAATGGGTTACCAAAATTAAAGAAGCTGAATTCTCCTGAGACATTCAATGACTTTAGCACCACATCAGGACTCAAGTTTGGAGGCTGAATACCAGAAAATTTCTGTAAAAATGGGGTGAATCAACCATTGGAAACCCTAACTGAATTAAACAATGAGTATGAAGAAAATTTTTTTGTAATCCATCCCCACAACACTTGGAATGGCCCTGTAATTCTAAATGGAGCCTTCACATTGTACAAATGCAGTGTGAGATAGTAAATTCTTTCCAATACAAGGGTTGTTAATACAATATACTTCCCTTATACCAGTTTAGCTATAATGAAAAAAGTCCCTAATCTCACACCACCTCCGGATTCACAGACTGGAACAAAGTAAACACTCAGCCACAAAGCAAGGAAGGCAACTAAGCGTACCTTTTCATATATATCAGGTTTTAATTTATATCCCCAGTGCTTATAATCACCTCATTCTAGTATAGGCCAATATGTTTCTGAACTGCCCCGGTTATCTATAGAAGGACAAATAGTAGGATGTCTCCAGGTTGGACCTTTCTCTGTTTTTGGTTCTAAGAAGGCTTCCATCCACATTCTAGCATGGATGTCTTTCGTGTCTTTGGGTAAAATCTTTGCTATATTAAATAATTCATGGGCCAGTGGTGGTGTTCTAGTAGCATCACCCCATGTTGTTGCAGGTGGAATAAATGCATCAAACATTTCCCCAAGAATGGGAATTCTAGTTATTTGGTAAATATCCTAGAGACTAATACCAACTTCACCATGCGTAAAATGAAAGTAATTCATTTGTGGACTCCATCGGCTCAGTAAATCAGGAATGAAATAATTTTTATAAACATAAGTTTGCCCCATCCAAATAGATTTTTAGATATTAATGTCTAATAACTCTTTCCTAAATTCTGCACAAGTCTGACATACCCAGAATGCCCACATCCATTCAGGCTTGACACCTCCTCCAGAACAAATATCCCAATCTTCTTTCCAACTTTTAGACTAATTTGTTTGAGAAGCCCAAAAAGTGGAATCATAAAAACATGGCCTTGGATCTACAACATGATCCTTCAAATTGGGAGAGAAACAACTATGATGAAGGATGAAACTAATAGGGCTTGTTCCTTCTTGTACTAGAACCCCCTTGCATTAATATTCATATAGTTACAGTTGTATTATTGAAGAAACCAGTTCTTTGGAAAGTACTTCTTAACAGATGAAACATGGGTATCTTGCAAAATATCATGCCCATACAGGGGTAAATAAGGACTTTTTGGATAATCACATTGGTATAGAATTAAACCTTTCCATAACCTAGAAAGAGAAATCTCAACAACATCATAGTAGTCTGGTCTGACGATCTTCATCATTTCATTTTGACATGCCTTAGCTTCTTTATTATGGGTCATCAAATGAGTCATTATTTCCTATAAATTAATTACCAAAATTCCACTACTAGGTTGTAATTTTGAAAGAGATAAATAAAAAAAATCAAAAAGACATTGTTCGTGTAGGTCCTTCGACTAGGTCCATCATGTAGGTCCTTCAATGAAGTATGTCGCATAGGTCCCTCAATAAGGATTCAAGCGTAAATCCTTAGATGAAATCCTTTAGCGTATCTCCATCACTTAAATAATTTTACCTTGAAGAAATTTCAAGGGAATTATGTGAGAGCACAACACAATGGGGCTGGGTGAATGAGCTACACAATGAGATCCATAAAATTCTGAAAAACACAAGTGAACAAAATCGCCAAGGATGAGACCTATTTATAGACAAATAAATACCTACGCACCAGGACTACGTGTAACATATGCGCGGGACATATGATTGGGGTATTTATGAAGACCTGCGTTGTATAAACATTGATCCATTATCTTTTTCCCCACAAATTCACCTCAGGACTCGACCCTCTTTCTATTTTTCGGATCCAATCCTAAGGGGGGGGGCTTTTGTTGACACCACTTAAGAAGATAAAAAGACTATGAAGGGAACCCTGGATATTTAAAAATCCCAAAACAAGATTCAAAGAGTTCAAAGGAAATTAAAAATAATCAAAAAGAGCTTCGCAACAGGATATCTTCATAGGCCTACACGGTAGAGCTACGCGACAGATCTACATGGCAGAGCTCCACGCCAGAATATTTTTGTACCCCTACATGGAGTACCTGCACATCGGAGCTATATGGAAGACCTTCTTGAACAAAATCTATTCAACCAGGCCCATATATGCCTATAAATAAAGCCCTTGGGTTCCCCATTTCAGGACTGGAAAAAAAAAAGTTAAAATACTCTCTAAAGCTCCCATTGCAAAGCTCTTTCTCCTAGATCCCTTAAATTGTCTCGGTAGCTCTCTAAACCATGATAGAAGAGATAATTAAATGGGATAAGCATGTCTAGGAAGTATTTTTACAATTTTTACATTGGTTTTGTCCTCCTATGTAAAAAACATTCTTCAGTCATCATTCATACTTGCACGCCATATCTATGTTGCATACCTGCGCACCATACCTATGCGGTATACCTACGTGGTACATCTACGTCGGGTACCTATGCGGAATACTTGCGCAAGGGACCTATGAAAACATCTCAAGTACCCTTTTTAAAATTAATTCATGGTTGGGTATCTTCTTTCTTGGTTCCCTTATTTTAAAGGGACTAAGTTGAAGCCTCCACAAAAACCTCATGACTTGTCAAACCTTTGGGAAAGTCACATTAGCATGTCTCCTATTTGGGTTTGTATTTCCATAGTCAGAGGTTTCCCACATTTGTTTCACAATGGGTTTAGTATTCATGGAGTGTTTTTGGGTTTTTATATCCACAGCCACATGGACCTTTCTCCCAGAAACAGTGTTGGGAATTTCCCAGTTTGGAGGAAGGTTGGGTCCTGGCCTCTCCCTTCTCAAAGAGATGACCCGGAACCTCAGGTATCTAGTTGGGAAGGTATAGTTCACACTTACTTTTCTGTGCAATCATAGGATAAGTCTCCCTTCCCTACTAGGATCAATTTTCGTGAATCCATCCTGGTGTAATCCCCTAACTTTCATCCCTTCTTCCTTTCATTGGACCCTTGTCCGATGTAAAGAGAACAAAGGGAAGGCTCATTTCATCGCCCTCTTCCCAGGTCGCCTTGCCCTCATCCACCGTTGACACTAGATGCTCTCCCTCCTCCACCATTAGAGGAGGAAAAGTGAGTGTCATTGTTAAATATTTCACATCCTCTTGTTTCTCACACTGAGTATGACTCAAGTGGGCTTAGATATTTGTAATTATTACAACATTTGTGCAAACACCCACGTTCAATGAACTACGAGCACTCTGATTCCTATTCAAACCAGGATACGTAGGAATCCTTTTCAGGGCTTGATCTCATTGGTCATCCTCTTTAAAAATAAGCCCCAAATTAAACCCCAAATCATCAAGGCATCCTTTTCCAAAAATAAGCCTAAACTCATCTCTCTCAAAGGACCACACTATCCTATGAGACATATCGAACTATGTGGGCTTTGATTCGCATCCATATGGGATACATATGAAGCCTCCTTGAGGTTCAAACCCAATACCCTAAATCAACCCTATTCTCCTTTGTTCATATTCCCAACAGGCTCTGATCTTACTTGGAAACCCATATCCTTTCCATGTTCTTTGGGATGCTTCAGCATAAGTCCCACACTAAGTTTTGACCGAGCACCTTTCGCTTATAGGTTCTTATCACATAACCTTAAAAGGTATGATGTGTCCTATTAAAAGGCATCTAACTATGATGGTTCTGATTCCTTTCACAAGGATACGTAGGTAGCCCATTTTTACAGGCATGGTCCCAAGACTAAAACAAACCTTCATCTACCTAGATGACAATAAATTCCAGAGTTCCCCACTAAGTGGCTTAAAAATTAGTATCATCACAATGATGGTTAAAAGAATCTCTAATCAGTATATTAAAGGATACCATTGATGGAAAACCTCAAATACAGACGGGTATTTCCATTAATGAAGAACCTTGAATGCATACTGATGATTCTAACTTTTACACATGTTAATAAGTGATTTTAAATTATAAGGGATACTTATGATATACTTGGTGAATTAATAAAAATTCATTAAAATATCTTAAATTTACAAAGAGAGTCTTGGAGTATATAATAATTCCCCCCAAAAGGGTGTGATGAGTCCGACCTCCCATCCTCTTGATCAATGCATGTTCTTAAGTATCGTAAAAGTTCAAACTTAAAGAATGCATGACTTTAGAAAGCAGGTCCCCTTTGGATAAATAACTGTAGGAAGTTTCTGGTTCCATAAATAAATCCAATGGAAACTGCCTAGAAATAGTGATTCTTAAAACTAGAACACATGTTTCAAGGAACTATGAAACAGCAGTACATCACTCGTCCATTATAAACTTATGATTTTATCTTCATTATACGAAAAGATAAATAATAGATAAAGATCCTAGAATATGGAATATTAGCTAACACCTAAATAGTGAATATGATAGAAAGTCAAATGAATAATGGAATAAGATGATTGAGGAACTTACTAGCACGAATCCAAAGAGATGATCAATACTTGAATCCGAGTTTAGACAGAGAAATGAGATCAAAATAAATAAAATTGTCTCAAGGAACTCTTTCAATGATCAAGGTTGTCCAAAGAAGGGAAAATAGGATATAAATTTGGTAATATGATATTTTAAGGAAAAATTGGTCATTTTTCCTCAAAATTTTAAGCAGTAAGGTTTGGATACATGGTTGGACAAACTATGAACAAAACATTCACCCTTTAATACTTAGAGGGTCACCCCCAAAATTCATGGAACGTGGTTTAGAAAAACATGTGATAACAGGGCATTTTGGATCTGCTAAAAATTGCAGATGCCTCACACGAGCATGTGTCTGAGTTTTCATGGTTTCCTCAAACTTTTTGATGTCATGGACCAAACTTTCAAACCTTGCACAGTTATGGGTAACCATATGACCTGTCCTGCATAGTTTCTCATAACCATACAACTTATCTATTTACTTCTAAAGGTCGGGTAATGTGCTCCATAAATTCCACAAACTCCCCCAAAACTCCCTTGATCTCAACAGACATTCACATTAGGCTGTAAACAATCATTTAAATTAAAAAACAAAAGATCCATACCTCATAGGAAAACCCAAGATCTTGCATATATGATTATGTGTGTATTTAATTTTAACTACATTATATTTTACATACACTTTTTTTATATGGAATTACATTTTATACACATAACTGATTCATTGGTTAATTCTCACTTCAACATTATGACCCTTATAAGTGTTTATTTCACAATATAATTTTAATAAAGAGTATTTATGCTTGAATTTCCATTAAAGGGAATTATTTGATCATTATATAAAAAAACCCTTTAATTTTCTTATCCACTAGTCATTCGTGAATTTTTCAAGTAATAGTACCATTTTCTTTTCATTGGTACTTAAAATTATTGATAATTTTTTTAATAAAATATTAATTTATTTCTATCTTCAGTAAAAAAATATATTTTCTTCCAAAACCATGTTTTCCAAAAAATATTTTAATTTTTTTTAACATTTTTCAAATGATTTATTAAATATATTTCTATCAATTTTTGAATTTTCAAAAAAAATGAATCCTCATGTCATTTTCTAAATAAGGGACATTTGGATTTTACCAAAAATGTGAAAGGAATATTTTTTTAACATGTATGGAATTTCATTCGGTCAGGACCACTCATTATTTTAAATATTCCTTTATAAGTTTAAAAGGTTATTTTCAAAGAAAAGTATTTTCAAAATATTTTCTTAAATTTTAGTTTTAAGGAAATATATTTTCAAAGTGAAAGGCTATTTTCCTCAATAATATTTTTAAAGACCTTTTTATGGTCTTTTTATTCATCAATGAAAACAACCATTTACTTTAATTATACTTTATTATGGATATGTTGTATTAATAACATAATTATTATTTATATTGATGGTTTATAATAATTTTTACCAAGTAAAGTATTGACATTCACTTTCCTGATTCATTTTTGTTATCATTAACTTTCCTTTAAAATATTCACTTTACTATGATTATTGGACATTAAATTCCCTCTAAATATCCATATTATTTATCATGGATTTTTTTATTTATTAACCATATAACATTTATAAATATGGTGTTATACAATCAATGTTATTTTTTTATGTGGGGAAATATTTATAAATTTTCATTCTTTAATCCATACAGATATTTGATGATATGGAACATTATTCAGGAATTAAATAAATTATTCAATATATGAGACATGATTTGGAGATGAAGTGATGGGTGGATCCTGGAATTATAAATCCCCTCAAGGAATCAGTAGTATAATGAGGTTAATTAGTAATCTAGTATTAAATTGGTTTTTTACCCATAGTTTTAAACTTTCTTGTGAAATTTTTTGATAGTAGAGGTATGATGATGTATGAGATCATGAATTCCAATAATTAATCATTTCCATCATTAAAAATTCAGTTATTATTATCTATGATATTTTCATAATGATATTATCTCTGGTTTCATTTTATTCTCAATTATTCATTAAATGAAATTTGTTTTCAGTTATTTTCCTTTCCATATTGATTATTCATTATCTATTCATAATAGTTAATTTATTTAAATGGAATATGTGTTTAGTTATTTACCTTTTCATATTGATTATTCCTTATCTATTCATGATAGTAAATTTATTTATATGGCATGTGTGTTCAGTTATTTACCTTTCCATATTGATTATTCCTTATTTATTCATGAAAGTCAAGTTATTTAAATGACATGTGTGTTCAGTTATTTACCTTTCTATATTGATGATTCCTAATCTGATCATTATATTAAATTTATTTATTAAATGGTATGTGTGTTAAAATATTTACCTTATCATATTGATTATTCTATATAGATTATTATTCATTTACTCATGATAACTTCCTCTTTACGTACCTCTTACTGATATTTTGAGATTACCCTTATTTTTTTCCTTTCTTAGGAATCCAGGAAGTGTACTATGAATGATATGAAAGGATATGATAGATATAATAGTGATATTATTTAAAATAATTATATTATGATATGTATATTTAAATATAATATGAGAATCATGTATGTATCTAGTTTACCAAGACTACTAAAATATTTGATCCTTTGAGATGTGATTCTTTATATCTTATATCAATGTAATAAAGTATAAATCAGATCTAGGTTATTAGAGTTCAGGTTATTATACACTCCATGTTATGATGTCCTAGTAGTGATATAATGACCCTCACTTTTCATACATTAACATTTCATAACTTTTGTGTAATACTTAAAACATTATATAAATAGACACCCAAAGAATGTACTAGTCTAGTACCTTTAGAAACATGGAAACATAAAAACCGGTACATAAATGATCAACATCATCTACCACTAGGTTCTTCTTGACTATAAACCTTCTTAGACACATCAAACATAATACATATATTCATAACCTAGTTGAAGGAAACAAAGGGTGAGCTCAAATGCTCAGTAAGGGTAAACAAGGGAGATATATAAGCATAATTATGAGAATAAGGGTATGATAACATGACCATGAAAATATAATATCATACCCCTCATATCAAAGATCATATACATGAATCATGGCATAAATCTTGGAAGTTCATAAGACATGAATCATAATAAAATAAAGAACATAAGCCATGAAAGCATAATATAGGAATAAAACATGGAATTATGGTAGAAACATAATCATATATAATTATTTCCATAGTAGTAAAGTCATTGATTCCAAGGCCATCTTGGTGTAAAAAAGTACTTTATTTAACCAGTTTCACACCCCATTCCAGTCCTGTATTACTGAACTTATTTCACTCCTCATTCCAGTCCTATATTACTGAACTGAGTTCATTCCTCATTCCAGCCCTATAATAATGAACTGAGTTTATTTCTCATTCCATCCAGGTCTATCTCATGAGATATAAATCTTTACCCAATGCATTAGAGTTAGATATAGGTCTCACCCATCTCATAATGAAATCATACATACATGTTCTATAAAATCATAAATAGTCATATCATAACCCATTCAATGAAATGGGTATCATAAAATTGTAAACATATCATAACCAGTGCAAAAAGATATAGGTTTCATTATCATTTCAACAAAATCATAACCTGTGAAAGAGAAATGGATTTCATAAACATATAACCCTTGAAAATGAGACAAGTTTTATAAAAACCATGATATTATGCATAACTCATTCATAGAAAAAATATTAATGGAACCTTTATATCATTTCCTAGAAGATCATGAGTAACACCAATGAATGTCATCTTATATGGAAAATAATTTTGAAATATCTTTAAAAAATGTTTCTTGAGAAAAATATCCTTTCTTCATTAAAAAATTATTTTTAATACATAAAAACATTTAAAAATAATTTTCTTAAAAAATACCTTCAAAACTTATAAAGAAGACTTGAAATCATTTTAAAAACCTTTTTCCTTGAAAAATTATAAAATAAGCTTCAAAACATTTTAAAAAAACTTTTTCTTTGAAAAAACTTTAAAACTTATAAAGAAATCTTGAAAATGTTTTGAAAACTATTTATTTTAAAATACTTTGAAAACTTATAAATAATGCTTGAAAACACTTTGAAAACAATTTTCCATGAAAACATATAAAAGAAACTTAAAAACATTTTGAAAACAATTTTCTTTGAAAACATATAAAAGAAGCATGAAAATAGTTTGAAAAAAAAGTCCCTTGAAAATTAATTTTAAAAACATTTTTCTAAAAATTATCCATTTAAAAATTAAGAGGAATATTTAAATAAATTAAAGTGGGTAAATCCATATATGTCGTGTGAGGTAAAAAGAACATTCCTTTTCCATGGTAAAAAGGTTAGAAAAATGCCTTTTTAGGAAGGAGAAAATAAGATTCCTCTAAAGAGATTAGTAAAATACAAAAAAAAGGTAAAATTTTAATTTTAAATATTATATCATAATGGTAAAATATTCTTGTAAACCCTTTTTAGAAAACATGGTTTTTAAGTAACATAGATTTCTGATCGAAGAGAGGGTAAAGTCGGGCTTTCTTAAAAAAAATTTCTTAACTGTATTATATACCAAATAAAATAAATATGGTTCAAATACATGAATGTATAATTAATATACATATTATAAGAAAATTCATGAATTTTCTTGAGATATGGGTTATAATATTTCATCAAAGGAATCATAAACATAAACAATCTTGAAAAGCGATGAGATTGTTTCAATAAACTCTTATCACTTGGTAACTTGGGATCATACTATCCATGTAAAAAAAGGAAATTAAATGAATCTTATAATATCATGAAAATATGGATATTCATTATATACCATATAAAATGGAATTATATACACCTCAAAACGAATTTAGGCGCACAACAAAACATGATTGAGATAAAACTATTTTACCGATTTGGTAACCTTTGAAACATAAAATCCATGAAATAAAGGTCATATAATGGATACATAAATACCCATAAATTTAAATATAATAATCATTGATTATATCCATGTGAATTATACACACCACACAAAAGGAATGGGTGGTGAATAATGCATGTGTCTCACATAAATAAAAAAGTGAAATGAAATTTCCTAACCATGTATCTTGACTCTCATCGAACTCATTCAAACCACTTGTATAATAAATATAAATTTATTATAAAACTTTTAAAGAAAAATATTATTATATATAATACCATATATGGTTTGATCATGACCTTATATTACCCTCTTGTTAATAATCCTATGTTAATGTTTCACTTCGGATAATATTCTCTTTGTTCTTTTCATGTGTCTTAATTTGTTATATCTTTGGTCCTTATACTTATATCATGATTATTGAATGTAAAACATGATATAATTATCATTTATATTCACTATATTTTTATTATAATAATCTATAAAATATATAAGTATGAAAGAGAATACACCGTTCATGGAGATGGTATGTCGTACGTATGCATGAACGTTGTTTCTGTTTTTATTATCGTGTTGAAAGAAATAAAGAAAATTAAATATATGTATATATGTATATAATATCATTAAATTAGTATTATAAAGTTTTATATATCATATAATTTCATAAAAATCGTCCTTAATACATTCTTTATAGTGTTCGAACAAATCAGGTCGCTTTGAGGGGCGGTAGTCCACACTTGCTCAAACGAAATTATCATATTTAAAAAAAATGAAAATTAAAAAAGATGTGAGTTGTAAAAGGAATAAATAAAAATAAATACATAATAAATATAATATATAACATATATAAATAGATTTTCCATCATAATTTCCACCATGATAGGTGGTAAAGTAAAAATGAACAACCATCATTTAGTGAGGCGGTAGTTCGTTGTACACGTAAATAGTACGTTCCTTACCTATTAGATGAGGTGTGTGTAAGTGTAAGTTTAAAACTAAGCATAAAAAATTATAGTATATTTAGGATACATTTATTTTTATACAATCATGGAATAAATATAGTCTAGGGGTAGAGAGGGAAAATAAAATAAAGGAGCTTGATAGAATGTGTTACCTCTTAATCGAGTAACTCCTTTGGGTTTAAACCAAAAGGATTAATTGGAAGAATTTCATCCCAAAGGGAGGATTAAAGGAGTAATTTAGGGATATTTGGAAGTGTATTTGGAAGATATTTTATAAAATTAAGTGGTTTGATAGGTGTGAATAAGAGTGAGTGGTGGTGGACTTTTATAGGGAAGGAGTGGCACTCTTGTAAATATTTGAAAAGAGAATTCCACCAATCTTTTTCATGTTGAAAATTGATCCAATAATGATCCAAATATGATAAAAGGCAATATAGGGTCAAAATATTTCCATACAATGGATTTTTAAAAGTTTATAGGTCATTTTGGGCCTTAAGGTTATGGTTTAGCCCCTTATTAAGCTTAATTTAACCTTAATCGATGTAATTAATTTTAATTACATTCACTAATTTTTTTGGTCAAAAACTAAGTTTACCTTATTAGGTATTATAAATTATTATGATTACAAATCAGGACATATAGCCATACCTTCTCCATACCACCAATTTCTTAAGTACTGTTTCAATTGTCAAATCAGGACATTGTATGGTGAAAAGGATCCATTTAAAACATGTGAATCTCAATACATTGAGGTAGAGTTTTATCACACAAAAGGAACAAAGTCTATGACAAAGTAAATAACCATATTTAATACTACAATTGGACTAGAAAAGATCCTAGAAAATCCATTTATGCATTTGAGTATAGATTATGTATTACCCATCAATCAAATTGAAAAGGTAAAACCAAATCCGGGAAATCATCCAGTAACTTCCATTATGTCAATTATGGAAATTGAGCCTAAAAACATGGAAGAAACGGTTGATCCATCAAGAAATGATGAAAGGCTAAATGGAGATGTTTTCATTTCATCTAATGAACTACAACAAGCCTCTACTTTGTTAACCAGAGTAGAAGAGATTGTAGCAATGCAAGATAAAGAAAAAGTTGTTGATTCTCAATCCATCAATCCCTCTTTATTACCATAGGAAAATCATTCATCATCAGTAGGGTCAGATATGATGGCCTCCTCTTTGGGATGTTCAAATACTAATTTCCCCTCTAACTCTGGGGGTATTGACTCATCATATACTATGAAAATGGAAAAAGAAGAGGTAACGCATAATGAAGAAGAAGAGGAAGATCTTAGGGATGCTCCTCCAGCATTTGAGGAAGGTGTCTCTACCACTGTGGATGATCTTTCATGACCCGTCCTCAGGGCCCATGCCATGACTACCCCAAGCCCGCCTTCCATAGGCCAGGGGCTGGCAACTAGCACCAAAGGCGTAAATCCCGATAAAAGGGAAGGCATTTCCTTTATGAAATGTAAACACACACACACTCAGAGAACAAGGGGAAGAAAACACTAAGTAAAGTAGTAACAGGTATGCTGAAAGTACAAAGGGGCCAGAAATACAAGACCAACAGAAAGGTACAGCTACAAAAAAAAGTACAACTAAAAAGACAAATAGCTGAAAGGTGAAGCAGCTCCTGGATCATCCTCCGAGTTCTTACCTGAAGGGTAGGTACAGATGTCCTCCTCAGCACTCCACGTCTTTCTGTCTCCTTCGGGAACCAACTCTTCTTGAGATCCACCACCGGGTACCATCCATCTCTACAGGCCTCAACCATGGCCAGTGTTGTCCGTATTCTGCAACCAACACAACGAGGTGGGGGCATAGCCCGTGCAGGGAGAGTATAAAGATACTTAGTAGGGACCCCGAGACCCTCAAGGTCTCACTAAAACCAACAAGGATAACCACAAAGAAAGATTTCAAAAGATAACCTTTACTTAGGTATATGCCCATACATATACCTAAGTTATCAAGTAACCCATCTCAATCATGAGGTAAACACAAAGGTCATTGACTCAGCTCAAACAAGGATTTTTATTCACGATGACGAAAACACGGCTGCTGGAGAACTCCTCCTCTGTCGAGCGCAGTAGTCCTGTCACGACTCCGAGGTACCACTCACTAACTATAGACTGCTGAGGTACTCCTCCTGTCGAGTACCATGGGTCGGCCACCTCACAAAGTAGTGCTTCCCCTGCCATGGGTATGCCACCTCACACAGTAGTGCTCCCCCCTCATAGCCTACAGAGGTACTCCTGTTGTCGAGTACCGTGGGTCTGCCACCTCACAAAGTAGTGCTCCTCCACTATGGGTCTGCCACCTCACAAAGTAGTGCTCCCCACTGGGTTATTCAAGTCACTCCGAATTGAATCGGATAAGCAGTCATCAGGTCTCAGCCAGCTACAATGTCACCGTACTCTGTATGCTCGTCTCCAGGAGGATCCACTCCAAAGCCATTGTTCGATACTTCCAAGTGTTAAGAAATCTCACGTGGGAGTATCACAAAGGACCGCCTCGTAATAGGGGTATCAACGCAATAGACGGAGCGTCAATCAGATGCCCGGTCTGTGAGGTATTAGCATTTCCGTTCCAGGGGCCCGGTTGGATTTCGGGTACAATCCAACCCGGACATACTCCAACTGCGTCCAAACCTCAGTTGAAGTAAGCCAAAAGAATTTTCTCATCAAGAGGAATCCAACATAGTCGATGGAACGTCAATCGGATGTCCGGTCCTCAAGTTATAAGTGTTACTGCTCCGAGGGCCCGGTTGAAATTACATTCATTCCAAACCCATCCATTTTCCAAAGTCGTACAAAACTCACTAAGAGTATCGCAAAAGGACCGCCTCATTGTGAGGGTCCCATTGCCGCAGAAGGTGCATCAATCGGACGCGTGGTCTTCATGTTATTCACATTTAAGTGAAAACGGGTCCGGCCCGTTAAGCCCGGTGGGCTGACGGGTCGGGTCAACCCAGAGTTGGCGGGTCCGACCCGGTAGGGGTTGTCGGACCGGCCTGAAGATTCGCGCGGTCCGGCCTGAGGGGCGTGGCCCGGCCCGAAGAGAGTGTGGCCCGACCTGAAGTGGCGCGGCCTGGCCCGGCGAGGCGCGGCGTGGCCCGACGCGGCCCGGCTAGCTCAGCCAGCTGGTCGAGCGGCTCGGCCCGAAGCTCGAGCGGTCCGAGGCGGGGGCGCGGCCCCCGGCTTCCTGAACCGGTGCCACCAAGCGCCTCCACCCTCCCAAATCGGCCGGCCTTCTGGCGCACATGGCCCGCATGGCGGGTCGTGGGTTTCTTCAGCGTGGCGCCCTCCTGGTGTCGCAGTTCGGCTCTGCCCGGAAGGCTGACGGGTAGGCCGGTTCTTCTGCCAAAGCGGCCCGCAAAGTAGGTCGCGGTTCCCACTGCATAGCCAGCACGATGGCATCGTCTCCCTCCATTGCGGCCTACGCTGGCCGCGGCTTGGCATCCCCGGCACGGCGCGACGGCGCCGTGCTTCCTCCCTCGCGGCTCGCTTGGCCACGACTTTTCTTAGCGTGTGCAACGGCGGCCCTTGCGCCACCAGCCTCTTCTGTGTTCCGCCTCTGATCACCAATTCCATCAATAAACAGGATCAAACGGAGGGTCTTTGGGCTGTGTTTGTTCAGCATGCGCCCTCCGCGTTAAGCGATAGCAATAGGTCCGACAAACAATATTATACAACAACGAACCGAGGCACAATTTTAATCCATTAAAATTGAACTTAACCCCTACCTCGAAAATTGTTCATTCGTCATAGAAATGGAAAGCATTGTCACTCTGTCAACATCGGAAAAGAAACGTCATCATTGGCGAGTTCCTCATGATTATATTTCCTCCCTTTATGTGGAGGAAGAAAAGGAAGTGTGTCGTCAATCTTTGTGGAACCCGCGTTCTTCGTTGAAGAGGTGTCATTCTTCAACGAAAGTGGAATTCTCTTCTTCTTCTTTTTCACAAGAGCTCTCTCAAAATCCCCCTACCCAACAGGTGCCAAAGTAAAATAATAGTCCAATACTATTATTTTATTAACACTAGAAATTTAAATTTCAAAATTTAAATCACTTAATTAATTATTTGAATAGGTTCAAATTATTAATTAAGGTGTGTTAGCAAGAGTTAAAGAGGGAGAGAGAGGAAAGGAAGAGTTACACAAATAAATAGGAGTTAACAAATAAATGAAGGGGTTTAAGGGAGTTTGGGGAAAATGAAAGGTTGGGGCTCGTGTGGGCCCCACATCTCATATAACCATACATGGGAAGTTGGGTGGATGTGGGCTCCACCAACAACTTCCCATGGGAGGGTTTAACTTACATGGTTACAAAATAAAATTGTTCAACAATTTTATTTATTTTAAACTAATTCCCCAAATAATAATTCTCAACTTGCTTAAAACGCAACTGCAGTAAAGGTCCCCTTAAGCAATTACCAGCGATGCGAGTTCATCGATTCCCTCAGATTTCAATTTTGAGCACCGGTTCAAAAGATAGAAAAAACTCGCTCGTTCGTTTACTGAACGTACCCGAGCTAAACTTCAGAAATTGATTCTGGGCACACCGGGCCTCAGAATCAAGTCCCGTCAGAAGCCACTGACTTGTAAAATTCCAAAGTAATTAAGAAAAAAAATTCCTTGAAATTTCTGGGTCTTTACATGAGCTTAGAGAAATGAATCTGGGTATAGAAGAAGATCCATGCCCCAATCTAATTAGTGCAGCCATGACCTATAAAGAGCAAGAGGTGTATACTTCAATTCTAAAGAAACATCTAGATATATTTTCTTGGAATTATACAGAAATTCCAGGTCTTAATCCTGATGTAGCAACCCATCATTTGGGTTTTCCAGAAGAAAATCGTGGATTCAAGTAGGCAGCAAGAAGAACAGACCCAACTCATGCCACTAAAATTAAAGCTGAAGTTGATAAGATTATAAATGCTAACTTTATCAGGGAATTTTAGTATCCTAAATGGTTGGCCAATATTATCCCAGTGAAAAAGAATAATGGGCAAATTAGAGTTTTCATTGATTTTAGAGATCTTAACCAGCATTGTCCTAAAGATGATTTTCTAGTTCTGATTACAGAGATTCTAATTGATGCAACGGTTGTATATGAAGATATTTCCTTCATGGATGGATACTCTGGGTATAATAAAATTCATATGTCCCCAGAGGATGAAGAATATACAGCCTTCATATCCCCTCAAGGTGTGTTTTTCTATCTAGTAATGCCCTTTGGCTTAAAGAATGCAGGTGCAACTTACCAACGTTCCATGCACCATATCTTCAAACCCTTCTTAGGGAAATTTGTTGAATGTTGTTTGAATGATTTGGTGGTCAAATCAAAACAACATTCCAATCACTTGGATGATTTGGAAACCATATTCCATAAACTTCGTCAACACAGTTTGAAGATGAACCCCTGGAAATGTGCTTTAGGGGTAACCTCAGGAAAGTTCCTTGGCTTCGTTGTACGCTATCATGGTATCGAAGTTGATCCTAAGAAAATAAAATCTATCCTTAGTATGTCACCTCCTCTAAATTTGAAAGAATGAAGAGGACTCCAAGGACACTTGGCCTATATTTGGCGCTTTATCATGAATTTGGCAGGAAAGTGTTTTCCCTTCACTAGATTAATGAAGAATGGAGTCACCTTCTAATGGACTAAAGACTGACCATAAGCATTTGATACCCTCAAGAAATATCTCTTGAGTCCACCAGTATTAATGCCACTTATTCAAGGAAGACCACTTATTCTCTATGTGATAGCTTTAGAGAAATCACTTGGTGTCTTCCTCACCCAAAAGAATGGTATTGGTAATGAAAACAGCCTTTACTATCACATTCAAACTATGCTTGATGTAGAAACTCAATATTAATGTATTGAAAAGTGCTTCGTGGCATTAATATTTGCAGTTCAGAAATTAAGGCACTACCTCCAACATCATGAGGTCCAATTGGTATCTCACAATAATCCGTTCAAATTTATCCCCAGTCATCCTATGCTCATGGGACATCTGGCATGATGGGCAGTTATTTTTAAATAGTTTGATATCCAGTTTATGCCTCAAAAGGAAATAAAAGGCCAAGCTCTGGCTGACTTCCTAACTGAGCATCCATCTGCAGAAGATACATCGTTGAATACTGAATTTCCTGATGAAGAGGTCTTCTCTATTCAAGATAATTCCCAAACATGAGAAATTTATTTTTATGGTGCTTCCAGAAGTCCAACAGGAGAAATAATAGAAAACCCTAAACTCAACAAATTTGGGTTAGGAATTGTCCTTATTTCCCTAGAAAAGGCAGTATTGCCTTATTCCTTCTTGTTATTAGAAGGTGGTACCAACAATGAGGCAGAATATCAAGCTATCATCACAGGTTTGGAATTGGACCTTCAGGTGAAAATGGATTATTTAAAGGTGAATGGTGATTCAGAATTTGTAATCAAACAAATCAATGGGGAATATTCTATCAGAAAAGAAGAGTTAATCCCTTTGTGTGATTATGTCAGAGGTTTAATGGCTGAATTTCCCTCAGATATGACATTGTCTTATGCCCAAAAATCACAAAATTCACAAGAAGATGAACTGGATAATGTAGCTATAGCCTTCGCAGATCCAAATTGGGATGTGACAATCATTAGCATAGCCCATCATCATGTGGTCTCACCTTTTGTTCAAACCAGAATGGAAGAAATTAATGAAATTCTCCCTATTTCTGAACCATATGGTCATACCATGGGATAGAGAACATCCATCATGGAATATCTTCAAAATGGGATACTTCCACCAGATAGGGATGAAAAATAACAAATCCGGTGATGAGCGGCCAATTTTACTCTTTATAATAGTCCAGACCACCAAAAGATCCTCTACAAGCGAGTTTTTGATGGAATTATCTTTAGATGCATTGATGGAGAAGAAACTATAGTTATCATGAAAGAATTGCATTTAGGAGTTTGTGGTTCCCACCAGTCTAGGCATAGACTCTCTGATCAGATCCAAAGGCTTGGATACTTTTGGCCTTCAATGACATAGGATTGCATAGATTTCACTAAAAAATGTCATCCCTGCCAAGTGCATGCCAACTTCATTTATCAACCCCCATATTTTCTACATACAACTAAATACTTCTGGACATTTTCCACATGGGGAATGGATGTAGTATGGCCTTATCCTCTAGCCATGGCGAAGCAGTTCAAGTATATTCTCACAGCTACTGAATTCTTCTCTAAATGGGCTGAGGCAATACCTCTCGAGGAAGTCAAAATGAAAAGCGTTGTTAGTTTTGTAAAAACTAATATCATCACCAGATTTGGTGTCCATAATACTATTTTTATAGACAATGGAACCAATTTTTGTTCTGCTGAGGTTAAAAAGTTATATCAGGAACATAATATCAAATTCAACCATCCATCTCGCTATCATGCAGCGGCGAATGGACATATAGAGGCCTTCAACAAGACCTTATCAAATATACTCCAGAAAATGGTGGATAAAGATAAGAAATCATGTCCTAATAAACTTTTGAATGCTTTATGGTCTTATCGGACAACTACACATACTGTTTCCCAAGCAACTCCTTATTCATTGGTATATGGAACTGAAGTAGTTTTTCCATTTGAAATGCAATTTCCTTCACTCAGATTTTCAATCTATGATCATTTGTCTATAGATTAGAGGACTCAAGAAATGTTTCAATGAGTTGGAATGATTAGATAAGAAAATATTTCATTCTCTTCATAATTTATAAGTCTATCAGAATAGAATAGCATGAGTTTTTAAAAAGAAAGTTCACCTCCATTCATTTCTTCAAGAAGAATTGGTATTAGTCCTTATAACTCCAATGATACCTGAAAAGAAACCTCCAAAACATGATCCAAAGTGGGAAGGACCTTATTCCATACATAAGTTTTATTAAAATGGAGCTTATTCCCTAATCTCAATGAATGAAGAGCTTATTACAACTCCAACCAATGCGAGATTCTTAAAGAAATACTTTGTGTAGTTGTGCACATTCGTCCTCACTGCAAGACTTTAAACTACACAGTACCATGTCCTTACTGCAAGACTTAAAACTACACAACCCACATGTCCTATTTGCAAGACATTAAACTACATAACAACCATAAGCGTCCATGTTGCATGACGATAAAATGTGTAGCATCTTCGTCCTTGTCACATGACATTAAACTGCATGACATCATTTGTACAAATAATGTTTTGTCTATTTTGACGTTAGAAGCTTATATAAGAAAACATCATTGACATAATCATTACACATTAGTAGTATATGAGTCCCTGTCTTTCCTATGTCTGAGTCATATCTGCATAGAGACCTAATTTTAAGAACTACGTATGGCTTGATTCTCATTTTCCAATGAGATACGTAGATACGCCTAAATCTCTAATTTTTGGGCATAGCCATAATCACAAAATCTTATTACTTTATTTTCTACTCCTTTATATGAATCAAAGTTATACATAGTGTTTTTTTAAGAAGTTTGATTTGGTCCTTATACCATTTTATGTCTTAAGATTTACCATTCTATCAGAATGTGTCAAAAGTTCCCGTTCATCATTTCAAACTCGATTGGAATGATAAATGATTGTTTCAAGAACTATGTATGTCTTGATTCTCATTTTCCAATGAGATACATATAGACACCTATATCTCCAATCTTGGTCCCATCCGCGATAAAGAAAATCCCTTTATTTTTTGTATAGGAATTAAATCTGCATAGAGAATGTTTTAGGAACTATGTATGACTTGATTCTTTCCCCAGTAATACATATAGTGACACTTGGGTTTTATCCCTTAATCCAGTTACAATATGTCTTTACTTTCACATCATTTCATCTTCATCCTTATGGAATTACATTAAACTGCATGGAAATATATCATCCCTATTCTTCACTTGTGTCACCTTTATGTTGTAAAAGAAACCCTTACTGCTCCTTGTTTATCACACCGATCATAGCTCACATGGTCTTTGGAATTGGGAAAGTGGATTATTTATATAAATAAGGTGTCTCAATTTATAATGGGATTATTAATGTCTTCACTGCATGACTTAAAACTGCATAGTATAATGTTCTTGTTGCATGACTTTAAACTACACGTCATAATATTAATTCAAAGGAAGCTAAGAAAGTCTCCATTTTACATATGAGTCAGATCTATATAAAGATTGTAAAACTCATAGCCAATAATGGTTCAAATATTTACAATATGCATTAGACATAAACCCCTTCTATATTTTAGACTCTTAATCTTGAATATTTTTATATCCTCATAATCTTTCTTACGGTTTATGGTGATAAAGTTTCTAATTCCTGAGAGCTCTTTTTTCCTAACTATGCAGCACGTACCCTTAGGTGGCCTTGCATAAGTTTCTTACATAACAGGCATGTCAGTCAAAAGATGCCACTATTTTTCTATGTAGCATATGACCCAGTTGGACCTGTATAATACAGCCCTCATAATGGGTTTGTCAAATAATGGTAACTTCATTCTTGGTTATGGTATCTTTGTCCCCTTTAATCTTTGATGACAATATACAAGAATCTGTATTTTAAAATAGTCATTCAAGTATACATGTCCCATTATCTTCTTCACAATCTAAAAGTTTTCAAGATCATGGTTTACACATTTCCCTCTCTATGTGTTCAATATAATATGAAATAACCTCGAAATCACTTGGCCACATATTATATATTGTTTCCATTTCTGGTTTTAGTTGAATGACCTAAAACTATAGACACCTTACCTCTTATGTTTGGGTCAGACCTTCATAAAAATCATATTCCTCCGATTCTTTGGAAATATTTGGTAGAAATACCCTTTCCATATTCAGGTACCTTTCTCTATAAACCAAAATATGTGCTTCATAAAATCTGAATCTTCATAAATTTTCTTCATCTTTTAGAAATAGAATGTTAAAATTCTTAGAGCTCTTTTGTCTAACTATACAGCACGTGCCCTTAGGTGGCCTTGCATAAGTTGACTACATAACAGGAATGTCAGTCAAAAGATTCCACTATTTGGATATGCAACACATGCCCTTAGATGGCCTTGCATAAGTTGCCTACATAACAGGCCTGTCAACCAAAAGATTCCACTATTTGGCTATGCAGCATATTCCCCAATTGGACCTACATAACACAGCCCCCATAGTGGGTTTGTCAAATAATGATAAATTCATTCTTGGAAAATATTTCCTCTAATTCTTTTAGCCCTTTTTTCCATATCATTCCTTAGTTCCAGAAATTTCCAAATCAAAATTTACAATTTTCCCTTCCATACCTGAATATAATAGTATATTTCCAAACAAATTATCAAGAAATAGGAAGATTTTCATACCTTTGGTCAGAGCTAAAGACCTTAAATTAAATCCACACAATTTCCTCACTACATTACTTAAAACTGCACAGTACTAATGTCCTCACTCCATGACTTAAAACGGCACAGTACGAATGTCCTCACTGCATGACTTAAAACTTCACAGTACCAATGTCCTCACTGTATGACTTAAAACTGCACAATATGATATCATAAATTCCCCCTTTCTGATAAATTTCAACCATTACTAATACACCAAATTTGTACAGAAATGATTTTCCTATTCATCACTTATGTCAGTCTAAAATAGTCCTTTTTCATTCTTAAAATTCCTTTCCTTGGAAAAACCACCCATTGTGGTCTTGAGTCTCCCAAATCTTATTTTACCCTACCTATCAATATTAAAATGTTAAACTTAAAAGATCTCTTTTATTTGACTATGCAGTACATTCCCTTAGGTGGACTTGTATAAGTTTCCAATATAACAGGCATGTCAGTCAAAAGACGCCACTATTTGGCTATGTAGCATATACCCCAGTTGGCCCTACATAACACATCCCCCATAATGGGTTTTTCAAATAATGGTAATTTTATTCTTGGAAAAGAAACTTCTTATACTGAAACGGGCTTTAAATTTGGTGACCATAAAAATCATGGCTCAAAATTTCCCTTGGAAATATTTAAATAATATTAAATCAATTCTTAGCCACATAGTTTTTTGGGTAACTATTTTTAAAATTTGTGGTCAAAGCTATTCAACCTTAAATACTATCCCTTTATAGTCCAACATGCATGACTCTAAACTGTCAATAACAAAAGACTTGGTGCTCATTATATTGAAAACCCACGAAGGGCACTCTAAACAAAAGTCGATTCCCAGCTCGCTAAACATACATTTTTTGTATGATTTAGGTAATATTGAGCAATAAAAAAAATTCAAAAGATATGTAATTTGTGGGGTTATCCATATAACCCTAGAAATAGTAAAAGTGTGCTCAATAGGACCATCAGTTTAATAAGAAAATTTTGATCACTCCATTCTTTCCATTATAATAATGATTTTCTAACATAAAGAAGTCATTATCATCATTTACCATTAATATTGAAATCATGAAAAATAGGAATGAAGACATATATGATTGAAGATAAAATTTCTCTCATTCGTATAAAATCAGAGTGAAATACACAAGATGGAGCTACTCTATCATGTTTTAGAATAAACTCTCAACATGAATTTTCATTTGTTGGACCGCTTCATTAGTCCTATCAGCTGCTTGTTGAAGTTGAGATAGCTGAGAAACTCCAACCTCGTCTGCCTGACGAAGTGCTTCCTTAGCAGTTGAGATGGAAGTTATCCCCTCTAATTGGGTTTCTCCCAATGTTTGATTTAACTGCTCAAGTTTGTTATGAACATTATCCAGTTTCAGTTGAAGATATAACAACTCCTTCATGGATTCTTTAATTTGTTGGCTAATTTCAATCAATTTCTTGTTATTACTTTCCTCTACCTCAACTACTACAGCTTGAAATCCCTCAATATTGACAATTCATTTAGCCTCTTCAAATTTTTGTTGTAGCTTATGCTTCAGCTCCCATTGGTGAATGATTTTTTTCATAGCATCATGGATGGTCGATAATTAAATCCACCAAATCCCAATACAAAAAATAATACTAGGAGTTTGGAAAAATGGGACAGCAATTCATCTAAAGGATTCTCAACAATTATGCTCCAGATATGTTACCATGTCTTCTTATGTGCCATTATAAGAGCATATTGTATCTCTAAGTCTGAATTTGAGTCACTACCATGAGGTAAAATGTACTTTGGAAACAGTTCACTTAAAGAGATGCCTTGTTCTACTTCTCTTGGAATAGTAAAAGTTTCACCTTCTGATCTGGGAGCTGATAACCCTAAATGATAAATCAAGGTCATTTTTCATTTCAAATGGAAGAAACATATATGATTCAAGATGATTATATTTAACCAATAATAAGTCATCTACTTGATTGGATTCATCCCCTATAATCTCAGCTTTAGTGATTTGAGAATATGTTTCTTGAAAAGGGCCATTCCTTTGAGTTTGCTCAGTTATTATATTTGAAGGCTTTGTATCATCTATTGATGAAGTATCCTCTAGATGTATTTCTCCATCTCTAATAGAAGGATAGAGTGGAATACCCCATTCTTGAAGAGTCTTTGCGAAATTTTATGCAGATAAAGCTGCATAAGGTGAACTTTGATGTAAAGAATCAAGTAAAGAAGAATAATTACATATATAAAATGAAAGAATAAGGACTTAAGTCTTGGAAATTACTCATGGAAATCCCCAAACTCCTTGATAGAACCTGGAATATCAATATTTTGATTAAGGTATTTCACCATTTCAGTATATACATCTTGGAATGTTATAGCATCCTCACTATTTAAGGTATCCAACAAATGTTGGTTGATGTCTAAATTCACTCCGCTGACATTATGTTCCATCGAATCTTCAATTGGTATAGCATTATCAGATCTTTCTTGGTTCAGACCAACATCAGTATCTATCTGAGACTTCCCTAGGTATTTATTCCTTTCTTCTAGAGCAATAGAAATATCAGTATTGATTATTTCAAGGTCCTCTGACAAAAGCAACTAAGGAATGTATTTAATCTTACCATGTATTTCCTCTCTCTCAGTAGAGCCATGAGCAGGTGTAGCTGAATATTTTGGTGGTTTATCTACTAAAATTGAAGATTCATCAACATGAACCTAGGTTTCCCCTGGGGTTTCTTTTTCTGGTCTCGAAGAATCAACTCTTAATCCCTTGAGAGAGGAGAGAGACATGGATCCTACAAGAGGATAAAACGTGATTACCAGAGTGTATTAAGAAAATTATATGCCCTATGGATAGTATAAATACTCACTCCTTCAGTGAACACTTCGGATCAATATCATTGCTCTCTTGCATTTTTGTTCAAAAGCTTAAGGAGAAATTGAAATACTCCTCTTAATAGGAGAAACTTGAGGTAATAGTTGGGGATTATCCATCACCATTACCCCAGTCATGATTCTTTCTCCTGAAGAAAGTTCTAGTGACTAGGTAGGATCATTAGTTGCATCAATAGGAGACACTACAGGACCATACATAGGTGATTCGAAAATTAGTATGGACCTTCCTTCTCTACATTCAAGCTGCACAAATGAATTTTAATCAAGATCAATGATGATAAATGATAAAGTATAGTTGAGACAAAAGAAAAGGGAAAATGCATTCTTAGTATTAACATAAATATCCAACTCCTCCTCAGAGTCGATAATTACCCCTTCATGTACTCTTAATTCCATCATATGAGATACTCATTTAGAGGTTGTGATTTGTTCATCAGTTTCATATATAAAATCCTCTAGCTCCGTAATATACTTCTAAACTACAGCTAGGTTATTATCCAGATTTCAATCATAAGGTGACTTTATGTCACCAATATCTAGTATTCGAATTCCATGCTGGAGGAATGCCCATGCATCCCTAAGATCACGAGTTACACTCTTCCAATGATGAATGGTTGAAGGTCGCACATAATTCAATATTGGTATGGTTGATTGTGAAGTAGATTCAACACCTTCTGAATGGTGAGTTTCTTCATACCTCCTTTCTTCTTCAGAAAGTTCAACAAATGGAATAGGAACCTCTGTTTGATGGCGATGACTGGATCGCCTTGGCGTTGGAGGTATTGATTCTCTAGCCCTAGTCTTCCTGTTATACTTCCTATGAAGACGTTATGAGGGCTCTGAAACCTCTGAAACTTCTGTATCATCTCTTTACATGGACTTATTACCATGATTTCCACGTGCATTAGTCATTGTGGCCACCACTAGATAGATTACTTTTGTCAAATCCCCTTGAGGATATGAAGAGGCCCAAGATATGGCATACCCAACTTCCAATCCAATCGATACATCTGGTGGAGGTAACATGATAGATAGTTTGGATACCACTAAAGCTGCTAGAATACATAATTGTCATGATACCATTGGGTGTTTATCCCATCTCACATACGTGGGTGGAAATGTGTTTGATTGTTGAAGACATCTGAACTGACGAGCAAACCTATAGGGGACATAAGCCTTACAGATAATTTCACCATCAATCCCGGTTGATAATATAACATCCCTAAATTCCATCATATAATATCTCAGCTCATAGTTATTTTCTTTACCATCATCAATAAATGTTCCAACTAATGGGTTACCAAAATTAAAGAAGCTGAATTCTCCTGAGACATTCAATGACTTTAGCACCACATCGGGTCTCAAGTTTAGAGGCTGAATACCAGAAACTTTCTGTAAAAATGGGGTGAATCAACCATTGGGAACCCTAACTGAATTAAACAATGAGTATGAAGAAAAATTTGTTGTAATCCATCCCCACGACACATGGAATGGCCCTGCAATTCTAAATGGAGTCGTCCCACTGTACAAATGCAGTGTGATATAGTAAATTCATTCCAATACAAGGGTTGTTAATACAATATACTTCACTTATACTAGTTTAGCTATAATGAAAAAAGTCCATGATCTCACACCACCTCCGGATTCAAGTTCTAGAAGAAAGTAAACACTCAGCCACAAAGCAAGGAAGGCAACTAAGCATACCTTTTCATATATATTAGGTTTTACTTTATAGCCCTAGTGCTTATAATCACCTCTTTCTAGTATAGGCCAATATGTTTCTGAACTGCCCTGGTTATCTACATAAGGACAAACAGTAGGATGTCTACAGGTTGGACCTTTCTCTGTTTTTGGTTCTAAGAAGGCTTCCATCCACATTCTAGCATGGATGTCTTTCTTATCTTTGGGTAAAATCTTCGCTATATTAAATAATTCATGGGACAGTGGTGGTGTTCTAGTAGCATCACCCCATGTTGTTGCAAGTGGAATAAATTCATCATACATTTCCCCAAGAATGGGAATTCTAGTTATTTGGTAAATATCCTAGAGACTAATACCAACTTCACCATGCGTAAAATGAAAGGAATTCATTTGTGGACTCCATCGGCTCAGTAATTCAGGAATGAAATAATTTTTATAAACAAAAGATTGCCCCATCCAAACAGATTTTTAGATATTACTGTCTGATAACTCTTTCCTGAATTCTGCACAAGTCTGACATACCCAGAATGCCCCATCCATTCAGGCTTGACACCTCCTCCAGAACAAATATCCCAATCTTCTTTCCAACTTTTAGACTAATTTGTATGAGAATCCCAAAAAGTGGAATCATAACAACGTGGCCTTGGATCTACAACATGATCCTTAATATCGAAAGAGAAAAAACTATGATGAAGGATGAAACTAATAGGGATTATTCCTTCTTTTACTTTAACCCCCTTGCATTAATATTCATACAGTTACAGTTTGATTATTGAAGAAACCAGTTCTTTGGAAAGTACTTCTTAACAGATGAAACATGGGCGTCTTGCAAAATATCATGCTCGTATAGGGGTAAATAAGGACTTTTTGGATAATCACATTGGTATAGAATTAAACCTTTCCATAACCTAGGAAGAGAAATCTCAACAACATCATAGTAGTCTGGTCTGACAATCTTCATCATTTCATTTTGACGTGCCTTAGCTTCTTTTTTATGGGTTATCAAATGAGTCATTATTTCCTAAAAATAATTACCAAACTTCCACTATTAGGTTAGAATTTTGAAAGAGATAAATCAAAAAAAAATCAAAAAGACATTGTTCGTGTAGGTCCTTCGACTAGGTCCATCATGTAGGTCCTTCGATGAAGTATGTCGCATAGGTCCCTCGATAAGGATTCAAGCGTAACTCCTTATATGAAATCCTTTAGCGTATCTCCATCACTTAAATAATTTTACCTTGAAGAAATTTCAAGGGAATTATGCGAGAGCACAACACAATGGGGCTGGGTGAATGAGCTATACAATGAGATCCGTAAAATTTTGAAAAACACAAGTGAAAAAAATCGCCAAGGATGAGACCTATTTATAGACAAATAAAGACCTACGCACCAGGACTACGTGTAACATATGTTCGGGACATATGATTGGGGTATTTAGGAAGACCTGCGTTGTATAAACATTGATCCATTATCTTTTTCCCCACAAATTCACCTCAGGACTTGACCCTCTTTCTATTTTTCGGATCCAATCCTAAGGGGGGGATTTTGTTGACACCACTTAAGAAGACAAAAAGACTATGAAGGGAACCCTGGATATTTCAAAATCCCAAAACAAGATTCAAATAGTTCAAAGGAAATTCAAAATAATCAAAAAGAGCTTCGCAGCAGAATATCTTCATAGGCCTACACGGTAGAGCTATGCGACAGATCTACGTGGCAGAGCTCCACGCCAGAATATTTTTTGTGCCCCTAAATGGAGTACCTATGCGACGGAGCTACACGGAAGACCTGCTTGAACAATATCTCTTCAACCAGTCCCATCTATGCCTATAAATAATTCCCTTGGGTTCCACATTTCAGGACTGAAAAAAAAAGTTAAAATACTCTCTGAAGCTCCCATTGCATAGCTCTTTCTCCTAGATCCCTTGAATTGTCTCGGGTAGCTCTCTAAACCAAGAAAGAAGATATAATTAAATGGGATAAGCATGTCTTGGAAGTCTTTTTACAATTTTTACATTGGTTTGGTCCTCTTATGTAAAACACATTCTTCGGTCATCATTCATACTTGTAGGCCATATCTATATTGCATACCTGCGCACCATACCTGTGCGGTATACCTACGTGGTGCATCTACGTCGGGTACCTATGCGGAATACTTGCGCAAGGGACCTATGAAAACTTCTCAAGTGCCCTTTTTAAAATCAATTCATGGCAGGTTATCTTCTTTCTTTGTTCCCTTATTTTAAAGGGACTAAGTTAAAGCCTCCACAAAAACCTCATGACTTGTCAAACCTTTGGGAAAGGCACATTAGCATGTCTCCTATTTGGGTTTTTATTTCCATAGTCAGAGGTTTACCACATTTGTTTCACAATGGGTTTAGTATTCATGGAGTGTTTTTGGGTTTTTATATCCACAGTCACATGGACCTTTCTCCCAGAATCAGTGTTGGGATGTTCCCGGTTTGGAGGATGGTTGGGTCCTAGCCTCTCCCTTCTCAAAGAGACGACCTGGAACCTCAGGTCTCCATTGGGAAGGTATAGTTCACACTTACTTTTATATGAAATCATTGGAGAAGTCTACCTTCCCTACTAGGATCAATTTTAGTGAATCCATCCTGGTGTAATCCCCTAACTTTCATCCCCTCTTACTTTCATTGGACCCTTGTCCGATGTAAAGAGAACAAAGGGAAGGCTAATTTCATCGCCCTCTTCCCGGGTCGCCTTTCCCTCATCCACCATTGCCACTAGAGGCTCTCCCTCCTCCACCATTAAAGGAGGAAAAGTGAGTGTCATTGTTAAATATTTCACATCCTCTTGTTTCTCACACCGAGTATGACTCAAGTGGGCTTAGATATTTGTAATGATTACAACATTTGTGCAAACACCCACGTTCAATGAACTACGAGCACTCTGATTCCTATTCAAACCAGGATACGTAGGAATCCTTTTCAGGGCCTGAGCTCATTGGTCATCCTCCTTAAAAATAAGCCCCAAATTAAACCCCAAATCATCAAGGCATCATGTTCCAAAAATAAGCCTAAACTCATCTCTCTCAAAGGACCATACTATCCTATGAGACATATCGAACTACGTGGGCTTTGATTCTCATCCATATGGGATACATATGAAGTCTCCTTGAGGTTCAAACCCAATACCCTAAATCAACCCTATTCTCCTTTGGTCATATTCCCAACAGGGTCTGATCTTACTTGGAAACCCATATCCTTTCCATGTTCTTTGGGATGCTTCAGCATAAGTCCCACACTAAGTTTTGACCGAGCACCTTTCACTTATAGGTTCTTATCATATAACCTTAAAAGGTATGATGTGTCCTATTAAAAGGCATAGAACTATGATGGTTCTGATTCCTTTCACAAGGATACGTAGGTAGCCCATTTTTACAGGCATGGTCCCAAGACTAAAAAAACCTTCATCTACCTAGATGAAAATAAATTCTGGAGTTCCCCACTGAGTGCCTTAAAAATTAGTATCATCACAATGATGATTAAAAGAATCTCTAATAAGTATATTAAAGGATACCATTTATGGAAAACCTCAAATACATACAGGTATTTCCATTAATGAAGAACCTTGAATGCATACTGATGATTCCAACTTTTACACATGTTAATAAGTGATTTTAAATTATAAGGGATACTTATTATATACTTGGTGAATTAATAGAAATTCATTAAAATATCTTAAATTTACAAAGAGAGTTCTGGAGTATATAATAATTCCCCCCAAAAGGGTGTGATGAGTCCGACCTCCCATCCTCTTGATCAATTCATGTTATTAAGTATCGAAAAAGTTCAAACTTAAAGAATATATGACTTTGGAAAGCAGGTCCCCTTTGGATAAAGAACTGTAGGAAGTTTTTGGTACCATAAATAAATCCAATGGAAACTGCCTATAAATAGTGATTCTTAAAACTAGAACACATGTTTCAAGGAACTACAAAACAGCAGTACATCACTCATCCATTATAAACTTATGATTTTATCTATATTATACGAAAAGATAAATAATAGATAAAGAGCCTAGAATATGGAATATTAGCTAACACCTAAATAGTGAATATGATATAAAGTCAAATGAATAATGGAATAAGATGATTGAGGAACTTACTAGCATGAATCCAAAGAGATGATCAACACTTGAATCCATGTTTAGACAGAGAAATGAGACCAAAATATATGAAATTGTCTCAAGGAACTCTTTTAATGATCAAGGTTGTCCAAAAAAGAGAAAATAGGATATAAATTTGGTAATATGATATTTTAAGGAAAAATTGGTCATTTTTCCTCAAAATTTTAGGCTGCAAGGTTTGGATACATGGTTGGACAAACTATGAACAAAACATTCACCCTTTAATACTTAGAGGGTCACCCCCAAAATTCATGTAACGTGGTTTTGAAAAACATGTGATAACAGGGCATTTTGGATCTGCTAAAAATTGTAGATGCCTCACACGAGCATGTGTCTGAGTTTTCATGGTTTCCTCAAACTTTGTGATGTCATGGACTAAACTTTCAAGCCTTGCACAGTTATGGGTAACCATATGACCTATCCCGGATAGTTTCTCATAACCATACAACCTGTCTATTTTCTTATAAAGGTTAGGTAATGGGCTCCAAACAAGCCACAAACTCCCCCAAAACTCCCTTGATCTCAACAAACATTCACATTAGGCTGTAAACAATCATTTAAACTAAAAAACAAAAGATCCATACCTCATAGGAAAACCCAAGATCTTGCATATATGATTATGTGTGTATTTAATTTTAACTATATTATATTTTTCATACACTTGTTTTATATGGATTGACATTTTATACACATAACTGATTCATTGGTTAATTCTCACTTCAACATTATGACCCTTATAAGGGTTTATTTCACAATATAATTTTAATCAAGAATATTTATGCTTGAATTTCCATTAAAGGAAATTATTTGATCATTATATAAAAAACCCCTTTAATTTTATTATCCACTAGTCATTCGTGAATTTTTCAAGTAATAGTACCATTTTCTTTTCATTAGAACTTAAAATTATTGATAATTTTTTTAATAAAATATGACTTTATTTCTATCTTCAGTAAAAAATCTATTTTCTTCCAAAACCATGTTTTCCAAAAAATATTTTAATTTTTTTTAACATTTTTCAAATGATTTATTAAATATATTTCTATCAATTTTTGACATTTCAAAAAAATGAATCCTCGTGTCATTTTCTAAATAAGGGACATTTGGATTTTACCAAAAATGTGAAAGGAATATTTTTTTTAACAGGTATGGAATTTCATTCCGTCAGGGCCACTCATTATTTTAAATCTTACTTTATAAGTTTAAAAGGTTATTTTCAAAGAAAAGTATTTTCAAAATATTTTCTTAAATTTTAGTTTTAACGAAATATATTTTCAAAGTGAAAGGATATTTTCCTCAATAATATTTTTAATGACCTTTTTGTGGTCTTTTCATTCATCAATGAAAACAACCATTTATTTTAATTCTACTTTATTATGGATATGTTGTATTAATACCATAATTATTATTTATATTGATGGTTTATAATAATTTTTACCAAGTAAAGTATTGACATTCACTTTCCTGATTCATTTTTGTTGTCATTAACTTTCCTTTAAAATATTCACTTACCTCTAATTATTGGACATTAAATTCCCTCTAAATATCCATATTATTTATCATGGATTTTTTTATTTCTTAAACAATATATCATTTCTAAATATGGTGTTATACAATCAATGTTATTTTTTTATCTGGGGAAATATTTATAAATTTTCATTCTTTAATCCATAGAGATATTTGATGATATGGAACATTATTCAGGAATTGAATCAATTATTCAATATATGAGACATGCTTTGGAGATGAAGTGATGGCTGGAGCCTGGAATTATAAATCCCCTCAAGGAATCAGTAGTCTAATGAGGTGAATTAGTAAGCTAGTATTAAATTGGTTTTTTTCCCATAGTTTTAAACTTTCTTGTGAAATTTTTTGATAGTAGAGGTATCATGATGTATGAGATCAGGAATTCCAATAATTAATCATTTCCATCATTAAGAATTTAGTTATTATTATCTATGATATTTTCATAATGATATTATCTCTGGTTGCATTTTATGCTCAATTATTCATTAAATGGAATTTGTTTTCAGTTATTTTCCTTTCCATATTGATTATTCATTATCTATTCATAATAGTCAATTTATTTAAATGGAATATGTGTTTAGTTATTTACCTTTTCATATTGATTATTTCTTATCCATTCATGATATTAAATTTATTTATATGGCATGTGTGTTCAGTTATTTACCTTTCCATATTGATTATTCCTTATTTATTCATGAAAGTCAAGTTATTTAAATGACATGTGTGTTCAGTTATTTACCTTTCCATATTAATGATTCCTAATCTGATCTTTATATTAAATTTATTGATTAAATGGTATGTGTGTTAAAATATTTACCTTATCATATTGATTATTCTATATAGATTATTATTCATTTACTCATGATAACTTCCTCTTTACGTACCTCTTACTGAGATTTTGAGATCACCCTTATTTTTTTCCTTTCCTAGGAATCCAGGAAGTGTACTGTGAATGATATGAAAGGATATGATAGATATAATAGTGATATTATTTAAAATAATTATATTATGATATGTATATTTAAATGTTAGTTGGGAATCATGTATGTATCTAGTTTACCAAGACTACTAAAATATTTGATCCTTTGAGATGTGATTCTTTATATCTTATATCAATGTAATAAAGTATAAATCAGATCTAGGTTATTAGAGTTCAGGTTATTATACACTCCATGTTATGATGTCCTAGTAGTGATATAATGACCCTCACTTTTCATACATTAACATTGCATAACTTTTGTGTAATACTTAAAACATTATATAAACAGACACCTAAAGAATGTACTAGTCTAGTACCTTTAGAAACATAGAAACATAAAAACTGGTACATAAATGATCAACATCATCTACCACTAGGTTATTCTTGACTATAAAACTTCTTAGACACAGCAAACATAATACATATCTTCATAACCTAGTGGAAGGAAATAAAGGGTGAGCTCAAATGCTCAGTAAGGGTAAATAAGGGAGATATATAAGCATAATTATGAGAATAAGGGTATGATAACATGACCATGAAAATAGAATATCATACTATTCATATCAAAGATCATATACATGAATCATGGCATAAATCTTGTAAGTTCATAAGACATGAATCATAATAAAATAAAGAACATAAGACATGAAAGCATAATATAAGAATAAAACATGGAATTATGGTAGAAACATAATCATATATAATTATTTCCATAGTAGTCAAGGCATTGTTTCCAAGGCCATATTGGTGTAAAAAAGTACTTTATTGAACCGGGCTCACACCCTATTCCAGTCCTGTATTACTAAACCGATTTCACTCCTCATTCCAGCCCTATATTACTGAACTGAGTTCATTCCTCATTCCAGCCCTATAATACCGAACTGAGTTTATTTCTCATTCCATCCAGGTCTATCTCATGAGATATAAATCTTTACCCAATGCATTAGAGTTAGATATAGGTCTCACCCATCTCATAATGAAATCATACATACATGTTCTATAAAATCATAAATAGTCATATCATAACCCTTTCAATGAAATGGGTATCATAAAATTGTAAACATATCATAACCAGTCCAAGAAGATATAGGTTTAATTATAATTTCATCAAAATCATAACCTGTGAAAGAGAAATGGATTTCATAAACATATAACCCTTGAAAATGAGACAAGTTTTATAAAAACCATGACATTATGCATAACTCATTCATAGAAAAAATATGAATGGAACCTTTATATCATTTCCTAGAAGATCACGAGTAACACCAATGAATGTCATCTTATATGGAAAATAATTTTGAAATATCTTTAAAAAAATTTCTTGAGAAAAATATCCTTTCTTCTTTAAAAAATTATTTTTAATACATAAAAACATTTAAACATAATTTTATTAATAAATACCTTCAAAACTTATAAATAATACTTGAAATCATTTTAAAAACCTTTTTCCTTGAAAATTTATAAAATAAGATTCAAAACATTTTTAAAAAACTTTTTCTTTAAAAAAACATTAAAACTTATAAAGAAATCTTTAAAATGTTTTGAAAACTATTTCTTTGAAAATAATTTGAAAACTTATAAATAAGGCTTGAAAACATTTTGAAAAAAATTTTCCATGAAAACATATAAAAGAAACTTAAAAACATTTCGAAAACAATTTTCCTTGAAAACATATAAAAGAAGCATGAAAATAGTTTGAAAAAAAATTCCCTTGAAATTTACTTTTAAAAACATTTTTCTAAAAATTATCCATTTAAAAATTAAGAGGAATCTTTAAATAAATGACAGTGGGTAAATCCATACATGTCGTGTGAGGTAAAAAGAACATTCCTTTTCCAGGGTAAAAAGGTTAGATAAATTCCTTTTTTGGAAAGAAAAAATAATATTCCTCTAAAGAGATTAGTAAAATACAAAAAAAGGGTAAAATTTTAATTTTAAATACTATATCATAATGGTAAAATATTCTTGTAAACCCTTTTTAGAAAACATGGTTTTTAAGTAACATAGATTTCTAATCGAAGAGAGGGTAAAGTCGGGCTTTCTTAAAAACATTTTCTTAACTATATTATGTACCAAATAAAATAAATATGGTTCAAATACATTAATGTATCATTAATGTACATATTATAATAAAATTCATGAATTTTCTTGAGATATGGGTTATAATATTTCATCAAAGGAATCATAAACATAAACAATCTTGAAAAGCGATGAGATTGTTTCAATAAAATCTTATCACTTGGTAACTTGGGATCATAATATCCATGTAAAAAAAGGAAATTAAATTAATCTTATAATATCATGAAAATATGGATATTCATTATATACCATATAAAATGGAATTATATACACCTCAAAACTAATTTAGGCGCACAACAAAACATGATTGAGATAAAACTATTTTACCGATTTGGTAACCTTTGAAACATAAAATCCATGAAATAAAGGTCATATAATGGATACATAAATACCCATAAATTTAAATATAATAATCATTGATTATATCCATGTGAATTATACACACCACACAAAAGGAATGGGTGGTGAATAATGCATGTATCTCACATAAATAAAAAAAGTGAAATGAAATTCCCTAACCATGTATCTTGACTCTCATCAAACTCATTCAAACCACTTGTATAATAAATATAAATTTATTATACAACTTTTAAAGAAAAATATTATTATATATAATACCATATATGGTTTGATCATGACCTTATATTACCCTTTTGTTAATAATCCTATGTTAATGTTTCACTTCGGATAATATTCTCTTTGTTCTTTGCATGTGTCTTAATTTGTTATATCTTTGGTCCTTATACTTATATCATGACTATAGAATGTAAAACATGATATAAATATCATTTATATTCACTATATTTTTATTATAATAATCTATATAATATATAAGTATGAAAGAGAATAAATCGTTCATGGAGATGGTATGCCGTACTTATGCATGAACGTTGTTTCTGTTTTTATTATCATGTTGAAAGAAATAAAGAAAATGAAATATATGTATATATGTATATAATATCATTAAATTAGTATTATAAAGTTTTATATATCATATAATTTCACAAAAATCTTCCTTAATAAATTCTTTATAGTGTTCGAACAAATTAGGTTGCTTTAAGGGGCAGTAGTCCACACTTGCTCAAATGAAATTATCATATTTACACCAAATAAAAATTAAAAAAGATGTGAGTTGTAAAAAGAATAAATAAAAATAAATACATAATAACTATAATATATAACATATATAAATAGATTTTCCATCATAATTTCCACCATGAAAGGTGGTAAAGTAAAAATGAACAACCATCATTTAGTGAGGCGGTAGTTCGTTGTACACGTAAATAGTACATTCCTTACCTATTAGATGAGGTATGTGTAAGTGTAAGTTTAAAACTAAGCATAAAAAAATTATAGTATATTTATGATACATTTATTTTTATACAATCATGGAATAAATATAGTCTAGGGGTAGAGAGGGAAAATAAAATAAAAGAGCTTGAGAGAATGTGTTACCTCTTAATCGGGTAACTCCTTTTGGTTTAAACGAAAAGGATTAATTGGAAGACTTTCATCCCAAAGGGAGGATTCAAGCAGTAATTTAGGGATATTTGAAAGTTTATTTGGAAGATATTTTATAAAATTAAGTGGTTTGAGAGGTGTGACGAAGAGTGAGTGGTGGTGGCCTTTTATAGGGAAGGAGTGGCACTCTTGTAAATATTTGAAAAGAGAATTCCACCAATCTTTTTCATGTTGAAAATTGATCCAATAATGATCCAAATATGATAAAAGGGAATATAGGGTCAAAATATTTCCATACAATGGATTTTTACAAGTTTATAGGTCATTTTGGGCCTTAAGGTTATGGTTTAGCCCTTTATTAAGCTTAATTTAACCTTAATCGATGTAATTAATTTTAATTACTTTCACTAATTTTTTTGGTCAAAAACTAAGTTTACCTTATTAGGTATTATAAATTATTATGATTACAAATATGGAATCCATTTTCCAAATTATAATAACATAATTATCATAAATTAATTTAAAATTAATCTTGTAGTCGGGTTGACAATGCGAGTTTTTAAAGTAAAAACATTCAAAATTTTGCTAAGTTTTTATATCTAATTTCAATGTGAAATTGATCACAATAAACTAAATTTTATTAATTTATAAAAAAAATTATCAAATTAAACTATTAAACTAATTTAAAATATAATTTATCCTTATAAATAAATTATATGAAAAATAAATTTTGAATTAAAATATGGTATTCTTCACTATTCATCCAAAAAATGAAGTTTTAGAGAAAAAACCCAAAATTTCACCCTAAGATAATTTTGAATTATAAATTAAAAAATTAAGTTTATTTTATAAAATTAAAATTCTAAATTTTTCTAAAATTAATTTTATTATTTTTCATATAATGACATGAAAGGTATTTTGTTTGAGAAAATAGTATTTTTAAACATATAAGGACTTTACCAAAAATTATAAATGTTGTTATAAATATGTTTTATTTATATAAAACCATTATAAACAATATTTTAAAATTATTTACTACTATTCATATTACTAAGTTTAATGGATAGGTTATAATTATCTCATTTAAATAATTATAACAATAAAATGATTTTTTGTAGAAACAGTCATGTTACATGTAACGCATGCCAAGTCATTGTTACGTGTTTCATACACCAAGTCACAAGATAATATCAATGTTCTGTGTGGAAAAAACTAAAATTTATGTCCTGTGTAGTGCTCGATTATCTTGGTGTTTCATATAACACAAGACAAACATATTTCTTTAATATAAAATAAAATATTTTTAGTGTTATGTGAAATGAAAAATATCACAAAGGTTAAAATAATTCGAAAAAAAATAATTCAAAAAATTCCAGGGTGTTACAAGTGAGCCTTGAATTATTATTATGATGTCATCTTTTATGTTGTTTCCACATATTTATGATTCCATGATATTATGATATTATTTCCATTATTCCATGCTCTCATTCTTATGATCCTTTTCTTTATGATATCAATATATTTATCTTGGCTTGTACGTATTACTTCACCATCATTTTTTTCTCTAATTATTATATTATTTAGATTTTGATTGGAATCTTATCCTTTATGTATTTTCCTAGGGTAACATGTGCACTAACAAAAGATCAATGAAATTTAATAAAACATTAAATATATTTAAATAATGATATTGCATTTTAGTTTTAAGTTAATGTATCTTGTATCCAATATCCAAAATAAAATAGACCTCTAGATTTCTAGGATTAATTTTATGTAAATTTATGTTAAAAATAATGTAATAAAATGTGTATGAGACTTGTGTTTCTATATTTTTCATTTTACTGACATTGAAAAACTTTTAAATAATACGGGAGGATATTTATTGTTTATATAGAATTGTGTTGACTCTTAATAATGGTGCTTCATATTTTTTATAATAACTTTGAATATATGTTATAAGATGTATCTTAAACATATTATGGAACTACACCATATGGAAGTTATTTTGTTCGTTTCACTTATCAGTAGTTATCTTCTAGAAAGTAATTTTTATATCATGTTTTTTACTCCAATGAGAATACCCCCTTCATGGTTTTTGGTTTACCATTATGTATAAATGTTTTAATCTTATGAATTATTGATTTTACTCTTATGAAATACCTGATGTTACTCTTATATATTCTTTCATATATTTGAGTTTACTTTTACATATTTTGAAGTTACTTTTTCGGTATTCTAAATTTACTTTTACATATTATGAAGTAAATTTTATATATTTTTATGTTACTTTTACATATTTTGAAGTTACTTTTACATATTTACTTTTACATATTATGATGTTACTTTTACATATTCTAAATTTAAGTTCCCTTTGGTTTGAAGTTTTATTAGTTTTCAATTATCTCTATTGCTAAAAATCTTATCAATGTAATTATGAAATGGTGAAGTTTTTTGAAGGAATGGGTATTGACCCAATGGAAAAAAGTTATCATTTCCCATGTTTTATTGGTAAATAATAATGTACCTTTTTTATATTAAATATAAAAAGATTAATATATTGGAAAGGTAAAAGCAATGATTTTTAGAGACTGTCGCTAACGTCAAATTATTGGAAATTTGATCCTAATTTCAAATAAAAGTGATGAAGTGTGAAAATATTTATCTATAACGTGGTAATAATGGAGGATTCAAGGTAAAAGGAGCTAGTTATTGACCTGTACAGGAAAACTTGTATAGTTTTACCTAAAATATTAAAATAGGTTCGATGTTTTTTAGAATATATATATGAGTTATGGAGAAACCATACAATGTTTATCTAGTATGATAGCTATTAAAATTAGTGAAAAAATAATTGGATTAAGGATGAAATTAATGAGATTGAATCCGGAAGTATAGAGATAGAGACCCACTTAATATAATCTATTTGAGTATTCATATACTTCAAAAGACCCTAGGGATTATGATAAATAAGTTTAAGATAATTTTACATATTCCAAAAAGTGTTTGAAGTTTTTTTAAAAGGTTGAGAATGGATATAGTTTCTTTAAATAATCATTGAATTTATTTGAAGGTAATCTAGAAAAATAGCTAATTTATGGATTTTTCTAAAGGTTGAGTATGTACCCTATAAGGTTGGGACAAGTTGTTTGTATGGTTGAGACAAGATACCTTGTAATTTTCAGATAGAAACCTCATAAGTATGGGACTTCCTTGTGTTTTAAGTTTCATATTGACACTTTAAGGTTGGGACAACCAGTTCTTGAAAGGTTAAAACAGATACCTCATAAGGTTGGGACAACCAGGGCATAAGTTTTAGACATGTCTTCATAAAGTTCATTCATGTATTTATAAAGTTGAGTCTGTCTTCGTAAGGTTGGGAAAACCTGAGAGTAAGTTTTAGACTTTTCCTCATAATTTTAACACATATCACTATAATTTTGGTATTAGTGCCTTGTAAGGTTCAAACACCTCATAAGTATCTACCCTTATAAAAATAGTAAAACTCCAGAATCAATATTCTAAAGTGGAAATCAAATGGTATGATGTTTGTTCCATTATTTCATGTCAAAACATCATGTATCTTCATGAATCCATGATCTAAGATTGAGTTTATAAAATGGAGAGGAATTGATATGGAAGGATGGGAATTTATCAATATAAAATTAGGAACTTCCATTTTTCCTAAATATACAAATGTTAAATGGAAGATGTGAAGATGTTGATGTTGATATGTAGTGGAATTAAATATCACAAAAGACTTATGATTCAAGATGAGAAAGATAAATAAGTTTTGATATATATTATATGATTTAAAGAAATCAAGTTTCTATTTTCTTTTACTTCAAAAGTTGTAACATCCCACCACCCCAAACCAATAACAAGGGTCCAGACCAGTGGTCACTACTATACCTCAAGCATACATCCATGTACACCAGAGGATTATAACTAGAAGTGAAAGTGTAAGGTGTTATAGTGGTGATACTATACCCACATATCATAGTAAAAAAATATTAAAAATAAAGGCAATCATATGAACCAGGATAAATAAACATCAAAAATAAGACAAGGAAAGTTCTAAAAAGAACTACAGTATCAAATAATATAACCATGGTGTATGTCATACATGACATAATGGATACCCCAAGGGTAGATCATATACAAGGATAAAAAAATAAAAAAAATGAAACTATAACACAACCCAATTGGTCCCAAGCCCAACCCAGTAACATAATCCATACTCCACCCTAGAAATCTAAGAAAAACATCATTTAATAGGCCCTTACCCTAAAACTACAAATTATGACCATAAATGATGTTTTTTTGGGTACCTAGGTGCCATGGTGACATGATTAGGGTGTGAGTGCAACTCATAAGTCCACCTCTAATAGCATCCCTAAAAAAATTCTCTAATAAAATTTCATACATTAGTTCCATTAATAAAAAATTTAATAATTTAAAACAATTTAATAAAATAAATAAACAATGATTGATGCCCAAGTTCTATGGTGACAACTGAGACCATTATATACCATCATTTATCCTTAGGTCCTTGGACCTGATTGACCATACCTTATTTATCCAATTCTAGGGTGTCTTTGAGAACATCTTAATGAATTTTCCTCCTAATAATTGACTCAGGTTACCTCATTATACTTGCTAAAGTAACATGGACCTCCCATACAAGAGTTTCCTTAGCCTTTTGTATGATCCATTAAGTAACACAGACCTCCCCTACGGGATTTTTCTTCATTGGTGGCATAAATAAATAAGTAACATGGACCTCCCCTATGAGAGTTTTCTCATCCAACTATCAATACCACCCATAAAGGGTATTTTCTATTCATTTAAAACAAAACCATCCTAATAGTAATTTTCTTTTCCATTAAAAAACCACCCCAATGGGAATTTTACTTACTTTTAAAACAATACCTCCCCAAAATGTAATTTTTATTACCTTTAAACAAGACCACCCTAAAAGGTAATTTTCATTATTTTTAAAACAAGACTGTCCAAAAGAGTGTTTTCATCATCCTTCAAACCAAGAACACCCTCGAGGGGTGTTTCCATTTCCTTTAATCATTTTAAAATAAAAAAACATTTTTGTAGCTTCAAAATGATTCCCAAATAAGGAAAAACATTTTTTATTTCATTAATTATAAGATAACCCAAAATTTAACATTTTATAAACTACATTTCCATTTCAAAGGTCTGATCCAAGATTCAATTCCATTTTTTTAAACTAATGACTATTGTAATGTCTTGGATTTTTCAAAGAGGTAAGGATAATTAAACTAATTTTAAAACCCTCTTTTTTATTATAGTAATGTGTTCAAGAGGCTAAGGAGTGGTTTAAGATTTCCCTGGGTTCGTTTGAAGTCTGGATCTCCAAATTTTGGAGAGATAGTCTAACCCGCATGGTTAGTGTTGGGTTAGTGATAATCATGTGACTCAACTAACTACTAAAAATAGGATTTTAATAGTGGTTGGATTTATCAGTGATAGCTAAAAGAGCTGATAAATTCACCCTTTATTAGTGCTAGAAAAATCATTAATAAAGGCTCCCTTTATCAGTGCTAAAAAATACTGATAAAGGGTGGACTTTATCAACACTAAAAAAAGTGTTGATAAGGGGGGCCATTTATCAGCACTATTAAAAAAGTGTTGATGAAGGGGGACCATTATCAGTGCTAGAAAAAATGTTGATAAAGGGGTTCCCTTTATCAGCATAAGTAAAAAAGTGATGATAAAGACCCCCCATCATTTCTATCCAAAAAGCGTTGATAAAGGGGGGCCTTTATCAGCGCTGGTACAAAAGCGCTGATAAAGGGGGGTCTTTATCAGCACTTTATTACTAGCACTAATAAAGGGTACATTTTATAAAAAATATAAATCATCAGAAATAATATATTAACATAAAAATATATTTCTATTGATATATATATATATATAATATTCTATTAAATACAATTTATATAAGGTTAAATATGCATTTACACATAATATATAAGATATTTATTTAAAAATGGATTATAAAATAATTTAAAAAATAATATTAACTAATAATGTTCTAATTATTATTGAGTATATGGATTTAATAACAATTTTAAGAGACAAAAAATTAATAAATGCTATAAAATAAGTTGAAAACATGAATTGAACTTCCAACGGTCATAACATTTGATTCGAGTGTCCATTTGAGATTTACCACATATAAAATAGAATCTTGAGATGATATCTATGAACTTGTGATCAAGGGGAACCTTGATCACATTTTTTGATGCTAAAAAGTCTCAAAAGGCCTCCAAACTGAGTTTTTAGTCGGGGTATCCCAATTATTTAACATTCGATGAAATTTTAGCCTCATTTAGGGGGGTATTATTGTCTTTTTTTGGTAGAGACTGAATTTATTCCTAGGTATTACATTAATATTGATATTATGTTTTTTAAGTATTTTTTTCATATTGTACTATTATTTATAATCAAATATATAAAAATATAGACATATTTGGTATATATTCACATATAAAAATTTAATTTTATAAATAAATATATAAAAATATTTACATATAAAATATATTCCTAAATATATAATCCTTATTTAAAAAAAATCTATTTTATTTAAAATAAAAATGTATGACTATATATACCTATACAATTAATGTATATATTATTTGTTTGTGTATTTTGAAAAACATATATATATATATATATATATATATATTCTAATATATGTATATAAATATTAATATATAATATATGTAAATAAATATAATATGTATGATTATATTTATAGATGCACACATATATACAAATATATATATATATTTATGTATGTGTGTATTTATAGACATACACACATACACATACATGCACACATACAAAATATATTTTATATATGTATTTATATATATATATATAGATAAAAATGAAACAAAATATATAAAAATATATAGATATATCATAAAATACATAACAAAATAATATAGTGTAGTGGAAAAGGCTCAAGCATATGAGGGGGAGGCCTCGGGTTTGAAACTCACTAGAGTCAAGGGCACACACAGGAGGCTGGAATTATGTAAAGTGCTAAAAACGGGGGGGATTACCTAGGTGAGTGAGTACAAGCATTGATAAAAGGGGTAGGAAGCACTGATAAAAGGTTGGGTAGGAAGAGGTTTGAATAAAAAAATTATCACCCTTTATCAACTCTTTTTTTAACACTGATAAAGGGGGGCTTGAACAGCACTAAAAAAGAGCTGGTAAATGTGGCCTTTAACAGTGCTAAAAAAGTACTGTTAAATGGGTCCTTTATCAGCACTTTTTTCAAGCACTATTAAATCCAACCCTTTAACATCACTCACATTATCATCGCTTCTATATCACTGATAATCCCTTTTACTAGCACTATTAAGGGACAGATTTGTAATAGTGACTGTGTAGGTGTTGTAGTAAACTATAGAGGGGTAAACATTTAGTTTTAACCATGAACCTTAGGCCACAAAATCATGTGGGGTTTTTAGTGGGCTGGAAGGGGCTGCATGGTTTTTCCAAACCATGCACCAAGGGCCACACCCTTAGTGTTACTTAAATAGTGGTGATGGATAGTTTAAGTGCACAGTTTGAAAAACCATGTGTCTCTTAAAAATGTGTGAAAATATTACTTTAACCTACCTTTATTTATGTTTCCCCCTTATTTTTCCTCCCCATTCACATGCATTGCCTCTCCCAAACATGGGAACTCTCTATCTTCCTCCAATATGAGCTTTAAGCTGGGATCTTTGTCCAATGTATGATTCCTTCAATATCATTTGTGTTAGACAAACAATTATAATCTCCTAATTCATCTTCTTTCCTTTATCATTTTATCATTCCATTTTTTGTACTATTTTTCTGTGAGATAATATGACCATTTTTAGGTTATTTTTCTATTTTTCTATTTTGTCTCATTTTACTTAGAATAAAAAGCTAATAACGAGTGAGGGATAATCTACTAACCTAAGGTACTTGGTCTATTTCTTTTTCCCTAAAGTATCATTTCTTTATATGGTGTGTCATTGTGCTGCATGCTAGACCCATCTAGTGATGCCTCCTAAATATCTAATTAACTAAATAAAATGATGTATCCATGATTAGTGTTGTCCTAGAAACCCAAAAATCAACATTTGAGGATGACCACCTCAATGTGATCCACATCTAAGGGTGTTCCATCCTTAAAGTCCTAAGATCCTCATACCCTATAATTTACATGAACAATTGATTTATGTGTGCAGAATTTCCCCTTATGAATTTAATTTAATTTGAATTGAACTAAAGGAAAATGTTAATCCATGTGTATAGACCCTTGATATTCTTATTATAGCTTGAATTAACCATATTAAATTAATTTTACAACATCACTAAAATGTATTGTTTGAATGGTATGATTTTAATGCTAGTTAGACCATTCCCTTACACCAAGATGAGGGTTATACAAGGGTCCCGATTAAAGATGCCTTGAATGGGCTCATAAAGATTTGAAATTATAAATTTTAATTGAATTGAAACATGTAAGGAGTGATATATTGGTTCTTTTATAGAATACCTAGGATGGTATCCCTAAGATGATGCATATACTTTACCCATGAGGAATACCTAGTTCCCTAGTGTATTACCTTAGACTGGATTAGTGGGCAATATTTCTATACCATGCAAAGAGAGATACCTAGTTCCCTATGTGGTATGTCATGGAAAAAATTAGAGAGTTTTACATATATACTATGATGAGAGTGATACTTGGGTTCTTTATATGGAACACCTTGGATAGGCTCTTATGGTGATGAATTTTATATTGTACCTAGAGCGATACTTGGGATCCTTTTTACAAAACACCTTGAATGGGCATAAGATTCCAATTAATTAAAACTAAGTATGAATCCTCTAATCCAAATAACATGCTTAGATTTGGTCCATTCTTCATACATGTCTTTTATGGTGGACCAGTTATATCTCCATGCTCATATTCCATAAGAATTATGAAACCCATTATAAGTATGTATGGATGCCTTTGTCTTATGACATGGGTCCTTAATATTATTACATGTATATATATATATATATGAACATATATTTATATATGAATATGATGCATATACATACATACCTTTATATATAAAAATATACATGCAAGGTGGTGTCTGTCTAGAGAAATCTGGCTTAGGTCGAAGCAGGTAGTGCCGGTCAGGTATCCCATGAGGAACTCGATCTGATATGTTTTATTAATTTACTATATTACATATATTTTAACATGAAAACTTATCATAATATATTCACAAACTAGATATTTCTAGATTTCATTCATAGTTTCCTACTAAGTATATATCACACCTATTTTGGGTCACTGGTTGGTACCCTAATAGTCCTTATGAATGCAGATAGGGATAAAGGGAAGTGTATAAATATGGATGCCTAACTTTATATCCTACGATAGTGTATGGGAGTAGAGTATTAATCCTATTCTCATAATTATAGTGATATATTTGGGTATTTTTGGATTTGGTATAGAATACTACATATGCATGTACCTTGTATCCCATGTACTTCCCCATTTGTATAGTAGCGTGACATGATTATAATTTTTTTATATGATATTGATTCAATTTTATCCTGTTATTATATCTAGATTATGTATTATTATGATGCTGGTTATTTATCATTATTTTTGATACTTACTATTATTATATAATATTGTGATACACTCTGATCATGGTGGTATAGTATCCCCACTATACCACCATAGACCCTCACTACTCGTCGAAAGCCTTTAGGGTACAGGGAGGTGAACTTGAGGCCATGTGTCCAATAGGGTTCAGTTATTTATAAGTGAACTGGGTCCAGGATGCTATAAAGTGGTATCAAATGGGTCTTTTTTTCTTTTGTCGTACTATTTGGGTATTATACAGGAGACTAGGAATGTTTCATAATCTGGTAATGAGCCTGTGTTTGGGAGTATCTAACCAACGTATAGGGGAAATCCTAATTACCTAGGTAGAGATATTGATGTTTTGGTTTATGCTTATTAAAACTATTCTAATTTCACCATTGGATGATGCACAAGAGTTGTAACATTTTATATTATTGTGAGTTTTTCATTTACCCTTGTCCTCTTGAGAAAAGGGAGTAGCATATCAAGAATCATTATAGGCACTTGAGTATTCAGATGCCATGCATATTTCATGCCATATTTATATTACTTTGTGAGTTTCCTATTGTATATTATTGGTCTCTAGACTATTTTATTTGAAAATGTGCTAATGTTTCTGGAAGGGATTAAATAATTGGATTAATTAAAGTGTATTCATCAACCAAAATGGTATTTTTCCCTATATAGCTTGATGGTGGCACCTTAATTAACCAATTATTCTATGTTTAATCCATGTACCATTAATTCCATGGGATGAAACATTAAATGATTTTTATTTCTTGAATGTTAATTATGATTTAAGAATCATATACTTCTATAAATTTGAAATGGTAATTCATTTAATCAAATAATTTTATTTGACATGTTACATTCTGATACCATATATAAGGGTCAGGTTGTAGTTATATGACATGCCAATTTCAACTTATAAATCATATTCCTTTATAACTTGGGAATAGTGACTCATCTAACTAGGATGTGATATCTATATACATAAATGAGTATGAACTTAAATAAATTTAAAAAATTTAAATAAAAAATGGTTACCATTAAATGGGGATATCAATTAAAAAGTAAATGGGGTTTTATTCTATACCTTACAATTGAAACTCCATATACCGGGACCTCTCATGTGTAATATGAGACCTTGAACCTAATTTTACCTTAGTATTAGGTAGTAGGGAGTGTCTCTTGTAATCCTTATTATATTTTCTATCACCTAGAACTATCTTTAGGAGTAGGAAAAGAGGTGTGACCCTTTTCATAAGAAGTCTTGTACCTTTCCTCTTCTGATATCTATGATCCAAACTATGTTAAATCTTATATGAGGCATGATTTTTAGAAATTATAGAGCTATATCACCACAAAATATTTCAGTCGTGTTCTGGGAGGATGGTTATGACCATGCTCTAGAGGTTGTGAGCCTTTTCCACAAGTATATCCTAATATGGTTCCACTTGAGGCTCCTCCTATTATTCCTCCTCTCGGAATCGATTCTCAATTACAAGAGAGCTTACTATTCTTCATGCAGTCTGTATAGGGAGATCTACGACCATCCCCTACTATAGAAGAGTTTATGGGAGGATTTCAGCAAAAACAACATCTTTTTTCTTAGAGGATGGTGATATTTAGGTTGTTGAGTCATGTCTAGAGGCCATGTTATCCATTTTTTAGCATTTAGAGTCACCTCCAGAGAAGAGGTTCAAGCTTTCGACTTATCTTCTTCGCAATTCTACTAATATTTTCTGTGATTTTATCACCCATGATGATCCACATCAGGCTATAGTTTGGAAAAAATTCCAAAAATCCTTCTATGATTTCTTTTTCCCTTATATTCTTATAGAAGAATACTCTAGGGAGTTTATTAATATATAGTATGGTGTTATGATTATGATGGAGTATTATTCATAATTCAAAAATCTCTAGTGTTTTTCACCAACACTTTTTAGTTTTGATTTGATGATAGTGAGACATTTTGATTATGGTATTATGTACTCCATGGAATCATAGGTGAATTTCTTTTAGTTTACCACCATTTTTATATAGTGAAACAGGACCTCATCACTAAGTGAAACCTAAGGGGGGATAACATTGTGATCCAGGGTGCCTTAGCATTGAGATAGGGGGTCAGTTCTTCTAGTGACAAGAAATGTCACTTTGATCCTACTCATAGTAGCATTTCCAGTCAAATGACATGCACTAACAGTTATTTGGTATGTCACCGATGCGGTAGGGTAGGACATAAGAAGAAAAAATATACTAAGGACACAATTGTGTTTCAATCTTGTAGAAGGATGGAACAAATTCAGTATTTTTTCTGAACCTTCCCTTCAGTACCTAGTGATAAGGGACTACACTGAATCCATAATTGGGTATAGGATTAGTAGCTCCATGTCCTGAAGGGAGATGGAAAACTACCAACTGATTAGGATGAGGAGGTGGATATGGTTGAGGTAGCCAGAATTCATATGTATAGTTCCAATAGAGTGAACATACTTGGGTTAATTAGGTTGAATCTCAAGGCTACAGATCTGGCTATATATATGTAGTTAAGTCTACTCCTAAGGAGCATATTTTATGTCCTTATATAGTTTGAGGTACTATTTTGATAGTCACTACTTCAGTTTCTTCCTTATTTGATATAAGTGCTTCACATTTCTTCATATATACAGTAATTATGGAAATTCGTGGATAATAAATAGAATATTTATGTGGTGTAATGACACTCAAAAAACTATTGGGGATCATAACCAAGAGAATATTCTAATTTAAGGGATTCCCCCTTTAGATAGGTGGTTATATTTTTGTATAGTACCTCTTTATCCTTAAGATGATGAGTTTTGACATCATAATTAGAATGGAATGGTTGGTATATTACCATGATCACATTGATTTCTATCACTGGATGGTGTCCTTCACATCACCTGAGGGTGGTACCTATGTTCAAAATGGTGAAGGGATGTCCAGTAAATTCGATCTAGACCGAAGCATCATGGGCTGGGCATAGTGATAGCCCAAATTGCTAGTATTTTTATAATCGATTAGGAAACACAATTTATATTCTTACCTCTAGTAGTGGATCATTTTAGGGATGTATTCCCTGATGAATTTTTTAATGTCCCGTAATTCCATGTAAAATTTTTAAAAATTAAATGGGATTTTTTGAGAACAATCTCTGAGGAGGCACGTGATTCAGAGGCCTGGAGTGGTTGGAATGTATTTTCAAACTATTTTTAAATTTCATTAAATAAACATGCGAGCTATTTTTTCTAATTTTCAAATCGGTGCCTGGATCGAAAATCGGATGGCATCGTTGAACTCAGAGCATCAAGATTTTCCTAGGAAGGGCCTAACATCAACCGGTACGGGTCGACCAAAAAATATAGTTTTCATACTTTTTGGAAGGAAAATAAAATAAATTAAAAATTTATTTTAATATATTTACTTCTTTGTTACACAGTGACTCATCAGCACTGTGGTGTAGTGATGAGGTGATGATGAATCCCATTACTGAACCTCATTAATGAATCGGTGTGGTGACACTGCAATGTGCACACATCTTCCTTCTTTAATTAAATAGGGAATTCAGGATTGAATAAAAACCCTAGAATTCCTCTGATGAATGATGAGGGAAACCTCTCCAATGATGAATGTCGGTGAATCAGACGACAGTGATGACACCCTTGGAGAGAAGATTCAAGATTGGAGATTGGCGGATGATGATGGGTGATCATCCTCAATTAATCTTCTTTCCAAGGTAGGGTTTTAAATCTGTGTGATTATTGTTTCCCCTGTTCTACCATTCTAATCGAAGAACGCGTATCAACTCACTAAATATTTGATCTGTGGAATGATTTCTTCTTGTGGGATTGGGAATACATATTGCGGGTTAATGTTGGAGATTAAAAATATTAGTGATTGAATTATGATTCGTGACCCTGCAAACAAGAATAGATTCAGGCCAAAATGAACAAAGTCCTAGACTTTTCATTGGGTGTTCTTTGTGATCCCCCCCCCCCCTCTCCTATTGTTCTTCACCGATGGACCCATAAGGTCACGTTAGGAATTTCAGGGAGGTTTTGAGCATGACCATACCCCCTAAGCGACGAAAAGTTAGTCTTGAGGCCATAGCGATAAATTCGGCGACCCGAGGATCATAATGGTGCTTTTGAAATGGAAATCGAACCACCACACTGACAGTGGCGACCCACGGAAAAAGGGTCGCTGGCAGTGGCGCACGGCGGCGCGGCCACCCGGCAGCGGAGGCAGCCGGCTCGATAGCCAGCAGTAGTAGGGACCCAAGGTGGCACGGTCGCAAGTGGTGATGAGGTTCGCAGCCAGGGTGGACCACAGCGGAGTAGGGGCGATGCAATGCAATGCCATGTCTCCAGGTGGCGGTACGCAGTCAAAATACTGTGTGCGAAGGACTCAACTGGCCAGAGGCCGGTTGTGTGGCGTTGGAGGTCATGGCTTGAAGTTTTGGAGGGGGATGCGGCTCTATCGAGCCATGTCAGCGAAGAAGGGACGTGTTGCCTGCCACGTCCAAGGTGGATCGGACCCGCCCGCCCAGTGGGTTGGGCTAGAGCAGCAAGACAGACCCGGCATCGGGTCGGGCCGGTGGAGTGAACCGGGCTGTTGTGCAGCCCGAGATGGAGGAGAACTAGCCCACCATTTCAGGGTGGGCTGGATAGAAAATTGGGCAGTTGGGTAGCCCAGCTGGTCAGAATCGGTTTGACCGAGTCAAACTGGGCTGGAGGAATTGGACTGGGTCGGTGGGCGACCTGACGAGCTGGACCTACGGCCAAATTGGGCTGGTTCTAGCAAGGACCAATGGGCCTGGACACTGGTCCAGGCCAGACTAGGTTGTCCTAGACCCAACCGGGTCAGTTCGGGTTGGCCGAACTGGGTCGGGTCATGCAGGACCCCCAGGCTGGGCTAGTCAGGTTGGTCTGACCAAGTCAGACTAGGCCTAGATGCAACCAACCCATATTTACTAAAACTCCAATATCTTTTAGACTGAGCATCCAATTGACGTGCCGTCTATGTATCTAGGACCCTTACGATGAGATGGTCCTTTGGGTATACTCTAAGTGAGATTTTTTTGGTAGTTGAGATATGACTGATGGCTTAAGGAGTAGATTCTCCCAAAATCAAGCGCACTAGAGAGTGGGAATCTTGCGGATGGGTGTGATAGAAGGATATGACTATTGGAACTTAGTGGTCTAGTAGTGAAGTGGACCTCATTGGTCCAGTAGCTGAGTAGACCTCAGTGGTCCAATAGGCAAGAAGCCCTCAGTGATCTAATAGCTGAGCAGACCTTAGTGGTCTAGTAACTGAGCGGACTTCAGTGGTCTAGTTGCTGAGCGGACCTCAGTGGTACAGTAGCTGAGAAAACCTCAGTGACTCGTTAGGGATGGGTCTCTCAGTAGTACAAGATGATTCAACATTGCGATTGATAATATTACTTTCTATACTTTTATTTATACCTAGTGTGGGTTGTCTTGGCTTTGTGGTATTTCTTTGTGGTTTTTCATTTGTGGTTTGGGGTCACTACTAAGTATTGTGTTACTCACCCCTGAACGGGCTTCACTCACACATGTCGTGTCTCGTGTAGGTTATCAACACTTCGATGGAGACCTTGTTGTTATAAGACTAGGTGGTGCTCAGGGAGATGGGATGGATGTGCATACTTCTATGGCTACAGGAAGATACCCTTCACCGACCCTTCAAGTAGGGTCTCGAGCAGACATACCATGGAATTTGTACTTTCCTTTTTGGTTTTGGGATTTTATTCTATCCCCTTTTCACTTTTAGTTTGTATTATACCCTCAGTATTTGTCTCAGTGATAGTTGTGTTTTAATTTGTGTTTACCTTCCTCAGTTTGAACTTTGTGTGTGTGTGTGGGTTTAGAGGAAAATTCCTTCCCTTTTGGGGATATGCCTACTCAGTGCTAGTCACCAGCCCCTAGACTATAGAAGGTGGGCTTGGGGTAGTCACATCATGGGCTCTAGAGGACAAGTTGTGAGAAATTTTCAAGGTTACCTCCAATAATATAGGTGTATTTCTCTATTGAACTATTACTAAGAGAGGAACCAGTGTTCATTTCTCCTTACAAGATAGAACCTATTGAGCTTCAAGAACTTATGATTAATCTAGATGATTTGGGAACTAAGGGTTTTATATATCCTAGTGCTTCACATTGGGGTTCACCTACCCTTTTCAATAAGAAGGCAAATAGAACTCTTAAGTTTTCTATGGATTATCATTGGTTAAACCATCTTATAGTTAAAAACCAATTTCCACTACCTCAAATAGAAGAACTTTTCAATTAGCTCTTAAGAGAAATAGTTTTCTTCAAGATCAAATTGAGGTTGGGATACCATCATGTATGAGTTAGACCTTTATACATACCTCATATAGAATTTCATAGTTGGTATGGTATTTATGAGTATCTAGTTCTTTCATTCGTTCTTATGAATGTTTCATTAGTTTCCATGGACCTAATGAATTGGGTTTTCCGCCTATATCTAAATTAATTTTTGGTAGTATTCAAGGATGATATATTGGTGTATTATCATACTCAAAAATACCATGCCAAACATCTTGATATCTTGAAGAATACACTAATAGATAACAATATTTTTGCTCATACCACCAAATTATACTTTTGGATCAATAAGGTTCACTTCTTGGGTCACATCATCTCAAAGGTAGGAGTATTTATTGACCCTTATAAGGTGATATCTATAGTTTCTTGGGAAAATCCCAAGAATTTTTTTTACATATGATGTCCCTTGGGTCTATCTATATTTTATAGAAATTTCATTTAGTAATTTTCACTCCTAGAATTTCCTCTCATGGTATTTACTAAAAAGGGTGTTAAGTTTTTATAGTTTTAATCATGGGAGATATCCCTTTAGGAGTTTAAATTAAGATTGAATTCAGCACTGATCTTTATTCTTTTATAGCTAGGAAAGAGTTATACATTTTATTTTGATACGTTGGGAGTTGGGATAGAAGCATTTTTTATGTAGGTAGATCAAGTTGTGGCATACAGGTCCCACTAGTTGAGACCTCACAATTGGAATTAACCTATACATGACCTTGATATGGAATATTAGGTTCATTCCATATTTTTTTGGATGAATTATCTATTTGGGGAGAGTTTCATCATTTACATGAACCAAAAAAATCTCAAATACATTTCCACATGATGTGATTTGAATCTCAGGTAGCACAAATGGGTAGAGTACCTTCATTATTTTGACATTGTGATCACTTATACACCTGTAAAAGGAAATGCAGTAGTAGAATCCTTGAGTTAGAAAATGAAAACATAATATGTCCAAGAGTCCAGTACTGAGTGGCAGTTGGTAGCCCTATTTTCTAAGATTCACCCAGAGGTTCAGGAATATAATGGGTTACCTATTTTAGTATCTTTGATAGTATCATCCTCTCTTATGGAATGGGTAAGGATGAGAAATATTTTAGATCTTGAGGGCCCAGTCTTGAGGGATATTTTCTTGGGTGAGGACCCACCACCTGGTTGGGTTATCGATGAGGATAAGATCTTGCACTTTCACATATGTGTTTGGGTCCTTGAAGATATGCGAAAAGAATTAATATGGTAATCTCATGCCTCTGTTTCGGCAGTGCACCTTGGGCTTACCAATATGTACTGAGACATACATCTTTTGTATTGGTATCCAGGCATAAAAAGTTAGATCATAGGTTTTATCACATTTTGTTCCACCTGTCAATAGGTGAAGGTGGAGCACCAGCAACCTGATGGACTTCTGCAACCTCTATACATTATAGAGTGAAAATGGGATAATGTCACCATGGATTTTGTGATGGGATTTATGAGATCCCCTTGATGTAGTGATGTCGTATGGATGATCATTGATAGGTTGACCAAAGTCGCGCACTTTTTTCCTATCAAGGAGAAATTTTTCGTAGACTATCTTGGAAGGCTTTACATTTAGGACATTATACACCTTCATGGTGTTTCCCATTATATCATATCAAAAAGAGATGCTTGATTTACATTATGGTTCTGGTAGGGGTTATATAAGTATTTGGGTTCATAGGTGCTTATAAGTACATCATATCACCCTTAAACTGATGTTCAATCTGAGCATACGATATGAGTGTTAAAGGATATACTCTAATCATGTGTCCTTGATTTTGGAGGTTCTTGTAAAAAACACCTACCAATCATCGAGTGTTATTATAATAACAAATTTTAAGAAATAATTTAGATAGCTATCTATGAGGCTTTATATGATAGGTCATGTCGTTCACACCTTTGTTAGTTAGAGGTAGGTGACACAACACTAATGGGACCTCATCTCATTTAGGAGACTTCAAAATAGGTGTAGCTTATTCAGAAGAATATGGATACACAAAATTCTAGACAAAAGTCTTATACCAATCATTATCTCTAGCCTCTATAATTTGAGGTGATACATCAGTTCTTTCTATGAGTTTCTCCTAGATTGGTTCATAGGTGGATTCAAATATTAGGAAATCTATCACCTCATTATGTCAGGCCTTTGGAGATCTTGGAGAGATTCAGGTTAGTATCCTATCAGTTTTCTTTAACTAAGAGGTAACGGTCCATGAATGACATTCTACAAGTATTTCAACTTCATTATTATTATTATGAATTGTATCATTGTTTTTATCCTAAGGATATAGAGATGGAGGCAGATATTTCCTTTTAGAATCATCTTATATGTATCGTTGATCATATCTTGAAGTCTCTTCAAGGAAAGTTAGTTCCTCAAATATGGGTTTTATGGTAGCACAATGATGTACAATATGAGACTAGAGAGTGTGGGTCCAATGTACATGCTAAATGGTGGTATATTTCCCTAGATTATGTTTTACCGCCCTTAGAAGAGAAACATGAGGAAAAGTTGTTTTAAAGAGGGGAGTTTGTAATGTCCTAGATTTTTTGAATAGGTATGGATACTTAAATTATTTTTCAAAACCTATTTTTTATGATTCTAATGTGCTTGAGAGGTTAAGGAGTGGTTTAGGAGTGTTCAAAGCACGTTTGGATCCTGGAGCTCCAAATTTTGGAGAGACTAGCAGAGCCACATAGTTAGCACATGGTTAAGGCTAACCATGTGACTCAACCATGTGGGTTCTTCAGTAAAATATAGAGGGGTGCAATGTTATTTTTAACCATTCCCCTTAGTTTTCATGACTGTGTGAGGTTTTATAGTGGGATATAAGGGGCTGCACAATTTTTCCAAACTGTATGCATATGGCTTCACCCTTAGTGCCACTTAACTAAGGGTGATGCAAGGTTTTAGCACATGAGTTGTAAAAATATGCATCCAAACCATGTTCCTCTTAAAAATGTGTGAAATTTTGATTTTCCTATATCCTTAATTTATTTTTTCCCTTATGGTTCCTCCCCATTCATGTGCATCACCTCTCCCAATCACGGGATCTCTTGATATTCCTCCATCTTAGGCTTTGAGATAGGTTCTTTTTCTAGTTTATATTTCCTTCATTTTCATTTTTGTTAGATAACCAATGGTGATATCCTCATCCCTATTCCCTCCTTTCTTGGTTTGTCTCACCATTTTAGAAATATTTTGGTAAGAGATAGTATGTCTTATTTTTAGGTAATTTTTCTATTTTTTTGATTTCTCCTGTTCTACTTTGAATCTAAAGTCAATAACAGATGATGCCTCATCTAAAAACCTAAGGTATTTGGTCTAGTTATTTTTCCCCAATGTCTTATTGCATTATATGGTGTGTTGTTGTGCTACACATCAAACCCTTCTAGAGACGCCTCAAAAATTTCTAATTAACTAAATAAAATAATGTTTCCATGCTTAGTGTAGTCCTAGAAACCCAAAAATAAACATTGAAGGATGATCACTTTGATGTGATCCACCCCTAAGGGTGTGCCTCCCTTAAAGGCCTAAGAGACTCATGCCTTGGAATTTACTTAAACCATCGATTAAGGTGTTTGAATTTAACCAAAGGAAAATGGTAGGCCATGTGTATAGACCCTTTATCTTCTTGTTATATCTTGAATTAACAGTATTAAATGAATTATCCAAAATGATTAAAATTAATTGTTTTAATGGTATAAGTTTAATGTTATCTATGACCATTAATTTACACCAAATTGAGGGCGATACAAGGGTCCAGGTTAAGGGGGCCTTGAATGGGCTCATTATGAATATTCCTTTACTTTACACAGGAGTGATGCCTAGTTCCCTAGTGAATTTCCTTGGATGGGATTAGTGGGAAATGTTTCTATACCTTTACTCAAGAGTTACCTAGTTCCATATGTGGTATACCATGGATTAACTTAGAGGCTTTTACCAATATTCTAGGTCGAGATTGATACTTGGGTTCCTTATATGAATGCCTTGGATGCACTCCTATGGTTATGGGTTTTATAGTTCACCTAGAGTGATATTTGGGTTTCATTTTATGGAATGCTTTGGATGGTCCCCATATTCCAATTAATTAAAACTTAGGATACACCCACCAAGCCAAAGAACATGCTTGGGTTCATTCCATGCTTTTTACATGTCTTTTATGATGGATCAGTTATGTCTATGTGCTCATATTCCATGAGAGTTATAAAATCCCTTATATGTATATACACCTTTGGCTTACGCCAAGGGGTCATAATTATTATTACATGTATATATATATTAACATATATTTATATATGTATATGAGGAATATATATACATACCTTTATATATATAAATATAAATGCATGGTGAAATCTTTTTAGAGACATCCAGCTTAAGCCAAATCAGGAAGTGTCGGTTGGGTATCTCGTGAGGAACCCAATCTGATATGATTTATTTATTTACTATATTATATATATTTAACTACACACTACTCATATTATATGTACATACTGGATAGTTCCAGACACCGTTGGTGGTGGCTTATTGATTATATCTCACACCCTTTTTGAGTCATCAGTTGGTACCTAAACAGATCTTATGGGTGCAGATAGGGATAAAGGGGAGCATCTAACTCTGTATTCCTGACTTACAATCCTATGATGGAGTACAGGAGTAGAGTACTGAGCCTATTCTTGGGATTCTAGTGATATATTTGGGCCCTTTTTTCTTTGCTATAGCATGTTTCATATGCATGTACCTTGTATCCCATGTACTTCCCCTTTTGTATAGCATCATGACATGATTTTCATTTTTGTATATGATATTGAATCATATTCTTCCTGTTATTATATATGGATGGTTTATTATTCAACTACTTGTTACTTATTATTATTTCTTCTATGTACTATTATTTCATATTGTTGTGATGCACTATGATCATGTGGGTATAGTCTCCCCACTATACCATCATAGATCCTCACTGCTAATCGGTAGCATCTGACATATAGGGAGGCACATTGAGTTTATGTGGACAACTGAGTTTGGTTACTTATATGTAAATTGAGTCTAAGATACTGAAATTTTGAATTTAATTTCAAAATTATCAATTAAAAAATAAATCCCCATTTTTTAATAATTTAAACATGGCTTAACCATTTAGAAAATCTAAGTAAAACATGTCCAATTACCTAAAATAGATGGAAATATAACTAAGTAAAACCCAATTTAAAACAATTAATTAAGTCCAAGATCATCACATAGAAAACCAGTGTGACTGTACAAAACATTCCCCCAAAAATTAAGTAATACTGTGGGTTAAATTAAAGGGCCACATAACTCATGCTTAGATAATCCCACATGTCAAGCACCAGCCTTTGGTTTGACCTAATTCTAAACAAATAAAAGAACAAGAAAAAAATCCCTTAAAATAAGGAATATTAGATAAATCAAGCAGAACACAACTTGAGATTTAAATAAATGAATAATGGAATGAATATGAGTTGTATACATACTTATAGCTTTCCAAAAAATTTGATGGAACCCAAAACTGACCTTGTAAGATAGATATCCCAACATGGGAATTGGAGAGGATAAGGAGAGGTGAATGGGGATACTACTGTCCAAAATGGGGGAGAAATCTTATGGGGAAGATCTTAAGGAGAAAGGTGAAAAGGCCATTTTCCCCCATTTTAAAAAAACATACCATTAGATCACCAGATATTTGTTGGGATTACATCATAAAATTAGTGAGACTATTATCTCAATAGGGAAATTAGTTTTTCTATCATATAACTGATGGTATTTCAGCAGCATGTTGCAGTCTCAACTCTTTACTTGATCCCCTTGTTCACTCCCATAACTCCTCCAGCCATGAATTGAGCTTCATTACAAGTACAAAATAACCTATTAGAGGTTCCTAACTTCCAAAAAAATTATCTTTAATCTACATTCAAGAACTATCCCCTTTACTAATTTTAAATTCAAGTTCCTCCTAAAAATTTAAAATGCTTGTACTGACATGGGAATTATAGAATCTATCATGCCACAAGAATAAAAACTCCACATCATAAGTTATATAAATGTTTTTCACATTCATGTAGAAATTAAGAGTAATTAATCATGTATTATCCATTAATATATTTTGAGTAGAATGAAACCTAAGCTTATAGGAATAAGAGAGGAGATATGCATGTCTAGAATAAAATAATAGAAAAATAAAGGATGATCATTTCAGTAACTCCGTGTGGGGAGATAATCCATTTGAGATATTTTTGATATGTGAACATATAAAAATGGTAATTATATAATGGGTATATTATAATAATGGTTTTAGGATAGTTTCTAGTTTGGCCACCATGTTTTCCATTTTTTTAATATGATATTGATAGGGGTAATTTAATCTTTTTGGTTTGATAGCTTTTGGGATTACCAAGATTGAGAAAAATATTGATAGTAAAGAAGTATAAAATACTAATATATACACTAAACTAGTGTTTGTGGGTGATCCATATGATTGTATCAATAGAAGAAGCACCTCTTGAAGAATAATAGGAAGAATAAGTAAAGTCGATACTTCTCTATGAAGATAAATATGATGTGTATTAAAGTTAAGGGTGATGACCTATTCTACTAGATAGATATGTAAAAATAAGAATATGAGAAGGAGAAGAATATGACTAAAAATATTTGGTCAAAGTGTGAGAAAGATCAGACCTAACTATTTAGTCTTTTGTTTCTAGTAAAGACTCATAGAAGTTGTGTTATTCATTGTATACCCACCAGGTAGGATTTTATAGGTTGTGGTTCTTAAAAAATAAATGATTAGGGGTGATTTTAGAAGTCTAAAAATATCTAAAATAAATTGTGTTCCTTGGAGTTTTTAGTTTAGTGTCTAAAAAATAGTTTTTGAAGAAGAAATAATAATCTTGGAAGTTTTCAAAGGTCAGGTTTCATGTTCTACTATTAAATATTTAAAGGATTTCAAAGATTCTTTGAGTTGAGGAAGTGGATCATATTTTTTAGATATTGTAACATTTGGATAGACTTTATGATCTATATCAATGTATTAGGTACTTATAAATCAAACTGGTGTGATGAAAGTATAATGAACTTATGGGATGATTCAATGTTCACTTGTGTAATATAGTGACCTTATTTACCTATTCCATATAGTAAATATTCCCGTGTGTAATATACTGAACAAAATTTTAAGATGATACTTTTCCAAACCACTATACTTTTATAATAATATTTATAATATATAATATGAGACTCATTGAAACATTATCACAAAAATAAGTAGGTTTCCCACATTAGGGTCAAACCTTGTAAAAACACTTGTTCTATACTTTATCACTTTCTTGTATTTCATATAGGTGTGTATGATAGGTTAAGCAAGAATATATCCATTTATCTCAACCAAAAATCATTGGCTCAAAGATTAAAGGGTTTAAGGTTTAAATAAGATTAGGAATTTGTTAAAAAAATCACAACACCTAATTTTACCCCTCCCCCCCAGGTGTGTCTACACAAGTCCACTAGAACTTATAAGTGGTATCAGATCCTATGTTCTCTCTGATTAGATCAGTATTATTATAATATATAGTTTAGATCTGATGTGAGTTCAAAAGATCCTTAGTTGGAGAAATATTTCTTCATTCCTATTGAATCATATTTGGAAACTTTTACTAAAACATTAAAGAAAAGATAGAATAAATATTCCAAGAATAATATAAAAAGTTCAAATAATAAATAGGTGACACCGTTATTTGAAGGTAGTTAAAGTGGTAGTACATTTTTTAATTCTGATAAAAATCATCCTTTTGAAAAAATAGGTTTAAACAATAAATAGGATGAATCTAGTGAATAATTTCAAAAACTTTACTATGAGGTTATGTATTATTTGAAGAAAGTTCCTACTGAAGTTTTCACTAATATATTTGAGTTTATTTAGGGACTATATTATCATAACTCACAACTAATATTAGATACAAAATCCATGAAAATTTATTCGGCTAAGAAGTTACAAGAATGCAACATCCTCTCCAAAATAAATAAATATTATTATCAAATTGTATTATATTTTCAAGAAAAATAACCTCTAGTTAAATATTAAATGAAAAATAATATTAATAGGAGAGAATAAATAATAAAAGTTAGTTTATAAAAGGTCCGTGCATTAGAAAAGACACATAAAGCTATTATGAGAGTTCAAAATACTCAATAGGGAATCAAGTAAAATTTAGTGAAAGAGATTGAAAACCAGTTACAAGAGGAAAATGTAATTCATTAAGAACACTTCAAAATCTAAAGAAAGAATTTAAATATAGGTTGAGATCCATGGAGGATGTGAAGAACACTCTATAGTGCCCCTAGATTTTGTGAAATATTTTTTTCAAATGAATTTATTCTTTTAGATATTTTTATTACATTAAACATAGATTTTATCATACGTTACACACAAAAATAAGTTTATCTTGTTTTATACGTAATACTAGGTTTCAATGAAACATGGAATACTATTAAAATATTATTATTTAATATGATATTTATAACCCCGATCTGTGGAACCAATGTACAAGGAAGAAACTAATTTTATCTTGTTTTATACGCAATACTGGGTTTCAATGAAACATGGAATACTATTAAAATACTATTATTTAATATGATAGTTATAACCCCGATTTGTGGAACCAATGTACAAGGAAGGGTTCCCTCGCCAGTCCAGGAACCAAAATACCAGTAAAGTTACCAAAACTAGACCAAAGACCGGAGGGGAAAGCACGAGCTCTGGTTCTGCAAGTAGGTTGTTGATGCATATGGCAGGCTAGGAACAAGATCCTTCATGAAGGGGTGTCCTCCTCCACCAGTACGATAGTGATCAAAACTAAAAACTATCTATTATATCTGGTTCGAGTAGTGAATATCATAAGGTAGGCACCTAATATGCAACAAATCTTGCACTACCCACACGTCCAAGCTTCCACCGATAGTAACTCAGCTGGAAAGTGGGTCTGGTGGAAACCCCTGCTACAGGGCCTCAAGCTTAACATCGATGGGTCCTATGTCACGGGGCTCATGTGTGGTGGAGGGATGATCTATGACTCCAAAGTTTCAGTCATACTGGCCTTCTCCATCTGGTTGGGCAATGGATCGTCACCTATCGTAGAGGCAAACACCATGCTCATGGGCCTCTCGGTTTTCTAACAGAGGGGGATCATTCTTACGGAGGCTGAAATGGATTCTCTAATAGTTCATAATTCCCTCAAGGGTCTGGGTGACACCCTGTGGTCTATTGAATACACAATCCGGAAATTCCATGATCTCCTTGACAACAACATCAAAATATCCCACACCTTACGGGAGGGTAACAAGGTGGTGGATTTTTTGGCTTCCTACGACATTAATGGGACGGAGAGTCTCTTCATACATGATCTTCATAGCATGACTCCAGTAGGGATGAATGTTATCCAAGGGGATTCCCTCAGATTTCACCATTTCTGAACCTCGTAGCCATGTTCCCTCGGGCCTTCTTTGAGCCCTTCTTTTTAATAAAAATCTAGATGATGATGATGATGATAACCTAGCCATTGGAATGGAGGGTATGAATAATATTAAATAAGTTGTCAAGATATATGTTTTACACGTTTATATAAAATTAATTATTTGCTGAATAATTAATTATAAATAAAAATAAAAACTATTTTAAAATAAAGGAAATCATTTTCTGAAAAAACTATTTTTTTGCACACAAATGCATTTTACCTCAATAAATTAAAAAAATAACTTTTTTTGAATTATTTTAAATAAATTTTTATATTATATATTTAATCAAATGTTTAACATTCATATTATGTTTTTTCTAGACAAGGAATAAGAATAAATTAAATTTTATGTTTAACACTATATTTTTCTAAAAAACATTTTTGTCTTATTTTGCGCACTTATTTTAAAATTAATTTTTTCAATTTTTAAAAAAATATTTGAAAAAATAAATTTTATTTTTTAAATCATCATTTCAAAATTATCTTGGACTGAATTTTAGATAATTTTCTGAAAAGATAAAATTTTTGATGAATAGTGAAAATAGTGGTTTTTATTAAGAATGGTCATTTATTTTAAAGAATTTAAAAACTTAAAATTTATTTTAAGATGGTTTTAAAAGTAAAATTAGTTCAATTATACATATATTAATCCAATTTAGTTTATTTTAATCAATTATATGGTAAATTTTTAAATAAAAACTTTTTAAACTTCTAAAACTCTTCTCTTTAGAAAAAATGCTTTTTCAACATGTTTGTGGGATTAATTTTAAATTAAATTTTCCCACTTATGTGAAATTAATTTGTAAAAATTGATTAAATATTTTGAATCATAATAATTTATATTATCTAATAAGACCAATTTAATTTTTGACCATAATGAATAGTAAAAATAGTAAAAATCAATTACTGTGGTTACGGTTAAAACAAGTTTATTGGGGTTAAGCTAAAAGTATGAAGGGTAAAATGAACTATAAAATTACCAAAAACCCATTTTATTGAAATATTTATAACTTATCACATATAATTTTATATAATAGAACATTTTTTATCCTTTTGGCATGTGAAAAATGTGGGTATACATTTTATTTTCAAAAATTACAAGTGTGTCACTCACCGCACTTATAAAAGGACACACCCTATCCTCTTCTCTTAACACTTCCAAAACCATTTTATTCATAAATTACCAGCCCAAATATATTCCTTAATTCCCTCCTCTCATTCTAGAAGCATTATTTTGGTCATAAATCCAACCTAGGAATTCTTTTGGTACAAACCAAAAGAATTTGTCCGAATAAGAGGTAATGTCCATAACCGAGCACTTTATTTTATTTATTCCTCCACCTCCTTCAAATATTCTTCAATTATTATGATATAATAACACAATTTCATCCCATATAATTATATTTTATTATTTTTATGTAATAACCTAAATCCATATCCTCTACTATAAAATGAGATACGAAATCATAATTCAAGTGTACGGTGGACTACCACCTCAAAAACTGATGTTATTCATTTTCCATCACCACCTTACATGATAGGATATAATTATGGGTTTATTATATATATATATATATATATTATTTATGATATTATTCTACTTTAAAATTATTATATCACATACACCTTCTTTATTTTCATTCCTTGGGGGATATGATAATATTGTTCGTGTGTACGGAGGACTACCGCCTCGCGAAACGATGTGATTTGTTTTTCAATAATTATTTTCATAGAAATTAACTAGAGTAAATGTAATTAATATTTTTTATATATATAAAATAATATTTTTTTTTAAAATGTAATATATTATATACCCTCCTTTCATTTCATCCATCAAGAAAATGGAAACAACATCACGTACGTATGGTCTGATGTCTCCATGAATGATGTATTTCATTTTCTATATATAAATGTATGGATTAATATAAATAAATATATACTGAATTTATATTATATTTATATAATGGTTAAAATTATGGATATTATATAACCATGATCAAAGTAAGAGGATCTAAAATACCAAATTAAAACAGACATGAAAAACAAAGTAGTTATTACCCGAAACATGATTTTAAAAATTAATTATTAATAAAAAAAATAATAAAGGGTAATAAGTAATTTATATATGGTATGATATATATAATTATAGTTCTATAGTATATTTATAATAAATTTATATTTATTATACAGGAGTTCTGATTGTGTATGATATTGAGACTTAAGGTACGATATTTTTATCTCACTTTTATTTTCTATGAGACACATGCCATATTCACCAAGTGTTTATTTTATGTTGTGTATATAATACACATAAATTTATTTTTTAATTAATATCCTAAAAATTATTGGTATTTACATATCCATTTTATTATCTATCTTTCATGGTTTTTATGGTTCAAAAGTTACCAAAGAGGTAAGGGATTTTTGTTTCAAATTTCCTTCTTTGGGACATAATATATGTTATGCACCTATCTTATTTTATATGGTGTATATAATTCTCCTTAAGATGTTATATCATGAATATAATTTTGTAATTATATTTAAATTCTCATTTTAAGTTTATCTTTAATGGTTCTTATGATTTAAAAGATACCCAAGTGGTAAATATTTTATGTTATAATCTCATCGTTTATGTTTATGTTTCCAAAAATAAAACCTTATGATAAATCTCTCAAGAAACTCATGAATTTTATTTCCCTCTATTTATTTCATGAGAATACATGTTTTCCCTTAATTTTACTCTCTTTATGTACTTAAGAGTTCAAAATAATATTTTAAGAAAAATCCTCCTTATTTATCTCTTCGGTTGAAAACTATTTTTCTTCCAAAACCATGTTTTCTAACAATATTTTAAAAAACATTTTTAAAATAATAAAAATTATTTATTAAAGAAAATTTTACCCATGTTATACTTTTTAAAAAAGTTTAAGGGATCTTGATGTCATTTTCCAAACATGGCTCGTTTGGATTTTACTAAAAATGTGAAAGAGATATTTGTTTTAATGTGTATGTAATGTATATAATTTCCCACTATCATGACCCCACAATGTTTTAAAAATTACTTTATAAGTTTTCATTTTTATTTTCAAATGAAATTATTTCCAAAATATTCTATGAATTTTTAGTTTTAAAAATTTATTTTAAAAGAAAAGTTATTTTCCTCAGGAAACGTTCCAAGTGGTATTTTAAAATCATTTTCCATATAAGATGACATCCTTTAATGTTACTTATTCTTTACTATGATCTAATTATACCATTCTTATTCTTTCTCTAGATGGTTTATTTTTATAACGGAAATATTTTTATGAAACCCGTTATCTTCCATGTGTTATACCATTATAAAATTCTTATGAAACCCACTCCTTTTTCCATGAGTTATGATTTCATGAAATGATGAAATAGTTATTAAACCTATTTTTTCCCATAGATTATTTTATGATGAAATTTTCATGAAAGTAATTTCTTTTAATGGGTTCTGATATGATGAATGTTTTATGATCCTGTGGCAAGCATATTTATTATCTTCATTATGTGATTTATGGGTCATATATCTCCCTATAATGTATTGGGTAAATATTGATATATCATGATATAAAAAGGACCAGAATGGGGAGTGAGACCATTTCAGTAAGGGAATCAATCCACTATGATAGTCTTGGTAGTGAACCTTCACTGCTATGATGGTTTGGAGAGTAAATTCATTCCACTATGATTGTCTTGGAAATGATCTTTGAACAACTAAAGAAATGATTTTCTATGCTTATGTGTATTCCAAAAATCTATTTCTTATGCCAATGTTATGTTCTCATCATTTGTGTTCTTTGATTCCATTATGATTCATGTCTTATGAACTGCCAAGATTTATTCCATGAATAATGTTTATGATCTATGATATTGATGTTATGGTATTAAAATGTTATTATCATGTTCCCATACCCTTATTCTCATTATATGTTGATATCTATATTATTTACCCTTATTGGTCATCTAATCTCACCCTTTATTTTGTTTCCTTTCCCCAAGTTATTATTAAAGTTATTATGTATTATGTGTCTAAGAAGGGTTATAGTTATGAATAACATAGTTGGAGATGATGTGGCTCAGTTATGCACCAGTTTTTTATGTGTCTAAAATTACAAAGGCACTATACCTAAATGATTCTAGAATGGATTGTTATGATATGTAACAAATACTCATATATTAAAATGTGATATTTATGTATGATAAGTTTGGGTATTTGCAGTTGGTATGGAAGTAGGGTTTAGTTAAACTTTTAAAATCATGATGTGAAAACTTTAGTGAGATCTCTAAGGATATGTGTGTGTGTGTGTGGTTAATTATAAGGATAAGTCAAAGTATAGGAAAATTTATTCGAATTTTTGTGAAGGATAGAGTGAGTGGTTTTTAAGAAATTAAATCTATGTCTAGATACTACAAGTGGATGTGACTATGGTACAGTTTTACTTAGGGGTAATATCTTTGAAAAGGAAGCATTGATATTGACTTTATCTTCACTTGGTGAATAACAACAGGCCTTTTTACATACCTAATTTGACACTCTTGGGGGATATGCTTTGTAAATTCACAAACTATTTATAAACTTTCATGAAGGATTTGAATAATGAACGTGATTGAACTAGGTTAAATCTAAGGTATTATATATTTAAAATAATATTTCATGATTTATACATCCTATAAGTGATTTATCGTGATTATGTTGTTTTCATATATGATTAGTGTTACTCACACTATACTTTTTGGCTTCATTCAATGGTTGTAACCAGAAGGAATCATGTTCACACTAAATTTGATGGAAAATTCAGTGACTATAAGAAACCAAATTGGTTGATGATTGGATAGAAAGATATTATTATTATGCCTATTCATCTATCATGATACGTGATTAACAACATGAACTTCGGTGAGATTCTTATAGCAGCAAATAAGATGAATATAGAATTTTATGAAAGTTTATATGGTAATAAATATAGAGGAAATAAGATTCATCTTCTTATATGTAAATAAATTGGGAATAAGCACCAGGAATAATATCTCAAATGGGGGGGTATATTTTTTCAGTGTGTAAAATAAGGTTATATAGTGATGAATTTTTAAGGATATCAATGTATTATGTGTGAGAACATGGGTATTATCCATGTCAATGCCCTGATCAAAGAGTTAACTTTTATACCAAGGAATAACCTATTTTATTTCAATCATTTAAGTATAATTATTGAAGTATTTATGTATTAGGATTCAATGATTGTGTTGTAGAAGTATTTTTACCAATGGTATTTGGGTTGTAAGAATCATAAAATATCTAAGTATTTTGTTAATTTTGAAATCATATATGTCTCTATGTAAGATTAAATTAAGATTTATGGATATCATCATGGGTTTATGAATTTAAGGTTGATTATAAGTTAAAATTATTAAATATACCTTTTGAGGTTTTATGTGATGGGTTTTTATCATGATTAAAGATATTTTGGGATACATTTATGGAAATATAACCCTTTGGTTTTGTATATGTTTTAGTGGAAAAAAATATTTAAGGAGGAATGCATTTACATTTTATGGGAATATTATTAAAGGTATTAGTAGCCTTTAGGGTTTATATTATCATTTATGTTAGGGTAAATATGGGTTATTTAAATTTTGTAATTATATTAATATAGTTTTGGAAAAGTGATAACCTGAATTTCTAGAAACAACCTGTCATTTCCGGCAAAGTCGTGGGGCCTGAATCCACAATTTAAGGATGAAAAGGATATAATGCCTACTGCTTAATTACGTGAAATTTTATTTCAAGTGGGATAACATTAAAATAGATGTTGTTGAGTATGTATCTTGGTACTTTTAATTTCATCAAGTTAAGGTGGAATGATAAATGTTTAAGAGGATTCTACAACTATTATCCATATCATAATGAAAATGGGAAGAAATCACCATGGGTTTTTTCATTAGACTCCCCAAAACATCTAAAGGGTATAATGTTATATGGGTTGTAGTCAATTTCCTTATGAAGTTAGTACACTTAATATATATCATTTAATATTTCTGTTTGGATAAGTTTTACAGGATATACATTAAGGAAGTGGTAAGGTTTCATAGAGTATAGAATTACACTATATCTAAAAGGGATATGAGGTTTACCTCAAATTTTAGGAAAAGTATTCAGCAAGATCTTAATATGGAGTTGAGTTTTAGTATTGTGTATCTTCCTCAAAAAATGGTCAATATGAGAGAACAATTCAAACCCTTGAGGATATACTAAGATATTTCAAAGGTGGTTGGTATCAACACCTTCCTCTAGTTGAGTTTTCTTATAAAAATATCTTTCACTCGAGAATTCAGATGGCTCCTTATGAATCCCTTTATGGAAAGAAGTTTAGAAATCCAACACACTAGAATGAAGTTGCATAAAGAAAGGTATTGGGACTAGAGATATCTGATTAAATGGAAGGGAAGGTTAAATCCCTTTAGAAATGTGTAAGGGAATTAAAAAATTTACAAAAATATTATGATGATAATTTTTGAAGTGATCTAGAATTTTAAGTTTGTGAGAAGGTTTTTCTAGAAATTTATTTATGGAAGAAATAATGTAAAAATATTCCCTAGGTATATCAGTCCATTTGAAATTCTTGATCATATCGGGATCATAGATTATTTCTTAGATGTTCCAATAAACTTATCTCAGATTCATTATGTGTTCCATGTATCTCTCAAGAAAAATTAAATACCTAATACCTGACATATACTAAACTCAAAGTTCATACCATTGGAGAATGATCTTTATTATGAGGAACAATTAGTGGAGACTCTAGATCATATAGAGAAATTTCTATAAAAAAAACCACTCACTTAGTTAATGTTTTGTTACAAAACCACCAGGTTGAGGAAATTATTTGGGAACTTGAGGATGTAATGAGGTATAAGTAACCTTGATTTTTGGTACCAACGTAACAAATTTCGAGGGAGAAATTCATTTTAATGGGGTATAATGTAACACCCTGAGATTTTTTGAAATATTATTTTTCAAATAAATTTAATATTTTTGATATTTTTAGTAACTTGAAAAACCTATTTTATCTTGTGTTTCATGAAAAAATTGATTTTATCTTGTGTTACATGAAACATTGAGTTTAAAGAAAATGTGACGTACTTTTAAATTAATATTATTTAATATGATAGTTATCACCTAGCCAATGGAATGGTGGGTATGATTAATATTAACTAAATTATGAAATTATATGGTTTTCACATCTATATAAAATTAATTCTTTGGTGACCAATTATTTGTAAATGAAAATAAAAACTATTTGAAAATAAATGAAATTTATTTCTGAAAAACTATTTTTATGCACACAAACACATTTTAGATCAATATATTAAAAATCAATTTTTGTGAATTATTTTAATGAAATTTACATATTAAATATTCAATAAAGTTTTTAACATTTATGTTATGTTTTTCTAAACAAGAGACAATAATAAATTAAATTTTACAGTTAAAATTTGTATTTTTGTAAAAAATATAGTTTTATCGCTTTTTACGCTCTTATTTTAAAATTAATTTTTTTTAAATTTAGAAAATAAAATTAAAAAAATAAAATTAATTTTTTAAATCATCGTGTCAAAATTATCGTTGAGTGAATTTTTTATAATTTTATGAAAAGATGAATTTTTCAATGAGTAGTGAAAAATATTGGTTTTTATTAAGAATTGTCATTTAGGTTAAATCATTTAAACACTTATAAATTATTTTAATATTGTATTAAAAGTAAAATTATTTCAATTTTATATCTATTAATCCAATTTAGGTCACTGGATTCAATTTTATATTGAATTTTTATATAAAAACTTTTTAAACTTTTGAAAAAAATCTCTTTGGAAAACCGCTTTTCTGTCGCGTGTGTGGGATTAATTTTAAAATAAAATTTACCAATTAGATGAATGTAATTTTGAAAAAATCATTCCATATTTGGAATTATAATAATTTATAATTTCAAATAATTTCAACATAATTTTTTACCATAATGAATAGTAAAAATAGTAAAAATTAATTACCACAATTAATGTTAAAACGGGTTTACCGGGGGTTAAGATAAATATATATGGGGTAAAATGACCTCAAAACTTGTTAAAACCCCATTTGGTGGACATATTTAGACCTTATAACCTATAATATTTTAAAATGGACCATTTTGGATCTTTTTTACATGTGAAAAATTCGGGTACACCTTTTTCTTTTCAAAAATTACATGTGTGTCGGTCACCTTACTTATAAAAGGTCACCACATATCCTCTTCTATTCACACTTATAAAACCCATTGATTTAGAAAATACCTATAAAAATACATTACTTAATTACCTAATATCATCCTATATTCCTTATTTTTTTCATAAATCCAACCTAGAAATGATTTTGGTGCAAACCAAAAGAAGTTTTCTGAAGAAGAGGTAACATCCTTGACCGAGCATTATATTTTATTTCTTCCTCCACCTCCTTAAAATATTCCTAAATTATTATTATATAATAAAAAAATTATATCCAATATACTAATATGTTATTAAGTTAATGTAATAACCAAAATCTATCTCCTCTTCCATCAAATGGGATATGAAATCATCATGCATGGGTACGGAAAACTACCGCCCCACGGACCGATGTTATTTGTTTTCCATCACCACCATACACATATGTATATAATGATGTATTTAATATATATATATGATATTTATGATATTAATATACTTATTTAATTATGATATCATATATACCTTCTTTCTTTACATTATGTAGGGTAAATGATAATATTGTTCGTATGTACGGTGGGCTATTACCTCGCGAAGTGATGTGATTCATTTTTCATTAACACATTTTATGGAATATAATTAGGGTAAATTTAATTAATATATGTGATATATATTAAATAAATTTATTTTTTAAATTTAATATATTATATACCCTCCTTTCATTTCATCCGTCGAGAAAATGGAAAAAAAATTCATGTGTACGTACGACTTACCTTCTCCATGAACAGTGTATTTCATTTTCTATCTCTAAATTTATGGATTACTATAAACACATATAAAATTAATATATATTATTTTTATATAATGGTTTAAATTCTTGAGATAATGAAACCATTATCAAAGTAATAGGACAGAAAATACCAAATCAAAACATACACAAAAAACAAAGCAGTTATTACCCAAAACGTGATTTTAACATCAGATTATTAATAAATGGGTAATAAATGGTCATAAGTAAGTAATATATGGTATGATATATATAATTATTATTATTTAATATATTTATAATAAATATATATTAATTAAATAGGATGTTCGAGTGTGTATGAAGGAATTCAAAACTTAAGGTAAGGGATTTCCATCTCACTTTTATTTTATATGAGACAAATGCCATATTCACTATGTGTTTCTTTTATGTGGTGTATATACCACACATGAATATATTTTATGATGAATCTCCTTAAAATTATTTTTATTTATATATACATTTTATTATCTCTCTTTCATGGGGTTTACGGTTCAAAAGTTTCCAAAGTGGTAAGGGGTTTCTGTCTCGAATTTTCTTCTTTGGGACATAAGATATGTTATGCACCTATATTTTTTTATGGGGTTTATACACTAACCCTTGAAATTTTATAGCATGAATATATTTATTATCATTATATTTAAATTATCAGTACATTTTTATCTTTAATGGTTCTTATGAATCAAAATATACTAATGTGGTAAATATTTTAGGTTACAATCTCATCATTTATTGATATTATTTATGATTATGTTTCCAATAATGAAACCTTATGATATATATCTCAGTAAACTCTTGAATTTTTTTATAATCTAGTTATTTCATGAAAATATATTTTTTCCCTTCATTTTCCTCTCTTTATGTACTCAATATTTCAAAATAATGTTATAGGGAAAATAATCTTCATTTCTCTCTTTGGTCGAAAACCCTTTTTCTTAAAAAATAATGTTTTCTAAAAAATTCAATTTTTTTTTAAATTATCCAAATTATTTGTTAAATACATTTTTACCCATTTTTTTACAAAATTTCTGGAAATGAATCTTCATGTCGTTTTCCAAACAAGGATTTTTTATCTTCTACCGAAAATGTGAAAGGAATCTTTATTTTAACATGTACAGAATGTAAAAAATTTCCATCCATCATGAAAAAATAATGTTTTAAAGCTTCATTTATAGGTTTTCAATTTTATTCTCAAAGAAAATGATTTTCAAAATATTTTATGATTTTTTAGTTTTAAAAAGTGATTTTTAAAGAAAATTTATTTTCCTTAAGAAATTTTCCAAGTGATCTTTAAAAATAATTTTCCATCTAAGATAAAATCATTTGATGTACTTGTGATTTAATATTATCCAAGGATATAATTCTTAATATTTCTTTAATGGTTTATGTTTTTGATAAAAATATGTTTATGAAACTCATTTCTATTACAAGGGTTATACCATGATAAAATTCTTATGAAATGCACTTTTATTTCCATGAGTTATGCTTTGATGAAATGATAAAATGATTATGAAACTAGTTTCTTTTCCATAGTTTATGTTATGATGAACTGTTTATGAAACCCATTTATTTTCATGTTTTCTAATATAATGAATTTTTTAGGAACTTGTGGCACACATATGTATTATTTTCATTATGTTATGGGTGGGACTTATATCTCCTTCCAATGCATTAGATAAAGATTGATATCTTATAAGATAAATAAGACAATAATGGGGAGTGAACCTAGTTTATAAAGGGAATCTATCCACTATGATAATCTTGGGATTGAACCTTGACTACTATGATGGTTTGGAGAGTGAAACCATTATAATATGATTGTCTTGGAAATGAGCCTTAAACTACAAAGGAAATTATTTTCTATGATTATTTGTATTCCAAAAATCTATGCCTTATTCCAATGTTATGTTCTCATGGTTCATGTTCTTTGATTCCATTATGATTCATTTCTTATGAACTTCCAAGATTTATTCCATGACTAAATTTTATAATCTATGATATGTAGGGTATGGTTTGGAAATATTATTCTCATATTCTCATACACTTATGCTCATTATATATTGATATCTCTATTGCTTAACCTTACAATGAATTTTATCTCACCCTTTATTATGTTTAATTTCCCTATGTTTTGATGAATGGTATTAGGTATGATGTGTCTAATAAGGGTTCTTATTATGAAGAACATAGTAGGAGATGGCGTATCTCACTTGGACTAGTTTTTCATGTTTAAAAGTTTCCAAAGGCACTAGGCCTAAAATATTATAGTGTGGATCATTATGTTATGTAATAAATACTCATATATTAATATGTAATATTTATATATGAGAATATTGGGCCTTTACACACTCACATAATAAGATTCCCTAAACTATAAGTGAAATTGAAAATCGGGAAGGAGTAAAACCAGGAACTTCCCAAGTTGAAGAGAAGAGAAATACTACTAAAAGTAAATATAGAAATATTCATACTTATAATAAGAATCCTATTATTGGTAATAATAGTTACAAATAATATATTGATAAACCCATAACTAGCTAGTTCAAGAAGGTTACCCACCATCAAGTTAATTCAGTTTTCTCTGAATCTATTTTATTTTCTAGTTCAAGAAAAAATTAAAAAAATGTTCAATTGTGGATGAGTAAAAATAATGAAACACCCACCACATAATAAATGGTAGACATTATAATTTCCTAAAAAATCATCCCCCAAAATGATCCCAAAATAGTGGGGTTTCCACCCAAAATTAGAAAGAAAAAAAATCTATATAGACTGGTCCTAAAGACTAAATAATGGTATTTATAGGTCACTATTATTTCTATTTAATATTTGGGTATAATCCTATGGAATTATATAACAATATGTTCATATGTAGAAAGAGTAAAATGCCTAAATCAAGGGAATATTTTGAAACAAATATAAAACTTCCTGTAGAAAACAAACTTCATAAAAATGTGAAAAATTTTCTTATAAGAATATATTTGAATCACCTAAAAATTTTAAATATTAAAATATAGGTGATCATTTTTCTAATGAATTTTTTGAAAAAAAAACCAATCCAACTCTTATGATAATGTGAAGAAAATATTGTAGTAGAAAATAAAGTAGGAGAAGTAGAAAATACAATTTTTTCTTGAGGAGTGCATAAAGGAATAAAGTTATGGTAGTTACTCCCAATAATTCATTAAAGAGATTTTAAGAGGATGATTGACCAAAGTGGATATGATTATACTATGGAAGTAAATTCCACATCGTGGACTATTGAAAATAGTTCATGGAAATCAAAGGGAAATAAATCATATAGAGACAAAGAGCAGAGTCGTCCCAAGATATAAATAAGAGGATTGGAATGGTAGTTGACACTCTTGATAAAGAGTTTGAGAGGATTCCTAATAAGGGTAACCTAAAATTTGATAAAAAGCTATGTGTAAGGTACAAATAGTCATGAAAAATGGCTATAAGATGTATTATTTTTCTTCATATATGGTTTATGAATAAAGGGAAAGCACCCATGGCCCCAAGTATCAAGAATAGAGTTTCTAGGAAGAAGGAGTCTACACACCCAAAAAAGGTTGACGTCACTCTAAAAGAGTTATTTAAAATATGGATAACATAGTTAAAAGAGGCCAAGAAAATAGAGCAAGCTAAAAAGAAGTAAATTTATATAATTTGAAAATTCAATAAGGGTTTTTTAGCTAAGAATAAAATATAAATAAAGATGAAAAATATGTTTCCCATAGCTGAATAGATTTAGAAAATTAAAAGGGAATAAATAATGAAGACTTCTTAGGGAATTAGAACCTTGAAAAACAAGTTTCTTAGGTTGAGAAATAATTTTCAACACTACTGAAACAAGTAAGGAGCTCATTTAGATCCAAATTATTCCCATATTTTATTGGTTATGCATCTTAGAAAATTTAATTAAAGTTAAATCTTGAAAAAGAGAGAAATTATTAATATTGTAATTTCTACAAATCAAATATAATTATCCATCATGGAAATTTTCATTTGGTATTCAAATTTAATTTGGTATTATACAAAAACAAGTATAAAAAAATTTTCAAAAGAGAATATGATCCATAGTGAATAATATTGGAGAACATCCCTTGAGGGAGAGTTATAAAAAGGGTAGAAATAGTTAGAGTTTTATCATTTCTTGTCAGATTAATAATATGGATAACCCCCATAAAATCAAAAGAATGAGGTATGATTTTCACTTTACCAACACTATTTTAATTCGTGTTGAATATATTTATCAAGGGGTTTAATATCTAACACAAATAGTGGAAACATACTTGTAATTAAAATGTTTTGATGTGTTTTTTGAAGTTGAGTATGGGTATATAAAATTCCTAAAAATTGTTTTAATATCCCCAAAGAATTGAAAGGTTGAGTTGGTATCACATTAAGGAATTTTTATGGAAATATTAGTAGCCTATATTAATAACTCTTTTTTATACTAAGTTTTTTCAAGTAAACATAGAGATGATTAGTTTATGGCTCTTCACTAAGTAGAATTTGGGTCCAACCTTCTCTCAAAAGTAATTGATAGAATCTCTCAAAAAAGGGGGAGAAAAAAATTGGGTGAATATTTCTTTCTTAAAATTAGATGATTTAGTTTGAGAAGAGAATAATTCCCACCCTTACACCCATTTTTTTACAAGGGGAAGAAAACCTTACCCTTTTCATTTATTTTCAATTAACAGGAGAATAATTACATTAACTTTTGGAGTAAATTTATAATTGACAAAAAATCCAAATGGGGGATTGATGTTCTGTTTAGGTTGAAGTTTTATTTTTTTCAATTAGCTTTTTATTAAATAATCTTGTTAATATAATTATGCAAATATGAAGTTGGGTGATGGAATGAGTTTCCAACCAAGGTAAAAATTGAATTTTTCCCATGTATTATAAGTAAAGAAGAATGGACTTTTCTATCATTGAATATGAAAATTAATATTCATGGGTTGGTAAGGTAAATGTAATGCTACTTATAGATAATCCCTAACATGTTATAATTGGAGTTTGGATCATAATATAAAATAAAAGTTCTTAAGTGTGAAAATCACTATCTATAACATTGTAAAAATGTAGGAGTTAATGTTGAAGTTTTTGGTTTGTTACCTATACTAGAAAATATATAGAGTTGTACCTAAAAGTAAAAAAATAACTTTATTGGGTTGGATAATAGTTGGTTGAGTTATGGAGAAACCATATAAGTTTTATCTAGAATGATTTCTATTTAAATCAGTGAGAAACTAACTTGGATGAAGTATGGATTTAATGAGATTTATGCTGGAATTATAAAGGTGGATAACCACTTGATATAACCTATTTGGGTATTTATATACTAAAAAACCTTTGGGATTATATTGAGGAAGTATAATCCATTTTCAAATATTACCACAAGTGTATGAGGTATTTTGAAGTGTTTAAGAAGGGAAAGAGTTACTTCTAATAATCCTTGAATTAATTTGAAAGAAATATGAAAAATGGATAAGTTATGGAATTCTTATATGGTTGAGTATGTACCTTATAAGGTTGGGATGATTTGTTTGTATAGTTGATAGAAACTTCCTCACAAGGTTTAAACAATCACATCATAAGGTTGGGATAGCCAGAAGTTGTATGGTTCAAATAGAAACTATAAGGTTAGGAAAACTGTGGTCATAAGTGTAAGAACACGGATCTTCGTTTCAGGTATGGTTTTCCTTTTTCTGGAGTCTTTAAGAAAAATAAACTTTCTAGAAATTTTCGAAGTACACACCATGTACTTTGTGAGTACATGCCGTGTACTCTTCTCCGGCTCGAAGTCATGTACTGGCCGTGCCCGGGCCACACACACGGTGTGTAGGGGTGATGTGGAGGCCGATTTTGGTGGAGTACGGAAAAGACCCAGTACACATCTTGTACTCTAAAAGTACACGTCGTGTACTTTATTTTTTTTTTCACTAAATGGACTGGGGTCGCGCCGGACGCACAGAAACACCTCCTTCTAGGTCCCATTCGTCCGAGAGCGACCCGTACGGTCGAATCTTCGATGAGATCCCACCTCTTCATATGTTCTCCGATTTGAGCGCGGTCAATTACGTTGGAAGCACAGCAGTGAGTTCTTCCTTCTGCTTGAGCCTTGTTTCTTGATTTCCTTCTTGCTTTCAAGATATCGTAGGTTGAGCGTTTTGTGCGTTTTCTCATATCTACATCGTTCTAAGGGGAATCTGTTGTCGTGGTTCACATATATCGATATTCTAGGATTGAGGTAGGTGGTTTTTTCCTTTCTGTAGAATGTTGATGGATATTTTGTGCAAATTCCACCAATTACTTTGAACGGGGAATTGGGGGTTTCTGTTTTTGCCCTGCTTTTTGCCTGCTTTGCTTGATTTCTTTAGTAGAGGTTGATTGTTGTGAGTAAAGTAATTTATTTTGTGCTCAGGTTTCTTTGCCATGCTTGTTTTTCTTATTAGGTTTTTTCCAGTTGCCATGCCTAGTTGTAGGATTGTGTAATGTTGCCTTGTTTTGATGTTGAGCCTTAGTTGATATCCAAGTAGTTCTTGAGGTTTACTTGGACGATGCACGCGCACTGAGCATGTTTAGTTTCACTCAGTACTGTGAGAACCTAGAGTAGTAGACCAAAGGGAGAATTTACGGAAGGTCTTCTCCAGAGTGTCTTTTAATTACGATGAGAGACCACAGGGGGAATTGATGTTGAGTGCTTCCTCAGAGATTTTTTAGTTCCTCGACACAGGCCATAAGGGGAATAGACATTGAGTGCTTCCCCATAGAGACTTTAGAACGATACGAGACTATAGGGGGAATTGACGGTGAGTGCTTCCCCAGAGAGTCTATTTAATTTCATAGCTGAACCAGAGGGTTGAGACTGTGTGTGCCTCCTAGAGGGTTGCTAGTACTTGTAGGTTGAACCATAGGGGTTAGGTTGTGAGAGCTACCCAGAGGGTTACCTGTTTTCTTCTAGTTTCTGGATGTTTTCTTGTGTACTTTTGTTGTTAGAATTGTGGTTTGTAGTTGCTTGTGTTTTCCTGTTTACTGCTTCCTGTTTTATTTACTACCATATATTCATTGACTGTTAGGCACAAATCTTTGGGTGATTGCCTACTGGGATCATATCTCACACCCTGTTTGGGACATGCTTTTGGGCCCAAGAACACTATGTTGTTGCAGGTGTAGATAAGGGCAAGATCCCTTCTACTTCAGGTTCTTGATTGCGCTGGAGCTGGAGAGCGTGGGACCGAGCCGGGGCTCGCGATGCTGAGGAGTTTATTTTGTTTTCCCTTACACTTGTTTTCAGTTGTATTCCATCACGTTTTTGTGTTTGCTATTTTCCTTAGATACTTTTACCTACTGCATCATTGTCATCATTTCTATATCTATTCTTTTCTTCTGTTGTTTGGTTTCTGTGGTTATTCATGTTGTTACCGCTTCCGCTATTGACTATTGTTTTTCCGTTGTATACCTTACCGAATGAGGGCATAGTTTCCCTACCAACTCACCAAGGCCCTCGCTGCTAGTCGGTATCCTCTGGCATTGGGGGAAACGCGCTTGAGGTCATGTGGCGAACCAGGTACGGGGCACCAGTGGAGGGCTCCGGATTCGGGTCGTTACAAAGTGGTATCAGAGGATTTATTTTCTCTTACTTTCTATTTGGAGACTTTAGCCAGGGATAGGACGGATTCGGTACTTGGAATTAAGTTGTGCTCGGGAGTAGCTAACCCATGTGCAGGGAAAATCCATACTACCTCGTTAATTGCATTTTTCTAGTTTTGAGATTTTATGGTTGATCTGAGTTCACCTAGATTGATTAAACTGACTTGTGCTATTATTGTTTTGATACTTCGGTTCTATTTCTATCGCAACCCGATGAGATGAGGGTATTCCATCTCATGCATCATATAGGAACTTGTAGAAATCACATTCCATGCATTCTTGTCATGCCATCTAGGGTGCATTAGCGATTTCATGCTGTTGTGATAGACTCTGTGTAGATTATGCATGTTGTTGTGATAGATGCTTGATAGATTCTCTGCTGTAATGTTAGAAAACTGTTTGTTTTGTTCCTTGCTTAAAATGAATGCCAAATTTTGGTTCTTGAGGTGTTATGGCCCCTCATTAATCGAAACTTGGTAGATCATGATCCTATTTCTCTGGTATATAACTGTGGGAGATGCCAGGATTTGATTCGTGGGGAGTATGGGCCCTCATGGATCGGAATTTGGAACCTCTTTCCCTTGTTTTTAGTGTTTCTGGGGTTCTGTGCAGTTTCTGAGCTACTGCCCAGAAAAACCCAGAATACACGGCATGTACTTTTTGGATACATGCCATGTAGTTTTCAGTCCGTGTCACTGATCATGTGAGAAGAACACGGTGTCGTGCAAGTAACTTCGGGAACACGCCGTGTACGACTGGTACACACCGTGTAAGTTCGGATCCGTGTACCCGGCCGTGTCACTAACAACATGGGCCGGGGAAGCTCGGGTAGAACACGCCGTGTCCTTAGGGAACACGTCGTGTAGTCCTGTCCAGGTACCCGGCCATGTCACGAACAACACGGGTCGGCGTTACCTTCTTCTCCACACGTCGTGTTTGTTAGGAACACGCTGTGTAGTCTTGTCCAGGTACCCAGCCATGTCACGAACAACACGGGACGGGGTCACCTTTCCTATGCACGTCGTGTTTGTTCGGAGCACGCCGTGTAAGGTTCAGCCGTGTAGACGGTCGTGTTCTTAACAACACGGGCCGTCGAAGCCTTGTCTAGTATATGCCGTGTTTGTTTCGAACATTCCATGTAGTCTCGGGTTAAGTCGGACCGTGTGGGTTAGCCGTGTAAAGAGACTCGGGCAGGGGAACAGTTTCAAGTACACGCCGTGTGTGGGGTCAACACGCCCTATAGTTGAGGTGTTACACGACTTGTAGGGAAGAAGTACACGCCCATGTCAGTGGCTTAAGAAGACACGCCGTGTAGTTTTTATACATGTCGTGTAGTCGAGTTTTGTAAACTTGTGTGTTTTCATTACCCTGTTTCTGTTTTCTACTCTTGTGTTCTCTGTCCTTGTTTTCCTAATCTAAGGTGTGATTTTGATCTTTCATAGATATGCCTCTGAGACGTCCTCTGGTCATACGTCTGTCGTCAGGTAGTGATCAGACGCCCGATATGGCTGATCAGAAACTTCCTACCGATCCTCCAGTCAGGCCAGCCTTGGCACTGGCTGTCATACCAGTTGCAGGCGCGGATGCGCAGTTCAGGGAAGGTTTCATGAGGATGATGCAGGCCTTCCAGGGATCGCCGCCTCCTGCCACTTCTATGGAAGACTTGACTTGGGTTTTTCAGCAGTAGCATCCTCCCATGTTCTCGGGGGAAGAAGGACCTCAGGCTACAGAGTCATGGATGGAAGCCATGATGACCATCTTCGAGCATCTGGAGATGCCTCCAGAGAGGCGGGTCAATCTCTCCACCTACATGCTCTGAGACTCTGCCAAGAGGTTGTGGTACGTGATCTCACAGGCAAGTCAGCATCAGGCTATGGCTTGGGAGAAGTTCCAGTGTGTGTTCTATGACTACTTCTACCCGGAGACCCTGAGGGGCGACCGAGCCCGAGATTTCATGAGCTTAAATCAGGGTACTCTTTCTATCATGGAGTATTCTACTCGTTTCACCGAGCTGCAGTGCTTCACACCCCTCCGGGATGGGAGTGGGGTGTTCTTAGCAAGGAAGTTTGAGGATGGTCTCAGGTGGGAGATCCGCTCATAGGTGAACATCTTCCAGCTGACTTCCATTACTTCCATCGTCAACCAAGAACTGATTGCGGAGCGCAATCTGAGAGACTCTGGAGCTGCGATCCAGGATAGTTTTGCTTCCATAGCTAGTTTTCCTCCAGATGACAGCAAGAAGCACCGTAGAGAGCCTACACATGGTGATCCGAGGAAGCGAGACGTATCGTCAGGCAGCCAGGTGATATGCTACCAGTGTGGCCGGTCAGGTCACATGAGTCCACAGTGCCAGAGGGACCCCATGGAGTGCTGATCATGCGGCAAGATGGGTCACATTCAGCATTTCTTCCAGGTTTTCTCACCAGCAGCTGGTGACTGGGGTTCTTCCATGACTCCTCGTTCAGGAGTAGCACCACCAGTTTCTCACCAGTCGGGGAACTAGAGTTCTTCTGGCCGTTCAGGCTGAGTTGGAGTTCAAGGGCGTGGTGGTCAGCCACCAGTTCCTTAGTACCAATAGGGAGGTTCATCTCAGAGTGGTCAGTCAGGGGCACAAGGTCGCGGTACAGGCCAGTCTTTTTCCGTGGAGCAGACTTATTAGGAGCATGATCCCGACCCTTCTACTGTCTGAGGTATGATTTTAGTAGCCTCAGTTTTATCTTCATACCTTTTCGATATTGGTGCTACGCATAGCTTTATCTCTATTGCTGTTGTGGAGAGCCTTGGACTCTGCATCTTTTCTTCTGCCGACTCGTTGACACTAGACACACCCTTGGGGATGAGGACATCTAGTGTATGCCAGTGTAGAGAGTGCCCTCTCGAGGTTGCAGGGTATCGCTTCTTATGGGATCTCTATGTTCTAGAGATGACAGGCTATGATGTCATCCTCGACATGGACTGGTTGATTCCCTTTCAGGCAGTCATCGACTGTTATCACCGTAGAGTGAGTTTCGTTTCACCAGAAGGTGAGTATTTTCTTCATAAAGGTGAATGGGATGTTCGGGAGAGTCGGGCAGGACTCGAGCATCTTGGGCTAGGAGGGGTGACATTCCAGATTGCTAGTATTTATATGGATGACCAGGGGACTGTACAGTTGTACTTTCCTCCAGTGGTGGATCACTTCAGGGATTTCTTTCCAGAGGACTTTTCAGGTTTGACTCCAGAGCGTGAGGTAGAATTCTCTATTGAGCTCATGCCAGGAGCGGCACCGATGTCCATTCCTCCTTATAGGATGGCTACACCTGAGTTGCAGGAGCTCAAGTAGCAGTTAGAAGAGCTACAGGATAAGGGTTTCATCCGACCCAGTACTTCTCCCTGGGGTTCGCCTATCTTGTTTGCGAAGAAGGAAGATGGTACCCTTCGTCTTTGTGTGGATTATTGGAAGCTGAACCAGTTGACGATCAAGAACTGATATCCCTTTCTGAGGATCGATGACCTCTTTGATCAACTTCAAGGATCCTGGGTGTTCTCGAAGATCTATTTGAGGTCTGGTTATCATCAGTTTCACGTTAGACTATCAGATATACCTCTGACAGCCTTCAGGAGCAGGTATGGTCTATACGAGTATACAGTCATGCCGTTCAGTCTCACGAACACACCTTCAGTTTTCATGGCACTGATAAACTGAGTGTTCCATACTTATTTGGACTCCTTCATCGTGGTCTTCATGGATGATATCTTGGTGTACTCTCACACTCGACACGACCATGCCACACATCTTGAGATCATTCTGAGTACACTGAGATAGCATCGGCTTTATGCTAAACTCTCGAAGTGTCACTGTGGATGGATCAAATTCACTTCTTGGGTCACATCATCTCAAAGGCAGGAGTATCTGTGGACCTAGAGAAAGTGAGAGCTGTAGTTTCCTAGGAACAGCCGAAGAACATCTTTGAGGTACGGAGCTTCCTAGGGCTGGTTGGATACTACAGACGCTTCATTCAGGACTTTTCTCGTCTATAAGCACCTTTGACAGGTCTGACCAAGAAGGGATCGAAGTTCTTATGGTCAGATTCTTGTGAGTTAGCCTTTCAGGAGCTGAAAGGGAGGTTGACGTCAGCACCGATACTAGTCTTGCCGGATCCAGGCAAGAACTACACTGTTTACTGTGATGCTTCAGGTATCGGGCTGGGAGCTGTGCTTATGCAGGGGGATGGAGTTGTTGCATATGGGTCTCGTCAGTTGAGGCCACATGAGAGGAACTACCCGACGCATGATCTGGAGTTGGTAGCTGTTGTTCATGCCTTACGCTGTTGGAGACACTATCTGCTGGGGGAGCACTTTGTGGTCTTCACTGACCACAAGAGTCTCAAGTATATCTTCACTCAGCATGATCTGAATCTGAGGCAGCACAGGTGGGTTGATTATCTACAGTCTTTTGACTTCGATCTTGCCTATACGACAGGTAAGGGCAACACAGTGGCTGATGCGTTGAGCAGGAGAACTCAGATTCAGGTAGTTCAGGAGGCCATCAGTGAGCGGCAGCTGATGGCTCTGCTCTCTGAGATGCATCTAGAGGTTCACGACAGATAGGGACAGACCTTCCTATCTTCTGTAGTTGTTACCTCTACACTTCTTGATCAGGTATGGATAAGGAAGATATTAGACTCTGAAGGCTTAGTTCTGCGGGAGAGTGTGTCAGGAGAGGACCCTCTTCTCGGATGGACAGTGGGTGAGGATGAGGTCTTGTGTTTCTAGGGACATGTATGGGTGCCAGCAGATATACGCGAGGAGCTGATGCGGGATTTTCATTCCTCAGTTTGGGAAGTTCATCCTGGTGTCACCAAGATGTATTGGGATCTTCATCGCCAGTACTGGTGGCCAGGTATGAAGAAGGATGTTGCTGGTTTTATCATGAGATGTTATACTTGTCAGCAGGTGAAAGCAGAGCATCAGCGACCAGCAGGCCTTTTATAGCAGTTACCCATTCCAGAGTGGAAATGGAACAACGTCACGATGGACTTCGTGACTGGGTTTCTGAGGTCTCCTTGAGGGAAAAATGTTGTTTGGTTTGTCGTCGACAAGATTACGAAGGTTGCTCACTTCTTTCCGATCAAGGAGACCTCCAGTGTTGAAGATCTAGGACGACTTTACATCTGGGAGATCGTTTGTCTGTATGGAGTCCCACACTCCATCGTTTCAGACAGGGATGCGCGCTTTACCTCTCGGTTCTGGCAGGAACTTCAGAAGGCCTTGGGTACACAGGTACTTTTGAGTACAGCATACCATCCCCAGACTGATGTCCAGTCCGAGCGCACGATCCAGGTGCTTGAGGATATGCTCCGAAATTGCATCCTAGACTTTGGCGGTTCTTGGGAGAAGCATATCCCTCTGGTGGAGTTCACCTACAACAACAGTTTACAGGCGACCATTCAGATGGCACCATATGAGGCTTTGTACGGTAGGCCATGCCGATTACCCTTATGCTGGCTGGAGGCAGGAGAGGTAGCTTTGCTGGGACCTCATCTTGTTTAGGAGACCTCGAAGCAGATAGAGTTAACTCGGAAGAGGATGGCTATATAACAGTCTCAACAGAAGTCTTATGCTGATCAGCGAAGATGACCTCTGGAGTTCGAGGTCGGGGATCAGGTTTTCCTGCGTGTCTCACTGAGGTTATGACATAAGAGGATTCAGAGACAGGGTAAGCTTTCACTGTAGTACGTCAGTATGTTTGAGGTCTTGGAGAGAGTGGGGTCGGTCGCCTATCGGTTGTAGCTACCTCAGAGGTACCAGGCCATGCACGAAGTCTTCCACATCTCTCAGCTCCGACGTTACTTTTCAGACCCGTCTCACGTCTTTCATCCTGAGGAAGTCGAGCTTGAAGCGGATGCATCATTCGAGGAGCATCCTATCCGGATTATCGATTTCAGTACGAAGGTTCTCCGCGGCCGGTCTGTTCCTCTGGTACGAGTGCTATGGAAGCAAGGGAGAGTACAGGACGAGACCTGGGAGAGGGAGGCCGATGTATGATCGTAGTGGACAGAGCTGTTCGGGGTTTCTTCTTCTCCGCCTCGTTAGGTAAATTCGAGGACAAATTTCTTTAAGGGGGGAAGTTTGTAAGAACCCGGATCTTCATTTCAGGTATGGTTTTCCTTTTTTGGAGTTTTTAAGAAAAATGAATTTTCTGTAAATTTTCAAAGTACACGTTGTGTACTTTGTGAGTACACGTCGTGTCCTCTTCTCTGGCTCAAAGCCGTGTGATGGCCATGCCCAGGCCACACACACGATGTGTAGGGGTGACGTGGAGTCCGATTTTGGTGGAGTATGGAAAAGACCCAGTACACACTGTGTACTCTAAAAGTACACACCGTGTACTTTATTTTTTTTTACTAAACAGACCGGGGTCGCGCCTGATGCACAGAAACACCTCCTTCTAGGTCCCGTTCTTTCGAGAGCAACCCGTACAGCCGAATCTTCGATGAGCTCCCGCCTCTTCATTCATTCTCCGATTCGAGCGCAGTCAATTGCATTGGAAGCGCAGCGGTGAGTTCTTCCTTCTTATTGAGCCTTGTTTCTTGATTTCCTCCTTGTTTTCAAGATATCATAGGTTGAGAATTTTGTGCGTTTTCTCAGATCTACATCGTTCTAAGGGGAATATGTCAGCGTGGTTCACATATATCGATCTTCTAGGATTGAGGTAGGTGGTTTGCTCCTTTCTGTAGAAAGTTGATGGATATTTTGTGCAAATTCCACCAATTCCTTTGAACGGGGAATTGGGGGTTTCCTGTTTTTTCCCTGCTTTTTTCCTGCTTTGCTTGATTTCTTTAGTATAGTTTGATTCTTGTGAGTAAAGTAATTTATTTTTTTCCCAGGTTGCTTTGACATGCTTGTTTTTCTTATTAGGCTTTTTCCAGTTGCCATGCCTAGTTGTATGATTGTGGACTGTTGCCTTGTTTTGCTGTTGAGCCTTAGTTGATAGCCAAGTAGTTCTTGAGGTTTACTTGGATGATGCACACGCACTGAGCATGTTTAGTTTCACTCAGGACTATGAGAACCTAGAGTAGTAGACCAAAGGGAGAATTGATGGAAGAGATTCTCCATAGTTTCTTTTAATTATGATGAGAGACCACAGGGGGAATTGACGTTGAGTGCTTCCTCAGAGTGTATGTAGTTCCTTAACGCGGGCCACAGGGGGAATAGACGTTGAGTGCTTCCCCAGAGAGCCTTTAGCATGATACGAGACTATAGAGGGAATTGACGGTGAGTGATTCCCCAGAGAGTCTATTTAATTTCATAGCTGAACCAGAGGGGTGAGACTGTGTGTGCCTCCTAGAGGGTTGCTAGTACTTGTAGGTTGAACCATAGGGGTTAGGCTGTGAGAGCTACCCAGAGGGTTACCTGTTTTCTTCTAGTTGCTGGTTGTTTTCTTTTGTACTGTTTTTGTTAGAATTGTGGTTTGTAGCTGCTTTTTTTTCCTGTTTACTGCTTCCTGTTTCATTTACTGCCATATATTCATTGATTGTTAGGCACAAATCTTTGGGTAATTGCCTATTGGGATCATATCTCACACCCTGTTTGGGACATTCTTTTGGGCCTAAGAAGACTATGTTGTTGCAGGTGTAGATAAGGGCAAGCGCCCTTCTACTTCAGCTTCTTGATTGCGCTGGAAATGAAGAGCATTTTGATCGAGCAAGGGCTCGCGATGCTGAGGAGTTTATTTTGTTTTCCCTTACACTTTTTTTCAGTTGTATTCCAGCATGTTGTTGTGTTTGCTATTTTCCTTAGATACTTGTACCTTCTGCATCATTTTCATCATTGTTATATATGTTCTTTTCTTCCATTGTTTGGTTTCTGTGGTTATGCATATTGTTACCGCTTCCTCTATTGACTTTTTTTTCGTTGTATACCTTACTGAATGAGGGCATAGTTTCCCCACCAACTCACCAAGGACCTCGTTGCTAGTCGGCAGCCCCTGTCATTTGGAGAAACGTGCTTGAGGTCATGTGGAGAACTGGGTACGGTGCACCAGTGGAGGGCTCCGGATTCGGGTCATTACAATAAGGTTTAAACGGGTACCTTGTATGGTTGGGACAACCATGGTGTAAGCTTCATACTTATCCTCATAAGGTTAAATATTATCATCATAAAGTTGATTATTTATTTGTAAGGTTTATAGGACCATATCATAAGGTTAATAATTTTCTTTATAAGGTTAGGACACATCACTTTAAGGTCAGTGTGAGTACCTCATAAGGTTCGAACACCTCATAAGGTTCCACCCTTAAAAAACTAGGAAATTATATAATTAGGATTCTAACTTGGAAATCAAAGGGGTGATTTTTGTGTTATTTTTTATTATTTAAAACATCATGAATATTGGTAAATACATGATCCAAGACTAATTAGAGAAAATGAAGATGAAATAAAATGGAATGGTAAGAATTTATCTATCCTGAAATGAGAAACTTCCTTATTTTAAAAATCATGAAATGTTTAATGAAATATGTGATGGTGATGGTTTTGATATTCAATGTAATTAAATCTCCTAAATTAAAGATGATATATATAAATAATAACTGGTATGTATCCTGTGATTTATAGATTTCATGTTGTATCTTGCTACTACTTCAGAATCTCTCATACCACAAGAATAAAACCTGCATTCCATGATTTATATAGATGTGTGATTTTCATGAACTAAGGAAGAATGATTAATTTTAGATTATCCAATGATATATTTTGAGAAGAATAAAAGATAAGCTTACTAGAATAAGAGAGGAATATTCAGGGCTAGAATAAAATGAAAGAAAGTAAAATGCATTTTAGTAACTCAACATGAGGAACCATTCCATGTGATATGTTTTTGAGATGTGCATTTATAAACATGGAAAACCGAAAACAGGTATATTATAATTATGTTTTTAGGTTGGTGGCTAGTTTGATCACCATGAATTCCATTTTTGTATACTGATTTTGATGAGATTAATTTAATGTTCTTATATGGAAATATTTTGGGATTATCAATACTGACAAAAAATTTGAGAGGAAATAAGAATAAAATATTTATGTACACACCAAACCAATTTGTGTGGGTGAACTATATGAGTGTATTGAGAGAATAATTTACTCTCAAAAAAGAAGAATAAAAATATTTGATTCTACTCTATGGATTTAAAGCTATTTTATATCAAATATGAGGTTTTTGACTAATTATAATAGATATATAGAGCCAAATAAGTAAAATAAGATGAAGAGAGGTAGAAGAAGTCGACCAAACATAGAAAGTCAAAGTGTGATCAAGACATAACCCAAGTGTTCTGTGTTTTTATTGCTAGGAAAGATTTTTTGGATTTTATATATTTATTTTATACTCACCATGTAATATTTTATGGGTTTTTATTATTCAAGAAGAAGTGATCAGGGTTGATTGCAGAAGTCTACAAAATATTCATAGGTGGATGAGTTCCTAAGAGTTCTGAGTTGAGTGTCTAGTAAATAGTTTCTGTTGAAGAACTGGTAATTCATGTAGTTTTTATAGGTTGAGTTGCATGTTTTGTTTCAAAATACTAGAAGGTAGTTGAATGTTATATAATTTTAGGAATTGGATTAGGTTTTTTAGATATTTTTCTTGAATATATTCTTAGTGATATACTTAAAAGGAAGATAAAGTAAAGAATCAGACTAGTGTAATGACAGTATAAATAACATGTAGGATATACCAATGTTCATTTGTGTAATATAGTGAATATATTTACTTTTGTAATATAGTTAATGTTCACCTATGTAATATGGTAAAGTTGGTTTTATAATGATCCCTAACCAACCCACTTCTTTTATGATAATATTTATATTAGATAATCTTTAACTCATTGAAACCTGATCATAATAAGGAGTAGGTTTCCCACATTAGGCACAAAACTTGTAAAAACACCTATGTCATACTTTACTATCTTCATGAATTGTATAAAAATGTTTATTCAAATTTAAACAATAATATATCCATTTATCTTAAATGATATTTGAGGTTATATATTCCTGGAGTTTCAATTGGTTTTCCTTTACTTGTTTTTCTTTTTTTGGTGTTATTTTTTATAATTCTAAAGGGGATAAGTGTGTATTTATTTTTATATATAAAGGGAATGGAGATTAATATTTTAGGGGGAGAGGTTAAAGGTTCTTAATTTGGGGGATAATATAGATAAATAATTATGTTGGGGAGAAATCAAAAGTTAAGAGTTATGGGGGAGAAGTATATCCTATGGGGAGATTGTGTATGTTCTTCTATTTATTTAGTAATAGGGAGAGAATTTATGGAAACTTTTTTTCATATATCAAGGGAGAGTATGTTTGTTATAAGGATAAATATTTTTCTACTTTTCCTTATTCCATCTGAATTTACCCTATTTTCTTGTTTTATATTTTGATTCATGTTTTATGATTATCAAAGGGGGGACTATTGAGTCCTTTTTTTAAAATGACATATTTTTTATCCATTGTTTTTATAAATAAAAAAACACCTTGTTTTACTTATACTTACTTGAAGTTTTGTTTGTTTTTTTATATATATAATTGAATTCCAATTCAAAAGTTCCAATGAACTGAATCTGATACTTTAATTTTTTAAGATTTATGAAGTAAAATAAATTATAACAAATATAATTTAGTGTTTTAGATTCAATGTTTGTTATGAGTACTCTAAGATATTGTAGATTTTTTTTGAGATTTTTTTACATAAATAATTATAAATTCTGACTAATTATTTGAGGAATCGACATTAATGAAAGTTAATTCAAGTTACACATGAGATAAAAATTTTATTACATTAAAGTTGTGCACTATATAATTGTTTTGAGAGCCTTATTTTGTATTGTATTTTAGTGTCACTTATAGATTACATTTTTGAGTTTTTTCATTATAAATGTTATATGTTCTATTGTTTTAATCAATTCTTTCAATCTTATTAGATCGATGAGATTCTAGGGATAGGAATCTTTAACTTCTGAATATTGAGTTTGATGAAGTTTGGGGAAGGAATTGTTTCTAATCATATTGATAAAATCAGAGATCGATAATAGAGTTACCTACTACTTTTGGTTTACTGTATAATTTCTAGGGTTCATAACTTGTATTTTCTAATAAATTAGATTGACAAAGTTCTAGGTTTATAAATTGTATGCCTTGGATTTGAGAAATAATCCTCTTGTTGCTTTGTATTAAAAGTGAATAGTTTCTATGATTGGAACTATTGGTGATATCCTATAATAATATTCTTTGAAGGAATATATATATTATCATCCATAACTCGATGTTTTTTCTAACTAAATTTTTGTTATTTCCAATTATATTTTTTATCTTAGTTAAGTTTTTAAATTTCAAGTGTTTTAATTACCACTACATTTTTTGTTTTTCTTGGATCTGTTTGGATTTTATAACTTATAGATAATTTTCATTCTTGGGTGGAAGAAAATTTAAAGTTTACCTTAAAACTTAATTCACAACCCCCACCCCCACCCCTATTTAAGATGTCATACTAAGACAACAAATGTTAAATTGAGGATGATTTTATTTGATTTTGGAGGGTTTGGTGGTATTTTAGAGTTTTTAGTAAAGATTTTACTTAGTGTAATATTATTAATATATAATAAAATAACATTGAGTTCCTAGTAGAGTATCATCAGGTACCAGTTAGGTACTTGGTTAGGATGAAAGGGGAGAAGTGATCCCAGTAGTCCACCATGTTATCAGTAGCCAACCACAAGAAGGTTGATAGACTGTGTGTAAATGTTTTAAAAAAATATTAAAATTAATTAAAAAATTTATAAAAATAATATTAACCCATATCCTCACCTCAACCGCTCATAACATACTATAAGGTATCCCCTCCCTCTTAGTTTATCCCTCTACCTCAACCTTCTATCTTCTCTCAGTGTTGTTTCAATTGCTCAATCATTGAGTCTTTTATAGTAAGGGACTTCTATGAGTGATTATAAGGTAATACATATATTTTATCTCTTTATTTTTCTCATCTCATTTTTGTTCAAGGATAAACCCATATTATAGGAATTTTTTAATCTTATATTTTAAAAATAAGATTAAATTTCATGAACCATCCTGAATACCCTAGTAACATGATACCTAATCTATCTTTAACATAGTCTTAAGGGCATTACCAATCCCCATGGTTTGGAAAATAGAACTCAGAATTATACATGGTCAAGAGGGTATGAATTTTACATAAAAATAGTGGAAGATAAAAGATAAAAGTCGTTATTTTCAACACTCAAAAAAGGAGAAGTATCATAAACAAATATGTAAGACAGTACCCAAATATATAGATAAATATCTTATAGTAAACTAAAACATAAACCAAAAATATTATCAAAACCAAGTGAATTAAGTGGACAACAGCTCCACCAATGACCATCACCAATCCACAGTCTAAAGGATCAAGAACATACACCACCTATAAGTGGAACTTTCCCTTTGCTCTGGCCTAGAAAAATATAATCTACAAATGATCAAAGGAAAAGGTAGGGTGTGAGATATAAATCCCAGTAGGGTCTCACCAAGTGTTCCATATTCAATACCATAAAAATTTATTGTTCATTATATCAGTTTAAATAAAACAAGGCATGGAATTACATTTTTCATATTTTAAACCAAAATATAATTTCATTCAAATAGATGGAAAATATATCAAAAAAAATTCAAATAGGATTAAGTGAATATTTTATATAAAATATTTTATATAAATTAGTTGTAATGAATAAAACATTTATTTAAATCAATGTAATGTATATAAAATCAAACTACTCATACAACCATGGTCAAATTCCATGTGGTATGTTAATTACTGGATAGAGGATCCTCGCAAATCTCATTTTTGATCATGGTTCATAAATAGTGTGTATACACAATCAACACCCCAATATGGGAACCCATTATAAGTAATCAATCTATGCCCCAATAGGGGAACTCATCACAAGCATCCTAAGCTAACATAGTTTAGTTAGTATTATCATAGTAAATCCAGTGTTAGGGGATCAAGAACCTAGTTTGTTTTTTCCCACCCACCTACTAACAACCTAGTCTCCCATTTATTTAAATCAATCAATTAATCAATCAAATTAATAATCAATCATTTTAAAACATTTTAAAATACAATTGAACAATTTTAGTTTTCAACATGTCTTTCACTTTTCAAAAAAATATAATTTTTCATAATTTCATATCATTTAAAATCACTTTTCAATTTAATCCATTTACTCATCATCAACATCAAATTATTTCATTGAAAATATTTCAAAATCAAGCCATCATTTTTTTAAAAATCTCCCCACAATTTCAATTCCATTGAAATTGGGGTTTTTCTCAATTTCCATACCCATTACAAATAAAAGATCAAATCATCACAATTTCATGTTTTTAAAATCAATTAAAAATTAATTTCAATTTAATCAAGAAATTCAAGGTTTCAATCATATGTAACCAACTTCCTTTAAATAAAATATCTAGAAATCAACACCTGAAATGAGACTCACCAATGAAGAACAAATTCATAAAATATTGGATCACAACCTAGAATAAAGATCCAATAAAATGGAGTTAAATCCATCAATTACATGATGATCTATCAAAATATAAGGAGTAGAGAAAGAGAGATCTAAAAAACACATGATGGGATATCCACTTACCTGGAGGAGATCAAATGACATCAATGCCACTTTGATCTGCCAAGAAAGGGGTTTGGAAGATCCAAAATCGCTTCTTGGAAACCTATAAGAATGGAAAAATTATGTCACAACCCATACCAAAGGGGCCCATTATGTGACTACCCCAAGCCTGCCTCCAATAGGATAGGGGATGGTGACTAGCACCAAGAAGAAATATCCCACAAATGGGAGGCATTTTCCTAAGTACTTGTACACACGCACACATCTCCAATACCAAAATGCTGAAATGTAAAAACACTAAGTAAAAAAATCATGAATACACTAAGATAACAACAAAAAAGTATGATAGTAGGAACCTAGAAATTGAACAGGGTTAGAATACATTCCCACCAAAAGAAAGAGTCGATAAAAGTGAATGCACAATTTCTTGAAACTCATCTGCAGAAAACCCTACCTGAAGGGTAGGTATAAGGATAGTTGTCTGAATCCATAGGAGCAAACCATGACTATATGTTCTCACTAAGAATTTCCAGGTATTGGTCCACCTAGAACTCCTTTGTATCATCGATCATCTACATAAGACATGATATGTGCAGTCAAAACCCGTGTAGGGGTGAGTAAAGCAATACTTAGTAAGACACCACAAAACCACAAAGTAATACCATAAAGAAATACGTGAAGCATACCACAAAGAAATAAATGAAGTATATTCAACTCACATAGGTATATGTCTACAGTATATATTCTAATAAAGTCCTTATATACTCAATCCAATGAGACACACAGTCTCCATAAGACACATCGTCTCAAAAAGACACATAGCCTTTATAAGATACAAAATATCTATGAGACATATAGTCTCTAAGTAATACACACAGCTTCTAGGTCACATAGCTTCTAGTTCACATAGAATTTAGGTCACGGAGCTTCTAGCTCACAGCTAGCCATAGTATTCCGCTCATAGCGCACCCATTCTGGGAGAACCTAATCCTTGAGCCATTAGGTCATATGCACACTTATACACACAAAAAACTCAATTATTTTATCTCAAAATTACCTTAGTGTCATAAGGGTCCCAATGCTGCAAATGGATCATCAAATGAACACACTGTTTGAAATTTATGGTTGCTTTATTAAAAAGTTATGGATTGGGTCTGGTCTAAGTCTAATCTGATCCGCTGGACCTGGCCCAACCTGGGCCAACTGATCCGACCCGGCCCGGTCTAGTACTTACTGAACCGACTAGGCCCACTGGGCCACTAGAGCTTCCCAACTCCCCCTGGTCTAGCCCGCACTACGGGTCATCTTGTTGCGCCACACGCAGTCTTACCCAACTACGTGACTCCCGTATTGATGTGGTTTCATGTCATGTTCCATGTGGTCAGCCTGCCACTCTGACCTCCATGAACCTATATCCCATCCAAATCATGCCACACCTATCATCTCACCTTTTTTGTGACATCACGGGGTCGTATATTCGATCTCGGATCATTATTTCATGAATCTGGGGAGAAATGATCGATCATTCTCATAGGGGTTTCAAAGCACAGGGAGAAGATGAAGAACACACAAAGAATACGAGAGATTAAGGGGAGAGAATAAATTCACATGAATTCCCAAAGAATGGATATTGGCCTTTTCTCGGCCTCAATTCATTCCTGTTAGAAGTAAGAACTAAGAAGGATAATCACAAAGATATATCACTCGTAAAACCCCACAATCTATCCATCATACAAGAACGTCCAAACCACAGATCAACATGTTCATTGGTTAGTCTCTATTCATCATTGAATTTAATAAGGGGGGAAAGAAATCACAAAGAGATCAAATTTCCTACCATGATTTGGTTCGATAGCTGATGAATAACGGTCATCATGTCGTTGCCATGGGAAAGATCCTTCGAATACATGGTTCTTCATTCTTGATTCACCAATCTGTCGGTGTTTTTTGGAGAGAGTTATGTCTCCTTGCCTAATAGAATTTCTAAGGTTATGTCGTAACCCTGTATTACTAATAATATGTAATATTAAAATAAAACCAACGTTGTGTCAAAAATAATTTTTATTAAATTATTTTAATGACATTTACATCTAAAAACTATCTTTCACATATGTCCCACGCTGGTCGATATTAGGCCTCACCTAAGGTAAACTCACTACTGTGAATGGAAGGGTGCCCTCAGATTTCTGATCTGAGCACCCATCTAGGAGTTATTCCATTTTTTCAGGAAAACTGCTCATGTGTGCTATTAAAAACTTAACATCCTTCAACAAATTTTTTCGAGCATAAAGGTCCTTGGAATCACATGCTGTCTCAATTCTTGGCCTCATAATTTTCCCAATTAATTTATAAAAATAAAACCAAATAAAATCCAATTCATTACATTCTCCCCACCTTAGGGTTTTACATCCCCAAAATCCAAAACATGGGATATACAAACAAATTAGGGTACTGAGCATGAATCTAAGCCTCCTGCTACCATGTGCTCTCTTGGAGATTCTCGTGATGCCACCAAACATGTAATGGAGGAATCAACCACCCATTAAGGATCCTCTCCTATTGATCCTTGATCTCCACCGGGTACTCAACAAAAGTCACCCCATCATCAAGGTCCATCTCACCCCATACAATGACGTGTGATGGATCATGAACATATCTCATCATTTATGACACGTGGAAGACATCATGTAACTGATGCAACTATGGGGGTAGAACTATTTAGTACTCCACCTTGACAAATCTATATAGAATCTAAAAAGTTCTGATGTATCTTAGAGATAACATTCCACCCTGGCCAAATCTCTATAATCTGCATCAAGGTGAGACCCAAAGAAACACATAGTCTCCTTCCATGGACTCTAGAGGCCTCAGTCTTCTATCAGTATACGAATTTTTCTAGATTTGTTCAGTCCTCATCATCTCCTGGATGATTTGAACTTTCTCAGTGGTAGCCTTCACCAACTCTGGACCCTTGAGTGCTGACTCTCCTAGTTCAATCCAGTAAAGTGGTTACCTACATGATCACACGTACAAGGCCTCAAATTGTTCCATACTAATGGTGGAGTGATAGTTTTTGTTGTACACATGTACAAGGCCTCAAATTGTTCCATACTAATGGTGGAGTGATAGTTTTTGTTATAAACAAACTTCACTAGTGGTAAGTGATCCTCCTAGCTATGACTGAAGTCCAAGATGAAGGCCCTCATCATATCCTCTAGAACCTAAATGGTCCTCTCCATCTAGTCATTTGTCTGGGGATGAAATGATGTGATCAAGCATAGTTGAGTCCCAAATGCCTCTTGAAATCCCTTCCATAACTAGGATATGAAGCAAGAATCATGATTTGAGACTATTGTTGATGGAACTACATGGAGTAGAACTATCTCCTACAAATAGAGGCATTCTGATATCTCTATATAACTCTGGTCCCAAATTGTTATGATGTGGGCCAACTTGGTGAGTCTGTCAATGATCATCCAGATGGTATTGTGCCCCCTGGACATACATGGTAACCCTTTCATGAATTCCATCTATATCTCATCCCACTATCACTCTAGAACCTCAATGGATTTATTCAAATATTCTAGAACCTGGTTCTCTACCTTCACTTACTCACAAGTGAAGCATCTAGAAATGAACTCTTGCACTTCTTTCTTCATCCCTGGCCAATAGAAATTACTTCTAAGGTCCTGGTACATCTTCTCCACGCCTATATGTACCACCAAAAGTAATGTATAGAACTCCCTTAATACCTCATAATGTAACTCCACTTGTAGCATTATGCATCCTCTTAAAAGAATGATGTGCACCCTACCTTTCGAATATCCATCAAGGGAATGCCCTGTGGACATATGAGCATGTAAAATCTCATAGTCGGTATCTTCAAGATGTGACTCTATCACTAAATATAAGATTTTATGGGTAACAAACATTTAATAGAGGTAATATTATCTATTTCTATCCACAAATGATATCTTCAATGCGGCCAACTGCTCTGACACCTCGCTCAGCAACTGCAAGCTGGATCTCCTACTGAGAGAATTTACCACCACATTTATTTTCCTAGGATTGTAGAAAATATAAAATTCATAGTCCTAGAGGAACTCTAGACATCATCTATTTCTCAAGTTTAGATCCTTCTAAGAGAATATATACTTGAGAATCTTGTGGTCAGAGTAGACAATAAATTGTTTGCCCATCAGGTAGTGTCACCACATCTTCAATGAAAATACTATTGCTGCTAACTCAAGATCATGGGTCACATAGTTATACTTGTGTGATCTCAACATTCATAAACCATAGGAAATCACCAATTTCCCTTACACTAGGACACAACCAATCCTAGTTCCTAATGCATCACATAATACTACATACTTGATGCCCTCTTCTGGAAATTTCAAGATGGTAGCACTCATAAAACTCTACCTCAACTACTAAAAAATATCCTAGAACTTCTCCAAACACACGAAAGGATTCCCCTTCCATTTAAAAGACGTTAAGGGTGTTTTTACTCTTGAAAAGTTGGGTACAAACCTCTAATAGTACCCATAAAAACCAAGAAAACTCCACACCATGGTTACACTCTTGGGTGGCTCCCAAGAAAGCACCACCTCAATCTTCGCTGGATCTACCAAGACTTCAACCTCTGAAATGTCGTGTCCCGTAAAATAGAAATATTATATCCATAACTAAAACTTCAAGATCTTCCCATATATTTGGTGCTCTTGGATTGTGTCTAGGACCATCCTCAAGTGTCTTGTGTGCTCTTTCTTGGACGCTGAGTACACTAGGATGTCATCAATGAAGACCACCACAAACCAATATAAGTAAGGATGTAAGATCCTATTCATGAGTCCCATGAACACTTTTGGGGTGTTTTTCATTCCAAAAATCATCACCAGGTACTCATGGTGGCCATAATGAAATCTAAAATTCATCTTTGATATATCCTCATCCCATACTCGAAGCTGGTGATAGCCAGACCTGAGTTCTATCTTCGAGAACCACCATGCCCCTTTCAACATATCTAAGAGGTCATTGATCCTTGGTACTGGGTACTTTTTCTTCATGGTCACCCAGTTTAGGCACTGGAAGTCCACACATAACCTCAAGATCTTGTCTACCTTCTTGAAAAACAAAATTGGAGTTTCCCATGGTGAAACATTGGGTCTCATGAAGCCCTTCCTCTACAGGTCCTCCAACCACACCCTTAGCTCACAAAGATATTCGGGATCCATTTGATATTTAGGTGTATATATCGGTACCATACTATGGTATAGATCAATGAAGAAGTCTAACTATTTTTGAGGAGGTAATCCTGGAACACCCTCAGAAAATATGTCCTCATACTCCTCCACAACTGCATGAAACTAGGGACTCATATCATCCACTGCACTGAGGTTCAGGAAATCCAACTTATGTGTGATCAGCTGCACACTCTTATATGTGATTACATCCTATGCTGCATGTGTTTCCTCTTCACAAACAAAGAAAAACCTAGTCTCATTACCACAGACACACTATACCATGTGCCTAAAATAGAAATTAGAGCATGGACTGTAGATAACCAGTTCATACTGAGAATGAAGTCGTAAGGCCTTGAGACTGCTACCAAGAGATCCCAACTAAAACTATCACCTCCAAGAGTAAGGTCACACTATCAGTACCAGTGTTTGATTATCAAATCCACTTCTGTATGAGTCTCTAAGTGTAAGGGTTGAGTCAATAGTTCAACCGAAATCTCGAATCCCCAAACAAGGTCTGTGGAAAGAAAGTAATGACTAGCATATGTGTCTATAAAAACTAAAACTAAGGTGTAAAATACACAGATCGTACCACTAATCATCCCTGGAGCCTTGGGGTCAAAATCCTCCATCACCTAAAGTTGTCCCCATCCCTGTCCACCAGCTCCCTGAGCTTATCATGGGCCACTTGGGGGTGGTGGTGGTAATATGTCGAACCTCCACCCACCTCTTGTTGGCCCACCTGCTCCTCTGCCACATCCACCTCCCTGCGAACCACCCTGCTCTTGTCTTCGCCTATGCCTCAACAGTCCCTCAACTGTATCTTTATCGGACATACGATGGGTTGATAAATATCATGCTAGATGTCCCCAACTGCCGCATGAATAGCACATCATGTCCTTCAACTGACTCGATCTACCCTGGGAGCCCCACACTACTGATCCTATGTCCTAGGGTCATCCCATGGAATGATTTACCCATTTGGTTCTATGTTACTAATGTCATATACTTAGTACCAAAGACTTGGCTACCTGGTGCTCAGTGGTATCTCTCACTACCGGTGTCTGCTCCACTAGAAAGATCTCCACTAGCAGATCTCACTCCAGTACCCCGGAATATGTAGGAATGATAATGGGTTTCATGGATTACTTGATCTCTTGGAATAATCCCTTCATTAAGGTATAATCTCTAAATAATAGGTCTCGTATCATATCTGTGGAGTAGTGAGAAAGATCAGTAAATCTCATCGGGTACTCCTCCACTGTTTGACTGCCCTGCTGTAGATAAAAAATCTCATGTATACACACTGAGTGTAACAAAGTTGGAAAGAACTCCTATCTAAAGAGACTCTCAAATTCTTCCTAAGAGATAGTTGTCTCATCATGTTTCTGGGTCACTGATCTCTGACATCGCCCTACTGATCCCTGAAGAAGACTCGCGGCTAGGATTTCCATCTGGTTATATGGCATCATCAAAAGGAGGAAGACACATGTAATGGACTCTATCCAATCCTCACCTACCTGGGGTTCTATCATACACCAAAACATGGGAGCTCGATGCCTCTAGAACTCATGCAACGCACTCATTCTGTGTGCATCCTCAACCAGTAGTGCTGGTAGTAACTACTGCTCGGCAGGTGGTGGTACTGCTGCAAAACCACCCAAAGGTGAAATATCTTATAAATTCCCCTATACTGACACCTCATTTCAAAGAATATCATCCCCGTGATCACACAATGGAATCATGGCTGACTATCTGTATGGAGGAATCTTGAAATAGAACAATATGTACCATGATCAATAGAGTATATTTGGTGAGCTGACTCAATAAATACATGAGAACACACCCAAATCTTATATGATGCATGTACTATTAATTTCCATAAAACTAATGTTTTAATTTACCAACTTGAAAATCATAATTCAGAGTCTTGTTGTATGGATACGTTGGCCGCCGCACCAACACTGTATTCCCTAGACTGAAATCCGAACTAGAAACACGTAACACTATTGCCCCAAACCAACCTCATAGACTCTTAGTCCTTGAGTAGAAATGACCACCTTTGATGCCACTTTTTCATGACATGTCCTAGAGGGGCCCATGTCATGACTACCCCAAGCCCACCTCCGATAGGCCAGGGGATGGGGACTAGTACCAAGTAGAAATATCCCACAAATGGGAGGCATTTTCCTAAGTACCTATACACACGCACACATATCCAAGCCCAAAATTATGAAATGTAAAAACACTAAGTATAAAATGAATGCATACACTAAGACACCAACCACATAGTATGAAATTAAGAAAATGGAAAGTGAATAGGGCTAGAATATAATCCCACCAAAAGAGTCTGTAAAAGTGAATGCATAAGTTCCTAAAACTCATCTACAAAAAACCCTACCTGAAGGGTAGGTATAGAGATAGTTGTTTAAAGCCGCAGGATCACACCTCACCTATTTGGTATCACTAAGTACCACCTGGTCTTGATCCACCTATGAATCTATCAAATAATTGATCATCAGTACAATACATGACATGTTCGGGTGAAGCCCATGCAGGGGTGAGTAAAATAATACTTAGTAGTACACCCTGAAACCACAAAGGAATACCACAAAGCAATATGCGAAGCATAACACAAATAAATACATTAATTATAGTCATCTAATATAGTTATATGTCTACATCATATATTCTATGAAAGTCCTGATATACTCAATCAAATGAGACACACAATCTCTATGAGACACACAGTCTTAGTAGGACACACAATCTTAGTAAGACGCATAGTATTTGTAAGACACATAGTCTATGTGAGACACAAAATATCTAAGTAATATACATAGATTTTAGGTCACACATCTTATAGGTCACATAGCTTCTAGGTCAAAGAGCTTCTAGATCACAGTCAGCCACAAGATTTTGCTCATAGTGCGCTTGTTCCGAGAGAAACTACACCTTGAACCATTAGTTTATATGCACACTTCCACAAAAAAAACTCAATTAGAGTATCTCAAAATGATTGTTGTGTTGTAAGGGTCCCAACACTGCAAACAACTCATCAAATGGAAACACGATTTGAAAGTTATGGTTGATTTTGTAAAAAGGTCTGGCCCAGGTCTAGTTTGAGTCTGATCCGACCTGTCGAACCTGGCTTGACCCACTAGATGACCCGACCTGGTCTGGTCCTACCTAAAATGACCCAGCCCACTAGGCCATTGGTTCCATCCCACTGGGCCACTGAAGCTGCCTGGATCCCTTGGGTCCGGCCTGCGCTGTGGGCCAACTTGTTGTGTCGCACACGTTCCACCTTGATTGTGTGCCTCCCATGTTGATGCGGTGTCATGCCATGTTACACATGGTCATAACTCTACTTCGCATTCCCCACGGCCTCACCTCTGCAGGATCCTCCAATGCTGCATCGAGCCATGTTCCTCCTCCTTACCACGTATGTGGCCTCAGATCAACACATCCCCTAGTCAATGTCGCAGCCACCTGTCGTGGCCCATGCCCTCTAGCCACACTAGCTCAAACCCGGCCCCCTTCCGCATTCTGTCTCTACCGGACACTCCACCGGCAGCCTCACCCTATCAGCTCACCATCCACTTAGATCGGCCCCCTAGACCCACACAGTCACTCGCCTAGACCAGCCTAAGACACCACCTTCAATTGTCTCCTTGCACCATTGTGTGTCGCTGTCCTAGAAAAATCATGTCACACTTGTCGTCGTACCTCCATTGTGTCATCACGGGGTCGAATCTTTGATCTAGAATCATTAATCCATGAATCAGAGGTGAAAAAATTATCGTTCGCAAAGGGGTTTGAAAGTATGGGGAGAAGATAAAGAACACATGAAGAACACAAGAGATTGAGGGGAGAGAATATATGAACATGAACACCCAAATAATGGATCTTGTCCTTTGTTCGTGTCGGCCTTGATTTTTTCTTGTTAGAAGGTAGAATGGAGAAGGATAATCACAAAGATATATCACTCATCAAACCCCACAATTTATCCATCATATGAGAACTACCAAACTGTGGATCAACCTGTTCGTTGGTTGGTCGGCATTCATTTTTGAATCTAAAAATAAGGAAAAGAAATAACAAACAGATCAAATGCCTTACCAAGATTCGGTTCAATTTCTGATGAAGAATGGTCACTGCATCGTTATCATGGGAAAGATCCTTAGAATATGAGGTTCTTCGTTCTTGATTCATCAATCTATCGATGTTCATTGGAGAGAGCTCCATCTCCTTCCCTCAAAGGATTTCTAGGGTTATGTCATAACCCTATGTTTCTGAAAATATGAAATATTAAAAGAAAACCAATGTTGTGTAAAAAATAATTTTTACTAAATTATTTTAATGACATTTACATCCAAAAACTATCTTTCATAGATGGCCCATGTAATTCGATGTTAGTACTCACCTAAGGTAACCTCATTTCTCTGAACGCAACGGTGCCCTCAAATTTTTGATCTGGGTACCTATTTAGGAGTTATTCCACTTTTGAGTAAAAACACTCACATGTTCTATTTAAAACATAACATCCTTAAATTAATTGTTCCTAGCACACCGGGTCTCAGAATCACACATTGTCTCTATTCTTGGTCTCAGAATTTTTCCAATTAACTTATAAAAATAAAACTCGAGAAAATAATTCATTAAAAATTGTGTTATGGATGAATAGGAGGATTATGAAACTTAAAATGAGGGTTTGGGAATTTTAAAATTAATTTCATAGGAATTTAAAATCGTATTCATGGTTTCCTGAGGAGGGCCACTCGGTTATACAAATTGTGCACCCTAATCGTGTGCCCTTTCTGGTCCTCTATTTAGGGTGAATGGTTTTTTTAAATGTTTAAACTAATTGTACACCAACTTTTCATTCCCCATTATCCATGGGGTGCATGGTTTGAAGTGGTGTCTACACATTTTGACAAATTGTGCACCCTAACTATCTTCCCCCCTCCAGTGGTGCTCTACAGGGTGTACAGTTTACTGGGCCAAACCACACAGTTTTCCTTAACCATGAACCAACTATTCACAGCCCAAGGAGATTCCAAAAATTTTCCGAATCTCACTTGAAACTCCTTGAAATAATACCCAACAAAAATGATATAAAAACTAGGGTTAAGTAATTCCTAAAAAAATAGGTAACGAGATTCTACAACCTTCACAACATAAAAAACATTTTATCCCCAGAAAGCCTATAAAAAATTTTCCATATCTAATAGATGGAGAAAATTATCTCTCATTAGTGCCTCATGCACCCAAGTCTCATGAGAATCATAACCATGATTCCATAACACACAGACATAAGGTATTATCCTCCCATAAATTATTGTTGTCTCAAAGTCAACAATACTGATTGGATGCTCAGTCATGGATAAATCGGGAACAATGTCAAGATCCTCTCAACTCAAGACATGAGATGGGTCTAAAATATACATTCAAAGTTGTGATACATGGAACACATTATATATAAATTTAAACTATTATAGAAGTGATAAATGGTAAGCCAATTTCCTCATCTACTCAACAACCTCAAAAGGTCCTACAAACTATGGTGTCACCTTCCCCTATTTTCTAAGCTATATATGACCCAAATGAGATGAAACTCTAAAGAACACCTGATCACTAACTTAAAACTCCAAAGGTCACATATAATAGTTAGCATAATATTTTTACCAGCTATGTTCCATCAACATTCTCTGATGAATCAACTGAATCTTTATTTTCATATCGTGGACCAAGATCGGTACAACCAAAGAAATTTCACCAATATCTAACCAACACAATAGATATTTTCAAGGATGTCCATAAAAGGATTAAAAGGATCCATCTGAATTGTAGACTGGTAACTATTTTTAAAAGAAAACAGAACCATTCTCAAATGGATGTCCAAAACTCCACCAAAATAGAGGATGCAGGCACAAAGAAAATCCTCAATAATCTATATATCCCTCTATCTATGGTCATTCATCTATAGATGGTATTACATTATTAAATGAAACTAAGATCCCATCATTTTCTAAAGTCATCACCAAAAACTAGAGGTGAAATGGGAATCTCTATTAGAGACTCTGTCATATGGAACTCTATGCAAACAAAAAATCTCTTTCACATTGAGATTTTCCAACTCCTCCACTTTGTTTGTATCTTGAATGGGTATAAAGTGATTTCATTTGGTCAAACTATTGATAAAAAATTATGTCACGTTATTCATTCAAGGGTTATGTGTAAAACCAACCACAAAGTCCATTTAAATCACATCCCACTTCCAAGTCATTACTGGAAGTGGCTGAGAAAAATCTAAAGATCTCTAGTGCTCGGCCTTGACCTGCTGATAGGTATAAAATGTGAAACAAAGTTAGCAATGTCACATATTATACATGGACACCAGAATCATCATCACATATCATAAAACATTTTTTTAGTAACTAGGTGCACTTCCCATTGGGAATTATATAAATACCCTATCACATCCTTCTTTATGGACAAAGTCACAAGAAACCAATTCTGAAAACATAGGATGTCCCCAAAAGAGAACATCCACTCACTAACATTCTCACCACCATAAAGAGGGTTCCTAATTCCATGAAATGTGCCATCAATTTGTTTCTCCTAAAGAGTCACCACAAGAATAGCATAGTTCAATTGAACACTTTTCAAGAAAACCTTGGTCTCCTCCTCTTAGACTCCTAAATGAAACTATGAAAAAAGGGCCACCAAGTTCCACTCTTTTAACGATTATTTCACGACCTGGGTTAGAAGTCTCCTACTCAAATTATCAGCAACAACATTCACCTTCCCTAGGATATAGTCAATGTCAAAATAAAAGGATTGCAGGTACTCTACCCAATGCCTATGGAAGAGGTTCAAATATTTTTTAGAGAAGATATAACTCAATATCTTTTTGCCTAAAAACATGGAAAAACTTTCTTCAAAAAGGTAATTCACCCAACTTTTAAGTGAATTCATCACGGCTATGATTTCAAAGTCATGTGTCAGATAATTATTCTCATGTTTCCTAATCTGTCAAGAACTATAGGACACCATGTGATCACCTTGAAAAATAACGCATCTCAATCCCAAACCAGATGTGTCACAAAAGACCCCATAGCCATACCTAGCCTCTGGAAGAGTCAAAACCATTGTAGAAGTCAAAATATGTTTCAAATAAAAAAATAACTATGAAATTTCTCATCCCAATTTAACTTCACCCCCTTCCAAGTGAGAGTGTTCATCGAAGAAGCAAACTTTGAGAAATACTTTGAAATTGACGATAATACCCTACTAAACCCAACAAGTTATGAATCTCAAAAACATTAAGTGGTTTCTCCCATGTCATAATAGATTAAACCTTCATAATATCAAATAAAATACCATGTTTTGAGACCATGTTTTCTAATAACTCTACTTCTCAAATCTATAAATCACATTATGATATCTAGGTATAGATTCGGTGATTTATCAACATTTATAGAACTACTCTCTAGTGACACACATGATCCTCCATGGACTAAGAGTAAACTATGATGTCAACCATAAATACCACCATGAACATATCAAGATACACATGGAATATACTTTTTATAAAATCCATAAATACTAGAGGATAAATTTTTAGACCAAATGGCATAACAAGATACTTATAATGGTCATACTTTCTCCATAAGGATATCTTCTGAATATTAGATTATTTTATTCTCAACTGGTGATAACAAAATCAAAGGTAAATCTTTGATAACAACTTAACCCCTTTAAATTGGTCAAACATATCATCAATCATTGTGATGTATACTTGTTCTTTATTGTAACTCGATTGAGTTTTTTGTAATCAATACAGAGGTGAAGTGTCCCGTCAAATTTCTCTGCAAAGATAACAGGCACTTCCCAAGGTGATAAACTCAGGTGTATAAAACCTTTCTCTAACATATCATCCAAATGAGACTTTAAATCTTTCAATTCTTTTGGTTCCATATGGTATGAATTAATAGATACTGGTTGAGTACCAGGAACTAAATAAATAGAAAACTATACCTATCTTACTTGAGGAAAACCATATAAATTAGAAGGAAACATGTCGAGAAACACTGTGAAAACTGGAGGGATATCATAACTCAAATATTCCCTATCCATATAAAAAACATTGATATTACTTTCCCTAACTCTAGATAAGAAGTTTTGGCACTACTCGACCTCAGGTCCCGTTCTCCCTAAAAAACACAACACGCCCCATTGGATGCAGTAATGGAGACCCATCAAAGGTAACAGTCAATTCAGGCCTTATTAATGATCATCCAATCCATCTTGAGGTTGAATTCAAAATGTTTCGTGTCAAGAACTATAAAATTCTAGGTATAGAAAATAAAATTAGGACAATGGAGACCCTACTCTCTCTTCGTTCTGAGGGTCGTAGTAATATCCATCACATAAGACAAAAAATATGTGGAAATATTTAGAAATTTTACAATATGAGTTGATATAAACAAATTATATGTGCCAGTATCAAATAAATCAATCACTAAGGATGAAGTTATAATGATGGTACCTCTAATAGCCACTGGACCCATATCAACTTCCTTTGGAGACTCTTCCACTACATGATAATATTTGTTTTGGATGCCTATGGTTGAAACCCCTTTGTTCGTGAATAATATGATTACACCATAGTACTTTTATGTGCTAATGATCTTGTTCCACTGTGTAGAGTAGAAAATAAATGGCATAATTTCTATAGGTGTCCTGAGCAACCATATAAACTATATATATTTGGTTCTTCATTACAAACATGTCTCGAATGCCCAACCTTTACACACTTGAATCAAGCCAAAGGGACTATGTAAGACACTATATGAGGTTTAGGGGATTCCTATTATTGAAAAACATCATGATGCTCATCAAGATTCCTATTCCCTTTAAAGGAACTCATAGAACTTCCACTGGGATAAAAAAGGAACTCCCTTTAACCCTAAATTACCATCCAAGACAAGCTCAACCATCAACTCCCTATCTAATACATCAACATAAAAAATTAATCTTTGGTAAGAAAACCTATGAATAGATATCAAATCAAAGACCCATCTTGAACTGTCTTTCCTTCATCTTCTTATTCGATACAATCTTAGGTGAAAAAATGCACAAACTTAGCAAAATAGTTAGCATACTGCATCACAATCCAATCGGCCTGTTGTAGGATGAGAAACTCCATAGAATTAGCCAATTCCATAAATTCTATACGAAACTAATCAGTGAAATAACTCTAAATTACTTAAACTCTAAACCCTCATGATTATTTTTCATTACCATTTTATCCTGCCATCTCATGTTGGGTCCTTCCAGCTTGAAGGTGGTGTATTTTACATTAATAGCTTTAGGAGTTCCCAAGGAATTAGAAATAAACTATATCATGTTCAACCAATCCTTGGACTCTTGAGGATCATTAGTTCCTTGGAAATTAGGTGTATTCTGGTGAACAAACTCTTGAGTAAAACGTTGATATTAATCCCTTTGAGGTTCCACTAATTGATCCTGAATGGAGATAGGTGTAGTTACTTATCCCATTTCTTAGATGGCATGCACAACAATATTAAAAATATTCTGGTCCATGGGATGATCTGCTCATTGTGGTTCACCAGCAGCTTCCTCCTGGGGCCTATTCAAACTTCTTCTTGAAGTAATTATGCTACACAATATCAAAAAACAACACTGAAGACATCAAAAGGTTACTCAAATCAAAAACTCAAACAAGAGAAACTGGAATATAAATCCTATCACATAATATTTCCATATTTGGATTTCAACATATCCAAATCAAAATCAGGTAAAATACTAGAATTAGAATAAAATATTCCTCAAATACACTTTTCCCAAACACCCATGGTGACTTAAGGATCTTTACGACGAGATCTATCCAGGAACTCACTCGTAACTACTGCTTAAGTCCCATTAATACATATCAAACCACATACTTATATAAAGTAAATATGTTAAAACTATACCTCTAATACCAATTTTTCACAAACCATCTCAAATACTATGGTACCCTAATACCTGAGAAGGCTCTAACATATCCTAAAGGGTGTTCCCGATCCCCATAGAAAAGATACTATCACCTGGTGTCATACGTGATCAAGAGGGAACTAATTTTCCACAAAACTAAAGGACGATAAAAGATAAAATTCAGTATTTTCAACACTCCAAAAAGGATAATTACCAGAAACAAAAAGGTAAAATAATACCCAAAAAGATAGATAAACATCCTAGAGGAAACTACAATGTCAACTAGACAAAATTCTAAAAACCTTATGCAACAAGTGGACAACATATCCACCGATCACCATCACAACTCCATGGTTAAAAGGATCAAAAAAATACACCACCTCTAAGTGGAAATTTCCCTTTACTCAGACCTAGAAAAGATAATCTATAAAAACCCAAAAGAAAAGGTAGGCTATGAACTGTAAATCCCAATACTTTCTTACCAAGTGTTCTATAATCAATACAATAATAATTTACTATTCATGTTATCCCTTCAAATAAAATAAGGCATGGAATTAAATTTTCATATTTTAAACCAAAACATGCTTTCATTTAAATAAATGGAATATATATGAAAAACAATAAAATAGGATTAAATGAAGAATTTATTTAAAACAATTTATATAAATCAGTTGGTGTGAATAAAACATTCTATTAAATCAATGTCATGTATATCAAATCAAATAACTCATAACACCATGGTCAAATTCCCAAAAGTTTGGTAGATACTAGATATAGGATCATCAATGATCATATCTTATAAATAGTGTGTATAAATAATCAAAACCCTAATAGGGGAACCTATTATGGGAAATAAATCTACACCCCAATAGGGGAACTCATCATGAGTGTCCTGAGTGAACTTGGTTTAGGTATTGTTGTCATCATAAATCTAGTTCTAGGGGATCAAGATCCTAGAATAATTTTCCCCACCCACCTACTAACTATCCAGTGTCCCATGTTCCTTGATCAATCAATCAATCAATTAATAAAATTGGAAATCAATCATTTTAAAACATTTTAAAATACAATTTCTCAATTTCAATTTTCAACAAGCCTTTATCTTTTCAAAACCAAATCGTAGGTTTAATTATTTTTTCCCATTTAAAATCACGTTTCAATTTAATCCATTTTCTCATGATCAATATCAAATAATTTCATCAAAACAATTTCAAAATTAAGACATCATTTTTCACAAATTCACCCCACAATTTCAATTCTATTGAAATTGGGGTTTTTCTCAATTTCCATACCCATTTCAAATTAAATATCAAATCAACACAATTCCATGTTTTAAAATCAATTAAAAACTAATTTCAATTTAATAAATTAATTCAATGCTTCAATTGTAGGTAAAAGAATTATGGAACCACCTACCTTTAAATCAAAGATCCATAAATCAACACCCGCAATGGGACTTTTCAATGAAGAACGAAGGCATGGAAGATCTAGGAACACAACCTAGAATCAAAATTAAATAAAAAGGAGTTTATACTCATCGATTACACTATTATATATTAGAATCTATGGAGGAGATAAAGAGAAATCGTAATAAAATGCATGAGAGGATATTAACTTACCTAGAGGAGATCGAATGAGCTCAACACTACTTCAATCTACCAAGAATGTTTGGGCTAATGTATAATATTTTACTACATAGGGGAAGTATTGGTTATACTTAGGTTTATTTCACATTATTAAAGTAGGTTTTGGCACTAGAAAATTTATTTTGAGCATTATAATCACCAAGGGGTGATTTTCTTGGTGTTGATAAACTAAGAGGATGTTAGTATAGATTATTTGAGACTTATGAAAGGATTCGTCTTGAAATATAGGTATATTTTATAGATTCATATTGTTAGGTCTAGTGATTCATGGTTAGAAAATAGATTATAAACTAAGGAATTTAGTGTTATTGAGGGATTTTGGTTTTTAGCAATGGGATATAGTCTGAATGATATAATTGAATGAAGTAAGTTAGGATTTGATGCACTGAGGTGGTGTCCTCTAGTAGATAACTAGTTTTCAATTTGTTACTAGTTGATACCTAGTACTTGGTCTATATTCTTCCATAAATTATTTTTATTTCATACTAACTTTATTATATATAGTATGCTCATGAAGCATAGTTTTTATTAAGGGAATGCATATGTTAGGCCTTTTATGTGATTTTGATATACATCCCATGATGAATATTCATGTCTTGTTAGTAGGAACATGGTTTATTTCCTAGGTAAAATGATATGTTATGATCTTACCATTATTTAGATTCACATACCTTCCTCAAAAATTCATGTCATGTTAGTATAGACAGGGTTTCTTTCTCAAAGTAAGAGATACATTTATCCCTTCACATTATTTAGATTCACTTATAGTCTTTATGGATGAATGTAACAATTGTATGGACATAGATTACTTCCTAAGGGAAGGGATAGATTATTCCCTTACCATTATTCAGATCTACAATTCAATCCTGAGGAAAGGGATATGTTACTCCCTTCCTATGCTCTAGATCCTAATATATTCTTAGTTAATGTCTTGGAGAACATGGTGCACCATGATATGAGTATGTTTCTATAATGAATCAAATCTCCAGAATTGGGTGAAGTATATGGGTTCATGTGTCATGGTGTACTAGTTAGCACACAATGATCTGATATGATATTTTTTTATATAGATTATTATAGATATATTTACTTTCTTACACATATGCTTGGTTTATTGTGGCATATATTAGGGGTCACATTGGTAATTTCCTATTAATTTTATGCTCACACCCTACATGTACACTTTGGTGGGCATGAAAACTTTTTTTATGATAAATGATAGGTAAAAGATTGTACAGGTGATCAATCTGAATTAGTTTGATGGGTTTTATAGATAAGACCAAGGGGGACTTGGGTTTTGGGTTTTTATAGCCCCATTGGGTATATTATATCTTTTTTAATTTTTATACATGATCATCCTAGATGGATTTCCCTTTTAATATATGTATTCATGATCATAATTGGTTCTTTTTATTATATAATTTTGATATATATTTTATTATATGGTTAAATTTTATCTATAGTTTTATTTTTGCACTCTAGTTTCTATTATTGATGAATATTCTGTTATTATTGAAATTTTTATTGTTATACTAAGAGTATAGTCTCTCCAATGTTGTTCATAGACACTAACCACTAGTAAATAACCTCTTTCATGTGATTAAATTCACTTAAGTTCATGGTATGGTTTGTGTTTTGGATTAATTTATCATATAGAGTCCAAAACCTAATTTTACAAATTAATAAAGAATTACCATGTCTTTTTATTTAAAACCCCACCCAACCTTACATTCCTCTTCACCAAAAACCATTGGAGCATGAATTTAATCTACCCTTCCCTCTATAGATCCCTCATCGTGCCCCCAAGATCTTAATAAACCCCTCCCAAGCTTTAAGAAGCACCCTATCAAGGTAAGGGATCATCTCCTTGTCCTTTTTATTCAAGAACCTTCTTCATATTAGGAATTTTAATTACCAATTATTCATGTTGGTATATTATATTACACATTCCTCATACATTCCTTATGTTTTAAAAGTTATTAGAGACCCCTTTCACTTTCATTAATCCCTTCCATGAATCTTTATGTTTTGTCATTAAGTTGTATAAATTATCCTTCAATTTTTCATGCCAAAATTATGTAGTGATTACCCATCCCCACTTCCACTCAATGATATTCACATAGATGTACCTATACTTAATTTTTTTGGGACTTACATGTATATATATCACCCTTCTTAATCATGGTATTAAAATTTATGAAATATGTTCTTATGTTATATGATATGTGTGGCACACTTATGTATGTACATGATATGAATGTGATGGGTGGTCCTGAAATTATATAGCCCTCCAATGCATTGGGTAATTTATTTTGTCTCATGAGATGTTATGTATGGGATTATGGAGTAAACCTAATATATTATGTTACTTTTTTCACCATGTTAATTTGTCTTGGTAGTTAGCCTTGACTTATGCTTATGTTGTCATGTTTTATATTGTTTCCATATTCCCATGTTTCCTTAATTATGTCATCTTATATCATGCTTTGATGATAAATTTTATGATTATCACCTCTATTATGTTAACTTTATATGAAAATTGAATCACATTTATTACTTAATTCATTTCATTTCTTTATTACTCCCTTACTGGGCTTTATATCTCACCCCTTTCTTATGTAGGTCCCTAGGTTATCCTGTGTAGTTTTAAAAGTTCAAGGAAATTTAAGATCATGTTATGGATTTGTAGTTTAAATCATTTTATTTCAGTTTCAAGTTGTTATGATATGAATCAAGTTACCTAAATACACTAAGACTTGTAATCTTTTGGGTTTATATTAATTGTATCTTTATGCAATAAATCTTGAAATAAATTGTATTAATGATATGTATTTTCATAGTTGGTATTATAGGAAAATTATTGTTATTTTTGGGGATTATGATTATAAAACTCTATTGAAAATATTAGGGATAATACTAAACATAGTAAAACATCCCTACATTTTGGTAAATTATAGAGTGGGTGGTTTTTAAGAAAATACATCCATTCTTGGATACTATAAGTATATTTGGATCTAGAACAGTTATATCTATGGGTAATAACCCCAAAAAGGGTGAGTTAGTATTGAATCAATTATCACATGATTCACAAAAAAGTGGTATTTATACACACCTGGTTTTACACACCCATGGTATATGCTTTGGTAAATTTTAAATCTCGTTATGAACCATTATTAAAGGGAACAAAAATACCCAAAAGATTTTATGTTAGGAAATAGATCATGAATAACTTAGATTGAAACCTATAAATTAATAGGATATGAAATATGTGTTATTTATAAGTTATCCATTTACTTTTTATAAGTTTCCCTTTTATTTGTTTATTAGTTTAAAAAATTTCATCCTTATTGTTTCCCTTTATTCTAGTAAACGGATGTAAATAGGAGGAACTGATTCAACAACTATTGTTATGAGAAATGTTTTTATTACCCAAACAATATACCTAATATAATGGGGATAAAGTGAGACATGTTATGATTATAAAAAACCATATATCACAATTTATGATCAACAATTGGTATATATTTATGTCTTCAAACTGATCAAATAAGAGGAGGAAAACATCTCATGGAAGTTCTTGTGAGAAAAATCATAAAGGAAAGATGATTCCATTTCATACATGTAAGAAATGTGGAAATAGGCACCAAGTTAAATGTTAAAAATGAACTAGAATATGTTTTGGGTGTGGAAAATAGGGCATAAAGTAGTTAATTTTCATGGAAAAATGAAGAATTTAGATAACATTATGGAAGAAAATAAATTTAAATCAAATGTACTGTTAATATTTTAATTTATTAAATGTGGGGAACTTGAACATTATTCAGGAGAATTATCTATTCCAAGGGCTAATAAGGATGATGAGAACCAAAAATCTCAAATCCCAAGGGAAAAAAGGATGGTCATATGTTAAGATGGATTGTGATGTTTAAATCATGCATAACCTCTACTCCAGAGTTGTGTATGTATTATTATATTTCAATTAATGACACACTATAATATTTTTAAAGTTCATCAATTAACAACTAAAAATTATTTGATATCATTAGGAAAAACTTGTGATTATTTTATCACAATTTGATGTTTGTGGGTGTTCCTTCTGGAAATGAGGATGACCTTGTTTGTTTTAAGGTTCAAACTTTCCAATCGGTTTCTAACAGGTTTATTCGTAGAACCAAAAACATCCAATGATTCTATATCCATTTGGACCTACTTTCCAAAGGTAGGTTCTCATTATTTGTGGACTGACGAGGCTTAAGAATTTGTATTAGTCTAGAGGATGGGAGTTCAGACTCATCACACCTTTTTGGGGGAATTATTGTCTACTCTGGGACTCACTTATAGATGTAAGTTATGTTCATAAATACTTATTAATTTACCAATCATAAAAATGAGTTTTTCCTTTAGATATTGCAATCAATTATTGATATGTAGGGAATTTATAGATTCTTTTATATGTATTTTAGGTTCTTCATCAATAGAGAATCATCCATATTAATTAGAGATTCTTAGTCAATGGTATCCTTCCATACATTATATATAAATCTCTTGGTCATTATGATGACCATACTGGTTTTAAATCTACTCAGTGAGGCACTTGAAGTTTATTTTCATTCAGAAATATAAGATTATTTTAGAGTTGGGATCGTACCCATAGATGGGCTACCTACAAATCCTTATTAAAAAGAAAGGAATTAGAACCCACGTAGTTCTATAAGAAGGATGTATTTTAATGTCATATGAGACGAAAAATAATTAATGAAATATGGGCTTGAACCTAAGAAAGGCTTCCTACGTACTCTACTTTTAATGCAGAGATCAAAGTCCACATAGTTAGGGTGAAGAAGTATGAGTTTTATGCATGATTAATGTCCCAAAGAGAGATGTCGTAATTGATTTTACACTCTAAGCCCACGTAAGTCATGCTCGGTGTGAGAAACAAGAGGTATCAGTAAATCTGACCATTGTGCCATGAAATATGCAGTCATAAGAAATGATGTGGGGCTTATGTATGTATGACAGCCCGAGTAAATGAAGATCAGGACTTAGTTCAAGAAAGAAGCCCAGGAGCAGGGTCCATAAAGGTATTTGTACTTTATGGAGATTTGGAATTTTAACTCGGGAATTACTCCTGAAAAGGAATCCCATATTAAGAGGGACTTATGATTGAGTTTTATTCCTGATAAAGAAGCCCAAATCAAAATAAAATAAGGTTGGGACTTACTCCTGAGAATGAGTCCCAATTAAAGGGAACTTATAACATGGGGTTTAATCCTGAGAAGGAGGCCCAAAGTTAAAGGAAATTATGATTTGGACTTACTCCTGAGAAGGATGCCCATATTAAGAGGACATGTAATTTGGGGCTTACTTCTGAGAAGGAGGCCCAATGAATTCCTCTCAGATAAGGAATCCAACAAAGGAAATATTCCACAAATGGCTTTGAATAGGGTTTTTAAGTCTATCTTTGAATAGGAGAGGTGGATTTAAGGAAAGGAGGTGACTAGGAAGGAGGCACGCAACTATTGTTCTGGCGCGCAAGTCCTGGTCGCGCGAGTATACTTGCGCAACATGAGTCACCTTGGGCGACGAAGAATCCATAAGGTAATACTTGGGTGACTTTGAACTCAAGCCCTTAGTATCATCCCCAGAGGTTTCCAGAAGAGTGATGCGCAAGTTCCCTTGAGAGGGAAAGGCGGTGCGCAAGTGTCTTCACTTCCCTTAAGGGATGGAAATTTAGGCGCACAAGTATTGATGAGTTCTAATACTTAGGACTTATCCTTCCTCTTTAGAGCTTCCATTCTAGGTAAAGAATTACCTTAGAAGTGTTCGGAATACGTCAGAAAAAGACTTGGGTGATCAGAGCTTGAATCTTAGTTTTGGAAAATTTGTCCACAAAATGGGGGGCCCACAGGGGCTATTTATAGGCCACTGAACACCTTAGGTGAAAAAAAAAGTAATAGGGTGCACAAGTAACTTACGCGACCCAAATGTGGCATGCAAGTGACTTGCGTGACCAAAAGGAAACTTGCACGACCCATTCTTAAAGGTTTCCTTGTTCATGCCTTTGTCAATTTTTTATGTTCTTCAAAGGATGACTCTCTTTCTGCTTAAGGTATTCCCATTTTCCATTCATTATACTTTGTGATGGAAATGAGCGTCAACAAAATTCCCCCCTCATAGTTGGATCTGAAAAAGGAAAGAGGATTTGACTCTGAGGAAAATGAGAAACAAGGGTTCGGTGGTGCGCAAGTGGTAGGCGCACAGGTTCCAGCACACAGGGTTGCGAGATCGCCTATATATATGGGTGTTACTTTGCGCTTCTCATCCTGCCTTCTGAGTTTTTGAGCTCTCGTCATGCAAGTGTCTGCATCTTCTTCAGTCACTCGCTTTTTTCCTGTGTTGCGCTTCTCCAGTAATATTTTGACTTGCGCGACAGCACTTGCGCGACCACACTTGCACGACCACACTTGCACGACCACACTTGTGTGGCCACACTTGCGCGACCACACTTGTGCAACCACACTTGCGCGACTTAATTCCTTATCCATTTTTTTGTTTTCTTCGCAAGTATTTCATAAAAAACAAACTTATTTAAAAGTTAACTGTTAGATCTTTGTGTAGATTCAATAGCTCCCAAAAGAATTGGATCGGCTAATGAGTTGGCTAGCAATAGAATTGATGATATGATGAACATCGTTGTTCATTAATATTATGATATTTGCGACAGTACTCTCCCAGATTTAGACAAGTACTTGAAGAAATATCATGTCAATTTCCCACAGAGTATTTACTTACCTTTATATGGTCATGGTCATCTACAAGGAGTCAACATTCCATATACAAAGAACTATATTCCTCATTCCTGGTTTCATACTTACACCAATTTCGCTTTAGCAAATGTCTCATTTCCAGGATCGTTTGTTAATACTGAAACAGTGGAGAAGGAATACATAATGCATCATAGCCCATGTACTCCATATCTGAAACCGCATAAGCCTGAGCTACAGCCGCATTTCTATCCCTCCATTTTCCAAAATTCTCAAATGGATCAATCCAAGGGATGGAAAAAGAGTTGGGATTTTCATCCCGGATGAGGTGTGAAGCCGAATTGGATGTGGGGATATTGGGTAAGACAAACCTATGCAGAGTTTTTCGAGGATCTGAAAGGAGCTGCAATATATGAAGCCATCTGGGCTGGGCAAACATATGTCTACAGGAATGATAATTTTGTGTCGAAGCTAATCAGCCGCTGGACCCTAAAAACCAATTATTTCCATCTGACTCATGGAGAAGTATGCATCAGCTTGTGGGATGTCTATAAGATCTTGGGGGCTCCAATTTTGGGTGATATGTATGATGAATTCATTCCCCCCAAGGTGACCTGGAATGATTTAGATAAGACTCCGTCTTTGGATTGAGAGTTATTGAAAATTTTCCACAAGATCAAGAATTCAAAGTCCACCAAAACTCATTCTAGAAAGGATATTCATCCATAGAAGTGGATGGATATGTTTCTTATCAAGAAGAAGGAGAAGGGGCCCACCTATACTCGTCTGACCAGCAGCCCCAGAATAGAGAAGAGGGGTGCTCTTGGAACATTCTGGCCAACTCTAGAAGCGGGAGAGTTTGAAAAGTGGGGGTATGAAGTGGACCAAAGAATCCCAGAGAAGACCCATCTGGCGGGATTTTTAGCTTTGTGGATCAGTGTTTATCTTCTACCAGTTAGGGATTCAAAGGGAGACGTCAGGCCAGGGACCTTCATTGTTGCAGCCAAGTTGGCTGAGAGGAAAATGGTTGGGTTGACCATCCTAATTTTGGCGAAGATTCACAGGAGATTACTCCATGTATATATGGGTAAGTCTCCTTTGAGAATAGTGGGACCATTATAAGTTTTGTGGGGATGGATCGTCACTCACTTCAAGACTTATGTTGTACAGAGAGGAGTACAGGTTCCTAGAAGTTCTTTTAGGCCATCGGTGCAGGCATTTTCTTAAATTTCTCCATTGTCCCTCAATCCTTATGATCTGAAGGTGAGGATGAGCATGTTCAAGGAATTTCATTTCTTTCCTTATGGAAACCCACCAACCGGGTGGTTTTTTGATGATGGAACAGCTAGCCTGGAATTTCGGTCATATATGCTAGCTTGTAGAGATGGTGTATTGGCCACCAGAATTGACGGAGAGATTATATGTGAGGCCTATGATCCATATATATTTGCACACCAGTTCAAATGTCTGCATTAGATTGTTGTATCCCCTCCTATGCATGTCAGGTCAGAGAAACATCCAATGGTTTCCCGACAACTATAGTTGCTGACAGCTATGGAGAAGACCGGGGCAGTGTTTGATCTACTAGTTGTTGGAGTGGCGAGTCAATTGAAGACATGGTATGCAGAGAACTAGGTAGAATCATACCCTGAAGGGGTACTGAATCATCTGGTTCCTTGGGTGGGGAAAAAAAGAGAAATCTCAGGAAAGAAACCCTTCATATGGAAGGTGACTCTTCCTCACCCAGAGTTGATTCACCAGTTTCCTCACCCGGAGCTGATTCTCCGAATTCCCAGGATGGGGATGATGAGGCACGACATGCTTCAAAGTGGCCTCGTTCCAGATATAATCCTCCTATCAGAGTCAAGATACCTACTCCATCAACTCCTGGTGAGTTATATCATTGATTCAATTTAGTCTTAATTATTTTATAGAGCAACATGTTTCATTCTATTATCCTTTATTTGTGATTGCAAGAGCTGGGAAGAAGTTGAAGTCCCAAATTGTAGGACCCTCCTCATGGCCTTCTAGTGAAAATGCTGAATATTTACGACCAGATGCTGTCCAGACATGGAGAAGTCTATATTGTGATGCTGAAACCTCCTGGATGGACTTATGCGAAGGGTTACATATCCCTAGAGTGGGGAATCTCCGGGCTTCTACTGATATCCACTTTGAGGATAACCCCGATTATGTGCGGGCTTACATCAGAGAGCTGGAGATGCTCATATATTCCGCTGATGATTCCATTCATATTACCAAGAGGGTGAAGGAAATGATGAATCATGGCACCACTGAGGGGATTGGTGCTTCAGTAGATGAGGAGTGTCACGATTACGTGGCTCCTGAAGATGTAAGTTTCTTTCCTTATTTGATTTACAAATTGATTTCAGTCAAAGATTTGTTACTCAAGGAAATTACTTTCTTTATCCTACATCTTGTTAAGAAAGGAACTACTAAGGTTCCTTCACTATAGTACAGCCCTGGTGGCACCGCTCTTGGATCCGCTGAATCTCCTTGTGAGCCGGGCGAGGTGTCTCCAGGCCGCCAAGCCATGGACGAGGAGTTAGAAAGGTATTTTCACTCTCCAATACCTGTATTTGGAGGTGACGATGTCAACACACCCAAAAATTCAAATAATCAAAGGCATTGAAGGAATAATTCCATAGATAAATGCTTCATTAGTAGTGGTAAGTCCTTCATATAGTCATGAATCCTAACTCATGAAAATATTGCTCATACTTATTGGGATTACAGGGGCTTATTCAATTTCTCCTTTGAGGGAGAGTACTGACCCTCCTCTGAGGACAATAGAGGGTGCTGGTGAACAGTCGCAAATTTATGCTGACTTGGCTGCTCCTGAAGAAATAGTGAGAGAAGAAGATCCATCATTTGTTCCCAGTACTACTCCATTTGTTGAACATTTGGCAGCCGCTGCAACTGACTCCATAATTTTCTTTGAGGAAGCTGTCTGGAGTCAGAGGTCGCAGGAGGAATGTCACCAAGAAGAAATATCAAATGCTCCCACTGGTGAGAATAACCAGGAATTTGAGATATCACTGGATGAAATGATGAAACTTGGTGCATCTTTTGAAGAAATTTTAGATCATGTTAAATTACCATGTAATTTAGAAGATTTCAAACATGAGTGTTATCCTTCATCCTGTTAAAAATTTATTATTACATATCTAACCATGATTGGTTTAAATGTGCAGTTCCATCTGAGAAAGCTGCTGATCTGTCGATTCCTGAAGGGGGTAGAGACAACCCTATCATTACAGAGATGCTAGCTCAAGTGAATCTTAACCCGGTCGAGCTTCCTGAACATCTTGTTGAAGCTAGGAAATATAGGGAGGAGACTTCTCATGCTGCTGATCTACCGTTGGGTAAGAGATGATAATATTTTTGGTTGTACTTAAATTGTAAAATAGCTAAACAACTTTTTTTATCCTTTGGAACTAACCAAATCTTTCAATTGACTATGCAGGGCCGTCAATTTCAGTGGATAAATTCGGAGGTGAAGCCTCAGCCTCAGCCCCAACGGGAGTAGAAAGTTAAGTACCAAGGGTCAGGGGGGAAGGAGCAGAACAGGGCACTTCTTTAAGGGCATTAATGTCATACTATATCCCCCCTTGTGATAGTGATATTTAGTCAGACCCAGAGGTATAGAAGGCGCTCCAATTCTCATGTCACAAGGCATGGAAGAATATATGGAAGATCATATATGAAGTGCCTCTTGAAGAGCTGTCTTCAAAGATCCCACGACTGTCATCCTTTTTCGTCATGTTAGGACTTGGTGGTTTTGTATATCAAGATATCCATGTCGTGGTGAAACAAGTCATCTTAAGGAGGGAGTAGGAGCAAAAGTACCATCAAGATCTGACCAGAGTGAGGTTGTTGACCAATATTGGAAAATTCAAGGCTGCAGTGTCCCAAGCTGAGGCCGATCATGCTGCAAAGTTGAAGTAGCTAAATCATAAGATTAAGGAGAAAGTTGTCCAGCAGATGCACCTTCAGCAACAGTTAGATTTCGTTACTGGGAAACTTGACCATCTTAACAATTCACTGGAAGGAGTCCAAACAAATGGTATGAAAGCCATTGCAGATGCCAAGAAAGCACTCCATCAAGATGAAAAGAGTGAAGTTGGTCGAGTGAATGAACTTCAAGTGGCTACTAATGAATCTTGGGATGTCGTAAATCAAATAAAGAGTTATGTTGAAAGCCTCTTGTAATTCTTTAAAAAGAGAAGATAATCCAATCTATGGATGTTCTTCTAATTTTGTGCATCAATGAGAAAAAAAACATTTCATCTTCAATCCTTTGTATCTGCTTTCTCTTGATAATTACTTGTATATATTTTTTACCTAAGCCAATGGACCTAGTAAAAGCATAGTTTGATTTTTTATAGGATTATACAAACAACCCCAAAAACTTTGCATATTTTATTGCTCAATATTTCCTAAAGCATACAATATGTACGTTTAGCGAGCTGGGAATCGATTTTTATTCAGAGTTCATTTTACAAGTTCTCAATTTAATGAGTTCCCTATATTTTGTTGGCAGTTTAAATTCATGAATGTCGAACATAAAAAGGATAATGTTTAAGGTCGAATAGCTTTGACCAGATGGATTAAAATTGACTCAATTCCTTGAAAATTTGTTTGAAAACATATTACCACATTCAAGTATGGGGGAAAACATGTAAACTATGACTTAAGAAATTTCGAATCTGAGGGATGATATGAAAAAAAGGTCTAAAAGGCATTAGAGGAAGTATTTCCTAAGAGTGAATTTACCACTATTTAACAAACCCATTAGGGGGTTGAATTATACAGGGCCACTTACGGGCATTGGCTGCATAGTCATATAATAGAATCTTTTGGCTGACAGGTCTGTTATGTAGACTACTTATGCAAGTCCACCTAGGGGCATGTGCTATATAGTCAGACAAAACTAATGATTGTTCTGATTTGAACAAAAGGTGAAACTACACGACGGTGGGCAATACTAATGATTGTTTCATCCTGGTTTGGATCTTCCAGGGTTGTGGCTACATTAGCCAGTGCATCATCTTGGGCATTTTGTGATCGCGGGATATAAGAAAATGTCGGTTCTGAGGGAAATTCCGTCATTAAATCTCTGACGTAATCACACAAAGGTATTAACTCTTCTTTTCTAATGGCATAATCCCCATTGATTTGTTTGATTACCAAATCTGAATCACCTTTTACCCTCAAGTGATTCACCTATGCCTGAAGCACCAATTCCAAGACTGCGATGAGAGCTTGATATTCTTCTTCACTATTTATACCGCCTTCCAACAATAATAAGGAATACGGTAGAACTGCCTTTTCTGGGGAAATAAGAATAATTCCTAACCCAAATTTTTTGAATTTAGGATCTTCCATTTTCTTCCCTGTTAGACTTATGGAGGCACCATCAAAGTAAATTTCCCATGTTTGAGGATTATATTGAATAGAGAAGACTTACTCATCAGGAAGTTAAATATTTAAAGATGTATCTTCTATAGGTGGGTGTTCATCAAGGAAATTGGCCAGAGATTGGCCCTTTATTGCCTTTTGAGACACATACTAGATATCAAACTACTGAAAAATAACTTCCCACCTTTCCAGACGTCCTGTAAGCATTGGATAACTAAGGATAAATTTGAGCGGGTTATTGCGAGATACCAATTGAACCTCGTGATGTTGCAGGTAGTGTCTCGATTTCTGAACTAAAAATATTAATGCCAAGAAACACTTTTCAATACTTGAATATCAAGTTTTTCCTAAAGCATAGTCCGACTAAGATAGTAAAGGTTGTTTTCATTCCCAACATCATTCTTTTGGGCAAGGAAGGCGCCCAATGAATGCTCTAAATCTGTCACATAGAGAATAAGCGGTCTTCCTTAAATGGGTGGAATTAATACCGGTGGAATCAAGAGATATCTCTTGAGAATATCGAATGATTATTGAAATTCTTCAGTCCACTGGTAGGTGACTCCCTTCTTCATTAATTTGGTGAAGAGTAAACACTTGCCTTCCAAATTGGCAATGAAACGCCGAATATAGGCCAAGTGTCCTTGAATTCCTCTTAATTATTTCAAATTTTTAGGAGGTGACATACCAAGGATTGATTTTTTCTTCTCAGTATCAACTTCAATACCATGATGGCATACAACAAAGCTGATAAATTTTCCTGAGGTTACCCCAAAATCACATTTTAAGGGGTTCATCTTCATATTGTGTTGTCGAATTTTGTTGAATATGATTTCCAGATCGGACAAGTGATCAGAACGTTGACTGTATTTAACCACCAAATCATCCACATAACATTCAACAAATTTCCCTAAAAAGGGTTTGAAGATATGGTACATGGCACGTTGATACGTTGCACCTGCATTCTTTAGGCCAAAGGGAATTACTCGATAGCAAAACATACATTGAGCGGATCTGAAAGATGTAGAATCCTCATCCTCTGGGGCCATTTGTATTTGATTGTACCCAGAATATCCATCCATGAAATAAAGAGCTTCATATCCAGATGTTGCATCAATTAAGAGTTCTGTGATCGGAACTGGAAAATCATCCTTGGGAAAATGCCGATTAAGATCTCTGAAGTGAATACAAACTCTAATTTGTCCATTCTTCTTTTTCATAGGGACAATATTAGCCAGCCATTTGGGATATTGAACTTCTCTGATAAAGTTAGCCTTGATAAGCGCATCCACTTCATCTTCAATTTTAGAGGCATAAGTTGGGTGTGTTCTTCTTGCGGCTTGCTTGAATCCTCAATGTTCTTCTGAAAAACCCAAATGATGAGTGGAAACATCAGGATTAAGACCTGTAATTTCTATATAATTCCAAGAAAAAACATCTCGATTTTGCTTTAAAAATGAAGTATACATTTCTTGCTCTTCAAGAGTCATGGCCGTACTAATTAAAGTGGGGTGTGGGTCTTCTTTTGTACCTAGATTTATTTCTCTGAGTTCATCCACAGTGGTAGAGATACCCTCTTCAAATTTTGGAGGAGCATCCCTGAGATCTTCCTATTATTCTTTAATATGTGTTACTTCTTTTGTTTCTACTTGCATAGTAGATGATGAAGCAAAATTTTCATGATCAGGGGGAAGTTAAAATTTGAACATCTTGAAGAAGAGACTACCATTTCTGACCCTATTGATGATGAAGGGTCATCATCGTTCTCCTCTGACATTGCTATAACTTCTTCTGGCATGGTTAATGAAGTACATATTTTCTAGATTTCAGTGGATGAAATGAAGACATCTCCATTTAATCTTTCATCATTTCTTGGACAATCAACAATTTCTACCATGTTGTCTGGCTTGGTTGTCGTAATTAACATTATGTAATTTTCCATAAGAGTGTTTGGATTTGGGTCTATCCTGTCAATTTGACTGATAGGTAACACATAATTTTTACTCACATGTATGAATGGGTTTACTGGAATATTTTCCAAACCATTTGGAGCATTAATTTTGATAACCTCCTTTGTTGTGGATTTCTCTTTTCCCTCCATGTGATAGAATTCTGCCTTAATGTATTGAGATTCAAATGTTTTAAATGGGGCTTTATCACCATACAATGTCCCAATTTGACCATTGAAAAAATATTTGAGACATTGATGGTATGATGAAGGTATAGCCGCATGTTGATGTAGCCAAGGTCTTCCAAGAAAAATTTTGAAGGTTGTGTCATGATGAACCATGAAATCTGAATTACACACAAGGTCTCCAAACTGAGTTCTGAGTGTAATCTCGCCTAGAATTTCTTGTTCATTTTTATCATATCCTTGCAACATCAAAGTAGAAGGAGATAAATTAGATTTGGTGAGGCCCAATCGAAAAAGTGTATGAATAGGGATGAGTTTGACTCTTGAACCATTATCAATAAAAGCTCGTCAGATATCTACATCATTGACCTTGAAAGATAAATGCAAAGGTCTAATATGTCCATGTACAACATCATCTTCATCTTCATATGTAAAATATATCACTACATGGAATTCTTTAGGATCATTCTCTATATGGTAAACCTCAGCCACAACAATTTCAGTTTTGAATTCCTGAGGACTTGACAAAGCCTCAATAAGCGACTCCCGAAGATCTTTTGATAGATTCAAGACATCCAGAATTGATAACTTGGATGGTACTTGGGCCAAATTTTTTAAGACATAAAACTTTTGGTCCAAAGTTCTACGTTTCCCAATAGGAAACTATGGTTTTGCAGGTGCCTTAGAAGTTGATGCTTTGGAAGTAGATGCATCTCGTATCGGGGTAGGAGTTCGACATACTCCTAGCTTTGGCAGATTAGACTAAATAGGTCTATTTATTTACTAAGAGGAAGAAGGTGTAACCTCTAACCGATATTCCAAAATAACTATGTCAGGACTGAATCTATCATGTGTGGAAGAAATTTATTGTTCCTATTGAGCTCATTTAAAGGCTTTTCCATGAGTTTCTTCCACATATACAGTTCTAGAAGGGGTAGGATTGAAATAGTGGCTTCTGGAATATCCACATATTCCCCTGTATCCTAGACCTCTGTCTCTTCCTCTAATTTCTCTATTTGATACAGGGAACTCAGGCTCATCAAGATCAAAACTTTGGCTGGCATACGAATCCGTTAAGTGAATCATGTTAACATAACCAAAGATCAACTCTTCATCTGATGAAGATTCTGCATGATTAGCCAGTTCAGGTTATGCCGTTTGGTGGGGCGATGCCCGTTCTTTTGAAGCAGATGGCATAAAATCTGCCAGAGTCAAAGACAATTTAGGCTTTGACACGATCTCATCTTCTTCTGACTGGTCTTCTTTCTTCGAATTATTCCACCTCTTTGAGGATTTTCCTTCTAATGAAGGGGGTTTTGTTGTGGAATGCATAGCAGAAGACACAATTGGTTGATTCAATTGTGTTCGTAAAATGTCATGAGTTCAGTTGATCTTTTTCCTAACCATCCAATCATCATATTTCGGTGCATTTTTACTTTTGACTTCATGCCACTTGACGTCTTCCTCTGGATTAGTAGTAGTAACACATGCTACCTGGGCTGAAGAACCGTTCAATTTTACCTGTCCAGAGTCCACCCTCTTTTATAGGAGGTCTTTGAAGACAAAACACTCCTGAATGGGATGCCCTAACATCTGATGAAATGGTCAATAGTTGGGGAGTTCTTCAACTCCTTCCTTGTTCGGACTTTTGGGCCTTGGCAACTGAACCATATTTTTTTCTAGAGCTGAGATGAAGTATCCAGGAACTTGTTCATTCCAGAAAGAATAAACTTTGTTCTTAAAATCTTCAAACTATTTCTACCATTGATCTATTTGATCATCTTGACGAGGCGGCCATTTTTTTTGACACTTAGGAGGTGGATCCCTTCGATATGATGAAGGTTTTGAAGTGGAAGAAAGTACAGGTGCTTGTTTAATCGTAATTGTAGCAGTCTCTGCTTTCCCCATTCTACTTCCTAGAACTGATGGAATTACATGAGTTTTATCCTTAGTCTTTGTAAGAGAGTCTTTGATCTACTGAGCGATTGAAGTAAGGTCTCAAAACCCTCCTGTGTTTTTTACAGGGATCAACGGTGTACATAATTCATCACACAAATTTTCCACACAGATTGGCAACAATTATTCTTGAGGGAGTGCTAAACTTAAGGAATATGTTAATCCCTTCCATTGACCAATGAAATCTGAAACTCTTTCATTTTCCCTTTTCTTACAATTGGTAAGATCAAAAATTGTCGTCCTTGGCAACGTTGAGCTAAATTGAAGAAGAAATCTTTGATGGAGATCTTCCCACCCAGTAATTGACCGAGATTGCAAACTTGTATACCAGACAAAAGTAGGCCCTTGTAATGACTGTACAAAACACTTGAGCTTAACCGCTTCTTGTTGTTGAGGATTTCCCATCATAGGATCACAACAAGAAACATAATGTGTTAAGTATTGTTCTGGATCTCCCGAACCATTAAAAATTGGGAATGTGGTATTCGCAAAATTTGATGGGGGAGGGATTACATCAACCCATTCAAGGTAAGATTTCTTTTCAGGTTGAACTTGTGAATATTTTCCTTCCATAGATTCCAACTGAGCTGTTAATGACTCAATGGTAGTTATTAATTTTTGAGAAACAGATGGTTGATCTTGGATCGGAGCAGGTGCAATAACTAGAGTTTGGACGGGTGTGGTGACTGGTACTGCAACTGATGGTAGTACTACCAGTTGTTGTCGTGAATGACCCATAGGATTGGACCTATGAGGGTGTACTTGTAAAGGAGGATATTCTTGATCTATCCCAGTAGCTGCAACAAATTCCCTTGACTGACTAACTCTATCACGCTTAAGAGGAAGACTACCTTGAAGTAGTTCTATATTTAACCTCCTTAACTCCTTCATTTCTTCTTCCTGTTATGTGAACCTTTCCTCTAATGAGAGTGATTGGCCTTCTACAGAGGTAGGTTGGGATGTAACCTGACTTTTACCTTTTTCCTTGGAATGTGCCTTTCTAGAGTATGGAAGGGCATTACCCGAAGGAATATCTTGCCTCTGGGTAGCCCTCTGGCTTTTGGTACGCACACCTTCTTCATTTATTTCTGTGTGTACAGCCTCTTGAATAGAAACTTCTTCATCTGATTCTTCTTAGTGAACCTCATGTTCTGGGGGATTAGTGAAAATGGTATTGATGACATTTATTGATGCATAACACATTGCATCCCTTCTATCGGAATTTCTACGATATTTTATTCTTCCTTGTCCTTGATGAAACATTGCCTTTTGTTTGGTTGATCCCTCATAAACTTCTTGATGAACCGTAATTTGGAGGGAATCTCCTGATAATTCGGCTCTACGTTCCTCTTGTGGATTCTTCCCTAATCGAGAGAAGACTGACTTTCACTAAGGAAGAGATTGAGAATTTGAAAAAGTCTCAGTCTGGTGGATTGGGTCTATTCCTGATGTTACTGCTCAACTCCTCAAATCCTATCTGTTGATTCTGAGGGTTATATTAAAAGATTTCTCAGTCTGGAAAGATGAGGTGGATCTTGAGCTGCTACATCTAAAACTTTCTTAAAAGCTATCCTGATTTTGCGGACTTTAGTCTGAAAATTATTCGGATGCATCATCTGACATCCAGTCAAATCACGTGGCTCAGATGACCGTTGGATTATTTCTAACACTTCTGTCACCTAATGGTGTGAATGCTCTAAACAAGAAGCTTGTTCGATATTCTCATTTGCTTTATGAAAGAGTAATTCGACAACTTGTTCTTTATATGCCTAACTTTGGGAAGAACTAGTTGAGGTCTTTTCTTGGGAAAGCATTTTATTATGCACAAAACCAGCTAGATGTGGCCATCCATGGGAAATAAAATTGCATGAGACCACCTTTTGTGGGATTTTTTTACTAGAGAGTACAGTGAAATGCAGTGCTCCATGAACACCCCATCCCCTGATATGAATACTAGATGGGGAATTGGTAATTAACTGGCGCAACCTTTTTAACACCCCAAGGCATGAACGTTGAAGGGCTCTCTGCTACTTTTCAACCTTTGGATGTCGGGAAATTGAGAGAGATTCCAAATAAATTTGGCGTTGTAACCCTTCTATTATCTTGACATGATTTTCATATTCATCATAAGATAATATTTTCTATTTTAAGTGACAAAGAGTTTTCCACATGTTGAGACAAACATCATGAATATAATCTTCAGTCAACATTTCTGGAATATCATACTGAGAGCCATCCAAAGGCCAAAACATGACTGGTAATTCACCTTTCTCCAATTGTTTTCTCATATTCAGCACTTCCTCCTTATCATTTAATGAAGATTCTTCTACCTGATTGGACCAAAGCTGGTGCTTCTTTGTTACTTAATCAGATTCAACAAGATTGGTAGAGAATTCATTTGTCAAATTAGAAGATGAATGACCCAGGGGTGGTTCGGAGAATGACCTACACCCCAGGCTATCTTCTAATTGAGAAATTATTTCACGCACTAGCGGTAAGGAACCAGACATGACTGGCTTCGCATTTGCAAGTGCCTCAAGATAAGAGGGATTTCTCTTTACCACATTGTCCATTGAAGAATTTTCCAGGCAATGCGAATTACTACTGTGGAGAGGACTTTTGCAGCTAAATTCATCATCATGGGGAGGATCACCATGGTGGGTTATAGTAAAAGATGAAACCTCTTTCTCCTTAGTTTTCTGGCCACACAGAGGGTTATTGTGGCTCTCATCTGAGTATGATACTTTGAGATTGACCTAATTGTCATGAACCAGGACTTCATGAGGAAATGTCTGATGAAGACCTTCGGAATTATTTTTGTTACTTCAGGAATCTGGAAATGAGAGATTAGAATCTTGAGTTGCAATAGACAATTGTCTGAGAGCATCAAGAACTCCAGCATCGAGAAAGGACTTATTGAAAATTGGCTCTTGATTTCTCGACTGTGCTGGATGGGTATTTTTCTTAGACGCCTTCTTACTCACTTTGGAAAACACTTGTTGACAAAAGTGGTTATTATGGGCAGGTGTATGTGCCTGATCAGGAGAAATGGTTAGGTTAGGATGATTATCTCCATTCAAATCGGGTGTATGTGCCTGGATTAATGGTCCATATGACATGGGGGAGTATGCCCCACAACCCTCCTGGATTGGGACAGAGGTGTGTATATGTTCCGGAGTGATATGTTGATGAGTCACTCCACTGATAGGGATAGATTTATGATTATTTTCCTATGATGCTGTTGAAGTTGTTATAATATTCTGATGGGCATCCAGAATATGGGTAGAGATTTGCTTCTGATCTTTCACCATTGTCAGAATGTGCTTGGTGACTTCAGCTGCCAGAACGGGAATATACGTCCATTCTGTGTCTAGAGTAGGTGTATGTGCCTACTTCTGTCCTCCTTTTCCTGTCAATGAATTCTTAAAGTACTCATATGTAGGGGCAGAAAATTGTGTCTCCCTCCTTCTTGTCATTGAAGCTTTCCAATTGACATCTCCGGGTGCTACCAAACGATATTGTTGGTTAGCCTGATGAATTACAGGTGTATGTGCCTGTTGGTTGTTCTCCACCATATTTAATTGACGAGTTTCTTTGATTGTAGTCAGACGAGCCTGCTGACTAGCTGATGAATTATAAACAGGTGTATATGCCTATCTATAATACTCCACCGGAATTACCTGGGGGGATTGGCGTGTTACTTCCAGACAAGTCTGCTGGGTAGTAAAATCAGGACGGACGGGTGTATATGCCCGTTCATAGTTTTCCATCAAGTTAGCTTGATGGACTTCTCCAGAGGGAGAATAAGTAATAAAATGCTCCCTGTTGTCTGAATTTCACCTCTGGTAGTTCTTATTGTGTGCTCGGGTCTGAGGAACTTGAGCCGAACCCCTAAAGGAAATACCCTCATCATGTTGAGGGTGCACTACCGCACGAGTATGGCAGTGATTATTGATGGGAGCCCTCAGAAAGGACTCATGTCTTCTTGAATTGAGGCCTTGGGTGACCTCTTCATTTACCTCCCTATAATATGGGAGAGACTGGTGATTGCATTTTGGGGATAATGACCTGAAATGGTTGGAGACGGTGGTTGTCACCACCTGCTTCTTGACCACTGGTCGTCGCTGTCCGGACAACCAGGGTGAGTTATTAACTTGGAGGGATTTTCGAGTGGCCTCTAGAGTCAGGATGGTACCGTGTTGATGGTATTCCCTCACCAATTCATTTGAGACCCAGCGTTGAAGACGCTGAGTAGGTTATTTCATCCTTAGAGCGGACGAGGATCCAGTAGGAGTAGCATTCGGGGCATTCACAGGTGTGAACTTTAAAGAATCCATTTCTGTATTGCAGAGAGATCTTGGAAAAGATTTCATGTTTGATATAACATATATAATCAAGATAAGATTGGATAGAATACATCTTTTGGATGAACACATATGTGATTGATTGCTTTGTTGGCCCTCACACTAAGTTAAATAGGGGCCTAACAAATAAGTAAAACATCATTTAACTTGGTTAAGGATTCACGTCAGGTTCACCATTTTTGTTCCTTCTGGAAATGAGGATGACCTTGTTAGTTTTACGGTTCAAAGTTTCCAATCGGTTTCTAATGGGTTTATTCATAGAACTGAAAACATCCAATGATTCTATATCCATTTGGACTTACTTTCCAAAGGTAGGTGCCCATTAGTTGTGGACTGATGAGGCTTAAGAATTTGCATTGGTCGAGAGGATGGGAGTTCAGACTCATCACACATTTTTGGGTGGTATTATTGTCTATTCCGGGACTCTCTTATAGATTTAAGTTATGTTCATGAATCCTTATTAATTTACCAATCATAAAAATGAGTTTTTCCTTTAGATCTTGTAATCAATGATTGATATGTAGGAAATTTAGAGTCTTTTATATGTATTTGAGGTTATTAATCAATAGAGAATCATCCATATGAATTAGAGATTCTTATTCAATGGTATCCTTCCATAAATTATATAGAAATATCTTGGTCATTATGATGACCATACTGGTTTTAAAGCCACTCAGTGAGGCACTTAAGTTTATTTTCATTCAGAAAGACTGGATTATTTCAGAGTTGGGATCGTACCTACAGATGGGCTACCTACATATCCTTATTAAAAAGAAAGGAATCATAACCCACATATTTTGATAAAAATGATATATTTTAATGTCATATGAGAAGAAAAATAATTAATGAAAGATGGGATTGAACCTTAGAAAGGCTTCCTACGTACTCTACTTTTAAAGCAGAGATCAAATTCCACGCAGTATGGGTGAAGAATTATGAGTTTTATGCATGATTAATGGCCCAAAAAGAGATGTCGTAATTACTTTTACACTCTAAGCCCATGTGAGTAATGATCGGTGTGAGAAAAAAGAGGTATTAGTAAATCTGACGATTGTTCCATGAAAGATGTAGTCATAAGAAATGATGTGGGGATTACGTATTTATGATGGCCCAAGTAAATGAAGATCAGGACTTAATTCAGGAAAGAAGCCCAGGAGCAGGGTCTATAAAGGTATTTGTATTTTATGGATATTTGAAATTTTAACTCAGGACTTACTCCTAAAAATCCCAAATTAAGAGGGACTTATGATTGGGTTTTATTCCTGAGAAGGAAGCCCAAATAAAAAGAAAATGAGGTTGGGACTTACTTCTAAGAAGGAGGCCCAATTAAAGTTAACTTATAACCTAGGTCTTAATTCTGAGAAGGAGGCCCAAAGTTAAAGGAAATTATGATTGGGACTTACTCCTGAGAAGGAGGCCGATATTAAGAGGACTTGTAATTTGGGGCTTACTCCTGAGAAGGAGGCCCAATGAATTCCTCTCAGATAAGGAATCCAACAATGGAATCATGCCACAAATGGATTTGAAGAGGGTTTTGAAGGCTATCTTTGAAGAGGAGATGTGGATTTGAGGAAAGGAGGTGACTAGGAAGGAGGTACGCAAGTATTGTTCTGGCGCACAATTCCTGGTCACGCAAGTATACTTGCACGACATGAGTCACCTTGGGCAAAAAATAATCCATAAGGTAATACTTGGGCGACTTTGAACTCAATCCCTCAGTATCATCCCTAGAGGTTTCCAAAAGAGTGTCGTGCAAGTTCCCTTGAGAGAGAAAGGCGGCGCGCAAGTGTCTTCACTTCCCTTAAGGGTTGGACATTTAGGCGTGCAAGTATTGATGAGTTCTAATACTTAGGCCTTATACTTCCTCTTTAAAGCTTCCATTCTAGGTAAAGAATTACCTTAGAAGTGTTCAGAAGATGTCAGATAAAGACTTGGGAAACCAAAGCTTGAATCTGAGTTTTGGAAAATTCATCCCCGAAATGGGGGTCCCACAGGGGCTTTTTATAGGCCACTGAACACCTTGGGCAAAAAAAAGGAATATGGCATGCAAGTGACTTGCGTGACCCAAATGTGGCACGCAAGTGACTTGCGCAACCAAAAGGAAACTTGTGTGACCCATACTTGAAGGTTTCCTTGTTCATGCCTTTGTCAATTTTTGATGTTCATCAAAGGATGAATCTCTTTGTGCTCAAGGTATTCCCCTTTTCCATTCATTAGACTCTGTGATGGAAAGGAGTGTCAATAGTGGGAATGTTCTTCTTGAAAATATTATAATTCTCCCTTTAGTGGAATTAAATGTTATCCTAGTAATGTATTGGTTTTCCTTGTATAGATTCAACAAGAATCATTGGAAGAAGGAATGCATCATCTATACCATGAATCACCCTATAATTCTATAAATTATAAGGAGGATCATATACCTCCTTTTGAATTATCATATCAAGCATGGATATTATTGCCTTATGAGAGAGAGTGTATAGCTAAAATGATTGAGGATGGGGAAAAGATTGTCCTTGATGACATGCCCATTGTGAGAGAATGTGTTCCTTAAATAATTGAATGTACTTCCTCTTAAACTATAGGTTGAGTTATAAATCAAACTTATACTATGATAAAGTAACATTCATAGAGAATGTTATCACCAAAAAATAGATATTTGTGGATCCTTTAAAAATAGAGGAAATTGAAGGATGGCCCAAACCAGCCTCTATAAAAAAATCTAAAGTTTCCTTGGATTATCTGGGTACTATCATCAATTTATGAGAAAATTCTCACAATTACAAAGTAGGATAAAAAATCTAATTGGGAATAGGGTGGAGTTTGTTTGGAATTATGAAAGTGAGGAAAGATTTAAAGAGCTGAAGAAGAGGCTAATCACTACACCTATGCTCACGTTACCCACCTGTGGGGAAGGATTTGTGATCTATAGTGATGCTTCCAAAAAAGGCTTGGGTTGTGTACTCATGCAAGATGAAAAATTGATATCAAAATATTTTGAGTGGTGCCTCTATGTTCTTAGAAAACTTACAAGATATAATAGTATGGAATGAATTGAAATATAATAATACATACACAACTATAGAGTATAGGTTATGTGTGATTCAAAAATCATGATCCATCTTAATATATGACCTTCATTTTTCCCTTATGCTTGGAGATTGTTGGTGCTCATCATCCTTATTATCCATTTGATGTCATGACCTGTCCTCGGGGCCCGTGTCGTGACTACCCCAAGCCCGTCTTCCATAGGCCAGGGGCTGGCGACTAGCACCAAGGCGTAATTCCCGATAAAAAGGGAAGGCATTGCCTTTGTAAAGTAAACAAACACCACAGAGCAAGCAAGTAGTAGAATTATACACTAAGTAAAAGCTAATACAAAAGTAAGTGGGCCAGAATACAAACCCAAACTGAAAGTAAAGTACAACTGGAAAGGGAAAACAGCAACTGAAAGTAAAGTCGCAGCCTTGAGCCTTCCACTGGAGGTCCCACCTGAAGGGTGAGTACAGATAGCCTCCACAGCTCCTCGGGTCCAACCATCCGCTCCGAGTATGTCCCGCCCAATGGTCCACCTCCAGGTACCGACCTGCTCTACAAGCCTCAACCGCGATCAGCGCTGTCCTTCGTCTGCAACCAACATAACGTAGTGCAGGCATAGCCCATGCAGGGGTGAGTATAAGCTACTCAGTAGGGACCCCGAGACCCCCAAAGGTCTCCCATAATCCAAAAAGGATAATCCACAAAGTAAGATACAATCACAAAGTAACATCCGACTCTACTTAGGTATATTCCCATACATATACCTAAGTCATCAATTCCAGTTCGCTCCAACCTCCGAGCCCAAGTTCGATCACATCCACACAGGAAATCACAACCCGATCCACAAAAGAAAGCATAACGTAATCCATATAGTAAAACAAGTCAAGATTCATCTCACACATGAATACTTCTTCGTATGACGATAGAGATGATCAAATATTTCCACTGATTCATCTAAGTCATCGTACCCACAAAGGATCGATAGGTACTAACCCCAGAAATGACCCACAAAGGATCTGACCCACACAGGATCGATGGGTAACTAACCCCCGCAATGACCCACACAGGATCGGACCCACAGAGGATCTATAGGCGCTGGCCCACATAGGACCGTTGAACGCTGACCCACACAGGATCTGACCCACACAGGATCGGTAGCACTGATCCACGTAGGATCGCTGAGTGTTGTAGTCGTCGCCGCCGAATCCACGGAGGATTTCTGCACAGTCATCATCATCGTCGCAGTCGCAGCCAGCTCTAGGGTTCCCGCACACAGCAAGCTCGTTCGGGAGGGTCCGCTCCATGAGTCGAAGGGATGATACATCAACTGACACATAGTCTGAAGTTGATGTATCCAAAAGTTCCGTATCGTCAACAGGAACTCAACGTCACAGACGGCGCGTCAATCGGACGCCCGGTCTGAGAGTTATTGGCTTTTTCGTCCCAGGGGCCCGGTTGGTTTTTAAGTCAAAACCAACCCGACCGTACTCAAACTACGTCCAAACCTCAAGCAGAGTAATCCAAAAGGTCCGTCTCACTTAGAGGAATCCAACAAAGTCGACGGCACGTCAATCGGGCGTCCGGAACTCAAGTTATAAGTGTTTCCACTCCGAGGGCCCGGTTGGTTTCGTGTACAAACCACTCCGGCCGAACCCAAAGTACTCCTAAACCTTAAGTGTAATATACCTAAACGACTGTCTCGATCGAAGGATCACATCGCAGTAGACGGTGCGTCGATCGGAGGTCTGTAGCCCAAGATATGGGCAGAAGACCGATGGAGGTTCGGTATTAGGGGGTTCGGGCCCGGTCCGACCCGGCCCGATACCCTCTGGGTCGGCCCGAACCGGGTCGACCCATCCCGGGTCCGGGTCCGAACCTCTTGGGCGCGACCCGGCCCGGATGGCACGGCCCGGTCTGGCGGACCGGCCAGGGCAGTCGGCCCGGTGCGCTGGCGCCAGCAGGTGGCTCGGTCGTTTGGCCGAGCGGATGAGGGGGGGGGCGCCTGCCCCTCGTTTTGTCACTGCGGCCCCCTTAATGAGGCTGCTCAAGATGGCCAGCCGAGGTTTGTAACCCTCGGCTCATTCCCTGTCCGGCCGACCAGCTGTTGCCGCCACGGGACCGGCAAGGCCGGTCCCCCGGCTCCGACGCTGGCGGCCCGGTACCGGCTGCCGGTTCACCTGCTCCGTCGCGGCCTGGAACCGGCCGCGGCCTTGGTTCATCTGGCGCGGCGCGACAGCGCCTCGCCCCTCCACCGCGGCCCCGCTCCGACCGTGGTGCTTTTGTGGTCCTCTGGCGCGGCGTGACGGCGTTGCGTCTTTGGTTCTTCTTCTACGGCGCGGCGCGACGGCGCCGCGGATTAGTTTGTTTCCAACGGCGTGGTGCGACGGCGCCGCGCTTCTCCGCCCTTCCCTAAACAAATCTTGCGTGGTGCTTCAGCACCGCGTTGCCTTGCTCGTGTCGCATCAATATCAAACAACCAAAAAAAAGGGAAGGAGTATCGTCCGTGTTCGTGCGGTCCGACCTCCTCCCGTTATTGCGATAACAGGTGGTTCAATTTGGAAGGAAGAAAACGATGGAAGTAGTCACGAAATAGAAATGCATAAAACCCCTACCTCGTCGAACACGTTGAGCGAGGGTTCGTCACGGAGATAACCATCATGGAAGAAGACATCGCGGAAGGAGGAAGTCGCGTCGTTGATCTCCGAGGAATCCAGCGCTCTTCGTGTTCTTCGCGTTCTTCGTCGAAGAGGAAGAAGTTCTTCAAGCTCCTCAACTTTTCTCCCAAGACTCACACAACAAGCAAACAACCAAAATAAAATAAGTTCACCACTTATTTTATTAACATAACTTAATCATTTTAATTTCAAACATTCAAATTAAACTCACTTAATTAAATAACTTAAGTTATCAAATTAATGGTGAGTTGAAGGAGTTAGAGAATATGAAGGGGTGGGGTTCGTGTGGGACCCACCACCCTCATAAACTCCCATGGGAAGTTGGGTGGTTTCCCCCAACTTCCACCCAAAGGTTTTAACCACTTAGAAAATAAAAATTGTAGTTAAATTTTTATTTTAACTTCCACAATTTTTATCAACTTCTCTCGTGAAAACGCAACTCCAGAAAAGGTGTTTCTAACCAAATATCGGCGCTGCGAATCCATCGGTGCCCACAGAATTCAATTCCGAGCACTGGTTCAAAAGTTAGAAAAACCCGCTCGTTCGTTCACTGAACGTACCTGAGCTAAACTTCGGATAGAAATTCCGGGCACACCGGGCCTCGGAATCAAGTGCCGTCAGAAACCGCGTTCTTGTAAAATTCCAAAGAAAATTAAGAAAAAATTTCCCTTGAATTTTACAGGTCTTTACATTACTCCCACCTCAGGGATTTACATCCCCGTAAAGATACATCATTAACTAGGGAAACAAATGTGGGTATTGAGCACGCATCTGAGCCTCCTGCTCCCAAGTGCTCTCCCGGAGGTTCCCGTGCTGCCATCTGATGCGCACTAGAGGAATCAACCGTCCACATAGGACTCGCTCCTGTCGATCCTCAATCTCCACCGGGACCTCCGCAAAATTCGCCCCATCATCAATGTACAGATCCCCATGGTCAATGATATGCATCGAGTCGTGCACGTATCTCCTCAGCTGGGATACGTGGAAGACGTCGTGCACCCAGTGCAACTGAGGTGGTAGAGCCAGGCAATAAGCCACCTCGCCAATCCTGCTGAGTACCTGGAATGGTCGGATGAAGCGTGGAGAAAACTTGTCGCCTCATCCAAATCTCCATATACCACGTCGAGGTGAGACCCGCAAGAAGACGTGGTTGCCATCCTCAAACTCCAGTGGCCTCCACCTCCTGTCAGCATAAGACTTATGTCGGCTCTGAGCTGTCCTCATCCGCTCCTGGATGACCTGGAACTTCTCTGTCGTGGCCTGGACCATCTCTGGTCCCACAAGTGCTGACTCCCCAGGGTCTGTCCAGCACAGAGGTGACCTGCAAGGTCGGCCGTACAACGCCTCGTATGGTGCCATCCCGATGGTGGAGTGGTAGCTATTGTTATACACGAACTCCACCAAGGGTAGGTGGTCTTCCCAGTTGTGACCAAAGTTGAGGACACATGCACGGAGCATGTCCTAGAGAGTCTAAATGATCCTCTCCGTCTGACCATCCGTCTGAGGGTGAAAGGCGGTTCTCAGACGTAGTTGTGTCCCGAATGCCTCCTGCAACCCCTTCCAAAGCCAGGAAGTAAAGCGAGAATCTCGATCGGAGACGATAGATGATGTCACACCATGTAGTCATACAATCTCCTAAATGTAGAGACGTCCCAAGATCTCCATTGAGCCCTACTCTCTGATGGGTAAGAAGTGAGCCGACTTGGTGAGTCGGTCTATAATCACCCAAATGGATTTGTGACCCCTGGAAGTACGTGGAATTCTAGTCACGAAGTCCATAGATATCCCGTCCCACTTCCACTTCGGGATCTCCAAGGGCTGTACCAAGCCTGCTGGTACCTGGTGCTCTGCCTTCACCTGCTGGCAGGTGAGGCATTGAGAAACAAACTCTGCCATAGCCTTCTTCATGCCCGGCCACCAGTGTTGTCGTCTGAGATCCTGGTACATCTTCGCCACTCCAGGATGTACCGCCAAAGGGGAAGTGTGAAACTCTCTCAGCACATCCTCCCATAAAGCAACTGGTACCAAGGTACGTCCTCTGAAAAGGATGTCATGTTCTCCTCCCACAGAGAATCCATCAGGTGCATGTCCTGAGGATATCTGTGCACGCCGCGTCTCACAGTCGGTGTCCCCACGCTGTGCCTCTCTGACCCGCTACAGTAGTGGAGGAGTGACTGTGAGTGACTAAAGAAAGGCTGCTCCATCTCTATCCACGAAGGATATCTGCAAAGTGGCTAGCTTCTCTGTCGCCTCCCCAAGTAGCTGGATGCCCGTCCTCCTACTAAGAGCATTGGCTACTACGTTCCCCTTCCCAGGAGTATAGACTATCTCAAAGTCATAGTCCTGTAGGAACTCGAGTCATCGCCCCTGTCTCAGGTTCAGGTCCTTTTGTGAGAAGATGTACTTGAGACTCTGATGGTCAGAATAGACTGTAAAGTGCTCGCCCATCAGATAGTGTCGCCACATCTTCAGAGAGAAGACCACTGCTACTAACTCCAGGTAATGGGTAGCGTAGTTATGTTCATGCTGCCTCAACTGACGTGATCCATAGGCGATCACGGACCACTCCTCCATCAGGACACATCCGAGTCTGGTCCCTGATGCATCGCAGTAAACTACGTACCCTACTCCCTCCTCCGGCAACCTCAAGATAGGTGCGCTGGTCAATCTCTGTCTCAGCTCCTAGAAGCTCTGCTGATATCTGTCTGACCACACAAAGGGTTTCCCCTTCTTCGTCAAAGATGAGAGTGGTGCCGCAACTCTAGAGAATTCTGGCACAAATCTGCGGTAGTACCCAGCTAGTCCCAAGAAAATCTGCACCTCTGTCACGCTCCTGGGTGGCTCCCAAGCTAGCACTGCCTCGATCTTCGTAGGATCCACCACAACTTCCGCCTCAGAGATGATGTGTCCCAAGAAGTGGACCTCGCGTATCCAGAAATGACACTTCGAGAGATTTCTATAAAGCTGGTGTTCTCGGAGTGTGTCTAGTACAACCCGTAAGTGGTAGGCGTGCTCCTCCTTAGTGGTCAAGTAAATCAAAATGTCTTTGATGAAGACCACAACAAATCGATCGAGGTATGGATGAAAGATCCTGTTCATGAGGGCCATGAACACTGCTGGATCATTGGTTACACTGAATGGCATAACTAAGAACTCATAGTGGTCGTACCAACATCTGAAGGCCGTCTTTTTCACGTCCTCGTCCCGAACTCTGAGCTGATGATAGCCTGGTCTAAGGTCTATCTTCGAGAACCACCGTGCTCCCTTGAGCTGATCGAAGAGGTCATCAATCCTCGGTAGCGGATACTTGTTCCTCACTGTCACCTGGTTCAGGAGACGATAGTCGACACAAAGTCGCAAGCTCCCGTCCGCCTTCTTGGCGAACAATATCGGGGAAGCCCAGGGTGAAACACTGGGTCGGATGAATCCCTTGCCCTGCAAGTCCTCCAACTGTCTCCATAGCTCTCGAAGCTCTGTGGGGGCCATCCGATATGCTGGAGTGGATATCGGGGTTGTCCTGGGGTACAGGTCAATATAAAGTTCTACCTCTCTACGAGGAGGTAGTCCCGGAACGTCATCTGGGAAAACGTCTGCATACTGATCCATCACTAAAGGAAAACCAGGACTCCGCACGTCAACTACTCCTAGGATGAGGCTAGAAAACTGATGAGTGATGGGATGTCCTCTTCTCTGCGGGAGTCCATCCTGTGCTGCGAAGGCTCCCTTCTCGCCGGTGAAGGTGAACCTGCTCCCGTCGGTGCGTACACATCACACCTTGCGCCTAATACAATCAATCTGAGCATGGACTGTAGATAACAAATCCATGCCCAAGATGACATCGTAAGGTCTCCACGTCGCTACAATAAGATCTCAGCTGAAGCTCTCGCATCCTAGAGTAATCTCACACTGCCGGCACTAGTGCGTAATCATCGAGTCTGCTCCCGTAGGAGTCTCTAGCCGTAAGGATCGAGCCAACGGCTCTGTCGGAATCTCCGAGCTCCGAACAAGGGCAGCGGCTATGAAAGAATGACTCGCTCCTATGCCTATAAGAACTGCAGCAAGGGTGTAATAGACACAGATAGTACCTCGAATCATCTCAGGTGCACCGTGGTCGTAGGCCTTCGCTGCCTGAAGCTATGCCTGTCTCTGCCCGCCAGCTCCCTGTGGTCGGGGTGGACCTCCTGGTGGTGGTGGTGGTAGAGCCTCAAAGCGTCGCCCACCACCTGCTTCTCAGACAGCTCCTCTACCTCGTCCGCCTGCTCCCTGCGGACCGCCACGGTCGACCCTCTGCCTCTAATTGGGTGGTCCCTCAACCGTCTGCTGCTTCTCTGCACAGAAGGTCGGACAGTCACAAGCCATGTGACCATGCCCGCTGCATGCGTAGCACTGTCTGCCTCTCGAAAGAATGGCTCCACGCTGTGTGCCCCGCACTACTGAGCCAGTGTCCTGAGGTCGTCTACCTGAGGGTCTGGTCTGCCTGGACCCATGAGTCATCCGTCGACTGCCTTCTGTAGAAGATTCTGCTACGTGCCGCCCTGCGGTAGGTCTCGCTGCTGATGCAGGCTCAGCAAGGAAGCTCTCGATCAGAAGGGCTCGCTCCAGTACTCCTGCCTATGTTGGAATACTGAGGGAGATCAGTGATGCCCTGATCTCCTAACTCAAACCCTGCTCGAAGGTCCGGGCCCAGAAGAATGGGTCTCGTACCATGTTTGTCGAGTAGCGCGAGAGATCGGTAAATCTCGTCGAGTATTGGGCGACCGTCAAGCTACCCTACCGCAGATGAAGAAGCTCCTGGATGCGCACCGCACGGAGGGTGGATGGGACGAACTCTGAGCGAAAGAGGCTCTCAAAGTCCATCCAGAGGAGAGATGCCTCATCGTGCTCCTGGAGCATCAAGCTCCACCATCTGCCTGCTGCCGCGTGCAGTAGGCTCGCTGCGAGGATAACCATGAGGTCTGTTGGTGTCCTCACTAACCTGAAAACTCATACAACTACCTCCAGCCAATCCTCGTCTTCCTAAGGGTCCGTCTCCCCGTGGAACCTGGGCGGTCGCTGGTGTTGAAACTCGTGCAGTGCACTAAGGCGACGTGCATCATCAGTGGCTGGGGCTGGAAGCATCGGTGGCTCAGCGGGTAGAGGTACCGCCGGTGCCTCAGCTGTGAAAGAGCCCTGTACCGAGGCCTCGTAGTTCGGTGGGCTGTCGTCACGCACAAATCTCGGAACCCTAGCTGGCTGCCGTCGTGGGGCCATCCTGAAAAGAGACAGGTGCTCCATGGTCAGAACAGTATACCTGGTGAGCTGACACAAAGTAATCACAAAGAAAACTTGAAACACACATGAAATCAATGTTTTCATGCATTAAGTCGGAAATCAGAAGTCAGGGTCCTGGTGTACGGATACGTCGTCCGCCGCACCAACACTGGACTCCCTGAACTGGTAACCACACCCAATATGCTTAACATTATTGCTTCACATAGAAAAAGATCAGAGTCAAAAGTTTTGTGGTAGAACCGAACTCCTCTGATACCAATTTTTCACGACCCATCCTCAGGGCCCATGTCGTGACTACCCCAAGCCCGCCTTCCATAGGCCAGGGGCTGGCGACTAGCACCAAGGCATAATTTCTGATAAAAAGGGAAGGCATTGCCTTTGTAAAGTAAACAAACACCATAGAGCAAGCAAACAGTAGAAGTATACACTAAGTAAAAGCTGATACAAAAGTAAGTGGTCCAGAATACAAACCCAAACTGAAAGTAAAGTACAACTGGAAAGGGAAAACAGCAACTGAAAGTAAATCCGCAGCCTCGAGCCATCCACTGGAGGTCCCACCTAAAGGGTGAGTACAGATAGCCTCCACAACTCCTCGGGTCCAACCGTCTGCTCCGAGTATGTCCCGCCCAGTGGTCTACCTCCGGGTACCGACCTGCTCCACAAGCCTCAGCCGCGATCAGCGCTGTCCGTCGTCTATAACCAACACAACGTAGTCCGGGCATAGCCCGTGCAGGGGTGAGTATAAGCTACTCAGTATGGACCCCGAGACCCCTGAAGGTCTCCCAGAATCCACAAAGGATAATCCACAAAGGAAGATACAATCACAAAGTAACATCTCACTCTACTTAGGTATATGCCCATACATATACCTAAGTCATCAATTCCAGTTCGCTCCAACCTCCGAGCCCAAGTTCGATCACATCCACACAGGAAATCACAACCTGATCCACACAGGAAATCATAACGTAATCCACATAGGAAAACAAGTCAAGATTCATCTCACACAGATATACTACTTCGTATGATGATAGAGATGATCAGATATTTCCACTGATTCATCTAAGTCATCGGACCCACAAAGGATCGATAGGTACTAACCCTCGCAATGACCCACAAAGGATCTGACCCACACAGGATCGATAGGTAACTAACCCCCGCAATGACCCACACAGGATCGGACCCACACAGGATTTGTAGGCGCTGGCCCACACAGGACCGCTGAGCACTAACCCACACAGGATCTGACCCACATAGGATCGGTATCACTGATCCACGTAGGATCGCTGAGTGTTGTAGTCGTTGCCGCCAAATCCATGGAGGATTTCTGCATAGTCGTCATCATCGTCGCAGTCGCAGCCAGCTCTAGGGTTCCCGCACACAGCAGGCTCGTTCGGGAGGGTCCGCTCCACGAGCCGAAGGTCTGATACATCAACTGACACATAGTCCGGAGTTGATGTATCCAAAAGTTATGTATCGTCAACAGGAACTCAACGTCGCAGACGGCGCGTCAATCGGACGCCCGGTCTGAGAGTTATTGGCTTTTTCGTCCCAGGGGCCCGGTTGGTTTTTAAGTCAAAACCAACCCGACCGTACTCCAACTGCGTCCAAACCTCAAGTGGAGTAATCCAAAAGGTCCGTCTCACTTAGAGGAATCCAACAAAGTCGGCGACACGTCAATCGGACGTCCGGAACTCAAGTTATAAACATTTCCGCTCCGAGGGCCCGGTTGGTTTCGTGTACGAACCAACCCAGCCAAACCCAAAGTACTCTGAAACCTTGAGTGTAATATACCGAAACGACCGTCTCGATCCTAGGATCACATCACTGCTGAAGGTGCATTGATCGGAGGTCTGCAGCCCAAGATATGGGTAGAAGACCGATGGAGGTTCGGTATTAGGGGGTTCGGGCCCGGTCCGACCCGGCCCGATACCCTCTAGGTCGGCCCGAACTAGGTCGACCCGGCCCAGCCTGGGCGCGGCCCGGTCTGGCGGACCGGCCAGGGTAGCCGACCCGGTGCGCTGGCGCACTGGCGCCAGCAGGTGGCTCGGCCGTTTGGTCGAGCGGATGAGGGGGGGGCACATGCCCCCCCGTTTTGTAACCGCGGCCCCCTTAATGGGGCCGCTCAAGATGGCCAGCCGGGGGTTATAACCCCTGGCTCATTCCTTGTCCGTCCGGACCGCTCCGGCCGGCCGGCTATTTCCGCCACGGGATCGGCAAGGCCGGTCCCCCAGCTCCGACGCCGGCGGCCCGGTACCGGCCGCCAGTTCCCCTACACCGCCGCGGCCCCACTTCGGCCGCGGTGCTTTTGTGGTCCTCCGGCACGGCGTGATGGCGCCGCGTCTTTGGTTCGTCTTCTACGGCGCGGCGCGATGGCGCCGCGGATTAGTTTGTTTCCAACAGCGCGGTGCGACGGCGCTGCGCTTCTCTGCCCTTCCTTAAACAAATCATGTGCAGTGCTTTGGCACCGCATTGCCTTTCTCGTGCCACATCAATATCAAACAACCAAAAAAAAGGGAAGGAGTGTTGGTCGTGTTCGTGCGGTCCGACCTCCTCCCGTTATTGCGATAACAGGTGGTTCAATTTGGAAGGAAGAAAACGACGAAAGTAATCACAAAATAGAAACGCATAAAACCCCTACCTCGTCGAACACATTGAGCGAGGATTCATCGCGGAGATAACTATCGTGGAAGAAGACGTCACGGAAGGAGGAAGTCGCGTCCTCGATCTCCGAGGAATCTGGCGCTCTTCGTGTTCTTCGCGTTCTTCGTCGAAGAGGAAGAAGTTCTTAAAGCTCCTCATCTTTTCTCCCAAGACTCACACAACAAGCAAACAACCAAAATAAAATAATTTCATCACTTATTTTATTAACATAACTTAAGCATTTGAATTTCAAACATTCAAATTAAACTCACTTAATTAAATAACTTAAGTTATCAAATTAATGGTGAGTTGAAGGAGTTAGAGAATATGAAGGGGAGGGGTTCGTGTAGGGCCCACCACCCTCATAACCTCCCATGGGAAGTTGGGTGGTTTCCCCCAACTTCCACCCAAAGGTTTTAACCACTTAGAAAATAAAAATTGTAGTTAAATTTTTATTTTAACTTCCACAATTTTTATCAACTTCTCTTGTGAAAACGCAACTCCGGAAAAGGTGTTCCTAAGCAAATACCAGCGCTACGAATCCATCGGTACCCTCAGAATTTGATTCCGAGCACCGGTTCAAAAGTTAGAAAAACCTGCTCGTTCGTTTACTGAACGTACCCGAGCTAAACTTCGGATAGAAATTCCGAGCACACCGGGCCTCGGAATCAAGTGCCGTCAGAAACCGCGTTCTTGTAAAATTCCCAAGAAAATTAAGAAAAAATTTCCCTTGAATTTTACGGGTCTTTACGTTTGAATAGATCGTTTTCCTAGATGATGTTTAAGTTCCCCACATTTACGACATAGAACTATTAAATTTACCTTTGATTGAACTTTTTTTTCTTCCATAATGTTATCTAAATTATCCATTTTTACATGAAAATTAGCTACTTTATACTATATTTTCTCACACACAAAACATCCTCTGGTACATTTTGTGACATTTCCCTTAGAGCCTATTTCCACATTTTTTACATGTAGGAAATTAAATCATCTTTAATTTATCACCTTTATCATAGGAACTTCCATGAGATTTTTTCCTCCTCTTCTTTGATGTGTTTTAGACTCAAATATATACTAGTTTTTTATCATAATTTTTGATATTTTGTTTTTCAAAATCACAATATGTATTAATTTATCCCCCATCATGTTAGGCATCTTGTTTGGGCAATCAACGCATTTCTCATCACACTGGTTGTTGACTCAGTTCCTCCTATTTACATCCATTGACTAAAATAAAGGGAAAATTTAAGGATGAAAATTTTTAAACTAAGAAACACATAAAAGGAAAACTTATGAACATTAGAGGAATGAATTATAAATGAAATATATTACATAGCCTATGAATTTCTAGGTTTCAATATAAGTTACCCATGATCTATTTCCTAACATAAAAATCTTATATTCATTTTTTCCCTTTAATAATGGTTCAGAATGAGCTTTCAAATTTACCAAATAATATCCCATGGGACTGTCAAACTGGGTGTGTAGAAATACGTATTTTTTTTGCACTAGTTCACGATCGATTCAAGACCAATACACCCTTCCCATGGTCATTACCCCTAGGTATAAATGTGTCAGAGCCACATCCACTTATAGTATCCCTATAGGGATTTATTTTCTTGCAAGCCACTTAATCTAAACTTTACCAAAATTTAGGTATTTTTTTCTATGTTTATTCTTATCACTAAGTTTTTTACTAGAGTTTTATAATTATAATCCCCAAAAATAACTAGACTTTGTATTCGATACAAACTATGAAAACCTATATCATTAATACACTTTATTTCATGATTTATTGGATAAATATACTGATAAAAAACATTTTTATTGAATATTTTATTGATAATAAATGACATAATTTCCTCAAATTGTGTTAAATATTTTCATTTATGTAATATTTAGGATTATATCATTCATTTGTAGATTTGATGAAAATTCCAATTTTGACCCTTTAAAGTTCATTATAGTCTTTCAGACATAAATATTTTTTATGAATTATTTGAACTTAATTTTTTTAAGTATCCCTCACTCCATAGGTTATAACTTTTATTTATTAAATTTTATATGGACCATGCATTTTATTGGATTAAATGCATCATAAATTCAAATATGGACTTGACTCACTAGATTGGATAACACTTCAGTATTTGGACCATAACATATTAATTCATGCTTGGATTGGGCCCAAATTTGGAAATAATATAGAAGAACCAATTTCACATAAATCATCCTTCTTTTAGGACAAAATTATTATGTGTTTTGGAGGAAAAACAATCAGTTCAATTTGGATTAAAATATCTGGCTGAATTTCTCATTCACACTTGAAAAGTATTGAAACCCTAGCCTCCCATACACTCTATAAATGCATTATTTTCTATTATGGATTGACGGGATAAGGTATTTCATGGTAAAATGATCCCCCAAGTCTGAGTACTATGGCAGTGTGGACAGAATTTCCACGAGACATGGGAGCGGGAGTTGTTGATGAGGCATTAGTGGCCTTCTCTTTTTATAGATCCAGGATCTTGAGCACTTTCTGGGGACATAACGATTTTTATAGTGGAGAAATTACAATGCCCCATTACCTTTCTTTCAAGTATGTTCTAATCTTTTATTTTGGTTTCCCTTTTCATTGGGTGAGTATTTCCAAACATGAAATTGGGAGGATACCTGTAATGGTGAAGTTAGTGATTTGTTGGAATTTTTCAACATAAAACCTACATTTTCTACTGCTCACTTGGAACTTACATGTCATGTAAGTGAAGTAAAATTCATGTAATAGTTTTTGGAAAGAATCCATGAATTAAATACATATCATGAATCAGTTGCATGTCATGTAACAGGTACACACCATGTAAGGGAAAAATGTCAGTTTTTAATTAAAAAGGTGATGATTTTTTCAACGTATATGGACCCCAAGGATTACATGACATGTAAATGGGTTATAGTTCGTGTAAATTTTGTAGTGTTGGGTTTTAGGTTGTTGTATGAGTGATATGTTTCATTCATTCATTTTTAGCTTCCCTTCGCTTGACCTAGATAGCTCCCTAGGCGATTTTGGGTGATTCCTTCCTGACCAGATCACTTAGTTCAGTGATTGATTACTATTGTGGTTGGATTAATTCTCTTCAGGTAAGTGTTACTTTAAATTTCTTTCTCTTTTCTATTTTTGAAACTAATTATGGTAGATATTTTTAATCATTTCATGTTTTTATCAATCCTTTTAGTCTCTTTTTGTTCCTTGTCTTCCGAATGTAGATCTTGTGGTTCCCAATCCCCTGTTGTCAAAGGTGGTTAGGTTTTATATGTCCTTAAGGTAGGTGGATCTATCCAAGTGTTATAACTTTTATAATTTTCTATTGTTCTTATTGATTCATGTAGATTTGAAATGGAATTTCATGTGTTTAAATTGAAAATGGAATGGGTTCATGTTTAAAATGGGTTTTTTCTTTGAAATTGAATTGCCTTGATTTGAAAAGGAAAATGAATTTTCAAACTCTGAAGCATATTGGCTTGGATTTGAAATGGTTTTATAAAAATGTGAGCATGGTTTTTAAAATGGAAATTGAAAAACCTTGCACAACAATAACCTTGGGTGTGTTGAGAAAGAGACACGGGTAGCCTTAGTGTGTGTGACACCACTAGGAGGTAACCTCTTGTATATCAATGTACTGTGGCAGGACTCAATGTTAGTTGGACCCAACCATCTAGTACATATTTTCCCATAGGCTAGATCCCTACTGGAAGGTTCATTGTTGTTTTTGGTTGTTTATCGCATGATATATTATTTCATAGAGGTTGGATCACATGTATGTTTATATTTTGGTATGTTTAACTACTTTGTTTTATGACTGGCATGTTTCTAGCTTTGGAAAACATGATATAAATTTTTTGGAAAACCCAAGTACTATTTGAGAAATGTTTTCAAATTGTTTTATTTATAAAAATGATTATAAAACTATTTTGTTTTAAATCTAGAACTTGTGTATTCTTTATATTAGAACTTGTATATATTTATTGGTGGTTTCCTAGTGGGATTTGTTGCTCATGCCCTACTTCTCCCTTTGGGAGGATGAAAATATTGTTTTGTAGGATATGGATAAAGGTAATGGCATTCTGTAGCATGTAGTCTTCTCTTTACATCACTATTTTGGTTTGGGATGGTTTGGAGGTGACAATTGGTCACATGAATACTTGTTAGTCTAGACTTGTCATACTTCCTAGTTTATCCCATTTGGATAAGTTTTATCTCCCTTTGTTTCCAATTTGTACATTGGTTGTATGTATTTCTTTGCTTATATTCAAGACTTGTTCTGTTATCTTTGTTATGCCTCACCCTGTAATGGGATATCTTGGGTGACTGGTCTGGTTGACCCGAGTTGGTTTGTTATAGTGGTACCTATGCATTATGTGTTATTATTGTACCCTTATATTCTATTTCTTGTTTTGTATGAATCATTCGAATGTGCAAGTTTGTATATGGAATTAGGTGATAGGCAGGATCATCATAGCTTAGTTATCCCTAGAGGGGGTGTCATGTGCTAGTGTGACATTCAATGGTAATGATGATGGGACTTGGAGAAAAATAGGATTACAATAGCCTTGTGGATTGAACCAATAAAGAGGATGGGGTACAATGACCTTATAGCCTAACCCAAAGTTGAGCTTGGGGTATGATGGACCTATGGACTAACCCAGTTGAGTTAGGATCATGATGGCCTTGTGGCCTAACCTGAGGCCGAGTTAGGGGTGTGATGGCCTTATGGAATGACTTGGGGCTTGATTTCTTATAGGTCTTGATCTAAGACATGTGTTATACTTACAACCTGATATAATAGGTGTTGACATTTTAGAAATCATTTTTGACATAGAGTTGAAGCAAGTACAGTCGGGGCTTATAGAGTCATGGTTAGATCACACCCGACATATGATTGCTTCCTTGTTTGTGAATTTACTTTTTGTCATGGCATACCCCTTTATATACATGTTTTATTTATGTTAAGGATTCATTGGTGGTGTCTTGGTGGGTTTATACTCTCTACATGGGCATTACGATGTGCGTACAAATTTCATGGTCTGGGATCCAGCTAAGGGCAAGGGCCCTACATCGAGGAGCTGAGTAGGTGGATCTTGGAGGATGGAGGTGATGTCAGGATAAACTCTAGACTATTACCATAGTGTCTTAGTTTATTTTTATTTTGTTATCATACATTGGTTGACTTACCACATTGGGAGTTTATTGGTTTATATTGTTTGATCCATATTCCATTATTATAGCATAATGATATTCTTTTAGTTTATATTGTGTTGTTATGTGATGTTTATTTATACCTTATTGTGATTCCATTGTATAATGAGGGCATAGTCTCCTCACGAAATAATTTAGGCCCCCACCACTCTTCAGCAGCCTCTTATTTATAGGGATACACGCATGAGAACATGTGACACTCTAACCCAGACTGGGTGATTCATGTCGAGGTGTTACACATGTCATCAGTTAGGTCTTAACCAGGATAATATTTTTCTGCTTGTATAATGAGTATGACATATGGTCCCTCAATTAAGATAGGTTGAGAAAGTGTATGACCAAACCTAAATAGTATATATGATGTTATTATTCAGGTAAGGGGCATGTGATGTGATCATCCATAAAAGTGAATGGCATGTAATGTATTCATCGACCTATTTATTCTATACTCAAAGAATCAAGAACATATGAGTAGGCTTTATGGGATTGACATACTCTATGTCTCATGGTCACTCGATATCATAGAAAAAAGGATCATATTAGAATGAATGCTTTCATATGATACAGTTGGTGGAAATAGGTATATAAATACATGTGTTTCATATAGATAACACTAAATCCTTTTATAGCTTGAGTAGCATTGACTCTTTTCTAGAGGCCACTCTTTACTTAAATTTATGGATATGAGATTCATGTTTTTTATCAATTCTAAAAGTATATGGGGTCACACATTATGGTTGACTGAATGGGGATTAAGTTTGATTCATAGAGTTACATTAAAAGTGTTTTAGAGTTAATCTAAAAGGGGTTTTGGATGGTTATTCACAAGGTATTTCATATGATTTGATACATTGTGAGATTTATGATAGCCTTCCAAAAGTGTTTTAGAAGATATCCAAAAAAAATTGGATATGCTTTCACATTTTATTGTATATAATACAATATAAGGTGAAATGAAACTAAGCCTACGAGGCTATAGTGCAAGTCAAAGATTAAAGGATATATTCCCTAAATCCTGCATGTATGCGATGCTTCTAGGATATACCAAATGAGATGATATGGGTATATAAAGATACATTTTATAAGATAACATGTCACTAACTCCTACTAATCATATGGTATGATTAAGGAATATCATTTTCTATGATATTATGGTATTACAACCACTATATTTGTATGGAATTCGAGTTCAAGTGATCTTCTTCATGGGTTGTTGTCGATATCTAGTGTTTTATTTTATGAAACACGTGGGTAAGTGATTCATTCATGCAATGAGTGCATATTTTAGAGGTAACATCGACTCATATGTTACAAATTTATGAGTTAATGCACACAACAATTGGGAATATCTCAATGGCTACATAAGGAGGTGATCACCTTGAGATGGTGGTCGATCGAGCCTTCCTTGCCTACTGTTAATACTCACATACCCATAACTCTCATCATCTTCCACTTTTTCATGAATATATACTAGATTATCATGGAGAAAAGGCAGTAACCACCCGAGTGTCGAGTGATTTAGTCAACCTATGGATATTTCATGGAGAGGAGAGTCTATTGGCTACCCTTTAATAATCTTCATCAAACCCATCCAGTTGAAGATTGTAGTAGCAGCGCTGTAGTGTAAGGTACACATTAAGTTTATTCATTTTATAGTGGCATGTTTTCAGGTATTCTCACATGGTCGATCTTAGTTTAAGGTTTCTATGTTTATTTAATTGCATTTAATGAGTGTCGTTAGATCCAATGAAACCCATTAATTCAATGTATTGGTTACATATTAAATATTTCTCTTTCTAAAAAATATTCATCATTCTTTCCAAGTATTGGTCAATTGATTAGAATGAGCTTGAATTTTACACTAACTAAATTGGAGTTACTACAATCACATTGACATGTGCAACTCGATAGTCATATTGTAGATTCATTCATTAAATATTTAATATTTCAAATAAATATATGACTAAGGTATCAAGCTCAAAATGAAATAAAAATAACAAATAATAATAATAAAGATATTGTTGAATGGTTTATATATCATGTAAATACATACTCATATTCAAATTATTAATGTGTTGTTATTTAGTTTATATTAATAATAATATTTTATATCCTCTTGTGTAGATCATGAATGTTGATAATTAAGTTGCAATGTTGAATGATTTGAAGTTTTTTGTTCTATCTCTTATAAGGAAAGATGAAAAATTCAATGATTATAATATTAAGGGCTTTAAGTTTCATTCAATTGATCACGAATAAGGGTAGAAAACTCAAAATAGTGGTATATTTACACTTTAGGAAATAAATGGATAGACTTAAATTTAAGATTAAAACACAATTTTAATAACACATCTTTAAGAATTATGTAGATGTGTGAAAAAGTTTTTAAAAGTGTGTCTTGTAAGTAGTGGAAGTTTTTTGTTGATATTAATAAGGATATATCTCATGTGGTATTGATATCTTTTATAGTAACTTAATATCATAAACATATCAAAATTATAATTTTTATTAATAGAAATTTTTCTAGGTAATTTCTGAAAAATACAATGAGACTTGAAAAACAAATTATTCCACATACAACCAGTTTATAAAGTTTTTCAAGGAAAAGATAAATCTTGGTTATATTTTATTCATTGTTATTTATACTATTATATTATTCCTGAAGTTTTTTTTCTAACTTGATATGTATATACTTATTTATAAAGTTTTGGGACTTAGGTCACTTAGTTGGATGAACAAAGATGTGTCTGGCTTCACATTCATTGGAAACCTGAAGGTAATTTCATGAATGAACCTGCTAGAGACATTGGGGTAAATGTTTTTCATTGTAATTTAATGTTATTTCATTACTATTAATACATAATAATAAAAAAATTAATTAATTATATAATATTATGAAGTTCATATAATTAATAAAATCATCTTCAACACTGTTGTATTTACAAACTAAAATTTATGAAGTTTGGGATGCGAACCTTACACAATCATCATTGATTTCCTAGAATGATGGAGTTGTATTAGTTTTAGGGAAGCAACATCTTGTATATATATGGGGGATGGGTTATGGACTGACCCCCATCAAATGGTTTTGGTAGGTCTCATTCATCCTTTATTACTATACTATCTTCTAGGGTTTCAAGCAATGTTGTTGATTGGGAAGAGCCAATGGAAATTTTGAGGTTGAAAGAAAATGTGGAAGAATGGGACTCCTATGGGAAAGCACGAGATCAGTGGTAGTTGTAAATGAAAAATGTCTTAGTTGTCATACTCTAAAGGATAACAATCATAGTGCCTGAGGAAATTTTTAATCTGGTAGCTTATCCTGCAAAGGTAAATTATGAACTCAATCCATGAAAATTGAAACTAAAATAAAAGCATCAAATGTGTGATAGAAATATTTTTACTTCATACATATCTTTTTATCCGATTTTGGTTGTGATGGTATATTGTACTAAAGTTGACTTATTGTTTTTCTAACTTTGTCATGCTGTGATTGATTAATTTTTCTTTAGTTTTCCTAATTGGTTGATTTTTCTATACTGTGAGATATTATTTATTGTCTGTTATTTTTATTTTGTTTATTTTCTTCGCATATAAAAAAAGGGATATTATTTTTTTGTTTTTTAGTGGGTTTTTTATGCAATTGGTGTGTTTTTTCATATAGAATAAGTGAGATGTTATTTGTTGTTTGTTGATATTTGATATTTGATATGACGCCACATGTCATTATTTTTTAAAGTATTTTAATGATATTAATTGATTGTGATTTCAAAGAGTGAATATTTATTTCTATTTTCATGTTAATTTTTTTAAAACAATGACATGATATCATGAATATATTTTATACTAAGAATTCAGTATGTTGAAAATTGGGTTGAAATTCCCTAATTATTTGGTGGTATGATTTAGTATTGTGATTAAAACATGTTATTTTATAGGGACATCCTAGTATGAGTTAGATTACTAACTTGGCATGCTTAGTTGGGATCATAAATTCATAATTTGATTTAAGAATGTATTTATTTAGAAAAGAAATGATTTTTTTTATTTTGATATAATATGATGTAATTTACATGTCTACTAACTTTTTTTTAATTGGAATATAATGAAATTACTTAATTTGAAAAAGATTTTTAAACTTGGATTAAATGTTACGACTTGTTATTTATTTTGTTATTTGTTATTTTTAGTGCACCTATTGTGTTTTGTGTTACTTTTCTTAAATTTTTTGGTTATATTATAACTAACAGATGTTAGTAGTAAGTAGGGGCTAATTCTTCTAAGCCACGACACTCTTTAAAGAGAAATCATGATGGATTGTAGTTTTTTTTTGGTATATTTTATAAACATTATCATGGATTTTACTCTAAATGTTTTTTTTTTGTACTCATTTGTTTTGATTTTTCCCTTATTTTTGTTTTAGTTGCTTTGATGTGTGATATAGCAGGTTTCATATAGGTTGAAGCTGGAGATAGTGGTGGAGGTGCTCTGATAGCGATGGAGGTGGTGTGTTGAGACTAGATGTTTATTGGCCTTATTATGTTGTATGTATAACGATGATAACCTAATGATTGGTAGATTATTGTCGAATGCTTTTGTTGTATATATTTGTGTTGTGTATTTTTGTGGAATGAATTGTTTTTATTTTTTAATTGATTTATGTATAATTAAATTTTGTCTTACTAATTCCGTTTTTTTATAATTTAATAGTGGTTTAAGCTAATTTTCGCTAAATGAAATTGCCTCTATAAAATTCAGTGTTGGTCTCTTCAATAAAATTTTTTTAAAAAAAATTGTCACTAAATAGTTTAGTTTTGGTTTTAGATTTTTTTTAAAAATGGTTTGATAAAATAAACCATTGTTAAATGTATAGAAAATCATCATTGATTGGGTAAAAATAACATTTTCATAAACCATCATGAGGTAGAACTAAACTGTTGTGAAAATATTGTCGACGTTGATATAGGTGGCGATTTAAAAAACCACCACTATATATAGATTTTATTGTAGTTCTTGGTCATTATATCCACATATCATGACCCTACATGCCACCTCCACTATAGCTCTATAATTGAGCTAATGATCCACTTCTAAAAAGAAACAAGGATATTTATCATACCTGCAAGATAGAACAAAAGAATGCAAGGCTGCATGCACACCAAGGTGTATATGTATGGTGTGAGCTAATGCCCAGTATGATATGTTCAAGAATCTATGTAATTACTTTTATAAGTTATCCTCAAAATGATAGTTTGAAATACAGTTAGAAAATACTTATGCTACTTTTTTCATGAGGAAAACTCAATCATGTTTTTTTTCATTTCAAAACCACTTCCTTTTACTTCGAAAACAAGCATGAATACATACAAATAAATAGGAATCCAAATGAATCATATAAATAAATGCCACAAGACAAACAAGTAATAAACAAACCCATATCATAAATAAAGCTTAATAAGAAATAAGTCGCATTATAAAGCCAAGAACCACATGAAGTAAACACAACATGGGAATAAACCTCGAGTTTATGGAGACAATCTAGGACCTCTCTCATGGGATCGATTGCTAACCTATGGTGATCCTAAAAGAATCCAACCTCGAATTACGCTCATAGTCTCATTGGGTAGCAACCCTTAGCCAGAGAAAAATAATAACTAGGGGACACTAGCCAAAGAAAAATGACAATAAGTGTAGCACTCGTCCATGATTTCCCACATAGCTACCCAAGGCTCCCCATGTGACCTAAAAATCTCAAACCACAATCCCTTTTTATCAATTCCAAATTAGAGCAATCAATATCATAACCCCATCATTTATAACAATAACATAAAGGGGAATAAACAACAAGATTCCATATAATAAAAAATAATCTAAAATATAGCAGTTGGGGTTAAGTTGTCTCGTAATCTTGCATCTCTTATTAGGGTTCAAATCTTGATTGTCCTCTACTTTGATGGATTTATTTTTTATGTGTAACAGCGTGCGGTGGAAATACCTCATGGTATTGCGGCAAGACGAAAAAAGCAAGGCTTATTGGGTATCTTTGGGAAACGTCAGTGCAGGGACACGCGGCTCAGGCAAGGGCACAGGTTGATGGGATTCTGCGGGTTTGGCGGTATGGTAGTGTGGCTGGTGCAATGGACGACGGTCGATATCTGACGATGGGGTGGTGGCTTGAAGCCGCCGCAGGCAAGATCCAAGCATGGAGCGTGATGGCTGTCAGCCGGCTACAGGCACCCCGCTTGAGGGCAGGGCAGGATGATGGGTCAAGTGAAAAAAATGGGGCGCGGGCGGGCGCTCCTCAATTATATTTTAAAGATATCTACAGGCCTTTCAAAAAAATAGGGCTTTCAATCCCTTAGGTCTTCATGCCACACTTGTAATAGCCTTGAGCCACTATGCATATGGGTCACCACCTTGTAATGACCTTGTGCCATTAGGACTTGTAATGGGTTACCTCTCAACCCAGTTTAAAAAAAATATTTCTTTCCTTTATAAAATGGGGCTTAGACCCCGTGCATGTTTAAAATAAATAAATTAAAAAATAATAATAATTTAAAACATGTCAAGCATGCCTTTACAAACCAAAAGATGATGTAAATCCATGAAACTGCTTTTTTAGAAAATCAAACAATTCCCAAACATACTTATAATTCAATTGGTTCAAAACAAGTTCTCAAGTCATTTCATTTGGCATAAAATATTGCTTTTGGAATCCAACACAGGAAAACCATTGAAATCCCTTTTATGAAGAAAAATCAAACTATCCTACAAAACATTCTTTATAAATCCATTTAGACCAAAATAATTCTCTCAGACATTTTGAAAAATAGCTTATTTGCATGGAAACACTTACTTGAATGACGATGAAACCTTGACTCTTTCATGAAACAAAGATGAATCGAGGTTAGAAAAGACGTTTGCAATCTTGTCACACTAGAAGCCCCATGAAAATCGAGGGTTTACCTTGACATGGAAAAACCTCAACCTCACATGAACTATAGATTAACGGAGAATATAGGGGGAAGAAAAGAATGAATAAGGGGATGACAAAGATAAGGGAAATAGAAACCTACCTTTGACCTTTCTTGATGGATTCCCCTATTGAAGAAAACATTGAAGGAAGCCCCCCCCCCCATCACGCACTATGCATGATTTCTCAAATCATGCACTAATAGTGCATTCCTCAAAAACTTCAAAATTTTCAAAATTTTATTATATCCATTTAAAATATATATATTATTATTGTTGAATCCTGTTTTATTATAAAGGGTATTTCCGAGTCTCACATCAGAATACTCCATCGTGTAATCTATTCTACTCATCTATGAAAGAATGTTTATGCCTCACCATGTAGAAGGAGAATTCCTCTTTCCTCATGGTGAGGCGGAGACATTCTTTTATAGATGGGTAAAATAGATTACATGATTGAGTATTCCGATGTGGGACTCAGAAATATCCTTTTATAATAAAACAGGGTTCAACACTCCCCCTCAAGCTGGACATGCCTAGCTTGGACCACAACCATAAAAATGGGTTTTTGCAATGCTACTCTTAAACAACGCTAAAAAAACGCTGATAAATAGGTACTTTTAATAGCACTAAAAAAACATTGCTAAAAGTACTCTTTTATCAGCGCTTTTTTTAGTAGCGCTGATAAAGGGTGGTCTTTATCAGTCCTTTTTTTACTAGCACTGATAAATGGTATATTTAAAAAAAATCATTAAAAATAAAATATATTTATATTTATATTGATATAAATATAAAATATATTTTTTAAATATGTTTTAGATAAGTATAAAATTGACATTTACACTTAATATATAAGATATGTAGTGAAAATGGCGTATAAAATATTTTAAAAAATATTATTAATTAATAATTTGCTAATTATCATCGAGTAATAGACATTTAATAATAATTTGAAGACACAAAAAATCAAAAAATTAATAAAAGATCTAAAATAAGTTAAAACGTAACTCAAACTTCAAACAGTCACAACTTTTGATTTGGGTGTCCGTTTGAGCTCTACAGCATATCAAATTGAAGCCCGCATCGAGATCTACGTGCTAGTGACATAAGAGAATCTTTTGTTGCATTTTTTGAGGCCAAAAAAGACCCAGAATGCCTCTAAAACTGAGTTTTTAGTCGGGATGTCCGAATTTTTTAACATTCGATGGAATTTCAATCTCGTTTCAGGGCATCTTTTTGCCCTTTTTTCAGTCGGGAATGAATTTATTCTGAGGGATTACATTCATATTGATATTATAGCTTTGAAATTTCATCGTTTTTCACAATGTACTGTTATTTATAACCAAATATATAACAATATATACATGTTTTTTATATATTCATACATAAAAAATTTAGTTTTATAAATAAATAATTAAACTTATTTACATATAAAATATATTTCTCAATATATAAGCTTTATCTAAATGAAAAACTAATATCCATTTTATTTAAAATACAAATATATGAATATTTATATGCCTATATAATGTGTGTGTGTGTATTTGTGTGTCTGCATTAACAAACCGATATATATCAATATACGAATAAATATACAGATAAAAAAATATAACTAAATATATATAAATAGATAGATATAAATGTATATTAATATACAAATAAATATATAGATATATAAATATATAAATATAACTATACATGTATATATATATATTGATATATATTAATATACTAATAAATATATATATATATATATATTAATATAACTAAATATATGTGTTAATATAAATATATATTAATATACAAATAAATATAACTAAATATATATATATAAAAATAAATAGATATATCATTAAATGGACATCAAAGCAATATAAAGGAGTGGTAAAGGGCCTTTGCGCACAGTGGGAGGTCTTGAGATCAAATCCTAGGGGAGGCAAGGACGCGCGTGGTGGTGAAGGGTTGTGCCAGTGCTGTTAAAGGTGGTGCTAGCGGAGGATTTGCATATTTTAAAAAAAATTAAAACATTTATTAGCATTGATAAAGGACCTTTTATTTGCTTTTTTTAAGCGTTGTTAAAATGGATCCCCCTTTTATCAATGCCTCGATTAACAACGTTTTTTTTAGTGTTGTAAATGAAATTTTCTAACGCTTTTAAAGGTCATAATTGCAATAATGGACCAAGAGACCCACAAAAGAAAGATGGCATCGAAGGGGGGTCAAGTGATGTTAAAACCCCCCTTCGATTTGCATATTTTTTTTAAAAAACAATCTTTTATCAGTGCTAAAAAAACACTGATAAATGATCTTTTTATCAGCGCTTTTTTTTTAGCGCTGATAAAAGTGGTCTTTATCAGCGCTTTTTTAAGCATTGTTAAAAGGGACCCCCTTTGATCACCACCTCGATTAACAATACTTTTTTTAGCGCTGTAAATGGACTTTTCTAGCGCTTTTAAAGGCTATATCTGCAGTAGTGTACGGCGACATCGAATAGGACCATACACATTCCCCATCAAGCTAGGTCGTTGATATTGTGGATACCCAGCTTGGTACTGAGAGAGTTCATACGAGCTCCCGGGAGGCCTTTGGTGAAGATGTCGGCAATCTGATCTTCTGTCAGTATGTGGTCGAAACTGACATGGTGCTGCTCGAGATGATGACGAAGAAAGTGATAGTCCACCTCGATATGCTTTGTTCATTCATAAAAGACGAGATTAGAAGCAATCTTTGTGGGTGTCTAACTGTCATCTCCAGATCTAGTGCAGAGTCTGAATATCGTGCAATGAACACGGTCACTACTGAGGACCTTTGGCTTCGTCATATCTTCCATGAGTTTGGGTTCCCACTGCAAACGTTTGCTCATATCTGGTGTGAGAATCAGACAGTCATGAAGATTGTTTCTAATCTTGTCTTCTATGAACGAACGAAGCATATCGAGGTGGACCGTCACTTTCTTCGTCATCACCTCAAACACCACCATGTCAATTTTGGTCACATATCGACGGCAGATCAGCTTGCAGACGTCTTCACCAAATACCTCTTGGGAGCTCGTCTGAACTCTCTCAGTACCAAGCTGAGTACCCACAGCATCAACGATCCAACTTGAGGGGAAGTATGTATGGTCTTATTTGATGTCGTCTTTCTTTTGTGGGACTCTTGATCCAAGATGAGCATTCCAGCTTGAGGGGAAGTGTTGAACCTTGTTTTATTATAAAGGGTATTTTCGAGTCCCACATCGAAATACTCCACCATGTAATATATTTTACCCATGTATAAAAGAATGTATCCACTTCAACTTGAGGTAAGGGGAATTCGTCTTCTACAATTATAATAACATTTCTAGAAAAAGTAAAAAAAATGGGTGTTTATTTTAACATGCCACTACTTGTTACCTTTCTCTCATTCACTCATGAACTTCGCTCATCTCTATGCCCCCAAAACACACACACACACATTTCAAGCCAATAACTCGGGATCACTTCCCTCTCACCCAACCCTCATGCCCCAATCATCCAACCATATGTGATGGTTTTTTTTGTTGACACTCCCCTTTATTAAAAATTAGATTTTAAAAATTAATTGGCTGTTTTTTTTAGTTTTAGTTTTATAAACTTTATGAATTTATAGATTAATTTTACCCTCATAAAAACAACCTACCGGAATTGAAAAAAAAAGACAACCAATAAAAATAACCAGACAAAATTCAAAACAAGCAGAATTTAGACAAACTCGTGATCCATCCCTGCATGCCATCCAAAAAAAATCAAATTTCAAACTCACCACAATAGTCCCACTGCAAACGTTTGCTCATATCTGGTGTGACAATCAAACAGTCATGAAGATTATTTCTAATCTCGTCTTCTATGAACAAACGAAGCATATCGATGTGGACCGTCACTTTCTTCGTCATCACCTCAAACACCACCATGTCAGTTTTGGCCACATATCGACGACAAATCAGCTTGCTGACATCTTCACCAAATACCTCCTAGGATCTCATCTGAACTCTCTCAGTACCAAGCTGAGTACCCACAACATCAACGATCCAACTTGAGGGGGAGTATGTATGGTCTTATTTGATGTCATCTTTCTTTTGTGGGACTCTTGATCCAAGCTGAGCATGTCCAGCTTGAGGGGAAGTGTTGAACCTTGTTTTATTATAAAGGGTATTTTCGAGTCACACATCAAAATACTCCACCATGTAATATATTTTACCGATCTATAAAAGAATGTATCCACTTCAACTTGAGGTAAGGGGAATTCACCTTCTACAATTATAATAACATTTCTAGAAAAAGCAAAAAAAATGGGTGTTTATTTTAACATGGCACTACTTGTTACCTTTCTCTCATTCACTCATGAACTTCACTCATCTTTATGCCCCAAAACACACACACACACATTTCAAGCCAATAACTCGGGATCACTTCCCCTCTCACCCAGCCCTCATGCCCCAATCATCCAACCATCTGTGATGAGTTTTTTTGTTGACACACCCCTTTATTAAAAAAAAAGACAAAACATAAAAATAGGTGCATGTCATGGAGGGTGAACGCCCCCCCCCCCCCCGTTTGATGTTATGACTATTTATTAGAATCTGTATTTTTTAAAAATATTATTAGAATTTAAAAATTAATTGGCTTTTTTTTTTAGTTTTAGTTTTATAAACTTTATGAATTTATAGATTAATTTTACCTTCTCCACATCCATATTTTTTGTATTTTATGAAGAATTTCGAGTAAAGTGTGAACCCTCATAAAAACAACCTACCGAAATTGAAAAAAAGACAACCAATAAAAATAACCAGACGAAATTCAAAACAACAAGCAGAATTTAAACAAACTCGCGATCCATCCCTGCATGCCATCCAAAAAAACCGAATCTGAATAAATGTTAGGTCAATACACTCACGGAATAAATTCAAATTTCGAAAGTCAAACCGAATCTGATTTTGCATAAAGATCAAAATTAACAAACAAAATGACAAAAACACACTCACGGAATAAATGTTAGGTCAATACATATGTATACATCAATATTGCACACACTCATTTTTTTTACGCACATGTTCTATGTTATAAAACGGTTTACTTAGAAAAAAAAAATCAATTGTTTTTAACCATATAACATATGTTACATGTTTTGTAACTTCATTCAAAAAAAATATAGTTTTGAAGTTTTGTATAACTGGTTTTGTTTTGTTTTTGTTTTTATTATATTTATTAAACAAATGGGTGAGAGGTCGTGAAGTTAATTTTTGGAAAATATATTTTTTTAGGCCTGTTACGGTTTCTTCTGGTTGGTCCTAATGATCAAAATTTTCATTTTTTGACCATCTGTTTATCTCCCTTATTATTAAATAGTTCAATTTGTAATTTTCTTTTGTTCATAACTCATATGCATTCATTAAATTCGTTGTGGATGTGACAGGGCAAACTGACAACGGTTTAGTCACTTCGACAAAGGCGGGGGATCTGCGTATATCATAAAATTCCATGAGTTGGAAGTAAAATTTCCAAAGAATTAAATAAATACTAAACTAAATGTTTTTTTAATTAAAAAGTTATCAGATTTTTCTGGGGAGCTTTGCCAGAAGTGGGGAATTTTGCAAACAGGACGAGGGGGTCACAACAATTCATCACCCTTTCAATTGATCCGCCTTTTATAAGCTAACCATCTTCACCATATTTACACACTAATAGGGATGATTGAATAACAACCACACACGCCCTCCGCTTACCAGTTGAGATGCCACTGAGCATAGTCACGCGACCTCCTTGAGCAAGAGAGAATCACGACGGGGATGAGATTCTTCAATCAAAACTCTTAATTCATCCCCCACCTGTTTCCCAGCGGACACCGATGCTGAAGCCTGAAGCCCAACCTGCACCGCGCACCAGAAATCAATTGCTCCAACAACCAAACGCAACCCATGTTCATCGGTATAGCTCAAGGGGGTTACCTCCGTCAACAGCAATGTTGCAACTCTATCTTTGATATATCCCAGGATCAATGCACAGAATCTTCTCCCTTTAGGTTGCCTTCTTAGGAATTCCAGTGTCCAATACCGAAGACTGCTGGCACTCAACTTATTTATCAGTCTGCTTTGCAGGATTATCATTGCTGCTATCCCTTCCAGCTGACCAGCTGAAAATGGAGGACTCTCGCCCCTAAGAAATGCTTTTACCTGCACCGAATTATTATCATTTTTAAATTACGGGCCTGGCATATCCAGAGGATACCAAAACTAACACATTCAATCCAATCCAATTTTTTTTATTTATTAAAATGATGGATCATAAATTTTGCAACAAGGTAATGTGAGAACATTTTTAGTAAGTGTTTAGCATTGTTAAATGAACCCTGAAACATATTTATTTCTTTCCAATTTACACCAAATTATATTTCCAAACAATTTATTAGCTATTGGCTGTTAATACAACCAATAAAAGATGAGTGGCGCAGCCAAAACTCTGGCCGCCTGCACCACCTTGGACATAATGAAAATTTCAAAAACATCCTCACATGTGTATTAGATAAACTGTTACCCGTTAGACAAAGCGAGTACCAAGTGAAAGTGGAAATGAAAGTTTAAAAACAGAATGTTTGGCAGGCATAGAAGTGACTACCAAAAAACCCAATGGAGGAATACATAATCAAATTACCATTCCCTCTCACCACTTTCATTATACTTGAACTACATTTTTTATTATATTTTCAATTATATTATATTTATAATAATTAATATTAATTATTATAATTTCATACAAATATATAATTATAGTAATAATAATTTTGATCACATTTTTAATTATATTTTCAATCCTTGCATTTATGCAGGAGGTTCGAAGACCATTACATTTGAGAGATACCTAAACACAATATATTTGAGGGTTGAACCAGAGGATCCAACAGTGTCAGCTTAAGGATCGAGCCCACTTAAGTTGCTCGAACGCTTGACGGTCATCCCAAAGGCCCCAACAGTTGGTTAAGATCGGGTCCGATTGAGATGGCCTAGAAGCCCTTCGATGGTCTGAAGCCCTTAGAACTTTGGGTGGCCCAAACATTGGGACCGGGGGCCAAACTATATTACCAGTGACTCTAGGACCAAAACCACACTCATCCACAGGGTTCATCTTCCATCCACTCCATGGTCGTGTCCAACCACATCATGGGTGGCATGTCAGGGTACATCGTGGGGAGTGCCCTTCTAAAGCGTCTGATCACTTGCATCCACATCCATCTCATTTTTATTAGATAATGCCACCAATGTGATGCATCATTGATTAGGGCCCCCTTCAGCAACGCTGCCCATGCCCATAGTGCAACGCCTAGCCCATACTTTGGTTTTTAATTTTTTCTGTTAAATTATCATTTTCGCTCCCAATTTTAGGATATTTTAAGGGAAAATTAATCTTTATTTGTTTTTTAAGGTTTAGGCCTATAAATAGGCTGTTAGCATTACGTTGTAATCAGTTTTTACCATATAAATAAAATTCCAGAGATGTCCCACGTTTATCTGTGTTCTATCCAAGTTCCTCATGTAAGGGCTCAGATCATCCCATTGCACTACATCGGTTGGTATCGGAACGAGGTTATTTCCCATTCGTTGCCATTTGATTGTGTTTCTACCTGTGCGACTTTCCACCGTGCGACAACCCCTGCAATCCCAACCACCTCAGGATCTAGCGTCCCCGCAATCCCCTTCAACGCGTCTCTACCAGACGCCGATCTGATGGGTTTCATGAGACATCTATGCCCATTAGCAGTGGAAGAAAACACAAAATCCATACCCAAGATCCTACCGAGATAAAATGATAGAATAAAACGACAAAACGACAATGCATGCATACCTCATGCTTTCGATCTTCATTGGCAATGAGTTTGATCGAGTTCTGTAAGCAATAACAAACAGGTTCTTGCCTCTGACGATATCCACCAACCACTGGAACCGCCAAATGCTTCGGCGGAACATCCTTTCTCCAAACGGTGTGCTCACACCTCTTCCTTGAAAGCAAATGGAGAGAAGAGAGATTGAAAGAGTTTCGACTGTGTGAGAATAATCTCCGGTGTACCTATGAATCTCCTTTATATAGGCCCCCTTTATTGAATAAAGGAGCCTCTTGGAGTTAATATGTTTCAAATGTTTTGAAACGGTCAAACGCTGGCATTCTCCTCATTTAGTAATCCGATTGTAACTCCTTTAACGATCAATGTTTTATCTACACATCATCATATGATGTGTCTGATAGAGTTGTGCACTAAAACATCCATGACCACGGTATAATGTATGTCGTGGTCTATGCCGAGGTGCTCCACGACATAGCAATAGACACTATGTCATGGTTGCTAGGTACATGGCATTATCGCATAATGTGATAACGTGTTGGATCCTTCGAACTTCAACACCAAATGTTATCACGCTTGGTTATTTATCATGTGATGATGAATGTGAGGAGTTTGAACGTCATGCATGATAGTTTAAATTTTAAACAATCAATTTGGTGATTAAACCGGAGCCCTTTAAAGTTTCAAATCACATGGAACATTTATGAATCACTCAAATCAATATTAGCCAAATGGTTTGAGTTCCTGATGGCATATATAAGTCGGTTGAATCCCATGCAAGCGTGTAGCCTTCCATTGTATTGAAATGTTGCGCAAAACTCCTCAAACTGAGACGATCATCAAACTCACTGATATATGCGGGAGAGAGAAAACAAGGAAGTCTATCGAAAAGTCCGTAACTAGCGGCACTTATGGGTTGTACAAACCAGAGAATAACAGAAGAAAGAAGAAATAGGGTGAAGAGGAAGAAGAATTCTCTACGACGCATTGCACCCTGGGATCGAGGCCTAACCCTCTACTCAGCTTCCGCAAAAATTAATCTTCAAATGCCATTTCTCTTTCCCTTCCCCAGCCACTTCCCCTTATTTAATACTCCTCCAACCACAAACAACTCCCCTAACAACTATAAAGGGAAATTACAAAGCTTCTCTCAGCAATTGCACACCACTTTCAGCCCCACCCTACGCTCCCTATCAATTCCGCCCTCTTAAAACCACTTTGTCCTCAAGGGGACTTATCTGGTGGCTTTGGCGGTGGGCTCAGCAACCAGTCAACGTACGCAATAGCAGTTGCAGTCACCAGGTAGTGCTAACCATGTAGTGTGGTTATATGTTAGAAATGGGTGGAAGGATGGGGCGTGGCAGGTTTATTCGAGAAAGAAGAAGGTTGCAGCAGAGAGGGAGCCCACTGGGGGCCACACTGGGGACCACGTGGCGGTAACAGATTCTGTTGAGGGATCCCCTGGGCTGAAACAGACTCCACCTGGAGCTGAAACAGAATGTAACTGAAGCGGGGGGGGGGGGGGGGGCGGTGGGGTCTGTAACCGTTAGGGAGGTGGGATCATGGGGGGAAGCTGGGGTCCAATCAGTTGTAACCACTGGGGTAATGAAAGGGGCAGGGGAGAGAGGTATTGAAGACACTTTTTGAAAGCTGGGAAATTGGGAGGAAAGTCTTTCGGCTTGGGGCTTGGGCAGGTGAGCCAGGGGGCCTCCCGTGGACACTCTATTTACTGTTTTTTCCCTCCCCCACTCTAAGGCTATAATTCCAGGTATGCTGCTCTAATTGTTATAATATAATTCCTGTTTCATTGTTTTATATCAAGGGGCTCTATCATTATATCGAAAGAATCTTCATTATGTATTGCCCACGAATCAGCATCCCTCCCGCGGTCAACCTCCTTCCGATAAGGTGGCACGCGAACACCTATGTCGACCCTGCGGACCCTAGCACCAGCAATCTATACTCCCAGCTCAGCAATGTCCTGTGTCTGTTGCTACATCGCTAAGGGTCGTAAGTGATGTGTTAATACTTCTCACAGTTGTAGAGTGTCGATGGTAGGGGTCTGTTGCAGCTGCTCCACGCAGGCACACGCAACGTCCACATATCAAATGGAAGGCGCAGCCTGAACCAAGGTCTGTACAGCTGCGATCACCAGTCGACACAGATTCAACGCTTGTGCCCATTGCTCGAGTGTCGTTTGTTGCTGTCGTTTTGAACTGGCCAGAGAGACCATCGAAGTAGCATATTCCATGCCCATTCCCATTGCTCATTTGGCGTCTTGCACTGTGCTTATTCGGGCTCGAACTGAAGCTCTTCAAGTGACTGCCGTGCCTTTTCACCTAGTTGTTCCAATTGTGTCACCAGTTCCCCTCGGTGCGGACGAACAGGACACGAGGCTGGAGCAGGTGGTTGTGTCTGCAAAAACAGCAGTGTCGCTTGTGGATGCAACTCGCTTACCTCTGTTCTACATACTAAAGACTATTCATGCTCCGACTCTAGCTCTACATGGCTCAGCATCTCGCTCTGCCGAACTTCGTCTGAGAATCGCTGCACCACATTCTGCATCTTACGGTTCTCTTTCATCATCGTCGCATTCTCCTGCTGCATGCACTCGAGTACACCCGTCATAGATTCCAACAAAGCCATTGGCGTCGCCATCCGGAAAGTGTCTGTTGCACCCCTTCGAACGTGTCTTTGTTCGGCGCATTCTCCCTCCACGAGGTGTCCTTATCTGCTCTCGATCAAAGTTTTCCTGTTGCATCCAGTTTTGTCGGACCAAAGATTGTAGCATCAGAAATTGTTGTTGCGATTCATTTCTTTGAATTTTTCTTTCTACGGTAGCGTTCGACCCTCAAAGATCAAGGCGTTTTCTTCTGTGCGGGAAATTTTCTTCTGCTGCGATTTGTCTGCTGTTGCATCATCCACTTCAGTCCTCCGACCTAGGTGATAAGAATACTAGAAAGAACTAAGGACAAGTTTGGCACGGGTGATATGGAGAGACAATAAATGATATTGTGGGGAGAAATTGATTTCCGATGTTTGGCGAGGTGATGTTGAGAGGGGAGAAATGATAATAGGAGAAATGGAGAGAAATAGATTTCTCTCCTACTGTTGTTTTTAAATCATCCCAAAATTGGGATGATTTGAAAAGAAATGATGGTGGAAGGTTATTAATATTTTAAAATTCCAGTTTTATCCATATTTTCTACATGTATCACAAAAGAATTTCTTTTCTTTTCTTTTAAAAAGATTCACCAAACAAGATGGAGAGAAATCCAAATCATTTTTTTTCTTTTACTAAGTTATTGATCAAAACACAAGAAAAGAAATCACAATCATTTCTTTTCCTTTCTTTTCTTTTATAAACTATCAAATCATTTCTTTTCTTTTACTAAAATATCACCAAACACAGTGCAACCGATCAAGGTCCTTCCGTCTGCTTCGGACTTCTTGGTTCAGCTAGCATGTCTGATGCGGGTCATCTGCATTTGCCTTAACCTTCTTCAGACGCTTCTTCTTGAGTTTATCTTCACACCTCGTCTCTCTCTCTCACCTGCATCCCACATTGGACTTGAGGTCCGGTGTGGTCTTTATTATTTGTTATAAAAGAACCTCAAGGGCTCCTTTAGAGAGAACACCTTGAGGGTTCGGGTTTCTCCTATTTTATCATTCTACATGGTATCAAAGGGAACTTAATCCCGATCCCCCCCCCATTTTTTTTTCTTTTCCGCTCTAGGGTTTCTCAATATTTTTCTCCCCCATGGGGGGCGGCGGCCTCCATGGCCTATTAGCCCTTGGTATTTCCCGTCCGCCCCCCGTGGTGGTCCTTAATCCCGCCTGAGCGGATCAATCCCGACGGCTCCATCTCGTCGGAGCCCTTCCCCGTGGCACGCAACGGCCCTCTTGCATCTCTGCTCGGGGGGCCTCTTCCTGTCGCGGCACCTCTCCCGCTGCGATTCCGGCGGAACCCTCCTGCGCGTGACTGCTGCCCCGCATCTCTCCTCGTCCGGCACCCTCGTCCAGGCGACCTCCTCCGGCGGCTTCCGCCTCTGCTCGCGCGACGACCTCCCTCTCCAGGTGACCCTCCCTCCCACGGATCGGCCTCCTCCCGACGCGGCCTTTCCTCCCGCAATGGACGCGGCGGCCAACGGATCTCCTCCCAGCTCTCTGACGGCGCTCCAAACTCCCTCCCGGCGATCCCTAGCAGGATTCCTCCCCAACGGCGTCTCGCCCCCCCTCGCTCCGGCGCGACGGCCCCATCCCGGCGAATCGCTGTTGCCCTTCGGCTCCCGGCTCCCTGCGCCGTCGCGACTCGTCCCGGCGCCCATGTCCCGACGCGATCAACCCGCGACCCGCCACTTCCCTGTTGCTCTGTGCGCGGGACGGTTGCGCTCCTTTTGTGTGAGACTCCCGACGCCGGCTCCCGCATCTCCCGCGCGGCTCCCGCATCTCCCCTCATCCAGGCGCGCTCGGCCGGCCTCGTCGCACTGCTCCCTGGCGACTTCGCCCGACGGCTCTCCACGCCGGCTCCCTTCCCGACGAACGCGGCTCCCAATCCCGACGGAATTCTACCTCTGCGTGCCGCAACGACCTTCCCTGCCGACTTGGTCTCTGTCGGCCTTCTCCCCATGTCCCGCCCTCCCGCGGCTCCTCCTGTCCACGGCCCTGCGGCTCCTCTGCGGCGGTCCCAACGACGCTCTCGTCTCCTGCTTTCCAGCGGCTCTCCCCTGCTCGCCGCGCGCCTACCTGTTGTCGCGCCTCCCTACTGCCCCCCCTGCGACGGCCTCCTGGGCACCACAGTGGTGCACTAGAACCGAAGCTCCCTCCCTATCGGCCACCTCCTGCGGCAGCCCCCGCCTCCTTGCCGACTTCCTCCTGTGACAGCGCTGCCTCCTCGCCGGCAACTCCTGCGGAATCCCCGCCTCCCGTCGCCGACATCTCCCGACAACTCCTGGCAGCCGCATCCCTGTCCGTCGGCACGCCCTTGAGCTGGCGCAGCACTTCAACCACCTCGGACCGGGCCCTTTGGTGCCGGCACGTCTTCGCACTTCCTCCACCGTGGCGCAGCAACTCGACCAGACCACCTTGGATTCGGGCCCTTTGGCGCCACCAGATCCCACAACACTTCTGCAAAATCCCCACCTCCCGTCACTGGCCCCGCAAGTGCGGCTTTCCCGGTGCTAGTGTGGATTTCCCGACGTCTCATCGACCGGCCCCACTAGTACGGCATTCCTGGAGCTCCGTCAACCGGCCCGGTCTATGTGGTTTCTTTTGCTGCGCCCGCGACATCTTTCATCCATCATCCTGCGGGGAACCTGCGATTGTGAGGGAAACAGCAACCTTGCAGCTTTATCTTTTATTCTGTTTTGTCTTGTTTTGTCGTCAAGCTGGGTATGGTGGCTACCGAGATGGAGAAAGCAACTGATGCAACAAAAAAGGTGGATCTTGGAAAGGAACTTGTCGCGCACATTGACCTTCACGACTTTGAAGAAACATTCAGATTTTCATCAAGTTTTTCACCTTGAATATGGTGGTGTTGAATATGGTGGCTACCGAGATGGAGAAAGCAACTGATGCAACAAAAAAGGTGGATCTTGGAAAGGAACTTGCCGCACACCTTGACCTTCACGACATTGAAGAAGCATTCAGATTTTCATCAAGTTTTTCACCTTGAGGACAAGGTGGATTTTCAAGAGGGCGGGAGTGATAGGAATGTGAGCAGTAGGGTTGGTGGGGTTGTCCATGTATGGGCATGGGAATTAGCTGCCACTGGCAGTATCATCTTTTTCTTTACATTAGTTTGTTGGGCTAGCTGTGGTAGGTAGTTGATATTAAATACAGATTGTTGGTAGTAGGTTAGGGAGGACCGATATTTTGTTTCGGCTTTAGTTGTGGCTATTGAGGAGGTTCCGACCTTGGCCTCAAGGAGCGTCTTCCCAAGGGAGTCTTCTTCTTCTACTTCTTCCTCCTGCAATTCTAGTTTCGCATAGCTTCTACACATAAAAAGTAGTCCACTCAAGGTGGATTGTTGGTATGAAGGGTTTATCAAAAAGCAGTAAATGAGAAAGGATTTAGAAGTTCAGGGCTACAAGAAGTTCCCATATTCTCTTCCACCAATACCCAATGTCGGTTTGGTGAGTTTCTCTAGTGAAGAGATCAAAATCCATTTACTAGGGATCCTCACTACTAAGTGCAAGTAGTAGTCAGTTAATACCAAAAAACTTTTATCCTCAAACTATAAAACCCCAAGATTAATCCTCCAATCTTATTTACAACCATACTGAGTACAAACAGTGTGTACTTTGTTATTTTTGTGAGAAAAAAGTTAAAAAAATAAAGGATTACTGCAAGGTTTGTATCATGGCACAAACAAATGACAATAGATCAGAGCAAGAAAAAGATTTAGCTCAAAATATGTGAAAGATTTTTCTCTGAAGCAGTGGTAGATAAATCTGTGAAGTTGTTCCAACAGCAAGTGATTTTAAGCACTAGAGAGAGAGAGAGAGAGATTTTGGCCCAAGGAATCAGCTCACTTCAAACTCATTGAAGATTTTCTCTGTGGTGTTCCCGGCTGAAAGCAATGGAGATCATGTTTGGTTCTTCTTGAATTGAGAAAAGATACCTTCATGGAAAGAAGAGACTTTATTGAGGCGGCTACGGTTTCCTTAAAACCCTATTAATCTAAATTGAATGACTGTTAAATGAATTTTATCACACTGAAATTTCAAATTTTCCATAAATATAAACCACTGATAGATTTTGTCTATGTTTCGACCAAATATTCAAATTGCAAGTGCCATGTATTAAAGAGTTTGTGGATGGCCTTTTGTTACTAAAAACCTCATAGGTATGACATTACATGAAAACGTAACGCACAGATGATTTTGCATGCATATGGATGGTCATGTGAGTGATAGAGATGACTTAGAGTTGATATGGATGACATGTGATACAGGTGATTTTGAGTTGATACAGTACTTTTCATTCTTCCATATCCACAACCAAAATTGACGAAGTACTTCTCTTAGCTTCATACAGATGGCTTGAGACATCCTATGGATAACCTGAAGGTCATAAATATGACTCTACTTAGAAACATTTAGGGTTTTTGGATGTATCAGAACGATGGTCAATTAAATATGTAGAAAGAATAGCCCCAGAAACTGTACCCTATAAGTGAGGCTGGGTTATTCTATTTATAGATAAAGATAGAGAGAGATGATTTCGGATAGATATGAAATACAAAATTCAAACTAGAAGGGATAGGAATAAACCTATTCAAATAAACTGAACCAAAATAGGCTCATATCATAATTACTTGAATACTCAAACACCTCCCATACTCCAGTTTGCTACACTAATCCAAAAGACACCGGAACTGGCAAAGAAACTCCTTCGGAAACGATGACGGAACTGTTATGAAAGATACTCTTCTACAAGCCATATGGATGTCATCACGATCATCGAAGAAATTGTCAGAATGAGCACTGAGAGGATGCGGGGAAACGGTCATCCTAAAAATGTCTGGAAAAGGTCGCTTGGGAGAGGATGTCTAGAAACTATCGGCTGAAACAGGGTGTCTGGAAGAAGTCTTCTGGAAGAGGATGCCTGGAAAAGGTCGTCTGAAATACGGTGTCTGGAAAACATCATCTGAAGTATAGTGTCTGGGAAACGTTGTCTGAAATACAAAGCTGCGTCTTGAAAGACACTGTGGAGGCACTGTGCAGCAAAAAATCTAAGAAGTACAGGCCAGGAGCAATGACATCAGATGTGTTATTATCATCACGCGCATTGATGTTGAGGTCGTCACTGGCATGGAAGATGAAACAGCGGCCATACTAGCAAGGAGGCAAGCCCCAATGGGCGAATCTTAACTGAAAGAAGGTGACTTGCAAAGGGAAGACACGAGAAGTCAAAGAAAATCATGACAAGCAAGTGTGGTGGCCATCAGGCAAACCAGCAGCAGGGAATGACAAGATTGGACATGTTTGAGCAAGACAGTGATGCGATGGTCGAGTCCTGGATCAGGGAAAAGGCACAGGCCTGGGTGCTGGCATAGCAGGGGCTGTATTCGAAGAATCTGTTGAAGAAAAAGAGGAACACAGTGTACTGGAAGAAACGCCGGTATGCTTGAGGAGTGTCCAACCTCCCGGTTGGACAGGAAAGGTTCAGCAGTGAAGTGCTGGAGGAGCAATTGGAATCTAGTTCGGAACAGCCTGATGAGGTATTTTCTGTTCCGAGTGCGTCCATGGAAAAGCAGGGAAGGAATGTCAAGGAGGAGGGGCTTGTGCCAGATTTGAGTTCAAAACCCCTGGCTGCGGAAGTATCGAGACCAGGAGTTACACCAGTTGATCAGGAGTGGCGAGGAGCAGAGAAGACCGTTACACCTTTTCACTGCAATAAGGTAGCTGATAATGTAGAGCAGGAAGTAGATGTAGGTGTGCAGTCCCCTGAAGCTGGAGGACAGCCAACAAGTGTTGGCGAAGCAGTTCTGGAGTCTCAACTTTTTGCAATGGACAAGCAAGGGGAATGAATGAATGTCATACACTTAGTTACAAAGATGTCGGGTTTGATATTGTTGAAGCACCATTGGAAGCTAAAATGTTGGATAACTTCAAGAAGGCTGCTGAGTTTCGGGCAGAGTTGGGACTGCCGAGTTCTGCTGTGAACACGGGTTTTGAGTGTGGTGGCGAAGCAACATAGACTTTGTTCGACCGACACAAGGGTTTTAACAACAGGCCTTGCGAGCACTGGGAACGCTGCCTATGGATGTGGAGATGGACGGGAAAAGTTGCAACAAGAAAACTGCAGCAATTGGGTTATCCAGGATGTGCGGATTACCAACACGGTCCGTAATCAATACGTACAGCAAAGATCATGCCTTACAAATATGGCAGCGATTCTCAGGATTAGTTTGGAAACGAGGGGATCAACAAAGTCCAGGGCGCTACAAAAGAGTTGTGCTCAATACTCTTATAACAGCTTGTGGCAAGCTTGCAGGATTTTTCTAGAGGTTTTTTGTGACTTTATTTCTGCGCACAAAGTCCTCTGAAAATGGTGACACAGTCACCTTGCAGATTCCGGATTTTGCTGCAGCAGTAGCAGCTGAGGGGTTTTCTTGCTACCATGGCCAGTTTTTGGGGCAAAATTTTGCATCCGAGATGGCACGTCTAGCTGCAGCATTGGCAGCAGTGCCAGATGAATTTGTTTGTTGTGTCTTGGTGACATTTTGGGGTGGATTTGTTGTCCTCAAGAAAGGATGGAAATTCTGGTACCGACTATGGTCCTGGAATTTGCTCCAAGAGGGGGTGGAGGCTCGTGTCGAGCTGTGTTTGGAGGTTGATGGCCTGGCAGGGGTGGATGTTTCAGTTGCTGAGGTGGTGGACTTAAAAATTGCTGCTCAAATAGCCAGAAAACCTAGGGAGGGAGCTGAAATACCATTTTCCAGCCATGGGGAAGAGAATAAGGAAAACTGCACTGACATTTTGCGAGAGCATTATTCTACTTGGCTCTGCCCTTGAAGCAAACTTTTGTTGGGATAAAGAAATTCTTCTTACTGTGGCTATTGATTTGCAACCCATAGTTCTTATTGAAGGTTATAATCAAGTGCAGGGTGTCATTACATCAGCTCGAACTCCAGAAGTTGTTGTTAGACACTTGGATGGGTGTAAGCAGCTGTATGAGTAGGAACTTTTGTTCAAAAACTCATATCAAAATGGGTTGCCGAGGGCTGACTATAATTGCCAGCATTTTGCTGTTGAAGCTGGTTTTTGTGTGTGGATAGTAGCCGTTACTGCTGAGCATCTAAAGGAGATCGCTGCCGAGCATTTAGTGGAGGAAGAGCCACTCATTAGGACATTGATATCTGCTCTTGTGCAGCAGCTTGGAGAAGAGGCAAATGAGGTTGTGGGATGGCTGAAATTTCAACAAAGATTCACCTTGAGGCCAAGGTGGTTTTTTTTTTTTGGGGGGGGGGGGGATGTTAGGATGTGAGGGCAGGTAGAAATTAATAAGTCCAGGGGCAGTATTGCATATTCCCATTTATTAGTTTGCTACTGATAGCTGTAGCAGGTGCTGGCAGGTGGAGTATTATATGGGGGGATTGGTCGTTGGGGAGGATAGGAATGATTTTGGAATTCAGCTGATTGCTGGAAGGAATGGCCGGTGGACTCAGCTTGGGCTCTTCGGGAGGGTGACCGTCTTCCGTAGAGATCTTCTTCCTCTATCTTCTTCTTCTACCTTCTTCCCCTCCCACAGTAATCTTCTTTAAGTGTCTCTTTTCTGCTGCTATAATACAGAAATAAGACTGTTTCTTCATTCTCTCTCTCACTCGAACCTAATGGTAATAACATTTAAAACATATTTGACCAAAAGACTTGAGTATTTTCACACAAAAAAAATCATGAACAATAATTTAATTTTCTAACATATATTTTGAAACTTGAGAGAAAATTTCACAAAACCAAGTATCAATAGTATTGAATTCATAATGACTCTTGAACATCACAATTCCATCAAATAACAATCAAATCTATATGTCCCCTTTGGACACCCCAATCTAATATAAATAAAATACAAGTCAAGGACCCTGCCTCATGACATTTGTTGATAGGGCCAAATCAAGAAGGATCATGCTTTTTGGAGGTGAGTTTCAAGCAATAATAATCAAACGCTACTAAATATAGAAACTGAAGCAAGCCAGAAAATGTGGGCAACAAGAAAACAAATTCACCTGATAATGAGAAAGAAGATCCATGTATCTACGAATTGGAGATGTGAACTGAACATAGCCGGGAAGCCCTAAACTGCCATGCCATATGGGCTTCCTGAAATCCATTTCAGCAGCACGCATCACTTTAACCAAAGCAAAGCTCCTAACAGGCCCTTCTGGCAAATGAGCAAATGCAGCCAAATCGATATCTGATTGGGGCTGTCCTCTGTAGGGTAATGGAATATTATTGAAAGAACCGTAAGTTGCTATAACTTCTCCACAGAGTATCATCATCTCGGAGACAAGTCGCATTGCAGGGTCTGCACCATCTCCCACATAAAGATTGATAGATGGCTCAGGAGCATCTGGATTAGCCACTTTGATGCGTGTATCTAGTGTGGCTGCATCAATTCCACCCTATAAATCAAGGAAGTGTTAATGATAGAAAACACAAAATCCAAAAGAACGTAAGCATGAAAGGACTAGAGCAAATTTTGAAAAAATGTGCAATTTACTACATGGGAGCTGAATCGCTGATTGTCATATCATAGTGAAAGCAATTCATTTAACAAGTTTGTAGAAGACAGCAAGATTAATAGCAATGGAACAGCAACAAATGCCACAAAATGACTTAATTTAATTCTTGATTTAAAGCACCCAACATCATACTAAGCCTCATTTTCCAATTGGCATGGAAAAAAATATATGGGCTTCTCTAAAATTTTCGCATCTTCCTAGAAAAAACCAAAAATTTGAAAAACCATGCACCTGCATATGGGCCAAACAATAGACCTTAAAAAACCAAGTCATAATCGAATGAAATTTTGGAGCTTAAATTTCAACTTTAAGCTGCTCAAAGGGTAAATCCAGCCAATAAAACCTGAGGTGCCTTAAAAAAAGTAATATAAACAACAACTCATACATCCTTTGTGAGGCACTATAATAGAGTCCAAGATCACCCAGGCAGTTGGAAAATTTATTCCATGCGGGGTAAAACGGTAACTGTAGAAGGAGAGCTGATTGGGCTACGTGAGGGGGAGCTGGGTCTGTTACAGGTGGTTCCCATAATTTTATCTCCCCCAAGTTAACCAAATTATTGGGCCTTGGCATCCACACATCCACCAAAATGCGCATCAAGTTGGGTGATGGGCACAAATTATGGTCCCAGAAAGTCTGCCATCACCTCCCCTTGACCTTGGGGGACTAGGTTTGGACCTCATCCTAGGCATCGCCTGGTTGTGCACTTTAGGCGATGTACATATCAATTGGGCTGATGTTCAACTTCAGGTCGAGCAATCGATTGTTCCAGTAGGTCAAGACGACGATGCACGTAGGCTGAGTGCACTGTGCAAGTTTCAACAACAGAGACCGCTCAGGTTTCGCGGTGAGTCAGACCCTCAAGCGGCAGAGGATTGGCTTGAATTCGTCGCTCGAGCATCCCGACTCATATGGGCCCCATCCGATCAGATGGTAGTGCTCGCAACCGGTCTTCTACACAAAGCAGCAGGGCGATGGGGGGTCTGGTCACCCAAACCCATGATGAGACGACACTCTCATGGATGGAGTTTCAACACTTGTTCCGCGACAAGTATTATCCTTCTCTGTGCAGATTAAGGAGCTTCTGAAGTTGCAGTACGGTGATATGACTGTTGTGGAGTACGCATCGAGGTTCACTGACATCACGCGTTACACTCTCGATATGGTGTGAGATGGATACTTCCAAGCGCGAAAGTTTGAGCAAAGCCTCCACAAGGAGATTCGAGCTAGCGCGGTCTCTCTATGAATTCCTACCTATGTCAGGGTGCTAGAGCGGGTCTTGATGACAGAGAGCTTTCTGACAGAGGAACGTCGGGCAGATGGAGCTGGCAGTGGATATCGTGGAGCAGAGTCGTCTGCCATAGTCGGCAGACATCTGACTTCATGTTCTTGGTGCAAGAGGTCTTCGCGCAAGCGTGCTTGGTCTCAAAGATCAGCAGCGCAAGGATCTCGCCAAAGATCCAGTCAGCCAAGAGACAGGCGGTGCTTTGTCTGCAACAGGCGGGGTCACATGGCGCGAGATTGCCTAACCCGGCACGCTACAAAGGTCAGACAGTTGACGGACCTCCACGGCAAAGGCAGCGTCATAATCAAGGATCTCCCTGAGGTGGTCAGGGTGGGGCCCATAGAAGCGATGCAAATAGAGGGGTTGGTGAAGCCCCGGGAGGAGGACCTACAGATGGAGAACGACGCTATGACCTACTCCCCCGCCACCCCCGGATGGTCCATGCCAGGCTCAGAGGGCTGGTGGCCGAGGACTTGACCAATTATAGGCTATGGAGGGATATGATCAGGCTACGCATGAGATGATTCGAGGTACGCTCTTTGTCATTGCTACTTTAGCACTAGTACTTGTAGATAAAGGTACGAATCCTTTCATCGCCTTATCTTTTGTTCAAGAGCTAGAGATTCCTGTGGAGCCTTTAGCCCGTCAGTTGTAGCTGGAGATTCCTACAGAAAGTAATACATATATTTCACACATCTGCCAATAGTGTGAGCCAACGCTCGGGGCAAAGCTTCACATGGAACCTCTAAGGAGTCACAATGAAGTAGTACGACATCATTCTTAGGATGTATCTCTTTTCTTCCGCGTTGAACTCTGGTTGTATGTCTTTATATACGAGACTTGTTTCCTTTATCTTTGTAATACCTCACCGTGATGGGCCGGCTCTGGTGGCTTATCTAGTTGACCCAGGTTGGTCTGTTACAACATGTTACAATGTTAATAACTTTTGTTGTCTATTTAGAACTCTTTCTAAGTTTATCATCATCATCTTAGAGCCTTTTCTTCAACATTTCCTTTAAGATCATTTTGATAACTAATTGTAACGGCCTTGGTTTTTCTAGGTGCGTCATGCCTTGTTTTCATGCCTTGTTTTCATCCTTTCTTTAAGCGTTTTTGAGTTATGTTTTGGGTGTATTGGGTAGCTTCTAGGTGATTTTGGAAGGTTTTGGAAGCCTTTATAGGGGAGCAAGGTTTGAGCATGGTTAGGGGAAACCGTGAGATTTTTTCCAAAAAAGTGAGAGGCTTGTTGGAAAGGGGCAGTATGTGGCGCACGGTTAGAAATAACCGTTTGACATTCCACGGATAACCGTGTGATTTGGAACAAAAGAAAAAGCACGGTTAGTGCACGGTTTACCAAACTGTGCAGATATCCTGAAGAGGCAGTGAGTTTTGCACGGTTAGCGCAGGGTTTGGTAAACCGTGTGATCAAATCATGCACACGAAATTAAATAATCTAAAAATTCTATTTTTGACCTTAAAACTCCCTGAAACTCCTCATTCTTCCTCCCACACCTAGGGTTCTCGAACCTAGGGATTTCAGTGGCTCTTCTTGGCGAATTCCTTCCATCGAATCTAGAGACATCGAACCTAGGGATTTCAAGGTAAGTGATTGTTTATACTCTCTTCTTCATGTTCTTACTAGATCTTCTCTCTTCTCTTTGGCGAGGACCCTAGATCCGGACTGTCATGGTCGAATATGGGAATTCCGACATTATTTAATGTGATTCTTTTTAGACTCGAAGAAAAGGAAGGTGGAAATCTAGTTTTGTCATGATCGTTCTCGGGTTCGTCTAGATCTGCTCGTTGCGTTGGATCTCGTTGGGTAAGTCTAAAGTGATCCTACCCCTTGACAAGTTCTTAATCTTGGATCTTCGCTCTTGAATCCTCGTGTAGTGATTTGGGGTTGGTCCTAGGGATCGTTGGTGTGTAAGCTTGTTTCGGGAAGCAAACCTTAACAATGGGCTTCGATACACTCAAGGTAGGAAGTTCCTTGCCATGTCACAACAATTGTATAAACAGTATGATATGACATGTTTGCGTGTGTGTGCGAGCCCGTGAGACCGTTCTTGTTTTGACGTTTGTGTGTGTGCAGCCCGTGAAACCTTTCTTGTTATGACATGCTTGTGCATGTGTGCAGCCCGTGAGACCTTTCTTGTTATGACATGTTTGTGCATGTGTGCAGCTCGTGAGACCTTTCTTGTTATGACATGTTTGTGCATGTGTGCAGCCCGTGAGACCTTTATTGTTAATGACATGTTTGTGCGTGTGTGTAGCTCGTGAGACCTTTCTTGTTATGACGTGTTTGTGCGTGTGTGTGTGTAGCCAGTGAGATATTTCTTGTTATGACAGCTTGTGTGTGTGTGTAGCCCGTGAGACCTTTCTTGATATGACATGCTTGTGTGTGTGTGTGTGTGTGACCCGTGAGATCTCTCTTGATTTGACATGCTCATGTGTGTGTGTAGCCCGTGAGACCTCTCTTGAATTGACATGCTTGTGCGTGTGTATAGCTCAAGAATTTCTTGTTATGGATTGTGTCTATGTTCCCCGTGGACTTCTGTTATCCGGTATCAAGGTGACAGGTGGACCCTTCGTGGCTTGGTTAATCCTTTAGAGGGGGAGCGAGTGTGACCTGATGCGTGGTGATCATAACGGGATCTTAAACGACTGATGGCAGGACAAGATGGCCTTGAGGCCTGACCAAAGACTGGTAGTGGGCGTGACACCCTTGTGGCCTGACCCAAGACATGATGGACTTATGGCATGTTCCGAGACTTACGCTGGTCTTGTGGCCTGTTCTGAGACTTATGTTGGCCTTGCAGCCTATTCTGAGATTCATGGAAACTATAAATAGCTTCTCTTTCAGCATTGAGTTGAAGCAGGTGGGGTCGGAGTTCATGGCAGTCTGGTTAGCGCACGATGACCCGACATGTGATTGTTTACTTGTGTATTTATTTTCCCGTCATTGCATACACTTTTATATAAATGTTGCAATTATGTTAAGGATGCATTGGTGGTGTCTTACTGGGTTTATATTCACACCCTACACGGGCATCTTGGTGCGCGTGCAAATTTTATGGTTAGGGATCCACTAAAGGGAAAGTGTCATGTGTCGGGCGACTAAACTAGAGGAGCAGGGCAGACGGGTGGAGTCACGGTGGACTTCGGGTTGCTTACTATGGCGTCTCTTGTTATCTGTAATCTTTGTTTTCTTTTGTACTTGACTTACAGTTGGATGGTTTTGGCTAAGATCAAGTGTAGTTTTTGTTCTTATCAGTTTAATGGTTTATGTCATTTACTCCCATCGTATGGTTCTTTTATTTTATTATCGCTTCCTCGTGTATGTGTGTGGGTTGGATATCTGTATTGAGGGCATAGTCTCCTCATGTTCCAATTTAGGCCCCTGAAGCTAGTCGGCAGCCTCTTGCGTACGAGGAAGCGTGCATGAGGTCATGTGACACTCCGGTTTGGACCTGGTGATTCGGGTTGGGGCATTGCACTAATGTAACTTTTTACATTATTCCTTATCAACACATCCTAAACCTCTTTAGGATATAAAGTAACACTCACTTTCTCACGGTAATTAAATGTAACTCTTTACATTTCTCTTCACCGACATACCCTAAACTTCTTTAGGATATTAAGTGACGTTCACTTTGAATTTGATTAGTTTAATCTTTTATTTTTTATACTTTTAAACTTCTCTAAGTCCAAACATACTCCAACTAACCTCTTAGAAACTATATTTTTCTCCAGAATATCATGTTAAGATACACAAACTCATTTGTGTTTAGGAAATAATATTTATTTCCTCTTAGTGGGAATATTTAACATATGAATTATTGTATCCATATCATATATGGTATTCTACGTGTTTAGAGCGTTATTCTGAAAAGAATACTTTATTCTTTAAAATATGCCATTGAAAGTGATAGGAACTCTTTCCATTGTATTTTAACAAATAACTTGGATAAACTCTTATCCCGGATAAAACTCCTTTTATCCTTTCAAGCATGTTATAGAGTTTTGATGAATCAAAAACCATGTGTATCGTCTCATTTATTCATAACTCTTTGTTAACAAATAACTTCTCTCATCATATAAGAGAAATAAGATGAAAATACACATTTTTTATTTTGATTCATTCGAGCTTGAATAACTCATTTGTGTAGCAACTTTTTGCTTTATAATCTGAATACAAACTAGAAGTCCTATCAATTTTTTTCCTTGATTTTGAACTCCTATATATCTACAACATTTGTAAAATATACATTTGGTGTCATATTGAAAGGTTTCTTAGGATTAAACAGCACGTATTTAATATAGCGGAAGCAATTAGAAACCTTAAACCCAAGTTCAACCATGTATGAAAATCCAAAACCATGTATATCTAAAATGAAGAACTTGTTTGTGTGTACATTACATCGTCGAGCTCCAATTATTGTCTTCCATCCACATGTTTGATGAAGATCCCTTAAAGGAAGTCGAAGGACTCCCTCCTCCATGGTGTATCCACAGATTGTACCGAATCACCCATCAAATGGGTAGGACCCTTCTCACTCTCACAATATGCTAGTATCTCATGGTTTAAAGAAAGGAGAAGAGAGCTTCACTGGGAGAATTGTCAGGGGCACGAACCGTTCGGAATAATCACCGTCTCATTGTTATAACCACCTTATATAGGCCATCGGAACAATCTCATGCATCAACTCATATGTCTATAACATATGAGTTCATGCTTCGACCAACCATGCATTCATCGCATGAATGCATTACTCCAACGCTCATGATAATGATAGTCAGGTGTGGAAGAACTGAATGTTAACTTGTTAATGTTCGGCAGACAATATCATGATATTGTTCATCATGTTGTTACGGTATGCCCAACACGACACAAAGGCATACAATGTGCCTTGCATGCATGCGTGTTGTAAAATACGACACATCATATATCGCACACTACGATGTGGCTTTAGGCCACATCTCCAACAATCTCCCACTTGCACTAAAGTCTCATAGACTTAGTGTCATTTCATCTTATATTGTATCATATACAATAACATGAAAAATCATATCCAAAACTATTTGGATATTTTCCAAAGCATTTTTGGAAAGCTATTATCGATTTCACTGTGTATCACATCATATGTAATATCTTGTGAATATCCATCCAAAATTCTTTTTGGATTAACACTAAAACACTTTTAGAGCAACTCATTGGGTAAAACTCAATCCTCATTCAGTGAACATCCAGTCAACCACAAAGTGTGAACCTGCGGGCCTTTGCAGCGTTGACAACATTTATGAATTCTCGAATTCATAAATGTAAGCAAGGAGCACCCTCTAGCAAAGTATCAATGTTGCTCAAGCTACAAAGGGGTCTAGCGTGATCTCCATCAAACACATGTATCTCTATATCCATGTCCACCTGGATCATATGCAAAATGCATTTCTATACCATTTGTCCAAAACATCGAATAACCACTGGACACGGAGTACGTCAATCTCGTATAGCTACTCATACATTCTTGATTCTCTAAGTATAGATTGACCAGGTCGCTGAATACATCACATGTCATTCACTTTTATGGATGAGTGCGTCACATGCCCCTCGCCCAATAAATACGCACATCATATGTGTTATCTAGGTACGATCATACACTTTCTCAGCATATCTCAATCGAGATCCCAGATGTCATACTCATTATACGAGAGAACAAATCTCATCTTGGTTAAACTCCAAACGATGACATATCAACAACATACCCAATCACCCCATGATTACCCAAGTCACAAAGATTGCGTAAAAAAGATATCAAAGTATGAAGGTTTTCATTCTAGGTATCTCGCCAACCTTTTGTATTTGGGACTCCAAATATGAATCATGCACCCCTGGTATATCAAGGACCTAGTATATGACACTCCATGTGGTATACTTAGCAGTGTACGCGTATTATGACACTCCATGTGGTATACTTAGCAGTGTACGCGTATTATAAATCCTCATTACCTGAGGTCGGTAAGATACCAAGCATAGGAACCTTCATACTTTGATACATTTCTTACGCAAGCCTTAAGGCTTAGCAAATCAGAGGGTGGTTTGATATATTGTTGATCATGTCAACAGCTGGAGCTCAACCGAGATGGGATTTGGCCACTCGTATGACGAGAGAAGGCATTCGGGCCCTTAATTGAATTAGACTGATGAAATGCATGGTCATGCTTAGTTGAGTGACATATGATGTGCTCAGTTACTCAGAGGAGGGACATGTGATAATGTTCATCTATAAAATGAATGACATGTGATGTATTCATCGATTAGGTAAGTTTATTTCAAAGAATCATAAATGTGTCAGATGACCTGTACTAGATTGACATGTTCCCTGAATAGTGGTCATTCGATGTCATGAACAAAGGGATTATATAGGTATATATACAATGTATATGATACATCTTATGGTGAACATGTTCATATGAAGATATGAGTATGTTTGATCAAAATCAGACTAGACCTCTTTGTAACTTGAGCAGCACTAATGTTTTGCTAGAGATCGCTTTTTGCTTACACCTATGAAATTGAGATTTCATATTCGTTAGGAATGTGGGGGTGGGGGTTGTCCGTGTGAGGGAATGTGTGCAGTGGGTTGTTCATGAGTGGGAGTGGGTATAAGCTACCAGGGGCAGTATTGTACTTTATTGTAGATAGTTGTTGGGGTTGGCTATAGCAGGTAGGGATTGTTGGTTGCTGGTTGAGGTTATTAAATATGGGATATGCTTGTGGGGGAGGGAATACAAATATTGTTTGGTTTCAACTCAGCTGGTTGGAGATTTCATCCTTAGGAGATCTCAACCTTGGCTCCAAGGAGTGGCCTTTCGTGGAGAGTCTTCTTCTTTTGTAATCCTTTAAAAGGATCCATACTACAAGTATCAATACAGTGTATACAGTTGTTTCTTCCACCCACGGTCCTAAAATTTAATGATTCTATTGGGAGAATACACAGCTTGTGGCGACAGATTGAGAATTGCTGGTGATTGTTGACCAAAATGGAGACAAAAGTTGCTTCAAAGGAGTTGGAACTGGAACGGTTTATGCAAGCACAGGCGGCCAAGTGGCAGAAGCTTCAAACGCCTTTAGAGGTCCTGGATAGGGAACAGGCAGAGCTCACGAGGCAAGACCATGAGCAGTTGTAGTTCATGCGGGCACAAATACGAGAACTTGTTGAGCTTTCTGTTCAACAGTGTTTTTCTGGCTTTTTGAAACCTCTAACTATGGAAGAAACGAGACCGAGAGTTCTGTCAGTTGTACAGGTGTGGCGAGGAACAAAGAAGATTGATCCACCTTCTGCTCATCGCGATAAGAAACTTTTCATTTCTAGCTAGAGATGCGGTGAATGTAGGAGGCGAGAACAGGGAGCAATACCGCAATACAAGTATAGGAAGTTCGGCAAACAAGTCTTGCAGTGTTGTTGTACACACATTGGAGCCTGGCGAGGTGGCAGTGCAACAGAAGCTTGCTCGAGCGACGCAAAGGCTTCTTCCACGGGCCATCCATTGCAGTAGGGTTACCAAGGTTGTACAGATTACCTACAAGATCGATGTATAATACACGTCCTAGTTGTAATGAGTCTTCGTACATGGCAGCGGCACTTCCTAGAACGGATTCGAAGCCAAGGAAATCTTCGCAGTCTAAGAATGAGTCGAACCTGAGGAAGAGGGGACATATTCCTTTTTAACTGGAGCAGGCACTAATAAAACCCTAACCCTGCTTGAAGCAACTACTGGTCTAGCAATGTGTAACTAAGGAACAAAGGTTCTTGAGAACAAAGTTAGAACAAATGGCAAGGCAACTTAAGAAATGTTCTCATAAAGAGGATATTCCTCTCTGCTTTGCATTTTCGGATTAATACAAGACAAAGGAGCTCGAGTCCTCTATTTACATCGCAGAGGCAGGGACAGGAGAGCTTGGTTGTCGTGGCTGGAACAGTTGCTCTTGAACACAGTTATTAGAAATTCATTTCTGAATTTGGAATTCAGACGGTACAGAGACATAGCTTGTGTTCCAAAGACACAGCGTATTGATGTTGTAGGGAAAATGGAAAACAAAATGTTTTCAAGCAAGATTGTAGATGCTATAAAATCCGGCTTGGATGAACCAATAGTGGCTGAACCAGAGTTCGTAGTGCCAAACGAGCTAATATTTTCATCAAAACTGCAAGAGTTAAGGTCAGCATGCACTTCATCCTTGGTTCCTGTAAGTTCAAAATCAGTTGCCACCAGAGTGTATGACCAAGAAACAGGGATCACTCGACTCCGTCTTCCAAATGGTATACCCGTAGACTATAAAATCTCATAAAAAGATGTTTGACGAGGTGTCATACGGCTCGTAGTTGGTGGTGGACAAACTGTTGAGAGTTTCGAGACAAAGGGAGCGGTTGTTGTTAGTGTACAAACTCTTAGTGAGGGTGGTTGTGTCAGCAATTTCTCAAGGGAACAGGTACAACTTTTCAGTGAGACTCACCTGCTAAATTGCTCTCTGGAGTCCACGGAGGAATTCGTATGCATGGAGTTTCGTTTTACGTTGAGGGACAATGGAGTGCGGGCTGCATTTCAGTTATACTTTATATGGTATTTGAGCATCGTGTCTGGCTGAATGATGCTTTTGACAGGGCAAGGAAGTTATATTTTTCATATTATCATTCTATTCCTAAAATTTGTAACTATTCGTTGTTGTTGGCTACAAGGAAAGTGGCGCCTACACTGGCTGCTGGGGGCACAGCAATACTGGAGCCTACCGAATTGGCATTTATAACCTGCTTGGAGCTAGCTGAAGTGGGCAGAGAGGTGGGTTTGCCTGCTGGTGTTCTTAATATCCTCATTGGTTTAGGTCGTAAAGCAGGTGCAGCTTAGGCATCTCATCCTGACGTTGATAAGACTGCAATTACTGGTAGTAATAATACAGGTGGCAAGATCATGGTTGCTACAACTCAAGTGGTTAAACCCGTTTTGGTGGCCTCACTGGAGCTTAGCGAAACAAGCCCACTTATTGTGTTATAAGATGTTGTACACAGTTTCCTCGTTATTATGTTGGAGCACTCCATGGGCCAAAAGGATCGATGGAGGGATATTGAAGCTACAATTCATTGTGCAGATTGGAAATCTATTGTGGGTGGATCTAGCACTCGAGACCAGCGAATAAGACGCGAGATACCGTTTACCCAAATTTAAGAGGCACCTACTGGATAGTTTTTCAGATTTATTGAAGTTAGGAAGCTGTGGAATGGTAACTTATGCAAGAGACTTCAGAAGGAAGGGGATATAAGTTGGTTGCATCTATTGAAGAAGACAATCAGCATTGGCTTCTAAGAGAAAGGTTGGCCAGAACATCTCATGGAACTCACCACCATGATTTTGAAACCAACGCAAGCAAACATGATATTGAGAACACTTTTCTATCACAGTGTACGATAGATAAGTGATATGCGTTATCAAGTGCTTATCCATTGCCGTGTTTTCCACTGAGATTTCTTTTGGTTATTAATCGTTAAAATTGTTGGAGTCTGCATCCCATATCGGACTTGTGGTCTTATGTGGAATTTCTTATTCATTATAAAATAACCTCAAGGCCTCTCTTAGAGAGGCATCTTGGGTATTGGATCCACCACTCTTATCATTCTGCATGGTATCAAAGAAAGTCTGATCCAAAAGTCTCCTCCTTCTCGTTTGTCTAACTCGGTCAAGCGTTCGATTCCCCCCCTAAGGGGGGTGGCGGTCGGCACATGGCCCTAATTCTTTGTCGCCGCCCCCTTCTGCGTGGCGGCTCCCAAAGGGCATCCCTCCTCTTCGTCGTCAGCACCCCCTTGCGCCGCTCCTGAGCGGCCACCGCCCCTACCGGCGCCGCCCTCCTCCCGTTGCCAGCGCCTCCTGTGCGGTTTTTCTGGCGACCCTCATCGTCCGGCCCCGCCTCCGGCTTTCCCGAGGACCGGCTCCGCCAATGCGGCATTCTCGGCGTCCCATCGACCGGCCCGCCTGTGCGGTTTTCCCGACACCTCATCGACCGGTAGCAATGTGAAACGGGCTGCGGGCCTGCGGGCCAGGCGGGTTTGGGGCGGGTTTGGGGCGGGCTGGGTTTTATAAAATAAAACCGTATTAAATACGGGCCAGTGCGGACAACCCGCATAAGTAACCACCCCGTGCGGATACGGGTAAACCCGCGGGTTTTTGGTTTAAATTAAAAAACATGCGGCCCTCAGTTTTCTATTTTTCCGAGTTACGAGACCTGCACCCAACATGCACCCTCATTTTACTATTTTTTCGAGTTATGAGGCCTACACCCAACATGCGCCCTTCAGAGTTACGAGGTTTGCACCCCGCATGTGCGACACCCCCGCCCTGAAATCCTCCCCTCTAAATATTTGATTTCCAATGATTTCATATGTTTGTATTTCAATCCTTCCCCCCCTCTATTAAATTTCATTTCACGACATTAGGTCATCCCTGCACAACGACCTTGTACCCTTCTTCGGTTGGCCAGCCCGCTCTAGATCTGAGGTAGCACCAGCACCACGCCTTGCCCAATCGCTTAGATGTCGTTTACCTTCCTTCCTAGAGACCTAAAGCATCTCCACCACGCCTTGCCACCGTGTACCTCTTTCCCTCCCACCTTGATACACGACCACCGCTCGCCATCACCTGGTCATCTGCCTCCCTCCCGACCTGACACAACAGCGCCTTCACCCGCCTTCGCAATTTGCACCAAGCGCACACGCACCTTTGCTCCAAGCCCACCATCCCCCACTCGAGCTTATCATCTCAGTTCGCACCAGGCATGCTCTTCCATTCGCTTCCGCACTGTCGTCGATGGATAGAGGGGTTTATGTAGTGGGAGTTGAAGGTCGGGGGGTTCATCCAGCTTTCCGCAGTGGGAGGACGGAGGTCCAATAGTGCGGGGGATGGCGGTCTGTAGCGGGATGGAGGTCCAACGATGCGGGGGGTAGCGCTCTGTAGCGGGAGGATGGAGGTCCAACAGTGCACGGGGGGGGATGGTTGTTCACAGCGGGAGGATGGAGGTCCAACTGGGCAGTGTGCCTGGAATACTGTTTTTTAAAATATTTATTATTTTTCTTTTATTTTTATCACTAATTTTTATACTACTCAGTCATTTTTTAATTTTTTTAAATTATATGAATCCTTGGTTTACCTGTAGTCATTGCTGGTCTAGGTGAGATAATTAAAAATTAAAAAAAAAATACAAAAATAATGAGGAATGTGGGTTGCCCGCGGGCTTCCCCACATCCGCTGCGAGGTGGGGCGGGTTGGACAAATCCACCCGTTTGATATGCGGGTTTTTGTGGGTTCAAGACCGCGCGGGCCTGTCCCGCCCCGCCCCAACCCATCCATTTCGCATTACTATCGACCGGCCCCGCTAGTGCGGCTTTCCTGACGCCTCATCGACCGGCCCCGCCAGTGCGGATTTCCCGATGCTCCGTCGACCGGCCCCACCTACGCAGTTCTTCTGCTGCGCCTCGACAACTTGTCGTGCCACCGATGTAATCCGGCACATCTCCCATCATTTTTCATCTCAAGGGGGAGCTACAATCATGAATGATTTCTTTTGTTTTGTCTTGTTTTGTCATCAAGCTGGGTATGTCCAGCTTGAGGGGGAGTGTTGAAGTGTCTTTTCTTTGTTTTGCTTTGGTTTCTTTAATTATGCGTTCAACCTATGTAGACCTAGCTTGAGGGGGAGTGTTGGAGTCTGCATCCCACATCAGACTTGTGATCCTATGTAGTCTTTATTATTCATTATAAAATAACCACAAGGCCTCCCTTAGAGAGTCATCTTCGGTATTGGGTCCACCTTTCTTATCATTCTACAATGATGGTTCATTTATGGCCACACAAACAGATCATGATCGTTTGAAGTGTTCAAACGATCATATCCCCAACGGGCATACCTTATTGCAACGTATGACAGTAGCCGACACTCGACTCCCTTCACTGAATGAAGGGAACCTATATAAGAGATGGGATCCCCCTGTTGGTTGTTATGTAACACTATCTAGCCATAGTCAAAGCTCTCGCTTCCTCCCTGTTCACCATTCATCTTTGTGGAGAAGGTGCTAGCACACCTTTGGTGTTCTAGGATCCTCTCATTACGAACAAGGATCCTAGTGATGGAGGTGAGAATCATTTGGTTGTCGCTTGGTGATACAACCTCAGTATCAACAGGCCTACTAGAGTAGGCTTCTTTGTATAGAAATATGAAGAAATAGCAACAGTAGAATTACATGAGGGGGGAAGAAGAAGATAGAGGGAAGAAGGAAGGTGGAATCTCGAGAGGCCCCTTGCACTCTCTCCCAAGCCTCATGGTTGAATCCCCTAAACAGAATTGTTCTCACTACTTCCTTCACTCCCCCCCCCCCGCTCCCTTCATAACAAATCTCCCCTCCTCCCATCACGTGGCCAGCTGGCCTAACAACTCCCCCCACCCCCACCCCACCTCACATGGGCCGCTCCAACTGACTTTCTTTGGAGTAACTATTCTACCCCTTCTAGGAAGTACCTTCCAGGCTGGGCAGTAGGTATCCAAATCAATATCACTCGCCCCTTCTTGAAATTCAGTCTTGTCCTCAAGACTGAGGGAAGGAAATGGATAGCGGAAGGGATCATATCCGGCTTGCAATCTCGAGAGGCCCCTTGCACTCTCGCCCAAGCCTCATGGTTGAATCCCCTAAACAGAATTGTTCTCACTACTTCCTTCACTCCCCCCCCCCGCCCAACCCGCTCCCTTCATAACTGTAGAATGAGGAAACCCCCTTGCCTCTTTACCTCAAAGTGAGGCGGATGCATTCTTTTATAATGAATGATAAACTCCACATCGGACCACAAGTCCGATGTGGGATACAGACTCCAACACTCCCCCTCAAGCTAGGTGTACCTAGCTTGGACATATAATGAAAAGAAAGCAACAAAACAGATGCTAACACTCCCCCTCAAGCTGGACAGACCCAGCTTGATTACAAAACAGACGAAATAAAAAAGAAAGCTGCAAAAGGCTGCTGCTCCCCCCCACGATCAAAGCTCATCCGCAGGATGTTGGATGGATGATGCCGCGGACGCAATAGATGAACCACTCAAACCGGGCCGATGGACGGAGCGCCAGGAATGCCGCACTAGTGGGGTCGGTCGATGAAACGCCGGGAAATCCAAACTAGCACCGGGAAAACTGCATTTGCGGGGCCGGCGACGGGAGGCGGGGATTCCGCAGAATTGTTGCGGGGCTGGCGGCGCCAACGGGCCCAAATCCTAGGTGGTCGAGCTACTGCGCCAGCGAATGGACGTGCCGACGGACAGAGATGCGGCTGCCGGGAGTCGTCGGGAGATGTCGGCGAGGCGGGGATGCCGCAGGAGGTGCCGGAGAGCCGAAACTGAAGATGGGCAGCCGCTGGGAGAAACTGGAGCCGACTGGCTGCCAGAAGAGGAGCGCAGGAGGAGGCCGGCGAGGGAGCAGGACAGCGGGAGGCGGCGCTGGAAGCCGGAGGAGGCCGCCGGTGTGGAGGGGCCGGCAAGGGTGGAGGCTGGTTGCTGGAGGTCGGCTGTCGGAGGCACCGGCAGGGGGAGAGGCCGGCAGAACTGGAGGCGCCGGCAGATATAGAGGCCGGCTGAGCACAGGTGGCCTGGTCCACCGCGAGCGGGGAAGGGAGGCCGCTGGGGGAGGAAGGCAGCCGGCGCTGGGAGTCATCCGGCAGGGAGAGATCCACCGGAAGAGAGTCGCGCCGGGAGAGGAGGGGCCGCCGGGAAGGGGAGCCGCGCCTGGACGAGTGCGCCGGGAGCCAGGAGTCGGGGCGATGGCACCGCTGGGAGAGGACTCCGCTGGGGCGAGGGCTGGATGTCCGCACAGGAGCAGCGGGTCGCGCGCAGGGAGCCGCTATCGCAGGAGAGGGACCTGCAGTAGGAGGAGGCGGCGCCGTGGGACGTCGCAGCAGCTCTGGATCGGGAGGGAGACGGCGCCTTGGGCGGGAGCGGGAGGAGCGCCGGAGAACGTGGCCAGCAGTCGGGATCGCAGAAGTGCGCCGCCGGAATGGAGTGCGTCGCGGAATCTGGCGTCGGGCCGTCAGCCATCGCGCGCAACAGGAGGAGACCACCGGGAGGCACGGCCGGAAGGAGGATCAACCGCCGGAATCCGCCGGAGATGCGGCAGGGGGGGGGAAGATCCGTCGCGGCTGGATCAGGAGTAGAGGAACGCCGCGGGAGGCGGAAAGATCGCCGCAGGGGAGAAGGGGCCGAGCCAGGCAGGAGGGCCGCCGGGGAGCCGCGCCAGGCAGGAGGGCGACGCGGGGAGCCACGTGAGGCGGAGGCATTCTTTTATAATGAATGATAAACTCCACATCGGACCACAAGTCCGATGTGGGATATAGACTCCAACAATAACAAATCCCCCCTCCTCCCATCACGTGGCCAGCTAGCCTAACAACTCCCCCCCCCCAGCCCCCTTCACATGGGCTGCTCCAACTGACTTTCTTTGGAGTAACTATTCTACCCCTTCTAGGAAGTACCTTCCAGGCTGGGCAGTACGTATCCAAATCAATATCACTCGCCCCTTCTTGAAATTCAGTCTTGTCCTCAAGACTGAGGGAAGGAAATGGATAGCGGAAGGGATCATATCCGGCTTGCAATCTCTTATTCTGGAATTGGAACTCCATTGCTAGCTGCATGCACAGGGCAACATCGCCCCTGTAGGAACTTTAAAGAGTCAACACCCCTTGTCTCCTAAAAATTTCACTAGACTCCGCTGCAAGAAGAACTAGGCGGCCGTGAGCAGCAACTTTTGCACCACAATAGTGTCTGCTCCGCCAAGTTGTATTGAAGCTTTTTCAACTGAAACCGTCTTTGGGATGAGTCACTACCATGTACGTAGTATCATCACATTTGTCGCGCCAGTTGAACATTGAACCTGCGGGTAATCCATATAGTTGTGGTATTCTGGTTGCTTTTATACTCATGTTCTAGCCTTTCTCCTCATTTACAACATCCCCAGGCAGGTCATTCCAAGACAGATGTGGTTGGCACCAATGTTGGACGAGTCTTTCAAAACAGAGTCGGGAGACTAGTGCTTGCACAACAGATTTGCAGGAAGAAGAAGAACATGGAGTTTGCCAACTAACCATTCCATCATCTGCTTGCATCTTTTGCTCGAGGCGAAACTAACGTACCGAGAATTTTGCTATCATCTTCGGAAATACAGTTCCAGAAGAGGGTTCCAAACCCTCGGATCCCACCCATCAGTCTTAGGAAATTCAACTCCTCAATCGACGTGCATCTGATCACATGCAATATTGGTCGATTTTTCTATTCGGATCACACCTCTACGTTGCTCCGTCATATCCTCCCCGATCCCTGACAATTGCGCAACATCCTATAACAAAAATGCAGTTGACTCACATTGCGCGCTATCAATAATATTTACCACCAAAATTGCATTGCACCCCTGCATCTTCATCGCGCCAGGTGCCACGGCTAGTGCCTCACCTTGTCGCATCGTCATCTCCCAGTGGTGCATTTCCGCAGTTATTTTTAACAAAGGATCTTCTTCCCTCCGTGGTTCAACTTGGTACGAACTCCAAGACACCTGATACTCAAAATGCTCGGTATATTCATGGTCAACGCCACCAGACGCAACACATCTAGCGTCTGATATCGAGTCACCTGTGAAGTTGTCCGTGTCCAATTCCTCCACCGCCTTCGTCGATCGCTCTTCACCCTACAGCTCTGGATCGGGAGGGAGACGGCGCCTTGGGCGGGAGCAGGAGGAGCGCCGGAGAACGTGGCCAGCAGTCGGGATCGCGGAAGTGCGTCGCCGGAATGGAGTGCGTCGCGGAATCTGGCGTCGGGCCGTCAGCCATCGCGCGCAACAGGAGCAGACCACCGGGAGGCACGGCCGGAAGGAGGATCAACCGCTGGAATCCGCCGGAGATGCGGCAGGGGGGGGAAGATCCGTCGTGGCTGGATCGGGAGTAGAGGAACGCCGCGGGAGGCGGAAAGATCGCCGCAGGGGAGAAGGGGCCGAGCCAGGCAGGAGGGCCGCCGGGGAGCCGCGCCAGGCAGGAGGGCGACGCGGGGAGCCACGTGAGGCGGAGGCATTTTTTTATAATGAATGATAAACTCCACATCGGACCACAAGTCCGATGTGGGATACAGACTCCAACAATAACAAATCCCCCCTCCTCCCATCACGTGGCCAGCTAGCCTAACAACTCCCCCCCCCACCCCCCTTCACATGGGCCGCTCCAACTGACTTTCTTTGGAGTAACTATTCTACCCCTTCTAGGAAGTACCTTCCAGGCTGGGCAGTAGGTATCCAAATCAATATCACTCGCCCCTTCTTGAAATTCAGTCTTGTCCTCAAGACTAAGGGAAGGAAATGGATAGCGGAAGGGATCATATCCGGCTTGCAATCTCTTATTCTGGAATTGGAACTCCATTGCTAGCTGCATGCACAGGGCAACATCGCCCCTGTAGGAACTTTAAAGAGTCAACACCCCTTGTCTCCTAAAAATTTCACTAGACTCCGCTGCAAGAAGAACTAGGCGGCCGTGAGCAGCAACTTTTGCACCACAATAGTGTCTGCTCCGCCAAGTTGTATTGAAGCTTTTTCAACTGAAACCGTCTTTGGGATGAGTCACTACCATGTACGTAGTATCATCACATTTGTCGCGCCAGTTGAACATTGAACCTGCGGGTAATCCATATAGTTGTGGTATTCTGGTTGCTTCTATACTCATGTTCTAGCCTTTCTCCTCATTTACAACATCCCCAGGCAGGTCATTCCAAGACAGATGTGGTTGGCACCAATGTTGGACGAGTCTTTCAAAACAGAGTCGGGAGACTAGTGCTTGCACAACAGATTTGCAGGAAGAAGAAGAACATGGAGTTTGCCAACTAACCATTCCATCATCTGCTTGCATCTTTTGCTCGAGGCGAAACTAATGTACTGAGAATTTTGCTATCATCTTCGGAAATACAGTTCCAGAAGAGGGTTCCAAACCCTCGGATCCCACCCATCAGTCTTAGGAAATTCAACTCCTCAATCGACGTGCATCTGATCACATGCAATATTGGTCGATTTTTCTATTCGGATCACACCTCTACGTTGCTCCGTCATATCCTCCCCGATCCCTAACAATTGCGCAACATCCTATAACAAAAATGCAGTTGACTCACATTGCGCGCTATCAATAATATTTACCACCAAAATTGCATTGCACCCCTGCATCTTCATCGCGCCAGGTGCCACGGCTAGTGCCTCACCTTGTCGCATCGTCATCTCCCAGTGGTGCATTTCCGCAGTTATTTTTAACAAAGGATCTTCTTCCCTCCGTGGTTCAACTTGGTACGAACTCCAAGACACCTGATACTCAAAATGCTCGGTATATTCATGGTCAACGCCACCAGACGCAACACATCTAGCGTCTGATATCGAGTCACCTGTGAAGTTGTCCGTGTCCAATTCCTCCACCGCCTTCGTCGATCGCTCTTCACCCTGCAGCAACATCTTCGCAATGCAGCACGCTAAGCCGGACATGTGTTTCCAGAATTCAATCCGCTCCCTCACCTCGCGTTCCCTCCACTGCTGCTCCAGAACCCACCGTTATTGGTCTAGCATTAGATCTTCCATTTTGAACGTTAGAGTGGGCAAACCTGCTTCAACGTATTCCATGCACGGGTCCGTCCCTCCAAGTCGCACTTGTTGCACGTGGCTTGTTGGTTTTGCAGCATCCCATGCATCATGTCCCTGCATTGTCGCAGCGCCAGACGCTACGGGTTGCACCTCAAGCAGCGCAGTCATTTGAGGAGACAGAGTCGCCTCCTGCTGCGGTATCAACTTCTCAAAGCATCGCTCCAGACGTGATAGAGCTTCCCGGAATTCAGATCGCTCCCTTTCCAGCTGGATCGATGCGAGTGTGGCATTGATACTCTTTGAGTTGCGAGTCCACTCCATCCAGCAGTGTTGTCATTGCTTCTTCTCCCCCGGTAAGTGTTATCCGACAGGTCAAACCAAGTGATACAACTTCAATATCAACAGACCTGCTAGAGCAGGCTTCTATAGAAATATGAAGAAATAGCAACAACAAAATCACAAGAGGGAGGAAGAAGAAAAAGGAAGAATTCTTGAGAGGCTCCTTGCACTCTCGCCCAAGCCTCATGGCTGAATCCCCTTAAACAAAATTGTTCTCGCCCCCCCCCCACTCCCTTTATAACAAATCCCCCCTCCTCCCATCACGTGGCTGGCTGGCCAAACAACTCTCCCCACCTTCCCTCACGTGGGTTGCTCCAACTGACTTTCTCTGGAGTGACTATTCTTCTCCTAGGAAGTACCTTCCAGATAGGGTGATGGGTATCCAGATCTCTATCACTTGGTGATCTCAATCAAGCGTACTTCATCGAAGAGCAAAAGATGGAGTTCACTATGATAAAGGTATGCTTGTTTATTTATGTTATTCGTATTACATGATGATAGACCAGGCATTATTACGGGTTTCTTATGCTGCCATGATCATATGATGATCTTCCAAAACTCATGAGTTGAAACTTCTATAAGCACCACACCCGTTTTGCACTGGACTATATTGTGGTCTACTGGCAATAAGACCTGAAATGCCCATTTTGCATAATGCTTATGTCTTGGCCCTTCGATTTGAAGAATTGAAACAGGCGTTTTTCCCTAAGTTATGTCGTGGCACCCAGATAACTCATTTTCCAGCTTTCTTCGTTCATTTAAAGATCAAACCAAACATTGATAGATCGACCCTGATACCACCGAGGGGTTTCGGAGGAATGATTAACATCCAAAACGCAACGGAAGAACAACTCCAAAACAACATTAAACCCAGACACTTTCTATACGTTTGGAATAAATAATAAAACGAAGAAAACGTGCACCTTTCGCCTTGAAGATATGGCCTGTCCGAACTTCAAACAAGCTTTTGATCAAGATCACAAAGGAGCAACCAATAGGTACCTCCCTCCTAGGGTATCCACAAGTTGTGGGAATCACCCAATGCTCGGGTAAGCCCTCTCTCTCATCCACAATCTGTTAGAACCTTATGTTTAAAAGATGGACAGAACGAGAGCTAAGAATGATCTCGGATTCGAGGAAATCTATCGAGAGCGTTGAGTCTCATACTCGCAACTCACTCCATGAGGATCTAAACAGGTTTATATAGGCCTCCAAGAACCCAAATGGTCGGCCTACATTCATGAGACGTTTCACAAACATCTCTAGACGTTACAACTCTGTAACGTTCAGCTCGATCCTCCATCAATTCCTTTAACATTTAAACGAATATGTTTAATGCTCAAACTCCTCAGAATTCATCACCAAATGACAAATAACCGGTTATGATAGCAATTGGAGATGGATTTCGTCGATTCTCGCGAGTTATCATGTCATACAATAATACAATGCATGATCCGCCACGGCAGTATCTCACACTACGTCGTGGTGCACACAAGGTTAGACCACAGCATGGTCTAAACCACCATGCCATGGTGGTTCCTTTAGTGCACAAACCCAGCATTGTCAACAAATAAAAGATCTTCATACAGCCATTCGCTTCTGAAAAAAATTCATTATCATACAATTCCATCCAAGCAAATAACAAGTTACACGATTGATTTAAATTTATAATCATCTTGCATGCATATATCGTATTAACATAGCTTTAAAACTGGAGATAATAATTTCTAAAAATCCAAAGCAGAAAACTCTTATCGATGTTTTGGTACATTTGAAAAAAATTATGCCAAACCTGCTGCAAACGCCATTTTGACCTGAGTGAAGCAGCCTCAGACAAAATCCGCAGCTCAGCCTCCTCTTCTAAGTTCAAATGAAGAAGTTCAGATGCAGTTTCATATGTCAGCATATAGGTCGGTCTGATCAATGAGTTGACTACCTGATACTCTGCAATGCTACCAGAACAAATTGCATATGAGAAACTCTCCCTATCCCTATCAACCCCCACCCTCCCACACACACGCATGCATGTGCGCCACAGAGGAAGAGAGGGTGGAGAAAGAGAGTCCTGTTCAAAGGTCAAGGTAAGGAGTAACAGTGAAAGGGGGAAATACAGTAAATTGGTAAATTAGTAGCGAACACCAAGATAATCAATAGTTGTTCGTTTTAGTAACAAAATACATGAAGATACTTGGGAGGAACTCGGACAGAAAATAAAAAAAAATGTCTAATTTGCAAAATCAGTTTTGTATATCTCACAATCTAACATGCTTCATAAAAAATTAAACCAGCTCGTCATGATCTAATGTCCCCAACTTTTTAGATTCCTTTTACAATCCTGATCAAGTACATCAAAATGATCTGAAATAAACTTACATGTGGTCTGACAACCTAGAGGCTCAACAAACTTTCAGTTTACCTGCCATCTGAAAGCAGCACAACAGATACTGTAACGGCTTTACAAATTGTTCCTTGTTTTAGGCTCATGCCTTCCATTGCAAGATCCACAGGGAACATAGGGTAGGTGGCAGTAGGCAAGAAAATAGAAGTTCCCCTCTTCATTGCTTCCCTGAAACACAAAACCATTACCTTGAGAATCAGAGATGGCAACAGTAGTCAGCGCATCTGAAGGAATCCTACCTGTCAATGATGCTACCAGACTGGACTAAGCTACTAGGATCTGCAACATGAATCCAAACTTTAATCCGACCGTCCTGCAACCTTGTTGCACTCAAGGCATCATCAAGCTACAATTGTTTGTCTATTAGAAAATTAGGGACAAGTGCCTTCAAAACATGTAAACCAATTCAAAGTCATGAAGGAGAATAATAACTTACCTCATCAGCTTCATCGACATCAATGGCATAAACCTTTAAGTTTGTAAGATCCTTTCGGGTAACCTACAGTCATGTTGCATTAAACAATCAAATAACAATAGGAGAAATGTCACATTTTTTAGAAGTCATTATTATCAACACAAGACATTTAATTTATAGGGTTTCAATTAAGACAAAGATGATCACAAATATTTTACCATGTGAAACTTCAGATAACAACTTTAGAGTGATTTAAAGCAATCATCTATACAAGTGTAAATTAATATAGTAAAAATCTTTTCAGAATTCAAATATACATTTTTTTCCTGAATGCAACCTTACCTCATCTGGGTCACAAGGCCCTTGCAATAGTATCTCAGCCGCCAACATAACCTCCCTTGAATGATCAGTACGAACATTCAGCTTTAACAATTCAAAGTTGACATGTACAGGGAAATACCCAATGTCTATGAGCAGATTTGCAGCGGATTGTGCCATTTTTGCAAGTCCCATTGCTTTAAGGATCTGACAAGAAGAAATATATATCACATAACAATAAATCACCAAAAGAACTCATTTTCATAAACGGACCACACACAAAAATAAAATAAAAAAACTGCAGTGAAGGAATGTCATAAAAATCCAAACAAGACAAAAAATACAGTGCCACTCAGTCGGAACAGTTACCATCCCAGCTGTTTTCTCTTGTTCATCATGTTTGCATGCACTAAGGGCAAATGCCTCAAGACACTCAAGTTTGTATCGAATTTTTTCATCTTTCTTCCAGATAGATTTTGAGGGCTTTGAATGCATAGACTTCGCCTTTGCAGACCTTAATAAGTGCAAAAACTCCTCAAATTCTTTATCAGTAGTTTCCTTCACAAGCTTCCTCTGACGAAGTTCTTCTACCTGGTTTTCCAGGCAAGCATATTCCATCTTAAAGAACCTTAATGAAGGCAAAAATATTAAGGCCGCTAAGTTTACCGATGAAAACTACAAGAACATCTCAAATTGAAATTTCACTTAACAGGACTCCATAGCTAGGTCAAGTTAAACAAACTAATTTGGAAACATGCAAACCAAACAATAATATATTGAATTCAATTAAAATTTATCCTAGTCAATCCAACTGAAATCAGTTCTAACTTTTTATTATGATTTAATTAAAAAATGAGAAAACACAAGAGACTTGATGAACCATTCTAAAAAGAAAAACAAAATGCAACAAATAAAACACATAATTATAACTATATGAAACTGAACATACAAAATAAGTAGTACATCAATATTTTTTAATTTAATGTTGCAAAATTCTTAACTTTAAAAATAAAATTAACACCTGAATAGTAGGTCGAGGCCCATAAACAGACTTAGATATAGAGACTTTGGTCTTCAGCAAAGAGAAATAAACTTCGTCTCTTGATAGCAAAAGATGAGCTGAATAGATGTCAGGTGGCTCTGTGCCACCATAAATAATCTGTCCACATGGGCAAGACAAATTAAATATTATTCCCAAAGCACAGTTTATGTTCAGCAATGTAGAATGAAGAAAAAAACTTATGGAAGGTTGTTGAAAAGAATCCTTGGACATCACTTATTTTTATCTTTGCTCATTCATCCTCCTAAGTAACATTAAAATTTGATAATAACTAGTATACAAGTCTGAGGTGGTCTGCCTCCAAAGAAAAACTCTAAAATTTATCAACTCACTTAGAGATGGTAATGGGTGCCCGATAACCGGGTACCCGACACAATAAAATAGGGTTCAGGTACCTCTTATAGGGACCCGAAGCCCGAATATATATAAATTATTATTATTTTTAATAATATTCTAAAAAAATGTTATATCCGGGTTCGGGTTCAGGGTTTAAACGGGTTTTACCCTAAAAAACATTATAAAAAGTAAATATAATAAATATAAACAGTATTTAAAAGGGTTTGCGTTTTAAATGAGTATTGAAATTCAGGTTCAAGTTTGGGTTTGGGTATAGTTACATGGGGTATTAAATGGGTTCGGGTTCAGTTATTGCTAAACGGGTTCGAGTCCGAGTACCTGCATTTTCACAGGTACCCGGCCCAATGTCATCCCTAAACTCGCTTTTAATTGTTGCGCTTGTAAGTCCCAATTGCACATTACCTTGAAAGAGATGTACCCTAAAGCCCATGCATATTTGATGTGCATTGAGCCATATCGTATTGTATGATATGTGCATGTCGTATGGTAGGGGACATGCATAAAAACCTAGAAATATCATATGTCTCGTATTAAGGGATATCGTAAGGCTTGTTATGGGATAACATGTCACTGCCTCAGCATGGCAATGGAACGTTAAAGGTTAATGTTCAGGTTATCTTCCACAATTGGTTATTGTTGGAGTCTGCGTCCCACATCGGACTAGAGGTCCGGTGTGGTCTTTAATATTCATTATAAATTAACCCCAAGGGCTCCTTTAGAGAGAACACCTTGGGGGTTCGGGTCTCCTATTTTATTCTCCTACATGGTATCAGAGGGATTTACTCCCGACCCTCCCTCCTGAATTTTTTTTTTCCCTTAGGGTTTCCCCGTCCGGGGGGGCGACGGCTCCGATCCAAATAGCCGCCGCCCCCCCCCCCCTCTGTTGCTCCTGCCGGTCCTCCCTCCCGGCGGCTCTCCTGCCTGGCGTGGCTCCCCGGCGGCCCTTCTGCCTGGCGCGGCTCCCGGCTCCCGGCTCCCCGGCGGCCCTCCTGCCTGGCGCGGCTCCCGGCTCCCCGGCGTCCAGGCTCCCCGGCGTCGCCCTTTCTCCGTCACACGGCGGCCCTCCACTATCCAGCGGCCCTCCGTCCCGGTGCACCTCCCGCACGCGGCCCTCCGTCAGCGGCCCTCAGGCCCTTTCCATCCCGTGGCACCCGATTCTCGGCGGCCCTCCCGGCCCGCGGCGCTCCTCCCGTCCAGCGGCCCTCCTCCCTCTCCCGTTGCCGGCCCTCCGCGCGCCCTCCCGGCCCTTCTTGGATTTTTCGGCCAGATCCGGACAGCTCCGGCCGGCTCCGGCCTGATCCAGGCTACTCCGGCCAAATCCGACGATTATCCGGCCAGATCCGGTGATTTCCGACCAGATCCGGACAGCTCCGGACGAATCCGGCCAGATCCGGAGTTTTCCGGCCGATTCCGGCGATATCCGGACTATTCCGAGCAGATCCGGGCGGATCCCAGATCCGTCCCCACACATCTCCGCTACAATCCCGCTGCAATGTCGCCTCCCCAATCTGCTGCTCATCTGCTCCCGACGGCCAGCTGCGCCTGCTCCGTCCGCTGCTCTCCCTCCTTGTCGGCCTCCTCCTGCAAGGCGGCCCTCCCTCCGACTGGATTCATCCGCTCCCTTTCGGCACCTCCTGCGGCATCCCCGCCTCGCCGGCATCTCCCGACGACTCCCGGCAGCCGCATCTCTGTCCGCCGGCACGTCCATTCGCTGGCGCAGCAGCTCGAACACCTAGGATTTGGGCCCGTTGGCACCGCCAGCCCCGCAACACTTCTGCGGAATCCCCACCTCCCGTCGCCGGCCCCGCAAATACGGTTTTCCCGGTGCTAGTTTGGATTTCCCGGCGTTTCATCGACCGGCCCCACTAATGCGGTGTTCCTAGTGTTCCGTCAACCGGCCGGTCTGAGTGGTTTCATCTGCTGGGCCCGCACCATCATCCATCCATCATCCTGCGGGGGAGCTGTGATCGTGAGGGGGAGCATCAGTGTTGCAGTTTTTTTTTTTTCCCTTTATTTTATTTCGTCTTGTTTTGTCATCAAGCTGGGCATGTCCAGCTTGAGGGGGAGTGTTAGCGTCTGTTTTGTTGCTTTCTTTTCTTTATGTGTCCAAGCTAGGTACACCTAGCTTGAGGGGGAGTGTTGGAGTTTGCGTCCCACATCGGACTAGAGGTCCGGTGTGGTCTTTAATATTCATTATAAATTAACCCCAAGGGCTCCTTTAGAGAGAACACCTTGGGGGTTCGGGTCTCCTATTTTATTCTCCTACAGTTATCATTAATATACGTAATGTATGGAGAATCAATGATGCGTTAATATGATGAATGCATGGATAGCCAAAGCATTAAATCATACGTTATAAAAGTATGAGTTAAGGCATGGGAACACCCCGATGACCTATATATAAGGAGGCAAATACCATGAGATGGTGATTGTGAGACCCAGCCTTGCTTCCTGCCAATTCTCCCTCTCCCCAAAGCTCTCTTTCTTCTCTCGTCCTTAACTCCAAGAGATACTAGCATAGAGTTTTTTTTATATATGTTTTTTGAAAAAAAAAATTAAAACAAGCCTAGGTTAAATTTTTTTTGAACTGTGTCAGAAATGCGGCAGGGGTGGTGTCGCCTTTCAGCAAAAAAAAAAACCAAAAATTTACTATTTTAAATATTCTTATTGTATATTTAAAATTTTTATTTTTATTTTGTTTTTGTTTTTTTCATATATACATGGTAGGTCCGGGGGAAGGGGAACAAAGGAAAGAAAATTTGCAGACGCGGAGGCTCGAAACCAGGACCTCCTCAACTCACCACCACAGGTACAGCAGGGGCGGAACCACTGAACATTAATATCCAACATTACTGTCATTACAACTGTCTGGATTTCTGACATAAACTTTTACTCAGGGCTCTCTTTTATAATAGAATTTGTCCTAAAAATCCTTCTTCATTTTCCGATGTGGCATTCAGGTTCTGTCTTTTCTGCGCAAAATTATTAATATATTATTATTAATCATTTTTAATCAATTAATTAATACTATTAATTACTATTTAATAATATTATTAAACTAATTAATTTCTAAATAGTTGATAATATATAATACGTTTTAATTAATTAAAAATTAAATAATATATATATATTAGGTGTTCGGGGGAACAATTACATTAAACACACACCACACACAGGCCGAAAAGGCAGGTCATAGCCCCCTCTCTAAAGGATAGTCCACCCACCAAGCCTTATTTAAATTAAATAATATATAATTAATAAAAATAATCTTAATAATAACTAAATAATATTGATTAATTATATAATTAATAATTATATAACTAATAAATATATTACTAATTAATTAATTAATTATTAACTAAATAGTTATTATATAATTAATAATTATATTACTAATTAACTAATTAATAATTATATAAATAATAATTAATAATTATAATAAATAATTATATTACTAATTAATAATTATATTACTAATTATATATTAGGTGTTTGGGGGTACAATTATATTAAACACACACAGGCCGAAGAGACAGACCATAGCCCCCAAAGGATGGTCCACCCATCAAGCCTTATTTATTCAGTATATGGCCCGAAGGCGCAGTGGGCATGAAGCCAATTTCATGGCCAAAAGGCCCACAAACTGGCCCGTCATGCCTGAATCATGTATGCATCACCATTTGTCTGCGTCATGCCTACATCAACGCCTATCTACGTCATACCTGTGTCACCACTTGCCATCGAAAATTAACTAATTAAATATTATATAATTAACAATTAATAATTATAATTAATAATTATATTACTAATTAACTGATTAATTATTAACTAATTAATTATTAACTAATTAATAATTATATTACTAATTAACTAATTAATTATTAACTAATTAATTATTAACTAATTAATTTAATAAGTAATTAAATATTGTTTGATTACTAATTAATTAATAATTAATAATTATATTATTATTTTTAATAATTATACATTATATATTTATTCTTTATTATTTAGTAATTATTAAGATTATTTTTTATTAATTATATATTATTTAATTTCTAATTAATTAAAACCTATTATATATTATTAACAATTTAGAAATTGATCAGTTTAATAATATTATTAAATAGTAATTAATAGTATTAATTAATTGATTAAAAATGATTAATAATAATATATTAGTAATTCTACGTAAGAGAGAACCTGAATCCCACATCGAAAATGGAGAAAGAAAATTTTAAATATAAGTATATTTAAAATAGTATTTTTTTTTGGCCGAAAGGCGGCACCACCCCTGCCGCCTTTCTAATATAGTTTTTAAAAAAAAATACGCTAGGCTTATTTTTTAAAAAAATCAAAAAACATATAAAAAAACTCTACGAGCATATCTTAGATGAGAGAGGAATTTCACCCAAGCGTTGGGTGATTCATGTCAGCTTATGTATACACCATAGAGGGAGTCCTTCGACTGATCTAAGGGGTCTTCATCAAGCTCATATGGTTGAAGACTGGCAGCAACTCATCGGTGTAAGGTACATAATTTGTTCTTCATTTTGTTTATGCATGGTTTTGGTTTCAAGCATGGTAGATCTTGTGATTTGGGTTTCTAATTATTTACACTGTGTTGATTGAGTGTCAATCAATCCATAAAAACTCGTCAGTGGTATCAGAGTCATGTTATGTGATTTGATTCACGAAATCATGTTTAAAATGAAGAACTAGATATCGTTTTGGAGTCGTATTCTGAATCGTAAAAAACGATATAAAATTAAAATTGCAGTCGGTCATACGTTATATGATAATGTAAGCTGTGATCCAATCATGCCATATGGTATAAGATATCGTAGGCGGCGACATAGCTTAATCCCTCGGTTTTCAACATAACATAAGGTACGATATGGGGATATCATATGGTACGCAGTCATTCTGTGTTTAAAAAAACAAAGCATCGCATCATAATAATGATATTGATGCCTATCGTAAGATACGATTCTCTGTACCTAAGGGTTACTCCTACGTAACTGCTTATCGTAAATCACAACAATCAGGCGTTGTGTTACTCTTACGCGGGCCTTCACCGCTTGGGTGATATCACGCAACCCACCATGCGTTGGGTTTATGTTACATAGAGTCTATATCGTAAGTTGGTTGCGCCTTTTGTTTAAACCTACATAAACCTACCCAGTTATCATAAGCCACGTTATCGGTTGTCATTTATGATAGATTGCGCTTTAAGGGTTTAAGCATTGCGGCTTCTATTACGATATAGCTTATATCATTAAATACAATTTGAAGGAAATTTTGATTTTTCTTAAATTTTAATTATGAATCGAATAAAATAATTTATAAACTGTTTATAAATCATAGAAAAAGGTATTTGGGGATATTTATTTAAATTATAAATGTGTATAAATTAATTAATTATAATTTTTTATAATTAATTAATTAAATGTTTATAAAATATTTATTAAATAATTATTCCATTAATATTAATTGTTAATATTAAAATGCCCTTTTCAAATTATATATCATGACTTATAATCTAGATATAAAATGTTTATACAGAAATTATAAAGGTAATTTATAGAATTCATGAATTATGTTTGCAACGTATTTTTTTTTGTGTAGTTTTTTTTTATGTGTTGGAGTTTGCATCCCACATCGGACTTGTGGTCTGATGTGGGCTTTATTATTCATTATAAAATAACCTCAAGACCTCTTTTAAAGAGGCACCTTGGGTATTGGGTCTCCACTCTTTTATCATTTCTACATGGTATCAGAGGAGGTTTAATCCAACCCGAGCCCTCCCTCTTAGTTTTTTTTCTCCCATCCAGGGTTTCCAACGTCCCCCCCCCCCCCGTGGGAGGGCGGCGGCCTCCATAGCCAGGGAACCCTAATCCGCCGTTGCCCCTCACTCCATGGTCGGCCCTCCACCCGACAACGCCTCCTGTGGAGCGTCCCCTGTTCGTGACGGCTTCCACTCCCTCCGCCTCTGCTGCGCCTCTTCCCGGTCGTCACGTTCGGTCATTCCTCATCGGTGTGCCCCTCCGTCGGCGCCTCCCGCGCGACTGATCCAGCCCCGACAGCCCCTTCCCTGCGCGCGGCGGTTTTTCCTCAGCACCACCCTCCCAGATCCGGCCGGATCCCCTCCATGCTTGCGCCGGCTCCATCCCGACGGATCCCTCCATCCGCGCGCGACGGCTTTCCTCAGCGCCTCAGCCCCGGCGCCTCCCTACACGCCGACTCCCAGTGCGGCGGACCGTACCGACACCAGTAGGGCTTGTTTTCGATCGTCGCCCTCCCTAACGCCATCTGAGGCCCACTGCGCACGGCCCTACCTCCCGTCGTCGTCTCGCCTACCTGTGCGCCGCCTCCAAATGCACCCCTTTACCTGTGCGACGACCCTCCGGTGGCCCTCCTCCCTGTTGCTTCCTGTGCGGCTTCTCTGTGACTCCTGACCCTCCCTACTCGCCCTCCTTCTGCACCTACAACCTGCACCCGTCCGTCCTTCCGAGTGATGGCGAGCTCCCTGCGGCTTTCTCGGCGCCTCATCATTCAGCCCCGCCCGTGTGGCTTTCCCGACGCTACGACGCCTGGGCCCACCTATGCGGATTTCCCGACACTCCGTCAACCGGCCTGCCAGTGCAGCTTTCCCCGCGCTCCATCGATCGGTCCTGCCTGCGCAACTTTATCGGCGCTCCGACAACCGGCCTAGTCTGCACGGTTCCTCTGTCGTGCCTCGACCACTTGCCGCGTCACCGATGTAATCTGGCACATCTTCCACCATTTTTCATCTCAAGGGGGAGTTGCGATCGTGAGGGGGAGCTGCCATCGTGAATGTTTTCTTTTTTGTTTCGTCTTGTTTCGTCATCAAGCTGGGTATATCCAGATTGAGGGGGGGTGTTTGCAGCGTCTGTTGATTGCTTTGATTTTCTTTGTTGTGGTTTGTTTTTCTTTATGTGTTCAATCTAGGTACACCTAGTTTGATGGGGAGTGTTGGAGTCTGCATCCCACATCGGACTTGTGGTCTGGTGTGGGCTTTATTATTCATTATAAAATAACCTCAAGGCTTCCTTTAGAGAGGCACCTTAGGTATTGGGTCTCCACTTTTATCATTTCTACATGGTATCAGAAGAGGTTTAATCCAACCCGAGCCCTCCTATTTTTTTCCTCCCATCCAGGGTTTCCAACGCCCCCCCCCCCGTGAGGAGGCGGCGGTCTCCATAGCCAGGGAGCCCTAATCCGCCGTCACCCCACTCCATGGTCGGTCCTCCACCCGACGGCGCCTCCTGTGGAGCGCCTCCTGTTCGCGACGGCTTCCACTCCCTCCGCCTTTGCAGCAACTCGTCCCGGTCGTCACGTTCGGTCATTCCTCATCGGTGCGCCCCTCCGTCGGCGCCTCCCGCTTCTCCCGCGCGATTGATCCAGCGCCGAAGGCCCCTTCCCTGTGCGCGGTGGTTTTTCCTCAGTGCCACCCTCCCAGATCCGGCCAGATCCGACTGGATCCCCTCCATGCTCGCGCTAGCTCCATCTCGACGGATCCCTTCGTTTGCGCACGACGGCTTTCCTCAGCGCCTCAGCCCCGGGCCTCCCTACGCACCGACTCCCTGTGCGGCGGACCGTACCGATGCCAGTAGGGCTTGTTTTCGACCGCCGCCCTCCCTAACACCATCTGAGGCCCTCTGCGCACGGCCCTGCCTCCCGTCGTTGGCTCGCCTACCTGTGTGCCGCCTCCAGACGCACCCCTTTACCTGTGCGACGTCCCTCCGGTGGCCCTCCTCCCTGCTGCTTCCTGCGCGGCTTCTCCGTGACTTCTGACCCTCCCTACTCGCCCTCCTTATGCACCTATAACCTGCACTCGTTCATCCTTCCGCTGAGTGACGGCGAGCTCCCTGCGGCTTTTTCAGCGCCTCATCATCTGACCCCGCCCGTGTGGCTTTCCCAACAGTACGACGTCTGGCCCCACCTGTACGGATTTCCCGACACTCTGCCGACGGGCCTGCCGGTGCGGCTTTCCCGACGCTCCATTGATCGGTCCCGCCTGCACAGCTTTCCCAGCGCTCTGACGACCGGCCCCGTCTGCACGGTTGCTCTGTCGTGCCTCAACCACTTGTCGTGTCACCAATGTAATCCGACACATCTTCCACCATTTTTCATCTCAAGAGGGAGCTGCGATCTTGAGGGGGAGTTGTCATCGCGAATGTTTTCTTTTTTGTTTCGTCTTGTTTTGTCATCAAGCTGGGTATGTCCAGCCTGAGAGGGAGTGTTTGCAGCGTCTGTTGATTGCTTTGATTTTCTTTGTTGTGGTTTGTTTTTCTTTATGTGTTCAAGCTAGGTACACCTAGCTTGATGGGGAGTGTTGGAGTCTGCATCCCACATCGGACTTGTGGTCTGGTGTGGGCTTTATTATTCATTATAAAATAACCTCAAGGCCTCCTTTAGAGAGGCATCTTGGGTATTGGGTCTCCACTCTTTTATCATTTTTACAAATTACAAAAATAAAGCAAAAATATAAAAAAGTTTATATTTAAAATTGTGCATTGTTCATAATATTTAATTTGAAATATTCAAATTGGGGCCTTATTTGAGAAATTATTAAACCATATCAAAAGTAGTCTTGATAATTGATTTGATCAAGGTTTAAATGATATTAAATATACGATATTTAGTTTATGTAAATTGTTTACATAATAAAATTGAAATATAAAATTTTTATATTTCATTTAATATCCAATATTTAAACTAAATGTCATATAAAGAATAATTCAAAAGAGTTCATATTGAGAAATAGATATAAAGTGTATATTTATTTAATTACGGAATATCCAGAATGTAAACTATAAAATGTTTATAATTAGTTTTGTTTATGAATTTTTCAGAAAATGTTCATCTCATTTTTAAATATATGAATTGTTCATTTATTTATGTTGAAATGGAAACTCGTACCTCACAACGAGATAAGTTGTTTAATTTATAGATGAGAAAAGAAATACAAGAGATAACTCACACCGATGTGGGATAAGAATATTAAAAATATCTACTATTCTAATACTCTTAACACTCCCCCTCAAACTAGGACGTATATATTTATCAGGCTCAGCATGTTACACAAAAATTGGACACGTGGTTCATACACCCCTTTTGTGAGAACATTTGCAAGTTGATCAGAGGTGTGAACATGGGCGAAGGTGATCTTCTCAAAGTTTTCTCAAACGAAATGGCAATCAACTTCAATATGTTATGGCTGCTCATAAAAGACTAGATTTGTGGCAATCTTGATAGCGCGATTGTCACACCAGATATGTGTCGATTTCTTGACAGTATACCCATTCTCTTAAATAATTTGTTGTGCCCAAATGATCTCTGCAGTCACATATGTCATGACATGATACTCTGACTCTGCACTTGATCGGAAAATAACCGTCTGCTTCTTGATTCCCCATGAGATCAAATTTCCTCCAACAAATACTACAAAACCAGACGTAGATCTCCAAGAAGAGAGACATCCCGACATAATCAACATCACAAAATACCCCAATATTTGTATGCCCATGATCAGAATATAGAAGACCGAGGTCTAGTTCCTTTTTCACATATCTAACAATGCGATGAATAGTCTCCCACTGCGTTTTTGTTGGAGATTCCATTAACCGACTCACTTTGCTAACCGCACAAGCAATATTGGGTCGAGACATCATTAAGTAGTTGAGCTTCCCAACAAGTCGTCTATATCTGTCGGGTGATGAAAACATCACACTGTTAGCATGAAGTGATCTTTCTCCAAGTTCGAGGGGTGAGTCAACTGAGTCAGCTCGAGTCATGTGAGTCTCCAGCAGTAGATCAAGAACATACTTTCACTGAAATAGAAAAAAAAATGTTACATCTGAAGACCTCAATTCCCAAGAAATATCATAGTGGACCCAAATCTTTTGTTTGAAAATTTTAATGAAGAAAAGACTTTGAGTCTACCAATGTCGGCAGCATCATTGCCAGTAATAACAATGTCATCCACATAGACCACCAAAAGAATGTTTCCTATTGCAGATCGATGATAGAAAACAGAAGAATCGTTTATGCTTTGGCACATGCCAAAGCTAAGCATAACGGTGCAAAAACGGCTGAACCAAGCACGTGGTGACTGCTTGAGTCCATACAGCAATCAACGAAGGCGACAAACCTTGGAGGACTCCTCCTGAGCAACAAACCCAGGTGGTTGCTCTATATAAACTTCTTCATTAAGAAAACCATGAAGAAAAACATTTTTAACATCCAACTGATGGAGAGGCCAGTGAGAGGAGGCAACAAGAGAGATCAGCAGGCGAACCGAGACCATCTTTGCCACTGGAGAGGATGTGTCAAAATAATCAACTTCATATGTCTGCGCATAACCTTTGGTAACAAAGCGTGTAAGAACCCGGTTCTTCTTTGAGGTACGGATCTCTTGTTTTCCGTCAATTCTCAGTTTAATTGCTTAAACATGGCCTCATATGAATGCTCGTTGGGGTCACGAAGGTTTTGGGGGTGTCAGGGGCTTGTTTCCAGTTTTGGGGTGTTTCTGGCCTGGCGCACGGTTAGTACAAACCGTGCGGGGCAAGCCGCACAGTTTGAATAAACCATGCGAGGCTGGACAGTGGAAGCTTACAAGTCGCACGGTTTTGGTAAAACGTGCGAGAAGAGCCGCACAGCCGTGCGGCAGGTCTGCATTTTTAGCAAACTTTAACAGAGGCATTTCGCACGGTTTGCGCACAGTTTGTAAACCTTGCAGGTAAACCATGCGAGCACCCCTTCTTCCTACAGCAGACTGTGCGGCTTGGTGCACGGTTTGACAAACCGTGCGCCTAAACCGTGCGACCCAGTTTTTTTGGGTAAAATTATCATTTTGCCCTCAATTTCTTGTAAAACAAACCTAAGTCTAATTCTTCATCCGTTGCACAGCAGGGAGCCATTTTGAGCATCCTTGGAGATCTATTCAAGGATTTCAAATCTCTTCTCCGTCCAACCTCTGATTCGAACACGGTTCGTCTCCTTGGATTCGTAATGGTAAGTCCTCGATTCCATTTTAAACGTTCTTGATTCTTCTGGATATCAATTGCGCTATTTGAATTTAGGCTCATATGCCCTAATTTCTCGTTCTCCATTCGTTCTTCAGATTTCTTCCAAACCAGGGACGAATCAAAGATTGATACTGGACGAGCTATCAAGCAAGAGCCTAAGGTGGGTGGTCTCATGCATTTTGCTGAATGTCAGGCTGTTTATATATGTCGAGGTGTCACGTGCCCATTTTTGGGCGTCGCCTTAAATTGAAATTAAACCCTGTGATTGCCTATCGTGATTTAGGTAATTGAATAGGCGTGTTTATGCATGTTATAGGTTGTATACCTTAAACAAGGACCACCCCATGGGTGAGTTGCCTTGAATGACCCTTTATGGCTTTATGCCTTGGACACCCCTTTGAGGTGTCTTTCTCCCCATGTCATGGAATGTCAAAATATGAATTGACCTTTGAATTAAATTGCAATGTTGATAGATTGTAATTGAACTAATTAAGGGTATGGGATGGATGATTTGCCCCTTGACCCATGTATGTCTTTATTGTTTAAAGCATGTTGCCTTGCCCATGTGAGTAAAGAGAGACTATGACTTGAATTGATGCAATTGGATTGAATTGCCATAAATGTTGGTTTTCCTATGTGAGATATATGACAATTAAGCCCTTTGGTAGCTTGTTAAGCTTGTTATGCTTGTTATGCTAAAAACGCCCATGTGAGTATTTGAAGGCAAGCCCTTGAGTTTGGTCTTGTTTTGCAATTGCCTTAACAGGAATGAATTGCACCTTTTAATGCTTCGCCCATGTGAGTTATAGGATAACAAAGCCATGTAGTAGCTTGTTATGCCTTTGAACCATGTTATACAAGATATGCCCACGTGAGTGAATGAAAGGCCAAGCCCCTTTAAGGTTGGCCACACACCTTTTGAGGTGAGCTTGTTAGAAGATGCTCTTGGTTTTGACCTTGGCATGTTAAATAGATTGTTTCAATGAAAGGGAATTGGTTAAATGATAAATAACCTTGGGTGACACATGGATTCGAATTAGAATGCCATGGACGGACTCAGGTGACTATTGACCCTTGTACCCTGAGTGATACATGGATTCAGTTTAGAATGTCATGGACAGACTCAATGGTTAACATTATATTATCATGAGTGGTACATGGATTCAAATGAGAAATGTCATGGACGAACTCATTGAGGCTAGACTTATATGTCGAGTGATACATGGATTTGTTGCGAAAAACGTCGGTATCAACGAAGCGAAAAACGGATCACATAAGAGTAAAAGGGAAAAGGATAAAAGAACGAGAACACAGAGATTTACGTGATTCGAAAATAATTCCTACGTCCACGGAGAGATAGAATTTCACTATGATTTGGGAGCACAAATTTACAGGGAATTTCGAGGTTCTCAATCACTAACTAAACCTTAACCCGAAATAGGCTACAAAAGGAGAAAGACGATCCACTGTTCCACCAACCGCACAGGAAGTCCACAATGATACAATGAAAGATGGTCACCCAAGTCAAAAGTGCTATAGTGGCCGGTGGCTGGAAGTCCAAGGAGCTACAGTACTGTTGACTCCAAAATTTGACACCAACAGTTGTCATGTTTAAATCCATCAGAATCATACTTGCTATAGCAGCTTACCATGATTATGACATTTGACAAATGGATGTAAAAACTGCATTTCTTAACGGGAACCTTCAGGAAGATGTCTATATGACGCAACCAGAAGGGTTTGTGACTTCAAATGATGCCAAAAGGATTTGCAAATTGCAGAGATCCATTATTGGATTCAAGCAAACATCCAAGTCATGAAACATTCGATTCGATGAAGCCATAAAAGAATTTGGTTTCATTAAGAATGAATGTGAGCTATGTGTTTACAAGAGGTTTAATGGAAATGTGGTCGTTATCCTAGTAGTATATGTTGATGACATATTACTTATTGGAAACGACATACCAGTCTTACAATCTGTTAAGGACTGGTTAAACAAGTGTTTCTCCATGAGGGACTTAGGCGAAGCACCCTATATTCTAGGGATCAAGATTATTCGTGATAGATCCAAGAGCCTGTTTGATAGGACCAGCGCACCTGCCACCTGGAAGGTATATTCCAGGAAGGGTAAACGGGTCCCACCTTCAACAAACTGAGGTGGGCCCAACAGAGTTATTGTTAGAAGATTCCCTCTTGTGGTTATAAGTAGGAGGCTGGGAAGAGAGAGGGGGTAGTGAGGTTGTTAGTAGTTCGGCCTGGGGCTTGAGCGGGAAAGAGGGAGAGTCCCCTTCCTGATTGTTTTTCCTTTTTTTCCCGGTTGTTTCCCTTCAACTGTTGTACTTCTGCTCGTTAGTAGCCATTAATATCAAAACATAGGTTCTTCGGGGTGCTCGTCTTCACCAACTGGTCCGACCTGCCGCGCCTTTCTCATGGAGACCCGTAATCAATCTTGCCTGGAAGGTGTCGAACAGCGCCTAGAAACCCTAACCTTAAAATCGATACCACTTTCACCTCATTATCGTCGGCCATTGCTGCGCTTACCAACCAGCTTCAGACACGCAGTGAACAGGATGAGCGGGCGCAACAAACTTTAGTCCAAACCTTCACCGATTATCAACAATACATCACGGCCCTGGTTCGCCACTCGGACAAATTACCCCAGCAGCTTGAGGTACCTCCTCCTTCCTCTGATTTATCTGCTTCCCGCGCTGTTGCGTCGCTCACTCAGGAGCATCCCGAGTTGGCAACCAACGTCTCCCTCGCCCCTGCGGACCATCGTTCTGATCTCCTGGTCACCGGTCGCCATGTCGATTTACCTATCTTCAATGGTTCAGATCCTCAAGGCTGGATTACCAAGGCCGAATTATTCTTCTGAATTAATCAAACACCGGAATCTGAGAAGGTTTCTTTTGCCCAATTGAGCATGGACGATGTTGCATTCAACTGGTGTCTTACTGCTTGTTGAGGACGCGGTTCCCCCCGACATTGCCACACCAGCCCTGTCAGTTGCCACCGCTGCTCCCGCTATTATTACTCCTACTGACCCGCTGGAGTGTCAGCTGCTCCAAAACCATGGCTTTGGTACATATTTCCATTTGGCGAGTCCTGAACCATTAACTTCAATGAAGGTAGAAGGCCGAATGAGTGGCATTCCCCTCCTGGTACTAGTGGATAGTGGGGAAACACACAATTTTATCTCTCCCAAACTCACAAAACTGCTCGGCCTCTCCATCTTCGCAACCCAAAAACACTGTGTCAAGTTGGGTGATGGCCATACTTTGTGGTCTCATGGTTTTTGCAAATCTTTACAGTTAACCATGGGCACCTACACCTGTGTCATCACTGCTCACGTCCTAGACATTGGAGATTTAGACTTGATCTTGGGGATTGACTGGCTCTGTACCCTTCGCGAGGTCCACATCAATTGAAAATCAATGTCAATGAAATTTACTGTGGAAGACACCACTCATACCCTTCAGGGTGCCACCCTCCCGAAACAACCACTGTCCCCCTTGCATGGCTTGACCAGTCCTTTCCCCTCCAGACAGCCCTATTCAGCCAGACCCGGATTTAACTCCTGCTCAGGCCCATGATTTACAGCATCTTTTCACCACCATGCAATCAGTTTTTTCCACCCCCAGCGGCCTCCCTCCCCAACGGCCAGCAGACCATAAAATCACCTTATTCCCGGGCCAGGGCCCTGTTTCAGTGCGGCTTTACCGATACCCACAGTTGCAAAAAACAGAGATCAAACGACAGGTCCGCGATATGCTTCAGCAAGGTACCATCCGACCCAGCACAAGTGCGTATTCTAGCCGGGTATTACTCGTCAAGAAAAAAAACGCTCCATGGCGTATGTGTGTCGATTACCGGGCCCTCAACAAGGTCACTATTCTGGATAAATTCCCCATTCCGGTTGTGGACAAGTTATTGGATGAGTTACATGGTGCACAAAACAGCCTTTCGCACTCATAATGGACACTATGAATTCTTGGTCATGCCATTCGGCCTTACCAATGCCCCTTCCACATTCCAAGCCATTATAAACGACTTGTTTCGGCCCCTCCTCCGGCAGTTTGTCCTCATCTTTTTCGATGATATATTTATTTACAGAAGGGAGTGGTCAGCTCATTTGTAAATCATTTACAGGTCGTTCTTCAGGTCTTACGAGACAATCATTTCTTCGCCACCGCAAGTGCTCTTTTGGTCGTCGTCAAATTGGTTATTTGGGCCATATTATTTCACATTCGGGTGTGGCTATGGATCCTGCTAAGATCTCAGTCGTGATAGACTGGCCAACTCCTTCCCACAGTCAAGGGTGTCCGCGGTTTCCTCGGCCTTACCGGCTACTACCGTAAATTCATAGCCAGATATGGTACCATCGCCCAGCCCCTCACACAGCTAACTAGCAAAGACGGCTTCCAGTGGACTCCAGCCGCAGCACAGGCCTTCACCCACTTAAAGCAACTACTGACCACAGCTCCCGCCCTTGCTCTTATGGATTTTTCTCAGCATTTTGAAATTGAATGTGACGCTTCGGGCCGTGGTGTCGGTGCCATCCTCATGCAGCAGCAACGCCCAATCGCTTTTTTCAGTAAAGCATTAGCAGCTCGCACCTTCTCCAAGTTCACTTATGAGAAAGAAATCATGGCTTTGGTGCTTGCCATTCAGCATTGGCGCCTCTACTTATTAGGCCGGCCATTTACAGTTTTTTCTGACCAACGCAGCCTCCAATATCTTTTGCAGCAGCGTATCACCACATCGGATCAGCAATGATGGCTTGCCAAATTACTGGGTTACCACTTCGACGTGAAATACAAACCGGGCAAGACAAACTCTGTTGCCGACGCCCTTTCCCAGAAGGAGGAAACTGCTGCCTGTCACCTCTCTGAATCCTTCCCCACATGGCCAGACGGAGCCACCTTAGTGACAGACACCCACGCAGACCCCCTTCTCAGCAAAATTCATCAGCAACTACTGTCTGGAACCGCGGTCCCCAAGGCTTACTCACTTTCTGAGGGCAACTTGCTCTATAAGGGTCGATTGGTGCTTTCGGCCACTTCTCCCTGGATCCCAAAACTGCTTGCCGAATTTCATGAATCACCGCAGGGGGGCCACTCTGGTTTCTACCGAACATACAGAAAGTTAGCAGCAAACCTTTGTAAGCCCGGCATGCGCCGACATATCTTGAGCTACGTCCGAAATTGTCAAGTCTGTCAACGATATAAATATTCAGCCCTCTCACCAGCCGGTTTGCTTCAGCCCTTACCAATCCCAACTGCCATTTGGGAAGATCTCTAGACAGATTTTATAACCGGCCTCCCCAAATCCAAGGGCTTTGATGTCATCCTTGTGGTCGTCGACAGACTTTTTAAATATGCCCACTTCCTCACCCTCAAGCATCCTTTCATGACTAAAGGTGTCGCTGAACTCTTCTTACGGGAAATTGTCCGGCTTCATGGCATTCCCAAATCCATTATTAGCGACCGTGACCCAATCTTTATGAGTCATTTTTGGACAGAACTGTTCTGCTTACAAGGAACCAAACTCAACATGAGCTCCGCCTACCACCCACAAACAGATGGTCAAACAGAAGCGGTCAACCGCTGCTTGGAAACTTACTTTCGCTGCTTTTTCGAGGATCAGCCAAAGGAGTGGTCTTTCTGGATTCCGTGGGCTGAATTTTCTTACAACACCACTTGGCATGCTTTCATCCACTCCACACCATTTGAAATCGTTTATGATCTCAAACCACCGTCCATTTTCACATTCCTCCCCAGTGAGGTCCGGGTGGAGGCAATGGCGCAAGCTTTATCTGATCGTGATGAGGCCCTCCAGCAACTCAAACACCATTTGGCCCGTGCACAGCAGTCCATGAAGCACCATGCTGATCAAAAGTGTTGAGACCTCTCTTTCAAAGTCGGCGAGTCTGTTTTCTTGAAGCTCCGCCCTCACCGCCAACAATCTGTCCAATCCCGCATCAACCAGAAACTTGCTGCTCGATATTATGGTCCTTTTACAGTACTCCAGCGCATTAGTCTGGTGGCTTATAAGTTGGACTTACCTCTAACAGCTCGCATCCATCCGGTGTTTCACATATCTCAACTTAAGAAGGCTCTCGGCACCCCGCCTTGTTCGTCCGACCTCCCTCCCACTTTCGTAGACTCCATAGCCGCCCCGAAACCCAAAAAAAAATTGTCTCACCGTTACAGCCAGCAGAATAGTGTCCACATTCCTCAATCGCTCATTCAATGGAAAGGTCGTCCGTCTGAAGATGCCACGTGGGAAGATGATTTCTTCCTCCGCAATCAATTCCCCACCCTCAGCCTTGGGGACAAGGCTGATCTTCCGAATGGGGGCAATGATGGGACCAGCGCACCTGCCACCTGGAAGGTATATTCTAGGAAGGGTAAACGGGTCCCACATTCAACAAACTGAGGTGGGCCCAGCAGAGTTATTATTAGAAGATTCCCTCTGGCGGTTATAAGTAGGAGGTCGGGAAGAGAGAGAGGGTAGTGAGGTTGTTAGTAGTTCGGCCTGGGGCTTGGATCAATCATGTATGCCATGTTATGTACTAGACTTGATGTCGCCTGTGCATTGAGCATGATATGCAGATATCAAGCAGATCCAAGAGAATAGCATTAGACTGCTGTTAAAACTATCATTAAGTATCTGAGAAAAACTAAGGATATATTCCTGGTGTATGGAGGAGACGAAGAGCTGGTCATCAAGGGTTATACTGATGGGACCAGCGCACCTGCCACCTGGAAGGTATATTCTAGGAAGGGTAAACGGGTCCCACCTTCAACAAACTAAGGTGGGCCCAGCAGAGTTATTATTAGAAGATTCCCTCTGGCGGTTATAAGTAGGAGGCCGGGAAGAGAGAGAGGGTAGTGAGGTTGTTAGTAGTTCGGCCTGGGGCTTGGGCAGGAAAGAGGGAGAGTCCCCTTCCTGATTGTTTTTCCTTCTTTTCCCTGTTGTTTCCCTTTAACTGTTGTACTTCTGCTCGTTAGTAGCCATTAATATCAAAACAGAGGTTCTCCGGGGTGCTCGTCTTCACCACTACTTGGACTAAGTCAAAGTACACAACAAGAGAGAATGAGTAAGAGAGAATGAGTAAGAGAGAATGAGTAAGATCTCATACGCTTCAGCGATAGGATCAATCATGTATGTCATGTTATGTACTAGACTTGATGTCGCCTATGCACTGAGCATGATAGCCAGATATCAAGCAGATCCAAAAGAATAGCATTGGACTGCTGTTAAAACTATCCTTAAGTATCTGAGAAGAACTAAGGATATGTTCCTGGTGTATGGAGGAGACGAAGAGCTGGTCATCAAGGGTTATACTGATGCTGGTTTTCAGACAGATCAAAATGATTTGAAGTCGCAATCAGGATATATTTTATGCCTCAACGGAGGAGCTGTGAGCTGGAAGAGTTCAAAGCAGCCAGTTGTTGCTGATTCTACAGCGGAATCCGAGTATATAGCGGCTTCTGATGCAGCCAAGAAAGCTATTTGGATTTGGAACTTTGTTCGAGTTTGATGTGGTACCTAGCAGTAAAGACCCTATCACATTGTATTGTGATAATACTGCAGCGGCGGCTCTTGCAAAAGAGTCAAGCTCGCACCAACGGACAAAGCATATACTCCGGAAGTATCACATCTTGAGAGATTTCTATCAAAGGGGTGAAGTTGCAATAAGCAAAGTACCTACGGAAGAGAACACGACGGACCCCTTGACTAAAGGTCTATCTCAACAGAAGCTTGATTATCATGTGAGAGCTAGCGGACTGAAGGTTGTTAGCGGTTAGCTCTAGTGCAAATGGGAGTCTGTTGGAGTTGGTGTCCTATAACCAACATCTTTGTACTTTATGGTAAACATATATTCATTGCTTTGAATATTAATAAACTACTTATCACATCATGATTGTTCTTTTGCATAACACAGTATGTGATAATGTCCTAAGAGTAGCTGCCGCACTAAAAGGTCATAGCAGTTCCCCGCTATGATGAGAATCAAGAAGTGTTGCGACAATATTCTTGAATATATGTTCTAGGGTCGGACGATATCATTTGAGGGACACAAATAATACAGGCTATCAGGGGTGGAGACTCATAGGACTTTGAGACACCTTTTCATGGTGTACGCTCTTGGTAATATCCAGTATGGATATTATGAGAACGAGACTCGTCAATAGAAAATCCACATTTCATGTGTCATTGGATGTTCCTATCTACGGACGTGTGTATTGGTCCTTAGACTTTAAGATTATTATTAATAGATATTATGAGTCGCGTACTTTGATATATTAATGCAAATTGTGACGACAGATGTTCGCGGCGAGGTAGGATACGTTGGGTGCGTCACGAGTAATATTGCATTAATGAATAATGCGAGAAAGGATTTATCCCTTATGTTCATTGACAGAAGTTAACATCTCAGACTCTTTGATAGAAATGATATAACCTAAATAAATCCATGGTCATGGTGATCTATAAGCAAGTTTTATTTTCGGAAAGTCAAGGAAAGAGATATCGAGCACATAGATTGATGGCACTGGCATGCATCCTGCTCGATTAGAGATATTGTGATAAAGGGATTATATTACACGGTAAGCATTTGTATGAGGTGACATGTCGTTGCGGTATTAACTTCTTTTTCTATGGGTGTCTTGGCGTGTTGATAGACGCTGACCTTGGACTTTATGCTGCTTCGCCTAATGCCACTGAAAAATAGGCCTAGAGGGTCACAAGCTAAGTGTGTCCAGAATTTCAGTTAAATAATATATTATTATTTATTATTTATCAGGTTGAATAAATATTATTCTCGTACGTGGTTTAATAATTATTCATGTATAGTTGATCATATATTGTGAGCGGAATATTTAATAAATATTTATTTGTTATTTAGTGAATATAATATTTATTTATTTATTGGCGAATAATGCAGTGATATTTATTTAACAAATAAATAGATATTATTCAAGACCCGATAAATATTGTGGAGGAATGGCGGACCGAGTTTAATGGTCCGGTTAGAAATGATAATGTAGAAATGGAAGAGGACTGAATACCCAGGATATCTCACTAAGGGAGACCTTGGGGTTATTTTATAATGAATAAAAAAGATTACATGATACGTCAAGTCTGATATGGGACTTGACACAACTTATCCTCTAACACTCCCCCTCAAGCTAGGTGTTTCTAGCTTGGACACATGAGAAAACGAAAATAAACATCACTGACACTCCCCCTCAAACTGAACATGCCCAGCTTGATTACAGAACAAGGCAAAACATAACAAAAAAATAACTGTCATGGATGATTCTCCCTCTCAAAAAGATAATGGATGATGGAGCTGAAAAAGATATGACAAATAAGGAATAACGCCCGTATGCACTGCTGCGAAAGAAAAGATCACTATAGAACTCTCATGCTCCCTTGCTGAGGACGACCCTTGCTTGAAGATGTCGGATGAAACGGCGACCGACAAACGGCCTCAAAACGGCCGAGTGATACGGGGATGTCGTCGCATACGGGGAGGGGGGCGCCGTCGGGAATGGGCGCTTCAGGTGAGGGGCGGCGGCAGAAAAGGTATGTTGGCCATGGGGGCTGCCGCCCCCAGGGATAAATTCGTAGGTAGGGTTTCTCACGGAAAAAAAAGGAGAGAGAGAGGAGGGAGGGTTTGGTTTAAACCTCCCTCTAGTACCATGTAGAAATGGAAAAGAGGACCGAATGCCCAAGATATCTCACTAAGGGAGACCTTGGGGTTATTTTATAATGAATAAAAGAGATTACATGATACGTCAAGTCCGATGTGGGACTTGACACAACTTATCCTCTAACAGATAATATTGAATATTATTTAATTAAATAATGTTTAATTATAATTCGCAAGTTCAGCGCATGTTGAGAAATAATAATATCGCTATTATTATTTGACATGGGATTTTGCTAGGATTAAATAAATAATAAGGGCACTTGTGCAATTATTTTATTTTCACCTAGCAATACAAATACTCAATTATGTTATTTTCTCATTAAACGATTTGGTTGTGCACAACTGATTTGAAGAATCCTCTCAAGCCTAGAGAGCTCCCTTCTCCAAAAATGCTCCCAAGAACGGAGAGCAATCATCCTCCACCGGATCAAGGAGAACGCTTTAGAAGCGGTTCTCGAAACGATCAAAGGCGGACGACGCAAGCGCAAGGAACTTCCGTGCTAGCACCCGGAGACTCCTTTGACGATGTCCGGAGATTCGTGGAACACGTGTGAATCACTGCTAGAGGAAATCTACGTTTGGTTTCTACAACACAACGACGATGCACTGGAGATCTTTCGTTGGACACATCAACGAAGAAAGAATTCCTTAGAGGTAAATCTTTATTTAATTAAATTAATTATAAACAATATGTGTTGATCCCTCTCGCTCGGTTCCGACGCAATTCTTCTTTCTCTATTTTCTTTGACTCAATTCCGTGGATCACGGTGTTCATCGTCGTATAGATCTCGGATTGATCACTGATTATGGCAAAAATTAAAGTTGGGCACCACTCATCGCACGCTTCCGCTGCATCCGGAACCTACACTAACCAGTCTATCCTGATAATTATATCAAACCCTGTCATGCTGAGGACGAAAAGATTTCATACGAAGAGATATCAGCCTATCTCAAGGGGACAATCCTTACAACGGCGAATGCTCTCTAATCGGATACCCAACGGGGTATCGAGTGTCATAACGCCACAATAAAACTCTATCGCGAGGCCCAGACTCTCCATAATCGTCTCAGATATAAAGGAATATGGTGCGCCCGTGTCAAATAAAGCAAACACTAAAGTAAAGACTACTAAAATAATACATCGAACAGTAGAAGGTTCGGCGCTCTGCTCCTCTAGAATAGGCTGCACTACATGTAACTGGCCTAGACCGCGGCCCTAAGTCACAGCCTGACTGCCCTGAGCAGGCCCGCTCTGATGGCGCTACAAATCCTGAGACTGATTACCTCTGCCTTGACCACCGCCTCGGCCTGAACGGCCGGTGATATTCCAGTTGTCTGCCTGGTGAGATACTATTGGCCCCACTCCGAAACGTGGGGTAGGTGTAGATCCCCGCTCGCTAAGCACTGATGGAAAAGTCCTGCAGAAACATTGGATATGCCCCATCTTGCCGCAGCCTCTGCTTTCCACTTGATCACGCATACACTAGGGTTTCGTATGTCCTGGTTTCCCGTATTAATGACATATCAAGAAGCTGTCAGTACGAGGAGTCTAACTACTGCTAGCCCCGCGAGAAACCACAAAGCGACGTTTTCGCCCACCAGAAGAAACACTAACAGACCAAGGTATTGAACCGCTCTGGTTCCCACCATCAGTTTCCCTCAAATTCCTCTCAGTAATGAGGGTCTAGTTAACTATCTCTGAAATAGTAGTCAGACTGAAAACACTGACCAGCGACCGGATGGCGTATACCAGCCCATCCTCGAATCGTCTAGCGATAATAAGATCATCACCTTCTAGAGTCAATGTGAACCGCTACAGCTTAGTAAAACGAGCAAAATACTCCATGACAGACATGGCTCTCTATTGCAGGTTCATACTCTAGCCCAGTCAACCCTCAGTTTGTGGAAAGAAGTAAACGTAGAAGATCGTTTGGAAATCTGCCCAGACCATGTCTCGATGTCGATCTGTCTGGGTAATAACATCCCACCATCGCTTGGCAGAATCGCGTAGCATATAAGCAGCGAGTTTGACCCTCCGCTCTGGAGGTGTCTCCAGATACTCAAGATAAAAAGCATGGCCTCCAGGACTCAGCAGCATATGGTCCACCATCCCCTGAAAAGGTGAGAGGATGTTGTTGCTGGAACTCCCAAGCCAACTCTGCCACAGTCGGGGCAAGTCGAGTGACACCTTGCATATTTTGCATCATACAAAAAAATCCTTCTCGGAACTGGGCGTCAGTGCTCATATCAGGAACAACAGGTGGTGTCATGGGTGGCACTACAGGAGGAATCATTGGCAGCTCAGGACCCGCCACCTCCGATGCATGGTCATCACCGCCTTCAGGGCATACGACTCGAGGTTGTCGTGGTGGCATGATTCTACAATGTCAAACGCACACCTCGGGAGAGAATTTAACAGTTGAAAAGATCGCAGATAGATAACTAGGACAGGTACATAGCCTTCCAATGAACAGATCACAACTCTCTATCTGCTCCAAAAGTCATGTCTAGGTGATGAGGAAAAACCATATCAGGTCACACGAACAAAAGAGACACCATCAACTACCCACTACTAAGGTCGGGTTCGGGTATAGGTCCCATGTATCTCGGTAGGGGTCTCGATGTATGAAGTGTCAATTGCAAGGTACAGAGGAAAACACTCTTTACTTTGCAATTGGCATCCCATTTAGCGGTAACTGTTTCACTTTTAAAGTTTTAATTTCATTTGAGTTCATAACCTTCATATGAATATATATGTGTGTGTGTATCACGGTCCTGAAACAGTAGGTCCAGAACCCACAACATGGTATGATTGGCTAATTAAGGTGTCATCACCGATCTATGCGGGAAAACACCGTTTAGATTGATGTAGGCACTTTAATCAATCCAATTATATTCTCCTTGCAAAAAATGTCAGCGCATTTCAATATATAATTGTAAAATCAGAAATCCCCCACACTCCTCAAGGTGAGGAGAGGGCCCTCATTTATAGAAAAGATAGGGACGTTACAAAGAGAAGTTACAAAGTAAGTGGGGCAGGAAGTTACAAAGGAAGTGGGGCAAGAAGTTACAAAGGAAGTGGGGCAGGAAGTTACACATACTCCAACACTCCCCCTCAAGCTAGGTGTACATAGCTTGGACACATAATGTAAAACAGACAAATCAATAAAAAGACCGCAACACTCCCCCTCAAGCTGGACATACCCAACTTGATGACAAAACAAGACGAAAACAGAAGAAACAGAAATAATAAAATCGTTGATGATGTCGCTCCCCCTCAAGATTGTAATGTGATGCCGCTGAAAATGATGGGTCATCGCCGGAAAAGTGCGGGGCCGGACAACAGAGCGCCGGGAAATCCACACTGGCGGGTGCCGGTCGTCAGAGCGTCGGGAAAATCCGCACTACGGGCCGGTCGTCAGAGCGCCGGTAAACCGTAATGTCGGGCCGATCGTCAAAGCGCCGAGAAATCCGCTCGGGAGGGCCGGTCGTCAAAGTGCCAAGGAAATCCGCAATGGCGGGTGCCGGTCGTCGAAGCGCCGAGAAATCCGCAGGAGGAGGCCGGCGATGAGATGTAGTGATTCCGCAGGAGATGCCGGGCAGAGTGGCGGGGATTCCGCAGGAGGCACCGGGCAGAGAGGCGGGGATTCCGCAGGATTCAGGAGGAGGTCGGCATGGAGGGAGCAGTTGAGCAGAGGTGGCACGGGAGGCCGGCAGGGCTGTTGGCCGACTGCTGGAGGAGCCGGCAGGAATGGAGGCCAGCTGCTGGAGGAGCCGGCAGGAATGGAGGCCAGCTGCTGGAGGAGCCGGCAGGAGTGGAGGTCGGCAGGGGTGGAGGCCGGTCGTCAACAGAGCCGGCGGGAGACTCGCACAGGAGGCGGGCTGCCGGAAGAGAAGCCGGCGCGGGATGAACCGGGGCGGGAGGTTCGGCGCTGGAGGGAGCCGCGTCGGGAGCACCGTGTGGGAGGCGGCCGCGCGAAGGAAGGAGTCGCGCCGGGAGCCGCGCTGGAGCCGCGCGAGAGGAGGGAAGGGAGGTCCGCCGGGAAGAACAAGGCGGGGAAGGCGCAGCCGGCCAGCCGGAAGGGTCGCCGGGAAATCCGCAGGAGAGCTGCCGGGAGAAGGATCTGGCTGAAAAATCCGGGAAGGGCCGGGAGGGCGCGCGGAGGGCCGGCCGGGAAGCGCGCGGAGGGCCGCTGGACAGGAGGAGCGCTGCGGGAGGGAGGCGGGATCCGCGACAGGAAGCCGGAGGGAGGCGGGGCCGGTCGTCGCAAGGAGGCGAAGCCGGGAAGCCGCAGGAGGGGACGTCGGCAACGGAGCAGTGCCGGATGACGGGAAGCCGCGGGACGGCGGCGGTAACCCTACGGGGCTTTGAGGCCGCCGCCCCCCGGACGGGGAAAAAAAAAACCTAAAGGCTGATGGGAGAAAAAATAATAAGAATGAGGGAGGGAGAGTCGGGAGTAAATCCCTCTGATACCATGTAAAATCAGAAATCCCCCACACTCCTCAAGGTGAGGAGAGGGCCCTCATTTATAGAAAAGATAGGGAAGTTACAAAGAGAAGTTACAAAGTAAGTGGGGCAGGAAGTTACAAAGGAAGTGGGGCAAGAAGTTACAAAGGAAGTGGGGCAGGAAGTTACACATACTCCAACAATAATAATCAGGCACTAACTATATGCAACAGGCAAAGGCAAATTCACGTAGAAAATAGACGTGGCATAGAAAAATGCATGACATGTAAGTCTTATTGTGCCTATAATGATGCATGAAACAACACGTCCTCATTTCATCAGGCCAAGGTAAAGAAATCTCATTTCAATAACACCAATAATAATATCATATGACATGTGTGTCACCCAACGGTGAAGTTGTATCAACTTTAACAGGCGACCCAATGGTGAAGTCGTATCAACTTTAACAGGCGTAAACAATAATATCAATTACCCATCCCGGGTAATTTGGGTTTCCCCTGTACGTGGGTTAGCTACGCCCAGGCAGAGGCTCTTTACCAAATTCCATAACCTCAAAATCTTCTATCTAAAACCCAAGCAGTAAGACAAAGGGGGAAAAACCTCTGATACTACTTTGCAACATCCCAAACTATGATCCACTTAACCCGTGCCCCAAGCCAGTGGGTCACATGGCCATAAGTGCGTCTCCCCGTACGTCAGAGGCTGCCAACTAGCAGCGATGGTCTAAGGCGGTACAGTGGGGAGACTATAGCCTCATATCAGAGTGGCACAGCGGATAAAATAGACAGACAATAGGGAAAGCATATGAACAACTTGTTGGAGTTGGTGCCCTAGAACCAACTCCTTTGTACTTTATGATAAACATGTATTCATTGGATGGATATTAATAAATTTCTTATCACATCATGATTGTTCTTCTGCATGACATTGTATGTGATAATGTCATAAGAGTAGTTGTCGCACTAAAAGGTCATAGCAGATCTCTGCTATGATGAAAACCCAGAAGTGCCATTACACTATTCTTGAATATATAGTCTATAGCCGGATGATGTCATTTGAAGGGACACAAATGATACTGGCTATCAGGGATGGAGACTCATAGGACTTTGAGGCACCTTCTCATGGTTTACGCCCTTGATAATGTCCAGGATGATATTATGAGAACGAGACCCGTTAGTAGGAAATCCACATTTATAAATGTCATTGGATGTTCCTATCTGCGAGCGTGTGTATTGGTCCTTAGACTTTTAGGTTATTATTAATGGGTATTATGACTCGTGCACTTACATGTATTGGCGAAAACCGTGACGACGTATATTCGCGTCGAGGTAGGATATGTTGGCTGCGTCATGAGTAATATTGCACTAATGAATAATGCGAGAAAGGATTCGTCCCTTTTGTTTCACAACGAAAGTTGATATCTCAGGCTCTTTGATGGAAATGATATAGCCTAAATAAATCCATGACCATGGTGTTCTATAGGCAAATTTAATTTTCGAGAAGTCAAAAAATGAGAAATCGAGCATATGGGTTAATGGCACTTGCATGCAACCCACTTGATTGGAGATATCGAGACAAATGGATTATATTACACGATAAGCGTTCGTATAAGGTGACATGTCGTCGCGGCATTAACTTATTTCTCTATGGGTGTCTTGGCGTGTTGTTAGATGTTAACCTCGGACTTTAGACTGCTCTGCCTAATGCCACTGAGAAAGAGGCCTAGAAGGTCACACACTAACTGTATTCAGTATCTCAATTAAATAATATATTATTTATTATTTAACAAGTTAAAATAAAGATTATTCCCGGTTGTGGTTTAATAATTATCCATGGTTGTCTGGTCGCATATATTTCGACACTAATTATTCGAGAAAATATATTATGGGCGGAATAATTAATAAATATTTATTTGCTATTTAGTGAATATAATATTTATATATTTATTGGAGAATAATGCAGTGATTTATTTAATAAATAAATAGTCATTATTCAAGGTTCAATAAATATGGTGGAGGATTGGCGGACCAAGTTAATGGCCCAGTGAGAAATAATAATATTGAATATTATTTGATTAAATAATATTTAATTATAACTCACAAGTTAAGTGCATGTTAGGAAATAATAATGTTATTATTTGACATGGGGGTTTCGCTAGAATTAGTAAAATAATTAAGGCACTTGTGCAAATTATTTATTATTAGCCTAGTGAATTAAATACCCGGATATATTATTCTCTTATTAGCCAAACGTTAGCCAAGCGACGCATTATTGGGTTGTGCACAACGAATTTGAGAAAAACTCTCAAGCCTAGAGAGTTCATCCCTCTGCAAGAAAGAGAAAGATTCTCCTCTACCGGGTCAAAGGAGAACGTTTTGGAACCGGTTCTCAAGGCGATCGAAGGCGGACATCGCAAGCGCAACAATCTTCTGTGCTGGCACCCGAAGACTCCTTCGACGGCGTCCAAAGATACGTGGAACGTGCGGATCACCGTCAGAGGACATCTACCCTTGATCTCTACAACGCAACGAAAGCGCACTGCAAATTTGTGGTTGAACGCATCAACGAAGAATCGCCTTGGAGGTAATTCTTTGATTTAATTAAATTAATTATAAACAAAATATGTTGATATTCTCTCTTGGTTCCGGGTTTCTATTCCTTTGTCTAAATCCTTGATTTCAATTTCGTGGGTACTGGCATTTATCATCGTATTGATCCCGGATTGTTCATTGAATATGGTAAAAATTAAATTTGGGCACCGTCCCTCCCGCACTTCCGCTGCGTCTGAAACCTTCAAGTGGTATCAAAACGGGCATATTATTGTTTATAATTATTTAAATAATTCATTGATGATTTATGCTTTAATAATTTAGTTTGTCAATTCAAGTTTAATCGTTCTTGTAATCTGAATTACGAGATCTGTTCTTCCTCTATCGTTTCTCGCAGATCTAACAGAAACGATTAATTTTTTGATTAAAATTAAATCGAGGAACTCATCCGAAGGTGCCAAGGGTTCTGTCCAAATAACACAGCAGTACACGTCGTGTGGTCGGATCTACACGTCGTGTAGTTGTGTTCAATGCATCAGGAGTAGTTCGGCAATTACTCAACCCGTGTGCATTAATAACACACGGTGTAGTTAATTCTTACACCGCGTGTTGACCAGGACAAATTGGTGCACGGTCAACCGGACCACACGCCGTGTGGCCCACTGGACACGGCGTGTAGTCCCTTTCAGGTCAGGGCCGAGTCGTGTATCCCATACACGGCTTAGCCAACCCGTGACCGTGTAACGCAGAGTCAACACGGCGTGTGGCCCACAGGACACGTCTTGTACTCCGAAATTTCCGAAGTACACCTCACACGCCGAGTTCCTAAGCGTGTACTTCGAATAGACGGTGGAGGTAGTACACGACGTGTAGATCGGATCTACACGTCGTGTACTTTACCAAATTATGCAAAATTAAAACTTTAATATTTGCATAATTTTCAAATCTTCAAATCATGTATAAGTCGTATTACAGGTTGTTACTTTAAGTGCATTGAAGCATAACACGTGGTCGAAAAGTCATGTCATTCGTGTAATCATCTGTGAGTACACGTCATGAAAGTACGCGATAAGTCATGTATGCCATATGTCACAAGAGTAAAACAGTATACGAGCATAATACATGTTGGTAGGTTTGGACAGATATCCATCGGGTTACCTCCAAGGTACAAGTTGTGTACAAGGTTGATTTTAAATGAATTCTAATTTGTTTAAAATTATAATGGATGAGAATCTCAAAAAAAAACAGAAAAAAGATTAAGATAAAAGGATTGATTAATTAAATATAATAATTAATCGATTCGAGCGCGATTTATCTTAAATAGGAACGATTAAAGAATTGAATGCTAGTTTTATTAAATACGTAATTCGTTGCATGCATGTGGATGATCATGAGCTAGACCAGACCTTTGTATGTGATTGGTTTCCTTTTAATTTATTATTAAATTAAATTGTTGGTTTGCGTGTTTTCTCTCCTCATTAATATGTAGGGTCTGCGTGCTCATGATTTTTTTTATGTAAACCCCATCTTACCCCTCACCTGCGTGTAAATAAAAACATATGTAATGGATGAAACTCTCAAACTAGTAGAGGCGATTCAAGTTAGGAGCCGAGTCGAAACCAATCCAAGGAAATACTAAGGTGGACAAGTGGAAAGCTGTAAACACGAACCTAATTGGTTCAAGGTGTTCCTCCCCTAGGTCAGTGGTTAGTTTATCAACCGCTGGATAAACTAACCATTAGAACAAACTCATGATCACACCCTTTATTTTATTTTTGTCAGTTGTATGGTTATTCATTATGGATGTTTTGTCACGATCACATAATTAATGAATTAATAAGCATGCAAGATGGAACTAAAATAAACTGGTTTATACATAAATATTATCTAATACATGGTTAATCACTTGGGCTTATCCCACTTAATATTAACAAGCATGTGAAAAGATAATAAATGACAATTTACGCATAAAGGATAAAATCCCTCAATAAAATATTAAGTCGCTATAGTCTTCCATTACTTCGGTTAGAATCAAACCATAGTTCAAAGTGTTTGACCAGCCAAAGTTAGGGAGCTTTCAATTATCAGAGAATTCTAATTTGAGGTTTTGGGTTGAATTGACTTAGTTTACATCAAGAGTTGATTGTCAAAGCAGGACTTGATGTAACTGAGAGGCAATGGTTGGGGAAATCCAAAATTAAGGATTTCAAGATTGGGGAGTCCACTCAACGGATCAAAGAATTGTGTGTTAATGCAGTTGGCATTTGGAATGTCTGCCTAAAACCATTCAAATTGTTTGACCAGCCAAAGTTGGGGTAATGCGAAGGGTAATATAGATCATTGCCGCTAGAATGTCCAAGCAACATAATATTCCGAAGCCAATGGTGAGGGCTATTGGGTTTCAATAAAATAGTGGGAGATTAATGAATATTTATTTATTTATTTGTCTTAATTTTATCAGATAAAGTACTAAAACTTTGTTCATCTTATTTGTATAAACGACGTTAAAAATGACATCAAACATATCGTTGCGTTCCATACTCGAGAAGAAAAACCTTCTCACCGACACTAATTTTCAGGAGTGGTAAAGGCGTCTTCGGGTCATCCTTCGCCATGAAAGGAAACTATATGTGCTGGAATAACCTTTACAAGTTGCGCCTGGAAATGAGGCGAGTGATGAGGAGCTCTCTGTGTACGAGAAACGTCTAAATGATGCTATGAATGTTCAGTGTCTCATGTTATCATCTATGACCAATGAGCTCTTGAAGCAACATGAAGAAATTGATGTTTATAGCATGATGTCTTACCTTCGGGATCTCTATCAAGAGAAGGCGAGACAAGAGTGGTATGAGATCTCCAACGCTTTGTTCACGACTAAGCTTGGAGAGTCTGCGCCAGCTGGACCTCATGTAGTCAAGCTTATCGGCTACATTGAGCGTCTGGACATCTTAAGGATTAAATTCCCAGATGAGTTGCGTACAGAACTCGTACTTTCATCACTATCCAAGACCTTCTCTAGTTTTATTGTGAATTGTAATATGAACAATAATGAAGAGTATCGGAACTTCTTACTTTAATTCACCAAGTGGATAAGGACATGGGGCGTGAAAAACCCGCAGTCTTTATGGTGAATAGGAAGAGGAAGGACAAGGCAAAGGGACCTAAGACTTATAAACAGTCTAAAGCCACCGAGCATCGTCCGACCAAGAAGAAGAAAATTCAAAGGCAGGGCAAGGAAAAGAAGGCATTGTGTTTTGCATGTGGCAAGTCAGGCCACTGAAATAGGAACTGCACCCAGAGGCAAGGGGAAGCCAAAGGTGTGTTCGATATCGAGTGCAATCTTTTTCTACACATTGGGTATTAAATACAACTTGTGGTGCTCATCTTTGTATTCAAATGTAGGAACCAAGTAGATTTTGAAAAATTGTCAGAGGAGAGGTGGATCTACGAGCTGTCAATGGTTCGAGATCGGCTGCTCTTGCCATTGGTGACCACCACCTTTCGTTGCCGATCGGGATGATTTTGGTTTTTCATGATTATTATTATGTACCTACTGTTACCAAAAACATAATTTTTGTATCAAGTTTCGATGCAGATGGGTTTATTTTCAAATTCAAAAATAAAAGTTGTTTCTTTTATAAGGACAACATATGTTATGGTATGGCAAATTTAAATAACGGTTTGTATATATTAAATTGCGAAAACCAAGTGTTGGCAATCGATAACAAATCAAGTTCACATTACTCATATAACACCCAGTTGTGGCATCACCGTCTAGATCATATAAACGAGAAGCGTTTGACAAAGCTCTGTCAAGATAGCTATTTAGACTCTTTTGAGCTAAAGCCACTTGATAGATGTCACGTTTGTTTACAAGAAAAAATGACCAAACCACAATTTGTTGGACAGGGTTAAAGGGTCACAAAGCTTCTAGGATTGGTACACACTGATGTGTGTGGACCATTTCCAGTAGAAGCTAGAGGTGGATATTCTGACTTCATAACTTTTACTGATGACTTGAGTAGATATGGCTATATTTACTTGATGAGGTATAAGTCCGAGTCCTTTGATAAATTCAAAGAATTCAAGAATAAAATAGAGAATCAGTTTGGTAATAAGATAAAGAAACTTCGATCGGATCGAGGTGGTGAATATCTTAACCAAGAGTTCATCAACTTTCTACGGAAGTTCGGGATTCTATCTCAACTCACTTCACCTTATACACCACAGTGGAATGGTGTTAGTGAAAGGAGGAACCGTGCCTTATTAGACATGGTAAGGTCGATGATGAGTCATGCAGATCTTCCACTATCCTTTTGGGGATATGCATTACAAATTGCGGCATACACATTAAATCGAGTACCAACTAAAGTGGCAAATGGAATTCCCTTCAAGCTATGGAGTAGAAAGAAACTCATTTTATCGCATACACGTGTATGGGGTTGCAAGGCGTTTGTTAAGGCTTTCTCAGGCAACAAACTAGCACCTCGGAGCATGAAGTGTGTATTTATAGGGTATCCCAAGGAAACAAAATGATACTACCTATACAACCCCTCAGACAATAAAGTGATTATCGCCAGACAAGCCATCTTTCTTGAGAGGGAGCACGTCCTTAAAAATGATAGTGGGAGCAAGATTGACTTCAATGAAATTGATGTTCAAGATACACGGGAGTTGGAATAAGAACAAGTTCCACAGGTCCCCGTGGAAGTAGTTCCTGAAACACAAGTACTGCATAGGAGCTCAAAAGAGGTAAGGGAACCAGAGAGATGGTTTTCTAGTCATCGAGGATGGTGACTCATTATTGTTGGACAATAATGAACCTCTCTCCTACAAGGAGGCAGTAGAGAGCTCAAAAGCTGCAAGATGGTTAGAAGGTATGAATTCTGAGATGGGTTCCATGTATCAGAACCATGTTTGGGTTCTGGTCGATGCGCCAGTTGATGTAAAGCCTGTTGGATGTAAATGGGTATTCAAGAGGAAACTGAACATGGAAGGTAAAGTAAGTACCTATAAAGCAAGGCTAGTGGCTAAAGGATTTAAACAGCATCAAGGAATTGATTACGATGAAACCTTTTCGCCAGTTGTCATGTTTAAATCCATCAGAATCATATTTATCATAGCAACTTACCATGACTATGAGATTTGGCAGATGGATGTCAAAACTGCAGTCCTTAACGGAAACCTTCAGGAAGATGTCTATATGACACAACCAGAAGAGTTTGTGACACCATGTGATGCCAAAAGGATTTGCAAATTATATAGATCCATTTATAGATTGAAGCAAGCATCTAGGTCATGGAACATTCGATTTAATGAATCCATAAAAGAATTTGGTTTCATCACAAACGAATGTGAGTTGTGTGTTTACGAATACTGTCGTTATCCTAGTAGTATATGTTGACAACATATTACTTATTGGAAACGACATATCAGTCTACATTCTAGGGATCAAGATCATTCGTGATACATCCAAGAGGCTGCTTGGACCAAGTCAAAGTACATATATTAACCAGATACTAAAGAGATTTAGTATGGAACAATCCATGAGAGGATTGGTTCCAGTGTCACATGATTTACATCTTTCTAAGAAAATGTGTCCCCACACACAACAGGATAAAGATAGAATGAGTAGGATCTCATACACTTCGGGGATAGGATCAATCATGTATGTCATGTTATGTACTAGACTTGATGTTGCTTATGCACTGAGCATGGTAGACAAATATCAAGCAGATCCAAGAGAACATCATTGGACTACTGTTAAGACTATCCTTAAGTATCTAAGAAAAACTAAGGATATATTCATGGTGTATGGAGGAGATGAGGAGTTTGTCATTAAAGGGTATGTTGATGCTGGTTTTCAGACATATCAAAATGATCTAAAGTCGCAATCGGGATATGTTTTTAGTCTCAACGGAGGAGCTGTGAGCTAGAAGAGTTCAAAGCAGTCAGTTGTAGTTGATTCTACAGCGGAGTCCGAGAACATAGTGCCTTCTGATGCAGCCAAGGAAGTCATCTAGGAAGTCGTCTGGATTCAAAACTTTGTCCAGGAGCTTGATGTGGTACCTAGCAGTAAAGACCCTATCACATTGAATTGTGATAATACTGCAACGGTGGCTCTTACAACCATATGCACAACCATTCCAACCTTCACACAGCCCAAGCCAACGATTACCACAACTATCACACAACACGGCCCCAAACACACAAATCAAGGAAACCGGCCCTCCAAATCAAGATATGGTCCGCTTTGAGCGGCACTTACCCGCCTACACAATTTTAAAACGTGTCATAATATAAAGTGTCTTGATTAGGAAGGGGTTTTCCCTACTTCATACACTTGAAGCTTTAGCGCACATCATCATCAAGGGAAAATGGCACTGTTGAGTTTGTATCCCACATCAGACTTATGGTCTAACGTAATCTTAATTATTCATTATAAAAGAACCTCAAGGCCTCCTTTAGAGAGCACCTTGGGGATTCGGGTCTTCCTCTTGTATCATTTAACATGGTATCAGAGGGAATTTTCCAAACCCGAACCTCCCCAGCCATATTTTATTTCCCTATCTAGGGTATCCGACGATAATTCCCCCGGTGAGGGGTGGCGGCTCTCTAGCCAAAGGTCATCGAGCCCTAAAACGGTCGCCGCCCCTCCACCTTCATCTCCTCCCGTCGCGAGCAACTTCCCCCTCTGCGGTCTCCTGTTGCCGGCACCCTCTGGCCGCATCCCGCCGCATAGCCCTCCAGCGTCGTTTGATCCTCCGCTGCACCGCTACCCTGTGCGATGCCTCCACCCGCGCTCCGTCCGTGTGGCTTTCTGACGGCGTCGGCCCCTCCGCAGTCGCTTCGGCCCCGCCTCCCGTCGCATTTCCCGACCCGCCCTCCGAGCGGCTTCCCGGCTACTCCCACCCGCGCGACGCGGTTCCCGTCCAGCGCCTTTGTTCTCGTCGCCACCCCCACCCGCAACGGCCTCCCTACGACTCCCCCGATTCTCGTCGCCCCTTCCACAGCAACGTCCCTCGCGATCTGGCGCTTATGGTCGGCCCCCTCTCTCGTTGATGCTCTGCCTCCCTCGCCTGCTCTCCCAGATCCGGTCGGATCCCGTCCGAATCCAGTCATCGCTGGCTCCCTTCGCTGCGACTCCGCTCCCGCGCGACGGCCCTCCACTGCGCCGCCTCCCTGTGCGCGCGACGGACTCCAAGCGGCCCCTCCCTGCGCGCGTCAGTCTCCAGTAGCCTCCCTTCTCTCAGATTCGGCCAAGATCTGGCTGGATGCTGTCCGACGCAGGCTCCTCTGTGGTCGCCGCCACTTGGCATCGCGCTCGGCCCATCCTGTCGCAGTAGCCTCCCGAAGCCGCCCCTCCCATCACAAGTTGGTCGGCACCTCCCTGCCTTCAAGCAGCCTCCCCAATTCCAGCCATATGTGCGCTATTCCCTCAAGTGCGCCATCCCCCGTCCAGTGCGCCAGCCCCCTCTTCAGTGCGTTGCTCCTCTGCAAGGCAGCCCTCCCGCTGTTTTCATCCGCTCCAGTCCGGCGACTCTCATCGTTCGGCACTTCTTCCAGCGACCCGTTGCTCCCTCCATGTCGGCCTCCTCCGGCGGCACCCACCGCCTCCATGCCAGCCTCCTCCTACGGCAGCCACCGCCTCCATGTCGGCCCTCCTCCAGCGGTTTCCTGGCGCTACGACGACCAGCCCGCCCGTGCGGTTTTCCCGGCGACTCTGACGACCGGCCCGCCCATGCGATATTCCCGACGACTCTGACGATTAGCCCGCCTATGCGGATTTCTCGGCGCTCTGTCGACCGGCACCGCCAGTGCGGCTTTCCCAACGCTCCGTCAGCCAGGCACCGCTTGAGCGGGTTGATAAATCTTTTTCAACAGCATCATCCATCTTCGTGAGGGGGAGCAGTAGCCATAGTGATTTATCTTTGTTTTATTCTGTTTTGTCTTGTTTTATCATCAAGTTGGGTATGTCCAGCTTGAGGGGGGTGTTTGCAGCGTTTCTTGTTTGCTTTGTATTGTCGTTGCTTTGGTCTCTTTTCTTTATGTGTCCAAACTAGGTACACCTAGCTTGAGGGGGAGTGTTGGAGTCTGTATCCCACATCGAACTTATGGTCCGATGTGGTCTTAATTATTCATTATAAAAGAACCTCAAGGCCTCCTTTAGAGAGCACCTTGGGGATTTGGGTCTTCCTCTTGTATCATTTAACGGGCACATTTCATAAACTAGTAAGATTCAAGCATCACGCCATCAAAGCAAAACAGAACAAGACAAAACTCAAAACAACTCTAAGTACTGGGCACGCATCTGAGTCTAACGCCTGCAAGTACTCTCGTTCAAGTCACCATGCCTCCAAACCACTCGAACCAAGGGAATTGTCCGTCCACGCAGCACCTTCTCCCGACAATCATGGATCTCTACCGATCGCTCCACAAACATCGTGTCGTCCTTTATATCCAACTCTCCCCAGTCAATGACATGGGAGTCATCGTGAAGATACCGACAGAGCTAGGGCACGTGGAAGACGTCGTGGATCATGTCCAGCTGCGGTGGAAGCATCAACCGATACGCCACCTCGCCATCACGTTTCAACACCTCAAAAGGCCCAACGAACCGGAGAGAAAGTTTACTCCCTCTGTCAAGCCTCTGCTGCCCGCGAGCAAATGACTTCCCAACATCGGCCCAACACAATGGGGATTGACACGGCCACCCGTACAAAGCCTCAAGCAAGGTCATGCCGATGGACGAGTGGTAATTGTTGTTATAAGCGAATTCAACTAAAGGCAAGTGTTTTTCCCAAGATCCGCCGAAGTCTAAGATACACGCCCGCAACATATCCTCCAGCATCTAGATGGTTTGTTCCGTTTGTCCGTCCGTCTGAGGGTGGAAAGCAATAGTGAGGTGTAATTGAGTGCCGAAAGCATGTTGCAATCCTCTCCAGAAGAGACATCCACAGCGCACGACTCCTTAATTGCTAGGAAGTGAGCCGACTTTGTCAACCGATCCACGATTACCCAGATAGCATCGTATCCTCCCTGAGCTCGGGGTAACCCCGTGACAAAGTCCACCGAGATGTCTTCCTACTTCCACTCAGGGACATCCAAGGGCTGCAACAAACCGCTGGAACACGATGTTTTGCCTTCACCTGCTGGCAGACCAGACATCGAACCACGAACTCTATCACCGTCCGTTTCATCCCAGACCACCAAAACTGTGTCATCAAATCACGGTACATCTTAGATACTTTTGGGTGCACCACCAAAGGTGAGCTGTGAAACTCACAAAGGACTCTCTCGCGTATCGTCACCGGAACGAGCATCCTCCCCTGAAACAACATATGGTTCTGACCGTCCTCTCACCATCCCTCCAAGACATCACCATGGTCAACAAGGTCGCGCATCACCTTCGCCTCTGAGTCTCCCCACTGAGACTCTTCCACCTGCGCATCAGAGAAGACTGCGCTGTCATCTGAAATAAACAACCTTCGTTATCAATCACCCCTACATCTAAGTGCAAGGCTGACAACTCCCCAATCGCTTTCCAAGCATCCCGGGACTCTTGAACAACATCCTTTCGCGACTTCCCGCTCAGTGTGTCAGTCGCGACATTCCTCTTTCCTAAGGTGTAAGAGAGCTCAAAATCATAGTCCTAAAGAAACTTCATCCACCTTCGTTGTCGCAGATTCAAATCACGCTGAGAAAAGATATACTTCAAACTCTTATGATCAGTAAAGATCACAAAGCATTCTCTGATAAGGTAATGTCGTCACAGCTTCAGCACGAACACAGTCACTGCTAGCTCCAGATCATGGGTGGCATAGTTACACTCGTGGGGATCATTCTCAACAGATATAATTGAGCAATTACCGTTGAACTTGATTCTTCAAGAGGATCATTCTCAACAAATATAATTGAACAATTACCACTTCGATTACCTTCAAGTAGTGGTGGATCCGCTTTCTCCTTTGAGGTCTTTTTTAATTTCTTAACCTCTTTCTTTTGTGTATTCTTCAATGTTTTGGCTGAAACCTCCATGTTGGTACTAACGAATATGGGAACTGTACTTTCCATCTGAGGGAACTCTGAACCTTCTTCAAATATGCACTCCGTATATATCTTATAAAAACAACTGGGGACGAAAATAGATCCAATCAGAGGAAACATGGATTAGCTCTGACACCAATTTACAAAAGATCCCTCCAACACACTGCTGAACAATATCTTCTTCACTGCTCTGGATGTCATTGCATTGCAATGGTAAGATTTTCTTCCTCAATCAGAGTCTTCGATAGCTAAGAGATGATCTACTACAGTAACATCCACGTCGGTCTCTGCATCTCAACTCAAACTCAATCCTTAAAATCTTCAATGTTCGGAACTTATGCAGTATTAGGATCGCTGGTCTTGCTCACTTCTTCAAGAGCATCATCTTCCAGACCTTATGCAAGATTCAAAATGTTGGTCTTGCTCACTCAATCTTCAAGTGTCTCAACACAAAGAATATAAACATGTGCAGAAGCAGTGTCGGTCTTGCTCAACTCATCTTCTTCCTTCTTCGACTTCTAAGATATAAGGATGTCAAAGGGCAGAGCCTCACTCCAGTTTCTCCTTTATATTCTTCTGTCTTCGACGACAATAGGGTATGTAGTAGCAGTACCTCGTCGGCCTCTTCTTCTTCTTATTCTTTGATACGCAGGATGTTCAGGAATATTTAAGTGTCGGGTTTTGCTCTCTTTTCTATCTTCTTTATTCCACACACATCTATATTCACAAAACCACTTAAATATAATTTCTTTTTTTTTTTGAATCTCTCGCCTTTCTCAATTCAAGTTGATCAAGAGAATCTTCCAATAATTTCTCCAACATTGATCGCCATTAATGATTTTTCAAATCTCAAAAAAAACGAGCAGTGATCCTCTCAATCATTCCTCCTGATTTGACTTGAATCGAGGTTCAACCACTACAAACATGATTTTTTTAATCCATGAAGGATGGCTCAGCATCGTCTGGATCACCAAAAATATCAGATTTTTCTAACCAGTAACCCTTGCATATCATTTTGAGAGAGATTAAAAATTCTTACGTATTGCCCTGAAGAACCTTACATATCATCTGTAAACTCCAAGTGACCCTTACATATTCTTCGGAATCTTTAGATGACTCTTATGTATGCCCTTGTTAACCCTTGCATATGCACCGGAAATTTGGATTCACTCTTACCTAACACAGTGCACCTCAGTACTTGTCGAATTATCAATCTACCCTCTGAGTACCCTTACGTATTGTCTTTGACAACTATGATAACTCTTGCGTATCGAGCAATATACCTTTACATATCACAGTGTGGCTCGGTACTTAGTCAAATCTCATTGACTTCTGAGTACCCTTACATATCTCTCTGCGATAACCTTTGCATATTGAGCAGTGTACCTTTACATATCACGGTGTAAGTCGGGTACTTTGTCAAATCTTCAGTCTTCAAGGTCTGGGCAACCCTTACATATTGCATTGTGGATTCAAGAATACCCTCACATATCCACCCTTACATATCACGGTGAGCGCCCTGAGAAACCCTTGCGTATCCATGTCTTTGCCAATTTCCAGCTCCACCTCAAAGTTCCAAAACTTTTACAAATCAATTCAGAACTTCTTCAAATCTTCTCAAGACTCCTCCGATCACTCCAGTCATCTCAAAACAACTTAAATGGCTTTGGGAATTTATCAAATCCTCTCAAAACTCGTCAGCACAATTCCCAAAGCATTTGTAGCATATGAGTACTCCATTTGAGTATTTCCATGAAATTTCACTGCCACAACACTTTTCAGCTTCAAACCTCATCAACTTTCCCCAATTGTTAGTGCTTTAATAATTATCAATTAAAGCAGCACCTGTCTCGACTTTTCTTCACTGTTCAGATCTCAATCAACTTCATCATCCAAGAGATATTCTCCGATTATTGGAGCACCCTTCATGCATCCAAGGATGGATTCTCACATACATCAGCTGGCTAAATTCTTATTCACAACCAGTTCCTCATATTCACCAAGAAATTGTTGTAGACAGTACTTCCACCAACCATCAACACTTGTCATTGATTCACATTAAACACAGCTCTACCATCATCAGATGTAGAGCTGCTTCCTTGAATTTGCTTGTCCAAGAACTCCAAGCAGCAGCAGCCTTGCCCATAGTCAAGGGCGGTATCTCAACCTCCACTAGAGTCTGTGGATCTCCAATACTCAATGGCACACAACAATACATATGGTCCAATGGGACTCCAAGTTGTATCTCAAAGTTTAACCACTTCATTCATTGGGTTTTTCATCATCACCCAATTTCAGCATATATTGACTTTACTCTTTATTGACATATTGACAGCAAATACAACCAATGCAGTTCTTTATCACAATCCAATTGGGCACTTCAAAGAGAAAGGGGGGGTTAAAGGTTTCCCGGCTCTGATGCCGTGTGAAAACCGTATACCAGAAACCTTATCCCCAAAGTGAGGTCTGATGAGTTTATTTATGAAGGGAATAAACATATACAATATCCTAGACAAACGGGAGATACAAATTTCAAACTATCAGGATAAGGTTGACCCAGTCGAGTAGGATATCACCTAGAGACACCTACAAACCCGATAAATAACTATTCTAACAGTGAAAAAATTTCCTGCACTCATCAGAAGTCCATACTAGTAGGCATATCCAATGTCTAAGTCGTCATTTAATTAGCTCATCCCAGGTGCCATAAGAAAATACAGGCCTAACAATCTCATTTTACGTAAAATGAGCCAGAGCAGCATGCAAGAATATAATACCTCTGCAAAACTTTCTGCTGTCACTGATTGATTCTTATCATGGAGCTCTGCCCAAGCAAACTCAAGCAGTGTCCAGTCCTACACCAAAACAAATAATTAGCAAGCATACAACAAACAACAGGATTGAAAATAAGTTTCCATCACTAAGAAGTAACCAATTTATTATGAGTTTTCTGAATAAATCCAGGGATCTCTGCAGGCTCAAAATTTTCAACCCCTGGAACAATGAAAGTAACCTGTTGCAGTTTGATTGAGGAAGTGACACCATTCTGAATCATAAGAAAAAGTTCATGGTCAGAATAGCCAAAAACTCATGTCATCTTAGGTGGGGAACTAAAGAACCAAAAGCCCCCCCCCCCCCCGGTCCAAAAAAAATATTACTTCAGATTCGCAGCTCATAGTGAAACCTGATCAGTCACCATCCAGTTCTTCTTGCCATCAGGTTTTTGAACAACTGCTAGCAGTATTTTTTCAGAATCTTTCTTGAACTCTATCAGGAGTCCTTTTTGTAAGGTCTGTTTTTCAACCTTACCTTCAAGAAGTTCTCCATTGCTTGTCAACCTCATTCTGAAAAGTTACTCAATATTAGTTTAAAGAAAATGGACAGATAAAAAATGCTGTAGCTAAAAAATTTTAAACAAAATGGAATTGATGATTGGGGAGGAAAGAATAGGATTTCCATGTGCTTGAAATTACTGCTCACGATCACAGTACTGGGAATCATGACATGCATTTATCTTCACACGTTAGATTTACTTAAGAGGGTTTAGAGGTTTGATAAGCTAGTAAAAGCTTAATTGTAGTGCAAAACCTATCACAATAAAACCCTGCAAAACCATTCTGCCGGGCCAGTCTTTCAAGAATACCTTCAGGGAGTTCTTCATCACTTGATGATCTCATTTCAAATTACTAAATATTAAATTAAAGCAAACAAACAGATGAAAAAAACCCATACCTAGACAATTTTAAACCAAGAGCTGTTATTGAAATTTAGGGAAACAAAGAAATTGATTGTCTAGCTATGTGCTTGAAAACACCTCTTGGGACGTCAGCAGTAGGGACCATGGCACACATTCACTTCCTAAGGCAAAAGTTAATCAGGAGGTTCAGACGATTAATTGATGAAGAAAAGATCAACTAAAACTTTGACATTTAAATCCAAGAACCCAGATAAAATGTTTCAAATGCACCTACATTGCAATGTAGTTCTTTTCTTTGGTTAAAAGATGGAAAACCTTCTATTTGATTCGTCAGCTGTTTTTTCTTTGGTTATACATTCCAAACACATATGATACACATTCACCTTTAATTTTCAGTTTTCCTGCAATGGTGCTGAACTTTATATATTATGGACTTTAATTTGTTGTCTAGCATGGCCTGACTTGTGCACTGTGTTTATATACCTTCTACAACCACGTGGCATTTTCCCTCACCGCTTTAGTTTCTTTTAAATATGTGTCATGAAGCAAGGGATAAGAGGCAATCATGTTATCAGTTGAATTGTTAATGCATTGGTGTGATTGGATGCATTGTTAATTGAATTATTTAGTATTGATGCATCGGTCTGTAAGAATCATGTGCATCTGAGGTAAACATTATTATTAGTGCCAAACAAGAAGAGCTGCATCTCGGGCTTTCTGCATTCACTACTAGTCATGGAGCATGTGCTAGTAGCATGTACACAGTCTAAGAGGTCCTCTGGAATACAAGGGTGCATTGCAGCCATTCCCGTTGCAAATGGCCATTCAATTCCCATTTACAATATCAACAAAAAAAAAAACAATCCCCATTCTTCTTCCTCCAATTCAACCAAGGCCCCATTATGTCATGGAATCCAAATAGAAATGCAATCAACCACCTACAATCCCTGAGTAACTGCAAGGCATTTCTTGCAGTGTGTGAGCAATCTGTAAGCAGCCCTGCTAACATTGATCTTCTATTTGGTAACCCTACTGAAAATTTCCCGGCAATTAAAGTTTCTTAGCTTGAATTGACTTTGTTAAAAAACAAGCACTCCTTGTTTGCCCACTCACCTATTACTTGGCATTTCTACAACATAATTACCACGCTATACCGCAACATCCATTTCAACGACAACAATAAAGTTTTATCAAAATTTACCTGACGAGAGCGCGAGTTTTCTTCCTCTTGCGGGAGTTTTGAAGCTCTTCCATGACAGTATCAACGAGACTCTGAAAAGAAGGGCTGTGACGACAGCCATAACCGAGAAAACGATGTTCGGGAGGGAAAAACTGAAAACTAAGCGATGACTCGGGACATTTCGGAGACTGTGAGGCACTGATGCAGGGAAAGAGCGTCCGTTGAGGAGCGATAGGCAAAGATGACTCGCGCCGAAAGAAAGGAAAGCTGTTTACAGAGCGAACAGCCATCATCATCCGTTTCCACGGAACGAGAACGGTTATTTCGTTGGCTGTTGATAACTCGGGTGTAGAAAAATAACCATCCATGGAACATCGAGTCACTCGAATGATATCAAACGTGTATTTGTAGTGATCGACCAGACATACAAAACATAACCTAAAACCAGACATTAGAGATCATCAAATTTAGAGTCATACCAAGATTTATTTTTGAAATTTAGCATCCACATTGGTATTTCATGCAGTGTATCACATCTCGATTTGACCATCTAAACTACCGCAATTACATTGTTCAAGTGTGTTATAACTTTGAGACCTCGTCTCAATATATACATTCTCGGTGATGATTTGGGAAGGGGGAAAAAATGTTTCAACTAGTTTCTCTCCTTACTCTTGAAACCTACTAACTCAAAGTCTCATCGTGACCTATAGATTGGGCCATGGGTTGTGGACTTTCATAAGATTTTCGTACTCCCAAGAAAACCACTTTAATAATATTATTTAAATAGCATAAACAAAAAAAAAACCGAGAATGAGTCGCATACTTATCGAATACAACGTCGCCCTCAAATGTCATCATCGCATCATCATATTATTGGGCCATTGTCGCAAAATCAGGATTACTCAACACTTGTTTTTCTCAACGCTTATAAAAAGAATTGAAAAGATTACCATTTATCAACTTTTTTTTTCAGTCTTTCCTAACGTTTTTCAACGCTCATAAAGGATTATAAATATCTTTTTAATTAAATGTCATGTTTTAATAGATATAAACATATTTATATTGATATAAATATGTAATATATTTGCATGGATATAATTTATGTGATACTAAATATATATTTATATTGACTGTATTTATATAATTATAAATATAATAATAATGTAAATATCTAATTACCAATAACAAAATTAATAATTAATATTAGAAGTCTTGTAAATAGTATTTCGGAATGAATATTCAATGAAAACTTGGTAATCATAAATATTGATCAATTAATTAACATGCTCAGAGAAGTTGAGAATATGACTTCAATTTCAATCAATCGTAACATTTGATCTGGGTATCTGTTTAGACTATGTGAGCTGTCAAATTGAAATTTGTGGAAAGATCCACCGTAACATCTCTGAAAAAGTGAGACTTAAAGGTTAAATGTTACAACTCATATCAATAAGGTGCACTTTTCTTTTTCTCGAGTCTGCCTGATTAGAATTTCACAATTAAGCGTGATTAGCCTCAAGTAGTGGTCAGGACGAGTGACCTCTTGGAAAGTTTTTCGGGATGTGTGCAAGTGAAGACAAAACGCACTGAAAGAACACGAGTTGACCTATGAGGACAATCATTAGTCAGATAAGTGACTCATGTGGGTAATGGCATATGGTGTGCTGAGAAGACGACTAATGTATTACAAGAGACCCATGAGGTCAATTGACCAAGTTCATGACCAGTGGAAGCTAGGTTGTGACAAATGGTATCAGAGCCAATACTTAGCCGAAAGTGCAGTGACACTTTCTAGGTTTGAGGTGTGAGGTCAACAACGAGGGCGTTGTGATTTAAAGGGCACAAAGTGTAACACTCCTGGAAAAGTGAGACTTAAAATGTTAAATGTTACCACCTATGTCAACAAGGTACATCTTTCTTTTGGGGGGTTTACCTGATCAGAACTTCACAGTTAAGCATGTTTGGCCTGAAGTAGTGGTCAAAATGGGTGATCGTTTGAGAAGTTTATCAGGATGTGTGTGAGTGAGGACAAAACACACTGAAAGAACATGTGTTGTCCTATGGAGACAATCATTAGTCAGATAAGTGACCATTGTGGGTAATAGACTCATTACTACAAATATGACATTTATCACCGCTAGAAAAGTCGATTAACGGCGCTAAAAAAACGTTGTTAATTGAGGCGAGGATAAAGGGGGTCCCTTTTATTAGCGCTCCGAAAAGCGCTTATAAAGACCCCTTTTATCAACGCTAAAAAAAACACTGATAAAAGTTGAAAAATATTAAAAAATAAAAATAAAAAATATTTTTGTAATTTTGGGGGGCTTCAATAGCGCTTGAAGCCCCACTTTAACAACGCCCACCGCCATGATAGCCCACGCACGCCCCAGGCAAGCTCCACCCAGCCCCACCCACCTTTAACAGCACTAGGTAATTCCCCACACCTGCGCGTGCGACCTGTCTCTCCCAGGATTTGAACTCGAGACCTCGCGTCTAAGCCTTTACCATTCCACCATATTGCTTTGCTTTTCATTTATTAATATATATATTTATTTACATATATATTTAGTCATATTAATACATACATATAGTTAATTATATTAATATATATATATATGTATATTAATATATATATATATATATATATATATAAACACACACACACACACATATATATAGTCATATTAATATATACATATATATTTAGTCATATTAATATATACATATATTTAATTATATATATATATATATATCCGTATATTAATATATATTTATATCTATATATATCTATTTTTATATATATATATTTAGTTATAATTTTTTATCCATATATTTATTTGTATATTAATATATATTAATATATATTTATAAGATTAGTTTTAAATACATTTATAAAATATGTTTTCTTAGGTGTGTTTTTATAAATAAATAAATAAATACATACATACATACATACATATATACAATACACACACACACAAACAAATATATATTATATGTATATCTTTAGGTATAATTATACATATTTATATATATTTACAAATATTATATATTAATATGTATATACAAAAGTGCTAGAAATGGGGTCTCGAAAAACCTAACAAATCGCAGAGTCACTAAAAAAGACATAACTTTTTCTTCAGGTGTCCGTTTTAGCTCTGTGAATAGTCAAACCGAAGCTCATGGAACGAAATACGATCACACAGGTGTCGGAGGCCAAACAAACACACAGATCAGAAGTTATGACCATTTTAATAAAAATTTGACAAGGGCCCGAACACGGAAACTGAGTTTTGGAGTCCTTCTGGTGTTTTTTTGCAATTTTCGGGTCCCAGATTTAATTGAGACTATGTTTGGGTTAATTTTCCGCGTATATCTTTTCTCTGACTTCGATTTGATATGTGGTAGAGACCAAACGGACACCCGAAGCGAAAGTTATAGCCGTTTGAAGTTAAACTTTTTTTTGAAGTGCTATAATTGATATATCTTTCGTTTCTCTGATCTTATAACGGTTTCGATTGGATGTGGTTGTCACTATTTTCTCGAGATTCGATTTGAATGGTCTCGGTGCTCAAAAGGACAACCGGAGCAGAAGTTATTCCCGTTTTAGTGAGTTGTTGGTTTCTTAGGTTTTTAGGAGATACGAGAGTTACAAAATTTCAAACGATAATAACTTCTGCTCTGAGTGTCCATTTTGGCTCTACCACTTATCAAATCAAATATTGAGAAAATTTACACACTACGGTGATCACCGAAACCCCTTCTCACATTCTTTGAGGTTCAAAAAGGACCAAAAACCCTCTAAACGGTCATAAGTTTGGCTCCGAGGGTCCGTTTTGTCATAACTTCTGCTCCGAGTGTCCGTTTTGCCTCAACCGCATATCAAATCGAATATTACGACTAGACCTACACTACGGTGACCATTGTAACACCTTCTCATATTCTTCAAGTTATGAAAAGGTCCTTAATCCCTACAAACGACCATAATTTCTGCTCTGGGGTGTCCATTTTGGGTCTACGACATATCAAATCGATATAAAACATATTTTAAAAAATATTTATTATATTTATATCAATATAAATATACTTATATATCAATATATTATTTTTTATGATTTTTTATGATTTTTTTTTGAAATATGCACATTTATTAGCGATAGGAAAATGCGCGCTGATAAACCCCCCCTTATCAACGCTCCTAAAAAAAGCACCGATAAAGGGGGGGCTTTATCAGTGCTAAAAAAAGCACTGATAAATGACACTTTTAACAGCGCGAAAAAAAGCGCTGTTAAAAGCGCCCTTTATCAACACTTTTTTTAGCGTTGTTAAAGGGGTAGCGCTTCCCTTGCCCCGTTTTGTGGTAGTGATTGTGGTGTGCTGAAAAGACAATCCAGGTATTACAAGAGACCCATGATGCCAATTGACTAGGTTCATGGCCCATGGAAGTTGGATTGTGACATCCACAATGCTTATCATTAGAGAGACCCCTTCAAAACTGAGGCTTAAGTTACAATACTCCGATTCTAAAACATTTGATGAAATTTCATCTAAGTTTTAAAATGGTCTTTCTTGTCATTTTTTGGGTGAAGTTTGAATTTAATACTGGGTTTTATTTTTAATTATTACATTTGTAACTAAATATCTAAATTATAATTATTAATATAATTAAAAATAAGAATATATACAGTATTGTATAAATCATATTTAAGTAAACATATTATATATTTATATCAATAATATATATATATATATATATATATATATCAAAACGCGATATTTAGTTTTGTAAAAAAAATACGATAATTAAAAAACGTTGGTTACTTTTTTTCATCTCTAAAAAACATTGATAAAGACTGAAAAAACGTTGAGGAAGACACCTTTTCTCAGCCTTTTTTAGTGTTGAGAAAGGATATGCATTTTTCAATGTTTTTATAAGTGTTCAACTTCCCCACATCAAAACAGTCGAGGCCAAATACCAAATTTATAAACCCTCACATCTATGATAGGCTCCAACACCCCTAACCCAACTTTAGTACACTATTTCAGCGCACCTCCCACACCCTCCATATCCAATTTTGCAGCCCTGTCACGAACCAACCTAGACTACCCCAAAACTGTTTGAATATTGTTAGAGCTGAGGAGTTTGTTTGTCTAATTTTGGAGTATTCATATTTTATCTTTTTCATGTTATAAATGCCTTTCGATATTTTTTTAATTATTTTTTATACATCATTAATTTTATTAATCTTATTTATCGTTTATTTTATTTATTCTTCGTGTATTTTTTTTTGTATAAAACAGATTTCAAGTTTTTATATTATTTCTAAGTATTTTCCTCACCCTTACATGTCTCTCTGACTTTTGTTTCTACCCTTACATGAGTTTTGTAAACTTTGTTTTACCCTTATGAATCCTTTGTAAATTATTATTTACCTTTATGTGGTGTTATATATACCCTTATGTAACTTCTATTCACCCTCACATGAGCTTTATAATTCTTGTATTACCATTACATAAGTCTTCTTTCTACCCTTACATGTGCTTTATAAACCATAGATTACCTTTACGTGATATATGTAAAATTATTATTACCCTTACACAACCCATAAAAACATGTTTTACCCACATGTAAGGTATGAAAAGTCTGCATTACCTTTACGCAAGGTATAGAATTTCCCTGTTACCTTTACACAATTGGTTTTTTTAGCTTCATTATATGAAATATGCTTTGTTTCACATTTTTCATAGTATTTTGGTTTGTTGCAAGTTTGTTTCAAGTGTTTTAATTATTCTAATGATTCTATAAATTATTATTAATTATATAGAACCTATGTGAAATGCTTTTATAATGTTTTAAATGCATTTTTATGAAGATTAATTTTGTTTTTTTGTTTTCACAAATGAATTTACAACATGAAACTCAAAATTTTGAATTTATTATCTTGAGTTGATTTGTTTATTTTTAATGTATCTAGATTCATATTACATTTTATCAAACTTATTCAAAAATTTTTATAGTCTATAATGTAGGTGTTATTCGTTGTTGAATTTCTACGTATCTATAAGCATGTTTTCCATAAGTTTTTGAATTTTGAAGTTTAAAGGGAAACATGTGAGATTGTTATGGGATTTTATTTGACCAAATTCTATGGAGTTGTTTTTAAGATCATTTACTTGAATTTCAAATAAGTTTTAATTATCTTGAGCGATAATTTTGTAATGATAACCCTCCTCTCCCTCCCACTCCCTCCTCTCCCCGATAACCTATTAACTATTATTTTGTTTTTAAATTTCCTAACAATGAGCTTGGCTATGTTGAGTTGTTTATTTTAAAAGGGCATCAAGCATTACTTAATAGGAGTTGGTGATATACTGAAATACACAAACAATACTTCTTTGATGTGAGCTTACTTATTTTCAAGTGATATCGTGCATAAAGTGTTGTGGATTGATACCGTGAATTGTTGTAAAATTCTACTTATGTGAAATATTCAACTACCAGATGATCTCTCATGGGTTGCACCTAAACTGCTTCAACTTATAGTACCTTGATGAGATGATCTAATACAATACTCAAGAATTGGTACTTGTGTTTCTCTTGTTTATCTTCCATCTATTTTGTTTTGGTTTCTTGTGTATGTAACACTACTTTCTATCTCTTACACGTTCTTTCACTTTCTGTTTATGATTTTTCATACAAAAGTATTCTCTTTCTTCAGGTTGTGACTCCTGGATTCTAATGTCACGACCGTCTAGGTTGTGACTCTCATAGGCTAAAGTTAGTGTTAAAATTGAGTTGTGACTACCCATACAAAGTCAAGTTTCTTGGTTATACTTCCACTCAAAAAAGTAGGTTATAATTGGGTTATGGTTCCCCTTTAAAAATCAGTTTAGTGCACAACATATCTCTCATATAGTAGAGGGATATAAGAGTAGATTGAGTCCATTTTAGACTAACTACTATAAAAATTTCATGTGTTCTGTCTTTTATTTTTTCACTTCCAATTAACTATGTTAATTAACTTTGATAATTAATTTAGATAATTAATTTAGATAATTAATCCATCTCTTTAAATTTTTAATCGGGTATATTCAGCCCTTATATACCATCCATCATCATCACCTCCGACCTAACCTGATACGGGTACCTGAGCTGACTTATGACATGGCCCAAAGGGTGTTCTTAATCCCAATGATCCAACAACAAGTATCTGGACATAAAATGTATATAAGTGGGGATGATTTCGCCCGATGAAACAAGAATTACATGAAACTTCCATATGCACTACTACAAAAATGGGCAAGGGAAGCACCACCTTTTATCAGCGCTAAGCAAAAAGCACCGATAAAGGTAAATATTTATCAGCGCTTTTCTAGCGCTGATAAAACCATAGTACCATTTTATAAAATCAGGTGCACAGTATCCTCGGTTTATCTCGCCCTCAAGCTCTCGCGATACTGTACCCCTGCGATAACTCCCCTCCCCACCGATCTTCTCTTTGTCGGACCTCTGCCGCTAGCCCTACTCCTTATCCTCCCCCTTGAACCCCTTCCGTAGATCCTCCTCACCGCGAACCCTACTTATCCTCCCCCCTACTAGACCCCACTCCCCGCGAACCCTACTCCTCCATTTCTCAATGGTTGATGACTCCTACCATGCACCTCCCCCTCTGGTTGTCGCACCTTCCCCTCCCAACGTAGCGCAAAAGGCTCCCTGACTACTCGACGCTTCATCTCTCCCTCCATCGTGGGTGCGATCTACTCTAGGTAAGTCTCCCACTTCTCCTTTTAGGTTTATTTTTGGTAATTTCTCTCCCAGATCTACATGTGTTCATTGTTTTAATTCTTATTTGTCCAATGATTCAATGAATAATTGGTGAATGGTCATTGAACATTCCATAATTGGAATCACGGATCACTCCATGTGAAAATGAGACACAGGCAGTGCTAGTCTTTTTTAGACACACTGTATACCCCTAGGGACATATCATATCCTCCTTTTAGGATATTTTTGAGCTCTATTTCCTTTTATTTCAGTTTTGTTGTGAGATTTTTGAGCTTCTATGGACTAGTATTGGTGGATTGTGTTCCCTTGGTCCATTCCTATGAGGGATTGATGCAGCTTCATGACCTCGTCCAAGGATGTTGGCCCCTCTATATCTTCTTAATGATCAGGGTAGTGTTGATGAGTTCCATTATTCTTGATTGAGTTTTCTTAGTTCACTTATATAAGGGTTATTATGGAATTAGGTCCCGTTCATTGGAACTCATACCCCTCAGCGACTTGGAACATGTATCAATTCAAGGGACCTAGAGCGATCCCCATTTCATTCATGTTGTCCCTATATTGGGTTTGTAGAATTGGAATAACCAATACTTACATGGGCATTGATCCCCTATATTGTAGTATGTTTCAAGTAGTGTTTATTGTCCCCCAGTAAGCCTTAGGAATTAACCCCCTCTCTTTGTATAGAGATCTGATCTTTCAGATGGTGTATTAGCCCGATGGAGCGTGTATCTCAGATGAAACCTATCAGTTTTCAATATACTTATTCTATAGTGAGTGGTCTCAGTTCACTTTTATGGGGGTTAGTATGGAATATATTCCTGAGCAATGGACCACAAGTCACTTAGTGACCTAGAGATTGTATCCCTCCGAAAGGCCTGAAGCAAACCTTATTTCCAATGTGTTTTCCCTATGTTGGGTTTGTTGAATTGGCATGACCAACACTTATACAAGTGTTTATCCCCTATCTTGGAGTATTATTGTAGTGACTCTAGTATCCCCCCATCAATCCTTGGACGTTGACCCCCTATATTTATATCATGAGCTGATATTTCTGATGGGGTATTAGTCTGATGAAGTGTATATCTCGAGTGAACACTCTCAGTTTCCTATGTGATTCGTATTGTCTAGATCAGATGAGTGTGACCTCTAGGATGAGTGTCATCATTGGAATTATAGATTGGGTATCATTTCTTCTTAGAGGAGTGTTACCTTGAAACCCTGAGTGGATCTACAACTAGAAGTTGTTGAGATATTTTTTTTGAATCAGAGTATTTTATGAGTATATTTGGGATATCCTTGGTTATCATTATGTCTCATATCTTGTTTGTAATACCTGTGTTTAGTGACATGAATACTCTCGATGCTTTATGTATGGTGTTTTTGGGGTGTCCTATTGGGTATTGTAATACTCATCCCTACAATGGATCTTCCCATACATGTCATGTCTTATACAGACGATGGAAATTTTCACAAAGTCCTTGGTGGACTAGGATAAGGTAGAAATTAGTTTGGGATACAGAGACCGAGGTGTATACCAATGGTGAATTAACATCTGTCCCCTCATTCTATGTTGGTCATACATTATTTTCCATTTTTTGATTGGATTATATTTCATCTCTTTTTATTAAATCCATTAATTTATGTTGTTCAATTCATAGACCGACCTCTAGTGGTTTGGGGGAATTCAACATGTAATACTAAGCTTTGGATATCTATATTAGTGTTCTATGATTATGCCCATGGTTTGAGTTCATATCATAATCTTTTAAGGTAGTGATCTTCTGGGATGTAGGGTTAGCAGCACCCACCCACAGTAGGTGTGTGATGAAAGTCTCATCTCAGGAGGCACTGTTATTCACAGGTACCTCAAGGATAGCCCATTACTATAAGGAATTTAATACGATTGTGATGGGTATAGACATATCACATTGCATTTTCTTAACATTCATGCTACAGTTAGAGAGGCAGTTGACGAATAGCCTAGGCAGAGGGAGGAACTGGAGAAAGGAGGTCTGTACAACACTAAAGTGATAGAGGAGATCAGGGAGAAACATGAGGTGGATGGAAATTTGGTTTGATTCTACTAATACTACCCCTAAGTAGACCACTCCTATATTGAGAATTTAGTGGTTAGAATATTGGATAGTTGTAGTCACCAGAGTCTTTTTACCAGGAGGCTCCAGGAGTGTTTGGAGGTACGATCTATGTTCGTTATACTTTTCTTGTAGTACTATTAGAAATAGGTACAAGAAACTATTTTTCCTAAATTTTTCAATTATTTTCTAGTTATATAGTAGGTGTTGGTAGAGCCCCATGTTAGTGATGTTTGGTATGAATTTGGACTTGCAAGGAAGATGAACAATTTCCCCATTGAGATGTGTTCTTAAGAGGTGATCCAAAAACATGTGGGCAATTCAGTGACTCCTAAAGTGGTTACTATATAGGTGTTGTAGATGGGGTCCTTTTAATTGTGTGTTTGAGGCCCTTTTTATGTGCTAAGGTGTCATAAAAATCCCTGTTTTTAGTGAACTAGTGTGAAATGAAAAGGGTGTGTTCCAAGCAATAGTATCTCATAAAGGCTTCGAGTGCGGTTCTAGGTACGAGTTTGGGGAAGGTGAGGGAGAGTTATTACATATCCTTTAGATTTTCATGATAGAATTTGTGTTTAATAACCTTATTTTTTCTATTTCTTATGTTAATTTGGGTAACAAAACCTATGATATTCCATAGTAATTTTGGATAAACCTAGGTTATTTTTCTCCCCCGTGAACCCCTCTGTATTTGGAAATGTATCTACTATATTAGTTTTCTCATCAAAATTGTATCCTTGTTTTTATTTTATTTGAGTTTGGTCACTAGTTTTGGGTTGTTTAATGTGATTATTTTATTATGAATGAGGTGGTTGGTAGGGGTGGTTAAAAGGATGTTTAATGTTTTGCTATAAGGGTGGTGGGTGCTAGAACTATTGGTAAGGGGGTTGGAAAGTGTGTTGATTTTTATGGGGGGTCTATCCTGGTTCTGTTGATTTCCAAATCTTTATTGGAAATGGTTAGGCTCTATTAATCTCTATTTTTATAAGTGGTTCTCTTCTACTATATTTGGAAGTCTTGTTTTGTGTATTTGAATCATAAATACTAATATTTGAGATTCAAATAGAATGGATATGAATAAAGATCGGATGGATGCTAATCGTTTGGCAATAGAGTATGAGAATAGATTGAAAGAGTTTATCAAGTTTGCAAAGGATCACACAAAGGATCCTTCTCAAATCCTTTGTCCATGTTTACGTTGTTGTTATTCTAGACTAATTACTCCAAAGGAGTTGGAAGAATATTTGATATGTCACAAAATAGATCGGAGTTATAAATGTTGGAATAAACACGGAGAAAAAGAGAATGTAGCTACTGGCTGGGATAAAAATGCATTTTATGGAGCATCAATGATTACAAATATGGATAATGAAGAAGACCGTATGGAGGATTTGATTATTGATGTCAATGATGATGAAGATTTTATTGAGGAAATGACAAGGACAGTTGAAGATGAACTCCGTGATTGCTCAAAATTGTTTAAGAAGTTAAAGAGTTGTGCAAAGACGTCATTGTATGCTGTTTGCACTAAATATACAACATTTTCAACTGCACTGAAGTTATATAAATTGAAAGAAGGAAACAGATGGAGTGATGTTAGTTTTATGGAACTACTTTCTCTCTTGAATGACATTCTCCTGGAAGATAATGATCTTCCAAGTTGGACATATGAAGCTAAATGAATGCTATTCTCGATGGGTATGATTTCTGAAAGAATACATGCCTTCCTGAAAGACTGTATATTGTTTCACAAGGAGAAAAAATCACTTACAGAATGCCCAAAGTGTGATGCTTCCCGATACAAAAAAGATGAATCCAGCCCCACGAAAGTTGTATGGTACTTTACAATCATTCCAAGGTTTAGGCATCTATATGGAAGTGAAGAAACTACAAGACAATTGTCGTGGCATGTAGAGAAAAGAAATAAAGATGAGAAATTACATCACTCGACTGACTCTCCTAAATAGAAGAGAATTGATCATGAGTATCCTGAATTTGGAAATGAGCCAAGAAACCTTCGTCTTGTGTTATCTACAGATGGAGTGAATCCTTTTGGTTTTCAAAACAGCACTCATAGTACATGGTCTGTTATATTGGTAAATTATAAATTTCTACCCTAGTTATGTATGAAATGAAAATTCATCATGTTATCTATGCTTATATCAGGACCAAAACAACCAGGTAACGATATTGATGTTTATTTGGATCCTTTGATCGAGGATTTGAAGTTATTGTGGGATTCAGGTGTTATGTTTTATAATGTTTATAAAAGTGAATACTTCATGTTGAGAGCGATGTTGTATGGGACGATAAAAGATTTCCCTTCTTATGGAAATTTGTTAGGATATAACATTAAAGGAACTCAAAGGTGTCCCGTGTGTGAAGAAGATACGAAATCAATTAGGTTGAAACATTCATCAAAATCTATGTTTATAGGACATTGTAGATTTCTACCTCATCAGCATAAGTACTGATCTTGAACGACATCATTCAATGGAAGTTTAGAACAATGCACAACATCGTTTCCACTAACAGGTGATCAACTGTTTGAGGAAGTAAAAGATGTGAACACTGTTTTTGGTAAACAATTTTCGAAAAACCTTACGAAAATCGGTTGGAAAAAGAGATCAATTTTTTTTGAATTACCATACTGGAATTTTCTGTACATCAGACATTTTCTTAATGTGATGCATGTGGAAAAAAATGTATTTGACAATGTTATCAGAATGTTGCTAAATTCCCCTGGAAAAACAAAGGATGGAATTAAGGTAGGTTGTACATGGTTGGAATGGGAATACGAGAAGAGTTGGCTCCTGTGAAGGGTGAAAATCGAATGTTTCTTCCTCTAGCTGCTTACACTATTTTCAGGGAGGAGAGATATCAGTTTTGCAACTTATTTAATGATGTAAAGGTTCCAGAGGGGTATTCATCAAATATCAAGAACATTGTGTCAATGAATGATTTGAAGTTAAAAGGTTTGAAATCACATGACTGCCATGTTTTGATCAAAGATTTAATTCCTATAGCTTTACGTTGCATTTTTCCCAAGAATGTTCATCATACGTTAACCAAACTTTGTTTCTTTTTCAAAGCTATATGCAGCAAAGTTTTAAACCCGGTGAAATTTCCAGCCATGGAAAGAGAAATTGTCATCATATTATGTGAATTAGAAATGTTTTTCCAGCCACCATTCTTTGATATGATGGTTCATTTGATGGTTCACTTGGTGAGAGAGATTTGACTTTGTGGTCCTATGCACTATAGATGGATGTACCCCATTAAATGGTATATGAAGATTTTAAAAGGGTATGTCAAAAATAGAATTCGGCCAGAGGGTTGTATTGTGGAGCGATATATTGTTAAGGAAGCCATTGAATTATGTACTGAATACTTATCTGATGTGGAAAGCATCGGTCTCCTGAAATCTCATCACATTGGATGCATTAAGGGTGAGAGAATTTCTGGAAGAGATGTTGTGAAAATCAATATTATAGATCGGGAGCAGTCCCACCTTTATGCTTTGTATAACAGTCGGGAGGTTGCTCCATATATTGAAACCCACAAAAAAATTCTTAGGTGGTTGAATCCATCAAGGGCTGAAAAATAGATATCAAATGCACATAATCACCAGTTTATAGGATGATTTTAGGACTATATTTTTAAGGAGTTAGCTGAAAATCTGAATTCAATTTCAGAACAACTTCAATGGATAGCTGCCGAACCAAGTGTGTATGTATTATCTTACAATGGTTATGTAATAAATGGTTATACATTCTATACAGATAAACATGATGAAGATAGTACCATGCAAAATAGTGGAGTTACACTTGTGGATGAAGCGATGCATGTTTCTGGTAGTAAGGAAAAAAATCCAATTTATGCGAATATGTCATACTTTGGCATTATCAAACCAATATGGAAGCTGAATTATACGACATTCCAATTACCAATTTTTCAATGCAAATGGTTTGATAACAACAATGGTGTTAAAATAGATGAATTGGGATTTGTGAAAGTTTATTTTAGTAAATAAGGGTAAAAATATGAACAATTTATAATGGCATCACAAGTGGTACAAGTATTTTATGTTCCAGATATCACAAACCGAAAGTGGTCGATTGTTCTGTTATCATCCAAAACTATTGAAGGGTCTGATGAAAATTCAGTTGAGGATGATCCTTTTAGTGGTACATCACAATAATTTCACAGCGGTCCTAGTATAGATGATGTTTTTTATCTTAGAGGAGACCACAATGAAGAGATTTGGATAATTGATAGAGGTATAAAATCCCTCCAGCCTTTGAAAAAAATAAAGAGAGTTCAATAAACAAGTTATATTTTGTTTATAATATAGATCTTGTTATCTCATGTTATTATCTTATCATTATTGAATTTATGTAATCTAAATTAACTATTCAACCACTTTTACAGATAATGACTTCTTCACATTCTGGTGATCCTAACCTCAAGGCTGAACAAGTCTCTTAAGCTGCTACTGCTGCTGCTGCTCACAGTGAAAAGCAACAACAAGTTTTTGAACCTGTTGTTGCTCCTAGTGTTGAGGTCTAACAACCATCAGCACATGCTGTTTCTAACATTTCAGATGAACATATAGATGATATTGATATCGATGAAATGGTCGGGGATGAAGGACCGACGTCCCAAAAAACACAGGTGCGCTGTAGTTTGACGGTGTTAGCCAAAGTTCTTAAGGCGAAAAGCAAAGGCATCAAATTTGATGTCATATGGAATGCATGATGCCAACATGTGAATCCCAACAAGGCTATGTTTATTAGTTACATTGGAATTGTCACTCGGAAACGCATGCCGATTGACATAGATTCATGGAACCATGTTGTGTCCAGGTTGAAGGCTGTGATCTGGGAAGAAATTACAGTAACATTATGATATTATTTCTTTAATTTACTAGCAAATAAAATAATGAAACAGTATCTTACTCTTCTCAATCTCTTGCAGAGTACATTTATAGTAGATGATTCACACAAGAATTATGTACTAAGTCTTGTAGGAAAGATTCATCGAGGTTTTCGCACTATTTTAACAAAATGTCACCTGAACGATTCCAAAGGTAAAATAAACCTGCAACCACCCCTTATCTACGCTCACATGATATCCCAAGAAGCATGAGATGCAGTTATTAGACGTCGTGGGGATGATAAGTTTTAGGTACATTGTGGCTGATGATACGTTCTTTGAGGATACGTGTATTCATCACTTTGATTATCAATATTTCATTTATGAAACAGCAGCTTAGTACTGAAAATAAGGAACATACATCAAAACCAACATAACCCTATCATAAATCAAGGATGGGTTACACTTCACTAGAAAATAAAATGGTACGTATTTTAAATTTACAGTAATATTGTTAGGTGCCAAAAAACAACATCATAATTATCTTTCTATATTTATATGTAGATTGATGAGTCTAAATCCAAAGACACTTCCATCCCACATCATGTTCTATAGAAGGAGGCATGTGTGAATAAGGAAGGGAAACTAGTAGATGAAAACACACAAAAAGTGTGAGAAGTATGTGTAAGTATGACATGATAACAAGTTTTGTTTTAAATTGCTATTACATAATAATAATTACTTATTTTCCTATATCCGGCAGTCATAGGAATCAGCTACTCCTATAGCGGATGAAGACCTATTATCAACGACTTTGAAGTAGCTAGAATAATACGTTCGTGTCAGAGGTGTAGGGTTTGGGGTGAAACCCTGAGTATATTTTGAGAAAAAAACAAATAGATGATAGAGATGAAGAAATGAAATGAATGAGTGAAAGACTAGCAACTCTTGAAGAATGATTTCAATGGTAGGGAGAGTTGCTAGCAACTTTTATGGGTGGGACGCAAGGAGAAGACACAACTCAAGAACAACCAGCACGTGAATATCCTACCCCACCCCCACTAGCTTTGAGGTGAGCTATTCCCCTCAAAGAGCTGTCTTAGCTGTGGTAATCAATATTCTAATAATTTTCCCCATGAAATGTGAATCAAACAAACACTGATACTTTTCCTGTACCGATATTATATAGGGTGAAAATGACTGTGATTTATATCTGTCAACACCCACCTATCACCTTGTAGAGAGGGCTATGATGTTCAACATCCCAGAGGACAAGCTACATAATAGACCACTTCCAAAAGATCATCTGAAAGCGATGATTACTGTAGCTCATGAGCCAAATGCAGAGCTACCTATTCTACTTGATGATGATGATATTCATACATTCAAAAAGGCTATTGAGACATTTATTATATGGCCATTACAACTTGTAAGAGTACATGTGGAAAAATAGGTATCATTTCCATTTTTTTCAAGCTAAACCTGTAACAATTAATGAAAAAAATTTCTGAACCAATGAATGTTATTACAGACAAAGAAAGGGAAGGGGGTGACAAGAAACATGGGATCAAAAGCATCTAAAGGATCAACCAACTGATCCAAAAGAGATACTGAAATCATAATAACACCACCTATTCTCTATCCACATTTACTACCATTGAAGACTCATGTGGATGCAAAGCTAAAAAATGGTAGTAGTCATATAGCTGTTTTTGAAAAGAATATATATGGAGAGGAAATTCAAGATTTCGTTACTACTGAAAATGTAAATGAGATCTTTGAATATGGTTGGCTAGGAGTCACAATTGTAAATTTATATATTAGTTATGTTTTTATGAATTGATTTTCTAAAAGCTGATATAATGTGCTAATTATGACTAAATGCATTTTATATTATTTTCAGGCGTATATATGAAAAACAATTGAAGAGATTTTTCCATGAGACAAAATTTAGACTTTTTAGTCCTCATATCACATCAACACAACTAATGAAATTAGAGCCATAAAAAAGGATGAAATAGTGAAAGGCTTGCTGAAAATATTTGAAAGAAAGATTATAGATGACAGACTCTTCCTAATACCAACCATGCCGGGGTAAAACTCTATGATTAAATCATATCGATTATATCTTCACTTCTTTTATTAATTATTACTTTTTATGTTTTTAGGCAACATTGGCTGCTAATTGCGGTGAACTTGGATACTTAAAATATTTATTTTCTGGATTCAATGTAAGGATATCCAACAAACTGACCACACATGATGGAGTTTGTGAATCTATAAGACACTACATCCTACGTTTTAGGTATAAACATCAAGTTATATAATTTATATTATCTTTTACTGAGGATTCTATTATGATAGGGTGGTGTATCAATATCATCTAAAATAAGGAATGAGGATAGGGGCTAAGCATAAGGAGGTGAAAAAATACTATGTCTGGACTGGTATTAGGGTATATATAATAAAATTTCACCATCCAAACACATATCAAAACAAGTTACTTATTCTCCTAATGATAAAAGTTTTTGCAGTGTCCAAAACAAACAAAAGATAATGATTGTGGTTATTATGTTTGTAAATTTATGATAGAGATATTTTTCCATCAACAAACTAGCATCCCTAAAGAGGTATTTTCAAAAACAAATACTATTTCATTTAAATTATTTATTATTTATTTATTTATATATTTCATAGTACTAATTTGACTATTGAAAATTATCATATTCACAAGATGATATAGATTTGTTTAAAAACAAGTTGGCCACATACATGATGGAATATTGTACACAAATAGCATGAAGATCTGACTTGGGGACGTGTACAATTGGTGGCCATTTTTGAGAGGGGTTAAGGAGATTAAAAGATGAAACATTGTTGTATGTAAATGTTCATAGGAAAATTTTAATTGTTATTAAATAAAAAATCCTTTATCTAATGAGTCATTTGTCCATTTTAATAGATGAAATGCACCAGCAACATGCAAGAATGATGAACCACTTTTCTTTGGGTTTTGGATGAGAAAAAACAGTAAAATATCCAAAATAACTTCATATATGACCAAATGCATTAGGATTATGTTGATACTTTAGGAGAAAGATACATGGGTTATTTTTGAAGTGTATGAGTCAACCCCGCCTCAATCCGAGGCACAATGTGACCGGTATCACTCAAAGTATCTCTCTTTTGTTTAAAATGGACAAAATTTTAAGTGAAAACAACAAACGACGTATGGAAAACTAACCAAACGCATTCGGATTGTGTTGATACTTTAATAGAACAATACATGGGTCATTTTTGACATGTATGAGTCAACCCTGCCTTAATATGAGGCATGGTGTGGCCGGTATCACTCAAAGTGTCTCTCTTTTGTTTAAAATGGACAAAATTTTAAGTGAAAACAAGAACTGACATACAAAAAACCAACCAAACAAATTAAGACTGTGTTGATACTTTAGGAGAATGATCCATGGGTCATGTGTGATGTGTAAGATTCAACCCCGCCTCAATCCAAGGCATAGTGTGGTCGGTATCACTCAAAGTGTATCTCTTTTGTTTAAAATGGATAGAATTTTAAGTGAAAACAACAACTGGCGTAAGAAAAACCGACCAAACGAATTCGGATTGTGTTGATAATTTAGGATAATTATCCATGGGTCATGTTTGATGTGTATGAGTCAACCTCTCCTCAATAAGAGGAACGATGTGGCTGGTATCACTCAAAGTGTCTCTCTTTTGTTTTAAATGGACAAAATTTTAAGTGAAAACAACAACTAACGTACGGAAAACTGACCAAAAGCATTCAGATTGTGTTGATACTTTAGGATAACTATACATGGGTCATTTTTGATGTGTATGAGTCTACCCCACCTCAATCTGAGGAACGGTTTGTCTGGTATCACTCAAAGTGTCTTTTTTTTAAATGAACAAAATTTTAAGTGAAAACAACAACTGACATACGGAAAACCAACCAAACGCATTAGGATTGTGTTGATACTTTAGGAGAAATATACATGGGTCATGTGTGATATTTAAAAGTTAACCTTGCCTCAATATGAGGTACAATGTGGCTGGTATCACTCAAAGTGTCTCTCTTTTGTTTAAAATGGACATAATTTTAAGTGAAAACAACAATTGACGTACAGAAAACTGACCAAACACATTCAGATTGTGTTGATAAAATAGGATAATGATCCATGGGTCATGTGTGACATGTACGAGTCAACCCCGCCTCAATCCGAGGCACGGTGTAGCTAGTATCACTCAAAGTGTCTCTCTTTTGTTTAAAATGGATATAATTTTAAGTGAAAACAACAACTAACATACAGAAAACCAACCAAACACATTCAGATTGTGCTGATACTTTAGGAGAATGATACATGGGTCATTTTTGAGGTGTACGAGTCAACCTCGCCTCAATATGAGGCATGGTGTGGTCGATATCACTCAAAGTGTATCTCTTTTGTTTAAAATAGACAAAATTTTAAGTGAAAACAACAACTGACGTATGGAAATCCCCCTTCCTACCATACACACCAAAATAATTCATTTTTTTCATAAAGAAACACATACTTTTGAAATAAAAACTATTCCAAAACCATTTTAAAAATACCAATTATCTTAAAATCCATGAAATTCATTCCATTAAAACCATTAAATTCCCCCTCCCCCTAGACACCCCCCCAGACACCACCCCACCCCCCTGGACACCACTCCCCTAGACACCTCCATGGACATCCCCCCCCCCCACCCTGGATAGCCCCCACCCCCCTGGACACCCCCAACCCCCTGGACGGCCCCCACCCCCTGGACGCCCCCACCCCTCCTAGACACCACCCCACCACCTCGACACCCCCACCCCCCTTGGTCAACCCCCAACCCCTTGGACCACCCCCACCCCCTGGACACCACCCCACCCCCTTGACACCCCACCCCCCTGGACACCCCCCACCCCTGGACACCCCCACCCCCTAGAAAGTCCCCCAACCCCCTGGACACCCCCACCCCCTGGACACCCCCTGGACACCCCCACCACCCTGGATAGCCCCCCACCCCCTGGACACCCCCAACCCCTTGGATGGCCTCCCACCCACTGGATGACCCCCACCCCTCCTAGACACCACCCCACCCCCTGGACACCCCCACCCCCATGGACATACACCCCCACCCCCTGGACACCACCCCACCCCCTGGACACCACCCCACCCCCTGAACACCACCCCACCCCCTGGACACCCCCACCCCCTGGACACCCCCACCCCCTGGACACCCCACCCCCTGGACACCCCACCCCCTGGACACCCCACCCCCATGGACACCCCACCCCCCTGGAAAACCCCCACCCCTTGGACACCACCCCACCCCCTGGACACCCCCACCCCCTGGACACCCCCACCCCCTGGAAAGCCCCCCAACCCCCTGGACACCCACCCCCACCCCCTGGACACCCCCAACCTCCTGGACGGCCCCCACCCCCTGGACGACCCCCCACTCCTCCTAGACACCACCCCACCACCTTAACACCCCCACCCCCTGAACACCCCCACCCCCATGGACAACCACCCCCACCCTTGGACACCACCCACCCCCTTGGACAGCCCCCAACCCCCTGGACCGCCACCCCCCCCCCCCTAGACACCACCCCATCCCCTAGACACCCCCACCCCTAGACACCCCCACCCCTAAAAAGACCCCCCAACCCCCTGGACACCACACCACCCTCCCTGGACACCACCATGGACAACACCCCCACCGCCCTGGACTGCCCCCCACCCTCCTGGACACCCCCATCCCCCTGGACACCCCCACCCCACCGGACACCCCCACCCCCTTGTACAACCACCCCAAACCCCTAAACAGCCCCCAACCCCCTAAATTCTGAATTGAATTCTTTATGTATTTAATTAACTTATGAATTATGTGTTAATGGTGTATGTGTATACTTGTTGTATGGGTATACTTGTTGTATGTGTATTCTTGTTGTAATTACCTTATGAATTATGTGTTAATTTTGTATGGGTATACTTGATTATATGATGATTTTTTCAGGTCTTGTTTGGGTGTGCTGCTACAGAATTTTATGTTATAAGAGGCATGGCATTTATTAGCGCTTTTTTAGCACTGTTAAAGGGTGCCTTTATTAGCACTAAATAAGCACTGATAAAGGATCCCTTTATCAGTGCTAAATAATCTCTGATAAACGATCCCTTTATCATCAAATTTTTAGCGCTGATAAAGGCTCCATTTATGAGCACTTTTTTAGCACTGATAAAGGATACCTTTATCAGTGTTGAGCTTTACGACACCTTTGTAGTGCTATTAAAGCCCGTTTTGAGTGCTGATAAAGCCTGTTTTTTGTAGTAGTGTCATAAGTCTTTCATAACCACTTTGTAAGTTAGATGATCACACAAACAAAATAACTAGTTTCAATAATAAATAAAACCAAATAAGGCATAAAAAATATAACAAAACTCATGAAATATAATCAAAACCCAACAAGAATAACCAAATCATTCCAATATAATAAAATACAATCCTAATATAAGAAATAACATAAACCAGAAGAGACCATGATGAGAATAATGGTGTGATATATCATATATCAACCCCATGTTTTTCTTTATTAATTTTCTTATTTAATTACTTTGATTTTGTCTTCGAATTTCAGGCCAAAGTGGGTCAAAATCTTTAATTTTTAGAATTTATGCATGGGTTCATGGTTAGTAGAAACTATGTGGAAATCATGAAAACGTGTCTATAACTTGATAGAGGCAAATTAAATGATCGAAAAATGGTTAAACTAATTGTGCGACCTGCCAGTGTGGGGTGCTACATACCCTCCAACAGGGCTCATACGGTTAGTGCATGGTTTGGACAACTGTGCAACCAAAATGTGTGCGATGACCATACTTAAAAAATAGGTTATTATTATTTATTTCATTCTTTTTTTCTCCCCTAAGTCACAACCCCCTCATTTCCTTTTTGTCATGGCTCACATTTGAGGGGAGATCGACGTACTGCACCCTCCTTTGATCTTTGATCCCCCCCAATTTGGTGTGTGGTATTCTTAGTTGAGGTTTTCACTCCCTACCTTATATTCTTATCATCCTCTCTTATTCCTTTATTCTCTCTCCCCCCTACATTAATCCATGACCGAACCCTAAATGATTTGGGGGTGTTTTATTTGGTCGATTTTTGGTGCTTAGGGTTCGCAAGGCTCAATTTAAGTCCAATTATACCAGTTTCCATCAAACACTACTAGAAATTGGAGCTATACCCACAGACCTATACCTATGGTTTTTCTTAAACCATTGATCTTATACATACCTTACACCAATAGTTTTGATAAAACCATTGGTCTAGGTTTCTTATACACACACTACAAAAAAATGCCCTAATTAGGAGTTATTTTTTAGTTTAGAGGGGGTTATAACCCCCCACTAAAAACATTAGTGGTGGTTACCCATAACTGTTGAAAATGTGCCCGAAACATGTGTTTAGTGGCAGTTTTTGGTAAATGATAATAAAGTAGCTTGCATCTAGTGGTAGTTAAGTTAGAGGCAGTTATAGCACCCTCTAATTTCACCAAAAAAATGTCAAATTAGAGGGGGTTTTATCCCACTATAATCTAAAACTCATTTTAGAGGTGGTTGTAAGCCACCTCTAATTGAGTCGTAAGCCCCATATTAGAAGCGATTTTTGGAACCACCTCTATTTGAGGCTGATTTAGAGGGGGGGGGGGTAAAACCCCCTCTAAATGAGACATATTGGAGGTGGTTTGAACAAACCACCACTAATATATATATATATATATATTAACCCCCTCTAATTTCACCAGAAAATGTAAGATTAGAGGGGTTTTTATCCCCCTCTAATCTCAAACTCATTTTAGAGGCAGTTGTAAACCGCCTCTAATTGAGTCATAAGCCCCATATTAGAGGTGGTTTTGGGAACCAACTCTATTAGAGGCTAATTTAGAGGGGGTTAAAACCCCCTCTAAATGAGACATATTGGAGGTTGTTTGAACAAACCGCCTCTAATATATATATATATATTAAAAAATCCACTCCCTTGTGGATGGAAGCCAACTCCCTCTAATTCCTTCGGTTCTCCCGCGTGTGTCCCAGCCAGCCCCCAACCCCCTCCAATTCCGCCTGGCTACCCCCTCCCATACTTTCCCCCAAATACCTCTCCCATTCCCATTAGGTCTATCCATGCGGTGTCCCCGTCACACATCGAGTTCAGGTCAACTACATGATGCACCATTTTTTCTAAAAATCTCCCCCTGTCGCATTTCGAACAGAGGACCACCGACGTAATTCTCCCATACATTTAACACTATGATGATTCAATTTCGTTAATATAATTACACATTATTATATTTATATATATTATTAAGATTATTTAAATAACTATTATTTGAATAAATATTTAAATACATATAAATACATAACCTATATATATATTTATATAAATTAATATATAAAATTTTATATTACGTATTTATATTATATTCAATTTATACATTTATATAAACTATATATTTTATATGCGTATTTACATACATTTGAGTAAATAGATTCTATAATTCTATTTATGCTATGTTTATACACATATATTTATATATTTATAAATATATTTATGTAAATTATTTATATACTTAAATACATATTTATATATTATATACATGTTTATTTATATAATATATATAAGTATTTATTTAATATATTTATATAATGTCTAAAAATATATTTATATAATGTATTTCAATACATATATTTATTATTATGTACATTAATATATATTTATTTGTATAAATTGTATAATATTATATATAATGAATGTTATATAAAATACATATATATGAAATACAATTTATACAAATATTTCTTATGAAATACAATTTATAAAACTATTTATATAATGTTACATGAAATACGATTTTATATTATATATAATTAATATGTATATTATATATAATTAATATTATATGAAATACAGTTTATAAAAATATTTATATAATGTATTTAAATACATATATTTATTATTATGCGCATTAATATATATTTATTTCAATAAATATAATTGTATAATATTGTACATTAATATATATTTAATTGTATAAATTGTATATCATATAATATTAATTATATATAATATAAAAGCATAAACATATTATTTAAAAATATATTTTTTATTATTATAATACATTATAAAAACTTCAAGCTTGGGTTTTTATATGATATATTTTTTAAATAAATTATATTTATGTATATATTTATATAATATGTTTATGATTTTATATTATATATAATTAATATTATATAAAATACAATTTATACAAATAAATATATATTAACATATATAATATTATACAATTATATTTATGTATACATATAAATACAATTAAATACAATCATATATATATTTTATATAATATGTTTATATAATGTGTTTAAATACATTTATACATAGTGTTTTAATTATATATATATTATAGAATTTGTTTTTTTAATAGTGTGGGTTCACAACCCCCACTAATTTAAGACATTAGAAGGGGTTGTCATCAGCTGCTAATCTCATTGATTACGGGCAGTTATGAATTCCCTTTATTTTCTTAAATTAGAGTGGATTCAAAATTCCCTCTAAATTCCAAATAGATATTAACAAAAATAATGTTAAAAAATTTAGAGGGGATTCAAAACCCCTTCCAATTTAATAAATTAGAGGGGGTTCATAACCCCGTATATATTCGATGATTAGTGAGGGTCACACATAACCCCCTCTAAATTCTATTATTAGAGGGGGTTGTGCATAACCCCCTCTAATTATACAAAAAATGAATTTAGAGGGGGTTGTGCATAACCCCCTTTAAATAACCGCCTCTAATCTATTGTTTTTTTTGTAGTGATACCCTGTACCAACAGTTTTGGAAAAACTATTAGTATAGGTCATGTATACATATATTATACCAATAGTTTTGAAAAAACCATTGGTATAAGTCCCTTATACATACCTTATACCAACAATTCTCCAAAAACCGTTGGTATAGGTTCCTAAAATTTGGGTGCTTATACCTACGGTTCCCAAAACCATTGGTATAAGTGGCCAATTTTTTTATGAATTATTTTTTCAAATAACATTAAATACATCAAAATATAAATTATTTGTAAATATACATTTACATATTTATCAAATTATATTTTCCAAAAGTCATTTTAGGTTAGTGGTTAGGAAGTTGAAATATAATTAGGTGGTGTTGGGTTCAAATCCCGACTACATTTTTTTACATTACCTATACCGATGGTTTTTCAAAACCATTGGTATAGACCATCTATACCAACTAAAAAAGAGCTATCAACCCTCCAAACCATTGGTATAGGCTATACCAATGGTTTGGGGGCCTATAACAATAGTTCCAAGCTATTGTTATAGGTTTTTTTCCAACAGTGGAAGGTTCCAAGTTCTTCTCCATTTAAGGTAGGCTTCCCCTATTTAAATTTTATAACCTTTATTATCTGTCATTTTAACCCATGTTTCTGATGCATAATGAATTTATTATAGAAAATTATAAGCCTATTTAAAAGGGAAACCAAGTTTTACTTGTTTCTCATCAAGTGTAGTGGATTTTTTCTTTGAAAACATGGGTTTTAAATTTTTTTTCATAACTGACTTATGCATTGGTTGTTTTGTGAATGACCAAATGACCTTTATTAATAAGTTTCAATGTTTTAAAATAGATTTTGGCCTAAAAAATTGGGGTTTTATCTTATTTTCAAAGGGCTTATAAAAGTTGTGGGTTCTTAAAAATGTCCTTTTCCATGTCAATGTTATCTACATATACATGTGTGTGTGTACAAATTCACATGATAATAAGAGAATTTGTGAAATTAGACACACACACACACACCGATGGAGGAAACCTTGGGGGTTTTAAATGTGATACTCAAGTTTGATTTTTCCAATGGGGTCTTAAATAGTTTCTAAAATAATTTGTAAAGGATCGATTGGCGTATTTTTCATGGCTTGCTATGTTTAATAAAGAGTGTTTTGATTTATTAAATCCATGCTATGATAGTTCTGAATGAAAATTATATATATATATATATATATATATATTTGGTTGTTCAAAAATGGTTCCCTTGGTTTTGATGATGAAATGGTTTAAATGGGTATACTTTTATTTTGATACGTGAAATGGTTTTATGGATTTATGAAAGGCCCCTTGATTTGTTTAAAATAAAATGTGGCACTTTTGAAATGGGTAAAGAACATGGGAATCTATGTATCTAAGGGGTAATTATAGTTTAAGTATCTCTTTTATATTATGATACATTACCAACTAATCTGAACTAGAGGAAGATCATGGTGATGTGGACAGACAATGCCACACCATTAGGCCACGACATGCACTCCTTAGTAGGTGAATTGGAAATGGTCCTGTGGATGTACAACACCATCCTGCTAGGCCAAAGCATGACATCCTTAGTGGTACACCACTAGGACAAGGCATCCACTCCTTATTGGACATGGATGTGGTGTTGTAGATGAACATCACCATTCCACTAGGCCATGACATGTTCTACTTGGTGGTTTCACATGCATTGGATTTGACCAGATTAGATAATGAGTTGATATGAGGAACTAGAGGTCCCACTAACCTTACATGACCTAGGGATTTTACCATGATTCATATTTGTGAAATGATTATTTTTATAAAACTTACCTTACTTTTTATAAAATTGTTAAATTATGGTTCTTATTCTCTCTACCTTTTATAAACTATTGAAATGTATTTCTTGCCTCTTGATTCTTTAGAGTGTTTTAAAAAGGATTTGAGAAATGGATGCTTCAAAATGGTCCTGAAAGTGTTTTTTAAAATCCTTTCAATAAAAGTGTCATAGGCCAATATAATGTTTCTTGAGCGATTATTTTAATTTTAAAGAGAATAAAAAAGTTTTATAAAATGATTGTGGAAATGATTTGGCTTTATGTACTTGATCAATAAAAACATATTTTTGGATTATGTATTATAATCTAGCATAGAATGATATTTTATTTAAACACTTTACCTGAGGTGTGGTTTTTTTGGCATGCTTGCTGATGTAACAACCTAGGTAATGATAGAATAAATTTCTTTCATGTTTATTAATATAGTTATATTCATTATAAAAATATCGAGAAATTTTCTAAATAAAAAGGAAATAATTTTAATTAAACACTTTTATTATAAGGTTTTATTTAAAAGTTTTATTTATAAATTTTTAAATTTTAATTTTAAAAAATTAATATAATTTTTGAAATCATCATATCAAAATTTAATTAGGGTGAAATATTGGTATTTTTTAGAAAATATTGATTTTCCAGTAAATAGTGAAAAATACCGATGTTTGTAAAAAAATCATTTCTTTTCAATAAATTAAGTAATTTAAATGTACCATTATGTTTTGAATATGATTTAGTGTAACATAATAATTATTTATTTATATTTATACCACTTAATTACTTTTTAATCAACTTTATATTTAATTTTAGTATAAGTTTGTTTTTTTGGGTTTAAAAATGGGTTTTTTTTGAAAATTATTTTAAAGTACATATTGTTTTTCCCTTTTAATTAATTAAAATAATACATAATAAGGAATATTTTAAATGAAATTTATAGATTACATATCAATAAATATTAATTTATATTCATACAATGATTATTATTAATCATAGAGTTAATATAAAGTCATCTTTTTCTTGAAAAATACACTTCCTAAAAACCCATCTTTTCTTCAAATCTACGAGTTTATTTTTAAATTAAAATATTCAACTTATGTAAATTAAATTTGATAAAATAGATTCCATAGTTTAAATAAAAATAATTTATATTATCTAATAATATAAACTTAAATTTTGACCATAATGAATTGGTAAAATATTAAAAATTAATCACCGTGGTTAAGGTGAAAACGAGTTTATCGGAGGGTTAAACTAAAAATATAAGGGTTAAAATGACCTAAAAACTTGTAAAAAAATCTATTTTATGGACATATTTAGACCTTATAATGTATATGTATCGATAATAGTACATTTTTGAGCCTTTTTCATGTGAAAAATATGGGTACACCTTTTTCTTTTCAAAAATTACAAGTGTGCCACTCATCCAACTTATAAAAGGTCACCCCTCTCCTCTTCCATTAACACCTTAAAATCCATTCATCTTAGACAATTACTGCCAAAATATCTTCCTAAATTACCTCCCCATAACCTAGATTTCTTATTTTGATCATAAATCTATCCTATAAAGGCTTTTGGTTCTTACCTATGGAGGTTGTCCAAAGAAGATGTATTATGCTTTACCGAGCATCTTTATTTTATTTCTTCTTCAAACTCCTTAAAATATTATTAAGTTATGATTATATAATAACACTGATATATAATATATAATTATATGTTATTATGTTAATGACATAACCAAAATACATCTACTCTTCCATAAAATGGGATACAAAATCATCATTTGTGTGTACAACGGACTACCGCCTTGCGAATCAATGTCATTCGTTTTCCATAATCGTCTCTCAAGGATTGTTTTAATGATGGATTTAATGTATATATACGATATTTTTAACATATTTATACTTATTGAGTTATTATATCACATATAACTTCTTAATTTACATTCTATGGGGGATACAATAATGTCACTCGTATGTACAACGAACTACTGCTTCGCGAAGCGATGTGATTCATTTTTCACTAACGCTTTACATGGAGGAAAATAAGGATAAATTTAATTAATAAATTTTATATAAATTATATAATTATTATATTCATGAAATATTTATCATTATAAAAATATAATATATCATTTTCTCTTTTACATTGAAAAATGATAACATCATTCGTGTGCGTGTGAACTACCGCCTCCACGAAGCAAAGTGATGCGATTTTTTTTTTCATCACCACACCATAAGAATGATATATATATAAGTATATTTAAAGAAATAATATGGAATTTATGATATTACTTTAATTTTATTAATATAAAATAATACATAACTTCCTTCCATAATGATCATTGAAAAATCAAAGTGTTACTTATGCGTACGTACAACCTATCATATCCATGATTGTAACATAATTAATTTTTCAAAACCATATTTAATGTTTGGTTTTAAAAATTATAATTTATGTATTAATATAATAATATTTCATGATTATTATTCTGTAGATGTTGAAATAATGACCTCTTAGACCAATAACCAACCTATCAAAGTCATTTTTGACACATAAGTCAAATATAGTTGAAACACCCAACGTAAACTTAATTGATTAAGTAATAATATATAAAAAGGTAATAAGTGAAATAAAAGGAATAATAAACTTTAAAAAGGTTATAAATAAATTAAATAATTAACATGAGTTTATTATTCAGGAAGATAAAGCACGAGCATGATGAATCTAACTTAAGGTAAGAGATTTCATCTCAATTTCCTTTCATTGAGGCATATTTTGATATATGAACCTATATTCTTTTATGAGGTGCATATGAATACCCTTTTAAATTTTATATCATGAATTTATCTATTCTAATGGTATTTAAATTTTTGTTTAATGTTATTCTTTCATAGGGATTATGATTCAAATATTTCCAAAGTGATAAAAGACTTTTCTTCAAAAAAAAAATTCTATTTTAATGATTTCCTTATAACTATTTTTTTACTCTATATCCATGTTTTTAAAATGTTTTGATTATAGAAATTAGAGTTTTATAAAGGAAATTTTAGTCTTTATTTCATTTTTTTTAAAAGGGAATCGTTGTATGAAATGTGCGTCTTTCTTTATAAATGATAAAAGGGATGTTTATTTTAACATATACGGCGAATTTTTTTTCACCATCATAACCATTATTTTTGTATTAATTTAAAACCTTTAATTTTATATTAAAATAAAAACCCTCATTCCCTTTTCTAGTTATTTTAGTATTGAAAATGGTTTTAAAAAGAAAAAGGGTATTTTAATATCCAAAAGTGATTTGCATACAAGACTAAAAGAATCTTTCAAATGTTTTATGATGAAAAAATACATGCATAATATGTTTTATTCATGATATGGTACTTGATAATTATATAAGAAATGGGTGTTCCCAGATAGTTCTAGGTGAGCTCGATATAGATTATATGATTGGTGCATCAAGATAGTGTTGGGTGAGCCCGATATAGCTTATATTATGGGTGCGCCTAGATAGTGCTCCAATGCATTGAGTAATATTCCTTGTCTTAACATAAAATAAGTAGGGAGTTACCAAAGGGTTTCTAATATGGATTTAATTGGGCACTAGTTAATTCTGACATGAGTTTAAAATGGGTTATGAATGTGATGCTCTAAGTTTCCAAAAAAGGGTTTTGATTTTCTTGTTATGGGTTTTAATGATTTTATTTGATAAAAAGCTGTGTATTTTTAATGTGAAAATGATTTATTTATTTTTCTCAAAGCACATTGATATAAAGGTAAAAAATTTCACGGGTTTTCATGTTTTTCACCGAACTAACGTTTTTTCTTTCTTTTATGTCCCTTACTGAGCATTTTTATGCTCATCCCACATTTTAAAATGTTTTTTTCACAGGGTTTAAGGATGAGTAAGGGAAATGAATAAGTCAATTTGAAAGTCATAAATATTTTCCATAAAAAGAAAACATTATTTATTTTAACACTTTTATATTATGGAAAAAATGGATACTAATTGGAAGTGTCCTCTTTATAATTTATGATTTTTTATGCATGAGTTATGACTTAATTATCTAAAACTCTAAACCTAAAAATATCATTAAATGTAATAAAATTAATTATTGGATTAAAACTCAAGATTATGTAAAGTTTAAGGTCATTTCCTTATAGTTGGTATTAGAGAAAGGTTTATATAACTTTATAGGTTAGGATAATGTTAATATCAAGCCCTTGAAATATTTTACTTTATAGTTAAAACTAGTACAAAACTACTTTTAAAGTCCCCCTTTTAACTTTGGTTCTTTAGAACCAACATGAAAATCTTTGAAATTTGTTTTTTAATGTTATTTATATAAGAATCGATGTGGAAAAGGAATTTTCATAGGGTTTTCACATCAGTTCTTATATAACCGACGTTAAAAACCATTTTTTCTGGTTTGTAACGTTGGATTTAAGGAACATTAAAAACTAATTTTTCACATAATTTATTTATTAACCGATGTGAAAAATCAATGTAGACATCTTTATAATATCGGTTATTAAATAACTGATGTTATAAAGCTTTTATTTTTTATCTTTATAATGTCAGTTATTAAATAACCGATGTTAAAAATCAATTATAATGTCAGTTATTAAATAAACTATGTTATGAATATTTTATTTTTATCTTTATAATGTTGTTTATGAAATAACCGATGTTATAAACCTTTTAAAATTTTATGAATTGGTGATGGAATCATTTCACGGTCTTTCATTCTCATGACAAAAGACTTAGTTTCTCTCACAAGAAATCCTTAACTCATTCATTTCTTTGATTTATAGGACTTCAATCTATCATTATGATCTTCATACAACCTCAGGATTCTTCAGCCTTATCATTTCACATCGAAGATATATCTTCTCATCTCTCTAGTAAGCCTCACACATTGTTGTGTCTCTCTTTTCAGTTGTTCCTTGGCACCGAATCCCTAGCCCTTGTTCATTTGATTAGGTGGAGTCTATTCTTGCATTTCCATTTTCGTACAACCTTGAGTTTTGTCAATGTCATCATTATTCATTTGAATAGAGATCTATTCATCTCCAACTAGCTCACCTGAAGGTATGTAGTCACAATATATATTAGTAATTGTTTATATTTAGGAATTATCTTGATCAAGTAATTGTGGTACATTGATTTCTTGAGTAATTTCATGATCAAATTATTTTATGAATTCTTGTTTTGAATCATTTCAGTGTTATTCGATCGGGTGAAAGAAAACTAGGTTAATGTGGGCCAATAGTTGGTTCTTTGATTACAATATCTCATTTATTACCACTGATAACTAGTTTTCCTTTATTATAGTTTCATTAAAAAATCATAGCTATGTTTTTTTCCTATAATTAATTATTGATCATGTCATTTTCTAATCAGTGTCTCATACTCAATATTTTCTTGTCAATTTTATAATTAATTTAAGCACAAGAAGAAAGTTTTCCTCGATCTTCAGATCTTTCTTCATTGAGGATGTTGATTATTCTAACTTGATTGATGTAGTGTCATTACACGGTGAGGACCCAAAGTATACCCCCTCTAGTGATGATCCAAACATGTTCCTTCAATCTTTGAACAATGCCGATGATTCATTGGGTGCTAGAATGACTGATTGACTGTCTTGTGTTATATACCTTTGATCACTTCACATTCCTTTATGCTTGAAGGTGACTATTCATATGTCACATATTTGGTGTAACATTATGTTATTTACATTATTTTTTTATAATTAATATTATATATGAATGTACATGATTTATTAAACAATAACTCATTAAGTAATCACAATTCTCCTAAAAACCTTATAATATGTTATATAATTAATTACAGTCACTCTGATATTTATCTATGTTATGATTAGTGGTTTACAGACTATTTAGTATTGAATTATAGAATATTTATATTGTGTGAATTATTGAGCATGTTAACCTGCATATATTCAGTTTCTTATTACATAACATCCTACATTTTGTATGTTCAGTATTGTATAATATATAATATTATGGTTTGTTATGTTGAGAAAGCTATATTTGGATTTTGAAAATTATTCACAATAATGGGTAATAGTTGTTTTCTAGCCATGAAGATATAAAGTTTTTATTGTTGAAAATGTTATAGTAAGGGAAACAAATTTTTTATTCAATTTAAAGAAATAATTCATTAGACCTTTTATTTAAATATATGTTTTTTATTTTAAATGCGATGACTATTTTTTAAATATTTCCATTTTTCTAAAGTAAAATATTAAGGTTGTTTTTAATTAAATTATAATGTGGAATGATTTGATTTTGTAAAATAAATTATTTTTAAAAAAAGTTGTGATATATTGTTTTAAAATTAATTTGACGTTAATAAAGTTTTTTAAAATATAAATATTATGTAGTGGTATTTGGTATTAGAAATGTAAAGGGTGTTGAATTTTGATTTATAACTTATATTTAAACTTATATTTGATTAATGTCTAGAATTTATAATTATAATTTCCAAATAAGATTATATTTTTTTTTAAATTTCAAAGTTTTGTTACTTTCAAATTATAAAATCTTTGATATAAATTTAAACCTAGTTTGACTTAATTAATTTATTCTTACTTTTATCACCACCATATTCTTTTGACAAGATATTTTTTTATTTTTTATATATAACAATGAGTTGAATTTGGATTACGATACTTCGAATAAGTGCTGAATATAAGGAAGGTGTTGATTCTTTTTTGGAATTTTCTAAATGAAATGTTCCAAAAAATGACATGTTTTTATGTCTTTGCTTGAAATGTTTAAATATGAAGAAGTTGAATAGTAGAGAGATTAAATATCATTTAATTTTTCATGGGTTTAATCTGAGTTACAAACCTTGGATTTGGCATGGTGAAACTGAGTAGAATTTCAGATATATTGATGATGATACTTTTCAAGTTGATAACTCTAATGAAATTAAAGAAATGATTCGTGATATTGAAGTAGAGGAAATTGAGAAAGAACTGACAACTGAGAGTCTATATGGTGATACTGAGAAACCATTATATCCTAGTTGTATAGAATTTATGGTTTTATTTTTGGTGTTAATATTGATTAACTTGAAGTGAAAATAGGGTTGGAGTGAAAAAAGTTTTACTAATTTGCTACAATTATTGAAATATATTCTTCCTAAAGACAACAATATTCCTAATTCACATTATAAAGTGAAGAAAATAATATGCCTGATGGGATTAGGGTATAAAAAATACATTCCTACTCGAATGAATGCGTGATACATAGGAAGAAATATGAATTTCTGTCAAAGTGTCTAAAATGTGCGACATCACAATATAAGTTGAAATAAAAATACATGTTGATTTAGCAGTTACAAAGAAACATACCAAGGCATTCTATTATCTTCCTATAATTCCTCATTTAAAATTTTTATTTGAAAATTCACATGATGAAAAAATGTTAAGACGACATGTAGATGAGTGGATATGTGATGGAAAATTTCTCTATCCAGCTGATTGTCCACAGTGGAAGAAAATTGATCAGCAATTTTCTATATTTAGAAATGAAGTTAGAAATATCATACGTGGACTATGCATGGATGGAATGAAACCATATCAAATCTTGAGTAGCACACATACTTCATGTCTAGTTTTATTGGTAATTTACAACTTATCTCCTAAATTTTTTATGAAGCATAAATATGTCATGTTGAGTTTAATGATATTTAGACCAAAACAACCCAAAAATGATATTGATGTTTTCTTATCACCATTAATTGATGATTTGAAACTCTTATAGGAGGATGGTATTAGGGTCTATGATTCTTATAAAATGGAATATTTTCAACTACATGCAATGATTGAGTTCACTATAAATGACTTCCCAATGTATGGAAATTTGTTTGGATATAATGTTAAGGGTAATAAAGCATGTCCAATTTGAGAACAACATACTTCATATTATCAAATACATCATGGGAGAAAAATAGTATACATGGGGCATAAAAAGTTTTTGTATATAGATCACTATTATAGAAGATTAAAAAGGAATTAAATAGCTTACAATAATTTTACATTTCTCCAAAACCTTTATCCACTGATCAATATTTTGATAGGGTGTAAAACCTTGATGTGACATTTGGAAAGGCATATAAATCTGGTAATGATAGAAATATTTGGAAGAAATAGTCAATATTTTTTGAGTTACCATATCGGAGATATCATGAGGTGAAACATAACATTGATGTCATGCGTGTGGAGAAGAGTATCTATGATAGCTTGATTGGAACATTGTTAAACATTAAAGGAAAGACTAAAGATGGGTTGAATGCAAGTTGGATTTACTTTCAATGGGAATAGATTTGGAGTTAGCTCCCACTCTTGATGGAAGGTGAACATTTCTTCCCCTGGTTTGTCATACATTATCCAAGAGGGAGAAAATTAGCTTCTATTAGTATCTTCATGATATCAAAGTGTCATAGGTTTATTCTTCAAATGTAAAACAAATTATGTATTTAAAGGATTTGAAGTTGATAGGTATGAAATCTCATGATTTTCACATCATGATGCAACAACTTCTACTAATTTCATTGTATGGAATATTACCCATCTGTGTCAGAATGAATATCACAGAGGTGTGTTATTTTTTCAATTAAATTTGTAATAAGGTGATTGATCTGAATGCTTTGAACATTTTGGAAAATGAAGTAATTTCTATACTTATTCAATTGGAAATTTATTTTCCTCCATATTTTTTTGATATAATAGTGCATTTAATGGTTCATTTGGTTTGAGAAATAAAGTTTTGTGGACCTGTATATCTACATTGGACGTATCCTTTTGAAAGGTATATGAAGATATTGAAGGGGTATGTTAAGAATCCATATCGACCTGAAGCCTCCATTGTTGAAAATTATATTTTTGAGGAGGTTTCAGAGTTTTGTACAAGCTACTTGTCTGTGGTGGAGCACATTGGTTTGCCTCCATCTTTCCATGAACGAGTTAATTATGGAGGAAATGGAGTTAGTGGCTTGAAAGTCAAATATTTTTCTGGTGAATAGATAAATAATGTATATTTATACATCTTTAATAACATATATTATTCTTAGCCATATATAACATTTTATATTAATGTGTTGAAATAATGTTATCCAAAGAAGAAAGATGTGTGGATTTTGACTGAGCATAACAAAACATTTTTGTCATGGTTTAAAGAGACAGTTCTTAGTAGATCATATGCACCAGAAACATTAAAATGGTTAGTGGGTGGTCCAAGTTTAAATTTGATAATATTGTCAGGGTATGACATTAATTGATATATATTTCATAAAAAATATTAGGACAACATAAGTGAATTTCAGAATAGTAGTATATTGGTGTTCACAGAAGCAGTGCATTTTTCGAGTTCTAAAGACAAAAACCCAATTTACACATCAATTTCATATTACAGAGTCATTAAAGAAATATAAGAGGTTGATTAAATTAAATTTAAAGTTCCAGTGTTTAACTATAAATGGTTTATCGGTAACAATAGTTTCAAACATGATGAATTTGGAATGACACTTGTTAATATGAATAGATTAGAATATACAACTGATCCTTTTATAATGGAAACACATGAAAAACAAATTTTCTATGTTCTTGATCAATATGATATGCAATGATCTATTATTTTACAATGAAAAAAATCAATATATTGGTGATGATAAACTTGAATAAGGTGATAATTTATGTGATATCCCTACTTCCATGGAAATATTATAGACAATAATTATGAGAACATCATAGACATGATTTTTTCCATAATGAAAAATGATGATGAAAGAATTTGGGGAAACAATCCTTTAATACATTCCTAATATTATAGGTAACATATGTTTATTTCTCATTTACTTTTATAAATTTCATAAAATTTTAGATATTTTAATTTTATTTTCTTTATTAAAACACATATTAAAACTAACAAGTTAAAATGTTTGTTTATATTATTTTACCATGTTTACCCTTACGTAACTTATCTATTTATTGATTTTATTGAAATATAATTATTTTAAATCTAATATGTTAAATAAAAACAAAAATATTTTATAAGAGTATATTGAAAAAATATTCCTTTTGTGTAAAAAATGATTTATTAGGCTGGACCATTTTTAATATTCCTACACCATTTTTGGATTTATTCTAATTCATTTACATGACATTTCATATATCATTACTGTTGTTATAATTTTAGTTAATTATAAAAAATATGAATAATAAATTTTTAAGTTTAATTTAGTTTACTTTTGTGTTTCATAATTTTTCATTTTTTATTTACATTGATATTATAATAGTTGAATTTGTATATTTGTGTACTAATTGTTTGTTGCTTTAATTTGTAGGATAATGATAGATCAATAAACTGATCAACCACATACTTCTAGATATGAGCATACTCATACCTATGGGGAGTAATGTGTACATACTCCTCTTGATGATCCCCATCCTTCTTTACAAGAGTCATATACTCCCACTGAGCCAAAGAAGAGTTTGAGGGTTGGTAAACGTGTTAGTACACGTTTACCAAAATCATCAGTTGCTCGTAGTCAGGACCAGAGGATACTGGTAGACTTTGATGATAATTATATTTTAAGAGGTCCTAATTGAAAATAATTCAAGAGTTTTATATCAGTTTATGCTAAAAGAAAAGTCATTATTTTGATTGATGATTGAAGAAGTATTGAAAAAGTGACACTATCTCAGTTGTGGGTGTCCATTTTGGTAAACTCATTTTTTATTGTTTTACTAATCTTAAAATGTTTATAATAATATATGTTTTACCACTTCTTATCAGATGACATATGATATACTTAAAACTGGAGGATTTGGGAAGAAATGTTTATCATTGGTTGTTAGGAGATGGAGGGATTTAAAATCAAGCCTCACACCTAATTTCATTTTTGGGCATAGGCAACATCATAATCCATGTGATATATATCCTTTTATAGACGAAGACACATAGAATCAATTTGTTGAAAGTAGAATAAAAAAATAATTTTTGGTAAGTATAATGTAAACTTTTAGAAGTTTTTTTTAAATTAATGATCTTATTAATGATTTATTATTATTAATTTAGAATAATCGAGGTGATCTCATTAGAAGATCCAATATAGAAATGTATACCATCATACTTTATCTCAGGGAGGGTATACGTTATTAGAAGAACAAATGATGGCTGAAAAATTTCAAAAAATGAGAGATGAGTCTTCAAGCTCTAGAGAGGTTGCCCCTCTACCCCCAGCTAGACATAAAAAATGGAGGGATCAGATGAGCAAAAAAGGACAATATATTATGGAAGAGCCAAGGGCTGTTGCTGAGTGGATTGTAAGATGTTTAATTAATTAATTTATTTAAGTCAATTCAATTATTTATATTTTTTGAATCATTGCATTTTTTTTCAAATAATTCATACTGGATTCTCTTGAGGAGTAGATAACACATGGGGTCTTTGTAGCTAAGGGAAGACATGATATTTTATCTACAACATTGGGAAAGCCCGAACACCCGAGTTGTGTACGAAGATACCCGATGGGTGTATCAGTGAGAAGAGTGTTTCCACATTCTTCAGCTTCTCCAATAGAGGGTTTTTATAAAAAAATAGAATCTTTGGAGGCTCAAGTTCAGAATATTAATGTGACGATGGAGGATAATATCAGAGCGCCGGTACAATCCATGTTTTCAAACATACAGAAATAGTTTCACACTACAACTCCCACTCCTTCTCCTCCGCCATTAGCTCCATATCCTCCACCTCCACTTATAGACCCCACTCCTCATCCTACACCTACACCCCTCCTCCACAGCTTCCTAGTTACTACGAGTTATATGTTGATGATCCTCAATATCATATTGTTTCATATGGAATGATATTTTATATTAGAGATACCTTTCATTATCAGTAGATGGAGATAAATTATCATTGAGTTACTATACAAGACATTATAGATAGATTAGATGGAGTACCAGTACCTATAGATGAGGTGACTACAATTGGAAAAAGTATCATCTACTTTTAGTTTTTCCATATAGACTTCTATGACATATTACTATAGAGCCATGTGTATATTTCATCTTTTATTTCATTTTTGTATTAAATTTGTTTTAACATTTTAAATTTTATATATTTATCTATTTTTTTATAGGAATACTTTAAAGGTAAAGAAATATTGTATATCCAAAAACAAATACAAAAAGATATGAATTTAGATACAAATTCTAGTAGTCTTGATAGATTGTCAAGATATTCAAATATGTTATCAGGTATTTATGAGATTATAATGGAAGATGATGTTTGTGGTCATGCAATGACTATGGAACTTTTGAAAAATGATATCATGGAGCTTGTAACTAGAGATACGTTGGTAATCAACACGATACAAATTTTTCCCTGTAAGTCTTAACATAAATCTTTCCCTGTATTTAACTTATTAAAAATTTATACTTATATTTGTTTTATATTAGGTATATTTATACAATGTGTAAGGAGAATTATAAGACATATGTTTATAGATTTATAGACCCATAGTTCATTTCATCTACAACGAGGACAATGACTTGTAAAGACCCGTAAAATTCAAGGGAATTTCTTTTTTTTTTTTCTTGTGATTACATCCGTCGTTATCCCCCTTTCAATTGAACCGCCTGTTATCGCATTAACAGGAGGATTTCGGACTGCATGAACACGGCCGACACTCCTCCCCTCTTTTTGGTTGTTGATATTGATGCGGCGATCAAGACGACGCGGTGCCAAATCACCGCGCGGATTTTGTAAAAAGGAAGAGCAGAGAAGCGCGGCGCCGTCGCACCGCGCCGTTGGAAACAATAAATCCAAGACGCCGTCGCGCCGCGCCGTAGAAGATGAACAAAAGACGTGGCGCCGTCGCGCCGCGCCGGAGGAATTCAGAGGCACCGCGGCCGGAGCGGGGCCGCGGCGGAGAGGCGCGGCGCCGTCGCGCCGCGCCGAACGGATAAAGGCCGTGGCCGGTTCCAGGCCACGGTGGAGCAGGGGAACCGGCAGCCGGTTCGGGCCGCCGGCGTCGGAGTAGGGGTGGGGGGGGACCGGCTTGTCGGTCCTGCGGTGGCAGAAACCGGCCGGCCGAAGCGGGCCGGCCGGACCAGGAAAAGCCGGGGGTTACAAACCCCCATCCGACCAGATGAGCGGCCCCATTAAGGGGCCGTGGTTTCAATCACGCGGGGGCAGCGCCCCCCGCCTCGTAACGGCTCGGTTGTTTGGCTGAGTCCTTGGCCAGCGCGCCAGTGCACCGCGTGCCGGGCGGCTGCCCTGGCCGGTCCGCCAGACTGGACTGCCGGGCCGGGACGCGCTAGCCGTTCCGGGCCGCACCCAAGTGGGCCGAACCCAGAACTGGTTCGGGTCGACCCAGTTCGGGCCGACCTAGGGAGTATCGGGTCGGGTCGGCCCGGGCCCGAACCCCTTAATACCGGACCTTCTTCGGTCTGTGGCCCATAACTTGAGCTACATGCCCCCGATCGACGCACCGTCAGTTGAATGCGATCCTTGGATCAAGACGGTCGTTTCGGTATATCGAACTCAAGGTTTCAGAATACTTTGGGTTCGGCCGGGTTGGTTCGTACACGAAACCAACCGGGCCCTCGGAGCGGAAACGCTCATAACTTAAGCTCCAGACGTCTAATTGACACGCCGTCTATCTCGTTGTTTTCCTCTTGATGATACAGAACTTTTGGCATACTTCACCTGAGTTTTGGATGCAGTTGGAGAATGGATGGGTTGGATTGTACCCGAAATCCAACCGGCCCCCTGGAACGGAAAAACTGATAACTTTCAGACTGGACGTCCGTTTGACGAACCGTCAACGGTGTTGGTGAACACGTTGAGAAACGATCCCTATGATTATACCTATGTGATTTTGGGGTATAGTTGAGATACGGTCGGGTTGGTTCGTACACAAAACCAACCGGGCCCCTGGGACAAAAAGGCTAATAACTCACAGATCGGGCGTCCGATTGACGCGCCATCTACTGCGTTGAGACCCCTATGACAAGGCGGTCCATGAGATACTTCTTCGTGGGACTTTATGATACTTGTAGTATCGACCAGTAGCTCATGGAGCTGACCCTCTCGGAGACGAGTGTGTGGAGTACGGAGACCGTGTAGCCAGCTGAGACCTGACGACTGCTTGACCGAACGACTCGGTGTGTTTTGGATAGCCTAGTGGGGAGCGCTTGGTTGTAGCGGCAGACCCACGGCGGAGGAGTGCTTGGTTGTAGCGGCAGACCCCTGGTACTCAACAGAAGGAGTACCTCTGGAGGCTATGAGGGGGAGCGCTTGGCTGTAGCGGCAGACCCACGGCGGAGGAGCGCTTGGTTGTAGCGGCAGACCCACAGTACTCAACAGAAGGAGTACCTCTGGAGGATATGAGGGGGAGCGCTTGGTTGTAGCGGCAAAACCATGGTGGGAAGCGCTTGGTTGTAGCAGCAGGCCCATAGTACTCGACATGAGGAGTACCTCAACAGTCTTAGGTTAGTGAGCAGTACCTCAAAGTCGTGACAGGACCACTGTACACTCCAGAGAAGGGGATCTTCAGCAGTTACGGTTTCGATAATGAAAATCCTGTGTGAGCTGAATCCTGTTTTGCTTTCCTATATGGATTGTGTTGTGATATCCTATGTGGATTTACGTTTTTCTTTCCTATGTGGACTGGGTTGTACAGGGGCTGGGAAGTTGGAGCATACTGGAATTGATGACTTAGGTATATGTGTGGGCATATACCTAAGCAGTGTCGAATGTTACTTCGTGATTGTATCTTTCCTTTGTGGATTATCCTTTGTGGATTCTGGGAGACCTTCAGGGGTCTCGGAGTCCCTACTGAGTAGCTTATACTCACCCCTGCACGGGCTATGCCCGCACTACGTTGTGTTGGTTGTAGACGACGGACAACGCAGTGGAATCGTGGTTGAGGCTTGCGGAGCAGGACGGTACCTGGAGGTGGACCACTGGGCGGGACGTTCTCAGAGCGGACGACTAGACCCGAGGAGATGTGGAGGCTATCTATACTCACCCTTCAGGTGGGATTTCAAGTGGACAGCTCGACGTTGCGGCTTTACTTTCAGTTGTTGTTTTCCCTTTCCAGTTGTACTTTACTTTTAGTTTGGGTTTGTATTCTGGCCCACTTACCTTTCCGCACTTACTTTGTATCAGTTTTTACTTAGTGTTTTACTTCCGCTTGTAATCTGTGGTGTTTTGTTTACTTTTATAAGGAAATGCATTCCCAGTTATCGGGATTTACGCCTTTGGTGCTAGTCGCCAGCCCCTGGCCTATGGAAGGCGGGCTTGGGGTAGTCACGGCACGGGCCCCGAGGATGGGTCGTGACAATTGGTATCAGAGGAGTTTGGTTCTACCATAGAACTTTGGACTCTGATCTTTTTCTATGTGAAGCAGTAGTGTTAAGTGTATTGGGTGTGGTTATCAGTTTAGGGAGTCCAGTGTTGGTGCTGCGACCGAAGTATCCGTACACCAGGACCCTGACTTCTGATTTCCGACTTAATGCACAAAAACATTGATTGCTTGTGTATTTCAAGTTTTCTTTGTGATTACTTTGTGTCAGCTCACCAGGTATATTGTTCTGACCGTGGCGCACCTGTTTCCTTTTCAGGATGGCCCCACGATGACTGCCAGCTAGGGTTCTGAAAGAGCGCTGTCATGGGCACCCTCAAATGATTAATGTGATTTTGGGGTACTTAGGTGCAGCAGAGTGGCTGACTAAGGTCATCTCTCAGAGGAGAAAGTTAATTTAACAACTTATTAAATGTATTCTAAAAATAAAATAAAAGAGAATAAAATAAAAACACTACTTTAAAGGATTTGGGTTTTTTTATAGTTTATGAATCTAGAAGAAGTTTGCTGGAAGAAGATTGTATATTTTTTTGTTTTTAGTTTTGAAATGAATTTCAATTAGAATGACACAACAAGAAGATGTTTTTTAGAAGTCTATTTTAAAAGGCGTAATCGATCTAACTCTACCTATTCATTTAATTATTAATCATTATCATTTAAATCAATATCCACTTAATTATGATCCCCTAATTTGTTATCCCTTGAACCCTACGAGAGTTAACTTAACCACAAAGATGAAATTACTTAAACCCTAGGCTAGCTTCGGAACACGCAATCGCAACACCCTGCTTTGATTGTTGTTCTAAGGATAGATTATGGTCAGTGGTTAATTAGAGCACATATCCATTCTGTAAATGAGGATGAATTGTGTTTAGGGATTATATTTGAACTCTACAAATTTATCCCATGTGGTCTTGTATTACCGATTAAGATTACGCTCTCACAATTTACACAAAATCCCGACCTCGCGTGTTTTTGTGTTAATTGTTCAATTGCTTGATTAGTTTCTTGTAATTTAAAAACACAATTCATGGATCATATTATTTGAATTATAGTAGCTCATTTATTCAAAATAATTAAATGAAGAGGGTAGAAGATTGATCGATTACTAAAAGACTACTTTTCCATGGGTGGCGTAATCATCGTAGAAGCGTTTTGCATGTGCAAAGGTTTATAATGGGTATAACCCAATAACGCTTCTACTCAAGAATTCCAGAACAAAGAGTAAGATTAAGAGAAGAAGAAATTTAAACAAAACAGAAGAAAATAGAAGAAATAAAAGAATAACAAATAAGTTTATTACACAAATGAAAACATTACAAAATGAAGAAGAGAAGGAGGCTTCGATGAGGGGATCCTTGCTTCAAGAGCTACCCCTCTTACAATGGTTGGATAATTTGGGTGAAACAAATTCTCCTATGCCTCCAATCTCCTAATTCACGTCCCAACCCCTCCAAATGAGAAAAACTCCAATTTATAGAGTGGAGGGGAGGCTAGGTTTAAAGAGGTTTCAAGTGTGAATGGGAAATCTCGGCCAAATATTTTAATACAACTTGCACCGCCCATTTGACCTCCAAAAAGCGTGAACCATCTCTCCTTACAGAAGGATGATTTTTGGGAAAATGAATCCCCGAGCTCTTCTCAAAATATGGGATTAATCCAAGATCAGATGAAGAAGATATGTCCCAAATACAGAACCCATGTCCATTCTGCCGAGTCCAGCCCACCATTAGATTAATGTCCCATTTACTCCATCCAAATCCCCTTTTTAGCTCTAGTGTCCTGAATGAAAGTTGTATAACATTAAGTTAGGAACACTGTTACAAAATTTCAAATTACAATGATAAATATAAAAATATTTATCTTCGAAATACTACAGTTCACTATAAAGGGTAAAACTGAAATTTTCACCAAATTTTCAAATAAATGATCAAATCCCAAATATTTTATAAATAAACATATTTACCATAATTTGGGGAAATTATATCATTTATTATAAATAAAATATTCAACAAAATAATGTTTTATCAGGTTCCGAGAGTTGTGTGTGATGACAACCCACCGAGCGACGAGGCCTCGGTACAGTGCCCTTTGACAGCAAAGGCACCGGCGATACCTCTACCCGCTGAGCCACCAATGCTACCAGCCCCAGCCGCTGACGATGCACATCGCCTTAGTGCACTGAACGAGTTCCAGCACCAGCGATTGCTCAGGTTCCGCAGGGAGACAGACCCCCAGGTAGCCGAGGATTGGCTGGAGGCAGTGGTACGAGTTTTCAGGTTAGTGAGGACACCAGCAGACCTCATGGTGATCCTCACAGCGAGCCTACTGCATGCGGCAGCAGGAAGATGGTGGAGCTTGATGCTCCAGGTGCACGATGAGGCATCTCTTCTCTGGACGGACTTTGAGAGCCTCTTTCGCCCAGAATTCGTCCCAGCCACCCTCCGTGCGGTACGCATCCAAGAGCTTCTACAGCTGCGGCAGGGCAGCTTATTGGTCGCCCAGTACGCGGCGAGGTTTACCGATCTATCGCACTATTCGACGGACATGGTATGAGACCCATTCTTCAGGGCCCGAACCTTTGAGAAGGGGATCAGGCGAGAGATCAGAGCTTCATTTGTTTCTCACAGCATTCCGACACAGACAGGGGTGTTGGAGCGAGCCCTCTTAGTGGAGAGTTTCCTCGCTGAGCAGTCTCCAAGAGCAGGACCCACCACTAGCCGGCATGCGGCAGAGTCTTCTGCAGCAGGCAATAGATAGATGACGTAGAGGTCCAAGAGGACTAGACCTACAGGTGGTCGACCGCATGACACAGGATCGTTTGTGTGAGGCACCCGGGGTGGAGAACGACTTACCATGCACGAGCAGTGTTACTCCTGCGGCGGGGTTGGTCACATGGCTCGTGACTGTCCGGACCATCATACAGATGACCAACAGATGAACGAAGGACCTCCCAGGCAGAGGCAGAGGTTCGATCGAGGTGGACCGCATGGAGCAGGAGACCGTGGCAGGGGAGCTGGCCCTGCAGTTGGAGGTGGATGACGCTTCGAGGTGTTGTCGCCGCCACCACCACCAGGAGGTCCACCCCGACCGCAGGGAACAGGTGGACGTGGGAGAGCTCATCTGCAGGCAGCTGAGGCCTATGATCATGGAGCTCCGGGAGAATATAGACAGGAGTGGGACTAGCTCCAGACCTGGAGACTTTTTTTCATGTTGCTTCTAGCTCTGTTGATGTTTGTTTGTTGTTGCTTTGTGTCTTTGTACTTTGAGCTGCAGTAATAAAAAGACACCTTTATTGTGGTGTTTACCTTCCTGTCCTCTATTTTGGTTGTTACTAAGAGGTTTCGGTTTAAAAACCGTTGACTTGACCCTCACTTGAGATACCTACTGAAGGAGACCCAGTGACCACACACTGATGCCGACAGTGTGACTCAACCCTTGGAGGCGAGAGTAACGGTTGGATCTCTTGGTAGTAGCGTCGAGGCCTTACAACGTCATCCTTGGTATGGATTAATATCATCCATGTTGGGATTGACTGTATTAGGCGAAGAACGTGGTTTATCCAGGGGATGAGACTGGATTTCTCTTATCGGCAAAGAAGAAATCTCAGCAGCTCTTGTAGGACCAGAAAGGTCCAAGTCATCCAAGAACGGATAAGGACAGCTCAGAGCCGGCAAAAGTCTTGTGCTGACGGGGGGCGGAGACCACTAAAGTTCGAGGTTGGTGACCACGTTTCCCTACGGGTCTCACCTCGACGTGAGTTACGGAGATGTGGCCAAGGCGACAAGTTATCTCCGAGGTTCAACGGACCTTTCCAAGTCCTCAGCAGGATTGGTGAGGTGGCTTATTGCCTGGCTCTACCACCTCAGTTGCACCGGGTGCACGACATCTTCCACGTATCTCAGCTAAGGAGATACGTGCACGACCCGTCACATATCATTGACCATGGGGAGTTGGACGTTGATGATGGGGCGACTTTTGCGGAGATTCCGGTGGAGATCGAGGATCGATAGGAGTGGGTCCTACGTGGATGGTCGATTCCTCTAGTGCGCATCAGATGACAGCACGGGAACCTCTAGGAGAGCACTTGGAAGCGGGAGGCTCAGATGCGTGCTCAGTACCCACTTTTGTTCCCCTAGTTTTGATGTATCTTTACGGGGACGTAAAGCCCTGAGGTGGGAGTGATGTAAAGACCCGTAAAATTCAAGGAATTTTTTTTTCTTGTGATTACTTTCGTTGTTATCCCCCTTTCAATTGAACCGCTTGTTATCGCATTAACGGGAGGAGGTCGGACTGCACGAACACGCCCGACACTCCTCCCCTCTTTTCGGTTGTTGATATTGATGCGGAGAGCAAGGCGACGCGGTGCCAAACACTAGTAGAATACTAACCTATACCAACGGTTTGGAACCGTTGGTATAGGCCACCAAACCGTTGGTATAGCCTATACCAACGGTTTGGAGAACCGTTGCGAAGTAAGCCGTTGGGATAGGTCTATACCAACGGTTTTCCCAAAACCGTTGGTATAGACCTATCCCAACGGTTTTTAAAACTGTTGGTATAAGTAATATGAAAATATATTCCAACGGTTATAAAACCGTTGGTAAATGTATTTAAAAAAAACATCCGCTGGGATTTGATCCCAGAACCCCTCATTTATAATCGAACGACTTAACCACTAAGCTAACATCACTTTTGTAAACATAATTTCATAAATATATATATGTATTACCATAATTATTTAAAATTAAGATTTATATAATGTTCTCGGGTAGCAGACCTGGAAGAAATGAAAGAATCTATCCCAACGGTTCTCAAAACCGTTGGGATAGACCTATCCCAATGGTTCTCAAAACCGTTGGGATAGGTGGAAACTTCCAAGAGGTGAATGTTGGATTTGGGGTGAGTTTTCCCAACGGTTCTCTCAAACCGTTGGGAAAGGGGGGGGTCTTTCCCAACGGTTTGGGAGAACCGTTGGGAAAGGGGCCTCAAAACACCCCTTTCCCAACGGTTCTCTCAAACCGTTGGGAAAGGGGGGGTCTTTCCCAACGGTTTGGGAGAACCATTGGGAAAGGGGTGTTTTGAGGCCCCTTTCCCAACGGTTCTCCCAAACCGTTGGGAAAGACCCCCCCCTTTCCCAACGGTTTGAGAGAACCGTTGGGAAAGGGTGTATATAAGTGTTGGGAAAGATCCGATTTCCAGTAGTGAAAGCACCACGCAGATTTTGTAAAAAGGAAGAGCGGAGAAGTGCGGCGCCATCGCACCATGTTGTTGGAAACAATAAATCCGCGACGCCGTCACGCCGCGCCGTAGAAGATGAACAAAAGACGCAGCGCCGTCGCGCCGCGCCGGAGGACCTCAGAGGCACCACGACCATAGCGGGGCCGCGACGGAGGGGCGTGACGCCGTCGCGCTGCGCCGGATGGACGAAGGCCATGACCAGGCCGTGGCGGAGTAGGGGAACCGGCGGCCGGTTCGGGCCGCCGACGTCGGAGTAGGGGGGACCGGCTTGCCGGTCCCGCGGCGGCAGAAGCCGGCCGACCGAAGCGGGCCGGCCGGACCAGGAAAATCCGGGGGTTACAAACCCCCGACCAGCCAGATGAGCGGCCCCATTAAGGGGCCGCAGTTTCAATCACGCGGGGGCAGCGCCCCCTGCCCCGTAACGGCTCGGCTGTTTGGCCGAGTCCCTGGCCAGCGCGCCAGCGCACCGCGCACTGGGCGGCTGCCCTGGCCGGTCCGCCAGACCGGACCACCGGGCCGGGCCGTGCCAGCCGTGCCGGGCCGCGCCCAAGCGGTCTGGACCCAGACCCGGTTCGGGCCGACCCTGGGGGTATCGGGCCGGATCGGCCCAGGCCCGAACCCCTTAATACCGGACCTTCTTCGGTCTGTGGCCCATAACTTGAGCTACGGACCTCTGATCGACGCACCGTCAGTTGAGATGTGATCCTTGGATCGAGACGGTCATTTCGTTATATCTCACTCAAGGTTTCAGAATACTTTGGGTTCAGCCGGGTTGGTTCGTACACGAAACCAACCGGGCCCTCGGAGCAGAAACGCTCATAACTTAAGCTCCGGACGTCTGATTGACGCGCCGTTTGTCTCGTTGTTTTCCTCTTGACGAGATGGAACTTTTGGAATACTTCGCCTAAGTTTTGGATGCAGTTGGAGTATGGCCAGTTTGGATTGTACCCGAAATCCAACCGGCCCCCTGGAACGGAAAAGCTAATAACTTTCAGACTGGACGTCCGTTTGAAGAACCGTCAGTGGCGTTGGTGAACACGTTGAGAAACGGTCCCTATGATTATACCTATGTGAGTTTGGGGTACAGTTGAGATATGGTCGGGTTGGTTCGTACACGAAACCAACCGGGCCCCTGTGACAAAAAGGCTAATAACTCACAGATCGGGCGTCCGATTGACGTGCCATCTGCTGCGTTGAGACCCCTATGATGAGGCGGTCCTTGAGATACTTCTTCATGGGAATTTGTGATACTTGTAGTATCGACCAATATCTTATGGAGCGGACCCTATCGGAGACGAGCGTGCGGAGTACGGAGACCGTGTAGCCGGCTGAGACCTGGCGACTGCTTGACTGAACGACTCAGTGTGTTTCGGATAGCCCAATGGAGAGCGCTTGGTTGTAGTGGAAGACCCACGTCGGAGGAGCGCTTGGTTGTAGCGGCAGACCCGTGGTACTCAACAGAAGGAGTACCTCTGGAGTCTATGAAGGGGAGCGCTTGGCTGTAGCGTCAGACCCACGACAGAGGAGCGCTTGGTTGTAGCGGCAGACCCGCGGTACTCAACAGAAGGAGTACCTCTGGAGGCTATGAGGGGGAGCTCTTGGTTGTAGCGGCAGACCCATGGTGGGAAGCGCTTGGTTGTAGTAGCAGGCCCACAGTACTCGACAGGAGGAGTACCTCAACAGTCTTAGGTTAGTGAGCAGTACCTCGGAGTCGTGACAGGACCACTGTACACTCCAAAGACGGGGCTCTTCAGCAGTTACAGTTTTGATAATGAAAATCCTGTGTGAGATGAATCCTGTTTTTCTTTCCTATGTGGATTGTGTTGTGCTATCCTGTGTGGATTTACGTTTTTCTTTCCTATGTGGACTGGGTTGTACATGGGCTTGGAAGTTGGAGCGTACTGGAATTGATGACTTAGGTATATGTATGGGCATATACCTAAGCAGTGTCGAATGTTACTTCGTGATTGTATCTTTCCTTTGTGGATTATCCTTTGTAGATTATGGGAGACCTTCAGGGGTCTCGGGGTCCCTATTGAGTAGCTTATACTCACCCCTGCACGGTCTATGCCCGCACTACGTTGTGTTGGTTGTAGACGACGAACAGCGCAGCGAAATCGTGGTTGAGGCTTGCGGAGCAGGACGGTACCTGGAGGTGGACCACTGGGCGGGACGTTCTCGGAGCGGACGGCTAGACCCGAGGAGCTGTGGAGGCTATCTGTACTCACCCTTCAGGTGGGATTTCCAGTGGACAGCTCGACGTTGTGGCTTTACTTTCAGTTACTGTTTTCCCTTTCCAGTTGTACTTTACTTTCAGTTTGGGTTTGTATTCTGGCCCACTTACCTTTCCGCACTTACTTTTTATCAGTTTTTACTTAGTGTTTTACTTACGCTTGTACTCTGTGGTGTTTTGTTTACTTTTATAAGGAAATTCCTTCCCAGTTATCGGGATTTACGCCTTTGGTTCCAGTCGCCAGCCCCTAGCCTATGGAAGGCAGGCTTGGGGTAGTCACAACATGGACCCTGAGGACGGGTCGTGATATGACTGAAGCAGAAATAACAATTTATATTCCTGAAAGATTTCAGAAGGATGTAATTATTCAATGTTGGATGTTTCCATTCTTCAAGAGTATGAAACATTTATCTCACAAAGTATTATATATTATTTAAAATAATAACCACTAACATTAAATTTTATTTTATATCAGTGACCATTGGATGTTAGGTGTTTTATGTCCAAGGGAGAAGACACTTTACTGTTTATGCTCTATCCATGGAGAAATGTGACAAAATTTTAAGGATGTATTGGAAATGTAAGTTTGAATTTCTTAATACCTATTTATATTATAATGAATTTTAAATTTATTTAATTATTAATATTTTCTAATAGGGGATGAAATTTATTTCAAGAGACCACAAAGAAAAAGAGCACCAAGATCAAATATGTAAATGTAAAGGTGAAATTTCATTTATAATTAGTACATTTTGGATATATTATTTAAAAATGTTATTTTTAATTGAAAAACTCATTTAAACAACATTTTTAAAAACAAGAAGGTGTCAAAAAATGCAGATATTATGTGTTAAGATTTATGTATGAAATAATTTCAACCAAGACAATTACAAAGTTCAATCAGGTTATATTTCTTTATAAACTATTCCTTAATATTTTAGTTGTTTTATTCATAATACATGTTAAATTATTTCCTTTTAATTTTTAGCTTTTTGGTGACTCTTTCCCTTATAGTGAATAAGATCTCACACACTTACAAGTGGAATAGGAAAATCATTTTACAGATTTGGTTGGATTTTAGTTTATTTTTACTAAATATTGTAATTTTGAATTTTGTAATTGTAAATTTATTGCTAGTTGTTATGCTGCTGCTTCTTCTTGTTTGTGGTTTTGGTTAGTTGTGGAGAGGAAGGTTGAAAATAAATATTAAAAAAAAATATTTTTCACATCAGTTATTTTATAACCGATGTCAAAAACCATATATGTACAGTTTTTCATGTCGGTTATTTAATAATTGAGGTGAAAAATTATATTTCACGTTGGTTATTTAATAACCATCATAAAAAATCTCTTATCATGTCATTTATTTAATAACCAATGTGAAAACCATTCTAAATGATTTTTTATGTCAGTTAAAAAATAACCGATGTAAAAAAAATTCGATGATTCATTTATAATGTCTATTTTTTAATCGACATTAAATAAATATTTACAACATATCCTTTAATAATTTAACCTTATAACCAACCTAAAAAAGAAAAAAAAACCAACATGAAAAATAATTTCTACACTAGTGTAAGTTGAAATGATATATTATTTTAAAAATTACCATGTTGATTCATATAAACTATGTTCTTTCAGAATGGTTTTCTATAGAGAAAACATGGAAGCTATAGTGGGAAGGCACTGAGAGGAAAATATCCTTCCAAATTAGCATCTTAAGATGGTTGGAATTGGAATAAAACAATTTTTTTCAGTGATGGATCAATTGAAACAAGATATAAATGATGGTGGTATCCATGCTAGGGAGTAACCAGATCTACCAAAGAGAAATATTTTAGTAGTGGAGCTTTTCATGAGACAACATCCCCTACCATTCAGTGGATCATCTGACCATGTGGTAGCTAAATGATGGATTAATTATCTGGAGAAGATATTTTAAGTCATGGGATGTTTATAACGTCAAAAGGTAACCCTTTCCATTCATCGTTTTGAAGGTGAAGCTGATCGATGGTGGTCTTTGGTTAAGAATGCCATAGATAAATATGATCGTGATGCCATGGAATAGGAAACATGTAAGGATCTTTTAATTGAGAAATATTTTCCTAAGGTTGTTCGAATCAGGATGGAAAAACAATTCCCAAAATTGAGGAAAACATATGAAGATTATATGGTAACACATGAATCCAATTTTACAAGGATGAATAGGTATGTACCATTTTTTTAGATATTTACATTAAAATTAATATATTTTACTAATGATTGAAACTAATTCCCCAAAGATCTTTGGCTGCATGATAATTTAAATGATTTGAGAAAGTTCTGTGTTATGCTAAAAATGTTGAGATAGAGTTTTATAACACTTATGTGCCTCATGATGATGAAAGTAAGAATTGGTCAATATGGAAGGTGATGGGGAAACATACAAAAAATAAATATGGTTGTAAGAAAATGAAGTTCCCATCTTGTGGTAAGCATAGTAAAAGGAACATTGAATAATTCCTTATGAAACCAAGTAAGTTTTACTGATGTGGAATGTTTGACCATATGACCCTTGATTGAAAGGAAAATAATCCTGAAGAATCAAATAATGGGGTAACTGATAACCATCCAATGGTGAGATGTTTTAGTTGTAATGAGTTGGGTCATTATGCTAACATGTGCCCATAGTTAGTAACCCAAGATGGAAATCATTATGATTGGAAACAAAAAGGTGTAGAAAATTCATTTTCTACTCTTATAGTTTATGTTGGACCATCGAATGAAGTGATGAAAGGTAAAATAATTATTTATTCGAATTATGCTAATGCCCTGTTTGACTTTAGATCCACACATCCTTTCATTTCTGAGAAATTTTCAAGAATACTGGTAATATCACATCATGAAAATATGATATAAATTTTGGTGAAAAATCTATGTGGAAATATTAAATTAACCAAGATTTATAGGAATATTCCCATTTTCATTATTAGAGTGGACTTTCCTACAAATGTTATTGAACTATCTATAGTAGAGTTTGTTATCATTCTTGGTATGTATTGACTTTTAGTTTATTATGATAAGATAGATTATAGAGCTAAGAAAGTTTTATTCAATAATTTCATATCATTAATAACTTACCAATAATCTAAGAAATTGATTAGATATGGAAGATAAAGTCACATATCTCATATGGTTTAAAATAAACTATTCAAATTAGTGATATGCTAGTAGTGAATGAATACATGGATGTATTTCCTGATAATTTTCCTGATGTTATTAATAATTGGGAGGTTGATTTTACTATTGAATGTATTCCTGATGCAAAGACTATTTCTAAACCCACTTATCAAATGGATCAATTAGAACTTTTAGAATTAAAAAAAAATTACAGGAGTTGTTAGATAAAGGTTTTATTTGACATAACACTTCACCACGAGGTGTTCCTATTTTGTTTATTAAAAACAAAAATGGTTCAATGAGTCTTTTCATTGATTATCAATACTTTAATAACATCACTATTAAGAGAAAACATCATTTTACTCATATCGATGATTTGTTTGACTAGCTATAGGGAGTACAATATTTTTCAAAGGTTGATATAAGGTCCAGGTACCATCATCTGAAGGTAAAGGAGGAGGATATTTTTAATACTGCATTTCGAACTATATATGGACACTATGAGTTTATATTTATTCCATTTGGGTTTTATAATGCACCTACTTTATTTATAGACCTTATGAATATAGTTTTTCATTAATTCTTGGATAATTTTATAGTTATGTTTATTAATGACATTTTGGTGTATTCTAAAAGTCAATAGGAACATTAAAAATACCTAAGGATTTTTTTGATAACCTTAAAAAAAGAAACTATATAGTAAATTTATTAGGTGTGAATTTTGGTTTCAAAAAATTTATTTCCTTGGATATATTGTCTCTAAAGATGGAATAACTATTGACCCTACTAAAATAAAAGTTATAGAAGAATAGACAAGACCCACAAATATCACAAAGATTTATAGTTATATTGGATTAACAGGTTACTAATGATAGTTTGTTGAAAACTTTGCTCAGTTATCTATCTCACTAAATAAGTTGACTCAAAAAGGAGTTAAATTAATCTAGAAAAAAGAATGTGATGATTATTTTCATGAACTAAAAAGAAGATTGGTGAATGAAATAGTTTTGGAATTGCCTTCCAAAAATAGAGAATTCATCATCTATAATGATGCTTCATTGAAGGGACTTGGTTGTTTCTAAATGCATAATGATTAGTTAATTGCTTATGATTCATGTTAGTTGAAACCTTATGAGTTAAATTACCTGACAAATTATTTAGAATTTTTTTGTGGATTTTTATTTAAAAATTTGAAGGCATCATTTATATAGAGTAAATTGTGAAATATATACTGATCACAAAAGTTTAAAGTATATATTCACTTAGAAATAATTGAACACAAGATAGAGAAGATGGTTGGAACTGATCAAGGATTATTATTTCATGATTCATTACCATACTAGGAAATCAAACAAATTGGATGATGCTTTGAGTTAGAAAAATAATGCTATATTAACCATGTTATATTTGGAATATGGCCATTTTTTTAATGATTTAATATTTTTTTCATAGAAGTTATGGATACAGGCACATCATCTGTTTTGTTTCAGGTTTCAGCGCAGTCAATTTTTTCAGAAAGAATTAAGCATGCTGAGAAGGAGGATCATGATTTGTAGGGAAAGGTATAATTCGTTAAGAAGGGTAATTTTTCCGATTTCAATATTGAAGAAGAATCTATTTTATAATTAAGAAAAATATTATGTGTTCCATGTGATTTACAATTGAATAAAGAGTTGTTGAGTGAAGCTCAAAATTTTCTATTTTCTATTTATTTGGGTAGCACTTAGATATACCAAGACCTTCAGGAGTATTATTGGTGAGATGGTATGAAAAGAGATATTGCTAAATTTACCATGAAGTGTTTGAATTTTCAGTAGGTTAAAGTAAAATGATAATTTCTGAATGGAATAATTCAAAATTTTCTAGTGTTGGAGTGGAAATTAGAAAATATATTAATGGATTTTATGGTGATATTACCAAAGTCTACTTGAGGTAACAATACTATTTGTGTTATTATTGATTGATGAACTAAATATACAAATTTCCTTCCCATTCGAGATATTATATCTTTGTATCATATTTCTAAACTATATCTGATGGAGATAGTTAGGTTACATGAAGTTCTTATCTCTATTGTATCAGATCATGATCCTAGGTTCACATATAATTTTTGGAAAGGAATTCATAAATCTTTGGGTACTGAATTAAATTTCAGTACAAATTTTCATCCTCAAACCGATGGTTAGTCTAAGCAGATAATTCAGACCATGGAAGATTTTTTTTTTCTTATTCAATGTATTATAATGGAATTTGGGATCAACATATTTCTTTGGTTTAGTTTTCTTATAATAATAGTTTTCATTATAGTATACAAATGACACCATTTGAGGCATTATGTAAGTTCTCAGATCCATTTAGTCTGACCCTTTGCATGTTTTTGAGGCACGCGATGCTTGAAGGAGGCCTCAAGTGAGTCTGGATATAGAGACCCTATCCTTTTACACATTTTATTACATTATTTTAAGCATAATTATCTATCAAATACAAACCAAGGATCATAAAGTCTTGTGTGTTTAAAATATTTGGTACTTAAAATTAAAAACATGGAACTAGAACAAAAAATATCTTTATTAATCTTACATAATGAGGTCCTAACTTCCTTTGAGATCCTAAATTTTACTAGGATAACCTAGGGAATACATAGACAAAAGGTGTGAACTAAAAATTTTGATAAGGGAATAAACATAAGAATGAATCATAACACATGAGTTAGAAAGGAATAACATGATAACATGAAATTCACGGTTCATGAGTAAACATATGGAATAATAATATATAAAACATGGAATAATATGATCATGATAATATTTTAATGTTTTAGAAACATATAACATGACATAAGCATGATTTAAATCTAACTACTAAGACTATACCACATGGTGGACAAAGTCCCATAATGGATTAGGTTTACTCCCTAATCCCATACATTTAGTCTCATGAGACTAAAAATTACTTAATGAATTAGAGATATATATGGGGACACCCATTATAAAATTATCATTCATATTTTTTCCACATAAATAATAAAACATAAGGAATAAATATAAGGGTTAACCATGGAAATAAATGTGTATCGTAATCATGTCATAAGGAATAACCCAAGGGCGTATAACAATGGTATCCATGAAAGAAGGGATTTAAATCATTAAAGGTCATTAATAAAATAAAAATAAGAATATATCATGAATAATGAAGTATAACTAAAGTGAAAACATGAAAAAAGTGGTTAGATAACATTAGAGATGTGCCACTTAAGTGCGGTTTTAGGGAAAAGAATAAAGAGTATTTATAGAGGATAAAGGAATAATTGTTTGCATAGAACAAAAAATGAATTAAAATAGTTTTTAATAATAAAATGAATGATTTTAGAAAAATAATATTGGTTTAAAATATTTTATTTAGTATACTTAAAATGGGTAAAAATAGAGAAGTTCCCTTTAATCAAACTTGCTTATCGAGAGGAATTGAGAGGGGAGTCTTTTAAAACATGTATTTCCCCATACAAAAAGATTAATTGAGACATATACACATGTTTAGAACATATAAACAGAATTTAGGAGAATTATATAATAATAAATAATAAATACATTGGGTTAAATAGATAGAAAGTGTAACTAGAAGGAAAAATTAGAGGTTCAGAGCGATTCCTTACCTTATGTCCAAATGTGTTCTGTACTTGAACTTAACGTCCCAGATAATCAAATTAGATTCATTAATTACTTAATTAAAAACCTATTATATATTTATTTTATTTATTATAATTTTATTAAGTTCATTTATGACCATTTCAATGAGTTATAAAGTTCAATTTCGTCATTTCAGGAGCATTCATTTTTAATGGTTTCATAGTCAGTTTACTTGTATATAATTGTGGAAGTACTTTTAAAATGGTAATAATTATCCAAAAGTGAAATTATATGGTATTAATGAACTTATAGAAGTTTAAATGGTACCATATATCATTTTTTTTCTAGTATGAGGATTATTCATTTTATTAAACGTTAATGATAAATGTTTAGTTTATTTTGGCATTTTTTCGATCATCATGAACTAGTTTCATTTTATTTAATATTATGTTTATATATTAGTTACAGAACATAAAAAAAGTTATAATATACATATTAATTTTTTTTAACCATAATAATAGTTTTATTACCAACCTTTAAGGTGGTAATGGAAAACAAAAACTCATCATCCATGAAGGCGGTGAACCAACATATCACGAATGATGTTTTCATTTTTAGAATAAAAGGAGAAGAAAAGAGATTTGATGATGGATATTCCATTAAAATAATAAAATTAAAGTATATATATTATAATATAGTTATAATTACAATTTTTATAGGTAAGGTTAAGAGAGGATAATAAAATAAAAGAAATTAAAAGAGAAGGATTGAGGATTTCACCTTTTGAATGTCATCTCCTTGAGAACCTCCTTAAGGAACTTGAGTTTAGTATTTTGTTGAGACTATAAGATCTTGGTCATGGGGAAGAGGATTGGTAATTTAATTGTATAGAATATTGATAATATACAAGTCTTATAAGGTTTTAGGAGAATGGGTGGTGAGGAGTGATATTTATAGAGGGAGGAGAGGGGTGTTTTTTATTATTATATTCATTAGTTTATTATTTTGGATTAAGACTATCAATAATGTTTATTCCTATGACTAAATATAGTAAATATTTCATGATAGTTCAAACCAATGGGTTATTACATCATGAATACATCATATATGACTCAAAAATTCATGTAATAGCTTATAATGTTAAATACTGAAAATTACCATATTTCACTATTCACAAAAATTCAACTATTTTAGAAAAATCTCAAAAATTAAACCTAATAGTTTTTTATTATGAAAATAAATTTCTAAATATGAGAAATCTAATTTTTAAATAAAATCATCATTTATTTGAAAAATACTAATTTTAATATTGTAATCGATTTTATGACCCTTTGAAAAATTAATTAAGGTCACATAAAATTAACTTATAATTATAATACAACATAATATTAAATTTTGAATCTATTTTACAAAAATAAATTTTCTTTTAAATCCTTATATTAATTATAAAATTGTAAATAAACATTTACATTTTACAAAAATACCAACACATAAATTATCATTTTTAAACAATTTACTTACTTATAACATGATATAAATATATAATTTTTTATTTATAAGATACCTAAATTTTATTTTATACTTTCATAGGTTAGGTTACTATTCTAATGTCCAGATTACTATTCCTAACAGTTTTATTACTATTCAATGGTCAGATTTATAGTGGTCATATGGGTTCCTTAATTCCTATAAATACCTCTTATTTAATTCAATTATATTTTCTCTTAAGGTTATATATATATAATTTCATCTTCAAAATTAATATTATATTATTAACATTATGTTTTATTTATACAGCTTTGTTCATGAGTGCGATCATTCTAGTGGATCGAGAAGATCTAAAATTTTTCATCATTATTATCTTATTTTCTATTTATTGTCCTATTGTAATATTTATAATTCTTATTGGTTTATTTGATGAATAAATAACCATTCTTAATTTATGAGAATAATGTTTTTATTTGGTTCTCTATGTGATGTATGTGTTTTATAATTATAAGAAGGGAAATTCCATTGATAAAATTCTGGGTCGTTACATTCTTCCTCCCTTATTAAATTTCACCCTTGAAATTTATTTTTGCATACTAAGGTGAAAATAGGTGAGGGTAATTACCCTTTATTTCTTCTTCTAGTTCCCATGTCTTCTCTTCATACTTATGGTTTCTCCATAGTACTTTTACTAGGTGTGTAGTCTTGTTGTGTAGAACCTTATATCTACAGTCCAAAATCTTCACTAGAAGCTCCTCATAAGAGAGATAATTTTCTAGCTATACCACCTCTGAGTTTAGTACACATGAGGGATCTAGTATTTACTTTCTCAAGTGAGATATGTGGAATACATCACGTACTTGAGACATTTTTGGTGGAAGTGTTAGTCGATAGGCCATAACTCTGACACAATCAAGAATCTCGATGGGGCTGATGTACCCGAGACTTAGCTTTATCTTCTTCCCAAATCTCATGACTCTCTTTCATGGAGATATAAATAGGAATACCTTATCAACAACCTCAAAATATAAGTCTCATCAATGATTATTGGTATAAATCTTTTTTCAACTTTGTGAAAACCATATATTCTGTTGGACGGTCTTCACCTTTTTTGCCATTTTCTTAACCATTTTAGGTCCTAATAGCTTACATTCACCAAATTCATCCCAACATGTAGGTGTTCTACATATTTTCTCATAAAGGGATTCATATGAAGCCATTTGGATGCTTGAGTGAAGAATATTGTTGTAAGAGAACTCGACCAATGGAATATAATGATCCCATCCTCCTTTGAAGTCCATTGAGAATTCTCTCAACATATCTTCTAGTGTTTGAATAGTATACTTAGAATGGACATTAATTTGAGGGGGATAATCTATACTGAAGTTTAGCTTAGTGTTTAGAGAATGTTGGATATTTTTCCAGAACTTGAAGGTAAATATTGGATCATGATCATATATAATCGATAATGGTACTCCATGCAGCCTCACCACTTCTTTGATGTATATCTATTAAATTTGGTCAAGTGAGAAGTCCTCTAAAATCACAATAAAGTGAACAATATTTGTAAGATAATCCACAACAACCCATATAGAATTATTTCCTCTATATGTCTTCATAAGTCTAGTGATAATGTCAATGGTGATTTTTCCCATTTCCATGTAAGTATGAGTAATGGTTGCATCACCCCTTATACATTTTCCTTTTAGCCTTCACTTTCTAACATACCAGAAACTTTGATGTATATTCAGTGATCTCCTTCTTCATATTATCCCACCAATAGTGCTCTTAGATATCTTGATACATATTTGTGTTCTTTGGGTGAATAGAGAAGGTTGATCTATGTGCATCATTCATAAGATATTTTTTTATTTCTGAATTGGATGGTACACATAGTCACAACCTAAATTTTACAAATCCTTCCTCATCAATTTTGAACTTTGAGGATTCCCCCTTTCTAATAGCTTCCACCTTCTTCTGAATTTCGATATCATATCTTTAAGAATCCTTTATTTTATACATAAGGTATGGTTGAGTAATCATTTGTGAGAGGAATGATTATGTACCTTATTTTATGATTCCCATATCCATACTTTGTAAGTCTAATAAGATTGGATCCTTATCAATTCTCATCATCAATAAAGTTACAAGACCCTTTCTACTTAGAGCATCTGCCACTTTATTTTCTTTACCTGGATGGTAGTAGATTGAGAAATCATAATCCTTGATGAGCTCTATCCATATTCACTGGTTCATATAAATCTATTTCTATGTGAATGTATATTTTAGGCACTTATGATCATTATATATTTCACACTTCTCCCCATATAGATAACACCGCCAGATTTTCAACATGAAGATCATGACCGCCAACTCTAGATCATGCGTGGGATAGTTTTTCTCATGAAATTTCAACTACCTTGAGGCGTAGGCTATCAATTTATCATTTTACATAAATACACAACCTAATACCTTCTTTGAATCATCACTATATACCATAAATAGTTCCCAAATTATCATCAACGTAAGTATTGGTGTAGTGATAAACCTCTTTTTCAACTCTTTTAAGTAGTATTCATATTCACAAGTCCTGAAAAACTTTACTCCCTACTGATTCAGCTTGGTTTGTGAGTTTGAAAATCACAAAAATTTTCTCACAAATCATTATAAATACCTATCTATACCAAGAAAACTATGGACCTCTGTTACATATGATAGCCTGGGCCACTTCTCAATTTCATTTATTTTAGAAGGGTCCATAAATATCCTTTTTTGGTGATAAAATTCCCCAAGAATAATACTTCCTCCATCCATAACTCACATTTATAGTTTCTACTTTTTCAAAGTCTTTATCATAATATTCAAATACTCCCCGTGATCATCCTTACTCTTAGATTATATCATAATATCATCTATAAAGACTACCACAAATTTATCAAGGTAATCTCTAAAGACTCTATTCATTAAGTCCATGATTTTTTTGGAGCATTATGAGTCCTAAGGGCATAACTATGAACTCATAGTCTCCACACCTCATTCGAAAGGTATTCTTGGGAATATCTTCCTTCCTCACCTTTAATTGGTGATATCTCGACTGAAGGTCCACCTTATAGAAATACTTGGACCCACATAGTTTATTGAACAAGTCAATTATCTATGATATGTGATACTTGTTCTTTATCATGATTTCTTTAAGATCATGATAATTAATTCAGAGGTGCATCAATCCATCATTCTTCTTGATGAAAAGGACCGATTCACCCCATAGTAAAGCATTCGGGCATATAAAACCCATATCCATATTTTCTTGTAACTGATTCTTTAATACCTATAACTCAATGGTCTCTATCCTATAAGGAGTCTTTGATATGGGAATAGATCTAGGTATATGATCAATTAAGAATTCAACCTCTCAGTCTGGAGTAGGACCATAAAATTCTTCAGGGAACACATCAGTGTAGTCCCTCACAATGGGCATGTATTAGATCATGATACTCTCCTTTGTATCAATCATTTATGCTAGATATGCTTGCTCATAAAGCAATAATATCCACAATTGAGATGATGATTTTGAAGGAGATTCATCCTCCTCCTTACACTTGTACAGAATTATAGGATTCCTTGGGATGTGAAGAGTGATCTCCATTTCCCAACAGTTGATGTTGGATTTGTATAAAGATTGTCAATCCATGCCCAATATAGCATCAAACTCCACCAAAATAAGTAAGATGAGATTTACTGGGAGGTTTAGTCTAAAAACATTAACTAGAGATGAGTTATATACTTATATTGAACAATTTCCCCATTCTTTGTTCTCACAAATAACCCAAATTTCATATTTTGAGGTGGTGTTTTAATAGTTCTACTAAACTTTCAAGATATGAAAGAATGCGTAAAACTAGAATCAAATAGTATGTTCACTATTATTGAATGAATAACCAATGTACCTATCACCACATCATTATCGATCTCCACCTCATTAGTAGTGATAACATATTCCCTTCCTTGTTGTTGTGGAGGTTTTTGTTGTTTATTGCCTCCAAAAACCCTTGGCTTAGGGCATTGGCTCTCATAATGCCCATGTTCCTTATAGTTGAAAGACTACACTACAAGTTGAGTGTCAATACGAGCCTTCCTTTATTCATCCATAATAGTGGTATTCATTAAATCCCTTAAATAATAATTATCCTGATTCCCCTCTCTTCCACATTTGAAGCATATCCTGGTTCCCTTTAGACATTTCTCAAGATACTTCTTCCCACACTTTTGACATATGGGATGTTGAGTTTTCTTTCCTTCATGGGATTTATCTGTTTATCCACCCATATTAAACTACATTTTTTTCTTCTTATATCTAACCCCATGATACCATTGAGAGTCTTCAATCTCCATATCAACCTTTTAGGCACATTGGACATTCTCCTCATAGCTGTCAAAGTATCAAATCACCAGGGATTTTCATAGACTCAATTTTAATACCCTAAAGAAGTGATCCAACTTACTTTCAGTGTTCAAGACAAATACTAAGGTGTATCATACAATCCTTGTAAAGTTTTCCTCATACGCCTCGATAGATTCATCTTCCTTTTTCTTCAATCCGAGGAATTTTCTCTCCATATTAAGATGGAGAGTTTAGGGAAAATATTTATTGAAAAATATTTTCTTTAATACTTCCCATTCAATGGAATCAATTTACATTTTAGAATTTTTGTTTTTGATCAGTTTTCACCACTGATCAACTTTCCCATCAAAATTATAGACCACTAGTATGACTTTTTGGTTTCGGGTGCAACAGAAGCACGTGGTGGTGGGTGATATATTAAAATTTATTTTAATAATTGTTTCCTGAAACCAAGAGTGAGGATCTTGAACATCAAGTTTATAATTAATTTATTTAATATATGAAGAAATAAATACCTAGGATTAGAAACTTTCTTCATTGATGATTTTTGATCATTTGAAAAGGCCCTTCCAAATTGCATTCATTGTTCTTGTGAGGATCCAAGGGTAGATTTCCTCTAGTGGCGATACACACATGCTTCAATGGTCTCTAAGCAATGCCACTCATTCTCCGGGTGCTAGCATGATGAATCAAATGTCTTGCGTTGTTCGTTCTTGATTGATCATTCTTCAATATTTAAGAAATTCTTTCTTGGGTTTCTCTTTATTGAGAGGGATAGAGGAGGAGGAGTCTAGATAGAATTCATTGTGCATAAAAAATTCTCTATACCCAAACTTGGAATTGGTTTTGAATGAATTAAACGATAGACATAGCCATATATTTATATATCTAGGATTTTAGTTACAAAATTTAATTTCATAACAACCATTAAATATAATTATAACCATTAATGAAATCCTATTCCACATAATAATAATAATAGTATTATTATTTTTCAGTGCACCAACTTGTGCAAAATGGATAAATAATATTTACCAACTCGTACATAATTATTTTATCACCGAACATGGTCTTGGTCCATTAAAACTCCTCTTATATTTATTGAACACCTAAATAAATATTTTATTTTCTTAAATAAATATTTTATTCACAAACTAGTAAATAAATATTTATTAAATATTCAATAAAATAAATAAATATATTTTATTCACAATCCGGTGAATAAATATTTATTTAATTTATGCGATCAATATAACTTGAATAAACTTATTCCATAGTCTTGAGAATAATATTTATTCCATTAATTAAATTCAAATAGAATTTAATCGAGACCACTGGAAAAACTTAGTGTGTGACTCTCTAGGATTCTTTCTCATTGACATTAGGCGGGCTTGCCTAAAGTCCAAGATTGCTATCTAGCAATGGGTTAGGGCACCTAAGAGAAATAACTTAAAGTCACAAAAATGACAACTACATATGAATGCTCATTTTTTAATATAATAACTTTGTCATATAATATCATCAAGCAGGTTTCATGAAAGTTTCATCAACCTATATGCTTGATACATCATTATTTGACTATCTGAAATAAACTCATTGTTACACCATGGCAATAGAATTTAGGATGAAGATTCTATTTCAATCAAAGGTTTGAGATATCAAATTCCATAAATATGGAAGGTAAAATTCCTTTCTTGAATTATCTATTAATAACATGTCATTCATGATGCACCCAACATACCCTACTTCCTGCTAATATATGGCGTGATAGTTTTGGTCAGCAAATCTAAGTGCATGAGTCATGAAATGCATTAATGATAATATTAAAGTATAAGGACCATTACAAACACTCTCATATAGGAACATATGATGACACAAAAACATGTGTAATTCCTACTGGTGTGTCTGTTCTCATAATCTCCCATCTTGGAGATTACCAAGTGTGAACTTCACGAGAAGAAACCTCATCTGCTTACGAGTACTCACAACTGATGGTCTATATACTATATGTCCCATCATCATATGTTATCCAACTACATAAATATATTAAGAATATTTTCATAACACTTAAAGGTTATCATCATAGTGGGGAACTACTATGAACTTATTAATGCGAAAAATACTCCAGGGAATTATTACATTATGATTATGAAGAACAATGAAAAATATGTAATAAGATGTTTAATTTAATATTTAATGCATAAAATATTCATGTAATCAATGTAAAAATAGTTGGTTCTAGGACACCAACTCTAAAAAACTCCCACTTGGACTAGATCCAACTACTTATGACTTTTGGTCCTCTAGACCTCACATGATAATCATGTTTCTGTTGAGTCAAGGATTTAGTCAAGGGGTTTTCCATGTTGTCTTTTGTGGAAATAATGCTCACTGCAACTTCATCTATATGAGAAAAATATTTCAAAAGATGATACTTCCGAAGTATGTGCTTCATCTGATGATGTGACCTTGGATCTTTTGTGAGATCCACCATTGCAGTATTATCATAATAGAGTGTGATGAGATCTTTACTGCTAGGTACCACATCAAGATATTGGATGAAATTGCACATCCAAACTACTTCTTTAGCTTCCTCAGAAGCTATAATATACTCTAACTCTACTATATAATCTGCAATGACAACCTTCTTTGAGATCTTCCAGCTCACAACACCTCCATTTAAAGTGAATATGTATCCCATTTGTGACTTCATGTCATTTTGATCAGTCTGGAAACTAGCATCTGTATATACTCTAATGACTAGTTTCTCATCTCCTCCATAAACTGGGAACATATCCTTAGTATGCCTCAGATACTTAAGGATAGTCTTGACTTCCATCCAATGGAGGTCACCTAGATTAGATTTATATCTTCCTACAACACTTAATATGTAGGAAACATCTAGAATAGTAATAGAATAACATACACGACTAATCCAATCGTTGATGCTTATGGAATCCTTTCCATTATATTTCTTTATACATGGGTTTGAGGACACATTTTATTGGAAATATGAATGCCATGTGATATTGGAAACAATCCCCTTTTGGATTGTTCCATACTAAATCTCTTCAGTATCTTGTCAATGTATGTACTTTGACTTAGGCTGAGCAACCTCTTGGATCTATCATGATGGATCTTGATCCCAAGAATATATGCCGCCTCGCCCAAGTCTTTCATGGAAAATAATTTATTCATCAATTCCTTAATAGATTGTAAGACTAGTATTTCATTTACAATAAGTAATATGTCATTAACATATACTATTAATAAAATGAATGCACTCCCACTAAAATTTTTGTAGAAACAAGACTCACATTCATTCTTTATAGAACCAAATTCCATTATGGATTCATCAAAACAAATTTTCCATGACCTAGATGCTTTCTTTAACCCATAAGTGGATTTTTTAAACTTTCACTTCTTATTGTAATCCTTTGGAGTCAAAAACCCTTTAGGTTATGTCATGTAGACATCTTCCTGAAGGTTACCATTAAGGAAGGATGTTTTGACATCCATTTTCCAAATCTCATAGTCACGGTAAGCCATAATAGCAAGTAGAATTCTGATGGATTTCAGCATTGAAACTGGTGAAAAGGTTCTATCATAGTCAATACCTTGACACTATTTAAATAATTTTGCAACTAGTAATTACTTATAGGTACTAACTTGTCCTTACATGTCTTGTTTCTTCTTGAATACCCATTTTCAACCAACAGTATTTACATCCACTAGAGGATCTACCAAAATCCAGACTTGGTTTTGGTACATGGAATCCATTTCAAAATTCATGGATTCTTTCCACTTGGAAACATCTATGCTACTTACTGCTTCCTTTTAGGTTATAGGATCATTATTATCAACTAATAACGAGTCACCATACTTGGTAACTAGAAAACCATACCGTTATGGTTCTCTAACCTCTTTTGTACTCCTACATAGTTTTTATTTCTTTATAACAGTTTCTTATTCCACAGGGATTTGTGGAATATGATCCTATACCAACTCTTGTGTTCCTTGAGCCTTGACTTCATTGAAGTTTATCTCGCTCCCATTATCTCTTTTGGAGATGTGCTCCCTCTCAAGGAATATGTCTTGTCTTGCAATTATAACCCTTTTTTTCTAAGGGGTTTTATAGGAAATATCACCTTGTTTCCTTGGGGTATCCTATAAACATACACTTTGTGATTTGGGGTGCAAGTTTGTTACATGAAGATGCCTTAACAAGTACTCCACTTCCCCATACATGTAAATTCAATAACATGGCGTTTCTTACACTCCAAAATTTATATGGAATACCATTTACCGATTTATTTGGTACTTAGTTTAGTGTGTGTACCACTATTTGTAATGCATATACTCAAAAGGATAATGGAATACTTGCATTACTAATCATTGATCTTACCATGTCCAACAAGGTACAAAACCTCCTTTTACTTACACCATTCCATTGAGGTGTGTAAGGAGGAGTAAGTTGGGATATGATCCCAAAATCCCATAAGTAATCAATGAAGTATTTATTAAGATATTATATACCTCAGTCTGAGCGGAGTTTCTTAATCTTCTTACCAATATGGTTCTCAAATTCATTCTTGTATTCCTTGAATTTATCAAAATAATATGACTTATACCTCATTAAGTAAATATATCCATATCTACTAAAATCATCAGAAAAAGTTATAAACTATGAGTACCCACCCCTTGCTTCAATAGGAAATGGTCCACACACATTGGTATGAACTAATTCAATAATCTCTTTATCCCTTTCACCTTTCCCACTAAATGGGACTTTGATCATTTTGCCTTGTAAACCTACATGACATACACTAAGTGGTTTTATTTTAAAAGAATCTAAATATCCATCTTGATGTAATTTTTTCAAGTGTTTTTCATTTACATGACCTAGCTAGTAATTCCAAAGTTGGGTGTGGTATGATCCATGTGAAGTAACTTCGTTATCAATTTCCATTACTTGGTTCATGTAATCCAACACATAAAGACCGTTATGTAAATGTTCCTTACCATAATTTTTTTATATTTAAAAAAGAAGCAAAATTTATTTTCAAATTTTAAAATGAATCCATCTATATATAGTATAGATATAGAAATAATGTTTTTGGTAACTAAAGGAACATAATAAAAACTCTTTAAAACCAAATATCATTTTGGTTAGCAATGTGAGCTGGTAGTCCTCAATACCTACAACAACAAGTTCATATCTATTATATACTCGTAGATCTACCTCCCCTCAGTCAATTTTTCTAAATTTACTTGGTTCCTGTATTTGAATACATATGTGAGCACCACAAGCTGTATATAATACCCATTTTTTATAAATAAATAAATTTCAATTGATAAAAAACACACATGAATCTTCCCATTGCTTATTTAGTTGGGTGTAGTTTTTCTTCCAGTGGGACTTCATGCCACATGTAAAATAGACAACATCCTCTTCCCTTGCTTCCCCTTTGATCTTCTTATTCTTGGAATGATATGAAGAAGCTTTGGTCTTAAATCTCTTTTCTTTCCCTTTCCATTTGTTCACCATAAGGATAGAATTATTTTTGTGCTTCATATATTTATCTACTTGGTGAAGGAGGATAAGAATATCTGGCAGAGACTTATCAATGTTGTTCATATTAAAATTCCCAACAAAACTAGAGAAGCTCTGAGGGAGTGATTCCAGAATGAGATCAGTGCCAAATTATTCGAGGAGTTTAAACCCTAGAACCTTTAGGTGCTCAATGTATCCAGTGATCTTGACTACATGAGGCCCAACTTGGGAACCCTCTCCAAGATTACTTTGAAAGAGCGATTTGGAAATATCAAACTGTTCTTGTCTAGATCTCTCCAGGTAAAGACCACAGAGGTGCTCAAGCATGCTATATGCATCCATGTTTTCATGATACTTCATGAGTTTACTATACATGGATAAAATCATCAAACATTGAACATATACAACATCTTTAATATGTTTTTCATAGACTAGTAACTCTTTATCACTCGCCTCTTCAGTAGGTGGATTAAGCATTGAGGATTCTAACATTTAATATTTTCATTCATGGTGTAGAACAACCCGAAGGAATCTAAACTACTCGTGGAAGTTACTGCTAATGAGGAGATTATATTTATACAAAATTGATCATAGGGTTAGTGAGATTTTCATTTTATTATACAATTAAAAGATAAGAATATTAGTAATTTTCCTGATTATTGATTTTGTGAGAAATAATTTAATTGATTTTATTAAATCTCTCAATATTTTATCAAGTCCCAATAGCCCTCACCATTGAACTTGTAATGTTTATTTTTAGAAAATTCTAGTGTAAAGGATCCATATTCCCATTCACATAACCCCAATAAGGGTTGGTCAAGCTATTTTGAAGGTATTTAGGTAGGCAAGTCTTTTCCAACTGTGGGCTTGAAGATCCTTGATCCATTGAGTAGATTTCCCAATCCAGAAATACTAACTTGTATTTTCTTGAAACTTGGCTCTAAATTACACCAAGTATATCAAGGGATACCCCTCTTGATGTAAAATGGTCAATTCAACCCGAAACTTTCATAAGAACCCCCTTATAAAAGTAAGTGTCCCAACAAGGGTTAGTCAAACAAATAGTTCTATTGAGTTTTGTTACTAATCAAGTAAAAGAAGGCTTAGTATGACTTGATATTAGATTGAGGGATTTTATTTTATTATTTATAAATTTTTATCTTGTTTTATCCTTTATATGTCTTGTTAATATTTAATTGGGTGTTTACTTAATTAATTAACCATGTTTGGATAAAACATTTATGTATAATCAATTTTATTTAAATTTTGTCTTTTCATATTAATTCATTCATTTATATGATCATGGTCATGCATCAATAAATATAATTTTAATGCATTAGATAGAAAATAAATAAATAATTAAATGACCTGATCATGTGCTTATATAATGGCTGATTAAATGAGCATACATTAAATCAACCTATGACCTAGGTTAAATAACTTCTTATGTCAGACTTGGCATGAGCTACAACATTCCATGTTTCCACTTATGTATCACCGAGTTGGCGTCATTATGGTTCAATCTTGAACCGTCCCCACTGTAATGACCTGATCTTTTATGAATAAAATTCCATTTCTTTTAATGAATTATAAATATAGAAAACACATGAACTCTTTTTATTTTTATTTTTATTCTTGAGTTTAAATGACTGTTAAGTATCTTTACCATTGATAATATAGTTGTTGAATAGTGATCACATGACTGATATAAATATAATATTTTTTTTAAAAATCCTTTCAACACAGATAAAGGAGAGGATGGCCTCATCCAGTAGACTTGGGCCATACGAAACTCATTTTTTGGAGCTCAAAAAGGAGGTAGAATCACTAGGCTTCTCTCTTGACCAATCCCAAGCTGAGCTTCAACACATTGATCTTGAATGAAATCACCTATGAGATAAGTTCAAGTTAATAGAGATTACCACCCGTGGGATGTTATCTGAGCCGCCCCAAGACTCTACCACCATCGCACACATTACCCTTAGGTCTTATGTGGGTGTTATAAGAAGTTATGTAATAAGGTATTAGTTACTTATTGTGTAATCCCTTTTTATAAACAAAAGTCTTATTCCATCAATTACTTTATGAGAATAGTCTTTCTTAAAAAAATGATGAATTTGATAAATTGATTCTCTAGGTAAAAATTGTACTTTTGAGTAATATATACATTATTATAAAAAACTAAGGTTTTCATTAATAATATTATAAAAAAAATAATTATAAATTATGATTATATCAGTTCCTTATCTGTAAATGATTAGGTAATCAGTTTGATAAGAGTTATATTTTTTTTATACGATAAAACAGAAAGTGTATTTTTAAAGAATTAATTTTAAGTAATTAATGAATTTTTTGAAATAAATAATATTTTAATAAAATATTATTATAAAATTAATTTTATTAATAATAAATTATTATATAACTTTTATGAAGTCAAATGTAATTTTTATCAAGGTTTGAAAACTATTTTTATTAAAACTCGTGAATTTTCAATAAATGTTAGTTTTCATTTTAAAAGTAAAAATTAAAATATTTAGAATTTTTTTCAGATAAAATGAATATTATTTTTGGAATCAGGATTTCAAAATTATCCAATAGGAAATTTTTCATAATTTTCTGAGATAGTCGAATTTTTGGGTAAAAATTAAATATCATATAAATAAAATATGTGTTTTATGACATCATAATGACTCAAAAATGATGTAATAAATACTATAATTTGTATTCTAGGCCCAATATATATTTTAAAATTAAAATAATGTGATTTTATATTTGTTTTACTTATTTTATAAAGCCTTAGTGAATCCTCCAAAATGTATAATATACTTTATGATTTTAAATTCATTTCTTTAATAATGTGACTCACCTCCACATAAGCAAGACTAATATTTTAATATTTTAGGCCATTGTAATTATAAAATAATATTTTCCACTCCACTTTGGAAAAAACCATGGGTAAAAACCATGGTAAGGTTTTTGGTTTTGAATATTTAATTATATAGATTCCAAAACCTAAGTTTGTGAAATATTAAAGAATTCCCCTCTCATTTCCTATATAAACCCAAACAATATCCCACTTCTATTCACTAAAATTCCTTTTATCATGTCCCTACTCTACCCTCCCCTCTCTATAATCCTACCAAGTCACCCCAAGCTCTCAATAATCCCCTCTCCAAGATTTTGAAGTCACACACTCAAGTAAGGGATTCCTTCCTTTCTCATTTTTATCCAAGTTTCTTTATGTTTTATACCCTTTTATTCTCAATTAAAAATTTTGGGGTATGATTTATCACCTACTAGATAATTCACTCCTTATTTTTTAATGATGATATACCACTTTATCTCTCATTAATTCCTTCCATGTACACCCGTTACCATGCAAAAATTCCGTAAGAGATTTCTCTCTTTTTATTTCCATTCAAATATTTCTCCCATATTATACATATAAATTCCATTTCATATGTTTGGATATTATGTTCCATGATAAAATTATTTTCTATTTCATGTATAAATTATGAGATACCCCTTTCTCTCTCATCAACCCAACTTATGAATTTCTATATGACGATGTTATGCTGTTGAAATTGCGCTGCGATTTTCCAAGACAAAATCATCATGTAGTGAATACCATAATCATTTATCTATCAAGGGTATTAAAATTTATGAATATATATATATATATATATATATATATAATGGTACTTAAATTTATTTATTCCACATTCCTTAATTGTGTAATAACTTATGATGTTGAATTATTCCATGTTATATGATCCATGTGGCACACTTATGCATGAAATGAAATGCTTATAAAGGGTGTGCCCTGATAGCGCTCCAATGCATTGGGTAATGTTTAGTATCATGATACTACATGTTCAATGAGGGTTTAATCACGATAATTCATGTGTAATTAGGGTTTAATCATGCTAATCCACGTGCAATGAGCCTTAGCTCATGCTAATATCATGTTGTTTGTTGTTGCCACATTTCCATGTTATGATAATCATGCTATATAATGCATTTATGTTAATGTTTCTATTATTCTACATTGATATGTCTATTTCCTAACATGTATTTTATTATTCATGTTATGACTCATTTACTCCCCTACTAGGTTTTATTGCTCACCATTTTTTTATTCATGTCCTCAAGTTATCCCATGCAATGCTAAGTACGAAGGAATGTTGTGGTCATGTAAAAGAAGTTTTCAATAAAGATATTGTATTTTATGTCTTAAGTTGTCATTTAATGTTCCTAATCCCCAAATACACTATACCTCTCAATATTATGGGTTTTATTAAGTGAATTTTTATGTAATAAATCATGTTTATGTGTGTAATAAAGAATAGAGTTGTTATAGTTGGTATCAAAGGTCATGTTTAGTTATTTTTGAGATTAGGGTTATAAAAATCTAGTGAAATGATTTGGGATATGGTTGAGTATAAGAAACTAATCCCTAATTTTTTGTGATTATATAATAAGTGCTTTATCAAGAAAATACATCCCTATCTGGATACGAACAAGTAGAGGTGGCTCTGGCATAGATGTATCTAGGGGTAAAACCCAAAAACATTGCTTTGAGCTAGGTTCGAATGGGAACTAGTGCACAACAATGGGCCTTGATGAACTCTTGGTTCGACACTCCCGAGGGATATGGTTTGGTAAATTTATAATCTTAGTATGAACTATTATTAATCTAATAAAAAAATGTCCCTAAGAATATATGTTAGGAAGTAGATCATGTATAACTTAGATTGAAGCCTATAAACTCATAAGTTAAGGAAATTAATTCAATTTATAAGTTATCCCTTTTTTTCATTGGATTCCCCTTATGTGTTTAATAGTTTAAAATACTTACCCCTAATTTTACTTTTATTCTATCCAATGGAAGCTAATATGAGGACTCATGATAAAAACCGATGTGAATATCAATGTGATGACTATTCTAATGAGATGCCCAATCTGATGGGAGAGGGAATCAAAAACTTTGTCATGATAATCTCTCAGTTAACTCAAGTTTTGAATAGAAACATGGGTCAATAGGAACATCAAACCCCTCTAAGAAATAACAAGTTACAATCAAGAACTTCATGAGACAAAGAACTCCTACTTTCAATGGATCATCTGATCCCTCAATCACCGAACAATAGATCAACTCCATTGAGAAGATCTTCTCCATCCTTTAATGTTTAGAACAATAGAAGGTTCTTTTGGATGCTTTTCATATAGAGGGTGAAGCTTATCAATGGTGGACATTGATAAAAAATATGAATCCCGAGGAAGAGATTGAGGCATTGGAATGGAAGGATTTTCAGAAAATGTTTTTTGATAAATATTTTCCTCACACCCTCCAACTTAAGATATAAAGGGACTTCCTTGACCTCAAGAAAAAAGATGATGAATCCATCAGAGCGTATAAGGAAAACTTCACAAGGATTGCATGATATAACTCCAGATTTTTTGTTACCCCTAAATTCAAGGTTGACCGCTTCTTTGGTGGGTTAAAACCTAGCCTACAGAAATCCTTAGTGACCTGTGATTTTGATAGATATGAGGAAATTTTCTGATGTGCCCTCAAAGTCAAAATGGAGATTTGAGAATCTCAGAGGTATCATGGGGATAATAATCAGAAAGTGGACTTTAATTCTGGAAGTATAATGGATAAATCCAATGGTGCTAATAAATTCTGGCACCCCACTTGCCAAAGGTGCGGAAAGAAGCACCCTAGAAATTTTCTTAAGGGGACGATGAAATGTTTTTGGTGTAGAAGAGAAGGAAACCTTTCCATTAATTGTTGATAAGAAAAACCTACTACTACGACAGAGGAGAGGAATGCTCTGTTCAACCCTCAACACATTATTCATTTTTACAACTGCAAAGAACCAGAGCACTTTTCAAACCAGTTCCCTAAGACAAGGGTTTTTGGAGGCAACCAACAACCTCCTAGAAAAAAAGGGTGAGATTTTTCCATCACTACCACTAAAGCGAATCCCAAAAATGAAGTGGTGATAGGCATGCTAGTTATTCATTCAATAATAGCAAACATACTTTTTGATTTTGGTTCTATGTATTATTTTATATCACAAAATTTTAGTAGAAAAATATAAACAACACCACAAATCATGGAAGTAGAGATGTTAGTGAGAATGGAAAATGGGGAAATTATTGCATCCCATGAACATAACTCATCCCTTGTCACAATTTATGGATTTAACTTCCCATAGAACCTTTTCATACTCCCTCTAGTGTAATTTGATGAAATTATTATCATGGATTGGATTTCCCTATATAGATCCAACATAAATTGCCGTGAGAGAGAAATCACTCTCCATATGGTGAATCGACCCTCAATTCTATACAAGTGAAAGGAGGTGGCTGAATATTCTTTGGCACCATCATCTCAAGAATGGATATTACTGACCTATGATAACACGTATCTTGCTTAGATGATTGATTCTAAGGAAGGAACCATCCTCAAAGACATGCATATTGTGAGGGAATTCACTAAATTGTTTCCCGAGAAATTTCTTGGTATTCCTCCTAGAAGAGTTTTTGAGTTATCAATTGATCTTATACATAGGGAATTTACAATATCCAAGACTCCATATAGAATGGATTTTGTGGAGATAGAGGAGCTAAAGAAACAAATACAAAAGAATCTGGATAAAGGGTTTATACACCCAAGTGCTTCACCATGGGGTGCACCGATCCTCTTCGTTAAGAAGAATTATGGGTCAATGTGCCATTGCATTGATTATAATGAGCTCAAAAAAATGATGATAAAGAAAAACTATCCTCTACCACAAATTGAATTTTTTTTGACCATCTATGTGGATCACAATAATTCTCTAAGGTGGATCTGTGGTCGGGATATTACCAAGTAAGGGTGAAGAGGGAGGATATACCCAAGACTGCTTTTTGTACAAGGTACATGCACTATGAATTCATAGTAATGCCTTTAGGACTCACTAATTATCTAGAAATATTCATGGACTTGATGAATGGAGTCTTTAGATATTACCTTGATAAATTTTTGGTAGTATTTATAGAAGATATTCTAATATAATCCAAAACTAAGGAGAAACATGAAGAGCATCTAAGAACTACACTAGAGACCTTGAGAAAGGATAATCTCTATGAAAAGTATAGAAAGTGTGAGTTATAGTTTAAGTAAGTCTCATTATTGAGTCATATCATCACAATTAATGGGATATCTATGGATCCCTCCAAGATAAATGCAATTCAGGGATGGCTGAGGCCAACAACTGTGGTGGATATCTGTAGCTTCCTTGGGTTAGATAGATATTATTACTGATTTGTGAGAAATTTCTCATGATTCTCAAACCCTCTTACCAAGCTAACTCATAAGGGAGTCAATTTTGTTTGTAATGATGAATGTTAAGAGATCTTCAAGGAATTAAAAATTAGGCTTATCATTGCGCCTGTGCTCACACTACCCACAAGTGGCGAACTTTTTGTGGTATTCAGTGATACTTTAAAGAAGGGATTGGGTTGTGTGTTGATGAAAAATGACAAAATCATTGCCTATGATTCAAGGAAATTGAAAGTTCATGAGCATAACTATCCAACACATGATATGGAGTTGGCTGTAATAATATTCTCTTTGAAAATTTAGTGACATTACCTATTTGGAGAGAAGTGTGAAATATATACGGATCACAAAAGCATCAAGTATATATTCACACAGAAAGAGTTGAATATGCACTAATGAATATGGTTAGAGCTGATCAAAGACTATGACTGCTCAATCCATTACCACCCTAGGAAAGAGAACAAGGTGTCAAATGCTCTAAGTAGAAAGGACCTAATTATTCTATCATTGATGAAAATTGAAAAGGATAAAATCTTTTTAGATTTGATGAAGATGGACATGGGAATCATAAATAAGAGATCACCATAAATCCTTTCACAAATTATTGCTTAACTGTATCTTTTTGAAAGGTTAAAGGATGATCAAAATGATGATGTGGGAATTCAAAAGAAAGTGGAAACTATCATAAAAAGTAAATCCTTGGATTTCAATGATAATTAAGAAGGAATTGTGAGATTTGGGTCAAGACTATGTGTTCCATAAAATCTGGAGTTAAAGAAATAACTTTTGGATGATGCACATAGTTCAAATTTCTCAATTCACCCAAGAAATAAAAAGATGTATCGAGATATCTAAGAGAATTATTGGTGGGATAACATGAATAAGGAGATCGCTGAGTATACATCAAAGTGCCTGGTATGTCAGAAAGTGAATGTTGAGAGAAAAAAGTCCAAGGAGATGATGCAACCATTATCTATACCAACATGGAATTGGGAGAACATCACCATGGAATTTGTCCCCAGACTTCTAAATACATCCAAAGGAAGAAATGCTATCTAGGTTGTTGTGGATAATCTTACAAAGACTGTACACTTCATTGTAATTTGATAGGATTTCTCATTGGATCAACTGGTACAAATATACATCAGAAAAGTGGTAAGACTGCATGGAGTACCACTATCGATTGTATCCGATCGAGATCAAAGATTCACCTCTAAGTTTTGGAAGAGTCTCCATCATGCTATGAATACTGAGCTAAACTTCAGTATGTCTTATCATCCTCAAACTGATGTACAATCTGAGCGAATTATCTAAACACTTTAGGAAATGTTGAGAGCATGATCAATAGACTTAAAAGTAGGATGAGATCAACATATTCCTCTAGTTTATTTCTCTTACAACAAAAATTTCCAATCAAGCATCCAAATGGATCCTTATGAAGCCCTTTATGGAAAGAGGTGAAGAACACCAACATTTTGGGATGAATTTGTGGAGCAAAAACTTCTAGTTCTAAAAATGGTTGAAGAAATGGTGGAGAAGGTTAAGACCATCCAACAGCACATTAAAGCTACTCAGAGTCGACAAAAGAGCTATGCTGACAATCATCAATGAGACCTAGAGTTTGATGTTGGAGACATGGTATTCCTTTATATATCACAATGTAATAGAGTTATGAGATTTGGGAAGAAGGGAAATCTTAGTCCAAGGTACATCGGCCCTTTTGAGATCATTGATTGCATCAGAGTAGTGGCCTATTGACTAACACTCCCACCAAACATGCCTCAAGTACATGATGTATTCCATGTATCACTCTTGATCAAGTAAATACCTGACCCATATCATGTACTCAATCCAGAAGTAGTACCATTTGAGAATGACCTCTCCTATGAAGAGAAGCTAGTGAATATCTTAGATTGTAGAGAAAAATTTCTACAAAATAAGACGATGCCCCTCATCAAGGTGTTGTGAAAAAACCAAAAGTTTAAAGAAGCAACATAAGAACCTTAGGAAGTGATGAGATAGAGTTAACCTCATATATTTTATCATGGGAAAATAAAATTTCGAGGGAGAAATTTCTTAAGGGGGGAATGTTGTAATGACCTAATCTTTTTATGAATAAAATCCCTTTCTTTTAATGACTTATAGATATAGAAAACACATGCACTTTTTTTTAGTTTAAATGACCATTAAGTGTATTTACCATTGATAATATATCCATTTAACAATGATCACATGAATGATATAAATATAATATTTCTTTTTAAAAAATCATTTCGATACTAACAATGGAGAGGATGAACTCATCTAGTAGACTCGGGCCATACGAAGCTCATTTATTGGAGCTTATAAAGGAGGTAGCATCACCGATCTTCACTCTTGACCAAACCCAAGCCGAGCTTCAACATGTTAAGTTTGAATGGAATTTCCTATGGGAGAAGTTCAAGTTAATAGAGATTACCACCCAAGAGATGTTATCCGAGCCACCCCAAGAGTCTGTCACCATCGCGCACCTTACCCTTAAGTCTTATATGGGTGTTGATAGAGAAAATTTATGTGCATATTTTCAATCAAATAATGAGTATTTTTACTGTTTTTCAATGATAAATCCCATGTATTTACATGTTTTATTAAAATAATGGGTAATTTGAATTTTATAATGAAAATGAGAAAAATTGAGAAAAGTGCATAATTTTGGATTTTGGACAGATTTTTACCACAAGGGTATTTTTTTCATTTCTTAAAAAATACAATTCCAAATTTAGTGATTATTTTTTTGTTAGAATAATGATTTTATTTTCTCCAATTTTCTCTTCAGGACCTAGAGCTGATTTGAACATCTAATGGCTCTAAAATTCATTGAAGTTGGAAACTTTTCCGGGCAGATGGCGTGGACCCCACCACCATAACGAAACCAAAACTCGGCCTTCACACATAAAATTGAGGTACTTACACCTGGGATAGCACTAGGAAAAATAGGGATGACTCTAAAAAAAATTTGGGGGAGTTTTGAAGTCATTAATTCTGCCATTTAATGTTATACTTTTGGAGGAACCTTTTTGGAAGCTTCATCCAGAAAAAAAAATTGAAAATGAAAAATTAATAACACATTTATCCAATTTCCAAATGCATTGAAATTTTGAGAGTGAACGGAAAAAAAATTTATGAACAACTTTTATAAAGGGGTCCATGTGTTAATCGACCATTTAATGGGATAACAACATGAAAAATTTAGGAGGACAAAATTCTTTCTATAAAAGGAGGCCCTCACCTCCTTCCCAAATCATTAGCTCAACACCCACATCCAAGGAGGGATCAAACTGGGGCACAATCCACTGATGATACTCTATTACCCCTCATTTATTCTTTTATTTTTATTTTCATTTTATTTTTCTTTTAGTTTCATTTTAAATTGCAATTTATTTTTTAGTTTTATTAATCCATGCATTTGTGTTTCTATATCCGCTTTTCTTCATTTCTTTCCATCTCTCTCTATCTCATATTCCACCCAATCCACCAATTAATCTCATACTCTCGAAAATGAGAGGCTAACCCTGAGTCTTGGATTGGGGGGAGGTCAAGATATTTATGAGTTTTCTTTAAACTTTGTTTTATTGTTTGTGGTACATTTGAGTATCATACATTGGTGAGGTGAATGTCCCCGATTGGGTGACGACCCCCAATGAAATGAAACTCAAACTATTTATATTCTAGAAAATAATAGTGATTCAAACATGAAATTTAATGTTTGTATTATCAAACTAAAATAAAACACATAAAGTAAAATAATGATTGAATCCAAGACTGAACCCAAAAACCAAGTACTTTCTTCATAACTTCATTATATTTAGACTTTCATCTTAGTATAAATTTAGTACTATTATTTTACATGTCATTGTTTTAAATAATAAAAAAAAAACAAAAATATTGTCATTGTTTTCATTAGATAATAAAAACAACAAAAAGAGATAGTTTAGGTGATATAGAATAAAGTAAGTGAACACACTGAAAGGCTCCTCAAGAGAGATGACCTTGGTCAGCCACTATGCTACACTAGGAAAAATTATTATTGTTTTTTCCACGCCCCATGGCAGGCATGCATCAAAACTGGCACCATTACCGAGGATACAATCAATCATTCATTAAAATTTTCTATTTTCACATCTTAGATAGATTTTATTTCTTTTTATAAAATTAAAAAAAACAAAAAAAATTCTTTCCATGATGAATTTTAATGATTACTATTCTACATGGACTAAAAATTACCCACAGGTGCAAAAAAAACAAGAAGAAGATGAAGATTTTAGAAGATATCAGGAGAAAGAACTTAGAGAAAGCATTGAACAACTGATGAGAAAAGTTGAAAGAGCATTTGACTATGTTCGTGCATTAATGGAGAAACCCAACCCTGAGCAGGGTCAAGAACCTGGGGTGGAAAATGAGTAAGACTTGCATGCTGAGCTACAAGTGGGAGATCAAAAAAGATTGGATGAATTATTAATTAAATATGAGGAACTTCCTGATCTCCCCATACAATACAAAGAATAAGATCCAACACCACGAAAGGAAGAAACCACCAAAGTGGTGTAATTTGAAGTTAAGATGGAGGAGCTTGACTACCTACCTCCATCCTCAAAGAGTTTACTCCAAGGGGAACTTACCACTGGGATAGAGATTGAAGTTGAACCGACTAGGGATTTAAACCATTATTTTACTCTATATCTTTTAATTTTATTGAATCTGAATTCTAAATCACTCCTTGTGGTTTTTATTATACAGAATCAGACAATCTAAGCTATGCCTTGGAGGACGAAGAAGAACCTGGATGTGAACCTATTGAGGAACATATAGAGCTCCCTGGACATGTTTAATATTTATTAAAGGAAGCTCATGAAGATATTCTAGTGGATTTCCCTAAAGAGACCATGAAAAAATCTACTTAATTTGATGGGGAATAATTTGATCTTGATACTTCATGTTTTAATTTTATTCAAATAGAATTATACTATGACTTTACTATTGACTATTCTTTTGATGCATCATACTTTGAGGAACCACTAGACAAAGAATAAGAGGTTTCAAAAGTAGAAACCAAGATGGAAGATGATTGATACTTCACACTACCCCCACCATTCAAGCTATACCTCATTGTGAAGGCGGAGGGTATGGTGTGCTCTATCCATGGATAATTCCTCAAGAACAAGGATAAAGCACAAGCTAGGAAAAGCCACATGTGGTGGTTCAAATCAAAGAATCTTCATCCACCATCTGACTATGGATAACACTTGGTACTACCCTCTGGAGTTAGTAAAAATTTAGGGCCCACTTGGGGGATCGTACCAAGATTTATATTTACTTGATTTTTAGGAAATTAGATGTCAATTTATTTTATTAGATGTAGTGAAACATGCATCCCACTCCCTCTATATTTTGGAGATTTAACGACATGATCCTTAAGATTAATTGATTTTTTTTCTTTTATAGGTTCATAATGGTAGAAGGCAGCCCCAGACAGTGAAGGGGAAGGACTAAGTTTCATGAAAAAAGGGAGTTCACTTTTAGTGTTTTATCTTTTAAACTCTCTACATTTTTTCCACAACATGTTTTGAGCTTTAATGATAAAATTTCATGCCCACACTTAAATTCATGTTTTACTCGACTTATCTAGGAGACATGAGTTTCTTAGGAACCCAATGATTCCATGTTTTAGATTTCAATGTTTATATGATTAAATGATTGAAATGGAAAATTTAAAATTTAAATATTAAGCATAGATATTGAAATGATGACTCATGATTTGAAGGGATTAACTGATTCATGTAAATGAAATTTCCCTACCATCTTTCATGATTTGAATTTTAAAAGGTCATGTGAATTGATTTGTTATTATTAGTCATTCCATGAGTGATTGTCCAATGTTATATTTACCATTATTGAGAGGATTTCTAGACCAAGTACTTCCTATTTATTCTTGAGCATATTTCTTGAGTGATATTGGGACATGTAACCGACCATAACTTGTATTGAAACTTTTCAAAGGTATGACTGTTCAAAAACACATTTAAAACGATTGAGGCATCCTTTGAAAATATAATTTTCCTTAAAATACCACCTTTATATCAATCCTTATTTTAGCCTATAGAGACCATGAATGACCTTTATAGGGATGATCCATGTTTAAATCCATTTTTATCCATTCCTACCCTACTCTTGGTATTTACATGATATTTTAAAGTTGAAGTGTGGGGGTAAAGGGAATCATGGTGGACGAGATGATACACATTGTAAGGAAGAAGTGTGGGGGTTTTATTGTGGGAATTGTAAAAAGTTGTGAAATCATTCATTATACTATATTTTTTCCCCTATTGAATTGAAAAATGAAATAAAAAATGACAAAAAGATCAAAAAAAAAAGAAAAAAAGAAAAATGGGTTGTGATTTGGGAGAACCAAAAATCACCATTTTCCAGACTAACTATCCTATAATCGTATGCGGTTAGGTGATGGATTTGAGGTTTTATATTATCATAACTTTTGAAAAAGGAAAAAAAAGTACTGAAAAAAAATCAAGAGGGTGCACAAATCATTCATTATGCTTACTTGATCATAACATTTTCTTTGAGTTTTGGGAAGTGAGTTTTTCTACTTTGAAGGAGAGAATTTCATTACAATTTTAATTTTGATACCATGCATTGTACTTAATAGATTAGCGTCCTCCTTGAGACTTAATTTTTAAAGCATAAAATTCTACCAACCTTAAGACTTAGAGTCATTTGAACCATTATTGAAAGTCCTCATGATTTTATGTGTCTTTTGTCTTTACAAAGTGGAGAAAGTAGTTCATTTACAAGCCTATGTATAAGGAGCATGTTCTCATGATATGAGCACAAATATACTTGAATTTTATCATGAGTGATGAGAGAAAGGAATCAAAAGTGAGTTAAATCATGACTTGTCACATTTAATAATAATGAATCAAAGAGCTTGAATGAATGAAAGGACAAGTTCCATCAATTTTCAAAGGGGAAAAGTAAAATATGTGAATTATTTGTTTCTTTGAAAAATGGGAAATTAAATTGATATTTTATGTAGATTTTTGAAAGTTTTATTTCACATTGAAAATTTCTTGATTTTATTTCATTGAAATTTTAATATTGGTAACATTGGTGTCCTCAGATTTCTATGTTGGAATTTTATGCTTGAGGACAAGCATGGTTTAAGTGTGGGGGTATTTGAAAGAGAAAATTTATGTGCATATTTTCAATAAAATATCGAGTATTTTTTACTTTTTTTCAATGATAAACCACATGTATTTACATGTTTTATTAAAATAATGGGTAATTTGAATTTTATAATGAAAATGAGCAAAAATGAGAAAAGTGCATAATTCTGGATTTTGGACAGATTTTTACCACAAGGGTAATTTTTTCATTTAGTAAAAAATATAATTATAAATTTAGTGATTCGTTTTTTTAGAATCCTAATTTTATTTCCTCCAACTTTCTCTGTAGGACCTAGAGCTGATTCGAACATCTATTGGCTCTAACAATTCATTGAAGTTGGAAACTTTTCCGGGTGGACAACATGGACCCCACCATCGTAACGGAACCACAACTCGGCCTTCACACATAAAATTGAGGTTATAACACTTGTGATAGCATGAGGAAACATAGGTCCAACTCTAAAAAAAATTTAGGGAGTTTTGGAGTCATTAAGGCTGCCATTGAACGTTATACTTTTGGAGGAACCTTCCTGGAAGCCTCATCCAAAAAAATAAAACGCCAATGAAAAATTCATAATGCATTCATATGGGGTCCAAATACACTTAAATTTTGAGAGTGAATGGAAAAAGAATTTATGAAAAACTTTTTATGAAAGGGTCCACACATGAATTGACCATTTAATAGGAAAAAACGCGAAAAATTTAGGAGGACAAAATTATACCTATAAAAGGAGGCCCTCACCTCATTCCCAAATCATCAGCTCGACACCCACAGCCAAGGAGGGATCAAATCGAGGAATAGGCCATTGTTGATCCTCTATTACCCCCTCATTTCTTCTTTTATTTTTATTTTCATCTTAGTTTCTTTTAGTTTCATTTTAAATTGTAATTTATTTTTTAGTTTTATTAATCCATGCATTTGTGTTTCTCCATCCACTTTTCTTCATTTCTTTTCATCTCTCTCTATCTCCTCTTACACCCACTCCACAAAGTAATCTCATACTATCAGAAATGAGAGGATAACCCTGAGTCTTGGATTAGGGGGAGGTCAAGATATTCATGATTTTTTAAAGTTTGTTTTATTGTTTTTGGTAGATTTGAGTATCATGCATTGGTGAGACGAATGTCCCCGATTGGGTGACGACCCCCAATGACATGAAACTCAAACTATTTCTATTCTGGAAAATAATAGTGATTCAAACATGATATTTCATGTTTGGATTATCATGCTAAAATCAAACACATAAAGGAAAATAACGATTGAATCCAAGACTGAACCCCAAAACCAAGTGCTTTCTTCTTAACTTCATTCTGTTCAGACTTGCATCTTAGTATAAATTTAGAATTATTACTTTACATTTCATTATTTTAAATAATAAAAAAAAACACAAAAATATTGTCATTGTTTTCATTATATAATAAAACCAAAAAAAAGAGATAGTTTAGGTGATATATAATAAAGTAAGTGAACGCACTGAAAGGATCCTCAAGAAAGATGACCTTGGTCAGCCACTGTGTTGCACTAGGAAAAACTATTATTGTTTTTATCCATGTCCCGCGATAGGCATGCACCCAGTGTTATAATGGGTTATATAATAAGGTATTAGTTACTTATTTTGTAATCCCTTTTTTATAAATAAAAGTCTTATTCCATAAATTCCTTTATGAGAATAGTCTCTCTTAAAAAAATGATGAATTTGATAAATTGATTATCCAGGTAAAAATGGAACTTTTGAGAAATATATACATCATTATATTAAAATAAGGTTTTTATTAATAATATTATAAAAAAATTCTTATAAATGATGATTATATCAGTTCCTTATCTGTAAATGATTAGGTAATCAGTTTGATAATAGTTATATTTTTTATATATAATAAAAAAAAGTGTATTTTTAAAGAATTTATTTTAAGGAATTAATGAATTTTTTGAAATAAATAATATTTTAATAAAATATTATTATCAAATTACTTTTATTAATAATAAATGAGTATATAACTTTTATGAATTCAAATGTAATTTTTATCAAGGTTTGAAAACTATTTTTGTCAAAACCCATGAATTTCCAATAAATGTTGGTTTTCATTTTAAAAGTGAAAATTAACATATTTATAAAATTATTTAGATAAAATGAATATTATTTTTGTAATTAGGATGTCGAAATTATCCAATGGTGAATTTTTCACAATTTTCTGAGATAATCAAATTTTTGTGTAAAAATGAAATACCGTATAAATAAAATATATGTTTTATGACATCATAATGACCCCAAAATGATGTAATAAATACTATTATGGGTATTATAGTCCCAATATATGTTTTCAAATTAAAATAATGTGATTTTATATTTGTTTTACTTATTTTATAAATGCTTAGAGAATACTCTAAAATGTATAATATACTTTATGATTTTAAATTCATTTCTTTAATAATGTGACTCACCTCCACATAAGCAAGGATAATATTTTAATATGTTCATCCATTGGAATTATAAAATAATTTTTTCCATTCCACTTTTTCAAAAACTATGGGCAAAAACCATTGGAATTTTTGTGGTTTTGAATATTTAATTATATAGATTCCAAAACCTATGTTTGTGAAATACTAAAAAATTCACTTCTCATTTCCTATATAAACTCACACAATATCCCACTTATATTTACTAAAAATCCTTGGATAACGTCCCTAATATTACCTAACCTCTCTATAATCCTCCTAAGGCATCCAAGCTCTCATGAATCCCCTCTTTAAGCCTTTTGAAGTCACACACTCAAGTAAGGGATTCCTTCCTTTCTCATTTTTATCCAAGTTTATTCATGTTGTTATACCCTTTTTTCAATTAAAAATATTGGGGTATTATTTAAAACCTTTCCCATACTTCCCTAATTATGTTGTAATTAGGAGATACCACTTTCTCTCTCATTAATGCCTTCCATGTACACCCGTTACCATGTCGAAATTCTGTAAGGGATTTCTCTCTTCTTATTTCCATTCAAGTATTTCTCCCATATTATGCATCTAAATTCCATTTAATATGTTGGGATATTATGTTACATGATCCAATTACTATCTATTTCATGTATAAATTATTATATACCCTTTTCTCTCTCATCAATCTAACTTATGAATTTCTATATGATGACGTTATACTGCCAAAATTGCAACGCGATTTTCCAAGCCAAAATCATCATGTAGTGAATACCATACCCATTTCTCTATCAAGGGTATTCACATTTATAAAAATATACATATTTAATGGTACTTACATGTATTTATTCCAAATTCCTTAATCATGGAATAACTTATTATGTTGAATGATTCCATGTTATATGATCTATGTGGCACACTTATGTATTAAATGAAATGTTTATAATGGGTGTGCCCTGATAGCACTCCAATGCATTGGGTAATGTTTAGTATCATGATATGCCATGTGAAATGAGGGTTTACTCATGATAATTCACTTGTAGTGAGAGTTTACTCATGCTAATCCATGTGCAATGAGCCTTGTCTCATGCTAAAATCATGTTGTTTGTTCTTTCCACATTTCTATGTTATGATAATCATGTTATGTCATGCCTTTATGTTAATGTTTCTATTATGCTCTATTGATATTACTATTGACTAACATGTATTGTATTCTTCATTTTATTCTTCGTTTACTCCATTAATGGGATTTATAGATCACCCTTTTTTATGTATGTCCTCAGGTTATCCCATGAAATGATAAGTACGAAGGAATTTTTTGGTCATGTAAAAGAATTTTTCAATAAAGATGTTGTATTTTATGTCTTAAGTTGTCATGTAATGTTCCTAATACCTAAAGATAGTAGGCCTATCAATCTTTTGGGTTGTATTAAGTGAAAGTTTATGTAATAAATCATGTTTAAGTGTGTAATAAAGAGAAGGGTTGTTATACCCACATGCCTTGGGATGCTCCATTAATTAAAAATATTTATTACTCACACATAGGTGAGGGGAACCAAAGGATTGGTTAAAGGAAATTATATAAATACCTCTGGACATGCAGGTCCTATATAATAATGGTGGGAGATATGACTCACAGGACATCTTTTAATTTAATATTAAATAATTGAAAAACCATACAATAAATTTAATTAAATAAATTCCAACACATACATAGGTCTTAGTCAAGATCATGAATGGCCACACATGAAACGAATACACAAATGTAAAGGACTAGCATTCATTTATTCATTATTTTATTATTTAAGATAAACATGCTTGTATTAATTAACTAACTAACTAATAAATAAATAAATAAATAAATTAATTCCATTTCATATTAATGATAAACCAATATTATTTAGAGATACCCTTCATTAATATCATTCATGGAAAATAAACAGAAAAACCAATAATGACATATTAATTACAATAAATTAATTGATAATTTTAAAATTATTTAAAACCATTATTAAATTGTCAAATACAAAACGATGTGCTAATTAATAAGATAATGTTTTAATGCTGCAATTTCAAATTTAATGCAATTTTAATTTTATCCATTAATGGGAGACTACACAACGTGTATATATAGCTACATGTCATGTACCTCGGTTCCTGTATATCCAAGTCACATGCCTGGGGATTTAGTGTGTTGACTTGGCCAGAATACATGGTGTGTACATGCCAATTACACACCCTGTATCTGATTTCCATGTTATAGGTTGGACTGTTCAACATGCGGTGTGCAATAAAATCACCACGTCTGATTAATTACTCAACACATCTAGATACATTGTGCATGGGTATACATCTCGTGCTCCGACCGCACATCGTGTAACCCAGTTTTACCAACCAATGATTTGGAACTTCCCAATTCCATCTTCAGTCATTCTTCATTTCTTCTTAAACCTTCAAGAAAATGAAACATTGAATGAACATGATTAATAGATCAATAACATGTTAATTCAAATCAGATTAAAGAACAAATAAAATGAAATAAAATCTAACCACAATTTCACATAAATCAAAAATCAAATAAATAATTATAAATTTAAATGTGACCACTCTGATACCAATTGTTGGTTCTGGGCATAACAGAAGTGTGCGGTGGTGGGAGATATATTAAAATTTCTTTTAATTATCATTTACTGAAACCAAGAGAAAGGATCTTGCATGTCAAATTTATAATTAATTTATTTTATATCTAAAGAAATAAATACTTGGGCTTAGGAAATTTCCTCATTTATGATTGTTTATCATCTGAAAAGGCCCTTATAGATTTCCTTCACTTCACTTGCAAGGATAAAAGGGTAGAATCCCTCTGGTGGTGATCCACATGTGCTTCAATGGCCTCCGAGAAATGCCACACATTCTTCATGTGCTAGAGAGGTGAATCGAATGTCTTGCATTATTCATTCTTGATCGCTCATTCTTCGATCTTGAAGAAATTATCTCTTGGATTTCTCATTCCTGAGAGGGAGAGAGGAGTAGGAGTCGAGAGATAATTCATTATGCGTAATAATTCTCTTAACCCAAACTTGGAATTGGTTTCGAATGAATTACACAATAGATGTAGCTGTCTATTTATAGAGTTGGGATTTCAGTTACAAAATTTAATTCCATAATAGCCATTAAATATAATTATAACCATTAATTAAATACCATGACACATAATAATAATAATAGTATTATTATTTTTTAGTGCACCAACTTACGAAAAATAGATAAATAGTATTTACCGACTCGTAAATAATTATTTTATCACCAGACACGGTCTTGGTTCGTTTGAAGTCCTCTTGTATTTAATGAACACCTAAATAAATATTTTATTCTCTTAAATAAACATTTTATTAACAAAATAGTAAATAAATATTTATTAAATATTAAATAAATAAATAAATATATTTTATTCATAATCCGGTGAATAAATATTTATTTAATTTATGCGATCAATATAACTTAAATAAAATTATTCCTCAGTCTTGAGAATAATATTTATTCCATTAATTAAATCCAGATAGAATTTAATTGCGATCACCAGAAACACTTAGTGTGTGACCATCTAGGATTATTTTTCATTGGAATTAGGTGGGCTTGCCTAAAGTCCAAGATTTCTGTCTAGAAATGGGTCAAGGCACCTAAGAGAAAGAACTTAAAGTTGCAACGATGACAACTACATATGAACGCTCACTATGTTATATAATCCATATGTCACATAATCTCATCAAGTAGGTTGCATGATGGTTTCATCAACCTATATGCTTGATACATCATTCTTTGAATATATGAAATAAACTCATCGTTACACCATGACCATGGAATTTAGGGTGATGGTTCTATTTCAATCAAAGGGACATGATATCAAATTCCATAAATATGGAAGGGATTTTTTTGGATTATCCATTAATAACATGTCATTCTTGATGCATCCAACATACCCTACTTCCCGCCAACATATGGCATGATGATTTTTTTTAGAAAATATAACTGCGCGAGTCATGACATGTATTAATGATAATCTTAAAGTATAAGGACCCTTATACATGCTCACAGATAGAAATATCCAATGACATCAAAACATGTAGAATTCCTATTGGCGGGTCTATTCTCATAATCTCTTATCTTGGAGATTACCAAGCACGAACTTCATGAGAAGAAGTGTCATCTTATTATGAGTACTTTCACCTAATGGTCTATATAATATATATACCATAATAGTATGATATCCAACTGAAAAACTATATTAATAATATTGTCACAACACTTCAAGGTTCTCATCACAGAGGGGAATTACTATGAACTTATCAATGTGAAAAATACTCTAGGATATTATTATATTATGGTCATGCAGAAAAATGAATAATATGTAATAAGATATTTAATTTAATATTTAATACATCAAATATTCATGAAATCAAAGTACAAATAGTTGGTTCTAGGACACCAAATCTAAAACGACTTTATCTTCTTCCGAGCATTGAAGGAGAGAGAATACCTTCTCAATGGTGTTAATCCATTATTCCGTGATAAAGTGGATCAAAAGATTCACTAAATATAGGAGACCTTTACCGCATAAAGGATTCAACTGAAACTTAGTATTTCTTAGGAGAAGAATAAAGTTCCACATGATTTAAGTTATTATTCATAACTTGAATCAGTTGAGCTAGTACTATTTTGAAGTTCTGGTCTCCCGTTCCCATCAGGTTGGCATCTCATTAGAGAAATAATCACATTACCTATCACATTTATTGTTGGAATGGGTTCTTCTATTTCCCACCATTAACTAAGAAAAAGAAATAAAATACAATTAGGGGTATTGAATACTTAGCTAATGAGAATATAAAAAGTCAACTATGAACATATAAGGAATAACATATAAATGAAAATTATATCCTAACTTGTGATTCTCTAGCCTTTTACACATATTATTACATGATTTTAATTATAATTATCCATCAAATAAAAACCAAGGAACACAAATTCTAGTGTATTTGGAAGATTTGGTACTTAAAATAAAAACATGAAACTAGAATAAAACATATCTTTATTAATATTCCATAATGAACTCCTAACTTCCTTTGGGCTTCTATATCTAGTTAGGATAACTTGGGGAACACATAGACAAAAGGTATGAACTAAAAAGATCAGTAAGGGAATAAACATGGGAATGAATCATAACACATGAGTTATAAAGGCATAACATGATAAAATAAAAGGAATGGTTCATGAGTAAAAATATGGAAGAATAATATATAGAACATGGAATCATATGATCATAGAAATATTGGAATGTGGAAGAAACATATAACATGACATAAACCTGATTCAATGCTAACTTCTAAGACTATATCACATGGTGGAAAAAGTCCCATAATGGATTAGGCTTACTCCCTAATCCTATACATGATGTATCATGAGACTAAAAATTAACTAATGAATTGGAGATCTATTTGGGTGCACCCATAATAGCATGTTAATGCATGTTTGTTCTATATAAATAATCAAACATAAGGAATAAACATAAGGGTTACCCATGGAAATAAACAGGTATTGTAATCATGTCATAAGACACAACCAAAGGGCATATAACAATGGTATCCATGAAAGAATGGATTTAAATCATTAATGGTCTTTTATAAAATAAAAATAAGAATAGATCATGAATAATTAATTACAACTGAAGTGAAAACATAAAAAATTGGTTAGATAACATTAGATATGTGCCGCTTAAGTGCGGTTTTATGGAAAAGAATAAAGATACTTTAAAGAGGATAAAGGAATAATTGTTTGAATAGAAATATAAATGAACTAAAATAGTTTTTCATGATAAAATGAGTGATTTTAGAAAAATATTGGTGGTTTAAAATAGTTATGGAGTGCACTTGAAAATGAGTATGAAATAGAGAAGTTCCCTTTAACCGGGTTTAGTTATCGAGAGGAATTGAGAATGGAATTTTTTAAAACATGTATTTACCCATAAGAGAAAGATCAATTGAGATATATAATTTTTTTGGAACATAGAAAAATAATTTAGTAGAATTATATAATAATAAATAAGAAATAAATTGGGGTAAAGAGAGAGAAATCTTAACCTGAAGGAAAAATTGGAGGTTCAGATAGATCTCTTAACTTATGTTCAAATGCGTTCTGCACTTGCACTTAACATACTATATAATCAAATTAGATTCATAAATTAATAAATTAATAACCTATTATATATATATATATATTATTTATTATAATTTTATTAAGTTTATTTATGACCATTTAAATGAGTTATAAAGTTCAATTTCATTGTTCTAGGAGCGTTCATTTTTAATGGTTTTATGGTCGGTATAATTGTATATAATTATGGAAGTTATTTTAAAATGAGAATAATTATCAAGAAGTAAAATTATATGGTATTAATAAAATTATATAAGTTTTAATGGTCCCATATATCATTTTTTTATAGTATGAGGATGATTCATTTGATAAAACGTTAATGATAAATGTTTTGTTTATTCTGGTGGTTTTTCGATCATTACAAACTAGTTTTTTTATTTAATATTATGCCTATATATTAGTTAAAAAGCATTAAAAAAGTTATTATATAAATATTAAAATATTTTTTAACCATAATAATGGTTTTATGACCAACCTTGAAGGTGGTAATGGAAAATGAAAACTCGTCATCCACGAAGGCAGTGCACCGACATATCACGGATGATGTCTTCATTTTTAGAATAAAAGGAGATGAGAAGAGATTTGATGGTGAATATTAAATTAATAAAATAAAATTATAGTATATATATGATACCGGAGTTATAATACTTATTTGTATAGGGGAGGTGAGGATAGGATAAGAAAATAAAAGAAATTAAAAGAGAAGGATTGAGGATTTTACCTTTTGAATGTCATCTCATTGAGAACCTCCTTAAGGAACTTAGGTTTGGTATTTTGTTGAGACCAGAAGATCTTGTCCTTGGGGAAGAGTATTGGGAAGGTAATTGGGTAGAATATTTACAAGCTATAATTCTTATAATGTGTTTGGAGAAGGGGTGGTATTTATAGGGGGTGATAGGAGTGTTTTTGATTATTATATTCATTAATTTATTATTTTGGATCAAGACTATCAATAGTGTTGATTCATATGAATAAATATAGTAAATAGTTTAGGAGAGTTTAAATGGCTTCTTTCATCATGCATACATCATATATGAATAAAAAATTCATGCATTTAGTTTATAATGTTAAATACTGAAAATTACCATATTTCACTATTTGCAAAAAATTCAATTATTTTAGAAAAATACTAAAAATTAAACCTAAATTTTTTTAGATGTGTAGATTTAAAAAATTGAATCCATTTTATGAAAATAAATTTATAAATATGAGAAATTTATTTTTAAAATAAAATCATCATTTATTTGAAAAATATCGATTTTAATATTGTAAGTGATTTTATGACCCTTTGAAAAATCAATTAAGGTCACATAAAATTATATTATAATTATAATAAAAAATAATATTAATTTAAAAATATATTTAATGAAAATAAACTTTCTTTTAAATAATTATATTAATTATAAAATTGTAAATAAACATTTATGTTTTATAAAAATACTAACACATAATTTATCATTTTTAAAACATTTACTTACTTATAGAATTATATAAATATATAGTTTTTTTATTTATAATATACCTAAATTTTATTTCATACTTTCATAGGTGAGGTTACTGTTCTAACTACCAGATTTCTATTATGACAACCCTGCTTTTTATTACACAATTAAACATCATTCATTACATAAACTTCATTCGATACAACATAGAAGATCAAGATGACTATTGTCTTTGGGGATTAGGATAATTACATAACAACATAAAACATGGAATACAACTTCTTTATTGAAAACTTACTTTACATTACCACTACATTCCCTCGTACTTAGCATTGCATGGGATAACCTGAGGACATGCATAAGAAAAGGGTAAGCTATAAAGCCCAATAAGGGAATAATCATGGAATAACATGAAGAGTACAATACATGTTAGAAAATAGGCATATAAATAGAGAACAATAGAAGCATAAACATAAAGTCATGATAATTATAACATGGAAATGTGGCAACAACACATAACATGGAATTAGCATGAGCCAAGGCTCATTGCACATGGAACATGAGTAAACCCTCATTGCACATGAAGCACGAGTAAACCCTCTTTGAAATTGAATTATCATGAGTAAACACCCATTTAACATGACATATCATGATAATATACTTTACCCAATGCATTGGAGCACTATAAGGGCACACCCTTCTTAAACATTTCATTTCATGCATAAGTGTGCCACATGAATCATAAAACATTGAATCATTCAACACAATCATTTATTCCAAGATAAACGAATGTGGAATAAATACTTGAAACTATTTCAAAAATAAGTAAATGTTCATAAAGGTGAATGCCCTTGATAGAGAAATGGGTATGGTATTCATTATACAATGAATTTGTCTTGGAAAACGAGGTGTAATTTCGGTAGCGTAACAGCGTGACATAAGAACTCATAAAAATGGTTGATGAGAGAGAAAGGGGTGTCTAATCATACTTACATGACATGGAAATTAAGGGGTTAATATAGATACATTTCCCAACAAATTTAATGGAATTTAGATTCATGATACAAAATAATTGCTTGAATGTAAATTAGGAGAGAAAAATTCCATTCGGAATTTCGGCATAGTAACGGGTGTACATGAGAGGAATTTAATGAGACAGAAAGGGGTATCACATAATTAAAACATAAAGAGGAAATTATGGGGGAGGTGTTAAACCATACCCCAACATTTATAATTGAAATTAAAAGGGAATAACAATTTAAAGAATATTGGACATAAATGAGAAAGGAAGAAAAAACCCTTACTTGGAAGTGTACTTCCAAAAGCTTGAGAGAGGCTTGAGAGAGGATTATTGGGAGATTGGTGCACCTTGGGAGGATTATATAGAGAGGAGGGAAGAGGTTGGACGAACTCAAAAGTATTTGAGTGAGGAGGAAGTGAGATCTTGGGTGGGTTTATATAGGAAAGGTGAGAGAATTATTTATTATTTAGGTTTGGGACACCTCACATTAAACTAATCCAAACCACAAACCATTCCATGGTTTTTTCCCATGGTTTTTGGAAAAGGTAATTGGAAAAAAATATTTTTATAAGTAAAAAGTCCTAACTTCTTAAAATAATGGGGTTGCTTATGTGGAGGTGAGTCACACTCCCAAAGAAAAAATTTAAAATGACAAAATGTTTAATAAGTCTTGAAGGGTCCACTAAAGCTTTGTAAAATAAATAAAACAAACCCAAAATCACATTATTTTAATGGTAAAACATATATTGGCCGAAAATAAAGTTTATAGTATTTTATTACCTCATTGTTGGGTCATTATGATGTCATAAAACACATTATATATTTAAACGATATTTAATTTTTACCCAAAAATTTGACCATCTCAGAAAATTATGAAAAATTCACCATTGGATAATTTCAACATCCTGATTCCAGAAGTAATTTTAATTTTATCTAAATAATTTTCTAAATATGTTAATTTTCACTTTTAAAGTAAAAACTGACATTTATAAAAAATTCATGGGTTTTGAAAAAAATGGCTTTCAAACCTTAATAAAAATTACAATTGCATTCATAAAATTATATGATCATTTATATTTAATAAAAAGTAATTTAATTATAATAATATTTTATTAAAATATTATTTAATTAAAAAATCCATTAATTCATCAAAATAGATTTCTTAGTTGAATATTAACTAAAAATACTATTTGTGCTTTAAAAAATATTTACAAGGTAACAATAATAAAATGAAAGTATATTCATTATTATATACAAAAACAATGTACATAACCATAGTACTAGGGTCTTGTTAAATAACCCCTTAAAACACCCACATAAGACCAAAGGGTGAGGTGTGTGATGGTGACAGACTCTTGGGGTGGCTCGGATAACATCGCTCGGGTGGTAATCTCTATCAACTTCCACTTCTACCATAGGTGGTTCTACTCAAGCTTAACGTGTTCAAGATAGGCTTGAGATTGGTCAAGAGAAAAGCCCAATGATGTCACATCCTTTCTGAGCTCTGAAAAATGGGCTTCACACGGGGAAAGTCTACTGGATGAGGCCATCGCTTCCTTTCTCTGAGTAAATTAGATTTGTTAAAGCCCATATTTATACTAATAATGTGATCACTGTTCAACAGCTACAATAGCAATGGTCAGAATTATTAATGGTATTTTAAAATCAAAAAACATAAAACATAAAACAAAATAAGTGCATATGTTGTATAACCATTTCACATATTAAGACATTTAATTAGATTAAGAGTGATTTTTGTTAATAAAAGTTTGGGTCGTTACAATCTTCCCCCCTTAAGAAATTTCGCCCTCGAAATTTCATTTTCCCACACTAAAAAAATGTGGGTAACTCTACTTCATCATTTCATATTATTCTCACTTCGCTTCTTCAAACTTGTGGTTTCGCCACAACACCTTGATGAGGCTTATTGTCTTATTTCGTAGAAATTTTTCTCTATAATCTAAGATCTTCATTGCTTGCTCCTCGTAAGAAAGATCATCCTCTAGCTGTACTACCTATGAAGAGAGTACATGTGAAGAGTCTGGTATGTACTTTCTTAAGAGGGATACATGAAAGACATCATGTAATTTTGACATGGTAGGTGGAAGTGAAAGTCGATAGGCCACATCCCCGACATGATCAAGAATATCGAAGGGGCCGATGTACCATGGACTTAACATCCCTTTCTTTCCAAACCTCATGACCTTCTTCTATGGAGATATGTGTAGAAATACCATGTTTCCAACTTTAAACTCAAGGTCTCGTCAACAGTTATCTGCATAACTCTTCTGTCAACTTTGGGATGCCTTAATATGCTGTTGAATGGTTTTCACCTTCTCCACCATTTCTTCGACCATTTCTGGTCCAAGCAGCTTACGCTCACCGACCTCATCCCAACACACCAGTGTTCTGCACCATTTCCCATAAAGGGCTTCATATGGTTCCATTTGGATGCTCGAGTGGAAACTATTATTATAAGAGAACTCAACCAGAGGAAGATGTTAATACCATCCTCCTTTAAAGTCCATTGAGCTTGCTTTCAACATTTCCTCAAGTGTTTGGATAGTACGCTCAGATTGGTCATCAATTTGAGGAAGATAGGCCGTGATGAAGTTCAGTTCAGTATTCAGAGCATGTTGAAGACTCCTCCAAAACTTAGAGGTGGATCTTGGATCTCGATCGGACATAATAGATAGTGGTACTCCATGCATCCTTACCACTTCCCTGATATATATCTATTCCAGTTGATCCAATGTGAAATCCTCCCAAATATAAATGAAGTGTGAAGCCTTTATAAGATGATCCAAAACAACCCAGATTGCATTGTTTCCTTTGGATGTCTTTGGAATTCTAGTGAAAAAGTCCATGGTGATGTTCTCCCACTTCCATTCTGGTATGGGAAATGGTTGCATCATCCCCTTAGACTTATGCCTCTCTTCCTTCACTTTCTGACACACCAGGCACTTTTATGTATATTCAGAGATCTCCTTCTTCATATTATACAAACAATAATTCTCTTAGAGATCTCGACACATCTTTGTGTTTCCTGGGTGAATAGAAAAATTTAAACTATGTGCATCATCCAAAAGTTCCTTATTCAGCTCCGGACTTGATGGAACACATAGTCTTTTCCAAAATCTCACAATTACTTCTTCATTAACATTAAACTTTGAGGATTTCCCTTTTTCGATAGCTTCTACTCTCTTCTGAATTCCCACATTATCCTTTTGAGCATCCTTTAACCTTTCCAAAAGAGGCAGTTGAGCAATCATTTGTGAAAGTATTGATGATGTTCCCTTATTTATGATTCCCATGTCCATATTTATCAAATCTAAGAATATTGGGTCCTTCTCAATTCTCATCAATGTTATAATTGCTGGGTCCTTTCAACTTAGAGCAGCCACCACCTTATTCTCTTTCCCAGGGTGGTAATGGATTGAGCAGTAATAGTCTTTGATCAGATCTAACCATCTTCGTTGGTGCATGTTCAACTCTTTTTGTGTGAATATATACTTGGGGATTTTGTGGTCCGTATATATTTCACACTTCTCCCCAAAGAGATAATGCCGCCAAATTTTCAAAGTGAAGATCACTACAGCCAACTTGAGGTCGTGTGTTGGATAGTTCTGTTCATGAACTTTCAATTGCCTTGAATCTTAGGCAATTCCTTTTTCATTTTGCATCATTACACATCCTAGGACCTTCTTCGAAGCATCACTGAATACCACAACAAGTTCTCCACTTGTGGGTAAAGTGAGCACGGGCATAGTGATAAGCCTCATTTTCAACTCCTTGAAGATTTCTTCCCATTCATCAATCCAAGAAAACTTTACTCCCTTATGAGTTATCATGGTAAGAGGGTTGTATAATCATGATAAATTTCTCACAAATCATCGATAATATCCAGATAACCCCAAGAAGCTATGGATATCCGTTACCGATGCTGGCCTCGGCAATCCCTCAATTGAATCTGTTTTGGATGGATCCACAGATATACCATTGCTTGTGATGATATGGACCAATAATGAGACCTCCTTCAACCAGAACTCACACTTGTTGTACTTTTTATAGAGATTATCCTTCCACAAGGTCTCTAGTACAGTTCTTTGATGCTCCTCATGACCCTCCTTGTTTTTGGAGTATATCATAATATCATCTATAAATACTACCAAAAATTTGTCAAGGTAATCTATAAAGACTCTATTCATCAAGTCCATAAAGATTTCTGGAGCATTAGTGAGTCCGAAAGGAATTACTATGAATTCATAGTGCCCGTATCTTGTTCGAAAAACAGTCTTGGGGATATCTTCCTTATTCACCCTTACTTGATAATATCTCGACCGAAAATCCACCTTGGAGAAGTATTGTGCTCCACGTAGCTGATTGAACAATTCATCAATTTTTGGGAGAGGATACTTGTTCTTTATTGTGATTTTTTGAGCTTATGATAATCAATGCAAAGGCACATTGACCCATCCTTCTTCTTGATGAGGAGGACTGGTGCACCCCATGGTGAAGCACTTGGGAGTATAAACCCTTTATCCAGATTCTCCTGTAGTTGTTTCTTCAGCTCCTCAAGCTCCAAAACATCCATTCTATATAGATTCTTGGCTATTGGCAATGCCCTAGGTATAAGATCAATTGAGAATTCAACATCTCTTCTAGGAGGAAGACCAGACAATTCCTCAGGAAATACTTCAGTGAATTCCCTCAAAATAGGAATGTCTTCAAGGATGGTTGCTTCCTTGGACTCAATCATTTGAGATAGATACGTGTGCTCTTAGGGCAGTAATATCCATGCTTGAGATGATGGAGCTAAAGAATATTCATCTTCCTCCTTGCACTTGTATAGAATCGGGGGTCGATTATCCATATGGAGAGTGATTTCCCTCTCCCAAAAATTTATGTTGGCTCTATATAAGGAAAGCCAATCCATGCCAAGAATCACATCAAATTCCACTAGAGGGAGTATGATGAGGTTCTATGGGAAGTTTAATCCCTAGATTATAATAGGGTAGGAGTTATATTCATGGGATGTAACGATTTCCCCATTTTCCGTACTCACCGACATCTTCACTTCCATGATTTGTGGTGGTGCTGGGATTGTTATACTAAATTTTAGAGATATAAAAGAATGTGTAGAACCTGAATAAAAAATTACATTTTCTATTATTGAAGGAATAACTAGCATACCTGTCACCACTTCGTTTTCGGGGTTCACTTTGGCATTAGTGATGGAAAAATCTCATCGTTGCTACCTTGGAGGTTGTTGGTTGCCTTCGAAAACCCTTGTCTTAGGGAACTGATTTGAAAGATGCCATAGTTCTTTTTAGTTGTAGCAATGAACCACATGTTGAGGTTCGAACTTAGTGTTCCTCTCCTCTGTCGTAGCCATAGGTCTTTCTTGCTGACAGTTAATAGCTAGGTCCCCTTCTCTTCCACACCTAAAACATTTCCTCATCCCCTTCAGGCAATTTTCAAGGTTCTTCTTTCTGCACCTTTAGCAAGTGGGGTGCTGGATCTTCTTAGCACCATTGGATTTATCCATCGGACTGCCAGCATTGAAGTCCACCTTACGCTCCTTATCCCCATGATACCCCTGAGATTCTCTGATCTCAATTTCGACCTTGAGGTCACATCGGACAATTTCCTCATAACTGTTGAAGTCATAGATTGTCAGCACTTTCCTCAGGCTAGGTTTCAACCCACCAAAGAAGCGGTCAACCTTGCATTCGGGGGTAACAACAAAGCCAAAAGCATATCGTGCAAGCCTTGTGAAGTTTTCCTCATACGCTCCAACAGATTCGTCATATTTTTTGCTTGAGGGAAAGGAAGTCCCTTTCCATCTTAAGCTAGAGGGTACGCAGAAAATATTTATCGAAAAACATCTTCCATAAATACTTCCATTCCAACGCCTCGATATCCTCCTCAGGATTTGTATTTTTGATCAACGTCCACTATTTATCAGCTTCACCCTCCATACGATAATCAGCCAGGAGAACCTTATCTTGTTCTGAACATTTAAGGATGGAGAAGATATTTTCAATGTAGTTGATCCATTATTCTGCGATTGAGGGATGAGAAGATCCATTAAAAGTAGGAGGCCTTTGTCTCATGAAGCTCTCGATAGTGATTTGTTCTTTCTTGGGGGGGGGGGGTGGAGATTCCTCTTGACCCATTTTTCTATTCAAATCTTGAGTTAGTTGAGATAGAAATGTGACAAAGTTCACTATTCTTGCTCCCATTGGATTGGGCATCTCATTAGTACAGTCATCACATTGATCTTTACATCAGTTGTTAGCCCGAGTCCTCCTATTACTGACCATTGACTGGAATAAAAGGAAAGTTAGGGGTAACACATAAAGGGTAATACAAGGACAAAACTGATGAATTATAAATAACTTTTATTTCATTAACATATGAATCTATTGGCTTCAGTCTATTTTATCCATGTTCTACTTTATAAAATATATTCTTAAGGAATTTTTTTGTCCTTTAATAATGGTTCATACTAAGATTGTGAATTTACCAAAGAATACCCTCTAGGAGTGTGATAGAAAATAGTGAAGTAAGACCCATTGTCGTGCACCAATTCCCATTTGAGTCTATCTCAAAGCGGTGTTTTCGGGTTTTACCCCTAGGATACATCTGTGCCAGAGCCGCCTCTACCTACTCGTATCCAGATAGGGATGTATTTGCTTAATAAATCAATTAATCAATACTCAAAAAAACTTAGGGATGTTTTTATTATACTTAGTCTTGTCTCTAAGGCTCTACTAAGGTTTTATAATCCTAATCCCAAAAATAACTAAACCTATCCTTTGATACCAAATATGACAACCTTTCTTTTTATTACACAATTAAACATCATTCATTACATAAACTTCATTTAATAAAATATAGAAGATCGAGAGGTCTAGTGTATTTGGGGCTTAGTATCATTACATAACAACATAAAACATGAAATAAAACTTCTTTATTGAAAACTTTCTTTACATGACCATTGCATGACCTCGTACTTAACATTGCATGGGATAGCCTGAGGACATGCATAAGAAAAGGGTGAGATATAAAGCCCAGTAAGGGAATAATCATGGAATAACATGAGGAATAAAATACATGTTAGAAAATAGGACTATCAATTGAGAAAAATAGAAGCATAAACATAAAGGCATGATAAATCATGATAAGCATAACATGGAAATGTGGCAACAACACTTAACATGGAATTAGCATGAGCCAAGGCTCATTGCATGAGTAAACCCTCATTGCACATGAATCATGAGTAAAACCACTTTTAAATTGAATTATCATGAGTAAACACCCATTTCACATGACGTATAATGATAATATACTTTACCCAATGCATTGGAGAACTATAAGGGCACACCCTTCTTAAACATTTCATTTCATGCATAAGTGTGCCACATGAATCATAAAACATCGAATCATTCAAAATAATCATTTATTCTACGATAAACGAATGTGGAATAAATACTTGAAACTATTTAAATAATTATTAAATGTTCATAAAGGTGAATACCCTTTATAGAGAAATGGGCATGGTATTCATTATACAATGAATTTGGCTTGGAAAACGCGGTGTAATTTCGGTAGCGTAACGACGTGACATAAAAACTAATAAAAATGGTTGATGAGAGAGAAAGGGGTGTCTCATCATGTTTACATGACATGGATAGTAAGGGGGTAATATAGATACATTTCCCAAAAAATGTAATGGAATTTAGATTCATGATACAAAATAATTGCTTGAATGTAAATTAGGAGAGAGAAATTCCTTTCGGAATTTCGACAAAGTAACGAGTGTACATGAGAGACATTTAATGAGATAGAAAGGGGTCTCCCATCATTAAAACATAAAGAGGAAATTATGGGGGAGGTGTGAAACCATACCCCAACATTTATAATTGAAATTAAAAGGGCATAACAATTTAAAGAATATTGGACATAAATGAGAAAGGAAGAAAAACCCCTTACTTGGAAGTGTTCTTACAATGGCTTGAGAGAGGCTTGAGAGAGGATTCTTGGGAGCTTGGTGCACCTTGGGAGGATCATATAGAGAGGAGGGAAGAGGTTGGACGAACTCAAAAGGATTTGAGTGAGGAGGAAGTGAGAGTTTGTGTGGGTTTATATAGGAAATGTGAGAGAATTCTTTATTATTTAGGTTTGGGACACCTCCCATTAAACTAATCCAAACCACAAACCATCCCATGGTTTTTTCCCATGGTTTTTGGAAAAGGTAAGTGGAAAAAAATATTTTTATAAGTCCAAAGTCCTAACTTCTTAAAATAATGGGGTTGCTTATGTGGAGGTGAGTCACACTCCCAAGGAAAAAATTTAAAAAGAAAAAATGTTTAATAAGTCTTGAAGGGTCCACTAAAGCTTTGTAAAATAAATAAAACAAACCCAAAATCACATTACTTTAATTTGAAAACATATATTGGTCGAAAATAAAGTTTATAGTATTTTATTACCTCACTGTTGGGTCATTATGATGTCATAAAACGCATTATATATTTAAACGGTATTTAATTTTTACCCAAAAATTTGACCGTCTCAGAAAATTATGAAAAATTCACCATTGGATAATTTCAACATCCTTATTTCAGAAATAATTTTAATTTTATCTAAATAATTTTCTAAATATGTTAATTTTCACTTTTAAAATAAAAACTGACATTTATAAAAAATTCATGGGTTTTGACAAAAATGGATTTCAAACCTTAATAAAAATTACAATTGCATTCATAAAATTATATGATCATTTATATTTAATAAAAAGTAATTTAATTATAATAATATTTTATTAAAATATTATTTAATTCAAAAATCCATTAATTCATCAAAATAGATTTCTTAGTTGAATATTAACTAAAAATACTATTTGTGCTTTTAAAAAATATTTACAAGGTAACAATAATAAAATGAAAGTATATTAATTATTATATACAAAAACAATGTACATAACCATAGTACTAGGGTCTTGTTAAATAACCCCTTAAAACACCCACATAAGACCGAAGGGTGAGGTGTGTGATGGTGACAGACTCTTGGGGTGACTCGGATAACATCGCTCGGGTGGTAATCTCTATCAACTTCCACTTCCCACATAGGCAGTTTTGTTCAAGCTTAACGTGTTCAAGATAGGCTTGAGATTGGTCAAGAGAAAAGCCCAATGATGCCACATCCTTTTTGAGCTCTGAAAAATGGGCTTCATACAGGGAAAGTCTACTGGATGAGGCCATCGCTTCTTTTGTATGAGTAAATTAGATTTGTTAAGGCCCATATTTATACTAATCATGTGATCACTGTTCAACAGCTACAATTGCAATGGTCACAATTCTTAATGGTATTTTAAAATAAAAAAACATAAAACATAAAATGAAATAAGTGCATATGTTGTATAACCATTTCAAATAATAATACATTTAATTAGATTAAGAGGGATTTTCATTAATAAAAGTTTCGGTCGTTACAATCTTCCCCCCCTAAAGAAATTTCGCCCTCGAAATTTCATTTTCCCACACTAAAACAGATGTGGGTAACTCTGCTTCATCATTTCATACAATTCACATGTCGCTTCTTCAAACTTGTGGTTTCGCCACAACACCTTGATGATGGGAATTGTCTTATTTCATATAATTTTTTCTCTACAATCTAAGATCTTCACTGGTTGCTCCTCGTAAGAAATATCATCCTCAAGCTGTACTACCTCTGAAGAGAGTACATGTGAAGATTCTGGTATGTAATTTCTTAAGAGGGATACATGAAAGACATCATGTACTTTGTCTATGGTAGGTGGAAGTGCTAGTCGATAGGCCACATCCCCGACACGATCAAGAATCCCGAAGGGGATGATGTACTTTGGAATTGACATCCCTTTCATTCCAATCCTCATTACCTTCTTCTATGGAGATATGCGTAGAAATACCATGTCTCCAACTTTAAACTCAAGGTCTCTTCAACGGTTATCTTCATAACTCTTCTGTCAACTCTGGGATGCCTTAATAAGATGTTGAATGGTTTTCACCTTCTCCACCATTTCTTCGACCATTTCTAGTCCAAGAATCTTACGCTCACCGACCTCATCCCAACACACCAGTGTTCTGCACCTTTTCCCATAAAGGGCTTCATATGGTGCCATTTGGATGCTCGAGTGGAAACTATTATTATAAGTGTCACGACCCGTCCTCGGGGCCCGTGCCGTGACTACCCCAAGCCCGCCTTCCATAGGCCAGGGGCTGGCGACTAGCACCAAGGCGTAAATCCCAGCAAAAAGGGAAGGCATTGCCTTTGGAAAGTAAACAAGCACCACAGAGTAAGCAAGCGGAAAAGTAAACACTAAGTAAAAACTGTACAAGCTGTGCTGAAAGTAAAAGGGGCCGGCAAATACAAGCCCAACTGTAAAGTACAACTGAAAGGAAAAACAGCAACTGAAAGGAAAAACTGTAGCGTCGAGCCGTCCTCTGGAAGTCCCACCTGAAGGGTGGGTACAGATAGCTCCAATGCTCCTCGGGTCCCGCCGTCCGCTCCGAGCACGTCTTGCTCAGTGGTCCACCTCCAGGCACTGACTCGTCGTGTAGTCCACCTCCAGGTACTGACTAGTCGTGTAGTCCACCTCTGGGTACCGTCCAGTCCTCGAACACTCGGCCTCCATCAGCACTGCCTGTCGTCTGCAACCAACACAACGAGGTGCGGGCATAGCCCGTGCAGGGGTGAGTATAACGATACTCAGTAGGGACCCCGAGACCCTCAAGGTCTCTCTAAAACCAACAAGGATAACCACAAAGAAGATCTCAACAGATAACCTCTACTTAGATATATGCCCATACATATACCTAAGTTATCAAGTAACCCATCTCAATCATGAGGCAAACACAAGGTCAAAAGTCTCAGCTCAAACCAGGATTTTCATCATCGAAACCATAACTGCTGAAGAGCTCCATCTCTGGAGTGTACAGTGGTCCTGTCACAACTCCGAGGTACTGCCCACTAACTTAAGACTGCTGTAGTACTCCACCTATCGAGTAATGCGGGCCAGTCGCTACAACAAAGCGCTCCCATGTGCCGCTACAACCAAGCGCACCTCTGTCATGGGTCTGCCGCTACAACCAAGCGCTCCCATGTGCCGCTACAACCAAGCGCACCTCTGTCGTGGGTCTGCCGCTACAACCAAGCGCTCCCATGTGCCGCTACAACCAAGCGCACCTCTGTCATGGGTCTGCCGCTACAACCAAGCGCTCCCATGTGCCACTACAACCAAGCGCACCACTGTCGTGGGTCTGCCGCTACAACCAAGCGCTCTCATGTGCCGCTACAACCAAGCGCACCACTGTCGTGGGTCTGCCGCTACAACCAAGCGCTCCCATGTGCCGCTACAACCAAGCGCACCTCTGTCGTGGGTCTGCCGCTATAACCAAGCGCTCCTATGTGCCGCTACAACCAAGCGCACCTCTGTCGTGGGTCTGCCGCTACAACCAAGCGCTCCCATGTGCCGCTACAACCAAGCGCACCTCTGTCGTGGGTCTGCCGCTATAACCAAGCGCTCCCATGTGCTGCTACAACCAATCACACCTCTGTCACACACCGAGTCGTTCGATCAACAGTCGTCGGGTCTCAGTCAGCTACACGGTCTCCGTGCTCCGCCCGCTCGTCTCCGGGAGGGTCCGCTCCACGAGCTACTGGTCGATACTCCAAGTATCACAAAGTACCACAAGGAAGTATCTCTAAGGACCACCTCGTCATAGGGGTCTCAACGCAACAGACGGCGCGTCAATCGGACGCCCGGTCTGTGAGTTATTAGCCTTTTCGTCCCAGGGGCCCGATTGGTTTCGTGAGCGAACCAATCCGGCCGTAACTCAACTATACCCCGAACACTCACAGGGTATACTCATAGGGACCGTTTTTCAACGTGATCACCAATGCCGCTGACGGTTCGTCAAACGAACGTCTGGTCTGAAAGATATCAGCTTTTCCGTTCCAGGGGCCCGGTTGGATTTCAGTGCGATCCAACCCAGCCACTATCCATCTGCATCCAAAACTCGGGCGAAGGATGCCAAAAGTTCTGTCTCATCAAGAGGAACTCAACGCAATAGACGGCGCTTCAATCAGACGCCCGGTCTGAGAGTTATTGGCTTTTTCGTCCCAGGGGCCCGGTTGGTTTTTAAGGCAAAACCAACCCGACCGTACTCCACCTGCGTCCAAACCTCGGGCGGAGTATGCCAAAAGATCCGTCTCACTTAGAGGAATTCAACGAAACAGACGGCGCGTCAATCGGACGCCCGGTCTGTTAGTTATTGGCCTTTCCGTCTCACACCCACCCTGAGAAACTTCCCAGGAGCTCACCCATCCTGATCAATGCTCTAGGCCAAGCATGCTTAACTACGGAGTTTTAACTACGTAGGCTCCCGAAAAGGATGGTGCACCTTGAGTATAGTATACCGAAACGACCGTCTCGATCCAAGGATCGCGTTGCCACTGACGGCGCGTCGTTCGGAGGCCCGTAGCTGAAGATACGTCCATTTGAACGAAAACGTCCGAAGAAGGGGGGGTACGGGCCCGGCCCGGTCGGTCGGACCGGCCTGGATCAGCCCGGCTGGGCGGCCGAGTGCCAGGCGCCGCAGGCGTTGACCCGCGGCCTGAGGAAACCGCGGCCCGCGTGGGCCGCGCTGGTGAACCGCGGACGCGGCAGAGCCGCGTCCCGCGCGGGCGAACCGGACCCGCGCGGCCGCGGGTCCGTTGGCCGCCGCCGCCGCGGCTTCAGCCGCGGCGGGCTCGTCCGACAGCGTGCCGGGGCGCCGCCGCCTCCGTCCGCTGGCGCCGCCGCGCCGGCGACCCGCGCCGCCGGCGAGTTCCGCGGGCCACCAGGATCGCTCCGGTGGTCCGATTCTCTTCTCGTCTGCGCCATTGCTCCTCCCGGGATCCGTTCTTTACTACGGAATCGTCAAACATCCGCTGCGGCACGTTCCGTCGTCGCCCGCCAAATCTGCACAAAACGAAGAACGGCGGAGGGTCGTTGGGCCGTGTTCGTTTGGCCCGCACCCTCCGCGTTAGAGATAAACAACTGGGAGAATTTTATTACACACGGGAAAAATAACAATTTTAAGAAGATTAAAATTGTTCACAATTCGGTTCTTTAATTTCTTTAAGAAAAATTGACGGGAATAAATTTAAAAGGGGTAATTCCCATAATAAATCCCTACCTCGTCGGTCGTCGCGCGCGGGCGTTCTTCGCAGAAAAGCTCGTCGCGAAAGAGAGGGATCGTCGCGTCGTCGCGGGGAGGCGTCGCGTCGTCGCGGAATCCGGTGTTGAGTCGGCGAACTCAACGGACCATGAAACAGCAGATTTAATTTAATTAATTAAATCCATGTTTTTGGTTAAGAACCACGAAGGAGATAAAAAGGAAGGTCCGAGATTCTTACCTCAAGAAGCCGATCGAAGATCCGTCGCGGAGGAAGAGACGTCGCAGAAGAACGTTGTCGGCGATGCGGATCAAGGCGTCGTGTCGTCGATTTCCGGGTTCGGCGTTCTTCGCGTTCTTCGCGTTCTTCGCGAGGGAGAAGAAGAAACAAGGATCCTCTCAAATATTCTCAAAAGATTTTGGGTTGGTCTTATTTTATTAATATGCCAACACACGAAAACAGGTTAAGAAACGATTGAATTAATTCGTTGAATTAATTCAGCGAAAGAAACAGGCCATTTAATTCACGAAAGAAACAACCCATTTAATTCACGAAATAAACCGCCCAATTAAATGGTCTGTTAAGAATTTAGAAAACGCGTCAGTTGACTTTCATTAAGACGGGTTTTCACGGGTGCGTTTCTTAGCGGAAAGAAACGGCGGGGCTCGTGCGGGCCCCACCTCACAAATATCCTACCAAGGGGGTAGGATATTTCTGGATAGCATCCTATCCAGTTCAACTCAGTTCAAGCCGCCTTTAAGTGGCTTCAAGTGGCTTCCAAGCGGCTTAAGTGAAATAAAATAAAGTTGTCGCAAAATTATTTTATTTCTTAACTTTAAGCCTGAAAATTAAAAACCACACCCGAGAAAACGCAACTCCGGAAGAGGCATTTCTAAGCGAATATCGGCGCTGCGATTTCATCGGTGCCCTCAGAATTCGATTCCGGGCACCGGTTCAAAAGTTAGAAAAACCCGCTCGTCCGTTCATTGAACGTACCCGAGCCAAACTTTGGAAAAATGATTCCGGGCACACCGGGCCTCGGAATCAGGCACCGTCAGAAACTGCGTTCTTGTAAAATTCCAAAGAAAATTAAGAAAAAAATTTCCTTGAAATTTACGGGTCTTTACATTACTCCCACCACAGGGTTTTACGTCCCCGTAAAGCTTCAGCACAAACTAGGGATACAAAGGCGGTACTGAGCACGCATCTGAGCCTTCCGCTCCCATGTGCTCACCTGGACCTTCTCTGTCGTGGCCCAGACCACCTCTGGTCCCACTAGAGCTGCCACGATTTCTTCCTTGCCGATAAGAGAAATCTGGTCTCATCCCCTGGATGAACCACGTTCTTCGCCTAATACGGTCAATCCCGACATGGATGATACTAATCCATACCAAGGATGACGTCGTAAGGCCTCGACGCTACTACCAAGAGATCCAACCGTTACTCTCGCCTCCAAGGGTTGAGTCACACTGTCGGCTTCAGTGTGTGATAACTGGGTCTCCTCCAGTAGATGTCTCACGGGTGAGGGTCAAGTCAACAGTCTAAACCGGAACCTCTTAGTAACAACACAAGAGAGGACAGGAAAGTAAAATGCCACAAGAAAAGGTGTCTTTTATTACTGCAGCTCAAGTACAAAGACACAAAGCATCTATAAACACACATCAACAAAACTAGAAGCAACGTGAACAAAAGTCTCCAGGTCTGGAGCTAGTCCCGCTCCTGTCCATCTGCTCCCGGAGCTCCATGATCGTAGGCCTCAGCTGCCTGAAGCTGAGCTCTCCCATGTCCTCCTGTCCCCTGCGGTCGGGGTGGACCGCCTGGTGGTGGTGGTGGCAACACCCCGAAGCATCGTCCACCTCCTGCTGCACGACCAACTCCCCTGTCATGGCCGCCTGCTCCTTGCGGCCCGCCCTGATCGAACCTCTGCCTCTGCCTGGGGGGTCCTTCGTTCGTCTGCTGGTCATCCGTATGGCGGGTCGGACAGTCACGAGCCATGTGACCAACCCCGCCACAAGAGTAACACTGCCCTCTCATGGCAAGTCGTTGCCCACCCCGAGTGCCTCACAAAAATGATCCAGAGTCATGCTGGCGACCACCTGTAGGTCCAGTCCTCTTGGACCCCTGCGTCATCCGTCTACTGCCCGCTGCAGAAGACTCTGCCGCATGCCGGTAAGTGGTGGGTCCTGCTGCTGGAGACTGCTCAGCAAGGAAACTCTCCACTAAGAGGGCTCGCTCTAACACCCCTGGCTGAGTCGGAAATTTGAGGGAGATCATCGAAGCCCTGATCTCATGCCTCAGTCCCTGCACGAAGGTCCGGGCCCGGAAGAACGGGTCCCGTACCATATCTGTGGAGTAGCGCGAGAGATCACTAAATCTCGCCGAGTACTGGGCCACTGACATGCTGCCCTGCCGCAGCTGTAGTAGCTCCTGGATGCGCACCGCTCGGAGGGTGGCTGGTACGAACTCAGAGCGGAAGATGCTCTCAAAGTCCGTCCAGAGGAGAGATGCCTCGTCGTGCACCTGGAGCATCAAGCTCCACCATCTGCCTGCTGCCGCGTGTAGGAGACTCGCTGTGAGGATCACCATGAGGTCTGCTGGTTTCCTCACTAATCTGAAAACCCGAACAACTGCCTCCAGCCAGTCCTCGGCGGCCTGAGGGTCCGTCTCCCCGCGGAACCTGGGCGGTCGCTGGCGCTGGAACTCATGCAGTGCACTAAGGCGATGTGCATCGCCAGCGGCTGGGGCTGGTAGCATCGGTGCCTCGGCGGGTATAGGTACCGTCGGTGCCTCAGCTGTCAAAGGGCCCTGTACCGAGTCCTCGATGCTCGGTGGGCTGTCATCACGCTCCACTCTCGGAATCCTAGCTGGCTGTTGTCGTGGGGCCATCCTGAAAAGGGAACAAGTGCGCCACGGTCAAGACAGTATACCTGGTGAGCTGACAGAAGTAATCACAAGGAAAACTTGAAACACACATGCAATCAATGTTTTCGTGCATTAAGTCGGAAATCAGAAGTCATGGTCCTGGTGTACGGATACATCGGCCGCCGCACCAACACTGGACTCCCTGGACTGATAACCACACCCAATACGCTAAACACTATTGCTTCACATAGAAGAAAGATCAGAGTCCCCGGTAGAACCGACCACCTTTGATACCAATTTGTCACGACCCGTCCTCGGGGCCCGTGCCGTGACTACCCCAAGCCCGCCTTCCATAGGCCAGGGGCTGGCGACTAGCACCAAGGCGTAAATCCAAGCAAAAAGGGAAGGCATTTCCTTTGGAAAGTAAACAAGCACCACAGAGTAAGCAAGCGGAAAAGTAAACACTAAGTAAAAACTGTACAAGCTGTGCTGAAAGTAAAAGGGGCCGGCAAATACAAGCCCAACTGTAAAGTACAACTGAAAGGAAAAACAACAACTGAAAGGAAAAACTGCAGCGTCAAGCCGTCCTCTGGAAGTCCCACCTGAAGGGTGGGTACAGATAGCTCCAATGCTCCTCGGGTCCCGCCGTCCGCTCCGAGCACGTCTCGCTCAGTGGTCCACCTCCAGGTACTGACTCGTCATGTAGTCCACCTCCAGGTACTGACTCGTCGTGTACTCCACCTCTGGGTACCGTCCAGTCCTCGAACACTCGGCCTCCATCAGCACTGCCTGTCGTCTGCAACCAACACAACGAGGTACGGGCATAGCCTGTGCAGGGGTGAGTATAACGATACTCAGTAGGGACCCCGAGACCCTCAAGGTCTCTCTAAAACCAACAAGGATAACCACAAAGAAGATCTCAACAGATAACCTCTACTTAGATATATGCCCATACATATACCTAAGTTATCAAGTAACCCATCTCAATCATGAGGCAAACACAAGGTCAAAAGTCTCAGCTCAAACCAGGATTTTCATCATCGAAACCATAACTGCTAAAGAGCTCCATCTCTGGAGTGTACAGTGGTCCTGTCACAACTCCGAGGTACTGCCCACTAACTTAAGACTGCTGTAGTACTCCACCTATCGAGTAATGCGGGCCAGTCGCTACAACCAAGCGCTCCCATGTGCCGCTACAACCAAGCGCACCTCTGTCATGGGTCTGCCGCTACAACCAAGCGCTCCCATGTGCCACTACAACCAAGCGCACCTCTGTCGTGGGTCTGCCGCTACAACCAAGCACTCCCATGTGCCGCTACAACCAAGCGCACCTCTGTCGTGGGTCTGCCGCTACAACCAAGCGCTCCCATGTGCCGCTACAACCAAGCGCACCACTGTCGTGGGTCTGCCGCTACAACCAAGCGCTCCCATGTGCCGCTACAACCAAGCGCACCACTGTCGTGGGTCTGCCGCTACAACCAAGCGCTCCCATATGCCGCTACAACCAAGCGCACCTCTGTCGTGGGTCTGCCGCTACAACCAAGCGCTCCTATGTGCCGCTACAACCAAGCACACCTCTGTCGTGGGTCTGCCGCTACAACCAAGCGCTCCCATGTGCGGCTACAACCAAGCGCACCTCTGTCGTGGGTCTGCCGCTACAACCAAGCGCTCCCATGTGCTGCTACAACCAATCGCACCTCTGTCACACACCGAGTCGTTCGATCAGCAGTCGTCGGGTCTCAGTCAGCTACACGGTCTCCGTGCTCCGCCCGCTCGTCTCCGGGAGGGTCCGCTCCACGAGCTACTGGTCGATACTCCAAGTATCACAAAGTCCCGCAAGGAAGTATCTCGAAGGACCACCTCGTCATAGGGGTCTCAACGCAACAGACGGCGCGTCAATCGGACGCCCGGTCTGTGAGTTATTAGCCTTTTCGTCCCAGGGGCCCGGTTGGTTTCGTGAGCGAACCAATCCGGCCGTAACTCAACTATACCCCGAACACTCAAAGGGTATACTCATAGGGACCGTTTTTCAATGTGATCACCAATGCCGCTGACGGTTCTTCAAACGGACGTCTGGTCTGAAAGATATCAGCTTTTCCGTTCCAGGGGCCCGGTTGGATTTCAGTGCGATCCAACCCGGCCACTATCCATCTGCATCCAAAACTCGGGCGGAGGATGCCAAAAGTTCTGTCTCATCAAGAGGAACTCAACGCAATAGACGGCGCTTCAATCGGACGCCCGGTCTGAGAGTTATTGGCTTTTTCGTCCCAGGGGCCCGGTTGGTTTTTAAGGCAAAACCAACCCGACCGTACTTCACCTGCGTCCAAACCTCGGGCGGAGTATGCCAAAAGATCCGTCTCACTTAGAGGAATTCAACGAAACAGACGACGCGTCAATCGGACGCCCGGTCTGTTAGTTATTGGTCTTTCCGTCTCACACCCACCCTGGGAAACTTCCCAGGAGGTCACCCATCCTGATCACTGCTCTAGGCCAAGCACGCTTAACTACGGAGTTTTAACTACGTAGGCTCCCGAAAAGGAAGGTGCACCTTGAGTATAGTATACCGAAACGACCGTCTCGATCCAAGGATCGCGTTGCCACTGACGACGCGTCGTTCGGAGGCCCGTAGCTCAAGATACGGCCATTTGAATGAAAACGTCCGAAGAAGGGGGGGTACGGGCCCGGCCCGGCCGGGGCGCGGCCCGTCCGGTCGGATCGGCCTGGCTCGGCCCGGCCGGGCGGCCGAGTGCCAGGCGCCACGGGCGTTGACCCGCGGCCTGAGGAAACCGCGGCCCGTGTGGGCTCGTCCGGCGGCGCGCCGGGGCGCCGCCGCCTCCGTCCGCTGGCGCCGCCGCGCCGGCGACCCGCGCCGCCGGCGAGTTCCGCGGGCCACCGGGATCGCTTCGGTGGTCCGATTCTCTTCTCGTCTGCGCCATTGCTCCTCCCGGGATCCGTTCTTTACTGTGGAATCGTCAAACATCCGCTGCGGCACGTTCCGTCGTCGCCCGCCAAATCCGCACAAAACGAAGAACGACGGAGGGTCGTCGGGCCGTGTTCGTTTGGCCCGCACCCTCCGCGTTAGAGATAAACAACTGGGAGAATTTTATTCCACACGGGAAAAATAACAATTTTAAGAAGATTAAAATTGTTCACAATTCGGTTCTTTAATTTCTTTAAGAAACATTGACGGGAATAAATTTAAAAGGGGTAATTCCCATAATAAATCCCTACCTCGTCGGTCGTCGCGCGCGGGCGTTCTTCGCGGAAAAGCTCGTCGCGGAAGAGAGGGATCGTCGCGTCGTCGCGGGAAGGCGTCGCGTCGTCACGGAATCCGGTGTTGAGTCGGCGAACTCAATGCACCATGAAACAGCAGATTTAATTTAATTAATTAAATCCGTGTTTTTGGTTAAGAACCACGAAGGAGATAAAAAGGAAGGTCCGAGATTCTTACCTCAAGAAGCCGATCGAAGATCCGTCGCGGAGGAAGAGACGTCGCAGAAGAACGTTGTCGGCGATGCGGATCAAGGCGTCGCGTCGTCGATTTCCGGGTTCGGCGTTCTTCGCGTTCTTCGCGAGGGAGAAGAAGAAACAAGGATCCTCTCAAATATTCTCAAAAGATTTTGGGTTGGTCTTATTTTATTAATATGCCAACACACGAAAACAGGTTAAGAAACGATTGAATTAATTCGTTGAATTAATTCAACGAAAGAAACAGGCCATTTAATTCACGAAAGAAACAGCCCATTTAATTCACGAAATAAACCGCCCAATTAAATGGTCTGTTAAGAATTTAGAAAACGCGTCAGTTGACTTTCATTAAGACGGGTTTTCACGGGTGCGTTTCTTAGCGGAAAGAAACGGCGGGGCTCATGCGGGCCCCACCTCACAAATATCCTACCAAGGGGGTAGGATATTTCTGGATAGCATCCTATCCAGTTCAACTCAGTTCAAGCCGCCTTTAAGTGGCTTCAAGTGGCTTCCAAGCGGCTTAAGTGAAATAAAATAAAGTTGTCGCAAAATTATTTTATTTCTTAACTTTAAGCCCGAAAATTAAAAACCACACCCGAGCAAACGAAACTCCGGAAGAGGCGTTTCTAAGCGAATATCGGCGCTGCGATTTCATCGGTGCCCTCAGAATTCGATTCCGGGCACCGGTTCAAAAGTTAGAAAAACCCGCTCGTCCGTTCACTGAACGTACCCGAGCCAAACTTCGGAAAAATGATTCCGAGCACACCGGGCCTCAGAATCAGGCACCGTCAGAAACTGCGTTCTTGTAAAATTCCAAAGAAAATTAAGAAAAAAATTTCCTTGAAATTTACGGGTCTTTACAATAAGAGAACTCAAACAGAGAAAGATGTTAATCCCACCCTCCTTTAAAGTCCATTGAGAATTCTCTCAACATGTCCTCAAGTGTTTGGATAGTCCTCTCGGATTTGTCATCAATTTGAGTATGATAGGCCGTGATGAAGTTCAGTTCAGTATTAAGAGCATGTTGAAGACTCTTCCAAAACATAGAGGTGAATCTTGGAACTCGATCGGACACAATATATAGTGGTACTCCATGCAGCCTTACCACTTCCCTGATATATATTCGTGCCTGTTGATCCAATGTGAAATCCTCCCGAATAGAAATGAAGTGTGCAACCTTTATAAGAGGATCCACAACAACCCATATTACATTTGTTTCCTTTGGATGTCTTTAGAAGTCCAGTGACAAAGTCCATGGTGATGTTCTCCCATTTCCATTCTGGTATGGGCAATGGTTGCATCATCCCATTAGACTTATGCCTCTCTTCCTTCACTTTCTGACACACCAGGCAATTTGATGTATATTCAAAGATCTCCTTCTTCATATTATCCCACCAGTAATGCTCTCAGATATCTCGATACATCTTTGTGTTTCCTGGGTGAATAGAGAAATTTAAACTATGTGCATCATCCAAAAGTTCCTTATTCATCTTCGGACTTGATGGAACACATAGTCTTTTCCCAAATCTCACAATTCCTTCTTCATTAACCTTAAACTCTGAGGATTTCCCTTTTTCGATAGCTTCCACTCTCTTCTGAATTCCCACATCATCTTTTTGAGCATCCTTTAACCTTTCCAAAAGAGGCAATTGAGTAATAATTTGTGAAATTATTGATCATTTTCCCTTATTTATGATTCCTATGTCCATCTTTATCAAATCTAAGAAGATTGGGTCCTTCTCAATTCTTATCAATGATAGAATTGCTGGGTCCTTTCTACTTAGAGCATACACCACCTTATTCTCTTTCCCAGGGTGGTAATGGATTGATCAGTAATAGTTTTTGATCAGATCTACCCATCTTCATTGGTGCATGTTCAACTCTTTCTGTGTGAATATATACTTGGGGATTTTTTGGTCCGTATATATTTCACACTTCTCCCCAAAGAGATAATGCCTCCAAATTTTCAAAGTGAAGATCACTGCAGCCAACTCAAGGTCATGTGTTGGATAGTTCTATTCATGAACTTTCAATTGCCTTGAAGCATAGGAAATGCCTTTTTCATTTTTCATTAATACACATCCCAGGACCTTCTTCTAAGTATCACTGAATACCCCAACAAATTCTCCACTTGTGGGTAAAGTGATCACGAGCGTAGTGACAAGCCTCATTTTCAACTCCTTGAAGGTTTCTTCACATTCATCACTCCAAGAAAACTTTACTCCCTTATGAGTTATCTTGGTAAGAGGGTTGTACAATCATGAGAAATTTCTCAAAAATCATCGATAATATCCAGCTAACCCCAAGAAGCTATGGATATACTTTACCGATGCTGGCCTCGGCCATCCCTCAATTGCATCTGTTTTAGATGGATCCACAGATATCCCATTGCTTGCGATGATATGGCCCAATAATGAGACCTACTTCAACCAGAACTCACACTTGTTGTACTTTTCATAGATATTATCCTTCCACAAGGTCTCTAGTACAGTTCTTAGATTCTCCTCATGACCCTCCTTGGTTTTGTCATATATCACAATATCATCTATAAAGACTACCACAAATTTGTCAAGGTAATCTCTAAAGACTCTTTTCAACAAGTCCATGAAGATTTCTGGAGCATTAGTGATTCCGAAAGGCATTACTATGAATTCATAGTGCTCGTATCTTGTACGAAAAGCATTCTTGGGGATATCTTCCTTATTCACCCTTACTTGATAATATCCTGACCGAAAATCCACCTTGGAGAAGTATTGTTCTCCAAGAAGCTGATCAAACAAGACATAAATTTGTGGGAGAGGATACTTGTTCTTTATTGTGATTTTTTTGAGCTCATGATAATCAATGCAAAGGCACATTGACCCATCATTCTTCTTGACGAAGAGGACTGGTTCACCCCATGGTGAAGCACTTGGGAGTATAAACCCTTTATCCAGATTCTCCTGTAGTTGTTTATTCAACTCTTCAATCTCGAAAACATCCATTTTATACAGAGTCTTGGATATTGGCAATGCACCAGGTATAAGATCAATTGAGAATTCAATATCTCTTCTAGGAGGAAGACCAGGAAATTCCTCGAGAAATACTTTAGTGAATTCCCTCACAATAGGCATGTCTTCAAGGATGGTTGCTTCCTTGGACTCAATCATTTGAGCTAGATACGTGTGCTCATAGGGAAGTAATATCCATGCTTGAGATGATGGATCTAAAGAAGATTCATCTTCCCCCTTTCACTTGTATAGAATCGGTTGTCGATTATCTATATGGATAGTGATTTCCCTCACCCAAAAATTTATGTTGGCTATATATATGGAAAGCCAATCCATGCCAAGAATCTCATCAAATTCCACTAGAGGGAGTATGAAGAGGTTACTTGGGAAGTTTAATCCATAGATTATAATAGGGGAGGAGTTATATTCATGGGATGCAATGATTTCCCCATTTGTCGTACTCACTGACATCTTCACTTCGATGATTTGTGGTGGTGCTGGGATTATTATACTAAATTTTCAAGATATAAAAGAATGTGTAGAACCTGAATCAAAAAGTACATTCGCTATTATTGAATGAATAACTAGCGTACCTATCACCACTTCGTTTTCGGGGTTCACTTCAGTAGTAGTGATGGAAAAAGCTCTCCCCTTCTACCTTGGAGGTTGTTGGTTGCCTCTGAAAACCCTTATCTTAGGGCACTGATTTGCAATATTCCCTAGTTCTTTTCAGTTGTAGCAATGAACCACATTTTGAGGTTAGAACTGAGTGTTCCTCTCCTCTTTCGTAGCCATAGGTCTTTCTTTCTAATAGTTAATAGCTAGGTTCCCTTCTCTTCCACACCTAAAGCATTTCCTTATCCCATTCAGGAAATTTCCGAGGTGCTTCTTTCCGTACCTTTAGCAAGTGAGGTGCTGGATCTTCTTAGCACCATTGGATTTATCCATCAGACTGCCCGCATTGAAGTCCACCTTACGCTTCTTATCCCCATGATACCCCTAAGATTCTCTGATCTCCATTTCGACCTTGAGGGCACATTGGACAATTCCCTCATAACTTTCGAAGTCATAGATTGTCAGCGCTTTCCTCAGGCTAGGTTTCAGCCCACCAAAGAAGTGGTCAACCTTGCATTTGGGGGTAACGACGAAGCTGAAATCATATCATGCAAGCCTTGTGAAGTTTTCCTCGTATGCTCCAACAGATTCGTCATATTTTTTTCTTGAGGGAAAGGAAATACCTTTCCATCTTAAGCTAGAGGGTACGTGGAAAATATTTATTGAAAAACATCTTCTATAAATCCTTTCATTCCAACGCCTCGATCTCCTCCTGAGGCTTCATATTTTTGATCAACGTCCACCACTGATCAGATTCACCCTCCATATGATAAGAATTCAGGAGAACCATCTCTTATTCATAACATTGAAGGATGGAGAAGATATTTTCAATGGAGTTGATCCATTGTTCAACGATTGAGGGATCAGATGATCCATTAAAAGTAGGAGGCCTTTGTCTCATGAAGCTCTCGATAGAGATTTGTTCTTTCTTAGGGGGGGGGGGGTGGACATTCCTCTTGACCCATGTTTATTTTAAAATCTTGAGTTAGTTAAGAGAGAAGTGTGACAAAGTTCACTATTCTTGATCCCATTGGATTGGGCATCTCATTAGTACAGTCATCACATTGATCTTCACATCGGTTGTTAGCCCGAGTCCTCCTATTACCGACCATTGGCTGGAATAAAAGGAAAGTTAGAGGTAACACATAAATGTTAATACAAGAACAAAACTGATGACTTATAAATAACTTTTATTTCCTTAACATATGAATCTATTGGCTTCAGTCTATGTTATCCATGATCTACTTTCTAACATATATTCTTAAGGAATTTTTTTATCAATTAATAATGGTTCATACTAAGCTTGTGAATTTACCAAAGAATATCCTCTAGGAGTGTCATAGCCAAGAGTGAAGTAGGGCCCATTATCGTGCATCAGTTCCCATTTGAGTCTATCTCAAAGCGGTGTTTTTGGGTTTTACCCCTAGGATACATATGTGCCAGAGCCGCCTCTACCTACTCGTATCCAGATAGGGATGTATTTTCTTAATAAATCACTTACTCAATACTCAAAAAAACTTAGGGATGTTTTTATTATACTTAGTCTTGTCTCTAAGGCTTTACTAAGGTTTTCTAATCCTAATCCCAAAAAAAACTAAACCTATCCTTTGATACCAACTATGAAAACCTTTCTTTTTTATTACACAATTAAACATCATTCATTACATAAAATTCATTTGATACAACATAGAAGATCGAGAGGTCTAATGTATTTGGGGCTTAGGATCATTACATAACAACATAAAACATGAAATACAACTTCTTTATTGAAAAATTTCTTTACATGACCACTATATTCCCTCGTACTTAGCATTGCATGGGATAACCTGAGGACATGCATAAGAAATGGGTGAGCTATAAAGCCCAGTAAAGGAATAATCATGGAATAACATGAGGAATACAATACATGTTAGACAATAGGACTATCAATAGAGAAAAATAGAAGCATAAACATAAAGGCCTGATAAATCATGATAATCATAACCTGTAAATTTGGCAACAACACTTAACATGGAATTAGCATGAGCCAAGGCTCATTGCACATGGAGCATGAGTAAACCCTCATTGCACATGAAGCATGAGTAAAACCTCTTTGCAATTTAATTATCATGAGTAAACACCCATTTCACATGAAGTACCATGATGATATACTTTATCCAATGCATTGGAGCACTAGAATGGAACACCCTTCTTAAACATTTCATTTCATGCATAAGTGTGCCACATGAATCATAAAACATCAAATCATTAAACATAATCATCTATTCCATGATAAAAGAATGTGGAATAAATACTTGAAACTCTTTAAACATTAATTAAATGTTCATAAAGGTGAATACCCTTGATATAGAAATGGGCATGGTATTCATTATACAATGAATTTGGCTTGGAAAACGCAATGTAATTTCGGTAGCGTAACAACGTGACATAAGAACTCATAAAAATGGTTGGTGAGAGAGAAAGGGGTGTCTCATCATATTTACATGACATGGAAAGTAAGGGGGTTATATAGATACATTTCCCAACAAATGTAATGGAATTTAGATTCATGATAAAAAATAATTGCTTGAATGTAAATTAGAAGAGAGAAATTCCTTTCGGAATTTTGACATAGTAATGGGTGTACATGAGAGGTATTTAATGAGATAGAAAGGGGTCTCCAATAATTAAAACATAAAGAGGAAATTATGGAGGAGGTGTGAAACCATACCACAACATTTATAATTGAAATTAAAAGGGAATAACAATTTGAAGAATATTGTACATAAATGAAAAAGGAAGAAAAACCCCTTACTTGGAAGTGTGCTACCAAAGGCTTGAGAGAGGCTTGAGAGAGGATTATTGAGAGCTTGGTGAACCTTGTGAGTGTTATATAGAGAGGAGGAAAGAGGTTGGAGGAACTAAAAAGGATTTGAGTGAGGAGGAAGTGAGAGCTTGGGTGGGTTTATATAGGAAAGGGGAGATAATTTTTTATTATTTAGGTTTGGGACACCTCACATTAAACTAATCCAAACCACAAACCATACCATGGTTTTTGCCCATGTTTTTTGGAAAAGGTAAACTAATCCAAACCAAAAACCATACCATGGTTTTTGCCGATGTTTTTTGGAAAAGGTAAGTGGAAAAAAATATTTTTAAAATTCCAAAGTACTAACTTCTTAAAATAATGGGGTTGCTTATGTGGAGGTGAGTCACACTCCCATGGAAAAAATTTAAAAAGACAAAATGTTTAATAAGTCTTGAAGGGTCCACTAAAGTTTTGTAAAATAAATAAAACAAACCCAAAATCACATTATTTTAATGTTAAAACATATATTGTCCCAACATAAAGTTTATAGTATTTTATTAACTCACTGTTGGGTCATTATGATGTCATAAAACACATTATATATTTAAACGGTATTTAATTTTTACCCAAAAATTTGACCGTCTCAGAAAATTATTAAAAATTCACCATTGGATAATTTCAACATCCTGATGCCAGAAATAATTTTAATTTTATCTAAATAATTTTCTAAATATATTAATTTTCACTTTTATAATAAAAATTGACATTTATAAAAAATTCATAGGTTTTGACAAAAATGGCTTTCAAACCTTAATAAAAATTACAATCACATTCATAAAATTATATGATCATTTATATTTCATAAAAAGTAATTTAATTATAATAATATTTTATTAAAATATTATTTAATTAAAAAATCCATTAATTCATCAAAATAGATTTCTTAGTTGAATATTAACTAAAAATACTATTTGTGGTTTAAAAAAATATTTACAAGGTAACAATAATAAAATGAAAGTATATTCATTATTATATACAAAAACAATGTACATAACCATAGTATTGGGGTCTTGTTAAATAACCCCTCAAAACACCCACATAAGACTGGAGGGTGAGGTGTGTGATGGTGACAGACTCTTGGGGTGGCTCGGATAACATCGCTCGGGTGGTAATCTCTATCAACTTCCACTTCTCCCATAGGTGGTTCTGCTCAAGCTTAACATGTTCAAGATAGGCTTGAGATTGGTCAAGAGTAAAGCCCAAAGACGCCACCTCCTTTTTAAGCTCTGAAAAATGGGCTTCATACGGGGAAAGTCTACTGGATAAGGCCATCGCTTCCTTTGTCTGAGTAAATTAGATTTGTTAAAGCCCATATTTATACTAATCATGTGATCACTGTTCAATAGCTACAATAGAAATGGTCACAATTATTAATGGTATTTTAAAATCAACAAACATAAAACATAAAAAAAAATAAGTTCATATGTTTTATAAACATTTCACATAATAATACATTTAATTAGATTAAGATGGATTTTTGTTAATAAAAGTTTGGGTCATTACAATCTTCCCCCCTTAAGAAATTTCTCCCTCAAAATTTCATTTTCCAACACTAAAACAGATGTGGGTAACTCTGCTTCATCATTTCCTATGATTCGCATGTCGCTTCTTCAAACTTGTGGTTTCACCACAACACCTTGATGATGGGAATTGTCTTATTTTGTAGAAATTTTTCTCTACAATCTAAGATCTTTACTGGTTGCTCCTCGTAAGAAAGATCATCCTCTAGCTGTACTACCTCTGAAGAGAGTACATGTGAAGATTCTGGTATGTACTTTCTTAAGAGGGATACATGAAAGACATCATGTACTTTGGCCATGGTAGGTGGAAGTGCTAGTCGATAGGCCACATCCCCGACATGATCAAGAATTCCGAAGGGGCCGATGTACCTTGGACTTAACTTCCCTTTCTTTCCAAACCTCATGACCTTATTCTATGGAGATATGCGTAGAAATACCATGTCTCCAACTTTAAACTCAAGGTCTCGTGAACGGTTATCTGCATAACTCTTCTCCACCATTTCTTAGACCATTTTTGGTCCAAGAATCTTACGCTCACCGACCTCATCCCAACACACCAGTGTTCTGCACCATTTCCCATAAAGGGCTTCATATGGTTCCATTTGGATGCTCGAGTGGAAACTATTATTATAAGAGAACTCAACCAGAGGAAGATGTTAATCCCATCCTCCTTTAAATTCCATTGAACACACTCTCAACATTTCCTCAAGTGTTTGGATAGTTCACTCAGATTGGTCATCAATTTGAGGATGATAGGCCGTGCTGAGGTTCAGTTCAGTATTCAGAGCATGTTGAAGACTCTTCCAAAACTTAGGGGTGAATCTTGGATCTCGATCGGACACAATAGATAGTGGTACTCCATGTACCCTTACCACTTCCCTGATATATATCCGTGCCTGTTGATCCAATTTGAAATCCTCCTAAATAGAAATGAAGTGTGCAGCCTTTATAAGAGGATCCACAACAACCCATATTACATTGTTTCCTTTGGATGTCTTCGGAAGTCCTGTGAAAAAGTCCATGGTGATGTTCTCCCATTTCCATTCTGGTATGGGAAATGGTTGCATCATCCCCTTAGACTTATGCCTCTCTTCCTTCACTTTCTGACACACCAGGCACTTTGATGTATATTCAAAGATCTCCTTGTTCATATTATCCCACCAATAATGCTCTCAGAGATCTCGATACATCTTTTTGTTTCTTGGGTGAATAGAGAAATTTGAACTCTGTGCATCATCCAAAAGTTCCTTATTCAGCTCCGGACTTGATGGAACACCTAGTCTTTTCCCAAATCTCACAATTCCTTCTTCATTAACCTTAAACTCTGAGGATTTACCAATTTCGATTGCTTCCACTCTCTTCTGAATTACAACATCATCCTTTTGAGCATCCTTTAACCTTTCCAAAAGAGATAGTTGAGAAATAATTTGTGAAAGTATTGATAATGTTCCCTTATTTATGATTCCCATGTCCATATTTATTAAATCTAAGAAGATTGGGTCCTTCTCAATTCTCATCAATGATAGAATTGTTGGGTCCTTTCTACTTAGAGCATCCACAACCTTATTATCTTTCCCAGGGTGGTAATGGATTGATCTGTAATAGTCTTTGATCAGATTTAACCATCTTCTTTGGTTCATGTTCAAATCTTTCTATGTGAATATATACTTGCGTATTTTGTGGTTCGTATATATTTCACACTTCTCCCCAAAGAGATAATGCCACCAAATTTTCAAAGCAAAGATCACTGCAGCCAACTCGAGGTAATGTGTTGGAAAGTTCTGTTCATGAACTTTCAATTTCCCTGAAGCATAGGCAATTCCTTTTTCATTTTGCATCAATACACACCCTAGGCCCTTCTTCGAAGCATCACTAAATACCACAACAACTTTTCCACTTGTGGGTAAAGTGAGCAAGAGCGTAGTGATAAGCCTCATTTTCAACTCCTTGAATCTTTCTTCACATTCATAACTCCAAGAAAACTTTACTCCCTTATGAGTTAGCTTGGTAATAGGGTTGTACAATCATAAGAAATTTCTCACAAATCGTCGATAATATCCAGCTAACCCCAAGAAGCTATGGATATCCGTTACCGATGTTGGCCTCAGCCATCCCTCAATTGCATCTGTTTTGGATGGATCCATAGATATCCAATTGCTTGTGATGATATTACCCAAGAATGAGACCTCCTTCAACCAGAACTCACACTTGTTATACTTTTCATAGAGATTATCCTTCCACAAGGTCTCTAGTACAGTTCTTAGATGCTCCTGATGACCCTCCTTGGTTTTGGAGTATATCAGAATATCATCTATAAAGACTACCACAAATTTGTCAATGTAATCTCTAAAGACTCTATTCATAAAGTCCATGAATATTTCTAGAGAATTAGTGAGTCCTAAAGGCATTACTATGAATTCATAGTGCCCGTATCTTGTACGAAAGCAGTCTTGGGGATATCTTCCTTATTCACCCTTACTTGATAATATCTTGACCACAAATCCACCTTAGAGAAGTATTTTTCTCCCCGCAGCTGATCGAACAAGTCATAAATTTGTGGGAGAGGATACTTGTTCTTTTTTATGATTTTTTTGAACTCATGATAATCAATGAAAAGGTGCATTGACCCATCCCTCTTCTTGATGAAGAGGACTGGTGCACCCCATGGTGAAACACTTGGGAGTATAAACCCTTTATCCAGATTCTCCTGTAGTTGTTTCTTCAGCTCCTCAAGCTCTACAACATCCATTCTATACAAAGTCTTGGATATTGGCAATGCCCCAAGTATAAGATCAATTGAGAATTCAACATCTCTTCTAGGAGGAAGACCATGGAATTCCTCAAGAAATACTTTAGGGAATTCCCTCACAATAGGCATCTCTTCAAGGATGGTTGCTTCCTTGGACTCAATCATTTGAGCTAGATACGTGTGCTCATAGGGCAGTAATATCCATGATTGAAGTGATGGATCTAAAGATGATTCATCTTCCTTCTTTCACTTGTATAGAATCGGGGGTCAATTATCCATATGGAGAGTGATTTCCCTCTCCCAAAAATTTATGTTGGATCTATATAAAGGAATCCAATCCATGCCAAGAATAACATCAAATTACACTAGAGGGAGTATGAAAAGGTTCTATGGGAAGTTTAATCCATAGATTATAATAGGGGAGGATTTATATTCATGGGATTCAATGATTTCCCCATTTTCCGTACTCACCGACATCTTCACTTCCATGATTTGTGGTGGTGCTGAGATTGTTATACTAAAATTTCAAGATATAAAAGAATGTGTAGAACCTGAATCAAAAAGTAAATTTTCTATTATTGAATGAATAACTAGAGTACCTATCACCACTTCATTGTCGGGGTTCACTTCGGCAATAGTGATGGAAAAATCTCACCCTTGCTACCTTGGAGGTTGTTGGTTGCCTCCGAAAACCCTTGGCTTAGGGAACTAATTTGCAAGATGCCCTAGTTATTTTCAGTTATAGCAGTGAACCACACATTGAGGTTCAAACTAAGTTTCCCTCTCCTATGTCACAACCACATGTCTTTCTTACTGACAGTTAATAGCTAGGTGCCCTTCTCTTCCACACCTAAAGCATTTACTCATCCCCTTCAGGCAATTTCCAAGGTACTTATTTCCACACCTTTAGCAAGTGGGGTGCTGGATCTTCTTAGCACCGTTGGATTTATCCATCGGACTGCCAGCATTGAAGTCCACCTTACGCTCCTTATCCCCATGATACCCCTGAGATTCTCTGATCTCCATTTTGACCTTGAGGGCACATCAGACAATTTCCTCATAACTGTCAAAGTCACAGATTGTCAGCGCTTTCCTCAGGCTAGGTTTCAGCCCACCAAAGAAGCAGTCAACCTTGCATTTGGGGGTAACGAAAAAGATGAAAGCATATCATGCAAGACTTATGAAGTCCGACTCGTACGCTCCAACAGATTCATCATATTTTTTTCTTGAGGGAAAGGAAGTCCCTTTCCATATTAAGCTAGAGGGTACGTGGAAAATATTTATCGAAAAACATCTTCCATAAATCCTTCCATTCCAACGCCTTGATCTCCTCCTCAGGCTTCGTATTTTTGATCAACGTCCACCATTGATTATCTTCACCCTCCATATGATAAGAATCCAAGAGAACCTTCTATTGTTCAAAACGTTGAAGGATGGAGAAGATATTTTCAATGGAGTTGATCCATTGTTCATCGATTGAGGGATCAGATGATCCATTAAAAGTAGGAGGCTTTTGTCTCATGAAGCTCTCAATAGCGATTTTTTCTTTCTTAGGGGGGGTGGATGTTCCTCTTGACCCATGTTTCTATTCAAATATTGAGTTACTTGAGAGAGAAGTGTGACAAAGTTCACTATTTCTGCTCCCATTGGATTGGGCATCTCATTAGTACAGTCATCACATTGATCTTCACATAAGTTGTTAGACTGAGTCCACCTATTACCGAACATTGGCTGGAATAAAAGGAAAGTTAGGGGTAACACATAAAGGGTAATATAAGAACAAATATGATGACTTATAAATAACTTTTATTTCCGTAACATATGAATCTATTGGATTCAGTCTATTTTATCCATGATCTACTTTCTAACATATATTCTTAAGGAATTTTTTTCCCTTAATAATGGTTCATACTAATCTTGTGAATTTACCAAAGCATATACTCTAAGAGTTTCATAACCAAGAGTAAAGCAAGGCCCATTTTTGTTCACCAGTTCCCGTTTGAGTCTATCTCAAAGTGGTGTTTTCAAGTTTTACCCCTAGGAAACATCTGTGCTAGAGACACCTCTACCTACTCGTATCCAGATAGGGATGTATTTTCTTAATAAATCACTTACCCAATACTCAAAAAAACATAGGGATGTTTTTATTATAATTAGTCTTGTCTTTAAGGCTTTACTAAGGTTTTCTAATCCTAATCCCAAAAATAACTAAACCTATCCTTTGATACCAACTATGACAACCTTTCTTTTTATTACACAATTAAACATCATTCATTACATAAAATTCATTTGATACAATATAGAAGATAGAGAGGTATAGTGTATTTGGGGCTTAGGATCATTACATAACAACATAAAACATGAAATACAACTTCTTTATTGAAAACTTTCTTTACATGACCACTACATTCCCTCATACTTAGCATTGCATGAGATAACCTGAGGACATGCATAAGAAACGGGTGAGCTATAAATCCCAGTAAGGGAATAATCATGGAATAACACGAGGAATACAATACATGTTAGACAATAGGCCTATCAATAGAGAAAAATAGAAGCATAAACACAAAGGCATGATAAATCATGATAATCATAACATGGAAATGTGGCAACAACACCTAACATGGAATTAGCATGAGCCAAGGCTCATTGCACATAGAGCATGAGTAAACCCTCATTACATATGAAGCAAAAGTAAAACCTCTTTGAAATTGAATTATCATGAGTAAACAACCATTTCACATGACGTATCATGATAATATACTTTACCCAATGCATTGGAGCACTATAAGGGCACACCCTTCTTAAACATTTCATTTCATGCATAAGTGTGGCACATGAATTATTCAACATAATAATTTATTCCACGATAAACGAATGTGGAATAAATACTTGAAACTCTTTCAACAATAAGTAAATTTTCATAAAGGTGAATACCCTTGATAGATAAATGGGCATGGTATTCATTATATAATGAATTTGGCTTGGAAAACGCGATGTAATTTTGGTAGCATAACGACGTGACATAAGAACTCATAAAAATGGTTGATGAGAGATAAAGGGGAGTCTCATAATATTTACATGACATGTAAAGTAAGGGGGTAATATAGATACATTTCCCAAAAAATGTAATGGAATTTAGATTCATGATACAAAAGAATTTCTTGAATGTAAATTAAAATAGAGAAATTCTTTTCAGAATTTAGGCATAGTAACAGGTGTACATGAGAGGAATTTAATGAGATAGAAAGGGGTCTCACATAATTAAAACATAAAGAGGAAATTATGGGGGAGGTGTGAAACCATAACCCAACATTTATAATTGAAATTAAAAGGGAATAACAATTTAAATAATATTGGACATAAATGAGAAAGGAAGAAAAACCCCTTACTTGGAAGTGTGCTTCCAAAGGCTTGAGAGAGGCTTGAGAGAGGATTCTTGGGAGCTTGGTGCACCTTGGGAGGATTATATAGAGTGGAGGTAATAGGTTGGATGAACTGAAAAGGATTTGAGTGAGGAGGAAGTGAGAGCTTGTGTGGGTTTATATAGGAAAGGTGAGAGAATTATTTATTATTTAGGTTTGGGACACCTCACATTAAACTAATCCAAACCACAAACCATCCCATGGTTTTTACCATGGTTTTTGGAAAAGGTAAGTGGAAAAGAATATTTTTATAAGGCCAAAGTCATAAATTCTTAAAATAATGGGGTTGCTTATGTGGAGGTGAGTCACACTCCCAAGGAAAAAATTTAAAAAGACAAAATATTGAATAAGTCTTGAAGGGTTTACTAAAGCTTTGTAAAATAAATAAAACAAACCCAAAATCACATTATTTTAATGGTAAAACATATATTGGCCGAACATAAAGTTTATAATATTTTATTACCTCACTGTTGGGTCATTATGATGTCATAAAACACATTATATATTTAAACGGTATTTAATTTTTACCCAAAAATTTGACCGTCTCAGAAAATTATGAAAAATTCACCATTGGATAATTTCAACATCCTTATTCCAGAAACAGTTTTAATTTTATCTAATTAATTTTCTAAATATGTTAATTTTCACTTTTAAAATAAAAACTGACATTTATAAAAAATTCATGGGTTTTGACAAAAATGGCTTTCAAACCTTAATAAAAATTACAATGGCATTCATAGAATTATATGATCATTTGTATTTAATAAAAAGTAATTTAATTATAATAATATTTTATTAAAATATTATTTAATTCAAAAATCCATTAATTCATCAAAATATATTTCTTAGTTGAATATTAACTAAAAATACTATTTGTGCTTTAAAAAATATTTACAAGTCAAAAATAATAAAATGAAAGTATATTCATTATTATATACAAAAAAATGTACATAACCATAGTAATAGGGTCTTGTTAAATAACCCCTTAAAACACCCACATAAGACCGAAGGGTGAGGTGTGTGATGGTGACAGACTCTTGGGGTGGCTCGGATAACATCGCTCGGGTGGTAATCTCTATCAACTTCCACTTCTCCCATAGGCGGTTCTGCTCAAGCTTAACGTGTTCAAGATTGGCTTGAGATTGGTCAAGAGAAAAGCCCAATGACGCCACCTCCTTTCCGAACTCTGAAAAATGGGCTTCATACGGGGAAATTCTACTGGATGAGGCCATCGCTTCCTTTTTCTGAGTAAATTTGATTTGTTAAAGCCCATATTTATAGTAATCATGTGATCACAATTCAACAACTACAATAGCAACGGTCAAAATTCTTAATGGTATTTTAAAATCAAAAAACCTAAAACATAAAACAAAATAAGTGCATATATTGTATAAACATTTCACATAATTAGACATTAAATTAGATTAAGAGGGATTTTTGTAAATAAAAGTTTGGGTCGTTACAATCTTACCCCTTAAGAAATTTCACCCTCGAAATTTCATTTTCCCACACTGAAACAGATGTGGGTAACTCTGCTTCATCATTTCCTATGATTCACACGTTGCTTCTCCAAACTTGTGGTTTCTCCACAACACCTTGATGAGAGGCATTGTCTTATTTCGTAGAACTTTTTCTCTACAATCTAAGATCTTCACTGGTTGCTCCTCTTAAGAAAGATCATCCTCTAGCTGTACTACCTCTGAAGAGAGTACATGTGAAGAGTCTGGTGTTTACTTTCTTAAGAGGGATACATGAAAGACATCATGCTCTTTGGCCATGGTAGGTGGATGTGCTAGTCGAAAGGACACATCCCCGACACGATCAAGAATCTCGACGGGGCCGATGTACCTTGGAATTAACTTCCCTTTCTTTCCAAACCTCATGAACTTCTTCTATGGAGATATGCGCAGAAATACCATGTCTCCAACTTTAAACTCATGGTATCATCAATGGTTATCTACATAACTCTTCTGTCAACTCTGGGATGCCTTAATATGTTGTTGAATGGTTTTCACCTTATCCACCATTTCTTCAACCATTTCTAGTCCAAGAAGCTTACGCTCACTGACCTCGTCCCAACACACCAGTGTTCTGAACCTTTTCCCACAAAAGGCTTCATATGGTGCCATTTGGATGCTTGAGTGGAAACTATTATTATAAGAGAACTCAACCAGAGGAAGATGTTAACACCATCCTCATTTAAAGTCTATTGAGCATGCTCTCAACATGTCCTCATGTGTTTGGATAGTCTGCTCGGATTGGCCATCAATTTGAGGATGATAGGCCGTGTTGAAGTTCAGTTCAGTATTCAGAGCATGTTGAAGACTCTTCCAAAACATAGAGGTGAATCTTGGATCTCGATCGAACATAATAGATAGTGGTACTCCATGCAGCCTTACCACTTCCCTGATATATATTTGTGCCAGTTGATCCAATGTGAAATCCTCCCAAATAGCAATGAAGTGTGAAACCTTTATAAGACGATCCACAACAACCTAGATTGCATTGTTGCCTTTGGATGTCTTCGGAAGTCCAGTGACAAAGTCCATGGTGATGATCTCCCATTTCCATTCTGGTATGGGCAATGGTTTCATCATCCCCTTAGACTTATGCCTCTCTTCCTTCACTTAATGACACACCAGGCACTTTGATGTATATTCAGAGATCTCCTTCTTCATATTATCCCACCAATAATGCTCTTAGAGATCTCAATACATCTTTGTGTTTCCTGGGTGAATAGAGAAATTTGAACTATGTGCATCATCCAAAAGTTCCTTATTTAGCTCCGGACTTGATGGAACACATAGTCTTTTCCCAAATCTCACAATTCCTCTTCATTAACATTAAACTATGAGGGTTTCTCTTTTTCGATAGATTCCACTCTCTTCTGAATTCCCACATCATCCTTTTGAGCATCCTTTAACCTTTCCAAAAGAGACAGTTGAGAAATCATTTGTGAAAGTATTGACGATGTTCCCTTATTTATGATTCCCATGTCTATCTTTATCAAATCTAAGAAGATTGGGTCCTTCTCAATTCTCATCAATGATAGAATTTCTAGGTCCTTTCTACTTAGATCATCCACCACCTTATTCTCTTTCCCAGGGTGGTAATGGATTGAGAAGTAATAGTATTTGATCAGATCTAACCATCTTAGTTGGTGCATGTTCAACTCTTTCTGTGTGAATATATACTTGAGGTTTTTGTGGTCCGTATATATTTCACACTTCTCCCCAAAGAGATAATGCCGCCAAATTTTCAAAGCGAAGATCACTGCATCAAACTCGAGGTCATGTGTTGGATAGTTCTGTTCACGAACATTCAATTTCCTTGAATCATAGGCAATGACTTTTTCATTTTTCATCAATACACATCCTAGGCCCTTCTTAGAAGCATCATTGAATTCCAGAACAAGTTCTACACTTGTGGGTAAAGTGAGAACGAGCGTAGTAATAAGCCACATTTTCAACTGCTTGATGCTTTCTTCACATTCATCACTCCAAGAAAACTTTACTCCCTTGCGAGTTAGCTTGGTAAGAGGGTTGTACAATCATGATAAATTTCTCACAAATCATCGATAATATCTAGATAACCCCAAGAATATATGGATATCCATTACTAATGTTGGCCTCGACCATCCCTCAATTTCATCTGTTTTGGATGGATCCACAGATATCCTATTGCTTGTGATGATATGGCCCAAGAATGAGACCTCCTTCAACGAGAACTCACACTTGTTGTACTTTTCATAGAGCTTATCCTTCGAGAATGTCTCTAGTACAGTTCTTTGATGCTCCTCATGACCCTCCTTGGTTTTGGAGTATATCATAATATCATCTATAAAGACTACCACAAATTTGTCAAGGTAATCTATAAAGACTCTATTCATCAAGTCCATGAAGATTTCTGGAAAATTAGTGAGTCCGAAAGGCATTACTATGAATTCATAGTGCCCGTATCTTGTATGAAAAGCAGTCTTGGGGATATCTTCCTTATTCACCCTTGATAATATCCCCACCACAAATCCACCTTGGAGAAGTATTGTGTTCCACGCAGCTGATCGAACAATTTATCAATTTGTGGGAGAGGATACTTGTTCTTTATTGTGATTTTTTTGAGCTTATGATAATCAATGCAAAGGCACATTGACCCATCCTTATTCTTGATGAAGAGGACTGGTGCACCCCATGGTGAAGCACTTGGGAGTATAAACCCTTTATCCAGATTCTCCTATAGTTTTTTCTTCAGCTCCTCAAGCTACAAAACATCCATTCTATGCAAAGTCTTGGATATTGGCAATTCCCCAGGTATAAGATCAATTGAGAATTAAAAATATCTTCTAGGAGGAATACCAAGCAATTCCTCAGTAAATACTTCAGTGAATTCCCTCACAATAGGCATGTCTTCAAGGATGGTTTCTTCCTTGGACTCAATCATTTGAGCTAGATACATGTGCTCATAGGGTAGTAATATCCATGCTTGAGATGATGGAGCTAAAGAAGATTCATCTTCCTCCTTTAACTTGTATAGAATCGAGGGTCGATTATCCATATGGAGAGTGATTTCCCTATCCCAAAAATTTATATTGGCTCTATATAAGGAAAGCCAATCCATGCCAATAATCGCATAAAATTCCACTAGAGGGAGTATGACGAGGTTCTTCGGGAAGTTTAATCCATAGATTATAATAGGGGAGGAGTTATATTCTTGGGATGCAATGATTTCCCCATTTTCCGTACTCAACAACATCTTCACTTCCATGATTTGTGGTGGTGCTGGGATTGTTATACTAAGATTTTGAGATATAAAAGAATGTGTAGAACCTGAATCAAAAAGTACATTCGCTATTCTTGAATGAATAACTAGCGTACCTATCACCAATTTTTTGTCGAGGTTCACTTCGGCAGTAGTGATGGAAAAATCTCACTCTTGCTACCTTGGAGGTTTTTGGTTGACTCCAAAAACACTTGGTTTAGGGAACTGATTTGAAATATGCCCCAGTTCTTTTCAGTTTTAGCAATGAACCACACGTTGAGGTTCAAACTGAGTGTTCCTCTCCTCTGTCGCAGCCACAGGTCTTTCTTACTGACAGTTAATATCTAGGTGCCCTTCTCTTCCACACCTAAAGCATTTCCTTATCCCCTTCAGGAAATTTCCTAGGTGCTTCTTTCCACACCTTTAGAAAGTGGGGTGCTGGATCTTCTTACCACCGTTGGATTTATCCATCGGACTGCCAGCATTGAAGTCCACCTTATGCTTCTTATCCCCATGATACCCCTGAGATTCTCTGATCTCCATTTCGACCTTGAGGGAACATAAGACAATTTCCTCATAACTGTCGAAGTCACAGATTGTCAGTGCTTTCCTCAGGCTAGGTTACATCCCACCAAAGAAGCGGTCAAACTTGCATTCGGGGGTAACAACAAAGTCAAAAGCATATTGTGCAATCCTTGTGAAGTTTTCCTCGTACGCTCCAACAGATTCATCATATTTTTTGCTTGAGGGAAAGGAAGTCCCTTTCCATCTTAAGATAAAGGGTACACGAAAAATATTTATCAAAAAACATCTTCCATAAATCCTTCCATTCCAACACCTCAATCTACTCCTCAGGCTTCGTATTTTTGATCAATGTCCACCATTGATCAGCTTCACCCTCCATATGATAAGCAGCAAGGAGAACCTTCTCTTGTTCAGAACATTGAAGGATGGTGAAGATATTTTCAATGGAGTTGATCCATTGTTCAGCGATTGAGGGATCAGATGATCCATTAAAAGTAGGAGGACTTTGTCTCATGAAGATCTCAATAGCGATTTGTTCTTTCTTAGGGGGGTGGACGTTCCGCTTTACCCATGTTTCTATTCAAATCATGAGTAAGTTAAGAGAGAAGTGTGACAAAGTTCACTATTCCTGCTCCCATTGGATTAGGCATCTCATTAGTACAGTCATCACATTGATCTTCACATCGGTTGTTAGACTGAGTCCTCATATTATCGACCATTGGCTGAAATAAAAGGAAAGTTAGGGGTAACACATAAAGGGTAATACAAGGACAAAACTGATGACTTATAAATAACTTTTATTTCCTTAACATATGAATCTATTGGCTTCATTCTATGTTATCCATAATCTACTTTCTAACATATATTCTTAAGGAATTTTTCTGTCCCTTAATAATGGTTCATACTAAGCTTGTGAATTTACCAAAGCATATCCTCTAGGAGTGTCATAACCAAGAGTGAAGCAAGGCCCATTGTCGTGCACCATTTCTCATTTGAGTCTATCTCAAAGTGGTGTTTTCGGGTTTTACCCCTAGGATACATCTGTGCCAGAGCCGCCTCTACCTACTCGTATCCAAATAGGGATGTATTTGCTTAATAAATCACTTACTCAATACTCAACAAAACTTAGGGATGTTTTTATTATACTTAGTATTGTCTCTATGTATTTACTAAGGTTTTATAATCCTAATCCCAAAAATAACTAAACCTATCCTTTGATACCAACTATGACAACCTTTCTTTTTATTACACAATTAAACACCATTCATTACATAAACTTCGTTTGAAACAACATATAAGATCGAGAGGTATAGTGTATTTGGGGATTAGGATCATTACATAACAACATAAAACATGAAATACAACTTCTTTATTTAAAACTTTCTTTACATAACCACTACATTCCCTCATACTTAGCATTGCATGGGATAACCTGAGGACATGCATAAGAAAAGGGTGAGCTATAAAGCCCAGTAAGGGAATAATCATGGAATAACATGAGGGATACAATACATGTTAGACAATATGCCTATAAATAGATCAAAATGGAAGCATAAACATAAAGGCATGATAAATCATGATAATCATAACATGGAAATGTGGCAATAACACTTAACATGGAATTAGCATGATCCAAGGCTCATTGCACATGGAGCATGATTAAACCCTCATGCACATGAATCACGAGTAAACCCTTGTTGAACTTGAATTAGTAGTAGTAAACATCCATTTCACATGAAGTATCATGATACTATACTTTACCCAATGCATTGGAGCGCTATAAGGGCACACCTTTCTTAAACTTTCATTCCATGCATAAGTGTGCCACATGGATCATAAAACATCGAATCATTCAACATAATAATTTATTACATGATAAACGAATGTGTAATACATACTTGAAACTCTTTAAACAATAATTAAATGTGCATAAAGTTGAATACCCTTGATAGAGAAATGGGCATGATATTCACTACACAATGACTTTGGCTTGAAAAAACGCGGTGCAATTTCAGTAGCGTAACAGCGTGACATAAGAACTCATAAAAATGGTTGATGAGAGAGAAAGGGGTGTCTCATAATATTTACATGACATGGAAAGTAAGGGGTTAATATAGATACATTTCCAAACAAATTTAATGGAATTTATATTCATGATACAAAATAATTTCTTGAATGTAAATGAGGAGAGAGAAATTCCTTTCGGAATTTCAGCATAGTAACGGGTATACATGGGAGGCATTTAATGAGATAGAAAGGGGTATAACATCATTAAAATATAAAGAGGGAAGTATGGGGGAGGTGCGAAACCATACCCCAACATTTATAATTGAAATTAAAAGGGCATAACAATTTAAAGAATATTGGACATAAATGAGAAAGGAAGAAAAACCCCTTACTTGGAAGTGTTCTTTCAAAGGATTGAGAGAGGATTGAGAGAGGATTTTTGGGAGATTGGGGCACCTTAGGAGGATTATAGAGAGAGGAGTTCATAGATTTGATGAACTCTAAAGGCTTTGAGTGAGTAGGAAGTGGGATCTTGGGTGGGTTTATATAGGAAAGGTGAGGGAATTATTTGTTATTTAGGTTTGGAACACCACACATTACACTAATCCAAACCAAAAACCAGCCCATGGGGTTTGTAAAATAGAAGTGGAAAACAATATTTTATAAGTCCAAAGTCCAAAATTCTTAAAATAATGGGGTTTATTATGTGGAGGTGAGTCACACTCCCAAGGAAAACAATTTAAAAAGAAAAAATGTTTAATAAGTCTTGAAGGGTCCACTAAAGCTTTGTAAAATAAATCAAAAAAACCCAAAATCACATTATTTTAATGGTAAAAAATATATTGGCCGAAAATAAAGTTTATAGTATTTTATTACATCACTATTGGGTCATTATAATGTCATAAAATACATTATATATTTAAATGGTATTTAATTTTTACCCAAAAATTTGACTGTCTTAGAAAATTATGAAAAATTCACCATTGGATAATTTTGACGTCCAGATTCTAAAAATAATATTAATTTTATCTAAATAATTTTATAAATATGTTAATTTTTACTTTTAAAATAAAAACTGTCATTTATCGAAAATTCATGGGTTTTGACAAAAATGGCTTTCAAACCTCAATAAAAATTACAATTGAATTCATAAAATTATATGATCATTTATATTTAATAAAAATTAATTTAATTATAATAATATTTTATTAAAATATTATTTAATTCAAAAATCCATTATTTCATCAAAATAGATTTCTTAGTTGAATATTAACTAAAAATACTATTTGTGCTTTAAAAACTATTTACAAGGTAACGATAATAAAATGAAAGTATATTAATTATTATATACAAAAATAATGTACATAACAATATTACTAGGGTCTTGTTAAATAACCTCTTAAAACACCCGCATAAGACCGAAGGGTGAGGTGTGCGATGGTGACAGACTCTTGGGGTGGCTTAGATAACATCGCTCGGGTGGTAATCTCTATCAACTTACACTTCTCCAATAGGCGGTTCCGCTCAAGATTAACATGTTCAATTTTGGATTGAGCTTGGTCAAGAGAAAATCCCAATGACGCCACCTCCTTTCTGAGCTCAGAAAAATTGGCTTCATACAGGTAAAGTCTACTGGATGAGGCCATTGCTTCCTTTGTCTGAGTAAATTAGATTTGTTAAAGCCCATATTTATACTAATCATGTGATCACTGTTCAATAGCTATAATAACAATGATCACAATTCTTAATGGTATTTTAAAATCCAAAAACATAAAACAAAATAAGTGCAGATATTGTATAACCATTTCACATATTAAGATATTTAATTAGATCAAGAGGGATTTTCATTAACAAAAGTTTGGGTCGTTACATCTATTCCTAAAGGCCGGATTACTACTCTAACAGTCATATTTATAGTGGTCCTATAGGTTCCTTAATTCATATAAATAACTATTATTTCATTCAATTATATTTTATCTTATTGTAATATATATATATATACTTTAATCTTCAAAATTAATATTATAATATTAAAAATATTTTTTATTTATACAGATTTATTGATGAGTGTAGTCATTCTAGTGGAGAAAGCATACCCAAATTTTCCCATTCTTATCATCTTATTTTCTCTTTATTATCTAGATGTAATATTTGGAATTATTATTAGTTTATTTTATGAATAAATTATCATTATTAATTTATGAGAATAATGTTTTTATTGGGTTCTCTATGTTATGTATGTGTTTTATAATTATAAAAAGGGAAATTCCATTGATAAAATTCCGGGTCTTTACACTGGAGAGGTTCGACTATAAAAGGTTGGAATCCGGGGGAATATATGACATGTAAAGGGGTTTCACATCATGTATGTTAATTTCATGGATTGTTAATGATGGTTCATGAGATGATACATGATGTTTATATTTTCAATTTTAAATAATAAATGGTGACATGTTTTTTGGCCTAAACTTAACCCTGAGGATTACACAATGTAAAATGGGATTACACATTGTGTAATTCTTCTATGAAGCACATTTATAATAGGGAGAGATGCCTCATGTGTTTTCTCAACCCTATGAACAACATATATCTCTCCCAAATCCAGGATATATAGCATCCCTCTCTATGATTTTTGGGGATTCCATCAATGAGAATCAATCCTTGTCCTTACATCTTCAATCTGTGGTTATCCAAGGTGAGTTCTACCTATGTTTATTATGGTTTATCCTTTTTTCGATCTCATTTTCCTCCCATTATTCTTTACATGTTATGGCGGATTATATCCCATGTTTCTAATAGGGGTTTCTTGGATTTTTATCAGTGTGGTTGTGGTGTGGTGTCCTCAGATGGATGTAGTTCTTGTGTGAGAGTTGATCAGAAATCTACGATGTGGTCTATTCTCGTGAGAAGAACGTTGACAAATTTTGAGGTAGGGGATTCATTTATTATCCTATTTATTTACATGAAGTCATAAAGTTAGCATGGTTAATCCCTTTTTATTGAAATTAAATTAACCTAATAATTATTTGAACTGAATTAAAGAAATTGGTAGTGATCACATATTGACGATATTGTCTCTTTATACCATTACAGTGGTTTGCCTCTTATTTTTCAAAATAGTGTGATACCTATGTTTTATGTTTTGTTAGCATGTTATTATGATTAGAGTAACATTTTGAAATTTATAAAGAGTTCAAATCCAAAATTATTTAATAATTAATTAGATTAAGAATAATTATAGAAGAGGTATGTTTATAATCCTGTGTTTGTTGTCATTTGATAATGATCAAATTGATGCAATGCACATGTGAAATTGAAAATTTGATCTTCCATAGGATTAATGGAATTGATAAATAATGTAAATCATGTTTATGCTTTTTGATAATAATAATAAGTCATGATAAATGAGAATGTTACTTCTCTAGGTTGTTGAAATTGGAAATAAATTCTAAGAGAATGTTTTGAATTTGATAGCTTGTTATAGATTGATTTTATATATTTTCCATAGTTGGAACATGTTAATAATGAATCATTTAATTCAATATGGAATAATAATCTATTTTGTGATAAATATAATTTTCTACAGCCCAAGTTTCCCATTTTCTTGAGAAGGTATAATTCCTTGTTTTAGAGCCATGAGAGCTCATTTGTATGAGAAGGATGAGTTTCCCAGTTTTCCTATCGATTGCTTGTTTATTCCTACTACTTTTATGATGTGATCTGGATATGATCCTTGTGATATTATCCCAATACAATTGACCTTGGGATGGATGATATGTGAGTAGGGAGGCTTAGATGATTTGGAATCAGTCGATGCTTGTGATGGAGAGATACATCGGTATATAAATGTGGGTGTTGGGGATAAAACTAGAGCTGATGGAATAGGTTAAAAATGGGATTACCCATTGATGTGATGCTGAGAGATGGGATGTGTAGGACCCCGGGACACCCTGAGAAGGGAGGGGTGAATCAGGGTGTCAAATTTTTCTTCTTAAAGTTGTGGATCTTGTTCCCACGTTGGTAGGAACTACTTAAACCTGTATGATGGATATGATCAGCAATGAAACATTCACATACTAAGAGATGACACAACTATTTTTACTTGGTTCACCACTAAGGGCTACGTCCAAGGAGCATACTCCGGCAGGTTTTCGGTCGTACCAAAATCCACTATGCTTCACTAGCTGTAGATTACAAATGTTCGAGTACAGTCACTCCGTCCCAGGCTCACTGCCTTTACAAAGGTTTAGGGATAGCTCACTACGTCCCTCGGCTCACTCCCGTTGACTCCCCCTGGATCACTGCCCTTGGTGAAGTCCCACTCAGTTTATAGACGTGAAGGTCTCTTCAATAGATTTATATTGAAGTCTTTTGTCTCCTGTTCAGCATGAGACTTTGCTTGCACCAGGGTTCAGAGTTGATGCTCTCTTTAGTTCAATCCTTCTTATTTAGTGCAATAACTAAATGCACTAGATCCCTTTGTCTTCGTTTTCCTGAATCACAATCACTTGTGTGATTTCTCAATAAATGATGCTCTGTTGAAGTCCATATTTCATCCACTAATGAATACCCCTTTTCCCCCTGTCCACTGGGTGAACAACCTTTGGAAAGGGACTTCACAAAGTACCATACTTCGCAAGGCTCTCAATTTTGCGAAGCTCAAACAAGCCTTCGCGGAGTCCCTGCCTTTTCGCGAAGCTCAATCACGAAGCACTCTCACGATGCTCCAGCCTTCGCAATGCTTGGATGTCATGGAGCTCCTGCCTCTTCGCGAAGCTCACTGAGCCAACGCAGGGCGCACAACTTTCGCGGAGCTAGAATAGCCGCCGCGAAGCTCCTCTTTCGCGAAGCACACTGCCTTTGCGAGTGACGTTTGCGAACTAAGAGCAAAGGATTTTCGTTGAGAGCTCTCTCCTCCTCTCTTGAGGGGGTCGGCCTCTATTTATATGCGATTCCCCCGACCCTCAAACTTTCCGTGTGAAGTCAACGCCACGTCATCTCAAATTACGAAGCTCTGAAGTTTCTGCCGGAATTCTGTCCAGATCGTGAAGCACCTCGGCAATTTTAGGATCACAGAGCTCGTCGTAATCGCGGAGGATCACCTTCATCATTCCTTCGCGCCTTCACCACAAAGCTCCCTCGCAAAGCCCTTCACCTCCGCGATGCGCTTCAACTCTGTCGTTCACGAAGCTTTGACATAATCACGAAGCCTCACTGCCTCCATTCTTCTGGTCTTCGCGATTTCCAAACCATGCATCCTCTCTTCACGAAATTCATGCCTTTTTCATATTTAATTATTATCTTCATGGAAATCCACTTTTCGCGATGCTCAGCAACTTCTAGATTTTGGACCCCAAAAATTTGGCAAACACTGGAAAACGCCGCCACCTTGTATCTGCTCTTTTTTTCCACCTCCAGATTATCCATTCCTTTGTCGATGTTCCTTGAATAAAACATGGATCATTATCCACAGTCCTCGAACTCGACATGCCACCATGGAATCTCCTTTTTCAACAAATTTGTATGTCGTCTGTTTGCTTTGTCAACAAGCACGATTACTTCAACAACACTTCTTCTTGGTGAGATGTATCCTTTAGCAACTCTTCTGCTTTTATCACAAACTCCACAATTGTGATATGTATTCTTTGAAGGCATAACTTCAGCATCATCATCTTCTATGACAATGTGATGTGCATGGCTATCGCAGAGTTCCAATCATTGCATGACCTTCGTAGAATTACAATAATTGGCACATTATCTTCTTCATCAACCGTCATGATCAACATCATGCAAACCATGTGATTTTATTCATCAAGAAGTCTCTTGCATGGTTCTCATGCAATCATGAGTAATTGCATGGTCTTCATCAAAACCCATGGTTCTCATGCAATAATTTGGAATTGCATGGTCTTCATCAAAACCCATAGTTCTCATGCAATAAGGAGGAATTGCATGGACTTCATCAAAAAACCCCATTCTTCTTTAATCATCCTCAGATGGATTACACCTCACATTCTTCATTGTTGTAAACACTGTATCATCTTTGACACATGTTCTTTAAACTTACGATCAGTACAACAATCGTCTGAATCACCATTCCTCTACTTCAGCGGAGTACTTCATGATCTCCTTCATTTTGATCTTCCAATACTCCATTTCATTGGATTACTTCTTGATCTCCTTCATTTTTATCTTCATTGACAACTATTTACAACAAATACAAACTTATACACAAAGTGGTTCCAACAATCTCCCCCTTTGTATTTTGTTTTCAATACTTTATACATCTTCTGAAATGAATTTTTCAACATCAAAATGAGAATCTTCTCTTCAATGAACTTTTCTTTTCAAACATTCATTTCACTTTCTCTCCCCCTTATTGACAAGAAATACAAAACGCATGGTAGGGAGGGTATCAATCCATACTTAAGAAATGTTTCATTAATCATTTCACTCTAAGTCTACTTGAGCAATGCTCGATGTAGAAAACAAGAGGATTTGATTAAGTCAACAAGGCTGTCCATTATTCACAGATCATGATACCAACATGAGATGAAAACTCATTTATTTTGTCTTCAAGGGTTTACCACTTTTATTTCAGGCATAAGAAATAAAATGTGATAGGGAATGATCAACCTGAAATTCCTGCACTTACATCAGCAAACTGATCAAAAACATTCAAGTGCTATCTGTAGGATAAGTGACCTTGGGGCACATCCATTCTTCTTATGTCACTGATCAATTCAGTTACTCCCCCTTTGTAGAATGATATTTGATCTAAGTAACAAAGGGATAGAGATTGAGAAATGGAATACCTTCTCCATTGACATGTTCTTCAAGAAATTTACAGAGTAACTGCTTTTGAGTCCAGCTGGAGTTGATATTGATTGATAGAGTGATTATGGAAGCTTCTTCATTTTTCTCCCCCTTAAGGGAAACACTCCTCATCATCTTCATCAAGAGTGATCCTTCATCATCATAATCATTGAATATCAATTGAAGAATCTACTAAGGATGGAAACTTCTTTAGCTTGGCTATCAAGAGTTGACAACATTCACTACTTCTCAGGTTCTCCCCCTGAGAGCATGCTTCACCTTTAATTCCCTACATTATTAGCACAAATACAATACACAAATGATTATGGGAATAAGATGGTTCATCCTTAATTCATCAACAAGACCTGCATGGTTGAGGTTATTTTCTCAACCAAGTTCTTCTGTTCACTCCAGTCTTCATGCCTGCACATTTGAACATATGTTCTGACATCTGTTGGTGCGGCATGGATTTCTTTACATTCTCTTCTACTTTGTGTGAGGAATTTTTCTACTTAACAGCCATCATGAATGATACATTCTTACTCCTTTTAAGGACTACTTCTTGCTCTAGTATTAAGGTTATGAAACCTTTTGCAATGTGACCAGATTTCTTGCATCTCTCACACAGAACTTCTTTGACACGTGTGTTTCTCTTGGTTTTCAATCTCTCATGCACTGTGTCTTCATCATGTGAAAGTTTTTCTTTTCCTTTGTCACTAGCCTTGGCCTTTTTGTCTTCAAGTTTCCTCATTCTTTTCAAATATTTGGGCCAGATGACCAATATGTCATTTGGAACTGTTGCAGCTGGTTTGGGTCTTCCACATGGGTTCATCTGATTTTCATCCCACTTAGTGTTTCTTTTGGATGAATGACCCTTCAATTTCATGGATCTAAAATCCTGGGTCTTCTCAGCTTCTCTACTTGAGATCTTCTTGGGGAAATATGTGCTCGAACTATTATTCTGATTTCTTCCCAAGGAGTATTCTTCCTTCTTAGCTGGCTTGTGTGGTCTTCTATTCTTATCAGCTCTGGATATCTGTTGACATAGGCATGCACCATTCTTGTGACCACTTCCGTTGCATACATCACATATGTTATCAAGCATTCCAAATATGTTTGCTGTAAATAGATGCTTCTGGACCTACAGATGTTGCTTCTTCTTCTCTGTCTTCCTTCCCTTTGATATAGGCTTTCCCTGTGCTTTTCCATGTAAGGGATTATAAAAAAAATCCAGTGCACAGTGCCCAAATCTGTTGCAGCACCAACATTGACCCACAAACCTTGCCTTCTTTTTATCTTCTGTAAAAGGTAGTTGGGCCGTCTTCTTGATTTTTTGTCCTCTATTTGAGGAACCAACTTCCTCCTTTTTCTTCTTCTCTTATTTCCTCATCCATACTTGTTTAGAACTTTTCTTCCAACCTGCACTGATTGTAGGAACGTATTTAGAAACATGAGTACAAGATGGTTTGGATGGTACCTTCACTTTCTCAGTTGCTTGTGATAGATCAATGAGTGAGGTCATGATCTCCTTATCACATTTTGGAGGTATTTCGACAATAGAATCCTCCAGTGAGCATTGAGTACCAGCAGCAACTAATTCTTGATGTGGATAATCAAGATTTTTCATAATCTTCTTGTCACATGTTGGAGGTATTTCAGCTTTAGATTCCTCCAAAGAACATTGAGTACAAGCATCACTCATTTCATTCTTTTGTGAAGTCTCAATATGTGTATTCTCAATCTTGTTCAACTGGGCTTCCAATTTTTGACCCTCAATATTGAGGATGATCTTCTAATCTTCAATCATGATCATCTTCTCTTCACAAGTCTTCTTCAATCTTTCAACCTCATCTTCATGCATCTTAACCTTATTTTGTAACAAAGAGTCAAGTTCCCTGAATCTCATGGAAGTTTCTTCCAAACAAAACTCTTGACTTCATTTCTCTTCTTCAGCTCAACTTCAAGTGCATGGATCTTTTCTTTTAGAGACTTATTGAATTCCTCTTTTTCTTCAAAGACTTTCACCTGTTTGGTGAGATTCATACATTCCATAACTTTTCTTTCCAACCCCTTTTCCATATTGTCTGCTTCCCTTTCTAATCGAGTGATCTCAACCTGCATAGATTGGAATAAGCTACAAATAATAGCAACCCTTTCTTCAGGAATATCATGCAGATATGTTTTGAGTTTTTCTTGAAAGCTTGAATTAGGGATGTCATCCTTTCCTCTGGAAGAATTCTGAGCCACCTGCTCGATACTTTCTAATCCTGATATTTCTTCATAATTGGAATGGCATGGAGAACAAGACACTGAATCTTCTTTGGATATGTGGGACTTCTTTAGCTTCTTCTTCTCTTTCTTTTTCCTGTTTGTCATGGTCTTACTAGATGTAGACTTCTGCTCAGAAATGACTGAATCTTCATCAAGACTGCTCTTCATTGTTGACTTTAGGAAAGAAACTCAAATCCTCTTCTGAATAGAATTACTTTAGAATATCCAACATACATTAACCTTTCGCTCTGATACCACTTGTAGGACCCCGGGACACCCTAAGAGGGGAGGGGTGAATCAGGGTGTTAACTTTTTCTTCTTAAAGTTGTGGATCTTGTTCCCACATTGGTAGGAACTACTTAAACCTCTATGATGGATATGATCAACAATGAAACATTCACATGCCAAGAGATGACACAACTATTTTTACTTGGTTCACCACTAAGGGCTACGTCCAAGGAGCATACGCCGACAGGTTGTTAGTCGTACCAAAATCCACGATGCTTCACTAGCTGTAGATTACAAATGTTCGGGTATAGTCACTCTGTCCCAGGCTCACTGCCTTTACAAAGGTTCAGGGATAGCTCACTGCGTCCCTCAGGTCACTCCCGTTGACTCCCCCTGGCTCACTGCCCTTGGTGAAGTCCCACTCAGTTTATAGACGTGAAGGTCTCTTCAATAGATTTTCATTGAAGTCTTTTGTCTACTGTTCCACATGAGACTTTACTTGCATCAGGGTTCAGAGTTGATGCTATCTTTAGTTCAATCCTTCTTCTTTAGTGCAATGACTGAATGCACTAGATCCCCTTGTCTTCATTTTCCTGAATCACAATAACTTGTGTGATTTATCAATAAATGATGCTCTGTTGAATTCCAGATTTCATCCACTGATGAATACCCCTTTTTCCCCTGTCCACTGGGCGAACAACCTTTGGAAAGGGCCTTCAAAAAGTACCCTACTTCTCAAGGCTCTCAATTTTGCGAAGCTCAAACAAGCCTTCGCGGAGTGCCTACCTTTTCGCGAAGCTCAATCGCGAATCACTCTCGCAATGCTCCAGCCTTCACAATTCTTGGCTATCGCGGAGCTCCTGCCTCTTCGCAAAGCTCACTGAGCCAACACAGGTGGCATGACTTTCGCGGAGCTAGAATAGCCGCCGTGAAGCTCCTCTTTCGCGAAGCACACTGCCTTCGCGAGTGACCTTTGAGAACCGAGAGCAAAGGATTTTCGTTGAGAGCTCTCTCCTCCTCTCTTGAGGGGGTCGGCCTCTATTTATAGGTGATTACCCCGACCCTTGAACTTTCCACGTGAAGTCAACACCACATCATCTCAAATCGTGAATCTCTGAAGTTTCCGCAGGAATTCTGTCCAAATCGAGAAGCACCTCGGCAATTTTCGGATCGCGGAGCTCTTCGTAATCATGGAGGATCACCATCATCATTCCTTCGCGCCTTCACCGCGAAGCTCCCTCGAAAAGCCCTTCACCGCCGCGATGTGCTTCAACTCTTCCATTCGCGAAGCTTTGACGTAATCGCGAAGCCTCACCACCTCCATTTTTCTGGTCTTCGCGATTTCCAAACCATGCATCCTCTCTTCACGGAATTCATGCCTTTTCCATATTTTATTATTATCTTCATGGAAATCCACTTTTCACGATGCTCAGCAAATTTCAGATTTTGGACCCCAAAAATTTGGCAAACATTGGAAAACGGCGCCACCTTGTATTTGCTCTTTTTGTCAGCCTCCAGATCATCCATTCCTTTGTCGATGTTCCTTGAATAAAACATAGATCATTATCCATAGTCCTCGAACTCGACATGCCACCATGGAATCTCCTTTGTCAACAAATTTGTATGTCGTCTGTTTGCTTTTTCAACAAGCATGATTAATTCAACAACACTTCTTCTTGGTGAGATATATCATTCAGAAACTCTTCTGCTTTTATCACAAACTCCAAAATTGTGATATGTATTCTTTGAAGGCATAGCTTCAGCATCATCATCTTCTATGACAATGTGACGTGCATGGCTATCACAGAGTTCCAATCATTGTACGACCTTCATAGAATTCCAATCATTGGCACATTGTCTTCTTCATCTACCGTCATGATCAACATCATGAAAACCATGTGATTTTATTCATCAAGAAGTCTTTTGAATGGTTCTCATGCAATCATGAGTAATTTCATGGTCTTCATCAAAACCCATGGTTCTCATGCAATAATGAGGAATTGCATGGTCTTCATCAAAACCCATGGTTTTAATGTAATAAGGAGGAATTGCATAGACTTCATCCAAAAACCCCATTCTTCTTTAATCATCCTCATATGGATTACACCTCACATTCTTCATTGTTGTAAACACTATATCACCTTTGACAAATGTTCTTTAAACTTACGATCAGTACAACAATCATCTGAATCACCATTCCTCTACTTCAGCGGAGTACTTCATGATCTCCTTCATTTTGATCTTCCAATCCTCTATTTCATTGGATTACTTCTTGATCTCCTTCATTTTGATCTTCATTGACAACTATTGACAACAAATACAAACTTATACACAAAGTGGTTCCAACATGATGTTCGCTTGTGAATATGTTTAATGGTTGATAGCTGGGTTGTTTGTTTTATCTGCATTCCTTTCCCCACTGCTTGAGGTAGCTGGATGTGCTTGGTTTCATGTTTCCTCTTGGCGGTAACTTATGATGGTTTTCCTAGAGTACCTAGTTTATGGAATAATTCTAATAATGATTGAATAATTCTTAACCCATGGGGTTGGTTGATTATGGAATGAAAATTCTTAAAAGATGCTAACATTGATCAACTATGGACTTGGTTTTGATTATGTCTGGGGGGCATGGACTTTACTACAAAGATTAATGCAATATAATGTAATTTAATGTGGAATAATGTTAATGGTTAATTAATGAATAATAAATTAATTAATGGAATTAAATGATAAAAAAATAAAGGAAGTAATTAATGTATCTCTTTTAAATGCTTGTGTGCTTATAGGATATCCAGAGACTAAGTGACTTTATATGTAGTTGATTCTAAGACTAGGTTATTCCCATAGTGTGGTTGTGAGCTATATTATATCATGTATATTCTATGATTTTATATTTTACCCCACCCATTCCAGTTATAGAAACTGACACCCAGTGGGCTCTAGGAGGGTGTTTTCTCTAACATCCCGATGGGAGGATGGATGACATACTACCCCCTCTAGCCTCGCTCTCTTCTCTTGGAAATTACTTGTGATGGTATGCATGATGGTTAGTTTCACCATATATGTGAATAGAGGGTTGTGATGGATTGTGGTTATTTCACACACATTTATTACTATATATTACATCTAAATGATTATTATAGGTATTAAATGTATAAGATATGATGGATTGAGGCACTTACTCAGTGTATGGGCTATAATGGATTGAGTTATAATACCTGATGTTTGATATACATCGTACCAATTGTGGTGGATCCTGAAAACTACCTGGTTACTATTTTTGGATATCTAATATGAGATGATATGGTTATGGGATGTACGAGGTTCATGTTATATTTCATTTCCTAGGTGTATTTGAGCCGGATTACTTTTTTAGAGAGATGGATCAGGACATGCGATGTTGGAGAAGAAAGTGGAAAACCAGCGGGGAAGTAGGAGAGAGGTACCCTTGATGTTTTATAATATTATACTATAAGCTCTATTGTATGTGATAATTTATGAGAGTTATCTATGGTGAGGCTGGGAACATAGTATACCTATTTAGGAAACAAGTTTGTTTCACTATTGTTCACTATGATTTAGCATGATTTCTTTATCTTTTTCATGAGTGGATCCAGGGATAATCCTATTAAGTATATTATTATACTCACACTATGTATATATATAATATATTTTTCAGATCAGCTGGAGTATGTTGGAGATCGGGCTATACATTAATAGATCATGGTTTTGCAAGAGCTGTTTGGGCTTCACGGTCGCTGCTGTCTTTACCTTTTTGGTACTTGCAATTTTACTTTAAGTTGTTTAAGTACTTTATGACATCACATGTTTACACTCGAGATTTATTTTATATTAATATGTATGAGTAGGTGTTTATTCTTGTGTATATCTTATCTCTCTCTACCACTTGTTCTCTTAGAGTATAATACCTCCCATATGCATGTTTACTATACCCTAAGTGCTAGTCACCAACTCGGGGCCTACTGGAGGTGGGACTTGGGAAATTACCATCTCTCTCCCCTCATTGTGGTATATTTATGGGCAAGGGGTCATGAAAAAATGCTATAAATGGTCTAGATATATGGATAGGATGATGTTTAGTAGGGTTACAATGTTAGTTACGTTTAGTAAGAGATATAAACACAAGAGACTAGATTAGACACAAGTATTTAGGGTACCCTTTGATATGATGCAGAAACCTTTAAGTTTACTGATCTTACTAAACAAATTGATACTGGTTGCAAGGAAGAGACTTAGGAAAGTATCGTGCATCATTTTTTTCACTTATTTTTTAAATGGGTAGACCTTGGGATAGGTTAAAATCTTAAACAAAATAATAAATAAGTAATTAATTAATGTTAAATATTCCATATTCCATGTTTAGGAGTTCTAAAAAGTTTTTTCTTTTTGTAGGAATGGATCCAGGTCGACATCCTCATCAGGTTTGTGATGAAGATGTTCAACAAGATGTGCTAGAAGATCGCCACAAAGTGGAGGCTGATGATGATGAAACTTTGAGAAGGAAACTTCAAGATTTTCAGTACCAGAGTCTGAAAAAGTATGAGGGCCCTATTTCAGATCTAGTCACAGAATACTGGTTAGAGGAGTTTGAGATATCTCTCAGTTTGATCTGTGATCAGAAGGAGCACTGGGTTTCATTTACTGTGATGATTCTATGTGGAGTAGTGATGAAGTGGTGGTTCTTATTCCTCAAGGATTTTGATAAGTTGGTGGTCTCATTGGAGAATTTCCGAGAGCAATTCAAATCATAGTTTCTTTATTCAACTGTGAAGGTTTCTAGTTTCTAGAAGCTGCTTACCCTTCGATAGGGGAGATCCAGTGTGTGAGAGTTTGGGATCTATTTCAGGACCCTTCTGTGATATGATTATGATCTGTTTCTAGATGATGAGGTCAGAAAAATGCATTTTGAAGAGGTTTTGAATCCATATATCTAGCACTTGGTCACCTAATTTATTCTTAAGATATATCTCAAGGTGCTATAAAGAGTAAAGGTTATTGAAAAGATGTTGGACAGAACCAGGTTTTCATGAGATGGGAGTTGTCAAGATTCCTCACAAAGTAGATATGTGGTATGAGTTTATCATTTTTATAGATAGAAGAGATTTCGATTAGACAGGGGTAGGTCCCAGACCTCATTAGTGATGAGAGTGCCCAAACTTTCTGAGAAAATAGCTTGTGCCAGGTTTTCCACTTCAGGTTCCACTATTGAGGTAGTTTCAGCTAAGGCAACATAAGTAGGGTGGTATAGTTTGGGATCAATATAGAGAATATGGGGTAGGTAGAGGATATCCTTGAGACACACCTTATCCTTAGAGATTAGAGCACAACTTTGTAAGTGGTCGTCAATAGGGTCAGATAGGCTATGAAGTAGGTCGTGGTCAGTTTCATGCTTTAGTGTGGCTAGCACCGGTCGAGCTAGACATTGTTCGAGGCACCCTTTTACTATTTTCTATGTGTATGCATGTTTTTTTATTCAAGAGTGATTCAATCCTTTATACCACCTACCCTCATCCATTATTTGAGACTTGAGGTAGATAATATTCAGTGCCCTTGGAGTTGGTTATGCCAGTTGGAGGTCGAGATGAATTGTGTGAAGTATGTAGAGATTGTGAGTTAGTGATGGGGTAGAACTAGTCTTGGGGAGATTTCCTATATTTGTAGATATAACCATATGAAATCATCCTTGGCATGGATTAGTTGTATTTTATACAGGATATTGTGGATTTCTTCAAGAGTATGGCTGTGTTCTATGATGCTGATGGAGATCCAGTGGTATTTATTGGCAAGTGATACCCTCAGATGGGTTAGTGGTGTGTTTCGTCCATGTCATCTTTGATGGATGAGATGATTATGAGATCTTCAGAGGTTCAATAGTTAGTATTTCCTAAGGTTGTTGGAGAGTACCCTAATGTATTTCTATAGGAGGTTGTAGCATTTCCCCCTTGAAAAGAGATCAAGTTTGGGATTGTGGTACAGTTAAAAATGTCTCCGATCTCGATGTCTCCATATAGAATGGTGCCTTCAGAGTTGTGAGAGCAATGAGTATAGCTTGATGATATATTTTAGTATGTTTTTTTGGTCAAGGGTGTCAACTTAGGGTGCACCAGTTTTGTTCGTGAAGAAGGCTAATGAAAATTTTAAACTTCGTATCGATTATTGTCACTTGAACCAAGTGACGGTGAATAACTACTATCCTATTCCACATATTAATAATTTATTTGATCAATTTAAGGTAGTGAGTTAGTTCTTGAAGATCAATTTGTGGTTAGGATATCATTAGATGTGGGTAAATGATAAGTATATTTAGAAGACTTCTTTTTGTTGTCATCATGGGAATTATGAGTTTATTGTGATATTGTTTAGTGTGATGAATTCTCTAGCTGTGTTCATGGGGTTAATGAACATAGTGTTCAAAGAGTTCTTGGATAAGTTTGTGGTGGTCTTCATCGACAACATACTTATGTAATATGTGTCTGAGGAAGAGTATGTAGATAGTCTGCATGCCATTTTGAAAGTTCTTCATCATGAGAAGTTGTTTAGGAAGTTTTTGAAGTGTGAGTTTTGGGAATAGGAAGTCCGTTTCCTGGGTCATGTGGTATCCTAGAAAGGAGTAGCTATGGATCCTTTGAAGATAGAGGTGGTTGTTTCTTTTGAATCCCCAAAGATAGTGGAAGAGGCGTGGAGTTTCCTGGGTCTTTCAGGCTATTATAAGAGGTTTATATCCAACTTCTCTTGGTTTTTAACTCCTATAAAAACCTTGACCATAAAGGATCAGGTATTCTTGTGGACTGACCAACATCAGATAACCTTTGATTACTAGAAAAAGAATTTTTTAGTGCTCCAGTCCTTTATTTTCTAGTATAAGGAGTTTAGTTTTAGGTTTTCTATAATTCTTCACGTCTTGTCTTGGGATGCTTTCTGATGTAGTATATATTGGTTATTTCTTATGGGTCTTAGCTGTTACATCCCCATGAGTATAACTATAATGATCCAAACTTTTATCAATAGAATTTTACTTTTATTATAATTATGTTATATGGTATAAAACACATACATAACATTAAGAGTCTAATAAAAACATCATTATCATAAATAAATAATTAAATAAGCAATATTTATAGAAATTAAGGAACCTATGCTGATGGAATAATAACTTGACCCTTAGAATAGTAACATGATAATTGGGAATAATAATCTGGCCAAAAAAATAGTAACCTCTCCTATTAAAGTATAAATAAAATATAGTAATCTTATAAATTAAAATATGATATAATTATATCATAGTATAAGTTAATAAATCTTTTAAAAATGATAAATTAAGTGTTGATATTTTAGTAAAACATTAGTGTTTATTTACAATTTTATAATTAATATAATGATATAAAAGAAAATTAATTTTCATAAAATATTTTCATAAATTAATAGTATGCTGTATTAAAAATATAATAAGATTTAATGTGACCTTAAATAAATTTTCAAATGGTTAAAAAATCAATTATAATATTCAAATTGGTATTTTTCGAATAAATGATGATTTTATTTAAAAATTAAAATTTTCATATTTAAAAAATTATTTTCATAAAATGGAGTCCATTTTTTTTAATTTTAAACATTAAAACTGGTTAGGGAGATTTTTTGGGTTTTTTAAAAAAAAATGATTTTTTGAATAGTGAAGTACAATAATTTAAGATATAAGCTAAATATATGAATTATTGAGTCATGGATGATGTATGGATGAGGTAATCACCCATTGGTTTGAACTCTCATGAACCTTTTACTATATTTAGTCACAATAATCAACACTATTAATAGCCTTGATCCAAAATAATGAACTAATGAATAAAATAATAAAAAAACACCCCTCTCCTCCCCTATAAATACCACCCCCACCACCTCTTCTCCTCACACCTTACAAGAATTAAATATTGTATAAATTCTACCCAATTCCATTCTCAAGCCTCTTACCCATGTCTATTAGCTTATGGTCTCAACAAAAGAACAACCCTAAGTTCCTTAAAGAGGTTCTCAAGGAGAAGAAATTCAAGAGGTAAAATCCTCTTTTGTTATCTTTTAATTTCCTTTATTTTCTTATACTCTCCTAAACTAACCTATCCAAGGAAGCATGATAACTCTAGTGTCATATATATACTATAATTTTATCATGTTAATTTAATATATTTCACCAAATCCCTTCTCTCCTCTTTTTATTCTAAAATTTAAAACATCGTCTATGATGTGTTGATTCACCACCTTCATGGATGACGAGTTTTCATTTTCCATTACCGCCTTCAAGGCTGGTCATAAAACCATTATAATGGTTAAAAAATATTTTAAAATTTATTTTATAACTTTTTTATGTTTTTTAACTAACATATATACACAATATTAAATAATAAAATAAAACTAGTTCGTAATGATTGAAAAACCGCCAAAATAATCTAAATGGTTGTCATTAACGTTTTATCTAATGAACCATCCTCAAATATAAAAAAATGATATATAAGTTCATTTAAACTTCTGAAGTTCATTAATAACATATAATTTCAATTCTGGAGAATTATTTTTATTTTACTTAAACTTCCATACATGTATACAAGTGAACCAATTATGAAAACCAAGAAAACAAATGCTCCCAAAACGATGAAATTAAAATATACAACTCATATAAAAGGCCATAAAAGAACTTGATAAAACTATAATAAATCAAATAAATTTAGAAATAATATAATTTTATTATCCATGATATTAAAGTGAATAAATCATTCAGGCATAAGGTAAGGGGGTTCTTAAACCCAACTCCATTTCTTTAGGTTATACATATTTCATGCCAAACTTTAGTGTAGATATTCCTGTAATGTTCCTTAAATATAATTTCATTATTCTTACTTTTTTATTTTAGAGGATATAAATTTTTCCAACCTGTTTTATGAAAAATGTAAATTTTTTCCCAAAGAACTCTTCTTTCCAATTTATAGCTTAACTCCTCTTGAGATTATTTCTTCCTCACTCAAGTGTGATAATTCTTATACCATTTATGTTTTTCCCTTTATCAATTGGGAACCCCAAAGTTTATTCATGAATGTCTGCTTTATGAAAATATACCCATTCCTTTCCATGGGTTATTTTGTATCTAAGATTGTTATATGTTCTATGTGGCATGCATGATTATGTAAATGTTATGATGTGATGGGCGCACCTTGAATTATATAGCGCTCTAATGCATTGGGTAATGTTATGTATCTCATGATATAATATGCGATATGCATGAACATGATTCTAGATTTTTTCACAATTATGATGTTATGATTATGCACATATGTTATGTGTGAACATGATGATAGATTTGTTCACAACTATGTGTGGTATTTGACCACTAAGACACGATGTTTCATTTTTATGAATTTCCACATTCCATGCCTCTATCTAATGCTTCATCTCATGATTATGATGATGATAATATGATTATGTTATGATGATGATGATTATGCTCACCCATGTTATATTGATTCATGTTCTTATTTATCCTCTTACTAGGATTTTAGCTCACCTCTTTCTTTGATGTATATCCTTAGGTGACTACATGTACTAAGGATAACATGAGATTTAGAAGGATAAAGAAGAAGAATTTAAATAAATGTTTATGTTTTATTATGAATAAGTGATTTATGGTCTTAATTTTCCAAGATATTAAACCTTTTGATCCTAGTTTTATAACTCTATTATGTTGTTTATCCTTAAAATTATGTAATAGTTATGTAAGAAAAAGTAGGGTCACTATAGTTTGTATCAGATCATGTTTTAGTTAATTTGGGAATTAAGATTAGAGAAAATTAGTGAAAACCCTTACTATGAGACTAAGTATATGTAAGCACCCAATAATCTTTGTTTTAAAAAAATTCTAAACATAGGGACCCCATGAGATATGATTTTAGAGTTAATTTCACAAAGGAATAAATTATTTATTCTGGACTTGTTGACTTATGTTTTGTTCAAAACTTATATATTTTAGAAAATGGTGGGAACTAGGAGAAACCAGGCTAACAAATAATGTGAAGGACAATGCAATGATTTCCTAAACAACATCCCCAGTGCCTTGGGAGGTGGAGTTCAAAATTTCCTGGTGATGCTTACCCAATTGTCTCAAGCTATGAACAATAACCTGAATAATGTGGAATGTCTGGATTCACCTAATAGGGAGAAACTGACTATCAGATATTTTATGGGGAAACAACCACCTATGTTTAATGGATATTTTTATCCACTAGTCATGAAATAGAGGGTCAAATTAATGGATAAAATATTTTCTATGATCTACTATTCTAAGAAGGAGAAGGTGACTCTATCCATCTATAATTTAAATGGAGAGTCTGATCAATGGTGGGAATTGATTAATAATACTAAGAAGAAGGATGAAATTGAAAATATGGAGTGGGTCGACTTTAATAAAATATTTCTTAATAAGTATTTCCCTCAACCTATTCAGACAAAGATGGAGAGATAATTCATAGAGATGAAGCAGAAGGAAGGTGAATCTGTCACGACTTATGAAGAAAACTTCACAAGGCTTGCAAGGTACGCCTTGGATTTTTTTATTAACAATGATAGAAAAATAGATAGATTATTTAGTGGTTTAAAACCACACCTTTGAAATTCTATTTTTATCTGAGACTTTTAGAGTTATGAAGAAGTGGTTTGAAGTTCTATTAAAGTAGAGATGGAGTTCAGATAATGGTTCCATGGTTAAGGAGATAAGAAGATAAGAATGGATTTTTAAGTTGGTGGATCAAATGGAAAAGGAGGAAAGAGGATCTAACCACCCACATGTTAAAAATGTGGGAAGAAGCATTATGGGAATTACCCCAAAGGGATGGACAAATAGTTCAAGTATGGGAGACAAGGACACCAAACTCATGAATGTCAGAGAGACATGAAGAAGTCATCCAACATTATGGAAGAAAGGAGAGTGCCACCCATGGTTCAATGCTTTAACTGTAGGGAGTAGGGTCACTATACAAGCCAGTGCATTAAACCTCAACTCCTTGAGGGTAATTAGCATTAACAGACACCAAATAAAAATGAGAGAGGAAAATATTATGCCATCACCACTGCTTAAGTGGTGTAAGAAAATGAATTCATACAAGGTATAATTCCTATTCACTCAAGAATGGAAAAAGTATTATTTGATTCTAGTTCTATGCATTCCTTTATATCTTGTAAGTTTTATAGAAATATTGAATCTAATCCCTAATACCTTGAAGTATAGATATCCATAAAAACACATAGTGGTGTGATCATTAAAACCCAAGTGTTAGACTCTTCTCCTGTTGGCGTATGTGGGAATATTCTTATAGAAAATCTCATGATACTTCCCTTGGTGGAATTCAGTGCTATACTGGGCATGGATTGGCTCTCTTTATATAGAGAACACATCAACTATCTAGAAAAAAAAATATCTTTTCATATTCTGAACCATCCCATGCTCCTCTACAAATACAAGGAAGACCATTAATCTCCTTTGGAAAATACCTCAATGGTGTGGGTGTTGATTCCTTGTGAAGAAGCATACCTCACTCAAATGGTTGAGTCAAAGGAAGGTATAAACCTAGAAGAAATTACCATTATAAGGGAATACAATGATGTATCTCCCAAAGAGTTACCCAGAATTCCCCTAGATCATGAGATAGAGTTATTTTTAGAACTTATACCCAGAGCCACTCCTATCTCAAAATTCCCCTACAGGATAGTCTCAATTGATTTGGAGGAGTTAAAGAAGCAGCTGCAAGAGAATTTATATAAAGGGTTCATACACCCTAGTGAATCTCCTTGGGGTGCTCCAATTATTTTTGTTAAGAAAAAGGATAGATCAATGTGACTGTGTATCAATTACCAGGAGGTCAATAAGATCACTATAAAGAATAAGTATCCTCTTCCAAGGATTTATGAATTGTTCGATTAACTATGAGGAGCTCAATACATGTCAAATGTGGATATTCGTTTTGGATATCACCAATTAAAGGGGAATAAGGAAGATATTTAGTAGACTGCTTTCTGTACAAGGTATGGGCACTATGAGTTTCTAGTGATTCCCTTCATACTTACTAATGCCCCTAAATTTTTCATGGATTTGATGAATAGAGTATTTATACACTACCTTGATTTTTTTTGGTAGTTTTTATAAATGATATTATCTTCTACTCCAAGAGAAATGAGGAACATGAATAACATTTAAGGATTGTGCTGGCAAAATTAAGGAAGGATAAATTGTACGACAAGTTCAGTAAGTGTTATTTTTGGATGCAGCTAGTCACATTCTTAGGACACGTGATCACAAGTGAGGTAATTTATATGGACCCTTAAAAAAATAGCAATTTAGGAATGGAACAATCCCATTAGTATCATATAAATACACAGTTTTCTTGGATTAGTAGGGAACTACAGATGTTTTGTGATAAATTTCTCATGATTATCTAGCCTGTTAACTAAGTTATTAAGGAAATGGGTAAAGTATGTCTGGATAGAAGAATGTGAGGAAAGATTCAAGGAGATAAAGAAGAGGGTAATCAATGCACCTATACTCATACTACCAAAAATTAGAGAAAGTTTTGTGATATAAAGTGATGCTTCAAAGAAAGTCTTGGGTTGTGCACTCATACAGAATGGTAAAGTGATAGACTAAGCCTCATGGTAGTTGAAGATCCATGAGAATAACTACCCGACACATGATGTGGAGACATCCGCTGTGATTTTTGCCTTGAAAATCTAGTAGCACTACCTCTATGGTGAGAACTGTGACATATATACTAATTACGAGAGTCTAAAGTATATATTCACATAGAAGGATATTAACATTCTTCAAATAAGATGGTTAGAGATAATCAAGAACTATAATTTCTCTATTCAATACCATTTTGGAAAGGTGAATAAGGTAGCTGATGCTATTAGTAGAAAAGAACCTATTACTCCTCTAATGGCCCGAAGGCCTTAATTTTTATTGATTTTTGATAATACACCTTTCAAGGGTTGAGGTGGAACCCTTACAAGGCCCGTAGGCGTAAGTATTACATGGCCCTAGGCCTTATAGGAATCCATTGCCCGTAGGCTTCAAAAATTACATACAACCCAGACTAACTACTTGGAACTACTCCTTCCCCAACATCTTCATCATGATATAAGCTCTCCACCTTTGCATGGCTATTTGGCTAGGATTTCCTGTGCATTCATAGGCTTTTCCCGATGTCAGGTGCCATACCCTCTCATTCTTGCAATCCATTTAGCTTCTGCTATAGTGAAAGATCCTTGCTCTTCCTCCTTCTGAAGATTGTTCCTTGTAGGTTGTCTGGTTTACATCTGCACTTAAGGTGGCCCGAAGGCCTTGAGGTGTCCTGAAGGCCTTGAGGTGGCCTGAAGGCCTTACTGAACTAAAGGCCGTGGTGTCCTGAAGGCCTTAAAGGACTCGGGGACCAAATCGGTGGCCCGAAGGCCCAAACAGGGGAATAGTCATGGCTGCTACAGTGCCAAATAGTACCTACTACAGTACTACTATAGTAACCCAAAAATTATGCCTCCACCTGGATTTGATCCCGGGTCACCTGGATGCACTTAAGGAGTCCTCACCAATCAGGCTAAGGCCCATGTGCAAAAAGAACCTATTACTCTCTTCATGATGTGGATTGAGAAAGACCTTATCTTTATGGATATGAAAAGAATGGATTTAAGAATCATAATGGTAGAGAATACATATTAACTTGCCCAAATTATTTCCCAACCATCTATCCAAGAGAAGATCAAGGAGGTAGAAAGGGATGATATGGAATTATTAAAGAAGATGAATGTAGTAAATTAAGGAAAGATACATGAGTTCCACATTTATGGTGATGGTGTGATTTAGTTTAGAATGAGGCTTTGTATACCTTCATCACCTGGTATAAATAAGGAGATAATGGATAATTCACATAAATAACCTTTCTCTATCCATCATGGAAGTACCAAGATGTATGGTGATCTTTGAGAACACTTCTGGTGGGATAAGATGAAGAAGGATATTTCAGAGTATATCTCAAGATTCTAGATATATCAACAAGTTAAATTAGAAAAAAAGAAGTCCAAAGGGATTATTACACACCCATGTAGAAATGAGATAATGTCAATATGGGCTTTTTTATTAGTCTCTTGAAGGCATCCAAAGGAAATAATGTGATATGGGTTATAGTGGATTGACTCACCAAGAATTCCTACTTTATCACTATTCAGAAAGACCTATCACTTGAAAAACTTACCAAGATATATGTGAAGGAAGTGGTGAGGCTATATGTGGTTCCACTTTTGATCATCTTTGATCATGATCTAAGGTTTATATCTAAATTCCAGATAAGTCTTCAATATGATTTGAGTACTGAATTGAATTTCAGCACGACCTATCACCCCCAATCTGATGGCCAATCTAAAATTACGATTGACACATTTTAGGACATTATAAGAGCCTACTAAATAGAGTTCAAAGGTGTATGAGATCATCATCTCCCATTGGTTGAGTTCTCATACAACAACAACTTCCACTCTAGTATTCATATGGATCTATATGAAGCATTATATGGGAAGTGATGTAGAACTACAACTTGTTGGGATGAAGTTGGAGAACGAAATCTACTTGGACCTGATCTTGTGCAATATATGACCAATAAGGTTCATTCTATCCAACAACACATAAGAGTTTCTCAGAGTCTGAAAAAGAGATATGTTTACAACTGTTGAAGGGATATGGAATTCAATTTTGGAGACAAAGTCTTCCTTCAAATATTACCATGGAAAAGAGTCAGAAGGGAAGATTAGCCTAATGTCACGACCCAATCATGGGGGTCCTGTCCCACACCAGTAAGAACATCAAAGCTGTGGTTTATCTGGTTAGTCCCTATCTACGAGATGGGAGTTGCCCCGACAAAGAGGAGGATGACGCGTGTCAACCTTGACACCACTGGTTGGGAGTTGGGGCCACTCTCCTGATGAGTCCATGGAAGGACGAAACTAGTAAACCTCATATATGAAGAGCTGGACGGCTGAACCCCACCCGCCTTGGAGGGGACTGGGGTGCCGCATGGGCAAACTACTGTGCTGAGACGCTCAACCCGTGATAGTTGGTATCAAAGGTGTTCAAGGCAAGTGTTCACGATGGCAGGCTCGAATGTGGAGGATCCTGTTATGTACGAGAAGGAGGCCATGCCGACCGTTCCTAAGAAGAAGGACGAGAAGTCTCATGAGACCGTGACGACTCTTGAGGAGCGTCTCCTAAGGGCGGAGGAGTGCCTTGCTGATGTGAAAGAAAGGCTCGAGTATGTCGAGGGAGACGATGAGGAAGGGGCACTAGGCTTCGTGGGCCTACGTGATGCGCTCTTCACTCTCCAAGACTGAGTGGCATCAGTTGAGAGGTACGCCAAGGAGAATGCTACTGAGAAAGATGCCTTCATGGACTGGAAAAAGGGGATCTTAGGACATCATGGAGATGCTATGTCCAGGTACGACCAAACTCTTGATCAACTTAAGAGGGAGTGGTCAAAATACCGTGGTGAGTTGGATAGTGGGGTGCTTGTGCGGGACACACCAAAGATCGATGTAACTCTTCCAAAGCACTTCAATGGCAAGAGAGATGCCAAGGAGGTAGACAACTTCTTTTGGCAAGTGGAGCAGTACTTCGAGGCAATTGGCTTGATGGAAGACTTGAGCCGTGTGAAGACTGTCGTTCTTTAATTTGGTGACGATGCATCTCTATGGTGGAGGATGAAGCACCAAGAGCTCAAGGATGGTGGGAAGGCACTTCCATCATGGGAAGAGTTCAAGCAATGGGTCTATGCTCAGTTCTACCCCGAGGAAGCTGATTGGGAAGCAAGGGAAAAACTACAAACTTTGAAGCATACGGGGACAATCCATGAGTATGTTTGGGAGTATGTCTCGCTAAAGCTCCAGGTACGTGGAAAGCTTGATTATGATCATATGTATTATTTCATCAAAGGTCTTCAGCCATGGGCACAACAAGAGGTGCGAGGTCGACGACCTAAGACCTTCACCGAAGACGTGTCCATTGCCGAGTCCTTGGTGGAATACAAGAAGAAGGTTGAACCCCCTAATCCCAAGAAGGAGTTCAAGGGTAAATGTGGGGGAGACCAAGAGAGGAGGTGGAACTGAGATGCCCATGACAAGGGGAAGTCCAAGGAGCACACCAAGGACTTCTCAAGGGAATTCAAGCCCCAAGGATGCTACTTTTGTGACGGGCCTCACACATGGAAGGAGTGTCCCAAGCGGAAGGCACTCAACTCCATGTTTGAAGAGAAGGAGGAAGTTCCCAAGGAGCGTCAAATGGGGACTCTAAGGCTCTTCAATGCGTTGGAGGTAAAGAACCAACCTAAGGAACCACCTAAGGATGGGTTGATGTATGCAAAGGTGGAGTTAAATGGGAAGTCCACCTATGCGATGCTCGACACGGGATCCACACACAACTTTGTGGCCGAAGATGAGGCGAGAAGACTTGGGCTAGTTGTGGCCAAGACGACTAGTCGCATGAAATTCGTGAATGCCACACCTCAACCGGCGAGTGGCATTGTCTGTGGAGTGACCCTTTGCATTGAAGAATGGAGGGGTGCTATTGATCTCACGGTGGTTCCCATGGATGACTTCAAGCTAGTGTTGGGGATGAAGTTCTTCAAGAAATCCAAGGCCATAACAACACCTCACTTGGAGAAAATGGTGATCATGGAAGAGAGAAGCCCATGCATGGTGACGACGAAGGTATGTGGCAATCATGACTTGTCTTTACTTTCTGCCATGCAAGTGAAGAAGGGTTTCAAGAAGGGAGAGGAGACCTACTTGGTTTCCTTGAAAGATGATGGGCCGGTGGATGACAACCATGAGTTGCCGAAGGAGGTGAAGGGCGTGCTAAGGGAGTTTAGAGATGTCATGCCACCGGAGTTGCCCAAGAAGCTACCACCCAAGAGAGAGGTGGATCATGAAATTGAGTTGGTGCCAGGATCAAAGCCACCATCCATGGCTCCCTATCGTATGGCTCCACCCGAGTTGGAGGAGTTGAAGAGGCAGTTGGAAGAGATGTTGGATGCGGGACAAATCCAACCATCCAAGTCGCCATATGGATCTCCCATTCTATTCCAAAAGAAGCATGATGGCTCTTTGAGGATGTGCGTGGACTATCGGGCATTGAACAAAGTCACGGTGAATAACAAGTATCTGATCCCAGTGATAGCGGATCTCTTTGATCAGTTGGGAAAGGCACGGGTGTTCACCAAGCTAGACTTGAGATCGGGGTATTATCAAGTCCGTATTTCCATGAAAGATGTGCCGAAGACCGCATGTGTGACAAGGTACGGATCCTATGAGTTCCTTGTTATGCCATTTGGTTTGACTAATGCCCCAACGACATTCTTCACCTTGATGAACAAAGTGTTGCACCAATACTTGGATAAGTTTGTGGTAGTCTACTTGGACGACATTGTCATCTATAGTGAAACAATGGTGGACCATGTGGAACACTTACAAACCGTGTTCAAGGTATTGAGGGAGAACGAGTTATATGTTAAGAAGGAGAAGTGTTCCTTTGCAAGGGATGAAGTTCTCTTCTTGGGGCACAAGATCAAAGAAGGAAATCTCATGATGGATCATGTGAAGATCCGAGCTATCGATGGATGGGAGAGGCCAACCAGGGTTCCTGAGTTGAGATCTTTCCTTGGGTTGGTGAATTATTATCGGCGATTCATCTGTGACTATTCAAAGAAGGTGGCTCCACTCACCGACTTGCTAAATAAGAACAAGCCGTGGGAGTGGGATGTCAAATGTGAGGAGGCATTTGAGGGATTGAAGAATACGGTCATGGAGGAACCAGTCTTAATCTTGGCGGATCCGACCAAGCCTTATGAGGTACACACCGATGCCTCAGACTTTGATATTGGGGGTGTTCTCATGCAGGAAAGACATCCCATAGCTTTTGAGAGTCGGAAGCTGAATGACACCGAGAGGAGGTACACGGTGCAAGAGAAAGAGATGACAGCCGTGGTACATTGTCTTCGGGAATGGAGACATTATCTCTTGGGGTCTAAGTTTGTGGTGAAGACCGACAATGTTGCCACAAGCTATTTCCAAACCCGGAAGAAGTTGACTCTGAAGCAGGCAAGATGGTAGGAATTCTTGGCCGAGTTTGATTATTCTTTGGAGTACAAGCCTGGGACAACGAATGTGGTGGCCGATGCACTTAGCAGGAAGATGGTGTTTAGCCACTTGTCATGTGTGGATGACGGGATCTTGGGTAGGATCAAGGAAGGCATGGCGCATGATCCTATAGCCAAGAACGTCTTGGATCTCTCGGTGGAGGGCAATACAAGGAGATTTTGGGAGGAGTATGGCACTCTTCTTACCATATGGAGGAGGATATATGTCCCAAAGTGGGGGAACCTGCGGAGGGATCTCATCAAGGAGTGTCATGACTCGAGATGGGTAGGACATCCAGGGCAGCACTGCACCAAGGCCTTGCTAGAGGGAGCATATTATTGGCCAAGGATGGAGGATGATGTGGAGTCCTATGTGAAGAATTGCCTTGTGTGCCAACAAGACAAGGTGAACAATCAGTTTCCTGGAGGATTGTTGTAGCTATTTCCCATTGCAGAGAGGTCATGGGAGACAGTCACCATGGACTTCAGCGTTGCATTGCTGAAGTCCGAAGGGTATGGGAGCATCATCATGGTGGTGGACAAGTTCTCGAAGTATGCCACTTTTATCCCCGCTCCAGCAGATGTGACGGCAGAGCTCACTGCAAGGCTACTCTTCAAGAATGTGGTGAAGTATTGGGGGATACCACGACACATCATTAGTGACCGGGATCCACGCTTCACGGGTAAGTTGTGGACCAAGCTCTTCGGATTGTTGGGATCGAAGATCCACTACTCTACGAGCTTTCACCCTCAGACAGATGGGCAGACGGAGAGGGTGAATGCCTTGTTGGAGCTCTACTTGAGGCACTTTGTGAGTGACAATCAGCGAGATTGGGCCAAGTTGCTTGATGTGGCCCAATTCTCCTACAATTTGCAAAGGAGTGAGTCGACGGGGAAGATTCCATTTGAGGTGGTGATTGGACAAAAACCCCTTACTCCTCACACATCAGTACTTGGGGAGAAGTACCAAGGAAGCAACCCAACCGCCTACATTATGGACAAGGAGTGGCATGAGTAGGCCGACATGACGAGAACCCACTTGCACAAAGCTACCAAGAGGATGAATAAGTGGGCCGACAAAGGGCGAATGGATGTGAGCTTCCAGCCAGGGGACAAGGTGATTGTGAAACTCTTGCCTCAGTAGCACAAAGCATTCAGGAGGGTGCACAAGGGCCTGATTTGGCGATATGAGGGACCATATGAGGTCGTGCACTGAGTTGGGGAGGTATCATACCGCTTGGAGTTGCCTCCCAAGATGAAGATCCATACAGTATTCTATGTGAGTATGCTCAAGCCATATCATGAAGACGTGGAGGACCCGAGCAGAGGGGTGTCTACAAGGGCACCTACAGCGGTTGTCGAGTCATATGATAAGCTGGTGGATCTCATACTCGATGATCGGATAGTTCGGCGACGTGGAGTGCCACGAAGCAAGGAGTACTTGATCAAGTGGAAGGGCTTACCAGAGTGCGAGGAAACCTGGGAACCTGCAGACAACTTGTGGCAGTTCGCGCGGGCAATCGAGGAGTATCATCATGGACGCGCCGAGGACGTTGCCAGAATAGGTGGGGGAGGATGTCACGCCCCGCCAACTAGATAGGAGACCCGGTGGTGAGGTTCTCTATAATCCTCTAGAGTTCTCTACATCTCCACCAAGTTCCAGAATATTCTCGACTTCTCCGGAGTGTTGTGGAACATCCCTTGGGCCTTGAAGGGTCCGGAACATTCTAGGCCTCCATGGAAGGTTGTGGATCTCAACAGGTTCTAGAATGCTCCATGTATATTCTAGTAGAGTAGGATAGAATACTCTAGAATCATGTGGAAGTGTACATATTCTAGAATGTTGTAGACTTTTCCACCAAGCCCTATATAAAGGGAGTGGCTCCTCATTTGTAAAGACACACAGAAGTTGAGAGCATTTGAGAGCTTCTTTGCACCTGTGTCTTGTGAGCTTGTCAATCACTTCCCTTACGATCATTACTTCCGTTGTGAGTGTCGAAAGGCTGAACTCGTCTAGGCTTTGTAAAAGGGAAGCTAGTCCGGTGCCGCACGGAAGGTTGGGAGAAGGCCAAGTCCCGTGATAGTTGGTATCAAAGGGAATGTGCCTCGTGGTGTTGCGGAATGCTGCCGGACGGACCTTGGTGGTGGGAGCGGAGTCCCGGGGTGTCATGAAGAGGTGACACGACACAGATGGTCGCGCTTGCGAGATGTCCGAGGCAGAGACGCCACTATGAAGGGTGGGTCTCGTGGTGGTGGTTTTCGACCCTGAGAGAGAGGGTGGACCACGGTGGTTTGCGACCCAGAGAGTGGGTGGGCCATTGGTGCCAACGACAAGGAGCATCCCCTGAGGCCATGCTTGGTAGACGGTTAGTTGGAAGCAGTCGCAGACACACAGAAGGCCACAATCCTGCATGTACGAGGGCGTGCATGCAATGGTGGTGGGAGAATGTCACGACCCAATCATGGGGGTCCTGTCCCACACCAGCAAGAACATCAAAGCTGCGGTTTATCTGGTTAGTCCCTATCTAAGAGATGGGAGTCGCCCTGACAAAGAGGAGGATGGTGCGTGTCAACCTTGACACCACTAGTTGGGAGTTGGGGCCACTCTCCTGATGAGTCCATGGCAGGACGAAACCAGTGAACTTCATATATGAAGAGCTGGACGGCTGAACCCCGCCCGCCTTGGAGGGGGCTGGGGTGCCGCACACGTGAACTGCTGTGCTGAGACGCTTAGCCCATGACACTAAGGTACATTACCCCCTTTGATATCCTTGATCACATATGAGTAGTGGCCTATCATCTTGAAATTCTACCAAATATGGATCAAGTTTATGATGTGTTACATGTATCTCTCTTGAGGAAGTACATACCTAACCCCTCACATGTACTAAATTTGGAGATAACATAACTGGAGAATGAACTCTCATATGAAGAGTTACCGGTGAAGATTTTGGACCGTAGAGATAAATTCCTATGCAACAAGATAATCCACCTTGTCATTGTGTTTTTTGGAAATAATAAGTATGATGGATAAGTACCCTCACATTTTTTCATCTTAGTATGTAAAATGAAAATTCAAGAGTGAAATTTTAAAAGGGAGAAAGAATGTAACGACCCAAACTTTTATCAATGGAATTTTTACACTATTATAATTATATTATATGGTATAAAACACATAGATCTAAAAAAACATCATTCTCATAAATGAATAATTAAATAAGTGATATTTATAGAAATTAAAGAACCTATAATGATGGAATAATAACTTGACCCTTGTAATAGTAACATAATCATTAGGAATAGTAATCAGGATAATAAAATAACAAAATATCCTATAAATTTATAAATAAAATTTATGTATCTTATAAATTAAAATATGATATAATTATATCATAGTGTAAGTAAATAAATGTTTTTAAAACGGATAAATTAAGTGTTGGTTTTTTTGTAAAAAATTAATGTTTATTTATAATTTTATAATTAATATAATGATTTAAAATAAAATTAATTTTCATAAAATATTTTCATAAATTAATATTATTTTTTTTATTTCAAATATAAGATGATTTTATGTGACCTTAAATAATTTTTCAAATGGTCAAAAAATCAATTATAATCTTAAAATCGATATTTTTCAAATAAATGATGATTTTATTTAAAAATTAAATTTCTCATATTTATAAAATTATTTTCATAAAATGGATTCCATTTTTGAATTCTAAATATTGAAAAATTGTTAGGGATAATTTTTTATATTTATCTAAAATAGTTAAATTTTTGATGAATAATGAAATATGATAATTTACGGTATAAGCTAAATACAAGAATTATTGAGTCATGGATGGTGTATGGATGAGGTAATCACCCATTTTTTTGAACTATCCTGAACCTTTTACTATATTTATTCACAATAATCAACACTATTGTTAGTCTTGATCCAAAATATTAAACTAATGAATAAAATAATCAAAAAACACCTCTATCCTCCCCTATAAATACCATACCTCACCACCTATTCTCCTTACAACTTCCAAGCCTTGAATTTCATATAAAATTCTCCCAAAACCCTTCCCAAGACTCTTCCCTATGTCTATTAGCTTCTGTTCTCAACAAAATACCAAACCCAAGTGCCTCAAGGAGGTTCTCAAGGATAAGAGATTCAATAGGTAAAATCTACTTTCATTCTCTTATAATTACTTTTATTTTCTTATTATCCCATAAAATAACTTATAAAAGGAATAATGATAACTCCAGTATCATATATATTCTATAATTTTATTATGTTAATGTGATATCCATCACCAAATCTTTTATCTCCCCTTTTTATTCTAAAAATGAAAATATCATCCGTGACGTGTCGATTCACCGCCTTTATGGATGACAAGTTTTCATTTTCCATTACTTCCTTCAAGGATAGTCATAAAACCATTATAATGGTTAAATAATATTTTCAAATTTATTTTATAACCTTTTTTATGTTCAATAACTAACATATATACATGATATTGAATAATACAACAAAACTAGTTCGTGATGATCGAAAAATTTCCAAAATAATATAAACGGTTATCATTAATGTTTTATCTAATGAATCTTCAAAAAATATGAAAAAAATGATATATAAGTTTATTTAAAATCATGTAATTTCATTAATAACATATAATTTCAATTCTGGAGAATTATTCTTATTTTACAAAAACTTCCATACATGTATACAAGTGAACCGATCATGAAAACCAAAAAAATGAACGCTCCTGAAATAATGAAATTAAACTCTGTAACTCATAAAAAAGTCCATAAAAAACTTAATAAAACTATAATAAATCAAATAAATGTATAATAGGTTATTTATTTAGTAATTAATTAATATAATTTTATTATCCATGATATTAAAGTGAAGAAATCATTCAGACATAAGGTAAGGGGATTCTTGAACCCAACTCCATTTCTTTGGGTCATACCTATTTAATGAAAAATTTCATTGTGGATATTACTTTAATGTTCCTTAAATGTATTTTCATTATTCTTCCATTTTTTTGAGGATATACATGTTTCCAACCTAGTTTTATGAAAAATGTAAATATTTTCCAAAATATCTTTTCTTTCCAATTCACACCTTGACTTCTCTTGAGATTGTTTCTTCCTCACTCAAGTGTAATGATTCTTATACCATATATGTTTTTACATTTATCATTTTGGAACCCCAAATTTTATTCATTAATGTATTATTTATTAAAATATACCAATTCCTTTCCATGGGTTATTTTATGTCTAAGATTGATATACGTTCTATATGGAATGCATGATTATATAAATGTTATAATGTGAAGGGTGCATCTAAAATTATACAGCACTCTAATGAATTGGTTAATGTGCTGTATCTCATGAGATAATGTGCAATATAAGTGAACATGATGTTATATTTTTTCACAATGATGATGTTATGATTATGAAAACATGTTATGCGTGAATATGATGATAGTTTTTTTCACAAATGTGTATAGTACTTGACCACTAAGACATGATGTTTCATTTTTATGCATTAACACATTCCATGACTTTATATAATGATTTATCTCATGATTATGATGATGTTACTATGCTTATGTTATGATGATGATGATTATGCTCACCCATTCTATATTAATTCATGTCCTTATTTATCCTCTTAATGGGAATTCAGCTCACCCCTCTGTTTGATGTATATCCTCAGGTGACTATATGCACCAAGGATAATGTGAGATTTATAAGGATAAAGAAGAATAATTTAAATAAATATTTATGTTTCATTATGAATAATTTATGTATGGTCCTAATTTTCCCATGATACTAAACCTTTTGATCCTGGTTTTGTAATGCTACTATGTTATTTATCCTTAAAATGATCTAATAGTTATGTAAGAAAAAGTAGGGTCACTATAATAACTATACCACCCATGATCTTGAGTTAGCGGAAATGGCGTTTTCTTTGAATTTATGATAATATTACCTCATCGGCGATCATTTTGTGGTTTTTACTAACCATAAGAGTCTATGGTATGTCTTCTCCCATCATGACTTGAACTTTCATCAACATCTATGGATGAAATTTTTATAGGATTATGACTTCAAGATTTCATATACACCAGGTAAGGGAAATGTTGTAGATGATGCACTGGGTAGGAAGTCACGTAGTGATGTTGTGTATGAATTTGGGGATTATTAGAGAGTGATGAAAGAAATATTAGTGATTCATCTTGATATGAGAGAGGTTGGAGACGAAAGTTGTCTTTTCTAGATGACAATGCAACCATAGTTGGTGCATTAGGTGGAGGAATCTGAGTTGAGGGATTTTGAGGTGGAGGTATGGAGATACTGAGTTATTTTTGGTGATCCCCTGATGGTTGGTCCAAGGATAGATATCACTGGGTGTTGTTTCAGGGGAGGCTTTTTATTCCTTTGGTAATGCATGATATGGTTCTCCAGGAGTTCTATAGTTCACCTTTGGTGGTACATCCCAGCATGAACAAGATTTACAAATCCTTAAGAGGTTAGTTTTGGTGGCCTGGGTTAAATCATGAAGTTTTAGATTTTGTTTATTGATGTTTGGTCCACTAGAATTTGAAGGCCAAACACTATGTTTTTAGTGGTTTTCTCCAGCCATTAGATATTCCCTAATAGAAGTGGGAGGACATAAAATTAGACTTTTTTACTAGTTTACCTCGATATTGGGGAGGATATGATGTCATATGGGTGATAGTATATCGTTTGAAGAAATGAGTTCACTTTATAATGATCAGGTAGTCAAGATCAGTGGAGGTTTTGTTGAGGTAGTATCTGGAGGAGGTGGTATGATTTCACAGATTCCCAAGGACGATCATCTCTGATCATGATCCTAATTTTACCTATAAGGTGTAGAGAGGTCTCTATCATGATTTTGGTTCTTAATTATTCCCTATAACTACTTATCATCCACATATGGAAAGTCATATAGAACGGACCATCCAGACTCTTGAAGGCATGTTGTTCTCTTATGTCTTGTATTTTGGAGGTTCGTGGATGAGGAACCTTCCCTTGGTCGAGTTTTCTTACAATAATAGTTTCCAATCCAATATTGGTATGATTCCATTTGAATCTTTTAATGAACAACCTTTTCATTCTATATTGTGCTGGAATGGGGTTGGAAAGGTAGAAATTATTAGTCTAGAACTGGTACATAATATGACAGATATGGATTAGGTAATTCACGTGAGGATGAAGGAAGCGTAAGATCATCAGAAATACTATTCCGATCATAGGAGGAAACCTCTAGAGTTCAAAGTTGGAGATCATGTGTTCCTAAAGGTGACTCCTAATTATGGGAAGCTAAGGTTTGGATGTGGGAGTAATATTTCTCTTCAATTTGTTGGGCCTTTTGAGGTGTTAGCTAGTATTGGAGATATAGAATATCAGATAGGAATTCCCCTGTAGATGATCTAGATACACGATGATTTTAATGTGTCACAGATATTTCATTATCTTCATGATGAATCTCATGTCATTGAATGGGGAGAGATCAATTTTTATGATGATGCGGCCTTCAAGGAATGACATGTGGAGATCTAGGACCACTAAGAGAAGGTGTTGAATGGGTGTGTTATTCCCTTGTTTTATATATTATGGTGGCATGGGGGCATAGAGGAAAGTAACTGGGAATGTGAGTCACAGATGCACACTCAGTACCCCAAGCTATTTGATGATTGGTTCCTATATTTTAACATTTTTCATTTTTGGGATGACGACCTTTATGGTTTATAAGGCAGTTTCCTCTTGTTTCTTGTTGTGTATTGGCTCTCATTTGAGAGGTATATACCCCAGGAGAGTGTTTATGAGTTTTTTGTTGCATTTTTGTGGTTTTGATCTTTTCCCTCTGATTAGGTGGTTGGGCTCCTGAGATGGTGATATCTTTGAGAGGTATCTCATGGGGTAGCTGTTCGAACAACCCCTTTTTGTTTTCTCTCTAGGTTTGGTTTTGGATTATCAAGGAATAGAATTGTTTGAGAGGTATCTAATTTAAGGTCCCAAATCCATGTATTCCAACCCTTTGCGTGTTTACAAGTCATGTAGTTCTCAGAAGAGACCAAAAGTGAGTCTGGAGGGGTTCGACTGTAAAAGGCCGAAAGCTGGGGGAATACACAATGTGTAAAGGGGTTTCACATCATGTATATGTAGTTAAGGTTTGTTCACAAGATGATACAAGAAGTGTATATTTTTGGGGTTAAATAATAAAATGAAATTCATTTTTCTATTTAAACATAACGTTGAATATTGTACAATGTGAAAAGGGATTACACATCATGTTATTACCCTATGTAGTGTGTTTATAATAGGGAGAAGCGTCTCATCTATTTTCTCAAACCTATAACCAGAAGATCTATCTCCTTATTCCAGGTAATCCAGTATCCCTCTATATAAATTGTGGGGTTCCTTTGATGATAATCAATCCTTTTGATTCAATATTTTATTTATGGTTATCTAAGGCGAGTTCTACCTCAATTTCTTACAGTTTGTCCTTTGTTCGGTCTCATTTTCCTCTAGATATTCTTTCCATGTGATTTATGATGATTCCCCATGTTTATAATGGGGTTTTATTGGTTTTTTATGGCACAATTGTGGTGTGGAATCCTCATATGGATTCATTTCTTGTGAGAGAGGTGATCGGAGATCCGCGATGTGGTCCGTTATCATGTGAAGAATGTTGACGGATTTTGAGGTAGAGGATTTGTTCCATCTTCTATTTATTCACATGAAATAATAAATTTGGAATGGTTTATCCCTTTTATGGTAGTGTAATTAACCTAATAATTATTTTAATGGGATTAAATAAATTGGTAGCGATCACATGTTGATGATGTTGTTGCTTTACACCTTGATAGCAGTTTTCCTCTTATTTTGATAGATAATGTCATATATATGATATATGCTTTGTTATTTATGATTGGAGTATCATGTTGAAATTGATAAATAACATAAATCCGGAATTATTTGATAATTAATTATCTTAATAATAATTAAAGAATAGGCATGTTTGTAATCCAATGTTTATTGTAATTTGTTGATGATAAAATTGATGCAATGTACATGTGTAACTAAAAATGTGATCTTCCATAAGATTAATGGAATTGAGAAATAATGTGAATAATGTTTATTCTTGTTGATAATAATAATAAGGCATGAAAAATGAGAATGAAACTTATCTAGGTTTTTGAAACTCGAAATAAATGCTAAGAGTATGTTTTTTCCTTTGATATATTGTTATATCTTAATGCCTTAGGTTGTCCGTAGTTGAAACCTATTAATAATGAATCGGTTAATTCAAGATGGAATAAGAACTTGTGGTGTGATAAATATAATTTTCTAGGTTATTATTTTCCATTTTCTTGAGAAGGCCGAGTGCCTTATTTTTGGATCCGTGAGAGCTCTTTTGAATGAGAAGGCTATATACCTTATTTTGAGGGCCCAATTGCCCTATTTATTACTTGTTTGTTCTTGCTACTTCTATGATGTGATATGGATACAAGAATTATGATATGAGCTTGATGTAGATAATCTTGGGATGAATGATATGTGGGTATGGAGTTCTATATGATGTGGAAGCAGTTGGTGTCTATGATGCCGAGATGAATCGGTATATGCATGTGGGTGTCAGGATGGAATTGGAGGTGATGGAATGGGTTAAAGCTGGGATTACCTATTGATTTGATTATGATATTTGGGATGCTCAATTATGAATCTATTTAATTGCCAATGTCTAGGCAGATTGTTTTATCTACATTGCTTTCCCTACTAGTTGAGGCAACTGGACGTGCTTGGTTGCATGTTTCCAATTGGTGGCAGCTTAGGATGGTTTTCCTAGAGTACCTAGTTTATGGAATAATGCTAATAATTATTGAATTATTCTTAACCCATGGGGTTGGTTGATGATGGAATTAAAATGATTAAAAGTTGTTAAAGTTGATAAACCATGGACTTGGTTTTTATTATGCTCAGAGGGCGTGGACTTTAATATAATTATTAATGTAATATAATGTAATGTAATGCAGAATAATGTTAATGGTTAATTAATGTATAATAAATTAATTAATGGAATTAAATGATAAAAAAATCAAGGAAGTAATTAATGTAGCTATTTTAAATACTTGTGTGCTTATAGGATATATGGTCTTTGCATTAGCAGTCAAGAGTCCAAGAAACGTTAGCCACAGTTGAGTCAAAGACTAGGTTATGCCCATAGTGTGGTTGTGAGATATATTATATCATGTATGTTTTGTGATTTCATACACTACCCACCCATTTCAGTTAGAGAAACTGACACCCATTGGACTCTAGGAGGGTTTTCCCCCAACATCCTGGTGGGAGGATGGATGACTGACTACCCCCTTCGGCCCTGCTCTCTTCTCTTGGTAGTTACTAGTGTTGGTATGCATGATGGTTAGTTTTCTCATATATTTTTTTGTAGGGATGTTATGTATTGTGGTTATTTCACACACACATATTACCAGATATATCATCTAAAGGATTATTATAGGTATAATGTGTATAAGATATGATGTCTTGAGGCACTTACTCTGTGTATGGGATGTAATGGACAGAGGTATAATACCCGATGTTTGATATATGTCGTATGGGATATGGTTGTTTTCAAAAAATACCTGGTTACTATATTTGGATATGTGATATGGGATGGTGTGTTTATGTGATTCATGAGCTGCATGTTGGAATTTCTATCCTAGGTGTCTTTGGACTCACTTACTTTTGGAGAGAGATGGATCAGGACATGTGACATTGGGGTAGAGTAGCAAACCAATGGGGAAGTAGGAGCGTGGTAACCTTGATGTTTTATTATTATATTATAAGCTCTCTTGTATGAAATACTTGGTGAGAGTTATCCATGGTGAGGCTGAGAACTTAGTATACCTATTTAGGTGATGAATTAGTTTCACTATTTTTCATTATGCTTTAGCATGCTTTATTTATCTTTTGCATGAGTGGCTCCAGTGATAATCCTACTGAGTATACTGTTATGCTCACTCTACCTATATATATAAACTATTTTTTACATCAGATGGGGTAGGCTAGAGATGGGGATAGACATTTCCAGATTGTGGTTTTTTAGGAGATGTTTAGACTTTTTTGGTCATTACCGTCTTTACCTTTTTGTTACTTATAGTTTTTCTTCCAATTATTTTAGTACTATATTGAATCACATATTGGCACTTGGGGTAGGCTAGAGATGGGGATAGACATTACCAGAGTGTAATGCCTCCCATATACATGTTTACTATAACCTTGGTGATAGTCACCAACTTGGGGCCTATTGGAGGTGGGACTCGAGCAGTCACTATCTCTCTCCCCTCACTGTATATCTTTGTGGGGAGTGAGCCGTGACACATTATATGGAAAGCGATGCCGAATGAAATATTTTTGGGATGAAGTGGGATAAAGGAATTTAATAGGAAGAAAGATGGTATAGGAAATGTCTGATAAGGTTAAGTTGATTTAGAAACATATGAGGATGACTCAAAATAGTTAGAAAAGTTATATGGATAACCAGAGGAAAGATCTCTCTTTTGAGGTTGATGATCATATTTTTTTAAAGCATCTCTATGGAAAAGTGTTATGAGTTTTGGTAAAAAGGGAAATATAAGTCTGATATTTATTGGACCATATTAAATTCTAGATAAAGTTAGATTAGTTTCCTATCTAGTGTCTTTCCCCCCCAAGTTTATCCCTAGTACACAATGTTTTTCATGTCTTGATGTTAAGAAAATATGTGCTGAATTCATCTGATGTTTTGAGCCATGAAGTGGTTCAGTTGGAAGTGAACCTATCTTATAAGGAATATCCAGTTCATATTATTTACCATATAGAGAAAGTTTTGTGTAATAAGGTGATTAACTAGGTTAAGGTTTTATGAAAAAACCATATGGTTGCAGAGGCAACATGAGAATATGAAAATGCAATGAGGGAAAAATATCCCCAATTGTTTAATAAGTGAAAAAAATGTGAGGGATAAATTTATATAAGGATGAAAGAATGTAACAAACAATTTAATGATATAATAAATCACTTTAAAGTTTATTAATATAGTTATATTCATTATAAAAATATTAATAAATTTTCTAAATAAAAAAAGAAATAGTTTTAATTAAACACTTTTATTATAAGGTTTTATTTAATAGTTTAATTTCTAAATTTTAGAATTTGAATTTTAATAAATTAATATAATTTTTGAAATCATCATATAAAAATTTACTTATGGTTAATTTTTTTAATTTTTTAGAAAATATCGTTTTTTTAGTAAATAGTGAAAAATTCTTATTTTTATAAAAAAGTCATTTATTTTTAATAAATTAAGAAATTTAAAAGTATAATTATTTTTTTAATATTATTTAAAGTAAAATAATAATTATTTAGTCATATTTATTCCACTTAATTACTTTTTTAATCAACTTTATATTGGATTTTAGTATAAGTTTGTTTTTGGGTTTAAAATTGGGTTTTTTTAATACTATTTTAAAGTGACTAATGTTTATCCTTTTTAATTAATTAAAATAACACATAATGAGGAATGTTTTAAATTAAATTTATATACTATATATAAATTAATATTAATTTATATTCATATAATAATTATTATTAATCATTTATATAATATAAAATCATCTTTTGCTTGAAAAATACACTTCCTAAAAACCCGCTTTTTCATCACGTCTACGGGTCTAATTTTAAATCACAATTTTACAAATATATGAATTTAATTTGTTAAATTGGATTAAATATTTATAATAAGAATAATTTATATTATATAATAAGGCAAACTTAATTTTTTACCTTAATGAATAGTAAAAGCAGTAAAAATTAAATACCATTGTTAACGTGAAAGGAGTTTACTGGAGGGTTAAACTAAAAATATAAGGGTAAAAGGACATAAAAAGTTGTCAAAAATATATCATATGGAAATATTTAGACCTTATCATGCATAATACTCAATAATGGTCCAAGTTTTTCCTTTTTTCATGGGAAAAACATAGGTACACCATTTTCTTTTCAAAAATTACCAGTGTGCCACTCACCTCACTTATAAAAGGCCAACCCTCTTATCTCATCTTCACACCTTAAATTCCATCTGGATCAGCCAATAACTGCCCAAATATTTTCCTAAATACCCCCAAATAACCTATATCCCTTATTTTGATCAAAAATCCATCCTAATAAGACTTTTGTTTCTTACCTAAGAAGGTTGTTCAAAGAAGAGGTATCATGCTTTATCGAGCGTCTTTATTTTATTTATTCTTAAACCACCTTAAAATATTCTTAAATTATGATTATATAATAATGATATTATATATCATATACTGAGGTGTTATTATATTAATTTCATAATAAAAAACACATCTCCTATTCTATCAAATGGGATATAAAATCATCATTCGTGTGTAAGGCAGACTACCGCCCCATGAACCAATGTCATTCATTTTCCATAATTTTCCCTCACAACTTGTTTTAATGTTTAATTTAAAGTATATATATGATATTTTTAACATATTCATACTTATTGAGTTATGATATCACATATATATTCTTACTTTGTATTCTGTAGGAGATATGATAACGTCACTTGTGTATACAACAGACTATCGCCTCGCGAAGCATTGTGATTCATTTTTCAATAACGCTTTACATAGAAGGTGATAAGAATAAAGTTAATTAATATATATAATATAAATTACATAATTATTATATTCATGAAATATTTATCATTCTAAAAATATAATACATTATTTTATTTCCTACACCAAAAAATGATAACATCATTCATGTACGTGTGGACTACTGCCTCCACGATGTGATACAATTCTTTTTTTCATCACCACATCAAAATAATGATATACATATAAGTATATATATAGAAATAATATTAAATTTATGATATTATTATCATTACGAGAATATAAAATAATACATACATTCATTCTATAATGATCATTGAAAAATGGAAATGTTACTCACGTGTATGTACGAACTACCGTCTCCATGATCGTAACGTGCTTCATTTTTCAAAACCATATTTCATGTTTGGTTTTAAAAAGTATAATTTATTTATAAATATGAGAATTCTATCATTATTATTATTATATATATGTTGAAATATTGACCACTTAGACCAATAATCAACCCACTGAAGTAATTTTTGACACATATGTCAAATATCATTAAAACACCTGATGTTAACCTAATTTATTAAGTAATTGTATATAATATGGAAATAATTGAAATAAAATGAATAATAAATTTAAAAAAGTTTATTAATAAATCAAATAATTAACATAATTTTATTATTCAGTAAGATAAAGAATGATCATGACGAATCGAACTCGAGGTAAGGGACTTCATCACAATTTCCTTTCGTTGAGACATATTTTGATATTATGAATCTATATTATTTTATGAGGTGCATATAAATACCATTTGACATGTTATATCATTAATTTATCTATTATAATGGTATTTAATGTTTTGTTTAATGTTATTATTTCATGGAGCTTATGATTTAAATATTTCCAAAGTGATAAGGTACTTTTCTTCAAAAAAGTTCTCTATTAATGTTTTTCTTATAAATATATTTATCTTCCATATCCATGTTTTTAAAATTATTTCATTATGAAATAGGGAATTTTATAAATTTAATTTTTTCATTTCTTTAAATGTTTTTTAAAAATGGAATATTTGTACGTAATATGTGTCATTATTTAAAAATGATAAAAGGAATGTTTATTTTAACGTATACGGTGACAAAAAGTTTTCTACCTTCATAAAAATTATTTGAATTTTTGATTACTTTAAAACCTTTAGTTTTTTATTCAAATAAAAACACTCATTTCATTTTTCTAGGTATTTTGGTATTGAAAATGGGGTTTTAAAATAAAATATTATTTTAATATATAAAAGTGATTTATATATGAGTTTAAAAGAGTTTTCAAATGTTTTATGATGAAAAAATGAAAGAATAAAATGTTTTATTCATGATATGGTAATTGATAATTATATGAGTTATGGGTGTGCCCTGATAGTGCTAGGTGATCCTGATATATCTTATATGATGGGTGCACTCAGATAGCATTGGGTGAGCCTGATATAACTTATACGATTGGTGTGCCCAGATAGCACTCCAATGAATTGGGTAATGTTGGTCATCTTTATAGGAATGAAGGAGGGAGTTAACAAAATGGTTTCTCCTATGGATTTAACTATGGTCCAATTACTTCTAACATGAGTTTAAAATGGGATATGAATGTGATACTCTAAGTTTACAAAAAGGATTTCTATTTTCTTACTATGGGTTTTAATGATTTTATTTGAGAAAAAATGTGTGTTTTTCATGTGAAAATGATTTAGTTCTTTCACTAAAAGAACATTTATATAAAGGTAAAATATTTCATGGGTTTTCATGTTTTTCATTAGACTAATGATTTTTTTTATTTCATGTACCTTATTGAGCCTTTTGTTCACATCTCATGTTTTAAAATATTTTTCATAGGGTTTAATGATGGGTAATGGAAATGAATAAGTTAAGTTAAAATTCATTAAGATTTTCCATGAAAATAAATAATTCTTTATTTTAAAATTTTTATATTATTGAAAAAATGGATACAAATTGAAAGTGTCCACTTTATAATTTATGGTTTTTGTTTTTTATGAGTTATGACTTAATTATCTGAAACTCTAAAATTGAAAAGATCCTAAAATGTAAGAGAATGAATTATTTACTAAAAAATCAAATTTATGTAATGTTTAAATCTGGGTACTTATAATTGAACTCTTTTATCACACTTATTATTACTTTTTAGTTTCTGGTTCCAACTCTTTTATTACCACTCTTTGATCATTTATTAGTTGTAGTTGGATGGTGAATTATGGAGTCACATGGAGGTATTCCAGTTGTTTATTTTTTTATACTTTATTTTATTGTAGCATCCAAGTAGGCCTCTTTATTATCATGAAACAACCTAGTCCAACCCTGAACTAGGCACTCGAGTAGGCATGCGATATCATAATAAAATATGGAAAACCTAAAAGAGGAAAATTCTGTTCATACAAACCATTTTTTATAATATATTTACCTCATAATATACTGGAAACATAGATTAAAACACTCAATAAATCATGGTTCTCAGCACAAAGGAACCCTATAAGCACTAAATGAATAATATAAACCCCAAAGACAAGGAATACCCATGATAAAATTGAGAAAAATCTAACCCTAGGTCGCTAATAAGGTAAATAAATCATGAATGAAGGATGAATAAAGAGAGAGAGAGAGGGAGAGATTAAGTGCAGTTACCTTGAATAATATGGTCTAAGACTTAAAGAAACACCAATAATACACCATGGTGATGAAGAGTAACTAAGTGAGATATCCATAGCATTCACACGTTCCAAATGATAGTATATAGTAATGATTTTTGGTTAAAAACCAATAAGGTAAAAATGAAAAAAATCCCATTTTTAATGAGTCTTGGTAGTTTGCATGGTTTGGTCACATGGTTTGGAAAACAATGTGCCCTTTATTGGGACTCTAGAGAACCATAAATGAGAATTAAAAATGGTCTAGAAAACCATGCACCAACCATGTAGTTGGATCTGATAAAATATAGATGTTATCACATGATTGTTGTATAGTTTGAAAACCCACAAACCTTAACTTTAAAACATGTACTACATGCCCAAAACCCCCCAATTTTAGAGGAAAAATATCCATAAGGAGAGAAAAATAAAAATAAATAAAAATAAATAAAAATAATATATAAGTGTTGGGTTGGGGTGTGATAATTTCCCCAACCATGACACTTTCTAACCCAAAAAAGTCCAAAGTGATAGGTTGACTAAGGAACCAAACCAAACGAACCCAAAAAACCACAATGAGAACCAAACTCTGAAAGATAGACATTAGATAATGGAAACATGGAAATATATATCATGATAAAATCATCTAATTACTCAAATTTAGAGACAACCACAAAGGCTCATAAACCAAACATAAAAAATTCGACACTAGATATGATCACAACTTTTACAAAAAGAAAATAAATAAGAGAAAATCTAAGAACAAGAATCCTAAAACAAAAGAAAACACTGAAACAATGATCCTAACCCAATAAAATTTATAAATAGGGACATCCACAATCCAACACATGGGTATTTTTGGGTTAGGAATAAACCATTAATCGATGTTAATATTTTGAAGAATAGGGAAAACTCACCCAAGAGGAATCCCAACTCTACACGTGACTCACTAAACCAAAATTGATAGAAAAAAGGGTTAATACATGGTGGTATACCTGCCATTTTAAAACCACAATTATGAATTAATTACCAAAAAACCATGGATATCAGGCTCACTCAAAGGTCAATAACCCAAAAGAAAGAAAAAGAAAAAGAGTCCATATGACCAAAAACTGGTGTCACCAAAATGGAAACCATAAAAAATAAAGATCCCCAAAATATTCCACCATTTAAAAAAAAAGTACAACACCACAATACACATAAATCTCAGCCAAAAACATTTACAACAAGATAAAATTTAAATAGATCTCTTATCAACACCAAGTTCATTAATCTGAGCTAGAAGATTCTTCAAGGGCATGGATATGGATCCACGTCTCTTCCTGGAATCACCCCTACAAAATATATGAAAGTTCCCCAAATGGACATAGGTATAAAAGGTCTTCATATATTCTTGTCATGAAGACATCTTATGCCTTAAATTTCCTCACTGATGTCATAATATAGATTTAATCCCATATGAATCTGTAGAGAAGAAGCATAATGACCTTTTCATAACACCTTCCAACATGCCATACCTAGCTTGTTTCCCTAAACTTTTCTAGAGATACCATCACCTCTCCTAGTAATTGGTGAAACATCATCCATATCTGGATCTATAGCTAATCCATATTTTTCCAAGACATTTTACCTCACCACGTCTTCATAGGTGTTAGGGTTGAGTGAAGACACTACTAAGAGAAGATCTAGTTGAAGACATATTCCAAAGTATCACACCTTTAAGAAATCATCTCCAGTTAGATCTAGAATATATAATTCCAACTAGGAAAAATTATTGGAATAATATAACACAATTTAATCACCTTTCTCAACATTGTGAAATTCCATAGGCTTCAACATCCATATATATTTGGAAAAGTACTATTGGATAAAAAAATATTTGAATCCTCCCTATGAGTGGTCGTTTTGTGGTTTGGTTTGGATAATAGACTTCCAATACTTCCAACCCAAGAATTTTAATATAAATGTGGAAAATGTGAGCTTAAGTGGATTATAAATTTGAATCTGTATGAATATATCCTCAATACTTGTCAACCATTCCTCAATTTTTCTAAGCTCCTGCCAACTAAAGAAATGAGGAGGGTTTAACTATCAAAATTTCCATAAAAAATATTGATATTGATCCATTAAATGAGAACCATAAGGCTACATATATATATATTATATAAATAAAATTATTGATATTAAACTTGGACAATCAAAATGGTATATTGTGGGGGATCCTCCCATAGATCCCTTTCAAGATTCCATAAAACTTGATGGGGGAATACTCTAAAAATAAGAAGTAAATAAAACAATTAAAACACACTTTAAATCCAAACACTAAAGGTTCAAATAAAAAAATCAAATCTCAAAATAATTATCAAAGTAGTACTAAAAAATTCAACTGCCAAATGATTAAAATAAATACACCTCTTAATTGAAAAAAACGACTAAGTTCAAACTTTTTTGAAATACCCATTTAAAGAATACTTTGACCAAATCCTCTCAAAATTCCAATTTTCCAAATGTCACAATTTAACTCTAAAATGTCACTTTCCTTTTAAACAAAAAATATTTTTGTTCTCAAATAGATTTTCCATTTAAAAATCAAAAAAATTTCTTATAATTATCCCACTAGTTTAAAAAACCAATACACCTTTCAAAAACTTTGTTTCAAAATCCAAATTTTTTATAACTTAAACAACACCAAAATATCACACAACACATTAAAAAACACTATAAATCAATTATTAAAAGAATAAAACCAATCAAAATTCCCAAATACCTTGAAAAATTCAAAAATATTGAAAATTTATAATTTCACACAGTTTGGATGCATGACTTGGTGGGCTGTGCGCTAACCATTCAGGTCCTACTCGAAGTCCCTAGACATGTATGCATGGTGTACGCAGAACTTGAAAAACCATGAAAAGTAACCATGTTCCCTCCAGTTCCTTCCCAATACCACTAAAATAATGTAATTTTCACAAAAATAACACACAAAATCTAAAAGAGAACCCAAAATTATCAAATAAATACTCAAAGTCTAAAAACATTTGAGAATCAATTCTCAAATCAAAGATACACTCATCCAAAACTACATAGGAAACTCAAGTCTCATCATAAAAGGGTGGTGACTAGGAAACCAATCATGATTCCACTTTGAGTTTTGACAATACTAACTCCAAACTACTAGAAATAATCAAATAAAAAGGGCATCTATGATAATATTTTGTCATGAATCAACATAGGTCGACCCCAAATTGAGCACCATATCTGGATCACGGCAAGGTCTGAGAGTCGTTATTGATCCTCCTAATAGGGATAAAAGTGAAAAGTGAATCAATGAACACCAATGTGAATGATTTATCCCATGAAACAACTAATACATAAACAATAATATGATAATAAAAATAAACACATGCATCAAAATAAAAAAACAACTCAACATACCTCAACGTGACCTCATGATTCACCACTAACCTTGAAATACATTCTCTCTATGAGTAACAAAAAGACAAACCAATATTAAAACTAAAATTATAAATTAGTCATGAGCACTAATATTGTTAGTAGGTATTCCCAAAAGAAACCAGTCCCTATACCTTACCTTTAAAGAAAAAACCATTTCTTCCTAGTTTGAATATATAAATATATATATATATATATATAATAAGTAATTAATTTCTTTCCAAAACTAGTAGAAATATGGTATCTTAGAAATATCCATTTCCCTCTTATTATCAAAACAAGTTTTAAGTAATGAAAGTTTTTCCAATGAACCATTTTTAACAAAGTGCATGTGATAATACAAAAACCTTTGTAGAAAAAATATATTGGTGGAAATCATTTCAAAATAATGCCACAAGACATTGGGAAAATAAGGTACATGTAAAATAATCACCATGGGAACCTAGGAGTTATTTGGGATGGTCTAGGAAAATATAACAATAACAATATAATAAATGATCATCACCAGATACCAAAAATCATCAACCTTCCCAAACACTCAATGTTACCCTCACTGGTCTAAATGAGGTACATATCCCAAGAAAATGATAAATCTATCTTAGGGACACTGGTTAGAGCATGATACTAAACTAGTGACACATGTATAGCTAGAGATCCCACCTAATTACCCAATTATTTCCATGATATATAAATTGATGTTAGTTCATCAAACTTTTATGCACATACATATTATACGTTTTTCACTAAAAAAATAATTCACTTTATCACCTCTAAACTCTCTTTTAAGTGCAACCCATTTTCCATTGTATGAAATATAGAAAATAAAAAAGCCCATTTACTTGGAACACACTATGAATCACACATGTATCATACAACCACATTCCATGATTTAAGGGGAATGCCTTAAGAGGGGTTTTAATTTTCAAAGGAACATCTCAAAGTTCCAACTAAGCCTCATTATTTGAAAGGAAACATTGATCATTTGAAAAAATACTTTTAATCCATAGATTTCGAGTTCCAAAATCTTCCTTTACACTTTTACACATATGAACCTTAATATATATATATATATATATAAATACTTCTCATCCTAATGTACATATTCATAATACCTTGTGTGAATATGTACAAAAGTGTATATGTATATATCCTTATGTATATATGTGTATAAGTAATATCTATTAGTTTTAAAATTAGAAATCACTTTTTAGATCTCAGGGAACTAACATTACATTAGGCCTCTAGTTAAAATCAGTCGAGTGACCAAAACATCCTCGAGAGTTTTAAGACCACTTAATAAAAACCATTTTAATGATTTATCAAGAACTTGATGAACTTAACCTTACAAAATAAATTTTAGAAACACGATTTATTGAAGAAAACTCATGGTGAAAGCATAATAAAATATTGAAAACATGAAATAGGCCAATTATATTCATCAAAACCATTTTTTATAATACATTTACCACATAATATAATATAAACCCACCTTAAAACATTCAAGCAATCATGGTTATCAAAATTAAAGGCTTGGATATAGGGTAATCTACCTTGAAATTGGTTGCCTCTGACAATAGTAACTTGAATACACCATAATGAAACCCAATAATCCCTAAATTAATAAGATAAACTCAAAATACAAGGATTAAACATGATAAAATGAAAAAAAATATTTCCCTAGGTCACCAATACACGTCTTAGGAAAATAAAGGAATAAGGAAGGAATAACAGAGAGAGAGGGAGAGATAGATATATATATAGAGGTAGATATTAAGAGCAGTTACCATGAATAATCTAGTTTAAAACTTGAAGAAAAACTATGAATACACCATGGAGACAAAGAGGAACCAAGGGAGAGATCCCCAGGGGTTACATGATCCAAATAAGAGGGAATAAGAGTGATTTTAAGTTAAAAACTAAGAAGGAAAAAATGGTAAAATCTCATTTTTAATGTGTATGGTCACTACACATGGTTTTGTAAAATCATGTGCCAACCATGCACCCTCTATCGGGCCTATGGATAACTATTCATGGGTAGGACACACTATTTAGAAAACCATATGCCAATATGAAATTATATCTGATGAAATACAGAGGTTGTTGCATAGTTACTGGATGGTTTGGAAAACCATGTGACATGAAATGCATGTCCCCAAACCCCTAGTTTGAGAGAAAAAACTACTTGAAAGGAGTGATAAATAAAAATAAATAAATAAATAAATAAAATAATAGAGCAGTGTTGGGATGTTACATTTACTACTTTCTATGGTTTGAGGTGTACTAATATTACAGTGGTAAATGATAGGAATTTGGTGGTAGTTATTTCTATATGGGAGTGTGATTGGGGTGAGTGGATGGATTTTTTTGTTTAATTTTTCTACTAACATTATATCCAACTATTTGTTTCTTTTCCTACCTATTTTATTTTTGTGTGGGCGTCTGACATACGTATGGGTCATGTCTATTTTTTATTGTTTTTAAACTATTATTTTATTGTTTAAATCATTCTTAGGTGGTGTATCCTTAATGCCCAGGAACTTATGATAGCTCATGGGGATTTAGAATTCCCTTCAGGTGTGTCATTGGCCAGCTCAAGTATCCAATGGATGGATGGATCATGTTTGTTCATGAAAAAATGTTATCAAATTTAATACCTAGTTGGAAGAGCAGTGATATTTCATGAGTTTGAAGTATGGGATCTACAATGAGGATGTTATTCTTTAAAGGGGTGAAGATTGTAACACCCCTAGAAAAGTGGGACTTAAAATACTAAATGTAACTAACCATGTCAATAAGGTGCCTCATTATTTTTGGTCACCTACCTAATTAGAAATCTACAGTTAAATGAGATTGGCTTAGAGTAATGTCAGGATGGGTGACCTCCTGAGATGTTTCCAAGGGTATGTGGACAAAGAACACTAAAAGAACATTTTTTTTCTCATGAGGATAATCATTGGTTTGATAATTGAACCTAGTGGGTAATAGTCTGTAGTGTGTTGGGAAGAAAACTAAGGTATTACGAGAGACCCATGGGGTCAGATGACTAGGTTCATGGCCTAGGAAGGTTGGGTTATGAAAAAATAGTATTAGAGGATATTTTTTTAAGTGGGTATTGGTTTCATAACACCATTTTTTATTTTATATGTCTAGTATATGGGAGATGGGATCACTAGAGCTCAAGAGGTAGTTCATGGGTTGGTGCCTGATCACCATCACTCACGATGAAACCTGAGTTTCCATGGGATGTTATGTTTTTTATTTTGATTTTGAGTTTTATTTTGTATATTAATTATAGATTTTTATGTTTTTAGGGATTATAATTTGAGTTTAATAAATATAAAATGGTGAGATCACATGCCCTAGAAAATTTTGTGGAGCCTGAGTGCATGGTTCAATATGACTTCTAATGGCGGTTGTATGATTGGAACCTTGTCCACTAAACTATATGTATAAGTTATGAATAACCACCAATTCCTATTATGGAGTCTTTGGTGTTGTGTAAAATCATTTATTTGATCTTGGATTGGTGTGTGTTGGTTTTAAAAATAAAAAATAAATGATTTCATTTGGAATTGGATAGATAGGTTTTATGCCTGGAAAATGAATTTAAAATGAAACTTGGAAAATTTAGAGGTTTAAAATGTTTGAATCTTTAAATGTTTGAGTTTAAAATTTGGGGTTTTAATGTAATGTAATAAATGAGTTTTTTTAAATTATTTAAAATGAGGTTAAAAGATTTTTATTCCATAAGGAATGATAAATGAGAATTTTACTTCTCTAGGTTGTTTAAATTGGAAATAAATTCTAAGAGCATGTTTTGCATTTGATAGATTATTATATATTGATTCTATAGGTTCCCTATAGTTAGAACATGTTAATAATGAATTAGTTAATTCAAGATGGAATAATATTCACCTGTGGGATAAAGATAATTTTCTATGGCTTGAGTTGCCCGTTTTCTTGAGAAGGCCGAGTTCCTTGATTTAGAGCCATGAGAGCTCATTTTTATGAGAAGCATGAGTTTTCTAGTTTCCCTATTGATTTATTGTTCATTACTACCACTTTTATGATGTGATATGGATACGATCCTTATAATATGATCCCAATACGACTGAGCTTGGGATGGATGACATGTGGGTAGGGAGGCCCGAATGATGTGGAATCAGTTGATTCCTATGACAGAGAGATACATCAGTATATGCCTGTGGATGTTGTGGATGACACTATAGGTGATGGAATGGGTTAAATATGAGATTACCCATTGATTTGATGTTGAGATATGGGATTCTCACTTGTGAATTTGTTTAATGGTTGATGTATGGGTTGCTTGTTTTATCTACATTCCTTTACCCACTACTTGAGGCAGCTGGATGTGGTTGGTTACATGTTTCCTCTTTGTGATAGCTTAGGATAGTTTTCCTAGAGTACTTAGTTTATGGAATAATGATAATAATGATTGAATAATTCTTAACCCATGGGGTTGGTTGATGATGGTATGAAAATTCTTAAAAGATGTTAACATTGATAAACTATGGACTTGGTTTTGATCATGCCTGGGGGGCATGGACTTTACTCCAAGGATTAATATAATGTAATGTAATTTAATGTGGAATAATGTTTATGATTAATTAATGTATAATAAGATAATTAATGGAAGGAAATGATAAAAAAATAAAGGAATTAATCAATGTATCTCTTTTAAATGCTTGGGTGCTTATAGGATATCTGGTTTTAGCATTGGTAGCTGGGAGACTGGGCAACATTAGCTGTAGTTGATTCTAAGACTAGGTTATTCCCATAGTGTGGTTGTGAGCTATATTATATCATGTATATTCTATGATTTCATATTCTACCCCACCCATGCTGATTAGGGAAACCGAAACCCAGTGGACTCTAGGAGGGTGTTTTCCCCAACATCCTGGTGGGAGGATAGATGACCGACTACCCCCTCTAACCTCGCTCTCTTCTCTTGGTAATTACTTTTTATGGTATGTATGATGGTTATTTTTTACCATAATGTGTATAGAGCATTTTGATGGATTCTGGTTATATCACACACATGTATTACTAGATATAACATCCAAAGGATTATTATAGGTATGGTGTGTATAAGATATGATGGATTGAGGCACTTAATTAGTGTATGGGATGTAATGGATTGAGGAATAATACCTGATGTTTGATATACATCATACGGGTTGTGGTGGATCCTAAAAACTACCTAGTTACTATTTGTGGATATGTAACATGGTATTATGTGGTTATGTGATGCATGGGTTGCATGTTATGATTCATTTTTTAGGTGTATTCGGGCCAGCTTACTTTTGGAGAGAGATGGACCAGGACATGCAATTTTGGAGAAGAGAGTGTAAAAACAGTGGGGAAGCAGGATCAGGGTACCCTTGATGTTTTATTACTACACTATATGCTCTCTTGTATGTGATACTTGGTGAGAGTTATCTATGGTGAGGTTTGGAACTTATTATACCTATTTAGGAAACAAGTTTGTTTCACTATTTTTCACTATGATTGAGCATGATTTCTTTATCTTTTGCAAGAGTGGATCTAGGGTAGATCCTACTAAGTATACTATTATTCTCACCCTACATATATATAACCTATTTTTAGGCCAGCTAGAGTATGTTGGATATTAGGTTGGATAGTACTAGCTCATGGTTTTGTTGGATCTGTTTGGGCTTCGCAGTCACTGCCATCTTTATCCTTTTTGGTACTCGTAGTTTTCCTTTAAGTTTTTTTAGTACTTTATGGTATCACATGTTTACACTCGATATTTATTTTATATGCCTATGCCTAAGAAGATATTGATTCTTGTGTTTATCTTATCTCTCTACCACTTGTTCTCTTAGAGTATAATACCTACCATATGCATGTTTATTATACCCTCAGTGCTATTTGCCAACTCAGGGCCTACTGGAGGTGGGACATGGGTATTTACCATCTCTCTCCCCTCATTGTGATATCTTTATGGGGAAAGGGTCATGAAAAAGTGGTATCAAATCTTCAGGTTGAGGGATAGGATGAAGTTTAGTAGGGAAAAAGTGTCAATTAAGTTTATAAAGAGATGTAAACATGGGAGACTAGATTAGACATAGGTATTTAGGGTACCCTTTGATATAATTCACATAACTTTATGTTTACTTAGCCTACTAAACAAAGTGATACCAGTTGCATAGTAGAGACTTAGGAAATTTTCATGTATCATTCTTATTTGCACCTATTTTTTAAATGGGTAGACCTTGGGATAGGTTAAAACCTTAAACAAAATAATAAATAAGTAATTAATTAATGTTAAATATTCCATATTCCATGTTTAGGAGTTCTAATTTTTTTTTCTTTTTGTAGGCATGGCTCTAGGTTGACGTCCTCATGAGGTTCACACTGAAGATGTTCAGCAGGATGTGCTAGCAGATCACTGTAGAGTGGAGGATGATGATGATGAAACTTGGAGAAGGAAAATCTAAGAGTCTCAACGCCAGAGACTACAGAAGTATGAGGGCCCCAGTTCAGATGCAATAATGGAATATTGGTTAGAGGAGGTTGGGATATCTTTTAGTTTGATTTGTGATTAGAAGGAGAATTGGGTTTCATTGGATGTGACGATTCTATGTGTATTAGTGATGAAGTGGTGGTTCTTATTACTCAAGGACTGTTATAAGTTGGTAGTATCATGGGAGAAGTTATGAGACCAATTCAGATCATAGTTTCTTTCTTCGACCGTAAAGGATGCTAGTTTCTAGGAGCTTTTTACCCTTTGGTAGGGAGATCCAATGTGTAAGAGTTTAGGATCTATTTTAGGGCCTTTCTGTGATATGATTCTGATATGTTTCTAGATGAGGAGGTTAGGGAAATAAATTTTGAAGAGTATTTTCATCCATATATCTACCACCAATTCACATCATTTATTCTTAAGATGTACTCAAGGTGTTGGAGAGAGTAGTGCTTATTGAAAAGATGCTGGCCAGAACCGGGTCATCATGAGAGGGGAGTCGTCAGGATTACTCAAAAAGTAGAGTTGTGGTCCGAGTTTCCCATTTTTCTAGATAGAAGAGATTTAAGTCAGCTGAGGGTAGGTATGAGACCTCATTAGTGACGAGAGTTCCCAAACATCTAAGCAGATAGTGTGTGCCAGGTGTTCCACTTCAGGTTCCACCATTGAGGCAGTTTATCCGAGTCAACATCAGAAGGGTGGTCTAGTTTGGGATCATTATAGAGGAGATGGGGCAGGTAGAGGATAGCCTCGAAATTATCCTTGTCCTTGGAGAGTAGATCATAGCTATGTTGGTGGTCATCAGTAGGGTCAGATAGGCTTCGAAGCAGGTCATGGTCAGATTCATGCTTTAGTGTTGATAGTGCTGGTTGAGCTAGACATTGTTTGAGGAACCCTTTGCCTATTTTCTATGTGGGTGCATGATTTTTTTGATTCAAGAGTAGAACACTCCTTTTTACCACCTACCCTCATCCATGATTTGAGACTTGAGGTAGAGAGGCTTCCAGTTCCCTTGACGTTGACTATACCAGTTTGAGGTCGAGATGAATTGTGTGAAGTATGTAGAGACTATGAGTTAGTAATGGGGTAGAACTGGTCTTAGGGAGATTTTCTATGTTTGAAGATATAACCATATAAAATCATCCTTAGTATGGATTGGTTATATTTGTTACAGGATACTGTGGATTTCTTCGGGAGACTAGTTGTGTTGTATGATGCTGATGGAGATCCAGTGGTATTTATTAGTGAGTGAGACCCTCAGATGGGTCAGAGGTGTGTTCCATACATTTCATATTTGATGGATGAGATGATGCTGAGCTCATCATAGGTTCAATAGTTGGTATTTCCCAGTGTTGTGGGAGAGTAGCTTAATGTCTTTCTATAGGAGGTTGTCGCATTTTCCCCTCGATGAGAGATCAAGTTTGGGATCAAGGTATAGTTAGGAATATCTCCTATCTCGATGTCTCTATATAGGATGGTGCCTTCTAAGTTGTGTGAGCTATGAGTATAACTTGATGATCTATTGTAGTAAGGTTTTGTTTGGTCGAGTGTGTCACCATGGGGTGCACCCGTTTTTTTATAAAGAAGATTGATGGAAGTTTGCAACTTTTTATCAATTATTGTCACTTGAACCAAGTGAAAGTGAAGAACCACTATCCTCTTCCATAGATTAATAATTTATTTGATCAATTTAAGGGAGTGAGTTGGTTCTGGAAGATCAATTTTTTGGTCAGGATATCATCAGATGCACATAAATGATAATTATATTCAGAAGACTGCTTTTTTTTCCCATCATGGGCATTATGAGTTCATTGTGATGTCGTTAAATGTGATGAATTATCTATCTGTGTTCATGGGGTTGACGAACATAGCGTTCTTAGAGTTATTGGATAAGTTTGTGGTGGTCTTTATCGACAACATCCTTATGTAATATGTGTATGAGTAAGAGTATGTAGAGAGTTTTCATGTCATTTTAGGATTTCTTAATCATGAGAAGTTGTTCATGAGATTTTTGAAGTGTGAGTTTTGGGAACAGGAAGTCCGTTTCCTGGGGCATGTGGTATCCTATCAAAGAGTAGCTATGGATCCTTAGAATATAGAGGTGGTTGTTTCTTTAGATTCCCCCAAGATAGTACAAGAGACATAGAGTTTCATTGGACTTTCAAGATATTATAGGAGGTTCATATCCAACTTCCCTTGGGTTTTGAATCCTATTAAAACCTTGACCAGAAAGGATCAGGAATTCTTGTGGACTGACCAACATTGGACAACTTTTGAGTACTTGAAGGAGATTTTTTTAGTGTTTCAATCCTTTATTTTCTAGTAGAAGGAGTTTAGTTTGAGGTTTTCTATTATTCTTCACCTCTTGGCTTGGGCTACTTTCTGATGTAGAATAAATTGGTTGTTTCTTATGGTTCGCAACAGTTACATCCTCATGAGCATAACTATAACTACCCAAAATTTTATCAGTGGAATTTTACCCTTCTTATAATTATGTTATATAGTATAAGACACATACATAACATTGATATTCTAATAAAAACATCATTATTATAAATAAATAATGAAATAAGTGATATTTATAGAAATTAAGGAAGCTATACCAATGGAATAGTAACTTGACCCTTGGAGTAGTAACATGACCATTAGTAATAGTAATCTAGACAATAGAATAGTAACCTATCCTATGAAAGTATAAATAAAATTTAGGTATCTTATAAATTAAAATATGATATAATTATATCATAGTATAAGTAAATAGATATTTTAAAAATGATAAATTAAGTGTTCATATTTCTATAAAACATTAGTGTTTGTTTACAATTTTATAATTAATATAATGTTTTAAAAGAAAATTAATTTTCATAGAATATTTTTATAAATTAATATTATGTTGTATTAAAAATATAATAATATTTAACGCGACCTTAACTAATTTTTCAAATGGTTAAAAAATAAATTATAATCTACAAATCGGTATTTTTCGAATAATGATGATTTTATTTAAAAATTAAATTTCTCATATTTAGAGAATTATTTTCATAAAATTGAGTCCATTTTTTAATTTTAAATGTTAAAAAATGGTTAGGGTTAATTTTTGGTATTTTTCTAAAATAGTTGATTTTTTGAATAGTAAAATACAATAATTTAGGATATAAGCTAAATACACGAATTATTCAGTCATGGATGATGTATGGATGAGGTAATCACCCATTGGCTTGAAATTATAGAATATTTAACTATATTTAGTCACAATAATCAACACTATTGATAGTATTGATCCAAAAAAGATAAACTAATGAATAAAATAATAAAAAACCCCCTCTCCTCCCTTATAAATACCACACCTCACCACCTCTTCTCCTCATACCTTACAGTCCTTAAATATTGTATAAATTCTACCCAATTACATTCTCAAGCTTCTTCCCAGTTCCTAGGATCTTCTATTCTCAACAAAAGACCAAACCCAAGTTCCTTAAGGAGGTTCTCAAGGAGAAGAAATTCAAGAGGTAAAATCCTCTTTCATTCTCTTTTAATTTCTTTTCTTTTCTTATAATATCTTAAACTAACCTATCCAAGGAATCATGATAACTACATTATCATATATATACTATAATTTTATTGTGTTAATGGAATATCTATCACCGAATATCTTCTCTCCTCTTTTTATTCTAAAATTGAAAACATCTTCTCTGATGTGTTGATTCACCGCCTTCAAGGATGATGAGTTTTCATTTTCCATTAACAACTTCAAGGCTGGTCATAAAACCATTATAATGGTTAAAAAATATTTTAAAATTTATTTTATAACTTTTTTATGTTTTGGAACTAACACATATACACAATAGTAAATAATAAAACAAAACTAGTTCGTGATGATCAAAAAACCGTCAAAATACTAATCAGTTATCATTAAAGTTTTATCTAATGAATCATCCTAATATATAAAAAAATGATATATAAGTTCATTTTAAATTTTTAAGGTTCATTAAAAACATATAATTTCAATTCTGGATAATTATTTTCATTTTACACGAACTTCCATACATGTATACAAGTGAACCGATCATGAAAACTAAGAAAACAAACGCTCCCGAAACAATGAAATTGAATTCTATAACTAATCAAAAAGGCCATAAAAGAACTTAATAAAACTATAATAAATAAAATAAATTTAGAAATAATATAATTTAATTATCCAAGATATTAAAGTGAGCAAATCATTTAGGCATAAGGTAAGGGGATTCTCAAACCCAACTCCCTTTTTTGGGTTATACCTCTTTCATGATAAAATTTAGTGTGGATATTCCTTTAATGTTCCTTAAATATAATTTCATTGTTATTAACTTTTTATTTTATAGGATATATATGTTTCTAACCTATTTTATGACAAATGTAAATTTTTTCCAAAATAACACTTCTTTCCAATTTATAGCTTGTCTCCACTTGAGATTATTTCTTCCTCACTCAAGTGTGATGATTATTATACCATTTATGTTTTTCCCTTTATAAATTGGGAACCCCAAATTTTATTCATGAATTTATTCATTATGAAAATATACCCATTCCTTTCTATGGGTTATTTTATAGCTAATATTGATATATGTTCTATATGGAATGCATGATTATGTAAATGTTATGATGTGACGGGTGCTCCCTGAATTATATAACACTTGAATACATTAGGTAATGTGATGTATCTCATGAGATAATATGAAATATTCATGAACAAGATGCTATATTTTTTCACAATGATGATGTTATGATTATGCACATATGTTATGCGTGAACATGATTCTAGCTTTGTTCACAACTATGTGTGGTATTTGACCACTAAGACATGTGGTTTTATTTTTATGAATTTCCACATTCCATGCCTCTATATAATGCTTCATCTCATTATTATTATGATGATAATATGATTATGTTATGATGATGATGATTATGCTCACCCTTGTTATATTTATTCATGTCCTTATTTATCCTCTTACTGGGATTTTAGCTCACCTCTTTCTTTGATGTATATCCTCATGTGACTACATGTACTAAGGATAACATGAGATTTAGAAGGATAAATAAGAATAATTTAAATAAATGTTTATCTTTTATTATGCATAAGTGATTTATGGTCCAATTTTTCCCAAGATATTAAACCTTTTGATCTTGGTTTATAACGCTATTATGTTATTTATCCTTAAAAGGATGTAATAGTTATGTAAGAAAAAGTAGGTTCTCTATAGTTGGTATCAGATCATGGTTTAGTTAATTTGGGAATTAGGATTAGATAAAATTAGAGAAAACCCATTCTATGAGACTAAGTATATGTAAGAACCCAAGAAGATTTGTTTTAAAAAAATTCTAAACATAGGGATCCCATGAGATATGATTTTAGAGTTAATTATAAAAAGGGATAAATTATTTATTCTGGAATTTTTGACTTATGTTTTGTTAAAACATTTTCTATTTTAGAAAATGGTGGGAAATAGGAGAAACCAAGCCAACAAATAATGTGAAGGACAATATAATAATTTCCTAAATGACATCCCCAATGCCTTGGGAGGTGGAGTTCAAAATTTCATGGTGATTCTTACCCAGCTGTTCGAGGTTATGAATAATAACATAAATAATGTGGAACGTCCAACTTCACCTAAGAGTGAGCAACCAAATATCAAATATTTTATGGGGAAATGACCACCGACGTTTAGTGGATGTTCTGATCCACTAGTCATGAAACAACGAGTCAACTTAATAGATAATATCTTTTTTGTGCTCCACTGTTCTGAGAAGGAGAAGGTGACTCCAACCATCTATCATTTAAATGGAGAGTATGATCAATGGTGGACATTGATTAAGTATACCAAGATGAAGGATTAAATTGAAGAGATAGAGTGGGAAGACTTTAATAAAATATTTCTTAATAAGTATTTCTCTCAAAATCTTTGAACAAAGATTGAGAGTGAATTCATAGAGCTAAAGCAGAAGGAAGGTGTATCTGTCACGGCTTATGAAGAAAACTTCACAAGGATTTCAAGGTACACCTTGGGGTTTTTTATTAAAAATGATATCAAAATAGAAAAATTATTTATTGGTTTAAAACCACACATTTGAAAGTCTCTAGCTATCAGATACTTTGGGAGTTATGAAGAAGTGGTTTTATGCGATCTCAAAGCCGAGATGGAGTTTGGAAAATGGTCCCATGGTTATGGAGATAAGAATATAAAAATGGGTTTTCAAGTTGGTGGATCAAATGGAAAAGGAGTAAAGATGATCTAACCACCCACATGTCAAAAATGTGGGAAGAAGAATTATGGGAATTTACTCAAAGGGATGGGTAAATTCTTCAAGTGTGGGAGAGAAGGACACCAGGCTCATGAATGTTGGAGAGACATGAATAAGTTGTCCAATATTATGGAAGAAAGGAGAGCACCACCCAAGGTTCAATGCTTTAACTATAAGGAGTAAGATAACTATGCAAGCCAATTCACTAAACCTCAACTCCTTTAGGGTAATTAACATTAGCATCCACCAAATAAAAAGGAGATATGGAAAGATTATTCCATCAATACTGCTTAAGTGGAGTAATAAAATGAAGTCATACAAGGTATAATTACTATTCACTCAAGAATGGGAAAATTATTATTTGATTATAGTTCTATACATTCCTTTATATCTTATAAGTTTTATAGAACTATTAAATCTAATCCCCAATACCTTGAAGTATAGATATCCATAAAAACACCTAGTGGTGTGACCATTGCAACCTAAGTGTTGGAATCTCTCACTATTGACATATGTGGGAAGAATATTCTAGTGAATATCATGATACTTCACTTGGTGGAATTCAATGCTATACTGGTCATGGATTGGATCTCATTATATAGAGAACACATTAACTATTGGGAAAAGAAAATATTGTTTCATATTCTGAACCATCCCATTCTCCTCTACAAATGAAAGGGAGACCATGAATCTCTTTTGGAAAATCCCTCAATGGTGTGGGTGTTAATTCCTTATAAAGAAGAATACCTCAATAAAATGGTTGAGTCAAAGGAAGGTATCAACATGTAGAAAATTCTTATTGTAAGAGAATACAATGATGTATTTCCCAAAGAGTTACCCAGACTTCCCCCAGATTGTGAGATAGAGTTATCAATAGAACTTATACCTGGAGGTACTCCTATCTCAAAATTCCCCTACGGTATGGACTCAATCGATTTATAGAAGTTAAAGAAGAAACTGAAAGATAATTTAGACAAAGAGTTCATATGCCCTAGTGAATCTCCTTAGGGTGCGCCAGTGCTATTTTTTAAGAAAAAGGATAGATCAATGCAGCTGTGTATTAATTAATGGGAGATCAATAAGATAACCATAAAGAATAAGTATCCTCTTAGAAGGATTGATGAATTGTTCAATTAACTATGATGAGATAAATAATTCTCAAAGTTGGATCTTCATTTTGGATATCACTAACTGAAGGTGAAGAAGGAAGATATTCAGTATTTTGATTTCTGTACAAGGTATGGTCACTATGAGTTTCTAGTGATTCTCTTCAGACTTACTAATTCCCCTGCATTCTTCATGGATTTTATAAATAGAGTATTTATAAACTACCTTGAATTTTTTTGGTAGTGTTTATCAATGATAATATCATCTAATCCAAGAGAAATGAGGAACATTAATAACATCTAAGTATTGTTCTGGCGAATTTAAGGAAGGATAAATTGTATTCCAAGTTCAGTAAGTGTTATTTTTGGATACAACTAGTCACATTCTTAGGACACGTGAACACAAGTGAGGTAATTTATATGGGATCTTAAAAAACAAAGGCAATTTAGGAATGGACCATACCCACCAATGTCAAAGAAATATATAGTTTTCTTGGATTAGCAGGGTACTACCGACATTTTCTGATAAATTTATCATGATTGTCTAGCCCATTAACTAAGTTAATAAGGAAAGGGTTAAAATATGTCTGGATGGAAGAATGTGAGGAAATATTCAAGGAGATAAAGAAGAGGGTAGTCACTTCACCTATACTCATACTAATAAAAATTGAAGAAAGTTTTGTGATATATAGTTATGATTCAAAGAAAGGATGGGGTTGTGTACTCAAGCAGAATGGTAAAGTGATAGAATATACCTCATGGTAGTTGAATATCCATGAGAAAAACTACCCAACACATGACGTGGAGCCATTAGCTGTGATTTTTTCCTTGAAAATATAGAAGAACTACCTCTATAGAGAGAAGTGTGACATATATACTGATCACATGAGTCAAAAGTATATATTCACACAAAAGGAGATCAACATGATTCAAATAAGATAGTTAGATCCAATCAAGAACTATGATTTCTCTATTCAATACCATCCTAGAAAGGTGAATAAGGTAGCTTATGCTATTAGTAGAAAAGAACCTACTACTCTATCGATGATGCAGATTGAGAAAGAACATATCTTTATGGATATGAAAAGGATGGATTTAAGAATCATAATGATAGGGAATACATACTACCTTTCGTAAATTATTTCACAACCATCTATCCAAGAGAAGATCAAGGAAGCACAAAGGGATGATCTAGAGTTATAAAAGATGGTGAATGCAGTAAAGTAATAAAAGCTACATGAGTTCCACATTTATGATGATGGTGTGATTTGGTTTAGAATGAGTCTTTGTATACCTTTATCACCTGGGATAAATATGGAGATAATGGATAATTAACATAACTCATCTTTCTCTATCCATCCTGAAAGTACCAAGATGTACCGTGATCTTCGAGAACACTTCTGGTGGGATAAGATGAAGAATGAGATTGTGGAGTATATCTCAAGGTGCTTGATATGTCAGCAAGTTAAAGCAGAACACAATAAGTCCAAAGGTATGATTCCACCATTTATATAACCATGTGGAAATGGGATAATTTCATTATATAATTTTCCACTAGTATCCTGAAGACATCCAAAGGAAACAATGTGATATGAGTTATAGTGGATCGACTCACCAAGACTACCCACTTTATCGCTATTTGGAAAGACCCATAATTTGAAAAACTTACCAAGATATATGTGAAGGAAGTTTTGAGGCTACATGGGGTTCCACTTTTGATCACATCTAATCATGATCCAAGGTTCACATCTAAATTTTAGAGAAGTCTTTAACATGATTTGATTACTAAATTGAATTTCAGCATGGCCTATCACCCCTAATCTGATGGACAATCTAAAAGGACTATTCAAATTCTTGAGGAAATGATAAGATCCTACTAAATAGAATTCAAAGGTGGATGGGATCAGCATATCCCATTGGTTTATTTCTAATACAACAACAGCTTACAGTCTAGTATTCATATGGATCTATATGAATCACTATATGAGAAGTGATGTAGAACTCAAACTTATTACGATAAAGTTGGCGAACGAAAGAAACTTGGACATGATCTTGTGAAAGAGATGACCAAGAAGGTTAAAGACATCCAATAACACATAAAATATGATCAGAGTTTGAAAAAGAGCTATGTTGATAACCTTTTAAGGGACATGGAGTTTAATTTTGGAGATAAAGTCTTCCTTAGAATATTACCATGGAAAAGTGTAAAAAGGGAAGCTTAGCCCAAGGTACATTACCCCCTTTGATATCCTTGATCGCATAGGAGTAGTGGCCTATCAACTTGAACTTCCAATAAATATAGCTTAAGTTTATGATGTGTTCCAAGTATCTCTCCAGATTAAGTATATACCTGACCCCTTATATGTACTAAATCCGAAGATGGTATAACTAGAGAATTACCTCTCATATGAAGAGAAACCAGTGAAGATCTTGGACTGTAGAGATAAATTTCTATGCAACAAGATAAACCACCTTGTCAATGTTTTATGGAGGAATAATATGTATGATGGAGAAGTACCCTCGCATGTTTACACCTTAGCATGTAAAACGAAAATTCTAGGGTGAAATTTTAAAAGGGAGAAAGAATGTAATGACCCAAAATTTTATAAATGGAATTTTCCACTGTTAAAATTATGTTATATGGTATAAAACACATACATAACATAGAGATAAAAAATATCATTCTCATAAATGAAGAATGAAATAAGTTATGTTTATAGAAATTGAAGAACCTATAATAATAGAATAGTAATTTGACCCTTAGAACAGTAACATAACCATTAGGAATAGTAATCAGGACAATAGAATAATAAACTATCCTATGAAATTATAAATAAAATTTATGCATCTTATAAATTAAAATATGATATAATTATATTATAGTATAAGTAAATAAATGTTTTTTAAAAGGATAAATTAAGTGTTGGTATTTTTGTAAAACATTAATGTTTATTTACAATTTTATAATTAATATAATTATTTAAAAGAAAATTAATTTTCATAAAATGTTTTCATAAATTAATATTATTTTTTATTATAAATATAAGATGATTTTATGTGACCTTAACTATTTTTTCAAACGGTCAAAAAATCAATTATAATATTAAAATCGATATTTTTCGAATAAATGATTATTTTATTTAAAAATGAAATTTCTCATATTTATAAAATCATTTTCATAAAATTTGATTCCATTTTTGAATTATAAATGTCGAAAAATGGTTAGGGTGAATTTTTTGGATTTTTATAAAATAGTTGAATTTTTGGTGAATAGTGAAATACGATAATTTACGATATAAGCTAAATACAAGAATTATTGAGTCACGGATGATGTATGGATGAGGTAATCACCCATTTGTTTGAACTATATTTAACTTTTTACTATATTTAGTCACAAGAGTCAACACTATTTATAGTCTTGAGCCAAAATAATAAACTAATGAATAAAATAATAAAAAAACACCCCTATCCTCCCCTATAAATACCACCCCTCGCCACCTCTTCTCCTTACACCTTAAAATCATTGAATATTCTATAAATTATGACTAATTCCCTTCCCAAGAATCTTTTTCATGTCTAGGATCTTCTAGTATCAACAAAATACCAAACCCAAGTGCCTTAAGGAGGTTCTCAAGGATAATAAATTCAAGTGGTAAAATCCACTTTCGTTCTCTTCTAATTACTTTTATTTTATTATTATATCCTAAAATAACTTATCCAATAAATAATGATAACTACAGTATCATATATATACTATAATTTTATTATGTTAATGTAATATCCACCACTAAATCTATTCTCTCTATTTTTTATTCTAAAAATGAAAACATCATCCGTGACATGTCGATTCACCGCCTTTATGAACGAAAAGTTTTCATTTTACATCACCAACTTCAAGGATAGTCATAAAACCATTATAATGGTTAAAAAATATTTTAAAATGTATTTTATAACCTTTTTTATGTTCAAGAACTAACATATATACATGATATTTAATAATACAACAAAACTAGTTCGTGATGATCGAAAAAATTTCTAAAATAATATAAACGATTATCATTAACGTTTTATCTAATGAATCTTCCTAAAATATAGAAAAAATGATATATATGTTTATTTAAACTTATGTAAGTTCATTAATAACATATAATTTCTATTCTGGAGAATTATTCTCATTTTACACAAACTTCCATACATGTATAATAGTGAACCGATCTTGAAAACCAAGAAAATGAACGCTCCCAAAATAATAAAATTAAACTATATAACTCATAAAAAAGGCTATAAAAAACTTAATAAAACTATAATAAATCAAATAAATGTAAAATAGGTTATTTATTTAGTAATTAATCAAAATAATTTTATTATCCATGATATTAAAGTGAATAAATCATTCAGACATAAGGTAAGGGGATTCTCGAAACCAACTCCCTTTATTTGGGTTATACCTATTTCATGCCAAATTTCATTGTGGATATTCCTTTAATGTTCCTTAAATATAATTTCATTATTATTACCACTTTCTTTTTGAGGATATACATGTTTCCAATCTAGTTTTATGAAAAATGTAAAGATTTTCCAAAAGAACTCTTCTTTCCAATTCACACCTTGACTCCTCTTGAGATCATTTATTCCTCTTTGAAATGTGATGATTCTTATACCATAAATGTTTTACATATATCATTTTTTAAACCTAGAGTTTATTCATGAATTTATTATTTATGAAAATATACCCATTCCTTTCCATTGGTTATTTTATTTTTAAGATTGATATACGTTCTATGTGCCATGCATGATTATATAAATGTTATGATGTGATGGGTGTATATGAAATTATAAAGTGATCCAATGAATTGGTTAATGTGATGTATCTCATGAGATAATGCACAATATAAGTGAACATGATGCTATATTTTTTCACAATGATGATGTTATGATTATGCACATGTGTTATGCATGAACATGATACTATCTTTGTTCACAACTGTGTGTGGTACTTGACCACTAAGACATGATGTTTCATTTTTATGAATTGACACATTCCATGCCTTTATATAATGATTCCTCTCATGATTATGAAGATTATGATTATGCTTACCCATGCTATATTAATTCATGTACTTCCTCTAAATGAGATTCTATATCACCCCTTTGTTTGATGTATATCCTCAGGTAACTATATGTTCTAAGGATAATGTGAGATTTATAAGGATAAAGAAGAAGAATTTAAATAAATATTTATGTTTTATTATGAATAAGTGATGTATGGTCCTAATTTTTTCAAGATACTAAACCTTTTTCTCCTGGTTTTTTAATTATATTATGTTATTTATCCTTAAAATGATGTAATAGTTATGTAAGAAAAAGCAGGTTCACTATAATAACTATGCCACCCATGATCTTGAGTTAGTGAAAATGGTGTTTTCATTGAAATTATGACAATATTACCTCATCAGAGAGCGTTTTGTGATTTTTACTAACCATAAGAGTCTGAGGTATGTCTTCTCCCATCATTACTTGCACTTGTGTCAGCATCAGTGGATGAAATTTTTCAAGGATTACAACTTTGAGATTTTGTATACACCAGGTAAGGGAAATGTTGTAGATGATGCGCTAGATAGGAAGTCACATAGTGATTTTGTGCATGAACATGGGGATTACTGGAGAGTTATGAAAGAAATATTAGAGATGCATCTTGATATGAGAGAGGTTGGAGGTAGAGGTTGTATTTTTTAGATGATAGTGCAACCATATTTGGTGCATTAGGTGGAGGAATCTGAGTTGGGGGATTTTGAGGTGGAGGTATAGAGAGACTGAGTAATTTTGGGTGATGACCCTGATGGTTTTTCCAAGGATAGATATCAGTAGGTGTTGTTTTAGGGGACGTTTTTCATTCCTTTGGTGAGGCATGATATGGTTCTCCAGGAATTCCATAGTTCACCTTTGGCAGTACGTCCCGACATGAACAAGATTTACCAAGACTTAAGAAGTCTGTTTTGGGCGCTTGGATTAGATCTTATAGTTTTAGAGTTTTTTTCTTGATGTTTGGTCTACGAGAAGGTGAATCCAAACACTATTTTTCTAGTGGTTTGATCCATACATTAGATATTACCTAGTGTAAGTGGGAGGAAATATCAATGGACTTTGTTACTAGTTTACCTCAAGATTTAGGAGGCTATGATGGTATATGAGTGATAGTGGATCATTTTGAAAAATATAATTCCACTTTATAATGATCAGGGAGTCGATCTCAGTGGAGGTTTTTTTGAGGTAGTATCTGGAGGAGGTGGTGTGACTCCACATATTTACAAGGACGATCATCTCTGATCATGATCCTCATTTTACCTATAAGGTGTGGAGAGGTATCTAACATGATTTTGGTTCTTAGTTATTCCCAAGCACTGATTTTCATCCGTAGATGGAAAATCATATAGAACAGACCATCCATAATCTTGAAGACATGTTGCGCTCTTGTGTCATGGATTTTGGAGGTTCATGGATGAGTCACCTTCCCTTGGTCGAGTTTTCTTATAATAATAGTTTCCACTCCACTTTTAGTATGATTCCATTTAAGGCTTTGTATGACTGACCTTTTTGTTCTCTATTGCGTTGGACTGGGGTTGGAGAGGTAGAAATTCTCAGTCTAGAACTGGTAAAAAATACGACAGAGATGTTTTAGGTAATTCATGTGAGGATGAAAGAAGAACAAGATTATCAGAAATACTATGCTGACCATAGGAGTATATCTCTAGAGTTCAATGTTGGAGATCATGTGTTCCTCATGGTGAATCCTCATCATGGGACGTGAAAGTTTAGATGTGGGAGTAAGATTTCTCCTCAGTTCATTGGGCCTTTTGAGGCATTGGATAGTATTGGAGCTATGGAATATCAGATAGAAATTTCCATGTAGATAAGCTAGATACACAATGATTTTCATGTGTCGTAGATATGTCATTACCTTAAAGACAACTCTCAAGTCATTGAATGGGGAGAGATCAATGTTGATAACGATGCGACCTTCAAGGAATGGCTTGTGGAGATCCAAGATCACTAGGGAAGGTGTCGCACGAGTGTGTTATTCCCTTGGTTTATGTCTTAGGGAGGCATGGTGGAATAAAGGAGAGTACCTAGGAATGTGAGTCACATATGCGCACTTAGTACCCTAAGTTATTTGATGATTGGTTCTTCTCTTTTAATGTTTTTCATTTTGTGTATGTCGACCTTTCTGGTTTATGAGGAAATTTCCTATTGTTTCTTGTTGTGGATTGGCTCTCAATTGAGAGGTATCTACCCCAGTAGAGTGTTTAGGAGTTGGTTGTTGTAGTTTTTTGGTTTTGATCTTTTTCCTCTGATGAGGTGGTTGGGTTACTGAGATGGTGAGATCTTTGAGAGGTGTCTCATGGGGCGGTTGTTTAGATGAGCCTTTTTATTTTCTCTCTTGGTTTGTTTTTGGATTCTCATGGAAGAGAATTTTTTGAGAGGTATCTATTGTAAGGTCCTAGATCTATGTATTCCAACCCTTTTCATGTTTACAACGCATGTAGTTCTCAAAAGAGTCCTAGAGTGAGTCTGGAGGGGTTCAGCTGTAAAAGGCTGAAAGCTGGGGGAATACATGATGCGTAAAGGGGTTTCACATCATGTATGTGTAGTTAATGTCTTATTAAGGGATGTTCACAAGATTATACAATAATGGTTTATTTTTGGGGTTAAATAAAAAAATTAAATTCATTTTTTAGTGTAAAATTGACACTAAATATTACAAGATGTGAAAAGGGATTACACATCATGTAATTACTCTGTGCAGTTTGTTTATAATAAGGAGCAACGCCTCAGTTGTTTTCTCAACCCCACAGTCAGCAACTCTCTCTCCCAAATCTAGGTTATCTAGTATCCCTCTCCAGGAATTGTGGGGTTACTTTGATGGGAATCAATCCTTGGACTTCCATCTTCGATCTGTGGTGATCCAAGGTGAGTTCTACCACCATTTCTTATAGTTTCTACTTTGTTTGGTATCATTTACATCCCATTATTCTTTCCATGCAATAGACAATGATCTCCCATGTTTATAATAGGGTTTATTGGTTGTTTTTTGGTGTGGTTTTGGTGTGGAATCCTTGTATGGATGCATTTCTTTTGGTAGAGGTGATCAAAGATCCATGACATGGTCCGTTATCATGTGAAGAATGTTGTTGGATTTTGAGGTAGGGGATTCATTTTATCTCATATTTATTCACTTGAAATCATAAATTTGGAATGTTTTATCCCTTTTTATGGAAATTTAATTAACTTAATAATTATTTGAACCAGATTAAAGAAATTAGTAGCAATCACATGTTGATGATGTTGTTTCTTTATATAATGATAACAGTTTGCCTCTTATTTTTCTAGATAGTGTCATATATATGATATATGATTTGTTATCATATTTTTATGATTGGATTATCATGTTGAAATGTATAAATAATGCAAATCTATAATTATTTTATAATTAATTATCTTAAGAATAATTAAAGAAGTGGCATGTTTGTAATCTAATGTTTATTGTAATTTGATGATGATAAAATTGATGAAATGTACATGTGTAACTGAAAATGTGATCTTCCACATGATTAATGGAATTGATAAATAATGTGAATAATGTTTATTCTTTTTGATAATAATAATAAGGCATGATAAATGAGAATGGTACTTCTCTAGGTTTTTGAAACCAAAAATAAATGCTAAGAGTATGTTTTGCCTTCGATATGTCACAGGTTGAGCATCTCAACACAACGGTTCACCCGTGCAGCACCCCAGCCCCCTCCAAGGCAGGCAGGGTTCATCCTTCCAGCTCTTCATATGTGAGGTTCACTGGTTTCTTCCTGCCATGGACTCATCAGGAGAGTGGCCCTAACTCCCAACCAGTGGTGTCAAGGTTGACATGCACCATCCTTCTCTTTTTCGGGGAAACTACCATCTCTTAAATAGGGACAAACTAGATGAACCACAACTTTAATGTTCTTGTTGGTGTGGGATAGGACCGCCATGATTGGGCCGTGACATTATCCCACCACCATTCCATGTATTCCCTCGTGCATGCAGGATCGTGGGCTTCTGTGTGTCCACGACTGCTTCTAACTAACCGGCTACCAAGCATGGCCTCAGGGAATGATCCTTCCTTGTCATTGGCATCAATGGCCCACCCACTCTCTGGGTCGAAAACCACTATGGTCCACCCACTCTCTCAGGGTCGAAAACCACCTCCATGAGACCCACCCTTCATAGTGGCGTCTCTACCTCATAATTTTCTCGAGCGTGACCTTCTCTATCGTGTCATCTCCGCATGACACCCCGTGACTCCACTCCCACCACCAAGGTCCATCCGACATCATTCCGCAACACCACGAGGAATATTTACTCTGATACCACTTGTCACGGGCTTAGCGTCTCAGTATAGAAGTTCACCCGTTCAACACCCCATCCCCCTACAAGGTGGGCAGGGTTCAGCCATCCAGCTCTTTATATGTGAGGTTCACTGGTTTTGTCCTTCCATGGACTCATTAGGAGAGTAGACCCAACTCCCAACTAGTGGTGTCAAGTTTGACACACACCATCCTTCTCTTTTTCAGGGAAACTCTCATCTCTTAGATAGGGACTAAACAGATGAACTGCAACTTTGATGTTCTTGCTGGTGTGGGACAGGACCCCCATGATTGGGTCATGACATTCTCCCACCACCATTCCATAAACACCCTCGTGCATGTAGGATCGTGGCCTTCTGTGTGTCCGTGACTACTTCCAACTAACCAGCTACCATGAATGGTCTCAAGGGATGCTTCTTCCTTATTGTTGGCATCAATGGCCCACCCCCTCTCTGGGTCACAAACCACCATGGTCCACCCTCTCTATCAGGGTTGAAAACCACCTCCACAAGCTCACCCTTCATAGTGGGGTCTCTACCTCTGACTTCTCTCGAGCGCAACCTTCTCTGTCATGTCACCTCCGAATGACACCCCGAGACTCTGCTCCCACCACCAAGGTCCATCCGGAATCATTCCTCAACACCACGAGGCACATTCCCTCTAATACTACTTGTCATGGGCTAAATGTCTCAGCACAGCGGTTCGCCTGTGTGGCACCCCAGCCCCCTCCAAGGAGGGCAGGTTTCAGCCTTCCAACTCTTAATATGTGAGGTTCATTGGTTTCGTCCTACCATGGACTCATCAGGAGAGTGGCCCCAACTCCCAAACAGTGGTGTTAAGGATGACACGCACCATCCTTCTCTTTGTCGGGGAAACTCCCATCTCTTAGATAGGGACAAACCAAATGAACCGCAGATTTGATGTTCTTGTTGGTGTGGGAAAGGACCCCCATTATTAGGCTGTTACATTCTCCCACCACCATTCCATGAACGCCCTCGTGCATGCAGGATCATGGCCTTCTGTTTGTCCGTGACTTCTTCCAACTAACCGGCTACCAAGCATGGCCTTAGGGGACACTCCTTCCTTGTCGTTGACATAAATGGCCCACCCACTCTCTGGGTCGCAAATCACCATGGTCCACCCTCTCTCTCAGGTTCGAAAACCACCTCCATGAGACCCACCCTTCATAGTGGTGTCTCTTCCTCTGACTTCTCTCAAGTGCGACCTTCTCTGTCATGTCACCTCCGTATGACACCCCGAGACTCCACTCCCACCACCAAGGTCTGTCCGGCAACATTCCGTAACACCACGAGGCTCATTCCCTCTGATACCACTTGTAACAGGCAAAGTGTCTCAACACAGCAGTTCGCCCGTGCATCACCCCACCCCCTACAAGGTGGGTGGGGTTTAGCCGTCCAGCTCTTCATATGTGAGGTTCACTAGTTTTTTCCTGCCATGGACTCATCAGGAGAGTGGCCCCAACTCCAAACTAGTGGTGTCAAGGTTGACACGCACCATCCTTCTCTTTGTCTAGGTGACTCTCATCTCTTAGATAGGGACTAACCAGATGAACTGCAGCTTTGATGTTCTTGCTGGTGTGGGACATGACCCCCATGATTGGGTTGTGACAGATATCTTGTTATATCTTGATGCCTTAGGTCACCCGTAGTTGGAACCTATTAATAATGTATCGGTTAGTTCAAGATGGAATAAGAACCAGTTTTATAATAAATATAATTTTCTAGGTTATGATTTTCCCATTTTCTTGAGAAGGTCGAGTGCCTTGTTTTTGAGCCGTGAGAGCTTTTTTGCATGAGAAGGCTATATGCCTTATTTTGAGGGCCTGATTTTCCTATTTATTTCTTGTTCGTTCCCATTGATTTTTTGATGTTCTATGTATACAAGACTTATGGTATGAGATTGATGTGGCTAATCTTGGGATGAGTGATATGTGGGCAGGGAGTCCCAGATGATGTGGCGACAGTTGGTGCCTGTGATGCCGAGATGCATCGGTATATGCATGTGGGTGTGGGGAATGAAATTGGTGGTGACTGAACGAGTTAAATCTAGGCTTACCCATTGATGTGATACTAAGATCTGGTATTCTCACTTGTGAATATATTTAATGTTCGATGCCCAAGTTTCTTATTTTATCTGCATTCCTTTCTCCACTAATTGAGGCAGTTGGATATGCTTAGTTTCATGTTTCCACTTAGTGGCAACTTTGTATGGTTTTCCTAGAGTACCTGGTTTATGGAATAATTATAATAAGTATTTAATAATTATTAACCCATGGGGTTGGTTGACAATGGAATAAAAATTCATAAAAGATGTTAAAGTTGATAAACTATGGACTTGGTTTGGATTATTCCTGTAGGGCATGGACTTTAATCTAATTATTAATATAAAATAATGTAATGGAGTGTAGAATAATTTTAATGGTTAATTAATGGATAATAAATTAATTAATGGGATTAAATGATAAAAATAGTAAGGAAGTAATTAATTTATCTCTTTTTAATTCTTGTGTGATTATAGGATATATGGTCTTAACATTGGCAGTCGGGAGTCCATGTGACATTAGCTGCAATTGAGTCTAAGATTAGGTTATGACCATAGTGTGGTTGTGAGGTATATTATATCAAGTATGTTTTGTGATTTTATACACTACCCCACCAATATTGGTCAGGGAAACTGACACCCAGTGGACTCTTGGTGGGTTTTCCCAACATCCTGGTGAGAGGATGGATGACAAACAACACCCTCTGGCCCTGCTCTCTTCTCTTAGTAGTTACTAGTGTTGGTATGCATGATGGTTAGTTTTACCATATATTTTTGAAAAGGGATATTATGTATTGTGGTTATTTCACACACATGTATTACTAGATATAGAATCCAAAGGATTATTATAGGTATAACGTGTATAAGATATGATGGCTTGTGGTACTTACTCAATGTATGGGCTGTAACGACCTAAGGTATAATACTCGATGTTTGATATCTATTATATGGGATGTGGTTTCTCTAGGAAAATACCTTATTACTATATGTGGATATTTGATATGGTATGATGTGGTTACGTGATGCACAAGGTGCATGTTTTGATTCCTTGCTCAGGTGTCTTTGGACTGGATTACATTTGGAGAGAAATGGATCAGGGCATGTGACATTGGGGAAGAGCAATAAACTAGTGGGGAAGTAGAAGAGGGGTACCATTGATGTTTTATTATTATATTATATGCTCTCTTTTATACAATACTTGGTGAGAGTTATCCATGGGGAGGATGAGAACTTATTATACCTATTTAGGTGATGATTTAGTTTCACTATTTTTCATTATGATTTAGCATGATTACTTTATCTTTTTCATGAGTGTATCCAGTGAGAATCATGCTGAGTATACTTTTATGATCACCATACATATATATATATATAAACTATTTTTCAGTTCAGATGGAGTAGGATAGAGATGGGGTAGGAAATTACCAGCGCATGGTTTTTCAGGAGATGTTTGGACTTTTTTGGTCACTACCATCTTTACTTTTTTGGTACTTGTATTTTTCCTTCCAGTAGTTTCAGTACTGTATGAAATTGCATTATTTTACTTGGGATTTCTTTTATATGTTAATGTATGAGTAGGTGTTGATTATTTTATCTAAATTATCTCTCTTTTTTGCATGTTCTATTAGAGGGTAATTCCTCCCATATACATCTTTACTATACCCTCAATGAAAGTCACAAACTTGGGGCCTATTAGAGGCAGGACACAGGCAGTGAACATATCCTTCCCCTCATTGCGTATCATTGTGGGGTGTGGGTCATGACACATTATATAGAAACTGTTGTCAAATGAAATATTTTTTGAATGAAGTAGGATAAAGGAAGTTAATGGGAACAAAGTTGGTAGAGTAATTGGATGATAAGGTGAATTTGATTCAGCAATATATGAAGACAACTCAAAACAATCATAAAAGTTATGTGGATAACCAGAGGAAAGATATTTTATTTTAAGGTTAGTGATCATGTTTTTATTGAAGTATATCCATGTAAAAGTGTTACGAGTTTTGGTAAAAAGGGAAATCTAAGTATGATATTCATTGGATTGTATTAAATCATATAGAAAGTTATATTAGTTTCCTATCAAGTGGATTTACCCCTAAGTTTATATGAGGTACACAATGTTTTTCATGTCTCGATGTTAAGAAAATATGTGATGGATTCATCTGATGTTTTGAGCCTTGAATTAGTTTAGTTGGAAGTGAACGTTTCTTATAAGGAATATCCAGTTCATATTATTGATCATATAAATCAAGTGTTGTGTAATAAGGTGATTCCCTAGGTTAAGGTTCTATTTAAAAAGCATACGGTTGAAGAGGTAACATGAGAATATGAAAATGCAATGAGGAAAAAATATCCCCACTTGTTTAATAAGTGAATAAAAATTCAAGGGATAAATTTATAAAAGGAGGGAAGAATGTAACAACCCATGTAATGATATAATAAACCACTTTAATGTTTATTAATATAGTTATATTCATTGTAAAAATATTAAGAAATTTTTTAAATAAAAAGGAAATAGTTTTAATTAAACACTTTTATTATAAGGTTTTATTTAATAGTTTAATTTATAAATTTTATAATTTTAATTTTAAAAAATTAATATAATTTTTTAAATCATAATATAAAAATTTAATTATAGTTAAATTTTTGTATTTTTTAGAAAATATTAGTTTTTTAGTAAATAGTGACAAATTATGATTTTTGTAAAAAAGTCATTTCTTTTTAATAAATTAAGTAATTTAAAAGTATAATTATGTTTTTAATATGATTTAAATTAAAATAATAATTATTTAGTTATATTTAATTCACTTAATTAAATTTTAATCAACTTTATATTGGATTTTAGTATAAGTTTGTTTTTGGGTTTAAAAATGGGTTTTTTTTCTTCTGGAAACAATTTTAAAGTGCCTAATGTTTATCCTTTTTAATTAATTAAAATAACCCATAATTAATAATGTTTTAAATGAAATTTATATACTATATATAAGTTAATATTAATTTATATTAATATAATTATTATTATTAATCATTTAGATAATATAAAATCATATTTTTCTTGAAAAACACACTTCCTGAAAACTCGCTTTTTGATCACATCTGCAAGTCTAATTTTAAATTAAAATTTTCCAAATATATGATTTTAATTTACTAAAATGGATTAAATATTTGGAATTAGAATAATTTATATTACATAATAAGGCTAACTTAATTTTTTACCATAATGAATAGTGAAAAAAATAAAAATTAAATACCATTGTTAACGTGAAAAGGGTTTACTAGAGGGTTCAATAAAAAAATACCAGGGTTAAAATGACTAAAAAACTTTTAAAAAATATATAATATGGGAATATTTTGACCTTATCATGTATAAAACTCTATAATGTTCCATTTTTGTTCATTTTTTCACGTGAAAAATGTAGGTACACCATTTTCTTTTCAAAAATTACAAGTGTGCCACTCACCTCACTTATAAAAGGCCTACCCTCTCCTCTCATATTCACACTTTAAATTCCATATGGATCGGCCAATATCTACCCAAATATTTTCCTAAATTCCCACCCATAACCTATATCCCTTAGTTTGATCATAAATCCATCCTAATAAGACTTCTGGTTCTTACCAAAGAAGGTTGTCCAAAGAAGAGGTATCGTGCTTTACCGAGCGTCTTTATTTTATTTCTTCTTAAAACTCCTTAAATATTATTAAATTATTATATATAATAACACTAGTATATCTCATATACTTATGTTTTATTATGTTAATGTAATAATAAAAAATACATATAATATTCCATTAAATGGGATACAAAATCATCATTCGTGTGTATGACAGACTACCACCCCACGAACCAATGTCATTCGTTTTCCATCATTGCCCATCACAACTTATTTTAATGTTTAATTTAAAGTATATATATTATATTTTTAACATATTTATACTTATTAAGTTATGATATCACATATACCTTCTTACTTTATATTCTATGGGAGATATGATAACATCGTTCATATATACAACAAACTACCGCTTTACGAAGCGTTGTGATTCATTTTTCACTAATGCTTTACATGGAAGGTAATAAGAATAAATTTAATTAATATATATTATATAAATTAAATAATTATTATATTCATGAAATATTTATCATTTTAAAAATATAATACATCATTTTATTTCTTACACCAAAAAATGATAACATCATTCATGTATGTGTGGAATACTATCTCCATGAAGTGATGTGATTCTTTTTTCATCACCACATCAAAATAATGATATATATAAGTATATTTAAATAAATAAAATAAAATTTATAATATTATAATAATTATGGGAATATAAAATAATACACACCTTCCTTTCATAATGATCATTGAAAAATGGAAATGTTACTCATGCGTACGTACGACTTACCATCTCCATGATCGTAACATGCTTCATTTTTCAAAAACATATTTCATGTTTGGTTTTTAAAAGTATAATTGATTTATAAATATGATAATTATTTCATTATTTTTATTCTGTAGATGTTGAAATATTGACCACTCAGACCAATAATCAACCTACCGAAGTCATTTTGACACATATGTCAAATATCATCAAAATAGCTGATGTAAACCTAATTAATTAAGTAATTGTATATAACATGGTAATAAGTGAAATAAAATGAATAATAAATTTTAAATTTTTTATTAATAAATTAAATAATTAGCATAATTTTATTATTCCAGAAGATAAATAATGATCATGACGAATCAAACTCGAGGCAAGGGACTTCGTCTTAATTTCCTTTTGTTGAGGAATATTTTGATTTTATGAACCTATATTATTTTATGAGGCGAATATAAATCCCATTTGACATGTTATATCATTAATTTATCTATTATAATGTTATTTAAAGTTATTTAATGTTTTTATTTCATGGGGCTTATGATTTAAATATTTCCAAAGTGATAAGGGACTTTTCTTCGAAAAAATTCTCTTTTAATGTTTTCCTTATAACTCTATTTCTCTTCCATATCCATGTTGTTAAAATTATTTTATTATAGATTTGGGAATTTTATAAATGTAATTTTTTCCTTTCTTTAAATGTTTTTCAAAAAAGTGAATCTTTTTATGTAATATGTGTCTTTATTTACAATTGATAAAATGAATGTTTATTTTAACGTATACGGTGAAAACAAATTTTTCTGATGCCATAAAAATTATTTTAATTTTTTATTCCTTTAAAACATTTCATGTTTTATTCAAATAAAAACACTCATTCCATTTTTCTAGTTATTTTGGTATTAAAAATGGGTTTTTAAAAGAAAATGTTATTTTAATATTTGAAAGTGATTTTCATTCGAGTATAAAAGAGTTTTTTAAATGTTTTATAATGAAAAAATGCAAGAATAAAATGATTTATTCATGATATGGTAATTGAGAATTATATGAGATATGGGTGTGCCCAGATAGTGCTAGGTGATCCCGATATATCTTATATGATGGGTGCACCCAGATATCATTAGGTGATATTGATATAACTTATAGGTTTGGTGCGACCAGATATCACTCCAATGCATTTGATAATGTTTATTATATTAATAGGAAAGAAGTATTAAGTTACCAAAATGTTTCTCCTATGTATTTAACTTTGTTCTAGTTACTTCTGACATGAGTTTAAAATGGGTTATAAATGTGATGCTCTAAGTCTACAAAAGAGTTTTGATTTTCTTACTATGGTTTTTAAAGATTTTATTTGAGAAAAAAGTGTGTGTTTTTCATGTGAAGATGATTTATTTATTTCACTCAAAGAACTTTGATATAAAGGTACAAAATTTCATGGTTTTTCATGTTTTTCACTGGAATAAATAAATTTTTTTATTTTATGTCCCATACTGAGCTTTTTTTCTCATCTAACATTTTAAAATATTTTTCATAGGTTTTAAGGATGGGTAAGGGAAAGGAATAATTAAAGTTAAAATTAATGAATATTTTCCATGAAATGAAATAATTATTTATTTTAAAAGTTTTATATTATGGGAAAAATGGATACTAATCAAAAGTTTCCACTTTATAATTGATGTTTTTTGTTTTGTATGAGTTATGAATTAATTATATAAAACTATAAACCTGAAAATATCCTAAAATGTTAAAGAATGAATTATTGACTTAAAACTCAAGTTTATGTAATGTTTAAGGATATGTAATTATAATTAAGCTCTTTGATCACACTTATTATTACCTTTTAGTTTCTGGTTCCAAATATTTTATTACCACTCTTTGAGCATTGATTAGTTGTAGTTGGATGGTGAAATATTTAGTCACATGGAGGTATTACATTTGTTTATTTTTTTATAGTTTATTTTTTCACAGCATCTATTTAGGCCTCTTTATTGTCATTAACCAACCTGTGTCTACCCTGAACCAAGAACCTGAGCAGGCCTGAGAAAGAATAATAAAATATGGAAAACCTAAAAGAGGAAAATTCTATTTATAAAAATCTTTTTATAATATATTTACCTCATAATATACTGTAAACATATATTAAAACACTCATGTAATCATGGTTCTCAAATTAAAGGCTTGTACATAGGGTAACCTACCTTGAAATAAGTCTCCTTCGATAATGACGACTTGAATCCAGCACAAAGGAACCCTAGAAGCACAAAAAGATTAATATAAACCCCAAAGACAAGTAATAACCATGATAAAATTGAGAAAAAAGATAACCCTAGGTCACCAATAGGGTAAATAAAGCATGAACGAATGAAGAATAAAGAGAGAGGAAGAGATTAAGAGAAGTTACCTCGAAGAATATGGTCTAAAACTTAAAGAAACACCAATAATCCACCATGGGGATGAAGAGTAACTAAGGTAGAGATCCATAGAGATCACACGATCCAAATTATAAGAGAGAGTAATGATTTTTGGTTAAAAACCAAGAAGGAAAAAATGGAAAAATCGAATTTTTAATGAGTTTGGGTATTGTGAATGGTTTGGTCACATGGTTTGGAAAACCATGTTCCCTTTACTTGGAATCTAGAGAATCATACATGGCCATTACAAATGGTTTAGAAAAACATGCACAAACCATGAAGTTGGATCCGATTTAATGCAGAGGTTGTCACATGGTTGTTGTATGGTTTGAAAACCCATGAAACTTAACTGTGAAACTTGGACTGCATGCCCCAAGCCCCCTAGTTTTGGAGGAAAACTACCCACAAGGGGAGATAAATAAAAAAAATATATAGTAGTGTTGGGTTGGGGTGTGATAATTTTCCCAACCATGACACTTTTTACCCCTAGAAAGTCTAATGTGATAGGTTGAACAAGGAACTGAAACAAACAAACCCAACAACCAAAATGTGAACCAAACTCTGAAAGATAGACTTTAGCTGAGGGAAACATGGAAATATATATCATGATAAGATCATTGAATTCCTCAAAGTTAGAGACAACCACATAGGCTCTTAAACCAAATATCAAAAATTCTACATTAGATATGATCACAACTTCCACAAAAAGAAAATAAATAAGAAAAAAAATCTAATAACAAGAATCATAAAAGCAAGGAACACCCTAAACAAATGATTCCACCATAATAAAATTTCCAAATAGGTACATCCACAATCCAACACATGGGTTGGGTTGGGTCAGACATCAACCATTAATCAATGTTAATATTTCTAAGAATAGGGAAAACTCACCCAAGAGGAATCCTAACTCTGCACGTGACTCACTAAATCAAAATTCATAGATAAAAAGGGTTAATACATGGTGTTCTGCCCAACATTTTAAAACTACTCTTATTATTTAACTCCAAAAAACCATGGATATCAGGCTCAATCAAAGGTCAATAACCCAAAAGAAAGAAAAAGAAAAAGAGTCTATATGACCAGAAACTGGTGTCACCAAAATGGAAACCATAAACAATAAAGATACACAAAATTATCCATCATTTGCAAAAAAATTACAACACCACCATACACATCAACCTCAACCAAAAACATTTATAATAAGATAAACTTGAATAGTGCTCATATTAGCACTAAGTTCCTGAATCTGAGCTAGAATATTCTTCGAGGGAGTGGATACAGATCCACGTCTCTTCCTAGAATCACCCCTCTAGAATCTATACAGGTTCCCTAAATGGATGTAGGTATGATATGACTTTGGTGATTCTTGGAATGAAGACCTATTAATCCTTGAATTTCCTCACTGATGTCATAACATAGATTTAATCCCATATGAATCTAGAGAGATAAAGCATACCGACCTTTTCATAATACCTTCCAACATTCCATACCTAGCTTGTTTCCCTAAAATTTCCTAGAGATACCATCACATCTCCTAGAAATTGACGAAACATCATCCATATCTGGATCTCTAGATAATCCATATTTTTCCTAGATAGTCTTCCTCACCATGTCTTCATTAGTGTCAGGGTTGAGTGAAGACACTACTAATAGAAGATCTAGTTGAAGACCTCTTCTAAAGTATTACGCCTTTAAGAAATCATCTCTAGCTAGATCTATAATATACAGTTCCAACTATGAAAAATTCTTGGAATACTCTAAGAAAATTTAATCACCTTCCTAGATATTGTACAATTCCATAGCCTTCAACATCCATACAGATTTGGAAAAGTATTATTGGATAAAAAATCTTTTAATCCTTCCCATGAGTGGTATTTTTTTGGTTTGGTCTGGATAATGGACTTCCACCACTTCCAACCCAATAATTTTAATATAAATGTGGAAAACATGAGCTTAAGAGGCTTATAAATCTGAATCCATTTGAAGATATCCTAAATACTTTTAAATCATTCCTTAACTTCTCCAGGTTCCAACTGATTGAAGAAGTGAGGATGGTTTAACTCAGGAAACTTCCATATAAAATCTTGATACCGATCCATTGGATGATAAACATGAGGCTACATATCTATTTTAGATGAATCAAATTATTTAGATGAGACTTTTCCAAAAAAAGGGTATATTTTGGGGGATCCACCCATATATCCCTTGCAATATTCCATAAATCTTGATGGGGGGGGGGGGTATACTCTAAAATCAAAAAGCATAGAAAACAATTAAAACACACTTTAAATACAAATTATAAAGGTTTAAATAATAAAAACCAATATAAAAATAAATATCAAAGTAATACTAAAAAATTCAACTTCCAAATGATTAAAATAAATACACCTCTTAACTAAAAAAATGACTAAGTTCAGTTTCTTTTTGAAATACCCATTTAAATAATACTTTAACCCAATCCTCTCAAAATTAAAATTTCCCAAATGTCAAAATTTCACTCTAAAATGTCACTTACCTTTTAAACACAAAATATAGTTGTTATCAAACTAATTTTCCATTTAAAAAGCACAATAATTTCTTATAATCAGCCCACTATTTTGAAAAACCAATACACCTTTCAAAAAATGTGTTTCAAAATCCAAAATTTTCAAGACTTAAACAAAACCAAAATATCAAACAAAACATTAAAAAAAACTCTAAATAAATTATTAAAATAATAATACCAATCAAAATTCCAAAATAACTTGAAAAATTAAATAATATAGAAAATTTATAACTACACATGTTTTGGATGCATGACTTGGTGGTACATGAACTAACCATTCAAATCCTATTGGAAGTCCCTAGACATGCCTGTATGGTCTATGCAAAACTTGAAAAACCATTAATAGTAGTCATGTTCCCTCTAGTTCCTTCCCAATACCACTCCAAAAATGTAATTTTCAGAAAAATTACTCACAAAATATCAAAGATAACCCAAAATTATCAAATAAATACTCAAAGTCTCAAAAAAATTGAGCATGAATTCTAAAATAAGAGATTTAGTTATCCCAAACTACCTAGGAAACTCAAGTCTCATCATTCAAGGGTGGTGACTAGGAAACCACTCATGATTCTACTTTGAGTTTTGAAAATCCTAACTCTAAACTACCAGACATCCTCAAATAAAAAGGGCATATCTGATACCATTTTGTCATGAATCAACCCAGGTTAACCCCAAATAGAGCACCATATTCGGCTCGCGACAAGGTCCGAGAGGTGTTCTTGATCCCCTAGAGAGGGATAAAATTTTCAAGGGAATCATTGAACACCAATGTGAATGATTTATCCCATGAAACAACTGATAAATAAATAATAATATGATAATAAAAATAAACATAGACATCAAAACAAAAACAAACAACTCAACATACCTCTACATGACCTTAAGATTCACCACTAACCTTGAAATACATTCAATCCATGAGTAATACAAATTCAAAAAAAACCTAAAACTGAAATTATAAAGTATTCATGAGCACAAATATGCTCATTAGGTATTCCCAAAAGAAACCATTCCCTATACCTTACCTTTAAAGAGAAAACCATTTCTTCCTAGTTTGAATATATATATATATATATATATAAAATAAGTAATTCATTTCTTTCCAAAACTATTAGCAAGATGGTAGCATAGAAATATCAATTTCCCTTTTATTTTTTTAAAAAAGTTTTAAATAATGAAATATTTTACAATGAACCATTTTTAATGAAGTGCATGAGATAATACAAAAACCTCTATAGAAAAAATATATTGGTGGAAATCATTTCAAAATAATTCCACAAGACATTGGGAAAATAAGGTACATGTAAAATGATCACCATGGGAATCTAGGAGTTATTTAGGATGGTCTAGGACAAATCTAACAATACCAATATAATAAATGATCAACACCAGATACTAAAAACCGTCAAACTTCCCAAACACTCAATGTTACCCTCACTGGTCTAACCGAGGGGAATATCCCAAGAAGATGAGAAAACTATCTTAGGGACATTGGTTAGAGTCTGATACTAAACTAGTGCAACATGTGTATCTAGACATCCCACCTAATTACCCAATTATTTCCATGATATATAATTGGAGGTGATTTCATCAAACTTTTATGCACATACATATTATACGTTTTTCACTAAAAAAATAATTTAACTTATCATCTCCAAACTCTCTTTTAAGTGAAAACCCTTTTCCATTCCATGAAATATAGGAAATACACAAGCCCCATTATTTGGAACACCTATAAATCATATATGTAGCATACAACCACATTCCATGATTTAAGGGGAATTCCTTAAGAGGGGTTTTAATTTTCAAAGGATTATCTAAAAGTGACAATTGAGCCTCATTATTTGAAAGGAAACATTTATCATTTGAAAAACTACTTTTAATCCATAACCTTTGAGTTCCAAAATCTTACTTTATAATTTTACACATATTAACATTAATATATATATAAATACTTCTCAACCCAATGTGCATATTAATTCAACCTTGTGTGAATATGTTCAAAAGTGTATATATATATCCTTATGTATATATGTGTATAAGTTATATCTATAGGTTTTAAAATTAGAAATCACTTTGTAGATATTAGGGAACTAACATTCCATTAGGTGTCTAGTGAAAATAGGTCGAGTGACCAAAAAATACCCAAGAGTTTTTAAGATCACTTAATAAAAACCATTTGAATGATTTATCAATAACTTGATGCACTTAACCTTACAAAAATTGATTTTAGAAACATGATTTATTGTAGAAAACTAATAGAGAAAGAATAATAAAATATTTCAAACATGAAAGAGTCAAATTTTATTCATCAAAAACATTTTATATAATAAATTTACCTCCTAATATAATATAAACACACATTAAAACATTCAATAAATCATGGTTCTAAAATTAATGGCTTGGATATAGGGTAATCTACCTTGAAATTGGTCGCCTTCGACCATAATGACTTGAATTCACCATAATAAAACCCAATAATTCCTAAAAGAATAAGAGAAACGCAAAAGATAAGTATTCCACATGATAAAATGGATAAAAATATATCCCTAGTTTACCAATACATAGCCAGAGAAAATAAAGGAAGGAGGAAGGAATAATAGAGATATAGAGAGGGATAGAGAGAGAGAGAGAGGTAGAGTTTAAGAGAGGTTACCATGAATAATATAGTTTTAAACTTGAAGAGACACTATGAATACACCATGAAGATGAATATAAACCTAGGGAGAGAGCCCTGGGGGTCTCATGATCCAAATGAGAGGGAAGAAGAGTGATTTTAAGTTAAAAATAGAGAAGGAAAAATCGGTAAAATCCAATTTTTAATGTGTATGGGCACTGCATATGGTTTAGAAAACTGTGTGCCAACCGTGCACCGTATATCAGGACTATGGAGCATTATGCATGGGTAGGCCACACAATTTAGAAAACCACATGCTAATATGCAATTGGATTTGATAAAATATAGGGGTTGTTTCATAGTTACTAGATGGTTTGAAAAACCATGTGACATGAAATGCATGTCCCAAAACCCCTAGTTTGAGAGAAAAAACTACTCAAAAGGAGAGAGAAATAAAAATAAATAAAAAGAAATAAAAAAATAGAGCAGTGTTGGGTTGGGATGTTACATTTACTACTTTCTATGGTTGGATGTGTACTAATATTACAGTGGTAAATGATACGCATTTGGTGTTAGTTGTTTCTGTAGGGGAGGGAGACTAGGGTGAGTGGAGGGATTTGTTTGTTTAATTTGTTTACTAACTTTATATCATACTATTTGTTTCTTTTCCTTCCTATTTTATTTTGTGTGGGTGTCTAACATACAGACAGGCCATGCCTATTTTTTTTTAATTTTTAAACTATATTTTATTGATGAAATCATTATTAAGTGGGTATCCTTAATTCCTAGTAACTTATGATATCCCTTGGGGATTGGGAATTCCATTCAGGGGTGTCAGGGTCTAGATCGAGTATCCAATGGATGGATGGATCATGTTTTTTATGAAAAAATGGTATCAAAGTTAATACCCTGCTGGAAGTGTAGTGATATTTCCTGAGTTTGAAGTATGAGGTCCATAATGAGGATGTTTTCCTTTAAAGGGGTGTAGAGTGTAACACCACTAGAAAAGTGATAATTAAAATACTAAATGTAACTAACTTTGTCAATAAGGTGACCCATTATTTTTGGTCACCTACCTAATTATAACTCTATAGTTAAATGAACTTGGATCAGTGTAGTGCCAAGATGGGTGACCTCTTAAGATGTTTCCAAGGGTTTGTGTGTGTGTGGACAAAGAAAACTGAAATAAAATATTTTTTACCATTTTTACAATCATTGGTTTGATAAATGACTATAGTATGTAATAGTATGTGGTGTGTTGGGAATAAAACTAAGGTATTACCGGAGACCCATGGGGTCAGATGACTAGGGTCATGGCCTAGGAAGGTTGGGTTATGAAAAAATGGTATTAGATGCTAGGTTTTTAAGTGGTTATTGGTTTAATAACACCCTTTGTTATTTTAGATGTCTAGTATATGGGAGATATGATCACCAGAGCTTAGGATATAGTTCATGGGTTGGTGCCTGATCACCATTGCTCTGGATGAAACCTGAGTTTCCATGGGATGTTGAGATTTTCATTTTGATTTTGAGTTTTATTTTGTATATTAATTATGTATTTTTATGTTTTAAGGGTGATAATTGGAGTTTAATAAATATAAATAGTGAATTCATAGGCCCAAATTTTTTTTCAGAGCCTGAGTTCATGGTCCAATATGACTTCTAAATGTGGTTGTATGATTGGAACCTAGTCCACTAAACCATATGGCTAAGTCATGAATAACCACTAGTCCCTATTATAGAGTCTTTGGTGTTGCGTAACATTATTTATTTGATTTTGGATTATGTGTTTTTTTAAAAAAATAAAAATAAATGATTGCATTTTGAAATTGGATAGATATGTTTTATGCTTGGAAATTAAATTTAAAATGAAACTTGAAAATTTTAGAGGTTTAAAATGTTTGAATCTTTAAAGTTTTGAGTTTAAAATCTGTGTTTTTTATAGAATGTAATAAATTAGTTTTTTTAAAATTATTTAAAATGAGGTTGAAATATTTGGATTCCAGAATGGATTTTAAAAAGTAATTTATGGGATTTTGAGATGGTTTTAAGCGGGATATAGGGGTTTTTAAATTTAAAGTGGGATTTTATATTGGGAATTTAGTTTTAGGGGGAAAGATGAATTTTAAAGTAATAAAATTTTTAAAAAATAATTGAAATGAATATCTTTTAGTTTTCTAAATGATGAAAAGACTTTAAGTATTTTCTTGTTCTTTAAAAAGTGGTAATTTTTTTAGTTTTTAGAAGAAATTTGAAATGATCATTTAAATTTTTGTTTGGGTATTATAAATTAGTTATTTATTTATGTAGAGACTTTTATTTTTTCCATAGGTTTATTATGATTTCTTTCATTTGGATTTCTTTTGCTTATGGTTTACCTGGTTTAAGATGAGTTAAATTTATTATTATTTTATTGATCAGTTTCCCCCTAGAAAAGATCTGACATATTTTGGGAAATTTTTTTAGGATTTAATTGATTTGTGTCTCCCAGGGTTGGGATCTATGTTTCTTTTTGGTTGATAGTGTAATGTACCCCAATCTGACACTCTCTCGTGTGGCCAAATCAGGTTGGTTACAATACCTCAAGCACGCCTCCCTATACACCTGAGGCTTTTGAATAACAGTAAGTGTAAATAATATAGTAGGTAGACTATACCCCTGGTAAAGAGTTATAATACAACAAAAATAAATAAATATCAATAAATATCAGAGTAATGGAAAATATTAGAAATAGTGAAACATGCAACTGAGATGTAAAAGAAGGAATAATAAACCAAATAATAGCGAACCATGTAATTATAGGTTGAAATTTATCAAAATGTCAAACTGAAATCAATAAAAATAAAAGAACTGGCTAAAAAAATAAACTCAAAAGACCACAGTCCAAAATCTCATGTCGGTCCCATCTCAAAACTCCAATCTATCCAGTAATAAGCAATAAGAAATAAGGTTCATTTCCCTGATACAAACCTACATCCATGTAATCTTCTCAGGTACCAAATGGAATCCCAAATAGGGTGTGAGTAAAACTTAGTAGGACAACACAACCATGTCTAAACTAAACCAATCTGATAATAAGTGCATACAATAAATTGATAAACAGGTGTATCAATAAATCAATTAATATAATACAACAATCAACCTACTTTTCCACCATACCGAAATATCTCTGATCATATAGTACAACCATGCCAACATAAACACATATCTTTGGAAAAATAAAATAATCGGGAAAACCCATATTTATAAGAATTTCAACATCCAGGAATATCCCTCTATATAATCATTTCAGCATTTAGGAATATCCCTCTATATAAGCATTTCAGCATCATAATGAGCCAATCCTGCTAGAATTTCTGAGTAAAATTAGGCCAATCATGCTATATAATCATTTTAACATCAAACTGGGCCAAGCCCACTATATAAGAATTATAATATCAAACTAGGCCAAGCCTACTATATAAGCATGACAACATCAAACTCAACACAAGTCATAACAACAAGGATATCACAACCATGTCATAAGCCTCAATGGTTAATTGTGAAAATTACTATTTGTATTTAAATTTCACATTCATTTATTTATCAAATTATCTCCATCCAATTTGATATAAAAAATCCACTACCAAAGTGATTCTATGTTAATCAATCACCTAGGTTCTCATATCATGATAAACACACTTTAAATCATTATCCAATACATTATTAATCAAGGGTTTCTCACCCAATGGGTAGCCATAAGCTAGGTTGTATCAATACTGAATCCAAAGAGACCCAAGGAATAATGCAATCCATGATTTATCATCATTCATCATTCAATTAATTAATGCGCATGTTATGTCATCTGTAACATCTCGTTACCCACTTTCAGGTAATTACCTTATCTTTACTTGTTTTCCTCTTTAATTGGGTGCATCTTGGGACTCCCAAGGATTGATATAATTTATTGGGGAAAATAAACTAAAGTTTAGGGATATATGTTTTTTAATTAATGGAGTCTAGGTATAAATGTTTAATGGATTTATGGGGTTCTCCCAGAGTTCAAATAATTCCCAAGGTGGTTTTAGTTTTCATGTAAGAATCTTTTATCTTTATAGTCTACTGGGTGATTACACATCATGTAACTAGTTTACATGAAGTGTATTTGATTTTTAGGTTCATTTGATAATCAGACTATACAACATTAAAGATTACACACCAAGTAATGGTAAAAATAGTATTTTTAATAAAAAGATGATGGTTTTTATGTGTACTTTAGTGTCATGGATTACATGACGTGTAATGGGAGTACACACCATATAAGTGTTCCAAATTGGGATTTTAGGGTGCTTTATGGCTTATTTTTCATTAATTCTTATGTATCCCTCCTTACTCTTGACCTAGAAGAATTCTATGGTGATTTTGGGAACATATTACCCTTCTAGATCGATTTTTTTGGTGTTTGATCATCATAGTTGTGCATAGTGTCTCTTCAGATGAGTAATTCTTTATACTTGTTCATTTCCTTTAATCATGGTAGCATGGTTGCATTGTGTTATCAAATCCATTGAGCTATGGTGATGTTTCTTCATGATTCCTTCTATATCCATTGTGTGATCTTGTTTCATGGGGTTTTTCCTTTAATTGTTGTGGTGGGGTGGGTTTACATTCTTAATGTATGTATTTTTACTATTCTATGAAAATCCTTTTGTTAAAATTAAATCAATTCTGAGATGTTTATATTGATTCTAGGGCCTCCGTTGTGTATGTTGTGTTCTTCCTTGTTGGTGTACTCTGTTGCGAGTGTGTGCGACCTAAGTTTTGAGGTAGGTGGTTCTATCTCTATCTCGAGTTGGTGAACTACATTTCTCTAATTTGATAAATTGTTTTCTAAATAAAATGGAATTATTGATTGATTATTTTGTGTGTGAGTGTGGAAATGATTTTTTTGATAAAAGATGGTTTCTCCTAGTTTTGGTAAATAAAAAGGGGTTTTCAAAGCATTATGAAATGATTTTATGAAATGGTTTTCAAAGCATGATTTGATGAAATGGTTTGGAAAATAGATCACATGGGAAGCCTTGAATACTTAGGTGGAAGGTGTAGCATTAGGCCTCATCCACTATTGGTGGGTGGGGGGGGGGGGGTCATTCATGGGGTGTTCCTCTTCTCCATAGGATTTTTGTTCTAGGGACTTCTTATAACTGTTGGGGGGTTCACTTTCTGGGGTGTTCCTATACTATTTATACTTGATTCACATGTATAGGGATTTTATGCATTCAATTTTCTATATTTAGGTATGAGTTTCCTAACTATCCTGACCTAGTTTGATCCTTAACATGATGTTACCTATGCTTCTGGCCAATTTGTGATGCTTTGGATGTTAATTTTTTAGTTGTACTACCAAGGATTTGATATGATATGAAATACATGTTTTGGTTTGTTTTGATATATATGTTTGATATATGTATATGAAATGCTTTGAAACTGATTTACCTACTTTATTTGGAAATGTGGAGAAAGGTAAAATTATTTTTTTCCATTCTTTTGACAGAAAATTGTTAAACTCTATATCATGCATTGATTTATTTAAATCTAATAATGCTTGGATTATTGTATAGATACTTGTAATAGAACACTTGGGTGGGACCCTACTGATTCTATTAGATCACATCCTATGCACCCCTTTGGTGGTGCATAGACCTTGTTATATATTTTGATGTAGGTAAATGAAAGGATTCATAGTGAGGTAGTGAGGTTTTTTGTTATCTAGGTTTGGTTATCTTGATAGTGGGGGTTTCCCATGCTATTACATGGATAATTTTGGAGTAGTTTTTTAGTTTTTATCATCCATTTCAGTTGGAATTATCTCTTAGATATTGTTTTGAAACATTTTCAGTTGTATGAATTTCAATGTTCTCTACCTGTTATGACACATATATTCATGTTTTATACTAATAATTCTTCTATATATGTATATATGTTATGTTTTCTACTTCAGGTTGGAAGAAACCATTCCATCTGTTTCTTTTTGATGCTTGGGTTATAGATATCAGCCCATGGGGATTGGAAACTCCCTTCGGGTATATGGGAATTCGGGTTGGATACTAGTTTGAGAGGCTATCTTGGTTAGGTTCATCACATCATCTCAAATTAAAATATTTCAAATTCTTGACAATTAAATAGACCATAGGGTTAGGTTTTATACCACATAACTCTATCTAGTGATCAAACAATGTTTCCAACAAGTAAAACCAATAAGAATGATGGTGAAGAAGATCACAAGAAGAAACTAGATCAAATAGGATCCAAGTTAACAACCAAAACAACTAAGGTTAAGATATTCCATCGCCACAAATATATAACAATGGAAGATAAGGGAAAACCTAATCAAAACAACTCATCAAGAATTGATCGCTTGAACAGAATGTCTAGAATAGAGGTAGGCCATCCAAAATTGTCTGGAAATCACCTAAGTCTTGAGAGAGGAGGTATGCACACAATAGGAATGAAAATATAATTGTATGACATGGCTTATAATAACTGATCTTGAGAATTACATGGTGTGTAAATGTATTGAATGGTGTGAAATTCTCAATTTAAGAGTATGTTGAAATTCATGTCACCTTCAGTGAATTTAACCCTTCCTGAACATTACACATCATGTAATGTAGATTCATGATGTGTAACCATTTCACACCATGGAATAGTTCATAGCCCACATTCATTTCACAGCGTCTTCCCGATGGTAGTTTCACATCGTGTAGTTCATTTACATGGTGTGTAAATTCCGTGTAGATATCTTTAATCCCAATTTTTTTAGAAGATCCCAAACCACCTCTAAATCATTCTAAAACCACAAAAAATCCTCATAATCCCATTTAACATGTTTATACACAGTCTCCATTAATTAAAAAAAACATACATCTCCTAACTTTAGGTAATTTTCCCAAATAAAAGATATTTGTATCCATACAAGACTCAACCAATAAGTTTTAAATACAAGGAAACCCAAAAAAATAGTTTTAATGAAAAACTGAAAGAGGGGTGTACTTGGAAAAGGACGGTATCTTACAACCTCCCCACTATATAATAGATCATCCCTGAGATACTCCAAGAATCATTGTGGGGTCTTGGTGAACAATCCTATTGACTTTGCTTGCATATCAGACTCCCTCTTCCAAGTCACTTATTGAACACACCCATGTTGCCATCACACTCAAACTAGTCGTATAGTCCTACCCGAAAGATACTTCTCACTATAGTCCACAATCCGTATCAGATGATCATATGTCCTTGATATATATAACATGATAATGTTTAAGATAATATCTCTAAAGCTGTGACATATGAAATACAATATGCATGGAACTATATCACTAACGAAGGACTAATAGGTATGCCATTGCACATACCCTTTCCACTATCTCAAATGGACCGATAAACCTGGGCACTAGCTTTCCCTGTTTATTGATACGGTATTACCCCAACCTAGGAGACAACTAAAGGAAAACATGATAACAAAACTCAAACTCCAAAGGTAATATATGATGGTCAACACAAGATTTCCATCTACTCTGTGCGGTCACCAACAACCTCCTGATCAAATGAACCTATTCAGATGTTTCCTCCACATGACTAGGCCCAACATGCTCCAACTCACCTGACTTCAACCAATAAATAGGTTAATGACATAACCTACCATAAAAATCCTAAAAATGTGTCATCTGGATTGATTCCTGGAAGATGTTATTATATGAAAACTCCAAAAGTTTCATATACTTCTCCCATGAACTACCGAAATCCAAAACAAAATCTCATAATATATCCTCTAGAATCTGAATAGTTTACTTAGATTGACCATCAGTCTATGGATGACAGGTCATACTCAAAAGAACTTATGATCCTAGAGCCTTTTAAAAACCCTACTAGAACTGATAAGTGAAATTAAGATCTCTATTAGAAATGATACTCCTTGGAACACCATGAAAAAACTATCTTGTGCATGTAAAGACTTCCTAGATTATCAATAGTGAAGGTATCCTTGATAGGTAATAAGTGATATACCTTAGTTAGTTGATCCATGATCACCCATAATAAACCATTATTTTATGGTGTCCTGTGTAATCCTATAAAAAAAATACATAGTGACATCATCCCATTTTTACTCTAGAATGGGCAGAGGTTGCAATATCCCAACATGCCTATAATGCTTGGATTTCACCTACTGATAGGTGAAACATCTCACCAAAAATCCCACTACCTCCTTCTCCATTCCTGACCAATAGTACTATCTATAAAGATCATGAAACATCTTTGTCAAACCATGATGTACCAACCATCTAGAAGCATGAAACTCTCTCATTAGCTCCTCATGCAAGCCTGTAGAAACCCATACCAAGCCACAAAAAAGAAGACAATTTATAATGCTAAGAGACCATCCTAATGGTGTCTATCAACTATATAATATTTCTTTATAAATAATCCCTCTATATCAGATAATTTCTCTATATTGATCTGGTCAAGAATCACGGGTATAACAGATGTCAAAGTCAGATCTATTCCTCCCTAGGACTCCTGAACATCTAGATTCATGTATGCAAAGAGTTCCATCATCCACCACTCATCACAAGGCTCAAACAATGTCTATGTTTTCATATTTTGGATAAACACATCAACAAAGACATTTCCATTTCTTGATGTATAAGACATGTCAAATTCAAAAGACTGCAGATAATCGACCCACCTCCTCTGGCAAAGGTTCAGTTCCCACTGAGAAAAGATGGACCTGAGGCACTTGTGATCTGTGTACACCAAAAACCTATCACCCAAAAGGTAGTGTCTCTAGAATCATAGGTCATGTACCACCAAAGATAACTCTATATCATGATTAGAAGAATTCATCTCATGGGGTCTCAACTGTATGGATCCATAAGCAACCACTCTATCCTCCAGCGTTATAATTTCTCTAAGTATAACTTCAGATGTGTCACAATACAAAGTATATGCTTTACCCATCATAAGTAAAGTGAGGATAATTTCTGAGGTTATAATGCTCTTTAGCTCTTGAAAATCTCACTCACAAGCATCTGACCAAAAAAACTTCACCCCTTTCATGGTCAATCTAGGTATCGGTGGTGCCAGATGAGAGAAGTCCTAGATAAATCACCGATAATAACTTGTTAAACCTAGAAAACTCTGAATCTTGAAGAAATTATTGATTTTATCTCAAGATAACTTGACTTAAGATTTATATGATTCCATTTTCAATCCATCATTTGTGATAACATGATCTAGTAATTTCACTCTAAAAATCCAAAAAAATGTTTTTGGTTAGCTTGGTGTAAAGTTGATGTTCTCTCAATGTACTCAAGATGATTTCGAGATATTGGAAATGATCATTTAATGACTAGGAGTACACTAAGATTTCATTGACAAAAACAATAAAAAATTGTCCCAGAAAACAATGAAAGATCCAATTAATCAAGTCTATGAATAGCACCGATGTGTTAATCAAACCAAATAGAATCACTATGAACTCTTACAAGCCACACCTACTCCTAAAAGTAGTATTAGGTATGTCTAATGGTATCAACCTTAAATGATGATATCCTAATCTAAAATAAATCTTAGGGAAGATCTTAACACCTCAATCCTGATCAAAGAGATCATTGATTCAAATAAGGGGATACCCATTCTTAACCATCATCTGGTTCAATCTATGATAATCCACACATAATAACATAGCACCATAATCCTTATTGGTGAAAAGAACTGGAGAAACCCGTGGAGGCAAACTAGTATGTATGAAAAATTTATGTTATAAATCTTCCAACTAAACCTTAAACTATTGAATCTATTCTAGTGACATTCTATAAGGTGGGATAGAAACTGGATCTACTCCTGACACCAAAACGATCGTGTACCCAATATATCACTTAGGTGGTAAGCCATATAAATATTCAAGAAAGAAATTATAGAAATGGTCTACCACCAGTGGAAAAGTATCATGATGCATTCCACCATCATACAGAACTAGTATTTCCATATGAGCTATGAGGCAATCCAATATTTGCTGAATTGGTGATGGATAACCAACCTAAATATCACACTCACCTTGGTGAGAATAACTGCGTTCTTATGGATATTGAAAGGTAACTCTCCTCCGATAATAGTCAATATGAACCTCGTATAGAACTAGTCAATCCATACCAAGAATCAAATATAAACCTGTCATTTCCAGCACAAATGTTCCCCAAAAGAAATGGTAACCACCAATCTCTAGAGAACATGACATGCAATGTTTGATATTCTCTGACCGAACTCCCAATGATGTATTGATGGTAAAAAAACCATATAATATTTCCAAAACCAAGACCAAAAAATTTCTAAAAAGAGTATATAAAAAGGAATGTGATGCTCTTGTATCATATAAAATGAAATAAGGGGTAGATGATATAAGAATCACACCTATTATAGCAGAAGATAATGCATCCACACTATCCGAAGTAGTCTACATAAAATTTAGCTGACTTGAAACTCTACTCTAGGATCCAGTTTGACTCCCCTAAGATTTTACCTCTACTTGGTATTTCTGACTCTGTACTGGGTACCATGTCCCCTGCCTTGACCTGAAAGTCTAGTGGAACTCCAAATACCTATCTACTAAGGGGTAGTTGAGTCCTTCATATAATCTAGTAACTTTCATGACCCCCTACAATTTCTATACTACTGCATGCCCATATAAAACCTATGTAGATGACCCAACCTACCATAAGCATGGCACTCCAAAGTATGGTATGAACACAGAGGCCTCTTGTGGACCAAATTTTCACACTGATAGTAATATAAAAGAATATGGTCCTAATATGACTTCCCACTTCCCTGAACACTCTGCCCTTTGTTTCCTGGGTGATAACTATCATAGCGATGCTTCTTTCCACCCGAATAAGAGTTCTCGGTTAGACCTTCTTAAACAGCCTGTCCACTGCTGAGGGCCTCTCATAGATTTCCTTTTATAATGAGTGCCTAATTCATCACATCCAAAAAGCTACTCAAGTGAAAGATGTTCACCTATGACCTGATATCATAACGAATCCCAACCTAAAAATGTCTTACTATAGAGATCTCATTAGATTCTAAATATGGTGAAAAGTGTTGAATGTTAATGAAAAACACAACGCAGTCCATCATTAACATTGTCTCCTGTGTCAGGTGTATGAACTCACAAGCCTTATCATCCCTCAATATCTCAGGATAAAAGTGGATCATGAACTTCTCCTTGAACTCCTTCTAATATAATTCCTCTTGCTTCCCATCTTACTCTAGAATGTCCCACAAATGCTTTGTTGTTCCATGAAGCATATAGTATCAAGCTTCACCCTCCAATTTTCAGGTGTATAGAGGTTCTTGAAGATCTTATGTACTGACTCAATCTAGAAATTGGTTTCTTGGGGGTCTCCCTCCCTAGTAAATGTAGGTGGATGTTGTAGTTGAAACTCACTTGTCAGCTCAGACATCAAAGTCATGGTGTGAATAGTCTCTTTTTCAATGGATAACATGACCCTCAAGAATTTTTCATGAAGTTGAAAATATATCTAATACTTATAAGCTACAAGAAGCTCTAGCTAAGCTGTTTTAGGAGTGTGCTAATTGCTACTCTCCTGACACTCAACTCAAAGATGAAAAGGATGCATTTTCTATACAAGACAAATACAATACTTATAACATATTCTAACAATAAGGAAAACCTCAAAAGGTGACAACAATAGAGAACCACTAGCCCATGGTCTCTCTAAACATGGATTACAGGTGTTTTAGCATGAAATAATAGTTCTTTAATTTAATTTATCTGATATAACATGTATCTAATTTAACATTTCAAATAGGAAATTATATATAACATGTAATAAATATGTACTTATCATGAAAAATGAATCTCAATATATATACCTATGTGTATATCATGATGCATGCATACTCATCTCACGCTATACCATGACATGAGTATAAATCTCAAGAAACAATAACATCACACAACATGTGAATCACCCTAGGTGAAATAACATCAAATTTAACAAGAGAAAATCATGAACAGAAATCCCATCCTTGGGAACTCATATTTCCCTTTTACATGGGTTAACTACTCCCATGCATAAGCTCATTACTAAGTCCCGAAATATTAGAATATACTTTCTAACTTTCCAAATAGTAAAGAAATAGAAATTAAAAAAATTGATACCTATAATACTAATTTGTAACATTCCCCGATCTGACACTCTCTCACATGGAAAAATCAGATTAGTTACAGGACCTCAAGCATGCCTCCCCATATACCAGTGGCTTCCGACTAACATTAGGGGTGGAAAGAATATAGCAGGGAGGCTGTACCCCATAGTGTAGAGTTACAATACAACGGGAATAAACAAATATCAATAAATACTAGAGTAACATAAAATATCAGAAAAAATGAAACATATAACTGGGAAGTAAAAGAAAGAATAATAAACCAAATAATAGTGAACCATGTAATAAAAGACTAGAATATATCTAAATGTCAAACTGAAATCAATAGAAATAAAAAGGACTATCTAACAAAAATAAACTCAAAAGACACTGGAACCAAACCCCATATCGGTCCTGTATCCAAACTCTATCCCAAACAACAATCAACAATCAATAAAAAGATACCTTTCTCTTGTCCAAATATGCATCCATGTAATCTACTCAGGTACAAAATGGTAGCACAAATAGGGTGTGAGTAAAACTCTGTAGGATGACACCACCGTGTCTAAACAAAAATGGTCTAACAAGAAGTCTATATAATAAATAGATAAGTAGGAGTATTAATTAATCAATTAAAATAATACAAAAATCAACCTGCTTTGGCACCATGCTAGAATAACTTTGATCATGTAGGAAAACCATGAAAACCATAACCACATATCCTTGAAATAATCAAATAACTAAGAAAATCCCTATGTATAAGCATTACATCTAGGAATGGCCTAGACAATCTTGTTTCTCAAGACACATTATAAAAATACTTCCCTTTAACTAGAGTTCTTAATGGGTTAGATTAGAGTAGGTCAGAACATAGTCTGTATTTTTCAAACAAAAAATTATAAATTTATTTAAACCCATATTATATGTGGGTTTCAAAAAACAATTCCAGTATACAGTGGACCAGACCAACCCACGAACAATCCCATAAAATATTAAAAAATAAAAAAACAATACAAAATAGACATGTTTAAAAATACACCCTAATTAATTGAAAAAAATACTAAAAAATAATGAAAAGGAATTTAAATCGTATAAAAACCACATTCTTCCATGTCTAAAAATTTAACTTAAATAAAAATTGTACCCTTTTTACTAAATGAATTTTTTTACCCTTTTTACTAAATGAAAAAATTGTACCCTTTTTAACCTTTTAAACCATTTAAAAATCAATAAAAAAGGAATTAAAGTTTATAAAAATAGATCTTAAATAAAAATATTAAAATAATCTCATATATATAACCAAATAATATAAAATCAATACATTATTAAGTATACAACATCAACTTAATTAGTGTTGAACAATGATTTAATCAATTAAAATTTGATGCTTTCAATTGTGAAAAGTTTGTTCTAAAAAAAGTTAAATAGTGTCTTATATAATTCTAATTTTATTAAATATATCCAAATAGACAAAATAGTGTGTAATATTAAATATAATAACTTTACCCTTTTTACCCACAAAAAAAAACATAAAATAAAGAAAAAAATACTTAAAAATTCTAAAAAAACTTGTTTAAAAGACTGTTTTCTACCATTTAAAAAATTAAACCAAATTAAGACTATAAATAAATTAACTTCATATCCTATATATAATAATAAAACCTTAAAATGATTATAATTCATTCAGAATTATAACATATTTAAAGCAAGTAGTTGCCTTTCAAAAATAAAGCCCTATATTCCACCTAACAGATTTTTTTATTTAATATTTAAAAATCATTGTGAATATTTCACTAAAAAATAGAACAAAAAATATAAATAAATAAACACTATTAACAACTAATACTATAATAAACTCAAATTTATATCATTGATATCAAAATGATTCTCATTTTCAAATTAAAAAATGAGTCTTATTTTCATTTTTTGTATCAAATGCTTTGAAAAAGGAAAAATAACATATTCTATAACATTTTTATAAAAATGGAAGAAAAAAAATATTCTATAAAACCCAATACATTTTTATTTTATTTTATTTTAAAATCGCACCATTTTCATTTTCATTTACCAAAAAATGTTTTTAGATTGAAAAAATATAATATTTTTTGTCATGTATTTTTAAAAAATAAAAAAAATAAATATTTTCTAAAAATAAATGTAATCTATAATTTTTTAACAATAATCTACATTGTTTAAAAATACAATATTACTTTTCAATTTAATAAAAAAATTGACATAAAATTAAAATTGTATGGACGATTAAGAAGATTAAATAGTGTGTAAATAAAAAATGATTATTTGAAAAATTAATAAACTGATCAAACAATATGATCTTAAAATTAATTAATAATAAAATAAATTAAATATATATGTGAAATTAATTACTTATGGATAAATCACTAATTGTAAATCATATGGATAAGGAACCGATAGTGAATTGATGATAAATATTCAATTTAGACAATTTCTGAAAATTAAACAAAATTATTAATAAAAATAATAAATAACAATGATAATTAAAAAATTTATTATAAAAACCCTACAAATAGGAGATGGATCCATTCGGTTGACAATAGGGGAGGGGAGTCTTTCCCAATAAGGGGAACACACTACCTACTGTTGGCACGCCGCACAAACAGAGGAGACTCATGTAGTTAGGAAAACAAGGAGGTGAAGCATGAGATGACCGATGATAAAAGGCCTTAAGTTGTCAAAATTGATGAACTAAGAAGAGGCTAGTGAGTGGGGAGGAGAGGATGGAAGCACAAAAATGATGCAGAGAGAGAGATAGAGAGAGTGCGAGGGTGGGGGGTGTGACCTCTGTGCATAGGTGTGGGGTGGGGGGAAGAGAATTGTAGAAGTGAAGCAGGATATAGTGGGTCATGTGTAGAGAGAAAAATAGATAAAAGAGGAGGGTAGGGTTATGGGGTAAGAGAGGAAAGTGGGGTTGGGTTGGGGGTGGGGTGTTGGTTTTCCCCTCTTGGTGGTGTTTCCCAAGCCCAGGGACTCATTGGGCTTACCCTTGGGCTGACTCTAATTTCAACATTCGAGCATACCCCTCTATATAAGCATTTCATCATCCATGCACAACCCTATATATAATAATTTTAGAATCAAACTGGGACACACATGTTATATAATAATTTTAGTATCAAACTAGGCCAATCCTACTATATAATCATTTCAACATCAAACTCGTCCAAGCCCGCTATATAAGCATTACAACATCAGACTGGTTAAATCTTGATATATAAGAATTACAACATAAAACTCAACATAATTCATACTATAAAGGATATCACAATATCATGTTATAATCCTCAATGGTTAATTATACAAATTACCATTTGTATTTAAATTTCACATTCATTTATTTATCAAATTATCACCGGCCAATTCAATTTTCGAAATCTATTACCAGAGTGATTCTATATCAAACAATCATTTGGGTTCTCATATCTTGCTAAACAAAATTTAATCTATTAGACAATACATTATTAATCAAGGGTTTCTCACCCAACGGGTAGACACAAGCCATATTTTATCAACATTGATTCCAAAGGGATCTAAGGAATAACCCAATACATGATTTATCACCATTCATCATTCAATTAATTAATGTGAACATTGTGTCAAAAAAATTCACAATATTTCACATACTTGAAAATTAAACAGACTATAGGGTTAAGTTTCAAACCAACTACCTTTATTTGATTATCAAACAATTCTTACAATGAGGAACACCAATAAGAATGAAGGTGCAAAAGATCATAAGAAGAAACCTAGATCAAACAGGATCCAAGACAACACAAAAACCAACTATATTAAAGTGATTCCACCACCACAACTAGATAGCAACAAAAGATAAGGAAAAACCTAAGAAAAGAAAATCACTTGGAATTGATCTCTTGAACGTAACATCCGTAATAGAGGAAGGTGCTCCAAAATCACTCAAAAATCACCTAGGGCCTGAGAAAGGAGGGATTCATGCAACCTGAATGAAAATATAAGCATACAACATGGATTATAATCACCAAGAATGAGAAGTAAATGATGTGTAAATGTATTACATGGAATTAAATTATCAATTTAATATTATATAGAAATTCATGTTGCCTTGGGTGAATTTAACCCTGCCTGAACATTACACATCATGTAATGTAGATTCACAACATGTAACCAGTTCACTCTATGAACTAGTTAATGGCCTACATTCATTTCATGACATCTTCTTGGTGATAGTTTCATGTCATGTAGTTCATTTACCCAACATATAAATTCCCTAAAGATAGCTTTGATCCCACATTCCATAGAAGATCCCAAACCACCTATGAAGCCTTTTAAACTCATGGAAAGCTCTCAAAATCCCATTTAACATGTTTATACCTGAACTCCATTAATTAAAAAAAACACACATACCCAAACTTTAGGATATTTTACCCAAAAAATTCTATCTATATTTGTACAAGAATCAAGAAACAAGGTTTAAAGATAAGAAAAACCCAAAAAAGTTTTAACCAAAAAATCATAGAGGGATGTACCTAAAAAATGGCATCTTATAGAAAAACTTTCCTAGTCCCTAATAGGAGTGGTAAATCCAAACTGCTCCTTGTTATTATGCCTTTTTTTGATATTAATCAGCTAGTATTTTTCCTTGGGTTCTATCAATGAAATGTTTATCATCCTAGATTTATACTTTATTTAGTAACCAGTGATGCCCTTTTTATCCCATAAGGATTAGAGTATTGTTTTAATATCATTTTGAGGGTTTAGGAAAGTGTAAGGATTGGTTGTGTTTATGGAAAACTAATGTGGGTTATACCCATAATATAGTTCATACCCTAACTGGAACTTTGATTATTCATATGGGTTCACCAGGTCATCATTTTACCCGTTGTGACGCCCCAAGTTACTTCCTCTTCCACTGCCATTATAAGGATAACATTGGTTGTTCTCACTTAGGTGCATTTTTTAAGTAAATTATAGTTTTTCCTTGTATTCCCTTCATTATTTTTATTTAAGGTGATTTTGTTCCTAAGATTTTGAGGACCTACTTGATTTAGTCGATGAAAGTTGTGGATGTATCTTTGATTGAGCGTTTTAGTTGAACTACCATGATTTAAAGTCTTTTTGGTTTTTTCATTTTCCTTGGGGATTTATCTGGTTCTATTTACCTTTCATATTAGAAGATTCTTTATGGTGGGGTGACCACCATCATTATTTCATTTGTTAAAACCAATAATTCCTTGGAAAAGCTTGTACCTTTTTTCTTGTGATTTTTTCCAACCACTCCTATCCAAAAGAAGAGTGATATTTAATATTCTTTGATTATAATTTGAGATCTCCTTTTAATTATATGATCATATTATTTGGGTTATTTACAACTTTCCCCTTTAACTAGGGTGTTCCTTGGGTGTTAAGGTTTCATTTTATAAAATTTTCCTCTCCTCTTCTTTGAGGTGTATTTATTTTGTTTTGATTCCTTAGTGATTTCTAATATAATTACTAATGATTTTCTGTGATGTGGGAATTAGACAGTTGTGGTATGTAATATTTCTATATTAAATATGGCATCACCTAGAATTGGTAATGATCTCAGCTAGTCTTTGTGTTTCTCAGATTACATTCTTGGCGTGAAGGTTGGGCCCCTTTCCCTCTCATGTTAACTATTTCATCTAGGGAATTCTTTGGGAAGAAAGTATTATGGTGTGGATCTTTATCACATATCAATCCCATATTTTTATTTACTATTTACTTATTTAATTAAATTTATTTTGTGCATGAATTTTGGGTTGAATAGGGTTAAAATATTCAATTTTTTGGAATTTTTGCATGGGAGCACAATTGGTAAATAGTTAGTATAAATCATGTGAAAACCATGAATACACATCTATAACTTGATAAATCCAAATTTCATAGTCATATCATAATTATGCTAACCATTCATCCTACCCATGTGGGAAACTTTAGACCCCCCAGTAGGGATCTCATGGTTGGCACACAATTTGACCAACCATGCATCTAAACCATGCATGATGATCATGCTTTAAAAAATGAGTTTTTCTTATTTTGTTTTTTTCTCCCCTACTAAGTCATGAAACCCACATAATTTCCTATTCATCATGACCCATGGTCAAGGGGAGATTAGTGTGCTGCTCCCTCATCCACTTCTCTCTTCCAATCTTTGATTTCCCCTCTGATTTAGGGTGTTGTCTTCTCAGATGAAGATTTTTATCCCTCCTTCCTCTTCCATTTCTTCTCAGTTATTTTTTTCTTATCTTTATATTACTTTCTACATGCCATGGATGAACCCTAACTAATTTGGGGGTGTTTTCTTTGATTTTTTTTCCAACTAGGGTCTATGAGGCCCGATTTAAGGATGATTCTAGAGGCATCCATAGAAGGTGACAAGTTATTCTTTGTTTAAGGTAGTTTTCCCCTTGTTTTTGTCTTTAAATTTTATAGATTTTACTACTTGTCATTTTATCCCATTTTTTTATGCCTAATGAATTTATTATAGGTAATTATAAGCCTCTTTCAAAGGGAAACCAAGTTTTACTTTCCTTACATTAAGTGTAGTGGAAATTTTCTTCCAAAACTTGGGTTTTAAAAATTATTTGGAAACTACCTTATATATTAGTTGTTTTTGTGAATTACCTAATGACCTTTATTAATAATTTTTGATGTTTTAAAAGTGATTTTTACTTTAAAAGTGGGGGTTTTTCTCTTTTTTTCTAAATGATTATAAAATTTCTAAGTTTTTACATGTTATGAACCCCTCCCCACAAAGATACCATAATGAGGGGAGAGAGATGGTGACCTTACAAGTCCCGCTTCTAGTAGGTATTGGGCTGACAACTAGCACCAAGGGAATAGTAAACATGAATATGAGAGGAATTACCCTCTAAGAGAAATATGAAAAAGAGAGAGATAAGAAATATACAATAACCAAAACATGCTTAAAAATATATAAAAATAAAACCCAAGTGCAACTATGCAATGTCATATAGTACTAAACAACTGAAAGGAAAACTAAAAGTACTAAAAATCTAAAGAAGACAGCGACCACAAAGCCTAAAAAACTCATGAAAAACCAAGATCTAGTAAGATTCGTCTTGATTACCAACCTACTCCGACTGACCTGAAAAAATAGTTTATATATACGTAGGGTGAGAATAATAGTATACTCAATAGGATCCTCCCAAAATCCTCTAATGCAAAATATAAATAAAGCATGATAAAGCACAATTAACAACCACAAAACTAAATCATCACCTAAATAGGTATACTAAATTACCAACCTCATCATGGATAACTCTCACCAAGTAATGCATACAAGTAAGTATATAATATAATAATTAAACATCAAGGGTACCCCGCTCTCACTTCCTCACTGGTTTTCCAATCTTTCCCAACATCGTACATTTTAAGCCATATCTCTCCAAAAGTAATCCAACCTAAAAACACATAGGAAAGGCATCACAACACGCAACTCATGAATCACATAACCACACTATCCCATATTCACATATAGTAACCAAGTAGTTTCCATAAGCCACTACAACATGTATGATGTATATCAAACATTAAGTACTATACCTCAAGCCATTATATCCCATACACTGAGTAAGTACCTCAAGCCATTACAACCCATAAACATAATACCTATAATAATCCTTTAGATACTATATATAGTAATATATTTGTGTGAAATAATCACAATCTATTAGGTCCAAAAGGGGCCTGGATACCCTAAGAGGGGGGGGGGGGGGGGTGAATCAGGGTTTGGACAATCTATTTTAACTTATTCCCACCCCATTGGATCTTGACCAATTTATTATAAGGGTCACTTATGCTCTTTAATGTTAATTTTTATCACGTCCTTTCCAATTTTATTTGATGATAATACACTAAAAGTAAAGAAATAAGGAAAACATAAGGACACCGAGATTTTTACTTAGTTCACCCTCACTAGGCTACATCCAAGGAGAATATAATGAAAATGTGATGACTGTTCCAAATTTACTAAGGATTACTTCCAAATTAAAATGTTCATGCTAGATATTCTATTCCAAAGATCACTACCTTTACAAGGTTTAGGGTTTGATCACTGCATTCCCAAGGTTTATTCCCTATCTCTCTTTCTTTGTCTCACTGCCAGTGGAAAGGATCACCGTCTTCCTCTTCCTTCACTCACTAATCTTGGAAGGGATCCACTCACAGTTTATAGACTTGTAGGTCCCTTAATTTTCATGAAAGCACACATCCTCAACTATGGGTATATGATTAGTTAAAGTACCTTTTTCATCCATAGATGAAACCCAATTTTCTGCATACTATTAGGTTAGTGGAAATTACTTTCACAAGATATTTTAGTGTTTTTATAGGCTTACTTGAGTCTTCTATGAACCACCTTGATTGTTCTACAAACTACACAGCAGGTATGCTTCATGGATCACATCTTTCATGAACTACATTCACTTCTTCCACCACATACCACCTCCACATACTATCTTCGCAAACTGCCTCTGTGTACCACCTCGACATACCGATTCTGTATACCTCTTTCACATACTGCTTTCGTACATCACTTCTGCGTACTTCCTTCACTTAGCACTTCCACTTATGCATAATTCCTTCTTCCATGAAATTCTTCTTCCACATACCACCTTCTTCCTTTGTGGACTAAAATTCTCCACAAAAATCCTTTCACAAAATTTCTTCTATGAACTGCTTCACCCTTCATGGAATCATCCTTGCAAACCTCTTTCAGACTTCACTGAATTCCCAGAGCAAAGATGTTTTCTTATGAAAAACGTTCTCTGAGTAATGATGGGTTTGGCGATCCTTATATAGGAAAATAGATCTGAAAAATCCGCTAATCCAAGATTTACCAAATCTTCAATGTGGTACAAACTTCACCGTGTACTGATTCTCCCGTGAACTATTCTTCCCTAGATACTCAGCATACCACCATCCTTCCAACACAATGGCCAAAATCACCACCTTGTTTTCTCCAACAAAACCCTTTTCAGCTTATCAAATCACTGCCTTATTTCTGTGATCAACAGTCCATCCCACGTACCATTTTCCTCCTGCGAACTACATGCCATCCCACAAACTTCCTTCAATATGGGAACCATTCATCCTATGTGGAATATTTACCATACATGGTCCACGTATCATGATTCATATCCCACGTACCGTCCATGCACCATCCTTCATGGTTCATGAACAATTCTCTCATTTTCTGAAATCCTTCCTTTTTCTAAAATCAAATTCTCATTTTTGAGTCCTAAAAATTTGGCAAACAGTGGGAAACTATGTCACCTTAAAAACCTTCTTTTTTCAAACACCAACTATACTCATCCGTGGTCATATGACTTTGTCAACAAACAAAATCACACCCAAAACATACCTAGAGGTCACCTTGAGGGATTTTTTCCCAACAAAATCCATGACAGACCTCTACAGACATATATGGGAAAACTAACCGTCATGCATACTGGCACAAGTAACTACCAAGAGAAGAGAGTTAGGCTGGAGGGGGTAGTCAGTCATCCATCCTCCCATTGAGATATTGGGGAAAAACCCTCCCAGAGTCCACTAGGTATCATTTTAACTAACCAACATGTGTGGGGTAGTGTATGAAATAAAAAAATATACATGATATAATATAGCTTAGAACCACACTATGGGCATAACCTAGTCTTAGACTCAACTGTAGCTAATGTTTCTCAGACTCCCCACTTCCACTTCTAAGACTAGATATCCTATAAGTAAAAAATCATTTAAAAGAGCTAATTTAATTACTTATTTCCTTTTTACAATTTCCTTTCATTTATTAATTCATTAACCATTAATTAAACATTAACAATTTTATATATTTAATTACATTAATTACACTAATTATCAAAGTAAAGTTCATGTAATCTAGGAATAATTTAAACCAAGTCCACAGTTTATCAATATTAACATCTATTAAGTATTTTAATTCCATCATCAACCAAGCTCATGGGTGAAACATTTATTCATTAATTATTAGAATCATTCCATATCCATACACTCTAAGAAAACCATTCTAAACTACCCCCAAGAGGAAACATGAAACCAAGAACATCCAATTTCCTCAAGTAGTGGGGAAAGGAATGAAGATAAAATAAGCAACTCATCCATCATCTATTAAACAGATTCAAAAGCGAGTATACCAGCTCTCATCATCTCATCAATAACTAAACTTGGCTTTAACTCATTCCATAACCTCCAATGAAACCCCCGACACCCACATGCATATATCGATGCATCTTTCAATCACAAGCATCATCTACTACCACATTATTCGGGCATCTTTGAACCAAAAACTATGTTAGACATCCCATGATCAACCATACCAGGTTTACATCACAAGGCTCATAACCAGAGCATATCAAAAAGTAGTAAAAACAAACAAAAAATCAACAGGGCAACTAAGCCCTCAATGTAAGGCACTCGACCTTCTCAAGAAAATGGGAAACTCATGACCTAGTAAAATACATTATCTTTATTACACAACCGGTTCTTATTCAATCTTGAATTAATTGAATCATTTATTAAAAGGTTCTAACTATGGAAAACCTAAGGCATCAAACCTATAACAATCCATAAAATAAAAAACATTCTCTTATAATTTATTCTAGTTATAAAAAATGTATAGGATTCTCAATTAACATGAATTTTAGTAATTATAAATAAGAATAACATGATTCTAATTTTCTACAAATTCCATTAATCACATGTAAGATCAATTCAACTAAACATGCATACTTTAATCAATTTGATTATTATCAAAATAAAACCATAAACGAATTCATTAAACATTACTCTTTAATCTTTATCCAAATAATTATCAATTAATTTTAGATTTACATTATTTACAAATTTTCATCAAGAAAAATATGATTAAAAAAAATACAACATAGATATCCCACAATCTATAAAATTATGAGGCAAACCACTATCATGGTATAAAGCAACAACATCATCAACATGTGATTACTATCCAATTTATTTAATATAGTTTAATATTTGTTAGGTTAATTCCATTTCTATCCAAAGGACTAAAGCACAATTAATTTATGATTGTACATAAATAAAATAGAAGAAATTAATCACCTACCTCAAAAGACATCAATGTTTTTCGCATGAGAACATACCATGTTACGGATATCCGATCAAATATCCTTCAAGAAATGTATCCATTTGAGGATGACACAACAAAATCTCACAAAAAAACCCAAGAAAAACCCCATTAGAAACATGGGATATTGAACACCATATCATGATGAGAAGATATGTGAGGAAACAAGATTAAAATGAGAGAAACTACTAGAAAATGAAGGAAGAATGCACCTTGGATCACCACCAAATTGAAGACGGAATCCAAGAATCGATATCTTCTTGAAGGGGTCTCAATACACTAAAGGGGAAAAGCCACTGGTCACCTAGAATAAGAGAATATATTAGGTTTAGAGAAAACCCAAGTGGATGAAACATTTAAAGATATATAGTATCAAGTATTTACATGGTGTGTAAACCCTTTACATATCATGAAAATTTTAAGCATTGGTTCCCACCAAAAAACCATGTCACCTTTTTATTATTTAACCCTGATTAATTAGAAATCGTGAATTGGCCCTGAAAAAGTCGCGAACCTCACTTACATGAAATATAATATCCCTGATTCTAGTATTTTACAGCCAAATCCCTCCAGACCATTTCCAAGCCTCCTCTAAGCTCTACTAGCCTTAGAAAATCACAAAGGGTTTGACCACATAAATCTGGTCCCTTGCATTAAAAATGTCTTTCCATGTTAATTTTATCCCCATATACATAGGAATATGTGTGTGTGTGTGGATATGAAAATATTTTCTATGAGACACACATATATATATATACACACACACATATGTGTGTGTGAATAGAGACCCATAATTTAAATACATTGATATCACTTCAGAAATGAAGTATATTCATTACAATATATTAAAAAACCATTATAGGACACTGTAGATATATCATCTTTAGAAACTAGGAAACATAAACAACTAGTTTATAAAACATCTACATTATCTCCCGATTATTTCTTCATAAATATAATCCTTTTTGGCTTATCATACTTAATACCCTTATTCATGAACTGGGGAAGGGAAAAATATGAAAGGGTGAGCTCAAATGATCAGTAAGGGTAAAAAAATGAAATATCAATCATATCATATTCATATGAACATAACATTTGAAAATATTATCCTGCATATAAAAGATCATAATATCAAGTCATGGGATAAATAATAAAAGTGAAATGTAATCCCAATAGTCATAATATAAGACATGAAATTATATGGAACACACATATAAGCATAGAAAATCATTTCATATTAGTAAAAGCTCAATTCCAAGACCATCATAGCAGACAAAGTCTATTACTGAACCGAGTTCACTCCTCATTCCAGCCTTGTATTACTGAACTGGATTTACTTTCCATTCCAGTCAAGTCAATCTAATGAGATATATATCTTTACCCAATTAATTTGAGGGATATATAATTCCCAACCATCTCATAATTAAATCATTCTCACATGTTCCATAAAACATAAATCACTCATCATAGTGTAACCCATGAAATAAAATGTGTTTCTTAAACATCATTCTATCATAACATAATCCATATAAAATAAATGGATTTTATAAAAATAATTCCATCATAATAAAAATAAAATCAAAGTAATAATTGGGTTATAAACAAAACCCTATGTCATCTTAGATGGAAAATAATTTTGATAAAATACTTGAACTTAATTCCTGCGGAAAATATCCTTTCTTCTTTAAAAATGTTTTCTTTTCTCAAAATGCCACACAATTTTAAAATAAAAGAATTTAGTTTAAAATAATCTTTAAATCATGTAGATTAAGATTCATGGAAATAATATGTCATGAAACCATAAAAATCCATTCATTTCATATAAGTTAAAAAAACATTCTCCTTGTAATTTTTCCAGAAAAGTCAAAAAGTACCTTTTATGGAAAACGAAATAAAGATTCCTTTCATACCATTTTGTAAAAAAATTCACCAATGGGTAAAATTAAATTTAAAAAATATTATAATAATAGAAATAATATTATATATTTAGTAAATATGAAAGTTGATGATACATATACCCCAGTAAATACTTACAAATAAACAATCTCGAATAATAATAAGATTGAAAAATTATCCATTACCTTAGGTCCGATATGCTTCATATGTATCTGAACCTCCTGTATAATTATTTAAATAATGTTAATGGTTTATTAAAAAATCATAATAATTTTTATTATAACTTTTATGATCATATTTTCATCCGTTTGTTAGAAACGTTTCATTGTTACTCATTATTCAGGTATTAATTGCTTTATGTTCTTATGCATGTTTTGTTGGATAAGCCTATATTATTATTTTTAGGATATAGTTATATAATTTAAATAATGGTATTAGTATAATATATATCATATTTATTCATTCAATTCATTTATATAATCATGATTTAATTAATATTATGTAGAATGAATCACATCGCATCGTGGAGACGGTAAGCCGTACGTACGCACCTGCGACGATATCGTTCCCATAATTATTGAATGGTATTGAAGTGGATTATGTATAATATCTCATAATTAGTATAATGTTATAAAAATCATATATATTTATTATTTTCACCATTATACCCATCCAAGTAAGGTGGTGGTGAAAAATATATTACACCACAGTGTGGAGATGGTAAGTCGTACGTATGCACGCGTGGTGATTTCATTTTTTTCATAGGATGGATAGAAGTTGAAATAGGGTTGTTTCATATTTATAATAAGATATAATTATATGAGTGATACAAATGTTATTACTTTATAATGAAACAACTAATTAAGAGGAAGTATAAGAAGAAAGAAATTTGAAAGAATTAGTTGAAGAGATTACCTATTCCTCGACATGCCTCCTTTAAATTTCCTCTTAGGGTACTAGAGTTGATCTTTGAAGAAGACCATAACCTATAGAATGAAAATAGGGAATTTAAAAAGAAAAAAATGGTAGGGTGTTTCCGAGCTTGAAGGCTCAAAATTAAGTGAACATGTGAGGGAGGAGGTGCCCTTTTATAATTGAGGTGAGGGCACTTTTGGAAACCTCAAAAAATATTAATTTATAAAAAAAATAAAACCCCAATTAAAAACCTACAAAATGCCCCAATTTATAAGATGAGATGAGATAGGTTTTTAATATCATCAACCAATAAATTTTATACAATGTTTTATATCAATTTATGCATTATCATTTTAATTAACACTTAGTTATTCTATTTAATTTTAATTGTGGTAATAACATTCTAAATATTTAATGGTTATAAATATTTACTTATATGGTGTTAATTTACCATATATAGATATTTTATGATATTTTAGATCTTATAATTACCAATTTTTATTTTTTTAAATTTTTGTACTATTTTTATATAATTTAATAAAAAGTTATTTTCATAAAATATCAATAGGGTCAATTTTGACACTATTCATTTATTTTACTTAAAACAATACACAGGAGATAAACTTGAAATAACATATTCAATACACTTCTAACATGTCATATTAACCTATAAAATTCATGGAGAAAATTAATTAGTTCATATTATATTTATTTTAATATTTTTAAAACCATTTATTTAATATTTCTATTAATAAAATAATTTTACATCACTATTGTGTCATCATTAATGGTAATTATTTAATATATAAAAATTATAAATAAATTTATATGATGTAGGTAATTATTTTATATTTCTAGAGACTATCTATAGTCAATATTATCTGTAATGTCCTGGACCTCTCCGGTCCATTACTTTGTGAAATTTTGGTGTTGGAGGTGTTCCAGGAGGTCAAGGGGACTTATCCCCAACACTTTGCCAATTTTCCAGTTCTGTGAACATTGTTTCCAGTTTTATGAACAGTAACAGATCGGTCTCACTGATCGGTCTGACAGATTGGTCTCACAGATCAGTCTCACAGATCGGTCTGACAGATCGATGTCACAGATCGGTCTGACAGATCGGTTTCACAGATCGGTTTCACAGATCGGTCTGATAGATCGGTTTCACAGATCGGTCTGACAGATCGGTTTCATAGATCAGTTTCACAGATCGGTTTCACAGATCGGTTTCACAGATCGGTTTCACAGATCGGTTTCACAGATCGGTTTCACAGATCGGTTTCACAGATCGGTTTCATAGATCGGTTTCACAGTTCGGTTTCACAGATCGGTTTCACAGATCGGTTTCACAGATCGGTTTCACAGATCGGTTTCACAGATCGGTTTCATGTACAGTAACGGTGGGTGAACAGTGTTTCCAGACTCCTACAGTTTTGCCCTTTTTTTACGTTTCCTTTGACGTAAAATACATTTAAAGCCTTATTTTAAGGACTCTTAAGGCCGATTCAAATGCCATAAATCCTATATTAATTATTCCTATGGCTTGGAATGTTTTACTTGGTCAAACCGCATGGGTTAATGCGATCCGTTTTTAATGGAGAATTAACCAGATCTTAAACCGTCACCTTGTTAAATCTTAAAAAGGGACGATATGTCATTCTCCCTTGTTCTTTCCCATTGTTCTCAGCTAAGGGACACAAAAACCTTTCAATCATTTCTGTAGGAGTTGCACAATAAATATTTACTCCTAGGATTGGTTCTGCTCTGTTTTGGATGCAACCGAACTGTGTCGGTCAATCTTCCCAATAAGTTGTCACGAGAGGAGGATTGTGACCTGTTTTGTGGATAAAGGACGTCAAGAACTCTTCTAGGTAGGGGATTCATGGTTTCTCTAATTGTATATGTGCAATCATAGAATTATCATGATTTTCCCTTTGGATCACAATGAAATTGACCTAATTAAATACTTGAACCGGATTAAAAGAATTGTTTGATCGCATGTTGTTACTTTATACTGTGATAACGGTTTGCCTCATGTTTTTATAGATAGAGTGATATCTATGTTTTTCTTTGATTTGTTGTTTGTTCATGATATAAATTGATAATGAATGTAAAGCCGGAATTAATTGTTAATTAATTGTCTAAAGATAAAGAGGCATGTAAATTAATCTAGTTATTGCAGTTGTTGTAGTTGTTCTAATTTGAGGATAATCAAATTAGGGAAGTAAGCATGGTTATTTAATTGTGATAGCTTACTGATTAGGTATCCCGTGATTGGAACCTACGAATAAAAAATCTGCCAATTCAATATGGATTAAAGAACAGATTATGTGGGAATTTCTAAAAGGGTTCTGAGTTACCCTCTTGTTTTTTAAAGGGTCAAGAGCCCATGGTTGTGATTGTTGTTTTTCTGCTGCTTGTGCTATGATGTGACCCTAGAGGGGTGTTGTGATATGTGGAGGCATAGAGGCTTTGTGGTTGTGGCAGTGGATGATGCCTAGAGTGGCGATATGCATCAGTTATGCATGTGGGTGTCAGGGAGGACACCAGGGGTGATGGAATGGGATGGATGTGGTTGCTGGATGCTTGTGGTTTCATTGAATGTTAATCTTCTTTTATTTTCCCCACTGCTCAAGGCATCAGGTCTTGCTACCCTTCTTTCGAAGGAGGCGAAGATGTGCGGGGTATGCCACGTGCTTTCCGTGTTTAGCCTCTCGAGGGAGAATGAGTCTATGCTCTTTCTATAAGCGGAAAAGACTCGACGGGTAGTATATCTACTCACCGTGTTGAACCTCCTTTGTGTTTAGAATCTTAGGATGCTTTTCTAGAATGCCTGAGAATATGGAAAAGTAATTTTGTAATGAATGTTTGATTAAATGGTGAAAATCCACGGGGATGGAGATACTGGAATTTAAAGGTGATGCGAATCCTAAAAGGAGCATTTGTTTTTGAATGTGATGCCAATTCAGTGTAATATGGAATTGTTAATTCTTAATTAATGTTTAAAGAATTAATTAATGTACAGTGGAACTGATAAAATGAGAACGGAGTAATCTAATAAATCTTTTCAAATGTTTGTGTGCTTATAAGAGACCTAGTCTTAGAAGTAGCAGCCTGGAGTCTGAGAGACATTAACTGCAGTTGTATCTAAGACTAGGTAATGCCCATAGTGTGGATGTGAGTTACATATATATTCTGTACTTTTTGTGTTTCTATACGCTACTCCACCCTGTCGGTAAGGGAAACTGACACCCCGTGGATTTTGAGCCCTGGGGGGGGGGGGGGGTGTTTTCCCCAACATTCTGATGGGAGGTCGAATGGATGACTACCCCCTTTGGCCCCGCTCTCTTATCTTGGTAGATACTTGTGCCATGAGGCACAGCGGTTAGTTACCCCATATATGTGTGTAGAGGGCTGTAATGGCTTGTGGTTATTCACACACATATATTCTGGATATAGTATCCTATGGACTACTATAGGTGTAACGTGTATAGGCTATGATGGCTTGAGGATCCTTACTCGGAGTATGGGCTGTAATGGCTTGAGGTATTATACCCGACGTATGATACACGTTATGCGAGCTGTGGTGGCTCCCGAAAACTACCTGGTTAATTTTGGTTGTGAGGAAGGTGTGGTGCTTCGCCCAGGTGTCTGTGGGCAAGCCTATGTGGTGCACGAGGTGAAGATGGTGGAGCTTAGCCCATGTGTCTGCGGGCAAGCATTGGAGAGAGATGCACAAGACGTATGTCATTGGGGAAAAGCGGCAAACCAGTGGGGAAGTAGTAGTGGGGCACCCTTGATATTCTTTACTATATGCTATATTCTTGTATGCGTTACTTGGTGAGAGTAGCCATGGTGAGGTTGGGAACATAGTATACCTGTTTAGGTGACGAGTTAGTTTCACTTGTTGTTCACTGGGCTTTAGCATGCTTTCTTTACTTTTGCACGAGAGGCTTGGGGAGGATCTTACTGAGTATACTGTTATACTCACCCTATGTATATATAAACTGTTTTTCAGGTCACTTGGAGCAGGTTGGAGATCAAGCTGGTTACTACTAGCTTGCGTTTGGAGGAGGAGCTGTTCGGGCTTGTGGTCGCTGTCGTTTTACATTCTTTTGGGAACTTTTAGTTTCCCCTTTCAGTTGTAGTACTTTTGCATGACATTTCATATATATACTTGGGTTTATTTTATATTTTAGTTATGAGTTGGAGTTGTTTTGATTCTATTCTATCTCTCTGTTCTGCATGTGTTCTCTTAGAGGGTAATGCCTCCCATTTGTGTGTGTATTATACCCTCGGTGCTAGTCGCCAACCCGGGGCCTACTGGAGGCGGGACTCGGGGGTCATTATCTCTCTTCTCACATTACCGGCCCAGGAGGGGTACACTTTGTGGGGAGGGGTTCGTGACATTATCTTTTAGTTATCTATATATTAAAATTAATATACTTATATAAAATGAGATTGTGACATTTTGTCACATTCATTAGTTTTTATTACATTCATGTTATATTTATAGGTAAGTGTCTATAAAGTGATTCCATTTCAAAAAATAGATTATAAGGGTCAAATTAATCCATTCAATAGGATTTTTACAGGTGTTAATATAATTTTATAATATAATTTTTACCCTTAATTACCCAATTTACTTTTTACCATGGTAATAAAAATAATTACCAATGTTACTATTCATAATGCCCAAAAATAAAAGTATCCTATTAACATAATTTGGACCTACTTATTATAAATATGGAATCCATTTTTAAATTTCAAAACACATAAGTTTGATTAAGTAATTTAAAATCAATCCCATTGTTAGAATGAGAGAATGAGGTTTTTTTAAAGTTAAAACATTGCTAAAGATTGAAATGTTTTTACATTTGAATTAAATGTAAAATTGACCTTTATTATATTAAATGGTAAAATAAATTATATTTATAATTTTAAACCATTAAATAATATAATTTAACTATATAAATTATTTCAATGAAAAAAGTTATTTTCAATTAAAATTTAGCGTATTTTTACTATTCATCAAAACATGAAAGTTATTAGAAAAATATCAAAAATTTATGAAAAGTAAATTTATATATCCCGATTATAATTTTTTTATTATTTTTTCATATAAAAATTATGAATTTGTCAAAATATTAATTTAAAATGGGTTCTCCATTCAAATTTGTAAAACCAACCTTAAAAAAATAGTTTTTTATACATAAAATAGGGTTTTATTCATACCCTATGACTAAAATATCCATTGGATAAATATAAAAAATATTTTATTAAGTATATAACACTTATATATATCATTAATTTTATTACCAAAAACAATCCACTCAAAAATACAAATATCTAATTGATTTATATTTTTCCTAAATAATTGATAGCCAAAGAATTCATAATGCATTTTCATAAGTTAGTTATAATTATTACCGATAACCTAACGGATAGGATATAATGATAATTTTATAATAAGGTCATCTCATGGTTCGTTTAAACTCATGATTGCGTGCAAAGAAAGATACTGAAGAATAATTTTTTTTAAAGAAAATATTTCATAAAAACATACAGGTGTTACATTCTACCCCCCTTAAACTGAATTTCACCCTCAAAATTTGTCACTTGGAAATAAACAGATGAGGATAACTCTCCCTAATCATATCCTCAAGTTCCCATATAGCTTATTCAAATTGGTTGTTCCTCCATAAAACTTTAACCAAGCGAGTGGTCTTGTTTCATAGAACTTTTTCGCTATGATCCCGAATCTTTATTGGTTGTTCTTCATAAGAAAGATCTTGCTCCAGTGGTATGACTTTTGAGCTTAGTACATGTAAAGGATCAAGTATGTACTTTATCAGCAGGGATATATGGAACACATCATGAACCTGAGAGAGATTCGGTGGAATCACCAATCAGTAAGCTACCTTCCCAACATGATCTCGAATTTCAAAAGGACCGATATACCTAGGGCTCATCTTTAACTTCTTTCCAAATCTCATTACTCTCTTCCAGGGAGATATTCATAAGAACACCTTATCACCCACTTCAAACTCTAGGTCTTTTCTTCAGTTTCTAGCATAATTTTTTTGTCTACTTTGAGCTTCTCTTATGTTTTTTGAATAGATATGACCATTTTTTCCATTTCATCAACAAGATCAGGTACTAATAGCTTTATTTCCCCAAATTCATCCCAACAAGTTGGATTTTTTCACTTCTTTCCATAGAGGTATTCATAAGGAGCCATATGAATACTAGAGTGAAAGCTATTATTGTAAGAAAATTCTAATAATGGTAGGTGTTGATCCCAACCACCTTTGAAATCCATAGAGAAAACTCTCAACATATCTTACAGAGTTTGAATTATCCTCTCAGACTGACCATCTATCTGAGGATAATAAGCAGTGTTGAAACTTAACACTGTATCCAGAGCATGGTGAAGACTTCACCAGAAATTCAAGGTAAACCTTGGATCCCGATCAGATATAATGGAAAGTGGTACTCCATGAAATCTTACCACTTCCTTTACATATATTCGGGAAAGATGATCAAGAGAGAAATACTCTCTAAAATCAATTAAGTGTTCTGACTTCATAAGGAAATCAAATATAACCTAGATATAATTATTTCCTTTGTATGTTTTGGGAAATACGATGACAAAGTCCATAGTGATGTTTTTCCATTCCTATTTTGGCATGAGTAATGGTTGTAACATCCCCTTAGACTTATATATCTCATCCTTAACTTGCTGAAAAACCAAGCATCTAGAGAAATATTCAGTGACATCACTTTTTATGACATCCCACCCGAAGTACCCTTTCAGGTCCCTGTATATCGTTTTTCTTCCAGGGTGAATAGAGAATGAAGAACTATGAGCCTCATCCAATATCTACTTATTTAATTCTAGCATGGGAGGAATATAAACCCGATTCCTAAATCTTATTATTTCATCACAATCAAGGTTGAATTCAGGAACATTTCTCACCTTCTTTTATAGCTCTACATCTTCCTTATGTGCCTCCTTAATCTTCACTTGTATAGATGGTTGAAAATTCATTTGAGAAAGATAATATTTCTCCCCCTCTATTAAAATTTCAAGATACATCCTTTGAAAATACATAAATATTGGATCTTTCATGATCCTCATCATGGACAAGCTATCATGTTCTTTTCGACTCAAAGCATCTTCCACCTTGTTCATTTTCCCAGGGTGATAATGTATTGAGTAGTCATAATATTTAATCAACTCCAACCATCTTATTTGGCGCATATTCAACTCCTTTTGTGTGAAAATATACTTTAAGATTTTACGATCTGTATAAATATCACACCTTTCACCATAAAGATAATGCCTCCATATCTTTAATGCAATTATTACCACAACTAACTCCAAATCATGAGTTGGGAAATTTTGATCATGAATTTTAAACTACCGTGAGGCATAAGCTATCACCATATCACTTTTCATGAGAACACATCCTAGATCCTTCTTGGATGCATCACTATAGATAACAAACCTTTATACACTATAAGGCAGTGTGAGCATAGGTGCCCTAGCTAACCTTCTTTTTATCTCTTTGAAATTCTCTTTACATTCCTCCATCCAAACGAACTTAACTCCTTTCTGAGTCAACTTAGTGAGTGTATTAGATAATAGTGAAACATCTTTCACTAAAATTCGATAATATCTAGCCAAACCAAGAAAAATACAGATCTTAGTTACCGTTTTTGGTCTCGAGCATCTTTCAATAACCTCTATTTTTGCTGTATCCATAGATATTCCCTCTCTTGAGATTATGTGACCCAAAAATGAAACTTTATAAAGCAAAAATTCACACTTGGTAAATTTTTCATAAAGATTATACTTTATCAGGGTCTTCAATACAATTCTCAAGTGATCTTCATGTTATTCCTTGCTCTTTTAATAGATAAGAATATCATCTATAAAGACTACCACAAACTGATCAAGACAATCTCTAAATAATCTATTCATTAGATTCATGAAGATAGTAGGGGAATTAGTAAGACCAAAATAAATCACTATAAATTCATAGTTTCCATACTTTGTACAAAATTATGTCTTTGGTATATACTTCTTTTTGACCCTTAATTGATGATATACTGAATGAAGATTAATATTGGAGAAGTATTGAGCTCTGTATAGTTGGTCAAATAAGTCATCAATGCGGGGAAGAGGATATTTGTTCTTGATAGTGATCTTGTTAAGCTCTTAATAATCAATGTAGAGACTCATTGATCCATATTTCTTCTTAAAAAACAAAACTAGTTCTACCCAAGGTGATGCACTAGGGTGTATGAATCCCTTATAAAGATTCTCTTGGAGTTGCTTCTTCAATTACTGCAACTCAATTGGGGCCATTCTATAAGGTTCCTTTGAAATAGGCATAACACCAGGTATGAGTTCTATTGAAAACTCAACTTCACGATTTGGAGGAAGACCTGGAAATTTCTTAGGAAAGACATCATAAAATTCTCATACAATTGGTGTATTCTTAATCATGAGTTTCTACCCAACCATTTGAGATAAATAAACTTCATTTATTAGAATCAAGACCCATAATATGGAAGAAATTTCTATCAGAAGGTTATATTCATCCTTGAATCTATAGATGATCATAGATTGATCTGGAATATGAAATGAGACTTCCCTTCCTTGGAAATTGATATGAGCTTCTTATAGAGAAAGACAATACATGCCAATAATCACATCAAATTCCACTATAGGAAGGATCACAAGATTTGAAGGAAGCAATTTCACACAAACTTCAATCGGAGAAGAATTATAAACTTTTGATGAGACTGTTGTTCCATTAAGAGTTGTCATAGCTAGATAAACATCTAATTGTTGAGGTAATACGGTGATACCCTTAGAAAATTCTTCAGAAATAAAATAGTGGGTGGATACAAAATCTAATAAAACATTTTATACTTTATAGTGGATGGTAAGTGTACCTTTCACCACTTCATTATCATACTCCATGTCTCTGATAGTGATTTCATGTGAATTTCCTTTTTCTTTGACCTTAAGAGTTTGTTTATGTCGATCATCATCAATAACCCTTGGATTAGGGAATTGATTGGAATAATTCCCCATTTCCTTACACTTGTAAAATTGAAGTGTAGGAGGTTCATTCTGTGTAGCCTTTTCTTTGTTCGCATCATTAGACATCCTTTTACCATCACTTTGACATTCAATTTCCCGATGACCTTATTTTCCACACTTAAAACATTTAATAGTCCCTTTAAGACAATTCCATCCTTGTTTCTTTCCACACTTTTAGCATAAGGGAAAAATAATCTTATTTTCAGTGTGGTCTTTAGATTTTCCTTTGAATTCAATTTTTCTCTTTTTATCAAACCCATATGACTGATGGGTTACTCTAATATCCATCTCAACCTTGAGAGAACATTAAAAAATTTCCTCATAACTATTGAAGTCCCTTATGGATAATCCCCTTAGGAGACTTGGTTTTAAGCAACTAAATAATCAATAAATTTTACTATCAGGTTGGATAATTATTCCAGAAGCATACCATTCAAGTCTTGTAAAATTTACTTCATAGGTACCAACAGATTCATCATCCTTTTTCTTAAGTTCAAGTAACTCCTTCTCTATATTTGTTTGAAGAATATGAGGAAAGTACTTGTTGAAAAATTAGTTCTTGAACTCGTCCCATTCCGTGGACTCAATTTCATATCTTTGCCTCATATTATTGATAAGATTCCAGCATTGATCAAATTCGTCTTCCAAATGACAGACTGCTAAGATGACTTTATCATGTTTAGGACATTGTAAAACTGAAAATATCTTTTCAGTGGCACTGATCCATTATTCATCCAATAATGGATTAGAATACCCATTGAATAAAGGTGGATAATGTCTTGTGAAGGACTCAACATAATGTTTCTTCCTCCTTTTCTCATTTGTAAGTCCTATATGATTCATATATTGAGAAAGTTTTGTGATCATGGATACAATATTTTTCATTCCATCCTCCATAACATTTGGTTTCTCAAGGGGATAATAATTGTATTTCCCATCACATTCATCATTAATGCGGTTCCTTCGGGTTCCAGCCATTGACTAAAACCAAGAAGCATAGTCCGAGAAACACTAATTATAACAGGAAAACCACATAATCAAGAATAAAACTTCATTTTAGGAAACTTTAGGTTTTATACTGGGTTATTCATGGTCATTTCTAAAACACTAGGATTGTATCCTATAATTATACATATCCTTAGGGTTCTTACTAAGGCTTTCTCATCCTAGTTTACAAAGGTTAACTATATCTTTCCTATGATACCAAAAATAGAGACCCATAATTTACATACATTGATATCACTTCATAATTGAAGTATATTAATTACAACATATAAAAAAACTATGACAGTATCATATATGTATAGTGTCTTTAGAAACTGGGAAACATAAACAATTGGTTCATAAAACATCTATATTGTCTCCCATTTATTTCTTCATAACTAGACTCATTTTTGGCATATCATACTTAATACCCTTCTTCATGACCTGGGGAAAATAAACATATGAAAGGGTGAGATCAAATGCTAAGTAAGGGTAAACAAATTAAATATAAATCATATCATATTCATAAGAATATAACATTTTAAAATCTTATCCTGTATATAAAAGATAATAATATCAAGTCATGGGATAAATCATAAAAGTGAAATGTAATCCTAATAGTCATAACATAAGACATGAAATTGTTTTTCATATACACATAATCATAGAAAATCATTTCATATTAGTCAAGGATCATTTCCAAGACCATCATAGCGGAAAAATTCCATTACTGAACTGAGTTCACTCCTCGTTCTAGCCTTGTATTACTGAACCGGATTTACTAACCATTACATTCATGTCTATATCATGAGATATAAATCTTTATCCAATGAATTAGAGGGAGATAAATATACCACCCATCTCATAATTAAATCATTCTCACATGTTCCACAAAACATAAATCATTCATCATAGCGTAACCCATGAAATAAAATGGGTTTCTTAAACATAATTCCATCATAAAATAATCCATATAAAATTAATAGATTTCATAAAAATAATTCCATAATAAAAAAATAAAATAAAATAAATAATTGGGATAGAAAAATAACCATATTTCATCTTATATGGAAAATAATTTTGATAAAACACTTGAACATAATTCCTAAAGAAAATATCATTTCTTTTTCAAAAATGTTTTCTTTTCTCAAAATGACATGCTATTTTAAAAGAAAATAATTTAGTTTAAAATAATATTGAAATCATGTAGAGTAATATTCATGGAAATAAGGTTTCATGAAATTTTAAAAATCCATTCATTCCATATAAGTTAAAAAAACATTCTCCTCGTACTTTTTCTGGAAAAATCAAAAAGTACCTAATATGGAAAATAAAATAAAGATTACTTTCATAAAGTTTCATAAAAAAAATTCACCAATGGGTAAAATTGGCTTAAAAAATTCGTAGAATAATAGAAATAATATTATATATTTAGGAAATATGGACGTGAATGATAAATATACCCCAGTAAATACTTATGAATAAACAATCTCGAATAATAATAAGATTGCAAAATTATCCATTACCTTAGGTCTGATATGCTTTATATGTATTCGAACCTCCTGTATAAGGATTTAAATAATGTTACTGATTTATTCTAGAATCATAATCATTTTTATGATAACATTTATGATCATATTTTCATCTGTTTGTTAGAAACATTTCATTGTTACTCGTTATTCAGGTATTAACTGCTTTATGTTCTTATGCATGTTTTTTCAGATAAGTTGTTATTCCTATTTTAGGTTATAGTTATATAATTTACATAATGGTAATAGTATAATATATATCATATTTATTCATTAAATTAATTTATATAATCATGTTTTAATGAATATTATGTAGAATGAATCACATCGCACCGTGGAGACGACAAGCCGTATGTACGCACGTGCGATGATATCATTCCCATAATTGTTGAATGGTATTGAAGTGTATGGTGTATAATATCTCATAATTATTATCATGTTATAAAAATCATATATAGTTATTATTTCCACCATTATAACCATCCAAGTAAGGTGGTGGTGAAAAACAGATTACACCACGACGTGGAGATGGTAAGCCATACGTCTGCACACACAGTGATTTTATTTTTTTCGTAGGATGGATAGAAGGTGAAATAGGGTTGTTTCATATTTATAATAACATATATATATATATGAGTGATACTAGTGTTATTACTTTATAATTAAACAACTAATTAAGAGTAATTAGAATAAGAAATAAATTTGAAATAATTGGAAGAAGATATTACCTCTTCCTCGACGTGCCTCCTTTAAATTTTCTCTTATGGAACTAGAGTTGGTCTTTGAAGAAGACCATTGTCATGAACCAACCCGGGTCGACCCTGAACCGGTCACCCGAGCCGGTCCATGACATGGTCCGAGAGGCGTTCTCGATCCTCCTGAGCTAGTGACAAGCGCCAGGGCATCAACAGAGGTTGTGGGAACGATTTCTCCCAATATAAATAAATAAAGTAGCCGAAATAATACAGAGAAATGCATAATAATTAAACCGAAAAAATGACCAAACAAAAACAAAAGAAAAATAAAACTAACTAAAAACGAAATCCGAACTAACTCTATGTGACCTCGCGGGTCACTCTCCGACTCAACGATCAAGCATCTCCCAAGGCAAGCACACTCAAGATGTAGCCTGCACAAACACCAAAAACAGAAAAGAACTATAGGCATGAGTATTAAAACTTAATAGGCTAGACCGATATCTATTCCCAATGCACTAACTTTAAAATAAAATAAACACCCTTTCATGTTTGAACTATAATTTTTAAAAGTAGGATTTTCTACATGCTACTCAAAAACAAAGTACGAGTCATTTCTCTCATTCATTTCTAAAAACCCAAGTCATTCTTTTAGTGAGACATTAACATTTTCATCAGGAAAGTGATGTTTACATTTTCAAATTTTTACAAAGAGGATTAAATACTTTCATTTGAAAACCATTATTAGAAACCAAGTCAAAACCAATTTATCACTTTCTAAGGAAAACAATGCGCAAAGTAAGTACACAACAAGGGCAATGTAAAAATACATACAAGTATCAAAACATCACTACAAGTAACTGAAATCCAAAAGACATGTGTGAACCTAGGAGATCAAGAATAAACCAGAAGACACCAATACATGAGATATCATCCTCGTTGACATGTCACACATGATTAAATCAAAACGCCCAATATGCTTGACCATCCTTTCTCAGGCAGGCCGAGGGAAAATCCCATAGTAATAAACCCAATATATCCACCTACTATGGGCCACTGGTTAGTAAAATAACCTAACAGTGTAGAAATAATTCTTATAATATTCTCTCAATATGCCATATTCCCATGTCTGAAGTGTTTAGAAAAGGAGGTGAGCTAACCGATGCCAGCCAAGCATCCAATCACATACAGACACACACACACACACACACACACACACACACATAATAATGCACAAAAATCATCACCCCGAGCCACTCCATGGGACAACCCCTTGCCTTTAAACCATTCGAGAACCCAAGAGACTCTAAGTGTGGCCTCCCAAAAAATCAGTCATAATCAAGGCAGGAGAGCTATCCGAGGAGGGTTTCCATCAAAACATTTTCATCATTTTCCACAAAGTTCCAAGTGGGAATTGAACACATTTCACAATCACCACTAAAAAAAAACTAAAATGCTTGTTCATGCTTATGAAGAAATCATTTATAATTAAAACCATAACTATACTTGAATGTTCGTGAATTATGTTTAAAATCCAAACACACATTCTTTTACTATTGTGCGTCCGCTCGTCAAGAAAATATTTCAACTATCGTGTATAAAATAAACAACACTTTTTTATATTAAGTAATTATTTAAAAATTAATTATCTAATACTATTAAATATTTATTAAAATTAATAAAATATTTAATTGAACAATTGGAATGCACAAACATAACAAAACGACACCAGTTTTCTTACACCACAAGAATTGAATTATAAATTTGCATAATAAATGAATTAATCATAAGTTGCACAATAATATTTAGCACACACATATATATATAGGGTGCAAAAAAAATGAAATAATGTAACTTAAATTTTTAAAAGTAGTGCAACGGGAACCTACCTCGAGGTCAGAGCATGATGACTGCGTAAGCTCAGAAACAAGGCGTGACGATGGCTCTCACTCGGAAATGCCCCGCGCGGGTCCTAGAAAGTCAAACCGACCCAAACAATATTCAAATAATAGAACCATTAACCAAACAAAAGTAATATATATAAATATATATACATATATACATAAATACATATATATGTCAAAATAAAAACATCAAAGGGGCATAAGATAAAAGGGCAAACCAACGGGGGGGTCGCGATGGAGACAAATGGCCCGGAAGAAGGTTGGCCGTCTGGGGGAAGCAACTGGTCGGGAAGTGAGATACGACGCTAGAGGCTGTTTCAAGGGAGAACAGGAGGCCGAGGTGCACAAGGTAGTGTCGAGATGGTTCGTTCACATCAAGGGGAAGGACTGCGGTCCTGGTTCATCGATGTAGAGGGAGGCGGCTGGGTGTGCTGAGCAGGTAGGGTAGGTCGGGTCACTGGAAAAAATAGGAGTGCCCCAGGGTTCTACCGGTGTTGGGTGCACCAATAGGGAGAGGAGGTTCGAGGGATACTGGAGGAGGTCCGGAGCGGGGAACCGGCGCCAGCTATGTGCTGCAAGAGAGGGGGTCGAGGTGGTGAAGCATTGCTGTGTGCAGCGATGGACATAAAGGAGGTAGTCGGGGGTCCGGGATGTGCGGGTAGGAGAGGATGTCGGGGCACTGGTGGGATGTTATGTGCGGGAGTAGGAGAGGAGGGCCAGGGTAGTGGGGAAGAGGGTGAGACGGCTGCTCGGCTGCTGTGCGGTAAGGAGGGGGGTGGCCGCTTCTAAGTGCGGGAGCAGGAGAAGAGAAGGGTCGGGCTGGCTACTACAGCAGCAGACCGAGAGGGAGCTGGGGCATACAGATGTGTGCACTGGAGGTGAGTACCGGAAGCAGTGCAGGAGGAGGAGAGACACTGTTGTGTGATGGCAGATAGAGGAGGAGGGAGCTGGGGGTGCTGCTGTGTGAAGAAGGGAGAAAAAAAAGAAAGTAGGGGGCATGCGTGGGGCTGCTATGCTGAAGGAGGGTGGCGGCATGCAGAGTAAAAGAGAAGCAGCATGGGAGGAAGAAGAAAAATGCATGAACTAGGGTTAGGTGAAAAAAAATAAAAAAAATAAAAAAAATAGATGATGATAATAATAATAATAATAATAATCATCATCATCATAATACTAAAAATAATAAAAATAATAAAAATAATATAATCATGATGATAAAAATAAAAATAATAAAAGTATTTATATTATCTCAATATTAATAAAATTATTAACACAATAATTAATGTGCGTTCTAATTACATAAATATATTTATTTTAATTCATTGAGGAAATGAAGTCGCGCAGTTACCAGGGCGAAGCCACACTGCTTCCAAACTCACACTCCACCTGCACGCCCAACGACGTCAACCATAAAGGAATACTTTAATATAACCCAAAGAAATTAATTAGGGGATGAAACCAAACACCAAAAATAATATTTAAGGCAATAATAATAATAATAATAATAATAAAATAAAATTGGTGCATAGGTCAGGGTGTGAAAATTCTCCCCACCATAATGCTTTCTACCCCCGGAAAGCCACAATACTATCCAGCCGATCGATAAACACCTAAGGATTCCACATAAATACGATCTAACCTCTTATCCCAAGGAAATCACACCGACTACTAGCGGGAATAAACCTCATTGCCTGAAATAAATCACCAACAGAGGGGAGACCTGAATGGGCTCCCCACCATAAGAACTCAACTAGAATTCGATAACGACTTAAGAAAAAACCCAAAGATACTCACAATGGGTCTCCCCACCATAAAGGACCGAAATCTTAGCGACTAACTAGAAATCCAACTTAGGCCAGAACCAGGCCTTACCCATGCTATAAAAAGCATAGAAAAAACATTTAAACCACTCACTCCCATCCGAAAGGGACAGGAGTTGATCCAAAAAATCTGCGCAAACCAAAAACCCTTACCCCATGGGTGGGGAGGGAGCCCCCATGGATTGGATCATTGAAACCACAAAGGACGACCACTCACGACCCATCACTTTGGGATGAACACAAACCAAAGTCGTAACTAATTCATATGGGTAGCCCACGCAAGGTCACTGATCAACAACTTGCATCAAAAAAGGCACAGTCCTCGACATTGTGCGAGGGATATGTCCATCGCGTACTTTTGCGACAAGAGAAAAATTACAACGACAAAGAAACCAGAGCGGCAACACCAAAACTGTCTCACCACATGGTAGAGGCACAAATTTAACCAAACTCCTTAAAATTCTTTGGGTTTCCTGACTACGCACCGACTTCACTCTGAGGCCTTTTAGCTGGAGCTATGATGGATGAAGCGTGTCCTGCCTCACAGTCAGGTTCTGAAAATCCCAATAAGAAACATACATCTTTTGATTTTAAAAAGGAAAAGACCAAATTTTAAAATAAAACCACACTGGAATTGAAAACCGAAGTTCATCAAAAGACACACGAAATTCCCATACATTTCAAACCCAAAACAACACCCATAAAACAGCCACAATAAGAGGTCCCTTACACTGGAAGGAATTATACATAAGAAACTTTAAACAAAAACCCAATAGCACATCACTTTTAAGAACTTACTCTGTGATGATTTCTAGTAATGCCTCGACAAAATCATCGCAAGTGACCCAGGCGTCCACATGCCTGGTAGGGCTTCAGAGCGCTTGGGCACGATGGCTTCTTATGACCCATCTTGCCACACTGATAACACACAAGGATCTCTCACTCTGAATAGGATGATGATAGATCTTGAGGACTCTTGATTCCATAACCTTTCCCATCCACTTTCATTTTCTTACCCATCTCCTTTCCAAAATCTTCACCACTGCTCATAGGGATCGAAGGAGGGAGGACTACTTCAAGCACTCCTTCCATCGTGACTTCGACATGAAAAGCTTGTATCACCACATCGACAAAAGAAGTTAGGTTAGACTCTGACACCTTCAACTGTAGATCAAGTCAGTGACCTGCCTTAAAGTGTCGAGCCTTCATGGAGTCATCTGTGGCGTACCTTGAATCATAAGGGACTAGCTCCACAAAGTGCTGGAAATATTCCAACACAGATTTGTCACCCTGCTGAAAACAACACATATCCATCCTCTTGCTCACCCTTTCATCTTCAGAGAAATAATAATGAATGAAAAAAGCCTTGAAAAACTCCTAGGTAAGCTCTTAACGGGGATTGTTCCGAGACACCGACTTCCAACACATTCACGGTGAACCTTGAAGCATGAAAGTTGAAAACTTGACCTTCAATGACTCGAGCAACTCAACAAGGTTAAAGTTTTTTTCAATATTCTGCATCCACTCCTCTTCTATGGAAATTTTTGCTTAACCATAAAAGATAGGTGGATATAGCTTCTGAAACTCAAGCATAAAATCCTTAGGTTGATCAACCGTACTACGACCACCCATCGAAGCTTCAAAAGGATAACTGATGGACAAGAAAATATTCAAGAACCCAATCAAGGCCAACTCAATAAATAAAAATCCTCAAAAACAAACAATGCATATATGATAAGCTCTAAACACAAGAGAACGAGCCATCATAACATCAAAAATTTCCTTTTTGAAAACATCTTTAATTTAAAACAATCTTGGTGGGTTAAACCCCCGCCATTGGTTTCCTTTATAGTCTCACTCACATGCATGTATCTGTGCCACCCTGGGCATCCATCCAACATAATAGAAATCCGTTCACATTTCCAACATACCACTATGCATGTGAGAACCCCTAGGAACACTAAGGACAAAACAAAAAAACTTATTTTTTTTCCAAAAACAAATCATTCATCCCACTTCCTTTAAAACAATCTTCAAATTAAATATTCCATTTAAAACAACCATTTTTCAAAACCAACTTTCCTGATTCAAAGCACTTTTAGAAATCAAAGGAAACCCAAAACAACTCAAATAGGGAACTAGTGTTAGTGGGTGACATGACCATATGGTTGGAGGAAATATGCCAAACACGTCACCGACACAGAGAACCTTTTTGAACCATGCCTCTAGCACCACATGTCTTGCCAGACCATGCAGCTTAGGAGGACTATTAGTCCAACTCCCTTTGTCGTACACCAATTGCAAAACATTTCCATAAAAACCCAAATAAACAAATTAAACCAGAATTCCCATGGAAACCTGCAGATTAGTATGAGAAAGAGTTCTCAGCGCTCTTCCCGCACCTACACCTCAAGTCCCAACAATCCTACTCCATCTACCTTGACATCCCAATTAACGAAGGGTGCTCTGAAAAGTGAGGTCCGCTAAGAGATGACCTTCTCTGATACCATTTGTAATGACCTGCCTCCCCGGGCCATGAACCTTTTCATCTGACCCCATGGGTCTCCTATAATACCTTGGTTGCCTTCCCAGCACACCATAGGATATTACTCACTAGGGTCACTTATCAGACTAATGACTATCCCCATAGGCCAACACATGTTCTTTTAGCATGTTTTTTCCTCACTCACACACACCCTGGGAAACTTCCCTGAAGGTCACCCATCCTGATTACTACTCCAGGCCAAACATGCTTAACTGTGGAGTTCTAATCAAGTAGGCTCTCGAAAAGAAAGGTGCACCTTGTTGACATGGGTAGTAACATTTAGCCTTTTAAGTCTCACTTTTCCAGGGGTGTTACATTATCCACCCCTTTAAAGAACAACACCCTCGTTGTAGACCCCAATCCTCAAACCCAGGTAGTGCCTAATCACTCCTGGCTAGGTGTTGCCTCTGATACCATTTTGTCATGAACCAACCCGGGTCGACCCTGAACCGGTCACCCGAGCCGGTCCGCGATATGGCCCGAGAGGCATTCCCGATCCTCTCGGGCTGGCGACAAGTGCGAGGGCATCAACAGAGGTTGTGGGAACGATTTCTCCCAATATAAATAAATAAAGCAGCTAAAATAATACAGAGCAACGCAGAATAAGTAAACCGAACAAAACAAACAAACATGAACAAAATAAAAATAAAACTAACCAAACACGACGTCCGAAATAACTCCGTGTGACCTCACGGGCCACTCTCAGACTCAATGATCAAGCATCACCCAAGGTGAGAACACTCAAGCTATAGCCTGCACAAACACTAGAAACAAAAAATAACTATAGGCGTGAGTATTAGAACTCAGTAGGCTAGCCCGATATCTATTCCCAATGCACTACCTTTAAAATAAAAGAAACACAATTTCATGTTTGAACTAAAATTTATAAAAGTAGGGTTTTCTACATGCTACTCAAAAACAAAGTACGAGTCATTGCCCTCATTCATTTCTCAAAACCCAAGTCATTCTTTTAGTGAGACATTAGCATTTTCAAATGGAAATTGATGTTTACATTTTCAAATTTGTACAAAGAGTATTAAATACTTTCATTTGAAAACCATTATTAGAAACCAAGTCAAAACCAATTTATCACTTTCTAAGGAAACCAATGCACAAAGTAAGTACACAACAAGGGCAATGTAAAAATACATACAAGTACCAAAACATAACTGCAAGTAACTGAAATCCAACAGACATGGGTGAACCTAGGAGATCAAGAATAAACCAGAAGACACCAATACATGAGATATCATCCTCATTTACATGTCACACACGATGAAATCAAAACGCCCAATATGATCAACCATCCTTTATCAGGAAGGCTGAGGGAAAATCCCATAGTAATAAACCTAATATATCCACCTAATATGGGCCACTGGTCAGTACCATAACCAACCAGTGCATCAATCATTCATAGAATATACTCTCAATATGCCAGATTCCCATGTCTCAAGTGTTTAGAAAAAGGGGTGAGCCAACTGATGCCATCTGAGCATCCAATCACACACACACACACACACACACACACACACACACACATATATATAATAATGCACAACATTCATCACCTCGATCCACTCCATGGGACAACCCCTTGCCTTTAAACCATTTGAGCACCCGGGAGCCTCTAAACATGGCCTCCCAAACAATTAGTCACAATCAAGGCAGAAGAGTTATCCTAGGAGGGTTTCTATCAAAACATTTTCATCATTTTCCACAAAGTGCCAAGCAGGCATTGAACACAATTCATAATCACCACTTAAAAAAAACTAAAACGCTTGTTCATGCTTCTGAAGAAATCATTTATCATTAAAACCAGAACTATACTTGATTTTTTTTGAATTATGTTTAAAATCCAAACAGGCATTCCTTCACTATTGTGCGTCCGCTAGTTATGAAAATATTTCAAGTGTCTTGTATAAAATAAACATCACTTTTTTACATTAAGTAATTATTTAAAAATTAATTATATAATAATATTAAATATTTATTAAAATTAATAAAATATTTAATTGAACAATTGGCGTGCGCAAACACAACAAAATGACACCATTTTTTTTACACTACAAGAATTGAATTATAAATTTTCATAATAAATGAATTAATCTTAATTTGAACAAAAATATTTAGCACACACACACATATATATATAGGGCGCAAACATCATGAAATAATGTAACTTAAAATTTTAAAAGTAGTTCAATGGGAACCTACCTCGAGGTCAGAGCACGAAGACGACGCAAGCTCAGAAACAAGGCGTTGTGAGGAGCCTCACTCAGAAACACCCAACATGGGTCCTAAAAATTCAAACCGACCCAAAAAATATTTAATTAATAGAACCATTAATCAAACCAAAGTAATATATATAAATATATATACATATATACATACATATATACATACATACATATATATATATGTCAAAATAAAAACATCAAAGGGGCATAAGATAAAAGGGAAAACCAATGGGGGGTCGCGAGGGAGACAGATGGCCAGGAAGAAGGCTGGTCGTCTGGGGGAATCAGCTGGTCAGGAAGGGAGACACGCTGTTGGAGGATATTTCAAGGGAGAACAGAAGGCTGAGGTGTGCAAGGAAGTTCTGGGCTGGTTTGCGCGCATCAAGGGGAAGGACCGCGGTCCTGGTTCATTGATGTTGAGGGAGGCAGCTAGGTGTGCTGAGCGGGCAAGGCAAGTCGGGTCGCTGGAAAAAACAGGAGTGGCCTGGGGTTCGGCCGGTGTTGGGTGCGCTGGTAGGGAGATGAGGTTTGAGGGCCGGGGGATGTAGGAGGAGGGCCGAAGTGTGGAACCGACGACGGCTACACACTGCAAGAGAGGGGGCCGAGGAGGCGAAGCATTGTTGTGTGCAGTGATGGAAAAAAAGGAGGTAGTCGGGGGTCTGGGTTGCGTGGGTAGGAGAGGATGCCAGGGTGCTGGTGGGATTCTATGTGCGGGACAAGGAGAGGAGGGCCGGGGTAGCAGGGGAGAGGGTGTGCCGACTTCTCGGCTGCTGTGCGACAAGGATGGGGGTGGCCGCTTCTAAGTGCGGGAGTAGGAGAAGAGAAGGTTCGGTGTAACGACCCAAAGTTTCATTAATGGAAAATCCCTCTTGATCTTATTAATTGTCTCTTTATATAAAATGTTTTTATAAAATGTCAACTTCATTGGTTTTATGATAATAATTGTGACCGTTACTTTTATATCCATTGAATAGTGATCACATGATTAGTATAAATATAGGGCTTTAACACATCCAATTTTACTTAGACAAAGGAAGCGACGACATCATCTAGTAGAATTTCCCCATACGAATCCCATTTATTGGAGCTTGGAAAAGAGGTGGCATCCTTGGGCTTCGCTCCTGACCAAGCCCAAGCTAAGCTTCACCATGTCAAGCTCGAACGGGACCGTCTACGAGAAAAGTGGAAGTTGATAGAAATTACCACTCGAGCGATGTTATCCGAACCAACCCAAGAGTCCGTCACCATCGCACATCTTACCATTAGGTCTTATGATGTTGTTTTAAGGGGTTATGTAACTAACCGATAGTACTATGTTCATGTACATTATTTTTTTATATAATAATGAATATAATTTCTTGTCATTATTGATACATTGTAAATAGTTTTTAAAGTACAAATGGTGTTTTTAGTTATTATTTAATTAAGAAATCTATTTTATTAAATAAAGGGATTTTTGAATTAAATAATATTTTAATAAAATATTATTATTATTATATTAATTTTATTATATATAAATGATCATGTAATTGTATGAATGCAATTATAATTTTTATTAAGGTTTGAAAGCCATTTTTGTCAAAACCCGTGAATTTTTGATAAATATCGGTTTTTATTTTAAAAGTGAAAATTAAAATATTTATAAAATTATTTAGATAAAATGAATGTTATTTTTGGAATCAGGATGTCAAAATTATCCAACGGTGAATTTTTCATAATTTTCTGAGACAGTCAATTTTTTGAGTAAAAATTAAATACCATTTAAATATATAATGTGTTTTATGTCATCATAATGACCCAATAGTGATGTAATAAAATACTATAATCTTTATGTTCGGCCAATATATGTTTTACCATTAACATAATGTGATTTCGGGTTTGTTTGGCTTACTTTTCAAAGCATTAATGGACCCCTCAATACTTATTAAACACCTTGTCTTTTTAAATTAATTTCCATGGGAGTGTGACTCACCTACGCATAAGAAACCTCCTTATTTTAAGAAGTTAGGACTTTGGACTTATAAAATATTTTTTTCCTATTCCCTTTTCCAAAAACCATGGGCAAAAACCATGGTATGGTTTGTGGTTTGAATTAATTTAATATAAGTGGTCCCAAACCTAAATAATAAAGAATTCCCTCACCTTTCCTATATAAACCCACCCAAGATCCCACTTCCTCCTCACTCAAATCCTTTGGAGTTCATAAAAACTCTTCCCTACTCTCTATATAATCCTCCCAAGGTGCCCCAAGCTCCCAAGAAGCCTCTCAGAAGCCTCTCTCTAGCCTTTGGAAGCATACTTCCAAGTAAGGGTTTTTTCTTCCTTTCTCATTTTTGTCCAATTTTCTTTAAGTTGTTTTGCCCTTTTAATTTCAATTATAAATGTTGGGGTATGGTTTCAAACCTCCCTAATACTTCCCTCTTTATGTTTGAATGATGGGGGACCCTTTCTCTCTCATTAAATGCCTCCCACGTACACCCGTTACTATGCCGAAATTCTGAAAGGAACTTCTCTCTCCACTTTTACATTCAAGAAATAATTTTTTATCATGAATCTAAATTCCATTACAATTGTTGGGACATGTATCTATATGAACTCCTTACTGTCCATTACATGTAGATATGATGATTAACCCCTTTCTCTCTCATCAACCATTTTTATGAATTCTTATGTCACATCGTTATGCTGCCGAAATCGCACCGATTTTCTAAGCCAAGGCCATTGTGTAGTGAATACCATGCCCATTTCTCCATCAAGGGTATTCAACTTTATGAACGTTTACTTATTGATTATAAAGTTTCATGTATGAATTACACATCACTTCATCCTGGAATAAATGATTATGTTTTATGAATCTATGTTTTATGATCCATGTGACACACTTATACTTGAAATGAAATGTTTAAGAAGGGTGTTCCCTTAGAGTGCTCCAATGCATTGGGTAAAGTATAGTATCATGATACGTCATGTGAAATGAGTGTTTACTCGTGATAATTCAAGTGCAACGAGGTTTTACTCGTTCTTTATGTGCAATGAGGATTTACTCATGCTCCATGTGAAATGGGCCTTGGCTCATGCTAATTCCATGTTAAGTGTTGTTACCACATTTCCATGTTATGATTATCATGCTTTATCATGCCTTTATATTCATGTTTCTCTTATGATCTATTGATATGCCTAATGTCTAACATGTATTTTACTCCTCATGTTATTCCATGTGTATTCCATTACTGGGCTTTATAGCTCACCCTTTTCTTATGCATGTCATCAGGTTATCCCATGCAATGCTAAGTACGAGGGAATGTTGTGGTCATGTAAAGGAAGTTTTCAATAAAGATGTTGTATTTCATATTTTAAGTTTTTATGTAATGATCCTAATACCCAAAGACACTAAACCTCTAGATCTTCTTTGTTGTATCAAGTGAAGTTTTATGTAATAAATCATGTTTAAGTTGTAATAAAAATAAGAGTTGTCATAGTTGGTATCAGAGGATAGGTTTAGTTATTTTTGGTATTAGGATTAAAAAACCCTAGTAAATCCTTAGATACAAGACTAAGTAAAATAAAAACATCCCTAAGTTTTAGTGAGTATTGAGTAAGTGGGTTATCAAGCAAATACATCCCTGTCTGGATACGAGCAGGTAGAGGCAGCTCTGGCACAGATGTATCCTAGGGGTAAAACCCGAAAACACAGCTTTGAGCTAGACTCGAATGGGAACTGGTGCACGACAACGGGCCTTGCTGCACTCTTGGTTACGACACTCCCGAGGGATATGCTTTGGTAAATTCACAAGCTTAGTATGAACCCTTATTAATGGAATTAAATAAAAATTACCTTAAGAATATATGTTAGAAAGTAGATCATGAAAAGCCTAGATTGAAGCCTATAGACTCATGAGTTAAGGAAATGAAAGTTTATTTACAAGTCATCAACTTTTGTCTTGGTATTACCCTTTATTTTTTACCCCTAACTTTCCTTTTATTCCAGCCAATGGCTGGTAATAGGAGGACTCGGGCTAACAACCGTTGTGAAGATCAGTGTGATGACTGTACTAATGGGATGCCCAATCCAATGGGAGCGGGAATCGCGAACTTTGTCACGCTTATCTATCAGCTAACTCAAGTTTTGAATAGAAACATGGGTCAAGAGGAACGTCCAAACCCCCCTATGAAATAAAAAGTCGCTATTGAGAGCTTCATGAGACAAAGGCCTCCTACTTTCAGTGGATCATCTGATCCCACGATCGCTGAACAATGGATCAACTCCATTGAAAAGATCTTCTCCCTCATTCAATGTTCTGAAAAAGAGAAGGTTCTCCTGGAAGCTTATCGTATGGAGGTTGAAGCTGATCAATGGTGAACGTTGATAAAAAATACGAAGCCTGAGGAGGAGATCGAGGCATTGGAATGGAAGGATTTCTGGAAGATGTTTTTCGATAAATATTTTCCGCGCACCCTTTGGCTTAAGATGGAAAGGGACTTCCTTTCCCTCAAGCAAAAAGATGAAGAATTTGTTGGAGCGTATGAGGCAAACTTCAAAAGGCTTGCACGATATGCTTCTGTCTTTGTCGTTACCCCAGAATGCAAAGTTGACCGCTTCTTTGGTGGGTTGAAGCCTAGCCTACGGAAAGCATTAGTAATCCGTGACTTCGACAGCTATGAGGAAATTGTCCGATGTGCCCTCAAGGTCAAAATGGAGATCGTAGAATCACATGGGTATCATGGGAACAAGAAACGAATGGTAGAATTTAATGCTGGCGGTCCGATGGATAAATCCAACAGTGCTAAGAAGATCCAGCACCCCACTTTACAAAAGTGCGGAAAGAAGCACCCTGGAAATTGCCTTAAGGGGATAAGGAAATGCTTCAGGTGTGGAAGAGAAGGGAACCTAGCTATTAACTGTCGGCAAGAAAGACCCACGACTGTGACAGAGGAGAGGAATGATCCGTTCGAACCTCAACGCGTTGTTCAATTCTACAAATGCAAAGAACCAGGTCATTTTGAAAATCAGTGCCCTAATCCAAGGGTTTTCGGAGACAACCAACAACCTCCATGGCAGAAAGGAAGAGATTTTTCCATCACTTCTGCTGAAGTGAGCCCCAACAATGAAGTGGTGACAGGTACACTAGTTATTCATTTAAGAATAGTGAATGCACTTTTTGATTCAGGTTCTACGCATTCTTTTATATCTCAAAATTTTAGTAGAACAATCCCAACACCACCACAAATCATGGAAGTGAAGATGTCGGTGAGTACGACAAATGGGGAAATCATTGCATCCCACGAATATAAGTCATCCCCTGTTATAATCTGTGGATTGAATTTCTCAGTGAACCTCTTCATACTCCCTCTGGTGGAATTTTATGCAATTATTTTAATGAATTGGCTTTCCTTATATAGAGCCAACATAAATTTTCAGGAGAGGGAAATCACAATCCATATGGAGAATCGACCCCCAATTATTTACAAGTGTAAGGAGGAAGATGAATCTCCTTTAGCTCCATCATCTCAAGCATGGATATTACTGCCTTATGAGCATGCATATCTGGCCCAGATGATTGAGTCCAAGGAAGAAACCATCCTTGAATAAATGCCTATTGTGATGGAATTCGCTGAAGTGTTTCCTGAGGAACTGCCTGGTCTTCCTCCTAGAAGAGATGTTGAATTCTCAATTGAACTTATACCCGGGGCTTTACCAATATCCAAGAATCCATATAGAATGGCTGTTTTAGAGCTTGAAGAGCTGAAGAAACAACTACAAGAGAATCTGGATAAAGGGTTTATATGCCCAAGTGCTTCACCATGGGGTGCACCAGTCCTCTTCATCAAGAAGAAGGATGGGTCAATGCGGCTTTGCATCGATTATCGTGAACTTAAAAAAAATCACGATAAAGAACAAGTATCCTCTCCCAAGAATTGATGACTTGTTCGATCAGCTACGTGGATCACAATACTTCTCCAAGTTGGACTTGCGGTCGGGATATTATCAAGTAAGGGTGAAGAAGGAAGATATCCCTAAGACTTCTTTTCTCACAAGATACGGGCACTATGAATTCATAGTAATGCCTTTCAGACTCACTAATGCTCCAACAATCTTCATGGAATTAATGAATAGAGTCTTTAGAGATTACTTAGACAAATTTGTGGTAGTCTTTATAGATGATATTCTAATATACTCCAAAACCAAGAAGGATCATGAGGAGAATTTAAGAATTGTACTGGAGACTTTGCGCAAGGAGAAGCTCTATGAAAAGTACAAAAAATGTGAGTTCTGATTGAAGGAGGTCTCATTCTTGGGCCATATCATCACAAGCAATGGGATATCTGTGGATCCCTCCAAAACAGATGTAATTGAGGGATGGATGAGGCCAAAATCGGTAACAGATATCCGTAGCTTCTTGAGGTTAGCTGGATATTATTGACGATTTGTGAGAAATTTATCACGATTGTCCAACCATCTTATCAAGCTAACTCGAAAGGGAGTAAAGTTTTCTTGGAGTGATGAATGCGAAGAAAGCTGCAAGGAGTTGAAAAGGAGGCTTATCACTACGCCCGTGCTCACTTTACCCACAAGTGGGGAACTTTTTGTGGTATTCAGTGATGCTTCGAAGAAAGGATTAGGATGTGTGCTGATGCAGAATGATAAAGTGATATCCTATGCCTCAAGGTAGTTGAAAATCCATGAGCGAAACTATCCAACGCATGATCTGGAGTTGGCGGCGGTGATCTTTTCCTTGAAAATCTGGCGGCATTATCTCTATGGAGAGAAATGTGAGATATATAATGACCACAAGAGTCTTAAATATATATTCACACAGAAAGAGCTTAATATGCGCCAGAGAAGATGGATAGAGCTCATCAAGGATTATGACTGTTCAATCCATTACCACCCTGGGAAAGCGAACAAGGTGGCAGATGCCCTAAGTAGAAAGGATCCAGTGATTCTATCAATGATGAGAATTGAGAAGGATCCAATATTCTTAGACTTGATGAAGATAGACATGGGAATCATAGAGAAGGGAACATAATCAATCCTTTCACAAATGATTTCTCAACTGTCTCTTTTGGAAAGGTTAAAGGATGATCAAAAGGATTATGTGGGAATTCAAGAAAAAGTGGAAGCTGTCGAAAAAGGGAAATCCTCAGAGTTTAATGTTAATGAAGAAGGAATTGTGCGATTTGGGAAAAGACTATGTGTTCCATCAAGTCCGGAGCTGAAGAAGGAACTTTTGGATGATGCACATAGTTCAAATTTCTCTATTCATCCAGGGAGCACAAAGATGCATCGAGATCTCCAAGAAAACTTTTGGTGGGATAATATGAAGAAGGAGATTGCTGAATATACCTCAAAGTGCCTCGTGTGTTAGCAAGTGAAGGAAGAGAGGCAAAAGTCTAAGGGGATGATGCAACCATTTCCCATACCAGAATAGAAATGGGAAAACATCACCATGGACTTTGTCACCAGACTTCTGAGGACATCCAAAGGCAACAATGCAATCTGGGTTGTTGTGGATCGTCTTACAAAGACTTCACACTTCATTTCTATTCGGGAGGATTTATCATTGGATCAACTGGCACAGATATATATCAGGGAAGTGGTAAGGTTGCATGGATTACCATTATCTATTGTGTCTGACTGAGATCCAAGATTCACCTCTAAGTTTTGGAAGAGTCTTCAACATGCTCTGAATACTGAACTGAACTTCAGTACGGCCTATCATCCTCAAACTAATGGCCAATCCGAGCGAACTATCCAAACACTTGAGGAGATGTTGAGAGCGTTCTCAATGGACTTTAAAGGAGGATGGGATCAACATCTTCCTCTAGTTGAGTTCTCTTATAATAATAGTTTCCACTCAAGCATCCAAATGCCACCATATGAAGCCCTATATGGGAAAAGGTGCAGAACACTGGTATGTTGGGATGAGGTCGGTGAACGTAAGCTACTTGGACCAGAAATGGTCGAGGAAACGGTGGAGAAGGTGAAAACCATTCAGAAGCATATCAAGGCAGCCCAGAGTCGATAGAAGAGTTATGTAGATAATCATCGATGAGACCTTGAGTTTAAAGTTATAGACATGGTTTTTCTACACATATCTCCGTGGAAGAAGGTCATGAGGTTTGGAAAGAAAGGGAAGTTAAGTCCAAGGTACATTAGCCCCTTCGAGATTCTCGATCGTGTCGGGGATGTGGCCTATCGACTAGCACTTCCACCTACTATAGCCAAAGTACATGATGTCTTTCATGTATCACTCTTAAGTAAGTACATACTAGACCATTCACATGTACTCTCTTCTAAGGTGGTACAATTGGAAGACGATCTTTCTTATGAGGAGCAACCAGTGAAGATATTAGATCATAGAGAAAAAGTTCTATGAAATAAGGCAATGCCCCTCATAAAGGTGTTGTGGAGAACCCACAAGTTTGAAGAAGCAACTTGGGAATTAGAGGAAGTGATGAAGCTGAGTTACCCACATCTGTTTTAGTGTGGGAAAAGGAAAATTTCGAGGGCACAATTTCTTAAAGGGGGAATATTGTAACGACCCAAAGTTTCATTAATGGAAAATCCCTCTTGATCTTATTAAATGTCTCTTTATATAAAATGTTTTTATAAAATGTCAACTTCATTGGTTTTATGATAAGAATTGTGACCATTACTTTTGTAGCTGTTGAACATCGATCACATGATTAGTATAAATATAGGGCTTTAACAAATCCAATTTTACTTAGACAAAGGAAGTGATGACCTCATCCAGTATAATTTCCCCATACCAATCCCATTTATCGGAGCTCGGAAAAGAGGTGGCGTCCTTGGGCTTCGCTCTTGACCAAGACCAAGCCGAGCTTCACCATGTCAAGCTTGAACGGGACCGTCTACGGGAAAAGTGGAAGTTGATAGAAATTACCACTCAAGCGATGTTATCCGAGCCACCCCAAGAGTCCGTCACCATCACACATCTTACCCTTAGGTCTTATGATGCTGTTTTAAGGGGTTATGTAACTAATAGATAGTACTATATTCATGTACATTATTTTTTTATATAATAATGAATATAATTTCTTGTCATTATTGATATATTGTAAATAGTTTTTAAAGTACAAATGGTGTTTTTAGTTATTATTTAATTAAGAAATATATTTTATTAAATAAAGGGATTTTTGAATTAAATAATATTTTAATAAATTATTATTATTATTATTAGATTAATTTTATTATATATAAATTATCATGTAATTGTATGAATGCAATTATAATTTTTATTAAGGTTTGAAAGCCATTTTTGTCAAAACCAGTGAATTTTTAATAAATGTTGGTTTTTATTTTAAAAGTGAAAATTGACATATTTAGAAAATTATTTAGATAAAATAAATGTTATTTTTGAAATCAGGACGTCAAAATTATCCAACGGTGATTTTTTCATAATTTTCTGAGACAGTCAAATTTTTTAGTAAAAATTAAGTATCGTTTAAATATATAATGTATTTTATGACATCATAATGACCCAATAGTGATGTAATAAAATACTATAATCATTATTTTAGGACAATATATGTTTTAACATTAAAATAATTTTATTTTGGGTTTGTTTGGCGTACTTTTCAAAGCATTAATGGACCCCTCAAGACTTATTAAACACCTTGTATTTTTAAATTAATTTCCATGGGAGTGTGACTCACCTCCACATAAGCAACCTCATTATTTTAAGAAGTTAGGACTTTGGCCTTATAAAATATTTTTTTCCTCTTACCTTTTCCAAAAACCATGGGCAAAAACCATGGGATGGTTTGTGGTTTGGATTAATTTAATATAAGGGGTCCCAAACCTAAATAATAAAGAATTCCCTCACCTTTCCTATATAAACCCACAAAAGCTCCCACTTCCTCCTCACTCAAAGACTTTGGAGTTCGTCCAACCTCTTCCCTACTCTCTCTAGAATCCTCCCAAGGTTACCCAAGCTCCCAAGAATCCTCTCACAAGCCTCTCTCTAGCCTTTGGAAGCACACTTCCAAGTAAGGGTTTTTTCTTCCTTTCTCATTTTTTCCAAATTTTCTTTAAGTTTTTTTGCCCTTTTAATTTAAATTATAAATGTTTGGGTATGGTTTCAAACCTCCCTCATACTTACCTATTTATTTTTGAATTATGGGAGACCCATTTCTCTCTCATTAAATTCCTCCCATGTACACCCGTTACTATGCCGAAATTCCGAAAGGAACTTCTCTCTCCTCTTTTACATTCAAGCAATACTTTTGTATCATGAATCTAAATTCCATTAAAATTGTTGGGAAATGTATCTATATGACCTCATTACAATCCATTACATTTAGATATTACGAGGAACCCCTTTCTCTCTCATCAACCATTTTTATTAATTCTTATGTCACGTCGTTACGCTGCCGAAATCGCACCGATTTTCTAAGCCAATGCCATTGTGTAGTGAATACCATGCCCATTTCTCCATCAAGGGTATTCACCTTTATGCACATTTACTTATTGATTATAAAGTTTCATGTATGAAAATCCACATTCCTTCATCGTGGAATAAATGATTATGTTTTATGAATCCATATTTTATGATCCATGTGGCACACTTATGCATGAAATGAAATGTTTAAGAAGGGTGCGCACTTATAGCACTCCAATGCATTGGGTAAAGTATAGTATCATGATATGTCATGTGCAATGAGTTTTGAATCATAATAATTCAAGTGCAACAAGGTTTTACTCATGCTTTATGTTCAATGAGGATTTACTCATGCTTCATGTGGAATGGGCCTTGGCTCATGCTAATTCCATGTTTAAGTGTTGTTGCCACATTTCCATGATATGATTATCATGATTTATCATGCCTTTATGTTCATGTTTATCTTTTACTCTATTAATATGCCTAATGTCTAACATTTATTTTACTCCTCATGTTATTACATGTGTATTCCCTTACTGGGCTTTATAGCTCACCCTTTTCTTATGCATGTCATCAGGTTATCCCATGCAATGCTAAGTTTGAGGGAATGTAGTGGTCATGTAAAGGAAGTTTTCAATAAAGATGTTGTATTTAATGTTTTAAGTTTTTATGTAATGATCCTAAGCCCCAAAGACACTAAACCTCTCGATCTTATTTGTTGTATCAAGTGAAGTTTTATGTAATAAATCATATTTAAGTTGTAATAAAAAGAAGGGTTATCATAGTCGGGCTGGCTGCTGTAGCGGCGGACCAAGAGGGAGCCGGGGTGTGCAGCTCTGTGCACTGGAGGTGAGGACCTGCGGCGGTACAGGAGGAGGAGCGGTGCTGTTGTGTGACAGTGGACAGAGGAGGAGGGAGCTGGGAGTGCTTCTGTAAGGGAGAAAAAAAGAAAGCAGGGGGCACGCACGGGGTTGCTATGCTGAAGGAGTGTGGCGGCGTGTGGAGTAAAAGAGAAGTAGTGTGGGAGGAAGAAAAAAAACGCATGAACTAGGGTTAGTTGAAAAAAAAAGAAAAAAGAAAAAAGAAAATAAATAGATGATGATAATGATAATAATAATAATAATAATAATAATAATAATAATACTAAAAATAATATAAATAATAAAAATAATAGAATCATGATGATAAAAATAAAAATAATAAAAGTATTCATATTATCTCAATATTAATAAAATTATTAACACAATAATTAATGTGCGTTATAATTACATAAATATATTTATTTTAATTCTCTGAGGACATGCAGTCACACAGTTTCCAGGGCGAAGCCATGCTGCTTCCAAACTCGCGCTCCGCCTGCATGCCCAACGACACTAACCAGAAAGGAATACTTTAATATAACCCAAAGAAATTAATTCGGGGATGAACCCGAACACCAAAAATAATATTTAAGGCCAAAATAATAATAATAATAATAATAATAATAATAAAAATAAAATAGGTGCGTAGGTCAGGGTGTGACAACCATAACCTCTAGAATGAAAATAGTGAAGTTTAGAAGGAAAAATGGAAGGGGTTTACTGATATTTAAGGATCAAAAGTAAGTTAATAGGTGAGGGAGGAGGTGCCCTTTTATAATTGAGGGGAGTGGCACTTTTGGAAACCTCAAAAAATATTAATTTATAAAAAAAATAAAACCCCACTTAAAAACCTACAAAATGTCCCAATTTTAAAGCTGAGATGAGATAGTGTTGTAATATCATCAGCCAATAAATTTTAGACAAGTTTTTATGTCAATTTAATAATTATCATTTTAATTAACACTTATATATTCTATTTAATTTTAATTGTGGTAATAAAATTCTAAATATTTAATGGTTATAAATATTACTTATATGGTTTTAATTGACCATATATGGATATTTTAGAACATTTTAGATCATATAATTACCAATTTTTAATTTTTTTAATTTTTTTATGATTTTTAAATAATTTAATAATATGTTATTTTCATAAAATATCAATAGTGTCAATTTTGACACTATTCATTATTTGACTTAAAAAAAATCCACACAGGAGATAAATTTTAAATAACATATTTAATAAACTCCTAACATTCCATAGTCACCTCTAAAATTCATGTATCATATTAATTAGTTCATATTATATTTATTTTAATATTTTTAAAACCATATATTTGATATTTCTATTATTAAAATAATTTTTATATCACTATTGTGTCATCCTTAATGGTAATGATTTAATCTCTAAAAATTATAAATAAATTTCTATGATGTAGGTAATTATTTTATATTTCAAGATACTATCTATAGTAGATATTATCTCCTAGTTATCCATATATTAAATTTAATATACTTATATAAAATGAGATTGTGACATTTTATCACATTTATTAATTTTTATTACATTCATGTCATATTCATATGTAAATGGACATAACGTGATTCAATTTTGAACAATAGATGATAAGGGAAATATTTATTCATCAAATAGGTTTTTTTATATGTGTTAAGTTAATTTTATAATATTATTTTTACCCTTAATTACCTGTTTTACCGTTTACCATGGTAATAAAAATAATTACCAATGTTACTATTCATAATGCCCAAAAATAAAAGTATCCTATTAACATAATTTTTACCTACTTATTAAAAATAGAGAATACATTTTTAAAATTTCAAAACATATAAGTTTCAGTAATTAATTTAAAATCAATCCTGTTTTTGGAATGAGAGAACGAGTTTTTTTAAAAGTTAAAACATTGCAAAAGATTGAAACGTTTTTACATATGAATTCAATATAAAATTTATTCTAATGAACTTAATTATATTAAATTGTAAAAATAAATTATATTTATACTTCTAAACCATTCGATAATATAATTTAACCATATAAATTATATCAATGAAAAAATTTATTTTCAATTAAAATTTAGCGTATTTTTACTATTCATAAAAACATGAAAGTTATCAAAAAAATATCAAATATTTATCCAAAGTAAATTTTTATATCCTTATTCAAAATAAAATGTTTATTTTTTCATATAAAAATTATTAATGTTTCAAAATATTAATTTAAAATGGGTTCACCATTCAAAGGTGTAAAATTAACCTTAAAAAAAATTATACATCAAATAGGGTCTTATTCATACCATATGACTTAAATATTGTATGAATATAAAAAATATTTTATTAAGTATATAACACATATATATATCATTAATTTCATTACCAAAAATATTTGACTGAAAAATAATAATATCTAATTGATTTATATTTTTCATAAATAATTGATATCCAAAGAATTCATAATTCATTTTCATTGGTCAGTTATAATTATTCCTGTTAACCTAATGTCTAGGATATAATGGAAATTTTATAATAAGGGAATCTCATGGTTTGTTTAAATTCATGATTGCGTTCAAATCAAGATACTGAAGAATAAAAATTATTTAAATAAAATATTTCCTAAAAACATCTAGGTGTTATAGTGTGTGTAAGTGTATATGGACATAATGATGGAGGAAACCATAGGGGTTTTAAATGTGATACTCAAGCTTAATTTTTTACAATGTGTTTTAAAGTGGTTTTGAAAATAAATTATGAATGCTCCATTGACATGTTTTTCATGGATCACTATGTTTAATAAAGAGTGTTTCGATTTATCAAAGTTGTGATATGATAGTTTTGAATAAAAAATTATATATATATATATATATATAATAACCATATATATATATATATGGTTATTCAAAAATGGTTCCCTAGGTTTTGATAATGAAATGGTTAAAAGTGGTCTGTTTTGATTTTGCTAAGTGAAATTGTTTGATGGATTGATGAAAGGCCCCTTGATTTTTTTTAAATGAAATGTAGCACTTTTGAAATGGGTAAATCACATAAAAAACCTAGTATCAATGGGGTAAGGATAGTTTATGTATATATTTTGTATTATGCCACAAAACTAACTAAACCAGACTGGATGAAAGTGATGGTGTCATGGATGAGCAACACCACACCACTAGAACATGAAATACACTCCTTAGCATGTGAATTAGATGTGGTGTTATAGATAGATTACACCATACCACTAGTATAATTTATGACCTCTTTAGTGGTACATTGGTATTCCAAGGCATGCACTCAATTGTGGATATATATGTGATGTCCTAGATAGATGTCACCACAACACTATACCATGACATGCTCTCTTTAGTGGTTTCACAAACATTGAATTTGACCAGATTAGATCATGAGATATTATGAATATTTTACCACCCCTGGTTTTAGTTACTTTACCCTTTTGTTATGTATTTTGAAGTTATATAATACTTGGGTAGAGTTTCAGGAGTTTCTAGATGGTTTTATTATGTTTTTTAAGGGTTTTTAATAGTTCATTGTTTGAGAATGGTTAGTGAAAATCGTGAAACTTATCCTAGAAACCATGTAAGGAGATACTGAGTGTCATTGAGCAGACACATGGTTGGTGCACAATTTTTCCAACCATGAAGTTTCCTAGGGGAAACTGTGTGAAATGGGAGTATTTGGACAGTAGCTTGTGCACAGTTTTCCAAACCGTGTAGCACAACCGTGTGCCTCTATGATTGATGTATAGTTACATGCACATAGTTGGCACTCTATTTTCTAAACCATATAGCTATCTGGTTTGGAGATAGTAGAATTCACATGGTTGGCACATGGTTTAACAAACTTGATGGTACCAAGCACAACAAAAGTTCTTTTTGGGGCCGATCCCGTCTCAACAATTGTTGGATTCATTGAATCATTCACATATTGTGAAATGTGTAAATGTCATGAAAAAATAAAATTTTCTAATGAATATTGATAAATAAATGGTCTCTATAACCAAGAAGAGGTATTTTCAAGTTAAATTTATAATTAATTTAATTAAATCAGATGAAAGAACACCTCATTATTAAGATCTTTCTTTGAAATAGATGTTGATCATCTAAAACCATTTTTCATAATCCATTGTTTCACTTGTATGATCTAAGAGTAAAATACCTCTAATGATGATCTACATGTTCTCCTATGATCTTCAAACATCAGCAATGAATCATTGGGTGCTAGAATGGTCAAATGATCATCTTACATTGTTTCTCTTAATTACTTCATTTTTATTTAGTCTTGAATAAATTTATCTTGATATTCTCATTCTTGTGAGGATGTGAGAATGAAGAGAAGGATTCTATAGAAAAATATTTTGTGCGCAAATATTCTTGATTAATCTCTCTTAGAATGATTAGTGGTCTATTTATAGATATAGGGTTAGAGTTTGTAATTTAATTAATTGCAGAGATTTCCTTAATAAAATGTTAAACTCATATCTAACCCCATGCCATGTATTAAAATAATAATATAATTTTTATTTAATGAAATGAACTAACTAGTGTGATAATAAGTATTATTCTATTTTTTTTTTCAAATTAATATTTATCACTAGACACAATATTGGTCCACTAGTCCTCCTCAACATTTATAGATAAATATTATATATTCATGTAATAATTAATTACCTTGCGAATAAATATTTATATAATTTATGTGATCAATAAATCTTAAAGAAAATTATTCCTTGGACTTGAGAATAATATTTATTCAAATAAATAAATTCAAATACAATTTAATTGAGATCAACAGAAACACATAGTGTTTGACCCTCCATGATGTCTTTTTATTAGAAATAAGAAGGCTTGCCTAAAGTCCAATATTACAGTTTAGAAACGAGTGAAGGAACCCAAGATAAAGAAGTTAATAATAAAACTTCTATAACCATACAAAAGCACTCACTATGTAATATAATCCCTTTATCACTATATCTCATCAAGTAGGTTTCAAACCCATGTAATCAAAATATATTTCTGATGCATCATTCTTTGATTATTTGAAAAAAACTCATTGTTACACCATGACCATGTAATTTAATGAGCCTGCTCTATTTAAATCAAAGGGATGTTATATCAAATTCAATTAACATAGAAGTGAAAAATCCTTCCTCAACTTATTAATTAACAAAAAGTCATTCATGATGCACCCAACATACCCAACTTCACCATGAACTATTATCATCATGGTTAATGACAATAAATCTAAGTGCATGAGTCATGAAATGCATAAATAATAATATTAAAGTCAAAGGACCATTACAAATGACATATATAGGAATATCCAATGAAACAAAAACATGTTGAATTCCTACTGGTGGGTCTATTATCATAATCTTTCATCTTTTATATTACAAAGTGTGAACTTCCTGAGAAAAAGTTTCATCTTATTATGAGTATTATCACATGAAAATCAACATTCTATGTTACCTATCATAGAATGTTATCCAATCATAGAACTAGTTTTATGAATATTGTCATGTAATTTCAAGGTTCTCATCATTGAAAGGAACTACTATTCCATTTTAATGTGACAGATACTATGGGACATTATCACATTAAAGTCACATAGAACTATGAATGATATGTAATAAGTCATTTAAATTAATATTCACTTATTTGAATATACATTTAATACAAATTATAATTTTTTGGTTTTATAATACCAAATCTAATAAACTTCCACTTGGACTAGAGACAACTATCTACAACTTTCAATCCGATAGACCTCACATGATGATCAAGTTTTTGGAGAGTTAAAGATTTAGTCAAGGGGCCCGACACATTGTCTTCCATAGATACTATTCTCACTGTGACTTTATCTCTCTGATAAAAATCCATCAAGATATTATATTTCCAAAGTATGTGAGTCATTTTTGATGTGATATTGCCTCCTTTGTAGGGGCCACCACTGCAGTATTATCATAATAAAGTGTAATATGATGTTTACTGATTGGAATCACATCAAGATATTTGATGAAGTTTCATATCCAAACTTCTCATTTATCTTCCTCAGATACAACAATATACTAAAAATATACTATATAATTTGTATCCATGACTCTGTTTGAGCTCTTCCAGCCCACATCACCTCCATTGAGAGTGAAGATGTACCACATATATGATTTTAGATCATCTTTATTTGTTTGGAAACTAGTATCTACATATAATTTTTTGAATATCTCCTTATCTCCTCCATAGGCCAAGAAAATATCTTTATTCCATCTCAGATACTTAAGGATAGTCTTTAATTCCATCCAATGGTGATCACTTGGGTTAGCTTGATATCTTCCAACCACACTTAAAGCTTAAGTGACATCTAGCCTAGTACATATCATAATATACATGACTGAACCAATCACCGATATGTATGGAATACTTACCATCCTTTGTCTTTCCTTATGTGTCTAAGGACACATTTTATTGGAAATATGAATTCCACGTGACACTGAAAATACCCCCCTCTTAGATTTTTATATACTAAAACTTTTAAGTATCTTTTCAATATATATAATTTAACTTATACCAAGCACCTTATTGGATCTATCATTATGGATCTTGATCCCAAGAATATATACATCTACACTTAATTTCTTCATGGAGAAGTATGTGTTAAACCAAGCTTTAACATACCGTAAGATTGGTATCTTATTCCCAATAAGTAATATGTCATTGATATAAACTATTAAGAAAATGATCTCACTCCCACTAAACCAACTATATTCAAAAGGATCACATCCTTTAATTATGAAACCAAATTCCATTATGAATTCATAAAATCAAATTTTCTATGACATGGATGCTTGCATTACTCTATAAATGGATCTTTTCAATTTTTATACCTTATCAACATCCTTTAGAGTAAAAAAAACTTCAGGTTGTTTCACATAAACATATTTTAGAAGGTTCCCATTAAGTAATACCATTTTGATATCCATTTTACAAATATAATAGTCATGTTAATCCATAATGGAAAGTATAATTTTGATGGATTTCAACATAGAAACTAGTGAAAAGTTTTTTTCAAAGTCTACTCCTTAATGATATTTAAACCCTTTTATAACCATCCATGCCTTATAAGTACTGACTTGTCCATCCATATCTAGTTTCTTCTTAAATACCCATTTATAACCAATTATATTTATATCAATTAGAGGATCTACCAAAATCCTCACTTGGTTTTGGTATATGGAATCCATTTTATAATTCATAGCTTTTTTCCACTTGGAATCATCTATTCCACTTACTAATTCCTTGTAGGTTACAAGATAACTATTATCAACCAATAATGAGTCACCATCCTCAGTGAATAGAAATACATATCATCCTGGTTATACAACCTCTCTCATACTTCTATGTAGTACTCGTGTCTTTGGAATTTATTCTTCCATGGGGCCTTGTGGAATCAGTTCTTATGCCAACTCTTGTATATGTTGAGGTTGGACTTCATTGAAGTATATATCTCTCCCACTATCTTCTTTAGAATTGTGATCCCCTTCAAGAAAGGTAAGGCATATGTAAACCAAAACTTTCTTTTCTGTAGGATCTTATAGATAATACCCTCTAGTTTCTTTAGGATACCCTATAAAGATACACTGAGTGCCTCAAGGTGAAATCTTGTTTTCAAAAATAGCCTTAACATGAACTTCGCAAACCCACACCCGAGAATGATACAACATGGGTTTATTTATATATGAAATCTAATATAAAAAACTAGATGTTACTTTATTTGGAACTAGGTTTAGTATATATATTTCTATATGTAATGTGTATCCCCAAAAGTATAATGAAATACTTGCGTGACTCATCATTGATATCAGAATTTCTAACAAGGTGTTTTTCCTCCTTTCACCTAAACCATTCCATTGTGGTTTATAAGGAGGAGTGATTTGGGATAGATTCCCAAACTCTTGTAAATAGTCAATGAATACCTGATTAAGATATTCTACACCACGTTCTAAGATAAGTTTCATAATCCTCGTACCAAGATAGTTCTCAACTTCATTCTTATATTACTTTAATATCTCAAAGGAATCTAACTTATACATCATTAGGTAGACATATCTATATCAACTAAAATAACTAGTAAAAGTTATGAATTATGAGTACCCACCCATTCCTTCAACTAGAAATGGTCCACACAAATTAGTATGAACCAACTCAATAATCTCAGTGGCCCTTTAACCTTTTCCACTAAATGGAGATTTGGTTATTTTTTTTGTAAACATGCATGAAATACACAAAGTGGTTTTAGTTCAAAGGAATCTAAATATCTATATTTGTGTAATAAGGACAAATGTTTTTTTGTTTACATTACCTAGCTAGTGGTTCCATATTTGGTAGTGGTATGGATCATGTGAACTATTCTCATTATCAATTTCTAATACTTGGTTTGTGTAATCCAACACTTAAAGGAAATTATTTACATATGACTTACCATAAAAAATGAATTCGTTATAAAATAAGAAACAATTATTTCAAATCTTGAAAATAAATCCATCTGTATAAAGTATAAACATAGATATAATGTTTTTGGTAATTGAAAACACATAATGAAAATCTTTTAAAACCAAGATCATTCTCATCAGAAACATGAGGTAGTAGTTATCGATAGACATAATAGAAATTATGAATCTATAGGCTTCTCCTAGATCCACCTCACCCCAAGAAATATTTTAGAACCTACTTGATTTCTATATTTTAATACATATGTGAGAACCACATACTATATCTAATACCAAATTTGTAGAAATAGTTAAATTACACTCAATAAAAAACACACCTAAAGCTCCCCCTTGCTTATTTTCCTAGGTGTTGTTTTCTTCTAGTGGATCTTCTTTCCACATGATAAATATATAACATATTATTCCCTTTCTTTCCCTTTGATATTTCTCTTCTTAGAAGGTTTTTGCGTAGAAGATTTGGACTTAGAACTACTTTCCTGAACTTTCCTTTTATTCACTATAAGGATGGAAGGATATTCATGATTTATATACTTTTCAACGTGGTGAAGTAGAGTGAAAATATCCAGTAGATAATTCTGTAGGCTGTTCATATTTTAATTAAGAATAAAGCCAAATAATCTTTGAGGGAGTGATAAAATAATGATATCGGTGTGCAGATGATCAGGTAATTTAAACCCTAGAACTTATAAGTGGTCAAAGTATCTAATGAGTTTGACTAAGTGAGGCCTAGATAGAGAACCTTATCCAATTTTGATTCAAAATATCACCTTGGATATCTCAAACTATTCTTATCTCTCTTTCTCCTAATGTTAACCATAGAGATTCTAGATCATGCTATAATCATCCATGTATTCATGTGATTTCATGATTTTATTAGAAATGGATGAAATCATCAAAAATTGAATGCCAGTCATGTATCTTATGTATTTATCATAGGAAATTAACTCCTCATCACTCGCCTCTTTAATAGGAAGATCTGGTAGTGAGTATTCTAACATGTAATATTTCCATTCATGGTTAAATACTACCCGTAGGTGTCTGAACAATTATCGGAAATTACTTACAGTAAGAAGATGATTTTTCTCCAAAATTGATCATAGGGATAATGGGGTTAATGAACTTTACATTATTATACAATTATAAAAGAGCATATTATTAGAAATTTTCTTGATTATAATTTACATGAGACTATAATAATTTTAATTTAATTAAGACTCCCAATATTTTAACAAGTATCAACGTCCATCACCATTGAACTCATAATATCTCATCACTTCAGAAATTTTAGTGGAAATGATCTTTATTTACCTTCTTATGATCTAGACCATAGCTATGAAAACTATAAGAAGGTGTTTAGGTAGGTGGTCTTGCCAACTATGGGCTTGTAGCTTCTTGTTCTATTGAGTGGACTCTCTAATCCTAAAATCCTGACTCAGATTTCCTCAACACTGGTATCCAAATTTTTATTGAACATACCATGGTAATTAAATTCAATAAAATTTTAATTAGGCCGAACCATCATCTTAGTTAAGATTTCCCTAATAATTAAAAGTTCTCTAACTATGGACTAAACTAGAAATTTAACTATGGGTTGTCTTAATTTAGATAATGGAAGGCATGATGAATTAATATTAACTTGTGGGATTTTTTTATCATGTGTAAATATTTATTTTTTTATCCTTTATAGGTATTGTTAATATAAAGTGGATTTTAATTTATGGATTAACCATGTTTCAATAAAACATTTATACATAAAAAAATTTATTTTAATTTAATCTTTGTATATTAGTTCATTTATTTATGCGATCATAGTATTGCATCTATAAAGTAAATCATGCATAATATAGAAATAAAATAAATAAATAAATGAAACATTCATGATCTTATCTAATGGTTGATTTATTAAGCAGATAATAAATCAACCTATGCACCCAGAGAATAACTTCTTATGCCAGTCTTAACATGAGTTGCAACATTCCTCCCATTCACCTATGTATCTATCATGTTTGTTTCATATCGATTCCATCTTAAACCACTTCTGCCTCATCTCCACCATGAATTGAATCTATATGACTTCATATAATCCTTTTATTACATATGTTTTATAACTCAAATGATGGTGAGGGTAACCAAATGATTGATTAAGTATAATTATATAAAATAATCTTGGACATGCAAGTATTACATAATAAAAGAGAGAGGTATGACTCACATTCCATAATATTTAATTTAATGTTAAATAATTTCAAAACCATGCAATAAAATTAAATTAAATAAAACCAACACATGCATAGTTCTGGACAAAGATGATGATCAGTCATACACATTCAATGATTTCTCTTTTAAAATAACTAGCTAGAATTCATTCATATTCATTCCTTAATAAGATAAAACACACACGAATTAATGTAATTGATTATCTTATTAATCAATTAATTAGTTTTATATTATTTCATCCAATCATCCTAAAATTCCCATATGATTTGATTTTAAATAAAATAAAATATTTTAATTTATTTTAAACTCAATAAAATAGTACACAACTTTATACTTGGAAGAAACTTGGCAATTACCTATCCAAACTAATCAATATGGTTTTAATTATAAACAATACACTCATACAAAATATTGTGTATATGGAATGTTTCATTATTTCATGACGTGTACTACCAATTTAATGCCACATGGAACACATGAAAATTATTTATCCTATAAAATTTAATTCATTGAGACTTTAGTATATAATAACTATACATGATTCATAGTTTATAATATTATATAGAATTAATAAAGCATTTAATATAATATAAAACCAAATTATTGGTGTGTATTGCCAACTTAATGACCCATGGAACTCAAGTTAATGAGATTTAATGGATTAATTAATTAAATTTAATATTTCTATTTAAATAGATAAAGTATATGGCATGTGTAAGCTAGTGACATGATGTATACTTCTCTTCAATAGATATCTATAGTATATGCCTAGGGAATAAATGTATACTTATTAAATAAATTTATGAAGTACATGACATGTATAAATAATACCTGAAATATAATTAAAGTTACATGGATACCAATATGTACACATCATGTATTAAATACACTTGGCATATTAATTACATGATGCAGTTTGACCTTGTGTTTTCCACCCTAAAAATATGTGGACTACACAACATGTAGTCAATCTATATGGAGTGTACTGTGACAAAGATATGTTCCATCCTAGTTGGTCAAAACATAGTGAATTTATTACACCAAGAATTTACTAATTAAACGATGACTCAAGATCAATGGGTCATCCTTGTGCAATGAAAAAGGATAAACAATGTGTAACAAAGGAGTACAAATCCTTTAAACTTGTATTATCTAGCCATAATTACTGGAACCACTAGATGAGTTCTTCATATGTGATCTACATTAAATATTAATAAATCTTGGTAATATGAGAGAGAAATGAAGAAGAGGAAGAAGTTATTTCAATGATGGATCAAGTGAGAATTAAAACTTGAAATGAATTTTTAAATTTAATTATGAAATGATCCACAAATAATTATAAATTTGAACATTACAAATTTGATACCACTAAATGGTTCTAGGCATAAAATAAGTGCTTATCAAGGATGATCTTGACTCAACAATTGTCAGATTCATTGGATCATTTTTATATTGTGAAAGATATAAACGTCACAACCAATATTTTTTTTACAAATATTATTGAAAAAGAAAAGGTCCCTAAAAATAAGAGAAGATATTTTCATGTTAAATTTATAATTAACTTAATTAAATAAATAATACCTCATTATTGATATCTTTATTTGAAGTAGATGCTCATCATCCAAGACAATTTTTGGTAATCCATAATTATACTTACTAGATCCAAGTATAGAATCCCTCTATAGGTGATACACATGTGTTCCAATGATTTCTGAATGAAACTAGTGAATCATTGGGAAATAACTTAGTCAATTGATCATATTGTATTGTTTTTCCCAATCACTTCACATTTACTCATTATTGAATATTTTTTCTTGATATTCTCATTTTTGAGAGGATGTAAGAATGAAGAGGGTGATTCTAAAGAGAAATACATTGCACACAAAAATTCTCAATTAACCTCTCCTAGAATTTATTAGCAACTTATTTATAAAACTAGGTTTAGGGTTTTTAATTTAATTAATTTCAAAAGTCCTCTTAATAAAATGTTAAACCCATGTTTTACCCCATGTCATGTATTAAAATAATAATATCATTTTTATTCCATGACATGCACTAACTAGCACAACAATAAATATTATTTTACCAGCTTGAAAATTAATATTTATCATCAGAATAAGTATTTTTATGCTAGTAATTATCAATATTTATAAATAAATATTATATATCCAAATAATAATTAATTACCTTATGAATAAATATTTATTTAATTTATGAAATCAATAAATCCTGAAAAAAAATATTCTTTAGACTTGAGAATAATATTAATTACAATAATTAAATTCAAATATAATTTAATTGAGATCAACAAAAACACTTAATGTGTGATGCTCTAGGATTATTTATCATTGGAATTTGGAAATATTTCCTAAATTCCAAGATTACTATCTAGAAATGGGTCAATGAAACCAAGAGAAAGAAGTTAATAATGAAACATCAATAACCACATACTAGAGATCACCATGTAATATAAACTCTTTGTAATAATATCTTATCAAGCAGGTTGCATAGCCATGTCATCAACCTATATTCTTGATACATCATTCTTTAATTATCTGAAATAAACTCATCATTAAACATGGGAATAAAATTTAATGTGATGGTTCTATTTCAATAAAAGGGTTTACATTTCAACTTTTATTAATATAGAAGGGATAAATCCTTCCTAAAATTATTCATTAACAGCATGTTATTCATGACACACCCAACGTACCCAACTTCTCAATGAAATATTATCATCATATTTTATTAAAATTCATCAAAGTGCATGATCCATTACATGAATTAATAATAATATTAAAGTATAAGGACCATTAAACTTGATCTTAGATAGGAACATCCAATGTCACAAAAATATGTGGTATTCCTACTGGTGGGTCTGTTCTCATAGTCTCCCATCTTGGAGATTACTAAGTGTGAACTTCATGAGAAGAAGTATCATATGCTTACGAGTGCTAAAACCTAATAGTCAATATGCTATGTTCCCTATCATAGAATGCTATATGATCGTAGAACTAGTTTTAATAATATTTTCATGCAATTTTAAGTTTCTTCTCATAGTGGGGAACTACTGTGCCCTTTTATTGTGATAGATACTTTAGGACATTATTACATTAAATTCAGACAGATCTATGAATGATATATAATAAGATACTTAAATTAATATTCACTTCTTTGAATATACATGTAATCCAAAGTACAAACTGCTGGTTCTAGAACATTAACTCTAATAAAACTATGTAGTTTAATCTTGTGACATGCATTAAATGCTATGATAATTATCTTTTAACCTCGTTTTCCACCCCAAAACCTCATTTTTCTCCTATTCTCCCAGGTTCTCAAACTCCTCTTCTCCCTTAGGAATACTTGGTAATTCCATTTGATACAAAAGGTGATTTTAATAAATCAAAGTGCATTGGATATCCAGAATCGTCAATAAGTCTTTATTTTATCTCTTTATATTTAGATCTTATCATATTCTCTCACCTATAACATTAGATATAATCCTTTGTGGATAAATATATGATCCATAATGTGTTTTGATGAGATATTTATTGGATCTATTGAAGTAAAGGTGTTGTGAGACCAGATCTAGAGGTTTCTTGGTGTTATTCTTTAGTTTCTTCACCCGTTGAGTGCTAGGTGACTTATCTATCATCTCTAATAATTCTATAACTTGAAGTATTAGTATTATTAAATGTTTTTCTTATATTTGAAAAGTAAACAATGAATGATTTCTAGAAGGAAAACCTTTTTAGTGTATGATTTGTGAACATGGATTTGAAATGTCTTTGGAAACCCCTTTGATTTATAATTCTAAATTATAGTTTTAAAATTATAGTTTTGGGAATATGGAAATTGAAATGTATTTTAGAAAACCCATTGATTTATAATTTTATATTATGATTTTAAAATTATGGTTTTGGTAGATTTCAAGAAATTTGTTTGATGACTTTTTTAAAGGGGAGAAATATTTTATGTGGAATGGTTTGATATGAGAACTTTTTATACATGGTTAGAGCATATTAATATTTCATATGAGGACTTATTGATACAAACTTAGTGCTCATGACCTAAGGCACATGGGATTATCACCTTATGATGACTTGGAGAAGAAAATATCATTGCTCATGAGTATTGGTATTTTCATTAAACTTTCATGTGTGTATGTGTGAAACATGGATGGGTATGACAAGTGAAAATAAGGAATGTAAAAATTGATTTAGTTCAGTTATTTTTTTAAACTATTTATTTTGGTAAACTATTTTATGTTCCTCTCTTTATTATAAATTGTATTTATAAATCATGAGCTAACACGTTCTTATCCTAGTGGCATGAGTTGAGAAGTCTATTACGAAAAGACTACTATGTATGATCACTCACCCTCTACATATACACTTTGCAGTATATGATGATTTTATTCTTAATGAAATAAGTAAATTAAAGTTATTGTTTTTCTCTAGTAGAACATCATGATGTATGTGACATCCCCAACCCGGAAGCCACTAAACCGGTGTTCTGAGCCGGGTGGTTACATGACCTTAAGCGCACCTCCCCGTACGCAAAAGGCTGCAGACTAGTAGCGGGGGTATATGGATTCAAGTGGGGAGACTATACCCCATTTTTATCAAAGTAATCCACAACATAAATAAACCAAATAGCGTAAAAAATAACCAATAAACAAGGAACATGTATAACAATAATTTCCAACAATAAATATACCATGTCATACTGCAAGTGCAAGAGTGAACAAAAAACCCAAAATAAAGACAATGGACAAAATCCCCAAAATGGACCTGACTCCAAGTCTGGATCTTCCACCAAGTGCTAACCTTGTCCACTTAACTATCTAGAAAGGACCCTTGCCCTTCTCCGGACCTTCAAACATGAATTCTGCTCGGGTACCCAATGGCAGCCCGAGCAGGGTGTGAGTACAACTCAGTAGGCCACCACCAACGGTGTCTACAAAATATCCATTGTAAACAGGTAGTGCATGCAAAGGAATATGAATGATAATTTCCAAGTAATTAATTAAAGTTCCATTAACAAGTTCAGAGCCAAATCCATTGCCCTTCCACTACCATTCATTTATTACCAATTATCATCACTTACCATTTCATCACATTTCCATGGGTTAATCACATACATTATGTTACATGGGTCTAAGGACAAAAATCACACACAAGAGGGTAAACACATCATTATCCTATCTCACTAGGACTAACCCCCTCATAGAAACCATATCCTCACTTCGAAGCCTCAGTTCGGGTGGATGAAACCATTAGGTGAATAGACCCTCAGTCCCCTTTCCCAACCCGTGCATTTAGGGTGGAGTTTATAACCTCAGTATTAGCTCAACCCATGGGCGTAGATCCTCATGTCATACCCCACTCTACGAAGCCACATGCACATGCTTATATATAAGTTACCATCAACCATCCAAACCATTGCCCTTCAGCAACACTATTCACAACAACCCACTTGGGAATTCACATTATGCCTTAACCCATTAACACATTACTATTTCACATCATTTAACCATTCACCCAATTCCCATGTGTTATGCCTAACTCACCAAGCATTTAGTACTAGACCCATAACCTATCCATTATGGTCTTCAATCAGTTTACACATTAACCCATTTAACCTGTTCATCATTTCCATGATTCAACCATTCATCCCATTCCAAATAACCCTTTGGTTATTTCCAAGTCTAGGTACATCACCTAAATTCTATTCCAAGTTCAACCAATCATGCCAATATGTTTATCAAGGGCTCTAAAATTTACTACAATAAGGTCACTCGTTTAATAACAATCCCTAAACCCGAGAAAAGCTGGCACATCCCATGGATGGCCTCAATTAGGTCAAGACAATCCCAACACATCCCACGGGGATTGTGAGAGTTCCCATTTTCCATTTTAAACAACATTATTACCAAACATGCCATGGTTATTCAAAACATAACCATGTGGAAACAAGAACACAACTAAACATGCACAAATCCCCAAATAACTATGGGATATCACTTGTAGACCACCTAAATCGAAACCGCAGTTGAACACACTCTCAATCGAGTCCTTAGACCTTGATCCGACCAATATTTGGATATTCAACCTAAAACTCACCCAAAAGATAGGGTTTTAGAGCTTCGGGACAAGAGAGAGAGAAGATACAAACCCTAAACCAAAAAGAGAAGCAAGGATGAGATTAGCCTTACCCAGAGCTTCGATCCACAACCAACAGCACCAAAAACGCCTTAGAATCTAAGTATAACCACCCTTGGGAAGCTTGGGTCAGCCAAGTTCGTCACTAGGGTTGAGAGGGGATGAATGGAGGAAAATACCGAGTTGGGGTTTAAACGCCTGGAGTGTAAAACTTGTAATTTTTCCAAACTTTAAGAGGCTGCACGGTTTAGCTGCACGGTTTGGAAAACCGTGCGCAAACCATGTGTATGCTACTGTCCATAGGAGGAGGGGTCGCACGGTTTTTCTTGGGCATGCCGCACAGTTTTCCCTGGCCATGTGTAGGCCGTGCGTCCTGGATTCTCTTGCCCAGATTTCCTTTCTTTCATGCCCCGAGCCCCCGGAACACCCCCAAGTCCTCCCATACTTTCAGAAGACATCCCTTGAAGCCCGAAACAAGGGATTCAACCAAAACATAACGAAAACACACCCTTCCAAAAATCAAGATCTTACAATGTAACTTCCTAAGATTTGTGTTTTGTATCTTGGTAGTCCTCTTGGTGTTGGGGGAGTGATGCCATATCGGTGTTTCTATGTCATGTTTTCTTTTGGTTTTAGTTGGTTTTCATGAATTACTTTATTACCGAAACTTTGATATTCATATTTTACAGGTTTTCTTTTGATTTTTATTATTATTACTCATGAATCATATATCGAGTTTGGTTATTTATATTTTTTCTTGATAGGTTGTTTTATTGTAAAGGATAAATCACCTCATAGTGTTTTACTAATCCCTTGGAATTTATTTCCGGACTTTAGTATATTGGGGATTTCACCTAAGGTTAGTGACACCTCTAAACTACCCTAAGATAATGGGTTGGGTAGGGATGTTACAAATGATATCTATCTTTTTCAGTCTATCATCTTGGGATGGTGGTAAGGAGGGAGGAATTTTAGTACTTTAAATGTATAGTATAAAGAGATATAGCTAACCTCTTTATACTAGACTTAAAATTATCATGTTGGATTGGGAAAAAATCATTCTAATACACTTATAGGTGCGTTTTCATCTCATCATCACATGTTTTGCTGATGAATGTATCATGTCATGCATTGGTAGTGAAACTTCCTACTAGGACTACATTGTTCATAACATGTTTAATCATTTTTGGAAAAAGTTATAATGGTTAATAATTTTAACGATTCTTTGAAATTAGTTATAATGATTGTTTCTTTTTATGAATTGAAATATTATAAGACTTTAGTTTCTAGTGAGTGTTAACTAAGTGGTGTTTTGTTTTGGTTATAGAAAATGGAACAGGGTTGATGTCGTAGGAACCCGTAAGAAGTTACTGTGGAAAAATTTATTTCACCTAATCCACAAGTGAAACAAAAACTTATTCAAATAATTATTCAATATTTTCAAGACATTTAGAAAGGAAATCAAAATAATGAACTTCAAAAAGTGGATCATTATTTGCAATTTCAGAAACATAATCCAAAAATAATTCAGGAGGATTTAGAACCTGAGAAATAAAAAGTGAAACTCAAGAAAATGAACCAAATTTTTTATTTCCTTGGAACACTAGTTAACCTTATAGTGAATTTATAAGTCTATATTCTAGAGTATATTGCATGCCAATGGTGGGATTTTTCATTCCAGGATAAAGTTAACCAAGGCCTTATGTGGGAGGAATTTGAAGGATTATTCAACAAAAATTTCTATCCTCACACCTTCAAGATAATTAGATTGATATATTTATTTATCCTAAAGTAAGAGAATCTATTAGTGATGTAATATGATACTAATTTTATGAACTTAGTTCATTTTTATTTTGATGTAACTTCTAGTGTATCCCTAAATTCTTGTATATTTGAATCAGAACTACATTTAGAAATTCATTCTAAGATAGTTTTTTTCAATATTAATGATTATATATAAATAGTGAATAGAGTGATAGTGAAATAAAGGGATATCATTGGAAATAAAACTTGAGGAAGTACACTTATCTCTATGGTAATATGTGATAAATCTAATGCTGGGATTAAGAGGAAGAGGGGAACCTACTTCTGAGGTGGTAGAGTATCTCAGAATAAAACAACATGATTATTTAACTTTTCTCTAAAAATGAATACCAATATAGAATGTTTCTAATGTTTTTTTGTTTGATCATATGAATCTAGATTGTATAAAACCACCTAGAGCATTTAAAAACATTAATAAGATGGGAAATCTCCAGCGTTATTGTCATATAAATCCAAAGTCATTGACTAGAAATACCTCACATGTGTCTTAGAATTCTTATGCTTTGAAGAGGCGATCTCATCAAAAAATTCCCATCCTCAGAACCAAGTGATCCAAGTCTATTCTAGGAACACCATGAATCCTCAACCAATTCAAGGAAATAAAGAACAAGGGGGAGTGAGTAAGAATTTATATGGTACTGAGAAGATAATAAAAAAGAGTAATATAGTCCTTTAATTGTGTAGGGTATTATTCTCTTGAAATCTACTCCCATGCAAGATTTTTTTGATACTATTGTTTCCCACTATTTTATTATTTCTTATGTTATAGATAATATGGGATTACATGTTGAAATAATGTATTTTGTATTAAAACAAAAAACACCTCTTCATCAATGATAATTTCTAGACTTTTAGTGTGATACATGTTATATAACTATAGATGAAGCTGTATTTGTTTGTGATTTCTATATTATTGTGATGGAAATATTTTTCCTAATTTTTGGGAATTTATTGGTTGGAATTTTTCAAATCCCACATCGAATGTTATTTTTGGAAGTTTATTTTCACATCTTTAGATGGTGTTGACCATCTATTTAAAGGATATTGGGATGTGAATTCAAGAAGTGTGAGGCCTTTGGAACCAGTGGTTAGGAATATCCCTTAATAGTTGATATAAGTTACTTTTGAAAATTGTTGATGCATACAAAGATAGATATTTTACAACAATTGGGGACCAATTTCCCAATTCATTTCTTGATAACTTATCTGGGTTGACACCTGAAATAAAAGTGTAATTTACCATTAATATCCTACTAGGGACCAGTCCTAGTTCAATTCTATACTATAGGATAGAACCAAAAAAATTAAGGGAATGGAAGGTTCAAGAAAAATAGTTATAAAGTAAAGGATTTATTCAACCTAGTATATATCCATAGAAAACACCAGTTTTTTTGTAAATAATGTGGATGAAACTCTTTGACTTTGTATGGATTATTGGAATCTAAAATAGGTTATGATAATGAATTAATATCATTATCCATTAATTTATGACCTATTTTATTAATTGAGGGGATCTACACAGTTCTGTATGATTGATTTACAATCAAGTATCACCAACTTTGAGTTTGAAAGGAGGATATTTTGAAGACAACTTCCTGAAGTCATTTTGGTCATTATGAATATGTGGTTATTCCCTTTGGTCTTATGAATTCACTAACCATGTTTATGAAATTGACAAATCTTATATTTTAGAGGTATTTTGTCTTTTTTATAGTGGTCTTTATTGATGATATTCTAGTGTATTCTTGGACTAAGGAAGGTCATGAAAAATACTTGGGTATAGTGTTGGGTATCATGTGAGAATATTGCCTTTATGCTAAGATTTAAAAGTTTGATTTCTAGATACAAGAGGTATGTTTCCCCAGCTATGTAATTTCTGAAAGAGGAGTCTTGGTAGATCCTGAAAAGGTGGAATTTGTTATATCTTGGAAACCAAATAATAACATCTTTGAAATACATTGTTTCATCTACTTAACAGGGTATTAATGAAACTTTATTTATGACTTATCATGACTTGCCTCTCTGATGACAACTTTGAAAATGAAATGTGTTTCTTTCTAATAGAGTGACGAGTACCAGAAATATTTTTAAGGGATTAAGGTTCAGATAACATCAGCACCAATTATTGTATTTTTAGGGTCAAGATGATACTATGTGTTCTATTATGACATGTTTGGATATAGTTTGGGATGTTTTCTAATGTAGGGATATGATGTTGTAGCTTATAGGTCATGAAAGTTATAGGTAAATAATAAGAATTACTCGACACATGATTAGGAGTAAGTTGTTGTAGTCTATGCCTTGAAAACATGGCATAATTATCACTTTGGTTATAATTTCATAGTGTTCCCAAATTATAAAATCTAAAAATAAATCTTATCATTGAGAGATTTGAATATAAGGAAATGAAGATGGATAAAATACCTTCAGATGTTTGACTTTAAATTTATATATACAATAGGTAAATGGAACTCTGTGGATAATGCATTGATTAGGAAGTCATATGGTTAGTTCATTAAAGAGAATTTATATCACTAGTAGCTGATTATGGTCATATATAATTCTAATTTGAATTGTATTAATCAAGGTGAAGTTGTTGTTTTCTTTCTTATTTCTCTTATTTTCTATTTGATTGAGTAAGTTAAATATGCTGATACATCTAATCCCGAATGTATAACAATGAGGTTAAATCTCAATGGTGTGTATAACATTGAGGGATGTTTGTTATATGAGAGATGTGTGCTTTGTTTTATTGATTAGATTTTGGTTCCTCTAATTTCTCAAGAAAAAATCCTTTCTTCTTACCATAATTTGAGATGTCCTATTCATCCTGGAATTCATAAGATATATACGGTGATGAGAGTATATTTTTTATGGGATTACATGAAGAGGAAAGTGGCAGAGTATGTCTCGATATGACTCACATGTCAATAAGTCAAGGAAAACCATAGACAAATAGTTGGTATGTTTCAATATTTACCTATATCTGTGTGGAAATAAGAATATATGGATATGAATTTTGTCATAATTCTACCAAGAATAGTTCAGAAACATGATGATATATGTTTGATTGTGGATATTCCCATAAATTCAGCTCGATTCATCACTATTCGTGAATCTAATACAGTGGAAGGATTTTCCAAACTCTGAATTCATGAAGTTTTAATGTTTCATGATGTACTAGTTTAAATTATGTCTCAAAAGAACCCTAAGTTTACATCTTGAATTTGTAAATCCTTTTAGTAAGCCCTTAGAACCCAGTTAACCATGATCAAAACTTATCATCCTCAAATGGATGTAAAATCCAAATGGATGATCCAAACATTGGAAGATATTCTTAGATCTTCTATTATGGATTTTTAAGGGTCACTATTTTATCATATACCATTTTTGGATTTTTCATGCAATAAAAATTATCAGGCCTTGATACATATAGCCCCTTTTGAAGCTTTGTATGGTCTTATTTTTCATTATCCACTTTTTTGGGTGGAAACATGTGAGAATTCACTTATCGGACCTAGACTTGTGTATAAGATGGTGAAGAATATTTAGATGATTAGAAAGAGGATAAAGATGAATCAGAGCTATCACAAATCATATTCTAATCATTGTCATTGGACACTATCATTTATTGCGGATGATCGTGTTTTATTAAGAGTCTATTTGAGGATAGGTCATCATTGTTTGGGTAATAAAGGTAAACTATCACCTCATCACATTGTCCTTTTTGAGACACTAGAATGAATTGGTGATATAAATTATCTCTTTTCACCAATATTCATCTCAATATACAATGTATTTCATGTATATCAATTTAAGAAGTACCGACATGATCCTGACCATGTTATTTTATACGACCATGTTGATCTTGAGTGTGATGATACAATGATTGATGTGCAGATACAAATTATGGATAGATATGAGAAGCACTTTCATAAAAAAGGTATGAATTTAGTATGAGTCTTATGGAAGCACAGTCAGAATTAAGAATATATGTGGGAATGAGAAGACTTTATATTGGAGAAATGGATTGAACTTTTCCAAACCACTGAGAATATCTAACTTTCTATGGATGTAAATACCAACTATGGGGATAATTTAACATACTTAGTTTTAGTCACTTTACACTTTTATTATGTATTTTTGTTATATAATACTTGGGTTGAGTTTCATGAGTTTCCATAGGGTCTTGGTGTGTTTTAGAAATTTTTTTAAGAGTTTATGGTTTGTACACAGTAAGTGGAAACCATTAACCTTCTCTAGGAAACAATGTAAAGAGATTTTGGGATTCATTGGATAGAAGCACATTTAGTGCATGATTTTTCCAAACTATGGAGGATCCCAAGGGAAACCATAAAAATGGGAGTATTTAGATAGTGGTTTGTACATAGTTGGCACACAGTTTTTCAATCCATAAAACAAAACCACATGACTCTCTCATTGATTTATAGTATCATGCGCATGATTGGTTCATGGTTTACCAAAATATAAAGAACAATCACTTGACTCTATGGTTTTGAGATAGTATCATGTTCGCTATTTGATAAACCACGTGACATGAATTAGATGATGTGAAAATTAGAGTTTAACTCAGTTTTCCACCCCAAAACTCTCATTTTTCTCATGTTATACTAAACTCTTGAACTCCCCTTCTCCTCTATGAATCCTTGGAGATTCCATTTGATTCTAAAGGAAATTTTGACAAATACAAGTGTGTTAGATCTAAAAAATCATTGGTAAGTCTCTATTTTCTCTCTTCTGCTTTAGATATTCTCATATCCTCTCACCTAAAATGTAATATATATTCTATTATGGATAGATCTATAATCCATGATAGGTTTTTTTAAAGTCCCATGTTTTTTAACTGGGTTAAAATATGAAGGTTTTCGATTTTTTTTCTTCAGTTTGTCGATAGGTTGATTGTTAAACTATGCTCTGGAACATTATTACGAGTGTTGAAACACCTAAAGGTGTCATTTTTGGACTTGCGTAATTACCCGATAATTTTAGCGGGTGTCCCAATGAGTCTTAGGAGCGCTGAATTCAGAAAAGTTCACTTTAATGGATTTACATGGGCTGTGCTTGATTGCGGTCCAACCCGTGTAGCTTACCTAGTTTAATATTTTATTTATTTTAATTAAATAATATTAAATGAGTTTTTTTCATGTTTAAATAGAGTAATGTGCTAATAATAATAATGTTATTATTATTATTATTATTATGGTGTCATAAATTATTTTGAGGCTTTGAGGTTTTAATTGCATGTTAAAGGAGTGTAACATTTATGAGAATTTAATGTGGCTTTTGAGCTTCTCAAGGAAATCTTTAATTAAATGAGGGGTTTCTAATTTAATGAAGAATTATTATTCAATAGAGGTGTTGGGTTTATCAAAGGTTTGAAAAATAATAATAACGAGATTATTATTATTTTATATTTTTGAAGGTAATAATTATTATTATTATGGAAATTAAATTAGGGGTTATGGGTTAGATTTTTTATTATATTTATGATAATTTAATAAATTGGGGGTTTGGGTTTTAAATAAATGAAACTTTGAATAATAATAATAATGATGTTAATATTATTATTGTGGTTATTTAGTTAAATAAATGTTAAAATATTTTAATTAAATGATCAATAGGGAGTTTCATAATTAATTATGAAACGTTTATTAAGAGAATAGTAACTAAAGAAGTGTTTTTAATTTAATGGGGAGTTTTGAACTTATTAGATAAGTGTTTAATGTGTATGATAATAATAATAAAATTATTATTATTATTTTAATTATTATATCCAATTAATTAGATTAATTTTAGAAAAAAAGAAAATAAAAAGGGGAGGCACGACCTATAGGTGAGGCTAACAACCCCCCTGTTTCTCCTCCTCCTTGTGCGACACATGAGATTAAACAAGAAACCTTCTTCTCCCTCTCTCATGGATGGCTTTCCCAAGGTGTATTTCCTCTATAGCGTTCCCCATAAAATAGCCGCACAAACTCACCTGGTGAAAACCCTCAGGAGCATCACTGTAGCGCACGACTACCTTCTTCCATAGCTCCTCTGGACCTCCTCCACCTTGTGGCGCGACCAGAACCAGGCAAGCATGACCCCCAGACGACTTGCATCAGCAGTGCAACACTTCGGGTGGAGCTCCTGCAGTGCACAACCCCCGTGGTGTGACACCCCTCTTTCCGGGTTCTCCATCTGCAGATTATTCCTCCTATTTTCTTCATCTTTAGGGTCTGATTACTCGAGGTGAGGTCTTCTCTCATGTTCTCCACCACCACTTTTGCGATTTGACGCTGTTTTGGCACCCATTTTGGTTTTGGATGATTTTAGGGTTTTGGGATAATACCTGTTTATTGTGTTCTTCCTCCAATAGGATATAAAACTGATGTTTAGGGACCCGCTGGTCCATGTTCTAGCATCCGCTGCCAAGGGAGATGTGGATGAGCTCAATTCACTTTGAATATGTTAGTTCGGGTAAGCTTCTAAAACCCGCTATTTGGTTTTTCACCGGTTAAACTAAGGTATGTTAAATTTTTATGAGTCCCTACTACCAAGTTATAGGTACATTGATCATTACTTCTTTGATTCTAGGTATCAGTTTAATATATTGAATTTTGTTGATCAATGTAGACAATGCATGTGTGCACACACACACACACACACATATGTATATGAATGTGAGAATTCATGTGACAGAGGACCAGTTGTGGACTGGTTACTGCTATATACATTAAAGTGTTGTGGAATAAAAATAGTTCCACCCTGAGGTAGGGTTTCAAATATTTATCTCTTTATTTAAAAATTCCTATAAGCTTCTTTAAATAAATTGAGAATGTGTGTAACAACCTGATATTTTATGATAAGTATTCTTTTTAATTTATTTGATGTCATGTGTTTTATGCTACAACAAGATTATCTTGTGCTATATGCAACACCATATTAGCTTTTAGTATACGCAACACTATTCTTAGATTGTGTTACACACAATTTCATGTTCGTTTGATAATAGTCATTCTACGCAACATTGAGTGTGTATATATATATATATATTCAATGTATAAATGAAAAATGGTTGGATTCTGTTATAACGAAACAACAAAAAAATAATTCTTGCACAACACGCAACCCTAACTTGGCTTACATTACACGCAATCACGACCTTCCTCGATAGCGTGTGTTGTACGCAATACCAGGTTTCACTAAACGACGATATATTGTTATAATATTATTATGGACTAGATGTTATGAATAGTATTAACTAAATTTTGAATTTTATAACATTATTATTCATCTCATAAATTTTCTAAAACATTTTATGTGAACAAAATAAAATTTTCGGGTGAAATAAGTATTTTAAAAAAATGAAGTTTTGCCGCCTTTTGATGGAGCACCCACATTAAATCTAGTTTTTGAAATTTTTATAAGTTAAATTTTACAAAATAAACTTCTTCTTTTGAATCAGGATATAAAAATTCACATCGGATAAAGTTTTGATATTTTTCTGATAATTTTCATATTTTAATGAATAGTAAAAACATGCTATATTTTAATTAAAAACAACTTTTTTTCATCATAATAATTTATATGGTTAAATTATAATATTGAATGTTTTTAAATTATAAATAGAATATATTTTTACCATTTAATATAATGTATGTCATTATCATTTATTTTACCTTGAATTCGTAGGTTAAATCAATTCAATCTTTTGCAATGTTTTAAACAAAAACCCGTTTTCTTTCAACAACGGGATTAATTTTAATTTAATTAATGCAACTTTTGTGTATTGAATTTGGAAAAATGGATTCCATATTTGGAATTAGTTGGTCCAAATTATGTTAATAAGCTACTTTTTATTTTTTGGGCATTATGAATAGTAACTACGGTAAATTTTATTTACCATAGTTAAAGGTAAATCGGGTAATTAAGGGTAAATATAAGATTATAAAACTACCCTAACACCTGAAAAAATCCTATTGGATGACTAAAAGTCGACCCATATCACCTAAGGGTAGGATTAGATTAATTTAATGGACTTTTGTCCATGAAAATAATTTAATTATTATTAAAACCAAAGAAAGTGACAACATGTCACTTCCTTAAATCTTATAAGTATAATAATTTTTAGTTTAGTGATAAACTTCATGAAACTTTGGATATAAATAGTATCCAGAAAGATAATAAAATTATCTACATCATATTAATTTATTTAGAATCTTTAGGGATTAAATAATTATCCTTAAAGGTGACATAATAGTGATGTTGAAATTATTTTATTAAGAGAAATATCAAATAAATGGTTTTAAAAATATTAAAATAAATATTATATGAACTATTTAATGTGATCCACTAATTTTATAGAAAAATATGATATGTTATTAATCTATTAAAGCTTTTATTTAGAACATATATTCTGTATATTGTTTATTTAAATTCAAATAAATGAATAGTGTCAAAATTGACACTATTGTTATTTTATAAAAATAACATATTATAAAATTGTTTAAAAATCAAAAAAATATTTAAAAATTATAAATTTAAATTTATATGGTGAAAAATTTCATAAAGTGTCAAATTATGGAAAATTCACAACACACATGTAATTATTTATAATAATTTAAAATTTAGAATATTATTACCACAAATAAAATTAAGTTGATAAATAAGGATAAATCAAGTTGATAATGTTTAAAATAAATTCCTAACATGTATAAATTTTATTGGTTGATGAGATTACAACCCTATCTCATCTAATATTCGGATATGAGTCATTTTGGAAGTTTTTAAGTGGGGTTGGGATTTAATATAAACTAATATTTCTTATATTTCCAAAGGTGCCCCTCTCCTCCCTTATAAAAGGGAACCTCCTCCCTCTCTTCCTCACACCACTTTGAGCCTTCAAGCTCGGCCAAACCATACCAAATTATCCTCTACACTTCCCTAGAAACATCCTAGAGGTCCTGGTCTTCTTCAAAGGCCAATCTTAGTGCCCTAAGAGGTGGTTTCAAAGAGGCATGTCGAAGAAGAGGTAATAACTGTAACCGATTCTTTCAAATTATTTCTTCTTTTACTTCTTCTTATTTAGTTGTTTCATTATGAAGTAATAACATCAGTATAACTCATATACTGATATGTTATTATAAATATTAAACAACCTTATTTCACCTTCTATCCATCCTACGAAAAATGAAATAACCGCGCGTGCGTAAGTACGAAATACCGTCTCCACGCTGTGGTGTAATCTGTTTTCGACCACCACCTTACTCGGATGGGTATAAGGGTGTAAATAAACAACTAGATATGATTATTGTAAATTTATATTGATTATGAAATATTATACATACACTTATATACAATTCCACGATCATGGGAATGATATCATCGCTCCTGCGTACGTACGGACTACCGTCTCCACGACGCGATGAGATTCATTCTCCATGTTAACAATTAATTAATGATTATAAAGTATATATAATGAATAATAATGAAATATATGACATAATAATGATACTGGATTTATGTATATATATATGTATGTCATTTACTTAATTCCAATCAATTCAAAAAGGAAACAAAAACAGCATTCATGCGTACGTACGGCCTACCGTCTCCATGAATGGTGTATTTCATTCCATTTATCTATCTATCATATATACATGTATATGATGAATATATATTATATAAAAACCATGTTTTACATTATGGAATTATGTAAATCAGTATATAAGTAATAATATCAAGAACAACAAGTCAAAACACGTACGATAAATGTAACGATTTTACCCAAAATACTGCTTTAACATGGAATTTACAAAAGAACGGGTAATATAAAGTCATAAGTGAACCATATATGATATCATAACAATGAATATGATTCTATAATAAGTCAATAACATTATTTAAATCATTATACAGGGGGTTAAGATACGTATGAAGCATATCAGACCTAAGGTAAGGGATACCTATTTCAATCTCGTTCTTATCCGAGATTGTTTATTCGTAAGTATTTACTGGGGTTATATTTATCTTCTATGTACCTATTTTATAAAAATGTTTTCATGTATATTTAAGGCCCTCTTTACCCATTTTTGACTTTTACTACATGGTATGTGTGGAATCTTTCTTTTAAGAGGTACTTTTTGACTTTTCCGGCAAAAGTACGAGAAGAATGTTTTTTAACTTATACGACATAAACATATTTTTACGGTTTTATAAAGCCTTATTTTCATGAAGTTTACTCCAAAATATTTCATGACTATTTTCAACAAAATCTCTTTCTTTAAAAATTGCATGACGTTTTGTGAAAAGTAATTGATTTTGAAAAAGAAAGGATATTTTCCTCAAGAATTCATTTCAAGTGTTTTATCAAAACCATTTTTCCATCTAAGATGAAATTATTTCATATGTGTATGTTTCAAGTATAATGTATATATGATTTACATGGTTTCACTTTTATTATTATGAAATGATATCCATTTATTTTATATGGATTATGTGATGATGGGATGATGTTTTTGAAACCCATTTTATTCGTTGGGTTATTATGAATGATGTATGTTTATTTTGTGGCCCAAGTAAGAATGATTTCATTATGAGATGGGTGGGACCTATATCCCCCTCCAATGCATTGGGTAAAGATTTATATCTCATGAGATAGACATAGCTGGAATGGTAAGTTAATCTGGTTCAGTGTTACAGGACTGAAACGAGGAGTGAACTCGATTCAGAAAGGGACTTTGTCCACTAAGATGGTCTTGGAAGCAATTCCTTGGCTACTATGGAAATCATAACATGTGCTTAATGGTTTCCACAATTACATGTTTTACTCCCATGCTATTTTATCATGCTTAATGTTTCTTTATGATCTATGTCTTACGTACTTCCATGTTTTATGTCATTGATCAAGATTTTGATGTTTAAACATTATGTTCATATTTTTAAGTTCAAATGTATAGGATTTATTTTATTTTATCCATGATTACCCTTACTGAGCATTTGATCTCACCCTTTATATGTATTCTTTTCCCCAGGATATAAAGAAAGGTTTTAGGTAAGAAAACAAAAGGGGAATATCTTTATGGGAGATGTTGAAGATCTTTCACCACGATTAGAAGATTTTTTTCCAAGTTTCCAAAGTCACTAAACTATTACGGTCCCTTGCTGTCTGTTTTTGTTATGTATTAAGTATTCCGCAAAAATAATGTAATGTCCATGTACGTCAAGCTTCAGGACTCTACAATGTGAGTTTCCTTGATTATGGAACTGCTAATTTTTCTTGAAATGATGATTAAATATAAACTGCTGGTTAGTAGTAATGTCATATCATGATTGACGAGGTTTGGATTTTCATATGTATTCTTATTGGTGCTGATATATTATATGTCGATGCATGACACTTTTGATTTTATTAAATGATACTGGCACATGAGATAAATGAGAACTTGATCATGTGTTGGTTTTAAGCATGTATTGCTAATTTGGTTGAAGTGATATGATTAAATAGTTAAATGATTTGAATAGATATGGTTGGGTAATAGGGTTATTAATTGAGGGATTAATTATCAAGCCATGAGTTGGATTTTTTTGGCAATTACTAAATATTTTGAAAATTGAATATTTTAATATGTTTGGAATATAAATTGGAAACATGTAATAATTAATGGATGGATTAATTATTACATGATAGATGGTAAATGGTTAATTAATTGATGAACTGGTTAAGTTATAAGATTTAATTAATTAATTGTTGAATTAATCAAATTGCATGCATTAATTTAAGATTGTGAATTGATTGATTGTTATGACTTTTGGCCAATAATACCTTTGGATGTGTGTTTGTCTTCCATGCCTTAAGTTGTTTTGGATGGATTTGTTTTAAAAATATGATATGCTATGTGAGATGGTTGATAAATATCTGGGCCTTGTTCAACATGTTTTGAGATGATTATAACGTGCATGTAAATTGTTAAAGTCCTGGACAAATCACTATTTGAGTGGACAGTTTTAGACCTGTTAAATAATTGGGATAATTAAATGTTGAGTTAATTATTTAGTTGGATTGATAAGAATAATAAAATTTTAATTAATTATCAACTATTGAGATGTTGAATGGTTAATTAATTGTTGACTTATTTGACGGGTGATTTATGTTGTTAATTAGTTGTTGAATTAATTAACAGATTTGATTAATTAATTTATGAATTAATTAATGGATGGTTTTGGGGTGTTAGACATGAAGTTCTACAACAATGATAAATATTTATGTATGATTGATAAATGGGTTGTGAGACATGGACTAATGCTCCAAATACTCACGGGGTGCTAGAAATGGCGTTTTACACCCATCTTGCATGAAAACATTATTTTATGGGACATGGACTGATGCTCCAAATACCCATGGGTTGTGAGATAAAGATTGATGCTCCAAATACTCATGAGGGTTCTAGACAAGATGTTCTAAACCCATTAACTAAAATTATACTATCAGTGCAATTGGTCATACATGAAATGAATTAATTGGTTAATGAAAACTATTGTAACATTATGATTTGTGAATTGAATATGAGAAAGGGTTAAAACTTATCAATGATTTGGGTGAATCACTGTTAGTGGACGGACCCAGGAGTGAATCACTATTTTTAGTGGACGGTCTCAGATATAGTATATGAAAGATTAAATTGAATATCTTATGATGCGTTATCCAAGACAAATAGTAAGATTGGATTTAGTCTTTACTTTGATTACTTAGATGGTCTTTAGAGACATCTGTGGTGAGTGACTTATACGAGGGATGTTAGGATTAGGCCGAATCTCGAGACTTTCACAATTTATTGAGGTTTGAATAATTGATAAATGAAAATGATTGTGTAATTATTATTGTGTATGCATGAAAAATGTATAATACAGGTTCATACACCAATTGAGTGCTGAAGCAGGTACTTGGATATATAGTTACATTGTACTACTTACTTTATTTATGCATGATTTCACATGGTTTAAATTATTTATTAAATGTTTAGATTTGGGGTAGACATCGGTGGTCCCGACCTACTGAGATTTATATTTCACACCTGAATCAGGCCACCATTGCAATTGGGTACCTTATTAGATTCTATTTGGTTGCAAGATTGTGTTGTTTCCATATAATTGAGATATAGGAGCAGAGGACCGAGCGAAATCTCGAGATACTCGAGGAGACCGCCCATAGGGCTTTGAGTCATTGTTTATTTATTTATGTATTGGAAAGTAAAGCGTGATATTTTGTTCACTGCTTTCCATTTTTGTATCATTAGCATGTCACACATGCATCTTCTGTATAATCATCATTGGCTCTTTATTTTTTACAAGATTTATAAAATCTGCCTTCCACAATTTTATCATTTATTAGACTGCTTCCACTTTTTATTTCCATTGTCTATTATTTAACTCTGATATGTGTGTATAGTCTCCCCACTGACTATCCATAGACCCTCACTGCTAGTCGGAAACCTCTGGTGTATGGGGAGACATGCTTGAGGTCATGTGGCGACCAATCCAGCCATCGGTTTAGGGGTGATCCAGTTCAGGACATTACAAAGTGGTATCAAAGGGTTTTTTCCTATTGTATTTCTATTTTGGGTTGGTAGATAGGATACTAGGAAAGTGTCGGTGCTTTGGTTAATAGTTGTGCATGGGACTGATCACCCCATGTATAGGAAATAACCAAGTGTCCAAGGATGGGAATTGATGTTTATAGTATATGAGGTTACAGTTTACATGATTTCACATTGAGTGACTGGTGTATTTTCCACTGCTTATTGATTTTCAGAATTTTAAAAAATAATTTTCTTGGTCTGATATGGAAACAAGTTTTGAACATGCATCATCTTAGGCACATAGAGATTCACATGTCATGCATATAACATGCCATGTAATTGAATTAGTAGGATACATGATAACTTGGATTGTGTTCCTTGGGTGCAATGCCATGTTTTGATATGATTTAGCATGCCTCTATAGATAGCATGTTTCAGTGATATATTTAACATGATTGAGTGATTATATGCCATATTACCTCAGTTATTAGCATGTTTTGTTGTTGTACCATGATTCTGTGTTATAACATGCTATTGTGTTACTGCTTATGCTAACATACTAGAGTTGTTTTGATATATGAAAGGGTTACTAAATTTTAAATTTTAAATGAATGTTGCTGTGATAAATGGGAGCTAAATTCTAGAGATAAGGTGTTTGGGAACCTTATCGATTGGTTTATGGCCACCCTATGTTTGAAACTTATATAACAATAGTATATTTGAAAATGGATATAAATGTAAAACATATGTGTTTTGATTGAAATGAACTTTTTTTGGGTTACTTTTTGAAGAACTCAGATTGAATAAATGGGACCCTCAAAGGTCTCCTTCTTGGTAAAATGAATTTAGATACTAAATTTCCTGTTTAAATTTGAATAGCATTGAATGTAAAATGATTAAAGAGGATGTTTGTGATAGAATGCATATTTTTTTCATAGGGAGTTGTTTTGAAAACCAAGTGAATTGTTATGAAAAATTAATTGTGTGTTTTTTGAAATTCATTCAAATGTTGAAAGGTTGAAATGAATTAATTAAAATGGATAAAATGAAAAAGGGGATTTTGAATCTTGTGATTTTGATTTTGTGTGACCAGGAGAGAGGGTCGATATTTATTTTTCATAAAGGGCTAACTCATGGTAGGTAGTACCCTTATATTGTTCTAGGCTATTAAAGTATGTTCATCCCACTGCTCGGGAGGAATTCTTGGTACTTAGGTGTTATGGCATGATGATAGGTTTATGTTATGGTTTTTATGATCAATGTTTGACATGGTGATCATGGTTTGAGGAACATCAAACATATGAGTTAAGGTGTTCTGAAATAGCATACTGGTGAGTGGATGATCTTTTATTTTGACGTCATGGAAAATAAAAAGGTGGGAAGTGTAGCATCGATTTCAGTAAACATGTCAGCAGGTGACGCTGAGATTTTCTTGAACAGAGTTGACCAGAAGTTGTTCATCAAATATTTTTAGTGACCTTGTTTTTCTATTAGCGTTCTCTCCCAAATATAATGATCATTTCCCCTATCTTATCATGATCATGGAGACACTAAGATAGCGTCAGTCTTATGCCGCGTTAAAGTTTTAAATGTTGTTGGGCTTGTTGAGTGGTTATTATCTGGGTAGTACGCAGGATGCATGTTTTCTTTGGGCTACTCCTTTATTCATGTTGGGGAATAATTGTTTTTAAAATAGCCTTGTGATGCCTTGACTTGGAAATTTCACCAGAGGTCGGGTAAGGACTTCGTTATACATGTAGATGGTTTTGGAATGGTTTTAAAGGAACATCATCAGATAAAGGAAGAATGTGGGTTTTAGGTCCGCGGCGTCTTTTGAGGGGAACATATGTAACCTGTTTTGTTGGTTGATCGAGATTCAACCATTTTGGTTGATGAGGTCCCCGTAATGGCCTCATATATAATCTTCGTTGCAAGGTTTAAGCTATAAATTGAGATTTGGATCTAGTTTTAAAGGCTCAACCATTAGTCTTGTGAAGGGTTAAAGGTTTGTTTGGCATTGGGAATGCAGTGAAACATTTATAATGTGATTAAATGACATTTTTTGGTTTTTTAGTAGTTACAGATGACTTCTAAAGGATGAGAAGTTTTTAAGGTGGGTAGATTGTAAAGTCCCGTGTTTTTGAACCGGGATAAAATATGAAGGTTTTCCATTTTTTTTTTCAGTTTATCAACTGGTCAGTTTTTAAACCAAGATCCGAAACTTTATTCTATGTGTTGGAATAACTAAAGGTATCATTTTTGGACTTTCATAATTACCTTATAATTTTAGCGGGTGTCCCAATGAGTCTCAGGAGAGCCAAATTTGGAAAATTTTACTTTAATGGATCTGCATGAGCTGTACACAATTGCGGTCCAACCCATGCAGCTTACCCAGTTTAATATTTTATTTATTTTAATTAAATAATATTAAATGTTTTTTTGTGTTTAAATAGAGGAATGTGCTAATAATAATAATTTCATTATTATTATTATGGTGTCATAAATTATTTTGATGCTTTGAGCTTTTAATTACATGTTAATGAGTGTAATATTTATGAGAATTTAACGTGTATTTTGAGCTTCTCAAGGAAACGTTTAATTAAATGAGGGGTTTCTGATTTAATGAAGAATTTTTATTAAATAGAGGTGTTGTATTTATCAATGGTTTGAAAAATAATAATAATTATATTATTATTATTTTAGATTTATGAAGGTAATAATAATTATTATTATAGAAATTAAATTAGGGGTTATGGGTTGGAGTTTTTATCATATTAATGATATTGTAAGAAATTGGGGGTTTGAGTTTTAAATAAATGAAAGTTGGAATAATAATAATGATTATTTTATTATTATTATTGTGGTTATTTAGTTAAATAAATATTAAAATATTCTAATTAAATGATCAATAGGGAGTTTCATAATTAATTATGAAATTTTTATTAAGAGAATAGTAAATGAAGAAGCGTTTTTAATTAAATGGGAAGTTTTGAACTTATTAGATAAGTGTTTAAGGTGTATAATAATAATAATAATAAAATGAATATTATTATTCTAATCATTACGTCCAATTAATTAGATTAATTTTAGAAAAAAAAGAAAATAAAAAGGGGAGGCTTGACCTGTAGGTGAGGTGCACGAACCCCCTATTTCTTCTTATCCTTGCACGACATAGGAGCTTCAATGAGTAGACTTCTTCTCCCTCTCCCATGGATGGTTTTCCCAAGGTGTCTTTCCCCTGCAGTGCACCCCATACAACGACCACACAAACTCACCTAGTGGAAACCCTCGAGCACATCACTATAGCACGTGACCAGATTCTTCCGCATCTCCTTCGAACCTCATCCACCTTGTGGTGTGACCATCACCTATCATACAGGACCTCAGAAGACCTACAACAGCAGCACGACACCCCGGGCGGAGCTCCTGCTGCGCGCAACCCCCGTGGCGTGACACCCCCTTTTCGGGTCCTCCATCCGCGATTTATTCCTCCTATTTTCTTCATGGTTAGGTTCCAATTACAAGAGGTGAGGTCTTCTGTCATGTTCTCCACCATTGTTTTTTGAAATTTTACATTTTTTCGACACCCATTTTGGTTTTAGACGATTTTAGGGTTTTGGGATAATGCCCATTTATTGTGTTCTTCTTCCAATATGATATGAAATTGATGTTTGGGGATCCATTGGTCCACGCTCCAGCATCCTCCGCTAAGGGCGAGGTGGATGACCTCGATTCGCTTTGAATATGTTGGTTTGAGTAAGCTTCTAAAACCCACTTTTTGGTTTTGCACCAGTTAAATTAAGGTATGTTAAATTTTTATGAGTCCTTGGTACCAAGTTTGAGGTGAGTTGATCATTACTGCTTTGATTTTGGGTACCAATTTAATATATTGAATTTTCTTTGTCAACATAGACAACACGCACACACACACGCATTTATATATATATATATATATATATATATATATATGAAGGTGTGTATGTGTGTGACTGAAGACAAGTCATGGACTTGTTATTACCATGTACATTAAAGCATTGCGGAATAAAAATGGTGCCACCCCGAGGTAGGGTTCCAAATATTTATATATTTATTTAAAAATGCCTATAATCTTCTTTAAATAAATTGAGAATGTGAGTTTTCTTGATTATGTAACTGCTAAGTTTTCTTCAAATGATGATTAAAGATAAACTGCAGGTTAGTAGTAATGACATATCATGCTTGATGTGGTTTGGCTTTTCATATATCTTCTTAATGGTGCTGATATATGATATGTCAATGCATGGAACTTTTTATATTATTAAATGATGCTGCCACGTGAGATAAATGAGGACTTGATCATGTGTTAGTTTTAAGCATGTATTGATAATTTGATTAAAGTGATATGATTAAATAGTTAAATGATTTGAATGGAGATGGTTGAGTAATAGGGTAATTAATTGAGGAATTAATTATCAAGTCATGAGTTGGAAAATAAATTGTGGAAATTACTGAATATTGAGAATATTGAATATTTTGACATATATGGAATATAAACTGGAAATTGGTAATAATTAATGGATGGATTAATTATTACATGATAGATGGTAAATGGTTAATTAATTTATGAACTAGTTAAGAGATATGATTTAATTAATTAATTTTTGGATTAAATAATTTTCATGAATTAATTTAAGATTGTGAATTGATTGAATGTTATGATTGCTGGACAATAATACCTTTGGATGTGTGTTTGTTTTCCATTCCTTATGATGTTTCAGATGGAGTTTTTTAAAAACATGATATGTTGTGTGAGATGATTTCTAAATATCTGGGCCTTGTTCAGTATGTTTTGAGATGATTACGACATGCATGTAAATTTTTAAAGTCCTGGATGAATCACTGTTTGAGTGGGCGAGTTCGGACTTATTAAAGAATTATGATAATTAAATGTTGAGTTAATTATTTAGTTGGATTGGTAAGAATAATTAAATTTTAATTAATTATTAAATATTGAGATGTTGAATGGTTAATTAATTGTTGACTTATTTGATGTGAAATTTATTTTGTTAATTTGTTGTTGAATTAATTATCATATTGGATTAATTAAATTATGAATTAATTAATGGATGGTTTTGGGGTGTTCGACTTTGTGTTCTACACCAATGATAAATATTTATGTATGATTGATAAATGGGTTGTGAGATAGGGACTGATGCTCCAAATACTCACGGAGTGCTATACTGGGTCTTCTACACCCAACTTGCATGAAAACATTATTTTATGGGATAGGAACTGATAATCCAAATAACCATGGGTTGTGAGACAAGGACTGATGCTCCAAATACTCACGAGGGTGCTAGACATGATGTTCTACACCCATTAATTTACATTGGATTGTGGGTCCAATTGTTCGTACATGAAATGAATTAATTGGTTGATGAAAACTGTTGCAACATTATGATTTGTGAATTGAATATGAGAAATGGTTCAAACTTATGAATGAATTGGGTGAATCACTATTAGTGGATAGACCTAGGAGCTAATCACTATTTTTAGTGGATGGGCTCAGATATAGTATATGAAAGATTAAATTTAATATCTTATGGTGCGTTATCCAATCCAAAGCACAAGTTTGGATTTGGTCTTTACTTTGATTACTTAGATGGTCTTTAGAGACATCTGTGGTGAGTGACTTAATACGGGGGATGTTGGGATTAGTCCAAATCTTGAGACTTTCATAATTTAATGAGGTTTAAAAAATTGATAAATGAAAATTATTGTGTAATGATTATTGTGTATGCATGACAAATGTATAATACAGGTTCACACATCAGCTGAGGGCTGAAGCAGGTACTTGGGTATATATTTACATTGTATTGCTTACTTTATTTATGAATGATTTCACGTGGTTTAAATTATTTATTAAATGTATGAATTTTGGGTAGACACCGGTGCTCCTGACCTACTAATATTTATATCTCACACCCTACTCAGGCCGCCATTGCATTGGGGTACCCGAGTAGATTCTATTTGGTTGCAGGATTGTGTTGTTTCTATATAATTGGGAGATAAAATAAGAGGACCGAGAAGAAGCTTAGGATGCTCAAGGATACCACTATCAGGGATTTGAGTCATTGTTTATTTATTTCTATATTGGAAATTAAAGCATGCTATTTTGTTCACTTCTTTCCATTTTTGTATCATTACCACATCATGCATGCATCTTCTGTATAATTGGCATTGGCCATTTGTTTTGTACAATATTTATAAAACCTTCCTTCCACTATTTTATCATTTATTAGACTTCTTCTGATTTTTATTTCCATTGTCTATTATTGAACTCTAATTTGAGGGTATAGTCTCCCCACTGACTTTCCATATACCCTCTCTGCTAGTCGGCAGCCTCTGGAATACGGGGAGACGTGCTTGAGGTCATGTGGCAACTAGTCTGGCCACCAGTTCAGGGGTGATTCGGGTAAGGACATTACAGTTTTAATGAGACCTTGATCGGTTCTATTGAAGGAAATGTGTTAATATACTAGATATAGAGGGTTCTTAGTGCGGTTCTTTGGTTTCATCACCCATTTAGAGGTTGGTGGCTTATTTAACTTCTCCGCTAAATCTAGATCTTGAAGGATGAGTCTTATTAAATATTTTTCATGTATTTTTAGATCAAATGTTGAATTATTTATAGAAGTAAACCATTTTTTGTGTATGATTTGGGAATATGGATTTTAAATGGCTTTAGAAACCCATTTTATTTATAATTTTAAATTATGGTTTTGGGAATATAAGAATTGAACTAGATTTTATAAAACCACTTGATTTATAATTTTAAATTTTTATTTTAAAATTATGGTTTGTTCGATGAAATGTTTTAAAGGGAAGAAATGTTTTATGTGTAATGTTTTGATATGATAACTTGTAATACATGGTTGGAGTGTGTTCATATTGCACATGAGGCCTTGTTGATATGGACTTAGTGCTCGTACCTAGAGGAATATAGGATTATCAACTTATAATGACTTGGTGAAGGATGGATCACAACTCATGAGTATTGGGATTTTTATTCAACATTCATGTGTGTGTGAGTGTGAAACATATATGGTTATTCCAAGTGGGAAGAAGGAATAGAAAATTGATTTAATTTAATTATTTTGTTTAATCTATTTATTTTGGTAAACTATTTCATGTTCCTATCATTTATATAAATTTTATTTATAAATAATGGGATAAAGTGTTCTTGTCCAAGTGTAATGAGTTGGGAAGTATCTTGGGGAATTCCTACTGGTTATGATTATTCACCCCCTTCATATGCACTTTGGTGCATATGAAAATGTTATTATTCATGACATAAGTAAAGTAAAGGTATCATATTTATATATTGAAGCATCATGATGATACTTCCTTAGATTAGTGTTTAGATCTTGGTGATATATCTTGGTGTCATGGGAGTGATGCCACATTGGTGTTTCTAAATTAAGTTTTATTTCAGTTTTAGTCAGTTTTCATGTCTTACTTTATTTTTTATACTTTTATATTCCCATTTTAGGGGTTTTCTTTTGAGTTATATTATTATTACTGATGCATCATATAATAGGTTTGGTTGTTTATATTTTGTGTTGAAATGTTGTTTTTTTATAAATGAAAAATTATCCCCCAAAGTTTTACTAAGACCTTGACATTTATTTATAGCCTTTGGTGCCTTGGGGATGTCACCTAAGGTTAGAATCACCTCTTAACTATCCCAACACATGGGTTGGGAAGGGGTGTTATTAGTAACTAGACAACCCACTAACCTTATATGAACTAGTCATTTTACCATGGTGAATGTTTGTGAAATGATTATTTTTATAACACTTACCTTAATTTTTATAAAATTGTTTAAGTATGGTACTTTATCTCTCTCCCTTTTATAAAAAGTTGAAATGGGATTTTTGAATCTTGCTTCTTTAAAGTTTTTAAAAATGGATTTGAGGAATAGATGTTTTGAAATTGTTCTGAAAGTGGGTTTTAGTTAGTTTTCAGTAAAAGTTTCATATGATAATAAAATTTTTCTTGAGTGGTTGTTTTCATTTTAAAGAGTAAAAAAGGAAAGTTTTATAAAATTATTATGGAAATGATTTTTCTTTATGTGGTCGATCAATAAAAACATATTTTCAGATTATATATTCTAGACTAACATAAAAGGATATTTTATTTAAACACTTTACCTAGGGTGTGGTTTCTTTTGACATGCCTACTAAGGTCTTTACTCACACCTATTATTTCTTTCTAGTTTCAGGTTCTAACTTTTTTATTACTACTCTTTGAGAATTGATTAATTGTGGATGGATGGTGAATCATGGATTCACATGGAGGCATGTTAGTTATTTATTTTTTTTGGTTTATTTTATCATATTGGCTAATCATGCCTTCATATATTTCTATGGTTGGAGGTGAACTAATATTTTAGTAGATGAGGATAAGTATTTGGTAGTGCCCATTTCTGCAGGGGAGGGTGAATGGGGTGAGTAGAGAGATTTGTTTCTTTAATTTATTTACTACCTTTATATCCTAATATATGTTTATTTTCCTATATATTTAATTCGTCATGGATATATGATATATGGATGGGTCATGACCGATTTCCATTGTTTTTAAAATCTAATTTTATGGGTAAAGTCATTCTTAAGTGGTGTATCATTGATGCTTAGGAACTTATGCCATCCCATGGGAATTAGAAACACTTCATGTGTGTCATGGTCCAACTATAGCATTATATATTTGGTTATATTATGAAATATAATAATGCATATGAATAATTAAATAAGAAAATAAAACAAAGACCACAATTATCCATATCTAAGTGCCAAGAAAAATTCTCCTTTTCTTGGAACCAACACCATACTTGAACCAGATCCCAAAATCCAACCACTTTCTCTAAGTGGAACCTATATTGAACTTGAAATTCATATATTTTTGAGAAAAATCCTAATAGGTATCCTCCCCACACTTAATTAATAACCTTTAAAATTAAATCTCTTTTATTCTAGTTTGAAAATATAACTATAAATTTAAACTTTCTATTTTAATTAAAATAAGTCACATGAAACCATCACTTAATTTAATTTTATCCAAGGTAAAAAGTTCAACCAATTAAGTAAAATAAAGTTTTGAAACATTTTAATAAGTGAATATATTCATAGTAAAAGAAAATTTTCAAATACATGCTTTACAATACCTTGATTTTAAATGTAAAGGAAAATTACACACTTTTTAATTCCCTTTTTTAAATCACCTGAAGAGTTCACCAGAGAGATAACTCAATACTTATATAATAAAGGAAAAATCCCCAAAGATGAAAAGTGCTAACATAGTAACCATAAATCATTTAGAATAAAAATATACATAAGTTTAAATAAATTGTTGTACAAAAACAAACACAAGAAGCAATAACATCCACTCATATAAAAGAAAGGTAACTCAAAATAAGCTATAATAACATAAAATCAAATAAAGAAAAATATCTGAAATTATGGGTGTAAACCAAGGTAACTATGGTCAAGGTACCCTAAGTGCCTTGTACTTATAATAAAAACAAATCATATCCAAATACATGTGGGCTGCTGAGGAGAGAATAGTCTTAGCCTAGCAGGACGGTGACACCGATCCGATGACAACAAAACCATATCATACATGTCATAGTAATGTTTATTCAGTGTCATGTAATCCAATTATAGGTAAATTATATCCAGAAGAAAGATGGTACTTGTCCTAAGTCCTTCACTAAGAACCCATGGTTCCCATTATAAACCAATAGAGGTGAGTAACATCAACCATGAAATCAAGCATATCAAATCTCAGTGAAATATGAGAACACACAACAACCAAAAATCATAACACACCCCCACCTTTAAACACCCTCCACATAAGCCACCCTATTTTATCTATAAAAACAACATAATAAACACTTACTATATCTGGGATAATTCCATCAATTTATATAATATCAAAATCACTAAAATTTTATATAAAAAACATAATGGGTATCTATGAAACCTACTAGGTCAATGTTATGTATTTATTTTTAGAAATTATTTTCATTTTATTTAATTTGGTGTTTTCGGGATCTGAGGATTAAAATTTAATATTTTGGAAAAAATATGGCCAAGACACATGGTTATCGCATGGTTAGTACTGACTATGCACTCAACTATATAGATAGGCATGAAGGGAATCCAATGTCATTTCACATAGTTTTCATATGATTAGGAAAACCATGAAATCTATCATATGCACATAATATTTTGAAATTATTCATTAGCCCTTATGATTTTTAACCCCAATTTACCCCTTCCTCTCCATTTGTGAAAGACTCCCCTCCTTGTACATGGATATTCTCCCCCTACTCTCATGGTGGATTCCATTCATTCTTAGTGGATTAATCTAAGGTAATTATTTATTTCCTTGTGATTTCTCCCCTCTCCCCCTCTAAATAAATTTTCTTCCTTATTCTTTGGATTTTTGAAACCTAGGTTAAATTTGGGGACAAACCTAGGGTTAGGGGTATACATTTACTGAATTTTTTTTATTCTTCTAGGTTTTTGGGGTTCTATTCCACTTGGTTCTTATGGTTTCCAACAAATTCAATGAGTTTAACTCCAATTTTGAGGCATGTGTCTCTACTTAATGGGGATTTACCATGGAATACTGCATGTTTACAGATTTACTTTAGTTTAATTTGATTAATTATGTTAATTATGATTTAGTTGGGGATGTTTTGTGATGATGTATTTTTTTCTTAGCATGTAGGATTTTAAATATAGTTTTTAAGTTGATTTTACAAAAAAAAGAGTTTTTTGCCTCAAAGAAGTTTAATGAAATGTTTTAAAGGGATTATTGAGTACAAAATGATTTCAAAAATGGTTTGGGGTTTAAATGATTTTCAAAGGTGGATTTAAAGAAGAAAATGTTTTGTGATTGAGGTTTCCCTTGATTATGGGTGTTGGTTCATGTGATTTTTTAGTGTTTATGGACATCAAGTATGATGTATGTAGTTTGGTTTTTATTTCACATGGGTGACCTTAGATATGCAGTCAAGTGGATGAATTCTGCACCAGATAAGTCATGATACTAGACATGGGTTATTTTTGGTGTTTCATCAAGAGAAATAATATATATTTCTTATTTAGAATGACATAATCATGATATTTTACTAGTTCCTTTGGAACCTATAGGTCATCACTCCACCATATTTCTTTCAATATATTGTGATGATGCATGCATTGTTTTTGGATGATATGAGACACTATTTATTCCCCCTTTATTTGGTTTGATGTTAATAATTCCCCTTTACCCACTTATTTATTTATTTATAGTTTCCATGGTCTTTTCATTTTGGAACTTGGATTATTTTGAAGGAAAACCAAAGGATTTTATAAAACTATTTTTAAAATGAAAAATGATTTCAATTATTTCTTCTAAAACTTGGAATAATGATTTTCATGGATAAAGTAATTATATATATTCATAGTGGTATCCTAACAAGATTTTCCTCAAACATTATAAATTTATTTGGGTGTATGAAAAATTATTTTACAGGATACAAGTTATGTAAGGATCGTTATTTGAATGGAGACTCCTCCCGACACTCATCGTCCTTCCTGAGTATGTTTTTGGTGGTGACCAAGTGACACATAGAGTTTGGGTTCTCATAGAGTTTTGGGATTCTTAGTGAGGTTTTTAGGTTACTTTTTATCAACTTCACCGACTATGTTTATATTATGGTTGTCTTGCATTCTAGATTTTTGTTATCTCATGATTCTTAATTATATATATATTTTTTGTTTATTTATTTGGTTATGGCTGTGGTTATGGTATGTTTTTATGATTTGTTGGATTTATTATTATTATTGTGATACTCTATTCACAAGTTTCTATATTTCTAAAACTATTTTTTAATGTAATGGATTTCTAAATTATATATGGTTCATGATGGATTTATAATGGAATCTGGGTGTTAGTTTATTTGGATTTAAAGGGTGAAACCATTACCAAATGGTAGCACTACGATACCTTGGTGCTTATCTTTATCCCATGGTGATCGAGAACATGATTTGAGCCATGTGGTGGGATGAATCCGGTACTAGTTTGATAGTATCTTGGGATGGATCACTAAAAAATGGTATTAGATCCCCCTGTTGTTATTTGGGGTGCGTCAAGTTAAAAATGAGAATAAGATTTTTAAGATCAAGAATTATATAATGGGTGTGTTCCTGATCCCCATATCCTATGATAAAACTTGAGTTACTAGGGGAAGTTGGTAATTGAGTCTTGATTTTGGGATCTAATTTTGGGTGTTTTTCATTCATATCAATTTGAGACAATAAAGTTTTAATAATCATTAGAGTTTCATGATTAATTTTGATTTTTTTCAAGTTTTGGGGTGAAAGTAGGGAAGGAGAAAAGACTGTATGATTACCCCATATGGTCTGGAAAACTATATAGAGGCTGTGCAAATGGATCCATAACTACTCTAGAGCTTATTTCATGGTTGGAGAAAGGTCTTCCAAATCACGTGACCAATCTATCAACTGCTCTATAGTACCCCTAAATTATTTATTTAGGCTTCCATTGATTTCTATGTTAGACTCTAACGTTGTTTACCATTGAATTGGAATTTTATGAGGGAGTTTTTAGTGTGGAATTTATGATATTGGGATTATTTTAATTGATTTTTATGGTGTATTTATGATTTTTAATTGTCTATATTGGTTGGTTTAAATTTATTTTTGTTTGAGTATGAGTTTTTAGTGTTTGTCTTATTTTATAGGAAGAATATAATGATTTTTTTTAATTTATAAATGGGTTATTTTTTTAACCTTATAAACTTGACCTTTATAAATGAATAGGACTACAACTTCAATTTTAAAGTGAGGGATTGTTTATAAAATTATTTTTACATTTTATTCACAGTTCCATGCGGTGATGGATAACTATAATAGAACTCTTGAGGTGTTTTGAAAAAAAGGATATTTTTTAGTTTGGTTCAAATAAGGAGGAATTATAACCTATTTCCAATTTTTTTTATGTTCATGAAGTGATTTAATCATAAAAATATTATTTTAAGAGATTTTAAGGTTTAATTATAAGATGATTTTTATTTTCATGATTTTTTTAAAAGTGGTTAATATACTAAAGTGCATATTTGGGTTTTTAAAGGGGTGATGTTCTTAGATTTTGGTAAGGTCATTAAGTGAACCCTTTGAGTTTTCAAAAAGAAACTTTGAAAATGTTTAAAATTTTAAAATTATGATTTATGATATGAATTTATTAATGATTTGAGTTCATGGGATGATTTGAATTTAAAGAGTGATTTTAACTTGTGACTAGTGTTTTTATCAAGCAACACATTTCATAATGAAATAAAAAATCTATTTATGAGATTAGGGTGTATTTTTTTAAAAATATGGGTGAGGGAATCAAGATTTAAATTGTGAAATTTTTTTGAAATGGAATGTTTTAAAAGGTGGATTTTTTTGTGAAAGTGTACGCTTTTGAAAAAGAGTGGGTGAAATATTTTGTTTGGATATCAATTTAAAGGTGAATATTTTGTAACACATTAACCATGGTGATATGTAATTTTTATTTTTTTAGGGTTATAATAGGGTTGTTAAATTTGGGTGGTGAGACCTAAATTATAAAGGCTCATATTTTATGTTATTTGAAGTATTCCTCTCATAAGGTCCATAATGAAAGGTTTAGAGTTTTTTCTTTGAAGCAATCATATGAGAAAATTATCTCCTTTCATAAAAGTGGTCCATTTGATGTCAATTCCATCCGGAATCAAAATTGAGTTGTGGAATTAGATTCTATGTGTTATTGGACCTCAAATAATTTGTTTTTTTAATTTTCCATTAATCTTATTTTCATTGTGGTTAGAGTTGTATTGAAGCAAAGAGATGGTTAGAGGGGATTAGGTATACCTCTAGTACTCTCTAAAAACCTAAAGCCTCAAAGATAAAGACCATTATTGGATTACATAATGTGTTGATTCAGGATTTGTGGAAGGTAACTATCCTGACTTATATACATGATAGGATGTTTCAATAATATTTTTTGGTTGGGTTTATTCAATGGTGGTATTTTGAGAATTCTGAGGTGGGAGAAACCATTAAAATTTCAAACCATCACCAAGGTGAGTATGTGGTAGAGTAGTGTGTTTAGTGTTTCTTATGGGTTGGTATTCCTCACTCTTGAGTGAATCACTATTCATGTTTTTGTAGCTCAATTTTCTGGTATAGGTTTTTACTAAACCCTAGGATGTGAGTTTCATTCTTTGGGGGTATTATTGTCTCTTTTAAAGAAATACCACTAGGATTCAATCTCATATTTTCATGGGATCTACATTTGATGAATCATAGTGGGTGGGGTTTTAGATGACTCTATTTAGTGAATTTTTTAGGGATTCTTGGTCACTCCTAGTGAGGTGCAGTTTTATCCGGTTGTGATCTAGTCTTGTAGACCGAGTGTGATATTTTCTACCCATTTAACAATGTTAGTGAGTCATTGTTCTCCTTAATATTTGTTGGAAGATACCAATGAAGCTCAACCAGTGATCGTTGGATTTTTTTCTCAAGTTTCATTCTTTTCGCTTGAATAAGTCTTGTTTTGGTGTAGGATTAATAGTTGGTGTTTAGTGGGATGAATCTAATTCTGGATAATTATAGAGATGGAATCCTTTTTAGGGATTCTTTTTTGGATGTTTTAATCATTTATTCCACCATTATAGATGAATTATAAATAGTGGGGAGATCTCAATTAGTTGACATTAATCTTCTATTGAAACCATCTTCTTGAAAAAATGCATGTGCTTCCCTAATAATAGAGAAATGAGTTATAGGGAGTTGGTTTCTTTTCAATTAAACTTGATGTGACTTGTTTGATAAATGGTTTTACTGTATATTCCAATCAGATTCTTGAATGTAAATGTGTCTAGCATATAATCTTAATTTTGGTGGATTATGAGGGGAGCATCTAGTGTTGAGTTTGACCTCATTTATAAATAGTTATTAAAACTCAATATAGATAACTCCCTTATAAAATTTTAGGATGGTCATTTCAATCTTCACAATATAGATAAAATTTTCTGTTAAAACTTATTATTAAGACCAAGTTTCATTCCAGAAATGACCAGTGACACTTAGTTGATTTGGGAGGATTGGAATCAACCAAGGACCACTAAGTATTTTCCTATTTTTTTATTGTTTATATTTTGAGGTTTTCAATTAATGATTAGGGAACCTTATTAAGTTTTACTTAAACTAGTACCCTATTTTTGGGTTGGTTGATTCTTTATTTTGTTAGACCTTCAAGTTATGGCATGGCTTGTGGAGTGGATTTTTCTAGTTAGGATCCTCACTGGGGTTGAGTGGGGAGATTGGGGACTGAAACTTGATATCTCCATTATAGATTGGTTTGTATGTGGTTTAAACCATTGGTAGAAATATTTCATGGTAATTAGGTATGTTGGATCATTTTCAAAAGTGATGGGTTTGAGATGTCCTTGAGTTTTTGGAAGCATCGAACCTCAATGAGAGAGAAATCCATGGCCTTTCCTTCTCATTGACGATAAGAATTTGAGACTTCCTAGGGGAATAAAGTGGCATGATGTGGATAATTATTACACTAATCAGGTTAATAATATGTATCAATTTTTAGTTTTTATTTTATTTCATTTAATTTGGAGTTTCTAAGATTTGGGGGTCAAAATTTGAGATTTTTGGAAAAAAAATATGGATAGAGCGCATGATTAGCACATGATTAATTCTAACCATGTGCCCAACTATGTGTAGAGGGGTTGAGGGAATCTGGTTCCATTTCATATAGTTAATAAAACTATGCTATAATCACTAGGATACTATGCAACATGATTTCAAAGAGAGGTGTGACTTGTATGGTTGGGGCATTGTTTTCCCAACCATGAACCCTATCATGTGTGCTTAAAATTGTGAAATTACCCTTGATCCCTTATGATTTTTAGCCTAATTTCTCCCCCTTCCTCCCCATTTAGGTAAGAATCTCCTCCTTGGTTGTGAAGCTTATACCTTAATCTCATTCTATATTCCCTTTTTTCTTAATGGATTACTTCAAGGTAAGGATTTATTTCCTTGTAATTTATCCTATATTCCCTATATAAACCCTTTTTATTTAGACTTTGGAACACTGGATGTCCATGGAGACCAAACCTAGGGTTAGGGGCTGATATTTATAAAACAATATTATTATTCACGATTCATGGGGATCCCTTCTACTTGGTTATTATGGTTTTCAATGAATGAGATGAGTTTAACTATAATTTCAAGGTAAGTGTCTCTATTTGATAGGAATTTCCCATGGTATATCATATGTTCATGAATTTACTTTAGTTTAATTTAATGAATTATGTTTTTGTGATTTATTGGGGGATTTTGTGTGATCATGTATTTGTTTCTTGATGTGTGTGGTTTTAAATGGTATTTCAAGTGGATTATCCAACAAAAATGAGTTTTAAAACTCAAATGTGTTTGATAAAATGTTTAAAAGGGAGCATTGACACCAAAATAATTTCAAAAATGGTTTGGTATTTAAATTGGTTTCAAAGGAGGATTTAAGGAGGAACATGTTTTGTGATTAAGGTTTCCCTTAATTATGGGTGTGGGTTCATGTCAAATTTTGTGTGTGTTTATGGACATTGATTATAATGTATGTAGTTAGATTGTGATTGTATATGGGTGATCTTAGGTTTTCTAGTGAGTGGATGGGTGTTTCCTTAGTTGTAGGCATGATGATGAATAGGGGTCTTTTTTGGTGTTTCCTCAAGAGGCCCATGCTATATTTCTTGTTTAAGATCACATAAGTCATCTAGTGTTTCATGAGAGATTCCGAGTTAATTTGGGACCTATTAGATAAGGATATCTAATGTTTCTTGTGTTATGTTGTGATGTCGTATCACTACAATAAAAACACTAATTATTGGTAGTTTTAACCACCTTCTACTAGTAGTATTTGGTTAGTAAAAGCACTATGTTTTCCTCATTCACTAATTAATTAGTTTCATTTATTTTTATATTTTTTATGGTTCAATGAAAATTTTTCACATATGTATTTTGTGGTGGTTTTTCAACTACTTCTAAAATGAATGTGGTGATTTTTACCAAAAAATTTAGATCCACATTGTGTCAGTTAAAAATACCATGAATAATATACCCAATAGTTTTGTTTTTGTTTTTTTGTCTTATATAGAAATTATTTTAACCACCGATAAAAATTTCATCATAGTTTAGCATCATTTATTAGTGAATATTCAGTGGCTAGCAGTAGTTTTACCCACTGTTAAGACTTTAGTGGTGGTTTTTAAAATCAGTAGTAGTTTAAACAGCTATAAATTACAAAATAAAATAGATATTAATAACTTTAAATATGATACCACCTATAGTATAAAAATAATGATATGTCTACAATATAAGTAATTAAATAATTTGAATACTCAAATGAGAAAAACAAAATAAAACATCTATATACATTATTAGATCATCTAAACATAAAATAGAATAGTCAAATGTTTCAAAAGAAGTATATATAAGTTTCATTAATAAATATAATCGATACAAAGATGGATCCAACATCAATGCTAATTTCCTATTCCATGTTGGCTACCTCTAGATGATACATTCTCCTGATTTCCATGTTGTTAGTAGCTTATGATTTATTTTTTTCCTACATTGAATAAAATATAGAATAAAAATAGTTTTAATTAGATAGAACATAAAAAATATTTACAAAATCTATTATAATAAAATAAAAAATTAAAATAAATGTAATAGATTCAATACCATTGTAGTATGTTATATCAAGTATGTAATGTTTGTAGGAATTTCCCTAATTATGCCTTGAAATAATGTACCCAATTAACTCCCCATCATTTAAAACTACTCATCTTCAGCTATCTATTATTTCTCCTACTCCTATATTCTGTTATCGAGAATCACAATTTTCTTTTGAGATTATAAGGCATCAAGAATAGTAACAATAATTGAACCAATAGGAGGAGACATTGAAATGGATGAAGAAGAGATCCTAACAAAGACTCATGAATGGAATGATCCAGAACCTAACCCTCGAACATGACCAACATGATCCTTACCCATAAATTGGGAAATAAAATCACTCTAGGAGACTAAAGATGATCATGAGGGATATTCATTCCATGCATATATATTTTTTTTCTTGAAAATATATTTTTTTAACAAAATATATTTCTTCAAGAAAAATAAACTATGGTTTATATTTTTTACCCCACTGTTTGTAGCATGACTATTTACTTAATTTTTATCAGATTTCTTGTGCCCATCGAACTGTAATTCTATTTGACCAACCTCATGGCCAACTTATTTCACCTATATCATAAAAAAATAAATACTATAAATATTAAATAACTTAAAATGAAACAAAATTATATTTAATAATCATATAAAGGATTACCTTATTCAACCTTATACTCAAAAAACTTTTAGAACCATATGTGCATGGTATGACTTGTTTCTCCATATTTGATGAGTTTTTTAGAATATTCCTAAAAAAAATGTTAATATGAATAAAAAATGAATTATTTTTAATAAATTAAGATCATTATATTAAGATAATATCAAATACATTTTTTGAATTAGAATGATTCATATCCAAAAATGATTTCCATTGATCTCGAGGTATCCCTTTGGGTACCTTTTCATGCATTTGATGGACACTCAAGTAGGTTTCATTAAACTCACAACATAACCTATACTTAAAGTCTTTCTATTTTTTCACAAAATTTTCAATGTCCATTGATGCATAACCATGTCACACACATCAAAATGGAAAAAAATCTACATTTTTTATATGAAAAAATAATTAGATTTACATTTGATAGGAATATTAGATAAAAAACTATAAATATTAATTTTTACTAACTTTCAATTCTTTATAAAAAATATCATTCCTCAAATTTTTAGGAATATACTACCAATCATGATAAGTGATGCAAAGAGACATCATGTCACCTGTTAACCGGACCAAGATCTACCCATATAGGCCTCTGAAATCATCTGTAGGAACCCAGAACATGTCAAATGACATAAATAATTTAAAAATTTTCAGCCTACAAACATCCAATGTATTCATAATGTACCGACCTGGGATCCACTAAACGGTGCCTTGAGCTGGTGGGTAACAAGGCCTCAAGCGCACTCCATGAACGCCTAACCCTTCTGACTAGCAGGGATGGCATAAAGTGTGTCTATGGGGAGACTATTCCCTCATGTCAGAGTGTAGCACAATGGTAATAAAGATGACAACCAAATAGTAGAAGAAGATAGAATAACTAAAAGGAGATAGAATATAAACATCCATAAGATTTTAATAATAAATAACCAAAAGCAGTTATATAAAATATGACGATCATGTCATATCTCTATAAAAAATGGTAGGAAATACATAACAACATGCATTTCAGTACAATTCATGTATCAAACTACAAAAAAGACCGAAAAGGATCCATATCGGCTAGAATCACGAGTGTAGCTCAGTCCTGTTCTCCCCTTCTCCTAAGAAATCATCAAATCAAGCATTGTACAGTGGACCCTTTACCCAATCCCTACCTACATCCATGAAGTCTGTCTGAGTACCCAACGATGGCCCGAATAGGGTGAGAGATAACACTCAATAGGCCACCACCAATGATTTCAATAAAAAATACAATATGTGTGATATAAAATGAATCAGTGTGTAGTATATGATTGGTATAATAGTAATAAAAGTGAATCATAAAGAAGATATGGTCAAGTCTAGCCAAACATGGATACCTGTGAACAATAACCAAGTAACTGTAATCAAGGGCTACTATAAATCATAAACAAGAGGGTTTGATACTGTCCAGTTTAATAACCATAATCTGATACCAATATAGAGGATATTTGTAAGAATAATAGAAATATACACTATGTCCATGCCATATAATCAAGTGTCAACATCCACAAAATCCATGCCATGTAATCATGTTTCATTCTACAAAGGGCTAGATCTAAGGTATAAAAGACCAAAGTATCCTTATCAATTCCTCAGAGAATCTTAATGGAAACTCAGTAAAGACTTGGGTAGAGTACAAGGATTATGTCAACAGATCATGACTAATGTAAGTCCAAGAAATCCAAATCCAAGGGGTTGAAAGGCTTGTGGTATCCTAAAAAATTAGGATCCAAGGAGTAAATAGGTCTAAGGAATCCACTGCTGTAATCAAGACCCATGGAGTAGAAATTTCCATGGTGTCCTAGGGAATAATAATACAAGTAAATTTTCTAATGAATCCACTAGTATAATCAATTCATTGTCTCATTTCATAACCATTCACATTCCATGAGTTCATCTAATTAATTTAAACAATTTCCATTCAAACAAAATAATCAATTCATCATCGTGTATCACATGAAATAGGAGGAATCAAATCTGTCCCAATCATTCAATTCAATTCATTCTTTTTATTTACAAATGAATAGGTAAAAAAGGTGCTCACAACCTTAAACAATTCATTTAATTCACATTATAAATTCCACTTAAATTGGTGATATCACATATTTCTAATGGGGTGGTACAACATAGGGAAGATACAAGAGCACACTCCATGGGTGTCCCAAGTTAGGGATAAAAATATACAAAAATCTTAAATGTACTAAGTGGGAACCCTAACAGGTTTAAAACAATTTAATTAAGTATTCCAATTAATTTTAGGGGTAACTTCAGAAGTCCAAGACTATGGAATATTGAAAATAATGCATATAAAATACTTAACCTTGATGTAAATGTAAAAACCACATACCATATACATGTAGACGAACAATCGTCTAGTATTGACCTTTGATATGGTCTAGATTGGGAGAAAAATGAAGAATGGACGAAAACTCTAGTAATATGGGATATTATCCTGCACTTAAATAACTCAATCGATATGAAGACAAATGAATAATGACACAAGATGATCTAAGAACTTACCAGTGTGGATCTAGGGAGAAAACGGTGTTCGAATCATATCCTGGATGACTAAATAAGAGAAAATACTAGGTTTTGGCATTCAAAGGAGTTCCCAATATCAAGGTGCTATCCACCAGAGGAATAAAGAAATGTAATTTATGTTTTAAGATATTTATAGGAAAAAATGGTCATTCCCCTCTTTTATCTAGGTCACACAGTTTGGATACATGGTTTTTCAAACCATGTGCCAACCATGCACCCTTCTCTGTCTCAAGGGGGAACCTGCATGGTTTAGGCACACAGTTTGGAAAACCATGACCAAACCATGAATTTAGACTTTGTTAAAAGTTTTCAATTATATGCATTAGAATGCGGCCCTGGTTGCATGGTTTCCTCAACCTGTAAGGACTCCTCCTACCCTCTATCTAGCCTTGCATTGTTACTGCTAACTTTGCAGCTTCAGTCACTTGATTTCTACTAACCATGAAACCTAGTTTCATTTTCCAAAAACCAGGCCTCCAGGCTCCAAATAAGCCCTAGACACCCACAAAACACCTATGATCTCATTAGGCACTCACATTAGGTCAAAACCAAGGAGTTAAACTGAAAATAAAACGATTTGTACCTCATTAGAAAACCTGGGATCTTTCAATCTCCCCTCTCAAAGTAATTTTTCCCTAAAATTCCCTTCTAAGGGTGATCAAGAATCGCCAAAGAATAAATCTGACCACTAAGAACCTTTGTCAGCCTTCTGTTCCCAAGTCTCATCCTATAAATGGATGTGATTCCATAACACCCTATCACATCCGTCTTTTTAAAATAATTTTTATTTTAATAATTCTTGGCTTCGGGATCTCGTTCCAAGGACCGAGCGTGGTACCGACTTAATTTATTTTTTGTCGTTTGATAATTTTTGTGGGTTTCAGACTCATGCGCGGTCACCACACAGTGGGAGGTAGCCACATGGTCGACCCAGATGGCTGCGCAACTGTCCGACGGTTGAAATAAATAAATTTTTTTGTGAGTAAGGTGAGTTAAATATTTAAAGCGTAATAATAATGTTATTATTGTGTGAATAAAAATATTGTTATTATTAAGATTTATCAATAATATTTTTATTTTTTTAAAAAAATTGTTGCTAATATAATTAGTAATAAATTTTTATTAATATTAATAATAATAATAATAATAATAATAATCTTATTTATATTATTTTTATGATAATAATAATAATAATTATTATTATTATTGTTATTAATTTTTATTATTAATATCTTTATTATGGCTATTTTATTATTTTTATTTCTGCTTTTATAATTATTGATATTTTTATTATTATTATTTATATTATTATTGTTATTATTATTATTATTATTAGTTCTATTTTTATTATTATTGTTATTTTATGAAAATGAAAAAAAACTAACTGATACTAACCCTAGACTACCGCGTCACCCCCTATTTTCAGCCTTCTCCTATGCGAGCCGCCTCTGAATCCCCTCGCTGCTACCCCTATGCTCATGTAGATTGCCCAACCACTCTCCCTCACACTGGCCTCACCGTGGCTTCTGAGTGTCACCTGTTAACCGGACCAAGATCTACCCATATAGGCCTCTGAAATCATCCATAGGCACCCAGAACATGTCAAATGACACAAATAATTTAAAACTTTTCAGCCTACAAACATCCAATGTATTCATAATTTCCTGACCTGGGATCCACTAAACGGTGCCTTGAGCTAGTGGGTAACAAGGCCTCAACCACACTCCATGAACGCCTAAGCCTTCCAACTAGCAGCGAGGGCATAGGGTGTGTCTATGGGGATACTATTTCCTCATGTCAGAGTGTAGCACAATGGTAATAACCGTGACAACCAAATAGTAGAATAAGATAGAATAACTAAAAGGAGATAGAATATAAACATCCAGAAGATTTTAATAATAAATAACCAAAAGCAGTTATATAAAATATGATGATCATGTCACATCTCTATAAAAAATGGTAGGAAATACATAACAACATGCATTTCCGTACAATACATGTATCAAACTACAAAAAAGACCAAAAAAGATCCATATCGGTTAGAATCACGAGTGTAGCTCAGTCCTGTTCTCCCCTTGTCCTAAGAAATCATCAAATCAAGCATTGTACAGTGGACCCTTTACCCAATCCCTACCTACATCCATGAAGTCTGTCTGGGTACCCAATGATGGCCCGAATAGGGTGTGAGATAACACTCAATAGGGCACCACCAATGATTTCAATAACAAATACAATATGTATGATATAAAATGAATCAGTGTGTAGTATATGATTGGTATAATAGTAATAAAAGTGAATCATAAAGAAGATATGGTCAAGTCTAGACAAACATGGATACCTGTGAACAATAACCAAGTAACTATAATCAAGGGATACTATAAATCATAAACAAGAGGGTTTGATACTGTCCAGTTTAATAACCATAATCTGATACCAATATTGGGGATATTTGTAAGAATAATAGAAATATAAACTATTTCCATTCCATATAATCAAGTTTCAACATCCAAAAAATCCATGCCATGTAATCAAGTTTCATTCTACAAAGGGCTAGATCTAATGTATAAAAGACCAAGGTATCCTTATCAATTCCTCAGAGAATCTTAATGGAAACTCAGTAAAGACTCGGGTAGAGTACAAGGATCATGTCAATAGATCATGTCTAATGTAAGTCCAAGAAATCCAGATCCAAGGGGTTGAAAGGCTTGTGGTATCCTAAAAAATTATGATCCATGGAGTAAATAGGACTAAGGAATCCACTACTGTAATCAAGACCCATTGAGTATAAATTTCCATGGTGTCCTATGGAATAATAATACAAGGAACTTTTCTAATGAATCCACTAGTATAATCAATTCATTGTCTCATTTCATAACCATTCACATTCCATGAGTTCATCTAACTCATTTCAACAATTTCCATTCAAACAAAATAATCAATTCATCATCGTGTATCGCATGGAATAGGAGGAATCACCTCTATCCCAATCATTCAATTCAATTCATTCTTTTTTATTTACAAATGAATAGGTAAAAAAAGGTGCTCAAAACCTTAAACAATTCATTTAATTCACATTATAAATCTGACTTAAATTGGTGATCTCACATATTCCCAATGGGGTGGTACAACAGAGGGAAGATACAAGGGCACACCCCATGGGTGTCCCAAGTTAGGGATAACAATCTACAACAATCTTAAAGGTACTAATTGGGAACCCTAATAGGTTTCAAACAATTTAATTAAGTATTCCAATTAATTTTAGGGGTAACTTCAGAGGGCCAAGACTGTGGAATAATGGAAATAATGCATATAAAATACTTAACATTGATGTAAATGTACAAAACACATACCATATACATGTAGTAGAACAGTCGTCTAGTATTGACCTTTGATATGGTCTAGATTGGGAGAAAAATGAAGAATGGACGAAAACTCTAGTAATATGGGATATTATCCTGCACTTAAATAACTCCATCGATATGAAGACAAATGAATAATGACACAAGATGATCTAAGAACTTACCAGTGTGGATATAGGGAGAAAACGGTGTTCAAATCATAGCACATATGACTAAATAAGAGTAAATCCTAGGTTTTGGCATTCAAAGGAGTTCCAACATCAAGGTTTTATCCACCAGAGGAATAAAGAAATGTAATTTATGTTTTAAGATATTTATAGGTAAAAATGGTCTTTCCCCTCTTTTATCTAGGTCACACGGTTTGGATACATGGTTTTTCAAACCATGTGCCAACCATGAACCCTTCTCTGTCTCAAGGGGGAACCTGAATGGTTTAGGCACACAGTTTGGAAAAACATGATCAAACCATGAATTTAGACTATGTTAAAAGTTTTCAATTATATGCATGAGAATGCGGCCTTGGTTGCATGGTTTCCTCAACCTGTATGGATTCCTCCTACCCTCTATCTAGCCTTGCATTATTACTGCTAACTTTGCAGCTTCAGTCACTTGATTTCTACTGACCATGAAACCTAGTTTGATTTTCCAAAAACCAGGCCTCCAGGCTCCAAATAAGCCCTAGACACCCACAAAACACCTATGATCTCATTAGGCACTCACATTAGGTCAAAACCAAGGAGTTAAACTGAAAACAAAAAGATTTGTACCTCATTAGAAAACCTGGTATCTTTCAATCTCCCCTCTCAAAGTAATTTTTCCCTAAACTTTCCTTTTAAGGGTGATTAAGAATCACCGGAGAATAAATCTGACCACTAAGAACCTTTGTTAGCCTTTTTCTCCCAAGTCGCGTCCTATAAATGGATGTGATTCCATAACACCCTATCACATCCGTCTTTTTAAATTATTTTTTTATTTTAATAATTCATGGCTTCGGGATATTGTTCCAAGGTCCAAGCGGGGTACCGACTTAATTTATTTTTGGTCGTTTGATAATTTTTGTGGGTTTCAAACTCATGCGCGGTCACCCCACAGTGGGCGGTAGCCACATGGTCGGCCCAGATGGCCGCGCAACTGTCTGACGGTTGAAATAAATAAATTTTTATGTGAGTAAGGTGAGTTAAATATTTAAAACGTAATAATAATGTTATTATTGTGTGAATATAAATATTGTCATTATTAAGATTTATCAATAATTTTTTTATTTTTTTTAAAAAAATTGTTGCTAATATAATTAGTAATAAATTTTTAATAATAATAATAATAATAATAATAATAATAATATTATTATTTTTATGATAATAATAATAATTATTATTATTATTATTTTTATTAATTTTTATTATTAATATCTTTATTGTGGTTATTTTATTATTTTTATTTCTGCTTTTATAATTATTGATATTATTATTATTATTTATATTATTATTGTTATTATTATTATTATTAGTTATATTATTATTATTATTGTTATTTTATGAAAATGAAAAAAACTAACTGATCCTAACCCTAGACTACCGCGACGCCCCCTATTTTTGGCCTTCTCCTATGCAAGCCGCCTCTAAATCCCCTCGCCGCTACCCCTACACTTGCGTAGATTTCCCAACCACTCTCCCTCACACTGGCCTCACCGTGGCTTCTGAGTGTCACCTGTTAAAAGGACCAATATCTACCCATATAGGCCTCTGAAATCATCTATAGGCACCCTGAACATGTCAAATGACACAAATAATTTAAAAATTTTCAGCCTAAAAACATCCAATGTATTCATAATTTCACGACCTGGGATCCACTAAACAATGCCTTGAGATGGTGGGTAACAGGGACTCAAGCGCACTCCATGAACGCCTAAGCCTTCCGACTAGCAGCGAGGGCATAGGGTGTGTCTATGGGGAGACTATTCCATCATGTCAGAGTGTAGCACAATAGTAATAACCATGAAAACCAAATAGTAGAAGAAGATAGAATAACTAAAAGGAGATAGAATATAAACATCCAAAAGATTTTAATAATAAATAACCAAAAGAAGTTATATAAAATATGATGATCATGACATATCTCTATAAAAAATGGTAGGAAATACATAAAAACATGCATTTTAGTACAATACATGTATCAAACTACAAAAAAGACCGAAAAAGATCCATATCAGCTAGAATCACGAGTATAGCTCTGTCCTGTTCTCCCCTTCTCCTATGAAATCATCAAATCAATCATTTTACAGTGGACCCTTTACCCAATCCCTACCTACATCCATGAAGTCTGTCTAGGTACCCAACGATGGCCCGAATAGGGTGTGAGATAACACTTAATAGGCCACCACCAATGATTTCAATAACAAATACAATATGTGTGATATAAAATGAATCAGTGTGTAGTATATGATTGGTATAATAGTAATAAAAGTGAATCATAAAGAAGATATGGTCAAGTCTAGCCAAACATGGATACCTGTGAACAATAACCAAGTAACTGTAATCAAGGGCTACTATAAATCATAAACAAGAGGGTTTGATACTGTGTAGTTTAATAACCATAATCTGATACCAATATTGGGGATATTTGTAAGAATAATAGAAATATACACTATGTCCATGCCATATAATCAAGTGTTAACATCCACAAAATCCATGCCATGTAATCAAGTTTCATTCTACAAAGGGCTAGATATAAGGTATAAAAGACCAAGGTATCCTTATCAATTCCTCAGAGAATCTTAATGGAAACTCAGTAAAGACTTGGTTAGAGTAGAAGGATCATGTCAACAGATCATGTCTAATGTAAGTCCAAGAAATCCAGATCCAAGGGGTTGAAAGGCTTGTGGTATCCTAAAAAATTAGGATCCAAGGAGTAAATAGGTCTAAGGAATCCACTACTGTAATCAATACCCATGGAGTAGAAATTTCCATGGTGTCCTATGGAATAATAATACAAGGAACTTTTCTAATGAATCCACTAGTATAATCAATTCATTGTCTCATTTCATAACCATTCACATTCCATGAGTTCGTCTAACTCATTTCAACAATTTCCATTCAAAAAAAAAAATAATCAATTCATCATCGTGTATCACATGTAATAGGAGGAATCAACTCTATCCCAATCATTCAATTCAATTCATTATTTTTATTTACAAATTAATAGGTAAAAAAGGTTCTCATAACCTTAAACAATTCATTTAATTAACATTATAAATCCCACTTAAATTGGTGATCTCACATATTCCCAATGTGGTGGTACACGATAGGGAAGATACAATGGCACACCCCATGGGTGTCCCAAGTTAGGTATAACAATCTAAAACAATCTTAAAGGTACTAAGTGGGAACCCTAACAGGTTTTAAACAATTTAATTAAGTATTCCAATTAATTTTAGGGGTAACTTCAGAAGGACAAGACTATGGAATAATGGAAATAATTCATATAAAATACTTAACATTGATGTAAATGTACAAACCACATACCATATACATGTAGTAGAACAATCTTCTAGTATTGACCTTTGATGTGGTCTAGATTGGGATAAAAATGAAGAGTGGACAAAAACTCTAGTAATATGGGATATTATCCTACACTTAAATAACTCCATCGATATGAAGACAGATGAATAATGACACAAGATGATCTAAGAACTTACCAGTGTGGATCTAGGGAGAAAATGGTGTTCGAATCATAGCCTGGATGACTAAATAAGAGAAAAGACTAGGTTTTGGCATTCAAAGGAGTTCCCAACATCAAGGTGCTATCCACCAGAGGAATAAAAAAATGTAATTTATGTTTTAAGATATTTATAGGAAAAAATGGTCATTCCCCTCTTTTATCTAGGTCACGTGTTTTGGATACATGGTTTTTCAATCCATGTGCCAACCATGAACCCTTCTCTGTCTCAAGGGGGAACTTGCATGGTTTAGGCACACAGTTTGGAAAATCATGATCAAACCATGAATTTTGACTATGTTAAAAGTTTTTAATTATATGCACAAGAATGCGGCCCTAGTTTTATGGTTTCCTCAACCCGTAAGGACTCCTCCTACCCTCTATATAGCCTTGTATTATTACTGATAACTTTGCAGCTTCAGTCACTTGATTTCTACTAACAATGAAACCTAGTTTCATTTTTCAAAAACCATGCCTCTAGGATCCAAACAAGCCCTAGACACCCACAAAACACCTATGATCTCATTAGGCACTCACATTAGGTCAAAACCAAAGAGTTAAAAAAAAAAGATTTGTACCTCATTAGAAAACCTGGGATCTTTCAATCTCCCCTCTCAAAGTAATTTTTCCCTAAAATTCCCTTCTAAGGGTGATCAAGAATCACCGGAGAATAAATCTGACCACTAAGAACCTTTGTCAGCCTTCTTCTCCCAAGTCTCATCCTATAAATGGATGTGATTCCATAACACCCTATCACATCTGTCTTTTTAAATTAATTTTTATTTTAATAATTATTGGCTTCGGGATCTCATTCCAAGGTCTGATCGGGGTATCGACTTAATTTATTTTTTGTCGTTTGATAATTTTTGTGGGTTTCAGACTCATGCGCGGTCACCACACAGTGGGTGGTAGCCACACGGTCGGCCCAGATGGCCGCGCAACTATCCAACGGTTGAAATAAATAAAAATTTATGTGAGTAATGTGAGTTAAATATTTAAAACGTAATAATAATGTTATTATTCTGCGAATAAAAATATTGTTATTATTAAGATTTTTCAATAATATTTTTATTTTTTAAAAAAAAATTGTTGCTAATATAATTAGTAATAAATTTTCATTAATATTAATATTAATATTAATATTATTAATAATAATATTATTATTATTATTATTGTTATGATAATAATAATAATAATAATTATTATTTTTGTTATTAATTTTTATTATTAATATCTTTATTGTGGTTATTTTATTATTTTTATTTCTGCTTTTATAATTATTGATATTATTATTATTATTGATATTATTATTGTTATTATTATTATTATTAGTTCTATTATTATTATTATTTTTATTTTATGAAAATGAAAAAAACTAACTGATCCTAACCCTAGACTACCGCAGCTCCCCCTATTTTCCGCCTTCTCCTATATGAGCTGCCTCTGAATCCCCTCGCCGCTACCCCTACACTCACGCAGATTTCCCAACCACTCTCCCTCACACCGGCCTCACCGTGGATTCTGAGTTCCACCACCCTCCACCCGGTCGTGCCGCCTCAGCCCTCCGCACCCCTACCCTCACCATCCCGACCTCCTACTCATGCCCTGACCCCCATACTCCAGCCCACACCCTCACCACTCCCTCTCCCAGCCTTTGGCTGCCGCTCCTGGTTTCCCTCTACCTTGCCCCAGCTGGACTTCGCCTTATCCTCCACTCTGGTAGCATCCTGGCTACTCTCACCAATCCTCACGCTGGCCACACCTCACCCAAGCCCTCTGCACTCACCCTAATCTTCCCGACCGCCACTATGTTTCCCCCTGGTTCCCCTTCGCCTTTGACCAGCTCACCACACCAGCCTCACCACGCCCCGACCTCACTCTCACCTCACTCCACACCAGCCGACTACACCCTCTCGCATGACCTTTTTCTACGACTTGCAGCGCAGCACCAGAATCTCGATGGTCCAAATTCTCCTCATTTTCAATGGTCTCCGTTGTGCGGCCTGACGGTGACCTCCCACTTTCGCTTCGGCCAACTGTGAGTTCTCCAGCCCAACGACCACACATATGGTAGTTTTCTACTCCTTTTCAATGTTTTTATTTAAGTGATCGAACTCTGACATCTCAGGTGTTGACTGGAACACATTGCTAGTTGTTTTAGGTGTGCGATTTGTGTGCAGGAGGTTTTCCATCTTTCTGCAGAAGCATTTTTGCTTCCACACTTGATTTGAGGTAGGTGAATCGATAATTTTTTCTTTCTGATGCTTTTCCACGATGATTGGTTCTTCAATTATAATTATTATTTTTATTCGATTATTTTTTTGCACTATTGTCATATCCCTAATTATTCTTGCACGACATTTATAAGTTTTAATTTTTTTAAGAATTTCTTTTGATGTGACTCTTCAATTATGCCTTTATATTGGTGCATTTAGTTTTTTCGATTAAAATTTGTATATGTGTACCAAGTTGAACTTTTTTCTTTAGGTGACAAATATTGTTTTGTCTTTTTTTATATATGATTCACACCTCTGATATATCTATAGTTTGATGTGAAATGTAGTTTTGTCTTGGTTAAATTTATTAAGGATAGATTTCTATTGTTATTCTTGGAAGTTTCCTATAGGATTTAGGTACCTAGGATGTCTATGGAAAATGTTGTTTTTCTTTTAAATTCGAAATATGATTTTTATGAAATGTTTTTATCTTTGTCATTTTTTTGTGATGATGTTTTTTGTAGGCGAATTTGGTTTGGATATTTTCAAAGTTTTTGTGTGTGTTAAAATTTTTGGAAAGTTGTTTTTATGGTCTTGTTGGGGTTGTTTTTTATTTTTTTTCAAATGTTCTGGATGGTTGGGTTCAGTTTCTAAATCAAGAAATGACTATGTGGAAAGGGTTTTCAAATGTTCTGTTGGGTGTTTAGTGTACCATTAGATGTGTTTTCAATTAAAGGTGACACATGAAAAAAATTTTTCTCTTCAAACCTCAGTGACTTAAATGGTTTTTGGTTTTTCAAATAAATTTAGTTTCCCTTGGGAGATTTCTAATGAAGGCTTTAAATGTGTTCTTTAAAGCATGGTCGTTTCCTTTAAATTGTGTTTTGAAGTGAGTTTGAAAGGTTTTACAAAAAAACATTTGATTCTTTGGACATAAAGGTTCATTTAGTAGTGGTAAAATGATTTGGCGTTCGTTTTGGAACTAAAGGGGCCGTTTGGTACTTCTGACCCATGGGAAGTGTTTATACTAACTTTAAAAGGAGATTGTGTTTTGGAGAAAGTGTATTCCTGATTGGAAACTTGAAACATTTTATAAAATGGTTTATAGGTTAAACAGTGTGATGGCCCAGTTGGCACTTTGTTAATGTGAAATGTTTGAATGTGTATTTGGGGGCGCTCGTGTCTAGTGTAACCTTTTATGGGTGAACGTATAGGAAGCGTCCGTGTTTGGGGAAGGAAAGGGCGGTGAGATGAGTCACGCGTGCGAGGGACTTCCTACTTACACAGTATTACTATAACCACCATGGGTTCCTAGGTGTCTTTTAGATGATCGAGTGACGATTACTGACCAACCCCGATTAAATGGGTTGGTACCCCCTAGATTTGTTGTTAGGCTAGGCGGGATTTTCCACTAGATTGGTCAATTAGGGAATCTAGTTGGTTATAGACTTAGTAGCTTCACCATAAGCCAGCAGGTGGTTCCGAAATTGAGTACATCTAGGGGTATTCTAGGGATGTTTAGGATCACCCATGGTTTGCCTTTGATTTTCTTGTTTACTTTTAGCTATACTTGTTCTTTCGGCTTCCACTATCACCTGTTTCTTTTAGCATTGCCTTATTTCCTTGTTTGGATTTTTTTTGAAAAATTGTAATTTGTTTTAGAAATGGAACGTGGTGTACGTTGGGTTTTTAAAATGGGTAAATGTTATTATTTTTATTAAAATATGTAAAACCTACTTTCATACTTTTATTTCAATCTTGTGTTAATGGATTGTTTCGGGATAGGAGAAATTGGATTCTATGGTTTATTTTGGCATCCCTACTGAGAATTTTTAATGCTCAAGAATTTTTTTACCATTTCAATTGTAGGTTTCCATTGCTCAGTTTCCTTGGATGAGTTACTCATTATAGGATCAAGGTCACGTGGAGGTATATTTGGTTTTACTTTCATTCCACCACTAGTTTTATTTTTATCTTTAGTTTTTATTTATCTGTATTTATTTTTTTCATGGGACAAATTGTTCCCAATTATTAAATTTTGATGCCCGACACTAGTTTCTTGCCTGTGGGGATCGGTAATGCCCTTCGAGCCATGTCACGGACCGACTCGGGTGACCAGTTCAGGGTCGACCCGGGCCAGTTCAAGACAAAATGGTATTAGAGGAGGTTCTTATTATTTTGGGTATCCGATAGATGGATATTAGGACTATCGGGACTCAAGGGGTAGGTATGGGAATGATGTCATAAACCCTAACCCGTTCTGAACCTCGAGTGGCCAGGGGTAGTCTGGGAATTGAGTCCTTGTTTCGTTCTGGTTTGTTTTTGATTGAGGGATGACTACCGAGGAAAGCCGATGTCACAACATGATTTCACATGGATTAGTGACCCATGTGGAGTCTGAGTACATGGTTTAAGTTCCTCTTAGTTGTTAGCTCTTACTTGGGGCATGACCCACTACCATATCGCCAGGTTATGCATGACTACTAGTCCCTCACTTCAGTAATTTGATGCAAGTTGTGTGTTGTATTGGTTATTGTGGGCGTAAGTGCACTTTTTAAAATGGAAAATTGTTTTTGAAATGAGAAATATTTCTTTTAAATGGATTTAAATTTGTAAAAGGGATTTTTTTTAAAACTGAAAGATATTGGTCTAAAAATTTGGTGGTTTCTTGGAACTGGTAGAGATATGGTTTGGGTGCAACCTCGGGTACTCTTTATGAAAATTTTTATATATGAGGGAATGCATGGGAAGTGTATGTTGGTGTGTATGGGTGAAAGAGGATAAATAAATGTGCAACGGTTCATGGGATTACTGGGGTGTGCACTTGGAATTAAAGGCTTGACCTTGTTTTTCTAAAGAAATTTTAAAAAGGGAAAATGATTTTTGGAAATTTAAATTGGTTTGAAAAGTGGGTTTGGTATTTCGAAAATGGCCTTGAAATAAATCAGTTTTGAAATAAAAAATAAAAATGGGATTTTGAAAAAGGAATTTTGGGTTGTGGTTGTATTTTTTTGGGTTTTGAGCTAGCTGTTTTTGGTTGAAATAACTTTCATTGATGTTGCTTAGGTTTGATATTGGGTTTGGATTTGTGTTTTATATGTTGTTCAGAAAATGCCTCCCAGAAAAGTCTCCAAGGTTTCTTATAATTCATGCCCATTTTTTTCCTTCACGAACATTGTATATACTAAACAGTGATCGAGGTCCGTTAAAGGTAGTTATGTGGTTTGAGGAGGTCGAGTGTGCTTTTAGGATGTTGGGAACTCTAGTCAGTTAGAGTTTGAGCGGTCCTGGGATTATTTGAGGGTCTGATTTTGGACGAATGAGAGTTTCTCGCTCCACTGTCAATGAAAGTTGGGATGAAGTGGGATGTCTTTGAATGTGTCTTCATCTGACGGTTCATACCTGAAGAGGTGAAGATGAAAAAAAGGGGAAGAGCTACTGCATATTCAACAAGGCCAATGGACAGTGAAAATGTATGTTGACCATTTCAAAGAGCTTGTGTCATTTTCTCTAGAAGAAGCATCACATGAATCGATAAAGACTTCCCTCTTCATTAGGGGTATTCATCTAGAGACCAAGGAGTGAGTCCTCCCTTCTAAGGGCCATTGTTTCGAGAAGCTGGTGGATGAGGTGTTCTTAGAAGAGTTGTTCTTTGGAGCACAGATTGTTAGAAATCCAGCATATCCGGTTGCTTGCAAAGGTTCCCCATTTGGTGAGTAGGGTGTGCCAGAGGAACCAGTTTCTAAAGAGTCATCTTCAATGGTTCTGGATTCCAGTTCATCAGACCGTTCAGTGGTGTGCCACCAGTGTGGCTAGTTCGGGCACTTGAAGCCGTCATGTTGAATCCCTTCGAAGATGTGCCATCATTGCAGATGTCTCGGTCATTTAGAGAAATTCTGCAGGGAGCATCGCCTGAAGAAGACGCTGTGACCATATAAATTCTAGTGCCTGATTGTGAGGCAGGAGATGCTTCAGCCATCAGATCCCTAGCCACAGGTCTTGGGGTGAAGCTCGAACATAGTTTGGAGTTGCCAGGGGTGTGAATCCTTGGTCCAGGTCTTGTGTTCTGTGTTGGCAGTAGAACATTTAAAGCCTTTACATTCTTGTTTTTTCTCTTGTTAAAGTCTTGTAGTTGTTGTAATTTCATTGTTTCACCATGAAGACATGATGTAATCGTTCCATTATAATCCAAGCAGTCCTGTTTGTGTGGACATGGTTTTATGAATCGTGCATTTTTTTAGTGTGTTTGGACCTTATGTGAGTTAATCTCAGTTTGGATGTGTTCATTTGGAGATGTAAGGGCCTATGGAAGGATTGATGTTGTGGTTATACTTGGGTTCACTACTCGAGTTAAGTTATTCTTGGAGGTCTTTCTCTAGTGTTAGAGCTTTCATTTGGTATGATTTGAGTGTTTCATGTTTCAGCGGTGGTGTTGTTCGCTCATGCTATAAAAGTTAGTTGGGATTGGTTGAGAGTTCCTGCTATGCCCCACCCCCTTCTCATGGTGGTATGTTTAGGGTGTTAATTTTCTACATCAGTTGATTTATTTTGGTGGGGAGAACCCTCTTGTGTTCTCCAATTCTATTGAGTTGTGGTTTATTTTGGTTTCAATCAGGCATGATTTCTTGTTTTGTCTAGTGTTCAGATTGGTGACTTTCTGGGGGTTGAAAGTGTTTGTGGTGGGGAGAATTGTCACGTCTGTCTTTTTAAATTAATTTTTATTTTAATAATTCTTAGCTTCGGGATCTCACACCAAGGTCCGGGCGGGGTACCAACATAAATTGGTTTTTGTCATTTGATAATTTTTGTGGGTTTTAGACTCGTGCGCGTTCACCGCACAGTAGCCACACGGTCGGCCCGGATGGCCACACAACTGTCCAAAGGTTGAAATAAATAAATTTTTATGTAAGGTGAGTTAAATATTTAAAACATAATAATAATAATATTATTGTGTGAATAATAATATTGTTATTATTAAGATTTGTCAATAATATTTTTTATTTTTTTTAAAAAACTTGTTGGTAATATAATTAGTAATAAATTTTTATTAATATTAATATTATTATTGTTATGATTATGATTAATATTATTTTTTTGTTATTAATTATTATTATTATTATCTTTATTGTGGTTATTTTATTATTTTTATTTCTGCTTTTATACTTATTGATATTATTATTATTATATATATTATTATTGTTATTATTATTATTATTAGTTTTATTATTATTATTATTATTTTTATTTTATGAAAATGAAAAAAAACTAACTGATCCTATGCCTAGACAACCACGGCGCCCCCTATTTTCGGCCTTCTCATAAACAAGCCACTTCTGCGCTCCCCTTGCCGCTGCCCCCGCACTCACATAGATCGCCCAAACACTCTCCCTCATGCCGAACTTTCTGTGGCTTCTGACTGCCACCGCCCTCCACCTGGCCGCGCCATCTCGGCCCTCCGCACCCCTGCCCTCACTATCCCGGCCACTTGCTCATGCCCCAACCACCGTGCTCCAGCCCACGCCCTCACCGCTCCCTCTCCCAGCCTTCGACCACCGCTCCTGGTTTCCCTCCACCTTGCCCTAGCCGGCCTTCGCCTTCTCCTCCACTTTTGTAGCATCTTGTCTGTGCTCACCTATCCTCACGCCGCCCATGCCTCACTCAATCCCTCCACACTCACCCTACTCTTCCCGACCACCACTATGTTTCCCCCTAGTTCCCCTTCGCCTTTGATTGGCTCACCGCACCAGCCTCACCACGCCCTGACCTCGCTCTCACCTCACTCCACACCAGCCGAGTGCACCCTCTCGCATGACCTTTTTCTATGACCAGCAGCACAACACCGAAATCTCGATGGTCTGACTTCCCCTCATTTCCAGCAGTCTCCGTCATGCGGCCCGACGGTGACCTCCCACTTCCGCTTCGGCCAGCCACGAGTTCTCCGACATGATGACTTCGAATATGGTAGTTTTCTACTCATTTTCAGGGTTTTTATTTAAGTGATCAAACTCCGACATCTTAGGTGTTGACCGGAACACATTGCTAGTTGTTTTAGTTGTGTGATTTGTGCCCAGGAGGTTGTTCGTCTTTCTACGGAAGCGTTGTTGCATCCGCGCTTGATTTGAGGTGGACGAATCCATAATTTTTCTTTCCGATGCTTTTCCACGACACTTGGTTCTTCAATTATAATTATTATTTTTATTCTATTAATTTTTTGCACCATTTTCATATCCCTAAATAATATTGCACGACATTTATAAGTTTTTCGATTTTTTTAAGAATGTCTTTTGATATGACTCTTCAGTTATGCCTTTGTATTGGTGTATTTAGTGTTTTCAATTAAAATTTATATATGTGGTCATGTTGAACTTGTTTATTTAGGTTCCAAATATTGTTTTGTACTTTTTTTATATATGATTCTAACCTATGATATATCTATAGTTTGATGTGAAAGGCAGTTTCATCTTGGTTAAATTTATTAAGGATAGATTTATATTGTGATTCTTGGAAGTTTCCTAGGATTGAGGTACCTAGGATGTCTATAGAAAATATTTTTTCTCTTTTTAAATTATAAATATTCTTTTTATGAAATGTTTTTCTCTTTGTCATTTTTTTGTGATGATGTTTTTGGTAAGATAATTTGGTTTGGATGTTTTCAAAGTTTGTGTGTGTGTTAAAATGCTTGGAAAGTGGTTTTTATGGTCTTGTTTGGGTTGTTTTGTATTTTTTTTCAAATGTTCTGGATGGTTGGGTTCAGTTTCTAAATCAAGTAATGAATTTGTGGAAAGGGTTTTCAAATGTTCTGTTGGGTTTTTAGTGTACTACTGGACGTGTTTTCAATTGAAGGTGACACATGAAATATGGTTTTCTCTTCAAACCTCAGTGACTTAAATGGTTTTTGGTTTGTCAAATAAAGTTGGTTTCCCTTGGGAGATTTCTAAGGAAGGCTTTTAAATGTGTTCTTTAAAGCATGGTTGTTGCCTTTGAAATTTTTTTTGAAGTGAGTTTTAAAGGTTTAAAAAAATTTTGGAGACTTTGTACATAAAGGTTCATTTAGTAGTGGTAAAATGATTTGGTGTGCGTTTTGGAACTCAAGGGCCTGTTTGGCACTTTTGACCCAAGAGTAGTGTTTATACTAACTTTAAAAGGAGATTGTGTTTTGGTGAAAGTGTATGCCCGATTGGCAACATGAAAATTTTTATAAAATGGTTTAAAGGTTAAATGGTGTGATGGCCCGGTTGGCACTTTGTTAATGTGAAATGTTTGAATGTGTATTTGGGGGTGCTCCTATTTAGGGTAACCCTTTATGGGTGAACGTATAGGAAGCGTCCATGTTTGGGGAAGGAAAGTGTGGTGAGATGAGTCACACCTGTGTGGGCCTTCCTACTTACACAATATTACTATAACCACCATTCTTTCCTAGGCGTCTATTAGATGATTGAGTGACGGTTGCTGACCAACCCTGACTAGACGGGTTGGTACCCCCTGGATTTTTTGTTAGGCCAGGAGAGCTTTTACACTGTATTGGTCAGTTAGGGAGTCTATTTGGTTATAGACTTAGAAGCTTCCCCATACGTCGACAGGTGGTTCCGAAACCGAGTATGTACATGGGTCTTCTAGGGATTTTTAGGATCACCCATGGTTTTCCTTTGATTTTCTTGTTTACTTTCAGCTATACTTGTTCTTTCAGCTTCCACTGTCACCTGTTTCTTTTAACATTGCATTGTTTCCTTGTTTGGATTTTGTTTGAAAAATTTTAATTTGTTTTAGAAATGGTACGTGGTGTACGTTGGGTTTTTAAAATAGGAAAATGTTATTGTTTTATTAAAATATGGAAAACCTACTTTCATACTTATATTTCAAACTTGTGTTAATGGATTATTTCGGGAAAGGAGACATTGGATTCTGTGGTTTATTTTGGCATCCCTACTAAGAATTTTTAATGCTCACGCCTTTTTTTATCATTTCAGTTACAGGTTTTCTTTGCTCAGGTTCCTTGGTAGAGTTTCTCATTATAGGTGCAAGGTCGGCCTTTGGTTGGGAGGTGACCTGAAAGGTCACGTGAATGTATGCCCAGTTTTACTTTTGTTCCCCTGCTAGTTTTATTTTTATCGTCAGTTTTTATTTATCTGTCTTTCTTTTGTTCGTGGGCCAAATCATTCCCAACGATTAAATTTTGATGCCCGATACTAGTTTCCAGCCCGTGGGGATTGGGAATGCCCTTCGGGCCATGTCGCAGACCGGTTTAGGGTCGACCCGGGTTGGTTCGTGACACACCCATACTAGAGGAACTTACTAACCTATGATAACCTTAATGATCCTATAAAAAGTATGAACAGGATTCTCCTCAAAGGACACATCTACCTATAGCTCAACCTCATCCAACTATAGAGTGTGAGAAGGGTTTGAGTAATAATGATGAAGATAAGATACATGAAAGGTGTCATGTATGTCTCAGTACCTCTAAGGTAACTGAAACTGATAGGCTACCGGCTTAAATATCTACATAATCTCAAATGACTCAACATATTATGGTGAAATCTTACCCTGTCTCCTAATACTTTTGTGTCACAACCTTGGTGAGATACATAAAAAAACCTGATCCCTGACCTCGAACTCCAGAGGTCATTTAAGTCAATCGATGTTAGATTTCTATCTAGACTGTGCAGTAGCTATCCATTTCCAAATCAGCTGAACCTACTTTGAAGTATCCATCATAAGATGTGGTTTGAGGAATGTTTCCTCTCCTACCTCCAACCTACATAGAGGTGATCAGAATGACCTATAGTACAAAGCATCATAAAGCACCATCTGTATAGTTTAATGATAACTATGGTTGTATGAAAACTCAACCATGGGTATATGAATCTCCCAAGATCCCCCAAAGTCAAGGATTCATTCTATAATTATGTCCTAAAGAACCCGAATCGTGTGCTCTAAATGAACATTAGTCTAAGGGTGGTATGCTGTGATGAGAAGAACCCGTTTACCAAAATACCTCTTCAAACTCTACCATAATTGGGATGTAAAATGGGAATCCCTATCTGATACCATGATATGAGGAACCCCAATAAGTCACACTATCTCACAGATATAAAATTTCCTAATCTCATATACTGATAAGGTCTCCCTAATTTAAAGTAAATGAGTGAACTTCATGATCCTGTCCACAACAACCCATACAACATCACTACCTTAAAGAGATCTCAGAAACCCAATCATGAAATCCATCATAACATGTTCACATTTCCACTCCAAAATGAGTAACTACTATAAAAGACCACCTGGTCAATGGTGTTCTACCTTCACTTGCTGATAGGTGGAACACCTCATAACAAAACTAGCTACCTCACATTTCATCCCCGACCACCAGTATTGATTTCATAAGTTATGATACATCTTGGTAACATAGAGATGTAGTGCCCAAACTAAGGCATGAATATCCTGCATCATCTCCTCATGTATGTCTTCTAGAACTCAAACACAACCATGAATACACATAGTTTCATCATCACCCATTTTCCAACCAGGAGGTGGGTCCTCACCTTCCACACCCTCCTAAAGGACTAGGACCTCAAAATATGACAACTGTCTCATCCACACTCTACTCAGATGAGTGGATTTCACAACTAAATAAGAATTAAAGTTCTAGCCTCAACCATCCTTCACCTCTAATTACATATTATAGAATAATTCCATAAGATGTTACTCACTATTGGCCTCTTGAACTACCTATATCTGATTTCTCATATTCAGTGCATCAACAACTATACTTCCCTTCCTGGGTGTATAGGAAATCTCAAAGTCAAAATAATTTAGGCATTCAAACCACCTTCATTTCCTCATATTCAAGTTACATTGCGTAAATATGTACTTGAGTCTCTTATGGTTTGTGTACACCAAAAAATGCTCTCCTAGTAAGTAATGCCTCTAATAATACAAGACATGTAAAATAGTGGCTAACTTGAGATCATGTGTCGGGTAGTTCCTTTCATGTGGCCTCACATGACGAGACATGTATGCCATGACTCACTCGTATATCAGAACTGTTCCTAGCATGATACTTGATTCATCACAATACACAGTGTAGATACTGCTCAACTATGGAAGAATCAGGATTGGAATTGAAGTCAGTCTCCCTTTTAGACCCTTAAAGGCTACATCATAGGTATCTATCCATACAAACTTCACACACTTCTTAGTCAAGCCAGTAAGAGGTGCTAATAAGTGTGATAATTTCTGTATTAAATTCTTGTAATATCTATCTATCCCTAAGAAACTCTATATGTCAAAGACATTCTTGGGCTACTCCCATTAAACCAAATCTCTCACTTTCTCTAGGTCAACTTATACTTCTATCTCTGAGATAATTTGACTCAGGAAGTGAATCTTATCCATCTAAAAGTGGAACTTTGTGAGCTTAATATATAACTGATTCTATCTTAGTATATCCAAAATGATATCAAGATGTTTATCATGGTTGTGTTGATTGTGAGAATACAAAAAGATATCATCCATGGATACTACAACAAAAAATCCAGATAAAGATGAATTGGTTCATCAGTGCCATGAAAACTAATGGTGTGTTTGTGAGACTGAATGACATAACCAAATACTCATATAGACTATAAATTCTATGAAAATCTATTAGAGGTATATCATTGGTCGAACATGTACATAGTGATAACCCGATCCCAAATAAATCTTTGAGAAAACCTAAACTCCTTGGAGCTGGTAAAATAAACCATCTATCCATGGAAAGGGATACTAATTCTTAACCATCAATTGATTCCATTTTGTATAATCCGAAAATAGCCTAAGGGTTTCATCTTCCTTTTTTGCAATAAGGATCTACAAACCCCACATAGAAGTACTGAGTTATATAAACCCCTTTGAATCCTAGTCCTCAAGATCTCTCTTGAGCTCCTGCAACTTGGTAGTAGCCATCATGTAAGGAGGAATGGATACCGGTGAAAATACTAACACTAGATCGATAGATAACTCCACCTATCTCTATAGAGGTAAACCAAAAAATTCATCTAGTAAAATGTTCATAAAATAATCCACCACTGGAGGAAAATAAGTCTGACACATTCCCTAATCATCCAGATATGAACTTGAAATCTGAGTTGTAATCCTACCCATCCCATGATTATTAGGTCTATACTTACCTGCCTAGACATCCCATTCACCTTTGTGAATAAAAAAACCACCCTATGGTGATGTGAAGTTCACCCTTAGGTGATAAAAATCAACATGGTCTCAATAAGAAACTAGCCAGTCCATCCCAAGTATGATTTCAAACCTCATAGTATTGAGGAAAAAAGATTACATATGAAGTGACACCTACCAATCTCAAGGGGGCACTCCATACACTAGCGTACACCCTCCATTATGATCCCGAACAGAGTATCCATGGTCATAAGACCATCGAAAAACCAAAAAAATGATCTCAAGGCTCTCCAAAAAGGTATAAATATGAAGCTATGAGAATCTCCTTTATCTAAAAGAGAAGACACAAGGGTAGAGACTACTAAGATCTTACCTCTCATTGTAGATTTCCCGACGCTCTGCTCCTTAGGTGTAGGCTATATAAAATATATCTAACCTGAACCGCATCCCTGTGAAACAACCTCACTACCTAGAGTAGGCCCAATCTACTGTCTAGGTGAAAATGGTGCCTGAATACCTTGATCATTACCACCACCTCAGCCTAAAAAACTAGTACTACTCAAGCTCTTAGCTTGACGTCGAGCTGTGAATCTTGCTCCTAAACCTAGAGTTGGAGTTGATCCCCTTACACTAACTTTTGGATAGAAGGTCCTACATAATCTCTACACATGGCCTATCTTTCCACATTCTCGTCACTCGACTAGGTCTTGATCACACTGATTCCTCATATGTCCCCATATCCCACACTAATGAAATAAGATAACACTACCATCACTAACGACATGGCAGGTACTCCCCTCATGAGAAGCCTTAAAATGGTGCTTCCTACCACTGGAAGATGAACCACTAGGTCAAGAAGCTACATTTACCTGCTCCACCCCCATATTCCCTAAGTTTCCATTATATAATAAGAAACTGATTCATTATCTCAGTAATATTAGTCAACCAAAACATGTTGAACTACAATTGAACATCATTCCCAAGAAATTACTCAAATCATCTCTCCCTCGATGGCTTATCAAGATATATCAGTGAAAAATACATAATCTCTATAGAGTTTACTGAATAATTTATAATGGTCATCACAACCTACTCCATCACATGAAATTTCATCTATTAGGGTATCTAGAAAAAATTAATCATAAAACCTAGATTGAAAATTCCACTAAACTATATCTCTAAGAACATAATCCTAGTTCAAAACCTCTCACCAGTACTTAGATGATACCAAAAGTATATATTTCATGAGCTTCACTCTTCTCTCAATAGGTGTCTCTAGATTCTCAAAGATAGAAAATATAATCTCAAGCCACAACTTAGTAGTCGGTGACCCACCATCCACCAAAAATTTGGGAGGATGCTCATGTTGGAACACACACGTTAGCTCTAACATAGACTAGGAAGATTGTAGTGATCCCTGAATAGTTTTCATAGATCACATAAAATCCTCATGGAACTGTGCATCAACAACCATATCCATTACTACTACTGGTACCATAAATAGAACTATAAAAGGATCTACTAGTAGCCCAAGTCTCACCAACACCAGATCATGGTCATCGCCACCATCCTAGTGCATGACTAGAGGTCTTCATGGTGGCATGTCCCTACAATGCCAAACACACACCTTATAAAAGATCAATAAAAAGAAGATCAAATATAAAAGCACATGATAGGTTGAAGACTTCCTATAAACAAGACATACCCCTCTTCCTACTCCTAAATCTAGGACCGAGTAATAAGAACCATCATAAAAAGTACCAGACACTGCCTACTACCCACTCTAAATCCAAGTCAAGGTTAAGTTCTCTATTTCACCAAAATTCTATTTCATTTACATTATTTCTCATTTAAAATTATTTTTGAATTGTTGAACCAAATGGTTCACCACTTCAAAAACATAAGGACCCATAAACCTCATGAACCGAAGTGTGATGTCCACTTAATCTAAACCATAACACGTTCCAGTCCATGCGACCAATGGTCCATGACTCAACCTGCCATAATTGGCTGTTTAGTGTGTATGTTGTAGCCTATGAAGGAAGAACTATTTAGGTTACGAAAGGCACTCTAAGTATCAATCATGTTTCTAAACTCCCTTTACAAATTATCTATCAAAAAACAGGTATATTATTCAAGGAACACATAATAATGTCATGTAGTTAATCAATGCATTCTATATGGCATGATATAATGCATGGTATGTAAATTCTAATAGGTTCCTAAAATAATGCATGATATAGAATGCCATCATATCATCAGGAAATAGAAAACAAAAAATCCTTAATCATATCAATAATAACATGAAATGTCAAGTGCATCAACCAATGATGGAATCAAATCAACCATAATAAGAAAAATCCAGAAAACAACAATTTCCATTCAAGGAAATTTGTATTTTTCCTATGTGTGGGTAAGCTACTCCTAGGAATAACTCATTACTAAATTCCAATAACTTCATAATCTCATATCTATTATCTCAAAATAGTAATATAGAAAAGAAAACTACTCTTATAACACTTTTTAATGCCCCGACCCAAGATCTGTTAAATGGTGCCTTGAGTTGGTGTGTCATATGGACTCAAGAGCACCTCCCCAAACACTAGAGGCTGCCGACTAGCAGTGAGGGACTCGGGTGTGTCCATAGGGATACTATTCCATCACGTCATAGTATAGAACAATGATAATAACCATAATAATAAAATAGATAAGCAGATAAAACAACTAAAATAAGATAGAATACAAACATCCAAAAAATTGTAATAATAAATAACCAAAAGCAGTCATATACAATATGATAATCATGTTATGTATCTATAAAAAATGGAATGAAATACATGGTAATGGGAATACTAGTATTATATATGTATCAAACTAAAAAAATACTAAAAAGGATCTTTCCTGGATAACATCATGAGCATAGCTGGATCCTATGCTCCCCTGCTCCTAACCAATGATCAAATCAAGCATCGTACATTGGGAACTTGCCCTTGTCCCTACCTGTATCCATGAAGTCTTCCTTGGTACCCAATAGCAGCCCAAAAAGGGCATGAGATAACACTCAGTAGGAAACCATGGTACAACTAATGGATCCTCATTCTCTAGGTGTGACAACACCCTATCCTAGCATTTCTTGATTTTCTCTCAGTGCTACTATCCTCTACTCGACATTGTCGAAGGATATTTGAGGAAGGCTTCACTCTCTATTTCTTTTATGAAGGATTGGGTAGTAGTCAAGTTCATTATCATCAATGGTGACTTATCTCACTCCCATTTCTTCTCTAATTCCTTTGTTGGATTTTTTGGGCATCAACATTGTTGTGCATCCCTCCTCATCCCTTGATTTATTTAGATTTAGACTCTCCCAGCTTGAATCGTTGTTCATGGTTTGGTGTTTGGGTGGGATGGTTTTCAGATGGAGATACTCTGGTGAAACTATCAAGCAGTGATGTTTAGAGATTATTTGTATGGTGGTTCTCAGTGACCATGAAATGAATCTATTTTTAAATTACGACCAATCATCCTTAGATCTGTATAGATATGGGACTTCCTGGCATGAATCGCCATTCATAGTTCATTGTTTGGGTGGGTTCTCATCAGATGAATTATATTTGGTGTCTCTCCCTAGTGATGGTTCATGATTTAGAAAATGGATTTTTTGGATGTTAACCAGGGGTTGTATGGTCATGGTGTGCTTGATGGATGGTGGAGGTGATTCTAGTAGATAGTTTATGTAGGAAATGGATGAAGATAGTGGACTGACTAGACCGAGTGGTGTGCATTGAGCCTTAATGGTTCAGATTGGTGGAGAAAAATAGTTTTTGATTTACTCTAGTGGTATCTATCTGGTTTCAATAGTTATTTCTAGTTTGTGGGACTTTTGGTTTGATTGGATTACAAATATCTTAGCAAGTATTGGAAGTTTTCACATTTCATTTGGTAGGTGGTATAACTTATTGCAGTTACCGTTTATTAGATGACCTCAAAATAGGGATGGTTGTGATGATACCCATCATTCATCTATCCATAATCATTTTTGATGAAAAATGGTCACTTTTATTTGACTCTTGTTCAATATTTTTAGTCTGATTATACGCTACATTAGGTTTACATTGTTATGATTTGTTTGCATACTCTATCGAGTGGGCAACTTGAAAGAGGGAAGGGTGTGCCGCCACCTTTCATCTGGCTCTCCTCCACATGTTTGTATTTGTTGGAGAGGTGCTCTGCCATGTTATGTTGGTCCATCATAGTGAAACTTCTTAGTAGAGGGGGTGACACATCATTCTGAATGAACTCACTGTTTCACTATCCGATGAGGGGGGAAATGAGGCTTTTTCTGGTTCTTTCCTTGACATTTGTTTCCCTTTGGAATTGTATGACCTTTATGACCTTTTTTTCCTATTTATTTTATGAATTTTACTTTTATTTTAATGGGTTCCCTCTTTTCTGAGTTTTAAAATAGGTTTCCTTTTTTATGTTTAATAAAGGGGGCTTAACCCTCAACCTTTTCAAAAAAAAACTTAGTAGGACACCACCAATGGTGTTTATAACAAATATAGTCTATGCAATATAAAAAAAATAAATGTGTAGTATATCACTAGTATACTAGTAATAAAAGTAAAGATTCAAGCAGATATGATCCTATCTATCCAAATATGGCTTCCTATGAACAATAACCAAGTAACCGTAATCAAAGGATACTATAAAGCATAAAAAGCTGGTGTAATACTATCCAGTCTAACAACTATAATATGATACCAATACCAGGGATATCTATAACCACATTAGAAATATCAACCATGGGAATGAAATATAATCAAGAGTGAATATCCACATCATCCACACCATGTAATCAAGTGTCAAACCATGAAGGTCTGGATCCAAGGTATACAAGACCATGGCATCCTCATCGAGTCCTAGGAGCATCTCAATGGAAACTCAGTAAAGACTTGGATGGATTCCAAGGATCATGTCAACAGATCATGTCCAATACAAGTCCAAGAAATATAGATCCAAGGGGTATCAAGGACTATGTAATCCTACAGAATCAGGATCCAAGGATTAAATATGTCTAAGAAATCCACTACCATAATCAAGACCCGAGGAGTATAAATTTTCATAGTTCCAATGAAATCAAGATCTAAGGAGCTCATAAAAGGCATCTACTACAATAATAAATTCATTATATCATTTCATAACCATTCACATTCTATGAGTTCATCTAACCCATTTCCAAAATTTCCATTCAAACAAAATAATCAATTCATCATCATGTATTACATGGAAAAGGAGGCATCAACTCTCTCATAATCATTCAATTCAATTCATTCCTTTAATTTACAAATAAACCAGTAAAAAAAGTTTTTAATATCCTTAAACAATTTATTTAATTCTCATTATGGATCCCACTAAAATTGGTGAGATCACATGCACTAAACAGGGAGGTATAACATAGGGCAGATACAAGGGAACACCCCATGGGTGGCCTAGGTTGGGGATAACAACCTCTGATATTCTCAAAGGTAATAAGTGAGAAACCAAACAGGTTCCAAACAATTTAATCAAGGATTATAATTAATTTTAAGGGCAACATCGAAAGGCTTGACATGAGAAAACAATGTAAAAAATTCATATAAAAAACCAAACCTTGAGGGAATGGTATAAAAGACCTACTGTATACACACGGTAGAACACTCATCCAACATCAACCTTTGATTCAGTTCAAATAAAGAGAAAAAAAATGGATAAAAAGCCTAGAAATAAGGTATATTAGCTTGAAAATAAATAAATCCATAAATACCAAGAAAAATTAAGATCAGTATAAGATGATCAAAGAACTTACCAATGTGGATCCAACGAGACAAACTATGTTCAAATTTGAGTTCGGATGACAAAATGAGAGAAGAGTCTAGGATTTGGATTTCAAAGGAGCTTCCAATGTCAAAGTGTTATTCATAAGAGAAATAATTGAAGGGAATTTAGTTTATAAAATATTTTAATGGTGAAATGTTCATTTTCCCTCTTTTATCTCGGTCACATGGTTTGGCTACACATTTGGCCAAACTGTGAACTAATCACATGCCCTTCTCTTCCTCTAGGGGGAACTCGCACAGTTTAGGTGAAAAGTTTGAAAAACCATGCGCAAACCATGTTTTTATACTCTATTAAATTTTTTTAATTATATATATGGGTGTGCGACCTTGGTCACATAGTTTCCTCAAACCATGTGGCCACTTCCTTCCCTCTGTCTATCCCTACACAATTACTTCTAACCGTGCGACTTGGGTCGCATGGTTTCTACCAAACGTGTGGAATAACTACCTTTTCCAAAAACTGAGCCTGTTAGTTCTAAACAACCCCTAGACACCCCAAAACTACTATGATCTCATTATAAACACATATTAGGTAAAAAAGGAGTTAAACCAGAAACAAAAAGATCAATACCACATAAGAAAATCCAAAATCTTACATTATTCATGTTAATTTTTTTCATTTTATTATATGAATTTGTTCAAAAGATATATTCAGAAATTATTACACCAATGCTAGAAAAATGGGTAATTTAAATGAGTTATTTAAGATTGGGAGAGACTCAGTGTAAATATTCCCATAAAAACATTTATCTTCAATAGAAATAGTTTTCCATCTCAAATAACTTTGGTGCTCATGAAGGTCATTTCGTGAGAAAAATATTTGCAACGGTTAATAAAATAATATTGTTATATCAGTTGATATTATTAATCCCTCCAATACCTTTTTCAATGGATAATTAAATCCATAACAAAAAGTCCTTGTAAACTACATTCAATGATGGAAAAAAATCCATCTCTAATAATGCTTCATAATTATTTTTAAAAAAATATGATTTACTTTCTCCTCCCATCCTCCTCATTTCTCTCCTTCACACAAAGTTCTATTGCGTAACCCTCAAAAACCCCCTAAAAATCTTCCATCACACCTGATTTCTTACAGATTTGGGTTCGAATCCCCCATGTATGGGCTCCTCTTCTCTAATATTTCATTCTTTTTTTGATTTCCAATTCAATATTGTAGAAATTAGTTTAGTCAAAACCTAGGTCAAAAAATTTACCTAATTTTTATGGTTTATTTGGTATTTAGGTTTACTGTAAGTTTATTATTCCCTATTTGGGTATCCACCATCCCCACATGAGTTGATTTCAATTTATTTGAGGTATTTTACTCATTATTTAACCTTTAATTTTTTTTTTCTGTTTGGTAGTTAGGGTTACTGCAAGTTTATTATTTTATGTTATTTTTGAAAATATGATTACTATGGAAATTATTTATAGGGATGTATGATATTTATAGAGTTTATATAAATATATTTAATTTTTCAATTGTATTTCCTGATTATGGTGATATAATTTTTGATAAATTATGATAATGCTTGGATTGTGGGTGTGATGTTAAACCATGTTTGATTTTTATATTATGATTGGTTTTCATTTATTGAAAACATGTGAATATAGTTTTGTAAACATTTGGATATATATATTAACATGTGAATATAAATATATAAACATTTAAAAAAACATTTAAGGTTTTTGATATATATATATGTATGTATGTATGTATAGATTATATATATATATATATTTGTTTAAGAAAACATGTAAAAATATATTTGATTTATATATATTTGATTAAGAAATCATGTAATATATATATATATATGTATATATATTAACATGTGAATATGTATATATAAACATTAAAAAAACATGTAGGGGTTTTGATATATATATATATGTATGTATATATAGATTTGATATGTATATTTAAAAAAAACATGTAAAAATATATTTGATGTATATATATTTAATTAAGAAATCATGTAGTATATATATATATATATATTAACATATAGATAAATTTTAATATATATATATATATATAAATGTTTTAAAAAAACATGTATGGTTTTTGATATATATATATATATTTATGTATGTATGTATATATTTGATATGTATATTTATTTTAAAAAACATGTAAAAATATATTTTATGTATATATATTTGATTAAGAAATTAAGTAATATATATATATATATATAACATATGAAATAAATAGGAAATGTGTGTTTTATAAAAATGACGAGAAAATAAATTTAAAGAAAATGTTTTTTATAATATTTTTTTATAAAAAAATGTTATAAAAAATGTTTTAATAAAGAACCATTAATAACTAAAAATAAGTAATATTTATTAAAAACATAGTTATTAGTAATTTGTAAAATTTAGTAATAATTTAAATAATTAGTAATAATCATTAAATAATTTATAATAAATAAAAAATAACTAGTCAATATTAGTAATAGTTAGTAAATTTTATTTTTAATTACTAAATATTGTTAATAATTTTTAAATTTGAAGAAATTATGATAATTTATAATAAATTGTAAAAGCAAATATATGAAATAATAGTAATTATTAAAAATTAGTAATATTTATTAAAAATTCAGTTATAATTGATAAATAATTAGTATTAATTAATAAGAAATTATATCAATTAGAAAAAATAAAAAATTGTAATAATTACAAATTTTTTTGTAATACCTTATAAAAAATAAAAAATTAATAACAACTATTAAAATTCATAATAATTAGTATACATGTTGTATTAATTAAAATAATTAGTAATAATCATTAATTAATTTGTAATAATTAATAAATAATTAGTCATATTAGTAATAATTAGTAAATTTTAGTATTAATTACTAAATATTATTAATAATTTTTGAATATTCATCAATTATGATAATTTTTAATAAATTATTTTAAAATATATATATATATATATATATATATATGAAATACTAATTAGATATAATTGAAATTTAATAATAATTTATAATTAGTCACAATGATCAATAATTATTCTTATTTCTATTGTTTTTATAGATAATTATGGGCCCAGAAAGTGGACATGAGTTTCTATTACGCTCTCATGATTAGATAAATCATCAAAAAAATCCCAAAAGATATGGTATAAATCCTTTCTAAATTGAGGGTGTTGAAACATTTATATAATTTGCATCATATAATTTAGATTTTTTCTAAAGTAATAATTAAATGTCCATATAAAAAATGTTATATTAAGAGATTCAAAACATTTGAAAATGCTGGACTTCGTCTACTGTGTTTTGGTTTTCGGAAAGATTTTATTTTTTAGTATCAACATGGTGTACGAAATTCAGTAGAAAATATTTTTTTTGGGTTTTTGATCCATCATTTCAGAATTTAGTACATGAGGTTTTTGGCTCATATATTCAGGAAACAATAACTCAGAATGATATTCTAAAATCTAAATCAGAAACTTCTCAATTTTATAATTTGTTGAAATCTGTTAAGGAGGCCTTATATATGGGATGCTAGATAAGAATACTTGAAGTTGTTATAAAATTTATGGTTATTAAATCAGATTTTGGATTTTAAAATAGTTTCTTTAATCAAATATTTTATTTGGTTAATTTTTTGTTTCCGGATGGAAATACATTACAAGTTTCTATGAAAGTAAGAGGTTGATCCGTAATTTGGGTCTTAGATATCTGAAGATCTATGCATATTCAAATGACTGAATCTTATATTAAGTGATTATGAATCATTATTTATTTTTGCAACATGTGGATAATCGAGGTATAAAGAGGCACAATAAGGAAAGTTCAGATTTCTTGTGAAATTGTTGAGGTATTTTCTAATTACACCCCATTTATAATGTTTATTTATGTATCACAATACAGCTGCATTGATGACATAGAATAAATCAAATATTTCCTTCAGTAAAAGCATAAATCACCCATGTGATGTTGATTTATAGAAATACTTTGATCAAATTTATCCTTCTTTTACTTCATAACCTCATAACATATGGTTGAGTCTTTATACTGATGATTTTTATCCATTTGGTTCTTATAGAAAATAATATTCTTATTAGAATGTTTTGATTACTCTATACAACTTACATCCTTGGATACTGATAAAAAACCACACATATATATATATATATATGGTTCTATTATTTCTATGACATTCAAAGATGAATATCAATTTTTATTTGAAGACACAAATTGATGAGTTAATTTCATTATGAAACAATGATGTATCTACATTTGATATAGTTGCATATAGAGATTTTACACTAAAGGTTGCATTAATGTGGATGATTAATGACTTTATGGCATATGGTATGTTATCTAGATGGATTACACATGGTCTAAAATCATGTCTATATTGCATGGCTGATAAAAAAGCATTTATTATTGATAATAGGAGAAAGAATATTTATTTTAACTGTCATCAAATATTTCTTCCTGCAGATCACCATTTTTAAAGGAATAATTTTTTTTACAAAAGGTAGAATTAAAAGAGATGAACCTACAGTAGTGATCTCAGTTATTCAGGTAAAATATATCATCTTTGCATTACCTTATATTACTTTTGGACCAACCATAAATGAACAAAAAATAAATGGTTTTGGGAGAGATCATAATTGGATAAAATATAGTATTTTTTGTGACCTTCCATATTGGTCTGATTTTTTGGTTCATCACATATTAGATGTAATTCATATTTAGAAGATTTTTTTTGATAACATAATTTATACCATATTGGACACACCCAATAAGACAAAATATAATGTGAATAAATAGTTAGATCTTGCCCAGATTTATAGATGTCCTAAACATGAATTATTTGAATATGAAAGATCACATAATTTAATGATGCTAAAATAATATTACACACTTTATAAAGAAATTATTTTATTATTATATCAATGGATTATATATTTGAGGTTAAAAAACGGTTATGATTCTAATTTGTCTCATTGCATCAAAAATGAACATATTATCAGGTAAAAAAGTCATGACTGACATGTCATAAGGGAAAGATTACTTCCTATTGGTCTTATAGGTTTGTTTAATTCTTCAATATGGAATGTTTTGATTGAAATATCATATTATTATGAGATATTTGTGATGAAACATCATATTATAATCCATTGAATATATTTTAAGAAGATATTGTTTTAATTTTATGTAAATTGGAGAAAATAATCGTGTCAGCATTATTTGACTCAATGTAATATTTAATATTGAATTTTCCATATGTATTTAAATGTGAAGAGCCAATAAAATTTTTATGGATATACCCATTTGATTGATATATGAAAAAATTAGCAGTAGTATCATTTTTCTAATGATGTGGTGGTAAGTACTTTAATTATATCCTAAAATTTATCCAATTCTCTATTGGATTCTAGATCATATCATTATTTATATCCTATATTTTTTATAAGAAAATTAGATATTTACCTAGTACCTTAAGAAGGTATTTATCATTCAAAACTCTTCGTGGATGTCTCACCGTAACATTGATGTGTTAGTCAGTTCCCATTATGACAGATAAACATGACATATTTGATGAATTTATTATTAAAACCATGGTGGATTTATATATGATCTTTGGTATCTAATAAATTTCAAAATATATTTTAAATATTTATTTAAAAGTGAAGGAAATTACGATTTGTGATGAATATGTGAAATTCCTTATCTTTAGGGGGGATATTTTATCAGATTTATTTCTAAATCCACCCATAGTAGCTCTTCTAAAAGAGATTATTAGGGAAGAAGAGAAGACCAAATATATGGATGGAAAAGGTAATATTGAAATTTAGGATTTAAATATTGTGCATGAATACATTTATGTATTAAATTATGAATTACTTGGACACCCACTAGAGTATGATATTGAGTTTCCCATTGATTTAATCCTGCATGTAAGTCCTATATCAATGAATCCCTATAGAAAGACCACTATAAAATTAGTGGAATTGAAGAAACAACTAGAAGAGTTATGTAATAAGGGAATTATATTCCCTAGTTCTTCACCTTGGGAAGCCCCTATTCTTTTTTTAAGAAGAAAGATGGATCTATGAGACAATGTATTGATTATAGGGAAATTAATGCTATTACAAAAAAGAAAAAGTATCCTCTACCTCTTATTGATGAATTATTTAATCAACTTCATAGAGATAAATATTTTTAAAATATTAAACTTCATTTTGGGTATCATCAATTATGAGTAATGAAGGTAGATATTCCCAAGACACCATTTTGAATGATGTATGTACATTGAAAATTTACAGTAATGCTATTTATACTAAATAATGCACCCTACGTTTTCATGGATCTAATGAACATAATATTCAAAGAATATCATGATGATTTTTTTATTGAATTTATTAATGATATATTGGTTTACTCTAAGAGATATGAGGACCATGAGAATCACTTAAGGATCATTCTTGATACTCTTATAATAAAATAGTTATATGAGAAATTTTTTAAGTGTGAATTCTATCTTTAAAATGTTTCTTTTCTTTGATATATTGTCTTGAGGGATGAAATCTCAACTAATACTGAGAAGAAAATGGTAGTATAAGAATGGAATACACCAACAAAAATAATTGAGGTATACAATTTTATTGGTTTCGAAGGTTACCATAGATTATTTGTTCAATATTTTTACTGTTTGGCTAACCCATTTACCAAACTTACTTGTAAATGGGTTATGTTTATATAGATAAAGGAATGTGAAGAATTTTTTGAATAATTTAAGAGGATATTAATGAATGATCTTATTTTGAATCTACCATCAGGAAATAATGGATTTATGATATATAGTGATGCATATAAGAAGGGAATTGATTGTTTCCTTATACAAAATGGTAAAGTTATTTTCTATTCATATAGATAGTTAAATAATCATGAAAAAAACTATCCCACTCATGACCTTGAGTTAGCACCTGTGATATTTATTTTGATGATATGGAGACATTATATCTATAGTGAAAGATGTAAGATATACACCGACCTTAAGAGCCTAAAATACATCTTTTCATAGTAATAGATCAACATGAGGAAAGATGGTGGCTCAAGTTACTCAAGGATTATGTGATTTCTTGATACACTACCACCAAGGTAAGGAAAATATGGTAGTTGATTCATTAAGTAGGAAGGATCATAGAGTTATGACCAAAATGAGAATCAGAAGGGATCTTATGTTCATGGATTTAATAAGGATGGATTTTGGAATTATTAAGGATGGGGAAACACTTCTCCTTTTTGAAATTATTTCCAAAACATATTTATTATAAAATATAAAAATTTATCAATCTGATGATGAGAATTTTCAAAAGAAAATTAAATCTATAAATGATGGGAAATTGATAGACTTCATATATGAAGATGGTGTTTTGAAATTTGGAAAGAGACTATGTGTTCCATCTATAATTGAGTTGAAGGGGGAATTGTTGGATTATTACCATAACATGAATTTATCTATACACCTTGCAAACACCCAGATTTATATATATTTGAAGCAACATTTTTAGTGGGATAATATGAAGTAGGAAATTGCAGATTATGTGTCATGGTGTTTTGATTTTCAATAGGTGAAGGCTGAGAGAAAATATCCTCAAGGATTCACGAAATCTATGCCTATCCTTACATGAAAATGGGATGAAATTACTATATAATTTTTCACTAGATTAACAAAGACTCTGAGAAATAATGATGCGATATGGGTTATTATTGATAGACTTTCCAAATCTGCACATTTCCTCACTATAAGAGAAAATTTTCCTTTGGATCAAATTACATTACTCTATATTTATGATATTGTAAGACTTCATGGTGTACCTATTTCAACTATTTATAATTATGATCCATGATTTACAAAAAAATTCTGGAAAAGTATCTAAAAGGATCTTGATATCAGGCTTCATTTGAGCACAACTTATCATCCTCAAACTGATGGGAATTTAGGAAGGACTATCCAAATTTAATAAAACATTTTTAGGGCATGATCACTTGAATTTCATGATATGTGATTTTAGTATTTACCTTTGGTTGAGTTTTCTTATAATAATAGCTTCTATTCAAGTATAAAAATGGTGCCGTATGAAGCATTATTTTGAAATATATGTAATACTCCAACTTGCAGAATGAATTTAGTGAAAGGAATCTTATAGGAATATAAATCATGGAGGAGAAAACAACAAAGGTAAATACTATTAAAACCCATATCAAAACATCTTAAAGTAGGAAAAAGAGATATAGTTATAACTAGAATAAAGATTTGGAATTTCAAGTGGGAAATTACATTTTCTTGAAGGTATCTCCATGGAAGTGTGTTATAAGATTTTGTAGGAAAGGAAATATAATCCTTAGGTACCATGATCATTTATAAATACAAGAAATAATTAAAGATATAGCTTACTATTTGGAAATGACACGTATCCTTTCTAAAGTATATGATGTGTTCCATATCTAATAGTTAAGAAATTATATGCCATAACTGGTGCCAAGTGGATGGCACCACACTCTCTGAGCAATGATCTCCCTCCCCTATGGTTTCCTCGGTTTCCCCTTCGATGGTTTACTAACATCTCGTTTCTCACTTGATCGATGACTTTTGTCATTTTTTTGATGTGTAAGCCTGCCTGAATGGCTCGAAGGCCTTCATTTTTATTTATTTTTGATAACCCCCCTTTCAAGGGTTGAGGGGGAACCCTTACAAGGTCCGTAGGCTCAGAGATTACATGGCCCGTAGGATTAGGAGATTACATGACCTGAAGGTCTTAGGGAATTCAACTATACTTTTGTCATAATCAGTGGGTTTTGCAAGTTTTTCTCTAACCCCGATATTGGAGATTCAATGAAGATTTTCCTATTCCATGTCTCCTCTCAGGATTGCTTCTTCTTCGTCGATTGGATTTTGCTCCATCATTCCTGGTTATTCTTTGGATCATGCCTCTTTCGATCTTGTGATTCTTCTCCCACATCTGGTGATCTTGGTGTCTCCGACGACCCCCTTATTCTGTTGCGCATTCCCCCTCTACTAGATCCCCTTAGATCTGGTCTTCTCTGCATGTCTTCTACTCGTTCGAGTGGTGACGGGTGAGGATGGAGACATCGGCGGTCCTGGATTCTTCGTAGGCGGTTTATGTCAATCTTACAGGGATATCGGCTCAGATTGTGACCATCTTATTTTGGCCTTTGGGATTATTTGGTGGAGTCCGGTGGGTTGAAGGTGCTGGTGGGATCTTGGGTGGTGGAAGGTGAGCTTCCGGTTCTCCGACTTTGCAGATTCAACACCTGCCCCAGCGTTTTCTAGTGTTGAGTTCATGGATGTGATTATACTTCTTTTGGTTGAAGTGGAGAATATTTCAGGGGGTGGATGAATCTAAGAGCGGGTTGAGGACATGCGGGGCTCAAGGTTTGGGGCTTCCTTGGCTCGGCATGTTGAGGGAGTTTCTGGTTGGGATTCTTTGGCTTTACTCAGTTGCTTTTGTGGATCAAGATTTGATTCTGAGATTTGTGAAGAGGGGACTTTGGATTTCTTTGTTATGATGATTTGTGTTGGCTGATCTTCTGGTTTTACTTCTCAGGAGTGATTCTCTTGAATTTCATCATGTTCTGCATTGGTTGTTGGTTTTGCGTGTTCTTTTGAAACATTTTTCTTCGTGGGTATTTGTTTTCTCTTGTCGCATTAGGATGGTGCAACATTTTACTAGTACCATTGGGTGGGCGACCTTGAATGAGGGATGGGTGTGCTGACACCCATCATCAGCCATGCGTAATCTTTTGATGGATGGATGGGTTCTTTGCTGTGACTTTTTATCATTGTTTTCAGTCTCTGCTTGCGTTACATCAGGTTGACACTACGGAGATTCTTCTCATGCTTTGTCGAGTGGGCAGATCGAAAGAGTGAAAGGCGTTCTTGCACCTTTCATCCAGCTCTCCTCAACATTTCTATGTTGGTTGGAGAGATTCTCTATCATGTTGTGCCACCAGCACGGTATAACTTCTTGACAGAGGGGGTGATGCATTTTTTTGACTGATCTCACTGGTGCACTGTCTGGCGAGGGGGGCGATGATATTTTCAGGTTCATGCTTGGTTTTTTGTTTCTTTTGAACTTGTTGGATCCACTTGGCCAATGTTTTAAGTCTTTTTCCCTTCTTGTAATGTGTTCCTATTTCCCAGTGCCAAAAGAGGTCTATTTTTTTCATGATCAATAAAGGGGGATTGACCCCCAAACTTTAAAAATATATATACCATAACTGATGTATTTGATCACTTTAAAATACATATAATTGGGACCTAATTTATTTTACTATGAGGATCCTATCTAGATTACAAACACTAGAGAACCAGTGTAGAGTAATCAGATGAACTGACAAGTAAATGTAATTTGAAAAAAATCATAAGATAAATGAGGTGATGTGGGAAAATGGGGAAATCATGATGAAGAACTATCCAAATAAATTCATGAGGTGACATTTTGGAAATTTTGAGGATAATTTTTTTTGAAGGATTTAATAAAGTAACACCCTAAGATTTTACGGTATGTATCTTTTAAAATAAATTTAACCTCTTTGATAGTTTATGATGCATGCAAGAACAAGTTCAAATGAACCATGATCTATTATTATGTGACCATTATAATATAGCTATTAAAAATGGTGGGTATGAATAGGACTGACTAAATTTTGTAATAAATATGGTTTACACATTTATAAAATAAATTCATTTGTTATCAATAAAAATAAAAATAATTTGAAAGTAAAATAAATGTATCTAAAAAACTATTTTTTTGCATGAAATATATTTATATCACAATAAATTGAATTAGTAATTATTAGTGAATTATTAAATTAAATATATATATTTTATATATTTCATCAAATGTTTTAACATCCATCTATAGTTTTTACTAGGCATAGGATAAGAATAAATCTAGTTTTATGCTTAAAAATTATATTTTACTAAAAAGAAATTTTTATAAAGTTTTGCGCACTTATTTTAAAATTAATTTATGGAAATTATAGAAATCGAATCTTTAAAAATAGATTACATATTTATAAAAATGAGGTTAATTTTTTTTTTAAATATGTCTCTTTTATTTTTAGTCAAAATGAATAGTAATTATGGAAAAATTTATCACCTTAGTAAAGGGTAAGTTATATTAATCTAGGTTAAAAATAAATGATAAGTTCATAATATTTCATAATAATTATTATTATATGAATAAAATTTTTACCTTATCATATTATTCTCAAAATTGATATGTTTAATGTACAATTATCCCTAAAAATGACCAATATAATATTTAAATCAAAGAAAGTTACAAAATGTCAGTCTCTTAGTTTTAAATATCTATTATGTGTTCACATAGGGAAAAAAGAAAGTTATTATTTAATATAAATTTCAATTTTATTTCAAAATTAAACTATATTCTTGATGATAATTTATTTATAATTTTTAGTAATTATATAATTACCTTAAATTCTTGCGTAATGCTAATACTATATTTATTTAATTAATAGAAAACTAAAATAAATGATATTAAAAATGTAACACCCCAAGCTTCTACGGTACGTTTCCCTTTGAAAAATGCGATAACGTGTGTTGTACGCAACCTCGAGTTCTAACACACACCACAACTAATTAAACTAGCCGTTGTGAATAGTAATACCTAATTTTTGAAATTATATATATTTTATATTTGAAAATGGACTTCATTTTTGGACTCGGAATATCGAATTTAGCCTAAGGTGAAATTTTGGTACTTTTCGGATAACTTTCATATTTTGATGAATAGTGAAAATTACTAAATTTTAATTAAAAACAACTTTTTTAATCAAAATAATTAATAGTGATAAATTATGAATTTTAGTAGTTTTAAAGTATATTTAGAATATATTTTTACCATTTAATATAATGTTGGTCATTGGACATAATTTTACAATTAAACCGAACATAAACAAGTGTCAATCTTTTGATAGTTATTATCTCTTAAAAACACGCTTTTTGTTTTGACAGCGGGAATTAATTTTAAATTAATTTCTGCCACTTCTGTGTTTTGAATTTAGGAAAATGGATTCCATATTTGGAATCAGGATGTTCAAATTGTGTAAATAGGTAACTTTTATTTTTAGACATTTTGAATAATTACTGCGGTAAATATTTTATTTACCATGGTTAAGGGTAAATCCGGTAAATAAGGGTTAAAAAAATAATATTATAATAATACTAAATTACCCTAAAAACGTGTCTTAACCCTATTGGTTGATATATGGTCGACCATGGACATCTTTGTGTCAATTTTGGGACCCCATGGATCCACTTGTAAGTGATAATGACACTTTATTTTAATTTAGTTAAAATGAATACAAAAATGACACAAGCATATATCTTTTAGAACAACAATTTTTACATAGGGTTATATATGTTGGATTTTAGATTATAAATATTCATTAGAAATATAAAAAGACTTCCTACATAATGATATTTTATTTATAATTTTTAGACATTAAATAATTTATTTTATTTATGACACAGTGATGATGCAGTAATTACTATAATAGTGAAAAATTAAAATAATTGATATTATAAATACCCAAATAAATATAATATGAAACTTTTAATGAATTAAACTAATTTTCTAGGCTAATATGATATATTAGGATTGATTTAATGGACTTTGTTCGAAGTAATCAATCTGTTATGAGTTTCACAAAAATCAACTATTGAATAGTGTCAAAATTGACATAAAAGAGTTCTTAAAACAAATATTATATTATTAATTGATATTAAATTCCTAAAAATCTAAGGTTCGGCCAAGAGACTTATATTATGATAGGTTAATCATTAATGGACCACTTGGGGGTCGCTTGGATGTATATAGTAAGTTTATTAACCATATTATATAAAAATACAAAGAGACATTGTAAAAGTGAAACTAATTAACTTAGAGTTAATACTTAAAGATAAGGTTAATATAAGTACCCAAACCTGTCTAAATTCTATTGGTTGAGTGGTTTTCGACCTATCCCCACCTTAAACTTTGAATAATAAGCTTTGGAGCCATTAGAAACCGAATATGAATTTATTATAAATTAATATTTCTAGCTTTTCCAAAGGTGCCCCTCACCCCTCTTATAAAAGGGCACTCCTCCTTCTCATTTCTTCACACCTTCAAAGCCTTTTGGTTCGGCCAAACTCTGCCCAAATACTCTCCCAACATCCCTCACTACAACCTAGAGGCCTTAGTTTGATCAGAAAGCCAACCTAAGGAGCCCTTTTGATCAAATCAAAAGGAAGAACCCGAAGAAGAGGTAATGATTTCACCACCCTTTTCTAAGTTCATTTCTTCTTCCACTTCTTCTTCCTTTGTTCTTACCATTCTAAAATAATAACTCCATTATCTCACATATACTGTGATGTTATTATAAGTATGGTACAACCATATTCAGTATTCTATCCACCCTTTGAATAACATGTCACCATACGTGCGTACGTACGGCTTACCGTCTCCACGTCGTGGTGTAATTGTTATTCAATATAATATTATTTGGATGGGTATAATAATGATGTGTAACTCATGTAAATAATAAATATAACATGTTAATGATTCTGTATATATGATATACCATTCATTTATATATTATTTTAATATCAAAAGAATGATATTGTCGCTCGTGCGTACGTACGGACTACCGTCTCCACGAACGCGATGAGATTCATTCTCCATCGTATCCATTCAAGTATAATTATCATTTTATGATTTAAAAATGATGTTTAAGGACTTGATATCATTCTGGATATGAATAAGATACAACAAACATGGCTTATGTAACAAAACATATAAAAGAAAATGAGTAAGTTAACACCCGAAACGATGATAATTCTAAGATATTATTAATAAATCAATGTTAAAAGATCATATATGATATCATATTAATATATATGATTCTTGTATAATTTAATAACAATTATTTCACCATTATACAGGAGGTTAACCTACCCCAACCAAGGAAAAGTACAAGGTAAGGGTTATTTCACAATCTCTTCATTATCCGAGGTTGTTTATATGTAATAATCTACTGGGATCTCTTTATCATCCACATCCATGTTTCTTAAAAATGTATTTCAAAACATTTTTAATATTTACAAGAATATGGGTTAAAGTCATTTATACCCTTTTTGACTTTTATAAGAGGTTTATAAAGGAATCTTTCCGTCGTTTTCAAAACAAGGTCCTTTTTAACCTTTTCGACAGAATTGAGGTAAGAATGTTTTTTTAACTTATACGGCGGGTGCGGTTATTTTACGCCGTTATAAAATCTTCAAAGCTTTCCTTACAAGCTTATAAGAATATTTTCAAAGAAAATGTTTTATTTTATATGGATCTTAAATGATTTCAAAATAAAAGGAGATATTTCTTTAAAAAAGAATTTTGATTTCATCTATGTCAACATCCTTTGATGGATTTTACGCTTATTTGAAGTTGATTTATTGTGATACAAAACTTCTATATTGTATTGAAGGTTTTGTGGTATGTTTGACTGTGGATGTGCTATTTTTATACCATTCATAGTTTATGGTGAAATTATTGACATTTCGTATGCTAGTTTTAATACGAATGTTTATGTTATGTTTAAACCTTTTCATATGGGAATGCATTGGACTTAATAAGTGACGGGTGGAGCCCGCTATAGCTCCTCGATGCATCGGTAGGTCTCATGAGACAAACTAGTGTCTTGGCACAAGGCCTTGACAAAATCTTATTTGTAGTCTTGGCACGAGGCCTTGGCTATGTGGTTATGATAGTCTGGCATTATGCATTCCAACATTATGAAAGTGGTTATTGATTTTTGCATGTGATTATTCATTTAGTAGAATATCCATGTGAATAAGTAAATGGCATTATTTCATTTTATTTATGCCATACCATGTTGAAAGTTCGTATTTAAAAGGCTTTTGTTTTAGTTATACATTGCCTTAAATGTTTATTCTTATTTATGAAAGTTTCCACTTTATTGTTATCCTTACTGGGCATTTGAGCTCACCCCTTTTTTTTTTATGTTTTATTTTTCCCAGGATGTGAAGAAGTAAGTTATGAATGACCTGCAGGGATTTTATGAGGGGTTAATAGTGTGGATTGTGGAAACATTATGTTGTTGTATTAGTTTTTCATTTTATGATGTAATGTAAAACTTATGAATATATCTAGTGTTTCCAAGGCTACTAAACCAATCGGTCTTTCGAGATTTGATCTTTCTTGTGATCATGCCAATGTTATGCAATTAATGCACCGACTCTGGGTAGCTGGGGTCGGGGCGTTACAGTTGGTATCAGAGGAAGTTTAGTACAAACCTTGGAAGCTAGATTTAGATAAACTCTGATTAGAGCACATAGACCTAAGATGAACTTTGAGGATTAGTATAGAAGAACTTCCTAGAATTTTGGTATTGTAGAGACTTTGTGAGTTTTCCGAGCAATACATCCCTGTCTGGATACGAGCAGGTAGAGGCGGCTCTGGCACAGATGTACCTAGGGGTAAAACCCGAAAACACCGCTTTGAGCTAGACTCGAACGGGAACTGGTGCACGACAACGGGCCTTGCTGCACTCTTGGTTACGACACTCCCGGGGGATATGCTTAGGATAACTCTCACTTTCTTTACAAATCATTATGAAGGGTTTATGAGTATATACTTCCTCAAAGAAAACATATTTATGATTATGGATTATATCCATAGATAGTTCAATTTATGTTTAGTGTTTTATAAGTATGGGATTATGTATTTTGATGCATAAACTGATCTAGTTTATGCCATTTTTTTTTAGAAATGGCGCCTAGTGGAAGAAATGGAAACCGTATCAATGCACGCACTCCATGTAGGGATTGCCCTCCTGCTCAAGATAATTATAGTGGGGCTGGTGATGCAACTGGTGCTGATCAGCTAATCACCGTACTGGGACAACTTACTCAGGTTATGAATAATAACCTTACCCGTATGGAGCACCCTGATCCGCAGCGTGGAGGATCAATGTTAGATCGATTCATGAGACAACAACCACCAACGTTCAATGGGAGTACAAATCCCTTAGTAGCTGAGCAATGGATATTTTCCCTAGAGAAAATATTTCAGGCTTTGGGGAGTAGTGAAAGGGAAAAAGTTACCATGGCAGTTTACCGCCTCACTGGAGATGCTGATCAATGGTGGTCATTGATTCAAAACATGAAGGAAGATGATGAAGTATCAAACATGGAATGGAGGGAGTTCAAAGATCTGTTTTTAGAAAAATACTTTCCTCGCGACCATCGAGCAGATATGGAAAGACAATTTCTGAGTCTGAGACAAAAGGAGGATGAGAATGTCACAAAGTATGAGGCTAACTTTACAAGGTTAGCGAGGTATGCTGGAGATTATATTCGCAACCCAAGAAGTAAGATTGATCGTTTCTTTGATGGGTTAAAACCATTTATCCGTCGAGCATTAGTCTCACAATCCTTTTCGTTGTACGAAGACATTGTCTCATGTGCTATCAAGACCGAAAAAGAATTCTCTAAGTCTTATGACTTTAAAGCGAAGCAAGAGAAGAAGAGACCTTCTGATCAATCTGGGAATGGAAATAAGGGGAAGAAGGGAAAGGTTGAATATCCATCTTGTGGTAAATGCGGGAAGAAACATCTTGGTACTTGCTTGAAGGGAATGGGAGTCTGTTACAAGTGTGGTGAAAAAGGCCACCAAGCTCATGATTGCAAGGGGAAGAAGGAAGCTACCAACGTTCAGTGCTACAATTGCAGGGAGATGGGGCATTATGCAAATGCATGTCCTAAGCGTCAGGAGAACTTACCTCAGAAAAGGCCAAGGGATCAAGGCCAGGCTTATGCTATCACTACTGCTGAGGTAGAAACTCCGAAAGACGTGGTGACAGGTAATTTAATGGTTTCCTCAAGTTTAGCAAATGCATTATTTGATTCTGGATCATCGCATTGTTTCATATCTTCCCAGTTTGCTAAGAAAATTAGATATTTCCAATTTGATTTAATAAGGGAGTTGTCAGTTAAAACTCCTAAGGGAAGTATCGTTGCAACAAAGTTTTGTGAATCAGTCCCCATTAGAGCACATAAATTTTCTTTATCTGCTGATCTCATCGTCATACCTATGATTGAGTTTGATATAATCCTCGGTATGGACTGGCTTTCGGACTATGATGCGAAGATTTATTGTAAGAAGAAAGAGGTTACGATTCTTGATGATAATGATAAGGAACACCTTATTTTTAGAGCAGAATCGTCACCACCTAATTCTTATTTAGATCCACCCCCAGTAGTTCAACTTAATTCAATTATTGGGGAGGAAGAGAATGAAATAACTGTCGGTGAGGAAAGGAATGTTCAAATAGAGGATGTACCTGTTGTGAAAGAATTTGTAGATGTATTTCCGGAAGATTTACCTGGACATCCTCCAGAATGAGAAGTTGAGTTTTCCATTGATTTGATTCCTGGATCAAGGCCTATATCGAAGACCCCTTATAGAGTGGCCACTGTAGAGTTAGTCGAACTAAAGAAACAACTAGAGGAATTGAGTAATAAGGGATTTATTCGCCCTAGTGTTTCTCCATGGGGAGCCCCTGTTCTTTTTGTTAAAAAGAAAGATGGATCTATGAGGTTATGTATCGACTATAGGGAGATCAATGCTATAACAATAAAGAACAAGTATCCCCTACCTCGTATTGATGATTTATTTGACCAACTGCATGGAGCTCAATACTTTTCAAAGATTGACCTTCGGTCTGGATACCATCAGTTGTGTGTAAAGAAAGAAGACATTCCGAAGACAGCATTTCGAACCAGGTACGTGCATTACGAGTTTACTGTAATGCCGTTTGGATTGACTAATGCACCCTCTGTATTCATGGATCTAATGAATAGAGTTTTCAAGGAGTATCTCGATGAATTTGTGGTGGTATTTATTGATGATATCTTGGTATACTCCAAAACCTACAAAGATCATGAAAATCACTTGCGCATTATCTTGAAGACTCTGAGGAGGCATGAATTATATGGAAAGTTTAGCAAGTGTGAATTCTGGCTTCAGGAGATTTCTTTTCTTGGCCATATTGTCTCTAAATATGGAATCTCTGTTGATCCTTCTAAGACCAAGGCAATCCAAGAATGGCAAGAACCTACGAGTATAACTGAGGTACGTAGTTTTATTGGTTTGGCAGGTTATTATCGACGTTTCGTCCAGAATTTTGCCCGATTGGATAACCCATTAACGAAGCTCACACGTAAAGGGGTTAAATTTGTTTGGACAAAAGAGTGTGAAGAATGTTTAGAAGAACTGAAGAGAAGATTAGTCAATGCTCCTATATTGACTCTACCATCGGGGAATTATGGGTTCGTTATTTATAGTGATGCATCAAAGAAAGGACTTGGCTGTGTCCTTATGCAGAATGATAGAGTTATTGCCTATGCATCACGACAGTTGAAAATTCATGAACAAAACTATCCTACTCATGATCTTGAGTTAGCAGCTGTGATCTTTGCTTTGAAGATATGGAGGCACTACCTCTATGGTGAAAAATGTGAGATTTATACTGATCACAAGAGTTTGAAGTATATTTTCTCACAAAAAGAACTCAACATGAGGAAAAGGAGATGGCTTGAATTACTCAAGGATTATGATTGCATGATACACTACCACCCAGGGAAGGCAAACAAGGTGGCAGATGCTTTAAGTAGAAAAGACCATGGAGTTTTGAACAATATGAGAATTGAAAGGGATCCAATTTTCATGGAGCTAGTGAAGATGGACATGGGAATAATCAGGGAAGGTGAAACATCAATGCTTTTTCAAATGGTTGCCAAACCATCTTTACTAGAAAGGATTAAGAGTTCTCAGACTAATGATGAAGAATTCCAAAAGAAGATTAAAGCTGTGAATGATGGGAGATTGAGAGACTTTGCGTATGAAGGTGGAATTTTGAAATTCGGGAAGAGACTTTGTGTTCCCAATATACCTGATCTAAAAAGGGAATTGCTGGATGATGCTCATAGTTCCAATTTCTCTATACACCCTGGGAGCACCAAAATGTATAGAGATTTGAAGGAACATTTTTGGTGGGACAACATGAAGAGGGAGATTGCTGATTTTGTGTCAAGATGTATGGTTTGTCAACAAGTGAAAGCTGGAAGGCAACAGCCTGGAGGAGTCATGCAACCTCTTCCCATACCAGAGTGGAAATGGGACAATATTACAATGGACTTTGTCATGGGGCTACCAAAGACTCCTAGAAGGAACGATGCAATATGGGTTATTGTTGATCGTCTTACCAAGTCAGCACATTTTCTTGCTATAAGAGAAGATCTACCCCTGGAACGTCTAGCAAGACTATACATTAATGAAGTTGTGAGACTTCATGGATTACCCCTATCGATTGTTTCTGATCGTGATCCCCGTTTTACTTCAAGATTTTGGAAAAGTCTTCAGAAATCCCTGGATACTGAACTTCATTTGAGCACTGCTTACCACCCTCAGACAGACGGACAATCAGAACGGACTATTCAGACATTAGAAGACATGTTGAGATCTTGCTCACTTGATTTTCAGGGTATGTGGGATCAATATTTACCACTAGTAGAATTTTACTATAACAATAGCTTCCATTCGAGTATTCAGATGGCACCATATGAAGCGTTATACGGAAAGAGATGTCGTACACCAACCTGTTGGGATGACGTTGGTGAAAGAAAACTTGTAGGCCCAGAACTGGTGGAGGAAACGGTGGAAAAGGTGAAGGTAATCCAAAATCACATTAAAGCAGCTCAAAGTAGGCAGAAGAGCTATGCCGATAATCGAAGGAAGGATTTGAAATTTCAAGTCGGTGATCATGTTTTCCTGAAGGTATCTCCGTGGAAGGGAGTCATACGTTTTGGTAAGAAAGGTAAATTGAGTCCCAGGTACATCAGACCTTTCGAAATTCTAGAACGAATTGGGGCTGTAGCTTACCGATTGGCAATGCCGCCAAGTCTCTCCAAAGTTCACGATGTGTTCCACGTATCTCTGTTGAGGAAATACATGCCTGACCCAACGCATGTACTCACCTATGAAGATTTAGAACTGGAACCCGATCTGTCTTATTGCAAAGAGCCCATCAAGATTCTTGATACGAGAGAACAAGTGCTGAGAAACCGGACGACGCGTCTGGTAAAAGTTTTGTGGAGGAATCATAAGATGGAAGAGGCAACGTGGGAACCCGAGGAACTTATGATGAAGAACCACCCGAGTCTTTTTATGCAGTAATACCCTAGAAATTGCGAGGACGCAATTATTTGAAGGAGGGGAGAATGTAACACCCCAAGCTTCTACGGTACGTTTCCCTTTGAATAATGCGATAGCGTGTGTTGTACGCAACCTCGAGTTCTAACACACACCACAACTAATTAAACTAGCCGTTGTGAATAGTAATACCTAACTTTTGAAATTATATATATTTTATATTTGAAAATGGACTTCATTTTTGGACTTGGAATATCGAATTTAGCCTAAGGTGAAATTTTGGTACTTTTCGGATAACTTTCATATTTTGATGAATAGTGAAAATTACTAAATTTTAATTAAAAACAACTTTTTTAATCAAAATAATTAATAGTGATAAATTATGAATTTTAGTAGTTTTAAAGTATATTTAGAATATATTTTTACCATTTAATATAATGTTGGTCATTGGACATAATTTTACAATTAAACCGAACATAAACAAGTGTCAATCTTTTGATAGTTATTATCTCTTAAAAACACGCTTTTTGTTTTGACAGCGGGAATTAATTTTAAATTAATTTCTGCCACTTCTGTGTTTTGAATTTAGGAAAATGGATTCCATATTTGGAATCAGGATGTTAAAATTGTGTAAATAGGTAACTTTTATTTTTAGACATTTTGAATAATTACTGCGGTAAATATTTTATTTACCATGGTTAAGGGTAAATCCGGTAAATAAGGATTAAAAAAATAATATTATAATAATACTAAATTACCCTAAAAACGTGTCTTAACCCTATTGGTTGATAGATGGTCGACCATGGACATCTTTGTGTCAATTTTGGGACCCCATGGATCCACTTGTAAGTGATAATGACACTTTATTTTAATTTAGTTAAAATGAATACAAAAATGACACAAGCATATATCTTTTAGAACAACAATTTTTACATAGGGTTATATATGTTGGATTTTAGATTATAAATATTCATTAGAAAGATAAAACGATTTCCTACATAATGATATTTTATTTATAATTTTTAGACATTAAATAATTTATTTTATTTATGACACAATGATGATGCAGTAATTACTATAATAGTGACAAATTAAAATAATTGATATTATAAATACCCAAATAAATATAATATGAAACTTTTAATGAATTAAACTAATTTTCTAGGCTAATATGATATATTAGGATTGATTTAATGGACTTTGTTTGAAGTAATCAATCTGTTATGAGTTTCACAAAAATCAACTATTGAATAGTGTCAAAATTGACATAAAAGAGTTCTTAAAACAAATATTATATTATTAATTGATATTAAATTCCTAAAAATCTAAGGTTCGGCCAAGAGACTTATATTATGATAGGTTAATCATTAATGGACCACTTGGGGGTCTCTTGGATGTATATAGTAAGTTTATTAACCATATTATATAAAAATACAAAGAGACATTGTAAAAGTGAAACTAATTAACTTAGAGTTAATACTTAAAGATAAGGTTAATATAAGTACCCAAACCTGTCTAAATTCTATTGGTTGAGTGGTGTTCGACCTATCCCAACCTTAACCTTTGAATAATAAGCTTTGGAGACATTAGAAACCGAATATGAATTTATTATAAATTAATATTTCTAGCTTTTCCAAAGGTGCCCCTCACCCCTCTTATAAAAGGGCACTCCTCCTTCTCATTTCTTCACACCTTCAAAGCCTTTTGGTTCGGCCAAACTCTGCCCAAATACTCTCCCAACATCCCTCAATACAACCTAGAGGCCTTAGTTTGATCAGAAAGCCAACCTAAGGAGCCCTTTTGATCAAATCAAAAGGAAGAACCTGAAGAAGAGGTAATGATTTCACCACCCTTTTCTAAGTTCATTTCTTCTTCCACTTCTTCTTCCTTTGTTCTTACCATTCTAAAATAATAACTCCAATATCTCACATATACTGTGATGTTATTATAAGTATGGTACAACCATATTCAGTATTCTATCCACCCTTTGAATAACATGTCACCATACGTGCGTACGTACGGCTTACCGTCTCCACGCCGTGGTGTAATTGTTATTCAATATAATATTATTTGGATGGGTATAATAATGATGTGTAACTCATGTAAATAATAAATATAACATGTTAATGATTCTGTATATATGATATACCATTCATTTATATATTATTTTAATATCAAAAGAATGATATTTTCGCTCGTGCGTACGTACGGACTACCGTCTCCACGAACGCGATGAGATTCATTCTCCATCGTATCCATTCAAGTATAATTATCATTTTATGATTTAAAAATGATGTTTAAGGACTTGATATCATTCTGGATATGAATAAGATACAACAAACATGGCTTATGTAACAAAACATATAAAAGAAAATGAGTAAGTTAACACCCGAAACGATGATAATTCTAAGATATTATTAATAAATCAATGTTAAAAGATCATATATGATATCATATTAATATATATGATTCTTGTATAATTTAATAACAATTATTTCACCATTATACAGGAGGTTAACCTACCCCGACCAAGGAAAAGTACAAGGTAAGGGTTATTTCACAATCTCTTCATTATCCGAGGTTGTTTATATGTAATAATCTACTGGGATCTCTTTATCATCCACATCCATGTTTCTTAAAAATGTATTTCAAAACATTTTTACTATTTACAAGAATATGGGTTAAAGTCATTTATACCCTTTTTGACTTTTATAAGAGGTTTATAAAGGAATCTTTCTGTCGTTTTCAAAACAAGGTCCTTTTTAACCTTTTCGACAGAATTGAGGTAAGAATGTTTTTTTTAACTTATACGGCGGGTGCGGTTATTTTACGCCATTATAAAATCTTCAAAGATTTCCTTACAAGCTTATAAGAATATTTTCAAAGAAAATGTTTTATTTTATATGGATCTTAAATGATTTCAAAATAAAAGGATATATTTCTTTAAAAAAGAATTTTGATTTCATCTATGTCAACATCCTTTGATGGATTTTACGCTTATTTGAAGTTGATTTATTGTGATACAAAACTTCTATATTGTATTGAAGGTTTTGTGGTATGTTTGACTGTGGATGTGCTATTTTTATACCATTCATAGTTTATGGTGAAATTATTGACATTTCGTATGCTAGTTTTAATACGAATGTTTATGTTATGTTTAAACCTTTTCATATGGGAATGCATTGGACTTAATAAGTGACGGGTGGAGCCCGCTATAGCTCCTCGATGCATCGGTAGGTCTCATGAGACAAACTAGTGTCTTGGCACAAGGCCTTGACAAAATATTATTTGTAGTCTTGGCACGAGGCCTTGGCTATGTGGTTATGATAGTCTGGCATTATGCATTCCAACATTATGAAAGTGGTTATTGATTTTTGCATGTGATTATTCATTTAGTAGAATATCCATGTGAATAAGTAAATGACATTATTTCATTTTATTTATGCCATACCATGTTGAAAGTTCGTATTTAAAAGGCTTTTGTTTTAGTTATACATTGCCTTAAATGTTTATTCTTATTTATGAAAGTTTCCACTTTATTGTTATCCTTACTGGGCATTTGAGCTCACCCCTTTTTTTTTTATGTTTTATTTTTCCCAGGATGTGAAGAAGTAAGTTATGAATGACCTGCATGGATTTTATGAGGGGTTAATAGTGTGGATTGTGGAAACATTATGTTGTTGTATTAGTTTTTCATTTTATGATGTAATGTAAAACTTATGAATATATCTAGTGTTTCCAAGGCTACTAAACCAATCGGTCTTTCGAGATTTGATCTTTCTTGTGATCATGCCAATGTTATGCAATTAATGCACCGACTCTGGGTAGCTGGGGTCGGGGCGTTACAAAAAATATTAAAATTTATATAATTTGAGTGATTTATAGTGTTACACTATTTTTTATATTATTATTATATATCAGTTATGTTTAAATGAATTATATTTTAAATGAAATTTTTTCTTGATGAATTTGATGTCAAATTAAATGAATAGTGTCAAAATTGACACTAATGATAAATTATCAAAATAATATTTTATTAAATTATTTAAAAATAATTAGAATATGAAAAGAGGAAGGGGTAATATATTGTTTAAATTGGAATCCATTTTTTATTTATGAGTCAATAATTACCTTGTATGTAAAATTATAACCCTTTAAGAGTGAAAAATATGTTACCACAATTAATGTTAAAGTAGATCAACTAAGGTTTTAAACCAAAAGATAAGGTTTAAAACCCAAAAAAAAAACATATATAAATTTTATTTTTTGATTATATTTAAAAAATATCATACCTAGGTTCTAATACCTATCCATTTTGCGGCATTTGGGCAAGATGATGACTTTATTATAATTAATCTTTTAAGAAATTCAAAAAGTACCCCTCACCTCATTTATAAAAGGAAACCCATTCCTTCGTTTATTTACACAAATTTGAGAAACCTAGATCAACCAAAAGAAAAAATTCTTCTTCTAAAAATAATCATCCAAGTTATAGAGGTTCTGTTATGCCTAAAAGACCAACCTTAAGTTCCTTAAGAAATGATCTAAAAAAGGTCTCCCGAAGAAGAGGTAATTGTATTACCTAACCTCTTTCAATCTATTTATTCTTATAAATATTCTAAATCTCCTTAATTTATCATAAAATAAAAAAATTAGTATTATAAATATACTTAAATTTTATTATGATTATGAGACCACCATTACCCACCCTATTTCCCATCAAATGGGAAGTGAAAGTATCACACATGCGTACGTACAACTTACCATCTCCATATAGAGATACAATTCATTTTGCATCAAAATATTTTATGTGTGGGTATTATGATGGTTTTAATATTTATACATGATAATTATGAAATTACTATACATCTGTAATTATATATACCTTCTTACCTTCTAATTATATGGGAAACAAAAACGTTGCTCGTGCGTATGTGTGGACTACCACCTCCATAAAGCGATGTGATTTTTTTTTTCATTTATATTTTACTTGGGTGGTAATGAGGATGGATTTTATGAATATATATAATTTATATGATATAATAATTATTCTATAAATATGTATTTTTATTTAATTTTATTTTTTTCCGTCCATCAAAAAGTGAAAACAACGTTCATGCGTACGTACGACCTACCATCTCCATAAATAGTTTAATTCATTTTCTTTCCCTATATTTTATATATTACTATAAATAAATATATAATGAATATATATTATTTTTATATCTTTATTAATTTTTTTGATATGATTTATACTTTATCAAATTTCAAGTACTGAAACAAACAAATCATAACATACATGAAAAATGAAGTAGTTATTACCAGAAAGAGTGATTTTAACAAATAATTGTTAATAAATGGGTGATAAAAGATTATAAGTAATTAATAAATGGTATAATATATATTAATATGGTTCTATAATAGATTTATAAGTATTATATATTTATTATACCATAGTTTTTAACACATATAAAGGAAATCATACCTGTGGTAAGAGTTTATTGCACAATCTCTTCATTATTCATGATTGTTTATGATTAAGTCCATATTTGGGGAATATTTTTCTTTCACATATATATTTTTTTAAAAAAAATTTTAAAATAAAATTTCTATTAATCTCCAATTATTTATTAATAAAATTTTTACTATTTTTTTAATTTATATGAAATAGACTGAAAGGAATTGTGTTGTCGCTTTTTGAATGAGGTAGTTTTTAACATTTTTACAACAGTATGAATGAAATGTTTTTTAACTTATACAACATGATTTGTTTTTATTTAAATAATGAATAATATTTTATTTTAAGATTAATTTAAATTTTTTATGGTTGTTTTTGAATAAAATTTTTTCCTTCATATTTTCTAAGTTTTAAAAATAAGTGATTTCAATGTAAAAAAGGGTATTTTCTTTAAAAATTTTCCAGTGATATTTTTAATTTATTTTAATCTATATCAACATAATTTATTAAATTTAATGACTTAATAATATTTTTATCTTATGGTACAATCTAACATATTTCATTATATGTTTTATGATCAATTTGACTAGGGATATACTATTTTTATATCATTAACCATATTAATATGGATTATTTATGATTATGTTTATTAATTGGGGTAATTATTAAAATTTCATATACTAGTTTCAATATGATTGTTTATGTTGATTATGTAACATCCCAAGTAAGTAATTAATAATAGATATTTTTATCTATGTCTATTTATGAATTAGATAGTGTTTTAGAGGCTTAAAATGAGAATAAATCCAATCTTAAGCATGAAATACACTAATATTTTTAAAAGATTGTTTTTCTGCCTTTTGATAGAAAACCATTTTTAAATAAACATTTTGACAATTTTTTGAGATCTATTTGTCAAAATAAACATATTATTTATGATTGGGACATTGAAATTTACATTTGATAATTTTTTGGTATTTTTCTGACAATGTTCATTTTTTTAATGAATAGTGAAAAATACTGCATTTTACATCAAAACTGCTTTTTCATCTAATTTAATTATATGGTTAGATTATCTTTTTAATTGGTATTAAAGTGTAATTAGAATATTTTTTACCATTTAATCTAATGGTGGTAATTAGGATTAATTTCACTATGGAATTGGGCATAAACAAGTGCCAAACTTTTCATAGATATTGTTTCTAAAAAACCCGCTATTTGTTTTCACAATGGGAATTATTTTTAAATTAATTATTGAAATTTATGTGTTTGTAATTTGGTAAAATGGATTACATTTTTGGAATCAGAAGGTCCAAATTATGTAATCAAGACTCTTTTGTTTTTGGACTTTATGAATAGTAATGACGGTAATTATCTTTAATTATCTTGATTAATTAGTAATTGGGTAGTTAAGGATAATAAAATAATATCATAATAATAAAAAATTACCCCAACATGTGTCCTAATGCTACTAGTAGTGTCATGGCTGACCATGGGATGCATTGTGCCATACTTGGGGACCCCATGGAATCACTTTTGTGTGATAATGACTTTTTATCTTTTTATTTTTAAAGAAAGTTAAATATAACAAAGAATGTATCACCTGAGTAAAATATTTTTAATTTTGTATAAATAAATGATATATTAAATTATAAATAGTCATTGAAAATCTAAAAATATTTCCTACATCATATTATTTTTTATAATTTTTATACATTAAATAAATTAAATTATTTATGACATCATGATGATGCAGCGATTACCTCATTAATGAACGATTTAAATAAAATGAAAATATAATGTAAAATCTAAGAATGAAACTTGTCAAAGACCTATTGGATGAGTATATTTCTAACCCTTATCACCTTATCATCAAAATACATCAATGTGGGACCTTTAAAATCCGAAACTCATTTGAAAATAAAGTAACATTTTATACCTTTCCAAGAGTGACCCTCCTCTCCTCTTATAAAAGGCCCCCACATATACCTCATTACCCACACTTCTCAAGCCATTGTCTCATCCAATATCTTCTAATTTTATCTCTCCACATCCCTATCTTAATCCTAGAAGCCTTACCTTAGGTAGAAATCTCTTCAAGAAACCCTTTTGGTTCAAAACAAGATGAGTTACCCGATTTAAAGGTAATATATTCATTTGTGTTCTTGTGTTTTATTTTGCTTCTCCAACCCCCTAAACTCTTTTCATTCATTTATTTTGTAACAAAACTAGTATGTTAAATATACTAGGATGTTTTTATAAGAATTATTCAAGCTAAACTTACACACACCTACATCTAATGGTTAAAGAACATACTGTTTCCGTGGATGGTGAATTTCTGCCTCACAAAACGATGATTGTTCAATATTCTTATAACACCTTCAAATGTGTCCATTAAGATGTCACTATATTTATATATGATATATAATATGTTTATTTTTTCCTTAATCTTCTGTATTTTTCATTTATGGCATACCTTTATGGCTTCCATTATGGGTATACATGATATCTTCATTTTAGGAAGTGCGCACTACCTCCCCTCAAAGTGATCTGATTCGTTAATGCCATATGTGGGATGTATAAAGGATGGAATTAATGATATTATATATGATATTATACTGGAATTATAATATACCTTTATATCATTATGATTCCATTCCATAAAATACGAAATAGAAATGAAAGTAGCGTTCGTGCATACGTACGACTTACCGTCTCCATGAACGGTGCATTTCATTTCTTACCTCTAAATGTTATGTAATATTGTAAATGCATGTATACACTGGATATATATGAAAAATATGATATCTACATCATGAATATAATTCTGGATATAATGGATATTTTACCACATGAACAACTTGTAATTATAAAGAGTTTATTTTTGACTCAAGTACCAATGATCGACAAAACGACCATTATTAACTTAAATAATTACATAGTGTTCATAACATGGTAATAAGTGACATAAAAGGAATAATGAACATGAAAAAGGTTCTTAATCATGTAGAAATTAACTCAAGTTTATTATTCAGAACGTTAAAGAACGATCGAGTCAAGTCGGACCCAAGGTAAGGGACTTCGTCTCAATATCCTTTCATTGAGGTATATTATGTTTTATACACGACTTTCTTTTATACGGTGTATAAACCCCTTTGAATTTTAAATTCACTCAAAAGGAATCTTTTTTATATGAAGTGTTTACTAAATGACAAAAGGGAATGTTTTTTTGTCGTACGTATGCGGCGACAATGACTTCTCTGCCGATGTGACCATTATTTGAGCTTCGGTTTCCTCTACAAGCCATAACCTTTTTTTTAAAATGAAAAATAAATAACATGTTTTACTTTTATTTTATTTTGGTATTGAAAATGGTTTTCATAATTTTTTTATATCAATGTGTTGTATTGATATCTTGTGATTGAAAAGTGGAAATGTTATGTTTCCTTTATGCATGTTTTATGTGATACGATTATGTTATGGTTCTTAGGCATTGTTATGAAGATGGGTGGTTTCGTGATAAACTAAGGGCGGGTGAGCCCGATATAGCTCTCCAATGCATTGGGTAACGCGAAGAGTTTAAGAAATAAGGTTTCTCCGAAGAGATTTAGGGAATATACTGTGATGGGTATTCCAAACATAACCATGAGGGTTACTACCTATGTAAGAATGTTATGAATGCCTCAAGTTACCTTTATGTCTTATGATTTCTATGATTTATTCATGATTTTATGAGGTATGTTAAAATTATTATGTTTTATGAGTAAAGTATGATTTCATACATGGACTAATGTTTTCATTTCGTACTTTTATATCCCTTACTAAGCTTTTTATGCTCATCCCAAGTTTTTGAAATGTTTTTCACAGGTCAAGGGAAAGGTACATGATGTGATGATAGGGTCAAGGAAGTGTCATGAAATAATCCATGTTTTGTTTTAAATATGTTTACATTGATGGGAAAAAAATGAGTACTATATTTTATGTAACCACTTTGTTTAAATGTGGAATGTAATGCATGATTTATGATCTAATTCTCTAAAACTCTAAAGCTGAAAAGATCCTCAATGTGTAATCTTGTAATAACTCAAGATTAAGTAATGTTTAAGGTTGGGGACTTATAGTTGGCATCAAAGGTCGGTTTAGATAACTTTAGGAGTTAGAATTATATTAAATGATTATCCAAAAATATTTTTTTATGGTCAAATTGAAATGATATTGCATTTGAAGATTACCATGTTGCTTCATCTAAGACATGTTTGTTCAGAAAGGTTTTCCGCAGAGGAAACAGGGAAGAAGTGCTAGGAAGGCATACAAAAGGAAATAACCTTCCGAATCAGCATCCTGAGATGGTCGGAATTGGAACTGAACAATTAGTTGCATTAATGTCACAGTTGACTCAAGCGATAAATGGTGGTGGTATCCATGCACGAGATCACCCAGATCAACCGCAGAGGAACATGTCAGTGGTGGAACATTTCATGAGGCAATATCCCCTATCATTTAGAGGATCATCTGACCCCGTGCTAGCTGAAGGGTGGATTAAAGAACTGGAGAATATTTTTGATGTCATGGGGTGTTTATAAAATCAAAAGGTTAGTCTTTCTATTTACCGTTTGGAGGGAGAAGTAGATCAGTGGTGGTTGATGGTTAAAAATATCAGGGACATTGATTAGATTGATGCTCTTGACTGGGATGAATTCAAAGTATGTTTCTTGAGAAGTATTTTCCTAAGGGTGTTTGACTCAGTATGGAAAAATAATTCCTGGAATTGAGGCAAGAGGAAGACTCAGTGGCTGCCTATGAAGAAAGGTTCACTCAATTGGCAAGGTATGCTCCAAATTTTATCCGAGACCTTGAAAGTAAAATCAATCGTTTTTACTCAAAATTAAAGCCAAAATATCGAAGGGATTTAGCTTCTCATGAGTTCAAGAGTTATGAAAAGCTTGTTTGATGTGCTGAGAAGGTGGAAATGGAGTTTGTCGATGATCAAGTGTTATATAACAACCAACAGAAGAAGATACTGAGGTGGCAGGAGAAAGGAAAGAATTTTTCAAAAAGGTCTGATGGTAAGAAAACTAAGTTTCCAGTTTGTGATAAATGTTGTAAAAGGCATGCTAGGGAATGTATTATGAATTCTGGAAAGTGCTACCAATGTGGTAAGATGGGACATAAGGCTCGTGATTTCACTGAAAAAGATTAGGGTGATGGTAAGACCATATTTGATTTACAATTAGTGAAATGTTTTAAGTGCAATGAGATGGGTCACTATGCAAACAAGTGTCCGACAAAGAGCTCGAGTGATGGGAAGAAGTTAGACTACAAGTAGAAAGGGGTGGTGAAATCCTTTGCAACTACTTAAGAAGGTGTCGGGCCATCAAATGAAGTTGTATCAGGTAATTTGTTTATTTTTTCAGATTATGCCAGTGTGTTGTTTGATTCGGGGTCTACACATTCTTTCATCTCTAAAAAATTTTCTAGTAAAATGGGAATACCATCTCAAGAAATGACTCCTGAACTTGTGGTAAAAACACCTGGGGGAAATGTTGAGGCAAAAAGAATTTATAAGAATCTTCCTATCCTTATCCGTGGAAAGAACCTACTTGCAAACCTTATTGTTTTACCTCTAGTAGAGTTTGATGCTATCCTGGGTATGGATTGGATCTCTATTTACCAAGCTTAGATTGACTGTAGAGCTAAAGAAGTTTCTTATCAGAAAGACTTTCAGTTTGTGTACAAGAATAAACCCTTAGTGTTGATAATATATCAAGAGGCTGAGAAACTTGTAAAAGATGGAAATGAATTTTACCTTGCACATATCGTTGAAAACAAGGGAACTGTTCAGATTAATGATGTGCCAGTGGTAAATGAGTATCCTGATGTTTTTCCTAATTAGTTGCCTAGAATAATACCAGACCGGGAAGTTGAATTTATCGTTGACTTAGTTCCTGATGCTAATCCAATTTCAAAACCCCCTTATCGAATGGTTCAAATTGAACTTTTAGAGTTGAAGGAGCAATTGCAAGATTTATTAGAGAAAGGTTTTGTTCGACCTAGAAAATCACTATGGGGTGCTCCTGTTTTATTTGTTAAAAAGAAGGATGGTTAAATGAGACTTTTCATTGATTATAGAGCCTTGAATAACATCACTGTTAAGAACAAATATCCTTTTCCTCATATCGATGATTTGTTTGATCAGCTCCAGGGAGCTCAGTTTTTTTCAAAGATTGACCTAAGATTGGGGTACCATCAGTTGAAGGTAAAGGAAGCGGATATTACGAAGACCACATTTCATACAAGATATGTCCATTATGAATTTTTAGTAATGAATTTTGGGCTAACCAATTCACCTATTGTATTCATGGACCTTATGAATAAAATTTTCCATGAGTTCTTGGATAAGTTAGTGGTTGTTTTCATTGATGATATTTTAGTGTTTTCTATAAGTAAAGAGGAGCATGAAAGACATTTAAGGGTTATTTTTCAAACCTTAAAAGAAAAGAAATTGTATGGTAAATTCAGAAAGTGTGAGTTTTGGTTTTAAAAAATTTATTTCCTTGGTCACATTGTTTCTAAATATGTGATAACTGTTGATCCTGCAAAAACAAAGGTTGTTGAAGAATGGCCAAGACCCACAAATGTAACTGAGATTCGTAGCTTCCTTGGTTTGGCAGGCTATTACCAAAGGATTGTTATAAATTTTTCATGGTTATCTAGTCCAATGACTAAGCTAACTCGGAAGGGTGTTAAGTTTACCTGGACAAAATAATGTGATGATTGTTTTTAGGAATTGAAAAGAAGATTGGTGAATGCTCCAGTTTTGGAACTACCTTCCAGGAATGGTGAGTTTGTTATCTACAGTGATTCTTCATTGAAAGGACTTGGTTGCGTCTTAATGTAGAATGATCAGGTAATTTCTTATGCTTCATGACAGTTGAAAACTCATGAGGTAAATTACCCTACACATGATTTGGAATTAGCTGCTGTTGTTTTTGCTTTAAAAATTTGGAGGCATCATTTGTATGGAGTAAAGTGTGAAATATATACTGATCAAAAAATTTTAAAGTATATATTAAATCAGAAATAATTGAACATGAGACAGAGGAGATGGATAGAATTAATCAAGGATTATGATTTTACAATTCATTACCATCCAGATAAAGTGGCTTATGCTTTGAGTCGAAAAAGTAATGCTTCATTAACAATGTTGCGTTTGGAACGTGATCCTTTGGTGAAGGATTTGATGAACTTTGGCATAGAAGTTATTGGTGCAGGATGTTCTTCTGTTTTGTTTCTGGTATCAGTAAAATCTTCTCTATCAGATAGAATTAAGAAAGCACAGAAGCAAGACAACGAGTTGCAGAAAAAGGTAAATCTAGTTCATAAGGGTAAGTTTCCTGAATTTAATATTGATAATGATTATTTTTTAGATTTGGGAAGAGTTTTTGTGTGTCGTGTGATTCACAGTTGAAGAGAGAGTTGTTATGTGAAGCTCATTGTTCTCCGTTTTCAGTTCATCTAGGAAGTACTAAGATGTATAGATATCTTCGGGAGTATTATTGGTGGGACATAATGAAAAGAGACATTACTAATTTTATTGTTAAGTGTTTGACTTATCAACAGGTTAAAGCAGAGCGGCAGTTACCGAAAGGGATGCTTCAGCCTTTACCAGTTCCAGAGTGGAAATGGGAGAATATATCCATGGACTTAATTGTGGGATTGTCTAAGACACCTCAAGGTAATAATGCAATCTAGGTTATTGTTGATCTCTTGACTAAATCTGCTCATTTCCTTGGTATACGAGATAATTTTTCCCTAGATCAACTTTCCCATTTGTATCTTAAAGAGATAGTCAGGTTACATGGAGTTCCTCTTTCCATTGTATTTGACTGTGATCCCAGGTTCACTTCTAACTTTTGGAAAGGCCTTCATAAGTCATTGGGTACTGGATTAAATTTTAGTACGACTTTTCATCCTCAATAAGATGGGCAGTCAGAATGAATGATTCAGAATTTGGAGGATATGCTACGTGCTTGTTTGATGTATTATCAGGGAAGTTGGGACCAACATCTTTCTTTGGTTGAGTTTTCTTATAATAACAGTTTTCATTCTAGTATACAGATGGCACCATTTGAGGCATTATATGGGAAGTGGTGTCAAACTCCAACTTTTTGGGATGAAGTAGGTGAAAGAAAGTTGATGGGACCAGAATTGGTAGAAGAGTTGGCAGAAAAAGTTCAGCTGATACAGAAACACATGAGAACAGCTCAGAGTAGGCAGAAGAGTTATGTGGACAATAGGAGGAAGGATATTTCTTTTGAGGTAGGTGATCATGTTTTTCTCAAAGTTTCACCATGGAAAAGTGTGATGCGATTTGGTAAGAAAGGAAAGCTGAGTCCAAGGTTCATTGGACCATATGAAATTCTGGAGAGAGTTGGATTAGTTTCATACCGAGTGGCTTTACCTTCAAGTTTATCTCAGACACACAATGTTTTTTATGTTTCAATGTTAAGGAAGTACATGCCAGATCCATCTCATGTTTTGAGTCCAGAGGTAGTTTATCTGGAAGAGAATCTATCTTATGAGGAACAAACAGTCCAGATTATTGACCACAGGGAGCAAGTGTTGCGGAATAAGGTGATTCATCAAGTAAAGGTTTTGTGGAAAAATCACATGAGTGAAGAGGCAACATGGGAATCTGAAAATGCAATGAGGGATAAATACCCCCACTTATTCGTTAAGTAAATAAATTGCAGGGACACAATTTTCTAAAGGGGGGAAGGATGTAACATCCCAAGTAAGTAATGAATAATATATATTTTTATCTATGTCTATTTATGAATTATATAGTGTTTTATAGGCATAAAATGAGAATAAATCCAATCTTAAGCATGGAATACACTAATACTTTTAAAAGATTGTTTTACTGCCTTTTAATGGCAAAACATTTTTAAATAAAACTTTTGAAAAATTTATAAGCTCTATTTTTCAAAATAAACATATTATTTATGATTTGGACATTGAAATTTACATTGGATAATTTTTTTGGTATTTTTCTAACAATGTTCATTTTTTTAATGAATAGTGAAAAATATTGCATTTTACATCAAAACTGCTTTTTCATCTCATTTAATTATATGGTTAGATTATCTTTTTTAATTGGTCTTAAATTTTAATTAGAATATTTTTTTACCATTTAATCCAATGGTGGTCATTAGGATTAATTTCATTTTGGAATTGGGCATAAACAAGTGCCAAACTTTTCATAGATATTGTTTCTAAAAAACCCGCTATTTGTTTTGAAATGAGAATTATTTTTAAATTAATTATTTCAATTTCTATGTTTGGAATTTGGTAAAATGGATTACATATTTGGAATCATAAGGTACAAATTATGTAATCAAGACTCTTTTGTTTTTGGACTTTATGAATAGTAACTACGGTAATTATCTTTAATTATCTTGATTAATTAGTAATCAGGTAGTTAAGGATAATAAAATAATATCATAATAATAACAAATGACCCCAAAATGTGTCCTAATTCTACTGGTTGTGTCATGGCCGACCATTGGATGCCTTTTTCCAAACTTGGGGACCCCATGGAATCACTTTTGTGTGATAATGACTTTTTATCTTTTTATTTTTAAAGAATGTTAAATATAACAAAGAATGTATCACCTGAGTAAAACATTTTTAATTTTGTCTACATAAATGATACATTGGACTATAAATATTAATTGGAAATTGAAAACGATTTCCTACATAATAGTATTTTTTTTTATAATTTTTAGACATTAAATAAATTAAATTTTTTATGACATCATGATGATGCAGCGATTACCTCATTAATGAACGATTTAAATAAAAGGAAAATATAATGTAAAATATAAGAATTACACTTGTCAAAGACCTATTGGATGAGTATATTTAGAACCCTTATCACCTTATCCTTGAAATAAATCAATGTGGGACCTTTAAAATCCAAAACTCATTTGAAAATAAAGTAACATTTTATACCTTTCCAAGAGTGCCCCTCCTCTCCTATTATAAAATGCCCCCACCTCTACCTCCTTACCCACACTTCTCAAGCCATTGGCTCGGCCAATATATGATCATTTTATCTCTCCACATCCCTCTCTTCATCCTAGAATCCTTACCTTAGGCAGAAATCTTTTCAAGAAATCCTTTTGGTTCAAACCAAGAGGAGTTACCCGATTTAAATGTAATGTCTTCACTTGTGTTCTTGTGTTTTATTTTGCTTCTCCAACCCCCTAAACTCTTTTTATTAATTTATTTTGTAACAACACCAGTATTTTAAATATACTAGGATGTTTTTATAAGAATTATTCGAGCTACACTTACACACTCCTACATCTAATGGTTAAAGAACATACTGTTTCCATGGATGGCGAATTTCTGCCTCACGAAACGATGATTGTTCAATATTCTTATAACACCTTTAAAGTTGGCCATTAAGATGTCAATATATTTATATATTATATATAGTATGTTTATGTTTTACTTAATCTTATGTATTTTTCATTTATGGAATTCCTTTATGGCTTCCATTATGGGTATACACGATATCTTCATTTTAGGAAGTGCGGACTACCGCCCCCTCAAAGTGATTTGATTCCTTAATGACATATGTGGGATGTATAAAGGATGTAATTAATGATATTATATATGATATTATACTGGAATTATAATATACCTTTATATCATTATGATTCCATTCCATAAAATACGAAATAGAAATGAAAGTAGCGTTCATGCGTACGTACGACTTACCGTCTCCATGAACGGTGCATTTCATTTCTTACCTCTAAATGTTATGTAATATTGTAAATGCATGTATATACTGGATATATATGAAATATATGATATCTACATTGTGAATATAATTATATATATAATGGATATTTTACCACATGAACACCTTGTAATTATAAAGAGTTTATTTTTGAATCAAGTACCAATGATCGACAAAACGACCATTATTAACTTAAATAATTACATATTGTTCATAACATGGTAATAAGTGATATAAAAGGAATAATGAACATGAAAAATCTTCTTAATCAAGTAGAAATTAACTCAAGTTTATTATTCAGGATGTTAAAGAACAATCGAGTCAAGTCGGACCCGAGGTAAGGGACTTCATCTCAATCTCCTTTTATAGAGGCATATTATGTTTTATACACAACTTTCTTTTATATGATGTATAAACCCCTTTGACTTTTAAGTTTACTCAAAATGAATCTTTTTTATATGAAACGTTTACTAAAGGACAAAATGGAATGTTTTTTTGTCGTACGTATGCGGCGACAATGACTTCTCCACAGCCGTGACCATTATTTGAGCTTCGACTTCCTCTACAAGCCATAACCTTTTTTTTTAAATGAAAAATAAATACCATGTTTTACTTTTCTTTTATTTTGGTATTGAAAATGGTTTTCATAATTTTTTTATATCAATGTGTTGTATTGATATCTTGTGATTGAAAAGTTGAAATGTTATGTTTCCTTTATGCATGTTTTATGTGATACGATTATGTTATGGTTCTTGGGAATTGTTATGAAGACAAATGGTTCCATGATAAACTAAGAGCAGGTGAGCCCGATATAGCTCTCCAATGCATTGAGTAATGCGGATGGGTTAAACATTAAGGTTTCTCCGAAGAGATTTAGGGAATATACTGTGATGGGTATTCCAAACGTAACCATGAGGGTTACTCCCTACGTAAGAATGTTATGAATGCCTCAAGTTACCTTTTTTTCTTATGATTTCTATGATTTATTAATGATTTGATGAGGTATGTTAAAATTTTTATGTTTTATGAGTAAATTATGATTTCATACATGGACTAATGTTTTCATTTCATACTTTTATATCCCTTACTGAGCTTTTTATGATCATCCCATGTTTTTGAAATGTTTTTCACAGGTCAAGGGAATGGTACATGATGTAATGATAGGGTCAAGGAAGTGTCCTGAAATAATCCATGTTTTGTTTTAAATATGTTTCCGTTGATGGGAAAAAATGAATACTATATTTTATGTAACCACTTTGTTTAAATGTGGAACGTAATGCATGATTTATGATCTAATTCTCTAAAACTCTAAACCTGAAAAGATCCTCAATGTGTAATCTTGTAATAACTCAAGATTAAGTAGTGTTTAAGGCTGGGGCCTTATAGATTATGTTTCACCCATTTTATATAAGTAATGCGTTGGACTTATTAAGTGATGATCAAGGCCTGCTATAGCCCCTTGATGGATCGATATGTCTCATGATATAAACTAATTTGGTATTGGATAAGGCCTTACACATTAATATAAGGTGTATTGGAATAAGGATTTGATGATATTGTCATATTATCCATAATTATGAATTTCCACATTATGAGATTAGTTATTTGATTTCCATGTGATTATTTTATTTTTTTTATATCCATGGATAAGTTTTGAGATCATTTTATTATTTATATGGAATTATTTTATCATCATTTATTCTAGCCATATTATTATTCATGATTATGTTATTGATTAAATGTAATGTGTTATTAGATATTTAACTTTCCAAATTTTTTATACCGTATTTATTCATGTTTGCTTCCACTATATGGATACCATTACTGAGCATCGGATCTCACCCCTTTCTTACGTTTATTTTTTCCTAGGATTCCAAGAAGTGTATTATGATTGACATGCAAGGATATTCGAAAGGGAATAATGGTTTACTCAAGGAAAATACTATTTTGTGTCATGTATTCAAATTAAATGTAATATTAAACCATGTATCTAGTTTTCACAAGAGTACTAAAATATTCATTCCTTTGGGATGTGATTTCTTTTATGTAGTTCTAATGTAAAAAAGTAACCACTGACTCTAGGATACTAGGGTTAGGGTATTTATAGTGAGTGTGTAGTTGGAGATGTTGAGAGAACCCAAGTAATGTGTTATCCTTATTATGTTGAGACCTTAAAATCGAAATGTAGTTTTTTTACTTGACATAGATAATAGGGAAAATGGAGCTAGAGAGAGAGCCTGTGTTTTGTGGCCTTTATAGCATGAATTGTATAATATAGTGGAATTCCTTGCTTATAATAACATCGGTTAGATTTGAAACCTTGGCTTGTGATGTGTTGTGGTTACTTGTGACCCTAGTAGTTGTTTCTGAACCGAGAGAGTTGGTAGAGTAGATTTGACTCAAACCTATGTGTGGGACCCTAGAGTTGGTGGTTGGACTAGTTTCTGTCGTGAATTGTGTGAGTCTTGTCTATAGGAATAGGCATGAGAACCTAGTTTCCTTTGAGATGAAACCCTATTTTAGTAAATTCATTTTTTATTACAATCAAGGGTAACCTAATAGAGGTATTTTCCTGGGAACATAAGCTCTTTAGGAATAAAGATCACGAGTAAATGATTTAATTTGAGACTAGTGTATAGGAGGTGTTGTTAGTGTGTGGTAGGGGTTGGAAGGATGCCTTGAGAATTTATAGGGAATACATTTACTATCTTTTGAAATACCCATGAATCGGTTTCAGGAAGGAAAAGTAGATGCCTTAATGTATTTTGATACCAATACTGGGTTTGGACATCATTATCATTTATATTCCTATATTTTTTTATTACTAGCATGGTTTATAGTGAGATGGTTGATCATAAACCTTTTTTGTCCAATATTTGGTGAGTAGAGTGTGGTTAAATGATTTAGTTCTTGGAATTATGCTTGGATTATGAGTGGTCATGTGAATGGTTCATTATGGTGGGATGATCTAGTTTTGAAAAGTGTTGATGGTTATTTCTCTTCATGATATTAGTATGTGGTGGAGGCATGGAAAGTGGATGAAGTGTGTCAGGGTAGTTTTGATGAGTCATGACTCGTTGAATATTGAATCGGTTTTTCATGATCAGGTTGCATGGATCATGATACTATTGAGTTTTGGTGGAATCTTGGAGGTAGACGTGCACTGGAGAAGTTATATACTATTTATATTGTATTTAGTGGTATAAGATCATACCCCTATTGTGCATACGTGATTTTGAAATAGTGTTCATGGTTTATGTGAGGTAATGATGGGTTTTGAATCAGTGAGAATCCATGTGAGGGATAAGGGAGGACATAAAACCAATGGGAGGATTACAAGCATGGTTATAGGGGGATCTCAATTGATAATTATGATGTTTTAGTGGTGGGAATTAGAATATGGATGGGTTAATGTGTGGTGGCATGGTTGATCTAGGCCTGACCCTTATTATGGGATAATGTGATGGGAGAGCGTGGCTTGGGAGGAGTGACACATATACACTGGTGATGAAACCTGTTAAGGTGACACATTAGGGGTAGTATATGAGGCTATATAGCAGGGAGTGTACCATTATATGGATAAGAGTGTGTCTCTCATTTTGAATAAATCTTAGTGGATAACATGGATAATGTTCATGGTAAGCTAGGAGTGGGTGGTGGTTAGTGTTTTATGTTGTTACTCAGGTATGAGCGGGGTATTAACATATAAATACTAGATGTAGTTATGGATAGAGGATGGATATGGATATTATAAATTTATTTTAACAGAATGATGATGAGAATACTCCTTTGGTGTGGAGTATCAGACCAATCATGAGTATGAGGTTCCATGTGGGCCAGACCATGGACGGAGTGAAACCGGTTGGTGGATAGTTTAAATGAATCTTAGATTCTTGTGTGTGTAATAATATAGTATTATTTGGTTTTTTGAAGATTATCAGAATTGGATTTCAGATGTGGAATTGGGGGGAGTTTGAACATTAGCATCAGGACCAAGGTGGAGTTTTACGATCTGGGAAGAAGTCGAATTGAGGGCGCATTAGTGCTTATAATACAACAAAACAAAAATTTTGGTTGTTTTAGGATTTAATAATGGAATAGAACCAGGATTCATGTTATAACTATGGTGTACATGCTTGGATGATCTCAGTATGCATTTGGGATTTAATTCATCTTCATTGGGTGTGTTGGAAATACATCAATGGGGGAAGCTAGTCATTTTTTTGGTAGGTCGGTAAAAGGAGGTTTAACATGTGTTCACAAATAATGATATATTTGGTTGGTTGAAAACCATGTTAGGTATGCTGTATTGGATTTGATGGGTAATTTTTGGGAATTGATCGGGATTTTACATACAAAACAACAGTTTTAGGTCCTTGGCTTGAATGACTTGAGACTAATTGGTTTTTATTGTAAATTAAGAACAAGGAGTTGGGATGGTGTTTGATTTATGTTTCTTTAATGGTTTGATGTGGTGTGATGGAGGCTACACCATGGGGTCTCGAGGATGATGTGAATGAGGGAGTACTATCTTAGTGTTTAGTGGAAAGTTATGAGGACATGCTTAGGAGGTGGAGGCAATGTGCCTTGTGTTCCTGTAGATCTTTGGATACATATTAGAATTTGAGAAAGGAATGTGGTATTTTGTGGTTGATTTGATGGAACTAGCCTAGTGTTGGTTTGGTCTTGTGGAAATAATAAGCGTTGGAATATGGTTGAGTGGCATGATCGGGTATGATTATTGTTAATAAGGTTGGTATAGTGATTGGGTCTATAATGCTTTGGTTCTTAGGGGTAATTGGTCAACATGGATAAATATTTGATGTTTGGTTTTATCGATAGTCTCAAGGGTGAAACCATGAGTTTGATGAAAAATAATAGTGAGAATAGGTTAGTTTAGACCCATGTATTTTAATATCAAGCTTATGTTGTTGATTTTAGGAATTCATAAATACCATCAGAGGTGGGGTGTTGTGGTGGAATTGGTTGGAATTATTGGTGCCATAATGTATAGGTGGATAAAGTGTTAAATGTTAATTTTTCCTTATCCATTGAGAGGTGTGTGGTTTAGTATGAGAATTGAGTAAAAATCCATGTTTGTTGTTGAAGATTCATGGGGGAACATGGGGTCCAAGGTTGAAGTTTCCCATTGATGAGGTTCTGAGTGCTCAGGAAAATAACTCGAGGAAGTGTTTGTATGGCGGGGATATTGTAATACCCCACCTTTCTAGATTTAACGACATGAACCCAAAACCAAGGTTCAACCATAAAAAATGTTGTGTACATTTTGAATACAAGAAACTTGAATAAATACATAGCATTAAATTCAACAGAGGACCTTTTACCAGTCCAGGTTCTGGAAAATCAGATACCTGACTTACATTTGAACAAAAATATACAAATTGAAAACAATGATTCTTCAACGTGTTGCTTCCACAACAGAGTTTCAATGAAGAAAGTATGCTAAACCTGAAAAGTGTTTATAATATATAGGGTGAGAATAAAATTCCCAGTAAGGGGTTTAAAAACAACCGATAAATATCTTAAATCATCCCTTGAAATACATATAAATATTTAAAACAGATTTTCACAAATACTTGAATATATATAGGAAAAAGGTATTCACAAAATAATTATGTTTGAAAGCTGTTGGGATTTCTCCTTTGAAATTACTATTTTTTTGTGGTTCATTAATAATACTTGGCAGAACATTATTAAAATCCATATATATGGCCATTAGTCTTCACTAATACTTATGGGTTCACTCTCCATAACGCCACGAAACTCACTAGTGCCAATTTTGGAAACATTTTCCCATGGACCTTCCTTTCTTATTTATTACCCAAATAATTTCCAAAATATATACATAATATTATTTTCTTCGAAAGAAAACAATCTTCCTCTTGCCATCACCATTTCACCAAATGGTTTTAAAATCATTTTAGGAAAAATCCCATACTTAGAAAAACAAACTTTTATTTGAAAATCATAATTACATGAAACATGGGTTTAAGAGCGTGCAATATTACATAATACTTGAAATGACTCACATGTCCTAGATGATGGCGATACATATTCATGCATGACATGCTAAGAGATACAGATTCGGTTTCACACATGAAATAATAACTTGACCCATAACTACACATAAAATAATAACAATTATCACATGCAATTATGTAAACAAGGAGATGATAGGAAATTATTCATACATAAATTTTTAAACACTAGTTTGGTAGTTGATAAATACCATTTATATCTTCTAAGTAAACGAGAAAGAAAAAATCCACTTAATGTGTTCATATTTGTATGCATGTATATGTTTATATATATATATACACACACACACACACATATATATATACATATACATACACACATGTATGTACATAGTTTGAAAACATGAAACCCTTGCAACCATAAGATTTGAGGGGAAAATTATTTAAAACAAGCAGACTTATCATATGTGAAATTCAGACTAGGAAGATATAGTTTTACCCAAATATATACACATATATACAACTTTTATATACATAAATGTTTAAAAAAAACAAACGAAAATAATAAAATTACCTTACGCAAACCATAAAATAGAGTGTATAACTTGAAATAAATAAATAATTTTCCCTCCCTTGATAGTGAAAACTGAAAGGAAAATGGTAATCTGCTGCCTGCATAATAACATGTACCCAAGGAAGTGGTATGACTCTATGTTCTATTCATATGAAGGAGGATTTCTCCCAAGTTTCTATTTATAAAAAAATGAAGGTTCCTTATGCATGGGTTATTTGTATTATTTGTTTGTTTTTTAATTCAAAACTAAATAAAGACTCATATCCACCGCTCATTCATTACAAAATATTTATATATTATATTTATCAATTTTTAACTTGTATGGGTCATTTATTTATTCATCAATAAATCACGGTTTACAAATTTTTCAACAAGTCACCATTAATTTCCATTCTTCTTTAAATATTATTGGTATTTTTATATCATTTTATTATTATTTTGACTCATTTCACCCTTTTTAAAACATTAGATGAATTTTATTTATTTTTAAATAATTGGTTTTATCATTTTGTATAAATATATATTTATATATTTTAGTTTTCTAATAATATATATATATATAAAGTGTGTGTCTTATTAATAAAGTAACACATATTAAATATATATTTGTAATTATATAATTTATATTTTAATAAAATGTTTTTCTTATTTTTTTTATTTTATTATTAAATATCGTTTTTTATCAACTCTCACATTCTCTCTCTCCTCATACATGTTTTCTCACTTTATTTTGCATCTCATGCATATCTTTTTTTAATTTCAGTTTGTATTATCATTTTTTTATTTATCATTAACGTTTTGTATTTTTTCCACACTTTATCTCTCTCACGTTTTATATATTCATAATTGAATTTTATCCATCTTTTTTTTCAAACCCATAATTACTATTATATTATAATTTATTATATTAATAGGTTATTATATTATCATCATGTTTTTCCATGAATAATTAAAATATTATGATATTACTTCATTCATTTAAAAAAAAGTGATGTTCCATTAAAGAAAAGTGGCACTTATATATATATATATATATATATATATATAAGTTTTTTAAATATTTTAACCTTTTTTTAATATGTTCAAATCATTTAACTTTAATATATATATATATATATATATATTTGGTTTTTAATATTAATATAACTATATATATATTTATAATTTCAAACTTTTATAAAAAAATTATATTATATTAATAATAATAATTTTAATTAAAAAAGTTACCCTTTATTATCATAAAAATATTAAACACATGCAAAAAAATATATTTAAAAAGAATATATATTGTTCATAATAATAATTTATTAAAAACATTAAATATTAGGGAATACTTTTAAATAAAAAATATCTTTTAATAAAAAACAAAATAATGTTTTTATAAAAGTCATAATTAAAAATATTTCAGAATAAATATTTAAATAAAATATAACTACTATTTTAAATTCTTGGGGTGTTACACTAGAAGTATGGACAGATTAACAGTTTGACGAGCCTCATGTAACTTGCCTTAATAAAGGTTCTTAGGGAATAAGAGGTGTGTCAGAGGTGTTCCAGGAGGAGTCCAAGAGGAGTCGGGGCTACAACATATTGTTTTAACACCACTGAATAGTCAGTATAATGCCATATTAACTAGTGTCCATGGAAAATAACCTTATATGGTGCCTGGGCTCATCAGATATCCAATAACCCAAGGGTGGTTAGCTGGTGGAGGCTGATGTCTAGCTGGTGGCCTCATGGGTATAAATTTTATTATAGAAAACCCCATAATTTCACTAGGGTCACCCCTTTATACCATTACTCAATTTTAACACCATCCCAAAATCAATATCATCACCACTTTAGAACCTCCCTATTCTTTATCCACCATAGTGTATATCATCCATTGTTGGTCTATTTTTCCTTATACTCGATGTATTGGAAATCCTATGATATGTATAAGAATCCGCTAGCTTATATTCTTTAGTTGTTACAACTTTATGTTGTCTCTTTCCATTTTAATATAATATTCTCAATTTCTAGGGCTTTTTTATGGTTTCTCAATTTATCCCACTTTAGGTGAAACCCAATCTTGGTATTAGGTGTGTGGAATTTTTTAAGCATTAGGTAGGTGGTTCCTTAAACTAAGCCCATAATCTCACCTATTTTTTATAAGTAAATGAGTGTATGTTGTGTGGTTGTTGCAGCATATCAACCTAAATATAATTAAATTATCTATAATTTTTTAGGATTAATTACTATATTATTATACCATGATACCAAATTAAAGGTGTTACAATAGGATTTACTTGGTTACGTTGTTGATCTTAATTTAGCATAGATTAATAGGATTGGATATAAGGTATAAGAATCTAGAATTATTTGATGATACACAATTTTTATTGATAATTGGGTAGTTTATATTAATTTTTATAAAAAAAGGAAATCATATTTTAGATTGATGATGGTGAAATTAAATTTCACAATTATCGATATCCTTGAATTGAAACTAAATGCTTGATATTTTTTATGATAATGAATGTGGATTTTATAAATTATAGTTATTAATGGTATGATGATATGTGTATTTCATGTATATATTTTAGGGTATTTTAATACAATGATATATATAAATAATTGATTAATATTATGAAAAATGGTACTAATTAACTTGTTTTTTGATAATTGTAAGGATTTAAAAAATATTTAGAAAAGGAAGAAAAACGAACGAATTTGAGGAGAGAAAACATGCGGCGTGACACCAGAAAATTGAAGACATAATTTAGCTAGGTATAATTGAAGTTATCTGGAAAACATCATTTTTACAAATAAAAGAAGAAATCCCATAATGTAGGATGACAATGGGGTGCACTCAGGTGTAAAAAGTGAAAGAGAGAGATGTAATGAGGCTTCGAGGGCTAGAAATTTACATTTCACATTATGAAAACATTTTATAATGTGAAATAAATACAGGATGTGAAGTAGAGGAAAATAATTCAGAGGGTGGATCGATAATTTCACATCATTAAATCAATACAAATCATGAAACTCCAATAAAAGATTTAATAATGATCATATTCAACATATATTTCCACAAAGGACACCTTTGACAACATGAGACTACCATTTATTACTGGGGGTGGACCCATACTCCATTATGGGATGCATTAATGTAAAAATAAATGAAACATGACCCCCCTAGTCTTCTACAAATAGAGAGGGTTATTTCTACTTCCAACTAGATCTAGAGACCAAAGCTTGGAGTAATAAGTTGTTCTATGTAGGGTCCTCACTAGTTCGATGTCTTTGATATTTTCATTATGTTTTATTTTACTTTCTTCCTTCCCTCTTACTATCTTATCACTAGGATAAGGGGGTATATCCCAAATTTTACTAGGGTAATGTATCTTAATAGGGAATTTTCTGTTGGATCTATTTCCTATTCTTATTCATGTATTTGGTTTGTTTAAATTTGTTTATCCAATTATAATCTCTTTATTTTTGTTTAATCATGACCATTGGTTAATAAATCTTAAAGGAACATTATAATTGTGTAACTATTTACCCTAAATTTAGGCATGATAATTATCAAATTCAATTAAACTAGGTTCAAATATGGTATTGAGACAAACTCGATTCGATAATGCCCTAATTACCTGACTGTGGGAAAAGGGGGATCACCGCATTGAGGATGGGATACTATGATTATTAGATCCACTTGGTCTCAAATCCAATTCCAAACTTGGATTAATAAATTTAATTACTAAAATATAATTACACTTGAACATTGAAACTATAAAACCCCTATACACTTTAAAAATATGATTTTTCCAAACAATAAATCTACTTCGTATTCATTCAGATTCCTTAAAATCAATCAAACCTGTCTATTCTTCACCTCTTAATTCATTTAAATTAAATAATTTTCTTTAAGAAACGTAATTAAACTAATTTCATCATCTCTATGGATTCAACTTAGACCTACTATAAACTACATTTTAATTAATTAATTACACTAGTATGAGTTTTATAAATTTTGTATTTTGATTATACCCTTAGGGAAATAAAGATTCCCTTTGGGCCTGTCATATGGTTGTTTTGTAAACCATTTTTATATGTGGTGATTGAAAATAAACTTATGATATGAGGATTCTATATCAGAATGATATTAATAATAAAATTATTTTTGTAAGATTTAGTATCCTTGATAATAATAAAGGGTAGAATGATGCATGAAGAGGATCCTAGGTGATATGTTAAAAAACAATGATTATTGAATGGTAAATTGGAGATTACTAGGTAATATTTTATAATAAAGAGAATATATTGGGATTTAGGTAGCCCAATTTAAATAAAGAAGTGGACCATGTGATAACCTTAATATGAAATGGTTAGATGGTAACTATGGAACATGGTTTATTAGGAAACAAAATGATGTAAAATTAAATGATGAATACTTGAAGGTAGTGAATGAAATAAAAGTGTTTTATATTGAGATGGTAATTTTATAGGAATGAATTTGAGAAATTATATTGATTTTTCATGTATTTGAATGGTGTGGAATTTTATGAGATATTCCTAGATTCTAGTAGGGGGATTAGATGAATGTCAGGTCCTGATGCACCTTTGGATTCATTGAGGCTTAATGTTATGGAATTCCTTGAGAGCGCCATTGGACTCCACATAGATTCATTACCATGAGACTTAGATTTGGGTAATTTATTACTTTCCAAATGCCACAGATTCATTCTATGGGTTCTTATGGGGCACCCTTATTAAATACCAAATGACTATATCCCCTGATCCATCTTCATATTTTGGGTGTAATGCCTTATGTGTGAGCTATAAATTCCAACCAACCTATGATTTTTAACGTTAGGGATGGTTCTTTGGGTTCAAACTGGTAGAATGGATCAATTCAATGATAAAGATAACCCCCATAGATTCCCTATGATATTTTTTGAGAGGGAATTACTAATTGATCCATGTGGATTCCCTTAGGTAATTATTACCAAGATTATCACACCTAGTTTTTTATTTTCATCCTTGGTCTTGGTTCAAGTTTGGGTCTCAATTTTTCTCTGGAGGACCAGGTGTGATGGGTCAAAATTTATGAGGTAATTTTTCTATCTATTTTTATAGGTATTTCCTTTGGGGTTTAACTTATGTTTTTGGAGAAAATTGGAAGTTTTTGTCCCATACAGTATGTAGCGCATGATTGGATCATTCTTAGAGGAAACAGTGCACCCCTACCCAGGTAACCATGCTGTAAGTGATGGTTTTGGGTAGTGAGCTACAACATGGTAGGTTAGGATGTGTAGTTAAATCATGTGGTAGGTATATCTTTGTCATAGAGAGTTTCATGGCCAGGAAACAGTTTGATAAACTGTGTGGATTAACCATGCAACATGTCTAGGTCATTAAAATTTGGGTTTTATTTTTTTTTCTCTCACCCTGATTTTTAACCCAAAATCACCAATTTCTCCCCCTCAGGATTTACTACCCTAATTGCGTCTCCCCCTTCCTCCTTCCTCCCTTGGGATCCATTTTGGTGGGATATTTGGATTGTATTCTTCTAGAAATCCTCAAGTAAGTCCCTTTTCCCTTAGTCTCTCTCCCTTTTCTAGGGGTTTCTTCCTCTTTCTTTTGGGTTTCACTTCTATAGTGGGTATGATGTCATTTTTATGGTTAGATATTAATATTTTGGGTTCAATATTGATGTTTTGGGTTGGATATTTCCTCAAAATGGTATGATTGATGTTATATTGATGTTTTCCTCCATTTTTTGGAAGTTTCTTCACTCAATGTAGGTGATTCCATGCCTTAACATTTTTAGATGCTTTTAATATGCTTGTTTGTGTATTTAATCTTGTTCTATAAATTAATTATGTTGCGAAAAGTATATTTTTGGAGTTTTTGTAATGATTTATTGTTGAATGTGAATTTTTGAAAAGGGTAAGGTTATGATTGTGTATTTTTTATTGTGATGTTTCTCATAGAGGGATTTATGTCTTGTGTAGAAGGTGAAAAATGGTTTTTTAAAGGCACTCATAGTGTAAACATGTTCAAAATGGGTTTTTGAAGGAAAATGGATTATTTTGGTATATTGACATTTGTGGTGCACCTTTTTTATGAGTTGTAAATTGTTTAAATAATGGGAAGCATGTGTTGGAGATGAACTCGGTTTATGTGTGGATTCCATGTGGGGGTCCTAGAACATGTATTTGTTTGATAAATCATACACCTTTCTTGTGTTTTTCTAAATTGGGATTTATGAAATTCATAAGTGGTGGTAAACGTATTTTAATGTGTTTTTGGCATGTGTAAAATGAAAAGTGGGTTGTTTATGAAATCAGTGATTTCCTTGGAATGATTGGAATTAATTTGTGAATATGGTGATATTTTTGAAATGGGAACATTAACTTGAGAACAAGGGAATCCTGGTTATCTAGGTGGGATGACTAGTTTTACTATGCTAGTGATTTAGAAGTGGTAAGGTCTCGATTTCACTTAGCTGGATATTTGCTTATAGCACAAACTAAATTATGATTATTGGAGACCACTAGGCCCATGGGGTTTCCACTCCTAATATATCATGCATGAGAAAAATATGATTATAGTTTCTATACCACCTTACATAAAGGTTTGAGGTTATAGTGTCCCACTCAAGCTATATTAACCCCAGGAATTTACCCATGGTGCTCTATTGAGAAATGATGCTTATATGGTATAGTGAAAAACGTTGGTATACGGTGGAACTTTCATTTATTTTTATATTTTTATTAACAAGTAAAGTTGTTATGAAATGTTTTTCCATGAAAGTATTCTTCTTTGAGAATGGTTTCCCATAAAATATTTTCTTAGAACTTTTTTAAAAATCATTTACATAATTGTGCATGTTAAGTTGTCTTTAAGTGTTATAGCATGGAATATTTTAATTTGTGTGTCATACAATTGGGATTTGGATCACACCCTAAGTACACCATTAAGTGTATTCATACTTGTTCTATTTGACCTAGGTTAAGGCAATATGGGTCTTAGAGATGTCGACAGTTCAGGTTATTAGCACTTCTTATGTTGTAGGTATTGGTGGTGGAATCTTGAGGGTGATGTCCCTTGTGTTGTGTGGAGGTTCTTAGTTCATTTTTGTGTTCTCCATTCCATTATAGTATTTTTGTTTTTTATTAAAATTGTAAACCTCAAATATGGAAATTGGTTATTCCATGTTTGGTTGGGAACTTTTAGTTTTGGTTTATTTATTTTGTTGCCTATTTATGATTACAAAGTTGGGTGAAATTGTTCCCATGCATCATTTTTGATACCTGATAACTTATTTCCAGTCTGTGGGGATCGAGAACGCCCTTCAGGCCATGCCACAGACCGGGTCCTTCATTGGTTTGGATGACGACCCAGAATGGTTTGTGAAAAAATGGTAATAGAGAAGGCCATGCTCTTTTGGGACAGGTTGTTTAGGGAAGAGTCTGGGTATACCAGATCTAGGATTATTAGGACTTCATGTTCTAGTAATGAGTAGGGTTCTTGGATATCACATCTCATTAAAAGACTCGAATTTCCATGGGAAGTAGGGTTTCTTTTGGTCCTCACGGGTTGTTTGTACTTGGAAATGAAAAGGGAGTTGGGATAATGTTCTCAGTGAGAATATAGGGCTTGAAAATCCATGTGGAGCTAGGGAAATTTCCCTAGAGTACTCTATATTATGGTGGTGTGATTGGTGTATGGCCACTAACCATATGTACAAGTCATCAATCGACACTAGTCGCCTGTTGAATTATTTTGTGTCTTCTTGGGTTTTGAAGGTTGTTTTAAGAACCCTCATTTTGGAATTATGAAAAATGGAATACCTTTAGAGAGTTTGAAAACCACCAATAATATTTTTTCAAATGTTATATTAAGAGAAAATGTAGTGTTTTGAGTTTGAAAACTGTTATTTTTTGAATGATGCTTCAAGTTTTCGTTTTTTTGATAAGTTGATTTTGGAAATAATGGTTAGTGAGTCATTTTGAAAAGTGTCTTAGGAATCCTTTGGATTGGTTATCTTTGTGTGATTAGTGTTTGTTTGTAGTTATTTTTTTGATGGACTGGTTTTATTGGGCCCATAGTTTCCCATATTGGCTAGTGTACACCCCCATAATGAACCAATGCATGTTCAAAGTGCGACCATGGGTGATTCACCATTGGAAGACCCTCTAGTTGACCATCATGAGTACTTTCTTCTTGAGATTCATAAATTGAATCTACCTCTCCTCTTTCAGTTAAGAAGATCCACTTATAAAATAAGTGTGGATGTAGAAAGAATTGGAAGAAACCTCAGTTTCTTGGGTTTCTTGAGTTGTTAAAGGTGAAGTTTGACACCTTTAAGACTCAAGGTCCTATATTAAAGTAGTTTAGGAATTCCAATAAGAAGATTGGTAAGTGTCCTGAAGCTATTGGTGTTGGTTGCGGTGTAAAAAAGACCTCTAGATCTTTCAATAGTCTCTTTTAGGCATGAGGTATTTTTATTCCATTAGTGTAGAAGGTATGGTTTTAAGAGGATTTCATGTCTGAATGCTCCAAAAACGTGTCACATCTATGGATTCTTAAAACACTGGTACCGGTTCTCCCAAGGTGTTTGCATGATGTGTCATAGAGCTAAGTCCACCTCTTCGAAGACACCCCTGCCCATTTGTATGAGTAGTGCTCTGTTTGGGGTCTAGTTTATGTTCCCTCTATTTGTAATGTATTTATATGTTATAGTGTTCATGTTCATTGGTGATTTGTAGTGTCATGTTCTCTTTTAAGTGAAAAGGTGGATGTGGTGGAACCTTTCAAGAACCTATTATTTAACAGAATCATGTCTTTCTTTTGGAGAATTCTGAATTCCTCTATTTCAGGGGGAAGTGTCTTCCAAGTGTTCTTCCACTCATTGTTTGTCGTTCAAAGTTGAAAGGGAATGTGCATGTGCATCTTCTAATTATTTGTTTTGGTGAAGTTCCATGTCGAGGTGAAGTGGGAATTACTATGTGTAGTGTTTTCTTAGTCCTTCCTAGGTGGCCATGTGGTTGCATGTGGCATCAAAATCAATAGTTTCAATTGGGGGTCTTCTATTCCTGACAATGAGGAAGGACATTTTTAAAATATCAAGGCTCCATCCACAAGCCTCAGAGTAAATCTGGCATGTAGTTAGGAACCCAAAATATGTGAGGGGCCTCATTCCATCTTGGTCTGTCTTGGTATTCAGTGTTGAGTGGGGACAATTATAGCTTCTCTATTGTAACTCCCTTGATTTGAAAAGGTTCTATTTTATGAGCAATGGCATGAAGGCCTAGTTCCTTATTGTGACCCGTGTGAGTGGAAGGGTTCCTCCATGGTTATGATGAGTCATGGTTGTATATTTTTATTGAATATTAGTGGTTGTAACTTTGTGGATGAAAATATCCATGTGATTTTCTGTGTGTGGTCATCTTTTTAAGTAAGTTTTGATCTTTGTTGTGTCAGTTGGAAGTGGTCGTGTCCCGTGTGAATGGAAAAATTACATGGTTTTTCCATTTGGTTTAGAGTTTCTTTTTTCAGACCCCTTGCGGTGGGGGTTAGGTCTATGTTGGGTTTCTTGCGTCAGTCTATTCTAGTGGTTCTTATGGTGGGGAGACACACTATGTGTCTCATTGAAATTCCTATAGAGTGAATCAATTTAGCTTATTTCTAATGGTAAGGACTCTGTTCGAGCATCCCCATATTGGTGGGTTGATTGAGTTTCTCGTGTTGGATTGGAAATGGGTAGTCTCGTTTAGAGCTATCTAATTTCAAGTTCCTTCCTTGAGTAAAAGTTGGGATTAGCACACTCCCAATGGTTTGTTGAATTAATATTGTGGAAGTATTTATATAAAAATGGTTTATATTTTGTTGTTCATTTTTTGTGAAATGTATAAGTTTCATTTGGTGATATGTGATTATTCATTATATTGAGAGATTGGATTATTCATGTGAAAATTCCATTTATTTTTAGATAGATCAACCAGAGGTGTTGTGGCCTTTTGGGAGAAGGAGGCATACGGTGGGGATCCCATTCCGGTATCCCTAGTTAAACATTGTAACTATATGTTTCCGTTTGTAGTGTCATTTCTTCTCATTTGATGTTTATAGGAAACCTCCTTGAGCTATGGAGGAGTATCAGTTCTTGTTTTTAGATCAAACATTGGAATGGATTTCTAGGGGTTAAAGCATTATAGTGGGGAGAATTTTCACACCTAGGTTTTTGTTTTCATCCCTAGTCCCGATTCAAGTTTGGGTCTCAGTTTTTCTCTTGAGAGATGAGTGTGATGGGTTACAATTTTTGAGGTAATTTTCTTATATATTTTTAGTATGGGTCATTCCCTTATGGGTTACCATGTGTTTTTTGATAAAATTATAAGTTTTTGGACCATACAACATGTGGCACATAGTTTTCATAAACTTAGGGGAAACCGTGTGCCTCTACCCAGGTAATCATGTGGTAGGTGATGGTTTTGGTCAGTGATCTACTACATGGATTCCACATGGTAGATTAGACCATGTGGGACAACTATGAAACATGTGTCTTTTAGGATTAGAATGGTGCACGATCATTGCACATTTTTACAAACCATGCTGATTGACTATGTGGCCTATCCAAGTCATTAAAATTTGAGTTTTATTTTTTCTCTCTCCCAGATTTTTAGCCATAAATCACCCATTTCTCCCCCATTAGTATTTCCTACCCTAGGCACATCTCCCCCTTTCTCCTTCCTCCCTTGATCTCTATTTTGATGGGAGATTTGGCTTGGATTTTTCAAGAAACCCCGAAGTAAGTCCCTTCTCTCTTGGTTTATCTACCTTTTTTAGGGGTTTCTTCCTCTTTCTTTGGGGTTTCACTTATCCAGTGGGTATGGTGTCATTTTTTTGGTTATATATTAATATTTTGGGTTCAATATTGATGTTTTAGGTTTGATCTTTTCTCTAAAGGGTGAGATTGAGGTGTAGTTAATGTTTTCCACTATTTTCCATAAGTTTCTTCACTCAATGTTGGTGGTTCTATGACTTAACATTTTTATATATTTTTAATATACTTGTTTATGTATTTAATATTATTCTATAAAATAATTGTGTGGTGTGAAATATATTTTTGGAGTGTTTTGGAATTTGTTCTTGTTGAAAGTGGATTTTTGAAAAGGGTAAGGTTATGATTGTGTATGTTTATTATGATGTTTCTAAAAGAGGGTTATATTCCTTGTGTGGAAGGTGAAAAATGAGTTTTTAAAGGAACTCATGGTGTGAACATGTTCAAAATGTTTTTTTTAAAGAAAATGAATTATTTTGGTATATTGACTTTTGGTGTGCACCTTTGGCATGAGTTTTAAAATTTTTAAATAATGTGAAGCATGTCTTGGAGACGAACTTGGTTTATGTGTGGATTTAAAAAGGGGGTCCTAGCCCATGGATTTGGTTGAGTAATAGTGTTCCTTTCTTGTGTTTTTTAAATGGGGATTTATGAAACTCATAAGTGGTGGTAAACATATTTTAATGTGGGTTTTTAATGTGTAAAATAAAAATTAGTTTGTTTATGAAATCAATAATTTCCTTGGAATGATTGAAATTGATTTGTGAATGTGGTGATATACGTGACATGCGAACATTAACTTGAGTACAAGGGAATCCTAGGTATATAGGTTGTCTGACTAGTTCTAGTATGCTTGTGATTTAGAAGGGGAAGGTCCTAGTTTCACTTAGCTGGATATTATATTACAACACTAAATAAATTATGATGATTGGAGGCCACTAGGCGCATGGGGTTTCCCCTCATGGTGGACCATGCATGATAAATCTATGATTGTGGTTGATATAACACATTACACCAAAGTATGAGGTTCTAGTGTACCACTCAAGCTAGATTAACCCTAGGGATTTACCCATGGTGCTATATTGGGAAATTATGTTTATATTGTATGGTGCCAACCATCGGCATATAGTGGAACTTGTGTATATTTTTATATCTTTCTTTACAAATAAAGTTGTTATGAACTGGATTTCCTTGAATTTGTTTTCTTTTGAGAATGTTTTCCTATAAATTTTTTTCTTAGAAATATTTTTAAAAGCCTTTACATAAATGTGAATGTTAAGTTGTCTTTAAGTGTTATATCATAGAATCTTTTTATTTGGGTGGAATCCTACTGGGTTTTTTCTCACATCCTACATACACCATTGGGTGTATGTAGACTTCTTCCATTTGAACTAGGTCAAGGTAAGATGTGTCTTGGATATGTCGGTGGTTTGAGTTATTATTGCTCCTTATATTGCAGGTATTAGTGGTGGCATCTTGAGGGTGATGTCCCTTGTGTTGTGTGAAGGTTCTTAGGTCATTATTGTGTCCTAATTTCCATTATAGAATTTTGGTTTTTGATTAAAATTGTGAACCTTAAATTTTGAAATTGGTTATTCCATGTTTGGTTGTGAAATTTTAGTTTGGTTTATTTATTTTGTATCCATTTTTTGATTATAAAGTCAGATGAAATCATTCCTATGATTCATTGTTGATACAAAAACACTTGTTTCTAGCATTTGGGGATTGGTAACACCCTTTGTTCCAAGCCATAGACTGGGTCAGGCACCAGTTTAGATGATGACCCAACTTGGTTTGTGATAATGGTTTCCTTGGTAGTATACTTTGGAACCAGTTAATCCATGATGTGTACTATGATTAATGACTCACTTACACTATTACAAGTAGGCCTAGATCAATTTTAGGTGTCACTTTGGAGATCAGGAATCGTCAGTCATTTTATTATTATTTTTATTAATTTTTTAAATCATTAATAGTCTTAAACTGATAATTGTACAAATGTTTATATATATACTTATTTATTCACTTTATTATAGAGTATTTATTTTAGGGACATCATTGGTGGTGGCCTACTGAGTTGTATCAAACCTTTCTTAGGCCTCCATGACACTTTGGTACCTGAGAAACTATCACTATTTTATTACTGGTTTAGGTATGATAATACACCTAATGTTATTGATTACATCGTTTCTAGGATAGAGAATTATAATTTGGGACTATGTTATGACTCAAGACTATTTATGGGTTTTTTCCTAGTTTTTTATTTTAGTATTTGGGGTCCTAATATATATCGTTTATTATTGACATATTTATTTCTTGACATATATTATACATATCATTGTTGTAACATGGGTCATTTTAATTATTTATTAATACTTTCTTAGATGTTATACATTGTTATATATAAATATCGATGATGCATGTGATTGTATTTATTTCTATTGTTTATTTACTCAGATTAATGGGTATAGTCTCCCCACTTCACCACCTTATACCCATGATTCTAGTCAGGAGCCTCTGGTGTATGTGGAGACACACCTGAGGCCATGTGGTGTATCAACCTGGAGCATCAGTTTAGTGGCTTTCAGGTCTAAGAGTTACACAAAGGAAGTGACATGTTATGCCAAAAATTATATTCTTTATGACTAAATGTTCCACATCTCCAACAATAACCATTTAATATTAGTCTTCTATTGTGATATGAATGTTTATTGAAACAATACTTTTGAGGTTCATCAGGATTTGTAAATTACTTATTTATTTACAGTGGAATATTTTTATTTTGAGAGTGACTTTATTATTTTGATTAATTTTGAAAGGAAATAAAATTTTCACTATTTATTTTAATCCATGTATCCCCTTATATTGACTTTGAATCTATATAGTTATTTGAAACAATATTAGTATCTTTTGAATTATCAGGTTGAGTTCAAACTTTTTTTGTATAGTTGGATTCTCTAATTTTTTTTATTAATTGATATTATAGTTCATTTTATTTAAAAAATATTCATTTATCCCTTTTAAGGATTTTTCATCTTTGAGACATCTTGATTTAGTATTTCCAAATTATTATTCCTTGATGATATGTTTCACATCATTATATTTTAACATCTTTTATTACTCTATAACATTTTATTTGAGTGATTTAATCTTCTCAATATATTATTCCTCTTTTCTAAGAAAATTTTCCCTCTCAAGAAATTTATATTACCTATTGATTTTAGTATTTTTCTTAAGAAAAGCTTTAAGTTATGACTACAACACATATTGTTTTTATTATTCTTTACCTTATTCTTCTTATTCTTCAAAAATAGATTTTTCTTCAGGTTTCTCTGACGATCCATGAAATTGGTAAATTTTTCTAGAACATATTCATTAGATGAAATATTTTTAGTTGAATAGATTTACTCTAATTTAAAAACCATACTTCCAATTCTTCCATAATATCTTATTTTTCTATCCTTGTATTTTTTTACATCTTTATAATTTCTACTCCACTTATTCTTTATATGAATATTTATTTGTTCATCTTTTTTAGACTCACACTTTTTATTTCATGGGCAGTTTGAGGAAAAGTGGTCAATTTATCCACACTTAAAACATTTATAAAGATTTTTTACCTTGTAACTTTCTTTACCTTTCCCATTTTAAGAAATAAAATCCATCACTCATGAATATGATTAATCATATGGAGATTCATATTATTATATATTGGAGCACTCTTCTTATTCTAAAATCTTGAGTATCTTCATCACTTCAAAATAAATTTCATCCTTAACCTTCTTCTTAAAGACCAATGATTTTTCCATTTCCTAGGTAATGAGAATGTTGTTAAGATCATCAAGAGAAATAGTTTCTCTATCCTAAATAGAATATATTTTAGGATCAAATATATCAAGAAAACTTCTTATAGTTGTTTAACAATGGTTAAATCTGACAAAATTTCTCAAAACCTCTAATGCTATTAACTATTTCATTTACCCTTATGAAATATTCATTAATTATTTCTTCATATTAAATTTTAATATCTTCAAATTGACTTCTCTAGATATGAAGTTTTACTCCCTTAACTTTAACATGGCCTTAAAAATGCTTTTATTTTTATCCTAAATCTTATTATCCATTTGAAGACCCATCACATTTATGTATAATTTATTAGAAATATACATAATAATAAAATTAAAATCCTTACCATAATATTCTAGATATCTCTTATCAGAAAAATTAATTGTTTCATCCTTTTTCCTAGGTGTAAATATAACAGTTTCTACACCTACAACTTCTTGGATAAGTGAAAAAAGTATCATCCTATTCTTTCATCCATGACAGTTTTTGATATAAAATGTAGGAAATCCTATACTAATAAATGAATTTAAATTCATTATACTTTAACAAAAATATATACATTGGAAACTTCCCTTTGATACTAATTTAAGTGACTAGGTATGTAGCACCACTGAGAAGTAGAGGTTGAATCAACTAGGATATTTTTATAATTTCCTTGACTTGGAAATAAACCTCTTCAAAATGTTATAGTTTTAAATCCTATAAATTTTTTAACTCATCATCAACTACATATCATGATAAGGTAAAAAATTCGAGTCCTAAACTTTTTACAAGCTTCGGTCCCAATGTGGGTACCTATGCTTTATTGTGTTCAGAATCACCCGATGCACATTTTTTTTATGAAGATCTATCATAGATACAAAAGTGTGTACGAATGGGATCAACATTAACCCAAATAATGGTGGGAAGTAATCACCATTGACCTAATAATATTGTTTATCACTAGTTATAATTTGTTTTTGAACCAACATGAGAATGATATCTTAAACCATTGATATCTTCATAAATAAATATGACCTTCCTTTGATCCTATGAAGTAGAAAAAATTAGCCCATACTCCCAATTTTATCCTTTAGAATATTGATGTTTGGATCTTTTTTTTAAAAGTCTTTATTTTTATTAGTATTTTTCAACTCTCAATGTTATCAATAACCTTGAAAATGATCCTTCCACCCTTTATATACCCAAACATCCTCTAACAAACAAGGAAGAAATGTAGACTTAAAATTTTAATTTTTTATTGAATAATTATTCTTTTGATTATATTCAAATACTCAAAATAAATTGGATTCAATGGAATTCATAATAGACTCCTCAAATTTCTATGTTAATTATCTTTAATTCTTATATAATACTCAACAAGAATCACGGACATTCTATTATGAATAATTAATGTTGGAATAGTAACTTGTAACACCATGAGATTTTAAAATAGGAACTTCAAGTTCGATAGAATATATGAAATAGAACACTAATATTATAAGATAATGTAACACCCTAATTCTTTATGATATATTTCTTTTTAAATAAATTCAATCTCTTTGATAGCTTGTGGAACACGTACCCCCAAATCTAAAGGAACCATAATAACCTAAAAATTAAATTGGAGGGTATGAATAAGAATAAATAAATTATGAAAACTATATTATTTAAAAATGTATAAAATAAATTCAATGATTATCTATTTATTTTAAATAAAATAAGAATAATTTAAAAGAAAAATAATTCTTTTCTGAAAAACATTATTTTTCTAAAAAGCGGTTTATTCACACTTTGTGAAAATAATTTAAAATTAATTTTTACCACTATTATAAAATTTATTTTATAAAATTAAATTAATATTTGAAATAATCATATCAAAATTATCTTAGGGTGAATTTTTTGGATTTTTCTAAAAAGTTTCATTTTTCAGTGAATAGTGAAAAATAATGTTTTTTATTAAAAACTTACTTTTCGTTTAGAGCATTTACAGACCCCATTTTATTTTAATGTTATATTAAAAGTAACAATGGTTAAAATAATTATTTATTAATCCAAATTATTTAGTTGGAATAATTTTCATATTGAATTTTGTTATAAAAACATTTTAAACTTTTGAAATGTTTTTCTTTTGGAAAACCATTTTTTCGACACGACTGCGGGTTTGATTTCAAATTAAATTATATCACTTATGTAAGTTGAATTTGAAAAAATATATTCCATATTTGGGATCATAATAATTTATTTTATCTAATAATTTTAAATTAATTTTTAACGATAATGAATAGTGAAAACATTAAAAATTATTTACCACAGTTTATGTAAAGATTGGTTTATCAGGGGGTTAAAATTAAAATATTAGGGTTATAAATGACCCAAATATTGTTTAAAATAGTAATATTTCGACCTTATATATTCTAGTTTTCTAAAAGGGTCAATTTTAGAGCCTTTTTACATGATAAAAACATGACTTTAATCCTTTATTTTCAAAAATACCAAGTGTGTCCTCTCCACCACTTATAAATGGACACCCAATCTACACTTCTTTATAGAATTCCAAAACCATTTGTTTTGGAAAATAACTACCCAAATGTCTTCCCAAATAACATAACCTAATCCTAGGATCCTTGGTTTGGTCATAAATCCAGCGTAGGAATGATTTTGGTGCAAACTAAAAGAAGTAGTTCGAAGAATAGGTAACATCATTAACTGGGCATTTTATTTTATTTCTTCCTCAATCTCATAAAAATCTTATTAAAACGTGATGATATAATATCATAAGTATATTAAATATAATTAAATGTTTTTATGTTGAGGTAATGACCTAAAACCATCCCCTAATCTCTCAAATAGGAAACAAAATCGTTGATTATGTGTGCAGTTGACTACTACCTCCTGAACTGATGTAATTTTTTTCCATCACCACTTATAATATATGAATATAATTATGTATATAATTTTTTATACGATATTTATGATATAATTATACTTATTTAACTATAATATCATATATAAATTCTTACTTTCCATTTCATAGAGAATACGATAACGTTGCTCGTGTGTATAACAGACAACTGCCTCGCAAAGCGATGCACTTTTTTTCACTCACGATTAACATAAAAGGTAATAAGGATTAATTTTATGTATATATATTATATTTATTACATATTAATAATTATTTAAAATAAAAATATCATATAATTTCTTAATTTACCATCCATTGAATAAATGATAACTTCGTTCATGTGAACGGTGGACTACCACCTCACGAAGCAAGGTGATTTGTTTTTCACATACAATTTAAATGGATGGTAATAAAGGATAAATTTAATGAATATATATTATTTATATGGAATGATATTTATTATTTAAAATAAATATACTATTCAATTCCTTACCCTTTTCTCATTAAGGAAATGATAACGTCGCTTGTGCGTACGTATGACCTACCATCTCTACGAAGCGATGTAATTCATTATCCATATTTGAAATTAAATAATGATTCTAAAGAATAATATAATGAAAAAATTATATTTATAACATTAATATAATTATGTAGATTATGTAACTATATCCTATTTTTGGGATCCAAAACTTTCACAATAAAACATGTGTGAAAAAACAATGCAATTAACACAAAAAACAATAGTGATAATGAAAGATTATTAATGAATGTGTAATAATATATTAATATATGATATTATAAATATTAATGTGGTTTTTTATAAGTTAATAACATGTTTAAAACCACTATAAATGAGGATAATAATCTCTCAACTAATGGGACGTGCGAGGTAAGGGGTTTCTTAAATCAATTTCCATTCATTGGGTTATATGACTAATTCATTGATTATATTATTCCAAAATTATGTCTAAAATTAATTTTTATTAATTTATGTTGTAGTTACACTTTAATTTGTTTGGATATAATTTTTTTACACACAATAACTTCATTTATTAACTATCTACTCATTGATATGAACTTTGTAATAGTTTCATCTCAAACTTCCTTCTTTGAGACACATGTTATTTTATGAACATAATTTCTTTTGAATAGTGTATATACTAAAACTTTACATACTATATCATTAAAACTTCTTACATCATGAGATTTTAATTTATAATTAATAAACTTAATTTTTGTTATGTTATGATTCCAAAGTTACCAAAGCGGTAGGATTTTATGTTTCAATCTCATTTTTATTGGGATTACTAATGCTTGAATTTCTATTGAAGGAAATTATTTAATAATTATTTAATAAACCCTGTTAATTTTATCATCCTCTATTTATTCATTAAATTTTCAAGTAATAGTATAATTTTTCTCCCTTTACAACTTAAAATTATTGAGATTTTTTAAGAAAACCCAACTTCATTTCTCTCTTCGGTCGAAAATCCCTTTTCTTCCAAATCCATGTTTTTTAAAAATGTTTTAAAAAATGTTTTACTATAATTTTTTAATGTAATTTTTAACCTTCATTGGATTTTTAAAAAATGTTTTAAAAGGAATCTTCCTATAATTTTCTAAATAAGGTACTTTTTGACATTTCTTACAAAAATTTTAAAGGTATCTTTGTATTTTTTTAAAATGTTCAATATGAACAGAACTTTTCCGCCATCATGACCACTCAATGTTTTAAAGACTCATTTTTAGTTTTCAAAGGTTCTTTTAAAAAAAATGTTTTCTTTAATTTTTGAAGATTTTATATTTTTTAAATAAGTGTTTTCAAAATAGAAATGATATTTTCCTCAAAAAATATTCAAAGTGATCTTTCAAAATCATTTTCCATTTAAGATTAAATCCTTTGATGTTACTCAAAGTGAAACGGTTATTTTCCTCAAGAATTGTTTTAATATTTTTAAATGTATTTTTATTAAAGAAAAAAAACCTTTGATGTTATAGATTGATTCTAAATTACATATATATATTTATAACATATATACCTAGTTATTCACCTTTCATTTATTGGGGGGTAATACATGATTTATGATCATTTCTCAAATTCCTTCATAATGAAATTTCCTTTGAATATGATATTAAGAAAGATTATGCAACCCATTTTCTTTCTATGGGAAATTATTATGTTATGAATTAATGTTGATTTACGTTATGTGTCATAAATATATCATGGAAATTTTTATAGGTGTGCCCAAATATTACTCCAATGCATTGGATAAAACTTTAGTCTCATGAGACATCATTTATAGGATTTGGGAGTAAACCTAATCCATTATGGGACTCTATCCACCATGTGATGTTGTCTTGTTAGTTAGACTTGAATTTTTTTTATTTCATTTTTCATGTTTATTCCACATTTTCTATGCTGCCATGATCTTATTATACCATGTTCTTTATGTTATGCTTCTATGTGATTACTCATGAGCCTTATTTTTATGACATCATGTTATATTTTTGACTCACACATTATGTTTCTTTACTCTATTTATTCCCTTAATCAGTTTTTTAGCTCACACCATTTTTCTATGTATTACCTAGGTTATCCCATGTAGATTAGGATTTCAAAAGGATTTAATATCTCATTATGAAGAATAAAATAAAATGTTTTGTTTTTAGTCTCACTTTGATGTTTTATGAACCTAGTCTTCAGAATTCACCAGGAAGTTATTATCCTTATGTTGTGTTAATGTATTTCTATTTTAAAAATAATTTATTAATTTGTGTAAAAGTCTTGGGTCACCATAAAAATCATCATCATCAAAATGAATGTGAATTCAAAAAATTTATGTGAATTTTTTATGGAACCTCCTTTTGGAAACTCCCACTGGAAACCTCTATGTAACACTTCTTTTGAAACACTACTTGTTAAAATTATTTCAAACCTCAATATTCATATAGAACTATTTATGACTTTTATACCCCATAAATAATATTTTTGGTAGACTCAAAAATTTTACCTTATGAAAATATTGCAAATTCTCCTTTTAAATCATTAACTCATTACAAATTATATACCTTCCAAATCTTATTTCTGAAAAAAAATTCTATATAGCCAACCATTGAACTAAAAAAACTTATTCCATATTTATATCCATTTAAATAATATATAATTATTATGAAACTTCTTCTGGTGAATTCATATATTCTCCTTATAAAATCTATCCAGGTTAGTTCACATCCGCTCTGGAAAACTAATTTTTTAAATGCTTCTAGAAGCCCATATTTCTAATTTTTTCAAAAAAGTCAAATTTCAAATTAAAATATCATAAATTACCATTATTAGTTTTAATCACATTTTTCATCCATTGAAGTTATTTTTCTTCCTTGAATAATCAAAACAACCATCATCCGACTTAACTATTTTGAAGAAAATACAACACCTTTAATAAAATCCTGTTTTTTTAACAATTTTCATTATTTATATGGAGACTAGGTGATCATTGAGCTACAAAAAGTTTAGGGATATTTGGGGTGGGGGGTGAGTCTTGGTATGTTAGATCGGTGATGGAATTTTTAGGGTGATCTGAGGGATTAATTTATTTATATTTCTTTCTTATATTTTGTTAACATATACTTTTTATTTCTAGTATAGAAGATTGAACTATAGATGGGTAATAATGAATTTTAAGTATAATTTTACTATTTATTAAATATAATTATATGGTAAAAATCATTACCATTGTATATATATATGATTCTCTATCACTTTTCACCACCCTAGGGGGATCAATAATTTTCCTTGGCTCAGTTTTGAGTTGGTTTAAGTATCAGTTTGGATTGAAGCCTAGGATGGGTCATTAAAAATGGTATCAAAGATATATTTTTTTATTTTGGAAATAATGATATTATGAGATTAGGAATATGGGGAATTTTTTGTAACTTTTTAAGGAGAGTCTAGATAGCTATTTTCCAATCCAAACCTTGGGTTACAAAGGGAAGTTGGGATTTTGATTTTGTTTTGGTTGTTTCTGTTGAATAAGATTTGATGAATGATGATTTGATTTTGTAATTATTTTCATAGAGGGTTTTCTTGAGGATCAATATCAGTTTTGGACTGGAAATGGATATGAATTAAAATATATTAGGTTGTATTGTATGGACCGATGAATTATGAAGCAACCAAATGCTTGATTTTGGATCCATTTTACTGACCAAAGTGTGATTAACGCATGGTCTATCACCATGTGACCAATTCGGGCATGATTCCGAATCTTGTTTTGGTTTTTTTATTTTAAAACTCTAGTTCTTGGACTTCCTTTAGTGGAAATATAAATGGTAACAGAGCCGAAGGTGTTCTTGTGATATGTTGATGAAATCAGTTTTAATTTATATGATTCCTTTTCAGGATCCATTATTAATTAATGAAACATATAATATAAATAGTGTTTTACCAAATATAATATAAAGGGTGATTAAATTAATTGTGGAACTTGGAGCCTGTTGGTTTATCAATTTATTGATTTATTTATTTTTATGAATTGATCAACCGCCATAGGGTAATGATTTTTCAAATGTTTGATTTCCAAGAAATCATGATTTTGGAAAAGAAAAATCATGTAATGGAATGAGGCATGTGTAATTTATTTTGGAAAGTGTTTTTAATTTAGATGGATCATGAAGATGGTGACTATATAAATGGTTTGAATTTTTAAATTGATTTTGGAGTTGGTATTTAAAATAGAAATTATTTTTCAAATGAGTTTTTATGGTTCTTGATTTTAATGAAAATCCTTGGATGCCAAGGGGTTGTTATGAGAATTGATACTTGGATTGTAATTAGAATAGTTTTAACATATTAAAATTATGTTTTTGGGAATGTATTTGGGCATTAAAATCATAAAAGGTGCTTATAATATCACCTGAGAAGGGATAGGGTGGTCGAGCAACTGAAATTTAGTAGTGTGTAGCCATCAGATCGTCAGTGGGATAACAGTGGCCCAAGGTGCGACATGGGGACACTAAATGGACAGTGAGCCTAGATTAGAAATATGGTGGGGACTATTAGGGTTCTTTTAAAATCCCATCAAATCATTAATTGGTTGGGTTTAATAATTCAGGCCTTAGTCTAGGTTCGTATCAAGGGTGTGTTATGGACCTTCTGATTATGGGCAGTCTCAATTTTGGTGTGACATGGTTTCTTGGAACCCAATGTTAATGTTGGAACTTTGAAGAGAATAGTTAATATAAACCTAGTGGGGAATTAAAATTTGATGACTTAATTAAGGTATTTGGTCCCTAAACTTTACCCTAGTATTGATTTAATTTTTAGTGCATGGGTTGTGTGGTCTCTCTAGTCTGCAGAGTGGTGAACTTGAAATTAATTAAATGTTTCTATTGTGTTTCCTCATTAATAATATGAATTAATTAAATGTTTTATATACCTAAATAAAGGATAATTCCAATGGTACACCTTAATTGGAGATTTTAACTCAATGTTACTATTGTGTACAAGTAAATTAGAATGACACCATTGAAATGGTAGGAGGAATTTTGAAATGTCATCGATGATTAATTGGTAAAATAAGTTTTTTAAAAGGATTAGTGGACTATATTAAATTCATAATTTGTTTAATGGTAAATAATTTATGATGTGGGTTATAAAACTTATGGAGGGTGGTCCCAAGGAGGATGCAATAATTATTGTTTGATCTTGAAATGGTGAATTAATTATTTCAATGACCTAAGGGTTTTATGATATAAAATTCACATTGTGAAATGGTTTTTTAATTGTAGTTGATAATTTTAAAGTATACTGGTTAAAATGGTTCATTAATAAGATCATGTATGTTATATTGAAATCATATTTCATGTTTTTGTGGGACTTGATTATTTTTGGTAATCAAGTGATGTAATGTGAATTGAAAAGGCCCGACATCACTCCTTATAAAATTAAGAATAGAATGATTATACAACCTTGATATTGAAAATTATATTTGTAAAATGAAATAATTATTGAGGTTTATTTATGGAAATGGTTATACAAGTGTGTGAATTGTTTTTTATGAAGTGTAAACACACTTAGGGGAAGTTATTTTTTGATGTTATTTGTGAGAACACTTTTTAGTAAGTGGTGTTAAATATGAGATAAAGAAAAAACCCACTGAGGTAGTTGTGACACTTTATAAAGAAAAAAACTTTTAGTTGGTCATGAAAACTCTTGTTATGGGAGTTTGTGAGAGCACCCTATATGGTGTTAATAAAAAATATCTATGGAGAGGTCATAAAAACTCCCATCAGGGAGGTTTTGAAAACACCCTATGGGATGGTCATGAAAACTCCCTATGGGGAGGTTGTGAAAACTCATTTCACGGAGGTTATGAAAACAACCTTTGGGGTTGCCCTAAAAAATCCCTATAGGGATTTTATGAAAACTACATACAGGGAGGTCACGATACTATGTTTGTTAAGGCCATCACGATGTACACAAAGAAATTCTAGAACTATTTGAAGAAGTTATAGTTGATTAGGGATGTGTTACCAAGGATCGATGGTGATTATCATTCATGATAATGGAGTGGTATAAGTTCTGTGGTTGTAATGATCATCACGACGTGTTCAGAGATATTCTAACACTATTTGAAGAGGTATGGTTGGGGTTTGTGGCAGTTTATCGAGAACCTGATGACCCAACATGTATGATTTATATGACATGTGTGTTTTTTTGATATTTAGTTATCTTTGGTTGGGATAATTTTATGAAATCACTTTTTAGATTCTAGGTGTTTTACGGTTTTTCTATTTTTATAGTTTTTAGATTATAATTTCACCATTCATATGGTTTTTAAATGGCGGGGAGCGCTATAATTATTTTCCCTTTTTCTATTAGAGGTGTAATAATCGCCCGTGTTTGTTTCCTTCTATTTTAACCAAAGACTTTCTAGGGAAAGAAAGTATAATTATGGGGAGAATTTAATACCCCATATTTTAGGTATTTATTTATTTATATATTATTTATGGTTTAATAATAATAATATAATAAATTTTGGAAAATATCAGTAATAAATAATCATTGACAATGAATAATATATATATAACAATAATGGTAATACAAAAAATAAATGAAATAATAATAATAATAAAAAGAGAGGGGGGGGGGATCCCCACCATCATGTTGAAAAAAATCTCTTGGTCGAGAAAACCTATACTTCATGACCTTCCCCCATGGCTGAGCTCCCCTCATTGTGTGGCCTCCTCTCTTACGAAGCCTCCTCCCTCACATAGCCTCCACCCTTCGACCTCCCCCTCACTTCCGCATAACACCCCTGGCCTAACCCCCCAAGATGAGTGTGACCCTATCAAAAATCTCCTTTGTTATTGATGATTTTTGATGTGATTTTCATGGTTTCTAGTTGTCTTTCCTAGGTATGGTCTCTGCTTCCTTCACTTCCTTGTTTCCTTGTTATTTATTCCACCTCATTACTGTGATTTGATTCGAACAAACCCTAGGGTTACTATTCTTAGAATATTTTTGGTGTTTTTTTATTATAGGGTTTATGCGAATTCCTTTTTCTATGTTTGTGTATCCTCCATTAAATGTGACACATTTGACCCATATTACATAAATTCTAGGGAGGTTTTCCCATTCCATAATATTTGATTTTAAAACCATGGATTTCTTGTTCTTATAAAATTATGTTTTGGACTTATAATTATAGTGTTAAATATTTTTAATGAATTTATAATGTGAAAATTAAGTTATCTATTTATTTATATTATAGGTGTAGGGTTTTCATATTTTAAATAAAATTTCAAACTAAATTCATGATTCACGCACATCAGTTAATTGTTTTATTTTTTGTTTTCCCTTAAAAAAATTTAATGGAAGTTGTAAATGGTGTCCTTGGTTTCAAATTTGGATTTATAAAGGGTTTATTATACCTTAAATGGTAGTGATTATATTAAAACATGATGTTTGAGCTTCTCAAGAAACTTTAATTTTTGAGATGCCCTTTTAAATATGGTTTTGAAGCCGGTCACCCTTTTAAATTATTTTATTTTAAATGTGGGAGTGTTGGAAGGTAAATAATATGAACTTATATATATATATAGTTGTGTGTTTATATTTATGGATGTATATATTCACAAGAGAATATATGAATGTGTGTATAGGGTAATGCTCTTATTATCAAAATCCTAGCTTTTCATACATAGATGTTACATATTTTTAGATTAATATTCAATACATTACAAAAAAAATGCCTAAGGACCATAATAGTTTAGTGTATTTGGTTGTTAGAAACAAAATATTCTTATTGAAATATATTCAAAATATCCTACAGATATCTTCTCACATAGTACTCTGCTTAGGCATAACGTACCTAATTTTTTTTTCATAACTTGAGGATAAAAACATAATAAAGAGTGAGCTCAGATTCTCAATAAGGGTAAACATAAGAGATATAAATATATGATCATATAAAATCATAAGATAATTATAATGGTATGTGATAATGAAAATAACTTATAAAGTTCATACCCATCCTTTCATGGATCATAAACTTGAGTCATGACATAAAACTTTATCATTTTAGAAATCATGTTTCATAAAAGTGATAAATCATCATAAATCAACCATAAACCATAAAATAATGTCATAAAAGTATGTCATCCTCATAAATATAGAAAAAAATCACACCTAAAGGTTAAATACCAAGACCATAAACATGATGGATTATGAATAATCACATATTTCCCATTTTATATCATGACACACCTATTTCCCATTATGGATTAGGACACACTTGTTTCCTATAGTGAATCTAGACACACCTATTTCCCATAGTGGATCAAGCCCATCAACTTTTTTACCATTTTTGTCTTATGAGATATAAATATTTACCCAATGAATTGGAGGTAGATATAGGTCTCACCCATCACATAATGAAAATCAAACATATTTGTACCATAATATCATAAAAAATTTATCATATCACAACCTATGAAATAAAATGGATTTTATAAACATTTCATCAATTCATTATATCATAACCCGTGGAAAAAGAAGTGGGTTTAATAAAAATTTTATGATGGTATAGCCTGTGTAAGAGAAATGGGTTTCATAAACACTGTGTCATTATAAACCATTCAGAGTAAGAATAAGAATGGTATCCTTGGTTTATATCCCCAATAATTCATAAATTATATCGATGGATTTCATCTTAGATGGAAAATTATTTTTAAAGATAAATCACTTAGAAAATTTCTTGAGGAAAATAAATTTTCTTTAAAAAACACTTTTTAAAACATAAAGCTTTTTGAAAATCCTTTTCATTGAAAAATAACCTTAAAAACTTATAAAGGGTTATTTAAAAATCATTTAAAACATTTCTTGAGGAAAATTATTTTTCTTTGAAAAACACTTTTTAAAACATTAAACTTTTTCAAAATACATCTCATTGAAAAATAAAATTGAAAACTTAAAAAAAAAATTAATTAATAATTTAAACTAATTATTTAGTAAAATAACCTTTCCACTTTGAAAACAAATTTTTAAAAATTAAAAAAAAATTCAAAATCATTTTCATTTTGAAATCATCTAAAAATTTCCCAAATATTAAGGAAAAAATTTTATTTGAAAATAAATGTGAAAAATTATAAGGGAAGCTTTAAATCATTGAGTATTTATGAAAATTATAAATATTTTTCATGCCTTTCATTTTGAAAACAAATATTCTTTTCACATTTTCAATAAAATCAAACAAGCATTTTTTTGTAAAATGAAATAAAGATTCTTTTAATTTTTTTTGTAAAAATTCAAAAAAGGGAAATAATTTTAAAAAAATGTGAAAAATGTTTTTGATTTTTTTTTATAAAACATGGTTTTGGAAGAAAAATGAGTTTTCGATCGAACGGAGAAATAAAGGCTTTTTCATCAAAACATTCTTTTGAGATCTTGGGTACATAAATAGTGGATAATAATGGGAAAATGTTTATTCTCATGATATAACCTAAGGAGAATAAAATTCATGAGTTTCTTTAGACATATATCATAATATTTCATCATTTGAATCACAATCATAAACAATCCCGATAAATGATGATATTGTAACATAAAACTCTTACCACTTTATTAAATTTTAATTATAAGCCCCATAAATGAATAACATTAAATAAAACTTAAAATATCATGATAATAAATAAATTCATGATATTAAATGTCAAGGGGTCTATATATACACCATATAAAAGAACATAGGTGCATAACATTACCGTATGTATCAAAGAAGAAAAATTGAAACAACAATCCCATATCTTTTTGGTAACTTTCGAACTGTAAACCCAATGAAAGAGAGATCATAAAATGGATATGTAAATCTTCATAATTTTAAGGATAAAAATCATAAAATAAATTAATGTGTAGTACATACACCACATAAAATAAATATATGGGGAATATGGCGTGCATCTTATATAAAAATAAATGTGAGACAAAAATCCCTAATTGATTTGTTAACTTTTGAACCAAAAACCCCATGAAATAGAGATCCTAAAATGGATATGTAAATACAAATAATTTTAAGGATAATAATCATAAAATACATTCATGTTCATTATATACACCACATAAAAAATAGGTGGTGAATATGGAATGTGTCTCATAGAAAAATAAAACTGCGTTAGAAATCCCCTACCTTAAGCCTTGACTTCCATCATACATGTTCAAAAATAATATATAATAAATATATGTTTATTATAAATAAATTAAATAACCATATATATATATATATCATACCATATATGATTTTATTAGGACCTTTTATTATGCTTTTATTAACAATTCCTTGTTAATGTTAAGTTGCGGGTAATAACCGCTTTGTTTTTCATATAGGTTTTGATTTGTTATTTTTTGTCCTATTACTTTGATCATGATTTTAATAATATAAATAATTTAAGACATTATATAAATATAATATATATATAGTATATATTTACTTATAGCAATCCATAAAATTTAGCTATATAAAATGAAATACACCGTTCACTACACCAAACCGAGCGTTTAGTGGTGGCTTAATAAACTGCTGATAATTTTTTTTAAAATAATTTCATAGTGGTTTTTTATAAACTACCTATAAATAGGATTTTTTTCACAAACCTGAAACTTTCCCCCTCCCTCAACACCCCTGACCCCCACCCCACTGACTCCCCCTCAAATCCCTAGCATTAGAGACCATTGTTGTTACGTGTCATCGCCACCCATCACCGACTCCCCCCCAACCCCCACCCTACCCATCACCACTCATCACAATCACTCACCTCCTGTCACTACCCATCGCTATAACTCACCATGCCTCACCTCACCTCACCGACCCTCACCTTTTATTTCTCTTGACAATGATCCCTAGGAGTGATTCTATCTTATTCCCTAGCTGTAGGGAGCCATCCTCAAGTATCTATTTTCATCCAATTTTGATTCCATATCAAATCGACGAGTTCTAGACCCATTATTTAGTATTACCCTTGTATAATTTCACCGTATTTGTTTTTGGTTTCTAAAAAAAATATATCTATGTGTAGATTGGTGATGAAAAAGTATTTTTCCAAGATTTTTTATGAAAGGGTATTAATCCCCCTTCCATAATAAGGGATTATATTAATAGAGTTGAATATATGTTTTTTGTAAAATTAATTATCCTTGTAAATTATAGTTTTAACTATTATTGTAAACTCACAATCTTCACATTTATGTGTAAACTTCACTATATTAAGCAACACTCTTTATATAATCTACCAACTATTATAAATTGTACATAATATTTCTACTTATATATAATATGAAACATAAAAATATCTTCATATATCAATTATTCATTCCACATGAATTAATTTTTTTTCTTATATGATATATTTTTTATAAGATACCTACATATGTGTAGTATACAACATTATAATGAAATTTATATTTTATAACCATTCATTTACACTTTAAGTGAAGTATCCTATGAATTAATATTACATTTTTGATATGTATTGACATATAAATTCTTTATGATTATATTGTCAAATATAATAATGACACACCATTAAGAGTAAATGATTTCTTTACTACATATAGATAAGGCCTTTCAGACTAATGGATTCTCAAATCACATTTAAACATGGGCATACTGTAGTGTGGTCCTCTAGTTTCATTTTGGACTTGTATTTTAGATTCCTTCTAATTTTAAATTGATTCTTACAATGTTTTCATCCTCACAATGTAACTATATTTTTACAATGTGCCCATTTTTTAATCTTCTCTATTTATCACATAACTATTGGGTGACATTCTTAATGTGGAGTGATCCAATCCACCATCACATTCCAAAACCACACAAATTTATCTTAGGACCTTCACTACAAAAAAAATATAAACTCACTTAGAAAATCATTCTTGAACCAACATCTCAATCAGAAAAAAATAACTTAACATTAATCCTACCCTTGTAATATTGTAATTTTCTCATATAATTATTAATTATACCCAAAAACAAGATTTTTCCTAATCTATAAAAGCACATCCAACCTCCAACTGACAAACCCAAATAGTAAATTAACCAAAAAAATGATTTTATACAACTTTTTAATGTCCATGCATGAATCATTCAAATGATAACCAATTAAGGGATTCCAAAATACCTTAGGCATTCTGCCCTATATGCCTAAGGCTTCAAACTAGTAGTGAGATTTTAAAACAACATGGAGAGACTATACTCTCAGTACCATGACACACAATCAGAGGAAAATAACAATAATATCATTTATTATTAGAGTAAGTGAAATAAACTACAGTTAAGATCCAACCATCAAAAATGATAAACAACAACATGATATAAAAAATTATACCCCTTATTAACATACAATCATACATCATGGGTCACCTACCAAGATTATAAATATAAAATAAATAGAAAAAATAAAGGCGACTCAATTATAAAACTCAGGTCCCTTATGTTAGAGTTGGTGTCCTAGAACCAACTATATGTACTTTGATTACATGTATATTTAATGTATTTAAATATTAAACATCTTATTATATATTGTTCATTGTTCTACATGATTATGATGTAATAATGTCCTATAGTATTTGTTTCATTGATAAGGTCATGGTAATTACCTGCTATGATGAGAACCTTGAAATTCTATAACAATGTTCTTAAATATATTTCTATGTTTGGATGACATAATATGATGGGACACATAGCATGTAGACCATCAGGTGCGAGTACTTGTAAGAATATGAGACTTCCTCTCATGAAGTTTTCACTTGGTAATCTCCAAGACATGAGATAATGAGAAAAAACCAGCTAGTATGAATTCCACATGTTTTGGTGTCATGAGATATTTATATCTGCGAGCATGTGTAATGATCCTTATACTTTAATATTATCATTAATACATGTCACGACTCACACACTTTGATTTACTGACAAAAACCATCACACATACAGTTGGCGAGAAGTAGGGTACATTGGGTGCGTCCTGAGTGGCATGTTATTAATGGATAAGTTGAGGAAAGATTTGCCCCTTCCATTTATAGAAGTTGATATCTCAACCCTTTGAATGAAATAAAACTATCGCATGAAATTCCATGGCCATGGTGTAACTACAAGTTTATTTTGGGTAGTCAAATAAAGACGTATCAAGCATAAAAGTTGATGACGCTATCATGAAACCTAGTTGATGAGATATTACGACAAATGGATTATATTAAAAAGTGAGCATTTGTATGTGGATGTCATTTTTGAAACTTTAAGTTATTTATCTTGGGTTACTTAACCCATTTCTAAACAATAATATTGGACTTTAGGAAAGCCTCCTTAATTCCAATAAGAAATAATTCTAGAGGGTCACACACTAAGTGTTTCTGGTGGTCTTAGTTAAATTCTATTTGAATTTAATTAATAAATATTATTATCAAGATAGTGGAATAATTTTATTCATGTTAAAATGATTTCATAAATTAAATAAATATTTATTCACCAGATTGTGGGTAAAACATATTTATTTACTAGTTTGTAAATAAAATATTTATTTAAGAGAATTATTTATTTATTTATTTATTCAGGTGTTTAATAAATGGATGTGGAGTTCGAGCAGACCAAGGCCAGTCCAAAAGTAAAATAATTATTTTCAAGAAGATAAATAATTATTTAACTAGTTGTCACAAATAAAAATAACACTGTTATTGTTTTTTCACGTGGAATTTTATTTATAATTTCGTTTTGGGCAAGTTGGCACACCATAAATAATGATGTGGTATTATTATTAATAACATGGGTTTTCTCTAAGGTTATGAATGTATTTAATTGCTGTTATACAATTAAATATTATAACGAAATCCCCATGTCAATAAATAGACAAGTATGTCTATTGTTCCCTGTACCGAACCACACAACCAGTGAATTGAGAATTGTTGAGCTAAAAAATTTCTCTCTAGAATCCTCTTCCCGCCCCTCTCAATAATGGGATACATTCTTCAAGTAAGAAGAACAAGAGATCAATAACGTCTAACACAAGACACTCGCTTCACCACACTAGTACCCGGAGAACGTGTGATGTCAATCATAAGCCATCAGAGCATGTGTGGATCACCGCTAGAGGGATTATAGTTTAGATCCTCTAAAGAAAAACAAGATAATTCAGAAGGGTTGTTCCGATGATCAACATCATCAATGAAGAAAATACTGAAGATAAAGTATTATTTTATTTATGAAATTAATTAAATTTATTATAAACATGATGTGAAAGATCCTCTTTAAAGGTTTTGGGACTCTTACTTATTTATCTAAATCTTTGATTCTATTCCTTGGAGACTAGCATTCATCGTCGTATTGATCCTGGAGGAATCATTAATCATGGTAAAAATTAAAGTTGGGTGCTAGCCCAACTGGGATTCCGCTGTTCCTGGAACCTATAATTGGTATTAAAGAGGTTATATCATAGTTTATAATTATTTAAATATTTCATTGATGATTTATGCATTTAATAATTTAGCCATTTCAATTCAAGTTAATCATTCTGAAAATCTGAATCTTGAGATCTGTTACTTTTCTTTTGTTTCTCATTCACCTTACAGAAAAGATATTTTATTTTAATTTAGATTAAAATAAAACATAGGATCTACTATATAGGTACTTAAGGTTCCAAGACATGAAACACTAGAACACATGGTGTGTATTCAGCAGTACACGTAGTGTAGTCAAGGTTAAATGCATCGGGTCTCGTCCGCCAATCCAAGCCGTGTCATTGGAGTTTGTCTAAGTCTTAATGACTCCAGGTGGTGAAAAGGAACATGTGGCACACATTTCTGGATTAGGTGTTGTTTGAACCACTAGACATGGTGTGTAGTCCCTTTGAGTTAGGGTTTGACCATGTACCCCATACATAGCTTTCCCGGATGGAGACCATGTAACGTGGATATTACAAAGCTTGTGGTCCACTGGACACGCCATATACTCTGAAGATTTCTGAAGTACACTCACATGCCGTATCCCTAGGCGTGTTCTTCGGATGAATGATGAACAATAGTACAAACCATGTAGTTAGAACTACACACCGCGTACTCATCCAAATTACATATATTTATTAAAATTTGTTATTATATTATACAAACCCTTGATACGTATACCATGGTGCAGGCGTAAAGATAAGGCAAAAAACATGACGGGTGTTTTATATATAAGTGTTTAATTTAACATCTGCATAATTTTCATTTCTACTCATTGGGTAATTATGAACATGAATTCACCGGGTTTCCTCCAAGGTACAAATTACGTGTAAAGATAATTTTAAATGATTTTATTTGTTTAAAATTATGATGGATAAGAATCTCAATAAAATTCAGAAAAGGGTTTAAGATAAAAGGATTGATTAATTAAAGATGATAATTAATTGATTAATGTGTGATTTATCTTAAACAAGAATGATTAAAGAGTTTAATTATAGTTTTATTTATGCGTAAATATCATTTCATGTATGGATGATCATGAGTTAGACCAGGACCTTTGTATATGGACGATTTCTTTTAATTTATTTATTTAAATTAAATTTATTATCCTGTGAGCCTTCTCCTCATTAATATGTTGGTCCTGAATTCCCAAGGTTTCTTTTATATAAAACCCCATTTTACCCCTCACCTGCATGTGAGTTTAAAATTATATTTAATGGATGGAACTCCCAAGAAAGTGGAGGTGGTTCAAGATGGATCCAAGACGAAACCAATCCTAGGAGATAAATAGGTGGACAGGTGGAAATTTGTAAACACAAACCTAAAATGTTCAAGGTGTTTCTCCCCTAGGCCATGGTTAGTTTATCAACCGCTAGATAAACTAACCATTAGAAAATCCCCTGTTCATGCCATTTTCTTTATTTTATTTCTGTCATTTGCATGGTTTATCATTATGGATGTGTTTTCACGATCAAATAATTATTGAATTAAACAAGAATGCAATATGGAACTAAAATAAACCATAATGTATGAGTAAATATTATCAATACATGGTTAATCACTTAAGTAAGTTCCAATTAATATTAACAATCATGTAATAATAATAATAAATTCACGCATAAGAGATAAAAATACCTTAAATAAAATATTAAGCCAGACCAAGCCTTCCGTTACTTGATTAAGAAAAAAACTCAATAAAATATGTGTTTGACCCACCCTTGTTGGGAAACTTACTTTTATACAAGAATCCCTTATGAAAGGTTTTAGGCTGACTTCACCATATTATATCAATAGGAGTAGCCCTTGATAGAATTGGTGTAATATTGGAGTAAAGAGTTGAGTAAATCCAAAGTTAGGATTTCAGGATTATGGAGTCCACTCATCTGATCAAGGAACTCCAGGCCCACAGTTAGAAATGACCTGCCTACCTAAATACTTTCAAATAGCTTGAAAAACCCTTATTGGGTTTATGAAAAGGGGACTATGGATCCTTTCTACTAGAATGTCAGGACAACTGGATATTTTGAGTTCAATGTTGATGGCCATTGGGACTTGATAAAATAGTGGGTGACTTAATAAAATTAATTTATTATTTATCATAAAATGTAATAAAGAAAGTACTAATGATCTACTCTTTTAATTATAGAATAAAAAATCAAAATATCGTCAACCACACTATCCCGGTAATCAATTATGGATAAAGAAAACATCCTCACCGGTAGTAAATTCCAAGAATGGTTTAGATGCCTCTGGGTTATCCTACACCATGAAAGGAAGTATTACGTGTTGGAGTTAGCATTACCTGATATGCCTACCAAATAGGTGAGTGATGATGATTTCATGGTCTATGAGAAACATATGAATGATGCAGTCGACATTCAATGTTTGATTCTATCATCAATGTCTATTGAGCTCATGAATTCTTATGAAAACATGGATACTTATAGCATGCTCGAGCACCTCTGTGGTCTTTAATAGGTGATATCAAGACATAAAAGGGTTGAGATCTCCTAATAACTCTTTCAGAGTAGTCTTGGAGAGGGTGCCCCAAATGGGCCTCATGTTGTCAAGATCATTGGATACATTGAGTGCCTGAAGGTTCAAGGGTTTAAAATCCTCAACTAACTGGGCATGGATCTCATTCTCAGATCACTTCCTTATAGATTCTCCAACTTTGTTGTCAATTTCAACATGAAAAACATTGAGAAGTATCTATCTGATCTTCTTATCCTCATTCACCAAGTGGAAAAAGATATGAAGTGTGAAAATCCTTCTATCATTATGTTGAATAATAGGAAAGGGAAGGTGAATATCTCTAAGCCCAAAGCTTCTTTATAACCTTCCTAGAAAAAGAAGATCAAAGGGGAGGCAAGGGAACAATAGGCTGTTTGTTTCTTATGTGGCAAGAAAGGACACTAGAAGAAGAACTGCACCCAGCCTAAGAAGAAAGGAGAATCCTTAGGTGCGTTTATTATCGAATTCAATATATCTATTTCTACAAATTTGGTATTAGATACACCTTGTGGTGCTCACATATGTATCCAAATACAAGAACCAAGTAGATTCAAGAATATTAACCAAGGGGAGGTAGATCTACGAGCAGCCAACAGAGACAGAATTGCTACTGTAGCTGTCAGGGACTACCACCTCACATTTCCAACTATGATGATCTTGGTGTTAAAGGTTTTTATTATGTGCCTTTTGTTACTAAAAACATTTTTTCTGTATCCAGATTAGATACAGATGGATTCTTTTTCAAGTTTGGAAATGAATGTTTATTGTTTTACAATGATAGCATTTGTTTTGGTAGAGAATATTTATAAAATGGTATTTACGTGTTGTATTACACAAACCAAGTAATGGAAATCGATAACAAAGATACTTCACATGACTCATACCACACCCAACTTTTTCCTCTCCATCTAGGTCTTGTAAATGAGAAACGCTTGAAAAAGTTACATCAAGATGGATATTTATATTATTTCGAACTAAAACCACTTGGCGTATGTCATGCATGTTTACAAGGAAAAATAACCAAAGCCCCATTCAGTGGGAAAGGTGAAAGGTCTAAATAACTTCTTGAATTGGTTCATACTGATGTATGTGGACCATTTCTAGTTGAAGCAATGAGAGGGTTCTCATACTTAATAACTTTTACTGATGATTTTAGTAGATATGTATGTATCTAATTAATGAGGTATAAGTCGAATTCTTTTGATAAGTTCCAAGAATACATGAATAAAGTTGATAACCAACTTGGTAAGAATATTAAGGAACTCCTCTCAGACCAAGGTGGAGAATATCTTAATAATGATTTCATTGATTACTTATAGGAGTTTAGGATCCTATCCCAAATCAATACTCTTTACACACCCCAGTAGAATGGTGTGAGAGAAAGGATGAACCACAACCTATTGGACATGGTAAGATCAATGATAAGTCATGTGAGTCTTCCATTATCCTTTTGGGGATATGCATTACAAACAAAAGTGCACATACTAAACCGAGTACCAACTAAATAGATAAATGGTATTCCATATGTGTTCTGGAGTAGAAATAAAACCATGATATCAAATTTACATGTGTGGGGAAGTGTTGCGCTTGTTAAGGCCTCTTTAGGTAAAAAACTTGAACCCTAAGGAACAAACTGTACCTTTATAGGATACCCTAAGGAAACAAGGGGATATTACCTATACAACCCCTCAGAAAAAAAAGGTATAGTTTCTAGACATGCCATATTATTTGAGAGGGATCAAATATCTAAAATAGATAGTGGGAGAGATATAGACATCGATGAAGTTGAGGGTCAAGGTGCATAAGAGTTGGTATAAGATCATATTCCAAAAAGACCTATGGAAGAAATAACTGTTCTCAAGACAGAAGAACTACATAGGATTACAAGAGAGGTTAGAGAATTATAATGGTACAATTTTCAAGTTACTGAGGATTGTGACTCATTATTAGTTGATAATAATGATCCTATAACCAATAAGGAAATAGTAAGTTGCATAGATGTTTCCAAGTGGCAAGAATCCATGAATTATGAAATTGATTCCATGTACCAAAACCAAGTTTGGATTTTTGTAGATCCTCAAATTAATATAAATCCTATTGGTTTCAAATGGGTATTCTAGAAAAAACTAGACATGGAAGGACAAGTCAGTACCTATAAGGCACGACTGGTTGAAAAAGGGTTTAAAAAACGTTAATGCATTGACTACAATGAAACATGTTCACTATTTGAAATGCTAAAATCCATCATAATTATATTGTACATTTCCTCTTACCATGACTATAATATTTGAAAATGGATGTCAAAACAACCTTCCATAATGAGAACCTTTAGGAGGATGTCTACATGACACAACCTAAAAGGTTTTTGACTCCAAAGGATGCCAATAAGGTATGAAAGTTTCATAAATCCATTTATCAATTAAAGAAAGAATCTAGGTCATGGAACATTCATTTTGATGAATCCATAATGAAATTTTGTTTTATCAAGAATGAATGAGATCCTTGTGTCTATAAACAGTTAACGAGAGTACAGTTGTTTTCCTAATGGTATATGTTGATGAAAAATTACTTATTAGAAATGAAATACCAGTCTTATAGTCTGTTAAGGCATGATTTAATCAATGATTATCCATGAAGGACTTGGGAGAGACAACATATATTCTTGGTACCAATATCCATCGTAATAGATCCAAGAGATTGTTGGGCCTAAGTCAAAGTACATACATTGATAAGATACTAAAGAGATTCAGTATGGAACAATCCAAGATGGGATTGTTGACAACATCACATGGAATTCATCTTTGTAAGAAAATGTGTCCTCAGACACATGAGGAAATAAAGATAATGAAAAGGAGTCCATATGCATCAATGATTGGGTAAATCATGTATACCATGCTATGTACTAGGCTGGATGGAACCTATGCATTGAGTGTGGTAGGCAGATATCAAGCTGAACGAGGTGACTGCCATTGGATGGTAGTCAAGACTATCCTAAAGTATTTTAGGTGTACTAATGATATGTTCCGGGTTTATGGTGGAGATGAGAAACTAGTCATCAGAGGATATATAGATGTTAGTTTCCAGACTGATCAAGATGACACAAAGTTTCAAATGGGATACATCTTCACTTTGAATGGAGGTGCAGTGAGTTGGAAGAGCTCAAAGCAGAGTGTGGTCGCATACTCTATAGTAGAGTCCGAATATATCATATCTTATGAGGTAGCTAAAGAAGAAGTTTGGATGTGAAGCTTCATCCTTGAGTTGGATGTGATACCTAGCAGTAAAGATCCCATCACACTATACTGCGATAATACTGCAATGGTGGATCTCGCAAAAGATCCAATGTCACATCAGTGGACAAAGAACATAATTTAGAATTATCATATATTGAGGTATTTTTTTAGAGTGGTGAAGTTTCAGTGAGTAGTATTTCCATGGAAGACAATGTGGAGGACCCCCTGACTAAAGCCTTGACTCAGCAGAAAAATGATCATCTTGTGAGGTCTAGCAGACTGAAAGTTGTAGGTAGTTGGCTCTAGTCTAAGTGGGAGTTTTTTAGAGTTGGTGTCCTAGAACCCACTATTTGCACTTTTATTACATGGATATTTAATGTATTTAAATATTAAATATCTTATTACATATTTTTCACTATTCTGAATGACTATGATGTAATAATTTCATAGAGTATTTTTTGCATTAATAAGGTCATGGAAGTTCCCCGCTATGATTAGAACCTTTAAATGATTTAACAATATTATTAAATATAGTTATACAGTTGGATGACATACTATGATGGGACACATAGCATGCAGACCATTAGGTGCAAGTACTTTTAAGCAAATGAGACTTCCTCTCATGAAGTTCACACTTGGTAATCTCCAAGATATGAGATTATGATAACAGACCCACCAGTAAGAATTTCACAAGTTTTGGTGTCATAAGATATTTCTATCTATGATCATGTGTAATAATACTTACACTTAATGACTATCATTAATACATGTCACGACTCACACACTTTGATTTACTGATGAAAACCATCATGTGGATAGTTGGTGTGAAGTAGGGTATGTTGGGTGCGTCACGAGTGACATTTTATTAATGGATAAGTCAAGGAAGGATTTGTCCCTTCCATTTATGGAAGTTTATATCTCATACCTTTGATTTAAATAGAACCATCATGCAAAATTCCATGGACATGGTGTAATAATGAGATTATTTCAGGTAGTCAAAGAACAACGTATCAAGCATAAAAGTTGATGACACTATCCTGAAACCTTCTTGATTAGATATTGCGACAAAGGGATTATATTACACAGTGAAAATTCATATGAGGATTTCATTGTTGACACTTTAAGATCTTTATCTTGGGTTCCTTGACCCTTTTCCAGACAACACTATTGGACTTTAGGTAAGCCCACCTAATGCCAATGAGAAAGAATCCTAGATGGTCACACACTAAGTGTTTCTGGTGGTCTCAGTTAAATTCTATTTAAATTTAATTAATAAATATTATTCTCAATATAGTGGAATAATTTTATTCAAGTTAAAATGATTGCATAAATTAAATAAATATTTATTCCTCAGATTGTGGGTAAAACATATTTATTTGTTTTATTGAAAATTTAATAAATATTTATTTACTAGTTTGTAAATAAAATATTTATTTAAGAGAATAAATAAATTATTTATTTATTCAGGTGTTCAATAAATATAAGTGAAGTTCGAGTTGACCAAGGCCGATCCGGTAGGAAAATAATTATTTTCAAGATGATAAATAATTATTTAACTTCTTGACAAAAATTAAAATAACACTGCTATTATTTTGTGACGTGGAATTTTATTTATAATTCCATTTTTCACAAGTTGGATCACCATAAATAATTATGTGGTATTATTATTAAAAAAATGGGTTTTCTCTAAGGTTATTAATGTATTTAATTGATGTTATGCAATTAAATATTTTAACTGAACCCCTATGTTAATAAATAGATACCTATGTCTATTGTGCCATGTATTAAACCGCACACCCAGTGAATTGAGAATTACTGAGATAAAAAATTTCTCTCTCGAATCCTCTTTCAAGGCTGAATAACAAGAGCTCAAGAATGACCGACATAAGACATTCACTTTGCTGCTCTAGCACCTGGAGAATGTGTGTTTTCAATAAGATGCCATCAAAGCACGTGTGGATCACCATTAGAGGGATTCTAGTTTGGATCCTCACAAGCGCAATGAGATAATTCAGAAGGGTCATTCTAGATGATCAACATCATTAACAAAGAAAATACCAAAGATCTAGGTATTTTTTTCTTTATGAAAACAATTAAATTAATTATAAACATGTTGTGCAAGATCCTGTATAAAGGTTTTGGGCCTCTTAATTATTTATCTAAATCATTGATTATATTATATAGAGATCAGCGTTCATCGTTGTATTGATCTCAGAATAATCATTGATTGTGGAAAAAATTAATTTTGGGTGCTGGCCCAACCACACTTCCACTACGCCCGAAACCTAAACCTTATCAGAATGGTCTGCCAACATCTATCCAGATACTCTAGTTGAATTCCCTATAAAACATATCACCTGAAATTAAAACATAAAGTTTGTATATGCATTGGGATTTCCATGTGGGGTATGAGAATAAATCATGGCAGAGTATCACCAAGTTCCCCTTATATACACCATCATATATAGTGTATTCATGTATGATAAAATAAAATAGTAAGTGATATAAAACATATAATAATCCATGTTGGGTCATCGGGTGCTAACTAGGTTACCCCAACACTTAACCTCACTTGTTTGGATCAATTCCTGTGATACATCTATTGTAGCCACAATTCATTAGAGTTCCATCAGAGAATGGAATTTCAATATCTAGTACCAAACCTAATAAAAATCATAAGAGAAGGTCATCACAATATCCATTACCAATCATATAGAAAATCCATCACATATAACATGATATTTAAGTATAGAATCTCAATATCCAAACTCTCTCACAAGTTGAATCATTCCCTCTGGGTAGGGTCCTATGGAAACATCTCGTATCCACCAGTCAACATCAGAAGTAGTATGAGGAGGTTATCTCAATTTCCAACCCCCACACAAGCCAAACCATATCAGTATAAGGTAAGTCCCATGGCTAGTTACATACAGATTGATCATTATTAAAAGTGGCGCAAGGAGAGAATATTAATATTTGACCTATCGTATGAGCTAAACCACACTAACATGAGTTATATACCATGGATAAAAACATATATATAAATCAAGAAAAGATGAGAACCAAGAAGATGTAAATCTACACTCCGATTCTTATGTGTCTAGTCCTCACCCTCATCTCAAACATAAACAACTACTACATAACATCCATAAGGATCTCATTCCCTTATGTCTCACTTACATCACAACTTGACCCTATGATCATACCACTAATTATGACCCTCATGGGTTTTTCCCTATCCTGATGTCACCAGTTTCTTGTTCCCCTTCCCATAACTTCCCAAGAACCAAGTCCATATATGAAATAACCAAAATCCACTCAGTTCCTCCAAGGTGTACCCCTTTCAACACTATGTCTTACATGACCTTTAACTTGGAATTATTACTTATATCATGATTTCTACACACTTCCTCAGAACCCCCACACACAAGAGATACTATTCTACCAATTTTAATCACCTAATTATTCTAAACACACCCAAAGAGAGTGACTATTCTCTTCTATGATCCACCGATATAGATACCCCAATAACAAAGACATATCATGGGCTATTCATTCCATTCCCGCATCCCAATATTCTTTCTCAAGGATTTTCAAAATTCTAATTCTATTTTCATATCTTATCTTATATAATTCCTATGGCCCTGCACTAATTAGTATATTTATCAAGGATAAACCCTTATAATCCCTTCATGTAACTTACTTTAGTTCATACCATTTTAAAAAAAACTCATTCCACTATTCAAGACAACTTGGTTTCCTTTAAGAAATTATAGATATCACTTCACTTGTGAAATAGCCATCGATAAAATCTCAAATCCCGCACCCAAGCATAAAATAGTCACACCACTATGTATACACTATATAACCTAGTTAACTATTAGGGCTTCAATGTACCTCACATCACGAGCATAGTCCTTTTGGATTTGAACAATTTTATATGATACTCCACCTATCAACCATTTCATCATTTACTATGCATGTCAAGTCATTTTTTAGTATTTTTCAACTATATATCAACATGTTGAACACAAACCTTCTTTGATGCTTCATTTTAAGACTAGAAAACATTTTATGTCATTTGTGGATATTTTATAAATACACCAAATATTTGGATGACATACTCAAGAGAAGTCTATAAAACCAGTTGTAGTAAGAAGAAATAGAAAACCCTATTTAAAACACTTCTTATTTATCATTGTTATGTATATTTTGTTTGTTAGTACTATTCATCTATATTAATTTATATTTTTTTTGCATATTTTTTTTTGAAATGTATGTTCTGAATTTAATTTTATTTGATTAAATGGCAGGAATTACAAGGAGGAAGTGTTATATTATTCCATCGACCACATTTAAAAATGATGATTCATCTGTCTCCATCCTTACAGCATCTGAGACACTATCTATTTTCCCCTGCACTATCTCTCATTACCTCTGTGAGTATCCCATCAACTGTTGAGTTGAAGACTTCCCATTTAGAAGCCTCATTAGTGGAGGAGTAAGGAACCAATCATAGTTCTTCATGTGGGATATTGGAGGGTTACTATTATAGGTAAATTTTTTAATATGAATAAATTTATTTCACTTTTTTATACTAATTGTTTGCTCATAAAAGATGGAAACAATGCAACTATGGAGAAAAATATTAAAAGTTCAGATGTATGGAATCTGAATGGACTAGAGATAGTTCTCCCATTTGATTCTTATGGGGTCCCTACGGATGACGTTGTAGGATTACTTGGCCAGATTCTAGGTTAGCTGGCTATGGATCCAGTTTCCTTCCCAATTACGTATGATGATTGGAGGAATATGACTTCATCTTGGAAAAATAAAGTTTTTGATTAAAAAATAAAGGAAATTTTAATATATTATGGTGTAATTTAATGTCAATATGTTATTAAATTATAATATTTTTTAAATGAATTTCTGTGTACATATGTTTTTCCACTTTACGGTTGGTGATGTGAAAGCACGAAAGTGGACATTGAAAAATCTGGGCAAGAAATGGAAAGACTTTAAATGGAGATTCTGGGGTGATGTCAACAATAATTCATTGATTTACCAATAGATGTATGAAAAGGTACCAAATGGGGTACCTAGAGAGCAATGGAATGTTTTTATTAATAGACATCGTGATGTGAAGCACATGATATTTAAATATATATTATTATATTAATATCATTTTACATTTATACATGTATATGAAAAGGATATAAAATCGCATACATTACTATTAAATTATTTTTTATCTATTTTAGGATCTTTCAAGGAATAATGCATCAAGATGGGCTAATAAAATCATCCCTCATACTGCGGGGTCAAAGAGTTTTTTCTAGAAGCTGATCAACTTTGGTAATATTTTCATTAGTTTAAATATTTATAAGACAATATTATCTATTTAATATATTAAATTCATGATTTGTCTTTGTTTAATGCAGTCATAGAGTTTAGGGCACCAAGCATCCCAAATAGAAGTGTGGTTGGATGTTCATAAAAAAATCTAATGGGAGTTTTGTAAATGAGACTGCCAAATAAGTTGGGGTATGAATTCATTTTTCATTATAATAACTTATTATCAGTTGTAACTATGTTAATATATATTTCTTATAATATGATTTATATTTGATTTATAGGTAAAAGTTAAAGAACTATGGGATTACAATCCCATGTAGTCCTACTCATTCTTCCAAGATAACATTGTTGGTAAAGTGCTTGAGAAGGAGAATCCTGGTCAAGTGCATGGGATGGGTTTGGGACACTTACCATCTGAGGTCTTTAGTAGGACATTAGGAATTGAAGCTATATATACTATAATTTTTAGTCAATATTCTCATAGAGAATATGAATCTATAAAAAAACAATTCAGGAATAGGGGTCTCAGATATCCACTTTTTAAAAAGCGTTGGTTGATTTAAATTAGAAGATGACCAAATCTGTCCCTAGTGATATTGCATCGATGATGGGTGGTGAGCAGGTAAATCACAAAACTTCAAACTCATTTTGTTTGAAATAAATTTATTAGTTTTAAGTTTAAATATAAATATACAAAATTATTTAATTTTCAATATAATTGGTTTATAGGTTCCAGTAGCAGGAAATAGAGATAGAGGTGGAGAGGGTGAAAAACAGTGTTCATCATCAGACAGTGATTAATGGTCTTGTTGATATGTTGGAAAAATATGGAAATAGATGGTTTTTTTTCATGTATTATGTATCATATATCATGTATTATGTATCATGTATCATGTGTGTCATAGATTAGTCAACTAACATTTTTATGACCTAACATTTTCATGATTCCCCATGTTTGATAAAGGCAATGAAATTTGATATGGCTTGATGATTTAGTAAGATAGTGAGTCTAGAATTGGTGAAGTATGAAGTAATCTATGTTCCATATATAATATGGAGATATTTAATAGTGTAATTTATGTTTTGTTAGTATGTGTATATTAGTATTTTGGACTAACTATTATGTTGTTTATTTGATTCATATTGAACTGCTTTTGGTTGATTATTTTTTGAGAACACTCAACTTTAATAGTCGACATATCTAAAGCGATATCATGAAACCTTTTATCCAAGGTACCCCAATATCACTTTTATCATGATCACCATTTCTTGTAACCAACTTCTAGTAATGTCTCTTGATATTACCAAATCTTACTCATTTATATCACCATTCAAAAAAAACATTCTAATGCATTCCTAATCCAACACACCTAGATAATCAAATGGTATCCCAAGCCTAATGCCTAGAATCGAGCTTATACAAAGTATATATTTGAACCAATACCTGGCATTCACCGTGGAATGAAATAGTACCTAGTTCCAGTTATTAAGAAACTCAAAAACTTGAATAACCATCCAAAAATCGGTCCAACATTGACATGAGTGTTACCCTCCAATATTTTACATTTTTAATCCATATCTTAAGGATTTATATAAATAAATTCTTACATAAACCACAAATGGATTCCTTCTATCCAAATAAAAAGGAATTGGTTTTAATTATTTATCTTGGTATATAGATGCTCTCTCAACATAATTTTGATGATGCCAATATATTGGGAATGACCGAATCTAGAATATGAGTACCCCAAGTTACTAAACATTACCCATTCCAGGCCCACAAATAAAAACATCCTGAAATTTTAGAAAAATTATATTGATATGCCTATTTAGATCTTTCAATTCATGCTCCATCAAAACATGTTATACTTTCCTTGAAACAACCCTTTATGCCACCTCTCTCAATGAAGTGGGACTGGGTCCAACAATGGGTCAACCACCTAAGTGCACCCTAAAACCCTCATTGTAATTCTATGGTCTATCTTTAAAGTGTTACACCCCAAAAATTTCACCTCATATTTAACATGATGCATAAATGGAAGTCTTATATCCCCTTCAAAATTTGATCACTAAAGCATTAATCAATCCACTCCAGACTTACTTTTTTAAGAGATTCCCATCTTAATAGATGGTGTTTTAATTAAGGTATTGATCACACAACCTTTTTAATGACCCAAAGTTTTTCAATTGAAATTACCATCTTATAAATATGTCATAAAATCACATGAAAACACAACATAATGAACTATTAAGTTCTAAGTGAACTTTAAACATAACTTTTTTCACTTCTGTGTTTGGAATTTTGAAATTCCGACATACACGGTTGTGTTCAAGATGATTTTGGGAGTCTAATAAAACCAACATAATTTTTGTTGAATAGTAACATACCCTTATGAATAGTAAACTACCCTTATGAATAGTAATACGACCCTTATTAATAGTAAATCAGCCAAAATAATAGTAACCTCACCCATGAATAATTAAATAAAATTTAGGCATCTTATAAGTAATTGTATTTTTGTAAGACATAAATAAATAATTATAATTAATTAATTAATTTAAAATAAAATTTATTTTCTTAAAAAGTGTTCATAAATTGACATATCTATGTATTCTTGATTTAAGATAATTTTATAAGACCTCAAGTAATTTTTGAAAGCATTATAAAATCAGTTTTAATTTTATTAACTGTTTTTTCAAGTAAATTAAGATTTTAATTAAATATTAAATTAATAATATTTAAAAATTTATTTTTGAAAAATAGACATCATTTTTGGATTCTAAACATAAAAAAAATGGTTGGGGTGAATTTTTGGGATTTTCTTGAAATACTTGAATTTTTGATGAATAGTGAAATACCATAATTTACAAAATAAGCTAAATAAGATAATTATAGAGTCATGTATGATGTTATACTGATGTAAGACCACTTGTTTTGGGATAAAATGATAAAATTACTATTATTGGTCATGTAAGACTCACTATTACTTGTCTTTCGTGGAAATAATAAACTAATGAATTTTAAATTGAGAAAACCCCTCTCACCTCCACTATAAATACCACCCTCCACACCCTCATTTCCTCACACCTCTAAAGCTTCAAGCCTTGTATTAACTCTACCCAAGAATCTTCCCTAGACCCTACCCCACGTCCAAGAGATTCTTGTATGATCAAAATACAAGCCTAAGCCCCTTAAGGAGGATCTCAATAGAAGGATTCAAGAGGTAATTTCTCTCCCTCTTCTCCTTTAATTCCCTTTCAATTTCAAGTTATTTTATTATTCTCTACCCACCTATATTTTTCCAAATGTTTTGGTAACTACAATATCATATATATAATTTAATGTTATGATACTAATGGGATATTATACCATCCAAACCCCTTATCCTCTTCCTTTTATTTTATAAAAGAAGATGTTGTTCGTGAGGTGTTAATCTATCACCTTTAAGAATGACATGTTTTCTTTTTTCATTTCTACCTTCAGATCTGGTAATGAAACCATATTTATGGTTGAAACAGAATATGTTATATTTATTAAGTCCTATTTAAAGTTATGGAGCTAAATTATTTACATATTACAAAATAATTAATCAAAACAAGTTCGTTGTGGTCGAAAAACCGCCCAAATTAACTCAAACAATCATCATTTAATTTTTATCTAATGATTCATTCACACAGAATACAATTTAATTCATTATAAGATCATTTTAAATTATGAAATATCATTAATAACATGGAATATATGTTATTTATATTTATCTATGTTCTACACAAACATCAATTCATGAATACATGTGAAATGCTTAAGAAAACCATAAAAACAAACATTCCTGAACAATGTTTTTAAACTCTATAACTCATCAAAAGGACAATAAAATAAAATAATGAAACCAAAATGAACCATATTAATGTAAAAAAGGTTCTGGAATTTATAATTAATGAATATAATGTCATTATACATTACATTAAAGTGAATGAAGCGTTCAGATATAAGGTAAGGGGAAATTCTCGAACCCAACATTCATCCTTCGGGTTCTCCCTCTTTCACTCCTTTTGATATGGTACTCCTTAAAAATATTTTTTTTAATCATTGTGTTTCCTTATATGGGATATAAATGTTTTTCACTAGTATTTATGTCAAACCAAATGTTTTCCAAAAGAACTCTTCTTTTAAGAACACACCTTTTACTTCTCCTTCAAGATTGTTAGTTCTTGTAACATGTATCTTATTCCATATTTCTTTTGGGAACCTAATGTTTATGAATATTTTCTTATGAGATAAAAAAAATTCCTTTTTAGGGGTTAGTTATGTTCATTTTTTTTATATGTTAATTTTGGCGTGAATGATAAATTATAATGTTATGATGTGATGGGTGCGCCCGAAATTATATAGCGCAATATGAATGTTTCAATGAGACAGGTGCACCCAGAATTATAAAGCACTCCAATGAATTGGGTAAAGTGATGAATCTCATGAGTAAATGTGAAATTATGTGTGAACAAGATTCTAGATTTGTTCACAAGTATGTGTGGTAGTTAACCACTAAGACATGATGTTTCATTTTTCTATGCATTGTCATCTTTTATTAATGATTACACCATGTTCATGATTCTTTGCCTATGTTATGATTATGCTCACCCCATGATATATTGTCCTTATCTGTCCCCTTACTGAGATTCTAGCTCACCCATTTTTATGTACATCCTCATGTTGCTACATGTACTAGGGAGAGGTCAAGTTCCAGTAAGAAGCTAGAGAAGAAGAAATTGAATAAATATTTATGCTTAAAGTTGTAATTGTTATGTATGGTCCGAGTTTGCCCAAGACACTAAAATTTTGGATCCTCTATGTGTAATACTATTATTTTGTTTATCTTTAAAATTATGTAATAGTAATAGAAGAAAAGGCTGGGTCACTATAGCCTTAGATCCCAACGATACCATGTTATTTCATGCATAACCAAAAAATTCCAACAATGAATCTCATCATTAATCAATGGTTGGGTAATCAACTAACCACCTTTCCATCATGTTTCCATGAATTAATAGACACACTAACAACTGGTAAAACTCATAGATAACTTATTTATTTTGATCATGATTCTATCATCTAGAATTAGTTTAAACTGAAACCTATGTTTTAAAATTCATCGTCATGTTTGTGATATGAAATATTGAATATACTAACTCATTGGCTTCAAGAAGTAATTTTGAAAATTTCCAATTGTTTTATTATAGTTGTGAATATATATATCAAATTACACTATTTAAATAAAACTCATAATTCTCCCCACCTTAAGAATTTCCTAGGAAATAGTTTATTAAAATAAAAAACTTTCCATGGAACATGCTTCATACACTACTGACTGTGGTGAAAAAACTAGGATAACATTATTATATTAATCATAAAACTGAATTAAAAAACACCATCCTATTACAAGTGTTATAATAATGGTTTTATCATAGAATCATGCACAATTCTCTTACCGATTCATGTTTAAGAACTTCATCTGTTTCAAACATAAAGTCCAAACTAAAACTAATCAGTAGTGTTGTCAGACCCAATTATTCTTTCAATGTTATCCTGAGTACTGGGATAAATCATATGTATTTGCATGGATCAGGGCTACATATTATAAGTTTGTTCTATATAGTTTTAAGTCTTACAACTCATATGTTGGTTCCATATAGTTTAAAGTATTAGATTTAGATATATGAAACATTGTTATATGTTTGAGATTTTATAGTTTATATTATTCTTAAATATGTTCTATGTACATGGTTTTTTATGAAACATTGTTAGATTATTGAATACTGAACATTTTTATATGGTTTTGATTACTCTACTATATATTCTCTTCAAATGGATTTTTTCCAGGGTACTGGTACTGGGGCTACATAATCTTCTTCATTTTTTATTTATAAATATACATTTAGCTCTGGTTTAAACCACCACTAACGAAATAGACCATATTTAGCAGATGTTTAAACCACAAATATAGTTTTATATTATTTTATTAGTGGTTTTTAAAACCACCTCTAAATAAAACTTCATTATTTTTTAGTGGAAGTTTTAACTGCCACAAAATAAACCATTTTTTCCCACATTAAACCACCGCAAAAACCACCAAAACCGCCGCTAAATATGTTTACTATGGCACTTTCCAGAAACCACTGCTAAATTAAAGAAACCACCATGTTTTGGATGATGAAACCCAATTTAGAGGAGGTTTTATGAAACCATCATAGAATCATATGGAAATGGTTTAAATTACTTCCATATTAAAAAAACCACTGATGTGAGGAGCTTTTCTTATAGCGGTTCAAGGAGATAGTTGGTTGTACGGGCACATAAACTTCATTTACATTTTCTTGTAAGATTGAAATAAATAAATTTACATGATATATTAACATTATATAATCATTTATATGTTATATATATCACATATTTTCATTAAAACTATCTTTATTACCATCCATGTAAAGCATGAATGAATTACATCACTTCACAAAGCAGTAGTCCGCCATACACATGAGTGACATTATCATATTCTAACAAAATGGAGAGTATGAAGTTATATATGATATAATAATTCTATGATTACAATAATATAATAGATATCATATATAAATAATAAATCCTTAATTATTTTTATCCTTGATAGGTGGTAATGGAGAAATGAATAACATCGGTTCGTGAGGCAGTAATCCACCGTACACACAAACAATGATTTCGTAACCTATTTTATGGAAGTGGAGATGGTTTTAGGTTATTAAATTAACATAATAACATATAAAAATATAGTATATCCTAGTTTTACTATAATATAATATTGAATACATTATTAAATATGGAAAAATAGTAAAGAAAGAGAAGGATCATAGTGAAGATAATTAGCTTCAATTAGAAGCACCTCCTTTGGATCTCTTATTAAGAACCATAGTGTTGGTATTTTGGGAGAGAATAAATATTTAATTTTTTTTGGGGATGTTATAGAGGGAGTTTTTAGGGTTTGGAACAAATATATTTCTTCAATGGTTTGAATAGGTGGAGGGTGGTGGTGTCCTTTTATAAGTAGGGGAAATGAACCCACTTGTAAATTTCTCAAAGGAATCCAAAAATAAAAAGATAATTCCTAAGAAAAAAGCTTAAAAATGACCATATATTCAAAATTGGGAAGAATAATATTTAAATATTTCTATAAAATATGATTTTGAAAAGTTTTATAATCATTTTAACTCTTATCTTCTTATTTTAATCCCTCGGTAAATCCATTTTTACCTTAACCATAATAATTATTTTTTACTATTTTTACTATTAATTTTTGGTAAAAAAATAACTTGAACCTATTAGATTATATAAATTATTATGATTATAAATATGTAATTAATTTTTTAAAAATTCAATTCATATAAGTGGGAACATTTAATTTTAAATTAATCTCACATACCTGACAAGAAAGCGAGTTTTGAAAGAGAAAAAGTTTAAAAGTTTACACGTTTTTATATCGAAATTCAAAATGAAAATTGTTATGATTAAATAAATTTTATTAATTTAAGTATAATTAAAATAATTATACTTTAAAAAAATTTAAAATATAATTTAACTTTATAAGTAAATTAAACAAAAATTCTATTTTCAATCAAAATACAATATTTTTCCCTATTCATCAAAAAATGAAACTTTTCAAAAAAATCCAAAACATTAAACCTAAGATAATTTTTACATGATGATATAAAAAGTGAATTTTATTTTATAAAATTTTTTTTATAAAATTTTGAAAAATTAATTTTATTAATATTCCCAAAAATAAACATTTTTTTGAGAAAATAGTATTTTCAAAACATATAAAGACTACCAAAAATCAATTACCTTTTTATCAATATGTTTTATTTATATAAATCAATTATAATTAATATTTTAAAAGTAGTTATTAATATTAATATTTATATTTTTAACATCTAGGTTATGATTTCCTCATTTAAATACTAATATTAATAGTATATCATGGTTTTGTTAAAAATCAAGGCCTATCACCCTATTTCTCCCCGGATTTTTTTCAAGGTTGATGTGTCCAAACCAACGATTGATTTACTATAGATTATAGTTGGAGAAGAATATTGGATCAAGAATAGGGTGGTCTTTGAGAGCTGGATATAGTTTTTCTCTTCTTGTAGGCGTTTGGGCCACTCCATTACTTAATACTAGAGTGGGAGAAAAAACCTTAATGGTATGCAATAACTTTTCCTTCTAATTAGGAAAACTATTTCGGACACCTCTACTGATCCCCAGGTTTGTGAGGTTGATCTCAATCTTGACGCCCATATCATTAAACCATGCAATAGGATCCTTGACCCATGAGTCGTGTTGTGGATACTTTTTCCAAACTGAGGAGTGATCTGGCTATTGGTAAGAAGGTAGAGCAGGTCATGTGGGCTGGACCTTCTTATGCTGATAAGGTGAAATATTGTGGTATGTAATATGGATAGGAGGTAGTACCCCTTGTTGACCTCAATGCTGATGATGCCCATGCAGATACACGAGGGCTGTCCAAGGTGCATGTTTCCTCTGGTCCAAGTGTTGTTCTCTCTGAGTTTCATGTTGTCACAGGTTCAAACATTTCCATATCCATGTTTGCGACCGCTTGATCAACATGAACCTCTAGGTTCTATTCAGACCCACAACCAGTTTACATGTTTGTGTGCTAAGGGGAAGGGAAATTCCAACCCGGAAGGATGGAAAACACACATTCCAAGGTGGAAACGCAAACAGGTCACGACAAGGCCTTCCGAGGATACTGAACCAAGCGACAAAGAAAAAGAATCCTTGGCATTGATAGATTATGAGCAAGAACCTCAAGGCCACATGATGTCCGAGCCTGGCTTGAGAAATGGAAAGAAAGGGAATGTTGTTTCTGGGAATTTCCAAGTTCACAAGGGAGGGAAAAAGGCAAGGCCCTAGAAAGACTATTCGAACACCCCAAAGACAATTGTTACTAGATCTTCAGGGAAGGTTATACACAATGTGATTGTGGAAGGACTAAGGGTCCCAAAAATTGCTGAAAGTGACAGGAAAGTGTCTATAGAGTTGGGTGAGAAAGTTCTATGTAAGGAAATCAAGGCCCCTAATGGCAAAATCAAGGTACCAAATGTTGAACCAATATTGGATATTACCGAAAGAAGATTGGTAGACAAGGTGGAAGTGGGGAATGGGGAATGTCTAGATATTTTCTTACACTCTAAGGATGAAATGTTAGAATAAACATTTCATATTAATTCCTTGAATGAGGTTTTCCACAGAATTTATGAGATTTCTCTAAGTGTTGAAACTAATAAAGAACAAAGTGAGTGGATCACCAAACATGACTGCATCCTGGAGTGTGGTTTCAATGAAATAAAGATCACTACGGAAGATTTAATCCTAACCTAGGACAAGATGGAAGATTATTTTGAATATCTTCTCAAGAATGACCCAAACATGCAGGTATCCACTCTGAATTGGAAGCTTTATAGGGTGGTTGAATCGAATATCCTTAGTCTTGTTTTTAACAACATTGTGGGATCATTTTGTGGTTAACACCTTTGCTTTGTATGTGTTCAGGTTTCCCATTTTTTCCTCAAAAGTCATTTGGAGTAAAAATTTAACTTTCGGGTCAGGTGTAATGTGAGATAAACCAATGTTGCATGTAATGTAAGCTTAACAAGGTGTTGTTTATAACGAAAGATAATGAATTTTAATTTGAAAAAAATATTTCATAAAATCTTAAGATATTAAATTCTACCCCCATAAAATGAATTTCACACTTAAAATTCATCTTTTTTATCAAGGTTTAACATTTGAGAATTTATTCATAGAATACCACACAATACAAATGAATAATAAAACTTCCCTTAAAAAGGGATGGTTAGAAACATAAAGGTTTACTAAAGTATCTCATAACTAGGATTACACATAGGATAATATATATGAGAAGTTATGATTTATACATGGAAGAAAAATATAAATAATTATATAGAGTGATAAAGATCATTGATTAAAATAAAGTGGGTGATCTATGGAAGGTTAACAACCATAAAAACATAAACCAAAGAGGTAGGAAAAAGGTAACTGATATCATAAAAAATTATGATAATAAGATAACATTTTATTTCAATATCATTTTCCTAAAATTGAATAATTTTCATGATAAGATATACTTACTTGATTTCATTCCATTTCATAAGCACAATCTCACCCATTGTTTGTGCCTTGATCAATTTCCACTTTAGCTCTCGCTTTAAGAAATAAAGGTGAATTTGTTCTTCCTAACGCCCTAATAGATCATAATATCCATAAATATAATGACAATTCATTCTATCTATCTTTATTTATCATCACAACAAAATGGTTATCACATGTTTTCCAATATTAATTATTATTCATATGGTGAAGTAAAACATTAATATCTAAAGCCTCATGAAAAGTTCAACTTAAACCATTCCATAAATGTTTAACCTTATTAACCTTCCAAAATTCAATTTTTTTAAAATAAGGTCACTAGATTTTTCAAAATCAACTTAATATTAACCCCCCAAATAACATAAAGTGACTCTCAATTAACATATATCAAACATGTGAACACCTTTATCATGTATTCTATTGAAACATGGTAATAACCTGAATTACCATAAAACCTTATTAAAAACATACATGCTTATTTATTACTTGTATAAAACCACATATTATATAATATATTACATAAATCCAATAATTATTAAAATTACATCAATGATAATATAAACCACTTTGTTCAAAAATAATTAATTAGTTCCAAGGTTATAAATATTATCCAATTTACTTTATTCATATCCATCATCTCTTTATCCAAACCAAACATAATTTTCTTAACATTAACAATATATTAAGGGTTATATTACCTTAATAAAAATATTATATTTTCATTAAATCACTTTTCTAGGTCATCAACAACATTAAAAATATTTTTTTTTTCAATCCTTAATGACAAACATATACTAAAGAATCCTTATATATTTCATGATTCATATAACATAATTATTGAATTCCAATACATAAATACTTAAATTATCCCACTTCTCAAAACATTATCGAGGATTCATCATCTTATTCCTTAATACCCCCATCCATTCATATATAATTTATATTCTCTTCATTGTTAACAACAAAACAATTACTCATACAACCTTGCTGATTTTCTTCACGAGCTTTACCCTTATGAAATTTATTTGCATAATTCCCATAATTTCCACATTTGAAACATTCAACCATCGGTTATATCTCAACGATACCATTATTCCCATCCATTACATTATCCAAGATTTTCATTTTCCTCTATAATTACTTACTTTGTGTCCTTATTTTCAAACTCAAAAAATCTTATTGTCCCTATAATATATTCCCTTGAGTGATTCTTACCACATTCTAAACATATAAGAAACTAAATATTCTTTCCTCTATGGTCTCCATCACCTGAACTCTTAAAGAACTCTCTCGTTCTCTTCTTTGGTGAGTCCAAGAGTTAGATAAGGTGTATGTTTTTAATAATATGTCATGATAAATGATTTGACATAATCACAATATCCTTTAATTTAGTTATCATCCCATTTAGTTGATCATGAACACATTTTCCATCACATTCAACATTAATCCAGTTCCTTCTAGTTACCATCATTGACTAAAATAAAAAAGCATAGTGTTAGTAATAATAATCGTAGTGGAAAATCATATAGTCTAAAAAATAATTCATAGAAGGTATAAATCAAAATGGATTATTTTAAATCTAGGACACCTTAGGTTTAACATAGGTCACCCATTATCATCATCTATTTAAATCCTTCATGATGGTTCCTAAAGAGTTCATGAATTTCTGAAGAATATTACCTTAGAGAATCAAACTAGGTTTGTAGCAAGGCACATTGTCATGCACCAGGTGATGATCGAGTCTAGCTCCATGATACCCTTATAGAGTTATTACCCTTATGTACCTTTGTTCCAGATATATATCCACATGTAGCATCTAGATAAGGATATAATTTATTAGAAAACACCCACTCTATCCTTTACCAAAATTATAAGAAATTTTCATGTACTTTGACACATCCTAAGACTTATCCTTAGACATATCCCTTGGGACATACTTAGATATATCCCTAGGTATTTCCCTAACGTATTATCATCCTAGTTTTTAAAGGATAACTAAACCTATCCTCTAATACCAACTATAGTGACCTAACATTTTCATATATAGATATTAAATCATTTTAGATGAATATTTAATACATTACTTTACACACCCCTGAGGACCATAATAATTTAGTGACTTTGGATACTAGAAACACAATATTATTATCTCATGAAATATCTTCAACATCTCCCAAAAATATCTTCTAACATTGTTCCACTATTAGGAATACCCTACCTAAACCTTTATTCACAACCTTTAGAAGGAAACATAAGAAATGGTGAGTTCAGATGATCAAAAAGGGTAAATATAAGAGCTATCAATATATGAGTATATGAACAAATAAGATAATTATAAGGTTATGTGATCATTAAAATAATTTAAAATTTTCATTCCCAAGCTTTCATGGATCATAAACATGAGTCATGGCATAAAATTTTATCATTTCAGAAAACATGATCCATAAGAGTGAGAAATAATCATAAATCAATCATGAACCATATTCTCATGTCATAAAATTATGGCATAATAATAAATATAGAAAACCATTTCATATGTCATGGTTAACTACCAAGACCATCAACAAAGTGGATTTGGACTTATCACCAATTTCCCATTTTGGATCAGGATGCACCAATTTCCCATTATGGATCATGACACACCTATTTCCCATAGTGGATTAGGACACACCTATTTCCCATAGTAGATCAATACCATTGAATTGATTCCCATTATTATATAATGAGATATAAATATTTAAATAATTCATTAGAGGGAGGTATAGGTCCCACTTTTCATATAATTAAAATCATATATATGTGTGCCAAAATATCATAAAACATTCATCACACTATAACCCATGAAATGAAATGGGTTTCGTAAACATTTCATCATTTCATCATAGAATAATCATGGAAAAATAAGTTGATTTAATAAGAATTTTATCATGGTATAACCCATGGATGAGAAACATTTTTCATAAACATCTTGTCATCATAATCCATTTAGAGTAAGAATAAGAATGTCGTCCTTAGTTTATATCCCTAGTAAATCATAAATTATATCAAAGTATGCCATCTTATATGGAGAATTGTTTTGAAAGATAATTAACTTGGATTATTTGTTGAGAAAAATAAATTTTCTTTGAAAAATAATTTTTAAAACATAAAACGTTTTGTAAATCCTTTTCATTGAGAAATATCCTTGAAAACTTATAAAGGAAGCTTTAAAAATCATTTAAAACATTTTTTAAGGAAAATAAAATTTATTTTAAAACACTCATTAAAACATAAAAATTTTTAGAAATAATTTTCATTAAAAAACTTTAACAATTATAAATTAATATTTAAAAATCATTTAGAACATTTATTTAGGAAAATTAACTTTCCACTTAAAAAAACTTTTTAAAACACAAAACATTCTTAAAATCCTTTTAATTTTTAAATCAACTAAATATAGAAATCATTTTATTTGAAAATAAATTTAAAACTTTAAGGGGAATCTTTAAATCAATGAATTTTCATGAAAACATGAAATATTTTTATGAAGTTCATGTTAAAAAAATATTCTTTTCACATTTTTGGTTAAAGCCAAACATAAATTTTTTAGAAAATGAAATAGAGATTCCTTTCAAAAAAAAATCAAAAAAATCAAAATATGTTTAACATTTCTTTGATAAATCATTTAAAAAAATCTTAATTTTTTGAAACATTTTTAGAAAACATGGTTCTGGAAGAAAAATGAGTTTTTGACCGAAGTAATAAATAAGATGATTTTATTATAAACATTAACTCAACATATTGTGTACATAAAGAGTGTAAAATTATTGTAAAATGTGTATTCTCATGAAATAAACATAATATAATTAAATTGATGATTTTATGGTGAGATAGATCATAATATTTCGTTATTAAAAGCAAAATTGTAAATAATCCTGATAAACAATGAGATTGTGACATAAAACTCTTAACACTTTGATAAATCTGAATTGTAAGAAACATAAAGTAATAAAATTAAATTAAACTTAAAATATAATTAAAATAAATAAATTCATGATACTATATGTCAAATGGGATGTGTCTACACCATGTAAAATAAGATAGGTTCATAACATAACCATACGTCTCAAAGAAGGAAAATTGAGACAAAACTCCCGTACCGTTTTGGTAACTTTTGAACCATAACCCAATGAAATAAAGATCATAAAATGTATATGTAAATATAAATAATTTTAATTATAATAATAATAAAATTCATTCATGGGAGGTATATACCCTAAACAAAATAAAAAAGTGGTAAATATGACATGTTCTCATAGAAAAATAAAAATGAGACAGAAATCCATTACTAATTTGGTAACTTTTGAACTATAAAACTCATGAAAGAGTGATACTAATATGGATATGTAAATCCCCATAATTTTTATCATAATAATCATAAAATACATTAATGTTCAGTATATACACCACATAAAATAAATAGGTGGTGAATATGGAATGCATCTCACAGAAAAATAAAAGTGAGACTAAAATCACTTACCTTAAGTCTTGAATTCTGTCATAGACATTAAAAAATACTATATAATAAATATAAGTTTATTTTATATCTATAAAATAAATAAATAAATATATATATATATTACCATATATTATTTTATTATGACCTTTTATTACCCATTTATTAATAATTTTATGTTAATGTTTTGTTTCGGGTAATAACCGCTTTGTTTTTCGTATAGGTTTTGATTTGTTATTTTTGGTCCTCATACTTTGATAATTATTTAACTAAATAAATAATTTTATAAATTATATAAATATCATATATATTCAGTATATATTTATTTATAGTAATCCATGAAATTTAGTGATAAAAAATGAAATACACCATTTAGGGAGACGGTAGGCTGTACGTACACATGAACACACTTTCCATTTTCTTGTCAGATTGAAAAAATAATGGTAAATTATATATTATTGTTATATAATAATTTTTATATCATATATATCACATATTTTTGTTAAACCCATCATTATTACCTTCCATTAAAATCGTTAATGAATCAGATCACTTCATGGGCCGATAGTCTATCGTACACACGAGCGATGTTATCGTATCCCCAAAAAATAGAGAGTATAATGATATGTGTGGTATAATAATTATAGAAGTATAATAAAATCATAAATATCAGATATATATATATATATATTTATATATAATAAACCCATAATTATTTCCATCCTTCAGGGGTGGTAATGGAAAAACAAATGACAATGATTTGCGAGGTGGTAGTCCGCCGTACACACGAATGATGATTTCATAACCCATTTGATGGAAGTAGACATGGTTGTATGTTATTAAATTAACATAATAAAATATTATTATATATTATATAATTTTATTATTATATTATAAGATTTAATAAATAATTTAATGTGGAAAAAGAAGAATGAGAAAGAAGGATCTTAGTAAAGATAATTGCCTTCACTTAGAAGCACCTCCATTTGATATCTTATTAAGGACCCTAGTGTTGGTATTTTTGGAAGAATAGAAGATATATAAAATTTATGGGGATGGATTTTATCATATTTTTATTATAATATATGGATTTAAAGGTTTAAATAAGTGTAGGGTGTTGGTGGAATTTTATAAGTGGGGGAAAGGAATCCACTTAGAAACTGCTTGGAAATTTCCCAAAAGAATAAAAAAAGGACATTACTAAGAAAAAGGCATAAAATGACCATAGATTATAAATTTATAAACATAATATTTAAATATGTCCATGAAATATTATTTTGAAAAGTGTTATAGTCATTTTAACTCTTCTCTTCTATGTTTAACTCCCCAGTAATCCCATTTTTTCCTTGACCACATTAATTAATTTTTACTGTTTTCACTTTTCAATTTGTTAAAACATTAATTTGACCCAATTATATAATATAGATTATGTTTATTCAAAATTTTGATTCCATTTTTCAAAATTAAATTCACACAACTTTGAAAATTTAATTTAAAATTAACCTTGCAGACGTGACGAGAAAGCATGTTTTCAAAGAGAAAAATTTCAAAATTTACAGGGGTTTTATATCAAAATTTAAAATAAAAATTATTCCAATGGTATAAATTGGGTTAATAGGTAAATAATTTAATTTTTTTTAATTTAATACCATTTTAAAATATAATTTATCATTATAAATAATTAAATTAAAAGTTAGTTTTCAATTAAAATCCACTATTTTTCACTATTCATAAAAAAATGAAATTTTTTAGAAAAATAAAACCCAAAGATAATTTTGAAATTATGATTTAAAAAATAAATATTATTTTATGTAATGAATTCTCTAAAATAACTGAAAATTAATTTTAGTAATATTCTTAAAAATAAATAAAAATTTATTTTTTTAGAAAATAGTATTTTCGAAACATATATGGACTTTACCGAAAGTCAAGTAATTTTTTTATCAATTATTTTCATTTATATAAATATATTATAATTTATATTTAAAAATTATTTATTACTATTCATATCACTATGTTTAATAGCTAGGTTATAATATTCATGTTTAAATAACAATATTAATAGTATATCATGGTTTCGTTAAAACTCAATGACATGTGTAACGCAAGCTAACCTAGTGTTTCATGTAGTGAAAGCTTAAATTGGTGTTGTGTGTAATACAAGATATAAAATAAATTTAATTTAAAAAGAATATATTTCATTAAATCTTTGGATCCTACAGTTATATATACATTTAAGTATATATTTATATATTTATGGTAATGAAGGTGTTATTGAAATAAAAGTGGCTCATATATTGAATAAACATTTAATGGTTTTGATGGTTTTATTTTTAAATTATTTTAAGTGATTAAATTGTTTTAATGTGGTACAAAATTTTCAGCCTACCTGAGTTGGTTTTTCAAGAAGGTATGGTTGGAACTTTAAATGTTTTCAACATCTATTGTGTATGTAAAGCCCTGTATATCCCCATTATTGTTACTTTTCTCTTGATTACCCCTTTAGGGGTCATGATTTCTCAAAAATTATTGAATTCTTTAATTTTTGGTTCTTTATTGAGAAGATGGATTATATTTTTTCCCCTTTTATGGATGTGTATCCCTTAGTGTGGGATGCATGCCAACAAAGGTTAGGTGCCTAGACATCTTGAGTGACCTATCGAAATTGTACACATTTATGTGGAATTGGTGCACCTTAGAGATGGTTTATAGAACCATATATCTCTCTATGGATGTTGAGGAAGGATATGATTATAATTCCTACCTAGAGAATCATATTATTAGTTTAAATCATGTTACATTAGAACTTAGGGGATAATCCATACCACATACACTTTGATGTGTTGTTATTATAGGGGATTCATATCTTGTGATTTATTATTATTCTCATTGATTGTATTGGTTGTGGTACCTTTCCCTAACTTTCCTTTTCTCTTTTTTATCATGCTGCCTATGTAATAGTGTGATCTATCTTGTGTGTTTGGTTTTTTTCTTTAAAAAGGGGTTTAAAGAGGTTTAAGAAACCGTTCTAAATAAATAATTTCATCTTAGTTTTTCAAAATGGATTTGAAATGGGTTTCTGTATTAAAATGGATTAAGATGAGAAAATATTTTCAAAGTTATTGTTTTTATTTAATAAAAAAAGGAAAAACTACTTTTAAATCACATTTCAAACTAGCTTGAAATGGATTTAAAATTAATGGTTAGCCTTGTGGAATGGTGGGTGGTGGAATACTAAGTTCTTATGTTCTCTCACCTACATTATATCTCAGTTTTAGTTTCAATATTTTATTTTAAAAAATATTATAGATTTGATTGATTTGGTCTTTGAGGTTAGTTTTATTTTAATTCATTTGGCCAAGTGGGCCAATTAAATGATTTTTAGGACTTTCCTTTACTTTTATTATAATGTATGACATGAGGATCTTTAAATGAGTTATTTAATACTTTTAAATTTGGTTATTAGTGTTTTTCATTATTTATATAGATACTGGGTGATTCTAGAGATTCAACATACTGAGGGAGCTTGGGGGTGAGTGGAGGTATGTTGGTAAGGTGAGGGAGTTTGGCGGGTGATATGAGGAATATGGGTGGTATCAATTATATATATACCCATTAGAGTAATAATGAAGGTTTTTTTTATCATTGATGAATATAAATACCATAAAAATATCTTTAATTTTTTTTAAGGAAAATATCCTTTTAATTTTGAAAAAAACTTTTCAAAATTAAAAAACCAAATAAAATTTGAAAATAAATTTCATTGAAAATAATAGTTGAAACTTATAAATTAATATTTTAAAAATTTGAGTGTTCTTGATGGATATAAATTATTCTCATGCCATAAATGTTAAAACAAATATTCCTTTCACTTTTTTGGTAAAATCCAAATGAGAATTGTTTTGAAAATGACATGAAGATTACAATGAATTTTTTTTTGTAAAAAGAAAAAATGCATAAAAAATATTTAATAAAAGATTTTAAATTTTAATTTTTTCTAAAACATGGTTTTGGAATAAAATAGATTTTTGATCGAAGAGAGAAATTAATCCATATTTTATTAAAAACATTTTATCAATTATTTTAAGTACCATAGAGTGGTAAAATGGTACTATTACATGAAAATATAATGAATAAACAGAGAAGGAGAAAATTAAATGGGTTTATTAGGTAATTATCAAATAATTTACTTCAACTAAAATTCAAGGATAAACAAACTCTATTATAATGAGATTATAAAATAAACCCTTTAAAATGATTATAATATTGAAGTGAGAACTAGTCAATGAATTGATTATGTGTATCAACTATAAATGGACATAAAACAAGTGTAAATAAAATAATATATTTTTAAAATTCACTACACACATAATATTAGAATATAAAATAGAATTAAGGATTAATATAACCCAATGAAAAGGAATTGAGTTATGAAATTCATTACAACTCATAACTTTTAATTGAAATCCCCTTAAATAAAAAAATTCATATTGAAACTTAAAATAAGATAAATAATTAATTATTCATTATATTACATGTTAAAGGGGAAATATATACACCATATAAAAAACATTAGATTCATAACATTACAATATTCCCCAATGAAATGAAATTGAGATGAAATCCCTTACCTCATGCTTCCTTTCAGTTAAACTGGATTTAAACTTCTGTATAGTTGTTTTAAACATGTTATTAAATTATTATATAACCATATTAATATTTATAACATCATATATGATCCTTTTATAACATATTATCATTCGTTTGTTAATAATATTTCATTAATTTCATTATTTCAGGTGTTAATTTCCATGATTTCTCATTCATGATTTATATTGAAAGTTTTAGTTCTTATGATTATTATATAGTTATATAATCTCTCAAATAAAAAAATGAAACTATTTTCATTTTTATAGATAAATTTTATATTTAAGACCAATAATGAAATTTGGTTTTGAGAAATGAGGTATGTTATGATCATAGAGACAATAGGTTGTATGTATGCAAGAGTAACACTTCCACTTTTCAACGATCATTATAGAATTGATGTAAGTAATATTTTATATTTTAATAATGATTATAATACCATAAAAAATATTATTTATTTAAATATACTTATATAAATCATCTATGTTGCGTGGTGATGAAAATATAGTCACAACTTTTCATGAAGGTGGTAGTCCACAGGTACATGAATGATGTTATCATATTTAAGTGAGTGAAAAGATGAGAAATAAAATGATACATAATATTTAAAAAATGATAAATATGTCATGAATATTCTATTTATTTCATTTATAGTAGATAATTTTTTTAAAATTATCCTTATTTCCTTCCACGTAAAGATTTAGTGAAAAAATAATCACAATAATTCGCAAGGTGATAGTCCATCATACACACGAACAATGTTATCATATCCCCTACAGAATGAAAAGTAAAAAGGTGAATATGATATAATGAATTAATAGGAAAAAATATTATATAAATATTATATATATACTTTATATCCATCATAATACCCAACCATGAGATATGGTAATGAGAAAATAAATAACATCAATTCATGAGATGGTAGTCCACACATACACAAATGACGTTATCATTTTTCATTGAGTGAAATCATGAACTTTATCCTTATCACCATCCATGTGAAGAGTTAGTGAAAGATAAACCACATCTATTCATGAGATGATAGTTCAACCTACACATGATAGATTCTATCATATCTCTTATGGAATGGAAAGTAAAAAGGTATATATTATATAATGACTATATAGGTATAATTATGTTATAAATATCACATATATACTTTAGATCCATCATCATATCCAACTATGAGAGGTGGTAATGAAAAAATGAATGACACTAGTTAATGAGTTGGTAGTAATCCATAAAAATTAATTATGATTTAATGTATATTGAGGATACTAATGTTATTTTATCATCTTGGTTTAATTATAATTTAAGGAGGTGGAGGAAGAAATAAATAAAAGCACTTGTTGAAACACATTACCTCTTCTTCAGGTATCCTCCTTAGGATTGCACCAAAGACTTCCTAGGTTGGATTTATGCAAAAAATAAGGATTATAGGAGAGGATATGGTATTTGGGAATTTATTTGAGTAGGTATTGGATGAAATGAAAGGGTGTGAAGATGTGAAGAGGAGAGGAGATTGAGTGGCCTTTTATAAGTGGGGTGAGTGGCACAATTGTAATTTTTTAAAAAAGGGTCCAAAATGGAGTGTTATAGAGACTTAGAAATTATAGGGTTAATATATATATATATATATATTTATATAATATTTTAGATAATATTTTATTTTATTTTAACCATTATCTTTTAAGTTTAACCCCTGATAAATTCTTTTTTACATTAATTGCAGTAAATAATTTATACTATTTTCACTATTCATTTTGGTAAAAAAATTAAGTTGTACTTATTAGAAAATATAAATTATGAAAATTAAAGATATGGAATAAAATTTTACAAATAAAATTCATTTATTTGGAAAATTTTAATTTAAAATTAATCCTGTAGATGTGACGAGAAAGTGGGGTTTTAAAGCAAAAATGTTCAAAAGTTAAAAAGTTTTTATATAAAAATTAAATATGAAAATTATTAAAATAACTTAAATTATATTAATTTATATATAATTGAACTAATTATACTTTTAAACCAATTCAAAATAAAATTTATCATTAGAAATAATTTAAACTAAAAGGCAGTTTTCAATTAAAAATCACCATTTTAACTATTCATCAAAAAATAAAATATTTCAAAAAAATCCCAAAATTTCACCTTAAGATAATTTTGATATTATGATTTGAAAAATGAAGTTAATTTTATAAAATTAATTTTCTAAAATTGGGAAAAAATAATTTTAAATTATGTGCGCAAAATGTGACTAATCCGAATTTTAAAAAAATACTGTTTTTTAGAAAAAATTTCTTTTTGTTTTAAATGATTCTTATTTTATTTCTCTTAAATAGATAACCATAATTTTAATATTATAGTTATTACTATTCATACTATCCAATTTAATATCTAGGTTATAATGGTATACTATATTAGGGTTCATTTAGACTCGGGTTTGCGTGTTCCACAAGCTATCAAAGAAATTAAATTTAAGGAAATATATTTTGTGGGTTATTTAAGATCGGTGTTGTGTGTTTAATAAAATATAGAATACAATGTTATTATTTTATAATTTTAGGGTGTTACATTATCACCACATTAAATAAATCAAATCCTCACAATTTAAAGTTGATCTTGGTAATCAGGGGTTTGATATTTGTTTTTTTTAAATACACATCATAAAAAGAGTTAAAAAAATATAATCTTAATAAGAGATAATGGTAAGTAACAAGGTCATATGGAATAAAAAATAACTAGGTTTTGAAGTAGGATAACATTGGAGGAATATGAATATATGGACATGGAATAAAATCATAAATAATTATAAAGAGTGATTGAGATCATTGATCATAAGAAAAGTGAATGATCAATTGAAAGTTATGGGTCTCAAAACTAGAAATATATGATGATTTAAAGACCTTATAATTTATTGGATATGAATGAAATAGGATATCATTTTTGTTTCAATACCCTTTTTATATAGTTTATGAATTATTTTACTTTCTAAGAATATAAAGAAATATAATTACTCGATACATTGATATTTCATAAGAATAATTTAATCCTTTGGTTTTCTTTCAATCAATTTCCAATTCATATCTTAATCCAATAAATGTATATCCAAAAATGATTTTTTATGTCTGAAGCACTAAAATTCAATTTTAACCAATCATAAGATCCATAAAAGAGTGACAAGTCTTTTCATATGTCCCCAATAAATTTAAAAAACCAATATGGTTATCAAAAGTTATCTAATATATTAAATTAATATCATAACATTAAAGTAACAACATTGGTTTATCATTAATATTTATTTTAAAAATCGGTTATTTAAAAACAATAACATATTAACAAGAACATCACGTAGTCCAACGGTAAGTGCTAAACCCATATCATCCTCCATTTATGGGTTCAAGCCTCATGGCCTTTCCAGATGAGATGGGTTGTCACACAACATGTGAATTGTACTTTTTATAAACTATATTAATATAATTCCTATAAATATTAAAAAATATGATGGACATCCTTAAAATAAAATTAATCATTAAATAACATTTTTATTAAGGTTTTCAATACAATTTTTTTTCACAAAGTCTAATAATATTATTTGACTATTATTATAATTTCATTAATGATCATATTAACCCTAAAGGTTTTCAATACCAATATAATTATGTCTATAAAGTTTAAATTAATTATTACCCAAATAAATTTCTCAATAAAACATATAATAAACCAATGGGGTGTATTCCTATAAATATTTTCCAAAAAATATCTTGAGTCATGTTATATTCTTACCACACAAATTTTCAAAAGGGGATTTCAAGACATGGAACTTATGATCAACCTTAAACTCATAAAACCCTGATTATATTCATAAATATTAAGTTAATAAATCCATATATGCTTTAAGAATTTATCAAAATCTATAGATGATTCATAATTTTTATCACCAAAATTCCTTTGGTAAAAAAAATTCTTTAATTTAATTATTGAACCCTAATCACTACAAAAAATATCTGATTAGTGGTGGTTTTTTAGAAGGGATTACACACAACCCCCTATAAATTCATTTTATAGGGGGTTATATATAACCCCGTCTAATAATAAAATTCATAGGGGGATCACAACCCATTCTAAAAATTTCATCATTATTTTTTAGTATATGGTTTGATTTTAAAGGCGGTTATGTCAAACCTTCCGCTAATTTAATAATTAGTGGCGCTATATATTCAGTTGGATTTTAGAGGATATATATATATAATATTTATTAATATATATATATATATAATTTAATTTTTTAAAAAGGAAATAGTGGTGGTCCACAACCTCCTCTAATATAAGATATTAGAGGGGGTTCATGAACCCCTACTAATCCCTTAAATTAGAGGGGGGTTTGAACCCCTTCTAATTTATAAAATTACAGGGGGTTTTTAACCCCTATAATTGATGACATTAGAGGGAGGTTTGAACCCCCCTCTAATTGATGACATTAAAAGGGATTTTGAACCCCCTCTAATTCAAGAAATTTGATGGGGGGGGGGGGCATGAACGACCGCTAATCCCTTTCATTATAGGGGGATGGTCCCCCTAAAATTATTTATTCATTTTTTAAAATAAATCACCAATGAATTCAAATTTTATAATATATGTGTGTGCGTATGTTTTTCTGTGTGTATATATATATTATATAAACACATTATATAAATGTATTTAAATACATTATAAATATAAATATATATAAGGACATTATATAAATATTTTAAATAAATATTTATACATATAAAAAATGTATACATATATAAATATTGGTATACATAATATAAATGTAATTATAAATATATTTATTCAAATTTATAAAATTCATATATGGTTTTATAAGTACTATACATTTATATTATGATTTATATTATACATATATTATATTAAATACATTTATATTATATATTTTTGTGTAAATACATTTATATTATATCATGTAAACAAACATATATAATATAGAAAAAATATAAATATAAATATAAATATAAATATATTATAAATATATTATATTATATATATTATATATATATTATATTATAAATATTTAATTATATATAAATTTATATATACTATATAATTATTTTATATATATTTTAGAATACCATATTAATTATAAATTAATTTAGTAAATATATATATATCATTTAATTATATTATATATTTCCAATTATATTAATATATTTAGTTTTGTGTGTATATATATATGATATAATATAATGTATGTAATCACATACATAAATATATAATATTAATGTATTTAATATAATATATGTATAATATAAATCATAAAATGTATAAATGTATAATATCGATAAAACAAACACATAATTTTTAGTTTAAAAAATAGGTGTAATAAAAATAATAATAATTAATAATGTTATTATTACACACATGCATAAATATATAAAAATATATAAAAATGATTATATAAATATATACTATAATTATATTATATATATAAATATTATATAAATACATAAGCACACACACACACAAATATATGTATAAATGTATATTTATATATGTAATTATATATATATATATATTATAGAAAAATATATATATCATATATTATAAAAAAATACATTATATATATACTACACCAAAATATATATTATATATTATATATAAATATATCATATATAAATATTAATATCTATTTGAATATTTATTCAAATAATATATATTTAGAAGAATTTCCTAATATATATAAATATAATAATGTGTAGTTAACTAACAAAAAAACAATTTGCCATAGTGGTAAGGAGCAAGAATCTACATTCTTGGTGTTAGTGGTTCGATACTCACCAACCTCAAATTTTTAATAAAGGGGCTACACAATGCTCTAGGTAACTGGAGGAAAGGTGTTGCGCGTGACATTTCTAGACTGGAATGGAGGCAAGGGTGGCGCGGTAGGGGTGTTGGAGGACCATAAGGGGAGAAAAATGGTGGGGCGTGATGATGATACTAGAACTAGATGCAAGGAGGACTAGAACGAGATGCAAGGGGGGTAGAACACAAATATAAGGGGGTGGGGCATGACAGTGGACCCAAACTTGATTAAATGGGTGAGGTGCAGTGGGATGTGCCCGATTAGAACTGGAGAGTGTAGTTACTGACCAGAATGGTTTGGGGGTCTGGGTGCTCATTTTTTTAAAAACAACTTATTTTGAGGCAGTTTTCTTAATTGAATCTAAAATGTTTCCTATATTATAAGGGGTTAAAAACCTATCTATTACAAGATCATTAAATTGAGGCATTTTTGGAAACCACCACTATTATGGAACTTATTATTCATATAGTGGCGATTTAAAACCACCTGTATTATGATAAATAGATTGGAGGAGGTTAAAATTTCCTCTAATATATCATTTCAGGATGAAATTATTGGGGGTTTTAACTCCCTCTAATCTAACTGCCACTAATTTTTCCACTACTTTACTAGTGGTTCTTCAAAACTAACTCTAACAATAGTAGGTGGGCACATTAGTAGCTGTTTCACATAACCGCCACTAATGGTTTTATAAGGGGTCCTAACCCCTTCTAATATAAAAGACATCCCCCTGTAATCAAGTCATTTTTTTATAGTTAATACATAAATACTTCATCCATTTTATTTCCACATAGGTCCTTCCTTGATCTAGGGATTAACCTTTAGAATAATGAATTTACATAGATAATTCCTATGTTCTCCATAATTAATACATTGAACTATAAATGGGTCTCTAGGATGAGGTTTATTTTCTGCCAATGTACGCTTCTTTTTTTCCCTAGGTTATTTACTTTATTACCATATTTTCCAAATATAAAACATTTTACTATTCTAACAAGGCACCTTATTTTCAATCTAAGACACATTAGGTTTAACCTAGGTCATTCATTTTCATTATTTATTCAAATCCTTCATAATGGTTTGTAATGAAAATTGGAATTATCTTAAGAATATCCCCCAAGAGTATCAAACAAGGTGCATAGTAAGGCCCATTGTCATGTACCAGGTGATGATCAGGTCAAGCCCAATGCACCCTTTTCAAATTTATTACCCCTAGGTACATCTATTTCAGAACAAAATCCACTTGTAGTATCCTAACATGTATTTATCACAATGAAAACCACATAATCATTTCCATACCAAAATTTTAGGATTTTCTTTTATACATATTCTCAAAGTCTATCATAGGGTTAAGTTCCATAATCTATTTTTTTTCATTAATCTTGTTCCCAAGGTTTCTACTAAAACTTCTTTGATACCAACTATAGAGACCCTGACTCCTGTAGCCCAGATCTAGAACCTGCTTTATTACTTTGACACAAGATAGAAGGAATCACATCTCAAAGGACTAAATAGTTTAGTAGTATTGGAAAACTAGATACATATATGATTACCATATTATATTTGAATATAGAAATTACAATATAATCTTTTTGAGAATATAATTATTCCCTCTTGTATATCTTTTAATATCTTTTTTACTAAACTTCATGGATTCCAGGGAAAGGAAACAAAATAAGGGTGAAATCAAATGCTTAGTAATGGTTAATTACAGTGGAATAAATCATGAATCAATAAGAGTAATAAATATGGTAAGGTAAATAACTAAACACACATGCCATACAATCAGTAAACTGAGAAGGAAGTGCATCTATAGATAATGTAAATGTGAAAATCTCATGGATAATCAACAATATAGAAAATTACATAACTTAAATCACATTACATTTTATATATAACAAGATTATCATAACTAGATAAGGAATAATCAATATGGAAATGTAAATAATTAAAAACACATTCCATTTAATCAATAATTGAGAATATAATTCATCCATTTATAATATCATTATGAAAATATCATGGGTAATAATAATTAAATTATGAATTAAAGAAATTCTTAATTTTTGGATGTCATGTTTCCCAGGAATGTGAAACATTTACCATCAATATCTATCCTAAAGATAGTTTACAATCGATAGGTATAAATCCATTTAACTAATTTCAACCAAAATTTTCATCTCATGAGACTACTGATGCATCAAGAGGCTATATATAATTATGCCCCACCCATGTCTTTCATTTCAAAAGCATTCCTCATATATCTAATAATAGATTTAATTCATAAATAACGTGCCTTATAATAAAATTTCATTATTGGGTAAAGAATATAGATTTATTAATATTTCCACCAAAAATGTATTTGAATATAAAACACCATATATAGAAATGATATATGGTTTAAATAATAAAAAAAATCCATGATAAATAATATCAGTATTTAGGGGAAATTTAATATCCATAGGAAAGTGAATAATTCAAGGTAAAGTTAATGACTACAAAAATGAATCAAGAAGGTTAATGTCAATAATTGTATTGGTCAAAATGATTATAAAACATCCATATGAAGAATAAGGATGATATCAATAAAATATATTCCCATTTGAGTAAGAATAAAGGGTTATTGCCATTAATGAATAGAAATACCATAAAAATATCTTTTAAAAATTCTTGAGGAAAATGCCCATTTCATTTTGAAAATAATTTTCTTTGAAAATAATATTTGAAACTTATAAAAGAATATTTAAAATATTTGAGTGGTAATGATTGATAGAAATTATGTTCATGCTGTACATGTGCAAACAATGATTCCTTTTAATTTTTTAGTAAAAGAAAAACGAGCATTATTTTTAAAATGAAATGAATATTCCATTTATTTTTTTTGTAAAAAGTAAAAATGGGTAGAAAAATATTTAATAAAACATTTTAAAAAGGATAATGTTTCTTTTGTAATTTTTTTTAGAAAACGTGGTTTCAGAAGAAAACATATTTCTGACCGAAGAGATAAATGAATTCATATTTTCTTAAAACTATATTCTCAATTATTTTAAGTAACATAGAGTTGGAAAATAGTTTTATTAAATTAAAATATCATGGACAACAAGATGATGATAAAATTAAATGGGTTTATTATATAATTATAAAATAATTTCCTTTAATTAATATTTAAGAATAAACAATCTCAATTAGAATGAGATTGTGAAATAAACCCTTTAAAATTATTCGAACATTAAAGTGAGAATTAGTCAATGAATTTATTATGTTTATCAAATATAAATCAAAATAAAAATTGGAAATAAAATAATTTATATTAAAAATTAATTACAAACATAATCTTAGAATATCAAATATAATGAAGGAGTAATATAACCCAGTGAAAAGAAATTGAGTAATGAAATTATTTACCACTTGGTAACTTTTAATTTAAATTCACTTAGATGAAATAATTAAAATTTAAACTTCAAATACCATTAATAATGAATTATTAATGATATTACATGTCAAAGGAGGAATTACATACACCATATAAAATAAATTAGGTGCATATAACATTACAATACGCCTTAGTGAAATGAAATTGAGATGAAATCCGTTACCTTATACTTACTTTTGGTAGAATGTTATTTAACCTCTAGTATACTGGTTTGAAACATTTTATTAACATATTATAGAACCATATTAATATTTATAATATTATATACCATCCTTTTATTATATCTTTTCACCGGTATGTTAATAATATTTCATTACTTTTATTATTTCAGGTGTTAATTTCCTTGTTTTATCATTCATGCTTTATTATAAAATTTATGGTTCTTGTGAATGTTATATAGTTCCATAATATCCATAATAATTATAATATTTATACATAAATTATAATTTTATTAACAATAATGATATATGGTTTTGAGAAATTAAGTATATTACAATCATAGAGACAATAGGATGTATGTACGCTTGAGTAACATTTCTGTTTTTCAATGATCAATATGGAAATGATGTAAGTAATATTTTATATTTACATAATTATAATACTATCATAAATAAAATATTATTTCTTTAAATATAATTATATATATATATATATCTTTCATATGGTGTGGTGATGAAAAGAGAGTCACATTCCTTCGTTTAGGGGGTAGTCCACACATACACGAACGATGTTATCTTCTTTAGGTGAGTGAAAATGTAAGAAATAAAATGATATATTATCTTTTAATAATGATAAATATGTTATTAATATAATAATTATTTCATTTATATCACATAAATTTATTAAATTCATCCTTATTACCTTCCATGTAAAGCGTTAGTGAACAATGAATCACATCGCTTCATGAAGTTGTGGACCGCCGTACACACGAGAAACATTATCATACCCTCATACAGAATAGAAATTAAAGATTTATATATGATATAATAACAAAAAAGGTATAATTATGTTATAAATATAATAAATTTACTTAATATCCATCATCATACCCAATCATTATAGGTGTAAATGAAAAAATGAATGACGTCAGTTCGTGAGGCGATAATCTACACATACACAAACAATGCTACCATCTTTCATTAAGTGAGTAGGTAATAAATAAAATGATATATATTATCCATTAATAATTATAAATATTTTATTAATTTTATATTTATGTAATTTATATCATATAAAATCATTAAATTTATCCTTATCCCCTTCCATGTAAACTGTTAGTGAAAGATGAATCACATCGCTTCATGAGGTAGTAATCCGCTGTACACACAAGCAACATTATTGTATCTCCCATAGAATTTAAAGTAAAAAGGTATATATATAATATAATGAATGTATAATTATTCTATAAATATATTATATATACTTTATATCCATCATCATATCCAACCGTGATAGGTGGTAATGAAAAAACAAATGACATCAGTTCATGAGACGGTAATCCACCGTACACACAAATGATGATTTCATAACCCATTTAATGGAAGTGAGGGTTCTTGTAGGTAATGAACTTATAAAATATAAAAATATAAGTATATTAAATTTACTTTGGTTATTATATCATCATAGTTTAATAATAATTGAATTATGTAGAGGAATAAATAAAATAAAAGCACTCTTTGAAGAACATTACCTCTTCTTTTGCTATCCTCCTTAGGTTTGAACTAAAGCCTTAATATGTTGGATTTATGCACAAAATAATGATTATAGGATTATGGGATAGAATTTGGGAAGTAATTTAATTAGGTATTGGATAAAAAATGCAATTAAGATATGAAGAAGAGAGGAGAGGGGGTATCCTTTGAAAAGTGGTGTTAGTGGAACACTTTTAATTTTTGAAAATAAAAAGGTGTACCCACATTTTTCAGATGACTAGAGGGTAAAAAATAGAGTTTTATAGAGACTTAAACATGATTAAATATAAATATTTCTATAAAATAGGTTTTATATAATATTTTCGGTCATTTTAACACTTATATTTTTAGTTAAACCCCCAAGTAAATATATTTTTACCTTAACCCCAGTAATTAATTTTTACTATTTTCAATATTTATTTTGGTCAAAAATATTATCATGAACTTATTATAAAATATAAATTATAATGGTTCTAAACATGGAATCCATTTTTACAAATTAAATTCATATAAGTTTAAAATTTTATTTTAAAATTAATCCTACAGATGCGACGAGAAATCGAGGTTTTAAAGATAAAATGTTCAAAAGTTTACAAAGTTTTTAAATAAAACATCAATATAAAAATGATTAAAATGGAATAAATTTTATTAATTGATATATATTTTAACTAATTTTACTTTAAAATAAATTCAAAATATAATTTAACTTTATAAATAATTTAAACGAAAAGACAGTTTTCAATTAAAATTAAGTATTTTTCACTATTGTTGGAGAAAACATATTTTAGAAAAAACAAAAAATTTCACCTTAAGATAATTTTGATATTTTAATTTAAAAAATTAATTTAATTTTATGAAATTAATTTTATAAAATTTCTGAAAAAATAATTTTTAATTATGTGTGAAAAGTGTAACTAATCCGTCTTTTAGAAAAATACAGTTTTCAGAAAACATTTATTTTTCTTTTAGATAATTTTTATTTTATTTATAATAAATAGATAAACATAATTTTCATATTTTAGTTATTTATATTCATACCCACTAATTCAAAGGCTTTGTTATAATAATATACTGTATTATGGTTTATTTAGACTTGGGGTTGCATGTTCTGTAATATATCAAAGATATTTAGTTTAAAGAAATATATATTTTTAGGTTATTTAAGATTAGTGTTTCATGTCACATATGATATAGAATATAATGTTCTTATTTTATAATTTTGGGGTTTTATAGATATAGAACTTGAATTTTTGAGAAATGGTTCATTGTATTTCACCAAGTTATTCAATGATGAAATGTAACATAAATTATTCATCAAACTGGAGAATGAAATATTGAATAATTTATGATAAATATTAGAGTAAAATCTAAATTCAATGTTTTTATAATTAAATTTGTAATTAGTGATACTAGATAAATAAATGTTGAGATATGAGAATAAAATAACTAGAATCATATTCACTTGAACCAAAGTCACAACTATGACACTTTTATCTCCACCGACTTCCCTCCTTTAAATAATATTTATTTCATTATGTAGGTGTTTAGTTTTTTTAAATTTTTATTTTCTAATCACATTAAAAATTTATTCATCTAAATATTATTTAAAAAGGGAATTACTAGTTTCTACACACATTATCCCTATGTCTTGATCCTTGTTTACACTTCTATTGTAGTCAGTAGGTTATAAATTAATAAATTTGGCATGTGAGGACATCAAACACCATTTTGTAAACTATTTTCCTAAAACATGAGTTCCTCCCATAAAAATCATAGAGAACATAAAATACCCATTTTAAAACCAAATTAATTTTGAAATATTTATTAATAAATTTTATCAAACACTTTTCCTATATGAGAAAAATATTTTATAGCACAAGAATGTGAAATATTTTTTGTCAAGTGATATTTATGAGGAAATAAGATGCTCGAGATAAAGAATTTATAAACATATATATAATAACCTTTTGAATATTAAAATTAGAGGTTGAAACAAGTAAGAACTCATGGATTTAATATTAAAGAGTTATACAAGGAGAAACCTACCTCAATTTGTTTAACTAACAAGACAGGGTGTTATTATACCACAAAGAGGTGATACGAATTGAAGCTTCAATGATAAGAATCTCTATCCCTGAAAAAAATTCAGATTTAATTAAATATTTACAATACAATTTGATGTATATGAAAAAATATAGTTATTGACTTCTATAAAATTATATGAATCCAAAAAATGTAAACCATGCATTATTTGGATTAATATTAAAGGATATATTGAAGATACAATATTGAAGAATTTAAGAGAGAGGGGGAGAGAATGCAGAGAGAGAGAGAGAGAGAGGAAAGGGGTAATTTTTTTCCTCATGCTTCTGTGTCCACCGTAAACATGCTACCTCCCTCCCTCCATTTTTGTAATTTAATTTTTTTTCGTTAAACCATTTTTAATTCTTTTTTAATTACTTTATTTTTATTTTTCCCTATGTAAGGTGAATACATTCTCCTTTAAATTTTTTTCCAATTTTTTTCCATATTAAGCATCTCACACCTCCCCTATTTTATTTTATTTTATTATTTTTCACATAACCAATTAAATTATAAATAATAATAATAATAATAACATCATCCCATTATTATTATTATTACCAAATTAATTAAAATTCTTCAAACCTCACACACTCACATACCCACACAAACAAATTATGTTTTCATTTTTTAAGAACAAAGAAAAATAATAAAACTATAATTATTATTATACACCCAACTACTATACATACACAACAATATTTCAATTATAAATTTAAAAAATATTATAATATTATTTAAATTTTCACTCAACCACATTCTTCTCATTAGAATAAATATAATAAACAAAAAATTGTAATTTAAAAACATGAGAGATTATAATCTACCCACCATAATGATTCTTATCCATAATAAGCATCTCATGTCATTGAAATAAGTTTCCACCCCCAAAAAAGACATATTAATATTTCAAAATTTACATCCCTCGAAGACCTAAATTAAGGTAAACTCATGATCTCCCCTATATAGGAGTTTCCATATTAAAATCAATACACATAAGATGAACTTGAAACCAAAAAAAATAAGGAATATAAAATTTCTAATACCTATTTATATATAATCTATTATCAATCAACTCTAAGTGATCAAAATCCAAACAAAATTTCAAATTACAACAAAGATCAACTCATTAAAACAAGTTTTTTTCATTTTAAAGAACCCCAACAAAATTTTAACTTTAATAAAATAAAATAATTTTTTATCCAACCTCATTTAATTTATTTTATGGATCAATGAATCCTTTATTACCAAAAAATATTAAAACTACATTGATGTTTATCTAAATAAGGCCTTAGTTCCCAAAAACCACTTATAATTACCTTTTTGAATCAATTTCAACCACAATAAAACAAGGCCTTATTATTTCAACAACAATTTCAAACACTTTAATCTAAAACAAACATAATCAACACCTACCAAAATCAGAAGTCATCAATATTGAATTATACATAAAAAATAATACAAATAATCAACAAAAAAACCTATTAAACTTCTTAATTCTTTATCATACCATTTTTCATAAATAGAACAAATAACAACTATCTTGTTTAACAATAACACAAATATGTTTTCAAATTTCCATTTTAAACTAAAACATCATTTATCACAATAAAATCAACTGATGTTTTAATAAACTCTTACCCAAAAAACCCATTTAATTTTTACTCAATTTACTAAAAAAATTCTTTTAACTATTTATTTCCAATAATTCCCCCACTTATAATAGAAAATGATACAAAAAAACATACTCGTTATAAAAGTGAACACAATTCCAAATAATATTCTTAATACACACACAAAACTTCATTTCAACTTACCATTCCAAACATTAAGATCAAAATGTTTCACACAAAAAAATAAACATAATTAAAAACAAATTAAATACTAGTTTAAATTTTCTTATTTACCCATTCATCACTCAATGCCTGTTTCATTCAATATTAAGGACATGAATGTTATTCTAAAAAAAATCCTAAACAAAAAATTAATTTCAGATATTTTAAATACTCATATAGAAATTTTCCCAATTTCAAAATATCAAAACATAAAACAGATTCCAAACATCTTCCATGAAATAATGTATTAACAAATAATTTTCACCCATTTCCCTTAATTCTCATAACATAATACAAAAACATAAAAAACCATAAAATCCATCATGTTTACCTTTAACAAAAACTAAAATTTTTCTTCCATCACAAACAATAAAACTATTAATCATTTTATTGAACAAATTAAACATTTAACACATTACATAATATCTCATTATACCTTTTCTTAATACTCAGTGCAAATAATAATTTCCATGTTAAATTATTTAGTCCATTAAACTTAATTTTATACCTATTTAATATTTACATGAATCTTTTATAATAATTTATATTTCTAACCCTGATGAAATTAATACACATAATTCAGACTATCATTCCTCTACGGAATTATCAAAATCCAAAATCAATCAATAAAAAATTCTACACAATCAAAACATTTTCTAATTTACTCATAGTCCCATTTAAGCATTCATTAAACATTTAATATTCAATGTATCATTTAATTCAATCACTAACTTGTTATTCTTCCTAAAAAAATGAATAAAAGTCATTTTAATTCAACTTAAAATAAACACATCCATTCATATGATTAATTGGAAACATTAAGAAGTGTTGATAAAAGGAAAACACAATAATATAACACCCTAATGAGATGCATGACCTGTATGTATAGTCTGCAACCTACGCACCCTACCCATGAAACTTATGGGTTACCCTTAAACATTTCTTCAAGTTAGAACTATACCAATATAAGAAGTATAAATCACACCTAAAACTAAAATTACACATTCTTGAAATACCCTAAAAACTCAAGGTTTGATACTAAAGGTATTGTCCAAACACTTATTTTCATATACTTCTTGAGTTCTAACAATCACATTTTCTATCTACCTTTACTCCCCTGATATCATAAATGAAACTAGGCTTTGATTCCATTTTATCATGAACCAACCTTGGATACCCCTGATCTGAGTATCATATCTGACCTATGATAAGGACCCAAGGTCATTCCTGATCCCCATAGTCTAGGTACTAGTGCATGATCATTGAATGCATATAAGTGGAAATAATTTTTATTGATGAATAAAAATAAAATGATATTTCCACAAAAAATTATATCATGAACACACCATAAGTTAAATGATCATGTAAATAAAATAACCAATTTCAATTATAAAAAATATAAGGTAGGCATAAAAATATATTTTAAATCATGGAATATAATAAAAACAATAAAAAAAACCACCAAATTATCCCAATATAAAAAATATAATCTTAATAGAGGAATCAAAATAAATAATAACAGACTATAATGAGAATGCTGACATAGAATAATAAATAATAATAATGAAATACCAAAATAAAACAAAGGACACAATTACCCATATCTAAGCAATAAGAAAAATTCTTCTTTTATCGACACTACCACTATACTTAAGCCAAATTACTATGACCAAATTCTATATACAAGTGGAACCTATACTAAACCTGAAATATATTTAGGAATGAGAAAAATCACAGTACCTATCCTCCCCACACCCCATGCATAACCTGGAAGAATAAGTCCTTTTTAGAATAGTTTAGAAAATACAAATATTAAGGTAAAAATTGCATTTTAATTAAAACAAGTCACATGATACCATTAATTAAGATAATTTTATATAAGGTGAATAATTTACCCATTTAAACATAATCATGTTTTGAAATTATTTAAGAAGAGATAAAATTTTTAGTAAAATATTGTTTTTAAAGCCATGATTTATAATACCCTCATTTTAAAAGTAAATGAAAACAACCCACTTTTTAGTTAACCTTTTTAAATCACCTAAAGAGTGAAATAGAGAGAAAAATTCATACTTACAGAGAAAAGGAAAAATTATCAAAGATAATAAATACTAATATAGTAATTAAAAATCAATTAGTGACAAAATATGCATAAGTGATAACGAATCACTACATTAAAACAATATAATCCACTCAAGTAGAAGAAAGGAAACTTAATATAAGAATAAATAATATTCACTCAAATAAAAAAAATAACTAACATCATGGGAGTAACCCTATGGAACAAAGGTCAAGGTACCCTAAGATCCTCACACCCAATTATGAGAAAAACTAATCATTTCAAACTAGGAACGAGTCCTAAAGAGAACATTTTCTTGGCCCAATGGTGTAGTGAAACCCATCTAATGTCACGATATCCATATCATTCATGCCATAGTAAATTTTAGTTAGTCTGGAATAATTCAATGATAATTAGAGCATATCCAAATAACTAGTGATACTTGTCCTAGTTCCTTACCTAAGTACCAAGGTTCCCATGATAAACCAATGAAGGTGAGTAACATCAACCATGAAATCAATCATATAAAATCCAAATGAAATTTGCGAACACAAAACAACCAGATTATAATAACACAAACTCACATCAAAATACCCTTAATAAAATAATCCCCGTTTTATCTAGTAAAACAATTTTACAAAAAAATACCCTATTTCGGATAATTATATCAATACATATAATATCAAAATCACTTAAAATTATAAAAAAACAAACTAAATGGGCCCACTTCAATGAAAATTTTACATCAATAAATCATTTTTATAGAGTTCCAACTGAGCATTTAAAAAATATTTTGGAAAAAAAGTTATGAGTTCATGTCTTTAAAATTAACTCATTAAACAACACTTAAAAATATTTCTTAAAAATTGAACACTTTTATACACTTCACCTAACTACATTAAAGTAAAAATATCAAGAAAATATGAATAAAACATCTCAAATAATCATTAAAGTATAAAATAACTTTTCAAAAAACAATATCATCCTTAGTTTTTAAACCATTTCCCAAAAACATGAGTTCATACCATTAAAATCATTGAGAACCAAAAGCACACACTTTATAGCTGAATTCATTTGTAAAGATCCTTTAGAAAATTTTAAAAAACACTTGGATTACATGAGAAAAATGTTTTATAACTCAAGAATGTGGAACTATTTTTATCATGTGATATTTATGAGGAAACAACTTACCTGAGATGAATAATTGAGAAACATACATATCATAACCATTAAAATATTAAAATCAGGGGTTTAAAACAATTAAACAATCATGGATTTAAATTTAAATAGTTTTTTATGGAGAAAACCACCTAAATATAATAAACTTGAAAGCTGTGTTGTTATTCTACCACTAAGTGGAGATTCCATCCAAAGATTAAGTCGTAATAATCTATAACTATTAAAATTAAAACATAAAATATAGATTTTATTAAATATATAAAATACACTTATATTCCTATAAAAAATCTTTAGGTTTAACTTCTAATCATTTAGAAAAATCCATTGTTGTAAACTACATGTTATTTGGATTAATATCGAAGGAGATATTGATGAGATCAGATTGAATAATTCAAGAGAGAGGGGAGAGAATAAGGGGAAGAGTGGGGATGTATGGGGTAAATTTTTTACCCACACTTCCTCTGTGAACATTTTTCCTCCCCCACCTATTTTTTTAATTTCATTTTTATCTTTAAACTGTTTCTTATTATTTTTTTACTTTTTTTTTCATTTTCCCCCTAGGCATTGTGCATACACAGTACAACCCCCTTTATATTTGTTTTACAATTTTTTCCATTTTAAGCCTCTCATGAATCTCCCATTTTATTTTTCTACTAGAAAAACCAATTAAATTCAAAATAATAATAATAATACCTTCCCATTATTATTATTATTACTAAATTAATAATAATTATTAATACCTCATTTTTATATATTTATTTTCTTATATATATATATAAATTAATTGTGTTTTTATTTTTTGTTTTATGTATAAATAAAAAAATAACACTATCCGAATTATTATAAACCAAACAATTATTCAAAGACAACATAATTTCAATTATAAATTTAAAAAATATCAAAATATTCATTAAATTTTTATTGAATAACATTTATCCCATTAAAATAAAAATCAAAAACCAAAAACTATAATTTTTAAACATGAAACATTACAATATCTTCGTCATAATACTTCTCATCTTCTAGAAGCATCTTGAGTCATGGAAATATGTTTCTAAACCCAAAAAAAAGACATATTAATATTTCATATTTGACATCCCTCAATTCCCTACAATAAAGGCCACTCATATCGCTCCTTATTATAGTAGTTTCTATATTAAAATCAATACACATAAAATAAACTTGAAGTTGAACCAAAAAAGGCATAACACATAATTAATACCTCTTTATTAATAATACATGCTCAATTGACTCTAACATATCAATATACAAACAAAAGTTCAAATCTAAACAAAATTCAACGTCTCAAAACTATTTCCGTTAATTTTAAAAAATACCAATAAAGTTTTCACATCAATAAAAAATAATCGAAAAATTTATTAAACCACTTTTAATTTCCTTCATGTCTTAATGGAACATTTATTATCAAATAGAAATTATATCTGTATTAATGTTTATCCAAAAAACTTCATAGTTCAAAAAAATTTCATGAAATTACTTAAAAAAAAAATTCAACCATAATTAAACAAGGTCTTATTCTTACAATAATAATTTAAAAACAATTTAATCCAAAAAATAGTCAACACCTACCAAAATAAAAATTCAATAGGATTTAATTATACATAAACTATAATATACATAATAATTTTTTACATTGTATTGGGAATATTCCATAATCTATACACCCAAATAAAACATTACCATCATTTTTTTAAATTACAACTAGAACACTCTAATAATATAAAAACATTTTTAATGAAACTTATTAAAATAAATTTACCAAATATTATGAACAAAAAAACCCATTATACTTATTCATTATTTATCATACCATTTTCTATAAATAAAATAAATAACACCCATCATGTTTAAAAATAACAGCAACATATTTTAAACTTTCCCTTAAAAAAACATCATCTATCACAATAAAACTAACCCAAATTTTAATACACTCTTACTAAAATAATCCATATCATTTTGAATCACTTTATTAACCAAAAATATTGTTTCATTTATTTATTTCCAAAAATGTTCACACTTATCATAGAACATGATACCAGAAAAAAACACAAAATTCATAAAAGTGAATAAAATTCCAAACAACATGATCAATCCACACATAAAATTTAATTTCAATATAAAATTTAACGCATTAACATATACAAGTTTCAAACAAAAAATTCAAAAAAATTCAAAAAAATTCAAAAAAATAAAAATAAATACCCATTTCAATTTTCTTATTTAACAATTAAAATATCAATTTTTACTTCATTTAACAGTAAGTTCATGAATATTATTCCCATTTTTATACACACCTTTAATTTAAAAACATTTAAATCTTTACAGAAAATTTTTCATTTACTTTCAAAATATCATAACCTAAAATAGATTCCACACATATTCTATGAAATAATGAATTAAAAAATCAATTTCACACATGACCCATAATTCACAAAATATATAAACCAAACATAGCACACGAAACAAATCCATCATGTTTCTTTTTAACCATACCAAATATTTTCTTTTGTCTTGATAAATATAATTATTAATCATTTGATTAAAAAATTAAATTTTTGAAATATACCATAATTTCTCATTATTCCTTTACTTCATACTTTATACAAATCATAATTTAAAAATTATATCATTTAATCCATTAAACTCACTTTCAGACCTATTTTCATATTCATGTAAATCTTTTATTATAATTTATAATTATAATAATGCTAAAATTAATACAATTAATTTAGAATATCATAGTTCTAATGATTTATCAAAATCCCAAGTGAATCAACACAAAATTATACACAATAAAAACATCATTAGATCTACTCAATATATTATTTAAACACGAATCAAACATTTAGCAGTATTAAGAAATGGAAAACACAATAATACAATACCCTTATGAGATGTAGGACCTATAGGCATGGTCTCCAACTCAAACACCCTACCCATGAAACTCACCAGTTCCCCTTCTAACTTACCTCAAGTTGGAAGTGTCACCATATATGAAGTATAAATCAAAACCAAAACTAAAAATACATATTCTCAACATCCCTTGACAACACAAGGTTTTTACTAAAAGTTTTGTCTAAGAACTTATTTGTATCTTCCTCTTGAGTTCCAATAATCCTATATCCCATCTACCTTCACTTCAAATATCATAAATGAAATTGGGATTTTATACCATTATTAACACAAACCAACCTAGGATAATCCTAATCTAGCTACTTGATCCAACCTGTGACATGTCTTTAAGGGTTTTCCCACTACCCATGGGCTAGAAACTAATGTTTGGGCATCAAATGTATATAAGTGGGAATGATATTGCTTAATGAAATAATAAATACATGGAAATTACACTCATAAGTATGATATGGACACAAAATAAGTCATATGATAATATAAAAAAATAACCAATGTAAATAATAAACAAAACTAAATGAGGAATAAAAAAATAAAAAAAATCATGGACTATAATCAAAACTAAACAAAAATAACTAGGGCTTCCCAATATAGAAAAATCCAATATTAATATAGGAAACAACATGAACCTAAAGATACCATAATTATAATGATGATGTTGAATAATATATAAGGATAATAAAATACTAAAATAAAATAAAGACCACAATCACCCATATCCAAGTGTTAAGAAAAATTATCCTTTGCTCAGCATTACCACCATACTCAAACTGGATTCTTGGGACCAACCACTATATCCAAGAGGAACCTGTAATAAACCTGAAATATATATAGGAATAAGAAAAATCCAAATAGGCATCATACCTATTGTCACAACCCCTCCCGCAAAAGGTACCCCTCCTAGGATGACAATGAGATAAGGGAGATGATGACTTCCTGAATCCCACCTTGAATAGGTCATGGGTTGGTGAAAAGCACCGAGTGTATAATGAACATAAAAATGAGAGACATTAACCTCTAAGAGGACATGTAGAAGAGAGATATAAGAAAAATATACCAATCAAATCCAACTTAGATAGATAAAATAAATCCCCAGGTACATACATATAATGTTATACAAGACTAAAAAAATTGGAAATGAACTAAAAGTACCAAATGATAAACTCAGTAGTGACCATAAAGCCCAAACATCTCCTGAATAACCACAATCTATTAATATCCATCCCAATCTCTAAACTACTACCACTAACCTAAAAAATATTTTATATATTTGCAGGGTGTGTATAACAATTCTATTTAGTAGGATACTCACTGAATACTCCCATGAAAAAGATAAAGAAGGAATATTATAGCCTAGTGAACAAGTAAAGATAACTCTTCACCTAAATATGTATACTAAGTTCCCATACTCACCATGTCTATCTATCACCAAGTATCACATACAAGATATCATATATTATAGTAATAAAACATGTGTACCCTATTACCACTTACCTATTAGTTTGTTACTTTCCCCAGTGTAATACATCCTGATCCATCTCTCTCTAAAAGAAACCATCCTGAAGACACCTAGGCACAAGTATCATGACATGAATCTCATGCATAACATCATCTCATCATATCATACCACATATCCATATAGTAACCAAGTAGTTTCTGGGATCCCCCATAAACCATATGATGTGTATCATATATTCAGTGTTATACCTCAAGACATCATAGCCCATACCCTGAGTAAGGAACCTCAAGCCATCATAACCTACACATGTCATACCTATAATAAACCTTTGGATACTATATCTAGATACACATGTGTATGAAATAACTGCAAGCCATCATAGAACTCTACAAACATATATGGGAAATATAAACACCATGCATACCAACACATAATACTACCAGGAGAAAGAGCAGGTATGTAGGTGAAAAATATCCATCCATACCTTATAAATTTAGACGTTGGGGAAAACACCCTTACAAATCCCACTGGGTTTTAGTATCCCTATAAACATGGGTAGGGTAGAATATAAAATCACAAAACATAAATAATTTAATATAGGTCATAACCACAATATAGGTAATAACCTAGTCTTAGGCTCAATTATAACTATTGTTACTCAAAAACTTGACTGCCACTTCTAGGGATTGTATATCCTATAAGCACACAAGTATTTATGAAGAATTATAATAAATTAATTCTTTGCTTTTTAACAATTAACCTGATTATAATTATTTCATTAGACAATAATCAACATTGTTCCAATTCAATTCATTAACCATGAATTAACATTGGTTAAACCACACATTATTATCCTCAAGTGAAGTCCATGCCCTCTAGGAATAATCCAACATAGTCCAAAGATTCTCAAGATTATCAAAATTTGAATTCCAAGAACTAACTCTATGGGTCAAACATTTATTAAAAATTATTTATCATTCTATAATTCCATTTACTCTTGGAAACATCCTAAGCTACCATAAAAAGAGATGCATAAAAAATCATATACAACTGTCTCAATTAGTGGGTAAAGAAATGTAGATAAAAAAGAAACACATCTACCCAACTCTTGAAATAGGTTCATTATCAAGAAAGCATCAAGATTTCAATAAAATAATGGGTAATACTATCTTCAATCCATTCCATAACCTTTGGTTAAATCCTCGACAACATCATGCATATCACCATGCATCTCACCATCATAGGTGTTAACTACAACCAAAAACTTGGGCCTCCCCACCCATATCTCATTATCCATCACAACCTCACATCACATCATATAGAAAGGATCACATCCATAAAAATACAAAATTTAGGAAACAACTAACAAGGGAAAGAGGGAATCTTGGACCTAAAATAATGCATTTATCCTTTATATGAAAATGGGATCACTCATCACCAAACATAAGGCATTCATCCTTCATGATAAAATATACAATCTTGACCCCAAACAATTATATTTATCAAAAAACTATTTTTTATTCGATCATGAATTAACTTATTCATTCATCACAGGTTCCAACTACGGGTAACCTAAGGAATTAGCTATAACTAGCTATTGAATTATTTATACATGATCACCAGCATAAGAATCTAGTTTCAACCAACTTAAGGAAGGAAAAAATCATTTAACACACCTTTAATTATCAATAAAAAAAGAATTACCAACTTTATGTTTTTTTATAAAATTCCATTAGAACATGAAAAAACATAATTATATTAAAACATGAATTAAACATCAATTTGATTTACATAAAATTACAAAAACAATAGTTTCATTACACATGACACTTTAATTATTTATCCAACCAAACCAATTAATGGATTTACATTCATTACCAAATTAATTAAGAAAAACATGCTAATCCAAGAATAAAAAACATTCTAAAAAATATAACATAGATAACACACTATCTAGTAAAACATGAGGAAAACCATTATCATGGTGGGAAAAAACATGATCAATAAACATAAAGAAATTATTATTTAATCCCCTTTAACCTTTATTAGGTTAATTCCACCACCACCTAAAGAAAATAAAGAACAATCAATTTATTATTTCACATAAATAAAGGATAATCAAAAAATCCCCTACCTTAGAAGTGTAAATGTTATTTGATGAGAATAACTCAAGAACATGAATCTCTGATCACCACTCCTACCAGGAAACTACAATATACCAAGTACATCATGCCATGAATGAACTGAAAACATCAAAATAAACTACATTATAATGATGGAGATCAAATTCAATAACATGAAAAAAAATAAACAGAAGTAAATGAGACCAAATAAAATAGAAACCTAATGAAGGAGTAAGAACTCACATCAGATCACCATAGATTGAATATGGGAAGCTAGGGATCGAATCCAATCGAAATGGGATTCAAATAATTCAAAAATAAATCTAGGGAACCTAGTGTTCAAGTGGAATGGTTGTATGAAAAGTGGGTTCAAAGGGCCTCAGGGGTATTTATAGGAAAATTGAATTTTTTAAGACCATGCCGTCACCCCTAGGACTATGCCGTAGGATTAGATGACATAGGGGAAACTATAGTAATGAAAGGGACCATGAAATATCATCCTTGGTCAAATTATTATCTGAGAACCACAACACAGATCCAGTATAGATCCTATTTACATGGGGATTCACTAAAATATAGCCAAGACCACCACACTGCAGAACCCCAAAACCTCAAAAAGAGAATATGTTGTAGCCGAGATCCATGCTATAGGGTTGATGAAATCAGAAGAATAGACTAATTTACACTCTTGGGACTTTTTATGATATCCATCCTCTCTATGATATAAGAGTTATTTTTACTATGCCGCAACCTCACTCTATGTTACAATAACCAGTTAGGTACACTATAGCCTAGCTCCATTGCAGAAGCATGGAAAAATTGGAAGTGGCACCAAATATCCTCCCTCGAGTCCCATATTCTACATCCATACTTCCTTAAACCACATTAAACACTATTATGGTACAATTAAGAGCTCTAAAATTTATAATTTCATATTAAGTTGATTTTTTATATTAACTCTCCATTTCCCCTCCAAATCACTTGAAACCTCCTCTGGGTGCCTCCAACACCCAAAACTCACAAAGTATGTGATACTAGGATCCAAGTACTTACATCGGATACCTCTCAAACTATTCTTATCCTCAAGAATTCCAAACCAAACCCAGAGATAAAGAAAGAAATAGGGGCCATACCAATATCCCGCCCATGGGATACCTATCAAGGATCTCACCATTATAAGAGCTTAACCACATAACATAGAGGAAAAAAATGAAAAACCACACAAAAACAACAACATCCAAAAAAATATATTTGTGGACATTCTTATAAAAAATAGCAAGGTTACCAACAAACAAGGCATCAATATAAGACCATCTGATAACCTAGAAAAGGGGAAATATCTAAAAAACGAGAAACATTAGAAGAAACGATCTAAAAAAATAGCTTAGGGTAATGAGAACATATCTGCGACTCATGTTCCTAGGTACTCTCTTTTATGCCACTATCTCACCATAAGAAATTAATGAAGGGAATAACATTACCATGAAACACCTTCTCCTAGAGGTCCTAGATCTCCATAGGCCACTCCTTTAAGGTAACATTATCATCAATGTTGATATCACACCAATCAATGATGCGAGAGTCCTTATGAATGTAATTATGGAGCTACAACGTGTGAAAAATATCATGTATCTAGATTCTCATAGGGGAAGTTCCATTAAATAAAACAAAACCCCAACATGTTACAAGACCTAAAAATACCCCAAAAACTATGGATAAGGATAAATGCTATGAACAAACCTTCACTTTCCATGAAGAGAAGTCACCTTTAGGAACACATGATATCCAATGTCGAAATCCATAGGTCTTCTCTTATGATCGATATAGAATTTCTGATGATCCTTTTCTACTACCATCCTTTCATGAATTACTTAAACCATCATTATGATTTTCTACACTAACTCTGGCCTGATAATTGTTGACTCTCCCACCCTAGTATAGTATAATGGAGAATAGAATTTCTGGAAATAAAAAGATTAAAATGGTTCCATACCAATGGTAGAGTAAAAAATATAATTTTCAATAAACATGATCAAAGGTAGGTACGTCACCCAAGAACTTCTAAAATCTAAGACATAAGAATGCAATATGTCTTCAAGTGTCTGGATGATCTACTATGTCTGGCCATCTATCTGTCAATGAAAAGTAGAACTAAAGAATAATTGAGAAAAAAATCAACTTGGAATCCTCTCTACACCTTGGAGGTAAAATGAGGATCACAACCAGAGATGCTCATCCTCAAGACTTTGTGGAGTCTTATCACCTACTATATATATTAACTCAATAAAAACTCCACTGAGACCAACTTATTAACCTCTATAAAGTGGTATAATTTCATCAATCGATCAACTATCACCCATAAATCATCCAAGCCTCCTCGAGATCAAGGTAAACTAGTAAATAAGTCCATTGACATGTCCTCCCACCTCCACTAGGGAATATCTAATGACTAGAGTAACCCATCAGGAAAATGATGCTCAACCTCCACCTTCTAGAAAACCATACATTGAGGCAAAAACTCAACAACTGCATGCCTAAACCCAGGACACAAAAACTACCCTATCAAAGCCTGATACATATTTTTTATTCCCAGATATACTACCAAGGGTGATCTATGGAACTCATAGAGAATCATATCATACACAACCAAAGGGAAAAAGAGCCTCCCTTGGAATAACACCCAGTGCTGAACATCCTAAGACCAGCCCTCAAGGGAATCCTATAGACAACCTAGTCTCTCTATACCTCCACGTCATAATCCCCTAGTCAGGAATCGTCCACCTGTTGCACCAAAGACTACTGCACTATCATCTGAAAAAGACAACATGTACCATCAACCTCTCCCATATCTATATTAATCACTAAGAGTTCTTCCGTTACTCTCTAGTAAATTATAGATTCACATATGACATCACTATATGAATTCTCGATCTGTACATTTTCCACATAATTTCCATTTCTCAATTTATATTAAATCATAAAGTCATAATCTTACAAGAATTCCATCCAGCATTATTTTTATAATCTCACGCCGTGTTAGGAGAATAAATAACTAAATATATTATGATTGATAAAAACCATAAAAACATGATAATGAGATAATTTCACCACAACATCAAGGAAAAAACAACTAATGCTAACTCAAGATTTCACGAGACATAATTATTCTCATGGGTATGTAACTATCAATAACATTAAGAAACAACCAATATATATGACATTAGAAAACATCCTAACCAAATATACGAAGTTTCATAGAAAACTTCAAACTAAACTCCCTTTTCTAGAAAAAAAGGAATGGAGAACTGACCAACTTCTCCTTTTGGTACTTGAAGGCTTCCAAAAACTAGTCAGTCCATAAGAATGCTTTATCGTTTCTAGTAAAGACTATCATAGGATTTGAAACTAGAGAGAAATGGGATATGAGCCTCTCGTAATAACTTTCAATACCTAGGAAACTCTGCATATCTGGAACAATATGGGGGAATTATTAGGAAAAAACTAACACTATCATTGAAGGATCCATAACTTATCCCTACTAGGACATGACATGACCTAAGAAAAAAACTTTACAAGACCAAAAAGATCACTTCAACAACTTCCTGAATAGATTAAAATGACAAAGAACAATCAAAATGGCATTCATATTCCCTACATTCTCTTCCTCAGATGCATAGTACACAAGTATTTTAACATTGAAAATCATAATGAACTTTTCAAGAAACTCACTAAACACTACATTCATCAAAACCAAAAAAATTTCAAGAGCATTAATCACACTTAATGAAATGACAATAAACTCATAATTACCATTATGATACTACAAAGAAGTTTTTGTAATATCCTAATCTTCTATTCGTATCTAATGAAATCGTGACTAAAAATCAATCTTTGAGAACCATCTAGCTCCTTTTAGTTGATAAAATAAATCATCAATCCCTGAAAGAGGATAATGGTTCTTCACTATCACCTGATTTAAGAAACAATAATTGATATAGATATGTAAAATTCTATTGGTATTCTTCACATAAAAATAGGTGTACCGTAAGGTGACACACTTGGTCAAACAAAACCTCACTGCTACAGATCATCAAGATGTACCCACATCTCTCAAAACTAATAAGGAACCATCATATATAGATACATACAGATCATAGAAGCACTTATCTATATCTCTATCCCAATATTGATCTCTAATTAAGGGGGTAATTCCATAACCTCCTTAGAAAAAACATCAGGGTACTCTTCCACAACCTTGGGAAACACTAACATCTAAACCTCCGAGAAAATCAATATTAGATCAGTCAACAAGGAAGAAAGGGATGAAATGTGGCTCCAAACCCTCCAAGGGTATTTCTAACCAATGAACACTACATGATCTCCATCAGCATCATAGAACACAACCTTCCACCTAAATCAATTCACAATATCCTACATTGAATACATCCAATCCTTATTGAGAATGATTTCATATGGTTGTATCTATAATCATAGGAAGTCTCCCTAAGAGTGGTGCTTCCCCAACGCTATCTTAGAATATTTACATACTTCATACAGATAAGACCAACCTAAAACTTTCATTGTCAATGTTAACAGCATTGTAAGTCTCTCCACATCAAGTCCCAAAGTATATAATAGTAAAGGTGATATGAATGAGTGTGTCACTCCAAAATCCAATAAAGAAGGCAAAAAAGTAGAAAACAAGATAAGGGTACCTTGAATGATTTTTGGATTTCTTAGTATTATAAATACTAGGGAATGAATCAGACTATGAAATGCTCCATGACCTCTCTGAACCTGATGATTACCACCTCTATAGCCATGCTCTACCCTATAAGGATGAGGAGAATCTCAAGGATGTCCTCTTCCCACCTCGTTTCCTCTCTACTGATCCAAATCTGGAGCATCCTACTAATACTTCCTTGACTAAAACTACCTAAATGGAAAAACTTGAAGTGGAAAACCTATCACACATTGCCTACTCATAAATTTTAGGCACTCTTACCACCGATAACCTTATCATCGACATGAAAAACACAAGTACGTTCCTTTGAAAAGTCTTGAGAGACACCAAATCTAGAGAAATAAGATTTAAATGGATGGGACCTACCCTAGACTGACCAAAAAATCTTATTTCTAGGAAACAGGTAACCCCGTGATGCATCACTGCTTCGTGGATAGTCCTGATGACTTCCCTTTTATGATGATCTAATTCTGACCAACATCCTCTCAATAACCTCTACTCTCACCAATACCTCAAGATAAGCTGCTAATATAAATGGGGAAACTTGATGCTAGATATTTATACCCAAGGATTCCTAAAAATGCCTCACCTTGGCCTCCTCATCTAGAAATAGTCCTGAAGCATATTATAGAAGGTACATGAAATAGATCTGAAACTTACATATGCTAGAAGTCCCCTGTTGAAGTGTAAGTAGCTCCTAGTGACTCCCCTCCATCACAATTGAAGAAAGAAACCCTTCTCAGAACTGGTCCCTAAACATCACTCATGAGACCATTGATTCCTTATGATCCTTGAGGAATAGGATCCAACAATAACTTTCTTCTCTATGTAGCATTTTCATAACCAACAAAACCCATTGATCCTTACAAGAATAGATCCAACTAAAATCTATCTCAACCTCCTCTAACCAGTCTTCTATCACTGATTCCAAAATGGATCCCCCATACTTATATAGACCATTGTAATAAAACTCTTAGAGTTTCCTCCTCCAAGTGTTTTCATTTTTGACCTTTACTATACAGTGATCTTCTGGCACAACTTACTGAACATCTTTGACAAAAACATGATAAGGGCGTCAACCTGGAGCCATACATGCAAGATAAAAAATAGTTGGGGACTCCTAAACCTATAACATGGAATATTTAATATTAATAAATTAATTTTTTTTATTTAAGTTCTAACCAAATCCCAAGGTCTATCCATTTCAAACATGTGTAAAAATAATAATGATGCAAGATCTTTTCCTAAGTCTCTACCCCACAAACAATATCACTTCATTTATAGGACTTAGTAAACTTAAATTCCCACGTATTAGATCATAAGGGGACCTAAATATTTGTGTATCATTCGGTATCCCTTATTTACATTACTTACTAAACTTATCTAACACCATTTACCTACCAAATAATCCAGTCTCACCCGTGATTAACTCCAAACTCCATCCTATCCCTTGATCTGCAACTATGATACCACTCTATCATGATCCCCCCCAAGGAGTACCTCCAGAATGAAAATGATGGAAAGAGGAGGGTGACCTCATGAAGACCACCACCAATAGGGTACAAGTTGGTGACAAGCACTGAGGGTATAATGAATATACAAATGAGATACATTACACTATAAAAGAATAGGAAGAATAGAGATATAATATAGATACACTAATAAAATCATAATTAGATAGCTAAAATAAATCCCCAAGTACATACATGAAATTCCATACAATACTAAAAGAACTGGAAAGGAATTAAAAGTACCAAATGATAAACTCAATAGTGAAAACGAAGCCCAAACAACTCTTGAATAATTATAAGCTTGTAATATCCATCCCAATATTCAAAATGATATTTCTAACATAAAAATAGTTTATATATACATATGGTGATCATAATAGGTATACTCAATAGGATCCTATCTCAAGACTCTTGTGAAAAATATAAAGAAAGTATACTAAAGCCCAGTGGAAAACAAGTGAAGTTAACTCATCACCTAAAATGGTATACTAAGTTCCCATCCTCACCATGGCTATATCTCACTAAGTATTGCATACAAGAGATCACATATTATGGTAATAAAACTTGGGTACCTTGATATCTCTTCCCCACTAGTTTTCAACTCTACCCCAATGTTGTATGTCCTAAGCCATCTATCTCTAAAAGAATCCAAAATGAAGACACATGGGTTCAAGATTATACAATGTATCTCATGCATCACATCATCTCATCATCCCATACCAAATATCCATATAGTAGACAAGTAGTTTCCAGAAGCCACCATAGCCCATAAGATATGTATCATGGATCATGTATTATTCCTCAATCCATCACAACCCATAGACTAAGAGAGGTACCTCAATCCATCACATACTACACGTATCATACCTATAATAATACTTTGGACACCATATCTAGAGATGTATATGTGTGAAATAACCACAAGGTCATAGGGGGTATTTATCCATTCATACCTCACCAACCTGGATGTTGGTGAAAACACCCTCCCAGATTCCACTTAGTGTCACTATCCCTACCTACATGGGTGGGTAGTGTATGAAATCATAAAACATACAAGATATAATATATATCACAACCATACTATAGGGAATAACCTAGTCCTAAGGTCAACTATAACTATAATTTCATGGACACCCAACTTCCACAACTACCAACTAAATATCTTATAAGCACATAAATATTTAAGAATACTCATTAAATTACTTATTTAATTTTAAAAAATTAACCTTATGTTAATTAATTCATTAGTTAATATTCAACATTATTATAATTTATTTCATTAACCATTAATTAAAATTAGTTAAACCCCACATTATTATCCTTAAGTGAAGTTTATTCCCTCTAGAAATAATCCAAACAAGTTCATGGCTTCTCAATATTATCATCATTTGCATTCCAAGCACTAAACCCATGGGTTAAATGTTTATTAAATGTTATTTATCATTCCATAAATCCAGGTGAAATAGAAAATATACAAAGATATCATTAAAAGAGATGTATAACCAATCACATCTAGAATATTTAAGATATGAGGAAAATAATATAGATAAACAATAAACTCAACCATCCAAACCTTTAAAAAATCCATTATCAAGAAAGAATCTAGATTTTAGCACAAAAATAGGTAATCCCAGCTTCAACCTATTCCATCACCTCTAGTTTCATCCTTGACATCCTCATTCATATCACCATGCATCTCATCTTCACAAGCATCAAATGATTCAAAAAACCTAGGCCTCCCCTCCTACATCTCATTAGCCATCCTAGGTTCACATCACATCACATAGAAAACCTAAAATCTAGAGTAATACAAAAGGTTGGTAATAAACAACAAGGAAACTAGGGAATATTTGATTTATAATAATTCATTTAGACTTTATATGCCAATAATCCCACTCTACCCCAAACACAAGGCATTCATCCTTCATGAGAAAAAGGGTATTATTAGTCCAAAATAATTTTATTTATTAAACAACCATTTTTTTAATGTTAATAGAACAATTAATTTATCACAAGTTCTAGTTATGGGTAACCTAATGAATCACCTATAAAAATTTATTAAATTATTTAAACATGAACTATTACATGATATTAGAGTTTTAACAAATTTAAGGAAAAAACTCATTTAACATGCCTTTAGTTATCATTAACAACAAGAATTAATGACTTTATGTTATTTATCCAATTCCTTTAACACATGGAATAATATAATTTAATTAAAACATGAATTAAAAATAAATATTATTTATATAAAATTACAAGAACAATAGTTTCATTACACATACCTCATTAATTATTTATCCAACCAACACAATTATTGGATTTATATTATTTTACAATTTTATCAGTAAAAACATGCTAATCCAAACATAAGAAACATTAAAAAAACATAACATATATAACAAACTATCTAGTAAAACATGAGGAAAACCATTATCATGGTGGGAAAACACATGATTGCTAACCATAAAAAAATTATTATTTAATTTAATCTATCATTTATTAGTTTAACTCCACCTCCACTTAAAAAAACTAAATCATGATTAATATATGATTTCATGTTAATAAAGGAGAAGCAAAAAATCCCATACCTTTGAAGATTACACATTATTTGATGAGAATGACTCAACAATGCAAATATCTGATCACCTCTCTTGTAAGGAAACAATGATCTATGAAGGTCATTGTGCCATGAAAACACTAAAAAACATCAAAATAAACTCCATTAAAATGATGGAGATAAAAATACATAACATGGAGAGGATAAATGGGAGGAAACAAGACCGAATAGAGAAAAAACTATACGAAAGGAGTATGAACTCACCTTAGATCCCCACAAATCGAAGATGGGAAGCTGGGTATCAAATCAGATTGAAAAGGGATTCAAATACTTAAAAAAGAACTCTTGGGTGCCTAGTGTTCAATTTGAATGGGTGGAATAAAAGTTTTTTAGAGGGAATCAGAGGTATTTATTGGAAGAATGAATTTTATAAGACTACAATGTGACCCCTAGGACCACAATGCATAATTAAATGACATAGGGGAAACTATGATGTAGTGAAAGGGACCGTGATAAAGACTCAATAGCCAAAGATGTGTCTAATTACTATAGTGGGGATGAATCAGAGATCCTATTTATCTGAGGAGACACTATGGAATAGCCAAAACCACCATTCCATAGAACTCCATAACCCCCAAAAGGAGACTATGCCATATCTATGCTCCATGATACATGGGTGATGAAATTGGTAGAACCAAACAATTACCACCCTAGGGCATTTGCACCCCAAATTTCCACTATACACTATAGGAGTCATCTAGACTATTCCTCAACCCTTGTACATGGTACAATAACCATCCATGGTATGTCGCAACCTACCTCTATGATGAAACCATGCAAAATTGGTAGTGGCTCTGAATATCCTCCCTAGAACCCCCTATGACACAACCAAACTACCCTATGACAAATCCACCACTCTTACAGAGTATTATTGAGTTCCATAGTTCAAAATTTTATGTTAAGATGATTTTTCATCTTAACTGCCCATTTACCCTCCAAAACATTTGGAACCATCTATAGGTACCTCCAATACTGAATGCACACAAAGTATGGTCTACCAAGATCTAGGCCTGTAAACTTACACTACATGCATAACCTTTAAAAAATATCATTCATTCTAGTTTAAAAATAAAAATAGAATGGAAAAATTTCCATTTTAATTAAAAATAGTCATATAAAACCACCAATTAAGTTTGTTTTTCTAAGGGAAATAATTCACCTATTTAAACATAGTAAATATTTGAAATTTTTTAATAATATATGTAATTTAGATTAAAATAAATAGTTTAAAAGCCATGCTTTACAATACCCTCATTTTAAATATAAAGGATGAAAACCCACTTTATTAATTCCCCTTTTTAAATCATATGAAGAGTGCATGAGGGAGACAAATCCATACTTATAGAATAAAGAAAAAATGATCAAATATAATAAGCACTAACATAGTTACAAAAAATAAACTATCACTAAAACATACATAAGTGAGAATAAATCACTATATGGAAACAAACATAAGAAGCAACAATATCCCATTGAGCATAAAAAAAGTAATTGAATTTAAAAAATGATTTCATCTACTCAAATAAAGAGAAATAACTGACATTATGGAAGTAACCCTTGGGAACTAAGGTCAAGGTAACATAAGATCTACACACTTACAAATGAGAAAAGGAAATCATATACAATTGAACACAGACAACTAAGTATAGCATCATCGTGGATTAATGGTATGGTAATAACCATTTGATGACACACAAACCATATCATCCATGTAATATTAATTCTTATTTATCATGACATAATAAAATGTTATATAGAGTATATACAGATGTCTAATGGTACTTATCCTAGGTCCTTACATGATTACCCAAGGTTACTATAATTATCTATTGGAGGTGAGTAACATTAACCATGAAATCAAGAAACACATATCCTAATGAAATTCTAAAACGCACAACAAACAAAAATCATAATTCACCCTCACCTATTTATATTAGTAGTCCCCTTTTATGCCAAAAAAGAACATAATTATAACATCCCCTTTTTAGGATAATTCTACTAATTCAAATAATATCAAAATCACTTAAAAGTTTATACAAACAACCTAAATGGTACTAATTCATTGAAAATATTCCATTAATAATTTTTTATATAGTTCCCAATGGGCCTTTGGAAACATATTTTGGAAAACCAAGTTATGAATTCACCTCTTGAAAATCAACTCATGAAAAAAAACTTGAAAATATTTTGGAAAAATTATGAACTTTTATAAACATATATTTACCACATTAAAGTATAAATGTTAAAAAAATATTTACAAAACATATCAAACAATCATTAAATCACAATACAACTTTATCAAATCCATTTCCATACTCAGTTTCAAAATAGTTTTCCCAAAAATTGATTTCCTCCCTATAAAATCACCAAGAACCAAAAACACCACATTTATAACTGAATTTCTTTGGAGAGATCCTTTACAGAATTTTAACTAACACCTTTCTTACATATAAAAATTGGTTTATAACTCAATAACATGAAACTATTTTTTCCGGAAAGATTTACGAGAATGCAAGATTCACTTAATGATGAATTTAAATACATACATATCATAATCTTTAAAATATGAAAGTTTATGGTTGAAATAAATTAATTAATCATGTATTTAAATTTAAAGAGTTAATAATGGAATAAATTATTTTAATCTTCTGAACACACAATCCAAGATGTTATTCCACCATTAAGTGATAATTACAATTGAAAATTCAGTTATAAGAATCATCATCTTCAATAATTTAAACATGAAATTTAGTTATATTTTCCTAGAAAAGACACTAATATTCCTTTGAAATTTAAATTAGGGATTTGATTCTACTCACTGAGATGAGTCCCACACTGTAGAACATGTTTCCTTTGGATTAAAATCTAAAGAGATAATACATATATAATATTGATGAATTCAAGAGATAGGGCTGAGAATATATGGGAGAGAGAGAGGTGAGGGGTAATTTGTTTACTCTATGCTTCTACTTACATTGTCAACACATTTACTACCTCTCCCCATTTTTTTATTTTTTTTGGTTTCTTTTCATTTAAACCATTTTCTATTCTTTTTAATTTACTTTACTTTTGTTTTTTTTTAATTTTTCCCTTCACAAAATACATACACATCACATAAACCCTCCTTTACTCATTTTTTTCTTCAAAATATTCCCTCTTAAATATCTCTCTGCTCCCCCATTTTTTATTTTTTAACATAATCAATAAAATTCAAAATAATAATACTAATATCATCCCATTATTTTTCTGATTATTGAATTAATAATAATTCTTAAAACCTCTATCACACACACATTTTATTATATACATATAAATGAATTAAATTTTCATTTTTCATTTTAAGCACATATAATAATAACAATATCATTATTATTTGACACCCCAATATTATTCAAATGTAACAAGATTTCAATTAATGATTTAAAAAATGTCAAAATATTCTTTACATTTTAACTCAATTAAATTATTTTTATTAGAATAAAAATCATTAACCCAAAATTATAATTAAAAAAAATATAATTTTACACTCCCTACATCATTGGTTCACATGTTTTTGTCATACATGGGTCCTCTTGTGTGTTCTTAAAGGACACCCCCTCCACAAAAACTATAAAATATCATAATTCATCAGGTGAGTTTATTCTATGTTAGTTTGGGGTTTATTCTTTTTTTCAACCCATAAATATTTTAAATATATCACCACTCTTTCTTAGCATTATAAAATGAGGATAAATGATGTTTTAATAGCACCTAATTTCTTAGTGATTAAAAAACACTGAAAAAAATGATTTATGAGTATTGATAATGATCAATTATATAATATTGGGTTTTATAAGATATTAAAAATTACCTAGGAGCAATGGAAACAAAAAAACTCACATATATTGGAACCAAAGAAGGATATCATATAAAACATTCACATGTGATAATAAATATATCACACGTTACATATAAGATATTCTTGTTAAATTAAACCATAAAAAAACTAACCAAATCTCATGATTTATAGTATCCATTTACTTAAATAATAATTGATAAATTTATCAAAAAAATTAGAGGTATTTTATTTAAACTCTAAATTTTTTAGTGGCTCTATATGGGTGAAAAATAATAAAAGATATAATTCATTTATAAACTATAAATATATTCAATATCAGGTCTTGTGTAATTTCCTTACAATGTTTCTCTAAAAAATATCCAATTTTGGTTTCTACATGACCGCAGATGCACCTCCCTATATTATAGAGACTGATAACTAGTGATGATGGTCTGATAAAACCATATAGAGAGACCATTCCCTTGGTATTATCTCTTTATATAGAAAAAATAACTAAAATTTCTATTAAATAACAATATGATACTATATATAAGGATTTATTAAGAATGGCACATTATAAATAAAAAATACACTATTTTGTAATAAAATGTGACTCATGATGGTCACACATTCAAATATCCTAACAAATATTACTCAGTGGGTTGATCCAATAAAATATTTAAAATAAGAAAATTATAACAAAAAGAGTAAATCAATATCCTCTGTCCTGCCCACCTATACTAGGAATCATGCTCTAACCTACACATCAACTATAAGGTCTGCATGTCCAATAGGGTGAACATGTAAGGTGTGTGCATAAGACTCAATTATTTGACACTAACAATATTCATAATAAAAAATAATATATATGTAAATTCATATATCAAATGAAATGTAAGCTATAAAATAATCACATGCATTAACTATTTGATCGATTAGGTACTCAAGAATCCACCCTGATATTTGACTCATTCCCACCTTATCCAATGCTATTTTACGGTCTAAATAAGACACATGTAACTTAGTGGGATGGAAAAATAATCCACCCATAAACAAATAATCTTGTAACGAGTTGATATTGTTTAGAAGGTATCCTAACTGTTTTATAACTATAAGTAGTAATCCTTACTTGATATATCGTCCCACTTCCCATAATTGAATATCTTCCAATACTTGGTTGAAAACATGCCCAAAATCAATTCTATGTATGTCATTTTGTTGGAATAACAGACAACCTATACATAAGAACGCTATTTTAGTTTCCATAACATACAAGATACATACAAGAACAATATCAACTACATATAATCTAACCCAGATAATAGAACAATCTTGGTTAATATAACATCCAACCCATATAAAAGAATGATATCAGTTTTCATAACATCCAACATGTAGAAAAAACAATCTTGATTAGCATAGAATCCAAAACGTCTTCTTGGACCATATATAATGGAATAACATCCAACCCAAATACAAAAACAATCCCAGTTAGCATAACATCTAACCTGCATAAAAGAATAATATCCATTGGCATATATTATAATGTTTATACTAGAACCATATTGGTTAGAATTCTATTTAACCTAAGAAACCCAAACACACCTCATGCAATATGTATCCCAAAATACCCAACATTGGGGCCCTTAGGCCATAACTCACCATTCCTTTCTTCATGTTCACTAGAAAACCCATCATCTCCAACCACTAAACATTTCACCCTTTTGTCATCCAATACTCATAAATAATATAATATTGTCATTGTTTTAAGAAACCAGACCCTCATTATCACTTCTTATGAGGCGACTCAGTCACATATCTCTCTTATTATTCTTCCCATTCACTAAACCCATGGTAAAATGATCCCTAATGGTTAACATGAAATTCAAACATTAGAGAAACTCATTTACCCTTTGAATTGATAATACAAGGCCTTTCCTAATAATTCTCATTTAAATTCACAAGTTAACTCCCTTGGATCACTCATCTCATATATGGTTTCTTAATCAACCCATTTCATGGATCAAATTACACTATAATTATCCATGTAGTGTCATTCCACCTTATAAATGGCCTCAATAGGCCAATCACAACATCAATCAAGGTGTCTCTCATGATATAACTCTATATCATCAACCCATTGTGGTCATAGAGCAATGAAAAGTCCACATAAACATGTGTATAATTACAACCATGACCCTACTAGGTCACACATAGTTTTCCATAACCAATACAATCCCCCTATATCCCACTCAATTTGAATACATCCACTTATCCTCACGTGAATTCATTGAAATCCATTCATATATATATATATATATATAAAGTAATACAAGGTAAAATCCATATTGTTATAGAGGTATTCCCTCACAAAATTTGATACTTATACAAGCCCATATAAGTCATTATACATACTCATGATCCACTTACTCAACCAAGGACCCACTCTAATTAATTATAATATAGCTATTATTAATTAATATAATCAATACACATTGGTATAAAAGAGAAAAATCTCACCGAGTAATGCCAAAATGTCAAAACCTAAATCACCAGAATGGGAACTATTAGAAATATACACTTAGGCATATTCAACACAAAATTTATAAATTCCCTTCTCAATTCATCCATTAGTTTCATTTAATTTGAAAAATATCTATAAATAAATTCATTGGGTGATTAAGCTTAAGTGAAACAAAGTTCAACCTTTCATGTTCATTCTTAATTAGCCTCTTATATCCCCACTAATAAAATCCCCATAATTATAATACAATTCCACCATGATTCGGTGTAATCAAACTCTAGATACTTAAATACATCCACCCAAATTATAAGATAAAATGTGTGAGGGGTGAATAAATGTGTAATTATATTGAAAAAGTAACCTAAATTTAATATAAATCCTCCTCAGACCAACCCAAATAAACCATGAAGATGGAAGTAGAAGAATAAGACCAAAGGGTAGTTTTTTTAGATCAAATTTTGGTTTGTGTTGTATTTGTTTTAAATGTTTATTAGATGTTAACATGATATAAATATGTAAATGAAGAATTTATTGTAAGTGGTTTGAAGTTCCCAAGAATGTTAAGAAATATGTTCCCTATAATGTTTGAAGGAAATATGAGGACGTAAATAACATTATGATATTAGAATGAAAGTGAGTGGCTACCATCCATATGTTTACAAAGCTTAATAAGTAAAAATTTATATATTATTCTTATAAGTGATAAGTGTTTATTCCATCACTGGTTATATAAAAAATAGTTATTTGAAATGAGTTTAAGAGATTTATCATGTTGAATATGAGTAAATCTAGAAGTTTCACTCATGTATTAAGGTAAATATGAAAATATAGAATATATATAAAGGTCATCTACAATCCATGTATAGGTAAAAATGAAGTGAAGAAGCTATATAAAGGTAGTCTAAACTTTTATACAAGTAACCAATTATCTGTGTAACAGTCCTTGAAGTTTCAAATTTAGAAAGCTTCCAAAATAAGTCATTATAAAGAATGGATCTAATCATGATGATTATTTGGTGTTACTTAATGATCAAACATCATGATTTTAATGGGATAATCATGATTCATGAAAAAGAACTAAGATAAATAAATTTTTTAGTTAAAATCAATATTGGAATTTAAAGAGATTACACTATAGAGAATAAGATTAGGGTAACTAGAAAATAATTAGAGAATGATGAACACACTGTTGTAATGATCATGGTGATATCACTAACTAACTATTAGAAATGAGGTGACTCAACCAATCCATAGTCAATTACATAATTATTTCTAGAAGAAGGAGATTCATGGTGAGCCTTATGATATAGAGAAAGGAATCCCACATTACATCACAACACAGACCAAAAGATGGTGAAACATGAAGATAAGGGTGGCCATGCCATAGTTGAAGCCACAATATATAAGTGAAATAAGAAACTAATGATCACTATTCCATAATGGTGAATTTTTCACAAGAGTTTATTCATGACGTGTTCCAAAAAGATAAGATGAGGAGAACCATACTGTAATAGGGAGTGTTTCATTTGAAGTTACAATCTGTAATAAATAATTACTCATTTATGCCATGGAGGTAGTCATGGTGTCCCATGAAGGACAAATACTAAGAGTCAAAATGGAGAAGACCACACTCTGTTCCATTCATGGTGACCATTTTAAGAATCCCAAGATATTATAATTTATCTAAGGATTAGAATTGGGAGCTCCATATTGGAGTTGGTGTCCTAGAACCAATCATTTGTCCTTCAGATTGCATGAATATTCAAAGAGGTTAATATAAATTAAATATCCTATTACATATTATTAATTGTTTCACATGAATTTAATGTAATATTTTCTTGGAGTATCTATGACATTGAAAAGGGAATAATAGATCTCCACTACGATGAGAACATTGAAATGATATTAAAATATTCTTCAACATTTCTCTATGGTTGGATAACATTCTATGATAGGACACATAGATTGTTTACCATTAGGTATGACTACTCATAAGTATATGAGACTTCATCTCAAGGAGTTCTTCCTTGGTAATTTATAAGATGAGAGATTATGAGAACATGACCTTCTATAAGAGATCTACATGTTTAAGTTTCCTTATATATTCCTATTTCTGAGTGTATGTAATGATTCTTAGATTTTATGATTATTATTAATTCATATAATAACTCACACAATTTGATGTATTATGTTAAAACGTGATTACATATGATCATGGTGAAGTTTGGTATGTTGGGTGAGTCACGAATGGTATGTTATTAATGAGAAATAAATGAAGTATTTGTCCCTTCTATACTTATAGAAGTTTATATCTTGACCCTTTGAGTGAAATGAAACCATCACATTAAATTCCAAGGCCATGGTGTATTGGTGATTTCATTATAGATAGTCAAATAAAGATGTATCAATCATATAGGTTGAGGACATGGGTGTCAAACTTTCTTGATAAGATATCACAAAAAAGGATTTTATTATGTAGTGAGTGTTTTTATGTAGCTGTTGTCATTTAAACACATCTTCTTCCTCTATGGTCACCTTGATCCATTTCTATATGGTAATCTTAGACTTTAGGAAATCCTGCCTAATGCCACAGTCGAATAGGCTTTGAAGGCCACACATAAAGTGTTTCCTTTAATCTAAGTTAAATACTATTTATATTTAATAATTATAATAAATATTATTCTCCAGAATGAGAAGTAATATTTATTCAAGATTTTTTAATTGATTAAAAATATTAAATAACTATTTTTCTACAATGTAATTGTTTAATTACGTGAATATATAATATTTATTTATCTCTTGTTATTTTCATGGTAATAAAAAATTATTTAATTTTTAAATAAATAAATCATTTATTTTCATGAATATTAAATAAATATTTATTCTCCAGATGGTGAATAAAATATTTATTTATTTATTAAATGAATAATATTTATTTAAATATTTATTCAATAATTCAATGAATGTTGAGGAGGAAGAGTAGACTAGATTTTTTTGGTGATGAATATTTATTTATCAGATTATAAAATAAATATTGGTCATTATGAAGGTTAGCACACACTATAAAAAAATTTATTACATGGAATGATTTTCCTTTTGGGTATAATATATTGTTAAGGGACTTTGTGAAATTAATTAAATATTAAACCCTAATCCTAGGCTGATAAATAGATTACCATGTCAATTATAGAATGGTTAATCATTGTGAACAACAATTTCTTCTCAAGATCTCCCTCATGTTATTTTCATCTCATGATAAAAAAGAACGAAAGATATTCCTTCAAGCTTGAAAGAACATGAAGAGATTAAGGAAAACAATACAAGATGATCAATCAGTTGTGTTAGGAACTGTTGGTTTATTATTGTTGTTTGAAGATAAAAGGAGCACATGTGGATCATCGCTAGAGGGGATCTACTTTGGGCCCTCACTGAGCAATGGTGATACACCAATTGAGTTAGAACCATCAAAATAATCAATGAAGAAAGATCTCAAGACCAAGTTAATCTTTATTCTTGTGTTTTAAATTAATTATAAATTAAAGTGAAGAGTTTCTCTCTCTTAGTTATAGAAAAATAAATTTTCAATATTATTTTGAAAACAAATTCATTAGTCATGACATTCACATCATATAAATTGCAAATAATATGTTGAATCCTAAAAAATATGAGTTTCCTATAGCCCCAATAGGTGATTCCATTGTTTCTAAAACCATTAAGTGTCACGAACCATCCTGGGAACCCTAATAACCTAATAATCAATCTGGAACTGACATATCCCAAAGGGAATTCCCGATCCACATGGGTTGAAGACTATCACTAGGCATTATACAAAATGAAAGTGGGAAATGATTTTCCACAAACACAAAAGAAGTAAGACAAAAACTTTAGTATGCATACAAGGAAAAATCTATCAGGAGAAGTGTAACATAAGTTAACCATGTATGAAAAACCCAAAGTTCTACAAAAGAGTACCATAAAATAGTAAAAAAGACCAATTCCAAACAAACACAACTCTCCTAGCCCAAGGATCAATAGCTACTACCACCTCCAAGTGGCACCTTACCCTTTCTTGAACCAAGAAGAAGATAATCTACAAACACCTGAAGGCATAGGTAGGGTGTGAGATAAAATTCTAGTAGGGTATCACCAAGGATTCCATAATAGATGTTAACATTTAATTAGGCAAAGATAGATTTCAATTTTAAATAAATAGGATTGTAATTTCAAAATAATAATTAAAATAATTCATGATTTACATTTATAATGATGGAAAATACTTTAAAAAAATGGAGTAGCAAACATTTTATATAAAATAGTTTATATAAATTCAAAAGGAATGTATAATAGTTTATAACTAATTATGACACATATTTCAAAATTTAAAAAAGGAGAAACATGGTCATCTGGAAAAAGGTAGGGTAGTTCCAGGACACTATATCCTCACACACTCGAGGGTGAATCATGGAAATATGTGTATACAAATGTCCCTTAGACACCGGTCCGAGATGACTCATCACCTTCCCATTAGGGATGTGACATACTGCACTAAGTTTTGTTTCAATTATAATGCTTCAAAATAATGATATCCTAATAACTCACTAACTACATAGACTTGCATGTGATCTAATAAAAACCAATGATAATAAATTTATTTTAATAATTTTTAAAATAAAATTCATCCCATTATCCCATTTCAAATATGCAAATTTCCATTTAAAAACCAATACGGGGTTTTAATAAAATAATACGTTTTCAAGATAAAACAAATGGGTTTATATAAAAAAAATTAAGACATTTTCCTCAAATAAAACCTTGAAATTAATTTAATAAAATCACTTTCACAATTTAAATTCAATAATTTCAATTTCACAAATTCCCATTAATTTCACAAACACACACCAATTCAATGGAATTGAGGGTTTTCCCCAATTTGTGCCAAATAAAATCTAAATCTCCCAATTCAATGGAATTGTGTTTTTAATAATTCAATTGAAATAAATTTCAAGATATTTAATTTAAATCAAACAATTTTATTAAAATCATGAAATTTGGGGTTAATCAAATTGGCTAATCAAAATGAAACCACATTCCTCAAGATCACAGGTTCTCAAAACACAAATCCATAATCTTAAAAATCCAATGAATAATGTTAAAAATGAGGATATGAGAATCAAACCTATATTCAAGATCTGAAATAGTAGGTATCAGATCCTCCAACAACTCATAGATCTATAAAACACTAGGGAGGAAAGAGGAGAGAGTGGGAGAAATAGGACAAGAAGAGGAATCCTACCAGGTAGAGATTGAACATCATTCACCATGATTTGATCCACATATGAGAGGGTTTAGAGGGTCCAAAATCACCCTTAGGAGCCTCCCTAGAAGAAGAAATCATAATGGGTAAAAATAGGTCCATCGAGCACCTTAAACGAGGGTTTTGGGACTTTTAAAAATAAAATCTAAGATAAAAAAACCCTATACACGTGGTTAGCTAGAAAGGGATTAATGGATTAGTTAAACTATACACCACAGAAATGCACCCCTTTTAACGGGATGCAAGGTTTCTCCGAGGTGTTCACATAGCTTGTCAATCATGTTTGAAGCATGAAAAATCTCACTACCTCAGTTTGCATGGATTTCTCTAATAGGGATGACGGTTTGAAAAAATTGTTCACCAACCGTGCACAACCCATTAAATTTACAAAATTCCAAAATTTTCACCCAAAACAACCCCAAATTAAACCCATCAAAATCAAGATAAAAATAGGGTTTTTGGGAATACATGAAAACAGTAATAGGATGTTACAACTTCCCCACCATAGAAACTTTATATCCCCAAAAATCATACTCAGAGGCTCCCATGTAAAAAAGATGAGACCAATACTCTTTAATTAGTGTCTCCCTTTCCCAAGTCTCAGGACAATCAGAATAGAGATTCCCTAGAATAAGAACCAAATGTATTTTCCTCCCATGAAGTACCCTGGTTATAGAATCAATTATCCAGATTGGATGTTTAGTCATAGATAAATTAGGTTCAACCCTAATACCACTCTAGCTAATAACATGAGATGGATCAAATAGATACCTTTTTATCTAAGATACATAGAACACATTATGTATCTATGTTAGTTATGGTGTAATTTCTAACCAATAAGTTACTTTCCCCACTATCTCAACAACTTCAAAAGGTCCCACAAAACAAGGAGCAAGTCTTCCTTTCCTACCAAGCCATTGATGACCCAAACGAGGTGAAAATTTCAAGAAAAACTGGTCGCCAATTGAAAATTACAAAGGTTTTTTATGACGATCGACATAATACTTATAATGACTTTGTGTCATAAACCTCCTCTAATTATTTAAACAAATATTTTTCATCATCTCTTAAACCAAGATTGGTCCAACCAAGGAACTTTCACCAATCTCTTACCAACACTATGGAGATTAGCAAGGATGACCGTTCAAGTTCTCAAAAGTATCAATTATGATCAAATATTGGTAACTATTTTTATAATAAAACTCAACCATCTCAATATGGTCATCCCAATCCTCACCAAAGTCATGAACAAAGGTATAAAGCATATCCTCAATAATATGTATAACTCTTTCTATCTGGACATCCGACTGTGGATGATATGCCATACTTAAATGGACCTGAGATCCCAATGCCTCCTGAAGGCCTCTCCAAAAAATTATAAGGGAATTGGGGACCCATATTAGAGACTATAGCCGATGGAACTCTATGAAAATGAAAAATATATTTCACATATCGACTTCCCAACTCTTTAACCTTAGCTATATCATGAATGGGTATAAAGTGATTCAATTTACTCAGCTGATTAATAACAAAGCATATCCCATTCTTCATTCTTTGAGTACATGGAAACCCAACCAAAAATTCCATAGATATCCCATCCCACTTCCACATTGCCATTAGAAGTGGATGAAGAAAAGATGAAGGCTTCTGGTGCTTGGTCTTGACATATTGGATTGTATAACAATGATAGAAAAATTTAGAAATTTCTCATCTCATACTTGACCATTAGAGTCTAACCCGCATGTCATAGAAAATAATTGTGGTTCCTAGGTTCACTTATCACTGGGAGTTATGGAAATTCCTCCTCACCAATTTCATTACTACTGACGATAAAAAAATAGATTTTGATAACAAAGAATGCCCTTGGTGGAGAATGACTAGTCATGCACAGTCTCCCCACCAAAAGAGAGTCTCTAAAATCATGAAACTCATCACCAAGATGCTTTTTATAATGTATAAACTCAAGAAGAGCATATTTTAATGGAAAATTGGCCAAGGAAACCTCGACACCTCATTCCTGGACTCCAAAATGAAACTGTTCAAAGAGAGCCATCAAGTTCCACTATTCTGATGATTCCTTCAATACATGGGTAGTAATTTTCTTTATCAATGCATCAACTATGAAATTCACTTTCCCTAGGGTAAATGTGATGTTAATGTCAAAATATTGAAGGTATTCCACCCAACACCTCTGTAGGAGATTCCAATATTTTTAGAGAATATGTAACTCAATCTTTTATTGTTAAAAAGCATTGCAAACCTTTATATGAAAAGGGAACACTGATAAATTTTTAGTGTGTGAATCACATATATGAGTTTAGCCTCATGGGCCATATAATTTTTATCGTGAATCCTAATATGATGAGAGACATAAGGAATGACATGATCACCCTATATAAGAATACAACATAGACCTAAACCTGATGCATCACATAAGACTACATAGCCCTGTTAGACCTCTAGAGGAGTCAACACTAGTACAGCAGTCAAAAGATGTTTCAACACAACAAAATAATTATAACATTTTTCATCCCAAGAAAACATTACTCCCTTCCAAGTTAGGGAAGTCATCATATAATCCAACTTTGAGAAGTCCTGGATGAACCAATGATAATACCCATCCAAATCCAAGAATCTCAGAATCTCAAAAACATTTCAGGGTTGTTCCCATGTTATAACAGACCTCACCTTTAAAAGATCAATTTAAATACCATGTTTTGAAACAATTTTTCCCAAGAAATTAAATTATCAGATCCATAAATCACATTATAAAATCTTGGTATAAATTTAGTGATTTCTCAATAATTCTAGAACTGCTCTAAATTGATGAACATGATCCTCCTAGGATTTAGAGTAAACAAGGATGACATCCACGATGAACACCATAAAGGTATCAAGGTATTCAATGGGAAATTATATTCATTAAAGTCATAAAGACTATAGGATCACTGATTAGACCAAATTTTATGAAAAGGTACTCATAATGTTTTCACCTACTCTAAAATGAGGTTTTCTGAATTCTATATTCTTTTATCATCAACTAATGGTAACAATATCTAAGATAAATATTCGAGAACCCCTTAACCCCTTTCAACTGGTGAAACAGATCATTAATCCATGAAAAAGATATTTTTTATTTACCATAACTCGATTATGTTTTTGGTAATCCACACAAAGGGGAAGTGAACCATCAACCTTATCAGTAAAGAGAACTGACACTGCATAATGTGACACACTTGGGAACATGAAGACTTTCTTGATAAGATCATCCAAATGATACTTCAAATATTTCATTTTAGTAGGTTCCATATAGTAATATGGAATAAATACCAGTTGATTACTAGACACTAAATCAATTGAATATTATACCTCACTTACCAGGGGAAAACTAGAGAAATCAGAAGGAAAGATGTTGGGAAACTCAACGAAAACTAGAGGGAGATATCCCCTCAAAGATTCTTACTCCAGATCAAAAGAGAAACTAGATATCACTTTCCCCAACTCTGCATAAGACGGACCGACTCTACTCGACTTTTGGTCCAATTCACCTTGAAAGATACGACATACAACATCGAGTGTAGTAAAAGTGACCCATCTAAGATAACAATAAATCCAGGTTTTATTGGTAATGAGACAATCCATCCCAAATATGACATCAAGAGGTTTCATATCGAGAACCAAAAAAATCCAAGTAAGATCAACATTAGACAATGAGAAAACACAATAAGGACTACAAAAAACCTTCTATCTCTTTGTTCCAAGGGGTACAGTAATATCCATCACATAATAAAAAAGATCTATAGTAAGATTTAGTAGATTAACAATTAAAGTTGAATTAAATGAATGAGATACACTAGTATCAAATAGAGAAGTAACTAATAATGAAGGTATAGTAATGATACCTATTACAGTAACTTGACCCATATCTTCTTCCTCTAGAGACTCTTCCATTTCATGAAGAATCTTTGTTCCATATGCCTATGGATGTAACCCCTTTTTTTGTGAAGCATCTAATTGTACCACAATAATTTTTGGTGATGAAGATCCCATGACACTACAGGGAACGAAAAAGACATGACTGAAATTTTATAGGTGGACCAATAATCCATAGAAGCCACAATTCTTATGTTCCTCGTGAAAAACTGATTAGAATACCTAGGATTTCTACATTAGAAGCAAATTATAGGGCCTCTTCTAGGGACTGTAGGAGGTCTAGAAAAACCATATTATTGAGATTATCCATGAGATTTATCATGATTACTAATCCTTTTAGAGGAATTCACACTACCACTGGGAGAAAAATAAACTCCGGACAACCCTAACATTCTATCCAGGTCTATTTGGATCATTAGTTCTCTATCTAGAACCTCATTATAAGAAAAACAAATTCATCAAGAAAACTTGAGAGAGAATATCAGATCAATGTACCAACTTTAACTATCAAATATTCATATTCTAATTATACATAATCATAGGTGAAAACTGAATAATCTTAGAAAAATGGTTTGTATACTCTATCATAGTCTTGTTAGCTAGCTCAAGCTTGAAAAAAACACAAGCCTGGGCCAAGACTATCAAATATGGATAGAAATAGTCCATGAAAATATATTTTAAGTCGTTCCACTCTAATCCCTTATGCTTCTTCATCACCACCATTCTATCCCACCATCTCTTTATAGGTCCCTCCAGCATGAAGGTGGAACATTTAAGCTTAATTTAATCAGGTATTTCCAAGATCTCAAACAAACAATCAATCCTACTCAACCATTCATCAACCTCTTGAGGATTATTGGATCATTTTAACACTAGTGGCTTCTGTCAAAGTAAATCCTAAGAAACATTACATAAAATATCCCTTTGAGGTTCTGGAGATGGAGCCTAAATAGGAACTGGTGCAGGTTCCTATACAGAGATTGGACAATACACATAATCACCTCAAATAAACCTGGGTCCACAGGAGGATTTTATCACTATGATTCTTCTGCAGCTTCCTCCTAAATCCAATTCTCACTTATTATTATAGGTATGATTCTAAAAAAATTATCATACAATGTAGAATAAATTAGATTAACAATCATAAAGAGAAACAAGGGAAAATTAATCTCAAAATATATATAAAAAATATTTAGATTTCAATCTATCCAAATCAAAAGTTGGTAAAGGACTAGAAATAATTCTCAATACATCCTTCCCAAACCACCCCTGGTGACATGAGGTTCATTATGGTGTGATATTTCTAAGAACTCAATCACAACTACCTCTTAAGTCCCAAAAAGATTACACAAATGCATACTGACATAAAAAATAATCACAACCTAGACCATTGATTCCACTTTGTCACAAACCATCTTAGGTTCCCTGGTAACCCAATAACTGATCCATCACTGACATAGCCTGAAGGGTTCTCCTGATCCCTATGGGTTGGATACTAGCACCTGAAATCATAAAAAATTAATGTGAGAATAGATTTCCCACAAAAACAATGGAATCAAGATAAACAAGTCAATATGTATACAAGGAAAACTCCCTAGGGAGAGGTGAACCAAAAATTAAATAGGTATGAACGAACCAAAGTACTACAAAAAATACTAGAATATAGGATAAAATCCCAAGTCTCAATGGACACAACTCTACAAGTCCAAGGATCAACAACTACTACAACCTCCATGTTGATCCTAAACCTTGCTCGAACCTCTAAGAAGTTAATATAAAAACACCTGAAAGAACATGTAGAATGTGAGCTAAAATTCTTGTAGGATATCACCAAGGATTCCATAACATATTCCAACATTTAATTAACCAAATAGAGCTTTCATTTTTAAATAAACAGGTGTGACATTTCAAAAGTATAATTAAAATCATTCCTGATTTACATATCAAATGATGAAAAATACTTTAAAAAAATGGCATAGTAAACATTATATATAAACAAGTTTATATAAATTCATAAGGAATGTATAACAGTTTACAAAAAATAATGGAACATATTTAAAATATAACAATGAGAAACAAGGTCATCTACCAAAAGGTACAATAGTTCCATTCTACGAAATCCTCACACACTCAAAGGTGAATAAAAAAAATATGTTTATACAAACATCCCTTAGAAATTGGTTGGAGAGGACTCATCACCATCCCATCAGGGATGTGACCTGCATCACTATGTTTTGTTTCATTTGTATAGTGTTAAAAGACTACTATCCTAATAACACACTAAATACCTAGTCTTTCATGTGATATAATATAAATAAATTATGTGACATTTATTTTAAGACCTCTTAAAATACAATTTATCCCATTCTCCTATTTAAAATTTTCCAATTTCCATTTAAAAACTAATACATGTTTTTAATTAAATCATTCATTTTTCGACATAAAACAAATTTGTTTCTATTAAAACAATTTTAATCTATTTGTCTCAAATTAAACATTGAAATCAATTTCAAAATTTTAATTCAATAATTTAAATTTCACAAAATTCCAAAAATTTAACAATCACACCCCAACTTAATGGAATAACGGGTTTCCCCAATTTTTGAAAAATAAAATCTTAATCCCCCAATTCAATGGAATTGGATTTTTAATAAATAGATTTATAGTCATTTCAATTGATTGAATTTAAATCAAATAATATAATTTAAATAAATAAATTTAGGGTTAATCAAATTGTCCAATCAAAATGGAACCACTTACCTTAGGATCATGGGATCTCAAAACACAAAGCCCTAATCAGGAAACTCTAACAAAAAATGTTGACAATAATGATCCTAGAATAATATTCAGATTCAAGATCCAAAATAGTTAGGATTAGATCCTCTAAAAACTCAGATATCTAAAAACCCTAGATAGGAAAGAGTAGAGAGTTGGAGAAAGTGAATGGGAAGATGAAACATACAAGGTGGAGATTGAAAATTGTTTTCCAACATTTAATATTCTTAAGGAAGGGTTAATAGGGACAAAATCACCTATTGGGAGACTCCTTGGGAGAATAAATCATAGTGGGTTGAAAAAGCTTCATCAGGCACCTTAAAAGAGGGTTTCAATACTTTTAAAAATAATAATTTAAATTAAAAAACCACGTACTCATGGTGATATGGACAGGGCCGCATGGTTTATGAAAACCGTGCACCCTAAACATGATACACTTTTAATGGGTTACATGGATTATCTTAGGTGGGTTCATGACTTTTCAAACTGTACACCAAGTGTATAAAGCCTCGCTACCTCAGTTTTCATTGTTTTCTCTATCAGAGCATATAGTTTGGGAAAACCATATGCCAACCGTGCATTGCCCAAAAACATTAAAAAATTCTAAAGTTTTCAACTGAAACAACCCAAAAAGAAACCCAATTATAGAAAAATAAAAATTAGTTTAAGAATACCTTAACATTGTAAAAATATGTTACATCATGTTTTATTGGAGGGGTCATGTTAAATTTATAATTATTTATTGTTTGTCGATAATTTAGGTATTTAAATGTTAGTTTAAATTTCAATAAATTCATTCATATAATCTAATATTTGAGATCACATATTAAGTCCTTTATTTCTATCTTATTTGATCTATATCCAATTAAAATTTAATGATGATAATCCAAAGAACCCATACATAGGTTCTAATAAATTAGGTCAGATAATAGGGGATTACACAGTGTGTAGCCAGTGTACACACTATGTATCCCTATTCATTTCACTTTGACATAACATGAATTAATTAACAATGTCTTGAAATGAAGGAAACACACAGTGAAAAACCCAATATAGATACCCTCTCAAATTGGTACTCAAACTGAACCATCAAATACCCAAATGGTGTTCCTGATCCCCAAAGGCTAACGACTAGAACCTGGGCACCAAAAATAACCATAGGGAACAATTTCACCCAACCTAAAGTGGAAAACATGAAACATATATATATATATATATATATATACATGACGAGAAACAACATAAGAGTAAATAAGAAAAAAAGGTCATATAAAAAAGGAAATAAAAGAAGTGATACATCTCAAAAGTAGCTAAATAATCTCTAAGGTACAAGTAAAAAAAAGGAAAACTAAAATTGAAACTAATACTCCCTATGATAAAATAGGAATACTCTCACCATCTCACCACTAGATACCAAGAAATAGTTGTTAGAAACCTTTCCACCTCATTGTGTCACCTTTCCTTTCCCTACATCGAAAGATATAACAAGGTCTACAAACTATCGAAGGGGTGAACAAGGTGTGAGAAAAAATGATCAGTAGGATCCCACCCAAGAGTTCCATATCAAGTCTTTGTACAATAATTTGAACAATCCCAAATTTAAATAAAACAAAGAATTAAAATTACTTAAATATTTTTATATCAAAATCATGGTAAAACAATTCCCCCTTTTCCAAAGTTCCAAATAATCCAAGTAAATTAGTTTCAAATCATATCACATATATCAAAGTAGTTCAAGAAAAATCTTACATCACATATCATATCAAATCCAATGTAGTAAAAACCAAAGCATAGGTAACATCATTCCAAGGATCACTACAGTTTAGGATAGTTAGAACACTAGTACCCAAACATAGAAAATCACACACATCAAGTCTCTAGAAATATGTATAAAAACTTTAGAGTAGAGGAAAAACCTAAAAAGTGAACCTCCAAACATGTCTAACAAGTCCCTAGAATAATGGGTCTATAGGGAATAAGAACACCCCATGAGTTAACCCTTAGATAGCATCAACAAACGAGGCATATTTCCACACATTCCACCTATGTACCCAAGGATTCCCATGTGCTTCATTTTCCAAACCATTTCATCAAAACCATTATTTGAAAACCATTTCCTAAATCCATTTCACAATGATTTGAAAATACATTTTATTTTACCAAAATAAGGAAAAAAACATATTTCCTAAAAACCCATTTTCATATATGTAATTCAACCATGATAATCCATTTATAAAACAATTTATAAAACTAGAGAAATACACTTCATCCAACATAGGCTAGAGATAGAACCACCTACCTCAAACTTGGGTTGTAGATGCTCATAACGGAATCCAAAATTATGGAATAACACAAGGTAAATAACAAAGTATTCCCTATAATCAATGATTATATATTAGAATAAATTCAACAAACAAAATAGTTGGTGGAGAAGATAAAGAAAAACGTACCTCAATGAACTAATACGCTTCACTAAATCCAACCCAAAGGTTATCCTACAGAGGAATATCACACATGGTATCTAGATAGGATCAATATAATCAACACCTTAAGACCAAATGATATGTAAATGTATCATAATGGTGGTAATATGATCAATGAAAATGAAGAAGAAAAAATATAACTTACTCAGAGAGATAAAACACAACCAAAATGAAGATTAATAGCTAAATAAAACAATACAAAAGGAGAAAAGATCCCTAAAATCACCTGGTATAGCTCTTATGTTTTGAGAGAGGAGGCTATAGTCGAATGAAAATAAAATTAGACATTCAACACATAAAAACCTATAGGACACAAAAATGACATGACATGAAGATTCTATAGAAACATATTCACTTCGTATAAAACTTTCATGGTGTGAAATAATTTAACATGAATATTCTATAGAAACAATTAGAAAAATCCATCTATTATGTTAGGTCGGAATAATACAAAGTTATACAGGGGTAAATTGTGTCTTTTCAAAAATCTTCATTGATTCTGACATTTAACACCATTTGTGATTTATGCAGATATAAAACAATTTATTTTGTAAGTAATATGAGCATAGGATAAATAGAAAAGATGAAAAAAAATCATTTTTATAGTGGTTCATGGTACAAAGATCCCCTAGTCCACTCCAACAATTCTCTCTCTACAAGATTTGTGATTTTCACTAGAAATGTTATCTTATCATAAGACCTTCAAATCCATAACAGAGTGTAGGTAGTCAATTCCATTACAAAATGGATTAACAGAGCCTTCTAGTTATTTTATAGGGAACTGATCATCCAATACCTAGTGTATGAAGTTGAAACTTAATCCATGACTAAGTATGAGTAGTCAAAACTACAATAAATCAAAAGTGTTTAATTTTTTTGATGGTTCAAGTTGAACTACACAGTTGCAGAAGAAACTAACGAAATATAAATATTCTTCATTAAAGATGAATGTATTCAAGAAATAATAGCTATGAAGAGATACTAGTTGTAAATGATATTCAATAAAATTAGCAATGAATAAACAATAGCAGTTACAATAGAACAATATTGAAATGAGTAACTTCAAAGTGCAACCATTTTAGAAAACAAGAGAGTCGATCATTCTTTATAGTGGTTCTTTATTCAAAAATATTTTCACAAATATAAATTCACAAATCATGTAATTTTAAAGGATACCATTGTAGAATATATAGAACAACCAATTTTCATTGGTTTATTAGATCTAATAAAGTTGTCTAACAGATCACAGATATCTAAATTCAAATCATTCAGGAGAGCTGTAACCTGACATAAAAATAGGAATGGTTTATTCTATTAAATACAATCCATTAAGTCAATCAAAAAAATCCTTCAAAGAAGTCATAAAATTTATTCAAATATATCTTTACTTCCATTAATACTATTGCATAAATCCTGAATAAAATCATGGATTTAAAACTTCGTCATTGAATAGTCAAATGTAGGGTTCCTTCATGTAACAAAAAAAACATAGGGTTTGACAATGTAGGGTTGATCATAAAATTATGGTAGATATACCATAAGTTTGTTTCCTCAAACATAGGGTTCCTTACATACATAGGGTTCCTTAACCACACTTTCCCTTTTCACAGAAGTAAGGTTCCTTGCTAATGTAAGGTTCCTTAACCAAACATTCTTGAAATCATAGGATTGATGATCCACATACGCTGTTCTGAATATAGGGCTCATTCCTTATTATATATTTATATACATAGAGTATGAAAAATGTTTCTAGAATATTCTAAAATATGTTCCTAACACTTTAAAAAATATTCCACATAGATAAATTAATTTAATATTATTCCAGAATAAATATTTCAATGAATATTAATTTTATGAAATTTACTTATAGTAATATAAGTAGTAAAAAAACAAGGGTATTTTGAGCATCAAAATCAATATGATTTATTAGAGTATTGTTGAGAAAATACATAACTAACAATATCCCCCTATTAATGATCACAAAACCCATATATAAATTTATATAAAATATTGGATTTGTAAACACTAATGAATTTTTTTTAAATAAAATATTTGTTTTTATGAAAATTAAATTTTCACAATAATATTTCAATTTCACAGTATTATTTTTATGAAAGAAAAATAGATACTCATAAATTAATAATTTTATGTTTACCCAATTTTCTCCCACTTTTGGTGATATAAAAAATAAAGCAGATGAAAATGGATTAAAACACATTTAATATACCACATAACTGAAAGTGAATGTTATATTATACTGGATAGAAAAAGAATACATGTGTTTTGGAAGTAGAATTGAACAAAGATAATAAAAATGTAGAGTAAATAGAAATAAAAATGATAAATAGAGTTGTTTTCATTCAAAAAATATGGTTTATGATTTCAACAGTAATTTTGGATGAGTGAAATTAAAAATAACATCTTAATGAGTTTGAAAGGCTTGTTCAGTAGAGGGATCAGGTTTTAGTGAAGCTTGAGTAGCCTGAAAAAGGTGATTTAACTCAGAAAATGATCCATATAAATTCTCTAAAATATTTTCAGCCATCTACCGTATTAAAATTCTTGAATATCATCCTTATTTTAAACATTCAATAAGATTTAATTTTAAAAATAATTTTAGATTTTCCTACATCTGTATAAATTGAGTGAGTTTGTCACTTAACCAATTGAGTAGTAGCCAGATTCCAAGTTCACATGAGGTTAAATTAGCAACAAGATCTCTCTGATTATCCAACAATACATTCATATGTGCACTGTTACACTAAATAACCTAAATTGTTTCATTCATATCATCCATTAATGAAGTGATTTCTTAAAATCTTCTAATCAGGGTTGGTGATATTTTTGGTACAAAAGTGGAATCATTGGATTGAATGATAATTCTTTTTATTAATTTAATATATCTTCCCAAATACTAATTAAAATATTCCTAATATATTTTGTAGACAAATTCTGATTTTAGTTTTCCAAACTGATATAACATATCTCTCTTGAATGTATCAAAATCTATTTTTAGCATGGAATAGTCTTTAATATCTTGAGGATTAGTCTAAATAGGTTCTAATTTCAACCTTAGAATAGATTAGTTTCTCATTTCATCTAAATAATTTATTATAGGTTCTAGTTCATATCAAAACTAGAGCTCTCCTCCTATACCTTGTTAATATTTATTAAAAGATCTTCTATATTTTTTTTTAGAGAACCAGGTGATCCTTTATCTGGGTTTTTGGAATGAGAATCATCTTTCATAATAGATGAAGACTTAACCAAAGTCTTTTCACTTTAAAAGGAAACACCATCATGTATTGTTTTTTATTTCTATAGATATGGAAGCTATTCTTTCCATGGATTGATTAATAGTATAGAAAGCCTGATTTTCAATGATTTTTGTGGTTTCAGTTACATGATCCTAAAATTACCCATTTCCTTGAGAAATTTCTTTTAGGGGATGTGGTTGAGAGAAAACTTGCTATTCATATTCTTGAATTTTTTCCTATTTTTCCTTAGGTGATCCATTACATTCAAAGAAATTGATGGAGTTTCATTTCCAGGTTCAGTTTTTTCTACTTCAGAAGTCTCAAACCGAGGATCTATTCTGATTCTGGGCCATGTGACAAGCTCCTCATTAGAAAATTCTTCAAATTTTTATTCATCTGGATCTGTAGTATCATAAAAAAGTTTTATTTTATCCAATTGGGAAACATATTCTTTTCTTTATTCAATAACTTCTTCATTTCTCAAACAAAATGATCCTATAGATTTGGTATTTCCTTACCACCCCTAAGAAAATTTCCTAGATTCTTGTTGATCAGTTGCACTAACTTGTAGTAGTTTTCCATTAATTATACTCTAAAAGAAACCTAATTTTCTTAAGGAAACAACATTCAAATAGTTAATTTGATGCCATTTAGCATGAGAATCAATATGTATAACATTATTATCTATCCATAGGAGAATAAAAATGACTTGACCATAGGGATATAAAGACATTCTAGAATCTAATTAGTAGCAGTGATGTAGATATTTCATCATATATCTGGTAAAATTCAACTCAATATCACTAATAAATAAAAACATGATATACCTGTTAGCGTAGAAAATATTTTCTAATTCTTTAGTCCTTGGAATTATGGCCATATAAATAAACTTTACCCATACCTTCTGGCTAGCCTCAAGATCATTTACAAACATTTTTCTAATATTGGTTGAACAAAAAAGAAATAACATGTTATCTTATGAGTTATGGTCCTTATTTCCAATTGACTGAAGATCAAAGTGGAATACTCCTTCATGGGGGAACTTTAAAATATATGCAATTTATACTGAGGAGATCATAAAATCCTTATCATCTACTCATGAAGATATTATATACTCTATTTCCCTAAAACTAAACTGAAAATTCTTATATAACTACTTCAATTCTATCTCAAAAAAATATATTTATTTTCTTCATTAAACAAAAATTCCAAACCCTAAAAAGAAAGGTCCTATTTGAGAAAGTTATTTATTTGATACAACCATTAAAAATAAAAAAACATTCCTTGAAGAATCTATCTAAAGGGGACATACTAATTATTTGGATCTATTTTCTCACCTTCATCTATTCACATTTTATTCTTTATTTCTATGAATATGATGGTTGATGCTTTTCAGATTCTAGGGTTTCGAAAGAAGACAAAAGCTCTGGTAGTCAAAAAGGTTTGAAATCAAAAGGTATGTAAAGCAGAAGAGTTTTCCAAAATTTTAGTGACAAATTCTTCTTTCCCATGTTGATTATATAGAGTAATCATTAAATTTTTATGTTTGGAAAGAAAATTTTCTTCAAAAATTGAAATAAAATCATGATAAAATCTAGTTTAAGAAACAATTAAATGAATAGAAACTGAATAGACTAAAATAAAACCATTAATAGAAAAATTACTAAGATAAATTAATACCCTTTTTATTTGAAATTATATATTTCTAACTCCCCCTTAATAAAATCTAAACTTACAGTGGGATGTGGTTTAGTAAAAATATCATCTAATTGATATTTGGTATTTACAAATTTTAAAGATATATCCTTTTTAAAAGCATGATCTCTTATAAAATGATGCATTATATCAATACGGTTAGTCTAAGAATGGATTATAGGATTTTTGGAAATACGAATTATGCTAGTGTTATCACATAAAATAGTTATATTATCAAAATTTATTCTAAAGTATAGTAAGGTGTGTTTCATCCATAATAGTTATTCCTAACAATAATCAACAAATATATATTCTGCCTCGGCTGTTGAGAGGGAAAATGAATGTTGTTTCTTACTTGACCATAATACTAAATATTTCCCTAAAAATTGACAGGTTCCAAAAGTGAATTTTCTATATAATCTATATCCTCTAAATTCAGCATCTGAATATGAAATTAAATTAAAATCAGAAGTTTTTGGGTAAACTAGAGATTGGAAAAAATACCTTTTAAATATATAAAAATCCTTTTAACAATAGTAATATGGGATTTTTTTTGGGTTTGACTGAAATCTAGCACATAAACATACAGTAAACATTATGTATGATCTTCTTGAAGTTAGATATAATAAACTACCAATCAGAACTTTTTATAACATTTTGTCAACTGGTTTTCCAACTTCATCCAAATCCATTTTTACATTAGTACACATGGGAGTTGTATAATTATTTATTTTTTCTAATCCATTTTCTTAATAAATCAATAATATAATTACTTCGATTAAATAAATTTCCATAATCTTTTTAATAAATTTATAATCCTAAAAATAAATTTAATTCTCCCATCATACTCATTTCAATTTTTTTGGCATAATATTTAAAAAATCATTAATTTTTTTTTGATCTAAAAACAACATCATAAACATAAATTTTCACAAATAATATATTAGAGATAAATTTTTTCTTAAAAATAGTAGGATCTTTTAGTCCCATAGAAAATCCACTTTCTAATAAAATAGAGCTGAATCACTCATACCAATCTATTGGTGCTTGTTTAAGTCCATAAAGAGACTTAGTAAGTTTAAAAACATAATCTAGTTTATGAGGGTTTTCAAAACCTGGTGGTTGTTCAATCCAAAATTACTTAATTAAATATTCAATTAAAAAAAGAATATTTAACATCCTTTTGGTATAATTTTAAATTCATATAAGATACATAAGCTAACAGGATTATAATAGAATCTAATATAGAAATATGTGTAAAGGTTTCATCATAATCTATTCCTTCATCTCGGTTTTTTCTTTTTGTTACTATTCTAGATTTTTTTTCTTGTAATGACACCTTAGTCATCCTATTTAATTCTAAAGACCCACTTGGTTTGTATCACATGATAACCAGTTGGTCAATATAATAATTCCCAAAATTTATTTCTACTGAATTGGTTTAGTTATTCTTGCATGGTTAATAACCAACTCTCATCTTATAAAGCTTCTTCAATAGACTTAGGTTCTAACCGGGATATAAAGGAAAATAATTCAGCAAGGTTTACATCATTTTTTATAGTTCTAACTCCCATGTCTATATTTCCTATAACTGTTTCAAAAGTATGATCCTTTAATGTTTTAGACTATCTAGGTGGGATAATTTTAGGTTCTTCATTTTTATGTTCTTCTGAACTAGAATCAATTTCTTTTAAATTATTTTCTAAAACATTTCTAGGATTTTCAAGTGTCATTTTGTTAAAAGAGTTCATAAGATCATATTTTTGATATTTCTCTTTAATGAAAGGCACAATTTCATCACACTTTACATTAATCGATTCTTCAACAATCCTTAAATTTTTTAAACACTCTATAGGATTTAAAAGTAAAATAATATCCTAGAAATATTCCTTTATCAACATTTGGATCGAATTTACCAATGTTTTCCTTAGTATTCATGATATATACCTTGAATCCAAAAAATTTAAAGTACTTTACTTTAGGTTTTATTTTATTAAAAAGTTCATAATGTTTCTTTTTAATAATTGGTCTTATTAAAACTCTATTCAGGATATAGAAAGTTGTGCTTAAATATTCCACCCAAAAATAGGTAGGAAGGTTGTATCCATTCAACACAGTCATTTACATTTCATGAATAGTTATATTTCATCTTTTTAATAATTCTATCTTTTGAGGTATTCTAGGTGCAGATAAGGTGTGTTTAATACCCTAATTTAAGAAAAAAGAATTAAATTCTTGATTATCAATTTCTCCACAATGATCACTTCTTATTGAAATTATTTTTCATTTTGAAAAATTCTAAAAAAACATTTAAACACAGTAAATACTTCACTTTTATGTTTTAGAAAATGAACCCAAGTAAATCTTTAAAAATAATCAACTAAAACATAAACCGGAAATTTACCATCCAAACTTTCTATTCTCAATGGTACAAACAAATACATATGGATGAGTTCTATTAGTTTAGATGTAGAAATTGTTTTAATTGATTTAAAGGATGATTTGTATTGTTTTCCAATTTGAAAGGCATCTAGTAGTCTATTATTTTCAAAATTAATTATGGGAAAATTAGTAACTACTTGTTTCTTAGATAATTTATGTAAAGAAAATATATTATAGTGTCCAAGTATTCAATTCCAGATCCATGAATCATTTTTCTTAGTAGTTAATCAATTCAGTTTCTATTTACATAAGGAATTAAGATCCAAATTATTATAATTTTTAGTTCTTGGTTCTCTAAATTTAATTAATTTATCTTTAAACATTGAGAGATAATTGTTAAAAAAATCAGTATAAAAACCATAATCACAAATTTGAAAAATAATTATCATATTATACTTTATCCCTTGTACATATAGTACTTTGTTGATTAATATTTTCTTTTTATATCAAATAGTTCCAAATCTAAATATATTTCCTTTTTCATTGTCACAAAAGGTGACTAGTCCTCCTCTAATTTTTTCCAGTGTATGAAAATTGGAAGACTCTCCACTCATGTTTTTGGCACAACTACTATCCATATACGATATAACATTTTTGTTATTATGGTATTTTACCTAAAAAATTATTTTAAACTAGTTTTTTTTGGTACCCATATTTTATTGGGTCCAACTGTACCAGCAAAAAAAGATCTAGGAATCCATATTTCATAATTTTACCAAAATTTTTGTTTCTAGAATCAAACATGTTTTTAGAAATGAAATCATTTTTAATATCAGTTATTTGAGGATTTATTAAATAAAAATTGTTATTATATTGAACTTTTATTCTACGATAAAATCATGTATCATTTTTTGAACTAAGAACATAGTATTTGTTATATAAATTTTTATTTTCTCCCTTTCTTTCGATTCCATATATTTTATTTAATAATATTATTTCTAATAATTTCATTCTGAGTTTTTTCTCCATTAGTTAAAATTCTAGAAGCACTTTTATAATATTCTACTTCATCATGTAATTCTTTTATCCATTTTTTCATGAACAATACAATGTGATGTAGATGAATTGAATTTTTAAATTAGTTCTTGATGTTTTTATCATTGTGTCTATTTAACAAAAAAACATTTTGAATATTTGTTAATAATTCATGTTTCTTTTTTAAAGAATCATATTTCTCTTCTAACATTGAATAGTAAGCAAACAATTTACTACTTGAGAAGATATCAGAGTTAAATGTAGAAGAGTAATAGGATTATACCTATTCTTATTCCTTATCTATAAAGCCCATTTTGTACTTTTGATTTTGTAGATATTTTGTTAATCATATTTGGAAGAGCTATTGGAGTCTTTAGACAAACACTATGTTTCTTTCATTGATATTTTTACTTTATTCTCATAATATACTTTCCTTGGATTTTTCTTTTCCATTTTTCTTCTTTCTTCCTTTAATTTGGGGAAATCAGGTTTGATATGATCCATCTATTTTTATTCATAGCATCTAACTTCTTTAGATACTTTCTCATCTTTCCTAAATAATTTTATGAATCCTCTTTTCTTTTTGAAGAACTTTCAAAACTTTTTGGCTAGCTGATCCAATTCCATGTCAGAATATGAACATTTTAAATATTTTAAGATTTTGAAATTTTCTTGGGAATTATTTTCATGCTTCTAAGATGTCACATTAAGGGAAGTATTTTTCCTTTTTACTACTATATTGTGGTCTTCAACTTCTGCTTGCATATCTTCTTTATACGTCAACAATATTCCAATTAATTCCTTCATAGTCAAATTTTTAACATGCAATGATTGTAGAATATTTGTATATATTCTATTCCACTTTGTATGTAGTACTCTAAGTACTTTTAGTGATTGATCTAATTGTGAAATTACATCTCCCAAGACAGTAATATCATTGAAATTTTTTCTCAATATTCCATTCATTTGTGTGATAAATTCTCCATCATACATCCAAAAGGTGTCAAATTTTAGTTTTGCAGTATCATACCTTATTTTTTTGATGTTATCTGTTCCTTCATATGAAATGATGATTGTTTTCCACATTTCATAGGTAGTAGGGAATTGTGATACTCGATTTAATTCATTAGGACCAAGTCCACATATGATATCATTCATTGCCTTTGAGTTTATATCATATTTATCTTCTTGTGCAGCATTCCAAGTTTCTAGATTCCTAGGAATTACATAAGGAGAAGAAATCATTGAATAAACTTTGAATTCAATATTCTTCTAGAATATTATCATGAATGATTTCTGGCATCCATAGTTATCACCATTGAAATATGGAGCATGAATCATAAATATACATTCCCTCATATCAAAAATTGGAATTCATCTTTGTATAAAACTTATACTTTTGAGGTTTCTAGATATTTACCATAAAAAATAACCTTTGATACCAATTGTTAGGTTGGAATAATTCAAAGATACATAGGGGTGAATTGTGTCTCTTTAAAAATATTAACTTATTCTAACATTTAACCCTATCTGCAATTTTCATAGATATGTAGAATTTTATTCTATAAGTAATATGAGAAGTGGATAAACAGAAAAGATAACACAATAATTTTTATAGTGGTTTAGGTAACAAAGATCCCCTATTCCACTCCACCAATGCTTCCTTTTCAAGCATGGTGATTTTTCACTAGAAAGGTGCACTTATCATAAGACCTTCAAATACAAAACTGAGTGCAATTAGTTGATGTATTTACAAAAAAGGATTAACAGAGCCTTATGGTTCTTTTATAGGGAACCATATATCCACATATAAATTTAACAAGTTGACACTTAATCCATGACAGAGTCTGAGTAGTCAAAACTTGAATAAATCAAAATATTTTGATTTGTTTGATGGTTTAGGTTAAAATTTACAATTGTAGAAACAATAGATAGAATACAAATATTATTATTTAAAGATGAATGTCTTCAAAAAATAATAGCTCTAAAAAGATCCTACTTGAAAATAATCTTCAATAAAAGTAGAAATGAATAAACAACTGCAGTTACAAAAGAACAAGATTAAAATAAATAAATTCAAAGTGAAGCCATTTTAGAAAACAACAGATTAAATAAATATTTATAGAAATATTTTATTCCAAAATATATTCACAAATATAAATTCATGAATCATTTATTTTGAAAAGATAATCTGGTAGAATATATATAGCTGACAACTTTCTTTGGTTTTTTAGATCCAAGAAAGTTGCCTGAATGATCACAGATATTCTAATTCAAATCATTTAGGAGAGTTGTAACTTCCATTTGAAATAAGAACGAATTATTATGTAAAATATGAGTATTTAATTCAATAAAAATGATCCTTTAAACCAGTCATAAAATTTATTTGAATTGATCTTAACTTCCATCCGGACTGTTTTATAAATCACGAATAAAATCGAAGATTTAAAACCCTGTTATTGAATAGTCAAACACAGGGTTCCTTCATGTAACAAGAAAGAACCAAATGTAGGGTTTGGAAAATTTAGGGTTGATAATAAATGTAGGGTAGATGTACTATATTTTTTCCCTCAAATTTAAGGTTCCTTACTTACATTGGGCTCCTTAAACATACATTCTAGTTTCAAAAATGTATGGCTCCTTGCTAATATAAGGTTTATTAACCAATTTTTTTTGACAACTTAGGGTTGATGATCCATACATGCTGTCATAAACATAGGGTTCATTACTTACACTATGCTTACTTATATAGGGTATGGATAGTGTTTCTAGAATATTCTAAAATACATTCTCAACACTTTAATGAATATTCCCTACAGATCAATGACTTGAATATTATTCTAGAATAAATATTTCAATGAATATAAATTTCATGAAATTTACTTAAAGTGATATAATTAGTAAAACAAACAAGGGTATTTGTGAGAATCAAAATCAATAATATTTATTAGATTATTTTTGAGATAATACATTCCCAACAAGTTCAAACTAGACCTCAAAGGTAATCATCTTAATCTTTTTTCACATTTATACCTAGACTCCAATAATTATAGCAAACATACATCCCTGAAATTTAGAGAATTTTCTTCATAAAAGTATCTCTAATCTCAAGAGTACCAAAACACACCCAAATAAATAGTAAATTAAAAGATATATGAGAAATACCTAAAAGAAGGTGACAGGATGTTTTAAAATCCACACCATAAGAATTTCTATCACCAAGAAGTCATGTGGAAGAATGGTATCCAGAAATAGGTGAGTAAAATACTCCCTCATCAATGTATCATTCTCCCATGTATTTTGAGAATATGATATATGTTTCCATAATACTCTGACCAATGAAATCAACTTCCCATACAAGAAATCCACAAGAGATTCAATGATCTCCATTGGTTTCTCTATAAAAATACTTATGGAACCAACTCAATATCTTTCCAACTAAAAGCATGAGAGGGATCAGGATGGTACTTACTAAGTTGGTATATGTGGAAAAAATCATGAATACCCATTAACTGAAATGGAAATGACAACAAATAAGTAACCTACCCAAGCCTCTAAGTTACTAAAAATTTACAACATATTTCATATCTAGCTTTCCCTATTTTCTAATCCATTAGTGATCCAACCAAAAATAAACATTCAAGAAAACCTGGACACCAATGGAAAACTCTAAAATATTATTCCTATAATCCGTATACAATTTCTGTCAACTCTGAGTTATATCTAGATGTTTATGTATATCCTAAATCTTTATCAACGTCTATTGAATGAGACTTGGTCCTTCAAGAGAGGCCTCTCCCACCTCTTCCCAATAAAGAGGTGACCTGGACAGGTGACTATAAAAATCCTTAAAGGGATCCATTATGATTTATTACTATTAAATGTTATTATAAGACAACTGAAACACTCCTAGATGGATATCCAATGATCTAAAAAATCCATGATGATGGAATAGAGGATATACTCTAGGATCTGAATAGAATGTTCCGTATGACTCTCTGTATGTGGATGGTAAGTTATACTCAACCATACCTGATTCCCCATAGCCCTTTGTAGACTCTTCTAGAACTATGAGGTAAACCTTGGATCCTTGTATGAAATAATGGAATATGAAACCCCATTTAACCTCAGAACCTCCTGTACATACAAATTACTGAGGTCTTCCACTTTAGTGGTGTCCCTAATCAAAATTAAGTGATATAACATTGTAAACTGATTAACCACCACCCATATATCAATCCTACCTAAAGGAATCCATGGTAATCTAAAAAAAATTCCATGTACACATCTTCCCATTTCCAAACCAGAACCTGAAAGAGGTTGGATCAACCTAGAAGGTTTTATATGCTATGCCTTTACCTGTTGGAAGGTGTAACAGTGGGACACATAATCTTCAATTTCATGATTAATATGTGGCCACCATAATCACCATCTCATTTCATAATAAATCTTCACAGTTCTATAATGAATATCCCATGAAGAACTATGATATTTAGAAAAAACTGAGCACCTCATAGATGTTGGGATGGCAAACTGATCCCCAAAATGTAGAATACCATCTGAAGGGAGAGACCAACTAGAAACGGTCTCCCCACTATATAGGGTTTCTTGAATTCATTTGAATTCACTATCCTACTACTGATCCTACAAAATAGACTCAAGGAGAGATGATTATAAATGAACACTGGTTTGAACCATACCTAAAACATCCTCATGAGCATTGAGGTGCAACTAATCGAAGAGCTCCATATGATTCCACTCCTCCTTTGATTCTAGAATAACCTACGATGGTAATTTTTTTCTATGAGAATCTTCAATGAAATCACCCTTTCCCATGGTTTATGTGATTTTTAATTCAATTTTATGAGGGTATTACACCCAACAATGATTTTAGAGATTCAATTATTTTTGAGAAAAGTTATATCTCAAACTCTTATGTTCATAAAAGACTATGAAACTCTCCCCAAAAAGATAGTTATATAAACACTTAAGAACACACATAACAATTAAAAGATCTAAATAATGACTGGAATAATTATTCTTGTGCAGTCGAAGCTGGAGAGATCTGTAATCCAGCACATGATTTTCCTACATAAGCACACAATATAGACCAACACCATAAGAATCATAGAAAACCACATACCCCTTACTGATCTTAGGTAATATAAAAATAAGAGTTGATGTCAAAATTCATTTCATCTCTTAAAAACAATACTAACTATTTTCATCTGATATGAATTTAACTCCTTTTAAAGTAAGAGTAGCCAAAGGTGATTCCAAATTAGAGAAATCCTAGATAAACCGTCAGTAGTATCCATAAAGACCAAGGAAGCTACAAATCTTAAAGACATTCAGTGGAATTTTCCATAAAAAAACATCCTTCAACATCTTAAGATCAGTTGATAATCCATGATCAGAAATCACATTCCCCAATAACTTCACTTCTTGGATCAATAGACTACATTTCAAAATATTTCCATATAAATGGTGACTCATCAATATTTCAAGAACCAAACTCAAATAGTGATCATTATCATACTCATATATTGAATAAATCAAAATATTATCTAGAATAAATACCAAAAAAAGTGTCTAGATACTAATGGAATATTCATTTCATCAAATTCATGAAAACCATAGATGTGGTAGTTAGACCAAAAGGCATCACAAGAAATTCATAATGGATATACCTACTCCTAAAAACTATATTTTGTATATATATTCCTAAAATCTAAGCTAATGATAACCCAAAAAATGATCAATATTGGAAAACAACATCCCCCCATTTAACTGGTCAAACGATTCATCCAAATGGGGAAAATGATATTTATTCTTAACCATCACCCAGTTCAACTTTTGATTGTTCAAACATAATAGGAGTGATCCATATGACTTATTGGAAAAGAGCATATGGGCTTCCCAATGTGAAACACTAGGAAAAAATAACCTTTCACCATCAGATCATCCAACTAAATCTTGAGCTCTATCAACTCTAATGAAACCATACGATAAGAAGCTATTGAAACTGGCTGCATACCTAGCACAAGATAAATTATAAACTCTACCTCCCTCTCTAGAGTAAGACCAAATAAATCATTAGAGAAAATTTGAGGAAATTCCTGAACAATAGGAGGATTATCAACAACAGAATAATCTTTATTAGGATAAACTACTATAGTATAAAAAAACTACTGAGCTATAGGAGGGATGGTCCCGCATGACCAAACCTCAGATCCCACTCTCCCTAGAACACTCGAGAGATCTCATCTAAAATTAGGAACAAAACACACCAATGATAACAATCAATATTATCATGATAAGTAATAATACAATCCAACCCCTTAATTAAATAAAATATATCTAGATCAAGACCCAGGATATCCCAGACTAACTTTTCATTAGCTTTCGATAATGAACAAGAAGGAAAAAATACTAACTCTTTACTCTTCCCAAGAGGTTTTTCTAAATCCATAAAAAAGTACATGGGATCCATTGGAAGCTTAAGAATATCCACAAAATGGATAGATATAAATAAGTGGTAAACACCCATATCAAATAAAATAGGCACCACTAAATGGAAAATAAATATGTAACCACCCACTATAACTAGAGCCACATATAACTCTACTAGGAACTCATCCACTTCATGAAGGTTCTTTACTACTGAGGCCTATGGATGGATCCCTATAGTATTTAAAGAATATAACTGCACCATAGTATACTTTAGATCCAACAATAATTGATCATAATGAGGCGTAGACATATACTAACAAAAATTCTATAGATGAATATAGAATCCACAACTATTACACATATTCACAAGTGTGGAACAAGAACATTGGGTGTGTCCAACCTTTCCACACTAACAAAAAGTCAGGGGTAAACTACTGGATGTAACTGAAGGTGCAGAGGAGGACCACTGTTGAGAACCATCCCCACCACTTATATAATGGTCATGACACTTCCTCTTACTCTATTGAGAACTACTAAATCTACCCCTGGGTAGAAGAGAAGGGTAAGAATAACCAACCTTGTATTCCATATCCACCTCTGCCATCATTTCCCTATTTAATATCTCTACATGGGTAGAAGGGTTCGGTATAAATACAGGTTATATGATATCTAGTATCAAACCCTATAGGTACTTTTGATCCTTTATTTGGTCATTATTTACTACCTCTGTAGAAAAATGAACCAGCTTCATGAATCAATTGGTGTACATTGATACTTAATGATATCCATACTACAAGAATATGAACTCTAGAGACTTATCTATCATCAATGACTCTTGATAATTTTTTTTAAATAAGTGGGTCTTAAAACCCATCCTGTCTAAGCCCACATGTCTATCCACCATCACTATGGAATCCCACCATCACTTTCTAGGACCCAAGAGTATAAATTACACAAACTATACCATGATATTCTCAGATGTATCCAAGAAGTTGAATATCTGATCGATCTTGTCTAGCTTTTCCTCCACATATTGAAGTTTATTCATACCCTTATCGGATGGTGGATTCTTACATAATAAATCCTATGATCGATACCTTTCTCCTTTAACTCCTAGATGTACCTAAAAACAATATTATGGACTTGTGATACATTTTGGCCGAAAGTATGAACCACCCACATGATATCCCTGATAAGATTCTGATCTATAAGAAGATTCTCTTGAGGAGAATCTGCTACACCCTCATGTGGAACCCATGAAAGACATCTTGGAGGCATTCCACCACACCAAAAAATAGAAAAAACAATCAAAAAAACAATATAATATCAGTTCAAACTATAAAACCATATGAAAAACTGATATTAAGATCAAGAAATCAAAATAGGAGACATACATCCTAATATCAGAGGGTAACTTGAGTCTCATCATGGAATGATCTAGCCCTGTACTCATTACAACCTACCTCTCAAGTCCCAAAAATATTATCTATAGTCCACCAGTTCCCCAAAACTAAGCACAAACCAACCCCTTTAATACCAAACTGTGATAAATTTGAGCTGGATACCCTCTCAAAATGGTTCCCAACCCAAACCATTACATACACAAAGGGAGTTCCCAATACACATGAGTTAGCGACTCGAACCCAGAATTTAAAAAATTATATGGAATTATTTGTACTAACCTAAAGTAGACAACATAAAATATATATATACATACATGATCAGAAGAAAAAAAATAAGAGTAAAAAATAAAAAAAATTCATATCAAAAAGGAAATATAATAAGTGATACATCTCAAAAGTAGCTAAAAAATCTCCAAGGTATAAGTCTAATAGAAAAGTACAACTAAAACTGAAACAGTTTCTCCATGTGATTGTGTGAGAAAAATCCCACCATCTCACCAACATATACCTAGACATACCTGAAAGAGCCTCACCACCTCAATGTGGAGCCTTTCCTTTCACTAAATAAATACACATAATAAGGTATACACACTGCTGGAGGGGTGTCCAGGGGGTAATCTAAACAGGTTTAGTAGGATCCCACCCAGGTGTTCCATATCAAGTCTTTGTACAATAATCTGAACATGCTCAAATTTAAAGAAAATAAGGTTTGATAATTAGTTAAACATTTTTTATATCAAAATCATGGTAAAAAATTTACCATTTTCTACAGTTCCAAATAATCCAGGTAAAATAGTTTCAAATCATATCAAATATATAAAATTAGTTCAAACCAAAGAATGTATCACATATCATATGAAATCCAAATAAGTAAAAACCAAATCACAAGTAACATCACTTCAAGTATCACCATAGGTTTGGATAGCTAGAATAATCATACCCAAACATAGAAAATTGTGTGCATCAACTATCTAGACATATTAACTGAATCTAGGGAGTAGAGGAATGCCCTAACAAGTAAACATCCCAAAAGTTAAAATAATCCCCTAGAAAATGGGACTTGGTAGGACGAGAACAACCCATGAGTGAACCTTTAAAAACTATCAATGAATGAGGCCTATTGACACACCTTCCACCTAAGTATCCAAGACTTCCCATGTGATATATTTTCCTAACCATTTCATCAAAACCATAAATTGAAAACCATTTTATAAATCCATTTCAAAATTATTTGAAAATTATTTTTATTTTACCAAAAAATGGGGAAACTATCTTCCTAAAAACCCATTTATATACACACAATTCACTCATGTCAATTCATTTATAAAAAATTATAAAACTAGGGAAATGTAGTTCATCCAACATAGGCTATAGAGAAAACCATGTACCCCAAACCCAAGTTACACATGCCAATAGTGGGATCCACCAATATGGAAGAACACAAGTTCAAAAACAATGAAGTCTATATAATAAATCTAGATATATTATAATCAATTCAACAAACAAAACGGTTGGTAGAGAAGCTAAAGAAACACATAACTCAAGAAGCCCACACCGCACCACAATAAAAAAAAGTCAACCTTTCGAAGAAGATCCCAAAACAAACTCTAGAAAGGATGAATATAATCAATAAAATAGGACTAAAAGATCTGAAAATATAGGTAAAAAATGCTTCTATGAACAATGATAATGAAGAAGTAGAAATATCACTTACCCAGAGAGACACAACACAACCAAAATGAAGATAAACCACCAAAAAAATGATATAGAAAGAGAAAAGATCCCAAAAATCACATGGGAGATCTCCTATGTTTTTATAGAGATGGATATGTTCCAATAAAATTTAAATCGAGTGTAAAGTGAATACAAATCTATAGGCCATGAACATTACATAATGTGAATTTCGGGTTAACAACGTGAAATACAAGAAATCCATATACACTCAAAAAGGCATCACCTCGGTTAAAAAACACTAACAAACAATTTCATGAAATTAACTTGTCTCATGATGTGTAAAAATTTCATGTGGTAAAAATGTTCATGGTATCGGTCTGAAAACATATTCACCTCATGTAACCATTTCAAAATGTGAAATCTTTTAGAAGGTAGATTCCCTAGAAACACTTAGAAAAATCTCCAAAGTCAACCTAGGCCCCAATGGACATCCTTTTATGACTTCTTCACATTTATACCCAAAATAAATTAATTTCAACAAACATACATCCCCAAACTTTATGGAATTATCCTAAGTAGAGGCTTTTTATCCTCAGGAGTACCAAAACACACCTAAATAATGAGGGAAATGGAAAGAGAGATAATAAATACCTGAAAGAAGATAATGATGTATTAAAAATATTGCATTAAATATTTTGTGTGTTGACCAATACAAGTTGGAAGATGGAAAGTTTTACTATGTGGAATGTAACTAGGTTACACTCCATTTATTCCATGTGTTTTCATGGAATAAAATGCATATTCAAATACACGTTGAGTAATAGTTACACAATGTTTAGGGACTGATATCCATGTAACAAGGAGGTTAAATGATATTCAATAACTATACACATAATGTACCTAATACATGACCATATATTAATAAAGAATGAGTCCCCTGGAATGTATTATATACATAGGGTGAGAAATATACAAGACATTTAGTTGAATGTACACGTCGTGAACCAACATATTTATACATCAAATTTAAAATTTAATTTATTAATCCTTTAAACCTAAAAAACATTTGTTTCATATGTCATTTATCGTGACATAAACATCATTAGAGAGGTTATATATATATGTATATTAAATTCTTAATTAATCTCTTTATAAATTTCAAAACTATATACCATGTATAATTATAATAAAAAAACCACTCCACATGAATTAAAATAATTATGCACAAAATTAGTTAACATGTGTTCCACATGTCATTTATTAACTCTTAAAATCCATGTAATTATGTAAGAAGATGTTTATTCCAGATACTGCATGATTAGAATATATATAATCTCAATATATACTGAGTATTTAATATAGGTACTCACTGATTTCCTTTCTAGTAAAATATGTGCACTTATTTTATCAAATTTTAAATAAAATTAATTTATTTTTTTTAAATTTTAGAATATTGGTATATGCATGAAATATTGGATATATATTAAGTTAAATTGAATTAATTGACTAATGATATAATTAATCAAATTAATCCATGCATGTTTATCTTAATAAAATAATGAATCAAAATGAATGATATCCAGTTGTTTTAAATGTGTATTCATTGCACTAGTGGATGCTAATGAGCTTAAACTGACCTATGAATCTAGATGATTTATTTTAATTTAATTATTACATGGTTTTTTACAATTATTTTATTAAATTAAATTGATGGCCTATGAGTAATCCCTCCCTCACTATTATGTATGAGCATACATTTCCAAAGTTTGTTTTATGTAAACCCCCTTTTTGGTTCCCTTTACCCATGATTGAATTAAAAACATTGTAAGGATGCATCTCCCATGTGCATGGAGTTGGTTCGAGATAAATCTTAGAAGAAACCAAACCAAAGTGATATATATGATAGAGTTGGAATATGAAAAATTAATCCTAGATGGACTCAAGGAGTTTTTCCCCTAGGGACAATGGTTTGTTTATTATTATCTCAATAAAAAAGTCATTAGTTAAAGCTCATGATAATTCCATGATTTATATATTTTATATCTATATAATACATGATTTATTTTATAAATGAATGACCAAGATCATATAAATAAATTAATTAATATGAAAAATATAGAATTAAAATAAAAGGATTATGCATAAATATTTTATAGGTACATGGTTAATCACTTAAGCAAAATCCACTTAATATTAACAATAAATGAAAAAGATAAAATAAGAAAATTTTTACATAATAAAAAAATCCATAAATTTAATATTAAGTATTTACAATTTTCATTATATGAGTTAAGATGAACCCATAGTTAAAGTGTCGGTTCATGCCTTTTTTAGGGAAAAATTTAGTTATCAAGAAATATAAACAAATATGGTTGGTTTAATTAATCAAACTTTTATTGTATTTAACAACATTTTTCTATTCAATAAAAATTTTAGAGGTAAGTATTAAGGAAATCCAAGTCATGATTTTAGGATTTCAGGACTGGGGAGTCCACTCAATTGAATAAGGTAACATGAGATCATAGTTGGTAAAATATCCTACTTAAAAATCATCTTATGATTTTCATGGCCATTTTCAGGATTATTAGAAAGGAAATATGGATCATTTCTACTAGAATTCCTAAAGTGATAAGATATTCTAAGTTTAAGGGTGATGGACATTAATACTTGATAAAATAGTGGGATACTTAAAAAAATTACGTTTATGCCACACATAATTTATAATCAAGTAAAGTAATAATAAACCACTATATTAATATTTTATAATAATGAAAATCAAATCAAACACATTAACCCTATAATCAATTCTGGTGAAATACCATCTCTAAACTACAAATATATTCTAGGAATGGTTTAGATTCCAATGGGTAGTAATATTCCTAGAACAAAAGTCTTACATGCTAGAATATTCCATCATTTATCTTCTTATTGAGTATATTGATGCCAAAATATTTGATGCTGGAGAACTGGTGAAGGCCATGAAAAATTCAATGGAAATTTGTACTCAAATGACCACAAAATTCATCAAAGGAGTTTGTCTCATGAACCCACTTTGTGATGACCCCTCGTAGCATGCGTGTAAAGGAGGATGATGGTACCTCCACGAGTCCAATGATCCCTGCAACTGTGCGAGCATCTTTAATGGTACCTCCATGAGTCCGACAGATCCCAACCACTTCGTGGAAACTTTTTATCTTCACATTGTACCCCATGAGCATTGTGATCCTTGTTTCCTATAAATATAAGGCTCACCCCCACCTCAAAAGGATTGTTTCCCTGACCTTTAAACTTTTGGCCTACAATCTCCGGAAGCTCCCAAGCACTATGAACCTGACCCAAAAATGGATCACCCCAGGTACTTGATCATCACGATCCATGATTTACTTTGTTCCTCATAGCCACTAATTATGGTAGGGATACCTTTCATGATAGCCTCGACCTTTCGTGAATGAGGGATCCCCTTCAGGTTGTTCGAGACTTCATGAAGCATTAAGCCTTTGGGAACCAATATTCTATTAAGTCAAGACTCTATGTTAAAGAAGGGGCCCCGTGATTTGTGAGGAACTTTCCTTCTCTAAGACCATTTCCTTTGTGAAGCACCAAAGCTTCACGAAGACTCTCTTGGCGAGGTAACTTTCTTCATGAGACTCTCTTTTGTGCAGTCCTCCAAGCTTGCATGTGGTGTTTTTTGGGTCCCTCATGTGGTATCCCTTGTTAGGATGTCCTACTTCTTTATTTTTGAAATATGAATGCTAATGGATCTTTCTTTTTGGCATAACCACACTAATGTGGACCCCATAAGTGAACAATCCTCCACCCCACTCCCATCGGGAATTGATGATGCCTTCCCATCCCCAAGTGTGGGTGGGTATCAACCATGTAAGTCCAAGGGGTGAGGAAAGAGTCCTCCCCATCCATGCTGTAGGATGATAAAATGCGAAGAACCATCATCCTTAGTACATGATGTTAAACTATAGCCTCTCCCCATGAAATGCAATTGGGTGCCCCGCCTCAGGAAATTTCCATGTCCACACATATCCACTAGAGTGAGATCTTCCTCACATGGAATGAGATACTCCTCACATGGAATGACATTCGCCCAATAGGGATGAGAAGATATTCTGGTGTAAGCACCTAGTCTTTATTGTAGGAGGTATCACTCTTGCTCATCCCTGCTTCCTCTGGATGCCGTGACTAGAGAGGGGATAGTCATTGGGGACTCTCAACACAACATCCATCTCCCTTTGAAAATTTTCTCTTTGGTAATCTCATATACGTAAGCCCCAATCCATCCCTGACTGACACATTTTTCATGATGTGACCATCTGGTATACTTCTTACTCTTGTTTCTCAAACTGAGCATGAATCACATGGGATTAGAGGTTAGTAGTGACCATGAAATTTTGTTTACCAGGCATTCATCCAAGAGTAAGCCACATATTCCACCTCCACTAGCCTCTAACCATGCATAAGACCTAGAATCCATAATTGTGTGTACTTTTATACCTATATTCTATATAAGATATTTAGGAAATATCCCTGAGGTTCAATATAATCACCATCATATTCATGTCAGTTCATTCTCATATTTATTGTATGACTTTAAACTTCATGGGATACCATAACTATATGTACTTTGATCCATGTCTTCTAAACAGGGTTTGTTGGAATCCCTATCAAGGTTCAAGCCTCATCATCCATTCAGATCCTAGTATTTCCCTTGAATCATTATGTTTTAGGAGGATCATACCCCAACCTAGAGGTCACACTTCTTTTGGGTCTCTATCCATGTGTTGCATTCTCACGAGTTGCCTCATTAGGTGTCTAATATCTCCGTTATAGAACTATAAGGGCTTCGATTCCTAGACACTAGGATATGTAGGAATCCTCCCAAAGGTTCAAGTACAAAAACCCCTCATCCTCCATCCATCCCATCCATTCTATTTCGACACTTCCTCCATTTCCATCCTAATTCATACTCAGTCCATCACATCTTGATGGGATCGAGCCATCCATCTAGGACATCTTAGCACCTAAGCCCCATTCACACCATCTTTACTCCTAGAATCACCTTATAAGCTAACCATTCATAATCCCCACACAATCTATATTCATCTAACCAATATTAATCTTCCTGTGAAGGGTAGCTAATCATGTGTAATCCCCACATCACCCATTTGAACTACGTGTGTTTTGATCCCTTTATTCTACACAGGGTATGTAGGAATCATCCCCAAGGTTCAATACACACCAATGGTAGAACTTGGTGTCACCCTCCATGGGGTCCACCTCCTTGATCTACCCTCAATGGTGTTTAGATTAGCCTTCATGGTTTGAAATATTTACCTTTATGGGAAACTTTACCCAGGTTCATCGTTAGAGGAATTCCTACCTAGAAAATGGTAAACCTCAGTCCCTCCCTTCTAGGGACGTACCCTTTCATAGTGTGACACCCTCTATTTATGAGACACACCACTCTGGGTTCTTTCTCATTGGGAATTCTAATCCATCCATCCAGTGTCCCCCTCATTGGAGTCCACCTCTCTGATCCTACCTTAGTGGTGTCTAGATAAGTCTTCACAGTGTGAAACCTTCTCTTTATGAGGAACACCACCATGATTCTACTCTCATTGGGCATTCTGACCCACCCATTTGGTAAACCATGTAGGTGTCCCCTTCTAGGTATGCAATTCGTTGATCTGTCTTCATAGGATGTTTCACTCAACTTCACATCGTCTCTACAAGATGTTAAACTCACATCCTACCTAGTGTTAAACAATATATGCTTGAGGAAAACCTCAAAATACATGACTTTGGAAAAAAAATATCCAATAGATATTAAACTCATAGCCTACATGGTGTTAAACATGAGATTCTAGATGAAAACCTTAAAAGACATGCCTATGGAATAAGATTTCCCGCAATCGATGTGGGATACCTCATCTTTATACACCCTTGAGAATACCTCTTATGAAGAATAATATAGGTAATCCAATGTTCTAGTGTCCATACATGCTCAGTGATGACCAATGTGACTACTTTTCTAACTGAAGGTTGCTTCCCTAACTAGACCCCATGGAATGTATAAACAAAAATAGTGTAATTAACTATCATCCATGAGGATATGACACAAAAAATGAGTTCCACAAACAAAATATTAATCTATAAGGGATTCCTGGACTAGGCGGTGAATTACGAGGAGGTATCCATGAAATGAGGGATCGATATCCCATAATCCTATTTTGATAAAGGAGAATAAATCTTGGAATAAGTGATGAAAATTTCTAACCTTTGGAAAGTGGGAATATGTGTTAACAAATGATACATCCAACATGAAAAAGAACTTGAGGAGGAAATTCCCTAATGTAAAGTGTTAGAAACAAAAATGGTGAACCCGATGTGAACTCATCTCCTCAATATGTGATTAGTAGCATTCGAGGCATAAAAAATGAACATTTCACCGGATCCAACTATTTGGTGCTTGGTCGTGCCAGGAAAATAGTGGTCCTGGTGTGAAACTCTCTATAATTTGGGGTAATTAATCATTGGTAATTCCAGTCTATGTGTAACACCCCAAGATTTCATAGTGTGTTATTTCTTCAAAATAATTCAATAACTTTCACTACACGCAACACCGAGTTCAAGCGCACCATGACTTACCAAACAAGATGTTCAAAAGAAGTTATGAATAGTATTAACTAAATTTTGATCTTTGTATAATCCTTATAATTTTTGGATCTATATTATGAGTTTCTTAGAAATAATGTAAGAACAAATTCTTTATTCATATAAAAGAAGTATTTTTATAAAAATGCACTTTTACCAACTTTTAATAGTGAAACCCTTTTTTTAAATCCAATATTTTAAACTTTTATATATTGAATTTGACTAAATAAATTTAGTTTTTAGAATGGGGACATCAAAAATTTAAATGAAACACCCCAAGATTCCACGGTACGCTTCTCTTTGAATAAAACAGTAGCGTGTGTTGTACGCAACTTTGAGTTCTAACACACACTACAACTAATCAAACGAGCTGTTATGGATAGTAATACCTACTTTTTAAAATTTTATAAATTCTATCTCCAAAAATGGACTTCATTTTTGGATTCGGAATATCAAATTTAGCCTAGGGTGAAATTTTGGAACTTTTCGGATAAAATTTATATTTTGATGAATAGTGAAAATTAATAAATTTTAATTAAAAACAACCTTTTCAATCAAAACAATTTATATTGATAAATTATGAATTTGAGTTTTTTAAAGAATATTTAGAATATATTTTTACCATTTAAAACAATTTTTGTCATTGAACATAATTTCACAGTTAAACCGGACATAAACAAGTGTCAATCTTTTGGTAGTTATTATATCTTTAAAACACGCTTTTTGTTTTGACAGCGGGAATTAATTTTAAATTAATTCCTGCCACTTCTGTGTTTTGAATTTGGAAAAATGGATTCCATATTTGGAATCAGGATTTCCAAATTGTGTAAATAGGTAACTTTTATTTTTAGATATTTTGAATAATTACTTCGGTAAATATTTTATTTACCATGGTTAAAGGGGAAATCCGGTAAATAAGGGTTAATAAATAATATTATAATAATAATTAATTACCCTAAAACATGTCCTAACCTTATTTTTTGATACATGTACGATCCTGGGCATCTTTGGGTCGATTTTGGGACCCCATGGAGCCACTTGTAAGTGATAGGGACACTTTATTTTAATTAAGTAAAAATAAATACAAAAATTACACAAGCATATATCTTTTAGAAAAACAATTTTTATATAGGGTTATATAAGTTGTATTTTCGACTATAAATATTAATTAGAAAGATAAAATGATTTACTACATAATTGTATTTTATTTATAATTTTTATAAATTAAATAATTTAATTTATTTAGGACACAATGATGATGCAGTAATTACAATAATAGTGAAAAATTAAAATAATTGATAATATAAATACCCCAATAAATATAATTTGATACTTTTTATTAATTAAACTAATTTTATAGGATAATATGACATGTTAGGATTGATTTAATTAACTTTTTTTGAATTAATCATTCTGTTATGATTTTAAAAAAACCAATTATTGAATAGTGTCAAAATTGAGATAAAAGAGTTTTTAAAACAAATATTATATTATTAATTAATATTCAATTCCTAAAAATCCAAGGTTCTGAAAAGAGACTTATATCATGATAATTGTATCATTAATGGACCACTTGGGGGTCACTTGTAGGTATACAGTAAGTTTATTAACTATATAATATAAAAATACAAAGTGACATGGTAAGTGTCAAACTAATTAACTAAGAGTTAAAACTAAAAGATAAGGTTAATATAATGACCCAAACCTGTCTAACTTCAATTGGTTTAGTGGTTTTAGACCCATAACCATCTTAAAATTTAAATAATCCACTTTGGAGCCATTATAAACCAAATATGAATTTATTATAAAATAATAATTCTAGCTTTTCAAAAGGTGCCCCTCACCCCTCTTATAAAAGGGCACCCCCCTTCTCATTAATTAACACCTCCAAAGCCTTTTGGTTCGGCCAAAATATGCCCAAATACTCTCTCAACTTCCCTCAATTCATCCTAGAGTCCTTCCTTTAGTTAGAAATCCAACCTAAGGAGCTCTTTTTATCAAATCAAAATGAAGAACCCGAAGAAGAGGTAATAATTTCACCACCCTTTTCAAGTTCCTTTCTTCTTCCACTTATTCTTTCTTTGTTATTACCATTATAAAAAAATAAATCAAGTATATTATATATACTGTGATGTTATTATAAATATGGTATAACCATATTCAGTATTCTATCCACCCTTTGAATAACATGTCACCATACGTGCCTACGTACTGCTTACCGTCTCCACGTCGTGGTGTAATTGTTATTCAATAAATTATTATTTGGATGGGTATAATAATGATGTGTAATTAATGTAAATAATAAATATAACATGATAAGTATTCTGTATATATGATATACCATCAAATTATATATTATTTTAATATCAAAATAATGATACTGTCGCTCGTGCGTACGTACGGACTACCGTCTCCACGAACGCGATGAGATTCATTCTCCATCGTATGCATTCAAGTATAATTATCATTTGATGATTAATAATAGTATATAAGGACTTTATATCATTCTGGATATTATTAAGATACAACCTATCCCTGACAAACATGTATTACATAACAAAACATATAAAAGAAAACGAGTAAGTTAACATCGGAAAAAATGATAATACTAAGATATTATTAACAAATCAATGTTAAAAGATCATATATGATATCATATTAATATATATGATTCTTGTATAATTTAATAACAATTATTTCACCATTATACAGGAGGTTAACCTACCCCCAACCAAGGAAAAGTACAATGTAAGGGTTTATTTCGCAATCTCTTCATTATCCGATGTTGTTTATACATAATAATCTACTGGGATTTCTTTATCATCCACATCCATGTTTCTTAAAAATGTATTTCAAAAAATTTTTACTATTTACTAGAATATGGGTTAAATTAATTTATACCCTCATTTACTTTTATAAGTGGTTTATAAAGGAATATTTCCATCATTTTCCAAACAAGGTCATTTTTAACCTTTTCGACAGAATTAAGGTAAGAATATTTTTTTAACTTATACGGCGGGTGTGGCTATTTTCCACCGTTATAAAATCGTTGAAGCTTCCCTTACAAGCTTATAAGAATATTTTCAAATAATTTTTTTTATTTTATAGATATATGACTCTTAAATGATTTCAAAATAGAAAGAGATGTTTCTCTAAAAAGAGTTTTGATTTCATCTAAGTCAACATCCTTTGATGGATTTTAAGCTTATTTGAAGTTGATTTGTTATGATAAAAAACTTCTATATTGTATTGAAGGTTTTGTGATATGTTTGACTATGGATGTGTTATTTTTATACCATTCGTGGTTTATGGATGAAGTATTTACATTTCGTATGCTAGTATTAATACGAATGTTTATGTTATGTTTAAACCTTTTCATAAAGGAATTCATTGGACTTAATGTGTGATGGGTGGAGCCCGCTATAGCTCCTCGATGCATCGGTAGGTCTCATGAGACAAACTAGTGTCTTAGCACAAGGCCTTGTCAAAATATTATTTGTAGTCTTGGCATGAGGCCTTGGCTATGTGGTTATGATAGTCTGGCATTATGCATTTCATCATTATGAAAGTGGTTATTGATATTGCATGTGATTATTAGATTAGTAGAATATCCATGTGAATAAGTAAATGGCATTATTTCATTTTATTTTTTCCATATGATGTTTAAGTTCAAGTTTAATAGGATTTTGTTTTAGTTATACATTGCCTTAAATGTTTATTCTTATTTATGAAGGTTTCCGCTATATTGTTATCCTTACTGGGCATTTGAGATCACCCATTTTCTATGTTTTATTTTTCCCAGGATGTGAAGAAGTAAATTATGAAATGACCTGCAGGGATTGTATGATGGGATAAGAGTGTGGACTATGGAGACTATATTGTTGTAGTTTTCATTTTTTGATGTAATGTAAACTTTATGAATGTATCTAGTTATTCCAAGGCTACTAAACTAATCGGTCTTTCGAGACATGACCATTCTTGTGATCATGCCAATGTTACGTAATAATGCACTAACTCTGGGTAACTGGGGTTGGGGCGTTACAGTTGGTATTAGAGGAAGTTTAGTACAAACCTTGGAAGCTATATTTAGATAAACCTTGATTAGATCACATAGATTTAAGATGGACTTTGAGGATTAGTATAGAAGAAATTCCTAGAATTTTGGTATTGTAATTATTTTGTGAGTTTTCTGAGCAATACATCCCTATCTGGATATGAGCAGGTAGAGGCGGCTCTTGCATAGATGTACCTAGGGGTAAAACCTGAAAACACTGCTTTCAGCTAGACTTGAATGGGAACTGGTGCATGACAAAGGGCCTTACTGCACTCTTGGTTACGACACTCCCGGGGGATATGCTTAGGATAACTCTCATTTTATTTACAAATAATTATGAACGACTTATGAGTATATACTTCCTCAAAGAAAACATTTTTATGATTATGGATTATATCCATAAATAGTTCAATTTATGTTATGTGTTTTATAAGTATAAAATTATGTATTTTGATTCATAAACTGATCTAGTGTATGCCATTGTTTAGAAATGGCACCCAGTAGAAGGAATGAGAACTCCAGAAATGCACATGATCCAAAGAGAAAGAAGGATCATATATTTCATGGTCTTAAGCTAGAATTTATAAGAGAAATTTTCTCCCATGTATTATCATCATATGAAGAAATAGTATCATGTGTTGATAAGATAAGTAAAGAGTTTACTGAGTCCTATGGCTTTAAAGGGAAGCAAGATTAGAATGGTATGGAAAAGAGAAAGATGGAAAAAGGGAAGAGGGAAAAGAAGAATTTTCCCATATGTGATAACTGTGGGATGAAACACCCTGGAACTTTCCTGAAAGGAATGAGATTTTGTTATAAGTGTGGAGGAAAAGGGCACAAAATACGTGACTGCAAGGGTAAGAAAATGGTTCCAAATTTACAATGCTTCATTTTCAAGGAGTCTGGACACTACATGAACCTATGTCCCAGTCATCAGACTATGCCACAAATGATGCTATTGGATAATAATCAAGTTATGATACTACCACAGATGAAGAGGAATGATTAGAGTTCTTATGTCATTTGAGTTTTGTATCAACAATGTAATTTTTATAATAATTATGGAGTATATATGGAATGTACTGCAACACTATTTCATTAAGTACTTGAGATTGTGTGGAACAAGGAAAAGTGACACAATAGTAGGTTAAATTTTTGGAAAATATATGGTTGAGAGAAAGATAAACCATAATATGGTTCTGATACCGACGTAGTGATTTTAGAATAATACATGATTGATTTGGATAAATTATATTAGATATTCTTGACTACCTTAAAACTGATTAATGATTTGTATATTAAATCATTGTTGGGGTTTACAACATTTTTGGATTGATGGAGTATATCTATTATTCTGTAAGGAATAAGGGATCATGAATGTAATCAATAAGGTTTTATGGTAATTCAGGATGTTGCAGTGTCTTAAAAGAATACATGATGAAGGTGTTCACATGTTATTACGCGGAAAAAGGATCTTCATTGTGTTTACCTTCCTTATAAATTTTGGACTGAAGTATTTTGGATAGTTCTAGTTTGGATTATTTTGGATTTCCATAAAAGGACAACCCGGAGGTCGGGCAACAACCTGTCGCGTCTGGCAAGGCTGTGAGACTTGAACCCACAACCGAAGGGCGACAAGGGTGTATCACCTACCACTGACCCACGTGATGTCCTGGATTGAATAATGTCGTTTTTTAATGTTCCTTCTAGATGAATTATAAATTCATTTTTTAACTATATACGAATAGGATAAATAGAATATATTTTTAAGTTCTATTATCTTTTAGAGTGAAAGATGAGTTTGTGGTAGAACATAGTTAAAGGATGAGACTCTACTAGTCAAGTATATATTTTTCTTCTTCTCTTATTCAATGAAGAAATTTATTCTTATACTTTAGTGAAGGGATCTTAAAACAAAAAAAATGTGTTATCCTAATACCATATGTTTTGCTGAACCGATGGTATTTTAAATCATCATAGATTGATGAATTTAAGGCCCTCAATTTTACACTTGTTTGTGATTGATGACCTCAATCACTATCTATAAATATTTACGTTTTTCCTCCAATTTTATGTCTCTAATTTCCACCAATGTTCTCCTAATCGAGATCATAATTTGGTGGTGACCCTTTGATTTCCTTTTTTCCTCATATTAAGACTAAATTTTAGTAACCCAATTTTCGATGTGGGTTTTCCCAAAAAGATATTTTCTATTTTCAAAATTTTATTTTAGAAGAACAATTTCAAATTGTGAGGATGAAATTTTTTGAAGGAGGGGAGAATATAACACCCCAAGATTTCATAGTGTATTATTTTCTTCAAAATAATTCAATAACTTGCACTACACGCAACACCGAGTTCAAGCGCACCATGACTTACCAAACAAGCTGTTCAAAAGAAGTTATGAATAGTATTAACTAAATTTTGAACTTTGTATAATCCTTATAATTTTAGAATCCATATTATGAGTTTCTTAGACATAATGTAAGAACAAATTCTTTTTTTAGATAAAAGAAGTATTTTTCAAAAAATGCACTTTTACCAACTTTTAATAGTGAAACCCTTTTTTTTAAATCGAATATTTTAAACTTTTATATATTCAATTTTACTAAATAAATTTACTTTTTAGAATGGGGACATCAAAAATTTACAATTAAACACCTGAAGCTTCCACGGTACGCTTCTCTTTGAATAAAACAGTAGCATGTGTTGTATGCAACTTCGAGTTCTAACACACACTACAACCAATCAAACGAGCCGTTATGAATAGTAATACCTAATTTTTAAAATTTTATAAATTTTATCTCTCAAAATGGAATTCATTTTTAGATTCGGAATATTGAATTTAGCCTAGGGTGAAATTTTGGAACTTTTCGGATAACATTTATATTTTGATGAATAGTGAAAATTACTAAATTTTAATTAAAAACAACTTTTTTAATCGAAATAATTTATATTGATAAATTTTGAATTTGAGTTGTTTTCAAGTATATTTAGAATATATTTTTACCATTAAATACAATTTTGATCATTGAACATAATTTCACAGTTAAACCGGACATAAACAAGTGTCAATCTTTTGATAGTTATTATATCTTAAAAACATGCTTTTTTGTTTTGACAACAGGAATTAATTTTAAATTAATTTCTGACACTTCTGTATTTTGAATTTGGAAAAATGGATTCCATATTTGGAATCAGGATGTCCAAATTTTTTAAATAGGAAAATTTTATTTTTAGATATTTTGAATAATTACTTCGGTAAATATTTTATTTACCATGGTTAAAGGGTAAATCTGGTAAATAAGGGTTAAAAAATAGTATTATAATAATAATAAATTACCCTAAAATGTGTCCTAACATTATTGGATAATACATTTCCAACCATGGAAATCTTTGGTTCGATTTTGGGACCCCATGGAGCCACTTGTAAGTGATAGAGACACTTTATTTTAATTAAGTTAAAATAAATACAAAAATGACATAAGCATATATCTTTTAGCAAAACAATTTTTACATAGGGTTATATAAGTTGGATTTTCAACTATAAATATTCATTAGAAATATAAAACTCTTTAATACATAATGGTATTTTATTCATAATTTTTAGACATTAAATAATTTAATTTATTTATGACACAATGATGATGCAGTAATTACCATAATAGTGAAAAATTAAAATAATTGATATTATAAATACCCAAATAAATATAATTTGAGACTTTTTATGAATTAAAATAATTTTCTAGGATAATATGACATGTTAGGATTGATTTAATTAACTTTTTTCGAAGTAATAATTCTGTTATATTTTTTACAAAAATCAATTATTGAATAGTGTCAAAATTGACATAAAAGAGTTTTTAAAACAAATATTATATTATTAATTTATATTCAATTCCTAAAAATCGAAGGTTCAGCCAAGAGACTTATATCATGATAAGTGTATCATTAATGGACCACTTGGGGGTCTCTTGGAGGTATATAGTATGTTTATTAACTATATAATATAAAAATACAAAGTGACATAGTAAGTGTCAAACTAATTAACTAAGAGTTAAAACTAAAAGATAAGGTTAATATAATGACCCAAACCTGTCTAAATTCTATTGGTTGAGTGGTTTTCAACCCATCCCCACCTTAACTTTTAAATAATGCACTTTGGAGCCATTAGAAACCGAATATAAATTTATTATAAAATAATATTTCGAGCTTTTCCAAAGGTGCCCCTCACCCCTCTTATAAAAGGGCACCCCCCCTTCTCATTAATTCACACCTTCAAAGCCTTTTGGTTCAGCAAAACTCTGAAAAAATACTCTCTCAACTTCCCTCAATTCATCCTAGAGGCCTTCCTTTAGTCAAAAATCTGGCCTAAGGATCCCTTTTGATCAAATCAAAAGGAAGAACCCGAAGAAGAGGTAGTAATTTCACCACCTTTTTTCAAGTTCCTTTATTATTCCACTTGTTCTTCCTTTGTTATTAGCATTATAAAATAATAAATCCAGTATCTTATATATACTGCGATGTTATTATAAATATGGTACAACCATATTCATTATTCTATCCACCCTTTGAATAACATGTCACCATACGTGCGTACGTACGGCTTACCGTCTCCACGTCATGGTGTAATTGTTATTCAATAAATTATTATTCGGATGGGTATAATAATGATGTGTAATTCATGTAAATAATAAATATAACATTATAATGATTCGGTATATATTATATACAATCCAATTATATATTATTTTAATATCAAAAGAATGATATTGTCACTCGTGCGTACGTACGGACTACCGTCTCCACGAACACGATGAGATTCATTCTCCATCGTATCCATTCAAGTCTAATTCTCATTTGATGATTAATAATATTATCTAAGGACTTTATATAATTCTATATATGATTAAGATACAACCTATCCATGACAAACTCGGCTTACGTAACAAAACATATTAAAGAAAACGAGTAAGTTAACACCCGAAAAAAATGATAATACTAAGATATTATTAACAAATCAATGTTAAAAGATAATATATGATATAATATTAATATATATGATTCTTGTATAATTTAATAACAATTATTTCACCATTATACAGGAGGTTAAACTACCCCCAACGAAGGAAAAGTACAAGGTAAGGGTTTATTTTGCAATCTCTTCATTATCTGAGGTTGTTTATACGTAATAATCTACTGGGATTTCTTTATCATCCACATACATATTTCTTAAAAATGTATTTCAAAACATTTTTACTATTTACTAGAATATGGGTTAAAGTCATTTATACCCTCTTTGACTTTTATAAGTGGTTTAAAAATAAATCTTTCCATCGTTTTCCAAACAAGGTCCTTTTTAACCTTTTTGACAGAATTAATGTAAGAATGTTTTTTTAACTTATACGGAGGGTGCGGCTATTTTCCGCCATTATAAAATCATCGAAGCTTCCCTTACAAGCTTATAAGAATATTTTCAAAGAAAATGTTTTATTTTATAGATATATGACTCTTAAATGATTTCAAAATAGAAAGAGATATTTCTCTAAAAAGAGTTTTGATTTCATCTATGTCAACATCCTTTGATGGATTTTAAGGTTATTTGAAGTTGATTTATTATGATACAAAACTTCTATATTGTATTGAAGGTTTTGTGATATGTTTGACTGTGGATGTGTTATTTTTATACCATTCGTGGTTTATGGATGAATTATTTACATTTCATATGCTAGTTTTAATACGAATGTTTATGTTATGTTTAAACCTTTTCATATGGTAATGAATTGGACTTAATATGTGATGGGTGGAGCCCACTATAGCTCCTCGATGCATCGGTAGGTCTCATTAGACAAACTAGTGTCTTGGAACAAGGCCTTGGCAATATATTATTTTTAGTCTTGGCACGAGGCCTTGGCTATGTGGTTATGATAGTCTGGAATTATGAATTCCATCATTATGAAAGTGGTTATTGATATTGCATGTGATTATTCGATTAGTAGAATATCCATGTGAATAAGTAAATGGCATTATTTCATTTTATTTTTTCCATACTATGTTGAAGTTCAAGTTTAAAAGGCTTTTGTTTTAGTTATACATTGCCTTAAATGTTTATTCTTATTTACAAAAGTTTCCTCTATATTGTTATCCTTACTGGGCATTTGAGCTCACCCCTTTTCTATGTTTTCTTTTTCCCAGGATGTGAAGAAGTAAATTATGAAATGACCTGCATGGATAGTATGAGGGGATAAGAGTGTGGACTATGGAGACTATATTGTTGTAGTTTTCATTTTATGATGTAATGTAAACTTTATGAATGTATCTAGTTATTCCAAGGCTACTAAACTAATAGGTCTGTCGAGACTTGATCATTCTTGTGATCATGCCAATGTTATGTAATAATGCACCGACTCTAGGTAACTAGGGTCGGGGCGTTACACTATGACATCATATGCATGGATCTCTATCTCTAGTTGTAGAAGATTGGAAATCACTGGGGCAATGGGAATTACTTTCCTTATATCCATATTGAAAGATGAATCTTTCTACGTTGAAGGATCACAACTGTAGGAAGACAATCACCCCCACCCATAGACATAGGGGTAGAAGGAACATTGATGCGACAATCCCCCACGACCCCACTGTTTCCATAAATTCATCCACATATATGGTTACCAGACCCCCACACCCCGTCTCAGACTCTGAAATCATCCAGAGAAGGATTTTAGAAACTCTTATTCATCGATACGAGCATGAGGGGGTCATTCCCATGAGATACACGGCTTGTCAGGACCTAGAGGTCTTTTCATATCTCTATCACTAGTTCCTCCAAGGGCCGCACAGGGAGCTACTGCTCCCCACACCAATGTTAAACTAAATTGGGTGCGTCTCTCTGGATAAATCCTATGATTTAATCCCCAACACCGATGAGGTAAGTAATATTCAATTCATCATGGAAAAAAATACTTGGGATCTATGAAAGAGGGCTTCCATGAGGCCCCGTCAGCACTTCCAACTTGTCCCTCTGACTAAAGAATAGGTGTTTCATATCCTTGCTCCACCGACCCTAGTCTAAACAACCCGACGCCAATGTCAGGCCCAAGATCAAGAAGATTCCCATCATGGAGAATCGTCTTCAATTTTTGCAATGGCCCATGCCACCCATGGTGCATTATAATAGGTCCCTGCAACTACATACTAGGGATTTACTTATGACTGATCTGAATTAAGACTTCGGCCGCCCCACAACCAGGTTGGATAGAATCTTTCGGTCATCGAAACCACCAACAACCATCGTGGGCTGACCCTTGATGATGATATCCAGTACAGAGTCCCTACCCATAACATCACTAGTTTGGGTGGAGGTCCTCCTCACTCTAATGATTAGTATGGAGGTCCTCCCCATGTTCTTAGCACTTGTCTAAGCATAGGTCTTCCCTAACTTGTCGACATCTAGCCCAGAGGTCCTCCCTAGGTCACAAACCACCAATGTGAAGGCACTCCTCACATCATTTCTGGATCAAACAGATGTCCTACCCATAGTAGCATTGGTCAAAGGGAAGGTACTCCTCACGTCATCACCATCCAGTATAGAGGTCCTCCCCGTACTATAACTAACCAGAGAAGAGGTCTTCACAAGTCTAGAAGATACCAAAGTGGAATCCATTCCCCCTTAATTCACAATCAGTATGATGGTCCTCCTCATGAGATCACTTCCAATTAGTGCGGAGGTCCTCCCCATCCTTCAAGCAGCCAATATAGAGGTCTTCCCCATGTCCTCACCAACTTCAGCGGAGGTCCTCCATGCTCCACTACTACCTACTGTGGAGGTCCTCCCTGCACATTTACTAACTAGTACATATATCCTCCCCATACCTTTTCTTCTCAATATGGAGTTCCTTCCCATTCCCCATTCAACATATGACCAGGTGTTCCTCACACCTCAGATCATTAAAGTGTAGGTTTTTCCTGCTCTCACAGTAGTCTAAGATAAGGTCCTCCTCACTTTATGGACAACAGGTACAGAGGTCCTCCCTGTATCCAAAATATAAAAGAAAAGTTACTCCCCACACAATAAACTAGTAGCACGAAGGTCCTCCTCATGTCAAAAAAGTTCCATGGCCTGATTACCCATCCCAAGGAATAAGGGTGAATCATTTACATCAACGGAATAACTCTAGGAGGACCCAAGTTTTCATGAATCTTATATGCTAATATGATTCTGAAGTTGAGTGGGACCCAATAATAGATCCTTCCCCCAAGTCTTCTACATCAGAGTCTGAGACAGAATACATGTGTGTCAGTTTCATCATCCCAAAAGGTGATATGCACCAGATCCTTGAATCCTTACATAGGTACATGAAAGTGGAGGAATATTTGGCTCCCTTCCAGAGTCTCACTGTGAATCCCTCACTATCATCACCAGTTTCATTATCTACCTCAACACAGGATCACGAAGAGTTATTCTGGGGCATGATAGGCAGAAATCACCGAAAAGTATCACCACCTAAATTCAATTCCATTATACATGAGGTAGTGGTAAATACCCTATCCTACAAGTACATGTTGATGCTATCAGCACCACCTCCAATAGAGGACCCAATGAGTGGTAGGAAATCAAATCACGTAACTTTTTATCCACGAAATAGTCCACCACCACAAAATTCCATGTCAACATCACTACAAGTTCCTCATCCAGACCTGATTTAAGAGTGGAGGAACCATGATTCATACCTATCTTCTATGTAGAGAAGTTTATGGGACACTCTATCCATTGATCAGTTGTCCAAGATGTTTTGGCCAATCACTACTCCCAAATTCAACATTCTAGGGTTGCTCACCCATGGCGAGGACATATGTTTATCTCAAACCATATGGGTGACAAACTTTCACCTCCATGGCCATCATTTGAAATATCCAAAGATCTAGGAGCATTACAATGAAATTAGAAAACATTGTCACATTTTTGAGTTAGCAGCACTTCCAGTGGCTTAGCACCCTACATCACCCAATATTCACCAAATCCATTACAAATTATTTATCTAGAGCTTCACAATACTCCACATAATTATTTAAGAGGAAATTCCACATGTTAAGATCCATGGATAGGGGCAGTACGTTTATCTCCACTTCAGTCCCATTCTAAACCAACTTGACTTTCCGGGCGATATAGATGATATACTACCTGGTGTAGTCATAGTGAATATGGATGACCTTAATCTTCTCAAGGAGAAGGAAACTAAGGTATGTATTGATAAAGAGGTCTCACCGAATAGGGTATCAAAATAACTTTTTGACACTCATATGGGCATAATCACTCACAAGAAAAGAAAGATACTAGGACTTGTAGAGCCCTCTCAGTAATTACAATTGGGTCGAGACCCTAATAAGGGTAAAGGACGGACTCGGGCTTCTAAACCCTCTGACCCTTCTAGTTCAGTATATAAAATAGATGTTGATCCCATAAAGGATGATTTTTTATAGAAACTTTCATAATAGAAGAACTTAATTTAAGGTCTCTGTGTAGAGTTCTTTACAGAGTAACGTCTGGACTATAGTGATCCTCAGTATGATCATATCCCTCTTACACTAGGGAAGCATGGGAAGACACATGTCCTCCATGACTAAATGCCTTACTTCAATATTTAAAATCTCAAGCATATTTATAGGGTATAGATTAGATCCTATGAGAAGTGACTGTGGTATGTATCGCCCAATCTGCCCGAGTTGCATGAGAATCCTCCTCGAGACCTGGATCAAGTCATTCCTCAAGAAGCTCCTCATTCCATCCCTCCAGTAGTTCCACTTGCCACCCCACAAGTCGTTGAGACTACCTACCATGTCGACGAGCCTGTGAAGAATTAGTGATTAGGGATCCTCACCTAGACAAGAATACTCACTAGGATGATACGATAACTACTCTCATCACCCTCCTCGAGGCCCTTGAGACATGGAAGGTGGAAATCCCCCATGATGGAAAGCTGTATCCGGCATGGGTGGATGACATGAAGGCACCCCAAAATTTCTATAATCCTACCTTTTCCCCTTCAATGAGATGGGTGACCCACTCCAATATCTCAAACACTTCATATAAAGGTGTGGACCCATGTTGGGAACTCCAAGGCAGTGGAATTCCACCAAGATCTGATGTTTCATACAGACATTTGAAGGGACTGCATTCATCTGGTATAACAAGTTACCTATAAGGTATAACTATGGATGGGATGATCTTCACAGATATTTTATTTATCAGTTCAAATCTACCACATTTTCAACCTCTTCAAGTGAAAACAACTAACAAATGAGTGAGTCACAAAATTTTTCGACAGGTGGAAATCCCTCACGTATTCAATAGACATCCATTGACTTAAGAGTAGCTTCTAATGATGTGCATTGGGAATTTCAAGACTAAATTGGTTCCCTCCCTAATCACTCAAAATTTCCCAGGTGGATTTCATGATTTCTCTAACAAGGCCCAACACCTAGAGGAAGCCTTACAACAAGATAACTAGACATGCCCATTGCCTCCTCCAAATCCTAGAATAACAGATGCCAAGGTAGTGACTACTTCCTTCATAAAAATAAAGGCCCCTTGGATTCTATAATTATTACCAACAATGCATAACTCACATCCTCAACAAGGAAAACAACCTCAGGTCCATCCCCAGGCTTAGTATCGTTTGACATAGAATCGGCACGCACAACTGTATAATGCACCACTGACCCCTAGGCATGACAATTAGGTTCTAACCCCTCGTTAGGGCCAGGCCCCCAGAGTCTCTTTCTTGGATAAAAGAAATAAAAACTAATCATTAAATGAGGCTCATATTCTTAGTTATTTCTTTAGTTCCCTCAATTAGGGGATTTTAAAGCTACTACAATGCTGGAAACCATTGGAAGCTGATCTCACTGATCACCCTGACAACTGACCTTAACATAGGTTTCTTGGGAATACCATCAAGAAATTCTATGCGTTCAAGGAATGGATCCAGGAAGAGGTTGATAACAATGTATTCATATTGGTCCCTGCCTCGACACAAGTGACATGCATCTATAATGTTCCTAACATCAAAAACTAAGGTGAATGACAATAGGTCTCCAGCCCTGGATCTCATAAGTATGATAATTGGTTGGATCGTAGGGTAGTTTCTACTTCCCATGGGGTCATCCATTTGCATTTGAATTGGAACAAGCCTCTTTAAGTTTATTTACATCCTCCAACTGCCACTTCTGCATCCACATCTCAACCTTCTACCTCCCATAAGAGTAGACAACAACATCGTAAGGGAAAGAAAAGCCCCCTGCTAGTGCCGAAGCCATCTTGTACCCTCATAAATTTCATGCCCCCAGAGATGGGAATCAATTCCATAATATGAACAATATTAGATGGTTCCTCAAATGATGAGTATGAATATGACTTTTTGAATATGATCATAGCATGATTCATTAATTTATTTCACCCTCATACCATTGTTGTAAACTTGTTTTGTATTGAAAATGAAAAAATATAATAACAAAATTAAAATCATGTTTGATTAAAAAAATTAATTTTTTAACTATTAAAAACTGATATTTCACTTGTTTTGATGTTTTCTTTATAGGTGGAGGGGATTTGGAGGGCCCATATGAAGTTGATGAAAAATGGTCCAAATTACGCTGGAATCCAAGAACATCTATGGACTCATACAAATAATTATACTAATACGTGAGTCCAATTGAGATAATGTTTTTGAACTAATCCAAAATTCATTATTCTATAACTCTTCTTAAGAAACGTAGGCACAATTCATCCATTAAGAGGCCCAAAATAATTAATATGTCCAAGAAAATGAATCCTTATTGAGTAAACAATTTTCCTCTATATTTTGGAAATATCTCTTATTATAAAAATATATACCCTAAAAATTAGAAAAGTATATAAAAAATAGGTTCTAATTTTTTTTAGTTTTATATAATATAAGATTTTATAATCGAATAAATCTATGGGCCATGTAGTTTCTCTAAATTAGGGTGCCCAAAACCACCTCCCATTTTTGGATATAAAAGAACACCTTGGAAACCTCATTTAGTAGTTTGAACCAGAAGAAAATATCTACCATTTTGGAGTCCCAAAGGAGTCTTCTCCTCATCCAAGAAGTGTTGGAGGCCCCCATCCTCATATGGGGGATCAAGGATGAAGCTAAAGTTCCACCCTAGCCTCCTCCTCCTCATGATGGAAAGCTAAATAGTGGATGGTCATTTAGAGGAAGCTTCAAACACTTGGGAGGGTGTTCCGACACTTTTTATTATATTGGTTTTGTGTAAGTTGTGTCTTAAATATTCGACTTATGTTTTATATTGACATGTTTCTCGTCGGAATGCATTTTTTGATATAATTAAGTTAAACACATTTCATTTCAACACTGATGGGGTTGATATTTCGAGTGGTAATCTAGGGTTGTTTCGATTGAAAAAAACACAAATATCTTCTTTATCTCACACATACATGACATTTAAATATTATTTGGAATCCCTCAATATATTCTTGAGGTCCAAACCTTAAAAATACGACTATTGTGTCAAATGGTTGTTCTTTGTGCATCGTTTTAAGAGGCAAGATGTGAATCAAGATCTTGAAAACCCCCATCCAAAGGATTCAACTAAACCATATACTATTTTCAGAATAATGAAATATCCAAGATGTGTAGTGAACTTCAAATTAACTTCTTCTATAATAATTATAATACACCACCCTTATTTTTCAACTACTATACTCTTTAATTAAGTCATTTTATTTTTAAAACGTTTTTTCAAAACCACAACAACCTTTTAGTCTTGTTTATTGAAAATAAACAATTTAAACCACCAAAAATCATTGAGAGATGACCTAGGTTACACCCTAGACTATAAAATAATATTAAAATCATAATCAATTTGATGTGGCATGATAAAGAGGTCAAATTTTAGCACCATTTATTGGGAGTAATTAGGTTTTTAGTGTGCATTTTTTTTTGAATTTGTGTATTTTATAAGAATTGTTTTATTTATGCCTTCATCGTCTATATATAGATGGTGTTATAACATCTTCTTATTTTGAGTTATTTTGTATAAAACATTCTATTCTGAGTGAACTTCTTTCTTCTAAACCCAAACCAGATAGGATGCTACATCAACAACACCAAGACACATTGATAAATCCTTTGAAAGAGGGAACACAACAACATGAGACTCCTCTAGATCCCTATTTGAGAGCTGAAAAAGAAACTGAAATTAACATGTATAACATGGAAGAAAACAAGTATAAATTATGACTGAAAAAGCACAAGTATCTTCTATATCTCACACATACATGAGATTTCAGTATGCTTTGGCATCCCTCAATCTATGCTTGAGGTCCAAACCATGACAACATGATTTTTCTTCCAAGGTATGGTTCTCTGTGCATCGTTTTTTTGATGTAATAAGGGAATCAATATCTTGAAAACCCTCACCAAATAGGATTATAATAAACAATATAATATTTTCAAAATAACAAACTATCCAATATGTGTAGTGAACTTGAAATGGAATTCATCTCTCATAATTCTAAAACACCACCTTTCTTTGTCAACTACTAAGCTCTTTAATTCAATAATCGCCCAGATTTCATAGACTCACTCAAGAAGACCCACATAAGAATTTAAAAGAATTTCACACTGTGTGTTCAACCTTAAAACCTGCTAAGGTGGATGAAGAACAAGTAAATCTTAGGGAATTCCATTTTCAATTAGAATTTACTAAACATATTGGATTTACTATGTTAATTTATCAATTAGAGGCTGGACAGACATGAAATATATTTTTTCATGAAAAATAATTCCTATCCTATAGAATTAAAACTATAAGGAAAGAAATATCCGGTGTAAGGTAATCTCAAGGGGAAAATCTTCATGAATAGTGGAAAATATTTAAAAGGATTTGTTCAAGTTTCCGACACCACCAAATAAGTGATCAAATTTTAATTCAGTATTTTTATGAAGGTTTAATTCCTATTGATTGAAATATGAATGCTGCTGCTACGGGTGGTGTTCTATTTGATAAGAACCCAATTTTTTTAAAAACCCTAATTGAGTACATGTCACATAACACTCAATAATTCTATTCAAGATCTAATGTAACAATTTGAGGTGTCCATGAGGTACAAAGAACTAAATTTGAGAAGAAGCTGGACACAAATTTTAAATAGGTAAGTACCCTTCTCTGACAACTTTCTATTTCCCAAGGGAAATACCAATCTCCTCCTCCCATCAATTTTGGTATCTGTTCTTCTTACAACCACTATTCAGACCAATGCTCTCAATTGAGAGAAAAATATGAGAGTTGTGAGGCAATTTTTCCAGGCCTCCCCTATAATCACCCCATTAGGAAAGAACCTTACTCTCCATCCAACCTTGGGTGGAAAGGCAACCAAGCCTATAGGAAAGAGGGAACTCAAACTAACCTCATAAACATTTTAACCAACTAGGGATAATTATTCATCCACCACCATAACATAGAAATACACAACCACCAAAAAGGCCTTTCTAACAACCCCCTCCAAATATTGAGCCTATCCTAGAGGGAATTATGAAACAAATGGATGCTAATAACCTCAAATTCCAAAAAACCACTCAAGAATCCATAAAAGACGTAAAAACCCAATCAGGACAACTTTACAACTTGGTAGGGGAAATTCAAAGTCATGGTTTGGGTAAACTACCCTCTCAACCACTATTCAACCCAAGGGATAAGGTAAATATCAGTTATATTACCCTTTGGATTGGAACTCAACTTAAAATCAAAATCAATCTTCCATTAGAGTCACAACTTCTTAAGGAAACCACCACCATAACCATTGAAAATGGTCCAAATGTGGAAAAACCTTATCCTGAGAGAAGCCCTTCCAAAAGAAAGAATGTTTCCTTCAATGAGACACCTATTCGAATCATTCCTCTTCCATTTCCTCAAAGGTCCACCCAACCAAGAAAAAAAATAAACTGAACTTGTTAATGTATTATTGGAAACTTTCAAAACAGTGCAGGATAAAATCCCCATAATTGATTCCGTGAAGAAAATTCAATGATAAACAACGTTTCTCAAGGATATGTTTGCACAATGAAAGAGAGTCCAACATGATGAAAAGGTGATATTGGGGAGGAATGTATTAGAATTTACGGAGCCATAACTTCTTACCAAATTCAATGATCCTAGAACATTATCGATTCCTTACACCATATGGGAGTATTCCATTTTCAATGATATGCTTGATTTAGGTGCTTCTTGTAAATATGATCCCCTAATACATTTACTCTTTATTTCATGTCGGGGAACTTAAGTCCACCAGAATTAGTATTAAACTAGAAAACTACATTACAACACACCCCACTGGTGTGTTATAATATGTTCTTATGAAAGTAAAAAACATAATTTTTCCTACCTACTTTTATGTGATTAAAATAGAAGATAATTTTATGAGTTGAAATGCCCCAATTTTATTGGGGAGGAAATTCATGAAAAATACCAAAACCATAATTAATATCCACAATGGTACATTATCGTTGGATTTTGGTTTCCACTTAAACATCCTTGATTCCACAAAGCACCCTTTAGAGGAACATTCATCTCTCTCTCTCTGTTAATTTAATTGATGTACTCCCTTCCTCCACAGAAACTTATTTTCTCTCCCCTAATCACCTTTTTTGTATTCATCCTAGAGAGAAATGTTAGGTAATGAATAATTCATTGAATGTTGTATCTATCTAGAAAAATTTCATCAATGTTTTTTAATTAATGATATTTTTAATATGATGATTCAATGACCATCAATGATTATGATAATATTATAAAATATCATTCCCTATATGAGGATGAAACCGTTGGGAAGTAAGATGAGATCATTGAACTATTACTATCACATTCACTCCCATAAATCCATAATCCACTTGAATTGGAAATGAAACAACTGCCTTAAGAGTTAAAATATTCTTATCATGAGAATGGAAACAAGTTTCCTATCATCATTTATAGTTCAATCCCTCCCTAGCACGAATTGAAAATAATTTAAATTTTGAGGGTGTACAAACAAGATTTTTTATGGACACTTTCTAATATTACTAGTATAAATTCTAATGCATCAAATATTGTTAAATGATGAGGCTAAACCAGTGAGGCAGGAACAACATCGACTGAACACAAACCTCCTATATGTTGTTAAAAAGAAGGTAACAAAATTATTGGCTAATGGAATCATTTACCCCATCTTTGATAGCCAATGGGTCAATCCATTCCAAATATTTCCTAAAAAACTAGTCTTACAGTAATGGAAAATGAAAATAATGAATCGGTTCTAACTTGTGTGTCGAATTATTGGCATGTCTGTATAGACAATCCCCAAAGAAACCTACACACTAAAAAGAACCATTTCCTATTTCTATTCATTGACCTTATTCTAGAGAGAATAATAGGGAAATCCCACTACTATTTCCTTGATGGGTGTTATTTATATTTTCAAATCCTTATTGCCCTCGATGATTAGGAAAAGATGACCTTAACTTGCCCCTTTGGAAGATTTTCCTATAGGAGGATTCCATTTGGCCTGTAAAAAGCTCCAGGTACATTCCTAATATGCGTGGTTTGTATTTTTTTTTAGATTACCTAGAGAATTTCATGGAAGTTTTCATGGATTATTTCAGCATTTATGGCTCATCTTTTGATGAATTATTTAGTAGTCTTGGTTAAGTCCAACATCATTGTATTGAGAATAATCTTGTATTAATTTATGAGAAATGCCTTTTCATGGTGTGACAAGGTATAGTATTGGGACACATCATATCTGGGGATAGTATCCAAAAAGATAAATTAAAAGTGGATTCCATTTATTCCCTACCATTCCCCAAAAATGTGGGGTAATTCCTAGGTCATGTTGGATTTTATCATCATTTCATTCAAGACTTTAGAAATATTGCACTCCCCCACTCCTGCTTACTCCAAAAAGGAAAAGAATTTGTTTTTGATAAAAATGTGAGGAATGTTTTAATAAATTGAAAAGGAGTCTCACATCACCCTCAGTATTCCAACCACCTTAGTGGGATTTACCATTTGAGTTCCTATGTGATGCCTCTAACTATGAAGTTGGGGTATCCATATCAAAAAGGGTTTATTGAGATCCACATGTCATTACCTATGCCTCACATACTTTGGACCCTACCTAAGAAAAATAAACTACAACTAAAAAATAATTCCTTGATTTTGTGTTTTCCTTGGATAAATTTAGGTCATACCTTTTAGTGTCCAATGTCATTGTGTTCTCAGAAAAGGAAGCCCTCTCTTATCATCTTAAGAAATCGAAATCCCAACCACATCTCATTCTCTAGATACCCTTCCTTCTAGAATTAAATATATAAATTAGGGATAAAAAATAGAAAAGAATGTGGTGGATTACCATATTAGTAGGATCATCCAATCCTCAAACATTGAATCATCCCAATGTATTCCCATAAATGACATGTTTCTTGCATAGAAATTGCAATGAGTGTAAGATGTTATTACTTGGTATGCTGAAATTGTAAATTATTTAGTATAATATTGCATTACTACTAATTTTGAAAAAAATCAAATCTAACCATCTAAAACATGAGTCTCATTGGTACATTTAGAATAACACCTACCTTTGGCACACATGCAGTGATCAGGTCCTCATGCATTGTGTTCCAGATAATGAGTTTAAGTCTATCCTTAAGTTCTACTACACTCTTGTTTATGGGGGAAACTTTGGTCCCAAACAGAATGATCATAAGGTCCTTGATTCTGGTATCTTTTTTCCATCATTATTTTGGTATTCCCATTATTTTGGAAAATATTTTCCTCACTATCAAATAATGGATAATGTCTCTAAAATAAATTAAATTACACAAAAAAACCTTGATATTTCATGAAATTTTTAATGTTTGGGGAATTAAATTTATGGGGTCATTTCCCAATTCATATGGAAACATGTTCACTCTTATGGAAGTTTATTATGTTTCAAAATGGGAAGAGCCATGATCCATAAGTACAAATGATTCCAAGACAGTTGTTGAGTTTTTAAGAACCCAAATATTATGTAGGTTGGGATTACCTAGGTTTATCATTAACGATTGGGGTTCTAATTTCTAAAACAAAACAATGAAATATATTTTGTGTTAGTATGGGGTCAGATATAGAGTTTCAACTACATATCACCCACAAAACAGTGGTCAATATGAGGCATCTAATAGAGAGGTAAAACAAATTATTGAAAAAACGGTTCATCCCAATAGAAAAGATTAGAGTTATAGACTCGATGATTCATTATGGGCCTATTGTAATGCTTTCAAAACTCCCATTAGAATGGTACCCTATCATATTGATTTTGTAAAGACTTTCAACCTCCCTGTTGAGATGGATCACTAGGTCTACTAGGCCATTAAACAATGAAATGATAGTCTTTCTGGTACAATTTATCAAAGTAAGTTACAGATTCCGGAGCTGGAGGAAGTGAGAAGAGATTCATATGTGAACTTCCAGATTTATAAGAAGATAACCAAGGCTTACCATGACCACCTCATCCTTCATCGTCACTTCCAAATTGGGACGAAGGTCCTCCTTTTCAATTAAAGGTTGAAGTTTCATCTTGGTAACCTTTTCTGCCACTATTTTGGACCATACATTGTTACTAACATTTATCCATATAGCATTGTTCAGGTTCAAAATGAAGAAACAAAGAAAATATTCAATGTCAATGGGAAGAAACATAATCAATTTCATGAATCCCTTTATGTGTCCTTGATAGAGGAACTCCATGTTCAAGAATTATCCTTTGAATGAAAACCATAAAGTTCTATACTTCCTTTCCACATTATCTATTATTATAGTGAGGACACAACATGCTCTAGGTGTGGAGGGATGATTATATTTTTTGGTTAGTTAGTAATTTTCACCATTTTTTATATTTATATCTTTTTGGATTACTGAATAGTATTATTACCATTCCCCCCTTACCCCTCACTTTTTTTTCCAGAATGTCACTTTTTGATGCCCACTTTATCATGGAAAATTATTCCTTCTTAATCAGGGATGTTATTGAAAATGCATGAGGATTTTCCCTATTTCATGTGGTTTTAACATTTTTTTGTTTCCATGTAGAAATGTGTGTTTCAGCATGGATTTAATATTTAGGTGTGCCTTTTTATAAAATTTTTTTTGTTTGTTGATGATATAAATGTTTGTACCACATTGAAACCTTTGAGAAGTATGGTACCCTTTGTGTGGGTTGTTTATAAGAAAATTGTGTCTCTTAATTTCTCAACACATCTTTGTACCTAACCATGAAGTATTAATTTTTCCTTATCATTATATTATAATATATGTTAATTTAATATTTATCATCTTTCCAAAATGAATTTTTCATATATTCATTCCTTATCCGATTTTTTTCATTATTGTACCAGGTTGTCCTATGTGTGTACCTATTACCTAACTATTGTACCCCCTAAAAAATTAAAACAAAAAGAATAAAATATGAGTTGTGTATTGGGAAAGTCAAAAACCATTCTTCCTTAACCTTTTATCTTGTTATAACTATTAGAATTAGTGTCATGAGGAGATCAAGCAAGGGTTGAGTGTTGAGTGTGAGATTTGTTCCAGGATCAACTTAAAAAAAACAACAACAACAATAATAATAATAAATGAGGGGAGTGATGAAATGTGAAACCTATGGGGATATCTAGGTTGAGAGCTTATGGTTTGACTTTCAGGAATGCTTGAGTGAGTGGGTCTTGATATTTTATTGCAAAGGATGTTGGGCAGGTTTGGTGGATATAATAATTTAAGAAGAAAATTTTAAAATAACCTATATTTATGAGATAAAAAGTGGAAATAATTGAATGGAATGGTTTTCACACACAAAAAAATAGAGAGAATTAGTTTCATTGTTTACTTTTTAATTAATTTCCCAAATTTGTATCATTCATCTCTTTTTAATTTCATTCTAATGCAATTTTTGAGACATATATTTCCATGTTCACAAGGAATAACTACTTGGTGTGGTTTGTGCTTTGATAAAGTTAATTTAATGAATTAAATTTTCATTTAATGTTAAATCTTCATGAATTTGGGAATATTTACATGTATCATATTTTGTATGTTTTACTTTTCACAGGAGTGAAAATTTTTAGGTGTGGGTTTTGATCATAGCACGATTCACTATTTTATTTCACCCCATAACACTATAGTAAAATAGTTTTATATTTAAAATTAAAAATATAATAAAAAATTATCTTTATGTTTGATTCAAAAATTTTATGTTTTTAATTTTTAAAAGTGGATATTTCAATTGTTTTGATGTTTTTGTTATAGGTGGATGCGATTCGGAGGGCCCAGGAAAGGTTCAAGAAAAATGGGCCGAATTTCCCAGGAATCCAAGAAATTATGTGGACTCAACCACATAGTTATATTGATATGTGTGTAAAATTAGGATTAAATTGTGAAAGAATATCCAAAATTAAATAGTCTACAACTCTTCTGAAGAAACACAATCCCAATCTTTCCATTAAGAGTCCTAAAGGAATCAATTAGTCTAAGAAAATAAATATGCATGGAGTCAAGAGTTACCCTATGTATTTTGAAATTATATCTTATTATAAAAAATATATAAATGAAAAATTTTATAGGGAGATATAAAATAGGTCTCCCAATAAGTTTTTAGTTTTCTTTAAAGAGGGATAAGATTTTATTATGGATGAAAAACCCGGGCCAAGTGGTTTCTCAAAATTAGGGTTCCCAAAACCACCTCCCATTTTGGCTATAAAATAACACCTTGGGTACCTCATTTAGTAGTTAGAACCTGGAGAAAATATATGAAATTTTTGGAATCCCAATGGATTCCTCTCCTCATCCAAGAATTGTTTTGAGGCTCCAATCCTCATATGGGGATCAAGTATTAAGGTAAAGTTCCACCTGAGCCTCCTCCTCCTCATGATGGAAAGCTAAACGGTGGACGAGCATTTCGAAGAAGATACACACACATGGGAGGGAGTTATATCACATTTTATTCTACTAGTTTTGTGTAATTTGTGTGTTAAATATTCCACTTATGTTTTATCTTGACATTTTTCTCCTACAAATTCATTTCTTTTGATATAATTAAGTGAAATAATTTTCATTTCAACACCAATTGGGTTGAGATTTCAAGTTGGAATCTTGGGTTGTTCCAATTGAAAAACCAAAAGAATCCTATTTCTCTCACACATACATGAAATTTTAGTGCGATTAGGCATACCTCAATCTATTCTTGAGGTCTAAACCTTAACAACATGATTGTTTTGTCAAGGGGTGGTTCTCTGTGCATTGTTTTAAGAGGCCAGAGGGGAATCAAGATCTTGTAAACCCTCATTAAAAGGATTCTATTAAACAATATAATATTTTAAAAATAATGAAAAATATAAGATGTGTAGTGAACTTGAAATGACCATCTTATATCATAATTACAAATCACTACCTTTCTTTGTCAACTACTAAACTCTTTAATTAATCCATTTTATTTTTAAAACTGTTTTCAATACAACCCCACTTTTTAGTCTTGTTTATTGGAAATATACACTTTAAACCACCAAATATCCTTGAGAGACGACCTAGGTTCCTCCATATACTATAAAATAATCTTATATCATAATAAATTTGATGTTTCTAGAAAGAGAGGTCATAATATTGTCAAATTTGTGAACCCCTATATGATTCCCAATGATGAGGAGTATCAAGATATTCTTACCAATGTTCTAGGTTGACGCCATCATTGATGAGGTTATGAATATGTGAATCATCGAAATTACTAGGTTAGTGCTTTAAGCCAAGTCATGCATGCTACCGAGACTAGATAGTAGGCTCATATCCGATCCTAGAAGGCTCAAACCTCTCAGCCCATCTTGTAAGATTCACCACCACTATCGTTCAAGTTACTTGATCATGTAGAGCCACCATGGCCGCATCACAATCAACCACAATCTACTATGGATAGGAATTAATTGTCCGATAGTTAAGTGGTAGTAACATTTCAAGGGTTAGCCAGTGAGTAATGAGATATTCCCAGCAATAGTAAGAACTGACTTGTTTGACTGGAAATGCCCATCATACCTCCCACAAAAGAGAAAACTACTCTTGGTAGAAATGTTCACCTCACACTAAAATAAGTTTTTCTTAAGAATCTTGACAAAATTCTCATAAGGATACCAATTCATGTGGACCACTAACTATCAGAAGTGACACGATAATCCCTCAAAGAAGCTTTAAAAAGACCCCTCTAGTTCGAGATAGAGGTTGGAGCCATAGAGACCTCCCATGCTAAGGAAGTCAATTGAGAAAAATGATAAGACATAATCTAATTATCATTAGAAGATAAGGCTTACCCCATAATGTGGAACATTTACCCATTTTACATTACTGGCCAACTTAATGGTGTGGAAGTCTAGCATTGTCCCCTTGACACAGGTTCTGGGGTCAATCTCATCCTGACTTGGATGCTCCAAAATCTAGTACTGACTGAAGCAAATCTAAGTCCCACCAACCTGAAAATTCAAGGTTATGATGGGACAAATAAAAGTCTTTGTGGAAGAATCCACCTGAAGACCCATTTTGGTGGTCTGATTTCAGGTACTGAATTTATGGTGGTATCATAGAATACCACCTATAATGCGCTGATGGGTAGACCCTGGCTCCATATACATGCAACAGTTTCCTACTCATATCATCAATTCCTCAAGTACTCCCTCAATAGTTGATTGGACATGCACCAAGGTGGAACATCTTCTTTCTCCTCTTGTGAAACCCATTATTTGGATGAAGATTATTATAGGATCAAGAACAAATGGGTTCATACCATTGAGGTTGAGCACAATACTACTATGGCCAACCATTGGATATACATGGATGATGTTTTCATCCTCCTGATTCATCAATTGGAGTCCACGATTCCAGACTTGGGAAAATTATTTATTGTCTTCGAGATGAGGGGAAGACACTTTCTTGGGTACAAGGAACATTAGAAGATTACCTTGTAATCCTATGCAGGAAAGGTAAGAGTGATACCATAGACTCTTACCCCTATTAGGTATTGGTGTGTTCACCCCATGGAAAAAATAGTATGCCATACCTTCTTATTTTTCTAGGCTGATCTAAGTCGACAGAGATTGACCCACCACCACTAATTTGAAATCACCAAGCATGGGCCCCTTGGTTGAAGACCTGATGGAATTAGGTTGAAAGCTTTTGTTTCCATGGTTTCAATAATGCATGAGTCTCTTGATGAAGATTGCACCACTGATCAAGCTAGAACCAAAATTCCTCATATTTTAGCTAACTCAGAATAATTTCCTCCTCATGATGGTCCTCTCACCTTGGAAGATGAAGAGGATTTGGAAGATGCTCCTCCTTCATTTGAAGAGGGAATCTCCACCACCATCAATGAGATGATATTAGTGAATCTTGGAACTGAGATAGATCTGAGGCCGACACTAATCAGTGTAGCCATGAAAGTAGTGGAAAAGAAATGGAATGTGGATTTCTTGAAGTAACATATTGATGTGTTTTTTGGGAGTTATTACAATATTCTAGGGATAGAACCTAAGGTCATCATCCATCACCTTGGTCTCCTGGTGAGTCATAACTAGTTTAAGAAGCCTATTAAGATGATTCATCTGTATCAAAGTTCCTTGGATAAGGCCAAATTTGATAAGATCATTAAGGAAAACATCTTCAAGGAAGTTTAGTACCCCATATGGTTGGCTTACATCAATACTGTTAGGGCCAATAGGGGCCTATATACCCTGAGAGGGGGGTGAATCATGGTATGGATATTCTTTTTTAAATTCATCTTGCCCCACTGGATCTTGAACTCTTTATTACAAGGGATGCTTTTTTTGAACTTGTGTGTTTATTATGACCACTTCTTTTCTTCTTTATCTAATGATGATTCTTTGAATGCAATGCAGGGAAGCAAGAAGCCAGACACATAGATTTATACTTGGTTCACCCTCACTGGGTTACATCCAAGGAGAATACAACGACAATGTTCCACTGTACCAAATCCACTAAGACTCACTACCAATAATGTTCGGGCTAGATCACTTCTATGCCCAGGCTCACTACCTTTACAATGTTTAAGGTTAGCTCACTGCTTTCCCAAGGGTCACTCCCTGTTTCTCTCTCTATGGCTCACTACCGGTAGAGAGGATCACCTTCAGCCTCTTCCTTTGCTCACTTTTCTAGAAAGTATCAACTCATAGTTTATAGACCTGTTGGTGTCTTCATCATCACAAATGAATACATCCTCTGTTGTATGTAGATGCTCCGTTGAAGTCCAACTTTCACCCATATATTAATATCACTTTTCACTGAAGGTATCAGACAATCTTCTAGCTTCCACGAAGCCCTGAATCACTACCATGCTTCAACCATACCCGATGCCCTTCTCCAAGCTGTCGCACAAGTCTCAGTGCGCAAGTTAAAACTGGCGTGAAAGTTCACCACAACCACTTGCACGAAACTAGTTTTTGTAACTCCAAACTTGCAAGACTCACGCACTTTTATGCCCAAACCAATTTTTGCGTGCAACCATCAACTGTCACACTTCTTCAAAACCTGGCATGAAAGTGTCACCAAACCACTTGCGTGACACCACCTTCTTCAACTCAAAACATAGGAGACTCCATTCCTTTATCTCCCAAACCACTATGGATGCACACCAATCAACTGGCGTACAACTTCTACTTGCGCGACCACACCACCACTTGTGTGACGAACACACCTACGCGGTGGGAGATCTGATTTTCTCTAAGTGTTGAAATCTCTACCGAATGAGGAGGGGTCGACCTCTATTTATAGGTATTTGAACACCCTAAGCGGAGGCACGTAAGTCTCTTCTTGGCGTGCAAGTTCAGCCGCCGTAGTCTCTGTCGCGCAAGTCACTTGCGCGACCAAACCCAAAACATGAGCAGCCCTTTTTCATTTGCCATATTTGATGTTCAGATCTTGAAAAACATATGGCATGAAAGTTTCCAAGCCTCCAAGACACTGGTGCGCATGTCCCTTTTCCAAAAATACTTTTCTCCATTTTTCTATTTTGAGGTCCAAAACTTTGGCCGACACTCGAAAACGGCGCCACCTTGTATCTGTTCTTTTGGAACCAAATCCAGATCGACCATTCCTTTGTCAAAGTTCTTGAATAAAACATGGATCATTAACCACATCCCATGAACTCGACATGCCGCCATGAAATCCCCTTTTTCAATAAATTTGTATTTCAGGGTTTGCTTTGTCAACAAACACAACACAGAGGCCCACTTTGTCAACAAACACAATCACCTCAAAAATGCTTCAATGATACCTTGAGGGATTTTTTCCCAAAAATCTCCCCCTTTGGGTTTGTTGACAACTCTTTCATAAAAAGATAAATCATTAATTCTTCTTCCACTATTCTCCTATTGTGATTTAAATAGTGATCAAGGATTTACTCAACACATACTGTATGCCCACATGAGCAATGCTCGTCCAGAGAAACAACAGTAAATGAAAAGTGAATCAATGAATCAATTCAAATCTGACACCCACTGTTGACACCAAACTGATACCAATTTTTTGAAATATTCATACTGAATTCCAACACCAATCTTCTTCTTTTATCATGATCCTCAGCTGTCATGATATATATTCTTTGATTGATCACTTCTAGCATCGTCAGATTTGATACTCTCCCCCTTATTCATTTCTCCCACTATCTCGCTGCTCCACCTGTCATCTTATCCCCATATCATTCATTATTTGTCAAATAGCCACACTTTCTCCCCCTTGAATAATCACTATTTTCTCCCCCTTTTTCAATGAACCCAAAGGTCACTCCTTTGTAGTCTGTAACAGAGTAAAGAACACATATCAGCAAATTAGGGAAAAACACATCATACCTTAGGGAGAGGGGGGGGGGGTGAATCCACAATTTTTCAAGTGTAGGGATGAAAGAGTTCATTCATGGGTGCCCTCAAATGATTAGTGTGATTTTGGGGTACTTAGGTGCAGCAGAGTGGCTGACCAAGGTCGTCTCTCAAACGAAGAAGTGAATTTAACAACTTTTTAATGGTATTCTAAAAATGAAATAGAATATAATTAAAACACTAGTTTAAAGTATGGAGGTTGTTTATAGTTTATAAATATAGAAGAAGTTTTCTGGAATAAGATTATATTTTTTTTGTTTTTATTTTTAAAATGAAGTTTGATTAAAAAGACACAACAAGAAGATGTTTTTTTAGAAAATATTTTAAAAGGCGTAATCGATCTAACTATATCTATTCATTTAATTATTAATAATTATCATTTAAATCAATATCCACTTAATTATGATCACCTAATTTGTTAACCCTCGAACACTAAGAGAGTTAACTTAACCATAAAGATGAAATTACTTAAAACCTAGGCTAGCTTCGGAACACGCAATCGCAACACCCTGCATTGATTGTTGTTCTGAGGTTAGCTTATGGTCAGTGGTTAATTAGATCACATATCAATTCTGGAAATGAGGATTAATTGTGTTTAAGTATAATATTTTAACTCTACAAATTTATCCCTTGTGGTCTTGTATTACCGATTAAGATCGCGCTCTCACAATTTACACAAAATCTCGACCTCGCGTGTTTTGTGTTAATTGTTCAATTTCTTGATTAGTTTCTTACAATTTAAAAACAAAATTCATGGATCATATTAAATTAGTTAAATTATCTCAATGATTCAAAATAATTAAATTAAGAGAGAATAAGATAAATCGATTACTAAAAGACTACTCTTCCATGGGTGGCGTAATCATCGTAGAAACGTTTTGCATGTGAAAAGGATTATAATGGGTATAACCCAATATAAATTCTACTCAAGAATTCCAGCCCAAAGAGGAAGATTAAGAGAAGAATAAATTTAAAAAATCAGAAGAAAAGAGAAGAAATAAAATAAGAACAAAGAATTTTATTACACAAATAAAAGCATTACGACACAAAGGAGAAGGAGAAGGCTTCGTCGAAGGGATCCTTTCTTCAAGAGATAACCTTATTGAAATGGTTGGAGAATTGGAGTGGATCAACTTCTCCTCTTCCCTAAACTTACCAATGCACATACCAACCCCACCAAATGAGAAAAACACCAATTTATTGAGTTGTGGGGAGGCTAGGTTCAATGTGGTTTCAAGTGTGAATGGGGAATCTCGACCAAATATTTTATTCCAACTTGAACCGCCCATTTGGACACCAAAACGCGTGAATTGGCCGGCCTTAAAGAATAATCATATGTGGGGATATGATTCCTATATCTCCTCTAAAAATTTGGTCTTAATCAAAGCCCCTATGGAGTTATAGCCAAAATTCATAAGCTTCTCTATTCTAGCATGTCCAGCCCACCTTTCATTTCATGGCCCAATTACTCCATCCAAATGCATTATTTTGATCTAGTGTCCTGAATAAAAGTTGTTTACCATGAAGTAAAGAACATAGTTACAAAATATTAAGTTCAAATAGTTCAAATGAAAATATTTATTATTGAAATACTACAGTGATTTTAGAAAGGTAAAACTGGAATTTTCATCAAATATTCAAATGAATGATCTAATCCCAAATACTTTCTAATTAAACACATTTAACATAATGTGAGAAAATTATATCATTTATTATCAATAAAATATTCAATAGAATAGTGTTTTATCAACTCCCCCACACTTACCCTTTTGCACTCCTGAGCAAAACCTCATATCAAATAAACATTAATATCAAATCAATTTTTTTTTTAAAAAACCATATCCTTAAGATCAATCAATTCCACACCAAGAATAAAAAGATATCATGCCTAATAAAAAACATTATTTCAAGTTCTCCATTTATATAATTCAATATATTTCCACTTCATTTATCATCCCATGCACAAAACACTTACCTCGCTTGAATTTTCTCTCATCACTCAAATATCAATTTTTTTGCAATGTATTTCTCAAACAAAGTCATAAAAGGGTCACCATAGGCTTGATAAATTCATAAATCACCACCTGATGTGAGTCAAAGACATATGTTTATCATGAGGAATTTTCAGGTTTTTTCTGTGGCTTTTGGTTGGTAGGATTTAGATGTGAAAAACTCTGAGTCTGAATGAGGAGGGCTTGACTCTTTTTGAAGAAAAATTGCATTAATCTAATTTTCACTTAAATAGGGTATTCTCCTCAATACCCATAGTATCAATTCAGCTCCATAATCATGAAAAGTCATGGAGAGTTTACACCATTCATCATTTCAGCATAAAAAATTTCAATATTCTCAAACATGATTTTCTTGAAAGCTCCAGATAGACACAACTTTCTACCTCAATTAGAAGCTCCAGAAAAGGCACAACTTCACTTATCATGAAAGCTTCAGAAAAGGCATAGATTTCAATATAAAGATTTTCTTCACCAACAAACACATCTCTTCAAAAATTAATTTTCCACTCAAAGTATCACAGAATGTTGTAGCGCAACACATGATTCCCTCCCCCACAGTTATGTTTAACTAGATTATGCAATTTCACTTCAAGAGTAGGTTGGATAAGGAAAATTGGCTTGTAATGTGGCTAGCCTAACAGGATGTTCAATGCTTATAAGGTATAAAAGGATTAAATGTTCAAGGTATGACATTATAAAAAAGTATTCTTTAAAATAGGGGCTTTAATACCAAACAAATGCCTCAATCATTTAAACATATGTACCTCAAACCCTCAAGTTTTGATAGGAATAAATCAAATTATAGTTAAATCAGGCATGGTTTGGTTCTCTCAAGATGTGAGGTGAATGTAAAGAATATGAAAATAATGGTTTAGAAGCCTCACAGGAATGCGATTTCAAATATAAAGACAGTGAGATGTGGCATGGGATTCAAAATTCAGTGTACTTTTCATGAAATTACTAAATATTTGAACTTGAAACAAAGTCATTTTCCGTATTAATTTAAGCTCAGTTTCATGGGATAAATTGTTTCACTCATTGATATGCATTTCAAAATTGTGATGAGAATCATTTCAGCTCAAAAATTTCAAAAACACAAAGAAAATTGAAAAATAAAAACACACAATTTGAAAAACATAATTTTTTTTTGTTTTTTTTTAAATCAGGAAAACAATTGAAATTACTAAACTAAAAGGATCCCTCCCCCACACTTAAAATATTTCATTTTCCTCAATATGAACCCATGAGATGATATATTCACATGAAATGTATAATTTTAAATAGGAAAAAAATAACAAAGTTAAAGGGTTAGGAACAGCCTGATGTGATCAAGTGATGATGAGGTCATGTAGTGTGATAAAATCCACTACATCAGTAGGAAGTCCCTCAACGTATCTCTTCAAACATTTCCCATTGACTGTAAAGCTCATTCTTGTGTCCTCTTGTGTGATCTCCACTGCACCATAATGAAAAACATTAGTCAAAACATAAGGACCTAACCATCTGGAATGCAACTTACCAGGCATCAGCTTCAGTCGTGAACTAGAGAAGAACTTTCTCTACAACATGAAACTCCCTTTGTTGGATCATTATATCATGAGATGCTTTAGATCTTTCCTTATAGAGCCTTGAGTTCTCATATGAAGACAATCGAATCTCCTCAAGATCTTGAATTTGCATCTTCCTTTGGATTCCATCTTGGGAAAAATCAATGTTACATTTCTTTATAGCCCAATAAGCCCAATGCTCAACTTCCACGGGGAGATGAAATGCTTTCCCAAAAACAATCCGAAATGGGGACATACCAATGGGTGTCTTGTATGCTGTCCTATAAGACCACAATGCATCATCCAAGCACTTTCTCTAATCCTTCATATTTGGCTACATGGTCTTCTCTAAAATCTATTTCAACTCATGATTTGAAACCTTAGCCTAGACATTTGTTTGGGGGTGGTATGGTGTTGATGTTTTGTGTGTCACCCCATACTTCCGAAAGAGGGAAGCCAAATTCTGATTGCAGAAGTGTGTCCCTTGGTCACTGATGATGGCCTTTGGTACTCCAAACCTGCAGAAAATTTGATCCTTGACAAAATGCACTACAACATGAGAATCGTCAGTCCTGGTGGCCTTGGCCTCCACCCATTTACTCACATAATAAAAAACAACCAAAATATAGAAAAATACAAATGAACTAGGAAAAGGACCCATAAAATCAATTCCTTATACATCAAAAATCTCACAGAAAAGTATGGGTTGTTAGGGCATCTCATGTCTCCAAGAAATATTCCCAGTGTGTTGGCAACGAGAGCATGAATTACAAAACACATGGGCATCATGGAATAAGCTAGGACAATATAATCTAGAGTCCAAAACATTCCTAGCTGTCCATTTGGGTCCAAAGTGTCCACCAAAAACAAGTGTATGACAGAAATGCAAAACAAACTCAAACTCATGATTGGGAACACACCTCCTAATGACTTGGTCACTACACATGCGCCAGAGGTAAGTATCATCCCACACATTAAACCTAGACCCAATTTTTAATTTTTGGACTTGATGCATCTTCAAATTTGCTGGGATTTCAGAGGAAACAATGTAATTAACTAAATCAGCATACCAAGGATGCGTACCTAAGATTTTATAAAGATGTTCATCGGGGAATGTGTCCTGAAGTGGTACCTGGTCCAAGGTGCCATCCTCTAGTGTGTGAGTAAGCCTACTCATGTGGTCTGCCACCAAGTTTTCTGAACCCTTTTTGTCCTTTATCTCAATATAAAATTCTTGAAGAAGGAGCATCCATCGGATCAACCTGGGATTTGCATCTGGCTTCTTTAATAGGTACCTCAGAGCTAAATGGTCAGAAAAAACAACTACTTTAGAGCCCAATAAATATGAACGGAATTTATCTAAAGAAAATATAATAGAAAAAAAACTCCTTTTCTTTGGTTGTATAATTTTATTGGGAAGAATCCAACATCCTCGATGCATACGAAATCACATGTGAACGTCCCTCCGCCCTCTGAGATAAGACAACTCCAACCACGAAGTTGGACGCATCACACATAAGCTCAAATGGAATGTCCCACCGCGGGGGATGTATGATCGGTGGAGTGGTCAGACACTTCTTTAGCTCATCAAATGATACCCTGCATGAATCATCAAAATTGAAGTCAATATCTTTTTGAAGCAATCGAGATAAGGGTAGAGCGATCTTACTAAAATATCTGATGAAGCGTCGATAAAATCCATCATGTCTACGGAATGATCGAACATCACGCACACATGTAGGATATGGCAGGGATGAAATAATGTCTACCTTAGATTTATCAACTTCAATGCTATGTTGTGAGACTATATGACCTAAGACAATTCCCTTTTCGACCATGAAATGACATTTTTCAAAATTTAAGACCAGATTCTTCTCAGTACAACAATGCAACACTTCACCCAAACTAGAGGTACATTCATCAAATGAGGATCCATAAACTGTAAAATCATCCATAAATACCTCCATGCAGGTCTCAATGAAATCTGAGAAAATACTCACCATGCATCTCTGGAAGGTACCTGGGGCATTGAAAAGTCCAAATGGCATCCTTTGGTAATCAAAGGTACCGAATGGGTAGGTGAGTGTCATCTTCTCCTGGTCCTCTACTGCAATGGGAACATGAAAATAGCCATAAAAACCATCCAAGAAGCAATAATGTGTCCTACCGACAAGTCTCTCAAGCATCTGGTCAATGAATGGAAGTGGGAAATGGTCCTTACATGTGGATTGATTTAGTTTCCTATAATCAATACACACTCGCCAACTGTTTTGTACTCTCATAGGAACTAACTCATCATTTTCATTTTTTATAACAGTGAAACCAGTTTTCTTTGGTACAACCTGGACATGGCTAACCCATTGTGAGTTAGAAATAGACTAAATTATACCCACCTCGTGCAGTTTTTCAACCTATTTTTTAACAACCTCCAGAAGGGTTGGATTGAGTCTCCTTTGTGTTTGGCTCACTGGTTTAGCCCCATCCTCCAAAATAATCCTATGCATGAAAATGTAGGGGCTAATACCTGATATGTCATCCAAGGTCCACCCGATTTCCCTGATGTTCTCCCTCAAAAGATTCAAAAGTTTTTCTTCATGTTCAAAAGGGAGATTTTTAGAAATGATAACAGGTAATTTATCACTACTAAACAAGTATGAGTATTTGAGATTTGGTGGCAATGGAATGAGTTCCAGTTTAGTGTAAAGACCCGTAAAATTCAAGGGAAATTTTTTCTTAATTTTCTTTGGAATTTTACAAGAGCGCGGTTTCTGACGGCACCTGATTCCGAGGCCCGGAGTGCCCGGAATTAATTTATGAAGTTTGGCTCGGGTACGTTTAGTGAACGAACGAGCAGAATTTCCTAAATTTTGATCCGGTGCTCGGAATTGAAATCCTAGGACACCGATGAACTCGTAGCGCCGATATTCGCTTAAGGAGACCTTTCCCGAAGTTGCGTTTGCCTAGGAGAAGATGTTTAATTTTATGGATGAGATGAAGAGTAAAATAAATTTGTTATACAATATTTATTTTATTTATCTTCTTAAGTGGTTATATCCTAAGTGTGGAAGTTGTGGTGGAATCACAAGTTCCTAACTAACCAAGTGAGGATTAAGGTGAGGTGGGGCCCACACGAGCCCCAACCCTTCACCTTCCCCTTAACTCTCTTCTACCCCCTTAAACTCCCTTGCACTTAATGTGCCAAACCCCTCAAATTCCCTAACTCCCCTCTCTCCCTCTTAAAGTCTTGACAACTTAACTTTTAATTAATTATACAACTCATGTATAATTAATAAGTGAGTTTAATTTTGAGTTTTTGAAATTCAAACTCTTGAATTCCAAAGGTTGGGTTGTGTTAATAAATTAAGTGTAAGCTTGATTTATTTTTGGGTTAGTTCCTTTGTTACTTGAGAGGATTGGGAGAATCGTTGAGAGACTTGAAGATCTTCTTCGTCTTCGACGAAGATCGTGAAGAACGGTTCTTCTCCGACAAAGAACATCGATCCCACGACCATCGAGACTCGGCGTCCCGGATTCTTCCGTCTTCATCTTCCTCCTCGACAAGGGAGAAGTTGCCGACCGTGGTAATCATCGCCAACGACAACGTACCTCTCTTCTTCATCTTAAACGACAAGTGAAGAGACGTCGTTCCCTCCTCGGACGCACCCCGATGTCCACAGAATCTACGTCCGACGCCGCGACGCCTTCCTCCGCAATAACCGACGTGAGACGTCAAATTTTCAAGGTAGGGGGTTTGTCCTTTTTAAATTACGTGTTTTCATTCCCTCGAACATGAAAGAATAATCCGTTGGGCGTAGTTCCAAATTTTATTAAAAATTGTGAAACATTCATTGTTGTGTTTATACGATTGGCCAACTGATATCGTTATAACGGGAGGAGACCGGACCGCACGAACACAGCCGATTCTCCTCCCCCTTCTATTCTTTCGTGTTAATTTAGCGGAGACAGCGCGGTGTCGTCGCAACCGCGCAGGAACAAAAGAATTAATGGCCGGAGCGAGCTGCGACGAAGAAACGCGGTGCCGACGCACCGCGTCGTTGTTTACGAAAGAGACTGCGGCCGGAGACGGGCCGCAGCGGAACAAGGAGGCGACCGGCGGCCAGCCGGGCCGCCGGCGCCGGAGATCATGAAGGGTCGCGGCCCTACGGCCGCGGCGGAGCAGCCAGAAGGCGGCCGGCCTTGCCGGCCGCCGGAGATCGGGGAAGAGCAGCGGCTACGGCCGCGGCGGAGAGGAAGAAGGCGGCCGGCCGCGCCGGCCGCCGGTTTGGTTAAGAGGCGGGACCCGCGGGTCCCGTGTGAGAAAGAAACGGCCGACATTAGGCCGACCGAGATCCGAAAAAAGGGGGGGTTTACCCCCCCCCCCCTGCGTGCGGCACATGCGCGACCCCCTGGCCGCGCCGCCGCTGGCCGGGCCGCGTCGCCGCGCCGCCACCGGCCGGGCCGGGTCCAGCGGACCGGGTCGGTCCGATCCGGTTCGGTTCGGATCCTGGTCGGGTCGACCCGGTTCGGGTCAGATCAGGGGGGGGGGGTCGGGCCGGGTCGGCTCGGACCCGGATCCCCCGTTTTCGAATCGATTTCGTTCAAATGCTAATAACTTGAGCTTCGGGCCTCCGAACGATGCGCCGTCAGTGGCAACGCGATCCTTGGATCGAGACGGTCGTTTCGGTATACTATACTCAAGGTGCACCTTCCTTTTTGGGAGCCTACGTGGTTAAAACTCCGTAGTTAAGCGTGCTTGGCCTAGAGTAGTGACCAGGATGGGTGACCTCCTGGGAAGTTTCCCAGGGTGGGTGTGAGACGGAAAGGCCAATAGTTAACAAACCGGGCGTCCGATTGATGCGCCGTCTGTTTCGTTGAATTCCTCTAAGTGAGACGGATCTTTTGGAATACTCTGCCCGAGGTTTGGACGTAGGTGGAGTACGGTCGGGTTGGTTTTGCCTTAGAAACCAACCGGGCCCTGGGGACGAAAATGCCAATAACTCTCAGACCGGGCGTCCGATTGACATGCCGTCTGTTGCGTTGAGTTCCTGTTGACGATACGGAACTTTTGGATACATCAACTCTGGACTTTGTGACAGTTGATGTATCAGCCTCTTGGCTCGTGGAGCGGACCCTCCGATCAAGCTTGCTGTGTGCGGGAACCCTAGTGCTGGCTGCGACTGTTACTGCGACTATTACTGAGACTACTGCTACTGTGACTGCGACGACGACAGTACAGAGATCCTGTGTGGATTCGACAACGACGACTACAGCACTCAGCGATCCTACGTGGATCAGTGCTACAGGTCCTGTGTGGGCCTGATCCTGTGTGGGTCTTTGCGCTCAGCGGTACTGTGTGAACCAGCGCCTACAGGTCCTGTGTGGGCCCGATCCTGTGTGGGTCTTGCGGTGATTATCTACAGGTCCTGTGTGGGCCCGATCCTGTGTGGGTCTTTGCGGTGCTTATCTACAGGTCCTACGTGGGCCCGATCCTGTGTGGGTCTTTTGCGGGGGTTAGTTACCTATCGATCCTTCGTGGGTACGACGACTTAGATGGATCAGAGATCATCTTTATCGTCTTTTGAAGAAGTATACCTGTGTGAGCTGAATCCTGTTACTTTCCTGTGTGGATTGTGTTGTGCTATCCTGTGTGGATTATGTTTTGCTTTCCTGTGTGGAATACGTTTACTTTCCTATGTGGACTGAGTTGTACTTGGGCTCAGAGGTTGGAGCGTATTTGAAATTGATGACTTAGGTATATGTATGGGCATATACCTAAGCAGTGTCGGTTGTTACTTCGTGATTGTACCTTTTTTCATGGTTTATCCTTTGTGGATTTGAGAGACCTTCAGGGGTCTCGTGGTCCCTACTGAGTAGCTTATACTCACCCCTGCACGGGCTTTGCCCGCACTACGTTGTGTTGGTTGCAGACGACGGACAACGTTGATCTTAGTTGAGGCTTGCAGAGCAGGACGGTACCTGGAGGTGGACCACTGGGCGGGACGTGCTCGGAGCGGATGGCAGGACCCGTGGAGCAGTGGAGCTATCTGTACCCACCCTTCAGGTGGGATTTCCAGTGGACAACTCGGTGTAGCGGCTTTTACCTATCAGTTGTTGTTTTCCCTTTCGAGTTGTACTTTACTTTCAGTTTGGGTTTGTATACTGGCCCATTTACTTTTCTGCACTTTCAGTTGTACTCTGCTTTTGCTTAGTGTTTACTTTCCGCTTGCTTACTATGTGGTGTTTGTTTACTTTACAAAGGCAATGCCTTCCCTTTTTACCGGGATTTACGCCTTGGTGCTAGTCGCCAGCCCCTGGCCTATGGAAGGCGGGCTTGGGGTAGTCACGGCACGGACCCCGAGGGTGGGTCGTGACAAATTGGTATCAGAGGAGTTCGGTTCTACCGCAAACTCTGATCTTTTCTATGTGAAGCAATAATGTTTAGCGTATTGAGTGTGGTTATCAGTCCAGGGAGTCCAGTGTTGGTGCGGCGGCCGACGTATCCGTACACCAGGACCCTGACTTCTGATTTCTGACTTAATGCACGAAAACATTGATTGCGTGTGTGTTTCAAAGTTTTCTTTGTGATTTCTTTGTGTCAGCTCACCAGGTTTACTGTTTGACCGTGGCACACCTGTTTCCTTTCAGGATGTCCCCACGACGGCAACCAGCTAGGGTTCCGAGAGTCGAGCGTGACGACAGCCCACCGAGCGATGAGGCCTCGGTGCAGGGCCCTTTGTCAGCAGTGGCACCGGCGGTAGCACTACCCGCCGAGCCCCCGATGCTTCCAGCGCCAGCCGCTGACGATGCACGTCGCCTCAGCGCACTGCATGAGTTTCAGCCCCAGCGACCACCCAGGTTTCGCGGGGAGACGGATCCCCAGGCAGTAGAGGAATGGCTGGAGGCAGTGGTACGTGTGTTTAGGCTAGTGAGGACGCCAACAGACTTCATGGTGATCTTTGCTGCCAGCCTCCTTCAGGCAGCAGCAGGCAGGTGGTGGAGCCACTTGTTTCAGTTCTGCGATGGGATGACCTTCGCATGGGAAGACTTCGAGACCTTCTTCAGGGTGGAGTTTGTGCCAGTATCTCTACACCCCGAGCGTGTACAGGAGCTTCTGCCTTTGCCACGTGTTTTTCGATCAGTAGCTGAGTCATCTGTGGGCAGTAGACAGATGATGCAGAGGTCCAGGAGGACCAGACTAGCAGTTGGACGATCTCGGGTTTTAGGACCGGTGGTGCGGGGCACCCGAGGTGGGGTCAGAGCCAGGCGTGCCAGAAACTGACAATGTTACTCCTGTGGCGGGAAGGGTCACCTGGCACGCGACTGTCCGACTCCTCGTACGATTGATCAGCGGGTGTTAGAGGAGCCACTAAGACAGAAGCAGCGGCGAGTGCTTGAGCAACAGCCGAGTAGTGGACAAGGCAGTAGAGCTCCGAGAGCAGGTGGACAGGAGCAGAACTAGTGGATACATCCTTTTTACTTCTGGTTCCTTGTTGATTTTGTGTAACGTCTTGTATTATGAGCTGCAATAATAAAAGACGCATACCTTTGTGATATTTTCGTTCCTGTCCTCTTCCGTGATGTACTAAGAGGTTGCAGTTTTGGCTGTTGACTTGACCCTCACTTGTGAGACATCTACTGAAGGAGAACCAGTTACCACACACAGATGCCGACAGTGTGACTCAACCCTTGGAGGCGAGAGTAACGGTTGAATCTCTTAGTAGTAGCGTCGAGGCCTTACGACGTCATCCTTGGTATGGATTAGTATCATCCATGTTAGGATTGACTGTTTTAGGCGAAGAATGTGGTTCATCCAGGGGATGGGACCGGATTTCACTTTTCGGCAAAGGAGAAATCTTTGCAGCTAGTTTCTTTGCAGATATCCTTCGTGGATAGAGATGGAGCAGCCTTCCTCCAGTCTCTCACAGTCACCCCTCCTCTACTACAGCAGGTCAGAGAGGCACAACGTGAGGACGCTGACTGTGAGACACGGCGTGCACAGATATCATCGGGACAGACAGATGATGGTTTCTCCCTTGGAGCAGAGCACGACATCCATTTCAGAGGACGTACCATGGTACCAGTCGCTTTGCGAGAGGAAGTGTTGAGTGAGTTTCACACTTCTCCTTTGACGGTACATCCTGGAGTGGCAAAGATGTACCAGGATCTCAGACGACAGCACTGGTAGCCGGGCATGAAGAAGGCTGTAGCAGAGTTCGTTTCACGATGCCTCACCTGCCAACAGGTGAAGGCAGAGCATCAGGTACCAGCAGGCTTGGTACAGCCCTTAGAGGTTCCGGAGTGGAAGTGGGACGACATATCTATGGACTTCGTGACTGGACTACCACGTACTTCCAGAGGTCACGACTCCATCTGGGTGATTGTTGACCGACTCACCAAGTCGGCACACTTCTTACCCATCCGAGAGTAGGGATCAGTGGAGAGCTTGGGACGTCTCTATGTTCAGGAGATTGTGCGGCTCCACGACGTGCCATCATCTATCGTCTCCGATCTAGATGCCCGCTTACTTCCCGGCTTTGGAAGGGGTTACAGGAGGCTTTCGGGATGCAGCTACGTCTGAGCACAGCCTTTCACCCTCAGACGGATGGTCAGACGGAGAGGACCATTCAGACTCTCGAGGACATGCTCTGCGCATGTGTCCTCGACTTTGGTCGTAGCTGGGAGAACTACCTACCCTTGGTGGAGTTTGCGTACAACAACAGCTACCACTCCACCATCGGGATGGCACCGTACGAGGCGTTGTACGACCGACCTTGTAGATATCCTTTGTGCTGGACAGACCCTGGAGAGTCAGTACTGGTGGGACCGGAGATGGTCCAGGCCACGAAAAAGAAGGTCCAGGTCATCCAGGAGCGGATGAGGACAGCACAGAGCTGGCAGAAGTCATGCGCTGACAGGAGGCGGAGGCCACTGGAGTTCGAGGATGGCGACCACGTCTTCTTGCGGGTCTCACCTCGACGTGGTATTCGGAGATTTGGCCGAGGTGGAAAGTTATCTCAGCGCTTCATCGGACCCTTTCAGGTCCTCAGCAGGGTTGGTGAGGTGGCTTATCGCCTGGCTCTGCCACCTCAGTTGCACCGGGTGCACGACGTCTTCCACGTATCCCAGCTGAGGAGATACGTGCACGACCCGACGCACATCATTGACCATGGGGAGCTTGACGTTGACGATGGGGCGACTTTTACGGAGGTCCCGGTGGAGATAGAGGATCGACAGGAGTGGGTCCTGTGTGGGCGATTGATTCCTCTTGTGCGCATCAGATGGCAGCACGAGAATCTCCAGGAGAGCACATGGGAGCGGGAGGCTCAGATGCGTGCTCAGTACCCTCATTTGTTTCCCTAGTTTTTGATGTAACTTTACGGGGACGTAAAGCCCTGAGGTGGGAGTAATGTAAAGACCCGTAAAATTAAAGGGAAATTTTTTCTTAATTTTCTTTGGAATTTTACAAGAGCGCGGTTTCTGACGGCACCTGATTCCGAGGCCCGGAGTGCCCGGAATTAATTTCTGAAGTTTGGCTCGGGTACGTTTAGTGAACGAACGAGCGGAATTTCCTAACTTTTGATCTGGTGCTCGGAATTGAAATCCTAGGACACCGATGAACTCGTAGCGCCGATATTCGCTTAAGGAGACCTTTCCCGAAGTTGCGTTTGCCTAGGAGGAGATGTTTAATTTTCTGGATGAGATGAAGAGTAAAATAAATTTGTTATACAATATTTATTTTATTTATCTTCTTAAGTGGTTATATCCTAAGTGTGGAAGTTGGGGTGGAATCACAAGTTCCTAACTAACCAAGTGAGGATTAAGGTGAGGTGGGGCCCACACGAGCCCCAACCCTTCACCTTCCCCTTAACTCTCTTCTACCCCCTTAAACTCCCTTGCACTTAATGTGCCAAAACCCCTCAAATTCCCTAACTCCCCTCTCTCCCTCTTAAAGGCTTGACAACTTAACTTTTAATTAATTATACAACTCATGTATAATTAATAAGTGAGTTTAATTTTGAGTTTTTGAAATTCAAACTCTTGAATTCCAAAGGTTGGGTTGTGTTAATAAATTAAGTGTAAGCTTGATTTATTTTTGGGTTAGTTCCTTTGTTACTTGAGAGGATTGGGAGAATCGTTGAGAGACTTGAAGATCTTCTTCGTCTTCGACGAAGATCGTGAAGAACGGTTCTTCTCCGACAAAGAACATCGATCCCACGACCATCGAGACTCGGCGTCCCGGATTCTTCCGTCTTCATCTTCCTCCTCGACAAGGGAGAAGTCGCCGACCGTGGTAATCATCGCCAACGACAACGTACCTCTCTTCTTCGTCTTAAACGACAAGTGAATAGACGTCGTTCCCTCCTCGGACGCACCCCGACGTCCACAGAATCTACGTCCGACGCCGCGACGCCTTCCTCCACAATAACCGACGTGTGACGTCAAATTTTCAAGGTAGGGGGTTTGTCCTTTTTAAATTACGTGTTTTCATTCCCTCGAACATGAAAGAATAATCCGTTGGGCGTAGTTCCAAATTTTATTAAAAATTGTGAAACATTCATTGTTGTGTTTATACGATTGGCCAACTGATATCGTTATAACAGGAGGAGACCGGACCGCACGAACACGGCCGATTCTCCTCCCCCTTCTATTCTTTCGTGTTAATTTAGCGGAGATAGCGCGGTGTCGTCGCAACCGCGCAGGAACAAAAGAATTAATGGCCGGAGCGAGCTGCGACGAAGAAACGCGGTGCCAACGCACCGCATCGTTGTTTACGAAAGAGACTGCGGCCGGAGACGGGCCGCGGCGGAACAAGGAGGCGACCGGCGGCCAGCCGGGCCGCCGGCGCCGGAGATCATGAAGGGTCGCGGCCCTACGGCCGCAGCGGAGCAGCCAGAAGGCGGCCGGCCTTGCCGGCCGCCGGAGATCGGGGAAGAGCCGCGGCTACGGCCGCGGCAGAGAGGAAGAAGGCGGTCGACCGCGCCGGCCGCCGGTTTGGTTAGGAGGCGGGACCCACGGGTCCCGCGTGAGAAAGAAACGGTCGGCCTTAGGCCGATCGGGATCCGAAAAAGGGGGGGTTTACCCCCCCCCCCCCGCGTGCGGCACAAGCGCGACCCCCTGGCCGCGCCGCCGCTGGCCGGGCCGCGTCGCCGCGCCGCCACCGGCCGGGCCGGGTCCAGCGGACCGGGTCGGTCCGACCTGGTTCGGTTCGGATCCGGGTCGGGTCGACCCGGTTCGGGTCAGACCAGGGGGGGGGTCGGGCCGGGTCGGCTCGGACCCGGACCCCCCGTTTTCGAATCGATTTCGTTCAAATGCTCATAATTTGAGCTTCGGGCCTCCGAACGATGCGCCGTCAGTGGCAACGCGATCCTTGGATCGAGACGGTCGTTTCAGTATACTATACTCAAGGTGCACCTTCCTTTTTGGGAGCCTACGTGGTTAAAACTCCGTAGTTAAGCGTGCTTGGCCTAGACTAGTGACCAGGATGGGTGACCTCCTGGGAAGTTTCCCAGGGTGGGTGTGAGACGGAAAGGCCAATAGTTAACAGACCGGGCGTCCGATTGACGCGCCGTCTGTTTCGTTGAATTCCTCTAAGTGAGACGGATCTTTTGGAATACTCCGCCCGAGGTTTGGACGTAGGTGGAGTACGGTCGGGTTGGTTTTGCCTTAGAAACCAACCGGGCCCCAGGGACGAAAATGCCAATAACTCTCAGACCGGGCGTCCGATTGACGCGCCGTCTGTTGCGTTGAGTTCCTGTTGACGATACGGAACTTTTGGATACATCAACTCTGGACTTTGTGACAGTTGATGTATCAGCCTCTTGGCTCGTGGAGCGGACCCTCCGATCAAGCTTGCTGTGTGCGGGAACCCTTGTGCTGGCTGCGACTGTTACTGCGACTATTACTGAGACTACTGCTACTGTGACTGCGATGACGACAGTACAGAGATCCTGTGTGGATTCGACAACGACGACTACAGCACTCAGCGATCCTACGTGGATCAGTGCTACAGGTCCTGTGTGGGCCCGATCCTGTGTGGGTCTTTGCGCTCAGCGGTACTGTGTGAACCAGCGCCTACAGGTTCTGTGTGGGCCCGATCCTGTGTGGGTCTTGCGGTGATTATCTACAGGTCCTGTGTGGGCCTGATCCTGTGTGGGTCTTTGCGGTGCTTATCTACAGGTCCTACGTGGGCCCGATCCTGTGTGGGTCTTTTGCGGGGGTTAGTTACCTATCGATCCTTCGTGGTTCCGACGACTTAGATGGATCAGAGATCATCTTTATCGTCTTTTGAAGAAGTATACCTGTGTGAGCTGAATCCTGTTACTTTCCTGTGTGGATTGTGTTGTGCTATCCTGTGTGGATTATGTTTTGCTTTCCTGTGTGGAATACGTTTACTTTCCTGTGTGGACTGAGTTGTACTTGGGCTCGGAGGTTGGAGCATATTTGAAATTGATGACTTAGGTATATGTATGGGCATATACCTAAGCAGTGTCGGTTGTTACTTCGTGATTGTACCTTTCTTCGTGGTTTATCCTTTGTGGATTTGAGAGACCTTCAGGGGTCTCAGGGTCCCTACTGAGTAGCTTATACTCACCCCTGCACGGGCTTTGCCCGCACTACGTTGTGTTGGTTGCAGACAACGGACAGCGTTGATCTTAGCTGAGGCTTGCAGAGCAGGACGGTACCTGGAGGTGGACCACTGGGCGGGACGTGCTCGGGGCGGATGGCAGGACCCGTGGAGCAGTGGAGCTATCTGTACCCACCCTTCAGGTGGGATTTCCAGTGGACAACTCGGTGTAGCGGCTTTTACCTATCAGTTGCTGTTTTCCCTTTCGAGTTGTACTTTACTTTCAGTTTGGGTTTGTATACTGGCCCATTTACTTTTCTGCACTTTCAGTTGTACTCTGCTTTTGCTTAGTGTTTACTTTCCGCTTGCTTACTCTGTGGTGTTTGTTTACTTTACAAAGGCAATGCCTTCCCTTTTTACCGGGATTTACGCCTTGGTGCTAGTCGCCAGCCCCTGGCCTATGGAAGGCGGGCTTGGGGTAGTCACGGCACGGACCCCTAGGGTGGGTCGTGACATGTAGGGGGTGGTGTATGGATGGAGACATATAAGGAACAGAAATATGTGCACAAAGAGCATCTGTATCAGAATATACATCATCAAAATCAGATAATAGAGAATCAAATCCATCGGAATACTCAATATCCATGTCATAATTAGAGTTCACATGATCAAAATCAGAATATGATTCCATTTCAAAATCAAATCTTATAGAGTCTTGTTCCTTAGAAATGGGTGTGGAAGTACTCTTAGACATCAAAGTAGAACCAATAATCATAATATCACTAAGAATAGGACAATCAAATTCCATGGGGTTTTTACTTGGTGGTTCAAAATGGGAGATAACAAATGCAGAATGATCCTCTGAGGGGTACTTCATGGAATCCATAACGTTAAATATCACAACTTCATCCCCAAATTCCATGGAAAGTGTACCCTCATTGACATGTATGATAGTTTTTGCAGTTTTGAGGAAGGGCCTACCTAAGATAATGGGGGAATGAGAAATTACCTGATCATCCTCCATTTTGAGCACATAGAAGTCTGCTGGAAAGATCATGTCTCTTAACCGGACAAGTACATCCTCAAGGACTCCTGCTGGATATGCCATAGATCTATTCTCCAATTGTACCACTACTCTCATCGACTTCAACTCACCAACCTATAAAGAAGAGATTACAGAGTGAGGCATCACATTTATGGAAGCTCCCAAATCACAAAGTGCATCAGAAAAGTGAAACTCCCCTATGGTGCATGGGATGGGGAATTTCCCAGGATCCTTGCACTTGGTCGACATTGCTAGATTTGGTGTAATGAGTGCTGACACATTCCTTCCATGATTGATCCTCTCAGTTCCCTTGAGCCCTCTTCGATTGGTACAAATTTCTTTTAAGAATTTCGCATACCTTGGAATTTGCTTAATGGCTTCAAGTAGAGGAATATTGATCTCCACACGCTTGAATGTGTCCAGAACCTCCTTTGGAATTGCTTCTTCAGAAATATTCTTGGTTTGAGAAACCCTATTTGGAAAAGGAAGGTGTTTAGGAGGAACATCATCAATATTTTTCTTACCTTTATCTTTCTCCTTGGATTTCTCATTAGTTGGTATAGAATGCGACTTCTCTGGAATTGAGGTGAATCCTGATGGAATGGTAGGTACAGATGTATCACTCATTTTCTTCCCACTTCTCAATGTGATGGAACTAACATTCCCCTTTGGATTTGGAGTGGGTTGGGAAGGTAGATTTCCAAAATTCTTACTTACAAGTTCATGGAGGGCGGTGGTAATCTGGCTTATTTGATTCTTCAACCCCCTCAGCTCCAAACCTTGAATTTTCAGATCATTCTGTTGATTAAGAACAATTTGCTTCAAAAGGTCATCAGTGTTAGAATCTACCTTGGGTGGGGGATTCCCTTGTTGTTGGCTTGTTGATTATTGAGATTCAAAACTCCTTTGAGGTTGTTGGAAACCCTACTTGTAAGGTGGAGGCTTCTGGAAGTTTGGTTGAAAAGAGGGCCTTTGTTGTTGTCCAGAGCCATACCTCATGTCCAATTGATCCTTCCACCCTTGGTTATATGTTGGATCAAACTTATTTTGGGGATATGGTTATTGTTGTTATTGCTGATATGGTCTCCCAGGGAACACTGCTGCACAATCTTCTGTTTCTTGGATTTGTGGGCAACATTCAGTTGGGTGGCTTGTCTCAGTGCAAATACCACAAGGCCTTAAAGGAGGGGGTAGAGATGTCTTTTGTGCCAAAGCAATTTTCCTCACCATAGTTGTCAATTATTATAACTTGGTATCAATCAAATGACTCTCAAGAGAAGAAGGACTTACCTGATTTACTCCCCTGACATGTAGTGTACCTCTATCACCAAATTTTTGGGATTTTTGGTCCATCTTGTCGATTAATGCGCGTGCAGCTACTGGAGTCATGTCCACCAATGCCCCTACTACTGTGGCATCCACCATTCTTCTCTCCATAGGTGTGAGTCCTTCATAGAATTTCTGGATGAGTAATTTCTCACTGATTTGGTGATGTGGGCAGCTTGCACCCAACTTCTTGAATCACTCACAATACTCATACATTGACTCCCCTTGTGCTTTCCTGATTCCTGAGATATCCTTAAAAATAGAAGTGGTCCTCAATGCTGGAAAAATCTCTGCATGAAAATACATTTCAAATCGTTCCAACAAGTTACATCTTCAGGTTGTAAATAATACATCCAGTCTTTTACAGCTCCATCAAGTGAGAAAGGGAATGCTCTTAGTTTGATTTGATCTTCAGAGACATTTCTAGGTTTTAGGGTTGATCAAACCACATTAAATTATTTCAAATGTTTATTGTGATCCTCACTAGAGAGACCATGAAACTTTTGATGTAAGTGAATTAACCCAGATTTTAGTTCAAAGTCCGATTTGAGATTTGGGTATGCAATACAATTTGGTTGATAGTTAATATCAGGTGCAACCAATTCTCGAATGGTTCTATTAAGTTCATTTCCATTAATGTCAGCCATTGGTTCTTGTTTTATGGTTGAATTTGAATTTCTTCCAATTTCAATGTTATGATATTGGAGTAATTCTCCAACTGGTTGAATGTTGAAACTTCCCGTAGACTGAGAATGTCTGATTCGTGCCCTAAGGCTGCGTTCAATATCAGGGTCAAGATATAAGAGATTCTCGGGATTAGTTCATGTCATAAATCAATGAAATATGAAAATAAGGAAAGTGGACCATAATAAAATAAAAAATTAGAAGTTTGAGTTGATGGTCCAAAAGGAAGTAGAAGAAAATAAAAGAAGAAGAAGAAAAACAGAAATCAGATTGGGTAATGAAGGAAGAAAGAAGAGAGGAAGATAATAAAATGTAAAATAAAATAAATACCTCTAATTTGTTGAAATAATTACTTTCCTCCCCAAAAATGGTGCCAATTTGAAAGAGTTCTATCATGTGCACCCTCAAATGATTAGTGTGATTTTGGGGTACTTAGGTGTAGCAGAGTGGCTGACCAAGGTCGTCTCTCAAAGGAGGAAGTGAATTTAACAACTTATTAAAGGTATTCTAAAAATGAAATAGAATAGAATTAAAACACTAGTTTAAATGATGTGGGTTGTTTATAGTTTATAAATATAGAAGAAGTTTTCTGGAAGAAGATTGTATTTTTTTAGTTTTAAAATGAAGTTTTATTAAAAAGACACAACAATAAGATGTTTTTTTTAAAATATTTTAAAAGGCGTAATCGATTTAACTCTACCTATTCATTTAATTAATAATCATTATCATTTAAATCAATATCCACTTAATTATTATCCCCTAATTTATTAACCCTTGAACCCTAAGAGAGTTAACTTAACCACAATGATGAAATTACTTAAACCCTAGGCTAGCTTCGGAACATGCAATCGTAGCACCCTTCATTGATTGTTGTTCTGAGGTAATATTTTTGTCAGTGGTTAATTAGAGAAAATATTAATTCTGGAAATGAGGATTAATTGTGTTTAGGTATAATATTTGAACTCTATAAATTTATCCCGTGTGGTCTTGTATTACCGATTAAGATCGCGCTCTCAAAATTTACACAAAATCTCGACCTCACGTGTTTTTGTGTTAATTGTTAAATTTCTTACTTAGTTTCTTACAATTTAAAAACACAATTCATGGATCCTATTAAATTAATTACATTATCTCAATTATTCAAAATAATTAAATGAATATGGTAGAAGATATATCGATTACTAAAAGACTACTCTTCCATGGGTGACGTAATCATCGTAGAATCGTTTTGCATGTGCAAAGGTTTATAATGGGTATAAAACAATAAAGATTCTACTCAAGAATTCCAGAATAAAGAGGAAGATTAATAGAATAATAAATCAAAAAAAATTTAAGAAAAGATAAGAAATAAAATAATAACAAAGAAGTTTATTACACAAACAAAAGCATTACGACACGAAGGAGAAGGAGAAGGCTTCGTCGAAGGGATCTTTTCTTCAAGAGCTACCCTTATTGAAATGGTTGGAGAATTGGATTGTATCCACTTCTCCTCTTCCATCAACTTCCCAATTCACGTCCCAACCCCAAAAAATGAGAAAAACACCAATTTATAGAGTGGTGTGGAGGCTAGGTTCAAAGTGGTTTCAAGTGTGAATGATGAATCTCGGACAAATATTTGATTCCAACTTGAACCGCCTATTTAACCCCCATAACGCTTGAATTGGACGACCTTAAAGAAGGATAATATGTGTGTATATGGGTCCTCTATCTCCTCTCAATTTTTGGGATTAATCCAAACCCCTATTAATGGGTTATGTCCGATATACAGAATCTTCTCTATTCTGGCGTGTCCAGCCCACCTTTCACTTTATGACCCAATTACTCCATCAAAATGCATTATTTTGATCTAGTGTCATGAATAAAAGTTGTATCCCATGAAGTAAGGAAAATAGTTACAAAATATTAAGTTCCAATAATTCAAATGAAAATATTTATTATTGAAATACTACAGTGATTTTAAAAGGGTAAAACTAGAATTTTCATCAAATATTCAAATGAATGATCTAATCCCAAATACTTTCTAATGAAACATATTTAACACAATGTGAGGAAATTATATCATTTATTATAAATAAAATATTCAATATAATAGTGTTTTATCAAGGGAGTCAAATGAACTCCCAGATCCAGTTGATGACTCTCGAAAGCTTCCTTGGGTAAGGCCTTTGTGAGAATGTCTCTAACCTGTAGCTCTATAGGCACATACTCCAACTTTACGATTCCCTGATAAACTTTATCATTGATAAAATTATACTTTATCTCAATGTGATTTGGCCTTGAATGATTAACGGGGTTTTTGGTAAGATTTATAGAACTTGATTTATCGCACTGGATTCCAATTGGATAACTCACTTCAACTCCCATATCATCAAGCTGTTGCTTCACCCACAATAATTGTGTGCATGCTTGAGTGGCAGCAATATACTCAGCCTCTGTGGTGCTTAATGAAATGAAATCTTGTATCTTTCTTAGCCAATAAATACACAATCCACCATGATATAAAGCACCACCTGGCATTGATTTCCTATCATCTGCTGATCCGGCCCAGTCTGCATTAGTATATCCCAATAACTCTATCTGAGATTTGTCATTATACGTCAAGCTGAAGTCCACCATGCCCTTTATATACTGAAGTATTATTTTCACTGCAATCATGTGGCTTTCCTTGGGATTAATCTGATATATATTTTCTTGGCATGTGGCGAATACAATGTCAGGCCTTTTTACTGTCAAGTATAGCAAACTTCTAATGATTTTCCTGTATTCTGTGATATTAACTACCATGAAATTATCATATTTCGATAATTTCATCTAGGAATCAACCAAAGTCTTCATATCCTTGGAATATTCCACTCCAAATATTTTCACAACCTCCTTGGAATATTTAGATTGAGAAATGAATGTTCCATTCCTTCCTTGTGTCACCTGTAGACCAAGGAAAAATGTTAGCTCTCCAATCATTGACATTTCAAACTCACTTTTCCTGAATTCCGAAAACTATCTGCACTAAGCTTCATCTGATCCTCTAAAAATTATGTCATCGACATAAACCAATACCATCATCTTTTGGGTATTGTCGTTTCTGAAATAGAGATTATAATCAACTCCCCCACGCTGGAAACCAAGCATCTTCAAGTACTGATCAAGCCTTGAGTACCATGCTCTTGGTGCTTGTCTCAGCCCATTCAACACCTTCTTCAGTCTGCAAACCTTGTTCTCATCCTCATGAATGAGAAAACCATCTGGATACTCAATATACACTTCCTCCTCTAGATCTCCATTCAAGAATACAGATTGGACATCCATCTGGAACACTTTGAACTTACGTTACACTCAATGGATAGGAATAATATAATTGTCTCCATCCATGAAACTAGTGCAAATGTCTCACCAACATCTATTCCCTATATCTGGGAGTATCCTTTGCACACTAGTTATGCTTTGTTTTGAACCTCTATGTCGTCTTCATTTATCTTGTTGCTGTAGACCCATTTAGTCCCGATGACATTCTTATCTGCTGGTCTCGGAACAATATCCCACGTCAAATTATATTCTGAATCAATATCGACCAATTTTACCCCCCTGAGTCTCTTACCACTTCCTCACTTTCAACAGAAAACTTTTCACTATGTCATTTTTCAATGACATCATTTCTTTAAACTAATTTTCTGATCTTGTTGTTGAAATATTGCTGATACTCTCTTTTAGCTTCTTGGTATCCTGAAAACAGTTAGTTGATACCACATTGTTAGAACAAAATACATAAGCATGAGATGAATGATTATTTCTGCTTCTCCGGAAATATGTCTTCTATCGATAGACAAAAACTGAGCTGGGTCATCCAATTATTTCTTTGATGGATCTTACATCTGGTTATGATTTTTAATTATCTCCCAATGTTATGAAACACTTCCAATTATTAGTCTAACATTTTAGACCCATAAATGTTCTTCTTCTCCGTCATCATCTATTCTCATCTTCCACTTGGAATTGAGCCATTAAAGAAATCTCTAAGTCTACTAATTTGGAACTCGGTGTAGGAAATAAGAGACAAAGTCAATAACACACTCACTTCCTATTGTGCTATGTTTCTCCCTTTCTCCTTCAACTTTGGTACCTAATTTGAGTCAATTATAACTCTGAAGCATATCAATTCTCCTCTTTGAATCTTTATATGCCACTTCCCCTTGGATCGTATCTCACTAAAACCTGAAACATTTTAATCATTAGTTAATAACATTTATATACATAGTGAGAGGGGCACTTCTGGAATCCTCAAGAAGAGGATTGTGGTTGATGCCTATGGGTCAACCCATTGATTCTTTCTTGTAGAGAATCACACTCCTTCCCTGCTTCTTCTAACTGCCTTTCCAACTTCAACTGCTCTGTACATATGACTAATCATTCATTACCCACATGCTGAGCCTTTTTTTGATATTTAGATTATGCAGTCTTAGCTTTTCTCACAGTTTGGGGTTTAATCCCACTGGTACACATTTTCGTCTTTAATGTTCCACCAATATGACACTCTCCTTGATTCCTTCTCTAAGTAAGAATCTCTATTATTATCATCTTCCTTTTCTTCTCCCACCATTTTAGGAATCTTCTTCTTTCCTCCAGTTCTCTCCGTGGCACACTATAAGTGAATTTATCAACACATTCATTGTTTATCTTTCTGCTATCAGATATATTAGTCACCACACTATTTTTCACTGATGGTGATTCTTCCACTGAATGTTCATCCTTCTTACTCACAGATGGAGTTGATCTCCCCTTAATCTTCCAGGTTTGTTCACATTTTCTTCCAGTGCATAATTTCTAATCATGCACAACTGGAGTCAAGAATCTCCTTTCGAGTTCCTTTTCCTTTCTTGCATTCTTCTTGCTGCAATTTCTTTCCAAATGCCCATAATATGAACATATAAAATATTTTCCATCAAATTCATACCTCATTTCATCATTTCTATATTGAGATGCTGATACACCTTGAGTTCTTCCTCTGACATTGAGCTCTTGAGCTTCCTGACACATACTCATGGTGTGTCCTATTCTTCCACAATAGAAGAACCTAATAAATTCTTTCCTTTGAGAGACTCTTCTTTCTGATTTCTCATAACACTTCTTCTTATTCTCAGATTTAGTAAAGTTTCTATTTTCACAGCATGAAATGTATTCCTAAGACTCTAAATAGAGGCTTTATGTGTGGCCAATAATCCTGTAGAAATAGAACATTTCATCACTACTTCCTGTAACTATCCTCTTAGGTCTATCTCCGACACCTACATGGTTTTCTGTATTTCTAGAACTATTCATAACTCTATTTTTGTCATGAACAGTTGGGGATTCATCAAATCCAATAATAGTTTTTCCCAAAATGTATGGTCTTTGATCTGAGAAAATATTCCGTTGTTTCTCTTCAGAAATAACATATTTGTTTTTCATTTTATCATCACTTGTCAAAGGGTAATCAAATAGTAAGTTCAAGGAATCCTTTAACTTGGACTTTCCATTGGTACTAATTTTATCCTTTACTTTTTTTCTAGTTCATTCTCTTGTCCCAGTTATTGAATCTTCATATCCCTTGATTCAATTTGAGAATTGAGTGCTTTATTGAGATCCTTCCCCCTACATATCTCATCTTCCAATTCATGTTTCAGCTTATCCACCATATCACTTTGCTCCTTTATTTTTAATTTTTCTTGAGAAAAAAAAATCAAAAACAGATGCATTCTCTTGTTGTAGCCTTTGATTCTTCTGAACTTGTTCTGACAACTATGTAGCTAGATCAGCATTTCTAGCTTTCAGATTCTGAACTTCATATGACTTCTGATTCTCTTCATATTCATCAGCCTTTTATTTTCCTTTCATTCTAGCCATCTTTTGTAGTTCTTCACCTTGAGAATCATTCTTCTCCCTTAGGTCAGTAGACACATCAATAAGCCTTTGATTTAAGCCTCTTATCATGTTAACGTCAATTTCAAATACTTGGATCCAGATATCTTTAGATTTAACTTCTTCATCCAACTTTTTATCCACTTCCTTTGTTTTATGGACAACTTCCACTTTTTGCCTTCTGGGATCTTCTTCATCATCAGTAGTTCCAAAATCACTTGGAATATCAGGTTCTTCACTCATTCCTTCAACATCATTGAATGATTATGAATTTTCACTATACAATTTATCCAAGTCAACATTTGGTTCACTACTAGATTCTTTTTACAGAATCACATAGTCTCCACAGACACATCCGCACTGAGGGATACCACCTGACTTCTGCTTCTTATTTGACATTATACTCTTTGCCATGGTACACCAAGATAAGGGTAGACTGAATTAACCACACAAATAGACTAACCAGAGTTTGAGAAAAAAAGTCTGATAAAAGAAACCATTCCTATGATACCAATTGTTAGGTCCAATAGGGTCCTATATACCCTGAGGGGGGGGGGGGGTGAATCTGGGTATGGATATTATTTTCTAAATTCCTCTCGCCCCACTAGATCTTGACCTCTTTATTACAAGGGTCACTTTGTTTTCACTTGTGTGTTTATTATGAACACTTATTTTCTTCTTTATCCAATGATGATACTTTGAATACAATGCAGGGAAGTAAGCAGACAGATACATAAATTTTTACTTGGTTCACCCTCACTGGGTTATGTCCAAGGAGCATACAACGACGATGTGCCGTTGTAAAAAATCCACTATGGCTTACTTCCAATAATGTTCGGGCTAGATCACGTCTATGCCCAGGCTCACTTCCTTTACAATGTTTAGGGTCAGCTCACTACTTTCCCAAGGTTCACTCCCTATTTCTCCCTCTCTATCTCACTACCGGTGGAGAGGATCACCTTCTTCCTCTTCCTTTGCTCACTAATCTAGAAAGGATCAACTCATAGTTTATAGACCTATAGGTATATTCATCATCAAAAATGAATACATCCTCTATTGTATGTATATGCCCTGTTGAAGTCCAACTTTCACCCATAGATGAATATCACTTTGCACCGAAGGTATCAGGAAATCTTCCAGCTTCCATGCAGCCTTGAATCAATACTGTGCTTCAACCATACCTGGAGGCCTTCTCCAAGATGGAGCACCAGTATCGGCATGTAAGTTAAAACTAGCGTGCAAGTTTACCTCATCCACTTGCACAACACTAGCTTCTGCAACTCCAAACATGCACGAATCACACCCTTTTATGCCCACACCAGTTTTGGCGCGCAACCATAAACTTTTGTGCTTCTTCAAAACCTAGCGCGCAAGTGTCACCAAACCACTTGCGTGACACCCCCTTATTCAACTCAAAACTTGGGAAACTCCCTTACTTTTTCTCCCAAACCACTCTGGATGCACAACAATCAACTGGCACACAACTTCTACTTGGGCGACCACACCACCACTTACACGACCACCACACCTACACAACAGGAGATTTGATTTTATCTAAGTGTTCAAATCTCTACCGAATGAGGAGGGGTCGACCTCTATTTATAGGAATTTGGACACCCTGAGGGGCGGTGTGAAAGTCTCTACTCGGCGCGCAAGTTCAACCGCCCTAGTCTCTGCCACGCAAGTCACTTGCACGACCAAACCCAAAACTTGAGCACCCCTTTTTTACTTTTCCATATTTTGATGTTATAATCTTGAAAAACATAATGCGTGAAAGTTTCCGAGCCTCCAATACACCGGTGCACAAGTCCCTTTTCTAAAAACACTTTTCTCCATTTTTCGATTCTGAGGTCCAAAAATTTGGCAAACACTGGAAAACAGCACCACCTTGTATCTGCTCTTTTTGAACCACCTCTTGATCCACCATTCCTTTGTCGATGTTCTTGAATCAAACATGGATCATTTACCACACCCCTTGAAATCTACATGCCACCATGAAATCCCCTTTGTCAACAAATTTTTATTTCATGGTTTTCTTTTTCAACAAACACAACACAGAGGCCCACTTTGTCAACAAACACAATCACCTCAAAAAATGCCTCAATGATACCTTGAGGGATTTTTTTCCCAAAAAATACCATCAAGAAGAATAATGGTAAAATTAGATTCTATATCAACTTTTGGGGTCTCAACCACCATGTTCAGAAGGATGATTTTCCCCTTCCAGTACTAGAGTTGTTGATTGATTACATCGCCAGATTCCATGCTCTCTCCTTCATGGATAGGTATTCCAGATATAACTAGATACGAATGACCCCCAAAGATAAAAAATCCACCTCATTCACATAATCATAATTTACCTTCTTTTATTAGGTAATTCCTTTAATTTTTAAGAATGTAAGAGCCACATATCAGCTTTCCATGCACCTCATCTTCAAACCGATCCTCAAGATACTAGTGGAATTATATGTGGCCAATTTGGTGCTTAAATACCACTAGTATTAGTGCCATATCTAATATCTTGATAAATTGTTTGGATTACTTCACTCTCAATAGTTGAAGATAAACCCCTTGAAATTCACTTTCGTGGTGACCGCTAGAAAGTTCCTAAATTTCTTTGTCAGATAAAGATGCATAGATATTGACCTAGAGAAGATCTTGTCTATCAAATGGATTCCCCCTCTGAGAAACCTCTAGGATTTCTGAGGATTTCAAGTCCAATTAGCCTTTATACACTAATTAATCATGAATCTATCTATAAAGTGTAATTCCTTTTCCAGACTCATGAAGAAAGGTTCCAACTACCCATGGTATGAAGAGTGCAAGACTACTTTTGAGGATATCAAGTGACATCTACTATAGCCCCCAGTTCTGTTGTCACATGTCTTTGGGAATCTGCTGGTCTACTATGTGACCACCCTATAATGATTCCTCGGTTCTATTATCACCCATAAGAATAATGAGGGGATGGAGAATAGTTTTTACTATCTCAGTTGCATGCTCCTCGACAGAGAGTACAAATACTCTCCTATCAAGAAGAGCTTCCTCATATTGGTTTTAATATTGTAGAAGTTTCAACACTACCTTCAGCATAATGAGATACATTTAGTTTCCCATATGGATCCACTGAAGTACATTTTGAACCAACCCATGTTGATAGGATGGCTATCACACTAGGAAATGATTCTTCTATGGTTCGACATTAGATTCATTCTGCAGAAGTCCATCAAGGGTCAAGCATTTTTTCAGATTTTATGGCCACTCATCCAACCACTACATAAAAGTATATGGATCTTTAATTTCCCAATATGGCTATTCTCTTAGTGTATTAGAAAATTCCATTTGATAAAAGTCACATCGATGGTACCTACTAGAGCCTTACTAGTAGAAGTATCAATGATCTCAGGCTAAACAGAGTTGGACTAGGGATTTTCTTCATCATTCCAACATTGACTATCTTTCCCTATTCATTCATACTATTAGAGGGATTCACCAACATTGAGGTAGAGTATTAGGCTCTCATCACTTGTCTCATGTTAGATCTTGAGATTTATGTTCCCCACCTGCATATCAAGGGGGACTCTGCCTAGTCATAAAAAAGATTAACGGTGACTACATTGTCAGGAAGCCCGAGCTCATTCCCTTTCTCAATCATGCTCAAAATCTGATGGAACGGTTCCATTCTCAGGTAGAGGTGAATCATGTTCCCTAGTCATAGAATGGTTGAGCTAATTCCCTAACCGATCTAGCTACTTCACTTACAGAGTTTGACCAGGAAGATCTGTTCATTAAAATTGTGAATTGAAGAGTCATTTCCACTATCAGTTCAGACAATGGTGAAAACCAGCAGGTAAAACACTTTACCTCTAATGCCTCCACATAACGTCATATGGACCCCCCATCATATTAGAAAAATCCTTTCATCAAGTAACTCCAACACAAAAATATTATATCGGACAGAGCTGAATGTGAGTGAATATATTGTCATATAGTTCAATTCACTCTCTAGAGAAGTCCCAGTCTAGAGAAAACTCTACATGGATGAGGTTTTTATGGAATTATACTCCACTAAATTCAAGGATACAAGTTTACCCATGTTATTCAAGAATTCCATGTTGGGTCTTGCGGTTCCCATCAGACAGGTATAAATCTCTCCCACTAGATTCAAAGGTTGGGCTACTTCTAGCCCATTATGATCCATAACTATATCAATTTCACAAAGAAGTTCCATGAACTTCAGATCCATTCTCTCTTTGTGCATCTGCCTCTAGAGTCTCTCCACACTAAAAGGTACTCTTGGCCCTTTTTAGTTTGGGGGCTCGACATCATGGAACCATATCCACTAGCAATAGCTCACTAGTGTAGGTTCATTATGACTATGATGGATTTATTTTCCAAGTGGGAAAATGAGATTATTCTCAAGGAAGTCAAGGCCTATTATATCATTATTTTTTTGAGCTCCAACATCATCCATCAATTTGGATTCCATCACTCTATTCTCACCGATATCGACACCAACTTTTAGGTAGCTGAGTTGAAGAAATTGAATGCTAAGTACAACATATAGTCCAACCACACTTCTCGCAACCATTCACAAGAAAATGGATAGATTGAGGAGTTCACGAATACCCTCTCCAATATTTTGTAGAAGATGGTGGGCCAAAACAAGATAATTTATCTGAACAATCTCCCCAACACTCTCTAGGATTATTGAAAAATGGCTCATAATTCCACCCAGGTGACTATATATTACCTGGTATATGGAAATGAGGTAGTGCTCCCCATATATATTTAGTTTCCCTCACTCCATATTGATATATATGATTAGAATATGTTAGATAAATTAGTGTAATAATGTCTGGATAAACTGGATTCTCGTGATGAGAAAAGACTTGAAGACTTGTAAAATATTGAGAGGTACCATAACAAGATTTCTATAGATTTCAACAAGAGATTTTTTCTCCACTCCATCCTTAAAGGTGACATGGATTTGTCTCTCTAAGCATCGATGATACCTAGTAAGAAACCACTGATGTTGGATCCCAAATAAAAAAAGACAATGTATCATTCAAAAAGTATATCCAAATGGTGCATACTCTTTGGTCCCCATGGATGGTTAGAGAATCACCCCTCCCACAAATTCCAAGTTCATCAAATAGTACTTCGCATAATCACCCATCGGTATGATATATAAAAACTTAAACTAAGATCTAATTCATCCAAGAAAAATGACATTAAACTATGTTTCCCCATACAATATGATGTTAAAATTCTATTTTTCCTCTTTTCATGAAGTTAAAATATGAAACAAATCAGTGTACTGGTTTCATGATGATAAAATGAAAAATCCCCAATTGGTCTAAGATATATGACTTTAAAATAAGATCTCTATCATCCTAAATGATGTTAAACTACTACATAGTCTAATAATCATGACCATAAACTATATACAATATCATCTTTAATTGCATAAAACTGATGTGTCCTAGCTCTAAGACATTAAACTACACAACATTGATAGGCCTTTCTGTATAACCTTAAGAGGCAAGTGACCCTTTTTCTACACAACACAAAACTACTCTACTCTACAAGAAATTAAACTATTCACCATTTCATTTAATCATGACATTAAACTACATAGAATTATAGAACTATGTATGCCTTGATTCTAATCCTTATGAGATACAAAGCGATGCCAAGACATTTTGTCTTTGGGACAAACTATAAACTCTCCCAAACCTTTTTTTCTCTTCTCCCATGAAGTTAAACTGTATGAGAGTTCTTATTAGGAATGTTCCATGTGGTTTTGGTCCTTCTTGGTCCTCATTCACATTAGGTGGATTCATAGATCCACACTGCACATTTATGTTTTAGAAGCCTCATCCCATGGTCCGAACTCCATAACCTTAAACTAAGCCCCCCAACATCCTTATTTCATGATTATAAACTGCATAATAACCCCCATATTTATTGTATTATGTTAAACTATGTATGATGTATGACGATAAACTAAACATCACTATGATGTCTTCACCTAAGAAGACATTTCCCCTTGGCACTGGCTATCTTCCACGACACCTTCCAGAACTATTTATAGATTGATTCCCATCCTTATAGGATATGTAGAGATACCCATAAATCTCATTCACAAGCCCATATATAGAGTCAAAATCTAGACCCATTTCCCCCTTGGAACAAGTATCATTTAGGAATGCGTGATGTGGCTTGTGGGCCTTTTTATCCCTCATTTATGTTGGGTTTTCTCATGGAACCACACTGCACATCTTCTCTTTAATCAGTCTGAATTCTATGACCTTAAACTATGATTCTTAGTGTCCTAGTCGCATAAAAATAAACATCATAACAACCATGATATTCTCAATTGAGAGAATATAACCCCCTTCTTGGTTCTGACCATATTTCAAACCATCTCTAGAACTACTTATGGATTGATTCCCATCCTTATAAGATATGTAGTGATGCCCAATCATTTTTTCTCAAGGCCCAACTGTAGTATCCTGAACATTTTAACCCCCTATATAGCCTGATTTTTCCTTGAGAATGTGCGGTGTGGTGTGGATCTATTTGGTCCTCATTCACGCCAGGTTATGGTGGTCACACTACACATGTTACTTTTGAAGAACCCCTACTATCTTCATCTTGGATGAAAGAAATTAAACTACACAGATATCCAGAACTACATATCTCTTGATTTCTATCCTTTTAAGATATGTAGTGATGCCCATAAATTTTGTCCTTGGGCCCAACCACATGTCCTAGTCACATAAAGATAAACTGTGTGACATCTTTATCCTTACCACGTGACATAAAACTGCACTGATACATCCCCTGCACATGATGTTAAATTGGGAACCTATTTTACACACTCTATGTCCTTAAACTAATAACTTATAGTCCGAGAAACACGACCTTAAACTATCTATAATACCCACCTAGGAACTCAATCCTTGAAGGAATATTTGATTCTTCCTATGGATATTCCACACCGATATACTTGAATGTGATGTGGTATGAGACATGGAGTGTTATATTCCATAGGTATATTCTCCCAATCCATTTCAATTCTTAACATGTCCCTTTATTTTGTTACCCATCCTATTCTATGTCTGAAGGGACCCCCTAATGGCCTGGATATTCCACATCGTCTTACCTACCATTCTGGAACAATGCCCTAGAAGACTTTTGATGAGATTGTGAGATATGTTCAGTGTTTTGAATATGGTTAGTGGTCAACCCGCATTTGTCTATCCCTAGCCCTGATAACATGATATAGATGTTGTGTTTTGAATAAGGTCAATAGTTATCCTCCATCATCATGCCATCCTCATTGGGTTCCAGATATTGGGTTTAATGATTCAAATTTTCAACTTTCCTATTTTCTAGTGGATCCCCAACACCCATAGAGTTGTACCTTCATGCAACCATACATGTTGAGTGGGAATGTTAGTGTGGTTGGGAATTTCCCACCTGGAATTTCCTTTCCTTTTTTGTGTGATCCCATATGATGGGGAAATCCAAAAATTACTCATTTTTTCCCAAACTGAGCATGGATTACAAGAGCTTAGGAGTTTTTTTTGTGATTTTTACCCACATAGAGTAGTCATACGAGCCTCAGGTCAAAACTCTATGACCATAAACTAAGAGCCTCTTCATGATTTTCTAGGAAGTGTGTGTTGTGGTGTTGAACTATTTGGTCCCCATTCACATTGGGTTTTTAGTATGCATTCTATAAACATACCTTTTGAAATACCTCATATATCATCCTCACGACACGATGTTAAAATTCATGGGTTGGTCCTGTCATACAACCTTAAATTGTGACATTGCTGTTCGAAACATATGATGGAAAACTAAACAACATTTTGGAGATTTCTTATAAGAGAGAATCACCCTTTGCACTAGTAATCTACCATGATACCTATCAAGACCTTTACAAGGCTTGATTCTTATAGCGATGTCCAGACACTTCATTTTGGGTCTACCCACAAAATTTCCTAAGCCTTCAGCCCCTTGGCCTTGATAAAAGTCCAAGATGAATAGTTTTAAAATATGTGAAAGCTTCCTCAAGAATGAATATGTGGTGAATTTGAGCCTCCCTATTCCCCATTCACATTTGGTTTGTTATTCCACCACATTATTCATATTCTTCTTGGAGAACCCCTGGGTCCAAACTCTATGACCCAAAATTAAGATCTGTTGAACCTTATTCTCTTTCGGGATGTATTGTGTGGAAGAAGGCCTCCCTATCCCTCATTCATGCTGGGTTTATCATAAAACCATATTGAAGAAACCCATTTTAGATACCATAGATTCATGGTCCAAACATTATGACCTTAAAATAAGAGCTTCAGAGTGATATTTCTCCCCTTTTCGTATCACATGTGCTTCCTTCCTCTCAGTTTCCTGATACTTATATGGCACACAAGGCTCTTATAACTCATTCACATTGGGAATATTTCATCCATGCCACATATAAATTATACAAACAGAAATTTTCATAGTCCACGCAACATGAATCTCAACTATTGGCTAGGGTCTAGACAATATAACCTAAAACTATTCATAGTGTCCCAGTCGCATGATGTTAAACTATGTGACACATCCTAGTCATATGACATTAAACTGTTCCATTAATTTTCCTTACCATACTACATTAAACTATTTATATATCATCCTTATTTTATATAACATAAAACTATATGATATCCTAGGCCCTCATCAGATAGGTCCTCCCTGGAATATGGGTTTGATCTTTGTTTGACCCAATGCACTTAAACCAATTTGCTTTAAGTCATGATGGAATAATTTCAAGATCACTGGATTCCTTTTTAACATTCCATCACTCCATTCCATTATTATTTTACCCCATTTATTCATATACTCATCTTATTTAACATCTGAAGGGACCCCCTAATAGCTTGGTCTCATGCCGCTTCAGCTGACCTATCGTCTGGGGCCAACGCCCCAAAAGACATTGGAAGAAATTTCAAGACAGGTCATGTGTTTCAAACATGTTTTGTAGCTGACCCTTATTTTTTCCCCATCCTAGGATAAGAGATGTAGATACTTTGTTTTGAATATGTTCATTAGTCATCCTATATCGTTATTCCATACTCTTTGTGTTCCGAATTTTGGGTATCATGATACACACTTTTCATTTCGATTTGTTTGGAATGATTCCAACACACATAGCATTATCCTGCTCATGCACTAGCACATGTTGGGGAAATTGAATTGGATTTCTTGAGATACCTACTCCCCAGTCACATTCTCCCTCAACCCAAACACTCTAGGTGGTCAGTCAATAATAACATACCGTGAGTATGCAATGGTTATCCTATACTCTCACATGAAATGAATGATTATGTGGTCATCCCTTGTTTCTCACATCGGGCATGGACCATGTGAGAATAAAGATATGTCATTGTTAGTTTCATAGATATGTTAAAGTGTGATAATTGAATCAAGAAAGGATATGCTCATACATGTAGTTCAAAATGGGAATTCAATAAAGTATGTTTCAGAAGATTGAAAAAAATGGTCCTTGTGGATCTTCCCCTTTGATGGAAAACTTCAGCTCTTCCACCTTCTGACGTGTGGTTTCTAAGGTCTGTTGTCACCTTATAAGACCATTTTATTCAATAATGGATTCAAAACGAATCTATTACCCACCCTAATTTATTCTTGGTCCCACACAACTCCGAGATCAGTCACCTGGTGCGATGCTTGTCTCATCTGCTCTTCGGTCTCTACTAGTTGAGCCCTTAGTTACGCAATGATCCCTATTTGTGTAAAAATTAAGGAGAAGTGATTCTCCAACTATTACTATAGGGATAGAACTCCTATTCATCATCTTGAAACTTCTAATTATTGATGAAATTTTGTTGATGCCATGTGAAATCTAGTTGGTAACTACTTTCACATATTTTCTCAGCGAGGTGGTCCTAGATCAGCATGTTCAGACTTTACACATCCACCTCTCCAGCACATATATCACACAACCAATGGTGAAATTATACCATTCTAATTATCCAATTTTATTTTGGGGTTTTGTTAATGAATCATTTGATTAAATTCCACGATTGTAATTAGGTAGATTAACTACATTCAACCACATCTGAATCAGACTCATCCAGCTCCGTTAGATTAGTAGGTTCGTACTATGGAAATGTGGAAAAGAGTTCAATAGTAGGATCCTTATCTGTCATCATGTCTAATGGGTAAGATTCTATATCATCAGGATGATCCTTTTCACTTGATCCTATCTCGATAAGGTTTTCCCTGTCAGCTTCGGGTTCCACCCCACTAGTGACACCACCCGAAATCATGATTGATTGTTCACCAGAAACCATGTCCTGGTTTGATCAGATTCCAAGAGCCATACAAACCATCTCCACTATCAAGAAAGGATCCCCAAGTCCTCCATCCGTTCTTATAATAAGGGAACCCACTATTCCCAAGATAGATAAAAAAGATATCATATCAAAAATCTATTTGAATAAGTAACAAGTATGACTCAATGAAGTGATCAACTTACAAAGGTCAAGAGATGGTTGCTCATGATATTAGGATATTATCATTGGGATAACAATTTGTGGTCCCTGTATATAATAAATGGCTCTGGGGACTCCTGGTCGGAAGTTCCAATCTATTCAGCTCCAGTCACCCTACCATCTTCTCCTTCTTTGGGAAAAAACATTACAACTTGTCCCTCTGTATTGGTCACTCCTTTATCCCCACGAGAGGGGGTAATTGGTAAAATATATTTCCAACAAAAATAGATGATAATTAAGAATTTAGATAATTAATAACAGACATGACAACAAGTAAGTTCATTAAAACATACTTCGATGGTTTCTACAAACCTTTAAAGGAAATGTGCCCCAAGGATACTACCTCAACATCCTCCAAAGAGGTTTCCTTTGATTCAACTACATCAGTATCTTCCTGGGGTTTTCATCGTTGATTCTTCTCCCTAGTATCCATCTGATTTGTCAAAAAAGGGGAAGCATTCCACCAGTCTATCCACCGGCAACATTGGGGGATAATTCATGTTCAGTAGCACCCATAATCAACCTGTCATGGGATGCGTGGTGCCTTAGGAATGCATTGGATCCTATAATTCTATCAAGAATTTTATCTCATCTACCTGAGATTTTCTGAAGCTACCTTTATCAAAGGAAATCCCTTCCATCTGCATCCCATACCTATTTAGAGGATACTATAGTTTATCACTATTGAGGTACTTTCTATCGGTATCCTAGGTCTTCTAAGCCTTAGGATAAACAACATTGTGAGGAAGTGCCACATAAATAAATTTCTTCCTAGGAGTCTGAGGGGACATACTGTAGAACCCACTCGATGACTCCCCTTCCCCCAGGTCTGCTTGACAGGGACCACTGGATCTGGTACTGCGGCTCCTCTCCCCTCACCTCGGATTAGCACTAGTCCATGAACGGCCACCCTTTATACTGCAGCCTCATCACCGTGATGTGCATCCACACTGCCCATATGAAAATATTTTTCTACCACTAGAAATAATCCTCTAGGTGGAGGGGCCCCTACTTCACTAGCCTAGATCATCCACTGGTTCAGCTTTTCTTTTAGATAGGTAGCTTCCCTTATCTGTTCATATTCATGGACTAGCCAGAATATAGTAATGGATGGAGACAGCTCATTCTGAATCTTTCCATATTCCCATGTGAACATGATATAGATCTACATAATCACACATGAGTGGTATTCATGACATACTCCTAGGTACTTCCATGGGGTCAGCCTCTGCAGACACCTAAACTTCCCCACAAATCGGTGTAGGGTGTATGGTTCACATATTGGCTTGTATTACACCCATTCCACCATAACTCCACCTCAAAAGGATAGAACATATGAATACTTCTCTATGGTTTCTATACCATATTTAGTACATTCCCCCATTATAAGAGGTAACAGGTAAATGATGAATTGATATTCTCACCCGATCTTTCTTAGCACTGCCATCGAGCCCTTCTTGAATAGAAAAATTATCATAATATTCAGAATCTATGGTAAAAAGTTTATTTGGGGGTGGGGGTGGGGATGGGATTAAGTTATTCAAAACCTCCGATGTGTACGACTACCCAAATGTATAGAAATTGAAATGTCTTGAACACACGCAACAACTTCTTCCCCTCACTTATATATTGAAGTACCATATACAATTTTTCCAACACCATGATCCTGAGATTGACGCGCTACCTAGTGTCCAACATCACCACCTTGATAAACATGCTTATCCATGATTCCTATACACATCCCTCACAGATATCATCCACCCATAGATGAGTGATGAAATTAATTCAACCCGACACTCATCCTTGATATTGTACCCCCACAACTACCACTGGTTATCCTATAGAATCCACTAATAAGATATGTCTTTTCCCCACCAGGGAATTCTTTGATAGGTAAGAGGCCTTATTGGCATCTTCTTAGGTATCTCCCCACCTTTTAATAGCACCCTCATAGGAATGTTTAGAAAATATCCAAACCATTTCTTAAAATGGATGTCCCTTATCATCTACTTTTCATTGTTCATTCTCGACACCAGATCCAGTAGTGCCTTCACTAGATGTGATATCTGCACTTCAACATCCCAAGTATTATTTCTTGGGAGAAACGTTTCATACATGTCCCCCCAGAATTGGGATTCCAGAAATATGATGGAGATCCCAAAGGCTAATGCCAACCTCTCCATGGTGAATAAGAAATGGGTTGGTGTTTGGTGACCATCGACTCAACAGTTTAAGAATAATGTACCATGGTTGAGAGACGTGGAGTTAGGAAGCCCATGATTCTTCATACAATCCCACTCACCTCAGCATTATCCCAAACTCTGTTCATGATGTGCACACCTAGTAGGCTGAGTCCCACTCATCTGTAAAGTTTCTACCCAAGCGCAGATCCCAACCATCGATCAACCCTTTATCTGAGTTCCCAAGCCCCACTGTGAGGATTGTATTATATTTCAATGAGGAATTTTCTTTCTCCAGTGGTTTCCCATCGATGACATTGAGGTGATTGTATAATAATTTAGCAGTTATGGTGGTGTGATACTTCCTGATGTGGCCTTCATCATCCCTATACTACTAATATTGTCCTAGTATGCCTCTAAAATAATAGATCAGTTTTTCCCTACTAGCCTTTGGGGTCAATACATCATCCCTCAAGCTGAATCTGTATAGTGGAAGTCTTTTTTCACATAGGGTAGTCTTTCTAGGAATCTAAAAATAGCTTAAGCAAGGATTCATGATCAGAATGGGTCCAAAAATACTCCCAAATCATGATATTATTCTATATTTCCTCTCATTAGGAAACATACACATGGACCTCATTAGTACCTTCTTGAGCATCCATCTAATCTAAGACTTAGTAAATTTTCTCACACTGTTTGTTAAGATCCCTTATGAAAATCTCTTGCAATGATACAAATTGCTAAATCACCCTTGGTTTCTATGTGAGTCATGAAGGAGTAGCATATTACTATGCCTCGATTTCCTAAATGAGAATTTGTGAGGAAAAGGACTATAAAAATCATATTCATAGGGATGAGTTTGCGATGTGGATGGCTTCGCAAAAATAGATCTTCGGTGCAGTTTTTCGTGAAGATCAGGTACTAAAAATGGCCTCCATGAAGCGTATTCATAGGAAATGTCTGATAGAGCATCATGATGAACTCAACACAAATGTGATTCATGATAAATGAGCATATACATGCTCCAAAACCATCAACGTGAGACTTCTTCATGATTAAACCATGATTCTCACTGATTGACCCTCAAAATATGACCCTCCTTTTCCATTCGGCTCCCATTCTAAGGGAGGGAATTTGTTGGGGTCAAAATACATGCTGTTGGAGAACTAGGTAAGTTTATAGTCGATTTGAAGGAAATTCAGACTCAAACAATCCCAAAATTCATCAAAGGAGTCTGTCTCACAAATCTCCTTCATGGAGACCCCTCACAGCACACGCGCAAAGGTCGATGATGGTACCTCCATGAGTCCTATGAGCCCTGTGACCATATGAGGGTCTTTGATGGTACCTCCGCGAGTCTGAAGGTTCCCCTCCACTTTGTGGTGTCATTTTTTTCTTCAGGGTGTACCCCATGAGAATCACGAGCCTCATTGCCTATAAATATACAGCTCACCCTCACCTCAAATGGATCGTTATCCTAACCTTTCAACTTCAAGTCTCCCATATCTTGAAGCTCCCGAGCACCATGAACCTAACCAAAAAATGGACCGCCCAAGGTACTTCATCATCATAATAAACTCTTTCCTTTGTTCCTCATAGCCTCTACCTATGGTAGGGATTCCTTTCACAAAGTACTCCTCCCATTGTTAAAGAGGGATCCCATTTAGTTTTCTTGAGGCTTCATGAATAATCAATCCTTCACTAAGAACTATTCTATTATGTCAAGACTCTATGATTTTTTGAGGCCCTTTCCTTCATGAAGGTGATTTCCTTCAAAAAGAACCAATGCATCCGGAATCCTATCTTGAAAAGGTTCCTTGCTTTGTGAGACTCTCTTCTATGTGGCCCTCCAGGATTACACATAGTGATTTCATGGTCTGTTGTGTGATATTCCTTATTGCAATGTCCCACCTCTTTATTTTTTTCATATTCATGCTAATGGATCTTGATTTTTGTCATATCCACACTAACATGGACCCCATTAGTTACCACTCATCCACCTCACTCCCATCGGGCATTGCTGATGCATTCCCCTCCCAAGTGTGGGTGGGTATAAGTCATGTAAGTCCAAGGGGTGAGGAACGAGTCCTCCCTATCCATGCAATAGAATGTTAAACATCCAAGCACCATCATCCTCAGTACATGAAGTTAAAATGTCACCTCACCCCATGCAATGTACCTGGGGTTCCCAGCCTCAAGAATTTTCTACACCCAATCATCTCCCTGGGAGTGATTCCTTCCTCACATGGAATGAGATCATCCTCACATGAAACGAAATCTTCCTTGTGGGGAAGGGAATCCATCCTGGGGTAATCCCCTGGCCTTTATTATAGGAGATATCACTCTTGATCCTCCCTACCTCCTCTAGACACCAAGACTAGAGAGGGATGGTCATCAGGGACTTTAAACACCCCATCCGCCTCCCATTGGGATTTTTCTCTATGGGAAACTCCTATGTGTAAGCCCTAATCCACCCCTAACATTCACAACCTTCACAACACGATCGTCTGGTCTAAAAATTACTCTTGTTTCTCACACCGGGCAAGAATCATGTGACATTAGAGGTCAATAGTGACCATGACATCTACTTTCCTAGGAGTTAATCCTAGAGTAACCCCATCTTCCACATCCATGGGCTACTAGCCATGTGTAAGCCACAAACTCTAGAACCATGTGGAATTTAATACATATCTTCTACGCAAGGTACGTAGGAAACCTCCCTGAGGTTCAATCCTGAAATTTTCATATTCACATCGGTTCATTATCATCCTTACCATTTGATGTTAAACTAAATGGGATACCAGAACTATGTGGAATTTGATCTATATATTCTAAACAAGGTATTTAGGAATCATCCCCAAGGTTCAAGACCCATCATACATTCCCATCCAGGAATTTACATCAAGTCATTATGTCTCAGGAGGATCATGCCCCAGCCCAAAGGTCATACTTATTTTAGGTCCCTATCCATGTGTTCCATTATCACAAGTCACCTTCTTTGGTGTATCATTTCCCCATTCCATAACTGCATGGAATTTTATTTCTATCCACTAGGATACATAGGAATACACCCTATGGTTGAATCCCAACAATGAATCACAATCCATCCATTCCATCTGTTCCATTTTGACACTTCCTCCATTTCTATCCCAATTCTTACCTAGACCATGACACCTCGGTGGGATCACACCATCCATCTAGGTCATCTTTGTGTGTAATACCCATTCACACCATCACTTATTCTACCTGAAATTGGGTAGCTAACCAAACATAAGCACCACCCAATCCATAATCATCAAATAAGAGTGATCATCTTGCGAAGGGAAACTAACCATGTGTAAGCCCCACATCACCCATTTTAACTACATGTGTTTTGATCCACATCTTCTATATAGGGTACATATAAATCCTCCCAATGTTTCAATCCACACCAATGGTAAACCTTGGTGTCCCCATCCATGGGGTCTACCTCCCTGATCCTCCCTTAGTGGTGTCCAAATCAGCCTTTATATTGTGAAATCTTTACCATTATGGGACACATCACTTGGGTTCATCGTTAGAGGCTTTCCCACCCATCCAATGGTAAGACTTGGTGACTCAACCTATGTACATACCCATTCACAGTGGGACACCTTATATTTATGAGATGTATCACCATGAGTCTGCTCTCATTGGGTATTCTAATCCATCCATCTGTTCCCCCATCATTGGGGTCCACCTATCTGATCCACCCTCAGTGGTTTCCAGATCATCCTTCACAATGCGAAACTTTCTCTTCATGATATGCACAACCTTAGGTCTAATCTCACTGAGTGTTCTGACCCACCCATTTAGTAAACTATCCAGGTGTTCCCTCCTAGGGATGAAATTCATCGATCTATCTTTATGGGACATTTTGATAAACTTCATATTGTCTCCACAAGACATTAAAATCACATCCTACCTTGTGTTAAACATGATATGCCTAACTAAAAACACAAAATACACACCATTGTAATAACCATCTCTACTAGATGTTAAAATTTTGACCTAACTCATATTAAACATGGTATTCTTGAGGAAAACCTTAGAAGACATGCCTCTAGAATAAGATACCTCATGATCGACATGGGATGCCTTGGGTTTCTATGACCTTGAGAAGCCCTATTTTGAGGAAGAATACATGTGCTCCAATGTTCCAATATATAGACATGCTCAACAATGACCAATGAGAATACTTCCATAACCTAAGGTTGATTCCCCAACTAGACCACTTGGAATTTCCAAACATAAGCAGCGTAATTAACCACATTCATGAAGAGATGGAACCAAGAATGAGTTTCACAAACAATATATTAATCTATAAGGGAGTCCTGGGCTAGGAAAAAAATTTCAAGGAGAAATGCCCATATGGAGGGATTGAGATCCCATCACCCCGTTTTGATCAAGGAGAACACATATATAAATAGTTAATGAAATCCACACCCCTTTGGAAAGTAGGAATGCAGGGTAACAAATGCGACACCCCATGTTCGGCAACTTGTAATATGGGAACAACCTAGTAGAAAGAATTGAAAACAGAGGAGATGCGTGTTGAAGAGTTCATTATCTATGACAAACACTTCAACAATTTTCTAGTTGTTTATTGTTTGATTTTTTTCATCCATTTCATTGGAAATCATGAATTCACATGAGGAAATGGATTCCTATAGAATTCTCTAGTTTCTCGATGATCTTTATTAGGATTGATCTATATATGAATAATTTGAGATATCTAAGGAACTCTTCATGAGAAAACTTGGAGAATGTGAACCAGCTAGGCCTCACAAAGTCAATATAATTGGCTACATTGAGCCTCTAGAGGTTATAGTGTTTAATATACTCAATGAACTATGAATCTATTTCATTCTTTCATCACTCACTTGGATCATCTTTGGTTTTATTAAATTTCAATATGAATAAATAGATAAGTCTCTCATAGATATTTTCACTGTACTTTTACAAGATGATAAGGATATGAAGCATGAAAATCATTATGTTCTTATAATGAATAAAATGAAGGCCAGACAAAGAGCCCCAAGACTATCTATAAGTATAAAGGTTCTTCACAATGACCTTATAAGAATAAGTGGATCAAGGGAAAAACAACAGAACATGATTCTATCTGGTTTTAATACGGTAAGAAGGGAAACTAGAAGAATAATTTCACCCAGATATAGAATAAAGGGGAAGATTCAAGTGAGTTTTTATTGAGTTTAATATATATTCTTATTTAAATTGGGTATTTGTTAGAAAATGTAATTCTCACATATATATGAAAATATAGGAACACTGTAGATTCAAAAAATTTCTAGAGGTGAGGTAGATGTAAAAGCATCCCATAAATCGTAACTTGCTACTATGGCTATTTGGGACTACCACATCATGCCACTAATTGGAATGTTATTGGTTTTAAAATATTTTTATTATGTTTCATGAGGTTCTAAAAATATTATTTCTATTTCTATAATTGATACATATGGATTTATTTTCAAATTTGGGAATAAATGTTTTTTCTTTTACAAATAAATCATTTTTATGGTAAGGAATAGTTAGGTAAGGGTCCTTATGTGTTAAATTACATGTACCATGTAATGTAAATAAATAAAAAAGTATTTCACATGACTCATACTAGAAAAACTATAGAATCACCAGCTAGATCGTGTAAATGAAAAGAGTTTGAATAGATTACTCTAAGATGGATATTTGGATTCATTTTAACCATAACCACTTGGTGTATGTCACACATGTTTATAAGAAAAAAATGACCAAATACCCATTTAGTGGAAAAGGTTAAAGGGTTGGAGAGCTCCTTTATTTGGTTCTTACCAATGTGTATGGAAAATTTATTGTAGAATCCAGGGGTGGGTATTTATATTTCATAACTTTTACTGATGACTTTACTATTTATGGATATGTCTATATAATGATGTAAATGTGAGATTACTTTGATAGATTAAAAGAATATAAGAACGGATTTGAGAAAATTTTTTTTTAAAAAGATTTAGAAAACACACTTAGACCAAGAAAGAGAATATCTTAATTAATACTTCATTTATTACTTATAGGATTTTAGGATTCTTTCATAACCTATAACTACTTATACATCATAATGGAATAGTGTGAGTGAAAGGAGGAACCACACCCTCTTAGACACAGTGATATCAATGATGAGTCAAGTGAGTATTCCATTATACTTTTGAGGATACACATTATATACATCAACATATATACAAAACTAACTTAAAACGAAAGTAATAAACAATATTCCATATAAAAATTGGTGTATAAAGAAACCCTACTCATCTAATTTATGAGTGTGGGGTTGCAAATCATTTGTTAAGTCTATTTTTGGTAGTAAAATTTTACCTATAGGAAATAAGTGTATCTTTATTAACTACCATAAGAAGCTATAGGGTATTACATATATTATCCTTTAGATATGAATGTGTTGGTTAACAAAAACCCAATCTTTCTTGAAAGGGATCACATATCAAAAAGAGATAATGAGAGTGAGATAAACATTGATGAAGTCTAGGCCCAAGATACATAGGATTTGAACATGAAAAGATTATATAAATCCCTATGGAAAAGGATGTTATAGATACACAAAAAAATCATAGGAATAAAATACATGTTGGAATAAAATATTACAAATGAAAAGAATATATGAATTTTAAAATGGATTCCTTGTATGAAAACCAAGTTTGGGTTTTAGTAGATATGAAAATGGATGTAAATTCTGTTGGTTTTAAATGTTTATTCAAGAAGAAACTTAACATGGAAGGACAATTAAGTACCTATAAGGAATGAATGGTTGAAAAAGGGTTCAAAAAATATCAAGGAATAGAGTTTGATAAAACAAATTCACTAGTTTATATTTTAAATTAATCAAAATTATACTTTAGATAGTATCTTACCTTTAGTATGAGATTTGTGAGATAGTTTTCAAAATAACTTTCCTTAATGTGAACCTTCAGGATGAAGTTTATATGACATAACCAAAAGTGTTTATAATGAAAAAAGATTACAATAGGGTGTGTAAGCTGTAGATATCTATTTACAGATTAAAGAAAGCATCCATGTCATTGAACATTCAATTTGATGAATCCATAATATAATTTCGTTTCATAAATAATAATATGAGACTTGTTTTTATAAGTGGTTTAGTGAGAGTTCAGTCATTTTAATAATAGTTCATGTTGATGAGATAATAATTATTGGAAATTAAATTCCAGCCTTATAGTACTTTAAGGATTGGTTAGAAACTTGCTTCTCCATGAAGGACTTCTATGAATCAACATATATTATTGGGATCAATATATATTGTGATTGATACAAGAGTATTCTTAGAATAATTCAAAGTATGTACATTGAAAAGATTTTGAATAGATTCATTATATAATTATCTAAGAAAAGATTATTGATAGTGTCTTATAAAATTAATCTTTTTAAGAAAATGTTTCCTAATACACATGAGGAAATAAGGAGGATGGAAAAGATAACATACACATCGATTATTGGGTTAATCATGTATGATATTATATGTACAAGGATAAATTTTTACAACAACATAATAATGGTATGAATATATCAAGATTATCTAGGTGAACACCATTGGATAGTAGTCAAGAATATCCTTAAGTATTCGAGGAATACTAAGGATAAGTTTATGGTCTATGGAGGAGATGAGGAAATATTCATTAGGGGATATGAAAATTATACTTTCTAAATAGAATAAGATGGTCCAATTTCATAGTCAGGATATATCATCACTCTCAATGGATGCTATGTTAGCTGGAAGTTCACAAAGAAAGATATGGTCACAAATTATACAATATATTCAAAATATATTTTAGCCTATAAGGAAACTAAATAAATGGTATTGGATATGAAACATCATATAAGAACTTTATGTGGGTCCTAACACTAAAGACCCTTTCATGATCTGCTATGGTAATACTATGGTGGTGGATCTTGAAAAGGAACCAAGGTCACATTAGCAGATGAAGCACATACTTTAAAAATATTTTCTATTCAGGGATTTTTCTTAGGGAAGTGAAATAAAAGTGAGCATAATTTACATGTATGAAAATTTAGAGGACCCCTTAACTAAAGCCTTAACTTGACAGAAACATGATCATAATGTGAGATAAAGAGAAATAAAATTCATTAGTAGTTGGTTCTATTTCAAGTGGGATTATGTTTGAGTTGGTGTCCTAGAACTAACTATTTGTTCTTCAGATTTCATGTATATTCAAAGAGGTGGATATTAATTTCATATATTATCACATATTTTTTACTGTTCTATGTTAATTTAATTTAATAATGTCCAAGAGTATCTTCCAAATTGAAAAGGACATAATAGTTCCCCACTCTGATGAGAAACTCAAAATTAAATAATGATATTCTTAAACCTTGTTCTATGGTCAGAGAATATTATATGATAAGACACATAATATGTTTACTATAATGTGTGAGTACTTATAAGAAAATAAGACTTGATATCATGAATTTCCCACATGGTAATCTCCTAAATGAGAGATTATGAGAACCAAACCATCTATAGGAAATCTATGGGTTTAAGTCTCATTGGACATTCCTATCTAAGAGCATGTGCAATGATCTTTATATTTTAATATTATTATTCATTCATGAAATGAATCATGCAATTTGAACTTTTTTTGTAAACCATGATGACATATGATCATGATGAAGTTTGGTATATTGGGTGTGTCACCAATGATATATTATTAACGAATAAGTCAGGGAAGGATTTGTATCCTCCATATTTATGTAAGTTTATATCTCAAACCTGTGATTGAAATGAAATTGTAACATTACATTCCATGGTAATGGTGTATATGTGAGTTAATTTTAGATATTAAGAGAAATATATATCAAGCATATAGGTTTATGACACGAGTGTGAAACTTTATTGATAAGATATCATGAAAAATGGATTTTATTACATAGTGAGTGTTCATATGTGGTTGTTTTCATTATGAAATATCTTCTTCCTCGATGGGTTCCTCAACCTGTTGATAGATAATAATCTTAGACCTTAGACAATACCACCCAATTCCATCAAGGAAGAGGCCTAGAAGGTCACACACAAAGTGTTTATTTTGATCTCATTTAAATATTATTTTTATTTAACAGTTGAAATAAATATTATCCACAATAATGAGAAGTAATATTTATTCTATATTTTTTAAATGATAAAAAATATTATATAAATATCTATTTTCATGGTAATTGTTTAATTATGTTAATATATAATATTTATTTATCTCTTTTTATTTTCATGATAACAAAAAATTATTTATTTAGTTATGTGAATATTAAATAATTATTTATTCTCCAAAATATGAATAAAAATTTATTTATTTTAATATTTATTCAAGAATATACTAAATGTTATAAAGGTTGAGCGAACTATATTTTCTTTGGTGATGAATATTTTTTTTACCAAATTATAAAATAAATATTTATCATCACATGGGTTAATGCATTATATAAAATAAAATAATATTTTTATTTTATTACTTGTCATGGTGTTCCTTTTGGGTTTAATATATTATTAAGGGTATTTGTGAAATTAATTAAATATTAAACCTTAATCCTAAGTCAATAAATTTATTGATTTGTAAAATAGAGAAAGGTTAATCACTGTGCACAATAATTTCTTCTCAAGATCTCCCTCTTCCTCTAATCATCTCAAGACTGATAAGAACAAGATAAGTTCCTTAAATCCAAAAAAATCATGAAGTGATCAAGGATATTAACACAATATGATCAATCAGTTGTGGTAGCACTTGAGGGTTCATCAGTGTTTTTAGAATATCATAGGAGTATGTGTGGATCACTGCTAGAGGGTCTCTACTTTGGGCCTTTGATACAAAAAAATGATACACCGACCGGGTTTGAAGAATAAACATCATCGATGAAGAAAGATCTCAATATTGAGTCAATATTTCTTCTCATGTTTTAAATTAATTATAAATTACTGTGTAAAGATTTTCACTCTTGGTTCTAAAAAATATAATTTTTCAATAATATTTTTAATTTCTTTTGTTGGTCATGGAATTATCCTTATGTATATTTTTAATGATCCATTTAATATGGAAAAATATGAGTTGACCATAGGCCCAATAGGAGATTTCACTACATTTGAAACTATCACTCCACACTGTATCAGACATTACTTTCTTGTACGATTCATTCGGTAATGAAGAATCAAGTAAATGGATGAGTATGAAAGATTTTACATGATTTACTTCTTAAATAATGGAGATAAATTTAGTGGTGTTCTACACTAAAAATTAGAGAGACATGTTGCACTATATTACCACATTATCACATACAGTTATAAAAATGCTAAATATTTGAGGTATAGATGAAAGAAATAAATGAGAAGAGAAATCCATGGTTTTTTATTATATCATGGAATGGATAAACCAGGTATTTAGGTAAACATGAATTATATATTTTCTATTGTAAAATTAAAGGCTGAAATATATGGAAGTTTAAAAATGATGAGTTTCATGATGATTCATTTCATCTTGAAGGAAAATATTCATGCAATAATGGGACACACACACACACACATATCAAGAAGAATAAGAATATTGTGTGTGAGATTGTTCCAAAATAGTCCCCATTACATAATTGAGGTATTAAATAAAGAGAGAGACAAAGACAATGCTACATGAAGGGTTAATTTCATTCACACGAATAAATAAGAATAGATACAATGTGGAATAATTATATTAGATACTATTATAGGTTAAAGAAAATTTTAAGATATCAATACTATAACTTTTATATGATTTAGAAATCACAAGGAGATTAAAGAAACTATTCTAACTATTATAGACTAAGGATGTAAGATAAAATTCATTTATGTCTATAAGAGATACTTATTCCACAATAGAGATATTACTTTAATAGGTGAAAACTGATATCTTGTAATCTGTGAGTGGATATCTTGGTCGATTACATAGATTGAATAACAAGTTGGTTCTTGAATTGTACCTAGTTAGTTCTAGAATAATTGGTTTAAGGCCATACACATTCCCGAGTCATTATTGATAATAAAAGGAGAGCGGGGCATGTGGGATAATAACCACCAGTCACCGAGGATGTAGTCATCCTACAAGGAGGAAAAACTCATTAAAAAATCATGTGTGCATTTTTATCTATTTTATTACTTTAATCACTTACATGAATACAAAAAAATATTAGATACAAGAAAAAAAATATATCCCTATACTGAAAAAGTGAAGTGGTAATGAAGGGAAAGGTTTAAAACGGTTTAAAAAGTTATTAGCACTAATTCAACCTAATTTTTTACACTTATGACTCTAGTAAGAGATAATCAGTGGTTATCATACTAAATTAACAAAATATACAAGAGATTAAATCCTTAAATATCTAATAGTTTAACTTTCTTTTGAGACTAGACACATACATGGTTCTCACATTATATTTGAAAACACTTAAAAAACATAAAATTATATTGAGACATTTATTATTTCACATATCATATCCCTAAAATCATTCATAGATCCCTTATTGATATCTTGGGGAAAGAAAAGAAATAAAAGGGTGGGCTCAAATTATCAATAAGGGAAAACATACAACATAAGCTATCAAAAAATAAAATATTAATAATATGAAAGAGATAAAAAATAATCAAATATTCTATATAACTAATATCATAAAAAATGAATATATCCATAAATGAAGTAATAACATAAATAATAACATGGATAAAAATATGATTTCATAATGATATAATACATAATTTCGAACATCTTAATCTTATCATCATGGCCTCATTCCAAGAATTAATAAATAAATAGGTATGGTGTGAGCTAAATTCCCTAACTAGTTTGTATCATGAGACTTACCAATATATAGAGGGTATATAAAGGGACTTACCCATCACTTACTAAGTCTATTTAATTAATCATATGAAAAAATGAATAAAAATTCAATACATAATTAACATAAACATTAGTATTAAAAAACTAGCATCAAAATGTTAATATTTTATCTAGTCAATAAATAGAAAAAAACGACCACAAGAAATATTAATAATTTTTTTTGATGATATCATTAGAGTATATACCCAATGAAGCACAAGAATCATAAAAGGATGTTCACATAGATGCAAATAACTTTAAAAGAACATTCATTCCATTCATTGAAAACATGAGAAAAACATCATTTTGTTTTGATGATGTTTTCAATATAAATTTTAAAAATATTTAAAAAGTTGTTTTCTTTGAAAATAAACCAGAAAATGTTTAATGGAATATTCAAATAAAATAATGGTTATGTCATGGGGAAAATCCATTTGTGGGGTAAATGTTAAAACAAATATTCTTTTCACATTTTTGGTAAAATGTTAGAAGTATAATGTTAATAAAATGAATAGATGATTATTTTAATTTTTATTAAAGAATGTAAAATATGGTTGAGAATGAATTTAAATAATTATTTTACAATATAAAATTATCTTCATGGAAACATTTTAAGAAACATGGATATGGAAGAAAAGGTTTGTCGGCCAAAGAAGAAATAAGGTCATTTTTTCCTAATTTCTTTTATAAATTGTATTAGGTACCAAAGAGAGTAAAATGAAATGAATAAATCTAAAATCCATATTAAAAAATTTAGAAGAAAATATATGGAGTTTAAAATAGTAAGATTTTATAATTTCCTTAAATGGTCATTGAAACACAAATAATTCCCAATACAAATGGCATTTTAGAATAAAATCCTTAACTCAAAATTTCACTTGGTCTGATGTATTATATAATTGTAAATAATAATTTTAAATATATTAAATAATTTATTAATAAAATTTTTATTCTATATTTTATTTATTTATATCCTTTTACAATAATTTTGTATCTATTCATTGAATAGTTCTTATTGAGGCTGATCACTTAAGGGTTTTCAGTCAATTTCTCTAAATTTACTGCGGTATACTTAACATGGTTAAAGGTGTAAGGAAATGGGTTTCAATATAAAAAATGTTAATAATTTCATTATTTTTTTAATTATATATAATTCTAGATTCATCCATTCATGGTGGTAATAGAAAAACAAATCACCTTAATTCATGGAGGTGGTGGTCCATAGATACACCCAAACGACGTTATCATTCTCCAATGAATGGAAGGGTAAGAATATATATGATATATTATATTTATGTAATCATAATTATGTAATAAATATAATATATATTCATTATTTCTAAATTTATTACCATCTAATTTACGTGGGGAAGAAAAAATAATTACAATATTACGTGGATATGGTAAACCATATATACATACGAGGGATGTTTTATTTTCCATAGGATGAAAATGAGATATAAAATAGATATAAAATTAATATAAAAAATATAATTATGGTTAATATACTAATTAAATTATGTTGATAAGGTTATTAAATATTTTGATGAGGTTTAAGGAGAATGAAATTTGAAAAATCTCTTTAATAACATATACCTATTCTTTTGGTAACCTCATTAGCTTACACATTAAGTCTTATTGAAGTGGTATTATGGTGAGAAAACGTCATATATAACACGGGGATGGATGTTTTGAAGGTATTTGGGTAGTTTTTGGTTGATCTAAGTGACTTATGTTTTGATGAGTAGAGAAGAGAGGGGGTTCCCATTTATAAGTGAGGTGGGTGGTAAACTTGTTACTACTTGAAACTTTATTATATAATATTTTTATTACTCAATTTAAGTGGAATAAAATTATCATAGATTATAATATTATAATATTAAGTTCAAAATACCACCAAAAAATGACATTTAATCAATTTTATTATTATCTTGAAGCTTTATCCATTTATTTTTAACCCTTTTAACGCATTTTACCCTTAACTAAAATGATAAATATTTACCATGATTACTATTCATTATGAAAAAAATTAAGTTAAAATTATAAACTAATATTAATTATTATAATTAAAAATATGGAGTCTATTCTATAAGATTAAATTTTCATAATTGGTCCAAATTACTTTCAATATATTTTTGTAAAATGGAACAAAAACCGTTTTTAAAAAATGTTTGTCTTAAGCATAAAAATGGTTTTACAAAAAAAAGTGTAATGTTGATTATAATGGAATTAATTAGATTATTTTAATTAAAATTAGAATTAATTTTCTTTAAAATAAAAACAGTTCCAAAAGTAACCTTTTAAGTACTAGATTAAGAGAGAAGAATTAAAACATTTTTTATTTGAACAAAAACATTACTTATATTTCGAAAATATTAATCATACAATTATAAGTTCAAAAATATAGTTTTTATATTTTTTATATTACTTATTAAATATATATTTTTTCCCAAAAAAATGTTTTTTAAACTTTAAAGTTTTTCGTATATCATTATATTTTCATAAAAGTGACAGTATTTTTAAAATTAGTGTATTTCAATATTCACCCAAAAATCAACTATTTCTGAAAAAGATAAACAATCCCCATAATATAATTTTGATATATTAAATTATAAAGTGAATTTAATTTCATAAAATTAAATTTATAAAATTTTGGAATTTAGGTTATAATTACATTCTTGAATAAATCTATGTACATTATGCTATACTTTCTTTAGAATGAAAATTTGACTTACTTCAGGTTCCCATATTGGCTCTTATATCTTATGTTTTTTATAATTTAACATTACAAAACAAGTTATATAATTCCCCAACAACTTCTCTCTAGTTTTAATAATCCATATAGGGTCTTCATTGAAAAATAAATAATGTTCCAATTATATTACCTCAAAGGTGAAAACATGCATTGGGTATGGCATGTACTTCCTCAATAATTAGACATGTAACACATCATAAACATTAGAGAGGATAGGTGGAATTTCAAAAAGGTAAGGCAATACTAAAATTATTTATATAATTTCAAAAGATATGATATACCTATGACTTAGTTTCCCTTTCATTCCAAACCTCATAATAACCTTACATAAATGTACCTTTAAGGAAACATAATCTACCACTTGAAATTATAAATCCTTCCTTAAATTATCAACATATATTTTTTATCTACATTGAGTTACCTTAATAGGTTTATAAATAGTCTTTAATTTCACCATTATATCTTCTCTAAGATTTGGGAATAAAATATTCCATTCACTTTAATGAATTGGACTCCAGTAACCCAGAGCCAGTTTCTACTTTATTAAATTGGAATAAAATATAAGGGATTACATCACTAAGGATTGATCCAGTTTAGTATTCTTGTATAACCAAATAAATACATGATATCCATTTTATATTTAAAATAAAAAACACAAAGAATAGTAATAGAAAACATTCAGAATCCCTGAACTCATTCAATGAATTCATCTTCATATCCCAGGGAAAATAAAAAAGATAAGGATAGGAAAAAATTCTTAGTAAGGGTTACATACAACATAATCTATCATGAATCAATAATACATAATCAATATCACATGGTAAATAACTGAACACACATTCTATTTAAATAATTATTTTTTATCATGATTAGATAACGAAAAACCAATATGGAAAGTTAAATAATGAACAAAAATTTCATTTAATAAATAAGTTGAATATCATGATTAGATAAGGTATAATCAATATGGAAACGTAAATAACTGAATAAAATGACATTTAATTAATAAAACGGGAATAAACTAAATATAGAGATAATATCAATGTGAAAATCTCTTACATAATAATAATAACTAAATTCTCGATGTAGGAAATGCTTAATTATTGGACGCCATGGTCTCATGCACCATGATACCTCTACTTTCAAGTCCTTTCACAAGATAATTTAAAACTATGGGTAAAAAATAATTTAAGGATAGCTTACTAATTCACCTCATAAGAACAATAATGCATCAATGGGATATCTATAACCAGGCACCACCCTTTACTGCATGTTGAAAATATTTCTCATATATAAAATAATCGATTTAATTCATGAATAATGTGCCTTATCATCAAATATCCATATTAAGTAAAGAATACGGATTCATCAATATTTACCAAGATAATAAAATAACTTCCAAAGTAAAAATATTATGTAAAAATGGTATATGTTTTAGGAAATAATCATATCCATGATATAAAAAATTTGGATATTTAATAAAAAGTATAGTTTAATGAAAAATTATTACAAGAAGATGATTATGTAACAACAATGTTAACAATAAAAAAATTAAAAAATAAATGAGTGGTGACCATAAATTCATCGAAAAAATAGGTTTTTCAAATAAAATAATTAATAAAGAGGTATTCATGTTAAATACATCAATGATAAGTATATACACCAAATGAAATTGAATATGTGCATATTAATAAATATATCTCAATGAAATGGAAATTGGGATGAAATCCCTTACCTCATGCTTCCTTTTGGTTGAACCTGATTTAGCCTCCTATATAATGGTTTCAAGTTTTTTATTAATTTATTAAATAACAATATTCATTTTTATAATATAATATATGATCGTATTATAAAATTTTACCACATGTTTTATTAATATCTTTTCATTATTTTCAATTTTTTAGGTGTTCACTTCCTTGTTTTCTCTTAAGTGTTTTATCAGGAAAGTTACATTTATTTTTAATACGATATAGATCCATAATATGAATAATTATAATAATTTTATAAAAATAATATTTACTCCTTAGATACATTTTTAAAACCATTCTTGAAATTTTGGCATAGAAAATGAATCACTTTTTTTTCGTGGAGATAGTAAGTCATACGTACGCACAAATGAAAATATAATTTCTAAATGGGTGAAAGGGTAAGGAAGTGGGTGATATATTGTAACGACCCAAAATTTTGAATAAATTTTTTTTTCCTAACTTTGGGTGTTATTTTATTTTATACTCAACAAAACTATTTGATTTAATAAAATGAGTTTAATTAAAATAGGACCATTAGGTTTCAACTGTTATATTACCATTGGTCAATATGACCGTTGGAAACTAAATGTTGCGATTATTGTCTATAAATACAAGTGATCTTGATTAATTAATATAGAGAGAAGATTCGATGGCCCCATCCAGTAGTCTCAGGCTGATCGAAACCCATCTGACAGAACTCGAGAAAGAGGTAGCACCTTTGGGCTTTGCTCTAGACCAAACCCAATCCAAACTTCATCGTGTGAAGTTGGAATGTAATTACCTTCGCGAGAAGTTCAAGCTGATATAAATCACTACTCGGGAAATGTTGGATAAGCCTCCCCAATATTCTATCACCCTATCACACCTTACTCTTAGGTCTTATGCTGGTGTTATAAGGGGTTATGTAATGAGGTCGTAACTGCCTTGTGCAATCCTTTAATTTAAATAAAAATTGTGATTTATTCTTATGGTGATGTTTGTAAATTTTTAAATCTATGGATAAATATAATATGCATATTATTGATGAATTCTAGAAAAAATATATTTTAAAATATTTATGTAAACCTTAAATAATTAATAATGTGTAATGATTTTCAAAAAATGGTCTTCTACAGCTGTGTTCAGAATGAAATTTAGAGTCTAATAAGATCAACTTAATTTTTGGTGAATAGTAAATTATGAATAATGATTTTATTCTTATGATTATTAATGTGACCAAATGGATTAAGTAACTTCACTTAAGAAAGTATTAATATAATTTAGGCACCTTTATTAAGTAATGCGATGCAATAAAATAGGTAAATAAATGTTTTAGAAATTATTGGTTAAGTATTAGTTTTTTCCGGTGAAGATTTTTTTTATTTAAAAATTAAATTTAAAATATTTAGAAAATTATTTTCATAAAATCGAGTTCATTTTTGAAATCAGAGCATCGATATTTGGTTAAGGTAATTTTTTGGGATTTTTCTAAAATAGTTGAATTTTCAGTGAATAGTGTTATTATTTAAAAATTAAATTTAAAATATGTAGAAAATTATTTTCATAAAATGGAGTTCATTTTTGATATCATATCATATATATTTGGTTAAGGTGAAATTTTGGGATTTTTCTGAGAAAGTTAAATTTTCAGTGAATAGTGAAAATACAGTTTTTGAGTTTCAGGTGTTTAATGACATCATTAAGGATGTAATAATTATGCAATAATTCTGGCCGACTTATGAATAGTAATATAAGTTATGAGTCCTTCCATGTGTCCAATACCATGGGAAAATACCATGGGCAAGCCCATGGTTTTTCTAATACCACCGATGAGGTGTCCCTTGGAAATTAATGCTTTTTCCCCGCACTTCTTATATAAATAGAAAGTCTTTCCCTCATTCATTTCATTTAAAAATCCTCCCCAATGATGTTATGGTCTCTTTAACTCCCAAGGATTCCTACAAAGGTTCCCTCAAGCCTCCCAAGGTCCCAAACTTCAAGCTTTCAAAGTTACTCTTCAAGGTAAGGGATCCTTTCACCCTCCCCTTTTAAGTCATGACTTCCTTTTTGTTGTGTCTTATAATTTCCATCTCTTTATGTTGAGCGTATATTATTTTATGTTCTCATTTATTTCCATTTAATTTCTAATTTTTGAGAGACATTTTCCACTCTCATCAGTTTGTTTTCTGAATTTTTAAGTGACGCCGTTAGGCTGCCGAATGTTTCGTAAAAGAAATCTGATCTTCTCTTTTCTTTCATGTTTCCATTTCATCTGGTATTTCATTAAAATATCCATACCATGATCTTATTTAGTACCGATACTGTATTATGAGTTATTTATGAGTGGGTAAACCATGTCCCCTCTCTTTTCAATGTTTTCTAAAACCATGTTATATAGCCATTACGCTGCAGAAATTTTGCACAAAATTTCTATCTCTTTCTCTCAAGAAATTCTATTGTTTATTTATGTGAATACCCAAACTTATTTAGTTTCCATGGGTGTTCATAAATATATAAAGTTGATATATTTTATTCATTAATTTACATACATATAACCCTCACTCCCTTTCCATGGGTTATAAATGACATAATGATCTTATTTTGAAGCCCTTTTTAAACGTCACGATTTTGACATGAAACCCATTTCTTTGATTCCATTTGGGTTATTTATGAAGTGTTTGATTATAATATATGTGTATCACATGAAATTAAATAAATATTAAGGGTGTTCCCTGATATCTCCCCAATTCATTGGGTAAGTATTTAATCTATAGAGATGACAAGTTTCACGATACCTTGGTGAATAACCTTGGTAATTTTTATGACACCTTGGGGATGAAACTTGGTGATATCTTCATGAATGTCTAAATGAAATGTTGTAGCCACATATTCATTTTATTATTCAAGTTATATTCATTATGATATGAATATCCTTTCATTTCTCCTGTCTTTATGATTTTATTCAAGTTCTTATTGATATCCCAAGTACATTGATTCCCTTGTTTACCCTTACTGGGCCTTCTGCTCACCCTTTCCTTTGATGTCTGTCTCCAGGATATGAGATGAAGTAAATGTACATAGGAAGAACCTATTATGAAGCCTTACAAGTTTTTTAGAAGAATGTTTTATGTTGTTCTCATGTTTTATGTTCCTGATTTCCAAGACACTAGACTTTAAAGATCCTCTATTTGTAAAATGTAATGAAATGTTATGTAATAAAAAGGTGGGATTCCATAGTTGGTATGAAAGGATAGTTTAGTTATTTATTGAAATTAGAATATGAAAACTTTAGGAATAAACCTATAAAAAATTTTAAATATAGGAAATCTACCTATTATTTTGCTGAGTATTGAGTAAGTGGTTTATCAAGCAAATACATCCCTGTCTGGATATGAGCAGGTAGAGGCAGATCTAGCACAGATGTACATAGGGGTAAAACCCAAAAACACCTCTTGGAGATAGACTCGAATGAGAACTGGTACACGACAATGGGCCTTGCTACACTCTTGGTTATGAAACTCTCAGGGGATATGCCTGGTTAATCACAAGCTTTTTATGAATCATTATGAAGGAATTATAGAAAAATGTAATTGTCCAAGCATGAAGTTTTAAGACATAAAATCTTTTTAGTTAAAAGTTTCTTAAATGAAATAAGAGTCTCAAGAAGGATTTATTCTTTCAGAAAACGTTCCCATAGTCTAGGAATACATTGACATATTTCCCAATGAGTTACCAAGCCCTCCCCTAGAAAGAGAGGTAGAGTTATCCATTGAACTCATACCTGGATCTCATTCGATGTCAAAGACCCCCTATAGGATGGAAAATGTGAAGCTAGAGGAATTAAAGAAACAACTCCAAGATCTTTTGGAGAATGGGTTTATCCGGCTAAGTGTTTCTCCTTGGGGATCACTGGTTCTCTTTGTGAATAAGAAGAATGGATCGATGTAGCTATGCATTAATTATAGAGAACTGAATGGGATCACAGTGAAGAAAAAATACTCTCTTCTAAGAATTTATGACTTATTTGACCAACTAAGTGGGACTCAATTCTTCTCTAAGATTGATCTTCATTCTGGTTATCATCAATTGAGGGTGACGAATGATTATATTTCAAAAACTGCCTTCCAATCAAGATATGGGCATTATGAGTTTGTTGTTATGCCCTTCAGACTGACTAATGCACCTGTTATTTTTATGGATCAAGAATAAGTTGATTTTGGAAGCATCTGTTATATCAAATATATATACATTGTATAGGGAAATTATTTTTTGATTAAATGATAAATGTTATTTTGTAAGATGTTTTCTCTTTTGGAGTACTATATACCTAAGGGAAATAAAATTCTATATGATTTAAATTGAGGAGGAATGGTTGATTTTTTTTTGTAAAAATTTATGTATTTATTGTGGAAATATGGTGATTTGGGTTATTTCTGGAAAGTGATTAACCTAGAATAGAGAATATGTGAATAGGTTAATTACACTTTAGTATGAGGCTTTAATAGTAGTCAATGTTATTTGGAGATAAATGTTATGATTTATTAGGGAAGACCATGTGATTAAATCCTTATGAGTTTTGGGTTCCAATCTTAGGTTGGATTATTCTGAAGAATTTTAAGGATGATTGTGTATTGAATGGTATTTATGGAACTTTGGGTACTTATTTTTTGAATTTTGGATATTCATAGTCATTTTTATTTTTATAAAGGATTATCCTTTTTGGGGATTATATGATCTCGTACTAACCTTTTTAGTTTTAGTTGATGACTAAAGGCAAGGAAAAAATATAGTTATTATTTTGTGGATTATGTGATCCTCTAGAAGATGATTCTTGTGCTTTTGATGAGACCAGGTCATTTTGAATGTTCATTGTTTGGAGAAAAGACTAGTCTTGGTGGAAACTTGTTAAGGGATGAAACTCTACTTAAAGTTAAGTATATTTCCTTATGTTTTTATTCTACGTAGTAAATGAATTCCTCAAAATTATGAAATGGAACATAAAACAAAAACATTTTTGGTTTACATTTCCTACTGGGTAATCAAAGACCGTTTAACACCTCTTATGTTTTTAATATTCTTTTGGTTAATTTTTCTCCTAATCATGTTTTCTATCACTATCAATCAGAACTTAACCCTTTGTTTTCTCTTCCATATCCATGTTTTCCTATATGTAATCCTAGTATGGATTAACTCGGGTGACCTTTCTGCTTCCCTTTCTTTCTTTTAATGTAATAGTTTTACTGACTCTTTTTCTGATGTGGGACTTTCAACGAAATTTCCAAGCCCAATTTTAAAATTGCGAGGATGAAATTTCTTAAGGGGGGAAGAATGTAATGACCCAAAATTTTGAATAAATTTTTTTTCCTAACTTTGTGTGTTATTTTATTTTATACACAACAAAACTATTTCATTTAATAAAATGAGTATAATTAAAATAAGACCGTTGGGTTTCGAGTATTATATGATCGAGGGTCAATATGACCATTGGAAACTAAAGGTTTCGATTATTTCCTATAAATACAAGTGATCATGAATAATTATTATAGAAAGAAGATTCGATGGCCCCATCTATTAGTCTTGGGCTGATCGAAGCCCATCTGAAGGAACTTGGGAAATAGGTATCACCTTTGGGCTTTTCTCTGGACCAAACCCAAGCCGAACTTCATCATGTGAAGCTGGGACGGAATCACCTTCGAGAGAAGTTCAAGCTGATAGAAATACCTACTCGGAAATGTTAGCTGAGCCGCCCCAAGATTCTATCACCCTATAACACCTAACTCTTATGTCTTATGATGGTATTATAAGGGGTTATGTAATGAGTCCGTAACTGCCTTGTGTAATCCTTTGATTTAAATAATAATTGCGATTTCTTCTTATGGTGAAGTTTGTGAATTTTCAAATTTCCAGATAAATATAGTATGCATATTATTGATGAATTCAAGAAAAAAGATATTTTAAAATATTTATTTAAACCTTAAATAATTAATAATGTATAATTATCTTCCAAAAATGGTCTTCTACAGCTGTGTTCAGTATGAAATTTAGAGTCTAATAAGATCAACTTAATTTTTGGTGAATAGTAAATTATGAATAGTGATTTTATGCTTATGATTAATAATATGACCAAATGGATTAAGCAACTTCACTTAAGAAAGTATTAATATAATTTAGGCACCTTGATTAAGTAATGTGATTTAATAAAATAGGTAAATAACTGTTTCAGAAATTATTGGTTAAGTATTAGTTTTTTCGGGTGATTAATTTTTTTATTTAAAAATTAAATTAAAAACATTTAGACAATTATTTTCATAAAATGGAGTTCATTTTTGAAATCAGAGCATCGATATTTGGTTTAGGTGATTTTTTGCGTTTTTCTGAAACAATTGAATTTTTAGTGAATAGTGTTTTTATTTAAAAACTAAATTAAAAAAATTGAGAAAATTATTTTCATAAAATGGAGTTCATTTTTAAAATTAGATCATCGATATTTAGTTAAGGTGAAATTTTAGGATTTTTCTGAGAAAGTTGAATTTTCAGTGAATAGTGAAAATACAGTTTTTGGGTTTTGGGTGTTTAATGACATCATTAAGGAAGTAATAATTATGAAATAATTCTGGTCGACTTAAGAATAGTAAGATAATGTATGAGGTGTCCCAAGTGGCCAATACCATGGGAAAGCCCATGGTTTTTCCAATACCACCGATGAGGTGTCCCTTGGCAATTAATGCTTTGTCCCGTCACTTATCCTATAAATACCAAGTCTTTCCCTCATTCATTTCATTTCCAAATACTCCCCAACAAAGTTCTGTTATCTTTACCTTCCAATTAGTCCTCCCAAATAGTCCTCCCAAGTTTCCCTCAAGCCTCCTAATGTCCCAACCTTCAAGCTTTCAAAGTTACTTGTCAAGGTAAGGGATCCTTTCACCCTCCTCTTTTAAGTCATGAATTCCTTTATATTGTGTCTTATGATTTACATCTCTTTATGTTGAGGGTATATTCTTATATGTACTCATCTATTTCCATTTCATGTATAATTGTTGAGAGTCCTTTTCCACTCTCATGAATTTATTTTCTGAATTTTTATGTGACGCCGTTAGGCTACTGAATGTTTTATAAAAGAAATCGCATCTTCTCTTTTCTTTCATGTTTCCTTTTCACGTGGTATATCATTCAAATATCCATACCATGATCTTATTAAATACCCATACTTTATTATGAGTTATTTATGAGTGGTTTAACCTTTTCCTCTCTCTTTTCAATGTTTTCTAAAACCATGTTATAGAGCCATTATGCTGCAGAAATTTCATCACAAAATTTTTATCTCTTTCTCTTAAGAAATTCTATTGTTTATTTTTGTGAATACCCAGACTTATTTCGTTTCCATGGGTGTTCATAAATATATAAAGATTATATATTTGATTCTGTAATTGACATATATATAACCCTCACTCCCTTTCCATGGGTTATAAATGACATAATGATCTTATTTTTAAGATCTTTTTAAACGTCATGATTTTGACATGAAACCCATTTCTTTGATTCCATTTAGGTTATTTATGAAATGTTTGATTATTATATATGTATCTCACATGAAAGTAAATACATATTAAGGGAGTTCCCTAATATCACTCTAATTCATTGAGTAAAGATTTAATCTCTAGAGATGACAAGTTTCACGATACCTTGGTGAATAACCTTGGTAATTTTTATGACACCTTGGGGATGGACCTTGGTGATATGTTCATGAATGTCTAAATGAAATTTTGTAACCACATATTCAAGTTATGATTCAATTTATTTTCATTATTATATGCCTATTCTTTCATTTCTCATTTCTTTATGTTTTTATTCAAGTTCTAATTGATATCACAAATACATTGATTCCCTTATTTACCCTTACTGGGCATTCTACTCACCCTTTCATTTGATGTCTATTTCCAGGAAATGTTATTTTGTAAATGTACATAGGATGAACCTATGATGAATCCTTACAATAGGTTTATAAGAATGTTTTATTTTGTTCTCATGTTTTATGTTCCTGATTTCCATGACACTAGACTTTAAAGATCCTCTATTTGTAATATGTAATGAAATGTTATGTAACAAAAATGCGAGATTCCATATATATTAATTTATATAATCAAAATAATTTCATATATATCACATATATTCATTAAATATATCTTTTTACCATCCATGAAAAGATTAAGTGAGAAATTAATGGCATTGCTTCATGAGGCGATAGTCCTCCATACACATGAATGACATTATTATATTTTTAAAGGCTTGTAAAGTAATAAGGTATATATATTATTATATTTAATTAAGTATAATAATGTAATAAATATTATATATTTACATTAAATAAATCATTATATACAATCTTGATATGTGTTGTTGGAAAATGAGTTACATCGGTTTGCGAGGCGGTAGTCTACTGTGCACACAATTAATGATTTTGTTTCCCATTTGATGGAGGAGGATATGGATAAATATTATAACATAAAAATAATAACATATTATTATATGGTAGATAATCTTGTTATTATATTTTAATTTGTAAGACATAATTTAATGTGGTAAAAGTAGAAATAAAATGAGAGATCTTCGATAAGATGATTAGTTTCACTTAGAGAAACCTCCTTTGATTATCCACTTAAAGACAATAGGGTTTGAATTTTTGGAAGACCAGAAGGTATAAAATGTGTATAATGATTTTGGGGATATTTTTTTAAGGTTTTTTTGAATAAAAATGGATTTTTATGTGTAATTAAGTGAAGATATGGAGTGAACTTTTATTAGTTAGAGAGAGGATACACATAGAATTTTTAAAAGGAAAAAAGTGTGCCCATATTTTTTACATTCCAAAAGGATAAAAAAAGGGAAATAATAAATCCTTAGAGTTTATAATTAAGAAAAATGGCCACAAAATGGGTTTTGTAAATTGTTCTGGTCATTTTAACCCTTAGCTTATTAGTTTAACCCCATGGTAAACTCGTTTTCACCTTAACTGTGGTAATTAATTTTTATTATTTTCACTATTAATTATTGTAAAAAAGTATGTTGAAACAATTATATAATATAAATTATTTTGATTCAAAATATTTAATCCAATTTTCTAAATTCAATTCCAATAAACGGAAGTATCAAATTTATAATTAAACCCACATACACATCGAGAAAAGGTTTTTATTAAGAAAAACATTGAAAAGAATAAACAGTTTTCATATGAAAATTCAATATGAAATTGATTAAAATGACCTAATTTGGATTAATAAATATATAATTGAAATAATTTTACTTTTAAAACCATATTAAAATAAAATTTTACTTCTAAATTCTTCAAATGAAAAGTTATTTTTTAATCAGATTCAGATTTGTTTACTATTCATTGAAAAATGAACCTTTTTAGAAAAATACAATAAATTCACCCTAATAATTTTTTCATATAATTATTTAAAAAAAGGTGTTATTTTTTTATAATATATTTTATAAAAGTGGCAAAAATTAATTTTAAATTATGTTCTCAAATTGTGACTAAACCACCTTTTAGAAAATGATACGGTTTTTAGAAAACATTTCATTTTCTTAAAAATGATTCTTAGTTTATTTAAAATAATTAGATAAACATTAAATTTATTTTATAAATGTGTAAAACATATAATTTTCATAATTTATTTATTCCATAATGGCTAAGTTATAATGGTCACAATTAAATAACAATATTTTAATAGAGTTTTATGTATTGTTTAAACGTAGTGTTGTGTATGTCGTAAGCTATTGAAGAAATTAAATTTATTCTAAAGGAAATACATTGTAAAGTCATGGAGTATCACATTATTACCTCCTAAAAAAATTTAATCCTCAAACTTTCTTAGATATGAACTTCTAAAATATATGGTAGTTCTTCTTCTTAACATCCTATGTTTCCCATTCTTCTTCTTCCATTTTATGATTTCTCTAAAGTAAGTTTACCAATAGAATCATCTAATTACCAAATAATTTCTCTCTAGTATCAATAATTTGGATGTGTTATTCAAAATAAGGTATATCAGGTTATAATTATATCTCTTCATAGGTTATAACATGCATTGGTTGAGACATGTACATCCTTAACAATGATATATGGAACATATATTGTACTTTAGAGAGGCTTAGTGGAATTGTCAAAAGATAATCCATAATTCAAATCCTTTCTAGAATTTTAAAGGGTCTGATGTACATGGGGATCAAATTTACCTTCTTATTGAGCCTTATAAAACCCTTCTTTCTTCTTGGATCCATTTCTAAAAAAATTTATATACGAGACTATCTCATTAAATTATGAATTTTAAATCCTAATGCATATTTCTAAATCAAGTGCAGCACTTAACATAAATTTTAAATTTATGCATTTTTTAGTCATAAAATATAGAAATTATTGTCTTTGGGGACGTATTTATTTTCAAATCCTTTATAATTGTTTATAAAAAATGTTAATTATTCTAAAAATTTTACCTGGGAGTTCCAAACTAGGTGTGTAGTAAGGTTCATTAATGTGCAATAGGTAATGCTTGAGTCAATACCAACACACATTTTTTGGAGTTATTACCCCTAGTTACATCATTTATATAACAAAATCCACTATTTTATATCTAGATATGGATTTATTTCTAGGAAAAACCAAAAAATATCTACCTTTACAAAACCTTACAATGTTCTTTTATACTTATCCTCAAATTCCATCATAGAGTCATGTTCCTTAATCTATGTTTTCCTTAATCTAGTTACCATGGTTTATACTAAAATTCCTCTAATACCAACTGCAATGAATCAAATACAATAACATGGAGCTGGTGTCTACTTTATTACATTGAAAAAAGATACAAGGGATCACATCGTCAAGGATTAATCAATTTAGAATTATTTCAGAACTAAATACATACATGATAACCATTTTACATTGGGAATAAAAAACAAAAAACATAGTAATGGGAAAAATTTCAAATCCATGAACTCATTAAATGAATTAATATTTATATCTTATGGAAAAGAAACAAGATAAGGGTGAGCTCAAAATCTTAGTTAGGGTTATATGCAATAAAAGCTGTCATGAATCAATAAGGCATAATCAATATAACAAGGTAAATAACTGAACAAACATTTCATTTAATAAATAAAATAACTATCTAGATTAGATATGGAATAATAAACATGGAAAGGAAAATTACTGAACACACATTCCATTTAATTAATAACTTGACTATCATGATTAGATAATGCATAATCAATATGAAAGGGTAAAGAATTAAAAAAACATGCCATTTAAATAATAAACTAAAAATGAAATTAATACAAAGATAATATAAATGTGAAAACATAATAGAGAATAATAATAACTAAATTATCAATATGGTAAATTATAAATTATTTTTCATTATGATATCAGTAATCATGATACCTATACTGTCAAGAACCTTCACAATATAATTTAAAATTATAGTTAAAAACCCATTTAACTCTAGATTACCGATTCACCTCATGATCTACCAATACATAAAGGTAATATCTATAAATAGGTCCCACCAATCAATAAATGTCTAAATCATTACTTTTATATAAAATAAGTGATTTAATTCATGAATAATATGCCTTATTATCAAATATATATATTGATTAAAGAATACAGATTTATCAATATTTCCCCAGATAGTAAAATAAGTTTCAAAGTAAACACCATATGTAAAAATGGTATGTTTATGAAATAATAATATTCGTGATGTAATGAATACAAATATCTAAGAGAAATGTAATGTCTAATGAAAAATGATCATATGAAAGTGATTGTCTCAAGAGAAAGTTAACAATCATAAAATTAAACAAGAAATGAGATGTGACCACCAATTCATCAGTAATATAGGTTTTTAAAAAAAATTGTGAATAAATATATATTTATGTTAAATATATAAAATATATAGTATATACAACACATTAAAATGAATAGGTGTATATTAACAAATATGTCTCAATTAAATGGAAATTGGGAGGAAATCCATTACCTCAGAGTTCCTTTTGGTTGAACATGATATAAAATCATGTATAATAGTTTTAAGAATGTTATTAATTTATAACAGAACGATATTCATATTTATAATGTCATATACTATCCTATTATAACATTTTACCATTTGTTTGTTAATATTATTTCATTATTTTCATTGTTTTGGGTGTTAATTTCCTTATTTTCTCATGCATGTTTTTTCATGAAATATCCAATTATTCTATGTAAGATATAGATCCATAATATCTAAAATTATAATAATGTTATAAATAGAATATTTACTCATTAGATACATTTTTAAAACCATTCTTGAAAATTGGACATAAAAAATGGATTGCTTCAATTCGTGGAGAAGGTAAGCCATACATACGCATGATCAACATTTTCATTTCTTAATGAGTGATAGGGTAAGGAAGTGGTTGATATATTAATTTTATATAATCCATATCATGTAATATATATCACATATATTCATCAAAATTTATCTTTATGACCTTCCATGTAAAGCATAACTAAAAAATGAATCACATCACTTTTCAAGAGGGTAGTCCTCCATGCACACGAGCAACATTATCATATTTTAAAATGAATTGAAAGTAAGAAGTTATATGTGGTAGTATAATTATAGAAGTATAATAATTTAATAAATATTATATATATATACATTTAATTCATCATTATATACAATTGTGAGATGTGTTTATGAGAAAACAAATTGCATGAGTTTGCGAGGTGGTAGTCCACTGAACACACGATTGTTGATTTTGTTTCCAATTTGATGTAGGAGGAGATGGATAAATATTATCAAATCAACATAATAAAACCTAAGTATATAATAGATATTTTTTTTAAATTTTATGTTTTGAGACGTGTTTTTTTGTGGTAAAAGAAGAAATAAATTGAAATTTTTCATTAAGATGATTTCCTTCTCTTAGAGAAACCTCCTTTGGATCTCCTCTTAAGGACACTAGGGTTGGAATTATTTTGAAGAAAAAAAGTTCTATGTGGATAAGTATGTTGGGGAGATATTTTTGAAGGGGATTTTTGATCTAAAGGTCTTATGATGTTTTAATAAATGAAGGGAGGGAGTGTCCTTTTATAAGTGGGGGAGATGCCACATAAGAAATTTTTAAAATGAATACAATGTACCCACATTTTTCATATTCCAAAAGGTAAAAAATGGGGCATTCTAGAAAATTATAGGTGGTAAGTTTTAAATAATACCATAAAATGTGGGTTTAAGAAGATTTAGGTCATTTTTAACCATTATCTTCTTAGTTTAACCCCTTGTAAACTCGTTTTCATCTTAACTATGGTAACTAGTTTAGTCTATTTTCACTACTAATTATGGTAAAAATTTTAGTTGAAATTATTAGATAATATAAATTATAATTATTAAAAATAGTTAATCAATTTTTCCAAATTCAATTAACAATAGTGGAAGAAACCATTTTAAAATTAGACACACAAACAGATTGAAAAAAATGAGTTTTCCAAAGAAAGGCTTCCAATGGTTCTATACATTTTTATATAAAAATTAAACATTAAATTTATTAAAATGAAAAAATATATATTAATAAATATATAATTTAACTAACTTTAATTTTAAAAAAATATTCATATAAATTTTTTCTTGTAAATTATTTTAAAGAAAAACGTTATTTAATAAAAACCATTTTTACTATTCCTTGAAAATAAAACTTTTAAGAAAAATACCAAAAATAAACCAAAAGATAATTTGGATTTGATGATTTTAAAAAATAAATTTATTTTTTAAAATTAATTTTATAAAATTGATAAAAATTAATTTTTAATTATTTGTGCAAAGCACGACTAAATTTCCTTTTAGAAAAAAATAAATTTTTTAGAAAATATTTATTTTTATTTCAAATGATTATTATATTATTTATAAAAAATATGTATCCATTAAATTTATTTTATACATTTTTAAACCATATAATTTTCATAATTTATTTATTCCTTAACATCTAGGTTATAATGACCAAGTTTAAATAAAAATATATAAATTTAATACTGTGTATTATTTAAACTCAGTGTTACATATATTGCAAGATATCAAAGAAATTAAATATATTATAAAAATAATATATTATAAAGTCTTGGGGTGTTATTTTCTCCAATTTTATCTCAATAAGTTCTAGAATGACACCTATTTTCATACAATGCTTCATATAGTGCCATTTGAATGCTTGAATTGATGATATTATTATATGAAAATTCCACAAAAGGTAATTACTTATCCCACATACATTGAAAGTAAATTTATCATAAAATCATCTTTATTGATCATGTGTTGACTCAAAATTTTCATTAATTTATTTTTTATTCTTATGCTCACAAATACTCACTTTTATGATGCCAATAAGGTTACTTTAAGTGGATTTCAGAAAATTAATTATTGGAATAATTATTATCATTTTGGAAATATATTCATCCATTAATCCATGGGAATATTTTTTTTCTAAAAGTAAAATTATTCGGGAAGTATTTTATAGTTAATATGGCAACACTATTTATACCATACATTTATAAGCAGAATTTACGATTTTGGAAACCTATGATTGGAATGAACATATAGATCCTGAAACACTTGATTTCATAACCGTATAGATTAGAAACTATACATTTAGAAGAAACCCTATATTTGGAAAATAAATGTATGATTCATAAATCATAATTTTTTAATTAACCATACATTTTCAACTATGCTTTTGGAGTTTATTTCTATGTAGTCATACCCTAAATTTGACTTGGTCAAAGATGATGTTTTTAATTATGGTTTATTTTCTTATTTTCTGCAATGGTATCACAACAATTAAATAACTCTTTAAATATACCTAATGACCGATTCAAGGGTCTATATTCAACAGATTAGACATTTCCTATTTCCATGGGATGTTACGACTCTATTTAAACATGTTTGATTCAAATATTTGTAATTTATCATGTTATATTTTTTGAGCTATTTGACCTGAAGAAAGTTTGTCTGTTGTGATAAATATTGAGATGTTCGTCTTACATATATAAATATATATTCTTATTTTGAAGACATACAAATTGAAAAAAAATATGTGTGTTTAAAAAATAATAATGCATCATTACCTTTATAGATACACTTGGTAGACATACATGTTTTGATGGTTGTTTTTTAAAATTTTGTTATTTCAACTATATTTCACTATTAATATTTTACTGAAATTAGAAAAATTTATTATGAGAGATAAAATTTGGATACATACATGTTTTATCATGTTCTTAGTGCTTTATCTACTACTTTATAAAGAAATCCCATTTGACATTGAAATTTTTTCTTCTACTATGTTCTGTTGAATATCATATACAACATTACATTTCGATGAAAATTGTGTGTCAAAACATTTTCAACAAAATTCATCTCATCTATTTTCTATTGAAGTGTCGAGTACTCTTACTCATTTTTGGTAGAGTGTCAACTTATCATACTAATTTATGGATATTTTGGTTCCCTATAAAATAACTAGAAATACTTTTAAATTTTTTGTAAGGTTTCAACTTCCTGTAATCAATTGTAGAGGTCTCTGAATAAGAGTACCTACTAGTAAAAATCACCAAGCTCATGGACTAGAGCATTTTTGGAGTGGAATAGGGGATATTTTTTCCCTGAACCACTAAAAATATCTATATTCTTTTCTTTTTTATTCCTTCAACTAACTCATAATTAAAAGAGAAGAAAAGAATCACTCTAAAATCAAGAGGGAAGTTTTTTTTTCAAGTTTTTAAAGGAACATAATTCACCCCACTTTTTTCTTAATTATCTCCATTCTCACCAAAAATGAGGTATCAAAGATTAGGATCTTTAGGAATATTGAAGATTTATTTTTTCTTTAACAAGTCCAAGTTAAAGATTTATATGAATAAAAATTTCAATGGAGGATCTTAGAGATGGTATGTCAATGATTTTTGCTTCTTATTTTAATGGTGATAATTATAGATTCTAGAAATATCATATGATTATCTATTTGAATAATGTAGGTTTCAAATTTTATATGAAGATCATTGAACTGTATGAAATCCCTGGAAAAATATGAAAATTGGATAATGAAAATGAAGAATAATATACACTTAATTCAAAATATATAAATGAAATTACCTATTGTTTTAGTCTTAATAAATTAAATCATGTCTAAAAATGTGCTACAACCTATGAGATGTTTCTAAAAATCACGGTTTTTTATGAAGGAATCGATAAATCGATAGATGTTTTTAATGATGCTTCTTCATGGGGAACTTCAATCTTAGAGCCATATAAGACATTAAAGGAGTTTATTGAGATGTATAAAGTTTGGATGCAAGAATAAAATCATAGTAAAATTTCTATAAAAAATGTTTCACTAAAAGTTTTAGTGGATGATTTTTTTGATTATATTCATTTGGATTCAAGATATGAATCTACTCCAATATTTAAAGTTGAGTACGAAAATAAAAACGTAAATCTATGAATTATGGATCATGCTGATATGGTACAATCATATTTCTCTCATTATTTAAATTCAATTTTTTTTCTTATGATTTCCTTGATAAATATTGTTTTATTATTCATAAAAAATTAAAATCTTTAATTAAAGTTCATCAAAATCTTAGAAACTATTATGATTATATTTCAATTGATAAATTTATTCTGTTAAAGAAAATTTCAAATTAAATATTTAATTCCTCCAAAATTTCTTGTGATTTGAATGAAAATAAAATTAAATAATTATAGGATGAAGTTGATACTTTAAATAAATCTTTTAGTATACTTATTAAATTAAAAATCTATTTAAATAATATTCTTTGAAAAAATAAAATACATAAAGGTAAAATTGGAATATGTAGTAATAGAGAAAAATAAAAATTATATAGAAATTTTGTTGTTCATTGTTCTAAAAATAAAATCATATCCATAGTCAAATGTTTTTATTTTGGAATAAATGGAGATTATAAAATTTTCTATTATTTCATCAAACCTCAATTTAAGTTATTAATCATGTTTATTATTCAAAATAATTATCAAAATTCAATTATAATGTATCTTACCAAAATAAAAAATTTGGTTACCTAAAACATTAATTTCTAAAACTACTTTACCCAAAAGTATATGGGTACCAAAATACACTTGTATTTGATATATTATAGGTATGAAAAACAAGAATTAATTGTTATATCATTTGGTGGATTCATAAAGATTATGGATATTTCTATTTCTTTGAAAACTTCATGAAAGTTGGAACTATTAATCCAAGGAGTTTTTCATCCTAATATTTGATTTAAATTCAGTAACTATTTAATACAAGGGGATATAAATTCCTTATGCATAAAATGCTTAAATTTATTCACTCTATTGTTTTATGTGTTGCATTAATCTATTAAAATATTAATTATACTCTTTATTATTTTAATTTAATATTTAATAAACATTTTACTTTCTATAAACTTTGACATATATATCTCACTTAAAAATATTCTCTAAAATTATAACTCAATTGGAGGATAATGTACTTGATTTTATTATAAAAATAGGTTCTTAATTTAATATTTTCTTTTGAAAAAATATTTTTTGAATTTTTTTATTAGAGATATTATTCATTTATATAAAACAAAATTTTAAAATAGTTTTCTTACAAAAAAACTATCTTTTAAAAATTAAAATATGAAATAATTAATCTATATTTATGGATCAAGAATACAAAGCATCATCTGAAAATTGTCAGAATGGAATTTATTTTCTTACTCTTCAAAACCCTAGAATATTCTTCTCAAAACCTCTTATACTGTTTTTCTTCTTTATTTGAAATAAAATTTTCAAATACTTCGGATGAAACCGTACCATTTAACATGATGTGATTAAAAACTTCAAGCTTATAGAAATGTATTTCTCAGAAGAAAAATTGATTAATACTTCTTTGGATATGTATGGAGAATAATTATTATCCTTTTTTAAATATTCCTTGAAAAAATATTCTAAAAAATATAAAAAACATTCATGTTATTGAGGAAATAGAAGTTTCATATTATAAAATAGTTAAAGGTGTAATGACTTCTAAAGAACTTATATTCAAGTTTAATCTTTTAAATAAAGAATTATTAAAGATTCATTAAGATTTAAAATCTTCTAGAAAATTGTATGAAGAGATGAAAAAATCACCTATTTAAAAAATAGTTTTTGTTAAAATTCAAAGGAAGGTTCAAAATATAAAGGAAAATCAATTTATAAAAAGTAAATTGATGAATTTAAAGTGGAAATGATATGTCATATGGAGTAATTTAGACAAGAACCTATTACTATGTTTGATCTTGTTGGGTTAAAAGAGTTTTTATTCCAACATTTCTCATCTTCTTTATTGAATCAAATGTCTACAAATATTCAAATAAGAATAATACAATTGTTAAGATTTTTAACTTAAATGAATGAAAACATTAAAAGTTTAGATAGTATATATGACCTATCTAACCCTTCCAAAATAGTTATTCCTCTTTATATTTGTATATTATTTAAATTTAATGTTATATATAGTGTTTTTTTTAGTTTATATTAGTTTAAATATTTTATTTTATATTCTCTATGATTAAAAATTCTATAAACTATTTCATAATTATTTTTAAAAGGTATGGGCTGAAGCCTCAATTTATTATTTAAAGCAAATACCTCTTTTTATACTGGGTAGACGAGGCACATTACATATCCCAAAGACCCAAGGCCAAGTGGCCTAAATACAAGGCTTGAAAGACCATTTTTTGGCCCAAAGGACCCCTCGGTGAACAGTATTGCTACAGTACCTGTGCTGCTATAGTACATGTTACAGTACACCTGCCGCTACAGTGCCTGCTACAGTCCCTCCGCTGCTATAGTACTACTACAGTACCCCTGCTGCAGTCTTCTATAGTACCCGAAAATTCTCCCTTGCCCGGATTTGATCCTGGGTATTTTGGATGCCAAGCAGGAGCCTGTACCACTAGGGTACATGCTCGTTGGCTCATAAATTCTTTTTAATGTAACAAAATGGGAATAAGATTATAATAATTTTTAATAAATTTATGGAAATTATTTTAAAATATATATGAAATATTTTTTGTATATATATTTGTAAGGGGGATAAATTTGCTTAAAATGGGGAGAAGTGTGCTTAGATTTTATATTAGTATAATTTCATTTCATATTTTTTTACATTTTAATATTTGTTTTATGTGTTATGTTATCATCAAAAGGGAGGGATTTTGGAGATTGTGTTGATTAAATAATTTCATTAATTTCTTTATGATTTTGATGATCAAAAACACCCACATTTATATTTCTAATAAATTTACATTAATTGGATTTTATGATATTAATTACTCAAATAATTATTCTTATTCTGGAAATATATTGAGTATTTAACCCACAAGAAGATATATATTTTTTTCTCAAAGGATTCTACCTTGGTTTTATAAGTAATCTAGAAAAATTATTCATACCCTACATTTTTATGTATAATGTATGGTTTGGGAACCCTATGTTTGGAATAAATGTATGGATCATGAACCCTATGTAGTTATAAAATTATGGATCAGAAAGCCTATATTTGGAAGAAAACCTACATTTGGAGAACAAAAACGCATGGTTCATGAACCCTAATTTTTTTAATTAACTATAATTTTTCAACCATTCCTTTGAATTTTATCTCTACATAGTCAAACCCTACATTTTACATGGTCTTATACGAAGTTTTGAATTATGGTTTATTTCCATGATTTATATAATAGCCTCACAGGAATTAAATATCTCATTAAATTTATTTAATGACTGATTCAAAGGATCAAATCCAACAGATTAGATCAATTCTATTTCTAAGGGATGTTACGACTCTATTTTAACGTCTTCGATTCAAATATTTTCAATTTATCATGCAATATTTATGGAGCTATTTTACCTAGGGAAATTTAAACTATTGTGATAAATAATGAGATCTTCATATTCAACACACACACACACACATATATATTTTCTTCTCCTAAATATATACACTTAGAAAAAATGTTTGTGTTTAAAAAATAATAACATGTCATTGTCATCAAATATACACTTTGGAAAAAAACATATTTTTATCCTTGTTTGTTAAATTGTAATTTATTATGTTGTATTTCATTGTTAATATTTTACTACCCTTCACAAAAGTTCTTATCAAAGATAAAATTTGGAGACATACATGTTTTTATCATGTACCTAGTGTTTTCTATATTGGTTTGTAAAGAATACTTGTTTGATGTTGATGTTTTTTCTACTGCTATGTTTTGTTGAAGATCATATACAATTGTTTGTTTCTGCTAAAACTATGTGACAAAGTTTTTTAGAAAAACATCATCTCATCTATTTTATTTTTAAGATTTGAATGGTCATAAATGGTTGTGGGGGTGTTCCATCTTCTTTTACTAATATGTGGATATTTCAATTCCCTATAAAAGAACGAGAAGACCCTATAAAATCCTTATAAGGTGTCAATTATCTGTACTCAGTGGTAGATGTCTTTGAACAAGAGTACCTACTAATGAAAATCACCAAGCTCATGGAGTAGAGCATTTTTTGAGTTTACTAGGGGATATTGTTTTCCCTAAAACACTATACATCACTGTATTCTTTTCCTAATTTATTTTTACTACTCACTTTTCTTTAAGAGAGAAGGAAATAATCTCTTTAAAATCAAGAGGGAAGTTTTTTTTATGTCAAGTTTTTAATGTAACATAATTCAACCCCCCAATTGTGTCTTCCTCATCACCATTTTGACCTAACAAACATATCTTACAATTTCTGAATAGTCCTTTCACACTACCATTTTGTTTGAGGATAACAAGATGTTCTCAATTTTAGCTTGGCGTTGAGAGCCATCTGAATAATCTTATAGATTTTTCATGTAAAATGAGGATTATAGTTGGATAAAATCTAAAGAGTTAAATCATGAAGTCTAAAAACATCATTAATATAGAGAAATGTGAGGTTATCAAGAGGTAGATCTTCCCTTATAGTAAATAATTATGTGGAATTGGTAATGAGATCAATAAAAATCCATAAGAAATCATTATTTCTTGGAGTCTTTGTAAATCCAATGAAAAATTAAATATTAATATCATCCTATTTCCAAATAGGAATATAAATATAACAAATGAATCCTTTAGGATATTTTCTCTCATCCTTTACCTATTGAAAAAAATTAATCTCAATACATTGTTGTTGATGCCAAAATCAAGGAAAATCTAGAACAAAAAGAAAGTATTTGGGGCTGCCCCATGAAGACCGCTCACGGATCCCCGTAGCCTCGTGGCTGGTGCAAAGCTCTCCCTTTGGGAACCCGCTACGGAGCAAGGAGGAAGGATGTTCTATGAAAAGATTTGACATTCTCAAACCTGCCATGGATTAATGAGGCAGGATGCTCCATGAACCAATTTGACGTTCGCAAAACCACCGTGGGGCAAGGAGGTGGGATGCTCCATGAACCGATTTGACATTCGCGAACCCGCCATAGAGAAAGGTGGCGAGATACTCCGTGAATATATTTGACGTTCACGAACCCGCCACGGAGCTACCTCCATCTTCGTACTGAGCGAGCTATGATTCGTGGCACCTCTTTCCTATAAATACAATGCTCCCCTCGAACACAAAGAATGGATCCTCCTACCATTCGCCTTCTGAGCTCTCAAATCGTGAAGCAATTTTTCTCTGCGAACCATGAGCCTTTGAAGGTACTTTAACATCGTGAAGTGCCTTCCCATTTCCATGGATTAAGCCCCTCTTCAAAGAGAGATGCCCTTAATGGAGCCCATGGGCCTCCATGAAGGAAATAGATCCCCAAGGGGACTTGAATCATCGTAGAGTGTTTATGCTTCACGAGACACCCTTCTTACCCATGTGACCCGCATGCTAAGGCATGATCACTATGCTTCATGAAGAACATTTCTTCACAATTTTATGCTTCTCAAGGCACCCTTTCTTTGCGAGGCATTTCATTGCGAAGGCCTTTCCACTTTTTAAATCACCTCCCATATGAACCTATTACCTATACCTAGGATAGACGACTTCACTTCGCGAATCACATCCCTTCACGAAGCCCCTCCACTTCATGGAGCATCAGATCTTTATAAGGCTTCTACCTATGAACCCCTATTCTCTGCAACTCCTTTTCCCATGCAGCCCTCTAGGTTTGCACGAAGAAATTTCAAGGTCCCTTGGGTGATGATTCCCATTGCGTTACTTTGCTTCATTCTTCTTCGCATAGGAACGCTAAATGCCTATTGCTTCTTGACAATTCCAAGCTAATGTAGACCCCCCCTAATGGACTAATCTAGAACACCCCCTTTTTAAGGAATTGATGATGCCTTCCTTCCCTCAATGGAGGGAGGGTATTGGTTATGTAAGTCCTAGGGGTGCAGAGTAAAACCCCTTCGTCCGAGCTGTAGGACATTCAACTGCCAAGCACCATCATCTTCAGCACATGATGTTAAACTGTGACCACGCCCCTTACGTCGGACGCAGGGTTCCCCCACCACTGAAATTATGCACGCCCACTGGTCTCCACGGGAGTGAGACCATTCCTCACATGTAATGAAATACTCTTCATCGGAGCGGTGTCTATCTATGGGGAAAGGGCAACAACCAAGGGGTAAGCCCATAGCTTTTCTTGTAGGAGGTAGCATCCCTACTCCTCCTATCTTCCTGGGTCAAAAATCCCTCTTTTGCTGGGATTTGTCACCATTTGGGCCTCTATCCAAGAGAAAGTCCCAATCTCCATCAGCTCGGGTCGCTAACCCGGCATAATTCCATATTTCCTCTTTGTTCCGCTAACCATGTGTAATCCCCTATTCCACTTCCCATAAACACACCTTCCGCGACGTGATTATCGGGTCTTTTCTACCTCTTGTTTCTCACACCGAACATGAGTCATGTTTTCATAGAGCATGAAACGACCATGAAATCCTCTCTGGGCTTCCTTATAGTGTAATCCCCACACACCAACATGAAATAAGAGGTCTTTGATCCTTGCCAAGGCAAGGTATGTAGGAAGCCTCCCTAAGGTTCAATCCCACCAACCATTGGTGGCGACCCCCTTTACATCAGTTCCCACACTCCCATTTTAACTGTGAGGTCTTTGATCCTTTCCAAGTAAAGGTACGTAGGAAGCCTCCCTAGGGTTCAAGACCAACACCCCTTGGTACCGACCATCTTCACGCCGGTTCACCAAACCCAACCTGAACTATGAGGTCTTCGATCCTTGCCAAGGCAAGGCACATAGGAAGCCTCCCTGAGGTTCAAGACCAACACCCATTGGTACCGACCATCTTCACATTGGTTCACCAAACCAACCTAAAATACGAGGTCTTTGATCCTTGCCAGGGCAAGGTACGTAGGAAGCCTTCGTGAGGTTCAATCCCAACACCCATTGGTACCGACCATCTTCACGTCGGTTCACCTAACCTACCTAAACTATGAGGTATTTGATCCTTTCCAATGCAAGGTACATAGGAAGCCTCCCTGAGGATCAATCCCAACACCCATTGGTACCGACCATCTTCACATCAGTTCACCAATCCAACTTGAATTACGAGGTCTTTGATCCTTTCCAAGGCAAGTTACATAGGAAGCCTCCTTGAGTTTCAATCCCAACACCCATTGATACCGACCATATTCACATCAGTTCACCAAAACCAACCTGAACTAAGAGGTCTTTGATCCTTTCCAAGGAGGGGTACGTAGGAAGCCTCCCTGTGGTTCAAGCCCACCAACCATTGGTTCTGAACCCCTTCACACCGGTTCCCACACTCCCATCTAAACTAAGTGGTCTTTGATCCTTGACAATGTAAGGTACATAGGAAGCCTCCCTGAGGTTCAAGATAGACACCCATTGGTCTTGACCATCTTTATGTCGGTTTACCAAACCACACTTTAACTACATTGGATTTTATCCTTGTCTCCTAGACATGGTATATAGGAAGCCTCTATGAGGTTCAACCCCATCCGGTGTTAATCTGTTGTCAACCCCATCCAGTGGTAAGCTGTTGTTACCCCATCCAGTGGTAAGAAGTTGTGACCCCATCCAGTGGTAAGTCGTTGTGACCCCATCCAATGGTAATTCATTCTGACCCCATCTAGCAGTAAGCCGTTGTGACCCCCATTCTGTGGTAAGCCATTGTCAACCCCATTCGACGGTAAGCTGTTGAATTCCCCAATCGACGGTAATCCATCGTCAGATGAACTACATGGACTTTGATTCCCTGCCATAGGGATATGTAGGAGGTCTCTTCGAGACTCAATCCCAACATCACCCTTTTCCTTGAGATGACTCAATCTCATTCTCCACCCACTCCACTTATCCATCCATTATCCATTTCGATTTTTACTCAGCCCACCACATACTGGTGGGATCATGTCACCTCATTCCCCATTCCCTTTAATAAGAACCAGGTAGCTAACCATGCATTAGCCCCAACATCAGTGTTCCCTCTAGGGGTTGCACCCACCTGATCCACTCCAATCAGTTTTCTGATTATCCCGATCCGTCTCCGCTAGACATTAAACCAGTGGTATACCCTATGTTAAACAATGGAATCTAAGGAAAACCTCAGATACATGACTATAGAAAATAATTCCCCGCATTTGATGTGGGATTCCTTGGGCTTCCACGCCCTTGAGATGCCCTGTAATAAGGGGAAGAAAACTAGACACACTAGTGTTCCAGCGTCCATACATGCCAGCGATGTCCAACATGACTAATCCCCCGACCGAAGGTTACTACCCTGACTGAACTGCTTGGAATTTCCCAACAGAATCAGTGTAATTAACTGGTGTCCATGAAGATATGGCACTGGGAAGAGTTTCACGAACAACGTCATAAGTCTATGAGGGAGACCCAGACTAGGTGATAAGTTTCGAGGAGGAATCAACAGAAAGAAGAACATACATCCCATCATCCCATTTCGATCAAGGAGGAAACATCCATGAACAAGGAATGGAGGCCACCTGCCTTTGGAAAGCAGGAATGTAGGGAAACAATCTGTGTCGTCGTCCTCGAACAGACAGACACACGTGCACTCCGGTGAAAGTGTCATAAATAGAAATGGTGAACCCGACATGAATATTCTCCTCAATATGGAGATTCGTAGCATTCGAGAAATCAGTGAATTAGCATGTCACCAGATCCAGCTATCCGGTGCTGGGTCTCACCAAGAAAATAGTAGGCCTGGTGTGAAACTCACCAGAAGTTGGGGTAGTCAAAATGTTGGAAATTTTGGTCTGTGACGTTGTTAGCGTGGATCAATCTTACCAGGAATGGAAGATGGAATGGCATTGGGAAACTGGTCGTCAATTCCTTTCCCTTCAGTACTAATGGGTTAATCTCCCTTCTTTTCAAAAACCAAGCTGCTGCAGGAATTTGATCACCAACCGCCCACGAACGCAGGGGCCGGGGCAATGCCAACACGGTAGTCTCACATGGCTCCACCACCTTGGAGAAAATCTCCGTGATAACGAACGTCGGGCACTCAAGCCCCATCTCCCAATCTGAATTAATTCAGCTGAAAGTGATCAATGACCTTATACGTATGTACGAGGAGGAGTGGATTATCCCGACTCAGGATATGGATCGCTAGGATCTAGAGGCATTTTCGCCTCGTCACCACCGCCTCCCCCAAGGGTCGTGCAAAGAGCCACTGCTCCCCACTCCAACATACAATCTTTTCAAGAGCCTATCCCCAGAACACCTCGACGACTCTCACCCCTATGCTGATGAGGTAGGGATGTTTGTGGAATCCCATTTGGGATCCCGTTTCAGGGGCCCCCTAGGAGGGCACCCACTAGGTCGCGCCAGCACTTCCACCCGGTCCCATGAGTCGAGCAGTAGGTAATCCATGCACCTACACCGTTGGCCCCAGTATGGTTAACCCAACACCAACTTCGGGCACAAGCCGAGGAGGACGTCCACCAAGGGGTTTCAACGTCAACGACTACCATGGATCTGGACACTACCGACATATATCATCAACCCCTTGTGTATGCTGAGCAAGGGGACTTCTATACCCAGCCCAGATCGGGGACCCAACTACCCCATGGATAGGCCGGGTCGACTCTCTCGGCCACCAGTGCCGGTAAAGTCTGCCGCCAGTATGGAGGCCCTGCCCATACCACCACCATGGAGAATGTGGTTCATCCCCACTTCCAAGCTCGGCATGGAGGCCCACCTCATGCTACCCTCAGTCCGAATGAGGAATCTCCCCATGACGGTGACACCCAGCACAGAAGCCTCTCCCATGCTCATTGCATCGGGTATGGAGTCATCTCTCATACTAAAGACTATCGGGGTTGGGACGTCATGCATCTGGTCGATCTCCAACATAGGGGGCCTCCCCATGTTCTAAAAGAAGCCAAAGAAGATCCTCCTTGCCTTAGAAATCAGAGGGGTGAAGGCCACCTTCACTTCACCAGTACCCAACACAAAGGCCCTACCCATGTTCGGCTCGACCAGTAAGAGGACCTTCCTCGTGCTAATGTCCCCAGGGGAAATAGGCATGGAGGTCCCACCCATTCTCTAATCAGCTCGAGCAGAGGTCGTAACCGCTCCATAACTTCCCACGGAGGTCCTCCCCATGTTCCCTTCGATATTTTTCTAGGTGTGCCTCGCACCCCGGCTTACCCAGGCGAAAGTCTGTCTCACCCCAGCCCCTGTACGGTCAAAGATTCTCCTCGTGCCAGAAATCTTCCCTATCTTGAAGAGCCTTCCCAGGGGAGGAGGTTAAGTCGTCGCCACCATAGAAATAACACTGAGAATATTTAAACTGGGATCAAACCGGTTTGCTTCTAAGATTCTTAAGCAGAATATGACTTAGCGATGGAGCCCTCACTGAGATCCTCGATGTTGAGGGTCAGAGAAGGAACAAGGAACATCAGCCTAGTACACCCAGAATGTGAGGTCCATCATATTACCGTCTCCCTCCACAGGTATATCCCAGAAGACGAAAATTTGGTAGCTCCACAGGTTACGGCCATGCAATCTCCACCATCATCACCTGAAGCACTCTACCTTGACTAGAGATCACAAAGAGTTATTCTGGGGAATAATGGTGGATGGACAACAATCAGGTCCATCACCAACAGCCATAGTCCCTATGACAGAAACTATGGTAGTCAGCCCGTCTTACCATGATGTCATGGATAAGTCACTTCACTCTTCGGAGGATAGCCTGAGATACCGAGGTTTTTCAGCTCACTCTCCATATTCTCCACCATCCAGCCTACCATACCAGTGGTCTGCTTCGGTACTGTTACCCATTCCCCAGCCGCCTCTGGTTAAAGAATGGGGAAATGAAAGGAAATACCTTGAATCCAAGCCCATATGTTTATGTAATATCCTTACAGCCGACCATTTCCATGAGATGTTTTGGCCGGTCGTAGTGCCAAATTTTTATGCGCCGAAATCCCTCACCCAAGAGGAAGGTGAGTGTTTCCGCCATACCCTATGGGTGACTAATTTCTATCTTCATCATCAGCGAGTTACTTACCCTAAGATCCAAGCACATTTTGAGAACATTGGAGAACAATTTCGTCTAGTTTATTTGGGCACACTCCCTATGGGCCAACACCCTAAGTCACTAGGTTGCTATAGGGCCCTCCAATAAAGGTGCATTCATAGCTTCAAGGTACTCTACAAGATTATCAAAGAGGCTTCTCCCGAAGTAAATATTTGTGGCTGGGGGAAATATGTCGCCCTCCTCTTTAGTCCTATCCAGTTTCAAACTGATTTTCCAAGTGACATAGAGGATATGACTCCAGGCAGAGTCATAGTTAACATAGAAGACCTACTAGAGGGTGAGAATGAGCTAGAGCTTATTGGAGAAGACTTCACCCCCAAGGGGGATTCACACATATTTAATCCTTCAAGAAGGATTACTCATCAACAGAAGAATCTACTGGGTCTTCCCATTCCCACTGAGGCACTAGTCCTCAGCAAGAATCCCAACAAGGGCAAGGAACTCCTTGGAGCCATCAAACCCTCTAACTTTTCTAGATCAGTGTAGAAGGTGGAAGATGATCCAAAAAAACCACATTGCGTCAGCAACTCACCAAACACAATAAGATGGTAGACGAACTCCTTGATGAACATGCAGTAGAGCGACAACCATACTACAATGATCCTCATCCAGGGCAGAAGGGGAAAACACAACTTCCCCTTGGTGAGTTGCCTCCAGGTGATCCTGATCATCCTACCCACGCAGACAGGGTTGAGGCAGGAAATTATGGAAAGAGGGCGCGGTATGTCATTTCAAATCCTCTTGAACGGCATGAAAATCCTTGGGACCTTTCTCAGATTCCCCAAACTACCCTTCAGGTCGTTCCACGAGCCGCTCCACGAGCCGCTGAGCCACTTTATCATGTTGAAGAACCCGCCAATGCACTAGTAGTTAGGGATACCCATCATGATTGGAACCCCCAACCAAATGATCCAATAGTGACACTCATTTCCCATATCGAGGAATTAGAAACGTGATAGGTGGAGGTCCCCCTGATGGCAAGCATTATTTGTCATGGGTGGATGATATTCCAGCACCCCCAGGTTTCAAAAATCCAACCTTATCCCCCTTCAAAGGGACAGGGGACCTGCCACAGCACCTGACCCACTTTATCTCAAGGTGTGGCCCCATGTTGGGAACTCTAGTGCAGTAGGAGGAAACAAAGATCTGATGTTTTGTACAGAAATTGGAAGGGCCTCTGTTTGTCTGGTACATCCATCTCCCTATCAGATTAGTAGGTGGTTGGGAAGACCATTTTAGGAAATTTCTCTACCAGTTCAGCTCCACCACTTGGAAGATGAGTATCACAGACCTATTCCAGTGTAAGAAGAGGCCTGATGAGCACATTGCCGACTTTGTCTCCCGATGGAAAGGACTCACGTATTCCCTTAAGATGTCGCTGATTCTGGAGAAACTAATGACAATGTGTGTAGGGAATGTCAAGATAAATTTGGTCCCCTCTCTGATCAACCAGAACTATCCCAAAAGATTATGAGACTTCTATGATAATGTCCAATTTCTAGAGGAAGCCTTATAGTTGGCTAAGCAGGTGCATCCGTTGCCTCCATCAATCCCTTCAAGAACGGATGCCAGATCTGAGCCTGTCGAAGTGGCCCAAATAGAGGCTCCCGGGCAACTAGACTTGTTACCAATGGATCCACCTCTACAACCACACAGAGGCCCTCCACCTCAGGTGTAGCCACCAGCCTAGAAGCGCCCACCTTAGAATCGGAAGGTGCCTCTGTGGAATGCGCTGCCACCACCAAGGTGAGATAGCCAAGTTCTGTAACCTCGACAGGCTCCTCCATCCCATCGTTAGGGGCATGCTCCAGGGGACATCTTCCCAGAAAAGATTAACTAGACCTACTCATTAAATGAGGCAAAGGTCCCCGATTACTTCCGTAGTTCCTTGGAGCATGGGATTCTACATTTTACTAAGTGCAGAAGGCTAGAAGAGGCAAACCTCATTGATCAACCTAATTATTGCTCTTATCACCGGATTTTGGGGGCCACTCTCATGTAGTGATATGTGTTCAATGACTGGATTCAAGACCAGGTAGATAAAAATATAGTCTGTTTAGGTCCAGCTTTGGCACAAGTGGCATGAGTCTTCGTGAGGCCAGACAGCAACAACGACAGCGAGGGCGAGTGGAATCTAGTTTCCAATCATGGATCGCAGAAGTACGATTACTGGATAGATCATAAAACAGTCACCCATGCCGATGGTGTCATCCATGAATGCCTGAATCAGCCAGATCCTTCATAAGACGCAACAACTACTTCTGCATCGTCGTCTCAACTATCCTCTTCCTAGAAGCGCAAACATCGACGATGCAAGGGGAAGAAGAAACTCCTTCCAATGCCATCGTCATCCCGTAATCTCGGATATTTCATGCCCTTGGAGATGGAGATACCTATTAGAATCCATCCAATGGTGGAAGACTCGTAGAGTGATGGTCCAGGGTATTCCTCAGTTAACACCATAGAGATGGTAAATCTCTACATGATTCTTGATGATGAGGAGCTTCGGGCTGATCCTCCGAACATCCCCAGTCATTGTTAGCATCGATGGAGCTGTGGTTATATGGGTCATCGGAGTTCCTCATTCATCACTTCCATACAGGATGTACATGGAACTGAAAATAGACAACAGGCTCAGTGTAGAGCTCAGCATGCACAACCTTCTCATCTGGTGGCATCAGGCCTGCCTTCGTCACCATTCTTGTTGCTGGATCAGGCAGAGCCACCCCGAAAATGCTGTGAACCACCACGACCTACTACAGGCCAGTCTCAGTCTTCTTTCCCTCATTTGGAAGCCACTCTATAGGCTTTGACTAGTGGGTAGCGGGACATTTCTAGTACCAGTCAGCCGCCGGTCCAGTCGGCAGGACCCACCATACCTCATGTCATAGAGCGACCTCTTGTAAGAAGAAGTTCACGCCTAGCGTAGAAGTACGATGTTATTAAGCATATTTATAGTATTCCAACAAGGTTCTCCATCCTTTAGGCCCTTCCCCTATTGTTAGAAATGCGTTAGGCCCTCTCTGAGGAATTAAGAATCCCACTATAGTTTGAAATGGAAGTAGCTGCTGTAGAAGCCTTTCATACTGAGGTGGTCGAGAATGATGAATTCCCAAAAATTATCTAATTCTCTAGAGAAGATGAAGGCTCTACCATACAAGGGAACATTATTCCACTGTACATCTCAATCCAGTTCAACGGTGTTAAGGTTCATCACTATCTTGTCGATACGGGATTTGGAATTAACCTAATCCCGACTCGAAAATTGTAAAAACTAAGATTATCTGAAGATGATATGAGTCCCTATGACCTAAGAATTCAAGGTTATGATAGGATAGAATAGACACCGGTCATCAAGATCTGCTTGAAGACCCAGTTCAGTGGCCTACTTTCTAGCATTGAATTTATGGTTGTCTCCCAGGACACCGCCTACGATGCATTAATGGGAAGGCCATGGCTCCACCTGCAGACGGCGGTTCCCCCATCATACCACCAATTCCTAATGTACTCTCTTAATGGTAAAGTGGTCATATTTCAAGGTGATTCATCTCCCTTTGCCTCTTGTGAAGCCTGCTTCCTGGATGCCGACTACTACAAGAGCAAGGACAAGCAGATTCCGACTAATGATGTCGAGCATGCCGCAACTGCGACTGACCCATGGACAGATCTAGATGACGCCTACATCTTTTCAATCCACTGATTAGAGGCCATAAACCCGAACACGGGACAATGATTCACTGTTTCCGGGATAGGGTGGTGGGGGAATACATTCCAAGGCCTAAGAGATGCTATAAGATCACCTCATACTTTTATACAAATCAAGCATAGGTGATCCAAGAGCCTTCTACTCCCTTAAGATATCAAGATGTCTGCCCTATGGAAACGGAAATACGACATACTTTCTTGTTCCACCGGTTCATAATTAACCAGCTCAAGCTGACGAGCTACTATTGCTATGATATCATCAAGCGTGGCCCCTTGGGCAAAAGGCTAGATGTGATCAGATTGATAGCCTTCATCACTATGGTTGTGGTAGCATAAGAGTCCCTCGATGCAGTGTCCACTGCTGCTCAGGCTGATACTAGCCTCCAGTCAGGATTTTCCGACTCAGAAGTGGATCCTCCCACCAAGGATTCACCATCCATAAATGAATAAGAATATTTAGAAGATGATCCCCCTGCCTTTGAAGAGGGAGTCTCTTCCATAATCGACGAGTTGGTACAGGTGAACCTCGATAGTGAGGACGACCCGCGACCCACCCTGATCAGTGTCGATATACCCATCAAGGAGAAACAACAATACGTAGAGTTCCTGAAACCACATATTGATGTGTTCGCCTAGAGTTATGATGAGATTCTAGGACTAGATCCTCAAGTATTTTTTCACCGCTTCGGTCTCCCGGAAAATTATCATGGGTTCAAGCAGCCTCCCAGAAAAATGTACCATTCTCATGGTGCCCTAGTTGAGGAAGAAGTTGATAAGTTCATTAGATCTAGTTTTGTTAAGGAGGTCAAGTAACCCAAAGGGATATCCAACATTGTGATAGTCAGGAAGAAGAATAGATAGATCAGAGTCTGCATCGACTTTCGGGATCTCAACCATCACTATCAGAAGGAATATTTTCCCCTTCATGTGATGGAATTGTTGATTGACACTACAACTGGATTCCAAGCCCTCTCCTTCATGGATGGGTACTTTGGGTATTACCATATCCAAATGGCACATAAGGATGAGGATTCTAAAGCCTTCAGGGCACCAAAAGGTAATTTTAGTTACCATGTCCTACCATTTAGTTTAAAGAATGTTGGTTCCACCTACCAGCGGGTGATGCATCAGATATTTAAGATAATACTTAGAACGTTGGTGGAATTCTATGTGGATGATCTGGTAGTCAAATCTCGCCAACGTCAGAACCATATCAAAGACCATGAGAAAGTGTTCAGCTTCCTCTGTTCCCATCACCTAAAGATGAACCCATTGAAGTGTGCCTTTAGTGTCACCTCTAGAAAGTTTCTCATATTTTTTTTCAGATACAAGGGCATTGAGATTGACCCATAAGAGATCAAGGCCATTGTCCAAATGTATCCTTTGAGAAATATTTGGGAACTTCGAGGATTCCAAGGACACTTAGCCTACATAGGCCGATTCATTGTAAATTTGGCCGGAAAGTTTATGCCCTTTTCTCATCTCATGAATAAATGCACTCTCTATGAGTGGGATGAATAATGTCAGACTGCTTATGAGGAGATCAAACAGTATCTGCTCCAACCTATGGTCTTAATGCCACCCATATCCCGAAAGCCTCTAGTCTTTTATGTGACTACCCTGGAATGATCTCTCGGCACCCTTCTATCCCAGAAGAAAAATGAGGGGACGGGGAACAACCCTTAATACCTCAGCCGTATGCTCCTCGATACGGAGACTAGATAACCCCCCATCCAAAATAGTTTCCTTGTGTTGGTATTCATAGTATTGAAATTACGACATTACTTATAGCACCAAAAGTTATAGCTGGTGTCCTTTGTAGTCCCACTGAAGTACATCCTGAACCGCCCCATGCTAATATGATAACTAGCTTGGTGGGTGGTAATCCTCCAGCAGTTCCATATTAGGTTCGTCCCTCAGAAGGTTATCAAAGGGAAAGCATTGGAAGACTTCCTTGCCAGCCACCCAACTCCTACGGACCATTCCCTTGATCTCAATTTCCCGGATGAGGCAATCCTCTCGGAAGACCAATCCATGTCATGCTGGAAGATTAAATTCGATGGTGCTTCCTAGAGCCCCACAGGCAGAAGGCTCAATAATCCCAGACTCAATAGAGTAGGACAGGGTATCATCTTCATTACCCCGAAACAAGCTGTTCTGCCTTATTCATTTCTATTTTCAAAAGGATGCACCAACAATGAGGCAGAGTATCAGGCTCTCATCATTGTTCTCAAGCTAACCCTCGAGATTGATGTGCCCCATTTTCATGTGAAAAAGGATTCCGAACTAGTCATAAAATAGATCAACAGTGACTATGTCGTCAAAAACCCAGAGCTCGTACCATTGTTGGAGTGCACTCTCTAGCTAATGGATTAGTTACCATCTCAAACAGAAGTTACTTAGGTCCTTCAATATCATAATGGTCGACCAGATGCCCTGGTTGGCCTGGCATCATCACTCGCAGTGCCCGAGCAGGATGATCTGATTATCCACATGACACATCGGAGAGTCCTTGCTCCTATCACCTCAGATGATGTTGACGGTCTTAAGGTGGCCCACTTTACTTCCAAAACCTCCATGTCAGGACCCAATGGTCCCCTAGATGCAATGATTGAAGTGACTCTAGAATGGAGGGACCACTTCATCGAGTATCTCTAAAATGGTTACCTCTTGGCTGATCGGGCCGAGCGTGAGCGAATCCGATGATGCACATTGTAGTTCACCCTCCAAGATGGACCTGGACATGAGAATTTACCCTACAAGCATATGTTTGATGGGGTTATCATTCGTTGCATTCAAGGAGTCGAGATTTATCAGGTCATGCAATAGGTTCACGCTGGTTCCTACAGGGGCTCATCAGACCGGGTCGAAACTATCCCACTATATCCAGAGACTGGGGTACTTTTGGACCTCCATGGTCCATGACTTCATTGAGTTTTCCAAGAGATGCTATGATTTCTAAATTCATGCTAACTTCATGCATGTTCCGTCAAAACCTCTCCACTCCACCAAGTACTCTTGTCCATTTGCGGTGTGGGGACTTGATGTCGTGGGACCATATCCACTGGTGATAGCTCTCCAGTGTAGATTCATTCTGATTCCCACAGATTTTTTCTCCATGTGGGTAGAGGAAGTTCCACTCAAAGAGTTCAAGGACCATTCCATCGTTGACTTGGTGATCTCCAACATCATCTACCGATTTGGAGTCCCCCATGTTGTCCTCACTAATAACGAAACGAACTTCCGAGTAGCTGAGCTGAAGAAATTGTATGCTAAGTACAAAATCCGTTCTAACCACACCTCTCAATATCATGTGCAAGAAAATGGAAAGATTGAGACATTCAACAGGAGCCTCTCTAACATTATGCAGAAAATGGTTGGTCAGAATAGGAAGAGTTGGCCGAAAAAGATCCCAAACGCCCTCTGGGCATACCAGACGATGAATTGTAACTCCACCCGGGTGACCCCATATTCCCTGGTATATAGAACGGAGGACATCCTTCCCATTGAGATTCAATTGACCTCATGGCATAGAACCGTCTATGATCAGAAATTTCCAGATAAAGTACTCGAAATCCATCTGGCTATGTTGGAAGCGCTCGATGAGAACAGGCTTTGTGCCCTGCACAATCTGAAAAGGCATCAGAATAAGATAGCTAGATATTTTAACAAGAAATTTCACCTCCGATCCTTCTTGCAAGGCGACTTGGTGTTGGCCTTGAGGGAACCAATGATACCTGGAAGGAAACCACCCAAGTTGGAACCCATATGGGAAGGACCATACATTATCCACAAGGTTTACTCCAATGGAGCGTACTCGCTGGTTACAATGGATAGTTAGCATATAACCCCTCCCACCAATTCCAAGTTCCTCAAGCAATACTTGTCGTTAGTGCCAAGGTCTGAATGACCTTAAACTGTATTGTCCTGCATGACCTAAAATCGTGTGATGGTCCCGCATGACCCTAAACTACATTATGGTCCTGCATGACCTTAAACCGTACGGTCCTATATGACCTTAAAACTGTGCATCGTCCTGCAAGACGTTAAACGGAATCTCCAGAACTACATGTGGATTGATTCTCATCATCATGGGATATGTAGGAATGCTATGATACCTCATTTCGAGTCTATCCCCAGTTTCCTCTTTGAGTATCCTCTCCTGTGAATAGTTCTTTTGGAGGATCTCACATGGCGTCGTGTAGGCTTTTTTGGCCCCACCCATGCCAGGGTTATGGCGATTACATAATGTTCCCTCCTCCGTTCTTCTAATCTCCCACGTCCTTACCGCATGATGCTAAAATGCATGGCCCTTTTAGAACTACATGTGGCTTGATTCCCATCCTCAAGGGATGCGTAGGACCACCCAGATATTTCATCCATAGGGGCAGCCCCAAACTTTGGGACCTCCTATTGGGAAGAAAATCATGGTGTAGTGTGGGCCTTTTCCCTCATTCATGTCCAGTTCATCATGACCATACCACATATCGCTATCCCATGGATATCTCTATCTCTTCTTTCATCTAACTTTATTTTAAATTGCACGAACGCATTTATGCTCCACATACCCCATCATTTGGGTTCCAATTATCTTCCACATCTGAAGGGGACCCCGAACAATAAAGATTTTTAGCCTAAGGGCTCTCCTATAATTTTAGGCCAACTCCCCAATTGTTTTAGACAACAAATCGATACGAGTCCCGCATTGCAAATATGGTCAGCGACTGATGCTCATTTTTTGTTCCCATTTCAAGTCACATGATATAGATTTTGTGTTCCGAATCTAGTCAACAACTACCCTTTTTTGTTGTCACCACCCCCATATGTCCCAAACAAGGAGTGGTTCATTCTACCCCACCATCTCTCCAAATCTCGGTCTTACTCGAGCAGGAGTGTAATTCCAGCTACTCAACCATCATGTGGGGGGGGGGGAGAGCCTAGTCCTGCTACTTGTTTCCCACACCAAGCATTGATCATGTGGGCTTAAGAGCTATGACAAGAAAATGCCCACATGAGAGGCCATATGGCTACAGTTGGCCGGGGTGCCCAGCCTCAAGTCCTTCGGCCCACTAGCTCAAGTTATCATTTGAGATTGTGTGGTGTGGTATGGACTCACATCCTCATTTACGTAGGGCTATTTCGCCACGCCACACATATTCCCTTGAGGCATCCGTCCCTTCATTTATCGTCTGTTCTGTGAGCACAGGCTCTGCCATGATTTGTGAGTCCCATCATTTAGGTTTTCATCACCTTCTATATCGAAGAAGTCCCCAAATGGAATGGATGATCGGCCCAAGGGCTCTCCTACCATTACAAGATAACACCCTTGAGGATTGTGAGCAACAAGTTTATATAAGTCTCGTGTTGTGAATATGGTCAACGGTCGATGGTCAATTGTTTTCCCCCTTCTGGTCACACAAGGGTGGATACTGTGTTGTGAACCTGGTCTACTGTAACACCCTGAGCTTCCACAATACACTTCTCTTTCAATAATGCAATAGCTTGCATTGTACACAAGTTCGAGTTCTAACACACCGCGACTAATCGAAGTAGCCGTTATTTATAGTAATACCCACTTTTTAAAATTATAGAAATTTTATATTTCAAAATGGACTTAATTTTTGTATTCTTAATATTGAAATTATCCTAAGTTGATTTTTTTGTAATTTTCTGAGAACTACCAATTTTTTATGAATAGTGAAAAATACTTAAAACAAAATTTTTAATAAAAATAATTTCTAGTGATAAATTATACTATTTAGTGGTTTTAAAGTATAATTAGAATATATTTTTACCATTTTATCCAATGGTGGTCATTAGAAATAATTTCACTTTGAAATTGGACATAAACAACTGACAATCTTTTGATATATATTGTTTCTTAAAAACACGCTATTTGTTGTGACAGCGGGAATTAATTGTAAAATTAATTAATGCAACTTATATGTTTGTAATTTTTTAAAATAGACATCATTTTTGAATTCGGAATATCAATTATATCTTAGGGTGAAATTTTGGCATTGTTCTGAAAAACTTCAATTTTTGATGAATAGTGAAACCACTAAGTGGTAGTTAAAAAACTGATTTTTCGTTTAAATGAAACATTACCACTTCTGTGATTTGAATTTCAAAAATCCGACATACATGGTTGTCATTAGGAAGTAAAATGTGGTTCAATGGGATTAAAATAATTTTTGGTGAATAGTAACTTTTAAGTTTAATTAATCGCAATTAAAGGTAATTAGTGAAATTTAATGTAAAAATGATATTATAAAAATATTAAAATACCTTTAAACTTGTCCTACCCCTATTGGATGAGTCATGGACGACCAATACAATCCATGGGTCAACATGGGGACCACATGGAGCCACTTTGGTAGGAAAATGACAATAAAAACTTTTTATTTAATGTTAAAATAAAAATGTCACAAACATGAGATGTTTTACTAAAACAATTTTTAAATGGGGTTATACAAGTTATATTTTCGACTATAAATATTTATTAGAAATCTAAAGAGATTTACTACATAATGATATTTTTTTAATAATTTTTAGAAATTAAATAAATTAAATGTTTTATGACACAATGATGATGCAGCGATTACCTCATTAATTAACGATTTAAATAAAATGAAAAGATAATGTAAAATCTAAGGCTTAAACTTGTCCAAAACCTATTGGATGAGTATATTTATAACCCTTATCACCTTACCCTATAAATATATCATTGTGGGACCTTTATAATCCGAAAAGAACTTCATAATAAAGTAACATTTCAATCTTTCCAAGAGTGCCCCTTCTCTCCTTTTATAAAAGGCCCCCACCTCTACCACATTATTCACACCTTCATGCCATTTGGCTCGGACAAAATCTGCCCAAATACTCTCCCAAATTCCCTATCTTACTACTAGAAGCCTCACTTTTTGCATAACTCTTCCCAAGGAAGCCTTTGGCTCAAATCAAAAAAAAGTTACCCGATTTTAAGGTAATGTCTTCTCTAATGTTGTTTTGTCTTATTTTGCTTCTCCAACCCCCTAAACTCTTTTTATTATTTTCTTTTGTAACAACACCATTATCTTCAATATACTAGGATGTTGTTATGAGAAGGATTTTATTTACACTTACACACACCTTCGTCTAATGGTTAATGAACATACTGTTTCTGTGGGTGGCGAATTACTGCCTCACGAAACGATGATTGTTCAAACTACTTTTAACACCTATAATGGTGGAAATTATGATGAAACTATTTTTTATATATGATATATATATTATGTTTATGTTTTACTTATTATTCTGTATTTTTAATTTATGGCACACCTTTATGATTTCCATTATGGGTAAACGCAATAATTTCATTTTAGGAAGCACGGACTACCGCCCCCTCAAAGTGATTTGAATCATTAATGCCATATGTGGGATGTATAAAGGATGGATTAAATGGTATTATACATTATATTATACTTTAATTATAGTATAACTTTATATAATTATAATTTCATTCCATTAAATACGAAATAGAAATGAAAGTAGCGTTCATGCGTACGTACGGCTTACCGTCTCCATGAACGGTGCATTTCATTTCTTACCTCTAAATGTTACGTAATATTATTAATGAATGTATATACTAGATATATATGATATATATGATATCTAAATCATGAATATAATCTTGGATATAATGGATATTTCACCACATGAACAACTTGTAATTATAAGAAGTTTATTTTTGACTCAAGTACCAAAGATCGACAAAATGACAGTTATTAACTTAAATAATTACACACTGTTCATAACATGGTAATAAGTGATATAAAAGAAATAATGAACATGAAAAAGATTCTTAAGAAAATAGAAATTAACTCTAGTTTATTATTCAGGATGTTAAATAACGATCGAGTCAAGTCGGACACAAGGTAAGGGAATTTCTTAACCCAATTTCCATTCATTGAGTTAATCTCCTACTTTCAAATTATCTCATGATATTATTATGTCATATCTTGCATTTGTACTTTATTTATGTGTACTTATAATGAATACACATAATAGATCTATTTTATTTTAAAAATGATCTTTGTAAGTACTTCTTCTCAATCTCATTTCATTGAGGCATATTTGGTTTTATACACAACTTTCATTTATACGGTGTAAAAACCCCTTTGAATTTTACTTTTATTCAAAAGGAATATTTTATACGAAGAATTTTTACTAAATAAAAAAATGGAATGTTTTTCTTATGTATGCGGCGACAACGACTTCTCTGCCGCCGTGACCATTATTTGAGTTTCAACTTCCTCTACAAGTCATAATTTTTTTTAAAATGAAAAATAAATACAAGTTTTAATTTTATTTTATTTTGGTATTGAAAATGGGTTTGAAAGTGTTTTTATTATATAAATGTGTTGTATTGATATCTTGTGATTAAAATGTGGAAATGTTATGTTTCCTTTATGAATGTTTTATGTGATACAATTATGTTATATGATATGTTTAAACCTATTCATATGAGGAATGAATTGGACTTAATAAGTGACGGGTGGAGCCCGCTATAGCTCCTCAATGCATCGGTAGGCATCATGAGACAAACTAGTGTCTTGGCACGAGGCCTTGACAAAATCTTATTTGTTGTCTTGGCACGAGGCCTTGGCTACGTGGTTATGATAGTCTGGCATTATGCATTCCATCATTATGAAAGTGGTTATTGATATTTCATGTGGTTATTCGACCAGTAGAATATCCATGAGAATAATTAAATGGCATTATCTCATTTTACATTTGCCATATTATGTTGAAGTTCAAGTTTAGAATGATTTTGTTTTAGTTATACATTATCTTAAATGTTTATGTTTATTTATGAAAGCTTCCTCTATATTGTTATCTTTACTGAGCATTTGAGCTCACCCCTTTCAATGTTTTAATTTTTCCAGGATGTGAAGAAGTATATTATGAATGACCTGCAGGGATAATATGAGGGGATATGAAGACAAGATGTTGTTGTAGTTTTGTGTTACATTATGATGTAATGTAAGACTTATGAATGTATCTAGTGTTCCCAAGGCTACTAAACTAATCGGTCTTTCGATACTTGATCTTTTGTGATCATGCCAATGTTACACAATAATGCACCGACTCTGGGTAACTGGGGTCGGTGCATTACAATTGGTATCAGAGGGAGGTTAGTACTAACCTTGGAAGCTAGATTTAGATAAACTCTGATTAGATCACATAGACCGAAGATAGACTTTGAGGATTAGTATAGAAGAACTTCCTAGAATTTTGGTATTATAGAGATTTTGTGAGTTTTTCGAGAAATACATCCCTGTCTGGATATGAGCAGGTAGAGGCGGCTATGGCACAGATGTACCTAGGGGTAAAACCCAAAAACACCGCTTTGAGCTAGACTCGAACGAGAACTGGTGCACGACAACGGGCCTTGCTGCACTCTTGGTTACGACACTCCCGGGGAATTTGCTTAGGATAATTATCATTTTATTTACAAACCACTATGAAGGGTTATGAGTATATAATTCCTCAAAGAAAACATTTTTTATGATTATGGATTATATCCATAAATAGTTCAATTTATGTTAAGTATTTTACAAGTATGGAATTATGTATTTTGATTCATAAACTAATCTAGTTTATGCCATTGTTTAGAAATGGCACCTAGTGGAAGGAATTGAAACCGTATCAATGCACACACTCCATGTAGGGATTTCCCTCCTGCTCAGGATAATTATTGTGGATATGGAGATACAACTGGTGCTGATCAACTTATTACCATACTGGGAAAACTCACTTAGGTTATGAATAATAACCTTACTCGTATGGAGCTCCCTGATCCACAACGTGGAGGATCAATGTTAGACCGCTTCATGAGGCAACAACCACCAACATTTAATGGGGGTACAAATCTATTAGTAGATGAGCAATGGATAAACTCCTTAGAAAAAATATTCCATGCCTTGGGGAGTAGCGAAAGGGAGAAGGTTGTCATGGCAGTCTACCGCCTCACTGGAGATGCCGATAAATGATGGTCGCTGATTCAAAACACAAAGGAAGATGATGAAGTATCAAATATGGAATGGATAGAGTTCAAAGATCTTTTCTTAGAAAAATACTTTCCACATTACCATCGAGTAGATATGGAAAGGCAATTTCTGAGTCTGAGACAAAAGGAGGATGAGAATGTCGCAAAGTATGAGGCCAACTTTACAAGGTTAGAGAGGTATGCTGTAGATTATATACGTAACCCAAGAATTAAGATTGATCATTTCTTTGATGGGTTAAAACCATTTCTCCGTCGAGATTTAGTATCACAATCCTTCTCATCATACAAAGATATTGTCTCATGTGCTATCAATACAGAAAAGGAATTCTCTAAGTCTTATGACAACAAAGTAAAGTAAGAGAAGAAGAGAACGGTGGAACAAGAGACAGATAAAGGGAAAAAGGGAAAGAAGGATTTTCCATTATGCGATAATTGTGGGAAGAATCACCTTGGTACTTGCCTAAAAGGAATGGGAGTTTGTTATAAATGTGGAGAAAAAGGTCACCAGGATCTTGATTGTAAGGGAAAGAAAGAGGCTATTCATGTTGAATGCTACAATTGTAAGGAAATGGGGCATTATGCAAATGAATGTCCTAAGCGTCAGGGAAACTTACCTCAGAAAAGGCCTAGGGATCAAGGCCAATCTTACGCTGTTACTACAGATAATGTTGAATAATTATTTTATTTGTGTTTTTGGACTCAAGAACTAGATTATGGTTATAAGAATAATGTGATATACACAAGGATTGTACTTCAGTACTTGTTGTTTTCATTAATGTTTTAATATGATGGAGGTAATCATATTTTCAGTATGTGACAACAAGAGAAACCTTACTTTTTTTGGGGAATCTAATGTTGTAATTGATTTTGGAATTTAAGGACATTTTAGAGAAAGTCTGGACGGAGGTATTTTGGATAACTATAAAGGTTGGAATGGATTAAGTTGATCTTTGGATAGTATTGTTTAGGGTTAAAAAATTTCTGAAGATTATTTTTGGAATATTATAATACTATAGTTTTAGGAAAAGGAAAACCTGCAGGGTGGGGCATAACCTATCGCATCGGACAAAGCTGTAGGAATCGAACCCCCAACCATAATGCGATAGGCCTTTATTACCTATCACTAGCCTGTAGGAAGTCCCTAGTTATTAAAAAATAGTCTTCCTAATCTAAATGGTATGTGGTAATATTTATAACCTTATACAATTAGGATAAATAGAATATTTTTGAGTTCTCTTACCATTTGGAGTGAAAGATGGGTTTGTGGTAAACATTTATTAAAGAATGAAAGTCTACACGACAAGTAAGTATATTTCCTTACATTCTTAGTAAATCTCTTTAATAAATTCCTCAACTTTATGAAAGGTAACTTAAAACAAAAACGTTGCCGGTTAACTTTTCCAACTAGGAATTCAATGATCGTTTAACCAATCACAAGTTTGTGACTTTCTTATTGTTAACTTTCCCCTAATCCTGTTTTCTACAACTCTCCATCAGACCTTGATGGTTTGTTTTTCTTCCATATCCATATTTTCATAGAATCCTAGTATGGACTATCTCAGGTGACCTTTGTACTTCTCTTTCTTTCTTTTAATGTTATATTTTTATTAACCCTATTTCCGATGTGGGTTTTCCACAAAGGTATTTTCTATTTTCAACCTTTTATTTTCAAAGAAAAATTTCAAATTGTGAGGACGCAATTTATTGAAGGAGGGGAGAATGTAACACCCTGAGCTTCCACAATACGCTTCTCTTTCAATAATGCAATAGCTTGCATTGTACGCAAGTTCGAGTTCTAACACACCGCGACTAATCGAAGTAGCCATTATGAATAGTAATACCCACTTTTTAGAATTATAGAAATTTTATATTTCAAAATGGAATTAATTTTTGTATTCGTAATATCGAAATTATCCTAAGTTAATTTTTTTGTAATTTTCTGAGAACTTCCAATTTTTTATGAATAGTGAAAAATACTTAAAACAACTTTTTAAATCAAAATAATTTATAGTAATAAATTATACTATTTAGTGTTTTTAATGTATAATTAGAATATATTTTTACCATTTTATCCAATGGTGGTCATTAGAATTAATTTCACTTTGAAATTGGACATAAACAATTGTCAATCTTTTGATATATATTGTTTCTTAAAAACACGCTATTTGTTGTGACAAGGGGAATTAATTAAAAAATTAATTAATGAAAATTATATGTTTGGAATTTTGTAAAATAGACATCATTTTTGAATTCGGAATATCAATTATAGCTTAGGGTGAAATTTTGGCATTGTTCTGAAAAACTTCAATTTTTGATGAATAGTGAAACCACTAAGTGGTAGTTAAAAAACTGATTTTTCATTTAAATGAAACATTACAACTTCTGTGATTTTAATTTAAAAAAATCCGACATACATTGTCGTCATTAGGAAGTAAAATTTGGTTCAATGGGATTAGAATATTTTTTTTGGTGAATAGTAACTTTTAAGTTTAATTAATCGTGATTAATGGTAATTAGTGAAATTTAAGGTAAAAATGATATTATAAAAATATGAAAATACCTTTACACTGGTCCTACCCCTATTGTATGAGTCATGGACGACCAATAAATTCCATGGGTCAACTTGGGGACCCCATGGACCCACTTGGTTGGAAAATGACAATAAAAACTTTTTATTTAATGTTAAAATAAAAATGTCACAAACATTAGTTGTTTTACTAAAACAATTTTTAAATGGGGTTATACAAGTCATATTTTCAACTATAAATATTAATTAGAAAGATAAGAAGATTTCATACATCATGAAATTTGTTTATAATTTTTAGAAATTAAATAAATTAAAAGTTTTATGACACAATGATGATGTAGCTATTACCTCATTAATTAACGATTTAAATAAAATGAAAAGATAATGTAAAATATAAGGCCTAAACTTGTCAGAAACCTATTGGATGAGTATATTTCGAACCCTTATCACCTTATCCTCTAAATATATCATTTTTGGACCTTTAGAATCCGAAAATCATTTCATAATAAAGTAACATTTCAATCTTTCCAAGAGTGCCCCTTCTGTCCTCTTATAAAAGGCCCCCACCTCTACCACCTTATTCACACCTTCAAGCCATTTATCTCAGCCAACCTCTGCCCATATATTCTCCCAACTTCCCTCTCTTACTTCTAGAAGCCTCACTTTTGGCAGAATTATTCCCAAGGAAGCCTTTGGCTCAAATCAAAAAAGAGTTACCCGATTTTAAGGTAATGTCTTCTCTAATGTTGTTTTGAATTATTTTGCTTCTCCAACCCCATAAAATATTTTTATTATTTTCTTTTGTAACAAAACCAGTATATTCAATATACTACGATTTTGTTATGAGAAGTATTTTATTTACACTTACACACACCTTCGTCTAATGGTTAATGAACACACTCTTTCTGTGGGTGGCGAATTACTGCCTCACGAAACGATGATTGTTCAAACTTCTTTTAACACCTCTCATGGTGGCCATTATGATGAAACTATTTTTTATATATGATATATATATTATTTTTATGTTTTCCTTATTCTTCTATATTTTTTATTTATGTCACACCTTTATTATTTCCATTATGGGTAAACGCGATAATTTCATTTTAGGAAGCACGGACTACCGCCCCCTCAAAGTGATTTGAATCGTTAATGCCATATGTGGGATGTATAAAGGATGGATTAAATGGTATTATAAATTATATTAAACTGGAATTATAGTATATCTTTATATAATTATAATTTCATTCCATTAAATATGAAATAGAAATGAAAGTAACATTCATGCGTACGTACAGCTTACCGTCTCCATGAACGGTGCATTTCATTTCTTACCTCTAAATGTTACGTAATATTATGAATGAATGTATATACTGGATATATATGATATATATGATATCTAAATCATGAATATAATTCTGTATATAATGGATATTTCACCACATGAACAACTTGTAATTATAAGAATTTCATTTTTGACTCAAGTACCAAAGATCGACAAAATGACAATTATTAACTTAAATAATTACACAATGTTCATAACATGCTAATAAGTGATATAAAAGAAATAATGAACATGAAAAAGATTCTTAAGAAAATATAAATTAACTCTAGTTTATTATTCAGGAGGTTAAAGAACGATCGAGTCAAGTCGGACACAAGGTAAGGGAATTTCTTAACCCAATTTCTATTCTTTGGGTTAATCTCCTACTTTCAAATTATGTCATGATATTATTATGTCATATCTTGCATTTGTACTTTATTTATGTGTAATTATAATTAATACACATAATAGATATATTTTATTTTAAAAATGATCTTTGTAAGGACTTCGTCTCAATCTACTTTCATTGAGACATATTTGGTTTTATACACAACTTTCATTTATACGGTGTATAAAAACCTTTGAATTTTACTTTTATTCAAAAGGAATCTTTTATACGAAGCATTTTTACTAAATGACAAAAGGTAATGTTTTTATTACGTATGCGGTGTCAACGACTTCTCCGCCACCGTGACCATTATTTGAGTTTCGGATTCCTCTACAAGCCATAACTTTTTTGTAAAATGAAAAATAAATACAAGTTTTAATTTTCTTTTATTATGGTATTGAAAATTGTTTTGAAAGTGTCTTTATTATATCAATGTTTTGTATTGATATCTTGTGATTGAAATGTGTAAATGTTATGTTTCCTTTATTCATGTTTTATGTGATACGATTATGTTATATGATATGTTTAAACCTATTCATATGAGGAATTCATTGGACTTAATAAGTGACGGGTGGAGCCCGCTATAGCTCCTCGATGCATCGGTAGGTATCATGAGACAAACTAGTGTCTTGGAACGAGGCCTTGACAAAATCTTATTTGTTGTCTTGGCACAAGTCCTTGGATACGTGGTTATGATAGTCTGGAATTATGCATTCCATCATTATGAAAGTGGTTATTGATATTTCATGTGGTTATTCGACCAGTAGAATATCCATGTGAATAAGTAAATGGAATTATCTCATTTTACATTTTCCATATTATGTTGAAGTTCAAGTTTAGAATGATTTTGTTTTTGTTATACATTGTCTTAAATGTTTATGTTTATTTATGAAAGCTTCCGCTATATTGTTATCCTTACTGAGCATCTGAGCTCACCCCTTTCAATGTTTTAATTTTTCCAAGATGTGAAGAAGTATATTATGAATGACCTGCAGGGATAGTATGAGGGGATATGAAGAAAAGATGTTGTTGTAGTTTTGTGTTACATTATGATGTAATGTAAGACTTATGAATGTATCTAGTGTTCCCAAGGCTACTAAACTAATCGGTCTTTCGAGACTTGATCTTTTGTGATCATACCAATTTTACGCAATAAGGCACCGACTCTGGGTAACTGGGGTCGGGGCGTTACATCTACAGTTGTCCTGTATCATTGTTTTTTCTTTGTGGCCTTCCATGGACATGATGATTTTCCCTCTCTGTCCCACGCATATGACATTGAACATGGAATCTATGGTCAGAGCTCTATGACCCTAAACTAAGATCACCTTCATCCCCACTGTAAGACATTAAACTACAAGCTGGTCATGACATTCTGTCCATGGCCCAACCTTAGGCCCCTCGACCTTTTTGGGCACCTAGGACAAGTTCTCACTTAGGGTTTCATGATTTGGTGTGGGAATATGTCCTCATTGACACTATGTTACTAGCCATGTCGTACACATCCCAGGATGAGATAACATGCCCCTACCTTCGTCCTCACTATAAGACGTTAAACTACAAGCTGGCCGTGAAATTCTGTCCATGGCCTAGCCTCAGACCCCTCGGCATTTTTGGGCCCCTGGCCCAAGTTCTCACTTAGGGTTGTACGGTGTGGTGTGGGATTATGTCCTCATTCACGTCGAGTTACTCTCCATGTCGTACATGCCCCTCGTTGGGTTATTTGGCCCTTATTTGAGTCATCCTTTCATCTAGAACTATGTGTGGCATGATTACCATCCTCATGGGATACGTAGGACCACCCAAACATCTAGTCTTTGGGTCCAGCCACATATCATAGAAACCTCCCCATCATTTTGTCCCCTCAGCCTGAGTTCTTCCAGAAGAGGGGTATACAGTGTTGTATGGGATTATGTCCTCATTCAAGTTAGGTTTATAATAACCACACCACATACCTCTCTCTCCAAAGTGGCCTTCACTCATCTCTTTGAGTCGAATGCCCCTAAGTTGGGTCCCTTAGCCTTCTTCGGTGATTCACCAATTGGCCCATGAGTACTCTAGTCTAGAACTTGGGGGTGTCAGATTCTACCTGGACATGATTTCATCCATTTTTAGGCTTTTTATTCACCTTCATTCAGGTTTCCATCATCTTTCACATCTGAAGGGACCCTGAAATGGCATGGATGCTAGGACTAAGGGATATCCTACCATTACGGGCCAATGTCCTTGAGGGTTCCAGATAACAAATCGATACAAGGCACACGTTGAGAATATGGTCAGTGATCGAAGCTCATTTGTTATTCCCATTTCAGGCCACATGATATGGATGGTATATTTTGAACACGGTCAACAGTTATCCTCTATCATCATGCAAACCCCCCTCAATCCTGGAATGATGTTTACATGATACAAATTATTTTTCCACCCCATCATGTCCAAATGGAATTTTGACACTCCTCGCACTACCCTAAGTGCACATTTTCACGTTAGGGGGACAAAGCCATAATAAGACATTATTCGGGGATCTTCACCGACTTCCCTTTGGTGTGCATTCTAGGTATTGCAAAAAACTATTCCTCCCTTGTTTCCCACACAGAGGTTGACTCACATGGGCTTTGGAATTGGATTGAGGTCTTCCCCTACTTGGAAGGATTCCACCTCTCCTAGTCCGAGATCTAAGACCTTAAACTAAGATCTCTTCCAGAACTATGTAAGGCTTGATTCCCATTCCCATGGGATACATAGGAATGCCTAGACATATTTTCTTCGGGTCCAGCTCGAGTTCCACTAATTTAGCTATTCTATTATGCCTTCTTGTCTCCAACTCTTGTGGGACTATGTGATGTGTCATGTATGGGCATATGCCTTCATTTATATCGGGTTTAAAATTTTTATATCATTTAATTCCCTTTAAAAAACTAGTCCCTCCTACCTTCTATCCCATGTCCTACATGACATGAAACTACACCTTTATAACTACATCTATCTTGATTCCCATTCCCATGGGATACATAGGAACACCCAGAAATCTCATCTTTGGGTCCACCCTAATTGATCTAGTCTCTATTACCCCATATTCTCTACCCTTTTCTGGCCCCCTCGGCCTGAGGTTTCCTTCTTGGGGCTGTGTGTGGTGTGATATGGGATTATGTCCTCATTCACGTTGGGTATGCTTTATCACACCAGGCACATTCCCTTTTGAACCTCATCTTTCTTATATATGTCTGATCCATATGACTTTAAACTATGCTGTATGATCCCACATGACTTTAAACTATTGCGTCTATACTACACGATGTTAAAATGCATGGTTGGTCCCATCACATGACCCTAAACTGTGACATTATCATCCTGGCCACACGATGAAAAACGACACTGCATCGTGGTGTCATCATTTAAGGGGACATCATGTTTGGTATCGGTCACCCAACATACCATTTTTCAATGCCTAGATATGACTTGATTATTGTGGAAATTTAACGAAATTATATCTTAAGTCCATCACTTCACAAAAAAACAACACTAATTCATCCTAAAGGAAAAAAAGATCTATAAAATGCCATTTATTTTGGTTTAAGGGCCAGAAATGCATGACATTATCATCCCTAGAACTGGTACTTTACCATTCCGCCCCATGAACTATGTACAGCATGATTCCCATACTCATGGGATACGTAGGAATGATCGTGCACTTTTCATCAAGACCAACCTACCTTTCGTTTTCCGTCCCTCATCCTAAAACTTCCCCATGGAACACATGGGGATCTGAACTCCAAGTCCCCATTCACATTGGGTTACATAATTTCATCACCATGTGTCTCTCGTGTTCCCTACCACCTATGGTTCAATATCTATGTCCATAAACTAAGACCACTCCATTTCCTTGCTACAAGATGTTAAACTGTACGACATATTCCAGAACTACGTACGGATTGATTCCTATCCCCATGGGATACATAGGAACGCCCAGATATCTTCTCTCTAGGTCCAGCCCCAGGAATCTAAAATCCTGTTTCCCCTTATTTTTGGCCCATTGGGCCGAACTCTTTTGGGAACATGTGTTGTTGCGAGTACCTCTTGGGTTCTCATTCACGTCATGTTTTTCAACAGCCACACCATGTTCCTCCCCGGTCTTTTCTCTATCTATTATATGTTCTATGACCTTAAACTAAGATCTCCCTATGGGAACAACATTTTGGGTTTGGCTAATTCGATACCCTACACACAGTCCATTAAATCAAGTCCTCCTTTAATGGTCCACCCTAGGACCTTAAGTTGGAAGCATGCGACCCCATGACCCTTGTACTTGGAAAGGGACTTGACTCCCTCTATCCGATAAATCTTATTGTCATACTCAGATGTGTTGTGACAAATAACCTAAATTGTGTAATTTTTACAGGGGAATTCCCCTCAGTCCATGTCCAGTATTCATGAGCCCATTATTTGGATTCTCATCCTCTTCCATGTCTGAAGGGACCCCCTTTACGGCCTGGTCTCATGACACATTGTCTTACTTACTGTATTGGGCCAACGTCCCTAACGACCTCAGATGACATTTGCGACATGTCCCATGTTTCGAAGATGGTCAACGATTGACCCTCCTTTGTCTATCCCCATTCCAGGCTAACGCGAAGTGAATGTTGCATTTTGAAAATGGTCAGCAGTTATCCCCTATCACCACTCCACCATCATTGTGGTACATATCTCGAGCATCATTATTCACATATTTCCACTTCCTCATGTTCAAGTGGAATTCCAACATACTCGTCTTTTCTCCTTCACACATATTGGGGCATTATATAGGTGAGTCAGCATCATTAGGGCATCATTAACCTAGCATCCCATCGACCCTAACATATTCCTTCCTGTGCTAGGAATGTCCCATCACTACTCCTTATTTCCCACAGCGAGCACGACTCACGTGGTATTAGCAGTTCTGGTCAGACGTGTACTGGAGCAGTCACATAATGTCGTTCCCGATGACAGTCATTTCTGTAGTTATGGTCGAACTCTCGATCTCGTTCTTGGTCTGTTGCTATGGGGACCCCGAGATGTGTCCCTACATATATTATACGGAAGATTGAAAACTCCATGGGAGCCATCTCGGGTACCATAGCCCCGCTAGGTGTACTAATATCCATAGTAGTGGTCATGGATCCTGAAGGCACTATATCTGCATATTCTGTAGGGAGGAAGTGGGTTTGGTGTATGAGGTTCTCCTGCACAGTTCAGATATCGGTAAGGAATTAAAAATGGCCTAGAAACAGACCCTAAGGAAGGGTCTTAGGATGATACCTCAAGGGCCCTACGAATTCCTCAAGATCTAAGCCTTGATCACCGACTTTGCCATCCCCCAATGGGCTCCCTCTACCAGCCTCCTCCCCTAGGAGGACTCGTCTGATTCTTCTAGAAGTAGTGCAGAAAACGTTTTTAACGTCACCATTTTTTACGTTGGTTATATATAACCGAATTTATAATCTGTGAAATGTGGTTTTTTACGTCCATTATTTTATAACCGACGTAAAAAATGTGGAGAGTAAATTTTTAACGTCGGTTATAAATTAACAGATGTCAAAAACCAAAGAGAAGTGTTTTTTATATCGGTTATCAAATAACCGTCGTAAAAAATGAGGTATCTATTAATTTTTTACGTCAGTTATAAAATAACCAACGTAAAAAAGAGGATTTTGAGGCCTTTTTGATGTCGGTTATTTGATAACCAACGTAGCAAACCAACCCGCAGAATTTTTTACATTGGTTATATTATAAACGACATAAAAAACTGTGATTTCTGATGTGTTTTTTACACCGGTTATAGAATAACTGGTGTAAAAAACCAACACGCGGATTTTTTATGTCGGTTATAAAATAATAAACGTAAATAAAGCCATATATGATACATTTATAACGTCTGTTATTATCATAACTGATGTTATAAATGTATTAAAACAGTTTATAATGTTGGTTATTAAATAACCGACATTATAAAACATTTAAAAAATTAGCACGCCCCGTGGATTCTCATTTATGATTTTTCGATTGACAGTCCGGTGACTCGTCTCCCTCACGTGGAAAACCCTAATCGACTCGTAGATCTTGTTGAGTTAAACTAATTTTTCCATCATTTTTTATCATCTTTATTATCCTCGGATCTATCATCTCAACTCGTAACACTCAGGTAAGCCTCCCACGACTTTATTATGTTCGTTTTTTTCTTGGATAGTCTATATTTACGCTCTGCAATTTTTTTGTTTAAACTAGGTAATATTCTTCGATTTCGAACCCTCTTACCTAGTTTTTCCATCATCATCTTATTTATTATACCCAGATCTATTAGATCGACTCACAATATTGACGTAAGCCTCACCTACTTCTATTTGGTTTGTTTTTGTTTCGCGAATGCCCGAAATTGATGGTAATTTTTGTTGTCATTGAATACTAATGATTTCATTCACCTATATTACTAAAATTTATATGTAAACCGTTGTGATACACCCATTTCGTGTACCAGTGTGATTTATTTTATAAGTATATATATGGTTTTTCATGGTGGAATGTTTGTTTTGGATCCTTGGTTGTTTCTATTTTGGGTATCACTTTTTGTTGTTCCATAATCTATTTAGGTCGCTTATTTTCATGGACTATTATAAGTCTTCATATGCTATTAAAATCCGATTCATTGAAGAATAGAGAATTTTTTACTAGTAGGAGATACAATTCATGGTTCTCATTTTGAATAATGGCATGATACCAAAACTAGTAGCTTGAGGTTAAAATATCTAGATATGCCAAAACTAGTAGCTTGAGGTTGAAATCCCATGGTTCTGGGGGGCTGTCAAGAGGGTTTGTCGATGTCTAGGGGGTTGGGGGCTGTCCAGGGTGTCCATGGAGGTGGGGGGGGGGGCAGTCCAGGGGTTTGTGTGTGTGTGTGGGGGGGGGTCTAAGGGGGTGGGGGTGTCGAAGGGGGTGGGGGGCTATCCAAGGGGGTGGGGCCTTCCCAGAGGGTTTGGGGGGTTGTTCGGGGGGGATATATAGAGGGTTGGGGGTGTCCAAGGGGGTAGGGGGTGGGCGGTGGTGTCTAGGAGGGGTGGGGGGTGCTGTCTTGAGGGGTGGGGGCTATCTAGTGGGTGGAGGGGGGGGGGGGGGGGCTGTCCAGAGGGTTGGAGGGTGTCTAGGGGGTGTCTAAGGGGGTGGGGGTGGGGGTGGTGTCTAGGAGGGGTGGGGGGTGCTGTCTAGAGGGGTGAGGGGATGTCTAGGCGGGGGGGGGGGGGGGGGGGGCTGTCCAGAGGGTTCGGTGTGTCTAGGGGGTGTCCAAGGGGGTGGGTGGGGGGGTGTCCAAGGGGGTGGGGGCCTGTCCAGAGGGTTTGGGGGTTGTCCGGGGGGGGGGGGGGCTATCCAGAGGTTGGGGGGTGTCCAGGGGGGTGTCCAAGGGGGTGGGTGGGGGGGGTGTCCAGGGGGGGGGGGGGGTTATCCAGAGGGTTTGGGGGGTTATCCGGGGGTGGGGGTTGTCCAGAGGGTTGGGGGATGTCCAGGGGGTGTCCAAGGGGGTAGGGGTGGGGGTGGTGTCCAGGAGGGGTGGGGGAGCTGTCTTGAGGGGTGGGGGGCTGTCTGGGGGGGCTGTCCAGAGGGTTAGGGGGTGTCCAGGGGGGTGTCCAAGGGGGTAGCGGGTGTGGGGTGGTGTCCAGGAGGGGTGGGGGTGCTGTCTAGAGGGGTGGGGTGCTGTCCAGGGGGTGTCTAAGGGGGTGGGGGTGGGGGTGGTGTGTCCAAGAGGAGTGGGGGGTGCTGTCTAGAGGGGTGGGGGGCTGTCCAGGGGGTGGGGTGTCCAGGAGGGGTGGGGGGGGGGGTGTCCAAATATTTGGTGGTGTCCATGGGGTGTCAAAGGGGGTGGGGGGGTGGTGTCTAGGGGGTGGGTTGGGGGGCAGTCCAAGGGGTGGTGGTGTCCAGGGGGTGTCCAAGGGGGTGGGGGACATGTTTCAGTTGGGATTGACTACTGCATCGTGGTTTCTGAGACTATGACATGATGATTGTGTTGTGATGATTGGATTTACATTGTGATTTTCTCCATCTGAATTTTTATTTTAAATTTGATTTGATTCTCAAGTTTACTCCATTTTCTCCAATTTTCTATCAACCATTGTAGGCCCCATGGTTTTCTTTGATTCAATGGAATTTAAAACTGTTATACTAACTATATTTTGTTTTTAAAATAATATTCAAGCCTATTTTTTTAAATACACATAGATTTGTTTTATATTTCAAAATTTTATTACATTCAAATTATGATTTTTTTCATATAAACATATATTTATCTTATCTTAAAAAAATATATAATTTTGATATTTGTTATATTTAATAATGAGTCAAAGTTGGATTACGACACATTAAATGAGAAAGGAATATGAGGAAGGTGTTGTTGCCTTTTTGTAATTTTCTAAACGAAATGTTCCAAGTAGTGACATTTTTTTCTGTCCATGCCTGAAATGTTTGAATATGAAGAAGTTGAAAAGTATAGAGATAAAAGATCATCTGATTTGTCATGGTTTTAGTCTGAGTTACAACCCTTGGATTTTTCATGGTGAAATTGGAAGGAATGTCACTGATGATGATGATTCACAAGATGGTAACTCCGATGGAATTGAAGAAATGATTCGTGACATTGTAGCAGAAAAAATTGAGATAGAATCGACAGTTGCATGTCTATAAGGTGATGCTGAAAAACCATTATATCCTGGTTCTATAGATTTTATGGTTTTGTCGGCGGTGTTAAGATTGATTAACCTAAAGGAGAAACATGGATGGAGTGACAGAAGTTTTACAGAGCTGCTACAATTGATGAAAGAAATTCTTCTAAAAGATAACGATCTTCCAGATTCACATTATAAGGCCAAGAAAATATTATGCCTGATGGGACCGGGATACAAGAAAATACATGCCTGTCTGAATGATTACATTATATATAGGAAGTAATATGAATTTATGTCAGAGTGTCCTAAATGTGGGACATCACGGTATAAGGTGAAAAAAAATCACAGTCTGATGTAGAGATTATAATGATCCCTTCAAAGGTATTTTGGTATCTCCCTATAATTCATCATTTCAACCGTTTATTTTCTAATTCACATGATGAAAAAAGGTTAAGATGGCATGCTGATTAGCGGGTATGTGAAGGAAAAATACATCATCGAGCTGATTGTACACAATGGAAGAAAATTGATGCGTAGTATTCTACATTTGGAAATGGAATTAGAAATCTCAGACTAGGGTTGTCCACAGATGGAATGAATCCATACTGAACCCTCAGTATAACACATAGTTCATGGCCTGTTTTATTGGTAATTTACAACCTCTCTCCTAAAGTTTGTATGAAGCTCAAATATGTCATGTTGAGTATAATGATCTCTGGTCTAAAGCAACCCGAAAATGATATTGATGTTTACTTGTCACCATTGATTGATGATTTGAAATTCTTATGGGCTGATGGTATTATGGTGTATGATTCTTATAAAATGGAATATTTTAAACTACATGCAGTTCTTCTGTTCACTATAAATGACTTCCCAATGTATGGAAATTTGTCTGGATACAGTGCTAAAGGGAATAAAGCATGTCCAATTTGCAAACAATAGATGTCATATTGTCAATTGCATCATGGGAGGAAAAAAATGTACATGGGTCATCGAAAGGTTTTGCCTATGGATCACCATTATGAAGACTAAAAAAGGTATTAAATGGCTCTCAAGAATTTGATACTGCTCCAAAACCTTTATCCCTTGATCTGTATTTTGAGAGGGTGAAAAACCTTGATGTGACATTGGGAAAGACACATAAATATGGTAATGATAGACATATTTGGAAGAAAAGGTCAATATTTTTTAAGCTACTATATTGGAGGTATACTGAAGTTAAACATAATATTGATGTCATGCACGTGGAGAAGAATATCTGTGATTGTTTGACTGGAACATTGTTAGATATTAAAGGAAAGACAAAAGACGGGTTTAATGCAATATTAGACTTACTATAAATGAGAATAAGTTTGGAGTTAGATCCCACTTCTAAAGGAAGAAAAACATTTCTTCCCTCAGCTTGTCATAAATTATCAAAGTGGGAGAAAATTAGCTTTTGTCAGTGTCTTCATGATATAAAAGTGCCTCAAGGTTATTATTCAAATGTAAAAAAATTTGTCTCATTGAAGGACTTGAAGTTGATAGGTATGAAATCACAGGATTTTCACTTCATGATGCAACAAATTCTACCAGTTGCATTGTGTGGAATATTGCCCATTCGTGTCAGAAAGACTATAATGAAGTTGTGTTATTTTTTCAATTCAATTTGTAATAAGGCGATTGATGTGAATGCTTTGAACATTTTGGAAAAGGATGAAATTTTTAAAATTTGTCAATTGGAAATGTATTTTCCTCCAATTTTTTTTTTGATATAATGGTTCATTTAATGATTCATTTAGTTTGAGAAATAAAGCTTTGTGAACCTATATATCTTCGTTGGATGTATCCTTTTGAAAGGTATATGAAAATATTAAAGGGGTATATTAAGAATCCATATCAACCTGCAGCCTCCATTATTGAAAAATATATTTCTGAGGAGGTAGAAGAGTTTTATACAAGCTACTTGGCTACGGTACAACACATAGGTTTGCCTCCATCTTACCATGAATGAGTTAATAATGAGGGAAAGGGGATTCGTGGCTTGAAAGTCAAATAATTTTCATCTGAATAGATAAAGAAGTTAGAATCATACATCTTGAATAACATAGCTGATGCTCAACAGTATATCACATTGCACTTTAATGAGTTGAAACAATATCATCCAAAGAAGAAAGAAATGTGGATTTTGAATGAGCACAATAAATTTTTTTTATCATGGTTTAAAAATTCCTTGCTTGGTAGATCAGATATATCAGAGACATTAAAATGGATAGTGGGTGGTCCATATTTAAATGTGATAACATGGTATGGTTATGACATTAATGGCTATACATTTCATACGAAAGCTCAGGACAACAGATGTGCAGTTCAGAATAGTGGTGTATTGGTGTTTGCAGAAGCAATACATTTTTCGAGTGATAAAGACAAAAACCCAATTTCTGCATCAAGTGCATATTATGGAGTGATTGAAGACATATGGGAGGTTGATTACTTTAAAATTAAAGTTCCCGTTTTTAACTATAAATGGTTTATCGATAAAAAAAAGTGTTAGACACGATGAATTTGGAATGACACTTGTTAATATGAATATATATTGGAAGACACACATGATTCTTTTATAATGATAACACACGAATTTTTTTTTCTATGTAGTAGATCAATCAAATAGGAAGTTGGCTATTATTTTACAAGGGAAAAACAATATATTGGTGAGGATGAACTTGATGAAGATGCTGATTTATGTGAGATCCCTAATTCCATGGAAAGATTAACAGAACATAATGATGAGCATGTTGAAGACATGGTTTGTTCCATAAGGAAAGATCACGACGAAGGAATTTGGGAAAACAATCCATTTGTACATTCCTAAAATTACAAGTAACATATGTTTATTTCTTGTTTAAATTTATTTCTTTCATGAGAGTTGGGGGGCAGTCTAGGGGGTGGGAGCATTTCCAGGAGGGTGGAAGGGCTGTCCAGGGGAGTGGGAGGTTGTACAAGGGGTGTCCAGGGGCGTGGGGGTGTCTTGTGGGGTGAGGGGGGTTTCCAAGGGGGTTGTCTAGTGGGGGGGGGGGGGGGTCTAGGGTGTCCATGGGGATGGGGGGAAGTCCAGGGGCGTGGTGGGGGCTGTCTAGTGGGTTGAGGGGGTTCTGATCTGTTTTTGGTAACTTTTAGGTCTGTTTTAAGGGTGTGGGAGGGCTGTCCGGGGATGTGGGAGTGTTGTCCAGGGGGTGGGGGGGGGGGTCTACTAGAGGGTGGGGGGATGTCCAGGGGGTGGTGGTGATGTCCAGGGGTGTGAGGGAGGGGGGGGGGGAGTGTCCAGGGGTGTGGTGGGTGCAGTCTAGTGGGGTGAGGGGGTTCTGGTTTGTTTTTGGTAACTTTTTGGTCTATTTTAAGGGTGTGGGAGGGCTGTCCATGGGTGTGAGAGTGCTGTACAGGGGTGGGGGGGGGGGGGGGTTCAGGGGTGTTTGGGGCTATCCAGGTGGTCGGGGGGAAGTCCAGGGGTGTGGTAGGGGCTGTCCAGTGGGGTGGGGGAGGGCTGTCCAGGGTGTGGGGGGGTATACAGGAGGGGGGGGGGGGGGGGTTGTCCCGAGGTGTTTGGGGTTGTCCAGGGGGTCAGGGGGCAGTCCAGGGGTGTGGTGGGGGCTGTCAAGTGGGGTGAGGGGGGTGCTTTTCAAGAGGGTGGGGGTGGGGGGGGGGGGGGGGGTTGTTCCGGGGTGTTTGGGGGCTGTCCAGGGGGTCGGGGGGTAGTCCAGGGGTGTGGTGGGTGTTGTCAAGTGGGGTGAGGGGGTGCTGTTCAGGGGGTGGTGGGAGGGCTATCCAGTGGGGTATGTTTTAATTGTTATCAATGTAAATACTTAATTTTTCTTTAGTTCTTGTTTTGATCTACTTCTGTTTTTGTGGTACGAATTCTTGATTTGGTTTCTGGTTGTTTCTGGGAGAGACAAGAGGACTGCATTTGATTTTTTTTATAAAAAATTTGTCTTCCACATAGGTTATTTTATAACCGACGTGATAAAGGAATTGGGAAGGGTTTATCACGTCGGTTTTTTTGAATAATCGACATGATAAACACCTGTGGAATGGTTCATAATGTCGGTTATTTAATAAAAGACGTGATAAAAGTACTAGGAAATGGTTTATCACGTCGGTTATTAAATCACCGATGTCATAAAAGGCCTGTGAAATGGTTTATCACATCGGTTTTTAGATAAACAACGTGATAAACCATTTCCCAAGACTTTTATCTAGACGGTTATTTCATAACCGACGTGATAAACACCCCCGGACTGGTTTAGTACATCGGTTATTATATAACCGACGTGATAAACAATTCCCCAGGGGTTTATCATGTCGGTTATTAAATAACCGACGTGATAAACATCCCCCGCATGGGTTTATCACGTCGCTTATTATATATCCGACCTGATAAACCACCCCCCAGTTTATCAGGGCGGTTATATAATAACCGACGTTATAACCCCCCCCCCCCGGGTTTTTCATGTCGGTTATTAATTAACCGATGTGATAAACACCGCGATGTTATGTTTTTTACGCCGGTTTTTAAATAAACGACATAAAAACTTTATTTATAATGTTGTATATATTAACGTCAGCTAAGAACCAATGTAAAAAATGAAAAATAACCAACGTAAATAACGTTTTCTACACTAGTGCAGCAGGGAAAGTGCTCTCTCAGTTTGGCAGCCAATAATTGTGGAGGAGTATTTTGACATAAAAACACCTTCACCAGGTCTTTCATTGGATGTGGGGCACCCCAGGAGTGGAAAAAGTCCTCCAACTCGATCAAGTATCGCTCCACCTCCTCCTGGGGTACTGCAAAGCCGACCTTGATAGGGCCAATTCCAAGCACGTCCATACTGAGACGGTTCAAGTGTTTCCAAATCTCATATGGGAAGAGGAATTTCCTATTGACATCTCAGATGTCCCTGGCCTCCAGGAAGGTAGCCTTTTCTGGCATGTCTATGTGGCGCAACCGCTTACCAGGAGCCTGAGTGGATATTATAAGGAATCCTCTCAATGGCCTCACATCTAGATAACTCTATTATTCATGGACCACCAGGTCCGCTGCTATTGCTAGATCCACTGCCACTGACTCCCCCTCAGCTAGTACGGGCCTAACCATCACGACAACCCCACCACCGTAGGGTGTCCTTGTCAATTTTCGACCCCGGCCTCAAGGTTGGGGAGCACACCATCATAGGCCCGAATGGTTGGCTGCTTTAGCATCTCCTATAAGGACCTGACCCCAGTTTCCTGGATCCGGTGCCTTATTTGATTATGTTGGCATACATACTAGGAATACGAATCCCAAATGACTGAGTAGTTTAGTATTATTGGAAACAAGTTACATACATAAGTTTAACATTACAACATGAAGGAAAAAACCACACTAAATTATTCCACTAGCAACATCATGTCTCCTAGATTATTCTTGCATGTCATTCATAATTTACTTATTCATGTCCTAAGAAAAATAAAACACAATGAAGGGTTGAGCTCAAACACACAGTAAGAGTAAGAAATACAATAGAAGATAATATAAACATTAGACATGGTGAATAATTTAAAACACATGCCTTTAATAATAAACTTGAACACATTATGGCAGGGATATGACCTGAGTAAATAATACCATAATAAAACATAATCATGGGTATTCTACTCGTCTAATAACCACATGAAATTACAATTACTAACTTCATAATGAGGAAAGTGCATATGCCGGAAATTCTGAACCATTTTTTCATGGCCTCGGCCAAGACGTTTAATTATTAAGGCCTTGTCAAAAATCCATATCACATTGGGAAAGGCCTCGACCAATTCAGCGTCTACTTGTCTCATGAGACCTACCGATGCATCGAGGGGATATAACGGGCCCCACCTATCACATAATAAGTCCAATACGTTCCTCATATGAGTGGGGATAAACATAAACAACATATACATTCATATTGAAACTATCATATGAAATATAACTATCTTACCCCAATCATTAAACATAAAACACTAACCATTCTGAGTAATATAGAGAATGGTTTTAGAATAGATCATACACAATAGAGTTAGTCATAAACCATTAAATATAATATGGTAGATGACTTCATAAATGATTAAACCCAATCATACATAAGAAAACAACAAGAGTGATGAATCAAATAAAAATACTCTTATAAACTCATTTAGCAATCTTGAGATAAATATTATTTTATTTGAAAATAAGAGTTCTTTTTGAAAAATATTTGTATAAAACCAAAAGTGAATTAAGATTTTATTTTCATAATAAAATGATTTATTTTATAAATATAATGGTTACCAAAAACAGATTAGAGGTTACCCTTGAAAATAGGTAAGAAGTTGAGACATTCCCTTGAATCGGGTTTGTATTTTGTAATCAATCTTGAAAGTTCCTTTTACAACATGAAAATATCCATAAAATAAGGAAGTATTATGGTTGGTGTACATATATATATTACCCAAACATAATTTATTGGTAGTACACAAGAATACATAATAATTCCATTGAGGTAAATAGATAATGAAAGTAACCTGAATGAAAATGGATGTTCGGGTGAAAAAACCCTTACCTTAACTCCAAACATGTTACTCTCTCAATTTTAATCTCCTGGAATATGAAATTATACTTATTAATAACTTATTTAAAAACGTATTAGACATGTATTTAGTTTATCATAATTCTGGTCAGATCATTTATGTTCTTATTGATAAGTTATTGTATCGAATTCCTTCGCTTCAGAGTGTTCATTTTCTTTATTTTCATCTTCGGTTCATTTGTTTTTATGTATATGGAATGGATTTAAATCTCATGAATTGAAATTATATATTATTTATGAACATAAATTGGTGTCATTGTTCATTTATATAACTTGGTTACATGGAAATAGGATGAATTATCATATAGAACTTTAATGATAATTGTTTCGGTTAATTTGTGGGTTTTGATTATAACGAACTCATTTTTCTTTATAACTTAATACCATTTGTACAAAGGGATTACAGAATACTAAATATGTTATATTATATATAATAATCTGTTTCAAGCATTACATGAATGGTTTCTTGACCATAATTGTGAATGATAATAGAAATTGAAAGTCCATCATCCTTGAATGTGTAAAATTGACACATCTCGGATAGTGTTCTTGCTACTAGTATAAAAGAAGTTAAAAAGGGGGAGATGATGATAAATTATTCCAATATCATGAAAAAATTCAAGTACATATAAGCTACTAGAGTCATCATAAAATTTGGATAAGGGGAGGTAATAGAAAAAGAAAACAAGTGAACTTGAAAGGAAAGACAAAGAATTGAAAAGAGGAATTTACCTCTTGAACCAAACTTCCTTGAGAACCTTCTTAAGGAGTGGTTTTGGTCTTTTTATGATACCAAGGCTTGATGGACGTGGGGGAGGAGGTTGGGAAGGTATTTGGACAGAATTTGGAGAAGGAAAAAGGCTTGAGAGGATTGAATGGAAGGAGGGTGAGAGGGGGTTTTTATAGTGGAGAAGAGAGGGGATTTCTTAATATAAAACTCATTAATTTATTATTTATCCTCATGACAAGAAATAGTGAGTATTACTTGAAAAAGAATAGTAATTTTATCTTATGATCATGAACCTAGTGGTCTTACATCAGTAGAACATGACACATGACTCTATAATTAGTGTATTTATCATAATTTTGCAGTTTATGGTATGTCACTATTCATAAAAAATTCATGTATTTCAGAAAAATCCCTAAAATTTTCCCCAAACATTTTTCGATGTGTAGAATCCAAAAATGAAATCCATTTTTCAAAAATAATTTCTTAAATATTATTAATTCAATATTTAATTAAATAATAATTTATTCTAAAAACAAGAGTTTTAAAACATTTGTTTACATATTTTAAAGCATAGATATATTGTACTTACACTTTAATATTATTTATATACTATCATAATTAAGGTTTATATTCATTATGGTATATCACTATTCATAAGGGTATGTTACTATTCATAAGGGTAAGTTACTATTCACCAAAAATTAAGTTTTTCTTATTGGACTCTGAATAACTTACTGATCACAACGGTGTATGTCGGATTTTTAAAATTCACATCACAGAAGTGACAAACTAATGTTTTAATGGTCACATAGAACTTAGTAGTTATTTATGTTGTGATTTCATATGATTATGACCTATTTATAAGAATAGAATTTCCTTTTAAAAATATTGGGTCGTTACATTCTCCCCTCACAAAAATTTTGTCCTAGAAATTCACAAAATATTACCTAAAAAGATATGGGCATGTCTTTAACATAAGCTCCTAAGACTCCCATGTTTCTTCCTCCATCTTATGGTTCCTCCATAGAACCTTTACCAGATGAGTCTTCCGATTACTCAATACTTGTTCTCTAGTATCATGAATCTTGATAGGATCCTCACAATAAGATAGATCAGGATCAAGTTATACTTCTTCATAAGTGAATACATGTATTGGGTCTAGAATGTAATTTCTCAACATTGACACGTGGAACACATTGTGAACCTTGGAGAGACTTGGCGGCATTTCCAGACAGTAAGCTACGACTCCAATTTTCTCCAGAATTTCAAAAGGTCCGATGTACCTGGGACTTAATTTTCCTTTTATACCGAATCATATAATACCCTTCCTTGGAGATAACTTCAAGAAAACGTGATCACCTTCTTGAAATCATAGATCCTTTATTTAGTTATCAACATATCTCTTTTACCTACTTTGAGCTTTTTTGATATGGTTCTGGATAATCTTCACCTTTTCCATTATTTTTTCAACAAGTTCTGGGCCCACGAGATTTCTTTCACCAACATCATCCAAGCAAGTTGGTGTACGCCATATCCTCCCATATAATGCTTCATAGGGTGCCATCTGAATACTTGAATGGAAGATATTGTTGTAGGAAAATTCAACGAGAGGTAAATACTGATCCCATATGCCTTGAAAATCACGTGAACAAGACCTAAACATGTCTTGCAATGTTTGAATAGTCTGTTCTGATTGTCCATCAGTTTGTGGGTGGTAGGCAGTTCTTAAACAAAGATTAGTATCTAGGACCTTTTGAAGTCTCTTCCAGAATCGTGATGTAAAATGGGGATCACGATCAGAATTTGATGAAGGTACACCATGAAGTATTAAAACTTCATTAATATCGGTTCTTGCTAAATGTTCAAGTGTTAAATCTTCCCTTATGGCAAGAAAATGAGCAGATTTTGTAAGATGGTCAATAATAACCCATATCATATCATTCATTCTTGGAGTATTTGGTATCCCCCTTACAATGTCCATCATAATATCATCCCATTTCCACATAGGTATAGGAAGGGGTTGCATGCGTCCACCAGGATGTTTTCTTCCTGCCTTCACCTATTGACAAACTAAACATCTCAACACGTAATCAGCAATCTCCCTCTTCATGTTTACCACAAAAAAATGTTTCTTTAGATCTCTATACATCTTGGTGATACCCGGGTGTATAAAGAAATTTGAGTTATGAGCATCGTCTAATAGTTCTCTTTTTAGATCAGGTACTGATCGAACACATAACCTCTTCCCAAACTTCAGAACTCCTTCTTCATACACGAAGTTATCTAGTCTCCCATCCTTAACTGCATTAATTTTCTTGTGTATATTCTCATCCTCAAATTGGGAAATTTTTATCTTCTCTAGTAAAGACGGTTTTGAAATCATTTGAAAGTGGAGTGATGTTTCCCCTTCCATAAAAATTCCCATGTCCATATTTAGTAGATCCTTGAACATAGGATCTCTTTCAATCCTTATTTGAGTCAGAAGTCCATGATCTTTCCTGCTTAATGCATCTTTCACCTTATTCATCTTTACTAGGTGGTAGTGTATTTAATAATCGTAATCTTTGAGTGACTCGATCCATCTTCTTTGCCTTATGTTGAGTTATTTTTGTGTGAAAATATATTTCAAACTCTGGTGGTCTATATAAATCTCACATCTCTCTCCGTAGAGATAATGCCTCCATATTTTTAGAGAAAATATTATAGCTGCTAACTCAAGATCATGAGTTGGATAATTTTTCTCATGAGTCTTCAACTGTCTAGATGCATAAGAAATAACATTATCATTTTTCATAAGGATGCATCCCAATCCATTCTTTGATGCATCACTGTATATTAAAAATCCATCACTCCTAGATGGAAGAGTCAAAATTGGTGCATTGACCAATATTATTTTAAATTCATTGAATAATTATGTACAATCATTTGTCCACACAACTGTAACTCCTTTACATTTGAGCTTGGTTAGCGGGTTAGCCAGTCGGGAAAAATTCTGAACGAAATGCCAATAATAACCTACGAATCAAATAAAATTGCATACATCAATTATGTTTGTTGGCCTGGGCCAATATTGGATTGCCTTTGTATTTGTAGGATCAACTAGGATTCCATCCTTAGAGACAATATGGCCCAGAAAAGAAACTGATTGAATCCCGAATTTACACTTGCTAAAATTCACAAATAATTTATTTCTTCTAAGAGTTCTCATAATAACCCACAAGTGATTATCATGATCTTCATATCTTTTTGAGTATACGAGGATATCATCGATGAATACCACAAAAAAGTTATCAAGATATTCCTTGAAAAATCTATTCATTAAATCCACGAAAATAGAGGGTGAATTTTTCAGTCCAAAAGGCATCACTGTAAACTTATAATGCCCATACCTAGTCCAAAATGCTATCTTAGGAATATCTTCTATCCTCACATGCAACTGTTGATATCCAGATCAAAGGTCAATCTTCAAAAAGTATTGAGCTCCATGAAGTTGGTCAAATAAATCATCAATCCGGGGTAGAGGATACTTATTATTTATTGTAATAGCATTGATTTCCCTATAATTAATGCCAAGCCTCATGGATCAATCCTTCTTCTTGACAAAGAGGACAGGGGATCCCCATGGAGAAACACTGGGTCGAATAAATCATTTTTCACTCAAATACTCTAGTTTTTTCTTTAGATATACTAATTCTATAGTGGCCATTCTATAGGGAGTCTTTGATACAGGTCTTGCATTTGGAATTAAATCAATAGAGAACTCAACTTCCCGCTCTAGAGGATGTCCAGGTAAATCCTCTGGAAATACATCAATGTACTCTTTCACTATGTGCACATCATCAATTTGAAAATTTCTTTCCTCACCCATAGATATTGGTTTATCTTCCTATCCATGTATTGTATTCAATAGATCTACTAGGGGTGGTTCTAGATAAGAATTAGGTGGTGACGTTTCCACCAAAAAGACAAGGGATTCTATACCATTTTCCAAAATTGTAACTTCCTTCTTCATACAATACATCTTCGTATCATAATTTGACAGCCAATCCATACTGAGAATTATATCAAATTCAGTCATTGGAATGATTCCATGCTTAGAAACTAAAGCACATTTTGGTGTCTGGAGAGGGACTAATCGACATGCATTTGTTGCAATGATACATCCACTAGGAGTTTTAACTGATAACTCCTTTATTAAATTAAATTGGACATATCGAATTTTCTTGGAAAACTGGGAAGAAATGTTTGAATGCGAAGATCCATAATCCAATAAAGTATTGGCTAAATTTGAGGAAATGATTAAAGTACCTGCCACCATGTCATTAGGAACTTTAACCTCTATAGTTGTGATTGCATAAGATTTTCCCTGATCCCTTGGCCTCTTCTGTTGCATATTTCCTTGATTCTTTGGAAAATCATTAGCATAGTGTCCCATCTCCTGACAATTATAGCATTGACCATCATTGGCTTCCTTTTCCCTTTGCAATAACCAGAAAAATGACCATTCTAACCACATTTGTAGCATACTCCTTTTCCTTTTAATCATGAACTAGGGTGTTTCCTTCCACAATTGTCACATGGTGGAAATTCAACTCTTCCCTTTTTCCCCATTTCCTTATTTCCTTTCCCAGGGTTTTCAGCATCCCTCTTCTTTTCTTGCTTTCCCTTAAATTCATAAGACTTAGAGAATTCTTTTTCTGTATTGATATCACATGAAACTATATCCTCATATGTTGAAAAACATGGGGAGACCAGTGACTGCCAAAGGAATGGCTTTAGTCCATCAAAGAATCGATCAAATTTTCTCCTTGGATTTCGTATATTGTCCACAACATGTCTTTCTAACCTTGTGGAGTTGGCTTCATACTTGGAAACATTTTCATCCTCCTTCTGCCTCAGATTCGAGAATTGCATCTCCATATCTCCTCGCTGCTCACGAGGGAAATATTTTTCTAAGAATATTTCCTTAAAATACCTACATTCCATCTCTTCTATCTTTTACTCCTCCTTTGTGTTTGGGATTAATTACCACCACTAATCCGCATCTCCCGATAGACGATATACTACCATGACAACCTTCTCTCTTACATTAAATTCCAAAGCAAGAAATATCTTCCCGAGGGAACTTATCCACTACTCAGCTACAAATGGGTTTGTAGTCACATTGAATGATGGAGGCTATTGTCACATAAAGTGATCTAGCATTTCTCCTCCTCATGGTGGATCCAGATGCTCCATATGGGTAATGTTATTATTCATAACTCGAGTAAGTTGTCCTAGTATAGCTATGATTTGCTCAGCACCATTCACAGCACCAGATCCAACATCATTATCTTGTGTCGGAGGAAAATCACTACGTGGGACATGTGCATTCGTGCGGTTTTCATTCCATCGACTAGGAGCCATATATAGATAATGGCATACACTAGATTAGGTTTTGAATCATAATGTATAATATTAACTAAAAAATACTCAGAAAAAATTGAGATCCTATGCATGGATAATCCCATATTCACAAAAATGGTTTCTTTGAGGAATATTTTACATTTCAATCCTTCATAATGTCTTGTAAAGAAAATTTGAATTATCCTAAACATATCCCTCATGTGTGTCGTAACCAAGAGTGCAGAAAAGCCCGTTGTCATGCACCAGTTCCCGCTTGAGTCTAGATCAAAGCGGTGTTTTCGGCTTTTACCCCTAGATACATCTGTGCCAGAGTCGCCTCTACCTTCTCGTGTTCAGACAGCGATTTATTGCTTGAAATATCCACATAATAAATTCCTTACCAAAATACCGAGATATTATTGTATGTATATCTTCAAAGACTAACTTAGGGACTCTTCCTTAATTCTACGTTTTCTAAATCTAGTTTCCAAGTATTCTACGAAACTTTCTCTGATACCAACTGTAAGGACCCGACCCCAGTTTCCTGGAGCTGGTGCCTTATTTGATTAAATTGGCATACATACAAGGAATATGAATCCCAAAGGAATGAGTAGTTTAGTATTATTGGAAACAAGTTACATACATAAGTTTAACATTACAACATGAAGTAAAAAACCACACTAAATTATTCCACTAGCAATATCATGTCTCCTAGATTATGGTTTCTTGTCATTCAAAATTTACTTCTTCATGTCGTGAGAAAAATAAAACATAAGAAAGGGGTGAGCTCAAATTCTCAGTAAGAGTAATAAATATAGCGGAAGATAATATAAACATTAGACATGGTGAATAATTGAAAACACATGCCTTTAATAATAAACTTGAACACATTATGGCAGGGGATATGAGCTGAGTAAATAATGACATAATAAAACATAATCATGGGTATTTTAATAGTAGAATAACCACATGAACTTACAATTACTAGCTTCATAATGAGAGAAGTGCATATTCCGGACATTCTGAAACATTTTTTCATGGCCTCGGCCACGACGTCTAATGATTAAGGCCTCGACCTAAATCCATATCACATTGGGAAAGGCCTCAGCCAATTCCACATCTACTTGTCTTATGAGACCTACCGATGCATCAAGGGGCTATAGCGGGCCCCAACCATCAGATAATTAGTCCAATGCATTAATCATATGAGCAAGGATAAACATAAACAACATATATATTCATATTCAAACTATCATATGAAATGTTACTATCTTACCCCAATCATTAAACATAAAACATTAACCATTTTGAGTAATATAGAGAATGGTTTTATAATAGATCATCCACAATAGAGTTAGTCATAAACCATTAACTAAAATATGGTAGATGACTTCATATATGATTAAACCCAATAATACAAAAGAAAACAACAAGAGTGTTGAATCAAATGAAAATACTCTTATAAACTCATTTAGTAATCATGAGATAAATACTCTTTTATTTGAAAAGAAGAGTTATTTTGGAAAAATATTTGTATAAAACAAGAAGTGAAGTAATATATTATTTTCATAATAAAATTAGTGATTTTAAAAATATAATGGTTACCAAAAACAGATTATAGGTTACCCTTGAAAATAGGTATGAAGTTGAGAAAATCCCTTGAATCTGGTTTGTATTTTGTAATCAATTTTGAAAGTTCCTTTTAAAACATGTAACTATCCATAAAATAAGGAAGGATTCTGGATGGTGTACATAAATATAATACACAAACAGAATTTATTTGCAGTACACAAGAATACATAATAATTCCACTGAGATAAATAGACAATGAAAGTAACCCGGATGAAAATGGAAGTTCGGGTGGAAAAAACCTTACCTTAACTCCAAACATGTTCCTCTCTCGAACTTAAGCTTCCATAATATGAAATTATACTTATTAATAACTTATTTAAAAACTTATTATACATGTATTTAGTTTATCATAATTATTTTTTGTTCATTTAGGTTCTTATTGATAAGTTATTGTATCGAATTCCATCGCTTCAGAGTGTTCATTTTCATTATTTTCATATTCTGTTCACATGTTTTTAAGTATGTGGAATGGATGTAAATCTCAAGAATTGAAATTATATATTATTTATGAATATAAATAGGTGTTACTGGTCATTTATATAACTTGGTTACATAGAAATAGGATGAATTATCATATATAACTTTAATGATAATTGTTTCAGTTAATTTGGGGGTTTTGATTACAACGAACTCATTTTTCTTTATAGCTTAATACCATTTGTACAAAGGGATTACAGAATCTTAAATAGGTTATATTATATATAATAATCTGGTTCAATAATAAAAATAATGGTTTCATGACCATAATTGAGAATGATAATAGAAATCCAAAGTCCATCGTCCTTGAATGTGTAAAATTGACACATCTCGGATGGTGTTCTTGCTACTAGTATAAAAGAAGGTAAAAGGGAGGAGATGATGATAAAATATTACACTATCATGACAATATTACAGTACATATAAGGTACTGGAGTCATCAAAAAATTTGGATATGGAAAGGTAATTGAAAAATAAAACAAGTGAACTTGAAAGGAAAGATAATGAATTGAAAAGAGGAATTTACCTCTTGAACCAAACTTCCTTGAGAACCTCCTTAAGGAAAGGTTTTGGTCTTTTTATGAGACCAAGGCTTGTTGGAAGTGGGGGAGGAGGTTGGGAATGAATTTTGACAGAATTTGGAGAAGGAACAAGGCTTTATAGGAGTTAATGGAAGGGGGGGGGGGGGGTGAGAGGGGGTTATTATAGTGGAGGAGAGAAGAGATTTCTTAATATAAAACTCATTAATTTATTATTTCTCCTCAAGAAAAAGAATAGTGAGTATTCCATGACCAATAATAGTAATATTTTCATGTGATCCCAAACCAAGTTGGCTTACATAAGTTGAGTATCACACATGAATCTATAATTAGTGTATTTATCTTAATTTTTCAATTTATGGTATGTCACTATTTATCAAAAAATTCATGTATTTCAGAAAAATCCCAAAAATTTACCCCAACCATTTTTCAACTTGTAGAATCCAAAAATGAATTCCATTTTTCAAAAATAATTTTCTGAATATTATTTATTTAATATTTAATTAAATCATAATTTATTCTAAAAACAAGTTTTAAAAATTTGTTTACTTATTTTGAAGCATAGATATATCATACTTACACTTGAATATTATTTATATACTATCATAATTAATGTTAATATTCATTAGGGTATATCACTATTCATAAGGGTATGTTACTATTCATAAGGGTAGGTTACTATTCACCAAAAATTATGTTTCTCTTATTGGACTCTAAATAACTTACTGATCACAACTCTGTATATCAGATTTTTGAAATTCACATCACAGAAGTGACAAACTAATGTTTTAATGGTCACAAAGCACTTATTAGTTAATTATGTTGTGATTTAACGTGATTAGGAAATATTTATAATAATGTGATTTCCTTTTAAAAATATTGGGTCGTTACATCTCCCCTGGGTATGCTACCTCCCAGCTTTTGGCATACACCTTCACCAACCCGAAAATGGCCATGGGAAGAGGCAATTCATTCTGCATCATTCCATATTCCTATGTGAACATGAGGCAAATCTGCCTCATCACACATGGATGTTCCTCATAGAGCACCCCTAAATAGACTTATGGGGTTAGCTACTGCATACACCGAAGTTGCCTAGAGAATCGGTGTGGGGTGTATGGCTCGTAGAGAGGCTCACAGTCAACTCTCGCCACTAGGACCCAACCTCAAAATGCCAGGAGATAGGACTAGTGCTCTTCCATTCCTTTTACATCATCTATAAAATCACCCATTGGCAGAAGGAACAGATGAAAATTGAATTCCTCTATCTTCTAGACATGGTTCAGTACACCATGAACAATCAGTTTAGCTGAAAATCTCCCCGTAGAATTCAGAATGGATGGACGGAAGTTCGATCCTGGGGGGGATATGGGGTTTGGATATTCATAGACCCCCCTGACCTACACTGCTATCCACCCATACATGAGGTGGAGTGACCTGCATATCCTCTGTGGCCTCTTCCCCTCGCTGATATGCCACATCATCTTGTACATCTTGGCGAGCATCAGGATTCTGAGGTTCACCCGCCCTCCTATCACCAATATGGACCCCATGATAAATGTAATTAGCCACACACCCTTGTTTGTATCCCTCACTGATAGTATCCCAATGCAGATGAGAGCAGTGATGAATGCTGCCAGCCTAAATACCGGTTGCTGCTTAGTCCTGACACTGAACCCCTAGGTTTTCCACTGGATGTCCTCTAGGAGCCAGCAGTACGAGTGCTCCTTGACCTGTTTATCCCCCTTTGGGAAAGTATGAGGCCTCACCAGAAACTGTATATTTTCCAGGAAGTTCAGAAACTGTTTGAACCACCGTTTGAAGTGGACATCTCTCACTGCTTCCTTCTCCTCTCCCAGCACCAACACCATCAGTGCCATCTCCAGTGGCAGCATTTTCTCCAGATCCTCCCATGCACCCATAACAGGGAGGAATTAATCATACATCACCCCCATTAATAGGACCACCAATATTTGGTGAACATCCCATAAACTAATGCCAACCTCCCTGTGGTGCAAGTGGAAGGTATTGGTCCTCGATGACCACCTGCTCAAAAACTCTGGCATCAGCTAATTCGGTTGGTAGATAAGAAATTGGGAGGATGAAGCCACCTTGTATAGTCCCCATCTCCTCAGCTCTACCCCAAACTCATCACACAAGGAACCTACCCAGTAGGCCCAGGCCCAGTCATCTGTAAAGTTGCTACCCTGGAGAAGATCCCAATCCTCAGACCATCTCTTCCTCAGGTTCCTCAGGGCTTCCTTCATGATCATCTGGTATATGGGGGATGTCTCCGGCTACAATTCCTTCATGTCAATATTTTTCATATGGTTTTATAGGCAATTGACATTAATAGTTGTGAATTCCTCCCAGGCATAGCTGTCAGCCACCCCGAACCACTGGCGCTGGCATGACATGCCCCTAAACCAGTAATCTAGTCCATCCCTATGTGATTCAAGGGTGAAGACGTCATCCCTCATCCCAAAGACATACAGGAAAAGCCTCTTACACAGTGGAAAGTTCCTTTGGATTTTTGACAACAGCTCCACCAGTGAATTATGGTTAGAGTGGATCCATATCAACTCCCATAGACCCAACTATTCTCCATCTCATCCCTTTGGGTAGCGTCAGAAAGGACCCCCCTAGAAGCCTCCTTGTGAGTCATTCAGTTTTGAAGTTTGGACATTCTTTGGGTTTGGTTCATAAAGCTCTTTCGCAGAGCAAGTTCGCAGAGCTCGGTCATGAAGGATGTTCCTGGAGGACTACCCCATCCTGTCGATGTTGTTTGTAAAGTACACAGATGCGAAGCTGAAGACTCATCATGTGCTACGAAGTAGAAGGCCTGATTCGTGGAGAGAAATCATAGATTACGTGGAGATTGATGAATCAAGAGCGCTACAGGCCAAAAATACGGAGAAGATAAAGTACCAAAGAGAGGTCAAATCCTCTATTTATAGGAGAGGACCCCAGTTGCTTCGCGGCACATCTGATACACAGTAAGATTCGTAGCGTGCTAGCCCGTGCCCATCGCTCCGCCTTGAAATCCCCCTTCGTTATTGACCAAGGAATTTTGACGGTTGACCCTCCAACTTTTAAACTCATTTTCTCTTCGGCTCAAAGTCCGAAGGGTGGAATTTGTTGATGCTAAAATAGAGGAAATTCCAGAACAAAAGGAAAGTATTCGAGGCTTCCCCACGAAGACCACTCACAGAGCCCTGTAGCCCCGCGACCAGTGCAGTGCTCTCACTTTGTGAACCTGCCGCAAAGCGAAGATACAAGATTCTCCACAAGTCAATTTGACATTCGCGAACCTGACGTGGATCAAGGTGGCATGATGTTCCATGGACTGATTTGATGTCCACGAACCCGCCACGAAGTAAGGAGGTGGGATGCTCTGCAAACTTATTTGATGTTCGTGAACCCTCTGTGGAGCAAGGATGTGGGATGCTCTATGAACCAATTTGACCTTCTCAAACCCACCACAGTTCAAGCTCCATCTTCATGCCAAGTGTGCTATGCTTCACGGCGCCTCTTGCCTATAAATACAAGGCTCCCCTTGAGCCCAAAGGACTGATCATCCGACCTTTCACCTTTTGAGCTCCCACATCATGAAGTAATTTTTACTCTGCGAACCAAGTGCCTCTAATGGTACTTTTTCATCGTGAAGTGCCTTCCCATTTTCACATATTAATACCCTATTCATAGAGGGGTTCCCCTTTTCAGATCCCACGGGCCTTCGCGAAGGAAGGAGATCCCCAAGGGGACTCGGGTCATCGCAGAGTGTTTATGCTTTACGAAAATCACTTCTTACACATATGACCCGCATGTTAAGGCTTGTTCACTATGCTTCACGAAGCACATTGCTTCACAATGTTATGCTTCCCAAGGCACCCTTGCTTCATGAGGAATTGTGTCACGAAGGGCTTAGACTTCATGAAGCACATTCCATATGCAACTATGACCTATACCTAGGCTAGAAAACTTCACTTCGCGAATCAAATCCCTTCACGAAGCCCCTCCACTTCATGGAGCATCAGAGATTTATAAGGCTTCTACCTATGAACCCCTTTTCTCTGCGACTCCTTTTCCCATGCGGCTCTTCAGGTTTGCACGAAGCAATTTCAAGGTCCCTAGGGTGATGCTTCCCGTTGCATTACTTTGCCTCATGCTTCTTCGCATAGGCATGCTAAACGGCTATTGCTTCTCCATATAGCCATGCTAACATGGACCCCCCTAGTGGACCACTTCATAAAACCCATTCTTTACGGCTTTTTTGATGCCTTCCTTCCCTCAAGGGTGGGTGGGTATCAATTATGTAATTCCTAGGGGTGCATAGTGCGACCCTTTCATCCGAGCTGTAGGATGTTAAACTGCCAAGAACCATCTTCCTCATCAAATGACGTTAAACTATGACCACACCCATGCATTGGACGCAGGGTTCCCCCACCTTAGGCATTCTGCATTCCCACTTGTCTCCACAGAAGTGAGATCATTCCTCACATGGAATGACATCCTCTTTATCGAAGCGACATCTGTCCGTGGGGAAAGGGAAATCACCTTGGTGCAATCCCATAGATTTTCTTGATGGAGGTATAATCCCTTACCCTCCTCTCTTATTGGGTGCCAAATACCTCTTCTACTGGGCTTTGTCACCATCTGGGCCTCCATCTCAGATTAAGTCTCAATCTCTATCACCTCAAGATGTTAACCAGGCATAATCCCCTATTTCATATTTGGGCCACTAACCCTACATAAGCCCCCATTCCACTTCCCATGGATGCACCTTCCATGACGTGAGTGTCAGGTCATTGCTGCCTCTTGTTTCTCACACCAAGCATGACTCATGGGGGCTTAGATCAAGCATTGACCATGAAATTCTCTCTGGGCCACCTTAGAGTTTAATCCCCACACACCAACCTGAACTATGAGGTCTTTGATCCTTTCAAATTCATGGTACGTAGGAATCCTCCATGAGGTTTAAGCCCACCAACCATTGGTTCTGACCCACTTTACGTCGGTTTCCACACCCCCATCTGAACAACAAGGTCCTTGATCATTTCTAAGGCAAGGTACGTAGGAAGCTACCCTGAGGTTCAAGCCAAACACCCATTGGTACCAACCATCTTCACATTGGTTCATCAAACCCAACCTAAACTATGAGGTCTTTGATCCTTTCCAAGGCAAGGTACATAGGAAGCCTCCCTGATGTTCAAGCCCAACACCCATTGGTACCGACCATCTTCACGTCGTTTCACCAAACCAACCTGAACTACATGGTCTTTGATCCTTGCCAAGGAAAGGTACATAGTAAGCCTCCATGAGGTTCAAGCCCAACACCCATTGGTACTGACCATCATCCTGTTGGTTCACAAAACAAACCTAAACTACAAGGTCTTTGATCCATGCCAAGGAAAGGTACGTAGGATGCCTCCCTGAGGTTCAATCCCAACACCCATTGGTACCGACCATCTTCATGTAGGTTCACCAAACCAACCTGAACTACGATGTCTTTGATTCTAGCCAAGGAAAGGTATGTAGGATGCCTCCCTGAGGTTCAATCCCAACACCCATTGGTACCGACCATCTTCATGTTGGTTCACTAAACCCAACCTAAACTACGAGGTCTTTGATCCTTTACAAGGCAAGGTACGTAGGAATCCTACCTAAGGTTCCAGCCCATAAAACATTGGTTCTGACCCCCTTCATGTCGGTTCCCACACTCCCATATGAACTACGAGGTCTTTGATCCTTGCCAAGGTAAGGTACATAGGAGGCCTCTCTGAGGTTCAAGCCCGACACCCATTGGTCCTGACCATATTCACATCGGTTCACCAAACCACACCTGAACTACATGGGCTTTGATCCATGTCTCCCAGATAGGGTTTGTAGGAAGCCTATTTGAGGTTCAACCTCATCCAGCAGTAAGACGTTTTCAACCCCATCCAGTTGTAAGCCATTGTGACACCATCCAGCGGTAAGCCGTTGTGACCCAATCTAGCGGTAAGTAATTGTGACCACATCCAATAGTAATCCATTGTGACCCCATCCAGCGATAAGACGTTGTAACCCCCATTAAGTGGTAATCCGTTGTCAACCCCATTCAGTGGTAATCTGTTGAAGTCCCTAATCGATGGTAAGCCATCATGAGATGAACTATACAGTCTTTGATTCTCTGCCACAGGGAAACGTAGGAGGTCTCTTCGAGACTCAATCCCAACATCACCGTCATCCCTGAGTCGACTCCATCTCATTCTCCACCCACTCCATTTAACAATCCATTATCCATTTTGATTCTTACCCGGGCCACCACATCCCAGTGGGATCATGCATCCTCATTCCCCATTCCATTTAACAATGACCGGGTAGCTAACCACACATTAGCCCCAACATCAATGTTCCCTCTAGGGGCTGCACCCACCTGATCCACTCCAGTCAGTGTTCCAATCAGCCTAATCCATCTCCACTAGATGTTAAACATGTGTAATACCTTGTGTTAAACATAGTAAGTTAAGGAAAACCTTAGATACATTCCTATGGAATATAATTCCCCACATTCGACGTGGGATGCCTTGGGATTCTACGCCCTCAAGAATCCCTATAATAAGGGGAAGAAACCCAGACGCGCCAGTGTTCTACCTTCTAGACAGGTCAGTGATGTCCAACATGACTACTCCCTCGACTGAAGGTTACTACCCTAACCGGACCCATTGGAATGTCCCAACAAAATCAGTGTAATTAACTGGTGTCCATGATGATATGGCACTAAGAAGAGTTTCACGAACACCGTCTCAAGTCTATAAGGGAGACCCAAACTAGGTGATGAGTTCCGGGGAGGAATACATGGAAGGAAGAACCAATATCCCATGATCTCATTTCAATGAAGGAGAAAATGTCCTTGAACAAGGAATGGATGCCTCCTACCTTTGGAAAGTAGGAATGTGGGATAGCAAATAGCATCACCATCCTAGAACAGACGGACGCACGTGGACCCTGGTGAAATCATCACAAACAATTGTCTATAATTTCCCATTTCTTATTATCCCACTAAAAATGTTCCTTAAAATTGTGATAAATTTTTGTTCTATAAGGGTTTATATTGAAATTTGGTCAATGATTCCCATATAATAACTCTGATTTCAGATTAAACATGGATGGAACACGTAGAACCTTTCCGAATTTCAATATACCATATTCATAGATGAAGTCTAACAACTTACCATCTTTCAAAACATTTATTTTATTCTAAATATTCTTAACATAAAATAGGTATTTTTTTCTATAAAATTGATATCTTGGTAAAAATTTGGAATATATGTGATGTTTCCCCTTTTTTAATGATTCCCTTATCCAACATTACTAAATCCGAGAAAATATGATGGGTTTTTATCCTCATTTTAGTCAAAACTCTATGATAATTTCTATTAAATGCATCAGACACCTTCTTTTCTTTACCAAGGTGGTGGTTCATTGAATAATCATAATACATAAGTAGTTATAGCCATTCAATCTTCCTCATATTGTTCTCTTTCTGTGAGAAATTGTTTTTAAATCTTTTGTGATCCTTATATATTTCCCATATTTCACTATAAAGGTAATTCCTCTATATCTTCAATTCAAATATGAAGAATACCAACTCAAGTTCATTGGTTGGATAATTATATTAATATATATTTAACTACCTTGATGCATATGAAACAACTATATCATTATAAAAAATTACACATCCAAGTCCCATATTTGATTCATCAATATATATAAAAAATCCATCCATTCCCTATGGTAAATTCAATATCATTACATTAACCAATATCGTATTTAATTATTAAAAAATTTCTTTACATTCTTTAATCTATATGAAATTAAACCCTTTAAATTTCAACTTTGTTAATAGGTTAAATAATCACGAATTTTTTTGAACAAATCATCAACAGTAACCTACTAATCCAAGGAAAATACATAAATAATTTATATTCCTTAGTGTTTCCCATTACATCATCACCTTTATCTTTGAAGGATCAACTGATATTCCATCCTTAGAGAAAATATGTAATAAAAAAATAAACTTCCTCATGCCTGAATTCACATATTCTAAAATTTCCATATAAATCCATTTCTCTAAGATCCTTTACAATAATTCAAAGATGACTCTTATGCTCATCATAGATTTTAGATTATATCAAAATATAAATACCATAAATAAATTATTGAGATAATACTTTAATACTCTGTTCATAATATCCATAAAAATAGAGGGTATATTAGTTAATCAAAATAGAATTAATATAAATTTGTAATGTACATACCTCATAAAAAATGATATCTTCGGAATATACACCTTCATTACTCATAGTTTATAACACCCAAAATGAATATATTTCATTAAAAAATATTAATCTTCTTGATGTTGATCAAATAACTCATTAATTCGGAGTAGAAGATACTTCTTCATTATAGTAATAACATTTATTTCCTAGTAATAAGTACATAACATCATAGAAACATATTTATTTATAATGAAAATAATAGGGGGGCACCCTGGAAACACTAGGATATATAAAAACCATATCACATAATCTCTTATAATTGTTTCTCTAGTTCCACTAATTACACTATGACTGTCTTATAAGGATTTTAAGGTATAGGTTTTACATTAGGAATGAGATCAATGGAAAAATCAACTCCACGCTCAGGTGGGTGTCTAGGTTATTCTTTAGAAAACACATAAATGTATTCTGACATAATAGGTATATCCTCCATTATAAGGATACCATTCCATTCATAGGTTTAATCTGCTATTTTCTCTAAGAATTTCATTAGGGAGAGTTATTAGAGGTAGATCCATACATTATTAATATGATTTAGTCTCCCCTATAAAGAAATGGAATTCCATATCTTTATCACAAATAGAAATCAATTTCTATTGGAAATTATTTTTCACATTATAATTTAAAATCCAATCATTACATAAAATTTTATCAAAGGAAACTATAACTTTAATAAAAAAATTTAAAATTAGAGCATGTCTATGTGTCCTAATGGGGACTTCCTCAAATATCCTTTTTTCACTAATATTTCTACTCAGAGTTATCATGAACTAGCCCGGGATGCCATCCAACCTGAAACCTGACCCAGACCATGCCATAAACTGAAGGGAATTCCTGATCCCCATGGGTTGGAAACTAGTTCCTGGGTATCAACACTAAACTTTTGGTAATGATTTCACCGATGATATACATCCATAAACATCTCACAAGAATCAATAATTATATAATACACCATAACCATATCCAAAATAAATACAACTCATTAATGTTAAAAATTTACAATTCTAAAAAAAACCAAAATGGGGAGGGGTACCAACTACACAACCCAAACTCTATGAAAGAAGAGGGAAAAAACACTCTTGCCACCTCTAACAACACCTATAGGAAGAGTAATACTAGCAATCAGATCCAATTTCACTACCACAGAACATCTTTCCTTTAACTTGGTCAAACAAAACAATGTCTATATACACCCAAGGGTGTCAGTATAGTTGGATCCAGTTCCTAGTAGGATGTCCCCAAAAAGAAAGATTCCATACTGAAACATTAAAAGAAAAATCACCATGATAGTTTTATAAAAATACTGGAAACATTTTTAAGGAAAACACTTTGATGAAAAATTTGATTTTAAGTAACAAAGGAAAGTAAGTTCCACTACATTCCGATGGTAGAACAACATCACACGAGAACCAGGGTAAATCCAAAAGCACTAGTGTTAGTGGGACCCAAGTAACCTCATATCTTAGTGATAAATGGTATAAAAACCATAAAATATAGGTTCCTCATGAATGATCCACTATGGAAGAATCAATCCAAAGTTCTAGTGGTCTCTAATTATAATCAATTTTTATTTGGTGATGTAGCATAAATCCTTATAGAAGGAAATGGGCCTCATCCTAGTAGATCCAAATTGAATACTACTCTTTGTTAGCCCACCTAGTCACCTATGATTCCTTTTTTTCTCAATTTCATCATCTCTTGTTGTATAATCCACCTATTTCCTAGAAACACACAAAACCCGATGAAAGAACATTAACAACCATCATTTCCCAAAAAAACATCTTTTAAATCCATACACACACCAAATACATTTGAAAACATATGTAAAACCACTCAAAAATATCATTGATCACATTTAAGAAGCAAGGATAGCATTCTAAAATCTTTTAATTATGATAATGCATCAAATCACCTACCTCAATCTTGGAAACTTCCAGAATTTTGTGGAAAACCACAAATTCAACAAAACATGACCCTGAAAATGAAATATCAAACAATAAAAACCCAATATTAAACCCAAATAACCAGTGTTCAACCCAAAATAGGTCAACTAACCCACTATATGATTAATATCCCAAATAGGAAGGAGGGAATATCAAAGAAGAAGGAAGAAATCATGAATTGAGGGACTTACTTGATGATTCTTTGAAGTTACACTCCAAATACACAAAGAGAATGGATATATAAGGGATCCAAGATAAGGGGAAGAGGACCCTAGTGATATAAATCCCATGTGGGGAAGAAAGGGTGTGGATTTGGGTTAAAATAGGGGATGATAAAAGGGTTAAATTGAATAATTTTAATGACCTGGACAAGCCAAACTGTTTTCCAAAATGTGCAGAAACCATTCATTCTTCTTTTTCAAAGAGTAAATTGGCCACATAGGTTTTTTAGGTAGAGATAACACCCATGTGATAGGCCATGAGGTCGAGACAATGACATTTTCTGGGGACCACAATCTCTTCTAAGATTGTGAACAATTTCTACTAACTATATGCCAATCGTACGCCACCTGTTGTCTTGTCCTAAAACTCAATTTTCACCAAAAATAGCCATGAAATACAAGATAAAACTTTATGAACCTAAATAAAAAAGTAATAACTCAAAATAAATTGATGTATGTGAAAATTATCCCCACCATGAAAAATTTCCACCATCAAAAAGTCAAGTCTAATTCTGATCAGAGTACAAAAAATGGATACTATTCCTCAACCCAAGACTTATAATCCCAAGTCTCATGTTCATCATTACCATGATTCCAAAGAATCCAAAATATAATTATTGGTTTACAATAAATAACTCTCCTCCAAGAATCCACAATTCTCATTGGATTTAGAAAAAGAGACAAATCCATCTCTAAATCCAGCTCTTCCCATTTCCGCAAATGATATAGATTAAATTTATACATATTTAACTGTGAGACATAGTAAACGTCTTGAATTGAAGTTAATTGAAAATGAAAATATAACTGGTATTCCAACTTACCAACTATCTCAATAATCTAAAAAGTTTTTACATACCTCAGTATTAGTTTCCCTTTCTTACCGTGATGATGGAGACCCAATAGAGGGGCCACTTTTAGAAACACCCACTCAACAATAGATAATTCCATGTCTTGACACTACTAATCACATAAGACTTATGGAAGATCTGTGATGTCAAAAACCACTTATTGATCAAACTAACCTTCTTAAATGTCTCCTTCATTAGACTCAGTACCAACAAAAAATTCTCGACCACCTCTACCTAACACAAGGGAGACAGACATAGATAACCATAAAGTGCCTCAAAGGGAGCCATTACTATCGAGGGTTAGTATATGTTATTATAGTAAAACTTGACAATACCCAATTAGAATTTCCAAAAGCCTCCAAAACCCAACGAGCATTCTTGGAGCATGTCTTACAAGATATAATTTTCCCACTTAGTCTAACCATCCATTTGGGGATGGTATGCTATGCTCAACATGACCTACGAACCCATTTCCTTCAGATGGAATTCCCAAAACCAAGAGGTAAAACAAGGGTTGCTATTTGATATGATAGACGACGACACCCAATTAAGCCTCACTATCTCTTGAACATATAATAGACCTAATTCATCCACTTTTCATGAATCTCTACTCAAAATTAAATGGGTTAATTTGGTTAGATGTTCAATCACAATCCAAATACAATTCCTTCCCTGGGGTGTATGGGGTATGCCAATAATAAAATCCATGGAGACCTCTTCCCACTTCCATATAGGAATGGGAAAGCACTAATGAAAACTGCAGGGTCTTTAGTGCTCTTCTTTGACCGAATAACATGTTTAACACTGAGACACAAAATAATATATATCTTATATCATACCCTACCACCAGAACTGATGACACACATTATAAAATATCTTAGTGGTCCTGAGATGAACATCCCACTAAGACTGGTGAAATCCTACATCACCACCTTCTATAGTGACAATGACACCCCCACATGATCCTTGATCAAAATAACCCCATATTAAGACAAATACCATTCCGTGGGAACCTCCCCACTATTAAAAGACTGCCAAGACAACTGGAATAACACATCAACTGGCTGTTCCTGCTGAATAAGATCTACGAGGGAAGGTTTAAACTTAACCCAAACCATGAAAACACATCCATTATTCTATTTGGTCTCCAGGAATATCTAGGAAAAAATCCTAATAAAATTACCCCCACTATTTGACGCTTTCACTATTTTTACCGACACATTACTATTCAAAGAATTTACTACAACATTACCATTTCCTGGAGTATAAATGATATCAAAATCGATCCACTGAAGGTATTAAAACCAAATATGCTACCTTAAATTCATATCCTTTTGGGAGAAAATGAAATCCAACCTCTTATGATATAATTAGACCACAAACTTCTCCATTAATAGACAATGAAACCACCTCTTCAAGGCATACATCACTACTGCTAATTCTAGGTTATGGGTAGGGTAATTATTTTTGTGTGGCCAAAGATGACGAGAACTATACACCAAAAAATTACCATCATATATCAATGAACACCTAAAACCCATACACGAAGCATCATAGTTGACCACATACTCTTTCCCTGGTTTTAGAAAAATCAAAATAGGGGTTGTGGTTAACCACTGCTTAAGCTGCTCAAAGGACTCCTTACATTCCAGGCGCCAGTCAAACTTCACCCCTTTCTGGGTGAACACTGTCAATTGAAAAGAAAGTCAAGATAAATCTATAATGAACCATGTATAATAACCTCCTATAAAAAATCTCATGATCTCAAAAACATTATTTAGCTACTCCCACGAAATCACAATACAAATAATATGAGGGTACACTAAAAACCCCTGTTACAAGATCAAATGACTAAGAAACTCCACCTTCTTGATCCAGAAGTTACAATTGGAAAACTTATCAAAGAGGTAATGATATAAAAGAGTCCCCAAAATGATCTTCAAATACTTCTCATGACACTCCTCAGTTCTGGAGTAAACCATTATTTTGTCCAAAAATACCACAATGAAAGAATCGAGGTATGAATGTAACACCATATTCATGAGCACTATGAAAAAAAATGGTGAATTAATAAACATGAATGGCCTGGAAGAATACCCAAAGTGGATGTACATAATTCATAATTTATTTTTAGAACATCTACCTCCTTGAATCTGACCTGGTGGTACCCAGAATATAAATCGATCTTATAGAAACACCTTTCACCTTGAGATGATAAAAAAGTCATAAATGTGTTGAAAGGTATATTTGATCTTGATAATTACCTTATTCAGAATTTGGCAATCGATACTCAACATAATAGATTTTTGGACTTATTTTCAAACAAGATGTGGGTGGCCTAAGTTGAGATGATCGGGTGAATGAATCCTTTTGATTCCAAATCTTATAGATGTTTCTTTAATTCCATCTACTCGGTGGGGTCTATATGGTATGAGGGAAGATATATAGGATGTTCCCCCAGAACCAAATAAATGGTGAAATCCACAACCTCCTTTGGAGGAATCCATGAGAAGTCATCTAGAAATACATATGGGAACTCATCCACCACAAAAGGTAATCCACCCTCAAAAAATCTATCATCATCATTTATAATGTGTGATATGATCTAAAAGATGTGGCTACCCAACTCCGAAAGTGGAGGTATAGTTTATCCTGACTGAGGATCCCATTCACTTTGAAAAACCTAAGTAATTCAATCAGGTTCTATACACCTCATCCACTGAGGATAAAAATCAATGTATTTGTAGAAACACACCATCTAATCCATAGATAGATTATCATTGAAGAGGTATATTTCCAAAACTGGGAAATACCATTCCATCTTGATCCTTTACATAATGAGTGCACACAACAAAAACCTAAAATCCTTCTCTTTCTTCATGCCTAGCGGTATCACCAACTCCATTTCATCTAACATGAGGTCAGATTTGAATTTTAACACATTCAATATATGAGTAACAATAAAATAAATAAATCCTCCTATGTCAGATAGAAAAATAGATATAGATGATTCAATAAGGATCATATGTCGATCTTTGGAAGGTCCTACATCCAATTTTTCTTGTCCTTGATTCATAGAATGAATATTCCTAGTATATAGTTGAGCCTAATAATGACCAAATACCCACAACTATGACATAAGATGAATCTGAATAGAAGAATATCTAACCCTGCTACCATGACAACAAAACTAAAATCTCATTGTTCTGGATGGGTCTGACCGGGCTGTTATTTCCCAAGAGGTTACAAAACCTACACCCCCATGATGTGGAAGTGTATATGTAAAAAATAATTGGGAGTGCCCCAAAATTACAGATAGATGGCAAGGCCTAGGTGTAATTGAACTCATTGACCACACATGATCTGCCTTCCCACATTTATGGCATAGTTTTGATCTGAAATACAAAGCCACAAATGAAGAAGGCCAGTATGGATGGAATAAGATACCACCTCCACTGTTCTACTTATCATCTCACTTACTATTCTTCTCAGATGAACTATCACTTATTTGACCCACTTTTGAATCCATTCAATAAAACCATACTTTCCACTCTGATCGATCTCTATCATCAAATCACAATCAACCACCTTAACATAGGTCTTCAGCTTAAACAAGAAGACCTGAGATCAGATATCTGGGTGCAACCCCATTTAAAACTGAAGATCCTTAATCTTATCATTATAAACCACCTTTTGTGTGAACCAAACCAACTCTACAAATAATTTTGTGCACACCATCGTGGTCTGAACCCCCTGGTGGAGGTAAAAAAACTCCCAGGTCTTTGAAAAGGCTAAGGTCACAGGGAAATACTACTCATTGAACATGACCTTGAAGTCCTTACAACCCATATGCTCATGCTTTTTTCCCTAAACCACTGAGCCCCACCACCACCGACTGGGAACTTCCAATAGGATCAAATTAGGCTTTACACTAACTACCTCATGAGTATCAAGAAACCCAAAAATATGCTTGATCGTCTCTATCTAGTCTTATGATTCTTGGGGATCCATTCTTACCTAGAAGGTATAATTTTTGTTCTTGAGGAACTCATGAGACTTTTCCTTTCCAGGACCTGGTTCAGATTCCCCAACTTGAGTAGGAAAAGATCCCACTCCATGAACAAAAGATTTGAGAGACAGAACCACAACTTCCACTAGAATATGATCAGTTGGTGAGGGGAAACTCTCTATGACCTATTCCCATGACTGAATATGAAGTCTTCAAGGCGGAATATCACTACAATAATTAAGAAAACTGATAAAATATATCAACACATAGTTTTGAAAATTTCCAACAACAAAAAAATTTGAAATACTTCTATCAATAAAAAAACCATATCTATTAATATCACAAAAAAAAACACCTCACCCTCTCCCGGTGTCCACGCACAATCTACAGACTATATGTCTCATCTATAGGAGAAGTGAAACCAAATAAAAAAAAAATCCCATGGTGACTTGAGTCCTATCATAATGTGTGTTGGTCAGACACCCCACTTGTAACTAGAACCTCAATCCCAAAAAGTTATCTATCCAGACTCTACCAAATATCACAACCTAAAGAAAGGGGAAAAAACTCCAAAAATACCATTTTTTCATTAACCGACCTAGGATTCCATCCAACCCGACTACCTTCCCAGCCTTTTCTAGGGATCAAAGGGAATTACTAATCCCCACGGTATTTAAACTAGTGATTGAGTATCAACACTACACTTTTGGAAATAATTTAATCAATGATAGACAACCATAAATATCTATCAAGAACCAATCATCACATAATAAAAAAATAACCATATCTAAAAGTGATAAATCTCACACAAGTTAAACAATTACAATTATAAAAAAAATACCAAAATAGGGAGGGGTACCAACTACACAACCCAACCTACATGAAACAAGAGGGAGAACACCCTCATTCCACCTCCAATAACAACTTCTATAAAAAGTCTACTAGCAACTATATCCACCATCACCACCAAAAAACATCTTACATTTAAACGAGTCAAACATAAAAAGGTCTACATACACCCTACAGTGTATGTACAGTGTGAGACAATGCATAATATTATATCACTTAAAATAATTATTCCATGTCAAAACATTAAAAGAAAAATCACTATGATAGTTTTAAGTAAACATTGGACAAATTTTTTATATTTTGTTAAGGAAAATACTTTCAATAAAATTATTTTTTGATATAAAAAAAAGTTAAGGTCCACCATATACTTATAGTAAACACAAAATTAGAAGAGAACCAAAGGTAATCCCTAAGAACTAATGTTAGTGGGACCCTAAGAACCTCATATCTCAATGAAACATGGTATATAAACTATAACCAACAACACCCTCCTAAATTATCCACTAGAGAAAAATCTATCCAAAGTTATATTGGTCTCCAATCATCATCAATGTTTAGCTAGTTTTGTATCGTCAATCCTGTTAGAAGGAACCAGGCTTCGACTGCACCGATCCGACTAGCATACTAGTTCTAGTATTCCCACAAAGTCACCTAGGATTATTTTTTTCTCATTTTAATCAACTAATGTCACATAATCCACATATTTTCTAAACACACACCAAACACCATAAAAACACACTAATAACCACTATTTTCCATTAAAAAAATCTTTCAAATCTACACACACACCAAACCATTTTAAAACACATTTTCACCACTCATATATAGAATTGATCACATTTAAGAGGAAAAACAATTAAAAAATAATAATCTAATAATTATAAAACATTCAATCACCTACCTCAAGCTTGGAAACTTTTAGAATCTGGTGGAAAAACTCAACTGCACCATAATGGGACACTATAAAGAAAATATCAAAACATAAACACTATGATTAAACCCAAAAAACCAAGGTTCAACCCATCATAGGGAAACCAACCTGATAGAGAATAATGAACCAAAAGAGAAAGGAGGAAAGAGATAAGAAGAAGGAAGAAATCAAGAAAATAGGGACTTAATTAATGATTCCTTGAAATTAGAATCAAAATCCACCAAGAGAATGGAGATACAAGGAAGACAAGAGAAGGGGAGGAGGTGCCTATGGATAGAAATTTCGAGTGGTTAAGGAAGGGGGTTGATTTGGGTTAAAATAAAGAAAGGTAAAAAGGGTAAATTCAATATTTCCAAGGAACTAGAAAAGATGTATTGTATGGCTGAATGGTTTTCCAAACCCTATGAAAACTATGCGGTATCCTCTTCCCTAGAGAAAACTGCCGCATGTTTTTTATAAAGAGGGTACATGCCCATGAGGAAGCCCTTATGACCTAGAAAGTTCCACTGTCTAGGGTAAAAAATCTCTTCTAGGTTGGACCACAGTTTATTCTAACCTTGCACCACCTTTTTCTAGGTCCAAAAATTCTATTTTCACCAAACACCCAGTAAATCCAAGATATATTCAATGATCCAAACTATTATAAGTAAAATTTACCTTGTGGTTAAGTTAAATGTATTATTATGTAATATGGTTATAGAAACCACATGAAATAATTTTATTTTATTATATCATTTTGGATTTAAATGACCACCAATAATCATTACCATTATTAATATACCCTTTGACCAATGATCATATGATTAGTATAAAAAAGGGTTTTGATAAATCAATCGGACATAGGGAAAAGAACTGATGGCCTCAACCAGTAGGATTATACCGTATGAATCCTATTTATTAGATCTTATGTGGGATATTTAATATTTAGGATTTTCTCTTGAAAAATCCCAATATGATACCCCTTAACTTAATCTTGATCGAAACTATTTATGGGATAAGTTCAACCTCATCGAGATCCCGACCCAAACCATGTATGTCAGATCACCTCATAAAAGTCTCATTGTCACACACCTTACTCTTAGGGATTTTTCGAGTGTATTAAAGGGATATATATAAATAACCTAGAGATATGAGTATATAAATTATTTTTTATAGGACAATTGATATATTTTCATCCTATTTTTATTAAATTTTAAATAAATCTTATTTTGATAAAATAAAACACAAATAGTATTTTCAGGTAATATTCCAATTCAATGAAAGAATTTTTTTGATAAATTAATGGATTTTTGAAATAAATAATATTTTAATAAAATATTATTATTAAATAATATTTGTTAAATATAAATTATAATATAATTTTTATGAATTCAAATGTAATTTTTATAAGGGTTCAAAAATTGTTTTTGTCAAAAAACACAATATTTATCAATAAATGATGATGATTATTTTAAAAGTGAAAATTCTTATATTTAGAAAATTATTTTTGATAAAATTAATATTATTTTTGGAATCAAAACATTGAAATTATCCTATAGTTAATTTTTCATAATTCTCGAAGACATTCGATTTTTTGGGTAAAAATTAAATACCATATAAATATACTTTGTGTATTACGACATAATAATGAACCAAAATTGATGTAATAAATACTATACAAATTATACATGAAAAAAATATATTTTTAAATTTAATAAAATTTGATTTTATGTTTATTTGATTAATTTTTTAAATCCATTTTGAATCCTCCAAAACCATTAATATATTTAAAGGTTTTAAAATCAATTCTTCAAGAGTATGACTCACTTCTGCATAAGTAAGGAAATTATTTTATTAAATTCGGGCCTTGTATTTATAAATTAATTTAAACCACTCCCATTTGAGAGAAACCTTGGGAAAAACCATGGGATTATTTTTGGATTTGGTTATTTTATTATTTAGAGTAAAAAACCTATGCTTGAGAAATATTAAAGAAATCCCCAATATTTTCCTAATAAACCCACAAATCATCCCATTTATCTTCCATAAAAACACTTTTAGAACGTTATTAATCTACCATACACTCTCTAGAGTCCTCCCAAGGCACCCTCAAGATCTGAAGAAGTCCCTCCCAATCATTTGGGGTTACACACTCAAGAAAGGTATCTTTACTTTATCTTCTTTATTCAAGTTTCATTATTATCTTATGACTTATATTTCCAATTAATATTGTTGTAATATGTATTTATATGTACAAAATTCTTTCCATTTTATTTACAAGTGATTATATACCCATTTTTATCTCATCAATCTATTTTATGAATGTTTAAGCGATGTCGTTATGCTGCCAAAATTTCACTGTGATTTTCCATACCAAAAACAATTATGTAGTGAATACCATATCCATTTAAAATAAATGGTGTTCAACTTTATAAAATTATATGTCTTTGTTTTGGGACATAAATTTATTTATTCCACAGTTCATGTTCTTCTGATAAAATGTGATGATAAATGATTCCAAGTTTTATGATATATGTGGCACACTTAAGAATGAGAATGAAATGAACGTGAGAGGTGTTCTTGGAATTATATAGCACTGTAATGCATTAGGTAATATTTAGTATCATGAGATGCCATGTTGGGATAGGGAGTGAACTTGATTCCTTTATGGGACCTTTTTCATCATGAATCCCTGACAGTTGTCCGTGATCTATGTTTATGATGTAGTGTTTTAAGTTGTTTCTAAATTTCTCATGTTATTATTATATGATATATTGTGACTTAATATTCACATTCATTTTATTCCCCATTGATATAACTATTGACTAAATGTTATTAATTTCTTCATGTTATTCCATGTTTATTACCTTACAACGATTTATAGCTCACCCCATTCTTATGTATTTTCCCAAGTTATCCCATGCTGTTCTAAAATCCATGGAATTTAAGAAGAATGTTAATAAAGTTTTAAATAATTATGTTGTATACTATTTTTGAAATTTTATGATATGTACCTAATAACCAAAGAAACTATAATTATCAATCGTCAAGGTTGTATTAAGTGTAATATTATGTAATAAATCATGAATTAATGTGAAATAAAGACCATGACTGTTATAGTTGGTATCAAAGGGAGGTTTAGTTATTTTTTGGTTTAGTATTAAAAAACTCTAGGGAAATAATTAAAAATAATTATAAATATAAGAAAACATCCGTAATGTTTTATAAGAATAGAGTAAGTTATTTTCAAGAAAAAAATCCAAATTTGGATATTATAAATGGACAATGTTCTAGAAGAGATATACCTAGGGGTAACAACTCCAACAAGGTGTACCAGGATCACTCGGTGTAACCTAGTACATGAAAATGAGACTTATTCAGAACCTGGTTTGACACTCTATAGTCATATTCATTATTAAATTCATATGCTCATTACAAACCATTATTAAGGGGAAAAAATTCCAACAAGTGTATATGTTAGGAAATATATCATAGATAACATAGATTAAAGCCTAAAAATTCATAAGTTAAAAAATAAATGCAATTTATATGTTATCCCATTAATGTCATTGGATTCTCCCATTAAATGCTTAATATTTTTAAAAATACTCATCCCTAATTTTCTTTATTATTCTAGACAATGGCCAGAAATATGAGGAACCGAGTATACAATCAATGTGAAGGCCAATATGAAGAACTCCCCACATAGATACCCAACTCGATGGGATCAGGAATCAGGAAATTCATAATGATAATCTCTTAGAAAACCCAGGTTTAGAATAGAAAACTGGATTAGGATGAGCATCCAAATCCCCCTATGAGAGAAAAAGTTGTGATTGATCCCTTTATACGAAAATGGACTATGTATTTCAATGGATCATCTAATCCATTAATCATGGGAAAATAGATCAACTCAACTGAGAACATATTCTCTATACTTAAATGTTCTGAATAAGAGAAGGTTATACTGGCTGTTTATCATATGGAGGGTTAAGCTGATCAGTGGTGAACACTGATCAAGAATAAAAAGCCTAAGGAAGAGATCAAAGTGATGGGGTGGAATGAATTATGGAAAATATTTTTTGATAAATATTTTTATCCCTCTCTAATTTAAAACGGAGTGGGAATTTTTTCCCTCAGGAAAAAAGTTAATGAATCTATCGAGGCGTATGGAAAAAACTTCACAAGAATTTCACAATATGCCTCCGACATTGTCTTTACCCCAAATTCAAGGTTGAACACTTATTTTTTGGGACAAAATATAGTTTATGAAAACCCTTGTAAATCCATTACTTTGATAGTTATGTGGAAATTTTTTGATGATCCATCAAAGTTAAAATGAAGATTAGTGAATCTAAATGGTATCATGTTGACAAGAAGTAGAAAGTGGATTTTAATTCTGTAAGTCCAATGGATAAATTTGATGGTGCCAAAAAATTTCAATATCCCACTTGTCAATAGTTCGAAAAGAAGTACCTTGAAAATTTCTTAAGGGGTCAAGGAAATGCTTTAGGTGTGGGAAGGAAGGGAACCTAGATAACGATTTCCAACAGGAGGAAGCTACCAATGTGATAGAAGAAAGGAATTCTCCGATCAATCCTCAGTGCATTGTTCAATGATTCAACTATAAAGAACTAGTTATCTTGGAAAATCATCGCACTAAGACAATGGTTTTCAAAGAAAACCAACAACCTCAAAAGTAGAAAGGGTGAGATTTTTCCATCAAAACCAATGATGTAGATCCTCAAAATGAAGTAGTGATAAGTACTCAAGTTATTACTTCAAGAATAAATAACATAATTTTTTATTCTGTTTCTACGCATTCCTTTATATCAGGAAAGTTTAGTAGAACTATTCAAACCCCACCACATAACTTAGAAGTGGAATTATCAGTGAAAATGAATAATGGGAGAATTATTTCATCCAAAGTATATAACTCATCCTCTGTAATTTTTTTGGGCTAAAATTCCTAGTGAACCTTGTCATAATTCCTTTGGTGGAATTTGATGAAAATATATGAATGGATTAGATTTCCCTATATAGATCCAACATAAGTTTCTATGAGAAAGAAATCAATATTCATATCAGGAATCAACCCCCAATTATGTACAAGTTCTAGGAGGAGGATGGATATTATTAGCACCAACATCACAAGAATGTATATATTTTCCCTATGAAAAAGTTCATCTCACTCAAATTATTGAGTATAAGGAAATAATAAACCTTAAATACATGCCTACTGTGAGGGAATACACTGATGTGTTTCCCAAAGAATTTCTAGGTCTTCCTCTTACCCAGGAGGTTGAATTTTCAATCGAGCTTATACCCAGGGAATTGAAATTTTCCAAGACTTCATATAGAGTGGATTTTGTAGAACTTTAGGAGTTGAATAAATGATTACAAAAGAATATTGTTAATTTTTTCATACGACAACATTATTCAACATGGGTTGAACTAGTCATCTTCTTAAATAAGATGGATTGGTCAATGCACCTTTGCATTGATTAACATTAGCTCAACAAAATCACAATAAAGAACAGGTATCCTCTACCTGAGATTGATGAATTGTTCGATCAAATACATAGATCATGATAATTCTCTAAGGTGGATCCGAATTTGGGATATTACCATGTTATGGTGAAGATGGAGGATACAACCAAGACTTCTTTTCATAAAATTTAAGGGTGTTATGAGTTCATATTAATTCCATTAAAACTCACTAATTATCCAAAAATATTCATGGACTTGATGAATAGTGTCTTGGGGGATTACCTCGAAAAATATATGGTAGTATTTATAAATGATATTCTCATATACTCCAAAAGAAATAAGGAGGGTGGGGAGAATTTGAGCACTATTCTAAATACCTTACATAGGATATTCTTTATGCCAAGTACAAAACACGTGAGTTCTAGTTGAAGTAAGTTTCATTCTTAGGGAATATCATCACAATAAATTGGATATATATGTACCCTTCAAAGATAGAAGAAATTGAAGTATGGTCGATGCCAATATATGTGAAAAATATTCATAGTTTCCTTGGATTAGCTAATTATTATCATCGATTTGTGAGAAATTTATTGTGATTTTAAAAACCCCTAACCAAGATAACTCAGAAGGGATTCGTGTTTTATTGGAATGATGAATGTGAAGAGAGATTCAATGATCTAAAAAGGTGGCTTATCATTTCCCCTATGCTCATACTACACACAAGTGGATAATTTTTTGTGGTATTATGCAATGCTACAATTAAGAGATTGGGTTTTGGGTTAATAAGGAATGACAATGTCATAGAATGGGTTTCAAGGGAATTAAAACTTCACAAACAAAACAACCCAACACATGATATAGGGTTGGATACTATAATATTCACTTTTAAAATATGGTGGAATTATCTCTTTGGGTAAAAGTTTGAAATATATATGGACCACAATATAATTAATCACATATTCCCATAGAAAGAGCTAAATATGTTCCAAAGAAGATGGTTCAATATGATCAAACACTATAACTACACAATCCAATACCATCTTCGTAAATAGAATAAATTAGAGGATTATGTAAGTAAAAATGATCCAAAAATTCTATCATTTATGAGAATTAAGAGGGATATAATCTTCTCAGATTTTAAAGGAATGGACCTGAGAATCATAAAGGAAGGAACCACATCAATCCTTTCAAAAATGATATCTCAACCATACCATACGGGAAAGACAAAGGATGTTTTGAGATATTATGTGAGAATTTAAAATAAATTTGAAATTACAACGAAAGGTAAATACTCTGAATTTAGTGTTAATGAAGATTTATTTGTGAGATTTGGGTCAAGATTATGTGTACCATCAAACCCTATGTTAAAGGAGTTGTTGGATGATGAAAATAGCTCAACCTTCTACATACCCCATAGAAGAATAAATATGTATCTTGATATATGACAGCACTATTGGTTGTAAAATATGGAGAAGGATATCACAAAATATATATCAAGATGTCTTGTATATCTGTAAGTGAATGTTGAAAGGAAAAAATCCAAGGGGATGATGCTGCCATTACCCATACCTATATGGAAATGGGAGAACATCACCATGGATTTTTTCACTAGTATTCCAAATAAATCAAGAGGGATTAATTATATATGTGTTGTGGTGGATTTTTAAATAAATACATCACTCTTCAGTATGATTCGAGTGTATTTATCACTTGATCAACTTGAACATATATACATTTGATAAGTTGTGAGGATATATGGAGTACCACTATCGATTGTATCCAATCGAGATCAAAGATTTAACTCTTTTTTATGGAAGAGTCTCCAATATGATCTGAACACTGAGATGAACTTTTATATGGCCTATCATCCCCAATTTAATGGCCAATCTGAGTAGACTACATAGACACTGGTGGAAATGTTGAGAGCATGCTCAATGGACTTCAAAGGAGGATGAGACTAAAATCTACCTCTAGTCAAGTTCTCTTACAACAACAATTTGAACTCGATCATCCAAATTGATCCATATAAATCACTTTATGGGAAGAGGTGTAGAACATATCTATACTAGGATGAAGCTGGGGAATTGAAACCGTTAGGTCCTGAAATGGTTGAGGAAATGGTGAAAAATGTCACTACCATTAAACATCACATCAATGTTTCTCATAATTGACATAAGAGATATGATGAAAATCATCAATGAGAACATGATTTTGATGTTGGAGATATGGTATTCCATCACATATCACCATGTAATAAAGTTATGAGATTTGGGAATAAGGGAAAGCTTAGTCCAAGATACATTGGCCCCTTTGAGATCCTTGATAACTTAGGAGCGGTGGTCTATTGACTTTCAGTCTAACCTAACCTATCTCAAGTAAATGATGTATTCCATATATCCATATTATTAAAGTAAAAACCATACCCCTCACATGTACTTAATACATATGTGGTGTTATTTTATAATTATATTTTTTATGAAGAGTAGCCAGTGAAGATCTTAGTTTGTAGAGACAAAGTTCTAAAAAATAAGACAATGCACCTAGTCAAAGTGCTGTGGAACAACCCAATGTTTGAAGAAGTGATGTGGGAACTAGAAGAGTTATTGAAACAGAGTTACCCAAATCTTTTTTAGTGTGGGAAAAGAAAATTTTGATTGTGAAATTTCTTAATGGGGTATGATTTTAATGACCCAAACTATTATAAATAAAATTTCCATTATGGTTTAATTAAATGTATTATTATGTAATATTGTTATCGAAAACACATGCACTCATTTTGTTTTATTATATCCCTTTGAATTTAAATGACCATTAAGAATAATTACCCTTTATAATATATCCATTAAACCATGATCATATGATTATTATAAATATAGGGTTTTAATAAATCCATTTGACACAGACATAAGAAGTGATTAGCTCAACTAGTAGGATCATACCATATGAAGCCCATTTATCAGAGATTCCAAGGGAGATATAATTTACAGTATTTCACCTTGACCAAGAAAAATATGAGATCCAACAAATCAATCATGAGTGAAACTGTTTATAAGATAAGTTCAAGCTCATGAATATCATGAACCAAACCATGTACATCGAACCACCCCAAGAAAGACTCACCATTGCACACCATAATATTAGGGAACCTGAGAGTGTATTAAAGGGATATGTATTAGAAAACTTGATATATGAGTATATATATTATTTTTTTATATAACAATGGATATATTTTCGTCATATTATTTTTACTTTTTAAATATTTTTTATTTTGATAAAATAAAACATAAATAATTTTTTTGGGTAATATTCAAATTCAATTAAAGAATTTATATTGATTAATTAATGGATTTTTAAAATTAATAATATTTTAGTAAAATATTATTTTTTGAATAATTTTTTATTAAATATAAATTATCATATAATTTTTAGGAAGTTAAATTTAATTTTTATAAGGTTTTAAAAACTGTTTTTATCAAAAAACATAGAATTTATTAATTAATGATTATTATTATTTTAAAAATGGAAATTAATATATTGAGAAATTATTTTGATAAAATTAATATCATTTTTTGAATTATACTGTTGAAATTATCCAATGGTTAATTTTTCCAAATTTTACAAGATAGTTGATTTTTTGAGTAAACATTAAATACTGTATAAATATATTTTGTGTATTATGACCTCATAATGACCCAAAAGTGATTTAATAAATACTTTAAAAGGAATCCATGACCAAATATATGTTTTAATTTAATGTAATGTCGTTTTAATTGTATTTTATTAATTTTATAAAGCCATTTTAAATCCTCCAAAACCATTAAAATATTTTACGGTTTTAAAAACATTTATTTAAGAGTATGACTCACTACCACAAAATCAAGGGTGTTATTTTATTATATAGAGTCAAAAACCTAGGTTTGAGAAATATTAAAGAAATTCCAACACTTTTCCAATATAAAACCAAAACTATACCATTTAGCTTCACTAAAAATCATTTTACAAGTTCCTTAATATTTCCTCCCCTCTATACAGTCCTCTCAAGGAACCCCTAAGATCTCAAGAAGCCCTCTTTATCATTTGGATTCACACACTCAAGTAAGGGATCCTCACGTTATCTTCTTTATTCAAGTTAATTTTTTGTATTATGACTTCTATTTCCAATTAATATTGTTAGGATATATATTTACAAGTCCCTAATACTAACCATTTTATTTCCAAGTTATGATATTCATATTTATATCTCATCAACCCATTTTATTACTTTTTAAGCGACACTGTTTGGATGCCGAAATTTCACCATGATTTTTCATACCAAAAAACATTATGTAGTCAATATAAAGGGCGTTCATATTTAGACAATTATACCCATTTGAATTGGTAGTTATATGTATTTATTCAAAACCTCGGGTTACTGGAATAATATGTGAAAATAAATGATTCCATCTTTTATGATCTATGTGAAACACTTAAGCATGAGAAAGAAATGACTGTGTTGGGTGTGCTCATAATTATATAGTGCTCCTGTTCATTGGGTAATTTTTAGTCTCATGAGACATAATGTTAGGATAGGGAGTGAACCTGATTAATTTATGGGAATTTTTCCATCATGATGTCTTATCAGTTATCCTTTACCTATGTTAATCATGCAGTGTTTTAGTTCTTTTCCATATTTCCCATGTTATGATTATCATGCTATATTATGCCTTATTATTCATGTTCCTTTTATTCCCCATTTATATGAATATTTTCTAACATGTATTAAATTATTCATATTATTCCATGTCTATTCCAATATTGATCTTTATATATCACCCCTTTGATATGTATGTCCCTAGGTTATCTCGTGCAGTTTTAAAAGACGTGGAATTTTAGAAGCTTTTTAAGGGTTTTTTTAATAATTTTGTTGTATCCCATGTTCAAGATGATATTCTATGTACCTAATTACTAAATACACTATTATTCTCTATATTTTAGGTTTTATTAAGTGTAATATTATTTAATAAAGCATGAATTAATGTGTAATAAAGAGAAGGGTTATTATAAGACAACTATAAGTCCAAAAATAAACAATATAATTCCTCAAAAATAAAATCATGGATGTGGTAGTAGTGTTGATTGAAAACTAACTTATTAAGGAAATAGTGAGATATCTATTTTTTTGGTAAAAATTTAAGATAAAAAAGAGTGTAAAGAGCCAAAATCAAATAAATAATTAGGTAAATTTTAGGTTACTATGATAACCCATATCTTTAAAACACATTATTTAATGATTTATTTCATAAAGATACACATAATGTAACCCTATAAGATCTTTAGTCCTAGTTTATTTTGGAAATTAGGTAAATATAATAACAAATTTCAATATAAATATAATTAAATTATTTAAAACTTCCTTAACATTCTCCTAAAATCCCAAAGTTCTTCTAAAACTGCACATGATAACCTGGGTACACATAAAAGAAATGGATGAGCTATAAATCCCAATAAGGGAATAGAAAAATCATAACATATGATAAATAAGTACAAGTGATACAATAGGAATATCAAGATAACATAATATCGGTGAGAATTATAATCTTGGACTATGAGGCATGATATAACATGATAACATAAAGGAAACATAGGAATGCGAAAACAACATAAAACATGACATCATAAATATATGTCAGGGATAACCACCAAGAATAAATAATAGTGTACCTAGGATAAACTAAACTTCACCATATATTTAATCTAATTATATAAAAACATTACCCAACTCACAATAGGGGTATATAATTCTAAACCCACCTGTCACTTTCATATCATGTACATGCATATGTGTGCCGCATAGATCATACAAAAAATAAGTATTTAATCACTTTTAATCACATGATTAATTATTGTGAGAAAAATAAATCCAAGTACCCAATTATTAAAGTATAGGTACATATAGGTGAATAACCTTGATTAGAAATGGGGATGGGTGTTTACTATATAATTGTTTGGCATGAAGAAGTAGAGGATAATTTTGGAAGAATAATGACGAAATTTAAAGATTAATAGAAGATATTAATGACGGTGAAATGGGTATAAAATCTATTATAAATACTAATTAAAACAATAGGGGTATTTAATAACATAAAACAAAATGAAAATTTTTAAATTAATTGGCATAATACAAAGAAGGTTATTGAATAATGAGGAGAAGGAGAGGATCCCTTAACTTGAGTGGATGATTCTAAAATATTGGGAGGAGATTATTAAGAAATTTGGGGGACCTGGGGAGGAATATATATAGGTAAAGTCATATTAATTTCATTATTAAATTATTTTAGTGATGAGGAATGATATTTTTGGTGGTTTTATATAGCTAAAGAGAGGATAGTTCTTTATTAATTTCCAAACATATATTTTTGACTCTATATGATAAAGTAATCAAAAATATAATCCTTACAATGGTTTTCCCATAGTTTCTACTAAATTGGTGTGGTTTTAATTATTTAATAAGGATAATAACTTAACTAATTAAAATAGTTACCTTGTTGATGTGGAAGTGAGTCCTGTTTATAAATAATTGATTTTAAAACCTTACAATATAATATAGGACTTGGAGGATTCATTAAGGATTTATAAAATTAATGAAATAACTTAAAAAAACATTATTTTGAAGGGGGAATATATATTTTGTTTTTTATTCATTTTATAAAAATTATTAAATAACTTTTGGGTCATTATGATGTCATTTTACATATCATATATTTATTCTGTATTTAATTTTTACTAAAAAATTTGAATATCTTATATAATTATGAAAAAATAACAATTGGATAATTATGAAATTAGGGTTTAAAAAATTTATTTTATCAAAATAATTATACTAATATTATTATTTAAACATTTAAACAAAAATTCCAATTTATTGAAAATTTATGGTTTTTTTTGACTATAATAGTTTTATGACCCTTATATAAATCAGATTTGAATTTGTAAGACTATACTATAATTAATATTTAATAAATATTATTTAATAATGATAATTTATTTAAATATTATTTATTTTAAAAAAACTTAAATTCATCAAAAATGTTCCGTGATTAAAACTATATATTTCCCAAAAATATAGTTTGTGTTTCATTATATCAAAATCTAATGTTTAACAAACTCATTATTTAATCATTTAAAAAGTAATATTAAAAAGGGATAAATATAATCATTTTTTTATGAAAAATAAAATATAAAAATTCATACTGTTAGGGTCTAGATACATGTCCCTTTATTACACCGGTGAATTCTCTAAGGGTAAGGCCTGTGATGGTTAGATTTTCATGATGTGGTTCAATGAACATGGTTTGGAATATGATCTAAATGAGATTAAAATTATACCTTAAACATTTTCTTCCAAGATTTATTTATTGAATATCATATTGGTATTGGTCAATGTAAAATCCTAGTGATTCTATCTTTTTTAAAAGCTTTAATAAATAGGCTCCATTGGGTATGAACATACTAGTTGAGGCCATCACTTCCTTTTTCTGTGTTAAATAGACATTATCAAAACCCTTAATATAATAATATTAATGGTCACTATATAAGGACTATATTATCAATGGTTATGATGCTTAATTTTATTTTAAATTTGACTGACCACGTAACATTCCAATATAACCAATTTAGTTCAAGAATTTTCTATAATTAGATTACTTGATATGGAATTTATTCCTTAAAAATGAAATTTAATTTATAAAAGTTTAGGCTGTTGCATTCTTCCACCATTCATAAATTTCACCCTAGAAATTTTCATTTCATATAATTAAACATATTATGGTACTTTAATTTCATTTCATCTTCTGGTTCTCATGTCGCTTCCTCAAATATATGGTTCCACTGCAACACTTTTACCATGTGAGTTGTCTTTTTTCATAAAAATTTGTCTCTATGATCTAGAACCACCACTAGCTTCTCCTTATATGAAAGATAATTATCCAACATTACCACCTTTTGATTCAATACATGTGAGGTGTATGGTATGTACTTTCTCATAAGGTATACATGGAAAACATCATGCACTTGATATAGGTTAGGTGGGAGTGCTAGTTGATAGGTCACCACTCCAATGTAATCAAGGATGCAAAGGGTCAAATGTATCTAGGACTAAGATTTAACATTTTTCCAATACTCATGAATTTATTACATGGTGATATATAAATTAATACCTTATATTTAACTTAAAAATCTAGTTTACGTGGATGATTATCTGCATGTATTTTCTATTTTGTGTGGATTTCACATGACATTGATTTTTTTGAACATTTTCTATCATATTTTGGATATGATCAGGTCTCATTAGCTTACTCTCTAAAACATCATCATGGATTGTTTAATTTTTAAACATCTTCCCATAAAGAGCCTCATAAGGTTCCATTTGAATGATATAATAAAAATTATTATTATATTATAACTCCAATAGGGTAAGGTGATGGTACCGACATCATTGTAAATCCCTTGAACATGATCTCAAAATATCTTATAGAGTTTTAATGGTCATTTAAAACTGAAAATCCATATATGGGTGATAATAATTAATAAATATTAGTTCTATATAAAATTATTGATGAAGGCTTCTCTAAAACCTCAAGTCAAACCTTAAATCTTGACCAGATACAATAAATAGTGGAAATCCATGCAGTATTACCACTTCCCTTATGTATATCATAGGGAGTTGGCCAAAGAGAAATATTCCTTAGTAGATATGAAATGAGTTGACTTGGTAAGGTGATTAACTACCACCCAGATGTATTTATTTACTTTAGGTATCCTAGGGAGTCCTAAAATGAAATCCATGGTTATTATTTCCCATTTTCATACTGGTATGGGAAATGGTTGCATCATACTCTTTGACTTTTATCATTTATCCTTGACTAGTTAGAATACCATGAATTGAGATACAAAATACACAACCTCACTCTTCATGTTATCCCACTAGATGTTTTGCTTCAAATATCTATAAATAATAGTTCTTCCTATATTAATAGATAAGAATGATATACACACCTAATATGGAAGTTCCATCTTCAATTTTAGTTTTTATGGGACCCATATCTGGGTTCCCAACCTTATAAATCCATATTCAATAAAGTTGAAATTCAGAATATTCACTACCTTCTTTTATAAACACACATTATCTTTACAAGCCTCCTTGACCATCTTAAGAATATATGGTTGAGAAGTTATTTAAGAAAGGTAAGATGTAGATCCTTTTTTTATTCACATATCCATCCATTTCATGTCTAAGAATATTGGATCTCTTTCAATCCTCATTATATATAGGGATACAATATCATTTGAACATAGAGAATCTACCACTTTTTTGACTTATCCAAGATTGTAATGGATTTAACAGTCCTATACTTGACCAGATATAACAACCACCATTGGGGCATATTAATATCCTTTTGTGTAAATATATACTTGGGGATTTTATGATCCTCATATATTTCACACTTCTACAAGTAGAGATAATTTCACCAAATCTTCAAAGTGAAGACAAGTTACGTCAATTATAGATAATGGGTTTGATAATTATACTCAAGTATCTTTAATTTAATAGAGGCATAGGTTGTAGAATTTTCATCTTTCATGAGTACCCAACCCAATCCATTTTTGGGTGCATCACTGTAGATCATAAATACTCCCCCACTAGTGGGTATTTTGAGTATAGGTGCAATGATTAGCCTCATATTCAACTCTCTGAAGCTATCTTTTCATTAATCTGTCTAGAAAAACCTGAATCCATTCCATGTAATCTTAGTTAGTGGGATTGATAGTTATGAGAAGTTTCTCACAAATTGTTGATACACCCATGCAATCCATAGAAATTATAGATCTCTATCACCAATTCTGGTACGAGACATCCTTTAATTACCTTTTTTTAAGGATCCATGGATATCCCTTTTTTGGTGATAACATGACCCAAGAAAGTTAATTTCTCCATCCAAAACTCATATTTAACATAATTTATAAATAATTTTTTCCCTGAAAAGTCTTTAGTATATAATTCAAATTCTTCTCATGTTACACCTTACTTTTAGAGTACATAATAATATCAACAATAAATACTACAACAAATATTTGAAGGTAATTCCTAATCGATTCATTTATTAAGTCCATGATGATTTCTGGAGAATTAGTAAGTCCAAATGGTATCAATATGAAATCATAGTGCCCGTACATTGTTTGAAAAGTAGGCTTGGAGATATCCTCCATCTTCACTTTTATGTGATAATTTCCTAACCGAAGATTCACCTTAGAGAAGTACTAGGCATCACATAGCTGATTGAACAAGTCATAAATCCATGGCAGTGAATATTTTTTTGTTATAATGATCTTTTTGAGATCATAAAAATCAATGTAGAGGCACATTGACCCACTGTTATTCTTGATGAAGATGACGAATATTACCATGATGAAGAACTTGGGAATATAAACCCTTTAACTAAATTATCATATAATTTACTATTTAGCTTCTAATGTTAAATACCAACCAATATATATAGAGTCTTGGAAATTGGAAAAGATCTTGGTATGATCTTGATTAATAACTAAACTTGAAACCTTAGAGGAAGACCAGACAATTATTTGGGAGACACATCTACAAATTTTATTATAATTGGAATTTAAACAAGGAAATAAAATCTATTCTTGAGATGTTTGTACTACATAAGATTTATTATCCTCCATTCACATGTATTTAATAAAAGGGAGATTTTCACTATTGAGTGTGATTTCCTTCTCTCATTAATTTCTGATGGCTCTATACAAGGAAAGAAAATCGATGCTCAAAAATGTATTAAATTATCCCAAGTGGAGTATCACTAGATTTTATAGGAAATTCATCCCAAGAATTTATATAGGGGTTTATTTATATTCCTGAGATTTAATAATTGACCCTTTTATCATCATTTATGATAACGAAACTTTAATGTTTTGATGTGGTGTTTGAATAGTTCTACTAATCTTTCATGATATGAAAGAATTCGTAGGACCATAGATGATAAGACTAACTTTCACTATTTTATTTGAGTTATAATATATCACTTTAGAAAAACTATAATAGAGGATGATAATTTTCAAACTATTAATTATATGAATGGGAATTAATGAACTAGAAAGGGATAAATAAAAAATGACATATATTCCATAACCTATTAATTTATAGGTTTGAATCTAAGTTATCCATGAACCATTACCCAACATAAAATATTTTAGGAATTTTCATTCCCATAATATTGGTTTGTAAGGAGATTTTTAATTCACCAACGAATATCACTCATGAGTGTCAATCCAGATGTATAGAAAGACCCATTTTCATGCATCTTTTGATGATTGAGTCCAACTTAATGTTCCATTTTCATTTTTATTACCCCTAGGTACCTTTATTCCAAAGCTACATCCACTTATAGTATCAAAAAATGGATTTATTTCCTTGGAACCACTTACTCTATGATTTACCAAAATTTAGGGATTTTTCATATGTTTAGTATCATCCCTAAGTATTTAAATATATTATTATAATCATAATCCCAAAAATAAGTAGACATTACTCTGATAAAAACTATTATAAACCATATATTATTAAACATTATTTCATAATTTATTTCAAAAAGATACAATTAATACAACCGTAGAAGATCATGAGCCTAGTGTATTTGTGAAATAAAAAACATAGAATAAGAACTTTCAATATAAATACAATGAAATTATTTAAAACTTCTTTAACATGTTCTTAAAATTCAATCGTTCTTCTAAAACATCACAGGATAACCTAGGGATGAACTTAAGAAAGGGGTGAGCTATAAAGTCTAGTAAGGGAATAAATATATAATAGAATAAGGTAAAGTAGTATATGTGAGATAAGAAAAATATTAAGGTAAAATAAAAGGGGTGAGAATCATAATAATTAATAATTAGTCATAATATAACATAATAATGTAAAATCCAAATAAGAATACAGAAAAAACATAAAACATGATATCATAAAAATAAGACACGTATAACTAACAATAAAAGATAACATAGTGTGCCTAGGATAACTTCCTATGAACTATACATGGAATATAATGCGATTAAAACATTACCCAATAAATTGGAGGTCTATATAATTACAATCCCACCTGTCACTTTTATATCATGTAAATGTATAAGTGATCCCCATAGATCATGCAACATAAGGATATATTTCAAAACATTTAATATAAAAATTAAGGAGTGAGGGATAAATACATGTATGTCCCAAATAAATTAATTATAGGTACATCTTGGTGAATAACCTTGAGTGTAAATGGGAATGATTTGTCACTACACAATTGTTTAGCATGGAAAATCACATGATAATTTCAGCAGCATAACAACAGTAGACAAAGATTCATATAATGGATTAATGAGAGTAAAATGGGTATCTCATCACTTATAAATAATAATTATAGTAATAGGGGTATTAAAGAACATAACATAACATGAACTATTGGAAATTAAAAGGCATAATATAAATAAGGTTCTTGAATAAAGAGGAGAAGGTGAGGATCTCTTACCTAGAGAGGAGGCTTCTAGAAGCTTAGGTGTAGCATATTAAGAGATTAGGGGAACCTTGGAATGAATATAGATAGTTATTGGAAGATTAATTTCTTGATAATTTTTTTTGTGAAGTGTAATGTGATATTGGGCATGTTTATATAGAAAAAGAGAGATGAGTTATTTATTAATATCCAAACAAAGGTTTTGGACTCTATATGATAAAGTAATCAAAACCAAAATCCTTCCAATGATTTTTCCACAGTTTCTACCAAATAGAAAAGGTTTTAATTATTTTATATGGATAATAACTATACTAATTAAAATAATCCAGTTGTTAATATGTAAGTGAGTCATGTTTATAAAAAATTGATTTTAAAACCTAAAAATATAATACTCGATTCGGAGGATTAATTAAGTATTTAAAAAATTAACCAAATAATTTTTTTAAATTTTAAACATATATTTCATCCTGGATAGATTTTATGGAAAATATTACATCACATTTGGGTCATTATGATGTTATAATACATAACATATATTTACAACGTATTTAATTTTTACAAAACAGTTTGACTATCTTAGAAAATTATCAAAAATTAAACATTGTATAATTATGATTTTATAATTTCAAAAATACTATTTATTTCAAAAAAATAATTCTCTAAGTATTATAATTTACACTATTAAATAAAAAGAATCATTTAAGGAAAATACTAGTTTTTTTGACAATAATAATTTTCTGACTGTTATAACAAATCCATTTGACATTGGAAAATTTTATTATCATTAATATTTAATAAATATAATTTAATATTTATATTTTATTAAAATATAGATTATTTTAAAAATTATTATATTTGTAAAAATTTATGTCTTGATTGAAAATATATTTTTCCAAAAATACAATTGGTGTTTCATCATAGTAATCTATAATTTTTATGAAAATTAATATTTAATAATTTAAAAAGTAATGTTAAAAAGGTATAAATATAATCATTGTTTTATAAAAAATAAATACAAAAATTTATACTGTTAGGCTCAAGATATGTATCCCTTTATTACACCAGTGAATGCCATAAGGGTAAGGTGCGTGATGGTGACATTTTCTTATGGCGGTTCAGTGAACATGGTTTGGGATGTGATATTAATGAGGTTGAAATTATCCTATAAATGGTTTCATTAATGATTTATTGGTTGAATATAGGCTTGGGATTGGTGATTTTATCTCCCTTATATTATCTGATAAATGGGATTCATAGGGTATAATGCAACTGTTCGAGTCCATCACTTCCTTTGTCTGTGTCAAATGAACATTATCATAACCCTTAATATAAAAATATTAATGATCACTTTAAAATGGCTACATTATCATTGGTTACGGTGATTAAATATATTTTAAATTTGAGAGACTATATAATAGTCCAAAAATAACAAAAGTGGTGCATCTATTTTATACAACTAGATTACTTGATATGGAATTTATTCATTCAAAAAGGTAATTAAATTAAAAAAAATGGTTCATTAAATTCACAATAAAATTACTTTCCACCACCTCTTTATGAAAATAAAACTTATCAATAGTGATTTTATAAGATCATCCTTTCTCCCTTGTAATTTTCTGAGGAAAATTACCTTGACGATCATGGAATTCGTTCCAATAGTTCCCATATTCATGTAGTTGAAGAATTGGAAATTGGAGAATTATCTACTTCCCTTACAATCATGATCTTAATGGTATTATTATCCAAAATTGAGTAATATCTCATTCCCATCAAGAATTTTTCAAAATTTTTCTTTCCTCAATTATTAGAAGATGAAAATATACCCTTCCCTTCTTACCTTTTTCCATATTTATTTTTCAGAGTGTTCATATGCCCACTTATTTTCTTATTTTTATTTGAAAACTTAAGACAAAGATAATTATTTCTCTATATTGAAGGTATTTGATACTATATCGAAATATAATGAAAATTTCTAGGTGAAATATTTCCTTCAAATTATTGGTTTTATCCCATAAATGAAATGATAAATTATACTTACTGGATTATGCATATAATATATAGTGTGAGTTTTTAACCTATAGTTTGATTTATATTTGACCAAATTTTCTCCTTCCTTTTTTCATTATATTGTGGAATTACCTCTCCATATCATCTCATTTCTAATTAGGAATATATTTTTCAAAGAACATATTTTGAAATTATTCTAATTTATACTATTTATATAATCCATCTCTTTAGTGTCCTGGATCAATGAACACCATTTATTAGTGACTAATTTAAGGTAATAAACTGTCATGATAACTTTTCCTCTTTCACTAATTCACAAAGAGGGAAATATATTAACTATTGACTCGGTTATTTTTTATCTACTAATGGATTATTATTTTTATTCAATAATAGAGGGTTCTATTTCATTAACTGGTAAAACATTGTTTCACAATCATGGGGACCAATATGGTTCTCCGTATGGGAAAGTTTATTTGTCATAACCGTACCCAACTATCCCAATATAGTTATAATTTGTTCACTTATAGCTTAGGATTCATTATCTTACCTTGGAGGGAGATCCCAAGATATATTACTTGTGTCGATATAGTTTCCATTACTTCCTCTAGGAACCATTTATAAAAATGGAATACACTATACTAACTCATGGTATTTTTAATTTTAAAATATATTGTTAGAATTCTAAATTTTTTGTAAACATAAGTTTTAAAAATTATGTATAGATAATATCAGAATCACAATATTAGCATCTTTAGGAATATCTTCAAATCATAATAATATTTTTAGATAATTCATAAATATTAATAAAAAACATGTCAATTAACCAAAGTATGTCCCATAGGAGTATCTATCCATGTGTGAGGTATTTGGATCACTCATCATGCACTAAATGGAGATCAAGTGGATACTTAACTTGCCTTTTAGAGTACTTATCCCAAGGTGATCTATGACATAGACACATCCACCTTCTAGTATCAATATAGGATTTTTATTTCTAGTAAACCACACATTCTATAACTTAAAAAAAATCATGGTAGTATCCTATTCTGAGACTTATTCCTAGAGTCTTTCATAGGATTATATTTTCTAATCTATGTTTTCCAAAATATAGTTCCCAAGGTTTGTACTAAACATTATTTGATACTAATTGTAACACCCTAAGACCAGTAATCATTATATGATAGTTATCTTTCTATATTTTCATAATATATAATATATCACATCCCTATGGATCAAAAAGTTTAGTAGCCTTGGGAGACCAAATAAAAAAATGTGTATCACATTACAAATTAAAAAATGAAATAAAAATTTAAATTACAGCAAAAAAATTATTATTTATTATAGTATATCTGTAAAATAATTCATAGTTCAATTATTGGTATCCTAGGGAAAGAGATTATATTAAAAGGGTGAGCTCAGATTCCTAGTAAGAGAAATCATACAAAAAATATATCTTAAAATAAATCATGAATAATATAATGAGATAAAAAATAACAAAATATTCCATATAACTAATATCATAAAATGGGAATATAACCATGGATGAAATAAAAACATACATTATCATATGGATTATAATAAATGATTTCATGATGATATAATTCATAACAATGGACATCATAATCTTACCATCATGGCCTCATGCATTGATATAATATATAAGTAGGTAAGTCGTATGCCAAATACACAAAATATGTTTTCTAATGAGTCCTACTTATGAATAAATTGGCTATAATATGTCCCAACCATCAATTAATAAGTATAATTCATTTATAATATGAAATAAACTAAAACCAATTTAATAAATAATCAATATAAACATTCTCTTTGAAAAACTATTGTACTAAATGTTAATATTTTTTCTAGTCAATAAATAAAAAAACAAGATCATAAAATATCTAGAGAAATAAGGGGGATAATACCATTATATTTTATCCATAACAAATAAAAATTATCTCAAAATTATGTTCAAATACATTAAAATACCATTAAAAGAAAATTTCATCCTTTGTTTAAAAACATGAGAAAAAAAATCCCTTTTTATAAAGATTTAAATAAAAAAATATAGAAGATCGAGAAAATGATTCTCTTTGAAGATAACAATGGAAAATTTTAATGGAAGATTAAATGTAAAGTATTGTTATGACTTCTAGAAAATCCATTCATGGAAATATTTTAATAACATTCTTGAAAATATTTTTAAAGAATATAGACATGGAAGAAAAAGATCATCGAATAAAGAAGAAATAAGGTTGTTTTTTATTAATTTTTTTTCTTGATCATATTAAGTATCAAAGAGATAAAAATGAAATGAAAAAAATATAAAATATATATATAAACCTATCTGAATTAAATATATAGATTTTATAAGAGTAAGGGATTATAATTTCTTTCAATGTATATTTAAACAAAAACAATCTAGATTGAAAATGATATTATAGAATAAACCATTACTTAATGATTCTACCTAGATAGACACATTATATCCTCATAAATATTAAATTCATATTGATTAAATACTTTATTAAGAATATTTTTCATAAATTTTTCATTTTTAGGGTCCTTCGATAATCATTTGGAATCTATTTATTAAATTGTTCTTGTTGACATTACAACTTATGGTTGTTTGGTCAATTTCTCTAAAATTACATTTGTTTATTGGCTATGGTTAATGGTGTTATGAAATGGTTCCATAATCTATATTATTTTTATAATTTATTAAATATACATTTTTCAGTATATAGAATTTTATAATCATCTATTTATAGTGGTAAAATGAAAACAAATCACATCGCTATTTGTAGGTAGTAGTCCATACGCACACAAAAACTATGTTATTATTATTCCCAAAAAAATGTAAGGGTAAGAAGGAATATAATATATTATATTTCAAAAATCATAATTATGTCATAAATAATATATATATATATATATATTATATTTATAACTATCTAATTAAAGTGGTGATGAAAAATAAATTTCATTGCTTTGTGGAGATAGTAGGTCACACATACGAATGAGTGATGCTTTCAAATTCCATAGGATGAAAAGGAGATATAAAATGGTTATAACATTTAAATCACAATATATTAATTTTTTAATATATAGATTTAATTTTTTAATAAGATTATTAAATATTTTTTTGAGTTTTATGAAGAAACGAACTAGGAAATGATCGATAATAACATAGACCTCTTCTTTCGGTAACCACCTTCGGTAAACCCCTTAATAGTTATTAATGTGTTATTTTAGTGATACAAGGACCTCTAGGATGTGGGGACGGATGTTGGGAAGGTATTTATATTTGTATTTGTCAATATAAGTGGCTCATGTATTGTGGATAAAAGAGGATACATGGTTCCCTTTTATAAGTGAGGTTGGTGGAAAACTTGTAAATACTTGAAACATTATTATATAATACATGTATTACTCATGTAAAGTGGATAAAATTATCATAAAATAAAATATGATACGTCTAATGTATAAATATAACCAGAAAATGGTATTTTATCATGTTTTTAGGTTATGTTGAAGAATTATCCATTTTATTTTAAACCCTTTAAACTCATTTTACCCTTAACCAAAGTGATCAATATTTACCCTGATTACTATTCACTATGAAAAAATTAAGTTCATATTATTACATAATATTATACATTATGATTTAAAATATTAAATATATTTTACAAGATTTAATTTACATAGTTTTTTAAAATTAATTTTAATATATTTTTGCAAAACACAATGAATAACTATTTTAGAAAAATGTTTGTTTTAGTCATAATTTTTTTATAGACAAATATATTTTAATATTGACTAAAATTGAATGAATTAGATTAATTTAAGTAAAATGAGACTTATTTGTATTTAAAATAAAAAGAAAACTAAAATAAAACTTGAAATACTTTATTAGTAAATAAGAACTCTAAATAATTTTTATTTGAACACAAACCATAATTATATTTCCAAAATATTAAACATATATTTCTGAGTTAAGTATTATATTTTTATATAAATTATATTTATTATTAAATATTTATTTTTTAGGAAAAAGTGTTTTGTAAACTTTCATGTTATTCTAGAATTATAATTTTACAAAAGTGGTAGTATTTGTAAAATCATTATTTTTCACTATTAACTAAAAAATCAACTATTTTTGAAAAATCTAAAAAATTATCCATAATATAATTTAACTTGATAAATTCAAAAATGAAATTAATTTCATCAAATTCATTTTATAAAATTTAATATTTTTTGTTTTAGTCACATTCTTGGAAATAACTATGAGCATTATTATATAACATCTTTAGAAAGAAATGGTTACTTAACATAATTGAAGCTCAAGTGTTAAAATATTAGTGTTAACCATACTATCATTGATTCTAAAAATTGGTATTAGAGAATTTTCATACCTATGATTATATTATTAGTATTTTATAATTTATATAATTTGTATTTTTGAGTTCTTATTCCAAATAAAATAGGGAGTAAAAACTGGGAGGAGTTGTATCAACTGTATATCTGATTTTATTCTTATCCATGTAATTGGAAAACAAAAGGAATAAATAATAAAAAAGAAGAAGAAATTATCCCTCTTATGAAAAGAGGGGGATAAGACAATTTACCTATTCTCTAGTTTTGATAATGAAAAATATTTCATGGATAGAGAATTTAGGGTAGAATAAAACATTGAAAGAAATGTATAGAACCTATGTATCAAAACATTTTAAGAATTTACATGAAGATAAGGTAATAGTTATGTTTTGGAAAGACCATCGATTAGAAGATCCAAGAAATTATGGGAGTGATCATAGTTCTAATGACCCACATGAAACATTAATATATACCTTAAAATAAATCCAATATATTTTCCACACATATATATATATATATTGTAACATCCTGAAATTTTAAAAGTAAAAACTTTGTTCAATATCATACAAGATACACCACATCAAGATTAAACAAAATAATAATCATTATTATTTAAATGTGATAGATTTCACCAAGCCATTGGAATGGTGGGAATTAATTAATTTAAATAAATTATTAAAATATACTTTAAACATGTTTATAAAATGAATTCCTTGGTTCCCAATTAATTATAAATAAAAATAAAAACCAATTGAATATAGAAGTTGGGTTTTTATAAAAAACTATTTTTATGCCCATAATGACATATCATCATAATAAATTAAATTAATAAATATAAGTAAATGATATTAATGAAATTCATATGTTATATATTTATTTTTTTAAATTAATCCAATATGTTTTAGAGGCTTAAGATAATAATAAATCATATTTTAAGAATAAATAATTATATTTTTCTAAAAGACAATTTTCCCACCATTTGACGAGGCACATATTTTAAATCTAAATTCTGAAAATTTAATAATTTAATTTTTAGAAAATAAAATAAATTTTTGTAATTTTAATATCAAAATTATCTTATGGTTAGTTTTTTTTTATTTTTCTGAAAATTTTGATTTTTGGATGAATAGTGAAAAAGATAACATTTTAATAGAAAACTACTTTTTCATCTGAATATTCATATAGGTAAATTATATTTAAAGTGGGGTTTAAAGTATAATTAGTTCAATTATACATCAATAAAATCAATTTTATTAATTTTAATATATTTATCATTGATATTGGATATAAAAATATTTCCAACATTCAACGTTTTCACTTTAAAAACCCACGTTTTCATTTTGTTTATGAGGTTTTTTTTAAAAATCTTATTTTTCAAATTCATTGAATTGAATTAGGTAAAATTGATTATATATATGGAATTATAAGTTCCAAATTAGGTTTTATGATCAATTTATTTTTTATGTATAAAATATTTATCATGGTAAAAAAATTATTTACCATAGTATTGGTAAAAAAATGAAACAGGTTAAACTTAAAAGTGTAAAGGCTTAAAATACATATTTTTTTTAATTATATATTGAGGAATTTATAACCATAACCAGAATGTAAAATATTAATTATCAATTAATGTATTTGAATTTAATTCCACCTCAATGTGGCTATATTTAAATTTAAAATAATCCTTATTTCTTCACTTAAAACCCACCTCTCCACAAGTATATATACTTCCCCTAATCACCAAATTTAGATTCAAAGGCCTTGTATCTCCAAAAATATCTAACCAACCCTATTTCCATCACTATATCTACATCAATTTTATGTTTTTCTCACCAAAATAATAAATCCAAGGCCCTCAAGGGTCTCTTAAGGAGTTTATATTCAAGATATAAGTTTCTCAAAGTACTTATCTTAATTTCTTTTCATTTTCTACATTTTCCTCAACACTTTCATCCATAAATCTATGATAACTCCATAATCAAGTATATACTATAGAGTTATTTTTTGAATGTAATATATCATATCAATTTTATTTCTCGTATCCCATTATTAAAATAAATGAATCTATTTTCCATGTTATGTCGGTTAATCACCTCTATGAATAATGATTTTGTTTTTGCCATTACCACCATAATGGATGGTCAAAAAACAATAATTATGGTTAAATAATATTTTAATATTTATATTATAACATATTTAATATTATTTTACTATTATATACACATAATATTAAATAACACAAAACTAGTTCGTGATGTTGGAAAAAATATCCAAAATAAACTAAACATTTATCATTAACGTCTTATCTATTGAATTATACTGATGTAAGAAATAAAAATACCTTATGGAATATGAATAAATATGGAATCTAATTAATAACATTAAATTAAATTTTTTTAGTTGTAATCCCATTTTAGAAGAAAATACATATTTATACACCAATGAACCGATCCTGAAACCATGAAAAAAATTCACCAAAACCATGAAGATAATGAAATATTATTAATTAAGGGGTTATTAGATTTTATAAAACCATCACATATGGTTTTATAAATATGAATATATTTATTTAATTATTTAATAAAATTCTTTAGACCATTATAAAGAGTTTAAATAATGCACCACTAATGGGAACCGTGAGGTAAGTGATTTCTTTTCCCAATTTCAATTCGTTGGGTTAAACTTCTACTTCTTGTTTATTTCCTTATTATATTATCTGTTAAATTATTTTTTAATATCTTATGTTGTATTTAATTTTTTATGTGTATTTATATTGAACACACATATTTTATTTATTTTATTAGTTTCCACTTCCATGATCTGATATTTATAAGGGAATTTGTCTCAATCTCATTTAATTAAGGAATATCTTGATGTTATACACACAACTTCTTTTATGAGGTGTATATACAACCCCATTGAAATATCATATCATGAATTTATTAATAAAAAATTTATTTAATGTTTTGTAAAATTTTATTCCTTCATGGGGCTTATGATTCAAATATTTCAAAGTGGTATGGGACACTTTGATTTAAAAATAAAATTTTAAATTTTATATATTATATTTAAAAATCTTTTTATACATGTAAATATTCTTGATATTATTTAAAATATTAATTTATATGAATATAAAATAATTATGAAGTACCTTTTAGTTATAATTTTAATTTATTTCAATGGTTTTCAAAAGAAATATTTTATACATGTTTTATACAGAACTTATTGAAAAATGAAGAAAATAATGTTCTCTCCTTAACGTACATGATGACAATAAATATTCCTCCACCATGAATATTATTTAATTTTTAGCTTCATATTAAATATTACATGTTTTATTTAATGAAAATAATAATTTTTTATTAATATTATGAAATCAAAGATGAATTTTCAATGAAAATAGTATTTTAGTATTGAAAATGTTTTTAAAATAAAGGGTATATATATACAAAAGTTCTTTCTCATATGTAATTAAAAGTGTTTTAAAAGGGTTTTATGATAAAATTATTTTATACATGAAATGGAACTTGAGAATTATATGATAAATGGGTGAGCTCGGTACAACTTATACGAAAGGTTGAACCCCATTATAGCTAACCAATGAGACTGATATAGCTTATAAGAAGGGTTAAGCCCCTTTATAACTCATGAGAAATGGGTGAGCCCGATATATTTTATATGAAGGCTTGATCCCCATTTTAGCTCATAGGTGAGCATGATATATCTTATATAAAGGGTGATACTCATTAAATACCACCAATGCACTGGGGAATAATAATATTAGAAATCAGTCGTATTATTATTTCAATTGAAATGGATTTGAAAGGGTTTTATATAGATGATTCTCTAAGTCACCTAACTATATTTTAAATTTTTTATATGGGGTTTAAAGTATTTCTTTGATAAAAACATTTGTGTGTGTATGTGATTCAAGTGAAAATATTTTGTTTCTTAAATAATATTAAATGTGTTTTCATGATCTTCATCAGACTAATAATCATATTTATTTTTAAGTCCCTTACTAAGATTTTTGTGATCACCCAAAGTTTTAAAATGTTTTTCATTTGGTTTAAGGATTATTAGGGACAAGGATAAAAAAAATATGAAAATTCTGAATTTATTCCATTTAAAGAAAAAATGTTTTAATTTAAATTGTATAGTTCAGTGGAAAAATGAATACTAACTAAAAGTTTCCACTTGTAATGTATGGTTTTACTTTATAAGAGTCTGTCCAAATTTTATAAAACTCTAATCCTAATCGGTATTTGTGAAAATAAATCGAATTATATATTTAAAATAATTATAATATGTAATGTTTAAGGATGGGTTATTATAGTTGTTATCAGAGCATGATTTAGAAAACTTTAGAGGTTATGATAGTCTTAATAACATGGCCCAAAAATATTTTACATTATGGTTAAATTGAAATGATGTATAATTTTAATATTAACGTTTTCCTTATTCTAAGATATGTCTGTTCATAATGGGTTTCCATATGGGAAACATGACTTTTATGGTAGGAAGACATTGAGAAGAAAAAATCCTTCTAAATCATCTTCTTGAGATGGTTGGAATCAGAAAAGAACAGTTTTTCATAGTAATGGATTAGTTGGTATAAGATATAAATGGTGGTGGTATCCATGCTAGTTATGAACCTGATTTTCCATGAAATAATATGTATATAGTGTATAATTTCATGAGGCAACATCCCCTATCATTCAATGGATCATCTTCCCTAGTGGTAGCTGATGGATGGATCAATGCCCTATAAAAGATATTTGAAGTCATGGGATGTTTGGAATGTCAAAAGGCGACTCTTTCCATCTACCATTTTGAAGGTGAATATGATCTATGGTGGTATTTGGTTAAGAATACTAGAGAGAATGATTATCTTGATGCTATGGAATGGGACACATTTAAGAATATTTTCCTTGAGACATATTTCCCTAAGGTAGTTCAATTTAGGATGGAGAAACAATTATTGGAATTGTGGAAAATTGATTAAGATTATATGGCTATATATGAAGAAAAATTCACAAGATTAGATAGGTATGTTTGAGACTTTATTATAGATATTAATAGTAAAATTAATAGATTTTAATCATGATTAAAAACATGAATATGAAGATAATTAGATGCACAATAACTTAGATGTTATGAGAGTGTAGTTCATTGTTCTAAGAAATTTGAGATGGATTTTTTCAACACGTATATTCTATAAGATGAAAAGAATAATAAATGTTCAATGAGGTAGGAAATAGAGAATAAACCAACTAGGGATTATAGAGGTAACCCAATTGTTTTTTTCAAATTGTGGTAAAATACATTTTAGGGAATGTATGTCAGGATTGGGAAAGTATTACTAGTTTGGTAAGTTTTGTTACAAGGTTTTAGACTGTAAATAGAAGATTCCCAAATAGTCATTGAATGAGATAACATATATTTAGTCAACAATGAGAAGTTATAATAGTAATGTGTTGGGGAATTACACTAACATGTTTCCAAATATACTTACTCAGGGTGTAAATAATTAGTATTAGAAACAGAATGGTGTGGTAAAATCTTTTTATACTACTTTAGTGGATGTTGAGACATCTGGTGAAGTGATGGAAGTTCTAGGGAGCTCGATATTTTTAAAATGCTAACCATACATTTATGGTTTTAGAAACTACTTATGATGTTTTAAGTGATAAAATACTAAATTAATTAAGTAATTTTTGGGAGATATGTTGTTGGGTTTATTATATGTAAGACTTTTGTTTAATGATACGTATGTCTTTAATTTTGGACCTGAGTTTTAAGGTAATTAAAACCTTCATGGTTTATATGATCTTTCATGATTAAGGTTATTTTAGGGATGATAATCCTAATTTGGGGAATGTTATAAGGATGAAATTATTCTTATAAAATAGAAATATAATGAATAATTATTTTCCCTATTTATATATTAAACTAATTCCTCCACTATAGGAAAAGTATTTTTGAATGAAAAATGTTAACATTTTATTTTTCTTACTAAGAAATCAATAAACTTTAACCCATTCTAGATTTTTGGTTATGTGAGTATTAAATTTATCAAAAACATGTTATATATTACTCTCTATATTTAATTTAGTAATAGAATTTCACTTCCATGTCTATATATTCCAGCATCGAAACCTAGTCTGTGTTATCTCAAGTGACCTTCACACATTCCATACTCTCTTTTCAAATGGATGTTTTATTGATCCCTTTTCCAATGTGGGTATTTTTAAAATTCATAACCCTAAAATTTCTATATCAAGTTCAAATTATGAGTATGAAATTTATTAATGGGGTGGGGGGATGTAACATCCAAAAATTTTAAAAGGAAAAACCATGTTCAATATCATACAAGATACACCAAATCAAGATTAAATAAAAAAATAAAAATTATTATTTAAATGTGATAGTTATCACATAGATGTTGGAATAGAGAGAATGAATGAGATAAATAAATTCTAAAAATATAGTTTAAAATTTTTTATAAAATGAATTCCTTGTTAACTAATCAATTACAAATAAAAAGTAAAAACCAATTCAATATAAAGGGTGTACTTTTATAAAAAACTATTTTTATACTAATAATGTCATTTTATAATAATAAATTAAATTAATAAATACTACCCATATATATTAATTAAATTTATGTTTTATATATTCAATAATTTTTTTAAAATTAACCCAATAAGTTTGATAGGATTAAGATAAGAATAAATTATACTATAATTATAAAATGTATCTTTTCGAAAAACGAATTTTGTCACCTTTTAAGGGCCCATTTGTTTTAAATATAAATTTTGAAATTTTTATAAAAAAATTAAAAATTAAAAATAAATTGATAAAGAATAATATCATAATTTTCTTAGGGTGATTTTTTGGTATTTTTCTAACAAGTTTAATTTTCTGATAAATAATGAAAAATACAGCATTTTAATTGAAAAATGAATTTTTTATCTAAATAATTTATATTGTTAAATTATATTTGTAATTATGTTTAGAGTATAATTTTTTAAATTATATGACAATAAATCTAATTTAGTTCGTTTTATTCAATTTCACATTAAAATTGGATATAAAAAACCTTTCAAACATTGTATTTGTTCACATTAAATACCCCCTTTTTTGTTTTTCCTATGAGATTATTTTTAAATTTAATTTTGAAAAATTTGTGAATTTAATTAAGTAAAATGAATTATATATTTGGAATAATAAGTTCCATATTAGGTTTTCGGGTCAGTTTCAATTTTAGGTATAAAAAATTTACCATCGAAAAAAATTATTTACCGTGGTACAGGTAAAAAATGAAACGGGTTAAAGTAAAATGGTTAAATGATTAAAATACCTAACAAATACACAAACTAATGGTTATTGGGGGTATTTATAGACCCTAAAAATCCTATAAAATATTAATTTTCATCAAAATTTATATAATTTAATGCCACTTCAATGTGTTTTTCTTCATATATAAAACAATTCTTATTTAATCATGTAAAACCAACCTCTCCCCATGTATAGATACCACAAATCACCACCACATTTCAACTCAGAAGACTTTTTTCTCCTCTAATGTAAGAAAAAAAATATCCTCCTTATTCTCCCCACATCTATGTTCTATGGGTATCACCCAAATACCAAATCCATGTCCTTCAAGGGTCTCTCTAGGATGTTATATTCAAGAGGTAATTTTCTCAAAGTACAAATCTTAATTTCTTTTCTTTTTCTAGTTTCTCCTCACCTCATTCATACACAAATGCTTGATAACTATAGAATCATGTATATAGTAGAGTTTTTTGTTTCTAATTGAATATATCTTATCCATTTCATTTCTTATCTCCCCTTATTTAAATAAACAAAACTATTGTCCAATTTATGTTGGTTAATCACCTATATGAATAACGATTTTATTCTTTTTCCATTACCACCATAATGGATGGTCATAAAAATATAATTATGGTCAAATAGTATTATAATATGTATATTATAAACTATTTCATGTTCTTTTACTAATATATACACAACATATTAAATAAAATGAAACTTTCTTGTGATGTTCAAAAAAACATCCAAAATAAACTAAACATGTATCATTAAAATTTTATCTAATGAATCATCATAATATAAGAAATAGACATTATATATGGGACCATTAATAATTTTGGAATTTAACTAATACTACTATATTCTACTTCTAGAGTTGTAATCCCATTTTACATGAACATCCACAATTATACACAAATGAACCGAACATAAAACCATAAAACAAATGCACCCAAAACCATGAAAATAATGAAATATTATTAATTAATTGGTCGTAAGATTTTATAAAATCATAACATAAGGTATTATTCATATTAATATAGTTATTTATTGAGTTAATAATATTATTTAAACCATTATACATAATTTTAAATAATGCACCACTAAAGGGAAGCGTGAGGTAATAGATTTCTTAATCCAATTTCCATTATTGGGGTTAAAATTATACTTCTTTTTAATGTCATGAAAATATTATGTGTGAAACTAATTTTGAATATATTATGTTATATTTAAAATTTTTATGTGTATTTATAGTATATACACATATTTAATTCATTTTTTTATTTTTTTACTTTCATGATATGATGTTTATAATGGACTTTATCTCAATCTGCTTTTATTGAGGCATATCTTAATGTTATGCACTCACATTCTTTTGTGAAGTTTATATACAATACCATTGAAATTTAATATCATGAATTTATTTATTCACATGTTATTTTAGGTTTTTTTCAATGTTATTTATTTTATGGGTCTTATGATTCAAATATTTCAAAGTGGTATAGGACACTTTGATTTAAGAATATTTTTTTAATGTTTAAAGATTTAATTTCAAAATATTTATCTCCAAGTCAATATTATTTATATTATTTTACATATTTATTTATATGAATATAAAATAATTATAAAGGATAACTTATTTATATTTTTAATTTTTATTAATGGTTTTCAACAGGAATATTTTTATTTGTTTTATACAGAACATTTTAATAAATAACAAATAGAATATTCTATCCTTAACGTACACAAAGACAATGAATATTTTTTTCCATCAGGACTATTATTTAATTTCTATTTTCCTTTTCAAAATTTAAAGTTTTATTAAATAAAAAACCATACCTTTTTTGGTTATTTTGGAATCGAATATAGGTTTTCTAAAAAATAGCGTTTTGGTATTGAAAATGGTTTTTAAAAGTAATGGTTATTTTTATATAAAAGTGTTTTTCATATGGGATTAAAAGAGTTTTTAAATGGGTTTTATGATGAGAATTGTTTATCCATAAAATGGAAATTGATAATTAAATGAGAAATGGGTGATCTTGGTATAAATTATACATAGTCCTGATCCCCATTATTTACCACAGGTAATCTCGATATAGATTATAAGAAGCATTGAGACCCATTATAGCTCCTGAGAATTGGGTGAGACCGATATAGCTTATACGAATGGTTGTGCCCTATTATAGTTTACATGTGAGACTGATATAGCTTATAGGAAGGGTTATCCCCATTAAATATCTCCAATTCACTGGTTAATAATAATATTGGAAGTCGACCATATGGTTTTTCCAATTAAAAGGATTTTTCAAGGGTTTTATGTAGGTGATTATCGAAGTCACCTAAAGTTGTTTTAAATTGGTTTCCATGGATTTTGAAGGATTCCGTTGAGAAAAATTTATGTTTTATTCATGTGAATATTTTATCTTTTTCAAATAACAATAAACGTGTTTGCATTATTTCCACTGGACTAAGGGTTTTCTTTCATTTACTGTCCCTTATTGAGATTTTTTATGATCATCCAATGTTTTAAAATGTTTTTCACAGGTTTGGGGGATGATTAGGGAAAATGTTTAGGAAAAGACGAAAATTATGTTATTATATCATGGAAATAAACCATCTTTTAATTTAGAATGATATGTTTTATGAAAAAAAATGGATAATGAGTAAGAGTGTCCACCTTTAAGATATTGGTTTACTTTATAAGAGTTTTTACGAATTATCTAAAACTATAGACCTAAAAGATCTTTGGTGAAATAAAGTGATTTCAAGTTTTAAAATATCTATAAAATGTAATGTATAGGTTTATGTTATTATATATATATATCCACTTTTGTTTCTAGATATTTTAAAAGACTAAAAAATATATTTCCTATATTAAAGATGAATATATAAAAAGATATAAGGTTCTTGAATAAATGGTGATGATGAGTATAAGTCTAAAAAAATGAAATTCCAAGAGTTTGAGTGTCCATGAAATTGATGAAGTGCTGTATAATTTTGAGAAATAATTTGATGAAATATTCCAATATTATATAAAGTGTGTTGAGTAAATAAGGTTTTCCTTATGACTTTTCCATTCCTTCTTGTATTGAAAATCACAAACACCTTATCTTTAAGAAAATTGCTTTTATAAGGAAAGTTGATTTTATAAGGATAAGCGCTTTTATAAGAAAAATTATCCTTATCATATTTTCATCCATATTTTTCTTAAGTATAAGATTCAGATTCATTTCTATATTCTCGGAACTGTTTGAAACATTGATATGAAGTATTCTGTTTGAGGATCCTAATTCTGGTTGAGAACTGTAATAAAGTTTCACTCTGAATTCCAGATGAGATCTATGATAAAGTTTCATTCCGAATTCTGGATACGAACTCTGATTAAGTTCTACTCCAGATTCAGGATACGAATCCTTATGAAGTTCGATAACGAATTCTCATTACGAATTCTGATGGGGAATTCTCATTATGAATTCTGATGAAGAATTCTCACTACGAATTCTGATGAGGAATTCTCATTATGAATTCTGATGAGGAATTCTCACTACGAATTCTGATGACGAATTCTTATTACGAATTCTGATGAGGAATTCTCATTAATAATTCTGATGAAGAATTCTCACTACGAATTCTGATGAGGAATCCCCATTACGAATTCTGATGAGGAATTCTCACTACGAATTCTGATGACGAATTCTCATTACGAATTCTCATTCTGAATTTACCTATTAAATAGAATCTGATCATCTTTGTTTTATACACTCTGAATTTATTTAGACTCAGAAAATTATTTTTGGTTAGACTCAGAACTTTCACTCTGAATCTTTACTCCGAAATTTTTAGTTAAGACTTGAAATGATATCGTACATTCTGTTATACCTGTTTTGTTATAAAACGATGTCATCTATTCTGTTTTAAACTAACCGTTGGTTAAGTTACACGTGTACAGGTCCCTCTGATTTTTATGTAAATTATAACCGTTGGAAAGGAGGCCGACCTTGCCTATAAATAGGAGCTCATTTGAAAGAGCTCACAACTACTGGATAACTAATGAATGACTTCTTCAACATTGTGCATAAATGATATTGAAGTGATTTCTAGAGAGAGAGGCTCTTATTAACTCTCAAAGCTTCATGAGACTCTGAATGTTGGTGATTACATTTGAGGACTTATGGGGATAGGAAGACAGAGGTTTCCAACACCTTGAAGTTGAGGGCTTCCTTGCTGAGGAAGACAGAGGTTGCCAACTACCTTGAAGTTGAGGGCTTGCGGGGATAGCAAGACAGAGACTCCGATCTTCGTATTGAGGGCTTACCCTGGTGTGGGTAAGACAGAATTGCTTGAAAGTATAAATCAAGGGACCTTTATCCAAGGTTGTTGGATACCCTTCTCTTTGGGATAAAAGACTTATATCTTGTTACTTGTAGTTTTACTACTTGATTGTTTCCACAGTATTTTATATTATAAGGAAAGTATAACTTTCTTATACTTCCTTACTCGTACTCTATTTCATTTAGATTCTATACACTTTAAGGTAGAATCTCATATTGTAATCTTTTGTTAAGTTTTGATTTCCGGAACCATATTTCTGGAACCTACTTTCGGAATCTCCTTCCAAGTTTTCATTTGGTATTAGAGGTGTTGTGAATTTTCTTAGTTTAAACATTGTTAAACTTATCCCTTTCCTTTGCTTAAGGAAACCATAGTTATTCGTAACTAACTTTAAAGGTTCCAAAGGAATTTTTAAAGTATACAATTCACCCTCCTCTTTTATATTGAGCATCTACATCATTATTTCGATCCTACAATTGGTATCAGAGGAGGTCTCTGAAATACTTGTACTCACGTATAAGTTTTTCTTGCTCACTTTGTCATTCTGAACTTTGTCATTCCGAACTTTCTCATTCTGAACTTTCTCATTCCAAATTTTGTTATTACGAACTTTTTCTACTAACAAGTTTGTGTGCCAAAGGTTTTTTAGTATGGCAGGAGTAAATGTTGGTTCAATTGATAATCCAAATCCTACAAGACCACCAATCTTTGATGGTAATGAATAGGAGTACTGGAGAGATCGAATGAAGACTTTTGTTATCAGTACTGGAGTGGAAAACATAGTTATACTTACTGGTGATTATAAAATTCCTGACAAGGAAGTTAGAACTTTCACTAACCAGGAAAAGCAAGAGTATCAACTCAATTATAAGCTACACAGTACTCTACTGTGTTCAATGAATAGAAATATATATAGCCAAATTTCTTCTTGTGAAGCAACTAATTGTATCTGGAAGAAGTTAGAGGTTACACACTTTGGATCTTCTAAAGTAATTGAGACTAGGAGAGCTATGCTTAGAGATGAATACCATGGCTTCAATTTTCCGTATAGTGAACCTATATGTAAAGTTCAATAGAGATTTATGACTATCGTCAACAGTTTACAGTCTATGGGTGAAAAAGGGTTAGATGATGAAGCACTTGTGGATAAGATAATTGATATCATGCCTAATGAGTGGGAATCCAAAAGAACTACTATAGATGAGAACAGGAAGCTAACTCAAATTTCTCTTGATGAGTTATTTGGAACTCTTCTCCAACATGAAACCATAATGAAGAGAGATGCTGACAACATCAAGAAGAAGAATGGAAATGGTACCGTTGCCTTTAAAACAACATCAAATCATATGAAAGCTAAGACTCTTGAGAGAATAACCAGATCCAAGTCTAAGAAAATGGGAGTTCAATCAGATTCTAGTGAGAGAGAAATATCAGAAAATGAATTAGCAAATCTTGCTCGAAGGATGAACAAGATAGCTGGTCAGAGAAATTTCCAATCCAAGTATAAGAAAAAGGACAGGAAAGATAAGAAAGATGGAGAAGTTACTTGTTATGAATGCAAGAGAGCTGGACATATTAGACCAGATTGCCCTTTGATCAAAAAGAAAGAAAGGAAAGAAAGGCATTCAGACAGGAACATAAAGAAGTATTATAAAGCCAAAGCTAAGAAAGTGTTGAAAGCTAGTGACACCTGGAGTGCCAGTGGTGGTGATTCTTCAGATGAATATTCTGATTATGAATCTTCAGGACAGAAGAATCTTGGCCTTATAGCCAAATTACCTATTGATAATCATTGTTTTATGGCTAAGGTACGAAATGCTGAATCATTGACCAATGTTTCTTTAAATTCTAATGATAGTAAGTATTACAACTCTTATGATGAAGAATCCTCTTCTGATGAAGAAAATACATTACCTACTTATGAAGAAGTCTCTAGGTTTGCTGAACTTCTTGAGATTGAAAATTCTAAACTCAATAAGAAACTTGATAAGGAAAACTCTAGGAATTCTATTCTTACAAAAGAGATATCAGATCTTTATAAAGATCTTGATAGGAAAAATGCTGATTTTGAAAGTATTTCAAAAAATCTTGAGGAAGTAAGTTCTGAGAAGAAAAACATTCTAAAGAGTTCGAAAAAGTAATTTCTCAGAAAAATGTTTTCAAGCCTAGAAATAGTTCTAAAACTAATGATTTTGAGGATAAAAACTTGGTTATAAAACTCAAGTCCGAAATTTTTTCATTAAAGAAGTGTTTATCAAACTTTACCCATGGTAAGGAAAATTTTGATAAAATGTATTCCCAGATACGACCTTTAAGAAATAAATCCGGATTTGGTTATACCCATGCAAAACCATTTTTCAATAACAATTATTTTGTTCCTCAAAGTGCCCCATTTTGTACTAAGTGTTAATATGGTGGTCACTGGGCAAAGAATTGTTCCTTAAACAAAACCCAATCCTTAGGATTTCAAAAATCTTACTTTTCCAAGAAGATGTGGGTACCTAAAATTTTGTTATATAGTAATCTTGGATCCAAACAAGTTTGGATTCCAAAAGTCTGATTTTCTTCTTGATTTCAGGAAAATAAAGAGAGTACCAGCAACAATACATGGTACATGGATAGTGGATGTTCCCAACACATGACTGGTAACAAAAGCTATTTTGAAAAGATTATCAAAACGAAAGGGGGAAAGGTAACTTTCGGAGACAATGCTAAGGGAGAGATTGTCGGTATTGGTAATATTGTTCTTTTAGGAAAAACATTGATTTCAAATGTTGTTTTTTTAAAGGGTCTTAAGAACAACCTCATTTGCATAAGTCAGTTATGTGATGAAGGATACCTTGTGAATTTTAGGAATGATATGTGCTTAGTTCACAATTCCAAGGAAGAATTTATTCTCTCAGCCAATAGGCAAGATAATGTTTACACTTTGAACCTAGAAGACCCCAGGAGCCAAGATTTACCTTGCCTAATAGCAATGGAAGATCATTCTTGGTTATGGCATAGAAGACTAGGTCACTGTAACCTTAGAAACCTATGTAAACTCTCTAAGAAGAAACTAGTTAAGGATCTACCAGAGATTAGATTTGATTCTTCTAAAGTTTGTGATCCTTTTCAATATGGAAAGAAACATAAATCTAGTTTTAAATCAGTCAGTGAAGTCTCAAAAACTGATGCATTACAGTTAGTACACATGGATCTTTTTGGTCCAACACAAACTGGAAGTATTGGAGGCAAATACTATGTGTTTGTTCTAGTTGATGATTACACTATATTTACTTGGGTTTATTTTCTAGCAAAGAAATCTGAAGCTTTTTCCTATTTCAAAAGTTTTAGAGCTCAAGTTAAAAATCAGAAAAACCTTCCATTGAAAACGATTCATAGTGATCATGGAGGAGAATTTCAAAATTATGATTTTGAAACTTTTTGTAGTAGAAAAGCTATTACTCACAATTTTTCAGCACCTAGAACTCCTCAAAAAAATGGTGTAGTTGAGAGAAGAAATAGAATTCTGTAAGAGATAACTAGAACCATGCTGAGTGAATATTCTATAGCTAGACATTTCTGGGATGAAGCTGTAAGTACCGCTTGCTATACTATAAATCGAGTTTTGATTAGACCTTTTCTTAATAAAACCCCTTATGAGTTATGGAATGGTAGAAAACCAAGGATATCCTACTTCAAGGTTTTTGGTTGCAAAGTATTCATTTTGAATACTAAAGATAACTTACATAAATTCGCACCAAAATCTGATGAAGGAATTTTATTAGGTTATTACACAACATCCAAGGCTTATAGAGTTTCTAATAAAAACACTTGTATTGTTGAAGAAACAGTGCATGTAAATTTTGATGAGTCCGATCCTTTTGTTTTTAAACAATCCTAGCCCACATCCTCGGATGTGTTTTCAAAAACAGATTATCAACCTTTGATAGAAGAACCTTCTGATAAGGAAAATGTTCAAGAAGATACTTCTGAAATGTTTACCCCAGAAGACGTTCTACCCTGTGTTGATGAACATGCTTTTCAAAACCCAAATAAGATGTTTCTTAAAAATCATCCCAGTGATAGTATCATTGGTGATGTAAATCAACCTGTAAAGACTAGAAGTTCCTTAAGAAATGAAGTAGAACATCTATAATTTCTTTCCCAATTAGAACCTAAAAGCACTGATGAAGCTTTAGGTGATGATGATTGGATAAAAGCCATGAAAGATGAACTAAATGAATTCGAAAGGAATAAAGTATAGACTCTGGTTGACAGACCTAAGGAAACTTCTGTAATTGGAGTAAAATGGGTTTTTAGAAATAAATGTGATGAAAATGGAGTCATAATATGAAATAAAGCTAGACTTGTTGCTAAAGGCTATAATCAGCTAGAGGGAATAGACTATGAAGAAACCTATGCTCCAGTAGCTAGACTTGAATCTATCCGTATTCTACTTGCCTTTGCAGCATTCTTTAATTTTAAACTTTTTCAAATGGAAGTGAAATGTTATTTTCTTAACTTTTATGTTCAAGAAGATGTTTTTGTTGAACAACCTCCTGGCATTGAAGATACAAAACATCCTAATCATGTTTTTAGGCTTACCAAAGCTTTGTATGGTCTTAAACAAGCCCCACGAGCTTGGTATGATAGACTTACTGGATTTTTGCTTCAAAATAACCATGTAAAGGGAAATATAGATCCAACCCTTTTAATAAATAAAGATAAGAATTTTTTTTTGATTGTTCAAATTTATGTTGATGACATCATATTTGGTTCAACTCATCAATCTTTAACCGATTCTTTTGCATGTTTAATGAAATCTGAGTTTGAAATGAGTGTGATGGGTGAGTTAACTTTTTTCCATGGTTTTCAAATTTCTCAAAAACCATAAGGAACCCATATATATCAACATAAGTATATTAAAGATCTTCTAAAAAAGTATGGTTTTGACAACACTAAGAGTATAAGTACTCCCATTGGTACCTCAAACTCTTTAGATCTTGATGAAGTTGGGAAACTAGTAGATCAAACATCTTTTAGAGGTATGATAGGAAGTTTACTTTACTTAACAACTAGTCGACCAGACTTAATGTTTTTAGTATGCTAATGTGCAAGATATAAATCCAATCCTAAGGAATCTCACTTAAAGGCAGTAAAAATAATTTTTCGCTACCTTAAGGGAACCCTGTATTTAGGATTATTTTATACTTCTGGAAATGATTTTATTCTAAAATGCTTTTCTGATGCTGACTTTGGTGGATGTAGAATGGATAGAAAGAGTTCATCCGGAACTTGTCATTTCCTAGGAGATTTTTTAGTTTCTTGGTCTTGCAAGAAGCAACATTCTATAGCACTTTCCACTGCTGAAGCCGAATATGTAGAAGCTGGAAGTTGTTGTGCTCAAGTGTTGTGGATGCAACATACACTCACAGATTATGGCTTGAGTTTTACTAAAACTCAAATTTTGTGTGATAACACAAGTTCCATTTCCCTTAGTAAGAACCCTGCACATCACTCTAGTGCAAAACACATTGATATTAGGCATCACTTTCTTAGGGATCAAACACAAAAAGGAGATATTATTCTTCAGTTTATCGGAACACAAGATCAACTTGCTGATATTTTCACAAAATCATTTCCTTCTGATAGATTTGAATACATTAAACAGAAGTTATGAATGATAACCGTAAGGTAATCTTTCTTAATTAAATTTCTGTTGAAAAAGTCTCCTTACAGTAATAAACTCCCTTTCATAGGGGGAGTACATTTGATTGTGAAAGTAATAATTTTTTTCAAAGATAGTTTTTCAAACTTTTCGGAACTAAATTTCCATAATGGAATTTCTAGAACTAAAATTTCCCGAATGGATATGTTCGTATAGAAGACTTCTGGAATCAAAAAAATTCATATTGAACACTTCCAGAATGGGAAATTTCGTACTGGTGTTTCCATAACGAGATTTTCATACTGAGTCTTTCATAATGAGTTTTTCATATTCAATATTTTTTTAAATTTTTTCGTACTAGAATTCATATAATGTTTTTCATACTGTGTTTTCCATACTAAGTTTGTTTTTCATAGTGAGTTTTGTTTTTTTTGTTAATTTTTCTTCAAATATTATCCATTACGAATAATCCTCCTAAGCCAATCCGAAAGGTATGATTTCCTTACTCAAGTTTTTCGTATTCATACTTTACTTACTGTAATTTTCTTGTATTTTGTTTTCAGATTATAATTTTATTAAATCTTTTTTTAATAAAACCTCAAAAGATCGGATTCAAGTTTTAATGAGAATTGGTTTTCGACCGTCAGATCTGATCTCAGCTTGTCACAACCGTTCGATCAACCGTGGAAGTTGAACCTTTTTCTCGTTGCCTATATAAAGGGGACCCCAAATGGTTGTCCCACATCGGTTTTCAGGATCCAGAGTCCCGAAGCTATGCCTCTCCGTTTTAAAGCCGTTCCTAACTTCATATTTCTCCGTTCTGAACTTCTTAGAGTTCTTTAGATCTGAATGTCTGTGGAAGTAACTTCTCAAGACATGTCTTCCTCTAAGCCAATTTCAAAGTGGTTAGTATATAGAGAAAGGCTGGTTCATCCTGATTTCTTCAACAAGTATGACTCCCTTATATCCAAGAATATTATGCTTAATGGATGGGAAGATGTTGCTGTGTCGAAACCTGGAAACCAAGATGAAGTCTATTCAGATTTGCTTATAGAGTTTTATGAGACACTCTCCTTTATTAACGAAGATGGAATAGAAAATTTGTCTTTTAAGTCTTATGGTAAGACTTATAAGCTTTTATATGCTAAGGCATCTAGCTTGGTAGGGCTGAATAATGAAGTAGAATCTGAATTTATATCCCATGTGTTTCCAGATTCAAAGGGTAGCTTCGACAAGGAAAAAGCATTAGAAACTCTCGGACTGGAAGATGACAAGGCTCCGAAGATTGCTAATTTATCTATGAATTTTAGAATTCTAGAATTATGGGTACAAGACCATATCATACCAAGAAAGGGTGATAAAGATAGTTTGATGAAGAGTGAGATCTACATCCTATATTTTCTGATAAACTGAGGAAGTTTAACCTGATGAAGAAAATTCTCATTACTCTTGAGAATGTTAAGAAAGGGAATCTGAGAGCTCAAATCATAATGTATCCAGCAATCCTCTCAATGTTGATAGTTCGGTGCCTTGAGTCTTTCAAGGAGGCTTGCAAGTATAAGAAAATAGTTTGCAAGATTATGGTGGTGAGTGATGGCACTCCCAAAAGGATGGATGTAGCCTTTGACAGGAAGACTGGTCAGTTTATTGATTTACCTGCTCAAGAAGAAGCAGTTTCGAAAGTTGCTGATTCGGAATCCTCTAAGCCATAAGGAAGAGAAAGTTGAAAGAAGTTGAAGTTCAAGCAGATAATCCCAAGTCTAAGTAAGTTCATTCCACACCTCCAAAACCAAATAAGAAGAAATCTTACCCAGATGAGGTAGTTGCTAAATGGAGTGAGATCAAAGAAAAAAGAGTGCAAGGGGAGCCTCAGATTGGCTTGGATCCTGCGGAGGCAAAGGCCATAAAGAAAAGAACTGAAGATGAGCTAGAAAAACAAGTCAAAGAAAAGAAGCTTAGGAAGAAGTTGTCTGAAGAAGAGGTATCTCAGGCATTGTTGAAGTTCAATGTGATGGTTTCAGCAAATATTCCTATTCCGAGATCCTTTTCCTTGGACTCTCTTCCTGAGACTCCAGGAAGAAATTTCATCGCTCCGGAAGAAGCTGTTGCTAAGACTGCTGAGGAAGTAGAGCATATTGATCAAGTGGAAGAAGAAGAAGCAATTACTGAAGGAAGTGGTGAAACTGGAGATGTTTTGGAACAAGTAGATGATTATAAGGGGAAACCTTTGGAACATCTGTCACTCCGAACTTCAGAATCCGAATCATCGAAATTAGTCACTCCTGGAAACGATGAGAAACAAGGAGAAGAAGAAGTAGCTTATCATGTAGAAGAAGAACAAATTCTACATGATGTTACTCAAATGGAGAACGAAGAGGATGTAGCTCAAAAAGTTGCTGATGATGAAGAAAATATTAATCAAGTGACTCATAGTTAAAAAAGAACTCTGGAACAGGATTCTATTCTGAAAAGAGACATGGGAAAGAAAATTCTTGCTGATACTCCGAGCTCAGTAGTGGTGAAGAGAAAAGAAGTTAGTAGTTCTTCAAAGAGAAATCTTGACCTAGTTGAAGAAGAATATTCTCCAAGCAGAGTCTCAGATTCGGAGTCATCTTTGTTAGGGAATGAATTTGTTGTTCAGTCTTTAAAGAAGTTATTAGGTTCTATTCCGACCTTCTCAAGCATTGATTCAAGATGTCAGATGCTCCAACATGATTTTAATCAAAAAATAGACTCCGTATCTATGGTTATGGATAAGTGTGTTGAGATATATGCTCAATTCAAATCTTTCTTTGTCGGCTATGAACCCCACAAAAGATCTTTCAAGTGGATGACCAGTTGGTCAAGGAAGACTGTAGAAGAAATGAGGCTCTTTGATGAATTTCAAGATAATGTGAAGGATTCTTTTGAGACTGAGGACAGGAAGATAAATGAGCTAACTTCTTCCTTTGAAGAGAAATTGACAAATGAAATGAATTTCCAGATTCAAGAAGTCAGAGATCTGAATGGGAAGCTAAATTCTGTTTCTCAAAATTGGAAGTATGAAAGGGATCATCGGATTGAGTTTGAAGAAAAGTTTAAGGCTCAGGAAGAAAAGATTAAAGCTCAGGAAGGAAATATTCAAGCTCAGGAAGAAAAGATTGAAGCCCAAAGTGCAAGAATATTTGTGTTAGAGAAGCAAGATGAAGAAGATCATAAAGACTTAAAGAAGATAAAGACTATTCTTAAGGGTCTCATGGCGAAGGAAAAAGATCCAAAATAGGCAGATTCAATCCTTTTTTGTATCTAAATTTCTTTGTTGTTGAGCTTTTCAAACATAATGAAAATTTGTGCTTGCTCATTTCTATTGTTGTTACTACTAAATTTTCAGGTACTTTGTTATATTTTCCATTCCCTAGAATTCTTTTTGAAAATCACAAAGGGGGAGAAGAAAAAGAACTCTAATGAAAGGGAAAAAGAATCTTAACAAAGTGTGAGAAAGAAAACAAACTCTAATAAGATTTTATCTAAGGGAGAGTTTCTCATTAAAGAATACATTCTTATTCATAATGAAATATCATTCCGGAAATCTAGAATACGATCCTTAGAGTTTTAGAGCCTAAGGGGGAGTTAGTCGTATTCATCAATATCCTTAAAGCAAAGGGAGATAAGATTTAATGTTTTCTTTCTTCTTAAAATTTGTTTTTCGTAAGGATGTTTTTGCTTTCCGAAAAGGGGGAGATTGTTGAGTCAATAAGGTTTTCCTTATGACTTTTCCATTCCTTCTTGTTTTGAAAATCACAAACACCTTATCTTTAAGAAACATGATTTTATAAGGAAAGTTGATTTTATAAGGATGATCGATTTTGTAAGAAAAATTATCCTTATCATATCTTCATCGATATTTTTCTTAAGTATAAGATTCGGATTCATTTCTATATTCTCGGAACTGTTTGAAACATTGATATGAAGTATTCTATTTCAGGATCCGAATTCTAGTTGAGAACTGTAATAAAGTTTCACTCCGAATTTCAGATGAGAACTGTGATAAAGTTTCATTCCGAATTCTGGATATGAACTCTGATTACGTTCTACTCCAGATTCAGGATACGAATCCTTATGAAGTTCGATAACGAATTCTCATTACAAATTCTGATGAGGAATTATCATTACGAATTCTAATGAATAATTCTCACTACAAATTCTGATGAGGAATTATCATTACAAATTTTGATGAGGAATTCTCACTACGAATTTTGATGACGAATTCTCATTACGAATTCTGATGAGGAATTCTCATTACGAATTCTGATGAAGAATTCTCACTACAAATTCTGATGAGGAACTCCCATTATGAATTCTGATGAGGAATTCTCACTATGAATTCTGATGATGAATTCTCATTCCGAATTCTCATTCCGAATTTACCTATTGAACAGAATCTGATCATCTTTGTTTTATACACTCCGAATTTATTTAGACTCAGAAAATTATTTTTGGTTAGACTCCGAACTTTCACTCTGAATCTTTACTATGAACCTTTCAGTTATGACTTGAAACGATATCGTACATTCTGTTATACTTGTTTTGTTATAAAATGATGCCGTCTATTCTGTTTTAAACTAACCGTTGGTTAAGTTACACGTGTACAGGTCCCTCTGATTTTTAAGGAAATTATGACCGTTGGAAAGGAGGATGACCTTGCCTATAAATAAGAGCTCATTTGGAAGAGCTCACAACTGCTGGATAACTGATGAATGACTTCTTTGACATTGTGAATACATGCTATTGAAGTGATTTCTAGAGAGATAGGCTCTTATTAACACTCAAAGCTTCGTGCGACTCCGAATGTTGGTGATTACATTCGAGGACTTCTGGGGATAGGAAGATAGAGTTTTCCAACACCTTGAAGTTGAGGGCTTACTTGCTGAGGAAGCCAGGGGTTTCCAACTACCTTGAAGTTGAGGGCTAGCGGGGATAGCAAGACAGAGACTCCGATCTTCATATCAAGGGCTTAACCTGGTGTGGCTAAGACATACTTTCTTGAAAGTATAAATCAAGGGACCTTTATCCAAGGTTGTTGGATACCCTTCTCTTTGGGTTAAAAGACTAATATCTTGTTACTTGTAGTTTTACTACTTGATTGTTTCCACTACATTTTGTATTATAAGGAAAGTATAACTTTCTTATACTTCCTTACTCGTACTCTGTTTCATTTAGATTCTATATTCTTTAAGGTAGAATCTCATATTCTAATCTTTTTTTAAGTTTTGATTTCCAGAACCATATTTCCGGAACCTACTTTCGGAATCTCCTTCCAAGTTTTCATTTGGTATTAGAGGTGTTGTGAATTTTCTTAGTTTAAACTTTGTTAAACATAGCCCTTTCCTTTTCTTAAGGAAACCATAGTTATTCGTAACTAACTTTAAAGGTTCCAAAGGAATTTTTAAAGTATACAATTCAACCCCCTCTTGTATATTGAGCATCTACATCATTATTTCGATCCTACAAAGTGCTCCAAAAATATTGGTTTGAAAAGTGAAATAAATATGGATCTTGAAGAAAGGGGGACCATTTTTGGGAATGAGTTGCTAAATTCAATTCAAGAAATGGGAAAATATATGAAAACTCATGAATAAAATATCTATTCACAAAAATAATCTCATGATAGGTATATTGATAAGATAAAAAAAGGAATATGAAGAAAAAATATAAAAAGTTCAAGATGAGAGAAACATCCTATGTTAGAAAGATCATGAAATTGAAATCAGATTAGAAAATCAGGATAATATTCAAGAGTTGTCTTCACAAGCTATTAAAAATAGAACTATTTACCCAAAAACATAGAAATATTATGCTTATTCCAAAAGCTCTCTATCTAGTGGAAAATATATATTGATATCATTTAATGATCAATCTTAAATAAACCAAAAAGAAAAGATTCAATCCATATAAAAAAACATTAATTGTGCTAATTATGATATATATTTCAAGTTTAAATTTAAAATACATTCAAATGTGAATGAGAAAAAGGGTTGAATATTCCACCACAAAATCAAAGGTAGTTGGAAACAATTATATGAGAAATTATTCCTCAAAATAAATCAATTTTTAAGTTAATGAAGGGGAAAATAATAAGTGAATATATCTAGACAGACTTTTAATCTTAACTATAAATCAATATTTATAGGACATTTTTGGTATTTAATAGGTTTGGAAACAAGGATAAAAATTATTAGAATAATGTGTCAACCAATGGAATAAAAGGAAAGCCTTTATCAATTGGGGGAAAAGATGATTCAATGTAAAACTCAAAGAAGGATGTGAAACATATATTTTCCTTAAACATAGTTAAAAAAATTACAGATATATTTGAGGATTTCAATAATGGTAGTCAAAGGGAGGCACAATGTAAGTATAAATCCACCCAATATGTATCAATTGAAAATTATGAGAGAAGAAAAAAATCCCTAAAATAGTATATATTATGAAAAATTGGATGGTTTCCTTGAGAATTAAACAAATAAGGAAGATGTTGAATAAATCATTCCCAAGAATATAAAGTTCTTCTTAGGGAATAAAAAAAGTATAAATATTTTTCAAAACATACCTAAGAAGTTGGAGAAGTGAGAACACCCAAAAAGGATTATCTACTTATATTATGGAAGAAGGGTACATGATATGGAAACAAGAAAACTATCCATTAATAAATATATTAAAGGAAGAAAGCTCCAATATACTGGTAAATTTTTCCATGATAAAAATAAAAGAGGTGACATATTGAAGAACTATCTTGATATTCCATGTATAAGTCTCAAGAAGGTTGAGTACACACTGAAAGAATATATAGTAATCCAAACCACACAACTAGAGTGAAAAAAATGTATAAATAATAAGTGAAGAAAAGAGATAATAGTAATGAAATGTTTTCTCATAAAGAAGAAATCAAATTTTATTAGAGGTTTTAAAATTATGATAGCCTTGGATCTCATGAGGTGATATGTGGGTGGTGTAAAATGGATGGAAAAAACATAAAGTATTGTCTTAAAATCATTCATTTCCAAGAATAAATCTTAAATAATACTAATATTTCACAATTTGATGCATAATATTGGATGGATTAAAATAAATATCCCATATACTATTTTTTTTGAGAAGAATTGGATACCCATACTTCCCAAGACATCCTCAAAATCTAGTGAGGCCTTCTTGAATAATTATCTTAGAAGTGAACAAGAAATGACAAGAGTATCATGGTTAAAAAGATATTACCAAACTTTTTAATAAATATAAAGATAAAAGAGGTTCCACATTATTCCCATATTATTTATATTATTTTAATGTTGGGAATTTTAGGTGAAGATGGTTCTAAAGAAGGGAACTAATGAAGAAAATTAACCAGAAATAATCATCATAGATCTGAAAATGACATCATATTAGTTTGATTTATAAAATGCTATTCTAAAGAACATTTTTAGAAACTATATTTCTTGATTAAGTGAAAGAGGGTATCATTAATTAAATGGGAGTATATCTAGTGAATATTCCAAAGTTGACAACGCATAAAAAATTAATTATGGAAGTTTCTTAAAAAATTTCACTAAAAAGGCATGTCTTGATACACTCACATACTTGTTTAAAAACAATCAAATTTGATATTAAGTTGGAGATTTTTTTTTTCATAAATTTAATTCAATTTAGGAATTTTTAAGTATATTTTAGTACAGGTAAAAAAATCGATAACTATATAAGATGTGTTTTTTAATGTTTTATTTTTGTGTTGAGAAGAGTCTAATTATTTTTGGATGTAATTTTTTTAAAAGGATATATCTATAAATTATTATAATTTTATTCATCCTACAACATGTTTTAACTGTCCCTAAAGAAATATGATTGACCATAGTATGAGTGGGTATCGGTTTATTTGGGTTATGAATAACTTTTTCTTTCTTAATTGAATCTTCATGTTTTGTACACTGATCATGGGTCACATAAACTTCGAGTGTGATTATTGATGGAACATGGATTATGAATGAAATAATACTTTTCTTTATATTGAAATATTTTTATTTTCTATCTATAAGGGGGAGAGAATAAAATTAATTAAAATAATAATAAAGGGGAATATAATATGAGATAATGAGTAAAGAATAATTGTAGGACCATATTTTCATTCCATTTTCTAGAATGGGTATTGAAATAAAAATCAAAGGGGGATATTGTTGAAACAAATTTATGGTTTGTGTTGTATTTTTTGTTAATGGATATGGGATATTATCATGATGTCAACATGTGAATGAAGACGTTCTTTTATTAGTTTGAAGTTCCCAATCATATTAAGAATGAAGTGTCGTAACATATTGAAAGGAAGTATTTGGTTGTAAATAAGTTTTTCAAATTAGATTTAAAGTTAGTTTTATCGTCGTTTTTACTAATTTTTTTAAAAAATATATTCACATCTTAAAAGTAATTTGAAGATATTTAGTATGTTGTTTATGAGTAAATATGGATGTTTCACTTATGTATCAAGGTATCTATAATCATCTATAAGCTAAGTAAAGGTCATATCCAACTAATGTATTGAAAAAAATTAAGCGTATAATCTATATCAAGATAGTCTAGACTTTCATAAAGGTCACTGGTTATCCTTGTAAAGGTTATTAAAGCTATGTACTTTGAGAATTTATAAAATAATTAATTCTAATGAATTCACCTAATCATGAAGATGATTCAGTTCTTCTCAAAGATTAAACATCATGATTTAAATGTTAGAATCGTGATTCAATAAAAATAAGTTAAATAAGTTAAATTTTCAATTATAGTTGGTATTGAGCTTTGGAGAGACTAAAATGTAAAGAAAAAGATCAAGGTAGTTGAAAAATGGTGAGAGAACGATGACCATGTCATAGTGATGATCGTGGTGATATTACAAACTACCATTGATAAATGATGAGAGTCAACCATGACATAGTCATTTCCATAATGATTCATATAAGTAGGAGATTCAGGGAGAGCCTTATTCCTTAAAGAAATGAATTCCATGATATAGAATGAAACAAACCAGAATATTATGAAATATGAATATAAGGATGACCATGTCATAGTGTATACAATAGAAAATGAGTGAGATGAAAAACTTCTCATCACTATGCTACAATTGTGAATGTTTCATGAGATTCTCTTAATGATGAGTTGAAAAAATGAGAATATGAGGAGAGCCAAACAATATTAGTGATCACATATTGAGAAGATACCACTTGGGAAAAACAAAACCTCATTTATTATGAAGGGGTAGTCATAGTTTCTCATTAAGGTTAAGTAATGAGAGTGAAAAAAGAAAATACAACATCATGGTCTATTCGTGGTGATTGTTTTGATAATCCCTTGACATAGAATTTTATTTTGAGAATCAAAACAGGGAGATCCATGAAAAAACTCATATTATGTTACTCCATAATTCATAATGTAATAAGGAATTAAGAAAATGAATGAGTATGGAAGAGTTTCCTCATAACATTGCATGAATAATGGAGATAAATTTAGGTAGGCTCTATAATGAAAATAAAGGAGGCACAATTTGTCATATTACTAAATTATCAAATCTATTTACAAAAATGTTAAAAACATGATGTTTTAATGGAATCCGTGAATGAGTGAAGAAATACCAGATTTAATCATACATCATTGGAAATGGTAAACTGAGTTTTTAGGTAAATTCAAATGAGATATTATCTATGAAAAAACTGAGGGAAAAAATATGTGGAAATTTGAAAATTATAAGTTTCATAGAGAAAAAATTATTCCTAAAGGGAAATATTCTAATGGATATGATATATATATATACACTCAAACATATAAATAAGAAGAATAATATTGTTTGTGTAAGTGTACTGATACTATTCCCATTGAAGAGTTTTGATTTTGATGATAGAGAGAGGAAATACCTTTGCTGCATGGAGGGTTCATTTCTTACACTCTAAAAAAATAAAAAGAGATAGAGTAAGGCATACTTATACAAGATATTCTTATAGGTACAAGAATATAGCGAGAGATCCAACCTACAGTTTCATATGCTTTATATGTCAAAAGGATTTTTAGGTTTCGTTTCCAATTTCAACAAACCAATGATGGAAGATAAAATTCATTAATATTTACAAGAGATATTTGAGCCACATCAAAGATATCACATCAAGTGGTGATGGAAAAAAAATCCTGCAATCCGTGAGAGGATATATTGGTTGATACTAGTTCTTTAATAAAAAGTTTTTTATTGAATTATACCTATTTGGTTCTATTATAATGTGTCCATGTCCATACACTTTCTTAATTTATTCTATATAATAAGAGGAGAGATATGTATTTGGGATAATAAACATATCTCATCGAGGATGTATTCATCCTATAAGGAGGTGAGCCTTGTTAAAAAATCATTTGTTCTTTATTATAAACTTTATTTATTTCAATGCTTTAATTCATACTAGTAGAGTTTAGGTATGAGGAAAAAATAAATCCATATACAGAATAAGTGAAGCGGTGAATAAGGGTATGGTTTAAAATAGTTTAAAAACTTATCAACACTGATACACCTACCTCTCAGTGCTGATCATATCCTCATCAATTCTAATAGAGGTTATATTATCTTCCCAAATGGTTAGAAAGAAAATATAAAAGTGAGTTTAATAAAAAGTAATGAAAAATGAACAATCTACCCCTCAATTTTAGTGGTTGTTGAGAAAGTCCATCAGAACTCAAGAAAAGTACATTTGGGTTTCCAATGGATTCTGGTTTCCACCACCCAATCTACCTCCTAATCCAGACACATGAAAAATCAATTAGATTCCCCTTTCACCCAAACACAATCCTTTAAAATTAAATTTTAATTTTCTAAAACATGTTTTAAAACTATAATTACAACCCTAAATCAAAGTCATGAAAAGAAACTAACCCCACTTCTATTGGAACCCAACTCATCTCTGAATCTAATGAGTACTAATAGTGTGGGGAATTATAAACTCCCCATTATATGACTGATCATCCCCAAGAGTCATACTCAAGAATATTTAAGAATCCAAAATCATCACTAGAATTTATTTCGTGCTCTATATCCCATAGGTCCTACTGGTTATAGTATGCATGTGACACACTCGAACCAATGATGGTGTTAAAACTTCATACATATATTTCTGTAATTACTTTTATAAGTTATTCATTCTTGAAACAACATGTTTACAACAAATTACAAGTCTTTATTATCAATTGTGAACATAAATATCCATCTAATACTCCACTTCACTAACTTTACACCAAAAGATGACAGCTTGCACACTGTGTAATAAAAAAATTTCAAAAACCTAATAATGATAATGTAGTACAATAAAAAATTATTTAAAAAATTATTTTCAATGTAAACCTACCCCAGTTCATGCCATTAGTTTATGAACAACCATCACTTATTTGGTTCTTGAAATATTTTCCATGGGTGTGAAAAAATATTTTTATACCCACGATTAAATATAGAACAGTGGAAACCTAGGATTGTCTCCAAAGAGTGGTTATCAAAATCAATTTTCACTTATAGTTAGAAAAGGGGGTGATTTTAATTGTTTTGATCTTGAAAAGAATATATAAGAAATTAAAACTAGTGATTAAAATAAAGAGAATGAGAAGTGATGTATCAGTGTTGGTTATCCAATTATAATGGGATTACAGTTATTAAAGTGGTTGAATACTCTTCTTACTAACCATTTAATGAGTGGTTCCACAATTAAATATTCTCTCAACCTTGGTTGAATAGTTTTTGTGAGACTAAACTTAATAGAAATACATTCTTAGTCTGTCCTCCTTCACATTTGTGAAAAGTGGAATCTATAAATCCTAACTAATGAAACAATTCTAATTTAATTAGTCAATACCGAATTTGTTTTTGGTGTTCCTAAGAAGCTCAAGAGAACTACACTATTTTCACACACCTTCATACAATCACCCAACACTTCACAAATTAGTATAGTCTATTCCATTCTATATATATTTAAACTAAGTGTAAGGAGGTTAGTGATCATTGATCAAAGTAGTCAACAATTGACAAAAATAAATCAAACACCAATGAAATTGAAAGTATAAACTAAAACTAAATAATAAAATTAGTTAACTGAAGAAAGAGTTTTTATTCACCTAAGAGAATAATCTCAATCTTCACATTTGGAATTCCTTGCCTTTCCCAATCACCTAATATTTTACCTATAAAATCGTGGGATTAAAGTGGATAAATAGAGAGAATAAAACATTTCAAAATTACAACAATAGAAAATAAAAATATTGAAAACTCAAATAGAAATAGTTGAACCTAAACTTTATATTATTAAATCCAATATTATTCCCTTATAAACTATTCCTTACCATCTTTTTAGACATTTAAATCTCCATGTGATATTTATTCTTTAAATTCAATAATTTTTTATTCTTTCTGAGAATCTCCATTGAGTATCACAATCTTTTCATCCAAAAAACCATAGATTCATTCTTTTTTATTTCTATGAATTATCAATAATTTATTACAACTGATATTATTCATTATAATATATATAGTTTCCTATTATTGGTTTTCATGAATTTTGATTCAAAAACCAAGAGCTATTGGTTGTAATACATATGATCCTATAAAGTCTAAGTTTTACAATTATAAATCCATTTTGTTCTTCCTATTGATGGAAAAAATTTATAAAGGACATGACTCATTTGATTTTAGTTTTACTCTTCTACACTATAAATTTCTCTTCTAAAGTAGATTTTACTCTTTAGAACATTCATTTTAATCTTTGAATGTAAAATTTTACTATTTTGAGCTATAATTTTACTATATCAAAGTTGATTTCTACTCTTTATAGGTTCATTATGACTCTTATGAAGTCAAAATTAATTTTATTTTCCTTCATGTAAGAGACTAAATGACTCTTAGGAACTCAAGATTTACTCTACATAAATCAGAAGATGTCACTTCTGAAGTAACACTTAGCCAAATTTCAACCAAAAATGACACTAGAACAATTTTACTTCAAAAAAATAAATCAAGGGAAAATAAAAATCCATCCATTTATTTATTCCAAAAATTAAGTAAAGTAGTTAAATTCACAATTTCCCCATTATAAATAGAATTCAAAAAATAAAATATTGCAATACATAAATTCCCAAACTCCTTAGACCTTCATCAATTAATTAATTTGATGGAATAAATTGAATTGAATATTTAAAAAATATAATGAATTTATTACATATCTAAATTCCATCATACTTAATCACTATACTCTTGAACAAGGGAATATAAAAAATATTACCAAATAAAAATTCAAATTACTAGCCAATGTGGGTTCGCTTTTTTACACCATATAACCTAATATTATCACGAATCATTAATATTTTTAATTCCATTTAATTAATAAAGTGCATTTAATTAATTTATACTTTTTATCCTCCCATTCGCATTCTTATATACATTTCTTGAAATATTTCACTCATTATTAAAGTATAAATTTAAAGTAATGTTTTTCTCATTCCATGCTCATATAAGGGTCACCATTGGCTTGATGAATTTCTTTATATCTTCCTAATGAGGAAGTTATTTTTGCAAATAATGAGAATTTTTTTGGGTTTATCTATAGATTAAGAATTTTTGGGTTCTATAATAATAAAATTATGATGAAGAATAAATTTTTTGGAACTATTTTGAAGAATAATTAATGATAAAGATTTTCCTTCAAGAATGGAATTCTCGCCCACTCTTCTTTAAAAAAGTTTATCTCAAAAATCCTCTTGATTTTCATGAGTAGTCCACGCTTCAACATATCAATATAAATAATATTTTCTCTCATCTTTACTTATTTTTCAGAATAATTGTTCCAGATTTTTTAAATATGTAATTTTGTATAGAATAACATTTTGGAGGGAAATAGTGGAATATCTTGGTCTTTAAAATGAAGCGTGACTCCCAACCCAAATTTTAATGATATTTTGTATATATTCATATCTCTTGTAACAACCTCAAATATAGTATCCTAGAGTTGTTTATTATTATATTACAATGGTATAAGATACAATTTCATCCCATGAGACTAAATATTTTAGGAGTCATGGGAAGCTAGATACATACATGGTTTCCATATTACATTGGAAATATTAAAAAAAGAATATATAATTCTTAAAAAATTTCATATTACTCTTTGAAATTGTTAAAAAAACCCATTACTGGTATTCTAGTAAAAATAAAATAAAATAAAGGGTGAGCATAGATACACAATAAGTTAAATATTATAATAGAATCTGTCATAGAATATCCAATTCATGAATAATATGGTAGAGATAAGTGATAATCAATTGTTCCATATAACTTATGCATGAATGATGCATATATACATGGATAAAATACTAATATAAATAATCACATGGATAACAATAACTGGTCTCATAAAGATATAATTAATAAGGATATAAGTCGTGATATTACCCTCAAGTCATTATGACAAGACATCATATATAAATAGGTAAGGCCCACACTAAATACCCAAAAAAATTTATATCATGATAACTACAAATGCATCAAGGGGATATATAATATCAGGCCCCACACACAACTTAATAATTCAAATGCATTAATTATATAAAATAAATTAATAGCAATACAATACATTATCAATATGCCTTACTAATCAATAAACAACTGTACTGGAAAACTAACCTACATGAGATCAATATTTTCCTAGTCAATAAAAAGAAAAAAATGATCATAATCAAACCATATAAATAATTTTTATGGTACAATTGATGCATAAGATACTTTAAAGTATGTTTATAAATATTAAAAACACATTTATGAATACATTAAGAATTTTCTTTGAAAAAAATAATAAAAATCATTTTCTTTTGATAACATTGTTATAAAAATGATGTTATAAACTGATTTTAGAACTCATTTCAAAAGTTTATAGGTAAATATTTAAAAATTATTTACAAAATAATTTAAAATAACATAATATTGAAAATCAACCATAGTTAATTATGAAAATATGGAGTGAAGATAAAAATATGTGTACTGAAGTCCATTTTCAAAACATTTAAGAAAACACAATCCTTTTATTTTAATAAAAAAATGAAAGATTTCTAGAATAATGGGAATATGTATTACTTTATAAAATCATCAAAAAATAGAATGTAAGACATATAATTAGTAATTATCAAGATGGAGGGAAACATTCTTCATGAAGAAAAGTTTCAAAATATATTCCTTTCAAACTTTTATAAAGAATGTTAAAAATGAGTTATATGTAAAATATTAAGAATATTCCTTTTAAATTTTTTTAAATGAAAGTAAAAATTTATAGAAAATTATATTTGGAAATAATTTTAGTACTTAAAATAATATTTTTGATAAAAATTAAACAATATGGATATAGAGGAAAACAATTCTAGACTAAAAGGGTGAAATAAGGTTAGCTTTTCTAAAAAAATATTTCTATGGTTTTGAGTATAAAAGAGATGGGTAATGGAAAGAATAATTTTAAACAAAATTAATAACCATTCTATAAGAAACTATATTGGGTTTAAGATATAAAGAATATCTGATTCTCCCAAAAGGATATTCATGTGATAATAACCCCGATTAAAAGTGAGATTGAAGCATAAACCCTTACCTTGGATTCCTTCTTGGAATCATGAATTCCATACTTCTTTATAATAAATTTATATTTATTATTAGTAAATATAATATCCATATATATATATATATATTTATTTCAATTATTCATAACTTTTTTCTACCCATTAACTCATAATTCACAATTAAAATCAATTTTGTAGGTGTTAACTGTTTAATTTATCATACATGTATTGATTTGTTAGTTATGTTCCTCAAACCTTGGTTATAGTTTCATCACCTAAATAATGTTAATAATATAATATATATTATATTTTTACATAAAATACAATTTTATAACCATCCATTTAATACAATTATGAAAAATGAAATACGTCTTTCATGGAGGAGGTAGTCTGCACGTACACATGTGTGGAATTTTCATTTTTAAATGGATGGAAATAAATAAGGTGATAATAATTTATCTTTAAATAAACTTAATTATTTCATTAATATCATATTTATTAATTAAATATACTTATATAACTATCAATGTGAAGTAGCGATGAGAAGTAAAAAATTTCGATTCATGGAGGGTGCAATCCGTACATATGCACAAACAAATTTTTATTTCTAATTAGATGGAAAAAAGATATAAAATGGTTTTGAAATTAACCTAAAAATATTTTATTATAGTAAATATAATTATCTAGTTATTTTAATATGGTTATAGAATATTTGGACGTGGTTTAAAAATAAATAAACTTGAAAAATCTTGGTAAGAATATATACCCCTTCCTTGGATAATTTCGCATGGAAAACACCTTAAGGATTATGGGATTGGTATTTTGGGAATAAAGGAACATTTAGGTCCTGTATAAGGGGTTTTTGAGGGTATTTTCATAGATATACTTTGATATAAGGGGATCAAGGTGTGTGCAGAAGTGAGGAGAAGAGGTTCCCTTTTATAAGTGGGTGGGGCGGGGGGGGGGGCACTTTTAAAATATTTTAACTTCAGAATAATATAAATCCCTTTTTATAGAATAGTGGTAAAAATGTGAAAATATATGAATGTATGATATTTTGAGGCGTAAATATACCCAAAAAAACAAATTTAGACAAGTTTTAGTGATTTTTAAAGATTTATCTATTAGTGTAATACCCACATTAACCCCTTTCACCATTACCGTAATGATTTTTTTAATATTGCAATTACTCCTTAAGACTAAAAATGAAATATAAACTATTAATTTTTTTTAATATACCATTTAAAAATATATATTTTTTATTATATTTAATTCTTGAGGGTGTTAAAAAATAATTTTATTATAATTAAGAAAAATACAATAAAACCAATTTTTAGAAAAATGTCTTTTTAAGTATAAAAAAGAATTTATACCAAAATGATGTATAGAAATTATTATAATGAAATTTATTGGATCATAATTAAAAAATATAGTTATGTTTCCTTAAAACCAATTAAAAATCCAATATAACTCTTTAATTACTTAATTAAATAAAGCAATAAAAAATAGTTCTTTTATTAGAATAAAAAATAACCTATGTTTTAAAATGTCAATAATGGGGTTCTAAATTAAAAATAAAATTTTTAAGTGATTTATTTTAAGTCTTAAATGTATAGTGTTTTAATAAAAAAGTTTTTACAAACTTTTCAATCTTTATTATACCATTATTATGTCATAGAAATTGCATTTTTTAAATCGGTATTTTCACTATTCATCAAAAAATAATCCATTTTAGAAAAATTTCAAAAAATCACCGTCAGATAATTTTTAAATGATTAATTAAGAAATTAAGTTAATTTCATTAAATTAATATTATAAAATATATTATTTTTTTAATAAAAATATTAAATATAAAGAAAAGAAAATTTCATGGAAAAGTAGAATTTTTTAAACATCAAGTGTTATTAATATCATTTCATTTCAACTTATAATTAATTTTTAATGATTTTATTAGTTCACACATTTAATTGTTGTGTAATGGATAAATTTATTAGAAAAAAAATAAATTAAAAGTAGTTTATTAAAAAAATACTCATTTTTAACCCTCAATGATTATAATCATATCACATTATTTATTTAATTTATAATAATTAAATTTAATTGATAAAATAAATAAAATATAAGTATCATAATTTATTACTATATTTATATTTACAAAAGTATTATTATTATTATTATAATCATAATATTTCAGGACTCATTTTAGTTCTATGTTGCATGTGTTACATATAATACTCTAACTCTAGTAATGGAAAGCCAATTTTTATTACATTGGTACACAATATAAGAGATTGCACCACATAGGATCTATTAGTTTAAAATTATTTTAAAACTATACAAATACATGATTCTCATATTACATTGTAATTATAAAAACATAGAAAAAGAAACGTTCTTATGTCCTTGAAACTATTCAAAATATCCTTATTCATATCTCAATGAAAGGAAAAACAATAAAGGGCGAGCTCAGATTCTCATTAAGGGTTACATAAAACAATACCTATCATGAGTAAATAAGGGATAATAAATACAATATAGTGGATAATCAAAACACATTCCATTAAATCAATAACTTGAGATTAATTAAAATCAATGACAAATATCTACATAACAATCACGTGGATAATGAAAAATCAATTCTTAAAAAAGGAAATGCATAAATCAGAAAATTCCTGATATTTATATCAAGGACTCATCCAACTCATTATGAATATTATCAACAAGGTCTCAAACAAGTAATAATTCTTTAAAAATGGGGTTTTTTACATGAGATATCCTTCTAATAAGATAGACCTAATGGTTTATCTCTTAACATCTGTCAATGTATCAAGGGGAAATATATAATTGGGCCCAACCATTACATTCAAATCCAATGAATTCCACATATATAATAATTGATTAATAAATTTTATCCTCAAAATTTTATATGAATCAGAAATTATATGTATTGAATCAAGAATATGGAATATTTCCCCAATCAATGAAATAACTTTATTAATAAAATTATTTCAACTGATACCATGAATAGAAATGGTATATGATTGATACATTATAATAGTAATATACATTATACTGAATTTCTCAAGGATATTGGAAATATATACACAATGTATAAAAATAATATCCCTTGAATAATGGATAGGGATAGAGAATGTGATCATAATAATGTGAATGGTCTCAGAATAATGTATAATCCATTATTAGTAAAGGATGATATAAGTCCATAGATTCATTATAAATGAAGGTTCTTTTAGTAAATACAATCCATTTGAAAATTAAATTTATGAAAATATTTTAAAATAACTTCCTTCAAAATTTGTGTAATAATGGATTTATAAATCACTTTTCAAAATTATTTTCATTCCTTAAATAAAATATTACCCTTTTCTTTTGATTTCATTTTAAATAAAAATTAAAAAAATATGGATTAAAATATTTTCATTAAAAATAACCATGGAAACTTTTAAATTAATTTATAATCTAAATAATGGTCATGATAATTATAAATTCTTTTCATACATTAAAACAAGGATCCTTTTATATTTTGTTAAAAGGGTCAAAAATATCTTATTTAGAAAAAATAATAATTTCTATTTGAATTTTTTAAACAAATTAAAATATGGTTTAAGATGTATTAAAATAATAATTTTATTTTAAATAATAATATTCCTAAAGATATTTAAAATTACATTGATATGGAAGAGGAAAATTTTGAAAGGAAACCATTAAAATATGATTTTTTTAAAAGTACCTTACTTGTAACTCCCATGATGATTGTTTTTTAAAGAAGATAATAAATAGAAAATAAACCTAAAAAAGAAAAAATATTCTATGTATATGAAAATACATGGGGTTTAGGATATTAGTATTATATAATTTTCTCAAAGGAAATGTGAATAAAAATTATCTTAAAATAAAATGAGATTGTAATAGAAATCTATTACATTAGGTTTCCACATAGTCATACATGTTTGATAAACTGGTATAATAAATTTAAATTTACTAAATAATTTTTAATAAAATTTTCATCTATATTCAATTATTATGGACCATTTATAATAATTTTAAATCAATTCATTAAATAGTTCTTTCTTACGTCGACCACTTAATGTTGTTCGGTCAATTTCTCCAAAATTACTTTAGTTTGTTGATAATTGTTAAAGGTTATATGAAATGGTTCCATAATCTAAATAATAATAATAATGTAATGAATAATTTTTATTTTTTATATAATTTTGGAATCATCAATTCATGGTTGTAATAGAAAAATGAATCATAACTCTTTGTGAAGGTGGTAGTCCACACATACGTACGTGTGACATTATAATTTCCCAAAGTATGTAAGGGTAATAAGGTAGATGAAATATTATATTTAAAAAATAATTATTATATTATAGATATCATATATATGCATTAATTTATTTTTTATAACCATCCAAGTATAACAATGATTAAAAATGAATTACACCGCTATATAGAGACGGTGGACTGTATGTACGCCCGGGCGATATTTTCATTTTCATAGGATGGATAAGAGGTGAAAAAATGATTATTAAATGAAAATAATAACATATAGGTTTATTTTTGATACTCGAGTCATTATTTTAGGATAAATACATCAAATTTATAGGTAGTAGAAGAAATAAAAACTTCATAAGTGTCACGTAAGATGATTATCTATTCTTTGAGAGACATCATTTGGATTACACCATTAGACTTCTTATAATGGTCTTAGGGTAATAATTAGAGATCAAGAAAGAATTTAAGAAATATAAGAAGTTTTTCTTGGTAGTAATTGGATGATATATAGGGTTGAATTTTTATGAATAAGGGGGAAAAGTGGTGTTGGTTTATAAGAAAGGGGAGGGACACACATGGAATTACATAAAAAATTCAAATAATATAAGTACATTTTATTATTAAAGTGGAACCGAATCATCATATATTCAGATATTATAATGTAAATGTAGAAATAAAACCAATAAATGAGTTTTAATGAAGTTTTGTTTATAATATGTTGATGCATTATCCCTTTATTTTTATCCATTTTATCTCATTTTACCCTTAATCGAGGTGATAAATATTTACCATGATTACTATTCATTATGAAAAAATTTTAGTTCGAATTATTAACTAATATTGATTATTATTAATTCAAATATTGAATAAATTTTACATTATTAAACTCTTATAATTTGCAGAAATTAATTTTAATATAAGTTTACAAAACGTAATGAAAACCGTTTTTAGAAAAATGCATGTTTAAACCATAAAAATGATTTCATAGAAAAACAAAGAATAATGTTGATTATAATGGGATATATAGGATTATGTTAAATCAAAGGAAAACTATTTTTCATTAAAACTAATCTAAAACATAAAGGTACCTTGCAAATACTTAATTATGAGACAATAACTAAAAATAATTTTTATTGAACCAAACCATTAATTAGATTTCCAAAAATGTTATGAATATATTTATAAGTTCCAAATTATATATTTATATGAATTATAGTATATTTTTAAATATTATACATATATATATCCATATATATGCAATTTATTCTTATAAAATTATAATGTAATAAATGTGCTAGTTTTTGTAAAATTGGTATTTTTCACTTTTCTCTTAAAAAGAAACCACTTATTAAAAAAATAAAAATTTCAATATAAGATAATTTTGAAATTTTTAATTAAAAAATTAAATTAATTTATTCAAATCCAATTTAAAAAATTTTGAATTTAAGTTTTAAACACATTCTTGAAAAAATTCATGTTCATTTTTCTATTATTTTATTAGAAATAAATACTTACTTACTATAATTGAAACTCAATTGTTATATTATTACCTCATTTATAAATTTTATACTTGAAGTTTATATAATTTCACCTTATAAATAGATATGGGTATTTCTTCATCACAACTTATTCAGGTTTCCACATTACCTCTTCTCTTTTATGATTTCTCAAAAGCACCTTCAATAATCAAGTCATCCGATTTCGCAACACTTATTCTCTAGTTTAAAGAATATTTATAAGATATACAAAATAAAATAATCCATGTTTCAATTAAATTTACTTATAGGTGATAATGTGTGTTGGGTTTGGCATGTACTTCCTTAATAAAGTGTTTTTGAACACAACATGATCTTTAGAGAGGCTAGGTGGAACCACTAAACGGTAAGAAATCAATCTAATTATTTCCAAAAATTTAAAAGGAATGATATACCTATAACTTAGTTTCCATTTAGTTTTGAAAATTATATCAACCTTCCACAAATATAACTTTAGTAAATCATGATCACAGACTTTAAATTATAAATCCTTCATTTAGTTGTTAGCATAACTCTTTTATCTACTTTTAGATTCCTTAAAATGATTCTGAATATTATTTACTATCACAATTGTATCGTAAAAAATTTTTGGTCCTAAAATCTTCCTTTCACTATATTTATCCCAAAATGTTGGAATATGAAATATCATCCCATACAAATCATTATATGGTTCCATTTTAATTCTTGAATGGGAGTTATTATTATATATTAATTCCACCCAAGGTAAATACTGATCCCATGTACCTTGAAAGTCAATTTACCATGACAAAAAAAAGTTTTAAAATGTTTGAATAGAACTTTTGTACTATCTATCTTTCTAAGGATAATATAATATAATCAAACTTATCTTAGTGATGAGATCCTTCTGTAGACTTTTCTTGAATTTTGATGTAAAAAGTGGGTCAAAATCAGATACAATTGAAAGAGGTTCACCATGAAGTCCCACAACATTATTGATATAGATCCACACAAGTTTGTCAAGAGGAATATTTTCTCTTATTGTGAGGAAATGTATAGATTTGTTTAGGTGATAAATAATAACCCATATAGAATCATTATTTATAGGAATATTTGGAAAATAAGGTCACAAATTCCATAGTATTATCAACCCATTTCCACATTGGAATCGATAAGGGTTGCATGAATCCTTTAGGATCTCTCCTCTTAGACAATACCCATTGATAAACCAAGCCACATGATACATAATCTATAATTTTCTATTCCTTATTATCTCATTAAAAATGTTTCTTTAAATCCAAAGACATTTTGGTGCTTTCAGTGTCTATAGAGCTATGAGATTCATTTAATAATTCTAGTTTTATCTCATGTATAGATCGAACACATAAAATAGTTACAAATTTAAAAATTCCAACTTCAAAGAAGAAGTCTGCAAACATCCCATAATTCAAGACTTTTATTTTCCTTTTTTTGTTCTCTAATAAGGATATATTGACAATAATTTACAATAGATGCAATGTTTCACGTTCTTTAATGATTATTATACCCATATTTATTATATCCATTAATATAGGATCTTTTTTCAATCCCCATTTTAATATAAACTCCTTGATCTTTTAAACTCCATCAACTGAACACCTTATTTTACTCCCCTAGACAATAATGTATTGAGAAATCATAATCATTGAGTAATTGTAACCATCACCTTTTTCTTATTTTGAGATCTTTATTTGATCATATTCATTTCAAACTTTTGTAATTCATATTGATTTCAGATATTCACGATAATGTTAATGCTTCCATATCTTTAATGGAAATATTATGACTTCTAACTCATGATCATCTATTTGATAATTCTATTCATGAATCTTTAACTACCTTGATTCTTAGGGTACAACTCTATCATTTTGTATTAGGAAACATATAATTCCCTTCTTTCATGCATAACTATATAGATAAAATTCATACCTTCCTAATGGTAAAGTTAATGTCACTATATTAAAAAATCACATATTTTATTATTTAAAACATTATTTGTATTCTTATGACCACATAAACTTAACCCCTTTACACGTAAAATTGATTAATGGGTTAAATAAATGATAATTGTTTTGAAAAAATCATTGATAGTAACCCATTAGTCCAAGGAAACTACATACCAAAATTATATTAATTGGTATTAGCTATTCCATCACTTCCTTTTCCTTTGAATTATCAAATAATACCTATCCTTAGTGAAAATATGGAAAATAAAATAAACTTCTTAAACATAGTATTTTCTAGAATGAGAAGTAATATTTATTTAGGATTTATTGATCGATAAAAACTATTAAATAAATATTAATTCATGAGGAAATTGTTTAATTATGTGAATATATGTAATATTTATTTATCTCTTATTATTATCAAGGTAATTAATAATTACATATTCATAAATAAATAATTTATTTCATTACATGAATATTATATAAATATTTATTTTTCTTACTGTGAATATAATATTAATTAATTAATTAATTTAATGAATAATATTTATTTTAGAATTCAATAAATTTCAAGGAGGATGACCAGTCTGGTGATAAATATTTGTTTCCCAAATTATCAATAATATTATCATTACACAAGTTTTCAGATGCCATAAAATAAAATAATGATATTATTATATTACATGGAATGAGGTTTATTATGGGTTTAATATATTATTAAGGGATATTTTGAAAATTAATTAAATATTAAACCTTGACCCTTGGTCTATAAATAGCCTCAAATGTTTTTTGTTAATAGGCTAATAATTTTAAACAACATTCCTCTATACATCATCCTCCTCCTCTCTTCCTCTCAAGATCATGATGAAAAATATGGATTCCTTCAATTATGATGGAACATGAAATGATCAAAGAAAACAATTCAATATGATGAATTTACCATGTTATAACCAAGAGTCTCATTAGCACTATTCATATATTTAAGGAGAACATGTGGATCATTACTTGAGGAGATTTAGTTTGGGTCCTTGAGGAAAAATGGCAATACACTAATGTAGTTTGAATAAGAAACACCATCAATGTCACACCCATTAACTTTTTTTAAATTCATTATTCATTTACTTTTCATTCCTGATTTTTTGGGGGTTAACCACTCATTTTGGTGAAAATGGTGGGTTTTGAAAATTTGGGCCAAACCGTGAGCCCAATTCCAGATTTAAAAACAAATTTCATTTCTTCTATAACTCCTTAAATTTTTACTATTTTATACCCATTCCACGTCCCAATTGGCATACCATGATATATTAAAATCACCATATCCCATTGGACCACATAGAAATCCTAAATCATGATGGATTTGAGTTTTCGATTAAGGTAATGGTCCTGCCCGTAAGCCCATTTCCTGCTTTAAATTATTTTTTTTAAATTTTCTATATCTCCTTCATTTTTAAATTTTTTCCCATGATTCCACCACCCTCTAAAATAAAATATCCTAGGGATCACCCCCATTATCGATTTAGAAATTTTTAAGCTCATGTGAACTGCGAATTAGGGCGATCTTTCACACTCTTTCACAAATCGACCAGATTTGATGAGGTAAAATGAATCTTTCATAACTCCTTCAATTGTCATCCCTTTTCACCCATTTCAGTACCCAAATGTCCTAATATGACTCCTTAGAACATCAATACCTGTTTTGGGTACTTGGAGAGTCATATTTTGTTGGATTTAAGGCGATCTCTTCAATATTTCTGCAAGTAAGTATTTCTCTATTTGATTTCTCCTCTTTTCTTAGGGTTTCATCCCTCTTTCTTGATGTTCCAAAGCATCCAGAATCTAGGGTTCGTACCTAGGGTTTAAAAATGAGTCTTTTTGGTGAATATTTGTGGTCTAGGGATAGATTTATCATCCTTGTGGTGCCAGGTTGGTGCGGTTGATGTTTCACACCATATTTTGAGGGATTCGACAATTTCGATAGGTGATTCCATGGGTAACCATTTAATGATGAGTTAGTTTGCTTGATTAAATAATTTTTCATGTTACTTATATGATGTGAATTATGAGAACACCTTTTTTCGTAGAAATAGTAAATCATTTGGTATTAAAGTTAATTTTTTTTTGGAGTATGTATTTTTCAAATGTATTTCATGTGTTATCTCTTGTGGTAGTTTTGTAAAATGTGTAAGTGATTTATTAGTTTTTGAAAGGGGCTGCCAATTTTGGTTTGTTAATGATATATTGGCATGTGGGCCTAAAGGGGGGGGGGGTCTTTGAATGGGTTTTATGTGTATAACCTTGTTATACTCCTTGAAAGTGTTTTATGGATTTTTGTGTTCTCATGTGTATCTTTTTCGATATTGTTCAAGGTGACTATATAACATTTGAAAGTAGATTATTACATGTTTATTGGGATGAAAATTCTGTTTTGGTAGGGGATTGGTGTTATTTTGTCTTAAAAAGAGGTTTTTGAAATGGGTTTTATGTGCAAAGCTTGGGTATACTCCTTATAATTGTTTTATGAAAGTTTTTAATGGTTTATTGAGTTGTGTAAGTGGTGAAACTATATCAGAAAACTGTTTTGGTATAAGTATATTTTTAAAAGGTCCATTTCATTTTTAAAAAGGCTGTTATTTCATATGTATCATCTTGTAAATAATTTTTTAAATTTTTTGAAGGAGATATTGAGGTGTTAAAGTGATGTGAATGTGATGTGGACTGTTTTGTGTGAGTGTGATGTGAAAAATTGAAATTTTTATTATGAAATGAGTGTTATGTGCCATATTTTTGGGATTTTATATGAGTTTCAATATATTATAATTGTTTTATAAATTTTTTTAATGGTTTTGGGGAAGTCTTGAAGAAATGTGAAATGTGTTGTGGGGTATTTTAGCGTGAGTCGGATTTCAAAATCATTTTGAATGAAAAATGGACTTTTGTGACTTGTGTGGTATAAATATGGGTTTTTGGGTGACTTTTTGATGTGGAAATGATATTTTCATGTTCAATGTATATTTTATGACTTTTTGAACTTGTTTGAGCATAAGGGGAAAACCTGGGTATCTAGGTTGGTGGATGTGTACTAGTATGCTAGTGAATCCGTGGGGTTTGGCCTTAGTTTCACTTAGCAAGATTGATTCTTACAACTCTAAATAATCTATGATGATGACGATTGGGGATGACTAGGTTATGGGTATGTTCCCTACTAGTGGCTCGTGCATGGGAATGGATATTTGTGATGGTTACTCTCACCGAGATACGAGGTACCTAGGACCCACAACTAACTAGTTCCTAAGGGTTAATTCCTATTACTTGTGCTAATTAGTTACTCTATACTTACTATCGGCATATGGTACTTTTGGATGGAAAATTCAGTAGATTTGGTGTTTATTTTAAAAGTGTTAATCCTTTAAAATAGCCCACTTGAAAACCGTTCTTATTCAAAGTTGCAACTTTTAGAAATTGTAACTAGCTTTTCATGTTTTTTAAAACATGTATGCTTTTCATCTTTAAATGTTTATCATATGGAATATCTTAGTGGTTTTATCCTACTGGGCTTTGGATCACACCCTACTTACGTCATTGGGTGTAAGTAGACTTTCTTATTTTGTATCACAGGTTTGGGTACAGGTTTTATGCCATTGGTTCGGGTTTTTACCGGTCCATCATGACGCAATGTCGTGGAGATGGATTGAGGGTGGTGCCTCTTTCCATGTGGAGGTTCTTGGGATGTCATTTCATGAGTTTTTACCTTTGTAATGGTCTTAAAACATTGTTAAAAATTGTATAATTCAATTCTGAATTTTAGTAAAAGATGTTTTGGTTTGAAAAATCCAGATTTGATTTCTTGGATTCATTTCTTTTTTTAAGTATAAAAACTCAGGTAAATCATTCCCAATTTTCTGTTTTTGATACCCAGGAACTTGGGCCAGCCCGTGGGGATCGGGAACGCCCTTCGGGACCTGCCACGGGTCGAGTCGGGTGACAGTTTTGGTGGTGACCAGATTCGGTTCAGGACAAAATAGTATTAGAGGAGGTTCACTCTATTTGAGTCATGTTATTTGGGAAATAGTCATGATAATCTAGAGTTAAGATTGTCGGGACATGAAATTCCAGTTATGGGTAGTGTGCTTGATCCCCACACCTCATGTCAGGATTCAAGTCGCCAAGGTAAGTTCGGATTTATCTATGTCTTTTGGTTTTCTTGGTCTGATAATGATTAGGGGAAATGAAAAGAGAGTTGGGTTAATAGTCTCAGTGAGCTCACAGGGTCTGGAAAGCCGTGTGAAGACAGGGATATTCCCTCGAACACTCTCTATGATGGTGAAGTGATTAGAATATTGCTTCCAACCATATGTCTAAGTCACCCACTGAAACTAGTTTCCTCTCGCATTGTTCTGTGCTTTAGTTTTGAAATCATGGAAATTTGGTTTTAATGTGACTTGGTTTTACGAAGCGTAATGTTTTTTTGAAAGGATTTTAAAATAACGAGGGAATGGTTTGATTTATGAAATGGTGGAACTGAATTTTCAGAATTTATTTTAAATAGAAAATAGTGTTCTTACACCTCTTTTTAAATCTGGAACCATATTGAAGTTGGTTTTCAAAAGTGTTTCCAATATAGTTTTCTAAACAATTAAAGGGTGTTTTAATGGGACATGATGTTTTAAAATTGATGTGAATAACTTGAAAGTGAGTTATTTTCTAAATGTTTGTGTCCTTATGAAATGTTTTGTAAGATGTGAATTGGGATTTTGATCTCACTGTTAGGATTTTTGAGAAAAAGGATGGGGTGGTTGACCGTTTTGTTTTTGAAAAGTGGAAAGAATTTTAGTTTTATCCTTCGGTATTTCAATGAGAGACCACATTCATGGGGTTATATGGGATTATGGATAGTTTATGGCATGACTGGATGATTACTGGGATGAATATGAGGAGGGTTCCTGGTGTGGCACAAAAACATGCATGTGTGAGGCCCATGGGGTACCATAGGTGGATACGCTAACCGCTGAACCGTTGGTTTTCAAAGAAATGTTTTTAAAGAAAAACATGACGTCTTTATGAATTGTTTGGGATGGTGTATATTGTGTGTTTTTGGAAAATGTTGATGTTGTGGGATGTTTTGAGTCCCAGAACCCCTCCTGTTCAATCTATGTCTTGGGTTTGTGTTTGGTCGGTAAGCTGGGTAGAAGGACCAGTTAGTAGTCTCCTATGAGATATGTTTTCGGACACCTTTACGGTGGTTCCATTAATTTGTTTGGATCTGTTTTTTAGAATGTTTTTACCAATGTAACATCTTGGTAGCGTCCTTGGTTTCTCCCGTTAGATAGGGTACGCCCCCATTAAGGGTTAGTGCACAACTGAAGTGCAACCCGGATTGTTTCACCGTTGGAAAATCCTCCATTTGATCAATGTAAGGAATATTTTCTTGAGCTTTGTAGAATGAGTCTACACCATTTACATTCTTGGTTTTTTTTTCAGATCCTCTTGTTGCGGAAGAGTGCTCATGGATGGTTGAAAGAGACCATAGTTTCTTAAGCTACCTAATTCATCAAAGGTGGAAGTTGTCTGGGGTTGTCAGTATGGATAGTGTCTAAGAGGGCCTCTGAGTCTTTCGTAGTATCTTCCAAGATGGGGTTTATGTTAGATAACTCGTGTGGGAATCTGGACATGAGAGGCTGTTATGGACACTTTCTGGAATGCTGTGATATTTGGGATGTTGTATAAGGCCCCCTCCTTGTATTATTTCTATGAGTCTCTTTGGTCATGTTCGGTGACACGTTGTGATTTCGCGTGCTCATTTGATTTTAAATGTGAAATTGTAAAATATTTTGTGAGCCTTTTTTAGAAGTTTTTCTCCTTTTGAGAGATCTCTACATCCTCTACTTTAGAGGAAGTTGTTTATATGTGTCCTTTATTTCTCTTGTTTCTCACCTGAAGAAATAAGGTGTGAAGTGAGTGCATCCTCTAAACCCTTATTTTAGTGAAAATCCATGATAGGGTAAAGTGAGTTATGGTGTGTGCTTTGTCTTGGTGAACCCATCTCAGATTGCATGTAGTTTTTTATAGCATCGAAAGAAGAAAATCTATTTGGGGGTTTCCAAATCCTAACTACGAGGCCGAAGATGATTCAATCATTCCAGCTCCAGCCATAGGTCCCAGAGAGAAGCTGGCAGGTAGTCAGAGAAAATCTAATTGTAGTTTTTAACTTTGTACAAAGAACTATTCTCAGTATGAGAGATGGGAATAGTTTAAACATTTGGTGTTGTCCTATTTCTTCTTTTGTTCCCGTTTAGTGGAAAGAGGTGGATGACCTTATCCCCATGTTATCTCCCAATGACTTTCATTTCCCCTTTGGTTTCCTTTAGGTTCGAGGGAAAGGTTTTAGATTTGTCTAGACATTTTGAGTGAACCTTTATTAGTAACCATTCCCCAGAAAACCATGTAGGTATAAGGATCCACATGGTTAGTGCACAGTTTCCCAAACTGTGTGGGCTAACCGTGCGACCGTCCCAACTCTTTAGGTTTTGGGGTCTTTATGTGACGGCCCATATTGGTCTGTTAAGATGGTTGGTTCTTATGGTGTGGAGACCCACTATGAGTCTCATGTATATTATTTTGAAAATTTATAATGGGATTATACCCCTTGTACTGGGGAGTTTTTTGGGGCTCCCCTGTTAGTGTCTTGAGTCTGTCTCGGAAAACTTTATGTTATCTCTTATGGTGGGGAGCCCATTTGTGTATCCTTGTACCAGTAAATCACTTTTGTACTTGGTCTTTGCTTGGAAGTGTGTATTCTATTTTAGAGCTATATAACCACCTACATCTTCCTTGGGTAAATGTTGGTATTGGAGAGTTCCCAATGGTTTAGTTATATCAAGGTAAGTGTAACCTTGTTCGATGTTCTTGTTTGTTTGGGTAAATTTCTTGAGCCTTGTTCAGATAGTTTTGAAGAGTTTTCTTTTAGGATAAATCATGAATGTTCTTGATCATTTCAGTAAAGAGGTGTATGCTTTTTTTGTGAAGTATTTCTTCCTTAATTGATCACTGGAGGTGTTTTGGCATTTGGGGGCGAAATTTATCAAAGGAGTCCATTTCTGCCTTTCGGTTGGGTTTGGTTTTTTTCTTTGTCCTTGATGTGGCTTTCTGAGGGCGGATAGTTTTATGGTAGGGATAATTGTAACACCTATGAACTTTAATTTAAATTAATTATAAATTTAATGTCCATTACTGATTTGTTTTGGAGGTTTACCATTCATTTTGGTGAAAATGGTGGGTTTTGAAAAGTTGTGCCAAACCGTGAGCCCAATTCCAGATTTAAAAACAATTTTCGTTTCTTATATAACTCCTTAAATTTTTATTATTTTATACCTATTCCACTTCCCAATTGTCATACCATGATATATTAAAATCACCATATCCCTTTGGACCACATAGAAATCCAAAATGATGATGGATTTAGGTTTTTGATTAAGGTAATGGGCCTGCCCGTAAGCCCATTTCCTATTTTAAATTATTTTTTTAAATATTCCATATCTCATTAATGTTTTACTATATAACCCGTTATTTCACCTCCCTCTCAAAGCCAATATCTCGAGGATCACCCCCATTATCGTTTTCACAATTTTGGAGCTCAGGTGAACCATGAATTAGGGCGATCTTTCATACTCTTTCTCAAATAGACCAGATTTGACGAGGTAAAATGAATATTTCATAAATCCTTTAATTTTCATCCTATTTCCCCCATTTCAGTCCCCAAATGACCTAATATGACTCCTTATAACCTCCATTCCAGTTTTGGGTACTTGGAGATTAATATTTTGGTGGATTTAGGGTGATCTCTTCAATATTTCTGCAAGTAAGTATTTCTCTATTTGATTTCTCCTCTATTCTTAGGGTTTTATCCCTCTTTCATGATGTTCCAAAGCATCCAGAACCTAGGGTTCGTACCTAGGGTTTAACCATGAGTCTTTTTTGGTGAAAATTTGTGGTCTAGTGCTGGATTTATCATCCTTATGGTGCCAGGTTGGTGCAGTTGATGTTTCGCACCATGTTTTGAGGGATTCGACAATTTCGGTAGGTGATTCCATGGGTAACCATTTAATGATGAATTAGTTTTCTTGATTAAATAATTTTTCATGTTCATTATATGTTGTGAATTATGAAAAAACCATTTTTGGTAGCAATAGTAAAGCTTTTGGTATTAAAGTTACATTTTTGTTTGAAGTATGTCTTTTTCAAATGTATTTCATGAGTTATCTCTTGTGGTAGTTTTGTAAAATGTGGAAGTGATTTATTAGTTATTGAAAGGGGATTCCAATTTTGGTTGGGAAATGATATAGTGTCATGTGGACCTAAAAATGGGGGTCTTTGAAAGGGTTTTATGTTTATAACCTTGTTATACTCCTTGAAAGTGTTTTATGGATTTTTGTGTTCTCATGGGTATCTTTTGGGATATTGTTCAAGGTGATTATATAACAATTTAAAGTAGATTATTACATGTTGATTTAGATGAAAATTCTATTTTGGTATGGGATTGGTGTGCTTTTGGCTTAAAAAGAGGTTTTTGAAATGGGTTTTATGTGCAAATCTTGGGTATACTCGTTATAATTGTTTTATGAAAGTTCTGAATGGTTTATTGAGTTTTGTAAGTGGTGACACTATATCAGCAAAATTTTTTGGTATGAGTATGTTTTTAAAAGGTCCATTTAAATTTTGAAAATTCTGTTATGTAATATGTATCATCTTGGAAATATTTTATTAAATTGTTTGAAGGAGATATTGAGGTGTTAAAGTGATGTGAATGTGATTTGGACTGTTTTGTGTGAGTGTGATGTGAAAAAATGAAATTTTTATTATGAAAGGAGTGTTATGTGCCATGTGTGTGGGTTTTTATATGAGTTGAAATATCTTATAATTTTTTTATAAAATTGTTTAATGGTTTTGCAGAAGTGTTGAAGAAATGTGAAATGTGTTGTGGGTTATTTTGGTGTGAGTCAGATTTCAAAATCATTTTGAATGAAAAATGGACTTTTGTGACTTGTGTGGTATACATATGGTCTTTTGGGTGAATTTGTGATGTGGAAATTATATTTTCATCTTCAATTTGTATTTATTGACTTGTTGAACTTGTTTGAGCACAAGGGGAAAACCTGAGTATCTAGGTGGTTGGACGTGTACTAGTATGCTAGTGAATCCATGGGGTTTGGCCTCAGTTTCACTTAGCAAGATTGAATCTTACAACTATAACTAAACAATGATGATGATGATTGGGGACCACTATGTTATGGGTATGTTACCTACTAGTGGCTCGTGTATGGGAATGGATATTTGTGATGGTTACTCTCACCGAGATACGAGGAAACTGGGACTCACAGCTAGCTAGTGCCTAGGGGTTAATTCCTATTGCTTGTGCTCATTAGTTACTTTATACTTACTGTCGGCATACTATAATTTTGGCTGGAAAATTCAGTAGCTTTGGTGTTTATTTTAAAAGTGTTAATCCTTTAAAATATCCCACTTGAAAACTGTTCTTATTCAAAGTTGCATCTTTTAGAAATTGTAACTACCTTTTCATGTTTTTGAAAACTTGCATGCTTTTCATCTTTAAATGTTTATCATATGGAATCTCTTAGTGGTGGTATCCTACTGGGCTTTTTCTCACACCCTACTTACACTATTGGGTGTAAGTGGACTTTCTTATTTTGTGTCATAGGTTTGGGTACAAGTTTTATGCCATTGGTTCGGGTTTTTTGCGGTCCATCCTGACACACTGTCGTGGATATGGCTTTAGGGTGATGATTATTTCCTTGTGGTGGTTCATGGGATGTCATTTCATGAGTTTTTACCTTTTTAATGGTCTTAAAACATTGTTTAAAATTGTGAAATTCAGTTCTGAATTTTACTAAAAGACGTTTTGGTTCGAAAAAATCCAGATTTGATTTCTTGGAATAATTTGTTGTTTTGAGTATACAAACTCAGGTAAATCGTTCCCAATTTTTAGTTTTTGATACCCATGAACTTATTCCAGCCCGTGGGGATTGGGAACTCCCTTCGAGACTTGCCACGGTTCTGGTCAGGTGCCGGTTTTGGCGGTGACCAGATTCGGTTCATGAAAATCAATGAACAAATATCTCAAGACTAAGGTAATATTTCTACATATATTTTATATTAATTATAAATTTACATGAAATTATCCTCTCTTAGTTCAGTTGATTTTTTTTCAAGATTCTTGGGAAAAAATTCATTGGACATGTAATTCACGATAATTTACATTGTAAATTATTCATTTAATCGAACAAATACAAGTTGTTCAAAATCCCAATAGGCTATTTCATTGTGTTCAGAAATATCACAAATTTTTTATAATAAAAAATATCAATAATTCAATATAAAATTTTTTATACTTTATCTAATAATTCCTTAATCCTAAAATTAATTAAACCCAAAAAAATCTGGATTATATTACATTCAGTCATTGGTATAACAACCATATTTTCAACTAAGGAATATCAGTTCATATTAACAGAGATCTCCTAATATATTTTTATTATAACCCGATTCTCATTAGAAGATATAATATACAAATCATTCATATATTTTTAGGTAATGATTTAATGTTCTCAAAAAACAAACAAGTTATAAAAGAGTGTATAAATCCAAAATCTAATAAAACATTAACTAAAATTGATTTTGTGATCAATGTAACTTATATCACATATTTTGGGACTTCAACCCCAGCTCTAGTGATTGAATAATGTTGGACTTACTCCCTTGGTCTCATCTAAGTTAAATTCCCTTGGTCTCACCTAAGGTAAGTTCCCTTGATTATTTGCATATTCATATGATTATTACCCTATATCATTATAGTTGAATCATTGGACCTTAATTTTTTCATTCAATATCTTGATGGAATTTATCTATAAACATGAAAAAAATTTCCATTCCTTTTAAGATAAACCTAAAGTGTTTCATTTTTCAATTATTAAATGTTGGAAATTACACTCTTCCCCTTTTCCCTTATTCTATATTTCCCTTTACATAATAACCAAAAAGTATGTTTTTAAATTTATTAGCTTTAGAAATATAAAAACTAAAGAATTCCTTCCACATATTTTGGAAACTTAATAATATATCATCATATGTTGATATTTTTTGAGAGAGTAACACCGTTTGAAGTCTTTGATTTATCCCATCAAAGAAACAATCAATGTTACTTTGTGGATTTTGTGTATAGTTCATAACATGACTTTCTAATCTTATAAGTTTATCTTCATACTTAATAATATTTTCCTCTTCCATTTTTAATAAATTTTAAAAATTCTATACCAATTTTACTTTTTTCTCATTAATAATATATTTCCCAAAGAATATATTATTAAAAGTCTCCCATTTCATACCTTTTATCTCCTCAGGCTTATTAATATTTTGAGTCAAATATCACCATTGATTAAAATCTATCTTTAATATATATATATATATATATTTGTAGATTAAACTTTTCCATTCATTACATCCCAATGTTAGAAATATCATTTTAAGGGACTTGATCCATTGTTTGGTTACTAATATATTAGTAGTTCTATTAAATGATCGAGGTTTTCACTACACGAAGCGGTCCAATATCATCGTATCATGCTGTGAAGTAGTAGTATTCTATATATATAAATATCCAATATTGTTAGTTATAAATTACACTATTATATTTTTAATCTTCTTATATAGAACTCTTGTTTTAGAGACTTTCTATAGAGGGAAATCCCTATGTATATTATGGGGCTTGACACAGTTTCCATTTTTTCTTAATAGGTTCAACTTATAAAAAATGGATTATAATTAATCAAGTCAGAAGATTTTGAATATTAAGCAATATTATTATAAAATTTTATTATTTAGGTAAAATTTATTGATTATTATACTAGTTTTTACTAATTCTTGTGAAAATTACATTCTTCTAAAATATAGTTCCAAAGGGTCCTACTAAAATTGATCTGATACAAACATTAATAACCCTAAATCAAGTATCCTAGTGTTTGTGTATATTATATTACATTGGTAAAATATAAAAGTGATCAAATATCACAATACTAAATATTTTAGAAATATTGGGGGACTAGATATATACATGATTTCTATATTATATTGGAAATATTAAAACACAACATACAAAATTCTTGAAATATTTAGTATTCATATTTTAATACATTCATAGATCCATTCTTGGTACCATGTGGAATAGAAAAAAAATATAAAGGGTGAGTTTATATTCTCATTAAGGTATAGTGTATAATGAAATCAATCATAGAATAACCAAGACATGAATAATATGTCCAAGATAAATATCTATCAATTTTTTTCGTATAAATAATATCTTAAAAGAGGAATATATTCATTTATGACCTGAGGACATAAATAATCACATAGATAATAAAAATTGGTTTCATAGTTATAGAATGCACAATTCTAGACATCATAATCCTATCATCAAGGATTTATTCCAAGACATTATACACAAATTGGTAAGAGAAACCCTAATTTCCGAATCTAGTTTGTCGCTTGATACCCACTAATGCATTAAGGGGATGTCTAATATTGAGACATTAATATCACTTTCTAAGTCTAATTAATTCATCATATGCAATATATTACTGAAAATATAAAACAAAATCAACATACCTTAACCAATAGTAAACATATATATTAGAAAACAAGCATAGAGAAGGTCAATATTTTCCCCAGTCAATAAATAGAACAACATGATCAAAATAAATTTTGAGAAATAACATGAATGGTATTATTGATTCATACGAGAATTTAAAATATTTTGGAATAAATAAAATACTCTTTTATAAATACACTTGGTAGTTTCTTTGAAAAAAATAATATGTATCCTTTTCTTTTCGTAATTTTATTGTAAAAATGATGTTATAAATCAATTTTAGAACTCATTTCATAAAGTTTTAATAATAATTTTAAAAAATTATTTTTTAAAATAATTTAAATTAATGATTTTTTTTATATAAATCATGCTTAAGTAAGAAAATTTGGGGTATAATATAATAATATTCAAAAGTTGAATGATATTCATTTTTAAAATATTTATAAAAATAATATACTTTTCATTTAATAAAAAAATAAAAACTCCTATAATAGTGGGAATAAATAATAATTAAAAAAAAACATAAAATCATGGATAATAAGTTAAAAATTCGGAATTTTCATGATGGTGGGAAACTCCATTCATGTGGAAATCGTTAAAAAGAGATTCCTTGTACACTTTTTTAAATAAAGTTAAGAACAAATTATACCAAAACATTAATAAGACCCCTTTTAAAATTTTGAAAATAAAGTTTAAGTTTATATAAAAATTAAATTTGGAAACCGTTTAATCATATAAATGAACATTCTTGAATAAAAATAATGAATATGGATATAAAGGAGAAATATTCCGGACCCAAAAGGGGAAATAAGGTTGAATTTTCTTAAAAAACATTATTTTGGTGGTTTTGAGTACCAAAGGGATGAAAAAAGGAAATAATACTAATAAAACCTATAAATAAATATATTATAAGAATGTATATGGGGGTTGAGAGATAAATTTCATATATCCCCCCTAAAAGAGATTCAAATGTAAAAAATCCCAATTAAAAGGGAGATTGAAACATAAAACCTTACCTTGGATCCCAACATGGTCAGATGCATTAAAAACTCATATATAATAAATTCTTATTTATTATTAATCTATATAGGATCTATATTTATATTTATATTAATAAATATAATTTATTAATAACTTTTTTACCCATTTATTCATAATTTTTTGTTAAAATCAATTATTTTAGTGTTAAATGTTTTGTTTCTCATGATTCTTTTGATTCATAAGTTCTAGTACTTGCACCTTGTTCATGGTTTGATCACATAAATAATGTTAATAATTTCATATATATTGTATTTATACATTATGTACAATTATATAACCATCCAATTATTATAGTTATAAAAAATTAAGAACATTCTTCATGAAGGCAGTATTCTGCACGTATGCATGAGTGATGTTTTCATTTTTCAATGGATGAAATAGAGGAAGGCATATAATTATTTTTCATTAAAAAATTATTATATCATAAATATCATATTTATTCATTAAATCCATCAATATAACCAACCATGGGATGATGTTATGAAAAATAAAACATGTTGCTTCATGTAGAAGGTAGTCCAAACCAACACACGAGTGAATTTTGTATTTTATATTTGATGGATAGAAGAAAGAAAATGGTTTTAAAATTAAAATAATTTTTTAGTATAATAAGGATACTTATTTAATTATTTTTAGAAGTATATAAAATAATTTGAGACGCTTTAATAATAATAAAACTTGAAAAATATTGGTAATAAAATATATGTTTTCCTTATATAATTTTCTTGTAAAAACACATTAAGGATTTTTGGATGGGTATTTTGGGAAAAAATAACTTTTATTTCATTGATAAAGTTTTTGGGAGGTTATTTGGTTATATCTTAGTCAATATTATGGGATCAATATGTGCATATAAGTATGTAGAGAGGGTTACCTTTTATAAGTGAGTGGGTGAAACTTTTGTAAATACTCTAATCTTTTATAAAATATAAAGTCATTTTCATTAGAAAGTGGAAATAATGGAAAAAATTTCAAATAAAAGACAATTTAAGGTCAAAATATACTCAAATAATTAATTTTAGACAAGATTAATTTATATTTTAATCCTTATCTCTTAGTTTAACCCTCTCATTAACCCTTTCAACCCTTATCATGGTGATTTTTTTACCATGGTAACTATTCATTATGACTAAAAATGAAATGGAAATTATTGTATACTTTAAATAGTGTTTATTATAAAAAGGTATTTAAACATTAAAATAATTCCTATGTTATTTATAACACAGGGTCACCAATTCTTTAAGGTTTTAACAATATTATTCAAAATGATTTTGTTATTTAAAATGACTTGCTTCTCTTAAGAAATGTAGGAATTTTAAAAAAGATGTCAAAAGATGTTGATAGGTCTCTCAGGTATATGATTTTAAATTTATGGAAGTATTACATTAAATTATATTAATTATAAGTGGCATTTTCATTAAGTTACCTCACTAACAATTTGAATATAAGTTCATTTTTTTAATTCATTTAATTTGAGTTTATGAGTCAAATCACATTTTCAACATTATAATAGATTCAATGTTTACAATGTAATTAAAATTTAGCTTAGAAGGTTTCAATATGAACAAAAAATGAAAAATAAAAACGATTTTTTTAAAATGACACAATAATTATAAAAACTAAAAAATATTAAAATATTATTACTAAAAGGATCCCCCACACTTAAATGATGTAGCATCCTCAATGCATTATAACCAATTTAGTAATAGATTTTTTTTATTTAGGCACAATATGTAATTATTTTTCAAGGAAATATAAAATTTGATGGATCTTATTGATAAATATGGTAGAGGAGTGTAATATCCTCCAATTTATATTAGGGTAGATTCTATATAATTTCTTCAGCCTATTCCCCTTAATAGTAAGTGGGTTCTTGTATCCTTATTTAATGACCTACTCAACAAAAATGTTATATAAATTAGTGATAAGATAAGGCCATTAAAATTTATAATGAATATTACCTTTCACCATCTTGAGTCTTGAATTATAAAGTATCACCTAGTAACCTCAATGAAAGTATATTAGCTAAATTAACTTATCATGATATAATCTAGTTATTTCCTTGTAATTTTTGGTGTTCAAAATATATTAACTTATACAATTTTCATTATCTTATAGTTATAGTCTTATTTATTTTATAGATTTATCTATATCTAGATTCATCTCCCTAACTACCTAGTAGGCCTTTTGTTCAAGCTCTATGAACCAGTGGAAAATCTTCATATAAATCAACCTATATTGACTCATTACAACAAGGGGGTTAGAAGCTATCCTATAACCACATAATATTCCTTCCAACTATTTTCTCTTATACACCCTATTTGGCATGACATTTTTCACTTGAATTCCCTTTATTGTTATATTTAACACTTAAAAATGACCATTAGTCTGTGGATTTTAAGGTTTTAATGGATTGTGATTCACTCCATACTTCCTCATTAAATCATCCATGATATAATTTCATAAAAGAGTCCCTTGATCACTGATGAGTTCCCTTATAACTCAAAACCTAACAAAATTTCAGCACTAAAAAAAGCATGAACAATATTAGATTCACCAATTTTAGTGGCCTTAGATTCCAACCATTTTAGAATAAAATGAAGTACCAGTATAGTGTAGGAGTTCCCAATATAAATTGGGAAATGTACAATGATTCCTATTCCACATGTTTCAATGATTTTATAAAAAAATATGGTTTTGGGGAATTTATTTCCTCTTACAAATATTCCCACAAAATTGGAACTTCTCACAAATTTTAAAAAATTCATGGGAATCTTTAAATAGAGGAGGTTCATATATACCAAATTATAAAACCTCACAAGTATTATTTTAAGGTTCAAAGTGGAATCCTCAAGCTAGAGTACAGAAAAATTCAAGAATAGTTTGTATCTCACTCTCAAGTAAACACTTTATTGTCATTGGATTATTATATATTTTCAATGGGTATAGATCTTCCCAAATGTAAAATTTTGATTAAGATTTTATCCTAAAAACTTATTGGGGGTTAAAGTGAGGTGAGGTTGGAGAAGTTACCAAACAATTGACCACATTAGTATACCAAGGTACAAATCCTTCAATAAAATATTACTACTCTCCTATCATGATTTTATTTAAGGTTGTATTTATCTATAATGTATCCTTTAGTTTTATTAGGATTTCCTCCTAGGTGATCTGATACTTAGTTTTATATTCCAATTTTATCCTTGTTTTATAAATTTAACTCCTAAAGTAACAATATACATTTAAAAATACTAATATTTTCTTCTGAAATTTTTATCATGTATCTAAGAGTTTAATTATAAAAAATAGTGACTTTAATTCAAAAATGTAATATCTGAACTTAAAAAAAATAAAAGGAAACTACTAAAAATTATTTTTTAGTTGTTATGTAGTAGTTTTGGGTCTAATCCAATATCTGTGAAGTATATAAAATTAATTTAGGTACAATTTTAATTCATTGGGATAAAACTTATCCAAAAAATTATTGGATGCATCTCAGAACAACTCTATGGGGGTGTTCCCAGTTTGGTGGTTGCATTACTAGTTGTGTGTTCACATGATTATTTAATTACTAAAAATATTTACTATAATCATAGTAAAAAAATCACAATAATTGAATAGTAATAAGTATAATTTAAGATAAAACTTACTGAATTTCTTTTTGAATTTCTAATAAAGTTCTTCACGTCCGAGAAAATATATTACATGTTTCACAAAGGTTAGATTGGGTAATTAATTTGTTGCTTCATTTTTATAATTATATACCATATTTATATTTTATGAAAAAACATGACCAAGAACTATCCCTATTTTCACCATAAAATTAAAGTTTTAAAAATTTAATATATATATTTTTTCAATGTATGTTTCTTAACCTTTAAGAATATTTTTCAAAAAAAGATTACAGGAATTCACAAAAACAAAAACTTCTATAATTTTTTTGATGTGACTAGAAAATATATTTAACATGAATACTTTGAAAGTATCTGGGGAATTTAAAAACCCAAATGGAATCCTTCTATAAGAAAAGGTACCATATAGAAATATAAATGTTTTTTGTCTCTTGATCTTTAAGAGAAATATGCACCTAAAATTAACATGAAAATAAATCGAAGAAATCACAATGATTATGTCCTTCTAATATTTATAATATATATTAAATAAATATAATAATGAAATTATCCTTCCTAGTGACCTAATTACTCCTCTAGTAGTATATTCAAACTCTTTAGATGTTATGACTTTATTTCTCTCAAATAATTGTTTGGGGAATGAATGAATTGGTCCATCTAGGACTAAGCAGAGTATCCTTTTAATATTGTGAAGGAAGTTCCATACTTAGTTCATTAATTTCAGGTTTATCATTTTTTTCAACGAAGATAATTTGTTCCATGGTGGTTTATTGTAGGGGTTGAATTTTTTTAAATCACTTAAATAAGCTACACCATCTTCGAATGGTCTCCAATGGGTTTTGTTCATGCAGTAAGAAACTCCCAATGTATCTTATATCCACGATGACTCATGGAACTACTTTCCAATGGTAGGAATTCATTGGGAAACATGGCCAATGAAACTTAAGAACACACATTGGTTGAGAGGATGGGATTTTGGTCTCATCACACCCATTTGTGGAAAATATTACATATTTCATGATTCTCTTATAGATTGAAGATATCTTTACAAATCATTTGTTCATTACCATGTGTGTATATTATGGATTAACCTATGCTAATGATTAATAAATAATAATAATGGGTTTGGAATCATTTTTAAGTATCCTAGGTTTTCCATTAATGGGGATATATATATGTATATGAGGATCTCCATTGATGATATAATTTTTATAAATAGATAGATATTTTTAGGCTGTTGATTAGGATTATACTAGTTTTAGGCCACGTGGCGAGGTGCTATGGAGTTTATAGTCATCTAGGGGTGACATAAGTTGTTTTGATGTCATTATTGAACCCCTAAGATAGTATTTCTTCATATTTCTCATGAGAGGAATCAGAACCAACATAGTTTAGTGACACTTAATGTGTCACATCACCTTTTTAGGTCATGTGAAAAGGTCCGAAACATGCAGTTAAACATCATGTGATAAGGATGGTCAGATGAAAGGATTCTATTCCCGGATGGTGTGAGGCTTATTTCTAGGAGAACCATGTGGTTGGGGATTATGCATGGATACTACCCATTTGAGGGGGAACAACTGAATATTTCATTTAGGGGAAACCCTTTTGGTGCAGCTTCATTAAAAATATGGACCACTAAAGGATACGACATGGTTTTAAGGGTTATACCATGTATGAGGTCCATCAAGTTCATATAGTTGGGTATTACACATGGAAGTGGCCCAATAGGGAAATAATATGATTGGGGATTATTTATGGGAGCCTCCCACAAGTCAGGGCTTACATTTAAAGAGAATGACCATTGATTGTTTTGTTGGGGTTTACATATACAGAAAATGCCTAATGATTTGGTTATAGTTGGGGATTATACCAAATTGGCATACCATTTGAGGTTTGGAAGCATGAAAACGACATGATTACCACTAAACTCTAATCTCACACAAGTAATGCTCATTGTGAGAAACAAGAGGAACTAGTAGATATGAAAATCATGTGATTCCACTCTATCAGCTAATGGATGTGGTGCTGATGCCCAAAGAGAGAAGGATATGGTATTGAGTGCACACATTTCCTCTTATATTTTGGTAACCAGGACAGTCACATATTATCATCTATCTGACTACATCCTGAGCTGAGGTGAAGAGGGGAAAAAGTGATGCCTCACAAAAGAAAGGCCAGGGGATTACTCCTGAATGGATGCCCTAAAATTGGTTCGGGGTAGGAGGATCTCATTCTGTGCTGAAGGGAAAAGAAATGGTGATACATTAACTCTATCCCCAGAATGGGGAGGTTCATGTGAGGACACTAAGGTTAGAACCCATGTTTTCATAGGAATATAAACTTGAGGATATTCCGAGTGTCTTCCTTACAATATATATTACTCATGTGAATCCTCTAACCTTGGGTTTGTAAACTCAAGAGGATATGCTGATGTGCCTGATAATTACATCATACACATCGGTTGAATTTGGAATATGTGTCGGCCTCATGCTGTTAGAATAGATCATGGAGGGGCCAACATGGGGGCCGATGACACGATGATAAGCAGTGATGAGAGTTGGAGGGTGGAAATCCCTATGACACCCCATTTTGTATAGTATGTTCTTAGGTGGGATGGGGTTCCCTCGGCATTGAATGTTTCTACATGGGTGAGGGTACTATCCATGTATAACTGAACTACTTGAATCTTGGGGTTTCCCATGTAATGTGTTTCTATGTGGGTCTAGGTTTTGTCCACATAGTGTGTCTCTATATGGAACTAACTTCCATCAATGTAGCTTTTGGATACATAGGGAAGGGTTCTACCCGCATATAGTTTTTATATAAGGGGTGGTTATCCACAAATGGACATCCATTTTTCCCTATGGATTGGCATCCAAAGATGGATTTGGTGTTTTCGGATGCTGGAAAATTTATTATTACCTATGTACTACTATATGATAGATTTATGTATGTTTAGAATCAATGGAGAGCTCCGTTTTTCATGTAGCCTCTTCACACAACTCATTCGACTCTATTATGTTTGGTCAATTTGGTCGTCCCATCTCTTTTTAGCCCCCTTTCAAGGTCAATTTATAGAAGAGAAGAGGGACTATATATAGGTATGTTCGGTCATCAGTGGGGGGCCATTTAGATTGTTTTGTGGGACCCCCATAGGGTGCTTAGACCAGAAAATGACTTAGTTAGTGGATATGTTTTTCATGGAAGGGGGTCTATTGTTTTTTGTCATTGAAATCACCACCATGGTCCCAATAACTATTTAGTTTGAGGGGGACAATCATTCATGGGGGCAGAAATAGACACCTCTTCCCGGCAAGCAACTTTTGTTTTGTTTATGGGTGTCGACAATATCACCTCATCCTGTAGAGAATTTATTTTGTGGGGGGGGGTCATTCATAGGGACATAAATCACCACCTTGGACCTCAAAATGAATTTGGTTTAGATTTTAGGTGCCTGTGATACCACCTCCTTTCTTGAACTATTTCATCCACTGATGCTTTGCGAAACAGAGGAACATTATGTGGAGTGGTGGTTGACGTAGTGATTTGTACTTCAATGTCTCTCCCATTTTAATATCTTCTTCAATATTCATCTAGGATTAATTTCAAACATTTTTTGATCCTGATATTATTCTCCTATTCTTTACTGAGGTTTTTTGAAGACCAAAAATACCCCCCATTAGAATAAGTTTTGATCAGCACGAAGATGAGGTTATTCTGATGTAGAAAGCGGTCCTATTTTGAACTAGCTTACAGTACACATGTGGTCTTGTAATATGGAGAATTAATATAAATAAGGGTTTCGTATCATTTTTCATTTAATGGATTCCTTGATAAACTTTGAACTCTGTAACCACTCGATCGCCTACTTCTCTTGTATAGTATCTCCTTTGCAGATGGCTCTTCCAAAAACATAATTTTATCACCCAAAAACTAAAATTCTCAAATGTGAAAGATATATAATGATATTATACATAGTGTATCAATTATTCATGAATGGATTATTCCATGGAACATCAATTCAATGGATAATGATTTACATGCCAATGCATTCATGAGCGGAATTTCATGGATGAATGCCTTCATGAGTTGATGGTTCTACTGCGAATGATTCTGTGAACTGATAGTTCAGGGATGAATTCCTTACCAAAATGATGGTTCGGGATACTTCATAATTTTTTGAAAACTAATTCATTCACCTCTAAAATTTGATACAATTAATTGGATGGACCCTTCATAGGCTAATTCTACCATTACTGCTACCACCCTCTTGGCTATTAACGAAGGAGGATGGATATAATCAATTCTACCGACAAAACAATTTCCATCAACATGATTCATCAACTATTGGAATGACTTCTTCGTTCCATATAAAGAGGTTATCCAATATGAGATAGGTTTCCCCTTTATGGAATTGGGCTATCGTCTGATGTAACAATTCCTGCACCGCACCCAAAAAATCAACCTATCACATGTATATTTGAAATAACAATATTCCTTGAGCCAAAATTTTAGCAAGGATGGGTAATTCATATAGAATACCCATGCTATCAGGTTTCTTTTAAAATATGCTCCTCAGTCACTGGAGGAATCCCTACGGGCATTAGATGACAAAATCCATTTATATCATATCATCACATGGAAGGACATGGAGAACAAGAAACTGGGGTGGTCATCAAAATGAGATCTTTTCCCTGGGGATCATACAGCTTGGACCGAGGGTGGAAATTTTGGGTTTTCCAGAGCCGTGAGGAATTAAAATTTGAGTTATACGCCATGGGGATATATGAGGAAGTTTGGGTATCCAAGACCTAATCTCACGGAAACCAAAATATTTTCCCATAATTGTTAATAAGGTGAATCATGAAAACCAACACCTTCCACTTGGTACATGGGGAAGCCAAAATTAACCTTTAGGATATCTAGTTGATTTTTGGGGTTCCCGTTATCAATGCTATGTATGATGAATTTATTCAACATATTTGGCCTAGGATGACTTGGAGATGACTCCTTCTCTTTCCAAGAAAATTATTTCCAAGGAAAATGACCTTTTTAAGGAAGACCATCATCTAATGAGAGGAATATCATTTTAAAATTGTAATAACTCCTTTGCTATGTGAAGTAGATAAGAAACATGCACATGGAGACCAAGGATTTTCACAACCATTTAAACTCGAAGGTGTATGGGTGCCGACTATCCCTCTATAGGAGAGGGTTATTTCAACGAATGGGGAAATAAGATCATTCCAAATGATGAATAATTTTTTCAATTGGAAGAATTTATGGCCATGTTTCTGAGTGGATAGTTTATGTGGGTGCGTTATTATAGTACTGGGGTCAATGTCACGACTTTCATCATGTAGGCTTGATTTTCCACCAGAAGGTGTATTAATCTTTCTATCCTAGTAGTGAAGAAAATCTACCATTTATTGAGACACTATTGAAGGGGACGACACCACACTGGATGGTGGGCCCCTTCCATATTATCTGGGGCTGTGTAGCAGCTCTTTTGGAAGGATACTCATATTTTGACCCTCAATAGATCCCAAAATATACTATCTCACCATTCCTCAACAACATAAGTTAGGTAATTCCATCAGAAATGAGTGAATGAGATGTAATAGGTCGGCTCAAATACCACAACCATTTCACTTATGATCCTTAAATCCCACCCTCTAGTATCTTGGTAAATAATGAATTTGGGAACTTTTCTAGGCAAGAATATATTTTCTCTATAAGGGATCACATCTTAGTTTCTAGGATTAAAAGGAATCTTATATGTGGGGGGTACACACCCTATAGTTTAACTTTCAAATTAAATTGTATTCAGATGAGGTGTCCTCAAACCCATAATAACACACATCAAGAGAATAATTTAATGATATATCATCATCTTTGGATGATGTTTACATAGGAAGACTCCCATTTCTAGATCGGGCTTCCACCCTACATGATTTTCTAGATTTCACTTACTAGATCCTATATAGACATCTCGAACCGACCATTTCCCTAGGATCATTTAGAAAAACTCATTCCTATTATCAAGGCCCAAAAGGAACCTATGGCCATGGGAAAATAAATAAAATAGTTGAGCATTCTAGGATCGAAAAGAATACAAGGAAATATATTGTTTCTAAACCCCCCAAAATGGTGTCGAGAGCCGAGGGTTCAACTTACCATTCTTCCACCACTACTCCTCAAGGTTAGGTGTCCATCCTTTCTGATTCCTCCTTTCCAACAACTAGGAGACAATGTGATTCTATGTGGAGTGCCCATTTAGCTCGCGCTCTGTGAAACTTCTAATAAGAGAAGGAGGTCACATTGACTAGATATGGATATGTGTTGGTGCCCACCACTATGACTTCTAAGGAAGATCTTTAGGTAGTGGGAATCCATCTTTAAGAGATTTATACCTCAATCCATTCTTAGATATATCGACATAGATATTCTGGTTGGGTGCATTCCATGCTGAGGTCTACAGTTAATGGGGATGATAAGGATAATATCCATGACTCTAGGGATGCTGATGAAATGAATCACCCTACCAAAATTGGGGTTGGAGAAATTACATGTTCCCATATGGAGTCTCATAAGAACCTATACCTATAGGCTTCCAAGGAGGATGACGAACCAAAAAAGAAATTATGGCTATTGGGCCCCCCCACTTCCTAGAGAAGATCTCATTGCACTATCAATCCCTATCACTGTGGCCTTCCCAGAGGATTGGAGTGTCTGGGACACCCTGAGAGTAGGAATATCCAAAAAATATATTTTGGAAACTCTCCAAGAAGAGACCATTTAGCTTGCAAGATTTGGATTAGTCATTTCCCCCACATAAATCTCTACTCAAGAAGATCCTTCTGTAGTGGACATATATTTGGAATAAATGGACATCATCATCCACTCATTCAAAATCAAACCTTATTGGTTCAACCAAGTTAGGAATATGGTGGTGATCATGGTGGGAAAAGATGACACCAATGAAGAGTTGTTATGGATATTTATACCAACTCTTCTTCTCCTTCTTTTTCTTATCATCATGGCCTTGAACCCTTGATCCTGATACTTATTGGATCCTAGAGAGATTAGGGAGACAATTTATTCCAAGGATATGGTATCCAATGGAGAGGGAATCTTTAGGGAAATAGAGAATTTGGAGATAGTACTTGCAGATCCGTCTAGATCATTTCCACATGTGGTCGCACATATAGTTTTCTCCTTAGGAAAATCCCCATTTCACACCATGAGGTTTCAACAAGCATCAAAACTAAAGATACACCTAAAGTCAGGAATAAAATGTGGTTATTTATTTTTTTATTTAGTTGTCATGTTATGTGTCTCCATTTGCTGAAAAATAATCTTACACATGAATTGGTGTAGATCTTGTGAGTAATCATTCAGTAGTCACCCATGGGTCTATAGCCGCCACTTCTTCTGAGATACATGTGATACTACCGGTGGCTCTAGCTAAACAAAGATACGGAACCTAGAAATATTGAGGTCTTTGGGAGAAATCCAGGACCTGGGGGGGGGGGGAACCTCTTCAAGATCAAATGAACTCTTTCCCAGTAGTGGGAAGGCATTCATAAGTAAAATCTTCTTCCAAACATACTGATCCTTCTTTTGTAGAGATAAATGTGATGAATCTACAGGTAGTTGCTGAACTAGATGGGAAACCCTGAAACATTGAAGATATCAAGGATATCCCTAGACCCAGAAGGTAAACCTTTCTTGATCAAATGATATCTTCCCCCATATAGAGGGTGTCTTCCGGGTTTTATGTTCCTACTGAGCATATTGATACTACAACTCTCATGAGCACATCGATGACAAAGGGAGCTATCCAGGCTCTAGAAAAATAAAAATCCTCTAACATCTCTAGTTCCATGATGATTATTCCTAAAATAATGATATTGATGAGTGGACTTATAGATATTAAAAACCAGGTCATGCATGTGTCTATACACTAGGTATCTCTAGAATAACTTGAAATTAATTAGAAATCCATGGATGCAAAACCCACTTTTCCATGTGATGATGAATCAATGGTGTCTAGGGATTTCATTGTACTAAAAAGTGGAGGTGAGTTATCTATCCTTTCAACCACTCCCTTTTCAATTATGATTTAGGTATTAGCTATTTTAATTTTATGAATTCATGATTTCATCCACTAATCCCCACAATTACAATCGGTGTAACGATATCCCAACTTGATGAAATCACAAGGGAGACAACTACCTTAGAGTCAAGCCTTACTGAGGATGCAGAGATAAGGCTCTAACCAGTGTCTCTTATCCATGAATATATTCTTCTTTCTAAGAGAGACTGGGAGGAATACTAAGAGGTTATAGCTGATCTATGTACTTTTCGTAAAAAAATATAGAAGGATATATGGAATATGGTCTCTCAAAACACCATGAAAAGCTTTCCTATGACACAGCCTATGTTGCATCAACCATTTTAATTCCATGGCTATTGGGGATTTTATTACTATGAGATTTATGACATAGTAAAACAGTTTATTACTAGCCAGTAGAAGGCTAGAACGCTCCACTCTCATCTCCCTATTAAAGAGTCTATGGATCATCTTTCCACTTCTAGGAATATCCTTATTAATGATGTTTTTGAGCATAACCAAATGACCTCAATGTGAAAAGGTGAAATTATATAGTGCAATACCTCAGTTGAGAATCTACTTTAAGAGGTGGAGTGGATTATCTAGGAGCTAGAGCTGATCAAGAAATAACTGACTCAAATGGAGGAAGAAATTGATGAAGGGAAACAACTGGTGGGGGATGAGGAAATAGAAATACAATATGATACATATAAGGTGGATTCACTACAAGATGGTACATATTTAGATAATAAAACCCTGTATGGGTTTTTTCGAGCTATAGAGGACTTGGACTAGACACTGCATCAACTCTATGAATCTGCTAAGCATGCCCTATAATTACTCTATCCTACTCACATAGAGAGACTCTAGGTTTTAGATACTCCTCCATTCCCATTTAATGGAATGAAAACATTTTTTATCTCCAATGTATGTATTTTTTATTTCCTAACAATGTTTTTCAATAACAATTTTCAATGGGTTTTGAAAGATAATATCTCAGCTATCATGAATTTTTTAGTCCCTAAATATCACTTTTAGTTGCAATAAAAGATAAAAAAATTGGCTTGATCATATAATTCTAAAATTTTATCTAGATCCAAGGGACTTAGAAATCATTGTTTTGAATCTTTAAAGGGTTACATGGAAAATCCTACGAACATTGTTTTTTATTATTGTCCTAATTTTTTCCTAATCCAACTATTGTGTGGGATTAAGTGGAATAACTTGAATTTGTTTTAAGTTTCCATTCATTGGGTTTTGACTTAATAATTTTTTTTTAGAAATTTTAGTTTTTTACTGCTCAAATTTTCTTACACCATGTTATGTATAAGTTTATTGGGATAGAATTCAACTTTTATCAAGGATTCCATTTGCTGTTTTTCTCCCTAATGAGTTTTTTGTCTCTTTTTTGTCGGTAATTTGGATTCTTGCAAACCATAATAATACAAAAAATGTTTTAGGTATAATATATTTGAACTTATGTTAAAGAGTGAGGGACCCAATAGGGATTAATGGGAGAATGTCACAATATTTTCAAGAAATGAATGGGGGATTTTTCTTTACCCTGGTTTTGTGATTTCTAAATCCAAGACCTGATATTGGGAAATTTTATAGGGAGTAACCATAAGAATAGTTTCTAACATGATGTTTCTAGGGAGTATGGAGGTAGTAAAAATACAGTCATGGGGATGAATTTTCCATTGTTTTATGAAGCACATTTTTTGGGTGACTTAATACATAACCAAATGGGGAATAATATGCATAAAAAACAACGTTTTCTATAGAACATTAGCCCTCCATATCTTATGGAAAGGTGATTTGTAAAAATTTGGATTAATCATGACCAAAATGTGTGTCTTATCATGGTAATGGTGTATAAAAATGAAAAGGGAATATGTATCAGTTTTTTCCATGAATGATAAACCACTCCTATAAAAATTTATCTCATGTAAAGGAGGGATAGATCATGACACATTTTATCATCATGATACTAGGACATGGAAATTTTAGTTTAACATCTAATGGTGATAAATTTTGAGGGATACAATTTAAGGTCATTTATCTTTGACCAATGGATAAAATATTTTCCTCTTTTATGGTAATTTTTTAAGAAAGTTCTATAATATTCAAGCATGAAGGGGGAAAGGTGAAAAGTTTTAATCAAGGGAGTTTTAAATATGGGGAGTGAGGTATGATGTAAAAATAATTAGGGCATATGGAGGTTGGAAAAGTATCTTACAAAGACTAATTTTCATTTGATTGAGTGAACTTTTTTTGTGTTGGAAGATTATGTAGAGACAATAGGGGAATATTATTGATAGTCAAACAAAGGTGTACTTAGGAAACTGACTATCTATTTAAGAAGGAAATGGAGGTTTGTGGGGATTCCGACCTTTCCAGACATAGAGTTTGGTTTGTGGATGAAGAGAACCTAAATACGAATGAATCAATTTATGTCGAGATTTCTTGAGAATGGGTATAAATGTTATCCTTGTGTAGGTCTGGACAATACATATAAAGGATTCTTTTTCTTTTTTATATTTATGGGTTTGAAATTTGAGGTTTGAAAATCACTATGTATATCATTATAAAAGTATTTAATCCATACTTAGTTCTTGGACAAGGTAATATCTTATGTAGGTATGAAACATACATTGAAATAAAGTGAGGGAGGCATCTTTACCTCATGAATGGACTTGAAATTAGAGATCTAGGTGTCACTATGTATCCCATATAATGGGTATCATTCAATACATAATTCTTAATTAAATATCCCTACTGAAGTTTGAACCATACTCTTGGAGGGAGGATTTTTTTACTCTTTTGGTGGTTATAACAGTAAGTAGAATCCACGTATTGCTATGTATCTGGTGATAATGTGAATCAAGACGTAAATAATTCTTTGAAGGTTTTCCCATGAAATGATTGAACTCCTATGTTAGGAAAATGTTATTTTCATTATAATACATAAATAGGGATGAGGCACATATTTTACTCTCCTATGTAGATCTAGCTCACGTATATGATAGTGGGGTTTTTTTTGTTATTGGTAAACCAAGACGTAGGATATGGGTGTTGTTAGGTATCCCATCAAAGTTAGAATCAAGCCGTATATAGTCTTTATAGGGTTCCCCATGCAGGTTTGACCCACACATAGGGAAATGAAATTTTTTGTTGTTATAGTTGGACCCAAAATTTAATATGCGGTTTCCAATATGCACCCCTGTATGGATGGGATCAAGCCACATGTAGTTCTAGGTATTATACAGCTTCCCTTTCAGTAATTTCCTATGCAAGACTAACCCATACATAAGGAAATGGGGAATTTTTTATCTTATGGATGGACCTGGTATTGAGGATTCGGTAGTCACCACTTATCTCATCAAAATGGAAATCAATCCAAACATAGTTTTTTGGAATCTCACAGTTTAGTGTCATGTAACTAAGACACTAGTCATGAAATTTAACACTTTGTAATGTGGATTTGGAGAGGTCATATAGTTTTGGTCATGTGGCTAGGATCAAATTTCATGAAAAAATGAGTAATTAGAGGTTCATCTAGTCTATATATTGAGAATTGCCTCATATTTTAGGGGGAATGAATGTGTAAAGCATGATTGTAGAGATTATCAAATCAGGATAAACAAGATTGGTCATAAATTCCATTAGGGAATATTAGGATAGGAAATGTCTCTCCTAAAGATGAATTTCTTTTGTTTGAAAAAACATTTTTATGGGAAACTTATGGAGAGATGACTAGGGAATATTATGCATAGTCAAACAATGGTGTCCTTAAGAAACTGAACCTATATCTTCGATATCCATAAGAATATGGGGAAGATCCGAAACCACCCAGGGTACAAGGTATGATAAATGGAAAGGAAGTCCCGGAGTACCTAATAAGAATTATGAATGTGATTGGACTTGGTCTATAAAGTTCACTACATATATATGGATCATATTTGTGGGGGAGTAATTTATGTTTCCTTAATAGATTCTTGAATGAGGAACCCTAACTTGAGATTCTATTCATAAATATTTGTTTTTATATTATAGATAATGGTTTTTTTACCCAGGGTATGGGACTCTTATACGATTCTTAGGAGACACTATGTATCACATTATGTTGAGAATAAAACTACACAAAGTTTTTAAAGTGCCATGCTATTTAATATCATACGACAAGGAATTTCACTGTGCATCTTAACATAATGCGGTAAGGACACAGGTTCCCTGATGTGAAGAAGGGATATCTGTTGTGCCTTTTAAAGTCTTAATAATAGGAAAATGAAAAACTTTATGTTTATTGATATGCATTGATCATATGGGTAATCCCCTTCAAAAAAACCTAGTCCCACATGAGCTATGCTTTGTGTGAGAAATAAGGAGAATCAATGGTTTATTCCATCGCACAGAGGTGATAAAAAGAATGATATGGGAACATAGAACTTGTGGTAGCTGGATCCAAACCCAACAATCCAATAATCACTATATATTCATCATGGTTTGGAATAAAGACACACATAGTTCGTAGAAAAATCTATATGCAGATCTCATTCATACATGGTGAGGAAGAAATTTTTATCCATTTTTGTGGCTAGCCCTAAGATTAGAGATCTGGGCATCACAATGCATTCTATGTGGGTAGGAATCAAGAAACACATAGTTCTCTAATACCTTCCCTATAAATATCATAAACATATGTAAAGGGAGTGGTCACTTTCCTTGGATTGGACCAGAAAATATGACCTTCTTTGGAGTCCTCTGCATTGATCTAGTTTATATGAAAGGGTGGAGAAATTCTTGTATTTCACAGCTAGGCCCATGACATGAGGACTGGGTATTACTACATATCCCATAGAATGGGAATCATGCCACACATAGTTCTTATTGAAATATCCCTGCATTTTTCGGACCCATACACATAGAGGGGGGATTTATTTTTCTCTTTGGGTGGCTGGACCAGGATGTAGTATCGAAACATTATTATGTAACCTATAAGAATAATGCCCTACATAGTTCTTAAAAGTGTAATGGAAGATGAAAATTACCTGGGAAAATATAATCTTAGGTGAGAACATTATGGTGCAGCATAGTTTAATTTCAAACAATATGGACATTGGTCTCATACAGTTTATTATCTTATGACATGGATAGTGTACAATGCAGTTTAACATCATGCGATCTAGATGATTGTGTCTTGAAGTTATGGGAAGGATGATTTTGTTAATCGGTGGGAAACATAATCCTGATGTGAAAGAGTCCTTGAGGCCATATACTAGTATGAAAATTATCTTATGAATATTGATAAATTTCATATGGGCCTAACACATGATGTCTAAACATCACTACGTATATTATGAAGATATTAATCAATCCACACATAGTTATGGATTAGAATTCTCCATGTAGATCTGACCCATACCGAGAGGGAGGAATTTTTGTTTTCTATATTTTTTAGATAGGCCTCGTACATGAGGTCTTAAAATCACTACATATCCCATAGGATGTGAATCGAGCCATGCATAGTTCTTGATAAAAGGCTCCCTATATAAGTTTGGACCATATATATAGAGAGGGGAATTTGTACCTTTTTCTTTAGGGAGGATAGACCAAGATGTAAAATCCAAGCATTGCTATGTATCCTATTTGGGAAGGAATCAAGATTCATGTAGTTACTGATGAACCATATAGATTAACTTCATGAGGTATGGATATAGGTCACTTGATGTGTAAGAAGTAATATCACAATTGGGACCATAAATTGAGATTTGGACATCACTGAGTATCCTATGAGGGAAGGAATCAAGACATACTTAGTTCTTCATGGAAATATCCCTATGTGGGTCTAACCGACATGGATAGATGGGTAATTTTTTTCAGGGCTGGGACTAGAACACATGGTCGATGCATCACTCCATATTCTATGATGATATGAATCAAGCCAAACATAGTTCATAATAATGATACTCCTTATGTGGATCTAACTCTCATGAGGGGACATCATAATTTCCTCTTTATCTCACACAGATCTAGATCATGTGTGGTGAATCATCAATTGAAATGATTATTTTTTTGTAGTTTAATATCATGTAATCTGGATGATAACCCATAGTTTATGGTGAAAGAGTTCAGAACAATAGGGTAAGCACTCCATAAGGGATATTCATGACGTGCTGGCATTGAAAAATTTAATGTGAAGAAATACCAAGAAGTCTCACACACCAAATTCACATTATAGAGGAGGATCACATATAGTTTTAAGATATGATGCTTGGACTTGGGTTTCTAGTTTATGTTTATATAGTTTTGACCTAGGGAAAGAGTCTTCCCAAAATAAGAATTTATGGCATGATAGGGTGAAAAAACTGATGTGAATGAGGTCCTAGATGGCCCAACACCACATCAAACCTTCCCAACATGATTGAAATTAGTTTAATGTCATGAGTATTTGAATTGGATTTTTCGTTTTAATTTTTTTAACTAGGACTATTTATTATCCAGTTTTTCACCATGTGATTATGATGAATATTCCATGTGATTACATGAAGTAATTCTTCCAAAACCATTCATTAGTGGGGGTTGTGGTAAGTTTTCCATCCATTGAAACCTGAGAATATGACCCATTAGAGTGGAACTTATGTATGGTATAAGGTTACTCCAATTTTGGTTCCAACCTTAGAGGTTTCATTATGGGTATCATCGGAGTCCTGATGACCAACACTATTTCTCCTTCAAGGAAAGATCATAGGAAAAACTTTTTGTTAAAGGCTCATGAAATCTGGTTTTGGTGGAATTCTAGATGATGCATGGTTTGAAATATTTTCACCTACATTCACTTCAATTCATCTAGTCGTTTCTAGGATTCCTCATCCATGGATAATTTATTGCAGATGGCCATATAGAGTGTGAGAAAATAAACTTTGATAAGCAGGACCACCTCTTTAATATATACTAATGAGTGTGGGGTATCATGTGTGGTGGTGCAGGTCATATTATGATATTCCCATAAGGAATGTAGGAACTTATTTGAACGAAATTTTTTATCCTTATCTACCATCTTCAATTGTATATTTTATAGGGTCTTATTTAATACCTCTATCTGTTCGTTAGCCACTACATGGTAGTGGGAAAAATGGTTGGACTTGATTTCATACTCATGACATAGATTCCCCAATTAAATAGAAAAAATTGGTGTCGTTGTGCATAAGTATTGTACAAGGGAAACAAAATTTGATGATGATGTTGGATTTCATGAAGCTGACAGTATTCCTTACCCCAAATTATTTGAGGTTCATGGCCTCAACCCATCTAGAAAAGAAGTCAGTTTATGTAAGAATGTACTTAAACTTATTGTACATGTAGAGAGGATATGGTCCAATGAATTTAATTTCACATTTGTAAAATGTCCAAGAGTATTTGGAAGTGTGAAGAAACTCTAAGGGTTGGTGATTGTAAATCCATGAACCTGTGCTTCCGGTTTCAGCACATAAAAATGCTATGTATTTTTTTTATAAAATAAAAAATAAAAATACAGAGATCATTTTAAGTACTATGACCTTTTCTAGTCTTGGTTTTCGTGAATTATACATTTTCATTAAAAATTATCCATAATGTACAAAAATTTTAAAAAAGTATTCACATATAATACCTCCTTGTGTGAGACACACATCAAATTGAAATTATACTAAACCTATGGAAAATAAATTAAAAACATAGTGTGTACATCTAATTTTCCAAGTAGGGGGTTTTAAAAATCCTTTAGGAATACCTTTCTTTGAAAACCATAAATCCATTTGAAAACATTTATCAAATATATCTTTTTGTAAAATCAATACCTTGAAGAGGGTTTCAAACAATGAAACAATTTATGAATATTCATAAATAGTTTATAAAATTTGAAAACCATAAAATTTCAAAATAATAACTCATTTGAAAATACTATTTTGGATTTTCCTATTTGAAAATAATATTTTTTTATGGAATAATCATGATACTTATCAGGCCATAAGAAAAACCATCGGACCACTTATCCATATCACACGTGGGATGACATACCCTAGAGGTCATCGTTTCACTCCCCATACCACATTAAATTATCCAACACTCAAGTTTCATAATTTTATAAAACATTTTAATGGACTTTTATTTCTCAACCATAACCCAAAAATCATTTCAAAATCATATATAAATTATTTTTGTAGAAGAAAATAATCTTACGAATTTTTTTACTTGGAAAAATCATATTTTTAAAGAATTTATAAAATCAATTAGGAGAAATCTATAGATAAAAGATCTTATCTTAATAAAATCCATAAATAAAAATATTAAATAATTTAAATGGATACTTGAATAAAAATGAATGGAATTTCAAAAATAAATTATATGATGGCCATATCAACTGTTATGAATGATGTTCATGGACATAATAAAATAATTCACATATTAAATGATAGATTTCATCTTTTATAACTTCCTGCAAAAGTAATAGTTCACATAAAAAGATAACATTTATCATTTGTAAATAAATTTAACACATAAAATTATAACTTTAAAATTATATATTATCTCATTGAAATTTTATTTATAAATGAAAAAGTTTTATGTTAATAATAACAAAACCATTTTTTCTTATTATTTAAAAAATATCTTAAGAAATAATTATTTTGAACATTGATTCTTTGCATAAATTTAAATTATAATTAGAAGGGTTTCATTTTAAATCAATGTTTTAAAAAACAAAATTAGAAATTTTGTTTTTAAAAATATTCCTTATAAAATTTATGAGAATTATTACATGATTTTATAAAATTTTATAGTGTAGATTTACTTAATAATATTTACACAAACATAGACTCCCATATAAATTTTTAAATAAAAATATAACCCTCGGAAATACCATAAACATGAATGATTTATAATTAAATAAATACCTAACACAAAATGGATGAGGTAAGACTATTGAATCACAATAATGGTGAAATTTTAAGGGGGAACATAGGAGAAGGTGATAAGGTCTTATGGGTGTGCAATTACATAAACATATATATATAATAAGGTTGTATATTAAAATACCAATCACTCTTCATACTAGTTGCAGTGGAACAACTGCGCATTTTTGTAAAAAAACACCTGATAATTGGATTCACTCTGTTAATTTTTTAAGTCATCCTATTATTTATAATAATTAAATATTTTATATTCTATTTTTTTGTTAGTTTTTTAAAAAATGAGGGTATTCCAAAAATTTCCCCAAGAAAAATAGAAAAGGGTGTTAATCAGGCTTTTATAAACTCAATAATATGGATTATTTGGTAAGATAAGTAATAATATATATATATATATATAACTTCCTTCATAACATATGGATGGAGGGTAGTTAGTCAAGGGTTTGATTTAATTTAATACACCATTCATGTCATTATGAGAGAAAATGGATCTGAGCTGGGAAATGAGTCAAGGGTGACCGCAATGGTGAAGGGAATTTGGATGGATTAGCCTACTGGTTCGAGGTCATGAGGATGGAAAAATGATAAAGATAACTAATTAAGGAGGAGGTGATATAGATATGGATTGAATAGGTAATATGGGTATGATGTGATCAGATGAATGCGATCTTATCCCATAGAAAAATGGCCTTCCCACATCCAAATGGGGAGAAAAGATTCACTCTTATATAAGGGGATATGTGGCTTCTTCCTCCTGATGACACAAACACACACTATAATTGGATCCTTATACAAAGGCTCTTACCCGAGATTCATCCCACACTATACATGGAATACTTAGGGCCCTACATGGGTCTGGCCCTATGGTTGCTTGAGTTGGGCTTATACGTATGCTATGCACCTAAGTTGAGTTCCTCTATGAACTGAGGACTTGGACATAGTTCCTACCTATGTAGGGGTTCATTAGTTCCCTTGTTTTGAGTTGTACTTAGTATATTCTTTTAATTTTTTTTTCAATCATAGAGACAAAATATCAATGTAAAATGTATATTTATATTAATTTTTTATCACTTCCATTAAATTTTACACCATTTAAAGGTAAATTTATTATTTCAAACCACTTTCATGGACCATCTTTTAAATCTATTTAAAACTAAATGCAATGTTATAATTTTAAAATTTTTTCTTATTATTTTTTATTAAATGTTATAAAATATATTATTATTTTTAAATTGTCATTTAGAATCCATTTTAATTTTTTAAAACATATAAAGTCTATCAGGAAATTTAATGGTTACATTTATCTATCAATGATAAAAAAGACCTTATAAATAAACTACTATATGGGTAATTAGAAAAATACATCAAAATTATTTGAAGGTCAATTCTTGCTTTCAAGAATGGGGCTCTATATCCTTATAGTTCTTAGTGTTATTTTGATTCTTCTTTTTATTATTATTATTTTTAATTATGGCATATTTAAAGGAAGTAGGATACACATTTGGCTTTCTTTTTTTTCTTTGTGGTGATCCAGTTATTTTTCCAGTGCTTATAATGAGTTTTCTAGATTAGTTGTGGTATTTGGTTTAATAAAGATACAATGTAATGAGTGTTTTATCAATAATAACATTCCTTGTTTTGTTCTTATTTCTTTCTATATTATTCATTTTAATTCATTTAAAAAAAATTCAAGTACATCATAGATTTGGGGTGTTAGAGTGAATGAAATTGGAATGAACCTGGAATGAATGACACTTTTCAGTGAAATTATTACATTCCTACATTAGCGTGGGAAAACATTAACCGAGTCTTTAGATTTGGGGGGAAATATTGAGTCTTTTCTGGAGAGAACTATAGGCTGCAATGTGCACTTCCTTCATGATAGTAGTGATATCTCCTCCATAGATGCTCCTGAGAAGCACCCCATCAAGGCTCCTATTATAAAATTAATTTTTATGGTTTTTCCATCATAAAGAAAAATTTTCACATCTCATCTTCATATTTTTCCCCTCCAGGATATATCTAGTTGGAGTTATCCATTTTAAGGTAGTCCAATATTAGTGTGATCCAACCAGTCATAGGACCGTACAGTTCCAGGAGGGGACCGATCTCATCAATCTCTTCCCTATAGGTTTGAACTAATAGTGAGACCATCCTATAGTGTAAAATATTGATGAATATTTCATCTCACTTGAGATTGGTTAGGGATGTGGATAAATTCTCTAGGGATTCTTCTTGGGCATTTTTCAAATGTGGGGCATGATTCAATGTTTTTTCCAAATGGAATTCTTCCATCAATCCCTGAATGTGGTTAAGAATGGAATCAACTCTTACTTTTTCATAGCATAGTCACCGTTGAACTACATAATGACTAGTTCTGAATCATGTTTTATATTCATATTATTGAATTTTACAGAAAGTTGTATCTCTAACCCTATAGAGAGAGCTTGATATTTTTATTCATTGTTCAAGTGCCCCTCCGATAGTAGGATGGATAAAGGAATAAATACCTTTTCTGAAGATATGAGAACAAATCCAATCCCTAGTTTCTCTAGCTTCAATTATTCAATCCTTTTTTTTCAATCAGGATTCTAGATGAACCATCAAAATGAATTTCCCATATATATGGGCCCTCTTGAATAGACAAAAAAACATCCTTGGGTAGTTCACTATCTAATGAAGTGATTTCTTCCAAGGGGTGCTTGGCCAAAAAACTGCTAATTCTTGGATTTTAATAGTTTCTAAGGCACAAAATGGATGTCAATCTACTATAGAATGGTCAACCAACATGATGGGTGTCTGGTCAACACAATATGGACTAGTTTATATTTGGGAGGGTTTCTATGAGGGACCAAATGTATCTTAGGATGCTGTAGATAGTGCCTCAGTTTCTAGACTACAAAGAATAGTGTTAGACAGCTCTTCATGATATTTGAATAATGAATCTCAGCATCGATCATGGTTATACTGAGATAATAAAGGCTATTTTCACCGCTAGTCCCATTCTTTTATGTGAGGAAGACAATCAGTGATCTCTCTAAGGCCATCACATTTAGAATAAGTATCCTTCATTCTATCGGTGGCATGAGCCTTGGAAAAATTAAGAAATATTTCTTGAGGTTGTTGAATTTTTCATGGAAATCATAAATACACTGATATGTAACCCCCTTTTTCATTAACCTAGTAAAGAGGAAACAATTTCTATTAAGTTTGGATATGAAGTTCTAGATGTAGGTTCAGTTTCCTTGAAGTAATCTTTACTCTGTGAGGTTGCGATGAGGTGAAATTCCAAGGATATCATTTTTATTCTCAGGGTTGACTTTGATGCCACAATGGAGTACAAAGAAGCCAAGAAATTTCCCTAAGGTGATGCTAAAGTCACATTTCAAGGGGTTTATTTTTAGGATGTGCTGCCATAATTTGTTGAATATAGGCTTTAGAAATTCTAGGTGGTAAAAGTGTTTCTAATATTTAACCACTAGGTCATCAACATAGCACTTGATAAACTTTCATTGGAAGGGTTTGAATATGTGATTCATGGTGCATTGTAATATAGAGGAAATGTTATTCAACGAAAATGGAATTTCCCAATAGAAAAATACTCCCTAGGAGACCCTTAATTTAGTGAATTATTCATCATATATGGACATTAATATATAATTATATCTTGGATAGCCATCCATGAAGGGGGGGGGGGGGGCTAGATATATTGTTGTTTCATCGATCCTTATTTCAGTGATTAGGACCGGGAAATAATCCCTTGGGAAGTACTGGTTGAGTTCCCTAAAATCAATGCAAACTCTAATTTCCCCATTATTCTCTATGATAGGGATGATATTATCTAAACAGATGGGATATGAGGAATCCTAAATGAAGTTGTCTATAATGACCTTGTCAAATTCATCTATAATCCTTGAAGCATATACTAGGTGCATCCTCCTAGTGTCTTGTTTATAACCTCAATTATCCTATAGAAGGCCTAGGTGCTGAGTAACCATCTTGGGATCACGAACTGACATTTCTATGTGGTTCTAGGTGAATACATATTAATGATTCTTTAGGAATAAGGAATATACCTCTTTCTATTCGGAATACATGGACACACTAATCAAGGTGGACCATGGGTCTCTTTCTGTACCCAGATTTATTTCTCTAATCTCACCAACGATGGAGGATATGACCTCCTAAAATGATGAAGGAGAATCCCCAAGTCATTTTTTTCTATTTTGTTCCTCCTCTTCATCCCATTTCTCTTATTCTGATGGGGGAGAAAGTCTTGGGGTGAGTTTTCCAAGGTTAGGAGAAAAGTTGACATCTTGATATTTGAAATATTAAGAGACTTAATCAAACCCAATTAATAGTGGGGGATTCCATTTAAAATCTAGAGAGGATTGAGTGAGTGACGGAGGAGTGTCTTCATCCACTTTGTGTGATGAGACATCCTATTCTACTTCAGTTAGTGAGGTGGGGATTCCCTATAGCTATACGGATGAACTGAATGTACTTGAATTTAATCTTTTACTATTGTTTGGGGATTTTGAAAACCTTTCAACATTAAGGCAATAAATGGTCATGATAAAAATTTCAATTATTTCCATGTATGAACAATAATTTAGGCTCATATTCTTGATCTAGTTGATAGATAGAATATAATCAATTCCAAGTCATTTGAAGGGGGGATCCAAGATCATTTACATACAATTTTGGGTGGTGAACCATTCAACACCATCAACCATGGGGTTTCCTTTTTCTTGATATAATTTTGGGTTGATATTACATGACTCATAGGATTCTAATGGGGCCTTATAGGAATGAACTTCCCAATATTTCCATTGATGCAGTATTTGATGCATTGATTGTTTGAGGAGGGGATTTCCACATATTTGTGAAACAAGGGCTTTCCTATTGAGACATTGAAGGTTATGTTTCTCCAAAAAACCATGAATTATGATTCACTTATGAGTTCTCAAAATTGGACTATGAGAATGGATCTTTTTGACTCTTGTCATATCATTTAAGTGTTATGGAGGAAGGTTTGAGGTTATTATCATCATAACCCAATCAAAGAATTGTTCATACTAAAATGATATTAACATCAGAGCCATTATCAATTAAGAATTTCTAGATATCAAAAACATTTATCTCGATAGACACATACAAGGGTCTGATGTGACCCAAAATAATAACATCTTCATATTGATTTGTGAAATAGATAACTACATGTAATTATTCATAATAACTCTTTATCCAAAAGACCAAGGTACTGGCCACTTCACCTTCAAACTCATGAGAACATAGAGAAGCTTCAATGAGTGCTTCCCTAAAGAATTTTTACAAACTCAAGGAATATGGTATAGATATTTTGTCTAATATTGAGGCTAATTATTTCATAATTTTACACTTATGGTCAAAATATATTTTCTTACTAGTGTGGGTAAGATATTTCATTAGTGCATTAGATGATTGAGTATTTGATTTAGATGTATCAACCCTCAAGACAGGATCTAGAGGTTCTCCTATCCTTGGTGGGTTGGTCTGGGAAAGCTAACCATATCACCAAGGGACATCTAACACCAGTTCTTATACTAATTGATATTCTAGTGTGATTGGGATAGAGTGTCTTCTTTCAAGTTCATGGGTATATTTTTTATTCCCATTAGACCCGCTGAAGGGTTCTTCTATGAGTTTAGGCAACATTGACAGTCTGAGTATGGTTGCAGCTAGAGGTCTGGCTTTTGCTAGGACTGCATCTTCCCCGATATCCTCAGTTCATATAGCCTATTCCTACAGTTCCCCGACTGGGGAAGGTTAATTTATGTTCATATGCATAATCATCATCAGAGAAGGGATCCATTAATTAAATTACATTTGCAAAACAAAAATTCAACTCCACTCCTAGTGAGTATTATTCCTGACTTACTATTTATAGTGGTTCTATTTGGTGGGGTGGTTTCTACTACTTTAGATGTGAGAGAATAAAATATTAGTGTCAAATCGAACATCATCATGGGTGTAGTTTTATCCTCCTATACTCCCTACCTATATTCTCATCTATAATTATTTTTGAAAGGCTATCCTTTATATGTTTATGGTGCCAATGACGTTGGTTGTGTTGTGGTGAAAGCGGTTGGGGGCATAATTGATTATTTAAACTATGATTGAAGTATATTGTGAGATTGATTGATTATATTATGAGTCATCCAACCATAAAATTTCTATATTATTCTAATTAAAAATTATTTCAAATAACATCCTTTCTCTAGGGTTGTGGTTGAAAAACACACCACTTGTGATGAAATATTTTTGAGATTTACTTACTCATAATCTATCATTTTCTATAGGGGTATTAGAAGAATAAGAATTCTAAATAGTTTATCCCAGTATTATGTGATAGGAGAAATAATATAGTAGTTCATTGACACCCTCATGATCATCCATTTTTTAGTTTTAGAAGATAGAGTAAATCATAGTCCATAACAGCTATAAATTATCTAAAAACCTGATCATATCAGAACAAGTAAATTTTATTCTTTTATTCCTAAAATTAAGTTTTCCTGGGTACCCTCCACTTGTCCTATCAATGCAGGGTTTTCTGTTGCCGCTCTAAGAATATTTCACAATATGGTGTAGTATTAAGAGCTAGATCATGTGTGGGGGATGTATTAAGTGTTATAGATTCTTCCTTGACCTTTCCAACTATTTTCCCGATACTAGTGGACTTATCTAGGACTTCAGTTTTGTATGTAGTATGGATTATTACATCCTTTGACCTGTGGTGGACAAATTCCAAAACCCACTTGTATACATCATCAGGATGAGTCGGTTTCATAGAAAATCTCTAAGGTTATGAATATAAAGAGTGATAATATATTCCTTGGGATGCGGTTGGTTTAGGTTGTAGGTCATCCATTTCCATTTAGTGATGAAATCAGACAATCTAGCATTCTCTCACTATTTCCAGTTCATGAGGTCATTGAGTGTTGTCTTCTGTAGTGTTTATCTGAACTAGAAGTGGAACTTTTTGAAACTAGGCATGTAGAGGAATCCCTAAATAGGTGGGTTTTTAAAACATTTACACCGTCGATCGACATAAAATTGTCGATGTCAGTGAAGGGAAGCTTGGTCAAAGCCGAGGATTCCTCATGAATGATTTTAAGCACAAAAATAAACTATAAAAAATACTCGATTTAATTCTGAAGCTGCGCATGCCTTCTGATCGTCATTGGCAATCGCTGATCGAAGAATCCAACATCAAACTCTTCTAGATCTTCCACATGTGCTTCAAGGAATCCGTGGGAGCACTGTTCATCGTAATTCAGGTGCAAGTGTGGAATTGCAACAACTCCTTCGATGCTCCAACGATCACCGCACTGCTTTGCTTGCGATGCTTGAGAGAGTTCTTGATCCATACTCTATGGACCCTGAGCACCTCTCTCTAGATTATCGGAGAGAGGAGAGGAGAGATAATTTCCATGAATATTCATTAGAAATCTCCCCTCCTCTAATATGTAAAGTTGTTAATAAATTACCCATAAATGCCAACCTAGCCCACGAATACATAACGAACAATCAATGACATTTTTTGACTAATAAACTGAGTCCTAAATATTATTATCACATACTTGTAATATATTAAAATATATTACATGATAATACTTAACTCATTAAATCAACTCTTTACACCCATAATTATTAATTGAACCTTGAATAATTTAATATTTTTCAATGAATATTTTTTATGTGTTTACTCAAAACTCATAAATTTAATAAATAAATTCAATACTAATTATTCTAAACTCAAATAATAAGAACATATTTATTGCATTGGTTATCATTTAACTCTGGAAAAATCCCGAACCCTTGTGGTGGGGCCCACTATGTCCAAAACTCCTATTCAACTGAATAGGGTAGATTCTTGAATACACTATTGTGTGCGACCCTCTAGGCCCTTATCTAGACAATAGTGAATAGTATTCACAGAACAAGAGTGGGATCTAGCAACCCATCATGTCCCTTGATAAGATAAGGATTATCACAGCAGCGATAATTAACCTACAAACACGCACTATGTAATATAATATCTTTGAATGCAATATCTCATAAAGCAGGACGCACTCTCGTGTCATCGCCCTTTTCTTTATTTATGTTTTGTTGAGGTAACTTAATGGATTTCCCTAGACTTCCATGGACATGTTATTATAAAGGTATTGCCATCCATATAAACATTTCCTGAGATATATTACTTCCATAACCCAGAAGCAACAAATCCTTTATTGACCATTCAACCAATGCCCTGCCACTAATAATGCACCCAACACAGACTACCTCACCATGACTTCATTTCCACGGTTTTCATCTTGCATCAAAGTACACAATCAAATGATATACATTTTTAATGATCTCAAGTCAGGAGACAATTAAAAATGATTGTAGATAAGAAAATCCAATGACACCCAAAACATGTGAAGTTCCTATTGGCGGGTCAGTCCTCACGATCTCACTACTAGAGATCACCAAGTGAGAACTTCATGAGAAGAAGTCTCAAAGATTATGAGCCCCCAGCACCTGATGGTCAAAAATTTACTATGTAAAACCAGTAAGCTGTATCTATACCATAAAACATATATTTAAGATTAATGTCATAGTATCAAGAAGATCTCATTATAGCCTGGGAACTGCTATAACCTTTCAATATGACATTTAATCTTTGGAAATTACCATTTCAATAGTGCATGAAGAAAAGTCTGCAATATAATAGTAAGTTTACATCATGCATAACAAACTGTATACATGATATGGTAATCAAAAGAACTGAATTGTTGGGTCTAGGGCACCCAATATTTTAACAGAACTCTTAATGGAGGTCTTTCCATTCCGTGATCAACCACACTATAAAACTAGCATACCTTACGAAGGATGAAAATTACAACGTTCATATGACTCATCAAAGTTTCACTTCTTATTTTCGCTATGAATTTTCTATCATGGGATCATAATGGGACACATAATGGGTGAGATTTTTTTCTAGTTTACCTTAACAATTGAAAAATGGAAACATAGGACTCCCAAAATTTGGAAGTGGCAGAGTGTCATTTACCTAGTCAGAGTAAGGTTTTCATTCCAACTACACGAGTGCACACCATTCCCCTATGAATTCCAATTGAGCTTCCTATTCCGCGATGGTGTAAATATGAACTTTATGAGTGTTTGGATGAATGTGATCTTGGATAGGTGCAATAATGGGCTAGATATGATGTGCTAGTTCCACTACTATTTTGGAAGGATATCCGATAAGAGACATCCATTGAGGATTTTGTTGAACCCATCACAGTTCTCTTCTCAATGAAGGGAAATCTTGATATCCATTCAAAATCAGGTCCAGGTATAATAATTGTATATTCACGATGTTGGGTGGATTTACTAGATTTGCTTCAATCACTTGGATGAACCCTTGTGGCTAAGGTATACCTCAGAGTAACTTGGAGTTGATTCACCTCAACTCTTTCATTTCTTCCTCATGTTGTGAAAATATTTCTTTGAGTATAGGGTGCTCATTATCATTGAGAGTAGTAGGTGGTTTGTATATGACCTTGATTTTATTCTTCTCTCCAGTAGAGTTTCATTGAGGAGGAATCATGGGATTGATCTTGGGAGCACCCAATTTTTGGGTGATTATCTGGATCTCGATATGCACACCTTTACTCTTGATGTGGATCATATCCCAGATGAAACCATCCTCTACTTTCTCTTCTTAATTTTAATTATTTTTTGTGTCATTTTTCAGATTGATCTCAACATTGTTTACAGATGTGTAATGGATTGTGGGCATCGTACCAGCTATAACGCCCCAACCCCAGTTACCCAGTGTCGGTGCATTATTGCGTAACATTGGAATGATCACAAAAAATCAAGTCTCGAAAGACCGAATAGTTTAGTAGCCTGGGAAGCACTAGATAAATTCATAAGTCTTACATTATATCATAAAGTAAAACAAAACTACAACAAAATCTCGTCTTCATATCCCATCATACTATCCCTACAGGTCATTCATAATATACTTCTTCACATCCGAGAAAAATTAAAAAATTGGAGGGGGTGAGCTCAGATGCTCAGTAAGGATAACAATATAGACGAAGCATTCATAAATAAGCATTAAAATTTAAGGCAATGTATAACTAAAACAAAATCCTTTTAAACTTGAACTTCAGCATAATATAGAAAGAATAAAATGAAATAATACCATTTACTTATTCACATGGATATTCTACTAGTTGAATAATCACATGCAATATCAATAACCATTTTTATAATGATGGAATGCATAATGCCAGACTATCATAACCACGTAGCCAAGGCCTCGTGCCAAGAATAAAAATAATATTTTGTCATGGCCTCTTGCCAAGACACTATTTTGTCTCATGAGACCTGCCGATGCATCGAGGAGCTATAGCGGGCTCCACCCGTCACTTATTAAGTCCAATTCATTCCTCATATGAATAGGTTTAAACATATCATAAAACATAACATAATCGTATCACATAAAACATGCATAAAGGAAGCATACCATTTCCACATTTCAATCACCAGATGTCAATACAATACATTGATATAATAAAAACACTTTCAAAACCATTTTCAATACTAAAATGAATGAATATTAAAATTTTTTATTTACTTTTCATTTTAAAAAATGTTATGGCTTGTAGAGGAAGCTGAAACTCAAATAATGGTCACGACGGTGGAGAAGTCATTGTCGCCGCATACGTACAACAAAAAAATATTCCTTTTTTTAATTTAGTAAAACTATTTGTATAAAAATATTACTTCTGAATAAATGTAAAATCCAAAGGGGTTTATACACCGTATAAAAGAAATATGTGTATAAAACATAATATGCCTCAATGAATGGAGATTGAGACGAAGTCCCTTACGAAGATCATTTTTTAAATAAAATAGATCTATCATGTGTATTAACTATAAGTGCACATAAATAAAGTAAAAATACAAGATAGTACATAATAATATCATGACATAATTTGAAAGTAGGAGATTAACCCAAAGAACAGAAATTGGGTTAAGAAGTTCCCTTACCTTGTGTCTGACTTGACTCGATCGTTCTTTAACCTCCCGAATAATAAACTAGAGTTAATTTATACTTGATTAATAACCTTTTTCAAATTAATTATTTCTTTTATATGATGTATTACCATGTTATGAACATCATGTAACTATTTAAGTTAATAACAGTTGTTTTTTCGATCTTTGGTACTTGAGTCAAAAATAATCTTCTTATAATTACAAGTTGTTCATGTGGTAAAATATCCATTATATAAAGAATTATATTCATGATGTAGATATCATATATATAATATATATCCAGTATATACATTCATTCATAATATTACGTAACATTTAGAGGTAAGAGGTATGAAATGAAATGCACCGTTCATGGAGACGGTAAGCCGTACGTACGCATGAACGCTACTTTCATTTATATTTCATATTTAATGAAATGAAATCATAATGATATAAAGGTATATTATACTTCCAGTATAATCTCATATATAATATCATTTACTCCATCTTTTATACATCCCACATATGGAATTAACGATTCAAATCACTTTGAGGGGGCGGTTGTCCGCACTTCCTAAAATGAAATTATCGTGTTTACCCATAATGGAAATCATAAATTTATGCCATAAATGATAAATACAGAAGCATAAAGAAAACATAAAAATAATATATATATCATATATGAAAATAGTTTCACCATAATGGCCACCATGAGAGGTGTTAAAAGAAGATTGAACAATCATCGTTTCGTGAGGCAGTAATTCGTCACCCACAGAAACAATACGTTCTTAAACCATTAGAAGAAGGTGTGTGTAAGTGTAAATCGAATCATTCTCATAAAAACATCCTAGTATATTTTAGATATTGATTTTTTTACAAAATAAATGAATAAAAAGAGTTTAAGGGGTTGGAGAAGAAAAATAATACAAAAGAACATAAGAGATGACATTACCTTAAAATCGGGTAACTCTTTTTGATTTGAGCCAAATGATTCCTTGGGAAGACTTCTGCCCAAAGTGAAGCTTCTAGGAGTAATATAGGGAAGTTTAGAGAGTATTTGGGTAGAGGTTGGCCCAGCCAAATGGCTTGAACGTGTGAATAAGGTGGTAGGGGTGGGGGCCTTTTATAAGAGGAGAGGAGGGGCACTCTTGGAAAGTCATGAAATGTTACATTTTTTTGAAGTGATTTTCGGATTTCAAAGGTCCCAAAATTATATATTTCTAGGATAAGGTGATAAGGGTTCGAAATATACTCATCCAATAGGTTTTTGACAAGTGTAAGTCTTATATTTTACATTATCTTTTCATTTTATTTAAATCATTAATTAATGAGGTAATCACTGCATCATCATTGTGTCATAAAAAATTTATTTTATTTAATGTATAAAAATTATAAAAAAAATATCATGATGTAGGAAATCGTTTTATATTTCCAATGAATATTTATATTCGAAAATTTAACTTATTTAACCCCATATAATAATTATTTTAGTAAAACAACACATGTTTGTGACGGTTTTATTTTTACTTTAAATAAAAAGTTATTAATGTCATTTTCTTACCCAAGTGGCTCTATGGGGTCCCCAAGTTGACCCATGGGTTTTAATGGTCGGAAATGACTCATTCAATAAGGTTAGGACAAGTTTCATGATATTTTCATATTTTTATAATATCATTTTTACCCTAAATTTCACTAATTACCTTTAATCGCGATTAACAAAATTTAAAAGTTACTGTTCAAAAAAAATTATTTTAATCTCATTGAACCAAATTTTACTTCTAAATGACAATTATGTATGTCGGATTTTTTAAAATCAAATCACATAAGTGGTAATGTTTCATTTACACAAAAAATTAGTTTTTAAACTACCACTTAGCGGTTTCACTATTCATCAAAAGTTGAAGTTTTTCAAAAAAATACCCAAAATTAACCCTAAGATATATTTGATATTCAAAATTCAAAAATGATGTATATTTTAAAAAATTAAAAACATATAAGTTGAATTTATTAATTTAATAATTAATTCCCACTGTCACAACAAATTGCGTGTTTTTAAGAAATAATATCAATCAAAAGATTGACAATTGTTTATATCCAATTTCAAAGTGAAATTAATTCTAATGACCACAATTGGATAAAATGGTAAAAATATATTCTAATTATACTATTAAACCACTCAATTGTCTAATTTATCAATATAAATTATTTTTATTACAAAGTTTTTTTAAGTATTTTTCATTATTCATTGAAAATTGGAAGTTCTCTGAAAAATACCAAAAATTCAACATAGAATAATTTTGATATTCTGAATCCAAAAATGAAGTCATATTTGAAATATAAAATTAATATAATTTCAAAAGGTGGGTATTACTATTCATAACAGATACTTTTATTGGCCACAGTGTGTTAGAACTCGAGGCTGTGTACAACACACGCTGCTCTATTATTCAAAGAGAAGCGTACCATGGAAGATTGGGGTGTTACATTCTACCCTCCTTCAATAAATTGCGTCCTCTCAATTTGAAATTGTTCTTCAAAAATAAAAGGTTGAAAATAGAAAATATCTTTGTGGAAAACCTACATCGAAAATAGGGTTAATAAAATTTATCCTTAATAAGAGGGAAAGGGAAATGAAAAAGTCACCACAAAATTATGATCTTGATTAGGAGAACATTGGTAGAAATTAAAGTAATATAATTGGAGGGAAAACATATATATTTATAGGGAGTGATTGAGGTCTTCAATCCCAAACAAGTGTAAAATGGAGGGCCTCAAAGCCTTCAATCTATGGTGATTTAAAATATCATCAGTTCAAAAAAAACATACGGTATTAGGATAACACATTTTTTTAATATCCATTTCATAATGTTTAAGAATTAATTTTTTCATAGAATAATAGAGAGGTATATATATATATATACTTGACAAGTAGAGTTTCAACCTTCAACGAATTTCTACCACAAACTCATCTTTCACTAAAAAAGATAATAGAACTAAAAAAATATTATATTTATCCTAATCGTACAAGGTTCAAAATATTAACACATACCATAAACTAAGAAAACTATTTTGTAATAACAAGGGACTTCCTATAGGCTAGTGGTAGGTAATAAAGTCATGTCACACTATGGTTGTGGGTTCTATTCCTACAACTTTTTCCGACGCGACGAGTTATCCCCCGACCTGCAGGTTGTCCTTTTCCTAAAACTATAGTATTATAATATTCCAAAATAATCTTCAGAAATGTTTTAACCATAAAAAATAATATCCAAAGTTCAACTTAATCCATTCCAACCTTTATAGTTATCCAAAATACCTCTGTCCAGAGTCTCTCTAAAAGGTCTCTAAATTCCAAAATCAATTGTAACAACAGATTCCCTAAATAATGTAAGGTTTCTCTTATTGTAACATACTAAAAATATGATTACCTTCATCATATTAAAACCTTAATGAAAACAAAAAGTACTGCAATAAAATCCTTTTATATATATTTAACATTATTCTTATAACCATAATATAGTTCTTGAGTCCAAAAACACAAATATAATAATTATTCAACTTCATATGTAGTAACAACATAAGCTTGGCGTTGATCCCTTGGCATTTTCTGAGGTATGTTTCCTTTGAACTTAGGGCATTCATTTTCATAATGGCCCATTTCTCTACAATTTTAGCATTCAACATTGATTTACTCTTTCTTTCCCTTACAATCACGAGCCTGGTGACCTTTTTCTCCACATTTGTAACAAACTCCCATTCCTTTTAGGCAAGTACCGGTGTGATTCTTCCCACAATTATCGCACAATGGAAAATCCTTCTTTCCCTTTTTCCCTTTATCTATATCTTGTTCCACCATTCTCTTCTTCTCTTTCTTTACTTTATTGTCATAAGACTTAGAGAATTCATTTTCTGTCTTTATAGCACATGAGACAATGTCTTCATACGACGAGAAGGATTATGACACTAATGATCGATGAAGAAATTGTTTTAACCCATCAAAGAAATGATCAATGTTACTTCTTAGGTTACGTATATAATCTGTAGCATGCCTCGCTAACCTTGTAAAGTTGGCCTCATAATTTACGACATTCTGATCCTCCTTTTGCCTCAGACTCAGAAATTGCCTTTCCATATCTGCTCGATGGTCACGAGGGAAGTATTTTTCTAAGAAAAGCTCTTTGTAATCCCTCCATTCCTTATTTGATACTTCATCATCTTCCTTCATTTTTTGAATCAATGACCACCATTGATTGACATCTCTAGTGAGGCGGTAAACTGCCATGACAACCATCTCCCTTTCGCTACTCCCCAAGGTGTGGAATATTTTCTCTAAGGAGTTTCTCCATTGCTCAGCTACTAATGGATTTGTAACCGCATTAAATGTTGGTGGTTGTTTCCTCAGGAAGCGATTTAACATTGATCCTCCACATTGTGGATCAGGGTGCTCCATATGAGTAAGGTTATTATTCATAACCTGAGTGAGTTGTCCCAGTATGGTGATAAGCTGATAATCACCAGTTGTATCACCAGCTCCATTATAATTATCCTGAGTAGGAGGGAAATCCCTACATGGAGTGCATGCATTGAAAAGGTTTCCATTCCTTCCACTAGGTGCCATTTCTAAATAATGTCATAAACTATATTACTTTATGAATCGAAATACATAATAACAAACTTGCAAAACACTTAACATAAATAGAACTATTTATGGATATAATCCATAATCATAAAAATGTTTTCTTTAAGGAAGTATATACTCATAAACCCTTCATAATGCTTTGTAATGAAAATGAGAATTATCCTTAGCATATCCCCCAGGAGTGTCGTAACCAAGAGTGCAACAAGGCCCGTTGTCGTGCACCAGTTCCCATTGGAGTCTTGCTTATAGTGGTGTTTTCGGGTTTTACCCCTAGGTACATATGTTCCATAGCCGCCTCTACCTGCTCTTATCCAGATAGGGATGTATTGCTCAGAAAACTCAAAAAATCTCAATAATACCAAAATTATAAGAAGTTCATCTATAATAATCCTCGAAGTCTATCTTAGGGATATGTTCTCTAATCAGAGTTTATCTAAATCTAGCTTCCAAGGTTAGTACTAAACTACCTCTGATACAAACTGTAACACCCCGACCCCAGTTACCCAGAGTCGGTGCATTATTGCGTAACATTGGCATGATCACAAAAGATCAAGTCTCGAAAGACCGAATAGTTTAGTAGCCTTGGAAACACTAGATACATTCATAAGTATTACATTACATCATAAAGTAAAACAAAACTACAACAACATCTTGTCTTCATATCCCCTCATACTATCCCTGCAGGTCATTCATAATATACTTCTTCACATCCTGGAAAAATTAAAACATTGGAAGGGGTGAGCTTAGATGCTCAGTAGGGATAACAATATAACGGAAGATTTCATAAATAAAAATTAACATTTCAGGAAATGTATAACTAAAAAAATGCTTTTTAACTTGAACTTCAGCATAATATGGCAAAAATAAAATGAAATAATGCCATTTACTTATTCACATGGATATTCTACTAGTCGAATAATCACATGCAATATCAATAACCACTTTCATAATAATGGAATGCATAATGCCAGACTATCATAACCACATAGCCAAGGCCTCAAGCCAAGACTACAAATAAGATTTGGTCAAGGCCTCATGCCAAGACACTAGTTTGTCTCATGAGACATGCCGATGCATCGAGGAGCTATAGCAGGCTCCACCCGTCACTTATTAAGTCCAATGCATTCCTCATATGAATAGGTTTAAACATATCATAAACCATAACATAATCGTATCACATAAAACATGCATAAAGGAAACATAACACTTCCACATTTCAATCAAAAGATATGAATACAACAAATTGATATAATAAAAATACTTTCAAAACCATTTTCAATACCAAAATGAATGAAAATTAAAATTTTATATTTACATTTCATCTTTAAAAAAGTTATGGCTTGTAGAGGAAGCCGAAACTCAAATAATAGTCATGGTGGAGGAGACGTCATTGTCGCCACATACATACAGCAAAAAAACATTCGTTTTTGTCATTTATTAAAACTCTACATATAAAAATATTCCTTTTGAATAAACATAAAAGTAAAAGGGGTTTATACACCGTATAAAAAAAATTTGTGTATAAAACAAAATATGCCTCAATGAATGGAGATTGAGACGAAGCCCCTAACCAAGATAATTTTTTTAAATAAAATAGATCTATTATGTGTATTCACTATAAGTAAACATAAAGAAAGTACAAATACAAGATAGTACATAATAATATCATGACATAATTTGAAAGTAGGAGATTAACCCAAAGAACAGAAATTGGGTTTAGAAGTTCCCTTACCTTGTGTCTGACTTGACTCGATCGTTCTTTAACCTCCTGAATAATAAACTAGAGTTAATTTATACTTTCTTAAGAAAATTTTTCAAGTTCATTATTCCTTTTATATGAAGTATTACCATGTTATGAACATCATTTAATTATTTAAGTTAATAAAAGTTGTTTTGTCGATCTTTGGTACTTGAGTCAAAAATAAACTTATTATAATTACAAGTTGTTCATGTGGTAAAATATCCATTATATCCTTAATTATATTAATGATTTAGATATAATATATATCATATATATCCAGTATATACATTCATTCATAATATTACATAGCATTTAGAGGTAAGAGGTAAGAAATGAAATGCACCGTTCATGGAGACGGTAAGCCGTACGTACGCATGAACGCTACTTTCATTTCTATTTCATATTTAATGAAATTAAATAATAGTGATATAAAGGTATTTTATAATTCCAGTATAATATAAAATATAATATCATTTACTTTATCCTTTATACATCCCACATATGGCATTAACGATTCAAATCACTTTGAGGGGGCGGTAGTCCGCACTTTCGAAAATGAAATTATCGCGTTTACCCATAATGGAAATCATAAAGGTATGCCATAAATGAGAATTAAAAAAGCCTAAGGAAAACATAAACATAATATATATATCATATATGAAAATAGTGTCATCATAATGGCCACCATGAGAGGTGTTAAAAGAATACTGAACAATCATCATTTCGTGAGGCAGTAATTTGTCACCCACAGAAACAGTATGTTCTTTAACCATTAGACGAAGGTGTGTGTAAGTGTAAATAAAATAATTCTCATTAAAACATCCTATTATATTTAATATATTGGTTTTGTTACAAAATAAAGTAATAAAAATAGTTTAAGGGGATGAAGAATCAAAATAATACAAAATAACATAAGAGAAGACATTACCTTAAAATTGGGTAACTCTTTTTTATTTGAGACAAAGGCTTCCTTGGGAAGAATTTTCCCAAATTGAGGCTTCTAGGAGTAATAGAGGGAAGTTGAGAGAGTATTTGGGAAGAGGTTGGCTGAGAAAAATTGCTTTACGGTGTGAATAAGGTGGTAGAGGTGGGGGCCTTTTATAAGAGGAGAGGAGGGGCACTGTTGGAAAGTCATGAAATATTACAATATTTTGAAGTTCTTTTTAGATTTAAAAGGCCCCACAATTATATATTTCTAGGATAAGGTGATAAGGGTTCAAAATATAATCATCCAGTAGGTTTCTGAAAAGTGTAAGTCTTAGATTTTACATTATCTTTTCATTTTATTTAAATCGTTAATTAATGAGGTAATCGCTGCATCATCATGGTGTCATAAAAAATTTAATTTATTTAATGTCTAAAAATTATAAAAAAATATCATGATGTAGGAAATATTTTTATATTTACAATTAATATTTATAGTTGAAAAGTTAACTTATATAAACCCATGTAATAATTGTTTTAGTAAAACAACACATGTTTGTGACAATTTTATTTTTACTTTAAATAAAAAGTTATTAATGTCATTTTCTTACCCAAGTGGCTCTATGGGGTCCCCAAGTTGACCCATGGATTTTATTGGTCAGCCATGACTCATCCAATAAGGGTAGGATAGGTTTCTTGATATTTTCATATTTTTATAATATCATTTTTATCTTAAATTTCACTAATTACCTTTAATCGCGATTAATAAAACTTAAAAGTTACTATTCACAAAAAAATTATTTTAATCTCATTGAACCAAATTTTACTTCCTAATGAAAACCATTTATGTCGGATTTTTGAAAATCAAATCATAGAAGTGGTAATTTTTCATTTACATGAAAAATTAATTTTTAAACTACCACTTAGTGGTTTCACTATTCATCAAAGGTTGAAGTTTTTCAGAAAAATACCAAAAAATAACCCTAAGCTATATTTGATATTCCTAATTCAAAAATAATGTGTATTTTAAAAAATTAAAAACACATAAGTTGAATTAATTAATTTAATAATTAATTCCCGTATTCACCACAAATAGCGTGTTTTTAAGAAAGAATATCAATCAAAAGATTGACAATTGTTTGTGTCCAATTTCAAAGTGAAATTAATTCTAATGACCACCATTGGATAAAATGGTAAAAATATATTCTAATTATACTTTGAAACCACTCAATTGTATAATTTATCAATATAAATTATTTTTATTAAAAAAGTTGTTTTTATGTATTTTTCACTATTCATCGAAAATTGGAAGTTCTCAGAAAAATACCAAAAATTCCACATAGGCTAATTTTGATATTCCGAATCCAAAAATGAAGTCAATTTTGAAATTTAAAATTTATATAATTTCAAAAATTGGGTATTACTATTCATAATGGAAACGTTTATTGGTCGCGGTGTGTTAGAACTCGAGGTTGCGTACAACACACACTACTCTATTATTAAAAGAGAAGCGTACCATGGAAGATTGTGGTGTTACAACGACTAATAAATTATAGGGGGGTTGTTTGTATCATTTTTCATAACTATCTCTTCATTTTCAGGATCCTCATCGGCCTTCCTGGTAAAGAGTGACTCATAGAGCTGAGGGGAAACACTACTCTATTATATCTTAAAATTCATGTGTTCCAAAGTCCATAAAATTCATTTTTAGTGCATTATATAAAATAAAATTCGTTTCTCATCTTAAGTGTAATTCATGTTTAAAATGTAAATATGGGCCCAATAAATCATCTATTTGTGGATAAAAATAGATTAATTTTTTTATTATATTTTTTGGGATATTATTGATCACTTTGTTTAGAACATTGTGCCTTTTAGGATTAATGAATAAATACAAATGGAAGATAGTGATTTTTGGGCATGAATGCAGAAATTTGTTGGAAAAAGCAAAATGGTCCAAAGGAAAATAAAACAAAAGTGGGGCTCAGAATCTAATCCCAATGAAGATAAAATTTTAATCATAAAAAGTTAAAATTTTGGGGTTAATTTCATTCATCTATAGACAACGCTAATTCTGAATTTTTCATGATTGTATAGACAATCAAAGATGAAGATTAAATTAATGGCCAGATCTAAATGCCCATAATTTCAGCCCACTATTTCAATCATAACTTCGAAACGACTAATAAAATTGGCCTGAAATATATACAGATGTTATTGGACAATAGGAAGATGAATTTTTTTCTATGATCTCTTCAGATTCTTCAATATTCAGTGACAAATTCACACGTCAAAAAGGGAGATGAATTTGTATGATTTTCTTGTCAACTTTGAAAAGTTCAAATTCCCTTGATTTTACTAGGATGTTTTGACTCTAACTATTAATGGGGATCGAATTAATTATTGAGGGAAGAAACTAAGGATCTTAATATTATTATATAAGGAACTGGTGGTGAAGGAAATGGACAGAGTGTTTTTTCTTTCTTTTATTTGAATTTTCATGCTTTCATTTTGTAATCGCATTGTCAATTTCTCCTATGTTTTTTTTCATTCACATTCACATAATTAATAAAATATAGTCATCTTATTATTAATTTATTATTTCATTTTATAATATCAAATTGATACCATTTCCTTATGTAGGGAGTCTATTCACATAATCTTTTGCGAAACTCTTCGCACAACAGTGGAGTGATTGTTTTTTATTTGTTTTTTTATCTCCAATTCTATCCTCCTGAGGCTAATACATACTTCCATTGATAGAATTAAATAAATATAGGGATAAACCTATAATGGATTGATCCAAGATAGAAAAAATGGATGGATTTTATTTTTTTTCTCATTTTAATAATTCTTAATCAATTCTAAATTTTATATATTCATTCAACGATACACCTTCTCCCTTGAACTCACTAATTTTATGTATACACATCTCGAGTGCTAAAACAATCCTCAACCATGGATTAATAATTAATAGTTTCCTCCAAGTGTATAGGTGATTATCCTTAAGATAGTGAAAACTCATAATCTATGTGTTATTGTGGATTTTTTATTTCATTGAAAGAAATTTTCAAATTTATGACATTGAAATCATTTTAAAATAAATTCATTCAATCCACCCAAAGTGATAACCCACTATAAACTCGTTATTTTTAAATTGAAGTCACATATGTATCTCAAACACATTTATAATAAAATAAATTCAAACCCAAGTTGACAACTTCATAGCCAAATCACATTCTTATAATGTTTTTTTCTTAGGATTCTTCTTAGGTGTTCGAGGATCGATAAACCAAGACATATTATAAGTGACAAATTAAACTATACACTTGGGAAATTTTGGGCGCAAGAAAATTTTAGTTCCATTTATATAGACCCATTAAGTCACCTTAGAACTTCATTCTATTCTCCCCCAACTCACTTTTCTCATCCCAATTCTCTTTTATTTTTTTTGTTTTTTTTTGTTTTTTTAGCACTTGCCTACTTAGACCCTTGACCCTTCAAATCATCTAGTAAGGGTGGATATTACATAGGATGGGAATTAAATTACACATAGGGCCCCCTTTCTATTAGATTCTAATATTCCTAACACACTAGATTCAAATGTCGAGTTAAATAGAATAGATAATCTTCCACAAAACCGAATCATAAACTATGGAGGGAGACCAAATGGAAACCAAAATGAACAATACACTAATTTGAGAATTGTTGTAGACTATACCATGAAAAACTACCTCAAAACAGCAAGTACCAATGTACCCTCATGCATTAGGCATGATAACACAATATATTCCCAATATTTATTCAAACCCCATGTACTAAACCACCTTCCAAAATTTCATGGGATGGAGTCTGAGATGACTTACCTTCATGTTAAAGATTTCAATGACATTGTCCAAACCATGTTCCCTCTAAATCAAATTGAATATGATTAAATGAGAATATTTCCTTTTTAATATTAAGGAATGAGAAAATAATTGGTTAAACAATTTTAGACTAGTATCCATCCACTCGTGAGACTAACTATAACCAGAATTATTTAGAAAATACTTCCCCTATGAAAAAATAATTGCACTAAAAAGACCATCCAATTATTTTTAATGATTGGTTGAATCATTCAATGAAACATGGAAAGGTTCAAGGAAAAATTTATCATAGTACCACACCATGTTTTCTTAATCCCAAATCAAGTGATAATTTTATATAAAGGGTAAGGTCTAGGAAACAAAAAATTCATTAACATGATTTGTAATGGAACCTTTGAAAAAAATCCCCAAATGATGCTTATAAGTATCGAGAAAATCCTGTAGAACAGAACCAAAAATGGAGAACATCACCTTAATATGAGAATATACCCAAATATATTTAAATCAAAAATCTTGGATAAGAAGAAAACCATAGAGAAAAACATTCTACACTCATAAGGATGGTGGATAAGATTGATCATAGGAAGGTCCACAAGACCCAAACTATTGAGCCTATTTGTATAATTTGTGAAAAACAAGATCACAAGACTGATAATTGCCCAAAAATTCCTTATATAAAGGATGTAATTTTAGGAGGACCACTAGAAGAAGTTAATTCTATCAAATTTAAAAATTAAAAATTCCAAAACACATTCAATCTAATGTACAATGACTATCCAAGATTCCGTTAGAAGGAAAATTTACAACCAACACATCAACAATGTGTCAACCCATACGCTCAACAAAATTTGCATACCCATAATATGTTCCAAAAAAAACCAGTCCAATACCAACATCATAATTTCCAATATCAACAACCTCTCCAATGACCAAAGTATCCTCCTAGTGTAATCCAAAAAACACAAGACACTACCCAATCTATCCCAATCCTTGGAAAATTGTGTAAAAAAATGGAGAAAAAGAACACAGAAGTCTCATCAATTAAACAAGAATTACAAACAATCAAAATTGGAAAGGCACCCATGCATACCCATTATCTTCCATCCCCAAATATAACTGGAGAATCAAGTTACACACAAACCTCACATGAACAACTCAAAGACATGATTATGTCAAGAAGTTAGAGATCAATTGAAAAACCTGAAAAAACTATTCCAAAACCATTTAAAGCCTCAAAATCAAATGAAATTTTTGAAGAAAAACCCTTATATTTATAAAAATAAATTACAAAAGTGAAATAACTACAAACTCAACAAAAAATAAAACAATCTTCACCCTTCCCTTAATGCATGAGAGAAAAATATAAATGTGAACTGAATGAGACATTGAGGGAAATATTCCCTCATGTTAAGATGAAAATTCCCCTACTCAATTCAACACAATCTATTACTACCTACTCAATGTACCTTAAGGATATGTATACTTTTAAAAGGAAATTTTCACATCAAAACCAAGTCCTTTAGACATCTGATGTGAGTAACACCATTAAAATGACCATTTCGTCTAAGTTAAATGATCCAGGATGTTCATACATCAATGTTGAGTTATGAGAGAACAAAATTTTCAAATCCCATTATGATATAAAAGATTGTGTGATCCTCATTCCATATCACATGTATTTTCAATTAGGGCTTAAATATCTCTAACCAACATCTATCACACTCCAACTTGCAGATCATAGATTTTGAGTTCCTTAGGGGATTTTAAAATATGGTTTGGTGAAGGTTGAAAATTTAATTTACCTTGCCAATATAATTTTCTTAGACAATCACCCATGATTTGGTCCTAGAGAGTAGACCCCAAAAATCTTTGTTCAACCATTGTTGCTAATAATCAATTTAGTCACCCGAGTTAAGAACGGGAACATGAAAATAACCTTTAGAAACATGAGCCTCTGTCTAAACATATATAATAAAAACTATAAAATTGGGGATGATGAAGAGATCCACAAGTTTAATTGGATATGTATTTTTGGTTATAAACCTGAGGAACATGTGGAAATCATTGAAGGATGACTAAGTCATGATGAAATTTTTTTCCTTTGTTCATATGATGGGAATTTGACTCCTTGGGTTGAATATATTTAAGACGAATCCTGTGATGATTTTTCAGGATAAAAAATTAGTGATGCAATTTCTTAAATGAACAACATCTAGTCCATACCCATTCCTGACACTGATCTAGACAATGTGGAAGCTGAAATTCTATTCAAAAGAATCCCCTTCTACCAAGAAATCTTAATAAAACACTGAGTTTGATGCAAATTACAATCCTTATTTTTAATGTGTTAACCTAACTGATATCTAATTTAAGATCCTACCTTAATCACTCAAGTATTCATTCTTTGATGTTAATGATACTTTTCCTTTTGTCATTTCTTCATCTCTTGAATCCAATCAAGTGAGGATGCTTCTAGATGTCCTAGGAAATCATAAGAAAGAAATTGGATGGACCCTTTACAATATTTCTGGGATTATACCTCTCATTGGAACTAATATCATTGTTTTAGAATAAGAATCCAAACCATGTCATCAACCTCAGCAGAGACTCAACCCCAATCTTATGGATCTGGTATGGAAACAACTTCTTAGGTTTTTAAAATCCGGTATCATCTATCCCATTTTTTGAGAATGAGTGGGTAAGCCCCACTAATGTTGTTCCAAGGAAATATTTAATCCATGTGATTACAAATGAGTATGGTGATATTCAGCCCACAAGGGTCATTAGTGGATGGAGAGTGTTCATTGATGATAGGAAGTTGAACTCATGCACTAAGAAAGACTATTTCCCCTGCCCTTCATTGATCAAGTCCTTGAGAGAGTGTTTGGTCATCACTTATAATTAAATTTTTATGGATTTTTAGGGTATAATCAAATTAAAGTCCCTTTAGAAGATTTAGGAAAAAAACCTTCAGCTGTCCATTCAACACCTTTACCTTCAAGCGCATTCCCTTTAGGTTATATGATGCCCGTGGTACCTTCGAGTGGGGTATAATGGGAATATTATCATACATGGTGGGGGATTTTTTATAGGTATTTATGGATGAATTATCTATATTTAGGGATACTTTTGAGGGATTCCTATTTAAGGTCAAAAGGGTTCTCTCTATATGTGAGGATAAGATTCTCATCCTAAATTAGAAAAAATTCAATTTCATGGAAAAAGAACTTGTTCTGGGTCATATAGTCTCGAGTGGAGGGATTGAATTTGATAAAGCTAAGTTTGATATTATTCTTCACCTTAAATCTCAAAAAACTATAAATGATGTGAGAACCTTCTTAGGACATGCTGGTTTCTATAAAAGTTTCATTAGGTATTTCATCTCAATTTCTCGACCACTTTGTGCTCTACTGGTGAAAGATGGTCCATTTATGTGGACATAAAGCTATGAAGATTCATTCTCAACACTCAAGTCATATCTTATATCTCCACCTATCATGAAATCTCACAATAGGAAACTTCCATTAAAACTCATGTGTGATGTGAGTGACTTCACTACAAGAGCTTTTTTAGGACAAAGTTGTGATAAGTCTCCACATGTATTTATTATTCAAGTAAATAATTAAATGATGAACAAATAAACTAGCCCACCGTTGAGAAAAATTTACTTTCTATTGTCTTTTCCTTAGTGAAATTCAGTTCCTATTTCTTAGGATACCCCATCACTATATTCAATGATCATTCAACTCTAAAATACCTTTTGAAAAAACAAGATTTAATGGCTAGATTATTATGTGTGTCCTTCTTCTTCATGATTTTGATATAACAATTAAGGATAAAAAGTGTGTGGAAAATGCTGTGGATTATCAACTATATAGTATGAAATTCAATGATGAATCACATCATCTTTTTGCGTCTGATTCATTCTCTGATGAGAGCCACTATTTTAAGAGTGATTTCCCATGGTACACTGATATAGAAAACCATTTGGTTATGGATGACATGCCAAAATTCTTCAGGACCCAAACTAAGAGGAAATTCCTTTCTAATTTTACACACTATGTGTTTTATGATCCATACATATTCATGTTCTATCCTGATCAGGTCATTAGAATATGTGTTCCCAAGTCTAAGCAAGAGTCCATTATTAAATTCTGCCATGTAGAGTCATGTGGTGGCCACGTTTACCCAAAGAAAACAATTGAAAAGGTCCTACACATTGGTTTCTTTTTTCCTAATATCACTAAGGATTCCAAAAAAAATCATCCAATTTGTTATTTGATGTTAGTAATTAGGATCCATAACCAAAAAAATTAAATTCCCCTTATACCCACTCATTTTTTCGAAATCATTGACAATTGGGGAATTGATTTCATGGGACCCTTACCAATCTATATGGGATTCTCTACATCATCTTAACAATTAATTATGTCTCAAAATGGGTTGAGGACATTACCACAATGTCAAATAATAATAATGTTATGATCCAATTCCTGAAAGAACACATTTTTTCTAGATTTGGAATTCTAGGGGCTATCATTAGTGATTGTGGAACCAATTTCTACAACCATCCCTTCTCATCATTCATGTATAATTATGGGATTTCTCACAAAATTTTCAATACCTACCATCCAAAAAACAGAAGGTCAATATGAGCTGTATAATAGGGAAATTAAGAAAATTCAAGAAAAAACTATCAATCCCTCAAGAAAATATTGGTCTGAGAAACACTTGGATTCCCTTTGGGCATATCGTAATATGTTCAAAGCCATTATAGTAATGACACCATATAGGTTAATATATGAAAAATATTTCCATTCACCTATTTAAATTTAACATAAGGCATTTTGGGTAATCAAAAAATGAAATTTTACATTGCATTGTCTTAAACAAAGAGGAATTTAGACATTAATGAACTTGAGGAACTTAGGATGGAGGCTTATGAAAATTCAAGGATCAATAAATATAGAGTTATATCCTACCAATCATCGAATATCAAAGTAAAAAAAGTTTGAATCCAGATATTTTGGGATCATTTATAGTTCCAAAAATCATTTACTCCCAGGAAAGTTATGTTCAAGATGGTCGGGCCTTACACGGTGTATCATATGTACTCTTATAGAGCAGTAGAGATCCAGGAACCCACAAATGGTCATATCATCAAATTAAATGGTCATAGGTTAAACAAATTTATTGAAAAATTAAATAAACAAGAAATAGAGGAGGAGATAACATATCCAACCTATGGACCTAACAATAATTGTTATATTTAGGGTCTATGTTGAGAAAATGAGATTAAATAAAGAAATATCAAGGAAGAAACCTGGATTTTACCTGCCCACTGACTTAGAGTTTGGAATCTCAAAATAAATAGTCATTTTTTGTTCATTTATTTTCCTTTTTTTTGTGTTTAGGGAACCCCCTTGTGGTTTACAATGTGATCTAATGATTCTTGTGTATGAGATTTGGAAGCTGAATCACTTTTTTATTTTCCAATGAAACACATGCCTTCCTGAATTAAATATTTCCTTCAACCATCCATAAGAAGACCACAGGTTTCATGAAGCCAATGTGATAAATTTTTTTATGGACACCAACTTTAAAACATGTGATTTTTTTCATTAATTCATTTTAAAAAACATTCTTCTGCTCTTTATTCCCAATTCAGATCTCTCACTTATCTTCTCTACAAAAACATACAACAGTTTCATTCTTTGTTGGGGGGGATTTAAAATATTGGATTTTGATGTTTTTTTGTGATTTCATGATAAAAAATTAAATTTAAAAACTCATTTAATTATCCTTAATGCATTAATATACATTTTGAATCGTGAAAAATGAATTTCAAATTATTTTGAATGCCTTGATTATGATTTTAATTCATGTTTATGTTCATGAGCATTGTTTTTGGAAGGTGCCATTATTTAATGTTATTTTTAAAAGTTTAAATTTTTATTCTCTTAATCAAAATACCACAATGCACTTCTATAATATCTTTGGTGTAAATTTGAGTTCTTGGGTCCCTCTCATCTTAGCATAGGGTTTGAGGTCACTTTTAGTTTAATTTGAGTATAAAAAATTGAAATAATGACCACATAGAGAAATGTTTTTTCCAAATGTGTGTTGTCTGAAACTTGGTGATCAAGACTCCATATTTTTCTTTCCCATAGTTAGGATTTATATATCTATTATAGAGCATGAAATTGACAATATGTGTGGCGTCCGACACTTGGGGATCACGAATCCATAATTTTCTTTCCCAGATTGAAACTTATCATATCTATTGTGGTTCAAAAAAACAAAAAAATAATGGAAACTCATATTATTGTTTAATGTAACTTCCACCTAGAGTATCCATTTTTCCCCCTGAACAAGAAAATATTCCCCATGTCTTTTGAGATACACAATATATTATCCAGTTTAATTGAAATTGGATGAAATGTGATAATGAATTTGAACAAAGGAATGGTCTTGAGATAGGGATGTGATTTTGAACATAGATTGTGTAATATTATTTCAATTGGATTCATAATTGTTTTTAATGATGTATTTTGGTGAGCATTATATGTTAAAATATTTTTGGAAATTGGATTTTAATTACATATTTTTGAGATATTGTTTTCTCAAGACTAGAAAAAATCATGTTGGGGGGGGGGGGGTGGTGTGATTAGCCACTCAAGGAGGATAACATTAATTGATTATATCTTAATATTAACATGTTAAAAAGTCCCTAAACATCAGTTTTAGTGTATTATATAAATTGAACTTCATTTCTCATCTTAAGTGCAATTAATGTTTAAAATGGAAATCTGGGCCCAATAAATCATCTGTTTGTGGGAAAAATATATTCATTTTTTGAATTTGATTTTTTGGGATATGATTGATAATTTTTTTAAAACATTTTAACTTTCAGTATCTATGGATGAATCTTAAGGGAATATATAGATTTTTGGGCATGAATGCAGAAATGTTTGGGACAAAGCATAATGAGCTGAAGGCCCATAAAAAAAAAATGACTCCCACAATAAAATCCCAATGAAGATGAAAATTTATATGTAGAAAGATAAAATATGGGTATAATTTCATTCAAATATGTCCAGATCTAATTCTGACGTTTTCATGATTATTCAGGTAGTCAATGATGAAGAATAAATTAAGGCAAGATCTGAAGGTCCATAAAGTCATCCCACCATTTCATGTATAACTTCCAAATGGATTTTCCAATTGTCCTGTAATTTTTTTTAGATTTTATAAGAAAATAAGAAGAATATATTTTTATTCTAATACCCCTTTTCATTTTGAAATGTTATATTACAAATTCACACATGAAAAAGAGGAATGAATCTTATCGATTTTCTTGTGAACTTTGAAATGTCCAAATTCCCTTGATTTTCTCATGTTGTTTTGACTCTCCAAATTAATGGAGATGGAATTTATTGTCGGGGGTGAACCTAAAACTCCTAATATTACTACATAAGTATATTTTGGGGAAGTTAATAAGGATAATGTTGTTCCATTCTATCATTTTTATTTTCATTCATTCATTTTTTAAACACATTTTCAATTTATCCCATGTATGTTTTTCATTCACCTTTATTTACATAATAAAAGATCATCTTATTTTTCTTCATTTATTATTTCATTTTATATATAAAATTGATTCTATTTCCTTAGGGAGAGAGTCTATTCATATAATGTTTTGTGTAAATCTTCAAACAATGGTGGAGTAATTGTTTTTTATTTATTTTTCTTCTCTAATTCTACCATCATGAGTCTACTGTCCAGTTCCATTGACAGAATAGAATCAATGGATAGATATCAACTTACTAGGATGATCTAACGGAGTATAAAGGGAATGTATTGGAATTAATTTATCATTTTAATAGTTCTTAATCAATTCAAAATTTGATATATTCATTCAATAATATACCTTCTCCCTTGTACTCACTAATTTTAAGGATACACATCCCAAGTGCTAAAAAAATCATCTAACATAGAGTGATCATAAATATGATCCTACAAGTATATAGGTGATCAGACTTAGGATAGTGAAAAATCATAATATGTGAGTGATTTGGGATGTTCATATTTCATTTATGGAAATGGTCAAATTTATGACATTGAACTAATTTTAAAAAAAATTCATCCAATCCACCCCAAGTGATAACCAAGGATCTAATAATTATTTTTAAAATGAATCCAAATAAGTGTAAAAAAGTAATTTACAACCCAATAAATTTAAAACCAAGTTTCCCACTTCATAGCCAAATCATCACCCTTAAATTACCTTCTTATAATGTATTTTTCTTAGGTTTCTTCTTAGGTCTCTGAGGATCAATAAATGTAGATGTACTAAAAGTGACTACTTTCACTGTACACTTTGGAAAATTTGGGTGCAACCAGGTGGCTGAGAGGATGATTAGGGTCCCAAGTCATCTCCTGGATATGAAATTATTTCAATTTTCATTGATTGTGTGTCTAAAATATATGTTCTTACCCTTCCAAGTGCCTCATTATATGAGGGATGTATTGTATTTTACTTTCAAATAGGAGGAACTTCTTATAAAAATGATATATAATTATAAGGAGGACCTTCACAGTGAGTAAAACAATGGAATGGACTACCATTCTAACTTTATGTCTAACAATAGGGTGAATTGTTATAGTATATACCATAGATAGGACCTTTAGGGAGGACACCACCAAGGGGAGGAAATTCTTGCTTAAATGAGATGTCCCTACATGATGGACTTTACTAGCACATGCCATCATGGAGAAGAATACCTTCATAGATTGAAGTATGAATACATACTTAATTTCTATAGAGTATACCATAGGGAGGAACTTTAGGAAAGACTCTATAAAGGGGATGACCTTCTTGCTGAATGATATGTCACTAAAAGGAGCACATTCCCAATGTATTCCATCCTGGAGAGGACTACCTTTTTAACATGAAATCCGACTATATGGAGAATTTAAGCAGTGTATACCTTGGGGAGGACCTTCAGGGAAGATGCTAAGAAGGGGAGGAAATTATTTATGTTTGATCATATAGTGATAATGATGGAGGCCATGATTATCATATATTGTAAAGCTCCCATTATTGATTAGTTTGTGTCCATAAAGGAATCCTTCACGGTAGATGTTCTGGGAGGACCTTCGGAGCCGCTGGTAACAATGTTTCCAGGAGAACCTTCACAATTGATACTTCAACTTATATAATTTGGTAATAGATTATTTAGATAATGGGCCACTGTGGACAATGTAACACCTCCAGATTTTATCATATTCCTCTTTTAAAATTTAATATCTTTGATAGTTTATGATTTATGCAACACCATGTTTAAAAAAGTAAGATACTGTTATGTATGAACATTATAATAGTATTGTGACCATTAGGAATAGTAAAATAGACAATAAAATCATAAACTTACCTATAGAAGTATACATAAAATTTAGGAATCTTATGAATGAAAATATAATATATTTATATCATAGAATAAGTAAATAAACGATTTAAAAATGTTACGTTATGTATTGGTATTTTTGTGAACCATAAATGTATATTAAAAATTTTGTAATTAACATATATATTTAAAATAAAATTACTTTTCATGAAATAGATTCATAAATTAATATTTTGTTTTACAATGATTATAAGATAATTTTATGAGACCTGAATTAAATTTTCAAGTGTTATAAAATTAGTTATAATTTTAAAATTGGTATTTTTTTGAATAAATGATGGTTTTAATTAAAAAGTAAAATTATCATATTTAGAAAATTATTTTCACAAAATGGATTTCATTTTTTTATTCTACATGTTTAAAAATGGTTATGGTGATTTTTTGTATTTTTTCTAAAATACATGAATTTTTAGTGAATTGCAAAATACGATAATTTACAGTATAAGTACATTATAAGTTAAATACACTATTACTTGAGTAATTTATAATTTAATCACCATAATATAGAACTGTCCTCGATTAGTTCAATATATTTGGTGATAATTTCCATAGTATTCATAGTTTTTATACAAAATATTAAAAAAATGATTGAAATATTCAAGAAACACCCACCTCCTCCACTATAAATACCACCCCACACCACCACTTCTACTCACACTAATTAACCTTTTAAGATTGTAAAACTTATACCCAATTTTATTCCCATGAATCTTTCCCATGTCCAATAGGTTATGGTCTCAATAAAATACCCAAACCAATTTCCATGTGGAGGTTCTCAAGGAGAAGAATTGAAGATGTAAACTCCTCTTTCACTTTCTTTGTTTTCTTTTCACTTTCCTTTATTTTCTTATACTCTTATCAAATCCTCTATCCAAACATGAATTATAATTACAATATCTTATATATACTACAATTTCATTATGTCAATGTAAAATATACAATCAATTCTCTTTTTATATTCTTTTTATTCTAAAAATTAATGCATTGTCCCGAAGGTGCCCATTTACTACCTTCAGGGATGACAAGTTTTCCTTCGTCAACTAATCCTTCAAGGATGGTAATCAAAAAAATTTATGGTTAAAATATATTAAAATATATTTATTATATATTATTTAATTTTCTATAAATAATATATATACAAAATATTAATTAATGTGAAAAAATTGTTTTCAATGAAAAGATGACCCCCAAAATAATCTAAACAATTACGAATAATGTATTATCTAATGATTAAACATCACCCAAAATAACCCAATGAATTATTTTAACATTTAATATTATTTATTTTATTTAATAAAATAAAATTTCAATTCAATATTACTATTCCCATTTTACAAGATATTTCTTACACGTATATAAATGAATCGATCATGAAATCCTAGGAATACAACCCTCCAAAAATGAAGAAATTGAATTACGTAACTAATAAAAAATCCCATAAATGAACAAAATAAAATTATAATAAATAATTTAAATATTTAATAGGTTATTAAATAAATCATTAATTAATGTAATTTCATTATCCATGACATTAAGAACAAGTGCAGAATGGTTTCAGACAAAAGGTAAGGGTTTCTTCCCAAAACCCCATTTTACTTCGGGATATGATTTTTCACTCTTTTACTCAATGAAATTATTAATTATTTTTATATAATTCTTCTAAATAATATTTAATTATTTCAAAATCATGTATCCTAATCAATTTATATTTATTTTTTGGGGTAAATACATGTTTTACAGGGTTCCCTTTTTAAATCCCCTAATAAGCAAGCCCGATTAAATGGTACTTCTCAAATTATTATGAATTTTCAAGTATCAATATAATATTTTTCATGAAACAATAATTTTTAGTAAATAAATATTTTAAAGATGAAAAAATATCTTAGTTATTTTCTTGTTTTATGTACAAAATTAATCCTTTGTCCTTTTAAAAGACTATTTTTTAGTTTCCCTTAAACTGCACTAATGTTTCCTATTTCTTAAGTTTCATAAAAAAACCTTTTTTATAGGTTTAAAATTAAGTTGAAAATAATTTAACTTTCCTTCAATTTTATTTTCTATGATACACATTTTAAAATATTTTCTTATGACAAATAAAAATGAATTTTCTAAAATAACACTGGTTAAGTAAATAGGGGATTTCTCTAAAGAATTTCCTTAATGATTATATTAGAGTATTCTCATCTATTTCAACACCCTCTATTTAATATTATGATTAATTGGTATAGATATTTTATAATATCATCTACTATAATTTATTAAATGGGTTATAATCAGTTTGACTATGAATGTACTTTCTTGGAACCATTCAACATGTTACTCGGAATGGTTTGTGATCATGTTTACTGATTGGGGAAAGTTATTTTCATTTCCTATGCTAGTTTAAATTGAATGTATATGTTTATTTAGTTTCAAACCATTCATATAAGAAATTTATTGGACTTAGTAGATGATAGACCAGACCCTCGATATCCCCTCAATGCATCAGTACGTCTCATGAGAAAAACAAGACAGGGTTTCTACCCATTTATGTATGGTGTTATGGAAGATGCCTTGATTGTATGTGTATTATGTATGATACTACACATTACCTCATTAGGATACTTTTAATTTACTGACCATGTGATTATTAGACTATTATAATATCCACGGTTAATATTCTTTCTCATGTAATCATTTATGGTAGTATTTAATAAAATTTTATTATTTCTATATTATACTCATGTTTATGTTTTAGTGTCATGTGTTTTTATTTATTCACCATGAATTATTACCTGTGTTTATTTATAATAGATTCCTTTGTATTTATTACCCTTAATGAACATATGATCTCACCCCATTATTATTTTTTTATTTTTCCCCAGGATGAGAAGATATATATTACGAATCGATTATAGGGATACTATAGTAGTTTATGGGTGTTTCCAATGGAGTTTCTATATTGTATTTCACTTCAATTTGTTATTTAATAGTTATGTTTTTTTGGTTTTACCAATTTAATAAACTATTCAGTACATTACTATGTCAAATATTGTTCATTTTTCCAATGTAATTAAGTAAGGCACATACTCTAGGCTTCTGGGATTGGTTTCTTTACAGTTGGTATTAGAGGAAGTTTAGTAGAAACCATGAAAATTATATTTAGTAAACATATATTGGGTAACATAAACATAATATAGAGATTGAGAATAATTATAGAATAAAATAAAATTTTTTAAAGGTTGAGATTTGGTGGGTCTTTCTATAAATAAATCCTTGTTTAGATATTATAGGATGAAGTAGTTCTGGACAGATGTACCTTGAGGTAACAAATCCAACAAGGTGCATTAGACCATACACAACACAACCTAGTAAACAACAATGGGTCTTAGTGCACAACTATTTCGACACTCCTGAGGGATATTCTTAGGATAATTAACAGTTTGTTTACAAACCATTATGATGTATTTAAATGTAATCATGTCCCCAAAAAACCATATTTATGATTATGAGATTAGAAATGCATAAATTCAAAATTTATTTTATGTGTTTTCAAGATCAAAATTTTTAATTATGAATTCATAACATAATTTATTTAATTCCATTGTTTAGAAATGGAACCTACTAGAACGAATGAAAATTGTATCAACACACATATTCCATGTAAGGATTTACCCCTATTTAAGATAATAATGTTGCATCTAGAGATGAAATTGGTGATGAGTATCTTATAACTATTCTCTGAAAGCTCACTCAGGTCATGAATAATAAACTTACTCGTATGTAGCATCTGAATCCACAATGTGGAGGAACAATTTTATATTATTTAATGAGAAAAAGGACCACAATCATTCAATGGGATTACAAATCCATTTATATTTGAGAAATAGATAAGTTTATTAGATAAGATATTTCTCACTTTGAGAAGTAATGAAAGGTAGAATGTTTTCATGAAAATTTATCATCTCTAAGGAGATGAGGATCAGTCATGGTCATTAATTTAAAACACTAAGGAGGAGTAATAAATTGAAAAATATGGAATGGATAGATTTTAAGGAAATTTAATTGGAGAAATATTTCACATGAAAACAACAAGAAGATATGGAGAGGAAATTATTGAGTCTAAGGCCAAAAGAAGCGAAAAATGATTTCATGTATGAATCCAACTTTACATCGTTAGAAAGTCATGATTCAGACTACATACATAATCCAAGGAGCAATATTGATTAATTATTTTAAGGGTTAAAACCCTTACTCTCATGGGAACCAGTTTCCCAAACATTGTCATCATATAAATATATAGGCTTTTATGATATTAAGACCAAGAAATAATTTTCTATGTTTTATGAATTTAAAGGAAAGATACAGTTGATGAAGTATTCTTTACAATTTGTAAATAGAATAAAGAAAATTCTAAGAATGGAAGAGTTAAAATTACATCCTATAATAAATGTGGAATGAAAGGTCATGGAACCGTCCTATTGAGGATGGGAGTTTGTTACAAGTGTGGGGAAAAGGCCACCAAGCCTATGATTGAAATGGAAATAAATAATCTACCAATGATCAATTTTAAAATTATAAAGAGATGAGATATTATTAAAATTATTATCCTAATAATCCAGGATACATTTTTTAGATAGTACAAAGAGTAAGCCCAAGCTTACGTGATCAAAACTACTGAGGTTGATGTTCATAATGATGTGGTGGAAGGAAATTTAATCATTTCACCAAACATGGAAAATGATTTACTTGATTCTGGATCATCACATTCTTTTATTTCTTTACAGTTTTCCAATAAAATTATTCATTACAATTTTGTTTTAATAAATGAGTTGTTAGTCAAAACACTTAAGGGATGACTCATTGTAATAAAGATGTTTCAGTAAGTCCCCATTATGACACCTAAACATTCTTCAGTTTCTAACCTTGTCATCATACCTACGATCAAATTTGATATTATCCTCAACATTGACTAGATTTTAAGATATGATGCAAAAATCTATTACAATAAAAAGGAAATTATGATCGGTGAGGAATATGTAGATTCTATTCTCTTTAGAGAAGAAACCTCATCATCTGATTATTATCTGGATCCACCTACAGTATCTCTTCTAAATAAAATTCATTGGGGGGAAGAGAAAACATCATCTATTGATGAGGAAAGAAATATTAAAATTTATTATGTACCTATTATTCAAGAATACATTAATGTATTTATAGAGGATTTAGTTGGACATCCAATAGAAAAGGAAGTTGAGATCTCCATTGATTTAATTCCTAGTGAAATACCTATATCAAAGACTAATTATAAAATGGACATAGTGGAATTATTGGAGATAAATAAAGAACTAGAAGAAATGAATGATAAAGGATTTATTTTCCCCAGCATTTCTCCATAGGTATACCCTTTTATTCTTGTTAAAAATAAAGATATATCTAGGTGGTTGTGCATTAACTACAGGGAGATCAATATCATTAAGATAAATAAAAGGTATCTAATACCTCACATTTTTGAATTATGTGATCAAATTCATAAAGCTAGATACTTATCGAATATTGACCTTTTATCTGGATATCATCAATTGCATGTGAGGAAGGAAGATTTTCTACAGACAACATTTTGATCCTGGTTTGATCATTAAGAGTTTACAATAATTCCATTTGGACTAACTAATACACCCTATGTTTTTATTTATATAATGAACCATGTTTTTAGGAAAATCTTGAAGTTTTTTTGTGGTATTTATTAATGATATATTGATATATTCCAAAATCTATTAGGACCATGAGAACCAATTTTGGGTCATTATGGAGACTCTTAAAATATGTTGACATTAGATAGATGAATTATGGATTCAAATAGTTTCTATTTCTTGGAAATATTTTCTATAAGAATGGAATATCAGTTGATCCTATGAAGAAAAAGGCAGCCCATGAATGTACTACTCCAATAAAAATAACTAGGTTATGCAGTTTCATTGGTTTATTAGGTTACAATCAGCCTTTCATTTTTATGTTTTCCGGATTATCAAACACATTAACCACGATTACTCATAAATTGGTTATGTTATTATTGAAAAAAGAATATAAATAATGTTTTGAATAATTTAAGAGGAGATTATTAAATGCTATGATATTGAATCTACCATCATGAAATGATGTATTTGTAATTTATAGTGATTCATAAAAGAAAGGACTTGGATTTTTCCTTATAAAGAATGATAGATTTATTTCCTATGTATTAAGGTAGTTAAAAAATCATGAATAGATGTATCAAAATCATGATATTGGGTTAGAAACCATAATATTTTCTCTAAATATATGGATACACTACATCTAAGATGAATGATATTAGATATATAAATATCACAAGAGTTTACAACATATATTTTCATAGAAATAACTTAACAAGTTGAAAAGGATATGGCCCATGATACTCAAGGATTTTGATTTTCCAATACACTACCACCTAGGGAAGAAGAATAAGGTAATATATGCATTGAGTAATAAGTATCATGGAGTTATGAAAAAAAAGGATTAACAAGGATCCTGTGTACATGGATCTAGTGAAGATAGATATGATAATCATCAAGAAGGGAGAAACATCAGTACTTTTTCAATTGGTTTCTCAACCATATTTATTGGAAATGATTAAAATTTCTCAGTATAAAGTTGATAATTATTGAAGGAAAATTAAATTTGTAAAAAATGAGATGTTGGTGGACATCATGCATGGGGATGGAATTAAAATTTTTGGGAAGAGCCCTTGTGTTCCCTCTACACAAGAGTTAAAAAATAAAATCAAGGGAAGATTCCCATAGCTCAAATTTCTCAATAAACCCTAGTAACACTAATATTTAATGATATTTTAAGAATAATTTCTAGTGGGATTATATGAAGTGAGAAAACTTTGATTATGTATCAAGATGTTTAGTTTGTCAACATGTGATGGTTGGAAGACACCATCCTTTAAGAGTCATGCAACCTTTTCCTATTCCTACATGGAAATGGGATGACATTACTATATATATTTTACTATATTACTAAAAAACACCATAAAAGAATGATGAAATATGGGTAATTTTTTATCATCATACCAAATCATTACATTTCCTCTCTATTAGGGAGGATTTTCCACTAGATAACCTTGAACAACTCAATATTAATGAAGTTTTAATGATTCATGGAGAACATCATTAAATTATTTCTGATCGTGATCCATGATTTACATCGAAATTATGGAAAAGTCTTCAAAAAATATTTGGATACATATATTCTTTTTTAGAATAAGTTTTTCTTCAACGGTTGAAAAGGATTTTTAAAAAAGTGATATTTTGATTAAGGGAAGGAAACTCATAATGTGTTCAAGAGATTGAGAAAATTGTGTTTGGATTTCATAAAGAGATGATTGATTTGGATTGAATAAACTTGATTTTATCAATTCCCTTTGAACCAATTAAGTATTTTTTTTGTCAATGTAGTCTATATTATCATAGAATAAGTTTAAAAATTTTTGGATTTAAGGAATATATATGTAGTTGGATTTTAAATAAGGGATCATGAATTTCTTCCAAAAGGATTTATGGTAATTAATGTTATTACCACATTTCATGAGAATACATGGTGAAGGTATTCATAAGTTTGGAATGTGACAACCAAGAGATTCTTTATGACATACAGGGGGACCAATTTTAATATGATTTAGTGAAATTCAATCTAAAAAATTATATTTTCATCTTTTGGAAGGGTTACATGGTTAAACATTTATGGAGTGGTTTTTGTTAAAATTTGGAGGAGGTTTTAGTGATTAAATTGTTATCTATCCATATAAGTATTTATTTATATTGGATAACCTGTGCTAACAATTTTTTTTGATAAAAAAGATAGGTGGAATAAATTATCGTTCTATTTATGGATATCATGATTTGTTAGTTATCCAGGAATGAAAAATTAGCCTTTATTCCATGGAGTAAGAAATTAAGTGGGAATTGATCAAGGCATAACCAAAGGGCAAGATTGTTCATATGTAATAGAATAAAATCAAACAAGTACATATTCTTGTGAATGTTCTTAATCATTATGAAAATTATATAGAAATAAATTTTAATCCTAGTACATAAATTTTGGTATAACCAATGGCCTTCTAAATCATCATATATCTCTGACTTTGAGGCCCTAAAATTTCCATTAAACATTAAATTTTTTGTGACTAATTACCTCAATTATTCCCTATAAATATTATTGTTTTTCATACAAGTATATATTTTCACATTCCACCAATGTTATATTAAATTGAAAACTAGTTATGAGTCACTTTGGGTAACTATTATGTTTTTAACCTTCTGTTTTTAAAGGATGTTTTATTATAAATTTTTATGATTTGAGTTTCTGAGAGAGGAACATTCCAACATTAGACCTTTAACACCCTAGTTGAATTTTGAAGGAGGAATTCATTTTATGGGGGGTTGAATGTAACAATTTGAGTTTTTTTTTGAATTATTATTTTCTAATTTATTTAATCTTTTGATATTTTTAATTTCACTGAACAGTAAATAAATTTTTTTTATATGAAACAACTAAGTGTGGATTATGTTATACGCAACACCAAGTCAATCTTGTGTTATAAGGAAGAATTATATTAGTTTGTGGTACATGAACCACTATGATTGTCTTCTATTACCTATAATACCAAGTACCTTTGATATCTTTTCTTACATGCAAGGTTGAGTTTCATCAAACTACATGATACTTGTAATAATAATATTAAACTATTATTATAGACACCACCTATCCATAGGATGTATGTTCCAAATAAGAAAAACTAAATCATGAAAATATGAATTAAACATATATATAAAATTAATACTTTTGTGTTCAATTAGTTATAAATTAAAATAAGAACAATCTGATAATGATGAAATTCTTTTTCCAAGAAATATATTTTTCTATGCCGAAACATCATTTTATCTCAATAAAATTAAAAAAACATCTTTTTTGAATGTTTTATATAAAACACACACACACACACACACACACATATATATAATAAAAAAATATTTTGGACACTCATCCAATATATTTTATAGATATAAGAAAATAATAAATCCAATTTTATGACTAAAAAGATATATTCATCTAAAAGGTAATTTTATCTCCTTCTAATAGAGAACCAATTTTAAATTCTATTTTGACACTTTTATAATTTTTAATTGAAAAACTAAACTTAATTATTAATATATGAACTAAAAATTTAGATTATAGTTAATTTTCTGTATTTTTCATTGATGTTTCATTTTTTTATGAATAATGAATAATACTCACTTATAATTCAAAACTATAAGGATAAATTATGTTTTTGATTGGTTTTAAAGTTAAATTAGATAAATTATACATATAATAATCAAATTTAGGACATTTGAATCAATTTAACTTTGAAATTTGATATAAAAATGTACCAAACTTTTGAATATTTTTACTTTAAAAACCCATTGTGTCATCCCTTCTCCAAGATTAATTTTAAATTAATTACTTCAACTTATGTTATTGTATTTTTTAAAAAAGGATTTCATAGTTGGAATAAAAATAATGTCTAATGTCTAATAATTTCAACTTATTTTATTGAAAAAAATATTAGTGAAAGTGATTAAATTTAATTACAACGATTAAGAGAAAAAACACCATAAAGGGACTAAAGAATACACTTAAGGGTCAAAATGACCTAGAAACTTTTCCAAAATCCATTAGCTTGACATACTTCTACTCAATCCTCTATTGGATAATTTTTTTATTATTCCCTCCACTTGTGATAGAAAAAATTATTGTGTAATTCCCTTTTAAAAAATATACGAGAATGCCACTCCTCACTCTAAAAAGGAACTAACCTATCCCACTTATTCACACCTCTAAAGCCCTTTTCACCCAAAATATACTTAAATAAGATCCCAAAATCCCTACCCTCAACCTAGAATCTTCACTTTTGGGAAGAACTGTATCCAAGTATGTTATTTGGTGAAAACCAAAAGGAGGTACCCGAAAAGGAGGTAACCTTATTAAATGATCACTTTAGATTAATTTCATTAAATACTCATTCAATTATTCTAATTAAAGGATTATATTATAAAAACATTATTCTAAATATATTGATATGTTTTTATTCTAAGGGTTCAGGCTCCTCTTACACACACTTCCATGTAATGGGTAATGAACTTACTATTCATGTGTATGACGAACCACCACTGCCCGAAACAATATTTTTCTTTTTTCCTTTACCAAATATCATGGTTGGGAATTATGATGGATTGTAACACACCAATATTTAATGTTATTAATATTTTAAAATTTAATATCTTTGATAGTTTGTGCTTTATGAAACAACAAGTTTAAAACCATAATATACTATTATATATGACTGTAGGAGTAGTGATGTGACTATTAGAAATAATAATATGATCAATAGAATAGTAAATTAATCTCTGAAATTATATATAAAATTTAGTTATATTATGAATGAAAATATAATGTAATAAATAAATAATATTTTTTATAAAAGATATATTAAGTATTGGTATTTTTGTGAAAAATAAACTTTATTTCACAATTTTATAAGTAAAATAATTATTTAAATTTATGTTTATTTTTATGAAATAGATTTATAAATTAATATTTTTTTCTTATGATTATAATATAACTTTACGAGTCCTTAATAAATTGTTGAAAGTGTCATAAAATCAGTTATAATATTAAAATTGGTATTTTTTGAGTAAATGATGATTTTATTTAAAAATTAAAAATCTCATAATTAGAAAATTATTTTCATAAAATTTAATCCATTTTTTAATTATAGATGTAAAAAAAATTTCCGGGTTAATTGTTGGGATTTTTATAAAATAGTTGATTTTTGGGGAATAGTGAAATATACTAATTTATAGTATACAAACATAATAAGTTAAATAATCTATTACATTAGTAATTTCTGATTTAATCACCATAATATATAACTACCGTTAATTATTTTATCATATTTATTGAAAAATCTCAATTTATTCACAATATTTATCCAGAATAATAATCAAATGATTAAAATATTAAAAAATACCCCTCTACTCCATTATAAATACCACCCCGTGCCACCCCTTCTCCCCACACCTCTAAATCCTTGAATATTTTACAATTTATTCCCAATAACCCTCCTAGAAATATCCTTAATTTTTTGTCCTTTCCTGTCTCACCCAAAAGACAATTTCAAATTTCATAAGGAGGTTCTCAAGGAGAGGAATTTCAGAAGTAAAATCCCATTTCATTCTTTTAATTTTATTTCCATTTATTTTCTTTTTGATCATTTAATTAACTTCTATATACAAAAATTAATGATAAATCTAGTATCATATATATATACTATAATTTTATTATTATTATGGGACATCCACCATAAATTATTTTCCCTTTACTTTTTTATTCTAAAAATGGAAACATCATCCGAGAGGTTCCGATTTTCCACTTTCATGGATGATGTGTTTTCATTTTTCAATTTCGCCTTAAAGGCTTGTAATAAAACCATTTTGATGGTTAAAAAACAATAATATGTTTATTATAACTTATTTAATGTTTTGGAACCATTATACTTACATAATATTAATACATAAGACAAAACTAGTTCGTGATGATCGAAAAAAATGCCAAAATAATCTAAATGATTATCATTAATGATTTATCTAATGAATCATCCTAATATATGAAAAATGGTATAAAAGGCCATAAAATATTTTTTAGGTTCATTAATGATAAATACTTTTAATTTTTGGTAACTATTCCCATTTTACAAGATCTTTCATACAGGTATACAAGTAAACCAATCATGAATACCAAAGAAACGAACACTCCCAAATGATGAAATAGAGTTTATAACTCCACAAAAAGGATATAAATGAAATTAATAAAATTATAATAAATAAAATAAATGGTAAATATGTTTTGAATTAAATTATTGATGAATCTAATTTAATTATCCAAGACATTAAGTTCATGTAACGAACACTTTCAGGCATAAGGTAAGTGATTCTCCCTAAACCTGCATTTTTCATTTAGGATATGATTTATGAGTCTTTAAACAAATGTAATTATTATTTGTGTTTATATACCTCTTTTAAATTCTATTTATAAGTTTTAAAATGATATATCTTGATTATTACATCCTTATTTTATGGGGAAATACATGTTTTATAAGTTTCTCTTATCAATTTATCACTATAAACAAGACTGATTAAAGGGAACTTATAGATTTCATGCGCATTTTCAAGTACAATACACAATATATTATAGGGAACCAATATTTTTAAAAAATCACAATTTTTATCATGAAAATTATTTTTACTCCTATTTTAGTTTTATGTAAAAAATTAAGCCTTGTCTACTTTAATGACTCTTTTATATTTTCTATTAAACCATATTAAAGTGGATCATTTCCAAAAACAATTATTACATGTTTTCACATAACATGTAGATAATTTATTACTTAAATATAATTTATTTTTACCTCCCATTTTAATGGGTTAATAATTATTAAAATCCGATCTTATACAAATAATTTTATCCAAAAGAAGCTTTATTTCCAAAGTAAAAAAGGACATTTCTCTCAAGATTTTCTTATTGGTTTTATTTGAGTATTTTCAACTAATTAATCAACCTTTGTTATATTTTATTCTTGTTAGGGTTTTATATCCTATGATATAATTTACCAAATTTTATTTATGTGTTTTTGATCACTTTGAATGTGGATTTTCTATTCATGGTTTATAGGTGAAGTATTCACATTTCGTATGCTTGTTTTTTAATATGAATGTTTAAGTTATGTTTATACCTTTTGATATGAGTAATTAATTGGAATTATTTATTGATAATAAGATCCCTCTATAACCCCTCGATTCATGGATAGGTCTCACGATAGAAACTAGATTAGGTATTGGTTGTCATTTTAGCCATTTATGGTGTCTGAGTTGAAGCCTTGATGGTATGTTATAATGTATGAAATTATGAATTACACACTAAAATATTGGTAATTGATAATCCATGTGATTATTTGAATATTAGAATATCAATGGTTAAGATTCATTCTCATGTGATTATTTATGGCATTATTTAATCAATTTTATCCCTTTTATATTATACTAAATATTATATTTTAATGTAATGTGATTTTATTTCACCATGCTATATTTTTTATGTTTATCATAGATTCTTCTATATTTACTACCCTTAATGGGAATCTTAGATCACCTCTTTATTATGTTTTATTTTTTCATAATTTTGGAAGATGTATATTATGATTTTCTTTTAGGGATAATCTAGGAATTTATGCCTGTTTCCAATGGATTTTCCATATTGTTTTTTCCTTTAATGTTGTAATGTAAATATTATATTTGTATCTATTTTTTAAAATATACTAAACTATTTGGTACTTTGGGATGAAATTTCCTTCTTTATTATAATAATGTAATATATTAAGGCACAAACTATAGAGTAATGGGGTCAGTGTCTTTACATTTGGTATAAGAGAATGTTTAATATAAACCTTGAAACCATGATTTAGAAAACATTGATTAGGGAACATAAACCTATGTTAGGCTTTGAGGATATGTATATAAGAACATTATTGAATTTTGTAAAGTTAGAGATTATGCGGATCTTCCTAGACATACATCTATATCTAGATACTAAAAGAATAAGTGGTTCTAGAACAAATGTACCTATGGGTAACAACTACGACATGGTGCATTTATCCAAACTCGGACTAACCTTGTACATGACAATGAGACTTACTATGAACCTATTTTGACACTCCTAGGGGAAAATATTATGATAATTCACATTTTATTTAAAAAACATTATGAAGTGTTTAAAAGGCAATATGTCCCCAAAGAAACCACGATTATGATTATGAGATTATCCATTCAAATTTTTTACAACATATGTTAACTGTTACAAGTTTGAAATTATGAATTATGATTAATAATCAAATTTATTGTATTCCATTGTTTTGAAATTGTGCCCAGTGGAAGGAATGAAAACTATATCAATGCATGTATCCCATGTTGAAATTACCATCCTAGGAAAGATAAGGACATTGGAGTAGGAGATGCAATTATAGATGAAAATATTATTACTATATTGGGATAACTGACTCAATTTATGAATAATAAACATACCTGAATAGAATATACAAATCCAAAATGCAGAGGAACAATGTTAGACTACTTCATGAGGCAATAACCTCCATCATTCAATGAGACAAAAAAATCCATTTTCAACTCAGTAATGGATATTTTCTTCATGGTAGTTTATCATCTATTAAGATAAGTAGATCAATGTTGGTTATTGATTCAAAACACAAAGGAGGAAGAAGAAATTGAAAATATGGAATGGAAGAATTTTAAGGAAGTTTTGTTGGGAAAATATTTTCCTCAGGAATAGTGAGTGGATATAAAGAGATAATTATTGAATATGAGGAAAATGAGGATGAGAAAATTTCCATGTATGAATAAAACTTTACAATGTTAGCAAGATAAGCTATAGATTACTTACGTAATACAAATAAAAAGATTGATCAATTATTTGAGGGGTTAAAACCATTCCTTTAAAGGGAACTACACTCCCAAAATTTTTCTTCATATGAAAATATAGTCTCATGTACAATCAATAAAGAAAAATAATTCTATATGTCTTATTAATTTAAAAGAAAGAAATAGGAGAAGAGGGATGCTGAAGAATCCAGAAAAGATAATAAATAAAAGTGGAAGATGGGAATAGTTGACTTTCCATATAGAAAAAAATGTGGAAAGAAACATCATAGAACATCCCTATTGGGGATGGGAGTTTGTTACAAGTGTAGATAAAAAGCACACCAAGTTCATGATTGTAAGGGAAAGAAAGAAGCTACCAATATTCAATGATACAATTTTAAATATATTGGACATTATATAAATTATTTTCATATTCATCAAGGAAAATTACCCACTAAAATGCCAAGGTAACAAGGATATTCATATGTAGTTATGATAGCCAAGGATGAAGTTCTTAATGATTTGGTGGTGGTTCCTTAATCATATCCTCAAATTTATCTAAAGGTTTATTTGATTCTAGATTGTTACATTCATTTATATATTACATATTTTCATTAAAAATTAGATATTTAAAATTAAACGTAACATGGTAGTTATCAATAAAGACTAATAGTGGAAACCATATTGCAATAAATATGTGTTCAGATATTCCTATTATGACACATAAAATTTCTCTAATTTCTGATTTTATTATCATACTTATGGTTTGTTTTCATATAATTTGGGTCTGGATTGGATTTAAAAGTATAATTTTGAAATTTATTTTGAAGGGAATGAAGTTATTATTCATTATGATGGTATAAAATTTATGATCTTTAGAGGGGAGAATTCATCATATGAGTCATATCTGGATCCACCTACAGTAGTTCTTCTAAATGAAATTTTTGCGGGAAGAATAGAAAAAAATCATCTATGGATAAGGAAAGAAATTTTCAAATTGAGGATGTACTTATTTTAAAGGAATACATTGATGTGTTTTTATAAGATTTACCTTGATTTCCTTTAGAGTGGAAAGTTGAGTTTTCTATTGATTTAATCCTTGTAGAAATTCCAATATAAAATACTCTTTATAGAATTTCCATTGTGGAATTAGTGGAGATAAATAAAAAACTAGAGGAGTAGAGTAATAAGGTATTTATTCTCCCTAGTGTTTCTCTATTCAAAGCCTATGCTATTTTTGTTAAGAAGAAATAGGGATTTATTAGGTCATGCATGGACTACAAGTACAACAATGGTATTATGATAAAAAAGTATCTTCCCCCTCTAATTGAATACTTATTTGATCCAATTTATTGAGCGCAATAGTTTTCAAAGATTTATCTTTGAGTTGGATATCATTAATTACGTGTGAAGAGTGAAGATATTATAATGGTAGTATTTTAAACCATGTATGGACACTATGATTTTAGATTAATTCCATTTAAACTAATCAATGCACCATCTATCTTATTGATATAATGAGAAGAGTGTTCAAGGAATAACATGAATATTTTTATGTGGTATTTATTGATCATATATTGAAATATTCCAAAATATATGAGGACTATGAGAACCAATTTTGGATTGTTATATAGACTCTTGGAAGAAAAGAGTTATATGGGAAGCTTAGAAAGTGTGAATTTTGACTTTAATCAATTTATTTTCTTGGAAGTATTATCTCTATGGGTGGAACATTTGATCATATAAAGACAAAGGCAGTTTTGGAATGTATGACACCAATGAACATAACATAGGTACACCATTTCATTGTTTTAACAGGTAACTATCAGTATTTCATTCAAAATATTTTCAAATTAACAATCCCATTAACCAAGATTACTCATAAATGGGTTAGGTTTGTATGAAAATATAATGTGAATAATATTTTGAATAATTTAATAGGTGATTAGTGAATTCTTCAATATTGACTCTGCCATTAGGAAATGGTGGATTTTTGATTTATAGTGATGCATCAATGAATGGAATTGGATGTGTCCTTATGAAAAATAATAGATTTGCTGCTTATGTATCAAGTCAATTAAATACCATTGAACAGAAATATCCAACTCAGGATCTTGGGGTATCTTCTGTAATCTTTCTTCTAAATATGTGTATACACTGTCTCTATAGAGAAATCTGTGAGATTTATATAGATCCCAAGAGATAAAAATATATCTTCTCAAAGAAATAAATCAATATGAGTAAAATGTGTTTGATTAAGCTACTCAAGGATTGTTATTGATCAATACACTTCCACCCAAGGATGGTGAAAAAGGTAACAAATGCATTGAGCATGAAGGATCATGGATTTATTTAAACAAAGGGGATTGAAAGTTATCACGTGTTTAAGGATATGGTGAATATGGATTTGGAAATTATCAAGGATGGTGAAACATCATTACATTTTCAATTGGTTACCCATCCATAATTGTTGGAAATGATTTAATGTTTTCAGTTTGATGATGAGAATTGTAAAAGGAAAATTAATTCTATAAATGATGGGAAGTTGAAAGACTTCATGTATGAGGATGAAATCTTGAAATATGGTAAAAGTATTTGTGTTCCCTATATACTCGAGATAAAAAGGGAGTTATTAGATGATTCCCATATCTCAAATTTATATATATAATCTAGTATAACTAATATGTATAGAGATTTAAGGAACATTTCTAGTGGGATAATATAAAGTGAGAAATTTTGGATAATGTATCATGATGTTTAGTCTGTCTACAAGTGAAGGCTTAAACACAACATCCTAGAGAAGTGATACAACCCCTGCCTATTCCTACATGGAAATGGGATGAAATTACTCTATATTTTTTCACTAGTTACCAAATCTCCAAGAAATAATGATATAATATGGGTAATTGCTGATTATCTTAACAAATCTAAACGTTTCCTCTTTATAAGGGAGGATTTTCCACAATAGTTCCTTGAACAACTCTACATTAATGAATCTTTATGATTTGATGGAACGCCAATTTTATTTGTGTCTGACTGTGATCCCGAATTTACATTGATATTCTAAAACATTATTCATAAATATTGGTATATGGAGATTTATTTGAGCACTCTATATAACCCTCAAACCAATGGGAATTCTAAAAGGACCACTCAAATATTATAAGACATGTTGAGATCATGATCACTTGAATTTCAAGGATTTTTTTGTTAGTATTTATCTTTGGTAGAGTTTTCCTACAATAATAGTTTCCTTTAAAGTATTCAAATGGAACCATATGAATCATTTTATGGAAAGAGATGTTGTATGCCAACTTGTTGGGATGAAGTTTGTGAAAGGAAGCTTTTAGGCCTAGAACTTGTGGAGGAAACAAAAAACATGCTAATGTCTATTCTAATCCATGTCAAAGCATCTCAAAGTAAGAAAAAAATCTATATTTATAATCTAAGGAAGGATTTGAAATTTCAAGTGGGAGATCATGTTTTCTTGAATGTAACTCCATGGAAGTGTGTTATAATATATGGAAATAAATGGAAACTGATCCCTAGGTATATTGGACCTTTTAAAATACTAGGGAGAATTGGAGTTGTGGATTATCATTTGGAGATGCCACCTAGCCTTTCTAAAGTAAACAATGTGTTACACATCCCTTTATAAAGTTCACTTATGAAGAAACAGAATTGGAATATGATTTATAAAACTACAAAGAGCCTCTATTGATTTTAGACACTAAAGAATTGTTTTTGAGGAATCAGAAGACCCGGCTGGTAATGGTACTTTGGAAAAATCATAAAATTGAGGAGATGATGTGGGAACCAGAGAAATTTATGATAAAGAACTTCCCAAATCATTTTATGAAGTGACATTCAGGAAAATTTGAGGATGATTTTTTTGAAAAACGGAATAATTTAACTCCATAATATTTTATTATATACCTCTTTTAAAAAAAATAAAATATTTAAAATTTTACTTACCACAACACCGAGTTCAAAACTATAATATACTATTATGTATGTTCATTGGAATTGTAATGTGACTATTAGGAATAGTAAGCTGGACAATAGAATTGTAACCTTAACTATGAATGTATACATAAAATTTTTTATCTTATGATTGAAAATATAATATATTTATATGAAGGAATAGGTAAATAAATGATTTAAAAATGATAAGTTAATTATTGCTATTTTTGGGAAATATAAGTGTCTATTCACAATTTTATAATTAAAATATTTATTTAAAAGAAAAGAGTATTTCATGAAAGATATTCATAAATTAATATTTTGTTATCTTAGGATTATAATATAATTTTAGGAGACCTTAATTATTTGTTCAAAGTGTTATAAAATCAGTAATAATTTTAAAATCGGTATATTTTGAATAAATGGAGATTTTATTTAAAAATTAAATATCTCATATTTAGAAAATGATTTTCATAAAATATATTTCATTTCTATATTATACCCATCAAGAAATAGTTATGTTCAATTATTGGTATTTTTATAAAATTCTTGAATTTTTAGTTAATAGTAAAGTAAAATAATTTACAGTATAAATACATTATAAGTTAAATACACTATTCCTTGAGTCATTTATGATGTCATAAAAATAATATCAAAATAACCTTCATTATTTAAATATATTTAATCATAATAACAGAACTATTAATATACATAACAAAATAACAAACAAATAAATAAAATATTCCAAAAACACCCCTCCCATCCACTATAAATTCACCCCTCACAACCTCTTCCTATTGCACCTATTAAGACTTTAATAACATCAAATTTATGACCAATACTATTCCCAAGCCTCTTCCCCACATCCATGAGGTTCTTTTCTCAACAAAAGAAAAAATTCAATTTCCCTATGGAGGTTATCAATGGGATGAATTCAAGAGGTAAATTCCACTTTCAGTTTCACTTGTTTCTTTTCACTTTCTTTTATTTTCTTAAACTATTCTCACCTATTATTTGAAAAAATGAATGATAACTCCAGTATCTTATATTTACGGGAATTTTATCATGTCAATGGAAAATATACCATCATGTCTCTTCTCATCTCGCTTTTATTCTAAATATGAAAACATTATCCGCGAGGTATCGATTTACCACCTTTGTGAATGACATGTTTTCATTTTTCAATTATCCCTTTAAGGATGGTCATAAAACCATTTTTCTTGTTAAAATAGATTATAGTATACATATTAAATCTTATTTAATGTTCTATAACTCTTATATATACATAATATTTATTAGTGAGACAAAACTAGTTTGCGATGATAAAAAAACCACTAAAATATTCTAAATAATTATCACTAACGTATTATATAATGATTCATCCTCAAACCAAATAAAAAAATAAATCATATAACCATTTAATCATTTGTATGTTCATCAATAACATATAATTTCAATTCTAGATAACTATTCCAAATTTACATGATCTTTCATACATGTATACACGTGTACTAATCCAGAAATCCAAATAAACGAACACTCCCAAAGGATGAAATTGATTCTTATAACTCATCAAAAATACATAAATGAACATAATAAAATTATAATAAATAAATGAAAATTTTATTAGGTTCTGAATTAAATTATTAATGAATCTAATTTTGTTATCCTTGATGTTAAGTACTGGTGGAGAATGCTTTCGGACATAAGATAAGGGTTTCATCCCTAACCTCCATTTTTTTGGGATATGAATTATATAGATTTACCCTAATTTAATTATTCATTATTTATATATAATTATTCTAAATTTTGTTTATATTTTCTAATCTCCTATATCCAAATCAGTTATTCTTTCTTTTATGGGTAAATACATGTTTTACAAGGTCCCCTTTTTAATTATTTCTGATAAGAATGTCTGATTAAGGGGAACTTACCAATTTCTAACCCATATTCAAGTACATTCCATAATATTTTTTTAAGACACCAATATTTTTATTAATTCACTCTTTTCACCATGAGAAACAAAATTAGATCTTTTCTGGTTTAATTTAAACAATTACGCATTTGTCTACTTTAAAGACCCCATTATATTTTCCCTTAGACTACACTAAAGTGGCCTATTAATAAGGTTTATTAAGAACTCTATTTACATATTTAAAATAATTTGGACCTAATTTAACTATAATTAAATTTTATTTTATTTTATATTCATGTTAAAATCATATTTAATGACAAATACAAATTATTTTTGAACAAGAAATATTCTTTAGAAAAAGGGGATTTCTCTCAAGAATTTCCGTGACGATTTTATTAAAGTATTTTTATCTATTTCTTCACCCTATTTTGAATCTTATGAATAATTGGTATTGATATTTTATGATATCATCAACCGTAATTTATTAAATGGGTTATGAATAGTTTTACTGTAGATGTAATATCTTGATACCAATCACCATGTTGCTCGGAACAGTTAGTGATTTGGTTTATTAATTGGGGAAAGTTATTTACATTTCATATGATAGTTTTTAAATTAACATATATGTTTTTTACGTGCCAATACTTTCATATGAATAATTTATTGTACTTATTAAGTGATGGGAGAGTCCCGCTATAGCCCCTCAATGCATCAGTAGGTGTCATGATACAAACTATATTGGGTTTCTACCCATATGCATATGGTTTTTATGGCCGGATACTTTATGATATGTTTATTATGTATGACATTATGAATTCCCACATCACGATACTAGTAATTGATAGTACATGTGATTATTTTACTAGTATAATATCCATGGTTAATATTATTTATCATATGATTATTTATGGTGTTATTTAGTCATCTTTTATTCTTGCCCTATTTTGCTCAAGTTTATGGTTGAATGGAATGTATTTATTATTATTATACCTGAATTATTACTTATGTTTATTTATGATAGATTCCTCGGTATTTCATACCTATACTGAGTATCTGAGGTTACACATTTATTATGTTTTATTTATCCCCATGATGTGAATATGTATTTTATAAATGACCTGTTAGGATAATCTAGAAGTTTATGGATGTTTCCAATAGAGTTTATATGTTGTATTTCATTTCAAATTAAAGTTTAATACTTACTTTTTTAACTAGTTTTCCAAATATACTAAATTATTTAGTTCTTTAGTATAGAAACTATTGTTCATTGTAACAATGTAATTATGTAAGGAACTAAATCTAGGATTCTAGGGTTGGGGTCTTTATTGATAGGTTTCTAATGGCCTCTTGAACTCCATATTCGACTAGAGCAGGGTTATTAATCTACTATCCAATTTATAGTTACCTTTGGCATGATTTATTTTTAGGTACTCTCTTATGGGGGAATGGGGCCACTTATTGTAGGTGAAATCCATCATATATGGGTTCCTTTTTGAGTGACTCCTGTGGTGAAACTAGTTTTGGTCACTAATATTTTTATGTTATTTATGGTATATATTATTTACCTTGAGTGAAAAATGAATTAGATCGGTTCCCCCCAATTAAAAGAGTTATTTGTTCCCAATCCTATTGTTAATTTATTGCCGAATATTATTGATGAATCTCATATATGGGAGAAAGGATGCATATGTACTCTTGAGTGACCACATCATTATGTGTATGAGTCACCCCACTTGGGGAGGTAGGTTTGTGGGCCCGAATCAATGCTATTTCAACATACATGATTATATCTTTACAAGTTTGTAATATATGGACATGAATTGATGTATTATCCTCAATTATTGATAAGATGGCCTGAGAAATGGCCTTGAAAAAAAAGAATATATTCTGATTACAGTGTCAAATAAAGAATATTCTCTTACTCCGGTCCTCCCTATCAAGCTAGTAAGTACTGATAGTCCTTTTGTCTAGGTGCAGAAATATGAGTTTACCATTGATTTACAACAGGGATATGCCAGATAATTTCTCTAATTTCCTCTATATTTGACTTGTGGGATTCTTATTTACGAGTAAGTATTTTTCATATTTTGATTGGATTCCATCGTATTTGATTGATGATCTATATATGAATCCATATGATTTTTCTTCTTCTTTTTTGTCATCATATTTTACTGAAGAGCTTCATGTGTGTTGGTAGGGATATAAATATGTATTTATGTTTCTTCTATATTTATTTGATGGGTTTGGTTTTTATTTTTAGTGATTTTCATCTAAACATAGTTGTTTTCTTCCATATTTGGATGATGGGATTAATATGTGTTGGTAGGGATATGTATGTGCCTATAGTTTTCCATCATATTTTTATTGCTGTCTAGGAGAGTAGTATTAGGATTTTGAACCTTCTTGTAATTCTCCATTATATTTTACTGACGGTCTTGATGATAGAGAGTGAGAATATATGTCTTCCCATAGTGTGCCTCCATATTTTTAGGGTAGGCTTCTTCAACCAGAAGGATGATGATGGCCTATTATTAATAGTTTGATCATCACACATTATTGGTCTCTTAAGGGACAAGGTTCAGTTTTACCTAATAAGGGGCCCATAGGGTGGTAACCTCTTCTTAGTGAGTATTATGTGCCCCATGATGTTGGTGGCCGCAATTTCAAGATGGGGTCCTTAGGCGGGACACCTGTGCTACTGGAATGAAGTAATTAGTGATGAATTCATTAGAATCCAACAGGGGAATGACTCCTCATGTGATTGGATATGGTTAGTGGAGCTTCCAGGTTCTAGACCTCCAACCATCATAGGGAAGATGGCTGGCAAGGGATTCATGGAAAGGAGGGCATTTCTATCTTACTTCAAGGTGGGGAGAGAAACCTTATGGTGATAATCTCTAACCAATGCATTTTAAAACTTGGGATTAAGATGTTGGGTGGCTGATGGAGTCCAAATTTTGATTGAGGACCCAACCTCTGCAGTGGATGACACACACATTTATGAAAATTGGTGTGATTCCATTGGATATAAGATTTTTCTAAAGACTGCCAAAAAATATATGTGATAAATACAAAAAACAAAACCTTATTAAAGTCTTATTTCATGACCTCATGCATAATTTAGAGTCTCATTTGTCCTTATTCCATTTTGGATGAGAAATAGGTCTGACATAGGATAACACTTCAACCATGGTTAAGGATTCACGTCGAGTTCACTGTTTTATTTCCCTCAAAGAGTTATTTGGGTTAATAATGAAATGGTCGAATAAGGATTAGGATGCTTATATTTTTATCATTTGAAGTGATGTAGTTATGAAATTCTTGTTATGTTTATCATTTTATATACAATAGAAACCATTTTCACACAGGCTGTTGATTGAAGGGGGTTTAATTGCGTGAAATCACTGATGTGGAGTACAATATATTCGAGTGGCCTCAAATATGTTTTGTTTGTGGAGACATAATTTGATAATGGATCTTATTTCTCTGCTTACTTATGGACATACTTTGAAAATTCATGCGTTCATTGGGTAACTTGACCAACGAAACTTAAGAAATCACATTGTTCAAGAGGATGATATTTCAGGATCATCACAACATTTTGGGGGGAACTATTTCCTATTTTGGGACTCTCTTAATGATTTAAGATATGTTCATGAATCCTTTTTTCATTACCAAATGTGTTTATTTTGGATTACACTTACTTAATATTTAATCATTAATACACATGGGTTCAAAGTCCTCTTTATGTTTCTGAGGTTCTCCATTGATGGGGATATTTGTATTTATCCGAGGTTCTCCATTGATGATACCATTTTTATTAATAGATTATAGAATCTTGGGTCAATTATTAGGATGGATTTTTTAATTAATGTGATGTGGATCTCGATAGTTTATCATCATAAAGGGTGAGTTTTTTTTTTGATTTTAGGATCAAACCCTTATGACAGGCTTCCTATATATCCTCTCAAGAGGAATAAAACGCAAAGTAGTTCAGTGGAACTGAATGGGGAAAATAACCTTTTAAGTTAATGTGGCAAGTACCCACCCATTAAGTTTAGCATCATGCAGAAAGGATTCCTAGAAAAAAGTTCTTAGTCAAGAATGGCGTGGGACTTATGGTGAGGTGGACCTCGGGGTTGGGGATTACACATGGAAGTTTCCCATTTGAGGGGGGATGACTAGGGATCACACTCATAGGATTCCTATATAGTGATGCTTCATCAGGAATGTGGCCATTTAATGGTTAAGATATGGTTTTGAGGCTTATAACATGTAGGGGGACCATCCAATGCATATGGTTGGGGCTTACGCATGGAAGTGTCCCACTTAAGTTTAAGTACTATAGGGGATTATCCATGGGAGCAGCCCATATGTTGGAGATTACATCTTGGGAGAATTCATGTTGATTTGGTAGTTTGGGATTACATCTATCAAGAAGTCCATATGACTTGGTTATGGACATGGATTATAACGAATGGGAGACCCATTTGAGTTTTGGGATCATGTAGATGAAATTATTGCCACTATCCTCTAAGCCCACATGAGTCATGTCCGGTGTGATAAAAAAGAGGAATCCATAGATCAGAAAATCAAACAATTCCACTATATGTTCTAATGGATGAGGTGTTAAAGCACAAAGGTAGAGGGAGAGTTCATTGAGTGTGTCATTTTTGAATTTTATTTTGGTATTGGAATATTCACATCTAGTGATCTATCTGGATAAGACCTGGGCTAAGGAAAATGGAGAAAAAGTGCATCCTACCACTATAAAGGATAGGGTATTACTCTAAGAGGGATTCTGTCATGACCCGTCCTCAAGGCCCGGGCCGTGACTACCTCAATCCTTCCTTCCATAGGCCAGGGGCTTGCGACTAGCACCAAGGCGTAATTCCCGGTAAAAAGGGAAGGTATTTCCTTTGTAAAGTAAAAAAACACCACAGAGCAAGAAAGCAGTATAAGTAAACACTAAGTAAAAACTGGGTACAATAGTAAGTGCAGAAAAGTAAGTGGGCCTGTATACAAACCCAAACTAAAAGTAAAGTACAACTGGAAAGGGAAAAACAACAACTGAAAAGTAAAGTCGCAATACCGAGCTGTCCACTGGAAATCCCACCTGAAGGGTGGGTACAGATATCCTTCACTACTCCTCGGGTCCAGCCGACCGCTCCGAGTACGTCTCACCCAGTGGTCCACCTCCAGGTACCGTCCTTCTCTACAAGCCTCAACCACGGTCAGTGCTGTCTATCGTCTAAAACCAACACAACGTAGTGCGGGCACAACCCGTGAAGGGGTGAGTATAAGATACTCAGTAGGGACCCTGAGACCCGCGAAGGTCTCCCAGAATCCACAAAGGATAATCCACAACCGAAAGATACAATCACGAAGTAACATCCGACACTGCTTAGTTATATGCCCATTCATATACCTAAGTCATCAATTCTCATTCGGCTCCAATATCCGAGCCCAAGTACAACCTAGTCCACATAGGAAAGAAAAACATAAATCCACACAGGATAGCACAACACGATCCACATAGGAAAGAAAAACAGGATTCAGCTCACACAGGTATACTTCTTCGTATGACGATAGAGATGATCAGATATTTCCACTGATTCATCTAAGCCATCAGACCCACAAAGGATTGATAGGTACTAACCCCATCAATGACCCACAAAGGATCTGACCCACAAAGGATCGATAGGTAACTAACCCCCGCAAAGACCCACACAGGATTTGTAGGTGTTGGCTCACACAGAACCACTGAGTGCTGACCAACACAGAATCATACCCACATAGGATCGGTAGCACTGATCCACATAGGATCGTTGAGTGCTGTAGTCGTCGCCGTAGAATCCACTAAGGATCTCTGTACAGTCGTCATCGTAGTAGTCGCAGCCAGCTCTAGGGTTCCCGCACACAACAAGCTCGTTCGGGAGAGTCCGCTCCACGAGCCGAGAGGCTGATACATCAACTGACACATAGTCCAGATTTGATGTATCCAATGTTCCGTATCGTCAACAGGAACTCAACGTCGCAGACGGCGCATCAATCGGACGCCCGATCTGAGTGTTATTGGCTATTTCGTCTCAGGGGCCCAGTTGATTTTTATGTCAAAACCAACCCGACTGTACTCCACCTGCATCCAAACCTCGGGTGGAGTAAGCCAAAATATCCGTCTCACTTAGAGGAATTCAACAACGTCTACGACAGGTAAATTGGATATCCGGGGCTTAAGATATAAGTGTTTCCTCTCCGAGGGGCCGGTTGGTTTTGTGTACGAACCAACCCAGCCAAACCCAAAGTACTCTGAAAACCTCAGTGCGATATGCAGAAATTACCTCCTCGATCCAAGTATCATATCGCAACTGACAGTGCATCGATTGGAGGCCCGTAGCACAAGTTATGGTCGTCCAACAGGAAAAGAATCGGTATTAAGGGGTTCGGGCCCGGTCCGACCCGGCCCGATACCCCGAGGGTCGACCCGGACCGGGTTTGGGTCCGGCCCGCCTTGGTCATGGCCCGACCCGGCTCGGCCTGGCAGACCATCCGGCCCGGCCTGGGCGCGGCGCGCTGGGCGCACTGGCCAGGCGCTCACCCAAACGGCCGAGCCGTTGAGCGGCGGGGGGGGGGGGGGGGGGGGGTGCCCCTGGTTTTGTAACCGCGACCCCCAATTAAAGAGGTCGTTGAGCTGGCCACCGGGGGTTCATAACCCCCAGACTTCCTTTGTCCGGCCGGCCCACTTGGCCGGCCGGTTTCTGCCACAACGGACCGGCGACGACCGGTCCCTGCTCCGACGCCGGCGGCCCGGAACCGGCCGCCGGTCACTCTGCTCTGCCGCGGCTCGGAGCCGGCCGCGGCCTTGGTTCGGCGCAATGGCGCCGCGCCCCTCTGCCGTAGGCCCACTCCGGCCGTGGTGTCTTCGGGTTTCTCCGACGCGGCGCGATGACGTCACGTCCTTGTTCGATTTCACGGCGCCGCGTGACGTCGCCGCATATTCCTTGCCACAAGATCCCGCGTGGAGCGACGACACCGTGCCATTCCCATTCAAATCCAAATTAGAAACACAACATAGATAAGAGAGGAGGGTCGGCCGTGTTTGTGAGGTCCGGCCCCCTCTCCTTAATTGATAGCAGTTGGTCATATATCACGAAGAACGTCAAGGTAGTAATCGCGAACAAAATAAATTAAACCCCTACCTTGAGCGTAGCTTGAATGGAGGTTCGTCACGGAAATAACTGTCGCAGAAGAAGACGTCATGGAAAAAGAGAGCCACATTGCGGGGATGGTGTCGCGTCGTCGATCTCCGAGTAATCTGGAGTTCTTTACGTTCTTCATGTTCTTCATCGAAGAGGAAGAAGTTCTTCAAGCTCTTAGCTTTCCTTCCAAAGACTCTCCAAGAAACAAGACTCCAACAAAAATAAATTAAGTCCCTTACTTATTTTATTAACACAACTTGAGTTTGAAAATTAAAAGTTGAATTAATCCACAATTAATTAACATAGCACAAACTTTTGAAATTCAAACATTCACATAAAACTCACTTAATTAAATAACTTAAGTTATCAAATTAATGGTGAGTTGAGGGAATTAGAGAAAATGAAGGGGTGGGGTTCGTGTGGGTCCCACCACCCTCATAACCTCCAAATGGAAGTTGGGTCGTTTACCCCAACTTCCACCCCAAGCTTTAAACCACATAGAGTAAAATAAAAATTGTAGTTAAATTTTTATTTTAACTTCCAGAATTTTTATCAACTTCTCTCATGAAAATGAGTCTCCGGAAAAGGTGTTCCTAAGAAATTACCGGCACTGCGAATCCATCGGTGCCCTCAGAATTCGATTCCGAGCACTGGTTCAAAAGTTAGAAATTCCTGCTCGTTCATTCACTAAATGTACCTGAGATAAACTTCAGATAGAAATTATGGGCCCACCGGGCCTCAGAATCAAGTGCCATCAGAAACCGCGTTCTTGTAAAATCCCAAAGAAAATTAAGAAAAAATTTTCATTGAATTTTACGGGTCTTTACATTACTCCCAACTCAGGGCTTTACGTCCTTGTAAAGATACATCATAAGCTAGGGAAAAAAATGTGGGTACTGAGCATGAATCTAAGCCTCCTGCTCCCAAGTGCTCTCCTGGAGATTCCTGTGCTGCCATCTGATACACACTAGAGGAATCAACCGTCCACACAGGACCCGCTCCTATCGATCCTCGATATCCACCGGGACCTCTGTAAAAGTGTCCCCATCATCACCGTCCAGCTCCCCATGGTCAATTATATGCGTCTGGTCGTGAACGTATCTCCTCAGCTGAAATATATGGAAGACGTCATGAACCCGGTGCAACTGAGGTGGTAGAGCCAGGCGATATTCCACCTCGCCAATCTTGCTGAGGACCTAGAATGGTCCGATGAAGCGTGGAGACAACTTTCCACCTCGACCAAATCTCTTTAATCCACGTTGAGATGAGACACGCAAGAAGATGTGGTCTCCATCCTCGAACTCTAGTGGCCTCCGCCTCCTGTCAGCATAAGACTTATACCGGCTCTGAGATGTCCTCATCCGCTCCTGGATGACCTGAAACTTCTCTGTCATGGCCTGTACCATCTCTGGTCCCACAAGTGCTGACTCCCCAGGGTCTGTCCAGCACAAAGGAGATCTGCAAGGTCGGTCGTACAACACCTCGTATGGTGCCATCCCGATGGTGGAGTGGTAGCTGTTGTTGTACGCAAAATCCACCAAGGGTAGGTGGTCCTCCCATCAATGACCAAAGTTAAGGACACATGCGCGGATCTTGTCCTCGAGAGCCTGAATGGTCCTCTCCGTCTGACCATCTGTCAGAGGGTGAAAGGAAGTGCTCAGACGTAGATACGTCCCAAACGCCTTCTGCAACCCCTTCCAAAGCCGGGAAGTAAAGCGAGCATCTCGATCGGAGACGATAGATGATGGAACACCGTGAAGCCATACAATCTCCTGAATGTAGAGACGTCCCAATCTCTCCACGAAGCCCTTCTCTCTGATGGGTAAGAAGTGAGCCGACTTGGTGAGTTTGTCGACAATCACCCAAATGGAGTCATGACCTCTGGAAGTGCATGGAAGTCCAGTCACGAAGTCCATAGATATGTCGTCCCACTTCCACTCCGGAACCTCCATGGGCTGTTCCAAGCCCGCTGGTACCTCATGCTCTACCTTCACCTGCTGGCAGGTGAGGCATCGAGAAACGAACTCTGCCACAACCTTCTTCATGCCTGGCCACCAGTGCTATCGTCTGAGATCCTGGTAAATCTTCACCACTCCAGGATGTACCACCAAAGGATAAGTGTAAAACTCTCTAAGAAACTCCTCCTGTAAAGCAACTGGTACCAAGGTACGTCCTCTGAAAAGGAAGTCGTGCTCTGCTCCAAAGGAGAAACCATCAGGTGCCTGCCCTGAGGATATCTGTGCATGCCACGTCTCACAGTCAGCATCCCCACGCTGTGCCTCTCTGACCTGCTGCAGTAGTGGAGGAGTGACTGTGAGAGACTGAAGGAAGGCTTCCCCATCTCTATCCACGAAGGATATCTGCAAAGAGGCTAGCTGCTCTGTCGCCTCCTCAAGTAGCTGAATTCCCTTCCTCCTGCTGAGAGCATCAGCTACTACGTTCCCCTTCCCAGGAGTATAGACTTTCTCAAAGTCATAGTCCTGGAGGAACTCAATCCATCACCGCTGTCTTAGATTTAGGTCCTTCTGAGAGAAGATGTACCTGAGACTCTGATGGTTATAAAAGACTGTAAAGCACTCGCCCATCAGGTAGTGTTGCCATGTCTTCAGAGCGAAGACCACTACTGCTAACTCCAGGTCATGGGTATCATAGTTATGCTCATGCGGCCTCAATTGATGTGATCCATAGGCGATCACGGCCCGATCCTTCACGGGACACATCCAAGTCCGGTCCCTGATGCATCGCAGTAGACTACGTACCCTACTCTCTCCTCAGGAAACATCAAGATAGGTGCGCTGGTCAATCTCTGTCTCAGCTCCTGGAAGCTCTGCTAACAACTGTCTGACCACACAAAGGGTTTTCCCTTATTCTTCAAAGCTGAGAGTGGTGCCACAACTCTGGAGAATTCTAGAACAATTCTCCGGTAGTATCCAACTAGTCCCAAAAAACTCTGCACCTCCGTCACGCTTCTGGGTGGCTCCCAAGCTAGCACTGCCTCGATCTTCGCAGGATCCACTGCAACTCCCGCCTCAGAGATGACGTGTCCCAAGAAGTGGACCTCAAGTATCCATAACTGACACTTCGAGAGCTTACCATAAATCTGGTGCGCTCAGAGTGTGTCTAGTACAACCCGCAAGTGTTAGGCGTGCTCCTCCTCAGTCGTCGAGTAAATCAAAATGTCTTCGATGAAGACCACGAAAAATCGATCGAGGTATGGATGAAAGATAATATTCATGAGGTCCATGAACACTGCTGGAGCATTGGTTATGCCGAATGGCATAACCAAGAACTCATAGTTTCCATATCGACACCTGAAGGCCATCTTCTGCACGTCCTCATCTCGAACTCTGAGATGATGATAGCCTAACCTGAGGTCTATCTTCGAGAACCACCGTGCTCCCTTGAGCTGATCAAAGAGTTCATCAATCCTCGGTATAGGATACTTGTTCCTCACTATCACCTGGTTCAGGCGACAATAGTCGACACAAAGTCGCAAGCTCCAGTCTGCCTTCTTGGCGAACAAAATCGGGGAAGACCAGGGTGAAACACTGGGTCGGATGAAACCCTTGCCCTGCAAGTCCTCCAACTGTACCCATAGCTCTCGAAGTTCTAGCGGGGGCCATCTGATATGCTAGAGTCGATATCGGGGCTGTCCCGGGGTACAGGTCAATATAAAATTCTACCTCTCTGCGAGGAGGTATCCCTGGAATGTCATCAGGAAAGACGCCCACATACTGATCCACAACTGCAGGAAAACTAGGACTCCACACATCAAATGATCCTAGGATGAGGCTAGCCAACTGATGAGTGATGGGCTATCCTCTCCTCTGCGGAAGTCCATCCTGTGCTGTGAAGGCTCCCTTCTCACCGGTGAAGGTGAACCTGCTCCCGTCGGTGCATACACATCGCACCTTGCACCTAATATAGTCAATCTGTGCATGGACTGTAGATAACCAATCCATGCCCAAGATGACGTCGTAAGGCCTCGACACCGCTACAAGAAGATCCCAGCCGAAGCTCTCGCCTCCTAAAGTAAGCTCACACTGCCGGCACCAGTGCGTAATCGTCGAGTCTGCTCCCGTAGGAGTCTCTAGCCGTAAGGATCGAGCCAATGGCTCTGTCAGAATCTCCGAGCTCCAAACGAGGGCAGCATCTATGAAAGAATGACTCTCTCCTATGTCTATAAGAACTGCAGTAAGGGTGGAATAGACACAGATAGTACCTTGAATCATCTTGGGCGCACCATGGTCGTAGGCCTCCGTTGCCTGGAACTGTGCCTGTCTCTGCCCGCCAGCTCCCTGTGGTCGGGGTGGACCTCCTAGTGGTGGTGGTGGTAGAGCCTCAAAGCATCGCCCACCACCTGCTGCTCGGCCAGCTCCTCTGCCTTGTCCGCTTGCTCCCTGTGGACCGCCACGGTCGACCCTCTTCCTCTGCCTGGGGGCCCCTCAACCTTCTGATACTCCACGGCATGGAAGGTTGGGAAGTCACGAGCCATGTGGCCCTGCCCGCCGCATGAGTAGCATTACCTGCCTCTCGAAAGACTGGCTTCGCGCTGTGTGCCCTGCACTTCTAAGACAGTGTCCTAAGGTCATCTGCCTGAGGGTCTTGTCTGCCTGGACCCATGAGTCATCCGTCGGCTGCCTTCTGCAGAATACTCTGCTATGTGCCGCCCCATGGTAGGTCTCGCTGCTGATGAAGGCTCAGCAAGAAAGCTCTCGATCAAAAGGGCTCGCTCCAGTACTCCTGCCTGGGTTGGACTACTGAGAGAGATCAGCGATGCCCTGATCTCATGCCTCAATCCCTGCTCGATGGTTCGGGCCCGAAAGAATGGGTCCCGTACCATGTATGTCGAGTAGCGCGAGAGATCGGTAAAACTCGTCGAGTACTGGGTGACCGTCAAGTTGCCCTGCCGCAGCTGGAGAAGCTCCTGGATGCGCACCGCATGGAGGGTCGCTGGGATGAACTCCGAGCGGAAGAGGCTCTCAAAGTCTGTCCAAAGGAGAGATGCCTCATCGTGCACATGGAGCATCAAGCTCCACCATCTGCCTGCTGCTGCGTGCAGTAGGCTCGCTGCGAGAATCACCATGAGGTCTGCTGGTGTCCTCACTAACCTGAAAACTCGTACCACTACCTCCAGCCAGTCCTTGGGTGCCTCGCGGTCCGTCTCCCCTCGAAACCTAGGCGGTCGCAGGCACTGGAACTCATGCAGTGCACTAAGGTGACGTGCATCGTCAACGGCTGGGGATGGAAGCATCGGTGGCTCGGCGGGTAGAGGTACCGCCGTTGCCTCTGCTGTCAAAGGGCCCTGTACTGAGGCCTCGTCGCTCGGTGGGCTGTCGTCATGATCAACTCTCGGAATCCTAGCTAGCTGCCGTCGTGGGGCCATCCTGAAAAAGAAAACAGGTGCGCCACAGTCAGAATAGTATACCTGTTGAGCTGACACAAAGTAATCACAAAGAAAACTTGAAACACACACATGCAATCAATGTTTTCGTGTATTAAGTCGGAAATCAGAAGTCAGGGACCTCAGGTATAGATACGTCGGCCGCCGCACCAACACTGGACTCCCTGGACTGATAACCACACCCAATACAATTAACACTATTGCTTCACATAGAAAAAGATCAGAGTACCAAGTTCTGCGGTAGAACCGAACTCCTTTGATACAAATTTGTCACGACCCATCCTTGGGGCCCGTGCCGTGACTACCCCAAGCCCGCCTTCCATAGGCCAGGGGCTGGCGACTAGCACGAAGGCGTAATTCCCGGTAAAAAGGGAATACATTGCCTTTGTAATGTAAATAAACACCACAGAGCAAGCAAGTAGTAGAAGTAAACACTATGTAAAAACTGGGTACAACAGTAAGTGCGGAAAAGTAAGTGGGCCAGTATATAAACCCAAACTGAAAGTAAAGTACAATTGGAAAGGGAAAAACAACAACTGAGAAGTAAAGACGCAATGCCGAGCTGTCCACTGGAAATACCACCTGAAGGGTGGGTACAGATAGCCTTCACTACTACTCGGGTCCAGCCGACCGCTCTGAGTACGTCTCGCCCAGTGGTCCACCTCCAGGTACCGTCCTGCTCCGCAAGCCTCAACCGCGGTCAGTGCTGTCCGTCGTCTGCAACCAAAACAACGTAGTGTGGGAATAGCCCGTGTAGGGATGAGTATAAGAAACTCAGTAGGGACCCCGAGACCCCCGAAGGTCTCCCAGAATCCACAAAGGATAATTCACAAAGGAAAGATACAATCACGAAGTAACATCCGACACTGCTTAGGTATATGCGCATACATATACCTAAGTCATCAATTCTCGTTCGGCTATAACATCTGAGCCCAAGTACAACCAAGTCCACACAGGAAAGAAAAATTTAAATCCAAAAAGGATAGCACAACACGATCCACATAGGAAAGCAAAACAGGATTCAGCTCACACAGGTATACTTCTTCGTATGACGATAGAGATGATCAGATATTGCCATTGATTCATCTAAGCCGTCAGACCCACAAAGGATCGATAGGTACTAACCCCCACAATGACCCACAAAGGATTTGACCCATAAAGGATCGATAGGTAACTAACCCCCACAAAGACCCAGACAGGATCAGACCCACACATGATCTTTAGGCGCTGGCTCACACAGAACCGCTGAGCGCTGACCCACACAGGATCAGACCCACACATGATCGGTAGCACTGATCCACATAGGATCGCTGAGTGCTGTAGTCGTCGCCGTCGAATCCACTGAGGATCTCTGTACAGTCGTCGTCGTAGTAGTCGCAGTCAGGTCTAGGGTTCTCGCACACTGCAAGCTCGTTCGGGAGCGTCCGCTCCACGATCCGAGAGGCTGATACATCAACTAACAAATAGTCCAGAGTTGATGTATCCAATGTTCCGTATCGTCAACAGGAACTCAACGTCGCAGATGGCGCGTCAATCGGACGCCCGGTCTGAGAGTTATTGGCTTTTTTGTCTCAGGGACCCAGTTGGTTTTTAAGTCAAAACCAACCCGATCGTACTCCACCTGCCTCCAAACCTCGGGCGGAGTAATCCAAAAGATCTATCTCACATAGAGCAATCCAACAACGTCGACGACACGTCAATCGGACGTCCGGGGCTCAAGATATAAGCGTTTCCGCTCCGAGGGCCTGGTTGGTTTCGTGTACGATCCAACCCGGCCAAACCCAAAGTACTCCGAAACCTTCAGTGCAATATACAGAAATGGATTCCTCGATCCAAGGATCGCATCGCAACTAACAGTGCATCGATTTTAGGCCCTCATCACAAGTTATGGGCGTCCGACCGGAAATGAATCGGTATTAAGGGGTTCAAGCCCGGTCCGACCCGACCTGATACCCCCAGGGTTGACCCGAACTGGGTCGAACTGGACCGGGTCTGGGTCCGGCCCTCTTGGGCGCGGTGCGGCCTGGCGGACCAGCCAGGCAGCCGGCCCGGCCTGGGCGCGCTGGCCAGGCGCTCGGCCAAACGGCCGAGCCGTTGAGCGGGGGGGAGGGGGGGGGTGCCTGCCCCATGGTTTTGTAAGAGAGACCCCCAATTAAGGGGTCCGTTGAGCTGGCCGCCGGGGGTTCGTTGCCCCCAGCCTTACTTTGTCCAGCCGGGCCGCTTGGCCCGCCGGTTTCTGCCACCACAGACCGGCGACGGCCGGTCCCCCCTGCTTCGACGCCGGCGGCCCGGAACCAGCCGCCAGTCACTCTGCTCCGCCACGGCCCGGAACCGGCCCTGACCTTGGTTCGTCCGGCGCAGCGCGACGGCGCCACACCCCTCCGCCGCAGCCCCACTCCGACCGCGGTGTCTTCAGGTTTCTCCGACGCGGCGTGACGGCGTCACATCCTTGTTTGATTTCATGGCACGACGCGACGGCGCCGCGCATTCCTTGCCACAAGATCCCGCGTGGAGTGACGCCACCATGCCATTCTCGTTCCAATCCAAATTAGAAACAAAACATAGAAAAGAGAGGAGGGTAGAATGTGTTTGTGCGGTCTGGCCTCCTCTCGTTAATTGATAGCAGTTGGTCATATTTCACGAAGAACGTCAAGGTAGTAATCGTGAACAAAATAAATAAAACCCCTACCTTGAGCATAACTTGAACAGAGGTTCGTCGTGGAAGTAACCCTCTTAGAAGAAGATGTCGTGGAAAAAGAGAGTCGGGTTGTGGGGACGGCGTCGCGTCGTCGATCTCCAAGGAATCCGGCGTTCTTCATGTTCTTCGTGTTCTTCGTCGAAGAGGAAGAAGTTCTTCAAGCTCATAGCGTTCCTCCCAAAAACTCTCCAAACAACAAGACTCCAACAAAAATAAAATAAGTCCCTTACTTATTTTATTGACACAACTTGAGTTCGAAAATTAAAAGTTGAATTAATCCACAATTAATTAACATAACTTAAACATTTGAAATTCAAACATTCACATAAAACTCACTTAATTAAATAAGTTAAGTTATCAAATTAATGGTGAGTTAAAGGAGTTAGAGAAAATGAAGGGGTGGGGTTCGTGTGGGTCCCACCACCCTCATAACCTCCAAATGGAAGTTGGGTGGTTTCCCCCAACTTCCACCCCAAGCTTTAAAACACTTAGAGTAAAATAAAAATTGTAGTTAAGTTTTTATTTTAACTTCCACATTTTTTATCAACTTATCTCGTGAAAATGCAATTCCGGAAAAGGTGTTCCTAAGAAATTACCAGCACTGTGAATCCATCGGTGCCCTCAGAATTCAATTCCAAGCACCGGTTCAAAAGTTAGAAATTCCCACTTGTTTGTTCACTGAACGTACCCGAGCTAAACTTTGGTTAGAAATTTCGGGCACACTGGGCCTCGGAATCAAGTGCCATCAGAAACTGTGTTCTTGTAAAATCCCAAATAAAAATAAGAAAACATTTTCCTTGAATTTTACAGGTCTTTACAGATTCCCTAAAATTTTTTAAGGGGAGGAGGATATCATTCTGTGTGGAATGGAAAGGAATGTTTGATCCTCATACTCCAACCCTAGAATGGGAAGGTTCACATGAACTCTCTGAGGTCAGAACCTGCATTACCACAAGAATGTAAACATGATGATATTTTGAGGGTCAGCCTTACTATGAAGATTTCCCATGTGATCCCACTTAACATGATCATGTAAACTCAAGAGTAAACAATGACGTTCTCAATGGTTTTACCATACATGTAGGGTGGCTTTGAAATACGCCTTTGTCTGATCTCTTTTCCCTGGTTCATGGAGGGGAAAACATGGGGGTTGATGACATGACGATAAAGAGTGATGAGTGTTAGAGGGTAGAACTACCTAGGATTACCCTTTTTTCATATTATATTCTTAGGAAATATTGGTTTACCTCCTCAAAACATGTTTCTATATGGGTTAAGGTACCATCTGCATAGAATTGTGCTACATAGACCTTGGTTTTTCCTATTTAATGTGTTTCTAAGTGGTGCCAGGTTCTGTTTGTGTAAAATGTCGCTACACAGAAACGAATTCCTCTAGTGTAGCTTTTGGATATGCGGGGAAGGGCTCCACCCACATACCATTTTTGATGTGGGGTTCTTATTAGATAATGGTCCATCCATTTGTTCTATATAGAGTGGTGTATTTATAGGGATTTTGAGTTCATGGATGCTGGACAATTTATTATTTTATCCTTACTGCTATACATAATATTTTTACCTATTGGGAATCGATGGAGAGATCTGGTTTTCATGTAGGCTCATCACTCGACTCCTTAATCTATCTACTTTTTGGTCTTTTCAGTCCTCCTCTCTCTTCTCAGTCCCCCTCTGGGTCTATTTATATAAGATCAGAGGGATTGGAAACCAACATAGTTGGTCATCCATAGTAGACCACGAGGGTTATTTTGTGAGACCCCCAGAGGGTGCCCCATCCCATGAATGAATTAGTTAGTGGAGATGTAATTCACAGAAGGGGGTATATAAATTTTGGATACATAAATAACATCCTCGTTCCCACAAACTATTTAGTTCATCAGGGATATTCATTCTTAGGGGTGGAAATCACCAACTCAGTCCTGCAATTGACGTTGGTTTTGTTTTAGGGTTTCAGCGGTACCACCTCTTCTGATGAGCTATTTAGTTCATGGGGCGTGTTTTTTATGGTGGCGAAATCCCCACCTTGGTACTACAAATGAATGGTTTCATTTTTATGTGTCAATAGTAACACCTCCATCCATGAACTATTTCATTCTTGGAAGCTTTGTGAAATGATGGAATGCCATAAAGAGTAGTAGTCCCTAAAGCGATTTATGCTTCATAGTATCACCCCATTGAATGTTTTCTTCAATATTTTTCTAGGTTTAATTTAAATAATTTTCTAATCATAATATAATTCACATTTTAATTGAATAATTTTCAGGACCCAACATAATTATAATAAGGATCAATTCATTTTTTTCATTTCTAACTATGGACAATAAAATATTTTAGGAACCACATGAATGAGACTGTCCCAACATATATCAGGGATGTTTTAGATTTTTTATACTTATTATATATTATATATTTCATTATTCACTACATTATTCATGGTTTGGTTTATCTTTATTTATATTTTCCTAATAGGTTTTTAATTTTATTCATACATAATTCTATGAATATATATTTCAGGATTTATTTTAAGTATATCTTACAAACTCATTCCTATTGATTTTAAATTTTATATCTAAAGCTCAATATATACTTTATGTTGATCTTAGGATATATTGTTTTAATTATTTATAGTAACTTTTCTCCTTTTATGAGTCACACATACTTAAGTTAAATAAGTAATGGTTTTAATTCCATATTTGGTGGATACTCTAATGATAAAATAGAACCTAGGCTCTCTACCTCCAAAGATTGAACTTCCCACACACTAGATGAAATATAATCATCTTCATAATTTAAAAAATAATCAAGTGTAATAATGAAATGAAATGTTACCTCTTCCATGAAAATATAGATTGATTTTTCTGATTTTTCTACACTATTGTTCATAGAAATTCTAAAAATTAATTTTTTATCTAAGGATAAAATTTCATGAAACATACTTGGGTCTTTACTAGACTCAAAATCGTCAATATGTGAAAGTTCAATGAGTATATAATCCTCTTGAGGGTACTTTATTGAGTTAATGATATTGAAATTTATAATTATCTCTCCAAACTCAATAATGAGAGTTCCATCATCAACATTTATGATGGTATTAGGTATCTTTAGGAAGGGTTCACCTAGAATAATAGGTGATGGTTTTGGGGTGCTATTATCATCTAATATGAGTACATAGAGTTCACATGGAAATATTAGGGTTTTTAACCTGACTAGGTAATATTGAAAGACTTGTATTGGAAGAGATGTGAATCGATTTTCATGTTAAACTACCACCACTGTGGGATTCAATTGTCCCATATTTAATGAAGTAAAAACTAAATGAGTCATGAAATTAATAGATGAATCTAAATCAAAAAATAAATATATAAAATAAATATAATTTTTGGTTCAAGGAATATAAAATGTTACCAGATCATAAAATGTAATAAGAAAATAGGGGGTAATTAAAACAGAAACACTTCTTCCCTAATTCATTCATTCATTCCATTCAATTATCCTCATTTTATTACAACATTCCTTAGGGTAATTATAATATTTTAGGATTTTTTTGAGATAAAGATGGAGTAAAATGTTGTTTTATATTTTTTGGAAGGATTCAAATATTTCTCTTTGAACATAATCTTCTTATATATTTTTGGAATGGATTATCCTATATGGGAATGGATGTAGAAGATACTTCTTCTAACATTTTTATTTAAACATGTTTGTATCTATTGTTTTTTAATTTTTGATATTTCCTCCTCTCATTTTACTTTCTTTTACATGGAACACTCCTTAGGATTCTATTAATTTTATATAGACTCATTTTCCTTAGAAATATGTTGGTTTTAGTTATAATCAAGGTTCTCACTATTGTGTATTTACATTCCACCTATAGAGGTCACGAGACATATATTACCCTTATGATTTGGGACTAATTGGGTAGCTGATTTCATGGATTTTTGGAAAATATTTCTTCTTGGTTTCCAAGTTAGTTCCTCAAATATTTCAATTTTCTCAATTATTTTCTAAATTCTTCACACTTCTATTATTGTATCTATTCCTCAGGTAATTGTGAACTAATTAAGGGTTGTTCTAATTTTCCCATTTTCAAGAAAAGGGGTGGTTTTTGGTAATCCAGATACATTTATTTTTATTTAAAGGGTTGCTGGAATGGTGTGGCTAATTGGTACTACAATGGTTATGGTGGTTTTTTATGGTTTTATAGGTTCCAAAATCCATACTGGACTTTTGAATTATCTCTCTATCTAAGAGATTGATACTATACTAGAATTATTTGGTAGAAAACAGTCAAAATATGAGGTCCTCGTACTTCAATAAATTTGTTAGTAAAATGTTTAAGATATTAACATAAACAAGATAAATACACTAGTGCTTAACTATAATTGTTATTTTTTAAAACCTTTTTGAAACCAAAGTTGTCAAATCAACAATATTGATCCTAAATAGAGGTGATAGATAAGAAGTTATTACCTCATACAAGCCACAGGTACTAGTAACTTTTGAACCAAATAGTTGATAATTTTGTGATATATTATCAATGATTCATTTGGAATCTATGGGTGAATTATCAATTTGAGCTCCTTTTAATGATTAATCTATCAGGTTCATCTCACTATCCAAAAAATATTGATAAAAAAAGACTGGAAAATGATGTTTTTCTATGAATTGATGTGTGTAGTTTGGCTAAAATATCATGGATTTCTCCTTATACTCATAGAGAGTCTTTACTAAAATTTTATAATGGTAAATATATCTTTCTTTATTACTAAACTTCTATAGGTGGGTGATAATCATTATGGAAACATTTTCTAAACATCATCCCAATCATTCAGTTTCCCTGACTGCATTTAGTATAACCACTCATTTGTAGCTCCTTCTAGTGATAAGGGGAAATATCCAAATTTTACTTCCTCTTATGTTAATCCTATTGGATGTAATGTTAAGGAGATAAAATATTTTTTTTCTTTTTTGGATCATCATATTCTAGATCATGATGTATTGGAGACAACTAGATTAAAATAGTTTGTAGATAAAAGTATTATAAAAATAAGGGAAGACAATTAAATTAGTTTGGTTGATGAAATGAGGTATGCATAGGTCATCCAATATTTTTATATTATTTCATATCATTAAGCTAGTATTATAGGGATCACTTTAAGACACACTATAGTCTGCCAAGGAAATTTCATCAAAATTGATTTGTAAATTTAAATTTCTCAATTTTTTTAGTGATGTTTATTCTATTTTTAGGGTCAAGAGAGAAAGGTTAGTCATTCCTTAGTTGGGTTGTATAATTATAAGATTTTTAATTTTTGTCACTATCTCCCTAAAAATAGTGGCATGTTTTTACCACAACTTATATGAGTGTGAAAAACTATTTTTATATCGTATGTTAAATATAGTATAGTGGAAACCTAGAGTTGTCTCTATAGAGGGGTGCTAAGAACAAGTAGTCACTCTATATTAGAGGGGTGATTTCAAATAGTTTAGTCATGTAAATTACAAAAAAAGTAATTAAAACTAGAGATTGAAATAAAAAGAATGTTAAGTGATGGTACATTTTTGGTTATTCAATTATAATGATATCATAGTTCATAAAGTAGTTAGATATTATTCTTGATGACTAATGAATGATGGGTTACAAAATTGGTTCTCCACTCAACCTTGGTTGAATATTTTGGTGAGTATAAAATTAAAAAAATATATTATATTTCTATAGTCCTTCCTATGTGTGTGAAGTAGAATCTATGACACACAAATAGTGAGCCACTCCAAATTTACCAAGGAAATACCCAATTGGATTTTGGTGTTCCTAAGAAACTCAAGAGTGCTCCACTACCTTCATACACATGTCAATAATCACCAAGTAATTCTCCAATTTTTCTTCTATATTGGATCATATATATATTTGAACTTTGGGGAGGGAGAGTAGTGATTATCAAACAATGTAATAAACTGTGAAAAAAATAAATCCAATAGAATCACATTCAAAAATATAAACTTATATTTAATACTTAAATCAGTAAACAGAAACCCTTTTTTATTCATCTAAGTGCCAAAACTAAAGAAGAATAATTATAATTACTTCTATTTCCTAATAAAACAAGGTTTTACCCCTCTATTGATGGATAATATGGAATAAAGGGAGAGAATAAAACACTTTGAATTACCATAATAGAAAATAAAACAATAGAAAATATGAACAAAAACTGTCCGACATGAATTTTCTAGTATCCCCTTACTTTGTACTTCTCTACTTATGAACACTTTCTTCACTTCTTTTACAACCACTCAAATCCTCTTGATATATTTTCTTCTTTTAATTTTGTAATTTATGCTTATTTTGTAGAATCTCCCTTGATAATCGTGGTCTAGTTATCCAAAAATACTCAAATTCATTCTTTTTTTTTCAATGAATTATAAACCATTTATTATGATTGATATTATTCATTATAATGCACATTTTTAAATAATATTGGTTTTAATTAACATTGATTTGGAACCTCAAAGATTCAATTTATAGCATATATTTTCCCACAGTGTCCAATTTTTACTCTTCTAAAATCGCCCTATACTTCCTTCGGATGGATAAAATTAACAATGTACTTATCTCTTTTAAAGTTTGTTTTACTCTTCAAAATTATAATTTTACTCTTCCAAATTTGATTCTACCATTCCGAATCACCCAAATAGTTTAGGTAGGACCCTAATATCTTAATAATATATTAGTATCTAATGGTTCTAATGAGGAATTAGGATGATTTATTATGTAGGTATAATAAATCAGCCAGTAGTTTTCTTGATAATTCAAACCAATTTACATGTCTCAGTATCATTTTTATAGGCTTCATGGATTCTCCCTTATAACATGAACATAAATATAGATTATGAAATGTATGAGTAAATTAGTCCAATTAAAAATGTTTCATAACACACAATCAAACGCTTCCTCTAAATGTTTCATCATATGAAACATTCAATCAATGATAACAAATGGGCTTAAAAGATTCAAAAATTAATTTATTTACATTTCATTATTATTAACAATCATAGGCATAACTATGAATTGAATATTACAATATACTGTTCCTTACGAAGTGGATCATCATACAATAAGGTAGGATGAGTAAAAAACAAAAAGATATACCTATATCACATGAAATGATATAACAAAAATCATAAAAGATGCATTTTTTAATATGTGTATCTTACCCTATGATATAACCATATCTTACTATAAAATATAACATAAAATACATCACATGTACTTATGGATTTAGGGAACATCTCCTTCAATATTCCACATTCACTACAGCCTTGTAAACTTTGTGCCATTTCACCTTATATCATCTCATATATAATAAATTATAAAATAATATCCAAAAATCCTTTTGGAAATTTCTAAAACACTTTTGGAAAGCTATCTCAATTTCAATGTGTACCACATAACATGAAATAACATTCAATTACACATATAAAAATCCTATTTTAATAAAATCTAAAACAATTTTAGATCTGATCTTTGAGTTTTAAAAAACTCTATACCCATTTGGTTTACCAAAATGTGTGACCCACACACATTAATAGTGTTGAAAATAAATATCCTCTAGAAAAACATCAATGTTAATCAAGATATAAAGGGACCTAAAATGATTTCCATAAAACACATGTATCTATATTTCTTTTTTCACTAGACACATCATATTTAAGGATGAATAATCATATAATCCATTTTATAAAAAATAATGTGACCATGGTATATGGATTATGTCAACCCCATATAGTCTTCTCATATGTTATTAATTATCTAAGTATAAATTGAAAAACACAATGAATACATCTCATTCCATCATTTAAGTGGATGTGAAAACCACACACACCTCACCCATGTAGAAAATCACATAATATATACCTTATAATCATGTTCATGTACATCCTCAGTCTATCTATATCAAGGGAATAAATTTCACAGTCATCATTCAAGATGAAGAATCACATCATAGACACGCTCCAACTGATTAAATGATCAACAAAATACTCAACCAACCACTAATTATCTAAACGTCATTGTTTACATAAGAAAAGTGTCAATGTTTTGTGTTTATCATGCTAGGTATCTCACCAAACTTTGTTATAGAGATTCAATATGCAATATAAACCCCTATAATAATAGATACTTAGTGTATGTCACTCTATGTGGCATACCTTTTGGGTTATCCAACATATAATATTTTTTTCAACTTCATGAGAATATTTTGCATCCAGATATAATAATACTACTCCAAATAACCATAAAATATCTCCACAATCTATATTACTCTTTGTAGACAATCAACTATAGATAAATCAAAGTGGAACTTTGATAGGTTAGTTGTCATTACACTTCACATAAAATATGCAGCCATTATGAAAGAATGGTAAATACAAGTCTAAATTTTGTATAATATAATAGTTTTAATATTCTTAAATATATTTAAGAATATTATAAAAACCATTCATAGGATCCAATATTAGAAAATCATATATGATAGACTGCTATATCAACATCATGTTTGTTGCACTTTTATGGTTTTATTTAAGTCATTACATCTCTATATATATTTTTTCAACATCTCAATGTGAACATTTGTTAAAATCATCCATCAAAAATATTTAGCGAGTAAAATCTATTAAGGAAGAATGATTGAATAATAGTGAGATGTAGAAATCATGTTGGTAATATTAAAACTACTGAACATAGTATTGAATCTCTTTTACTACATGATATAAAATTTTATGATATTAAAAACATATGTTGTTTACTAGAACTATTTTATGTTAATAATAATCATAATTATTGAAACCTTTTTCTTCAAAAAAATTCCTTAAAATATATATGTGACTAATGTAACTCTTCATAATAATATTTTACCGATATACCATAAAATATTTAGGATATTAAGTGATATTCAATTTGTTTTTTAATTGGTTTAATATTTTATTTGATAAATTTGAACTCCCCTTTGTCCAAAATTACTCACATCAGTTTCTCAGAAATTATATTCATTTTCCAATACCTTATTCAGAAAAAAAATATATTATATGTTATGAAATAACACTTATCTCTTTTAGTGGGAATATTTTGAAATAAACTACCACTTCTATATCATATATGTAATAATATGTGTCTAAAGAATAATTATAAAAGAACAATTTATTCTTTTTAAACACTTTTTATAATTTGGATCATTAAAAAAATGTGTATCAAAAACATCATCTCATTTTTTATTAAAAATAATTTGTTTACAAAAAACACTTGTTATCAAATAACAATAAAATCAGATGAAAATAACATTATTATTATCAATATCTAATCTAGATTTTGTTTTATCTAACACCGTGTCGTAGCAACCCCTTGCTCCACCAATCGAAGGAATAATTTATGATCTCATGTTCAATAATTAATTTATTAGAAACTCCTATATATTTAAAATAATTTTAAAACATTTAGTTGGTATTATATACACATAAGAATAAAATAATCGAATTTTATAATATTAATATCTAATGTGAACTCTATGAGGATTTAACTAAAACCCTTTAGGTATTATTGACACTTCCTTCTCAAATGGATGGTTTTTATAGAATAAAAACATTTCACTTACTTTATTTTATTTCATTAATATGGAAGTATGAAATCCCCATAACCTCTCGTATTATGATTTTTGATAAAAATTTTACCCTTTTTTTGGTTCCATCAACATACTACTTGATTTTGGACCTCCCATGTCCTAATAATTGATTATTAACATATTGTGGATATTAGGAAAGATCTTGTTAAACTCATTCATATTATAATTCTTATGAAACTATAAAAATTTTCTAGTAGTGATTGTAGAATAAATTCAAGGACCGATCACGACTAAGAGACCATATAAGTCTCTCTAAGTCATCAAAACACCCAAGAATATATAGTACATGAGTATATATTAATGCAGCTTATACTATCTTACACCCAAAAGGGACATTAACATCTCATAACACTTATTCCTAAATTATTACTGATATATAATTTTCATTTTTTATTATGTTTTATGCATCCATGTTTCCATGTTGTCATTGAAACATGGGTTCCATGGTCACAAGCATGAGAGTAGAGAACTATAGTGAATCCTCTAAATAACTATCAAAAGTATTCATATCTATTTGTTTAATGAGATCACCAGTTTGTTTCTAAGGAAGGGGATCTATAAAAAATATAACTTTCCTTCTTGCTTGATAATTATTCTCATGTCTTTGTACAATTTAAGTAAATTACTTCCATTAAGTTTTTTATTATCCAAGATAGATCTAAAAGATAAATTATAAAATGATGATGCAATAATTTAAAAAAAAATAAAATTATATATCAATTATGGACCATGTTTTATATTCATTTAATAAGTAATTTTATTAAATTTTCTCCAACTAAAATGACGACCCCTTTAAATTCCATCATTTAATTAGCGGGATAATATCTATATTTCATTAAGCAATGATTCCACATTAGTGATCATCTCACTAATTAGATATTTAAGTATTAAATCTCTCAAATAATATAATATATGATTCGGAGACATTTATGTGGATAAACCTTTTCAAAAATCCATCATATAAATACAATATTAACTTTATTCCTCTGATACTGATGATAAAGGGTTTTTCATGGATCCCAATCATTAAATTCTTATTTACCAAAGCATGAACTATAGAAGAGAGACCCATGCCCGATATCTCAAGGAGGCCACTTACAAACACTGAATATTTATTATTACTATTTATATGTAACTATAATATTTTAAAAAAACCCAAAATAGTGGGGTTTTTTATACATATAATATATAAATATAGACTAATTTATGCAAATCACAAAAAATATAAAATTCAACGAAGCTAACAACAAGAGAAGTTGTTGTACTTAGGATTTCATGTTGATATAAATAACTATTAATTAAAATATAATCATCATTATACTATTCAATATAGAGATCATGTCCTATTACTCAACATCCTTTTATTCCAATGAAAGATATCTTACACCGATACCCTATGCATACTATAAAACATCTTCTAAAATCCATTTAGAACATCTCTTTGCTAAACAACACTACATTATAGAAACTCCATCAAATTAATGACCATAATAGTTAAGGTGAATATAATATATGAATAATAGAAATGAATAAAATAAAAGTGAAATCAAGGAATCCACACAAGAAAATAATTTAACTACTACTGAATTCCTAGAATAAAATTAGATGAAACATTGAAGTGTAAATGAATATAAAAGAAACGACTTATTCCTCTCTAGAATAATCTTGGGGGATAGTTCCCCACAAGAAATAAACATGATAATTAATGTTGGAGCACAAAAATGAAATGACAGACGGAAGAGATATAAAACTAATACATTTTTAAGAAAATAGAACTACGATTATGTCAGGACCCACCTTCTTCAAGATGGGGGAAGGGGTAAAATAGTTCCACACCCTTATTTCTTCAATATGAATGAGAGATAATGATCCACGAGACCCACGTTCAATAAGATGGAGAGTGGCAACTAGCACCATGGTTAAAGAATCTCAGACAAAATGGTAGACATTAACCTTTATTTTGAAAATAGTATCAGTAGATAAGATGGTAAACATCCCATGAAACACAAAAAATTTAAATAAATGAAACCAAAATCCAACCCATTAATGGTTTAAATGTAAAATATGAAAAAATTACATAAAACAACCAAAGAAAGTAATGAAAGGGAAGAGACTAAGTAGCAACACAACAACGATCCCGATAAACGAGCTAGAAAAGTCGATCACAGTTATCAAAGTCGTCCTGGAAACCTAAAAATAGTTTTAAAAACATAGGTCGAGTATACAAGTATACCCTGTAGGAAAACTAAATCCACCCATAAACATGTATGGGAATACACTAATTCCCCTATGAGAATATAGTAGAACCTCAAGCATCTGCCAAGGATTACTAACCAGCCCAACCTCAGTAAGAAACACTCAAAAAATAACTCTAGTCAAGTATAATAGTAATATAATCACATCAACATTTTGGTACCCCACACTAGTTTCCCACTGGTTAAAAGACCATTCCAAATGGCTATCATCTTGATGTAACAAATTTTCCAAAATGAAGTCCCACTACCACAACCTTCCTGCACACACATGGGCCCCAAGACACACACAAATCCTGCCTGCTGATACCTGGGTGACAACCACACCACACATCTCACCCACAAACACCTAGGCCTCACCATGAAGACACTTTTGAAAGCTATATTGGCCCAAAACCACCTAGGCCCATCTTCCACAATAATCCTAACTGAAGGATCTTGTACTATGGTAAGCCTCAATCCATTATTGTTTTTCGAAATATGCTAGAATAGTGAGAACCCAGAAGATGGTGTAAGGAAAAAATTTAGTAACCATCCATCCATCCTCCCACCAGGATGTTGGGAAATACACCCTCCCCCACGAAATGGGGGTGTTCGGTACATGGTTCTCAACAAGGGTGAGGTATGTATAGAAAAAACAAGGAACTAATATATACACATATATATATAAGTAAACAAACACTCAAACCAACCTATAGGTCAAAAAATAGACAACTGTACCACATAGAACCACTTTTTTCTACTACCCCTATATGCACAAGCACACAAACAACCACTTCCAAAGCATAAACCCAAACACCTTTTCATTTAACCACTGTCCATTCATTAACTAAGTTGTTCACTTTATTCCATCACTACCCTGAAAAACAACCGAGAACAACATATACAACTATCTTAAATGGAAAATTTCCTGATTAACTAAACCTACAACCACCAACCAACTTCATTTATCGGTTTATGCCAACCTTGAACAAGGGAAGAGGGACCAATGTAAAACATTTCAATTTTAACACCCATTCATAAAAATAACATAGAAAAACCAACATGCATCCCCAACACACACCACCTTTTTCATAAACAACCATTCAACCACTTAAAACTATCATTCATTAAAGTTATACTAGAAAATAATACCCTCACAAACAACCTGAAATCCCTGCTACACAATAATACCACACCTGACACACCAATTATCATGATGTCATGAAACAACCGAAAAATGCCGCCCCACTACCCAAACATTTCCAAGATGTAGTCCCACAACATAACAAGTCAACAACCACATTATAATCCCACATACCAATGCCACTTGATGGTCAAAACACAAATAGAGGTACTCCCACTGCCTACAAGTCCATCAATTCCACTAAGAATCAGTCTCTAAACCTAAGATTCCAACACACCAACTGCACCACCTCACACATAAATACCAAAAAAATACCGTTAAACCCAAACCCCATTTCACACCCATACCACATCCTTTTCACCAAAAAAATACCCTTCCCACCCTTGTACCCATAACTGTTCTCCGAATTGTAGCACCACATAACCCACATAAAGTCACAAAACCCAAAAGAATACAGCACACAACCACACCTATCAGTAGGATGAATTCAGAATTATTAAAAAATATTCTTTAATCCACTTTTATAATCATTGTTGAGTACACAAGGGTTTTTATCATAGGGTATCCATTTTATTTAACTAGGTATATGTGATTAAACATTTTTCACATTACATACATTTGTCAAGAATCACAACAAAAATACAGCATCACCATTGTTCAAGCGAAGACCACTAGAGAACATGATTTTAAGAAGGCTTACAACCACAACCAACTGTAAAATAATCAAAGATAACAATTAAAACAAGCGATCAACATCAAACCACTCCCAACCCTTTATTTTATTGACCCCACTATCTTTTAAACATATTCCCTCCCCCCTCATTTATTACTTGTTAAGAAAAGGATTCATCAATTCTTAATGAATAAACCTTTGTAAAACCACATTTTATGATACATAAAAAGGAGAGGTAGAATAATCACTACATGAAATAATAGTCAACCAAAACACCTCCTTCCTCTAAGAATAAGGGATCACACGAGTAGCTGGAGACTCTAAGAAAGATGAACATGAAGAAGATCTAGATTAGGTGCATGACTCCTCTAGGGAGGAAGGCTCTAAATGAACCAAGAAGAAATGTAAAATCTACTAGTAAGGTAATATCTACGCTTTGATTAGCCAGATCCTATATTAAGGGAGGAACGTTTTCAGAATTCATTAATGTGGGATATTTTTCAAGATCATGCAGTTTGAGTATCTCAAAGTCCCAAAACCATTAAGATATCAAAGATATTTTAAATATACATTGAAAATCCCTTAAAAAATCCCCAAAAAGGATTTAAAATCATTTTACATCAAATAAGACGTAAGAGGGGCGCAACTAGAAAAACTCAAAAAACTAGAAATTTGGAAAAGGGCAAGACATTGTTTCGGTGTGGCACCATCACTGTTCCACCATTACTGTACCACCATTTAGGTTCCACCGTTTCCATGTGGGGTCATTATAGTGCCATTGTTATGGTGGCACCATTTTAGTGAAACCATTTTATGAAATTGTATTTTGTAAAAATCCCAAAACAAAACCATTGCAACCCCCAAGAACACCACAAGAACTAAATTTTCACTAAGGAATAGCCTGATGAAATATAATTCATTACAAATTAAAAAATAAATGAAACAAAAAATACAAATCTATCCTTCTATAACAATTTTTTTAAAGTGCACGGAAATGATATTTAAATTGGTAGTGGATTTTATGAGTGCATATGGACTCGTCTTTATTCATGCATGGATCTTCACATGATCATCTTCTAGGTGGCATCATTAGATAATTTTTACTCATGTGTAGGAGATAGGAAATAGTGAGTTCCAATATGGATTCTCTAGTTGGATGATATGTTTATTTTTCTTCATAATCCTACCATGATTTCCAGTTGTTGATATTCTTTTATAAGGAAAGAATGTAATACACTAAATATATGGAAATACCATATTATTGAAAACCATAGATTATTCTATTCCATTTCTAAAATATTCATGTTTTAGCTCCAAATCCATGTCATGTTTTTTCATAATATCCCGCCCTTTTACTAATTTCAATCCCTATACCATGAATGAGGATTCCAAGGCATGATGCTTCCAGAATTCACAGTGGCATATATTCTCAATTTTTGTGCTATGACTTTGAACATGATTCAAGGATTCTTCTTAAAATATTAGAAAGGATAGATTCTTCATATTACAATAAAATTAATCTTACATATTGCATAAATCCTATAATAGAAAACTATATTTATCATATTATCAAGAATGAGAATTTCATAAGATATGAATACTCCTGTGTATCTTTGATAAGAACTAACATGTATTTTCTATATTTTTAAGGTGCATAGTTAGGAGACTCTTACTTATTAAACAATCTTGACTTAAATCTTTATTCAAAAGAAGAGTGTATGACTTTTACATATGATAGGAGCTATATTTAAGCTCGAAAACCCTTTGTAGAACTTATGCACTTCTCCACATAGTGACTTCTATATATTATGGTAGTGGTTCAAGTTAAGTTTTAAGAATTATATCCCCTTTTAAATCTTTTAAAATTTATTCTAAAAGTTAATTTTATCCATGATAGTTCTTTGTAAAATTTAATTACAACATTAAAAGTGACCCTTTGCCTAATATTTTTCAAATACATAAATTAAAATTTAGAATTTCAAAATAAAACTAGAAATGCATATAAATATATAAGATTAAAAAATTATTCCTTTTTCACAATAAAATAAAATTTATTCCAAAATATTAAATATGTAATGATTAATTTTAAAATAAGGACGTGGTTTGGAATAAAACATTAAATTATAAGATAAAATTATTGAAAATATGTTCTTCATCACTCCCACACACTTACCACTTTTACCTTTTGGAAATAAAATATTACCAATTTCAAAAAATACATTCCAGGATATAAATATAAACACTAATCAATCATCACATCTAAATAAATATCATACATAGTATATGGATCCAAAATCCCTAACTCCAAAACTAATCATAAAATTTCATTCATTATAATTTTAATCCCTATATGCAAGTTGTACATACCTCCCTAGAAATATATTTCTCTCTCACTCATTGAATTTTAATGTGGATCTTTTCTCATTCTCACGATTATGAATTTTCTCTATAGGATCTCTAACTTAATTTAATATCCACTTTATAGAGTCATAAAAAATTTCAATCATGAGGGATTTTACCAGGGTCTATCTTGGGTTAAAGAATTGATTGGATGGAAGATTATTAAAACTCAATGGAAGAATGAGGAGGGATTGGATCAAAAATGAAGGAAAATCATGAAAATATTTTAAACTCAATAATGTATCGTCAATCATATTCTTTGAAAATAGTTAGCCTCCAAAAAGCATTTGAATTATTTTGGGTAGTCCATAATTTAAAATTTCAACATAAATTTTTTCCCCTTTTTGTTTTCTCTTCCCTCTATCCTCCTTATAGTATCACCATCCTTTTTTTTATTTATATAAAAAATTATAGCATAGGTTAGTATTTTAATGTATGATTGGAATGCTTCAAAATGTAGTGGGATCTAACTTGACAAAATTTGAAGGACATTTTACAACAATCCTTCTATATTTTAGTATTGATGTTTCTCCTAAAAAAACTTCATATAATGCATCAATTTTAATCTAAAATCATCCTCCCACACATTTAAGTTCCATAATAATCATGCATTAAGCTTATTTATCAGCTTAGAAAGAGATTAATGGCTTATAATATTACTACCTAGAATGGTTATTCTTGGATTATCTGGGATTAATAAAGGTATGATATAAGGGAATGATAAAATTTATGTTAAATATAAATAACGGGCTTTCAAAATGGAAATTTAATAATAATTGAAACCATTCATAAATTATAATAGCCTGGAAAAAGAAAAAAAATATAAAATATTGGATATCATAATATTCGTCAACACTCTGAATAAAATTTAAATAGAAAAAATAATTAAACAAGTTTTAAAAATCTATTAGGTCAGGAAATATACTTATTAGAAAACCCTAGTTTAAATTAGTTTCAAAATTTAACAAAATTCCTTAAATAAATATATTGGAAATCAGATAATAAAATCAATTTGAATAATTTTGTAAATCCTTTTATATTAAAATCAATCATTTGATCAAAATACTAAGATGGTCTAAATTTTCTAATTTATTCATTTAATCTACAATGAAACTAAAAACACTCTAAAAATTAAAAATAGAAAACAGAACATGCAGTCCAAAATAGGTTGAACCCACCTCCCCAAATTAGATTAAACTACCCCTTATTTAAGATCAATCAATTTTTAAAGAAAATGATAAAATAACCAAAGAGAAAAAATGATACAATCTGAGTTTTTGAAATTGGAATCCTTGATCTAAGCTTACAATTTCTACCTACTTCAAACATATACAAAAATTTGAAAAAACATAATAATCTTATTTAAAGGAAAATAAATAGAAATTAGAAGGAATGAAAAAGGGATAGAACTTATTTCAATCCAGAAGTGGATATTGGATGTTTTGATTTCCCTTGATTAGGATGTTTCATAACACTATCCATAATCTATTGTTTGGTGCGGTTTTATGATTAGAAACCACTGAACTAAGAGTTTTCTTTTGATTTTCATCTTGAAAAAATTAAAGAAAACCACTTGGATAATGTATTGTAAGTCCTTCACCATAGATATTAGATAAAAACTACAGGGTTGGGAAATGAGGAAGTATGGGTTCACCAAAACATCAACTGCTACTTTTCTATACTACTATTTTACTTATGGGGCCTACCTATGTACTTCTGTATTTGGAATTTTAGAAAATTTGAAGTTAGTGAATTAATTAATTTTAATTAAAGTAAAATATAAAGAATCAATATTAGTGTATCCCCCAAAAATTGGCCAACATAAAACAAAATTTCCTTATTAGAGTCCACTAGGAACTCCTCATCAGGTCTTTTTTTTCATCCTCTAAGAAAATCCCTGTGTCAGTTAAATTTTAAAATTACAAGTATTGAAAGGTAATACCTAATTAATTTTTAATAAAATAATATAAAAATAATTCAAGAAAATATTATCTCTTTATAATAGTTTATATTGAATTTTTCTTTAATTAATTGAGTATCTAGGATTTATTTTATTGATGTTGGAGGCATTTAATCAAACTCCTCTAATGTTACTTCAAATTATACAACCTTAGTGTAATTTTATTACAGTTAAAAAGAGTTAGAGAAAGGTATATATTTGTCTTTTTCAAATATGGGAGAATCACTTAGAAAATTATTTTCTATCAATCCAACCCAATAATCATTCATTCCATCTTTATCTACTATATGTGTATTATCTAGTATGTATATTTCAAAAATAAATTCTTAAAAAAGTGATGTAATTTTAGGTTTCATATCATCAAATCATGTCCTAATTTCCTCTGTAGGTTCTTGTACTATTAATGTGGGTGTAACAAGATTATGTTATTCCTCAAAGTATTTCTATTTTTGTTCCATCCACAATGATTTTATTTCCTCATGGGATTTCTAAGAATATCAATTTTATTAATCACGTATTCATGAATTTTATAATTTTATTTCAATTTAATCTTTAAATATTATTCCCCATAAAACTCATCCATTTTTTGGTTAATAAGTTATGTATCAAAATAATCTATATGAAAATCTTTCTTTGAATAAAAAATTATAAAAAAAAGATATAAAAATAAGGATCTAATTTTTTATTTTTTGAAATTTATTATTTTTAATGTTTTTATGAAAAAATATTATGAAAGTAATATTATTTCTTGGAAATGGTTTTAGATTGTTGAGAGGGTTTTTATAATGAATACCTAATAATAAATTCTTACTAACATAAGTATAACTATAGTGTAATGACCTAGGTTCTATATCTTGAGAAGGTCACCTACAAATATTTATTTTCTATTTTTATGGATTATATTTAAATAAAATAAAAAAAATTAAAATATTAGTGGTTTTAAAAACTAAATATAATACATAAATATAGATAAAATCATGAAAAAATAAAAATATAAAATATAATGATGCTATAAGTTAGAGAAGTTTTCATTAAGAGCTCAAATTGATGTAAATTATTATTAATTAAAATATAATTCTCATTATAAAATTCAATGTATACATCAAGACCTATCACTATACATCATATTATTCTAATGGTAGTTATCCTAAATTGGGACCCTTTGTTTATAATAAAACTACTTCCTAAATTATCCTTGGATACCTCTTCATTGAACAACACAACCTAATCAAAACTCCACTGTATGAAATAATAAAATAGAAAAGGGAAGGAACATATATGAATAAGGATGATGAATCACAAAAATAAGGAAATCGTGGAAACTATAAAAGTAATCAATTTAACTACTCATGTGTTCTTAGAATAAAATAAAAAGAAACATTGAAGTGTAAATAAACTCAAAGAAACCACTAATACCTCCACCAAACAAATTCAAGGGTTAGCTCCCCACTAGTGATGGAGAAAAGAATTTTTGAGGGAGGAATATTAAAGGAAAATCATATAAGAGAGATAAATAAAACTAACATATTATTAAAAATTCATAACTATGATTATATAAAAAATTAAATAAAAACACTAATATATAGGAAAAATTTGAATAATTTCACAGTGGAGGGAAAATATATTTAATTAGGTAGTGGATATAGTCATTTGTGGAAGGAATGGATGAGTGTGTGGGGTTGGTATTCATGTTTTCATATAACTTCATGTGATCTTATTTTAGGTGATAATGACAATGACAGTTTCTTCAGGCACATGAGATAAACATCAGTAAGTTTCCATAGAGATTATTTGGCTTTTAAGAATGTTTATTAATACTTATAATACTCTAATGATCATTAATTTTTTATTTTATATTTAAATGAAAGAACAGTAAACACTGATGTTATAAAAATATCATAACATTAGGAACAATATGATGAGACCACACCATTAATGAACTATTCATACTATAAAAAAAACTCTTAAGTGTGGTTCTCTATAATATGACTATATTTATCTCATTTTATTACCCATAGTGTGAATGATTTTTCAACTATATGATGATTTATTACTTTATATTAGAAGATATTCCTTGTTTTTGTGCCATAACTTCATCCTTGATCAAATGTTTCTTCTTCAAATACCACAAAGGAAAGATTATTCAAGTTCCCTTAAAATTACACTTACATGTTGAATAGATAATCCAAAAAAATAATATTAATATTACATATTAGGAATGAATTGTATATAATTTTTTTTACACTTACATATCTATGAGAATCACTGCTAATACTTGGCTAGATTTTTAATCTATATGATTGGGTAATCTTTTTTATTCCAAATACATTAAGGAAAACCAAACATTACATGAAAAAATAATAAATATTATTAGATAAACATTCATTACATATCAATACGATCTACAACAAAACCAAAAATATGTAGCATTTTTGGAAACATGGATACCTAAAAATCCTAGTACATAAATAATCTACACAATTTCTTATTAAATTCTTCACAACTATCTCCCTTCTTAGACACAACATACTTAATATATTTCTCAATAACTAATAGAGGGGAAACATAAGAAAGGGTTAGAAGATATGCTCCATAAGGGAAAACATAAGAGATGTTAATAAATGATCCTAATTGATAATAAGATAACCAAAATGGTATGAGAACATGAGATTAATAATATAAAATCATACTAATAAATTCATATATCCTAATCGTTAAAATAACATAAGGTTTTATCAATCATAATACATAAGACATAAGAGTATTAAATCATTAATAATCAATCACGAGCCATGAAAACATATTATAAGTACTAAACAATAGTTTTTTTCATACACTTAAGCATAGAGAATCATTTCCATGGTTAAGGCTCACTACTAATACTATCATTGTTGTTTGAGTTTACTCCCCATTCAATAATTTCCTTATATGAGGTTCACTCCCAAGACTATGTTATTAGACAAATTTCATTAATAAAATGGGTTCAATAATCTTTCTAGTACTTATTATCACATGATATTTCATTATTTACCTTATCTAATAGATGTTTATATAGTTTCGGGCCCACCCGCCACATAATAAAAAAAAATATATTTGTTTTCCACAAGATTATAAAACATTAATCATATCATCAAATCATAAACCATGTAAAGGATACTGATTTTATAAAAATTTCATCATCATAATCATAAAATATTATGATAAATAAAAAATATGGTAATATTGAATCATATCTTTAGTAAATCATAAGAAAAACCGAAGGATGTTGTTATAGATAAAAATACCTTTAAAATAAAATTTCTAGTGGTAATTACAATATTATTTAAAATAACTTATTTAGAATATAAGGATTTAGAAAATATAAATTAATATTTAAAAAAAATAAAAAAATTAAAATTATAAGTAAATATTTAAATAAAATAGTTTTCATGATGGTGGGTAAATTTGTTCTTGCGGTGTATATTAAAATAATTCCTTTCACATCTTCAGTAGAAAGTAAAAATTACCAAATTTACAAAATGATAAGATGGATCCTATTAAAAATTAGTAAGGAAAGAAAAAAATAATAAAAAATGTCTTTAAATAATATTTGGATAATTATAAAATCATTATTTGAAACTTATTAAATAAAATATAGACAAGGAAGAAAACATTCTCGATAGAAGGGATAAACTAGGTTGGTTTAACTTTAAAAAATTCTTTTAGAATCTTGAGTACATAAATAGATAAAAAATAAAGGAAAACATTAAATATATGTAAATAAATAGATTTTAATAAAATTCATAACATTTGGGTTATATATATCATATCATTGGAAAATTTAATCCCAAATAATCCCAGTAAAAAATGAGATTGTAACATAAAACCGTAACATCATGTTTATATTTATTTGTATGCATTCTAACTATTATATAATAAATTTCAATTTATAATAATTCTATAATAGAACCAGCATAATACCTATAATACCATGGATTGTATAATTATGATGTCTTATCACCCTTTCATTGATAATCTTTTTCTATCATTATCATTCTGGGTGTTAACTACATCATTTTTTGTGTATGTTCTAGCTCATAAGTTATGATTATTTCACTTTAATCATGGTTTATTCGTATAGAAAATTTAATTATGATATGTATATCATATATATTCATTATATAAAAATTTATATCTCTTCATATAATGCGATGATGAAAAATTAATTACATAACTACTTTTAGTCGGTAGTCCATACGTACACATGAGTGACGTTTTCCACTTTTCAATGGATGGGAAAAAAGAAAGATAAATGATAATTCAACTTTACATAATCATTATTATATCTTAAATATAATATATATTCATTAAATATATCATTATTACTAGAAAATTAATATAACAAAAATGAACCACATCATTTCGTGGAGGTGGTAGTGCACACATACGCACGAGAAACACTATCATTTTCCAATGGATTTGAATTTAAGAAGGTAGATCAGAAATTACAATTACAAAAGAATAATTTTTCAATAAATAAAATATATAAATATTAAATCTATAATAATATCCATCTTTGACATATAGTGAGAAAATTAATTGCATCGTTATGTGGAGGTGGTAGTCCACACATACACACAAGAGATACTTTTGTTTCACATTTGATGGATAAGGGGTGAAAATTGGTTTTTACATCATCATAATAAAAATAAAAATATATTTTTTATAATTTATTAATTTTTTTATGGATACAACATTTTTATAGGAATTATAGGAAGAAAAAGAAACCAAAGACCTCAGTCAATATCTACACCTCTTCTAAAAGAGACCTCATTTGGTTTACTCCTTAATCCATAAAGGATTGGTATTAAAATAATATAATAAGATTTAGGATGAAATAAATTATTATTTTAATGTTTTTATCTAATATTTTAAAGGATATAAGTCTCAAATGGTGTGAATAATGGAAGCGAATATGAGCCTCTTATAAGTTAAGGGAGAGGTACACATGTAATTTATTATATTATTTCAATGGTATGGCCACTTTTAGGGGAAAGTGGATCCAAATGGTCCAATATTTGAAGGTAAGATAATATATAGTTTATATAATTTTAAATAATAATAATTTGATAAATTTGGGTGAAAATACTACTTTTATCTCTTGGTTTAACCCCCATAAACCCATTTTAACCATAGTGGCAGTAACACACTTTTATTATTTTTACAATTAAATATGAAAAAAATTAAGTTGAACCTATTAAATTATATTAATTATGATTATTATAAACAAGGAATAAATTTTAAAAATACAAAATTTTCTTGATGTGGAAGAATATAATTTTAAATAAGTGCATGAACCATAATAAAAACCCATTTTTGAGAAGATAATTTTTAAGCATAAAATTTAATTTACATCCAATTCTTACCATATAAAAATAAAAAATATGAAATTTAAAATATGAAATTTAATATATAATCTATAAATTTCATCAAAAAATTAGTCAATAGATATTTAATAAATTTTTTAGGGAGAAAAAATATTTCTTGCATAAAAACTATTTTTAGAAAAATGTGTTTTTATGCCCAACAATGAACAAATAAAAAAATAATTTTTAATAATTATTTTAATTTAAATACATAAATTATTTAAATTTAAATTATACATATAAAAAATTAAGATAAATTTCAAAATAAAATAGTACATTTACATGAAAATAAATAAATGTTTTTACAAAAAATTATATTTATCACTATTCATTAAATCTAAATATTTTATGAAAAATACTAAAAAACCACCCTATAATAATATATATTTTCTAATTTAAAAAATAAAATTAATTTTATCAGATAATTGTTTCAATAAAATAGAAGAAATTAATTATATTTTTAATGTGAAAAAATTCATTAAAAACAATTTTTAAAGAAAACATGTTTTTGAAGTATAAAATGTCCTTAAAAATATTGAGTACTTATTTATTATGCATAATAAATAAATTTTCAATAATTTAAATCATTATAAATATTTTAGTTTTTTTACCTATTACTATTTATACCTAACAATTTTATTGATAGGTTTTAATAGTTTACTAAATCACAGTTCAGGTAGACCCAATGTTGCGTGTAAGGAGAACTATCGAAAAAATAACGTTTATTTAAAAGGAAATATATATAAGATATTGTGGTGTTATATAAACAAACATTAAAATGAATTTCCCTCTCAAGATTTCTTCACTACGTCACAAATAATGAGGACATATCTAATTCATCATATCATCGGGTTCCCATATAGCTTCCTCAAATTTCTGATTCCTCCGATGAACTTTAACTAGATGAGTAGTCCTGTTTCATAGAAATTTATTGATCTAATTCTATAATTCTATTAGTTGTTAATTATAGGAAATATCTTTCTTTAGTAGTATAACCATTGAGTTCAGTACATGTGAAGGATTGTGATTGTACTTCCTTAAGAGAGATAAATGGAACACATCATGAACATGAGAGTAGTTTGGTGTGAGTTCCAAGCAATAAGACGTGACATCCAGACCCAAATTCCACTCAATGGTGCACCGATATAGTGTCCACATGGCTTCAAGCATGCCTCCTTGTACACATGAGGCTTCAGACTAGAAGTGAGGGACTAGTGCGTGATCATGGGGAGAGTATTCCATCATGTCAGAGTGGAGAACAACAAATGTTCATTTATATATAACAAATGAATAAAAGTAATGGATTTATAATAATGAACAATAACACAGGAATTGTAAATAATCATGAATAACCATCAGCAATAATACACTAGAAACCTGAATTCTATGATATAAAAAAGACGATGATGTCATATCATGTCTTTATAAAACAGAAAAATGGTTTACATTAATGAAGACAATAAATTATATATAGAAGAATAAAAAATATTCCAAGAAATATCCAACATCATGAGTATTGGCTCAATCATCTGCCTCCAAGATGCATCCTAAGCTTGTAAAAAAAAAGGTGTCCAATGTAAGCTGCTTCCCCTTATCAAAAAATTCATACCTATATTATACCAGGGTACTAATAGAGGCCCATATATGGTGTGTGATAAATCGTATTAGTCCACCACCAATGTTATATTTTAAAATCAAGTTTGTGAATATAAACTAAGAAATTCCATGGTAAATATATATAAAAATGTAAACAAATATTGAAATAATAAATCATAAACTCTTAAGCTTTAGGTGGTAATGTCTTTGGATGTGATATCAATTATTTAATCCATTTATGTTTATTTTATATAGATATATCTAGTGGAAGTGTAAAAAAAACAGGAATAGATCATAATAATAATAAAGAAGGATCCAAGGTGAAACCAAGAAATCCTTGACCTCAAGGTTAGACCAAATCATATTGATAAATCAAATATTCTGGTGACAAAAAGGGTTTTGAGTTTTACCTAGGGGTAATGCCCAAGTAATTCCACTGTAAAAGATTCTAACAGAGTCCAAGGATCTTGTCTAAGGAAATTATGAGCTAATCATGACTGGGCCCAATGGGGTGAATCCATGGCGATGCGCATTTGAAGACATCAATATGGATCCAATGAGTGTATTCGAGGAACGTTAATAATTATAAAGATATTTAGGGATCATACGACATCATTCCATGAATTTACTAGTGGACAAGTACCATGTTCCAAGGTAGTAATCTCCCTTACAAACTGGATCCTTCAATTATAATGGAGTGTACAGATTGATCAAGGAATTCCCTCAGAAATCCAAGGATGGATCAATTATGACCACATATATGATGATACAAAGTTACATATAAACTAGTAACCATATACATATATCATTATTTAATTTAGTCAATGTAATACTCATTCTATTTGATAATTAATAAGGTTAATTCCATTGTGTTTCATACTAGATGACATGTCTAAATAAGAGATAAAACCAAAGATATTTAATTATATATAAAAAATGGTACATGTGATATATATAAATATACTTACCATTCATAGTTCATTAGGTTCATCTATTTCCTTTCACTAAAGTGAAATGTATTGATAGTACATGCAATATATTCAATTAATTATAATAATTTAGTAGGATAATTCAATTACATTTTATTAAGGATAATGAGTTAAATCAGGATATGAAACCAATGTAAAATTAAATTTATAAGACAATTACAAATGATATTTATAATATACATAACCTTTAAATAATTCAATATTGATTCATTTAATTAAAACATTTACCTTTGAGCGGTCAAGTCAATGTGTACCAAAAAGATGACGCAGATAGAACCCCTTGGGTAACCAAGGTAGAAATAAGGAAACACCCAACTTAGGGTGGTCGGTGTTGAGGTTATAATATCCGACGACATGATGAGAATTTATAGAAGGTCCTCTAGTATATGATTTCAATGATTATAATAAAGGCCTATTAATTTTTAGAGAAATTCCCAATAAAACAGGCAAGTGCACAATGGTGAAAATTTATAAATGATGAGACTTCTACGAAAAATTCATATACCACCTACCTTGAGCCTATAACACAATCTCCATCCATCATAATCTCTTAGTTTGGTCTGGATTGGAAGATAATGGAAGAATGGATCAACACCCTAAAAATAGGGCATATTATCCTGCATTAAAATAGAATCATCATGGGAATGATGAGAATGTAATGGTTCTGGATGAATATAGTACTTATCGATGCACATCCAACGATACAGACAGAAATCAAATTGGAGTCCATATTAGAGTTCTATATAAAAAAACTATCTTAATGATATTTAGATCTTCAATGAAGGAGAAAAGAGGTGGTTGTCCATAGGAATGAAAAAATAAATAAGTGGTAGGGTTAAAATGATTTTATAGGGAAAATGGAAAATTCACCAAAAAATTGCAGGGTTGTATAGTTTGGATGCATGATTTTCCAGACCGTGTGCCAACTATACCCCACCAACTGCCTAAAGAGGGGCCCCACATGGTTTAGGAAAGCATACTACTTGGTTAGGTTAAAAACCACATACCATCCACATGGGCGTGCGGACCTGGTTGCCCGATTAGGGTAGAATGTGCACCCTATTATTCCCTATGAAATTCCCAACATGATTGGGAGAAACCATGCAGGTTGGGATGCACAGTTTCTACTAACCATTTCAACTAGTTATTTCATCCCCCAGTTGTGGTTTTGAGCTCTAAGAAATCCTCAAAGATGCCTAAAACATCTTTAACCTCATTTGGTTTCCATAAAAGGTCCCAGATAAATAATTAGATTAATTTTTAAAGGATCCATACCAAATATAACAATAAATTTCTTATAGACTTCTCCCCTTATAGAAACTCATACTTTTGTTATTTTTTAAGATCGAAAAAACATCTTCTGAGGACAACTTCGGCCACTGAAAGCATACATCAGCTTCCCACTACCAAGTCTCACCATATACATGACTGTTAATCGATAAAAACCACACTAAAGAGATAGAATGATCTTAGGGAACCTTCATAAATTCGTTAATGGTGTGTATAGTATACTCCTCAAAAGAATCATATACATACAGTTCAATATCCTTAGGATCAAAAGTATGAGATGTGTTGACCTGATAATGGTGAAGCTGTGAAAGGTGGAAGACATCATGAATGGAATAGTACCAATAAGGTAATAAAAACTGATAGGATACCTGCCCTACTCAATCTATAATATTAAACTAGCCAACATAATGAGGTGAAAACTTCCCTTTCCTTCATATCCATCTATACTCAAGTCTTGGTGGTACCCATAAAAAAACCTGATGCCCGGACACAAACTATAGAGGGATTTTGTTTTGATTCACATAATATTTCTATAAAAAATAGGAAATATTCATACTCTTTAATTTTAGATGAACCTTCTATGAAGTTTCCTACATGAGACAAGGACCCAATAGCCCTACCTTTCTGGCCTCTAACCAGTAAATTATTGAACAAAATGACCCACCAAATAATTCCTCATATATATCCATATAAATCATCACCTAATTGTTATTATTATAGTTGAAATCAATGAGAGGGATATTATTCTATCAAGAAAAAATGAAAAATAGTATGCATTCCCAGATCATGTCCTCTAACACTTGTATCATCTGTTCTGATTGGCCATCGATCTAAGGGTGAAGGACTGTGCTTAGAAGCACCTATATACTCATAAAATTCTATAAATACTATTGGAACCTTGATGTGAAATGATAATATTCATCCAAAATTGTATTATGGGGAACCCCGTGTAGCTATCTAATCTCACAGACATATAGTCTTCCCATCTCATCAACTGAGAATGTCTATAATTGCACCACAATTCATTGTTTCATTTTCACCTTTAAACCATTGTGCCAAACTTGTTTTATATTGAAAATTATAGAAATAATAACAAATTGCACTTCATTTTTGATTAATTTATTTTATTTTTACCACTATTAAAATGTGAAATGTTACTTATTTTGATCAATTCATTGTAGGAGGAAGTGATTTGGAGGCCTTAGATATGATCCAGATGGAAATGGGCAAACAACATGCGAGCCCAATGATATCTGTCCACTATTTTGAACATTCTGAGAAATAAGTGTCTCCAAATGGGCTTAAATTTTGTAAACAGATCCAAAACATCCTAAGCTACAACACATCGTAAGGAACCTAAGCATAGTTCATCCATATGGTGACTCGGCCGAACCATTATATCCAGGGGACAAAATCTACCCTAATTGAAAATTTTCGTTCGGTATTTTCACTATATCTCCAAATCCAAATGTCTAATGGCCGCAAAATGTTACATGGAGATAGAAATGTGGAATATTAACAACTCTTATCTATTTGAAAAGTCATTATATGGATTCATAATATTCCAAAACCAAGACACAATAGGTATCTCAAAAACAAGGTGCTAAAAAACATGTCCCATTTTGGATATAAAAAGGCACCATGGGCACCTCATTTTCATGTTCAATCAGAAGGCCAGGATTTTCCAATTTGGAGATCCTAAGGAGTCTTGTACTCCTCCAAGAAGCTCTGTAGTCCCCTATCCTCATTAGGGGATCATGGATTAAGGAAAAATTCCACCTCATCCTCCTCATCCTTTTGATGGTAAGCTAATCAGTGGATGATCATTTCTATAGAGCCACAAATACATGGGAAGGATTTCCAGAACTTTTTCTTCCACTGATTTTATGTAATTTGTGTGATAAAAATTTCAATTCTATTTAAAAGTGACGTTCATCTACTCATAATACATTTCTTTTGTTATAATTAAGTGAAACAATTTTTATCTCAACAATGATTTGGTTGAGATTTCTGGTGGGAATATTGTATTGTTCTAATTGGACAAGGAAAGAATCATATTTATGTCACGCATAAATTAAATTTCAGTATATTTTTGTTGAACTTATTTTCTACATTTGATACCCAAAACTTGACAACACAATTTTTTTGTCCAGGGGTGGTTCTTTGAGCATCATTTTTAGAGGTAAGAGGAACGCCAAGATCTTGACAACACTCAACCAAAGGGTTCCATTAAACCATTTGTATTTTTCTGAATGAAAAACACACAAATATTTGTAGTGAAATTTAAATGATCTACTTATATCATAATTATAAAATACCACATTTATTTATCCACTATTAAACTATTTAAAGTAGGTTATTTTCTTAAAACTGTTTTCAAACCACCCTCTCTTTTGTTATTCTTATTAAAAATTCACATTATAAAACCACAAAATCTCTTATAGAGACAACCTAGGGACTGAACTATACTATAAATAAACCTTAAAATCTTAATCAATTTGACATTTAATGACAAAACTGCCAAATTTTGGTGCCGATGCCGAGGAGCACTTTGGTTTTTTGTGCATTTTTATAAGATATTGTTAAATTTTGTGAATATTTATTTGTTTTATCTTATAAAATTACCTATATTTTTGTGTTCTGATTTACTTGTTTTGAAGGTTTTTTACATTAAGGGTTTTACTTCGAGAGACCTACCACCATTCGAACCTGAACCGGAGAGGATATTACGTTAGTGACACTAAGACACAGAAGAGAACCTTTGAAGAGGATACACAAAATATCAACACTCTTATTGATCCTTCTACTTCTACATCTAGAAATGATATAAAAACTGAAATAAAATTGTATAACATGGCTGAAATAAATATAACACTAAAATAAATAACCTCACTATATGTTGATATCCAACCCACATACATTCAAATACAAGGAGAGTCACCTGATTTTGAACTAATATTTAGTTTAATTCATTTATTACAAATATTCCATAGAAATCCTAGAGAGGATCCACACGAGCATTTGAAATAATTTCATACTATTTTTTCAAAATTAAAACATGATGATGTGGATGAGGAATAAGTAAAGCATAGAGAATTACCCTTTTCTTTATAAGATACAACAAAAGATTGGATTTACTATGTTAATTCACCAATAAGAGTATGGGTGGACATGGAATGGATTTTTCTTGAAAAATATTTCCCAACCACACTAAATGAAACAATATGGAATGAAATATGTGGTATATGAAAATTTGAAGGGGAATCACTTCATAAAATTGGAAAATATTTATAATATTAGGTTCATGTTTTCCACACCACCAAATAAGTGATAAACTTTTAATATAGTAATTTTATGAAGGTTTTATTCCAATTGATCATTACATGATTGATGCTACTATAGGTGGTGCACTAGTTGATAAACCCCACTTTCTATAAGGGCCATAATCGAGAACACGGAACAAAATAATAAAAAATTTGGTTCAAGGTCATATATACCCATTTGAGGTGTCCATGAGGTTAAAAGTGATGAATTAGAGAAGAAGGTGGACATGAAGTTCAAAGAGGTAAGTACCCTTATTCCACAACTAGATGTTTCCCATGGGAAATCCCAATATCCTCCTCCCATCCATTATGGTATGTGTTCTTCTGACACACACAACTCTCACCAATACCCCCAATTGAGAGAAACTTCTAAGAGTTGTGAGTCAATATTTCCTAGACACCCCTATAACCAACCCTTTAGGAAAGAACCACACTATCCATCAAACCCTAGGAGGAAGGAAAACCAAGAATAAAGGAAATGGGGAATTCAAACCAACCACAACCACAATGGATCCAACCAGGGTAGAGTAGTCATCCACCACCACCACCCAGAAATACCAAACCACCACAAAGGACTTTCCAACCACCCCTAAAAAACCCAATACTATCCTAGAATATATGATGAAACAAATGGCATCCAATAATCTCTAATTCCAACCAACCACTCAAGCATCCATACAAGACCTAAAAACCCAATTAGGCAAACTCACTAACTCAGTGGGTGGAAATTCAATGTCATGGGTCTGGTAAACTATGCTCTTAACCGGTAGTTAACCCTAGGGATAAAGGAAATGCTAGTTCTATCACTCTCAAGAGTGGAAATCAGCTTAAAAGGAAAATTAACCCTTTAATAAAGTCATCCCATCCTAAGGAAACTTATATTCCAACCACTACTTAAAATGGTCCAATAGAATAAAATCCTTGTCTTGAGAGAATACCATCCAAAGGAAAGAGTTTCTCTTTTGATGAGTCACCTAGACCAATAATTCCTCTTCCATTTCTCCAAAGGTCCACCAAAAAATCAAATGGAAACTAATCTTGATATGGAAATCTTGGAAACTTTCAAAAAAGTGAAGGTCAACATCCCCTTGATTGATGCCATGAAGAAAATTACTTGATACAACTATTTTCTAAATGAGATGTGTATACATCGAAGGAGACTTTGTAAAGATGAAAAGGTGTGATTGGGGGGGAATATATCATCATTGATAGAGCCATCACTTCCCACCAAGTGAAATAATCTTGGTAGATTCTCGATTCCATGCATCATAGGGGAGTATTCATTCTCCAATGATACACTTGATTTATGCGCCTTTATAAATTTGATACCTTACTCCATTTACTCTATGTTGATGTTTATGGAACTAAAGCCCATTGGAATTTTCGTTTACATAGAAAATAGGAGTATAACACACCGTTCTGGCGTGTTAGAGTATATTCTTTTGAGGGTGAAATATTTAATTTTTCCTACTAATTTTTATGTGCTTAAAATGGAAGATGATAGGATGAATGAAAATTCCTCGATTATATTCAGAAGACCCTTCTTGAGAATCTCTTAAACAACAATTAATGTCCATAATGGTACATTATCTATGGAGTTTTGTAGTGAAATTATACACTTCAATATCCTTGATGCCATGAAGCAGGCCACATAAGAACATTCCACTCTCTTTGTTAATTCAATTGATGTACTCCCTTCCCCTGAAAAAAAAACATCTTTTCCATCCCCTGATCCCATTTTCGAGTTTTCGTCATTGATTGAAATTCTAGGAAACAAATCATGCATAGATTGTTGCATTTTTCTAGAAAAATGTATTGCATGTTTATTAATTGATGATTTCTTGAACACTGAGGATCCACTAACCCTTGATAATACTATTATGATTCTAAAATCTCATTCCTAATTAGATGATGATTCTATTGAGAAATTAGATGAGATTAGTGACCTCTCAATTTCACACACTCCCATCAATACAAAATATACCAGAATTGGAACTGAAACAACTTCCCTAGGATTTAAAATACTCATATCTTACAAATGGAAACAATATTCCTGTAATAATTTCTTGTTCACTCCCTACATAGCATGAATTACGATGGCCTGAGCATTTTAGAGAGTCCCAAAAAGCATTGGGATAGACACTTGTGGACATTCCTGGTATTATACCATCAATTTGTACACATCACATGTTGTTAAATTATAAGGCTAAACCAGTGAGGTAGACACAACATCCACTGAAACCAAACCTCATAGATGTAGTTAAAAATAAATTAACAAAATTATTGGCTGCTGGATTATTTACCCCATCTATGATAGCCAATAGGTTAGTCCCATTCAAGTAGTTCCTAAAAAACTAGTCTTATAGTAATCAAAAATGAAAATAAGGAATTGGTTCAATCTTGTGTACAAAATTGTTGGCGTGTCTGCGTAGACTACCACTGACTAAAACAATAACTTAGGAAGGACCATTTCCCATTTCCATTAATTGAAAAAATTATAGAGAGGCTAACGGGCTAGTCCTATTAATTTTTTCTTTATGGGTATTCTAGATACTTTCAGATCCATATTTCCCTTAAGGATCAGAAAAAGACAACCTTCAATTACCCCTTTAGCATATTTTCTTATAGAAGGAAGCTGTTTGGTCTGTGAAATGCTCATGGTACTTTCAAGCGATGTATGGTTACTATTTTTTGGATTTCTGGGAGAATTGCATGGAAGTATTCAAGGATGATTTCAATTTTTATGGATCCTCTTTTAATTAATGTTTGATTAGTCTTAGTTTAGTCGTATGTCGTTGTATTGAAAAGAATCTCATGTTAAATTATGAGAAATTTCATTTCATGGTGTGATAATGTATAGTTTTGGGGAATTTCATTTCTGGGGATGGTATCCAAGTAGATAAATAAAAAGTAGATAACATTTCTTCCTTACCATTCCCTAAAAATATATGGTATGTTCCATCATTCCTAGGTCATGGTGGATTTTACTGTTATCCCATTCATGACCTTATTAAAATTTCTCCCCCTCTCTCGATTACTAAAAAAAATTTTATTTGATAAAGAATGTGAAAAAGATTATAATATGTTAAAATGGAGTCTCACGTCACCCTTGGTAATCCAACCCCTTGATGTGATTTACTATTTATGCTCATGTGTGACGCCTCCAACACTGTAGTTGGGGAAGTCTTATCACAAAGAGTTGGTCAAGAACCACATTTCATTCCCTATGATTCACATACACTTGAACCTGTCCAAGAAAACTACACCACAACTAAAAATGTATTTCTTTCCATTTTGTTTCTCTTGGATAAATTCAGGTAGTATATTTTAGGGTCCAAAGTCATTATGTTCTCAAACCATGCATCCATCTAGTATCTCCTTAAGAAACTAGAAGACAAACAATGTCTTATTTTCAGGATGATCCTCTTTCAGGAATTCAGTATAGAAATTAGAGATAAAAAAGATCATAGAATGTGGTGCCTGATCATATTAGTAGGATCCACCCATCCTCGACCATTGAATCATCCCCTTGTATACCCATAAATGACATGTTTCTTAATGAAAAATTGTACCAAGTTCAATATTCTATTCCTTGGTATGCCAAAATTGTAAATTATTTGGTAGCATCTTGCATTCCTACCGATTTTATTAAAAACCAAGCCATTCGTCTAAAACAAGAGTCCTGTTTGTACATTTTTGATGACCCATACTATTGGATCACATCTATTTATCACGTCCTTTGGTATTATGTTCTTAACAGTGAGTTTCAGTCTGTCCTTAGATTATTCCACACACTTTCCTTAGGGGGCCACTTTTGTCCCCAATGGACTGCTCGCAAAGTCCTTGATTCTGGTCACATTTGGTCAAAACAATTTGGGGAGGACCATGATTCTTCTAAATCATGTCCTCGTTGTCAAATTATGGGTAATTTATATAAAAGAAATAAAATTCCACAACAACCATATCTCTTTCATGAAATTTTTTATGTTTGGTGTATTGAAAATATGGGGCCGTTTCCCAATTACTTTAGAAACTTTAACATTCTTCTACCAGTTGGTTACGTTTCAAAATGGGTAGAGGCACTAGAAATAGGGACTAATGATTCTAAGGAAGATGTAGAATTTTTGAGAAGTCAAATCTTTTTTAGGTTTGTATTACCTAGGTTCATCATCAGTTACTAGGGTTCTCATTTCTACAACCGAACAATAAAATCACATTTTCATCAGTATAGGGTTGGTCATAGAGTGTCTACTACATATCTCCCATAGGCAAATGGTCAAGCCAAAGTGTTAAATAGTTAGGTAAAACAAATTATTGAAAAAAATGATCAACCCAGTCGAAAATATTGGAGTCTCAGAATTGATGATTCATCATTGTCTTACCGTATTACTTTTAAAACCACAATTAAAATGTAAATTTATAGGATTGTTTTTGGGAAGAGTTTTCACCTCCCTATAGAGATTGATCACCATACCTACTAGTCCATAAAATAATGAAATTATTATCTTTCTAGTGCAGGTGTGCTAAGGAAGTTTCAGATTCATGGGGTGGAGGAAATTAGAAGAGAAGCATATGAGAACTATAGGATTTATAAGAAGTGAACCAAGGATTACCATGACCTTATCATCCTTCATATCCAATTACACATTGGTTAGAAGTTCCTCCTCTACGATGAATGACTGATATTTCATCCCAGTAAGCTTCGTTATTGCTGGTTTGGACCATACACTATTACTAATGTCTCTATTTGGTGTTGTTCAGGTTCAAAATGAAGAAACCAAGAAAACCTTCATTGTCAACAAGTAGCGAATGAAGCACTTTCATGAATCCATTCTAGAGTCCCTGGTGGAGAAAATCAATGTTCATGAAGTGAACAATTGATGACACACACCTAGTAGTATCTTTCATTCCAATAATTTTTTACAGTGAGGAAACTACATGATCTAGGTGTGGGGGGATGGGTACATTCTTGGGTTAGTTAAGAATTGTCCTCATTTTTTTATTTTCTCACTTTTCGAATAGTATTGTCACTTTACATCTTGTTTTATCCCTCACTCTTGTATTGGAATATTAATTTTATCTTGTAAAAAGATTCCCACTTAAAATTAATTGCAAATCATTTTTCATTCTTGAGTCGATTGAGTGTAAAATTCAATTTTTTTAGACAAATGTTTTTCAAATGATTGTTGATATGGAATTTTTTTATAGAATTTATATTTTCAAATAATTATTTGTTTTTAATGGATTTTTAAAACCCAATCCTCATTAGTACTCAACAATATTTTAATCCCTTACTCAGTATAAATTCTTGTCCCTTTATTACACAATCTTATTGTTAATAACTATCTTGACTATCTTAGGTCATGTAGAGAAACTAGAACTTTCTTTGATTCAGTTTGAAGCCATAAGATTCTAGTGTGCTACATTCATGATAGAGGCCATCATTCATTAAAAATCCCTTTGTACAATTTACCTCTATTTTTGGCCGCCTTGATATTTTACACTTCTTAAGCCTTAGAGACCATAAAATTCCTATTAGATAGCCAAATTACAAGATTATTTATCCCTACCTGCTCATCAATTGTGTACATTCTTGTTTTAAATTCAGTAAATGTGGGAGAGAGGGTATTTCCATGGTAATTATCAGGAATAAATCATTATTATGGGTTAATAGAAAAGTTTCTTACATTTCCCTTGGGAGTTGGGTTCATAATCAATATTTTATCATTGTTTTACAAAATTTACCTCTTTATCTTCAATGAAAATTGTAAAAAAAGAAAAAAATTGTACATTGAAAAAAAAGGAAAAAAAGAAAAAAAACTAATGGTGAAAAGAGGTTGTTTATTCATTATTATTCACTGATTGGTTGTGACCCATACAAATGGCCAATTTGGATAGTGAGTTGGAAGTGATATACTTTGTGAGGGGATAAGTGTGTACATTCATTGTGAAAACGTTCTGAATTTTGACATGTTTTTTAATTAATAGATTAAAAATTCCTCTTATGCCTCAAGTTTTTTTATATATTAAATCCTACCAACCCTCGATTTTCAAAAAAATCCATTGTAAGTCCTTTTGAGTTGCACAATAGTTTTTGTTTGTAGAGAACATAGAATCTTGGAAAGCATATGATAAGATCACATGAATTCTGGGAAAATAGAATAACTCCACTTTCATATTCTCCTTGAGTGATGAGGGAAAATGTCTATGTGAGGTAGGCTAATACATGTTTCATGGGTGAAAATTTGAATTTAAACAAATTCGAATGTGAGGGAAGAACAATGATAGGAAAATTGATTTCCCAAATGAAACATGATGAATTTAATTTCAAAATAATCTTTGAAATTTTCTCACCTATGATTTAGTAATGTGATTCAGATAGGATATATGACTTTTCCTAGGAGTTCAAATGTTTAAGAGTGGGGGTGTTATCGCACCACGGTTCCCTATTTCATTTTCACCCTTACACTACTGTGATAAACATGTTTTGTATTGAAATTATGATAGAAATAATAACAAATTTCACTACAATTTTTATTAATTTATTTTGTGTTTATCACTATTAAAAAGTGAAATGTCACTTGTTTTGATGAATTGGTTGTTGGAGGTGGCGATTTGGAGGCCTTAGAAATGATCCAGATGGATATGAGACAAACTGCTTGGGATCCCATTGATATCTATCCACTATTTTGAAAATTTAAAGAATTACTTGTCTCTAAATGGGATTAAATTTTGTGGACTGATTGAAAAAATAATGGGATACAACTCATATCAAGGATTCGAAGTCCAATTCGTCCATTTCGTGGCCCGTCCGAACCATTCTCTATAAGGGACAGAATCTAATAGAATTCAAAAGTTCAGTTTGGTCTTTTGACCATATCTCATAATTCTTTTCTCTAATGACCTCCAATATTGACCTGAAGATATAAAAGTGGATTTCCAACAAATTTTCTCTTTTAGACAAGTCGTGATATGTATTTTAAAAATTCCAAAACTGAGACACAATTGGTATCTCAAAAACAGGGTGCTCAAAACCATGTCCTTTTTTGGCTATAAAATGGAACCATGGGAACCTTATTTGAAAGTTTAACCAGAAGTAAAATATATACTAATTTTGAGACCCCATGGAGTTCTTTCCTCATCTATTAATCACTGTATTCTCTTATAATCTTTGGTGGATCATGTATGAAGGAAAAGTTCCACCCGAGCCTCCTCCTCCTCTCGATGGCAAGAAAAACGGTGGACGAGAATTTCGAGGGAGCTACACATTCTTGGGAGGGAATTCAGACACATTTTCCACTGGTTTTAAATATTTTTCTATAAACATTTCACTTATGTTTAAAATTAATTCATTTCTCCTATTAAAACATTTATTTTTCTAAAATTAATTGAAACACTTTTTATCTCAAAACCGATTGGGTTGAGATTTCCAGTGGGACTCTTATATTGTTCTGATTGGACAAGGAATGAATCCTATTTATTCGACACATACATAATATTTCAGTATGCTTGGGTAGACTTTATTTTCTATGTTTGACACCTAAACCTTGACAAAATGATTATTGTGTCAAGGGGTGGTTCTTTGAGTATCATTTTAAGAGGTTAGAGGAAAGTCGAGATATTAACAACCCTCAACCAAAGGGTTCCATTAAACCATGTGTATTTTTCAGAATGATGGACTCAAAAAGATGTGTAGTGAACTTGAAATGATCTCTTTATCTCATAATTCTAAAACACCACCTTTATTTATCAACTATTAGTCTCTTTAAATCAAGTCATTTTCATAAAATATTTTTCAAACCACCACTCTTTTGTTTTTCTTATTATAAATTCACACTATTAAACCACCAATGCTCCTTGAGAGATGACAAAGGGTATTCCCTATACAATAAATAAACCATAAATTCATAATCAATTTGACGTGTCTTGACAATGAGACTAATCTCCTAGAAAGGAAGTGGTCTACCATTATCAGTTGATCCACAACTACCCAAACCGCATCGATATATTGAGGTGACCTTGGTAAGCCGATGAATTAATACGTTGAAAAATATTCCTATTTTCAATTCGAGACTGGTAATGGATGAAAAAATACAATAGGTCATTGGTGTTCTTCATTCACCTATTGATAGGGGGAACATAATGTGATAAATCCTTATATTTGACATTTTATTTGAGGACACCAATACTAGAGACACATATCACGATACATCTTGGAGTAATCTACATGAATGTCCCACTAAGAAGAATGGGAATCATGAATTAGTTCCCCTATCACATCTGTATGAATCATGACACACCCATGCGTACACAATATGTTATCTCCTTCAATAGATTATTCTAGAGAAAGTTCCATAATATAAATACTCTCCGAGATCATACCATGGAGTGAAGAGTTAAATTCAAAGTCTTTGAGAGAATACTGCATGTGAATTTGATGAATCAATAGATGTATCATTGAAAAGAGGGTAATGAATTTCCATTCATCACTGGATTCCTATACAGCCTATGCCTGAGTCTTCTACCTTAGGTAATTATCCACTATATTTCACATTCTAGGATATAAGAATGCCCAAAGTCAAAAGAATTAGGATATTCGACCCATTTTTCTATCTGAGATTCATTTCATGATACCTAAAGATATATTTGAGGAACTTATGGTATATAAACACCACAATGAACTCTCTACCATTAGATAATATCTCCAACAACATAAGGCAAGGATAACAACTTCTAGCTCAATTTCATGTGTTGGGTAGTTACACTTGTAAGGTATCAAATTGAAAGACCTACACACAATGACTCTATAATCCCATATAAAAAATTCACCCAATCCAATTACCTATGTATCAAAAAAGTACTCTATGTCCTCTTACAAGATCTTGAAGAATAATAATTCATGCCAAAGTAAACCTTCCTTTTATATCCTAAATGTATTTCTCTCATGATTCAAACCATAATAACTTCACACCCTTCATTGTATGATAAGAGATATGTGAAACATGGTGTGATAAGTACTGTATGAAACACTCTTCATATCCATCCATAAATAAGAAACTCTATCTAGCAAACATGTCCTTCAGATTTCCTTAGGAAACCAAAACACTCACCTTCTTTAGGAAAATGGATAATCCAGAATCTAAGACAATATGACCCAAGAAGTGAAATTTCTCAATATAGAAGTAGAAGATAACAGGACTAGCATATAGCTGATTCTATCTAGGTGTATTCAAAAAGTTATCATGAAGTTTGAATTGGTCACTTAGAATACGAGAATACACTAATATTTTATCCTTAAAAACAATTAAAAAGTCGACCATATTGGGATGGATAAAATATTCATCAATTCCATGAAATTGGCAGGCACATTCATGAGAACAATCAATATAATGAGATACTGATTCAGACTATACAAACTTCAGAAAGTCATATGTGGTATTACTTAAGGCTTGACTCATACGTGATGACAACCGGATCTCATGTTGATGTTAAAGAAGACCCTAGATCCTCAGAGCTAGTCAAAGAGATCATATATTTGAGGCAATGGATACGGGTTATTAACTGTAGGTTGGTTCAACCATCGTTAATCCACACATAGATGAATGGTCTCATCCAACTTCTTGGAAAAAATATAGGGTTAACCCCAATAATAAGTGATGGTTGAGATAGAATGTTTAGTCTCAAGATATTACAACTATCGCTTTAGCTCCTTGATCATAATATGAAACATCTTGTATGGAATAATGGAAAGTAGAGTTTCTTGTGGAATAAGGTCAATCGTAAACTCTACCTCCCTCTCAAGAGGTATGACAGATAAATCATCAAGAAATATATCCATGAAATGATCCACTATGGAAGGAAAACCTGTTATAAGTATACCCTACTGCTCTAGATAGAGGATTGAAATCTAGGTGGTCACTCGACCTATCCCATGATTCTCTGGTCAATCTCTACTAGCTTAGAAATTCCACTAACCCTTATGTGGACAACTACTTCACTTTGGTGATGTAAAAAATACCCTATAGTGGTAGAAGTCCATGGAGGAATGATATGGAATTAAACAATACATCCTACGAAAGACATTGAATCCTATCATCTTAAGGAAGAAGAGGTCCCATAAGAAGGGATAACTATAAACCTCTTGGGGACATTACATGCATTGTCGTAATCCCTCTTATCACACTCTGAAAGGTGTTTCCAGGGTCATCACACCATAGAAGCACTGAAATATCATCCTAATACATTCCATATATGATAAAGAGGTAAAAGAGTGATATGCACCTATATCGAACAAAATAGTCATAGCAGTAGAGGATTATTGAATAGTACCTAATACAATCGATGGTCCTGCACTATGATCCTCAGGTATCATCTATAAATAAAGTAACTAATAGGATCCGTGAATATCTTCTATAGATGGAATACCTTGAGTAGGTTTGTTCTAATATCATTGATATTAATAATTCTTCTTACCATGACCATGACCTCCACATTGCCTTATCCTACCAATGCTACTCTAACTCCCTTCCAAACGTGGAACAACTGATTTTGTTTCTGAAGGTGGAGGTGGTGTGCATCCTCTTCCACTGATATTAGGTGGAAAGATCTAACATATTCTATAAAGATAACCCATATGGCCACCAAAATGACAATAAAGAGGGCCTCTAGAACACTAGGGATTTAGATTCCTCTACTGTCCAAAGTGTTTGACTATAATAGAGCTTCTAGTGTAGATACTATAGTGGTCACTACTCTGACTTGAATCATCAAGGAAATACTTACTGCTACTGGAAGAAATACTACCCTAACGTAGTACCAAACCTTTTTTTTATACTATTATATTATCTTAGGTTCTTATTAGTGATAAGAGAATAACTAATGATATTATAGAAGGTATGTATGAAAAACATTCACCTATGAGTGGTTGATATACTCAGGCATAACCTCAAAACATATCACTCACGATAGTTCATCACTAGATATAACATATTAAAAGGCTTGAAACTTAGTAAAACATACTGAATAGTCCACGATGGAAATATCACCCTGATCAAGGTGCATGAACTCTCTGGCTTGGTCAGCTCTCAGTGACCGAGGAAAAAAGTAATCATAGAAGGCAGTATGGAAGTCCACTTAGAACACGCCCTATTGATGACCAGACTGAGCAATCACATCCCATCAACATTTTTAAGAATAAAATATCATATAGGTTGAAATAGTGACCCTTCTCTATAGAGGAATCTCTAGATGATCGAAGATAGAAAGAGTGGCCTCTATCTAAGACTCCACATCCTAAGGACTTCCATACCTTGAAAATATATGAGGATGTCATTTCTTGAACTCACGAGTTAGATCATCCATAGTAGGTGCAGGCCATAGAGCACCCTACATGGACTAAATTATACATATAAAACTCTCACAAATCATAGAATTAGTGCCCAATTTATGAATAATATGTGGTCTCTTGGGTAGAACTAAGGGAGAGATCACAAGCGGCTTATATCCCACCACCTCTGGAGCATGGTCCTCACCACCCTCTCGACATATTACTAGAGGATTCCAGGGAATAATAGATCTATAAATCCCCATAACATTCCTTGTAATAGATCAAAACTCATACAAACACTATCATTACATGACCATAAGAATAGGTATCTCTACCATGTATACTTCCCCAACTACCTGCTTATATGGAAAAGGTATTAGTAAGTGTTAGAATTTTATTTATAGGGGTTCTTTTAGGTGAACTATCAAATAAAATTGGCATCTTTATTTAATGGAAATTTTTTTATTTTATAGGTCAATATTTACTTTTAATGTTTGTATTTTATTATATACATGTATCAATGTTTGGTTAAATAGATTTTCAATCCCAGATAATAAAGGTCTATTCACTTTATATCTGAAAGAAACTACCATTAAATGATAATTAATCCCCATTCAATTTGGTTTCAGAATGTAATGGGTTATATATGATGGATCAACTTGATTAATTACCCAATCCATTCACAAGGGTCCACAAATATCATGGGTTGAAACAACTAGTCACTCAATTAAAACCAAATCACAACTATTGTTGTCACAGGTACATAGCTAACATGCGTAAAAACTATCTATTTTAAGATGCCACCATCAACCTATACAAGAAATAACAATTTAGATTGGTGCTGGCACATTAAATAACCAATCCCCTGCCCTGCATAAGATTCTAGAAACATGGGAATATGTATAAGAACCATGAATCACTCCATAATCATAGTAAATACATGTGATTAAGGATGTAAAATTCACCTATATAGTGTGGAATATGCATGGAACACTAATTCTATGTTTTTATGATGAGACATGTAACAAATCTACTTATTGTACATGGAAATGGTGAATATCACTAAATAATATCAAGAACCAAAATAAATGTTCCCCACCCAATAGTGAAAATATATCAATGATTATTGGAAAAATATAGAACAACAATTTCCAATTCCTAGGAAACATGGTATTTACCCAGAATGTGGGTTAGATACTCCCAGGAATGTCTTATAACCAAGTTAAATTATGTTTCTAATCTCATATCTATATTCCCAAACAACAATAAAAAAATAAAATAAAACCCCTCTGATACCACTCTTTCATATCCGAACCTGGGTGCCACTCAAAGGTTCCCCATATAGGTGGTCAAATGGCCTCAATCAGATCTCCTCATATGCTAGAGGCTGATGAATAATAGCATGCTCATAGGGTGTGTATTTGGGGAAAATATTCCACAATTTTAGAGTGGAGTACAATATATATATATAATATGTATATAAATAGCGGATGTAAAATAATGAATAATCACACTAGAACTATAAATAAGAATAAAAAACCATCAGAAATAATAATCTCAAAATATAAACTATATCATATAAAAATATGATGATGTCTTGTCCCTAAAAAACATGGAAACAATTATAACTTCTATAAGGAATTATATACTATAAGAAATAATAAAAAAGAAGCCAAAAACTAACCAGAATCCCAAGCACTGGATCTGTCATCAACTACCAAGCTCCATAAGAATAATGGAATGAAATTATGTTTTTAAAGAGGGATGCTTCCCCTTAACAACACTGGAATACATATATTCTGCCTGTGTACTAGTGATGTATTGAATAGGGTGTGATATAAATCATAGAAGTCCACCACCAATGAAATCTATGAAAATTAAGCATGTGAATATAAATCGAGTTGTGTTGAAGAACACACACACAAACATATGTAAATAAATTATAATGTAATAACACATACCTTATTCATTCTCTTCTGGTAATGTCTCTAAACATGATATCATTTAATTAATTCATTTAGATTTAGTTTATAGAGATAATTTAGTTGAATGTTTCAACAAAATTTAAATTGATCAAAATAATATATAAATGAGGATCCATGGTGAAACCAAGGCATCCCTGACCTCAGGGGTCAGCCAACTCATAGATATATCTTATGAAATATGGTGAAAAGGGGTATAAGTTTAATACAAGGGAAAATTCCCATTTTATTCCACTATAATATATTGTTACTGATCCCAAGGATCAAGGCCAAGGTAATAATGGGCTAAGCATGACTAGAACCAATGCGGGGAATCCACAGAACCGTGCTTCCAAATAAATCACGATGGATCCATAGAGTGTATCAGAGGCATCATAATATATAGAGAGATAGTGAGGAATCCTATGAAATCATTCCATTCATCCTCTAGTATAAAATGACCATATTAAAAGGTGGGAATCTTCACTAGAAATTGTCTCCTAGAATCAGAATAGTGTCCACTGAGTTCTCAAGGCATTCCCTTAGGAATCCAAGGCTAGCCTAAGTCTAAACACACCTATAAATATAAAAATGTCCATATGAAATAATAACATTATACATATATCATTATTAATTTTAGTCCACGTAATACTCATTCTGTTTGATAATTTAGAAGGTTTACATATCCTTTCATACTAGGTGGCAAGGATAAATAGGATATACAACCAAATTTATTTAATTATATAAAGTGAAAGGGGACAAGTGATGTATATAAATATACATTAAATTCAATGTTCTTTATGTTCATCTATTACATTTCACCCAAGTCATGATGTTTGATAGTAAATGAAATGAAATCAATTAATTATAATTATTTAGTAGGTTCAATCAATTTCCTTCTATTAAGAATAACTAGGTAAATATGGACATAAAAATAATGCCAAATTAAATTTATAAGTAAAGGACTAGTGATATCTATAATTTAATTTACTTTTTAATTATTCCATAATCATTAATTTAATTAAAACACTTAACTTATAAGGGTCAAGTCCAAGTGAACCCAAATGATGTCGTAGATAGACCCACATGAGTCACCCTGGCATAAAAAAGGAAACACCCTACTTGGGGTGGTCATTGTTGAAGTCATAAACTCTAACAGAATGAAGAACATTTATATAAGGGGGAATATAATATTAGTTCAATTATTATAATAGAGAACTATAAATTTAAGGATAATGTCCCGTGAAACCAGCATGTGTACAACGATGAAAATTTATAAATGACAAGACTTGAATGGAAAAGCCAAAGACCACCTACCTCAAGCCTATAACACTCTCCTCATATAGTATCAAGACATATTTTGTCATGAATGAGAATAAAACGGATGAAAAATATGATATTTTATGAAAATAACATCATCGATGGAATGAAGAATGAAGAAAGGTGAATGTTGAATATCGTACTTACAGATGCACATCCAACGAGACCGACAAAGATGAAATTAATATTCAAATAACAGTTATATCCCAGAATAAAGATTAAGTATATTGAGAGATTTAATGATGGATAAAAAAGTTCGTTGTCTAGAAGAATGAGAAAAGAAATAAGGGGCAGGGTCAAAAGGATATTAAATGGAAAATAGAAAATTCACACAAAAATTACCAGGTCCCATGGTTTGGCCCTATGGTTTTCCAAATCGTGCACCAACCATGTTCCACCAACTACCTATGGGGGTACCCCACAAAAGTAAGCCACATGGCTTGAGAAACCATTTTCCAACTATGCTACAAAAATTTGTTAAAAAAAATTGACCATCTTCACAGGATTTTGGTCCTGTATGCATAGTTAGGGAAGACTGTACACCATGCTATTACCTATGAAATTCCCCGCATGGTCAGTATAAACCATGTAGGATATACGATATGATTTCTACTAACTATGTGGTATATTTATTGCATCCACCAAAAAGGATTATGAGCTTCGAACAATCCATAGACACCCCTTGAAATATCTATGACCTCATTAGGCATCCATAATAGGTCTAAGACAAATAATTAAATTGAAATTCAAATGATCTGTACCTCATAGAAAAACTGGGTTCTTACATATCCAGCCATCCCAATTTTATCAATAATCTAAAAAGGAGAAATATACACAAGTCCGAATTTTCCCCTTATTTTGAACCTCATAAACTAATTCAAAGTGAAAATTAGTAGGAAAACCTTCTCACTATATTTTAATTCCAGATTTCACCAATTATTTTATGAATATCTCTTTATCTAATCAAATATACTTTAATGTTTTTTTGAATGAATCTAACATTATCTGTTATTTAAATTTCTAGATCAGGTACTGTTATGATTATTTCTATAACTTAATCACAATATGTAAATGTTTTAAAATTATTTCCGTAGATGGATTCATAAGGATCCATCTAGATGCTTGATTGAAATATATTTTTATGGAAAAAATAAATTAAGGATGGTGTTGATCCAACCCACATTTAAATAAATATAATATGATCTCAAAATATCCTCTAGGGTTTGAATGGTTATTTTAGAATAACCATCTATCCAAGGCTGATGAACAGTAATGAAAGACAACTTCACATATAGAACATGTAGAATAATTTTTCAAAACTTTAAGCTAAACCTCAGATCTCAATCAGATATAAAAAATATGGTAATAAAAAAAATACCACTTTTTAATTTATATCCTATAAAGATGATCAATATATAAATATTATATAATAGTAATCAAGTGTACTAAATTTGTATGGAGATCAAATACAACACAAATAACATTTTATTTTAGATGTTTTGGGGAGTCTGATGGATAAATCCATGGGGTTGTTTTCCCATTTCCATTTTGATATGGGTAATAGTCATAACATTCCCTTAGACATCTGTTTCTTATCCTTAACTTGCTGATATACTAAGAACTTATATATATAATCATAAATATATATCTTTATGTTTTCCCACTAGAAATACTCTTTCATATCTCCATACATTTTCATACATATCAGATGAATAGATAATGATGAGCTATGTGATTCTTACTATAGTTATTTTTTAAAGTATATTATTGAAGGGACACATACTATGTTCCTAAATATTAAAATTCCATCACAATAATGGTTGAACTAGAGATCATTTCTCACCATCTTTGTATCTCTATATCCTCTTTCAACATCTCTTTAATATTCACTTGGATAGATGGTTAAAAACTCATTTGATCAAGATAATATTTCTTCCTTTCCTTCAAGATTTAGAGGCCAACCCTTTGAAAATATATATATATTGGTTCTTTTGTTATCCTCTTTATAGATAAGATGGAATGATCCTTTGGAAATAAAGCATTAACCACTTTTTTCACTTTATCTATGTGATAATGTATTGGAAAATAATATTCGTTATTCAACTCCAACCATTTTCTCTGGTTCATATTTCAATGTTTTCATGTGAATATATACTTCAATATTTTCTTATCATTTTATATGTCATACATTGGATATAAAAATAATGTTTTTAGACCTTTAATAAAAGTATTACAAATAATAACACAAAATAATGAGTGATGTAATTTTTCTCCTGAAACTTCATTTGAACAAGGCATAATCTATCACCATATCATTATATATAATAATACACCCCATACCATTATTTAATGAATCAATATAAATTAGAAACCCTTCTACATTATAGGGATGTGTGAGCAGATGTTCATAGACTAACATTGTCATTAATTCCTTCAAATTTTATTCACATTCACCTATCCAAGGAAACATAACCCCCTTCAAAGTTAACTTGGAGTGTGGAATATATATCCATAAGAAATTATCCACAAAGAACCAACAGTATTTATCCAATATAAGGAAACGATGGATCACAATAAAAATAGTTGGTCTAGTCCAATGTTTATTAACTTCTATATTTGATGAATCTACAAATATACCATTACTTGATATTATATGACTAAAAAATGAATATTTATGTAGAAAAAAATCACACTTGGTAAATTTTATCATATAAATTTTATTTCATTAGGGTCTTAAGTAAAATTCTAATTTTATCTTTATGCTGTTATTTTTTTAGAATATATAATAATTTAATAAATAAAGACGACCAAAAATTGATCAAGGTAATATATATAGCCTATATTCATTAATTCCATGAAGATAGCTAGGGAATTTTCAAGAACAAATGGAATAATTATAAATTCAGAATGTAAACATATCAAAAGAAAGGTTGTGTTGTGTATGATTTAAATTTTGAGCCTCCACCAATAGTATCTAAAATGAAGATCAATATTAAAAAAATACTAAGTTACTAATAATTGATAAAAAGTCATAAATATTGGGAGAAATATTCTTAATTGTGATTGTGAACTTTTTAAGTTCATGATGATCAATGTAAAGTCATATTCATCCATGTTTATTCTTAATTATGTACATGTTCACCTCTGGTGATGTACTATTCTAAATGAATCCTTTATAAATATTATCATAGAGATTTTATTCAATTCCTATAACTCAATTGATTCTAATCCATATGGGGTATTTTAAATAGGTGTATCATCATGTATGATTTCTTTTGAAAAATTTTCTTCATGATTCGTAGGAAGACTAAGAAAATATTATGTAAAGAAATAAAAAACATCTATATAATGGGAATATATTTGATGCCACATTTCTCCCAAACCATTTAAGATAAATATCCACTTTGAATAAGAATTAAGACCCATGTTACAGATTTAGTTTCAATTGTTTGTTCATATTTATCCTCAAATTGATAGAAAATAATAAGCTGGTTTTGAATATCAAATTTTGCATCCCTTCCTTAGCAAATATTATTGAATTTATATAATTAAATCCAATCCATACTCAAATCCAAATCAAATTTAACTAGATGATTAGTTAAAACATTTGTATTATCACATTCCCATAATATTTAATAGGGTAAGAATTTTATAGTTGATATGAAATCATTACTCCATTAGTTTTTTTACTACTAATTCAAAATCTAATCATTGATGATATGAATTAACATACCTAGAGACTTTTAATGATATAATGGAATTCACATCACTATGATCAAGTAATATACTTCAATATTTTATCATACCACTAACCAAATCAACATATTTTTTTTTATATTTTATCCCTTACTAAAAATAAATTGGTTTTCATGACCATTAATTGTCTTTAATCCGTGTAATCAATAATAAAAAATTCATCTATTTAATTTTTAAATCATGATTTTTTTTTTCAATCTATGGAACCTTAGGTTTATCAAAGGTCATCCACTATCATTATATATTCAAATCCTTCATAATGTATCTTATGGAAAATATCTATTAACATAATAATATCTAGAAGGAGTGTCAAACAAGGTGCATATTGAGAGCTCATTCTTCTTGTAGCAGAATGATGGATGGAATATACTCAAACCAATATTTTTAGTGTTATTACCCCTATATTCAATTGTTCCAAAACCATTTCCACTTATAATATCCATAATGGGATTTATTTAATATTATAAACACCCCTTTATTTACCATAACATTTGATGATAACCTATACATAGTCTTATCTTAAGGATTTTCAGTAATTTTTCTCATCCTAGTTTGCAAACATTAATAAAAAATTATCTAATATAAAAAATTGAGATGTAAACATTACATATATAAATATTATAACCTATTTGTGTAATATTCATCACATTTCAATGAGATCCATTCCATTACCACAAAGGTTTAGTGTATTTGGAAACTTGGATACATAAAAAAAGGTACATAAATGATCTATATCTTTCCCCATTAATCTCTTTACAACTACCACCCTTCTTATACCCAATATACTTTAAACCATTCTCTATAAACTAAGAAAGGGAAATATTAGAAATGGTGAGCTCAGATGCTTTTTATGTTTACTCATAATAGATGTAAATAAATGATTATTAGTGAACATAAGATAATTATAAGGGTATTTGATCATGATCTAAACAATAGAAAATCATACCCATAAATTCATAAATCATAATCATAAAACATGATAAAAAATTTTATCAATCAAAACAGATAAGACATAAGAGTGTGGAATCATCTATAATCAATTAGGAGACATAAGAACATATCATAGGAATATTGCACAAGTTTTTTAATACATATAATCATATAAATAATTTTTTAGTCAATTCTATCTTCACATACTATCATAGTCTATTGAATTCACTACACATTCCATCATTTCCTTATCCAGGGTTCACTCCAAAAACTATCTTATTAGATAAACTCCCTTACTAAAAAGAGCTCAACACCAAATTTAGTTCTTATCAGATTATGGTATATCCTTATTTACCCAACACATTCGAGGGACATATAATTTTGATCCCACATATCACATAATTAAAACCAATAATATATGTCCCAATAGATCATAAATCATTCATCATATCATAATATCAAAACTCATGGAAATGATACGATTTTCCTAATAACATCATCTTAATAATCTTAAGAAATCTATATAAAGAATAAATATATTAATATAAAATCACATCCCTATTAAATCAAACTTCAAAAGATGTTCTTATAGATAAAAATACGTTTTAAATATCACTCAAAAAATTCTTACATAAAAGACCCTTTTAATTGAAATCACATTTTTACAATATAAAAAATTAAAAATAATAAAGAAAACATTTAATTTTAAAAGTAAAAAAGGAAATTATAAATTAATCTTTAAATAAAATAGTATTACTGATGGTGGGTAATATTTTCATGGGGGTGTATGTTAAAACAAAAAATCCTTTAATATTTTTGGTAAAAAGTGAAAAATACCATTTTTGGAAAGTGAAAAGAATATTACATGTAAACCAAATTAGATAAACTAAAATATAGTAAAAAAATTAAATAAATTTTTTTTAATATTAAAAATATTCTTGAAAACATTTTATAGAAAATATGCACATGTAATAAAATATTCCCAATCGGAGGGAAAACATGGTCAGTTTTCCATATAAACTTCATTCAGTCTCTTATGTATATAAAGAGGAAAATGAAAGGAAAAAAATAAAATCACTTGAAATAATTATATAGTATGAAAAGTAAAATATTTTATTGACATATAGAATTAAATTTCATCTTCAAATAAATTAATCATAAAAAACCTGTAAGAATGAGAATGTAACATAAAACCCTTACCCCATGACTGTATTTAGTCATAAGTTATCTAAAATCATGTATAATAATTTTAAATTTAAATATTAATGTAATATAAAAAGATAATAAATATAATACCATATATTATTTACTTATAACATCTTATCTCCAATTCATTAATAGTTTTTCACAATCATCATTATTCCAGTTGTTAATTGCTTCGTTTTTCATGTATGTTTTGGCTCGGTGGTTATGGTCCTTGCAGTTTGATCAAGGTTAATTCATCTCTATAAGGTTAATAATTATATAAATATAATATTTATTCATCATAAAATTATTTACGTCTTTTAATATAAATAAGTGATGAAAATATTTTAACATCACTACATCGAGATGATAATCCATACATACACACGAGTGATGCTTTCCACTTTTTGACAGATGGAATGAAAGAATGGTAAATGATAATTCAAATTTATATAATAAATATTATATCATAAAAAATATATATATTAATTAAATATATCCTTCATAAAATCATAGAAAAATTTAAATGGAAAAAGACTCATATCGCTTCTTAGAGGTGATTGTCTATAAGTACGCACGAGCGACATTATTGTTTTCTAATTGAAAAAAGGAAATAATTTTGATAGGATATTATAATCATATATGAATAATTATTAAATAATTATCATATATAAATAGTATATCCATAAAAATAACATACATGAAGGATGGTTATTGGATATGTATCGTATCGATATGTTGAGGTGGTAGTCCACACATATGAATGAGAGATACTTTTATTTCCATTTGATAGAGAAGGTATGGAAAATGATAATAAAATAATAAAAATAAAATATAAGTATATTAATTACACCAGAACAATAATGTTTTTATGGATAAAATATGTTTATAGGAATTATAATAAAAAATAAAATCAAAAGAGCTCAGTTAAGATCTATACCTCTTCTCCAAGAGACCTCCTTTGGATTACACCTTATATAAGGCCCCAGCCTTAAACCTTACTTAATCTTGAGTTATTACAAGATTACACATTGAGGATCTTTTCAGGTTTAGAGTTTTAGAGAATTAGATCATGAAACTTGCATTACATTCCACATTTAAACAAAGTGGTTACATAAAAGATAGTATTCATTCTTCCCATCAACGGAAACATATTTAAAATATAACACAGATTCTTTCTTGACACATCCTTGACACTATCATCACATCATGTACCTTTCCCTTGACCTGTGAAAAACATTTCAAAAACTTGGGATGAGCATAAAAAGCTCAGTAAGAGTTATAAAAAAATGGAAAGGAAACATGAGTTCATATATACATTAGAATGAAATCACACTTTACCCATAAAACATAGGCATATCAAATCATGAATAAATCATAGAAAGCATAAGACATAAAGGTAACTTGAGGCATTCATAACATTCTTACATAGGGAGTAACCCTCTTGGTTACATTTGGAATACCCATCACAGTATATTCCCTAAATCTCTTCGGAGAAACCTTAACGTTTCACTCCTTCGCGTTACCCAATGCATTGGAGAGCTATATCGGGCTCACCCGCCCTTAGTTTATCACGGAACCACCCGTTTTCATAACAATTCCCAAGAACCATAACATAAATGTATCACATAAAACATTCATAAAGGAAACATAACATTTCCACATTTTAATCACAATATAACATTTTAGTATATTGAAATAATGAATCCATTCAAAAAGAAACCATTTCCAAAACCATTTAAAACATTTAATAAAGAGATTTTTGAATCAAAGTGTCCCATACCACCTTTAAGCTTAAAATTTTGAACCATTAATATCCATATAAATAAATCCTTAAAACCATTTTGAAAACATGGATATTAATAAGAACAAATAATTAAAACATTTAAAGCGATATTTTGGTTAAAGGGGTTTTACCAAAATTAGAGACACTTGAATACAATAATTGAGGAATAAAATTTAGTCAGAACTTTATAATATCATGATAATAAATGGATTCATGATATAATACTCCAAAGGACAGTATATACACCATATAAGAGTGAATTGGTGCATAACAACAATGAACTCTTAATAGAAATGTCAAATGTGATGAAACCCCTTATAAAGAAGGTATCCTTAAATTAAGGACAAATCAATCTCAAAAATATGTGTAAAAAATATAAATACACCCAATATAAGTGGATATTAAGTGTAAAACAATAAAAGGTCATTCACACATATTCAATGGATGAAATATTCAATGACTACATGTTGAACCCAAAGAAATCGAAATTGGATTAAAAAATTCCCTTGCCATCCTAACGGCATCACATCAAAATGAGTTGATGAGAGATAAAAAAGTGTATCTCATCACTTGGACATAAAATTTACATCAATAAGGATATATTATAACATATCGCAACATAACAATATGTAAATTAAAAGACCCAACAAAAGAAGTCTTTTAAAAAAGAGGAGGGTGAAAGGTTCCCTTACCGACTTGGGTATCTTTCAAAACATACACCCCATGAAATAAGGACAATAAATCATTGATGTAAATACTCATAAAGGAAATTATATTACAAAAAGAGTAGAATAATGGAAGTAAATACACCACTCAAATGAAATTGTGGCAAATGTAGCATAAATCTCACGGGAATAAATGTGAGATGAAAAATCCCTTACGAAAACTCGGCAGCCTAACGACGCCACATAAAACATCCAAAAATGGATTGATGAGATAAAATAGGGTATCTCATCACATTACAACAAAATTTACAGCAAGAGGAATATTAAAGAACATCACCCATCATCACAAATAGGAGCTTAAAAGAAGTGACATAAAGGAGAGTACTTAAAAAGAAAGAGAGAGGTTAGATCTCTTACGAAAGTTCGGCAGCCTAACGGCGCCACTCAAATCTTCAAAAATGGATTGATGAGAGAGAATAGGGTCTCTCGTCACATGAACATAAAAATTACATTAGGAGTAATATAAAAGGACATCCCAATCATAATAAAGATGATCTTAAAAGAAATGACATAAAAGAGGGTACTTATAAAGAAAGAGAGTTGTAGGATCCCTTACCTCGGGTCCGACTTGACTCGATCGTTATTTAATATCCTGAATAATAAACTTTATTTAATTTCTACTTACTTAAGAACCTTTTTCAAGGTCATTATTCCTTTTATATCACTTATTACCATGTCATAAACATTATGTAATCATTTAAGTTAATAGTATTTGTTTTGCCGATATTTTGTTCTTAAGTCGAAAGTAGACGTATTACAATTACATGTTGTTCGTGTGGACAAATGTTTATTATATCTATAATTGTATTCATGATTTAGATATCATATATTTCATATATATCCAGTACATTCATGTATTTATAACATTACATAATCATTTAGAGGTAAGAAATGAAATGCACCGTTCATGGAGACGGTAAGCCGTACGTACGCATGAACGCTACTTTCATTTCTATTTCATATTTTATCGAATGGAATCATAATGATATAAAGGTATATTATAATTCAATTATAATATATTATATAATATCAAAGTTCCATCCTTTATACGTCCCACATATGGTATTTAACGAATCAAATCACTTTGAGGGGGCGGTAGTCCGCACTTCCTTAAATGAAGATATCACGTTTACCCATAATGGAAACCATAAAGGTATGACCAAAATGAAAAAAACAGAAGCTTAAGGAAAACATAAACATATTATATATCATATATAAAAATAGTGACATCATAATGGCTACCTTTTAAGGTGTTAAATGAGTATTGAACAATCATCGTTTCGGGAGGCAGAATTTTGTCATCCACGGAAACCGTATGATCTTTAACCATTTGATGTAGTTGTGTGAGAGTGTAGCTCGAATAAATCTTATAACAACATCCTAGTATATTTAAGATACTGGTGTTGTTACAAAAGAATTAAATAAAAAGAGTTTAGGGGGTTGGAGAAGCAAAACAAAACAAATGAACATGAGAGAATGAATTACCTTTAAAAGTGTAACTCCTTTTAATTTGAGCCTAAAGGCTTCCTTTGAAAGGATTATGCCCAAAGGGAATACTCTAGGATGAGGAGAGGGATGTGGGGAGAGTAAATAGGCAGGGTTTGGCCGAGCCAAAGGCTTTAGGAGTGTGTGAAATGAGGTAGAGGTGGGGGCCTTTTATAAGAGGAGGGGAGGGGTACTTTTGGAACGTAAGAAATATTACTTTATTTGAAAATGTGTTTCGGTTTTCAAAGGTCCCACATTGATATTATTTGTGTATAAGGTGATAAGGGTTCGAAATCCACACATAAAATAAGTTTTGGACATGTTTAGGTCATAGAGGATACATTATCTTCTAATTTTATTTAAATCGTCAGATAATGATGTCATCGCTGCATCATTATGATGTCATAAATAATTTAATTTATCTTAGGTCTAAAAATTATAACAAAATTACTATGATGTAGGAAATCGTTTTAGATTTCCAATGAATATTTATAATAAACATTCTGACTTGTATAACCCCACTTAACAATTGTTTTAGTAAAACATATCATGTTTGTGTCATTTTTACTTTTACATTAAATAAAAAGTTATTTATGTCATTTCCCAACCAAAGTGGCTCCATGGGGTCCCCAAGTTGACCCATGGATTGTATTGGTCGTCCATTACACATAAAATGAGGTTAGGATATGTTTCATGTTCATTTAATATTATTAAAACATTATTTTTACCTTAAACTACACTAATTACCTCTAATCGCGATTAAAAACTTAATAAGTTACTATTCACCAAAAAATTATTTTTATCCCATTGAACCACATTTTACTTCTTAATGAAAACCATGTATGTCGGATTTTTGAAATTTAAAAGACAAAGATGGAAAAATTTCATTTAAACGGAAAAATCAGTTTTTATAATTACCACTTAGTGGTGTCACTATTCATAAAAAATTGATGTTTTTCAGAAAAATCCAAAAAATTCACCCTAAGTTATATTTGATATTCCAAATTCAAAAATGAAGTCCATTTTACAAAATTCAAAATATATAAGTCACATTGATTAATTTAATAATTAATTCCCACTGCCAGAGCAAATAGCGTGTTTTTATGAAACAATAAGTATCAAAAGATTGACACTGGTTTAAGTCTGTTTTCAAAGTGAAATTAAATCCAACGACCACTATTGGATTTAATGGTAAAAATATATTCTAATTTCACTTTAAAACCAATTCAAAATATAATCTAATCATATAAATAAATTAGATAAAAAAGAGGTTTTGAATTAAAATACAACATTTTACACTATTCATTAAAAAAATGAACTTTATCGGAAAGATACCAAAAATTTACACAAAGTAAATTTTGATGTCCCGATTCTTAATAAGAGTTTTATTTGGTCCAAAAGAATTTTTAAGAGTGAACAAAACTATATTTAATGATGGTTCAACATCAAAAGGTGATAAGTGAACCTTTAGTGAAAACTAGGGCATATAGCCTAAAATTGAATTCTTTCCGTATTTTAAGCCTCTATCCTTTATTGGATAAATGTAAAAAAATTTAAAAACATATATAATCATATTTTAGTTATTTATATCCATTCCCTCCACTACAACGACTACATGTTAACTACCATTTAAAATAATATAATTTTATTATTAGAGTGCAATGTAAGATTCCCAAGAAACTCTTTGTTGCGTGTTGGGTACGCCATCGAGCATAGCTATAACGACCCATACTTTACATACATTGTTAATACTTCAAAATTGAAGCACACTTATTACAACATATGACAAAACCACAAAAAACCGTATAGGTATAGTGTCTTTAGAAACTGGGAAACATAAACAACTGGTTCATAAATCTTCTACAGTGTCTCCCATTTATTTCATCATATCTAGGGTCCCTTTTAGCATATTCTACTTAATATGCATCTTCCTGACCTGGGGAAAAGAAAACATAAAATGGCGAGCTCAAATTCTCAGCAAGGGCAAATAAAGGAAATAAAAAATCATATCATATCATTTTGAAAATCATAACCTGCAAAAGAGATCATAATATCTTAACATGGAACAAATCATAGAAGTGAAAATGAGATCCCCATAATCATATCATGAAACTTGAAACTTTTTTGGAATGCACACATAATCATGGAAAATCATTTATTGTTAGTCATGACTCATTTCCAAGACTATCTTAGTGGACAAAGTCCCTTTCTGAACCGAGTCACCCTCGTTCCAGTCCTGTTTCACTGGACCGGTATAACCTACCGTTCCAGCCATGTCTATCTCATGAGATATAAAATCTTTACCCAATGCATTGGAGGGAGATATAGGTCCCACCCATCTTATAATGAATCATTTCTTATGTGTGCCACATAATCATAAACCATACATCATAGTGTAACCCATGTAATAACAATGGGATTCTTAAACAACATGACATCATAAAACAATTCATATAAGATAAAGGAATTCATAAAAATATTTCCATCACAACATAATCAAATCCCTTCAATAATAGGGATAAAAACAGAACCCTTTTATTATCTTAGATGGAAAATAATTTTGATAAAATACTTGAACTCCATTCTTGAGGAAAATATCCTTTCTACTTCAAAAACACTTTTACTTTCTTAACATGTCATAAAATTTTAAACTAAAAGAAGTTAATTAAAAATAAACTTGAATACTTGTAAAGGAATATTCTTGGAAATAATGTTTTAAGAATCCATTCATGCCGTATAAGTTAAAAAAAACATTCTTCGTACTTTTGTCGGAAAAGTCAAAAAGTACCTCGTACGAAAAAAACGACAAAGATTCCTTTAATATTCTTTACAAAAAACTCACCGAAGGGTAAAATTGGATTTAAACTATTGTAAGTGGATGGAAATAATATTACATATTGAGGAAACATGGATTTGGATGATAAAATACACCCCAGTAAATTTCAAAGTATAAACAATCTCGGTTTAAAATTGAGATTGCGAGATTTTCCCTTACCTTAGGTCCGATTTGCTTTGTATGTGTCCAAAGCTCCTGTATAATGGTCTAAATAATGTTATTGACTTATTCCAGAATCATACATATTGATATGATATCATATATGGTCATATTCTTAACTTCTTGTTAGTAATATTTCATTGTTACTTGTTACTTGGGTCTTTATTGCCTTTTGTTCTTATGCGTGTTTTGCTGAAAAAATTCTTATTCTTCTTTTATGGTTATAGATACCTTATATCCATAATGGTATTAGTGTAACATATATCATATTTATTCATTAAATTCATTTATATATTTACTATGTAATGATGATCATGTAGAACGAGTCGCATCACATCGTGGAGACGGTATTCCGTACGTACGCACGAGTGATGATATCGTTCCTATGATCGTGGAATTGTATTGGAGTATATATATATTATTTCAGTATCAATATTAATTTATAATAATCATAAATAGTTACTCATTACACCATGATACCCATCCTTGTAAGGTGATGGTGGAAAATAGATTACACCACGGCGTGGAGACGGTATTCCGTACGTACGCACGCGCGGTGATTTCATTTTTCCGTAGGATGGATAGAAGGTGAATTAGGGTTGTTTCATATTTATAATAACATATCAGTATGTAAGTAATACTGATGTTATTACTTTATCATGAAACAACTAAATAAGAAGAAGTTGAAGAAGAAAGAAATTGAAAAGATCGGAAATGGATATTACCTCTTCTTTGGAACGCTTCTTTGAATCCTCCACTTAGGGAACTAAGATTGGTCTTTGAAGAAGACCAAGACCTCTAGGATTATTATAGGGAAGTGGAGAGGAGAAAATTTCAGGGGTTGGCCGAGATTGAGTGCTCAATTTGGTGTGAGGAGGAGGGGGAGGAGGTGCCCTTTTATAAGGGAGGAGAGGGGCACCTTAGGAATATCTCAAAATATTATTTTATATTAAAGTTAAAATCGGTTTATAATGGTTCCAAAGGGTCTTATTTCGAAGCTAAAGTGGGGATGGGTCGACATCCTATCAACCAATAGGATTTAGACAAGTTTAGGATATTATTTTAACCTTATCATTTAGATTTAACTCTAAGTTAAATAATTTAACTTTTACCGTGTCTTTTTGTTTTCTTACACTATATGGTTAATACACTTACCATAACATAACAAACGAACCCCAAATTGTTTATTATTAATATATAAATCTTTATGTAAGTCATTTGGCCGAACCTTAGATTTTTAGGAATAAAATAACAATTAATAATAAAATATTTGATTTAAAACTATTTTGTGTCAATTTTGACACTATTTGATATATGATTTTTGTGAAAGTCATAACAGAATTATATGTTCGAACCAAGTTGATTAAATCAACAATAATATATCATAGTAACATAGAAAATTAGTGGAATTCATAAAAAGTCTAAAATTACATTTATTTTTGTGTTTATAACATCAATTATGTCAATATTTTATTAATAAGATAATTACTGCATCATCATTGTGTCATAAATAAATTAAATTATTTAATGTCGAAAAATTATAAATAAAATACCATTATGTAGAAAATCTTATTATCTTTCTAATGAATATTTATAGTCGAATTTATCGTATGTATAACCCCATATTAAAAATGATTTACTTATTAATCATCGATTTTAACTATTTTAACCCTTCTTTAAATAAATTAATAATTAATGTCTTAATCTAATCTAAGTGGGGCTAAATGGTCATATTTTAATCCTAAGTTTGTTTTTGGTCGAATTACATTTATCCAATAAAATTAGGACATGTGTTAGGGTAATAATAATATCATCTTTACCCTTACTTACCCTATTTACTTTTTCCCCTGGTAAAAAAAAGTAAAAAGTTACTATTCACCAAAAATTATTTTCATTTCATTGAACCACATTTTAGTCCTTGATATTAACCGTGTCTCTCGGATTTTGGAAATTCCACTCACAGAAGCGGTAAAATTAAATTTTATGAAAAATTCAGTTTTTTTAACCACCACTTAGTGGTTTCACTATTCATCAAAAATTGAAAGTTTTCAGAAAAATACCAAAATTTCACCCTAGGATAATTTCGGTATTCTGAATCCAAAAATGAAGTCCATTTTGAAAAATAAAATTTATAAAATTTCAAAAAGTGGTCATTACTATTCATAACGGCTAGTTTTAATAATATTTTAATAGCATATCGTTGTTTAGTGAAACTCGGTATTGCGTACGACGCAAGCTATCGAGGAAGGTCGTGATTGCGTGTAAAGTAAGCCAAGAAAGTGTGTAGTGAAAGATTCCTTTGATGATATATAAAAACAAAATATTACTCATAAAAATCTCGGGTGTTACATTCTACCCCCCTTAAAAAGAATTTCTCCCTCGAAATTCGTCACTTTGTAACAAACAGATGAGGATACTTCTCCCTCATCATATCCTCAAGCTCCCATGTAGCTTCTTCAAGTTGGTGGTTCCTCCATAAAACTTTCACCAAGCGAGTGGTCTTGTTTCGTAAGACTTTTTCGCTACGATCAAGAATCTCTATCGGCTGTTTTTCATAAGAAAGATCTTGCTCCAGCGGTACAACTTCTGAGCTGAGTACATGTGAATGATCTGGTATGTACTTTCTCAGGAGAGATACATGGAACACATCGTGAACTTGAGAGAGATTTGGTGGAAGCACCAATCAGTAAGATACCTTCCCAACACGATCCAGTATTTCGAAAGGACCGATATATCTAGGGCTCAACTTCCCATTCTTTCCAAATCTCATAACCCTCTTCCATGGAGATATTCGTAAGAACAATTTATCACCCACTTCAAACTCTAGGTCTTTTCTTCAGTTGTCGGCATAACTTTTCTGTCGACTCTGAGCTGCTCTTATGTGTTGTTGAATAGATATGACCTTTTCTGCCATTTCATCAACGAGAACTGGTCCTAATAGCTTTCTTTCCCCAACTTCATCCCAGCAAGTTGGAGTCCTGCATTTCTTTCCATAGAGAGCTTCATAAGGAGCCATCTGAATACTGGAGTGAAAGCTATTGTTATAAGAAAATTCCACCAAAGGTAGGTGTTGATCCCAACCTCCTTTGAAATCCATAGAGCAAGCTCTCAACATATCTTCTAGGGTTTGAATTGTTCTCTCAGACTGACCGTCTGTCTGGGGATGATAAGCAGTGCTGAAACTCAACTATGTATCCAGAGTATGCTGAAGACTTCGCCAGAACTTCAAGGAAAATCTCGGATCCTGATCAGATATAATAGAAAGTGGTACTCCATGCAATATTACCACTTCCTTTAGATATATCCTGGCAAGCTGATCTAGAGAGAAATCCTCTCTAATAGCAATGAAGTGTGCAGACTTTGTAAGACGATCAACTATGACCCAGATAGCATCATTTCCTTTGGATGTTTTAGGATGTCTTGTGACAAAGTCCATAGTGATGTTTTCCTATTTCCATTCGGGTATGGGTAATGGTTGTAACATCCCCTTATACTTCTGTCTCTCAGCTTTAACTTGTTGACAAACCAAGCATCGAGAGACATATTCAGCAACATCTCTTTTCATGCCATCCCAGCAGAAGTACTCTTTCAGGTCCCTATACATCTTCGTGCTTCCAGGATGAATAGAGAATGAAGAACTATGAGCCTCATCCAGCAGCTCCTTCTTTAATTCGGGGATGGGAGGAACACAAACCCGATTCCTGAACTTTATTATCCCATCACAATCAAGGTTGAATTCACGAACATTTCTCACCTTCTTTTGTAACTCGACATCTTCTGTCTGTGCCTCTTTAATATTCACATGTATAGATGGTTGAACATTCATTTGATAAAGATAAGATTTTTCCCCTTCCATTATAATTCCAAGATCCATCCTTTGTAAATCCATAAATATTGGATCTTTTGTGATCCTTATCATGGATAACCTAGCATGGTCTTTTTGACTTAATGCAGCTGCCACCTTGTTTGCTTTCCCAGGGTGGTAATGGATTGAGCAGTCATAATCCTTAATCAGCTCCAACCATCTTCTTTGACGCATATTCAGCTCCTTTTGTGTGAAAATATACTTTAAACTTTTATGATCAGTATAAATATCACACCTTTCACCATAAAGGTAATGCCTCCAAATCTTTAATGCAAAGATTACCGCAGCCAACTCCAAATCATGTGTTGGGTAATTTTGCTCATGGATTTTCAACTGTCGTGAGGCATAAGCTATCACCATATCATTTTGCATAAGAACACATCCCAATCCCTTCTTGGATGCATCACTGTAGATCACAACCCTTTCTCCACTACAAGGCAGTGTGAGCACAGGTGCACTGGATAACCTTCTTTTCAACTCCTTGAAATTCTCTTCACATTCCTCTATCCAGAAAAACATAACTCCTTTCTGGGTCAACTTGGTGAGTGGATTAGATAATCGTGAAAAATCTTTTACAAAACGTCGATAATATCCAGCCAAACCAAGAAAACTTCGGATCTCAGTTACTGTTATTGGTCTCGAACATCTTTCGATAACCTCTGTTTTTGCTGGATCCACAGATATCCCCTCTTTTGAGATTATGTGACCCAAAAATGCAACTTTTTGAAGCCAAAATTCACACTTGGTAAATTTGGCATAAAGATTCTCCTTTCTCAGGGTCTTCAATATAATTCTCAAGTGATCTTCATGCTCTTCCTTTCTCTTTGAATAGACAAGAATATCGTCTATAAATACTACCACAAATTGATCAAGATAGTCTCTAAAGACTCTATTCATTAGATCCATGAAGATAACAGGGGCATTAGTAAGACCAAATGGCATCACTATAAATTCATAGTGTCCATACCTTGTACGGAAAGCCGTCTTTGGTATATCCTCCCTTTTGACCCATAATTGATGATACCCTGAACAAAGATCAATCTTGGAAAAGTATTGTGCTCCGCGTAGTTGGTCAAATACATCATCAATGCGTGGGATAGGATATTTGTTCTTGATAGTGATCTTGTTAAGTTCTTGATATTCAATAAAGAGTCTCATTGATCCATCTTTCTTCCTAACAAATAGAACAGGTGCTCCCCAAGGTGACGCACTAGGGCGTATGAATCCCTTATCAAGATTCTCTTGGAGTTGCTTCTTCAATTCCTGCAACTCAATTGGGGCCATTCTATAAGGTGTCTTTGAAATAGGAAAATCACCCGGTACGAGTTCTATTGAAAACTTAACTTCATGATTTGGTGGAAGACCCGGTAATTCCTCCGAAAAGACATCATCAAACTCCCGTATGATTGGCATATTCTTAATCGTGATTTTCTCACCAACCATTTGAGATAAATAACTTCATTTAGTGGAATCAAGACCCATAAGATGGAAGAAATTTCCACTGGAATGTTATATTCATCCTTGCATCGATAGACGATCGTAGATTGATCTGGAATATGAAATGTGACTTCCCTTCTTTGGAAATTGATATGAGCTCCATGTAGAGAAAGCCAATCCATGCCAATAATCACATCAAATTCCACTAAAGGAAGTATCACAAGATTTGCTGGAAGCACTTTCCCACAAACTTCGATCAGATAAGAATTATAAACTTTTGATGCGACTGTTGTGCCATTAGGTGTTGTCACAGCTAACTCAACATCTAATTGTTGAGGTAATACAGTGATACCCTTAGAAAATTTTTCAGAAATAAAAGAGTGGGTGGATCCAGAATCAAATAAAACATTTGCTACTTTAGAGTGGATGGTAAGTGTACCTTTCACCACTTCGTTATCGTACTCCACATCGCTGATAGAAATTGCATGTGACTTTAATTTGTCTTTAGCCTTAAGATTTAGTTGACGTCGACTATCATTATCAACCCTTGGATTTGGGCATTGATTGGCATAATGCCCCATCTCCTTGAACATGAATCATTGAAGTGTAGTAGGTTCATTCTGTGTATCCCTTCCTTTGTTTGCATCATTAGACATCTTCTTCCCATTATTGCGGCATTCAAATGCCCAATGACCTTCCTTTCCACATTTGAAACATTTACTTGTCCCTTTAATTCAACTCCCTCCATGTTTCTTTCCACACTTTGAGCATAAGGGAACGCTCCTCTTCTTTTCAGTGGGCTCTTTAGATTTTCCCTTGAATTCCATCTTCCTCTTCTTATCAAACCCATGTGACTGATGGGTTACTCCAATCTCCATCTCGACTTTGAGAGCACATCGAACGATTTCCTCGTAGCTATTGAAGTCCCTTATGGCTAACGCCTTTCAAAGACTTGGTTTTAAGCCACTAAAGAATCGATCGATCTTACTCTCAGGTTGGATAATAATACCAGAAGAATACCTTGCAAGTCTTGTAAAATTTGCTACATAGGTACCGATAGATTCATCATCCCTTTGCTTCAGTTTAAGAAACTCTTTCTCCATCTTTGTTTGGAGAATACGAGGGAAGTACTTATTGAAAAATAAGTTCTTGAACTTGTCCCATTCCATAGACTCAATTTCATCCCTTTGCCTAGTATTCTTAATAAGATTCCACCATTGATCAACATCTCCTTCCATACGATACAATGCTAGGATGACTTTACCATGTTCAGAACATTGAAGAACTGAAAATATCTTTTCAGTAGTACTAATCCATTGTTCAGCAACTAATGGATCAGTAGACCCGCTGAAAGAAGGTGGACGCTGCCTCATGAAGGATTCAACAGAATGTTTCTCCTTCCTTTTCTCGTTTGGAAGTCCTGCATGATTCATAGCTTGAGAAAGTTGTGTGAGCATGGCTACAAGATTTTTCATTCCAGCTCCCATATCATTTGGTTGCTCCGGGGGACAATCATTGCATTGCCCATCGCATTCCGCATTAACACGGTTCATTCGGGTTCCTGCCATTGACTAAAACCAAGAAGAATAGTGTGGGCAACACTAATTATAATAGGAAAACCACATAATCAAGGATAAAATTTCACACTTAAGGTCTTATCCTAGAGTATTCATGTCCATTTCTAAAACACTAATATTGTGTTCTATGCTTAGACTTATCCTTAGGGTTCTTACTAAGACTTTCACATCATAGTTTCCAAAGGTTGACTATACCTTTCCTCTGATACCAACTATAACGACCCATACTTTACATACATTGTTAATACTTCAAAATTGAATCACACTTATTACAACATATGACAAAACCACAAAGGACCGTATAGGTATAGTGTCTTTAGAAACTGGGAAACATAAACAACTGGTTCATAAATCTTCTACAGTGTCTCCCATTTATTTCATCATATATAGGGTCCCTTTTAGCATATTCTACTTAATATCCATCTTCCTGACCTGGGGAAAAGAAAACATAAAAGGGTGAGCTCAAATGCTCAGCAAGGGCAAATAAAGGAAATAAAAAATCATATCATATCTTTTTGAAAATCATGACCTACAAAAGAGATCATAATATCTTAACATGGAACAAATAATAGAAGTGAAAATTAGATCCCCATAATCATATCAAGAAACTTGAAACTTTTGTGGCATGCACATATAATCATGGAAAATCATTTCTTGTTAGTCATGACTCATTTCCAAGACTATCTTAGTGGACAAAGTCCCTTTCTGAACCGAGTCACCCTCGTTCCAGTCCTGTTTCACTGAACCGGTATAACCTACCATTCCAGCCATGTCTATCTCATGAGAAATAAAATCTTTACCCAATGCATTGGAGGGAGATATAGGTCCCACCCATCTTATAATGAATCCTTTCTTATGTGTTCCACATAATCATAAACCATACATCATAGAGTAACCCATGTAATAAAAATGGGATTATTAATCAAAATGACATCATAAAACAATTCATATAAGATAAAGGAATTCATAAAAATATTTCCATCACAACATAATCAAATCCCTTTAATAATAGGGATAAAAACAGAACCCTTTTATTATCTTATATGGAAAATAATTTTGATAAAATACTTGAACTCCATTCTTGAGGAAAATATCCTTTCTACTTCAAAAACACTTTTCCTTTCTTAACATGTCATACAATTTTAAACTAAAAGAAGTTGATTAAAAATAAACTTGAATACTTGTAAAGGAAGCTTCTTGGAAATAATGTTTTAAGAATCCATTCATGCCATATATGTTAAAAAAAACATTCTTCGTACTTTTGTCGGAAAAGTCAAAAAGTACCTCGTACGAAAAAAACGACAAAGATTCCTTTCATATTCTTTACTAAAAACTCACCGAAGGGTAAAATTGGATTTAAACTATTTTAAGTGGATGGAAATAATATTAAATATTGAGGAAACATGGATTTGGATGATAAAATACACCCCAGTAAATTTCAAAGTATAAACAATCTCGGATAAAAATTGAGATTGCGATATTTTCCCTTACCTTAGGTCCGATTTTCTTTGTACGTGTCCGAAGCTCCTGTATAATGGTTTAAATAAAGTTATTGACTTATTCCAGAATCATACATATTGATATGATATCATATATGGTAATATTCTTAGATTCTTGTTAGTAATATTTCATTGTTACTTGTTACTCGGGTCTTTATTGCCATTTCTTCTTATGCGTGTTTTTACGAATAAATTCTTATTCTTATTTTAAGGTTATAGATACCTTATATCCAGAATGGTATTAGTTTAACATATATCATATTTATTCATTCAATTCATTTATATAATTACTATGTAATGATGATCATGTAGAACGAGTCGCATCACATCGTGGAGACGGTATTCCGTAGGTACGCACGAGTGATGATATCGTTCCTATGATCGTGGAATTGTATTGTAGTATATATATATTATTTCAGTATCAATATTAATTTATAATAATCATAAATAGTTACTCATTACACCTACCCATCCTTGTAAGGTGATGGTGGAACATAGATTACACCACGGCGTGGAGACGGTATTCCGTATATACGCACGCGTGGTGATTTCATTTTTACGTAGGATGGATAGAAGGTGAATTTGGGTTGTTTCATATTTATAATAACATATCAGTATGTAAGTAATACTGATGTTATTACTTTATCATGAAACAACTAAATAAGAAGAAGTTGAAGAAGAAAGAGATTGAAAAGATCGGTAATGGATATTACCTCTTCTTTGGAACGCTTCTTTGAATCCTCCACTTAGGGAACTAAGATTGGTCTTTGAAGAAGACCAGGACCTCTAGGATTATTCTAGGGAAGTGGAGAGGAGAAAATGGCAGGGGTTGGCCGAGCTTGATTGCTCAATTTGGTGTGAGGAGGAGGGGGAGGAGGTGCCCTTTTATAAGGGAGGAGAGGGGCACCTTAGGAATATCTCAAAATATTATTTTATATTAAAGTCAAAATAGGTTTATAATGGTTCCAAAGGGTCTTATTTCTAAGATAAAGTGGGGATGGGTCGAAATAATATCAACCAATAGGATTTAGACAAGTTTGGGGTATTATTTTAACCTTATCATTTAGATTTAACTCTAAGTTAAATAATTTAACTTTTACCGTTTATTTTTGTTTTCTTACACTATACGGTTAATATAATTACCATAACATGCCAAAAGATCCCCAAATTGTTTATTATTAATATATATATCCTTATCTAAGTCATTTGGCCTATCCTTATATTTTTAGGAATAAAATAACAATTAATAATATAATATTTTATTTAAAAACTATTTTGTGTCAATTTTGACACTATTTGATATATGATTTTTGTGAAAGTCATAACAGAATTATATGTTCGAACCAAGTTGATTAAATCAACACTAATATATCATAGTGACCTATAAAATTAGTTTAATTCATAAAAAGTCTGAAATTACATTTATTTTGGTGTTTATAACATCAATTATGTCAATATTTTATTAATAAGATAATTACTGCATCATCATTGTGTCATAAATAAATTAAATTATTTAATGTCTAAAAATTATAAATAAAATACCATTATGTAGGAAATATTTTTATCTTTCTAATGAATATTTATAGTTTAATTTATCTTATGTATAACCCCATATTAAAAATTATTTACTTATTAAACATTGATTTTAACTATTTTAACCCTTCTTTAAATAAATTAATAATAAATGTCTTAATCTAATTCAAGTGGGGATAAATGGTCATAATTTATTCCTAAGTTTGTTTTTGGTCGAATTACACTTATGCAATAGAATTAGGACATGTTTTAGGGTAATAATAATATCATCTTTACCCTTAATTACCCTATTTACTTTTTACCGTGGTAAAAAAAAGTAAAAAGTTACTATTCACAAAAAATTATTTTCATTTCATTGAACCACATTTTATTCCTTGATATTAACCATGTCTCTCGGATTTTCAAAATTCCACTCACAGAAGCGGTAAAATTAAGTTTTATGAAAAATTCAGTTTTTTTTAACCACCACTTAGTGGTTTCACTAATCATCAAAAATTTAAAGTTTTTAGAAAAATACCAAAATTTCACCCTAGGCTAATTTCGGTATTCCGAATCCAAAAATGAAGTCCATTTTGAAAAATAAAATTTATAAAATTTCAAAAAGTGGTTATTACTATTCATAACGGCTAGTTTTAATAATATTTTAATAGCATATCGTTGTTTAGTGAAACTCAGTATTGCGTACGACGCAAGCTATCGAGGAAGGTCGTGATTGCGTGGAAAGTAAGCCAAGAAAGTGTGTAGTGAAAGATTCCTTTTATGATATATAAAAACAAAATATTACTCATAAAAATCTCGGGTGTTACAATAGCGTCCCCTTTAAAGTCATATTAATATTTTATTCACAAATATTGATAAATATGAAAATGTCACATTCTTTATTTACCTGGGGTGTTACACCTTAAGGATTGAAGGATTGGTCTTATAAGAAGAAATGAATATATAATATGAAGGGATGGATTATATGAAGATTTTACCGTATATATTTTCTCATATAGAAGACTCAATCATTGTAAATAAGGGAGGAGAAGAGGTTCCCCTTTATTAGTGAGGGTAGGGATACAAATGGAATTTCTTAAAAGATTGGAATGACATAAGGTTAATTTCATGGGTATGTGGATCAAAATAGTTAGTTATTAAAATTTAGGATAATATAAAATTGAAATATCTTAAAGAATATGAATTATATAGGTTTTTTTTGGTAACCCTGCAATAATCTCTTGGTTTAACCATAGTAAACTCATTTTAAACTTAACCGTGGAAACACAATTTTAAGGTTTCTACTATTCAATAAGAACAAAAATTAATTTTAAACTATTAAATTATATTAATTATTATTTCAAAAAATATTAAATCTATTCTTCCAGATTAAAATTTTATAATTGGATGAATTTATTTTAAATAAGTTAGCAGACCGTAATGAAAACCCATTTTAAAAAAATGAATTGCTATACATAAAACACAATTTAATTCAAATAGTTTCCTTGTAAAAACCATAAAATTAATATTAAAATATTATATTAAATATATAATATATAAATTACATAAATAAATTAATAATTTTTGATTCAATTAATTAATTAAAATAAAAAAACATTGTGTGCATAAAAATAGTTTTTAGAAAAATTTGTTTTTAAGCCAAAAATGATCATATACCAAAATAAAGTGTAATATTTATTACAATATAATTAATTATATTATTTATAATTAAACTATAATTAGGTTAATTTAATATAAAATTGTAATCATAATTTAACTTTTACATGAAAAATGATATTTTACCCAAATTTATATTTTTCACTATTTAATGGAAAATAAATCTTTTTAGATAAATAATAAAATTAACCCTAAGATAATTTTGAAATATTTATTTAAAAAATTATATTAACCTCTTAAAATATAATTTATAATAAAAGGTATAAATTAATTATAATTATTTCCTCTAAAAATGTAATTAAACCATTTTTTATTAAAACATATTTTTTAAGCATAAAATGAATTTACTGAAAACCGAGTATTTATTTTTTATGAATTAATAAATAAATTTACATTATTTAAAGACTTTATACATATTTTCATAAATTGGTTATTAAAATTAATACTTTACAATTTAATATATAGCTTATAACAGTTTACTATATCACTGTTTATATAGACTCAAGGTTGCAAGTAAATAATGCTATCAAATAATTCACATTTGTTTCAAAAGAAATACATATAAATCTTGGTGGTGTTATATAATTGAATTATGAAATCATTTAGATGAATAGTTTGTGACATTTACATACTCTGGTTAGACATTGAATTACATTTACATTTGAAATGAGTTATTTTTAATTATTATAATTTTTTTACAGAAGTTATTCATTACTCTATAAAGTGACATTTATGTATGAAGGTATTGATCTAGGGACAATTTTACCAATTTTAACCCCTTTTCAAACACTTATATATAAATTTTAAAAATTACATTTACACATTAGTGTATTTTGTTAAATTTCATTACAACTTCAAAAAATTACCCCTTACCAAAAAATTAAAAAATATCAATACATAGATTTTACAAAATAATTCTATGAAAAAATTAATAATAAATAATAACTCTATTTTCATAATAAAATAAAATTTATTCCTAAAAATAGAAAATGTGAATGATACCCATAAAAGAATTAAATAATGGGTTTAAATCATTGAATGATAAGATTAATGTTTTGTAAATATGTTCATCATAGCTCTCCTTCCTATTGGTTTCCCAACTATGTGTAACCTAAATACCACTTTGATATTTTGTTACCTAAATCTTAAGGTTAAGAATATTCTCCACTATGTACTTAAGAAATTCCAAGGGCCCCAAAATTTATCATTAAAATACCCAGTTATGATGGTCGAGGTCTAGATGTTTGTTTTATTTGCAAGGAATCCGACACTTAGTCCAATTATAAGGAGAATATAATATTACTCTATTATCTCATATATTTAATTTAAATTTATGACTGCTTCTAATTATTTGTTTTTTAATCCCAACCCTACAAAAAAATCAATATTTTTAAAAAATATTAATGTGTATCCCTGTACATAACTCGTAACATGTATTACACATTGAAATTAAATTTCTACTATAGGGATACACATCTAAATGAATGCAATGAATAAGGTACAATAAAAAATTTTGTATAAAGGATTATAATCATATAAAATCAACAATACCCACAAAATTAATTCTAGAATAATAAAATTTAAACATTCACTTTTCAATATAAGGAATAAGCCTCCAGTCAAGTGAGCAGTCCAAAAAAAATTCTATATACTCAAGGATACATTACGCATGAGATATTTCATCCCCATAACATTTTTAACTAATAGTATTTATATGTATTAACTGACATATTAATTTGAGATTATAACCCATTAAAAATCAAATTCAAAGTAGAATACAACTAAATATAATATCAAACCATGATTTTAATTCCTTCAATGCATGTTTGAAAATTTATAGATGTAGTTTAACTATTTAAACTAAATTATACATATATTCATAATATAATAATTATATCTATGAATAAATCATATAATAAATTGAGTAATTAATAAATTTAATCCAAAGATAAACACTTATGAACAATTCATAGGCAAACATTCTATAAAAACTATGTAATTAAAATATTCTTTGTTGACACTCTATAATTTGGATAAATATAAATGTTTTATAATTATCTCGAATATAAAATCATTATTAATTTATATTAAGTTCTTACTGAATATATGATATTAAAATAAATATAAATTTTTTATATTCCAATTATATTATGTAAATAATTTTCATGATCTAAATATTACATATATAATAATATTAAAACCTTAACAATATTCATTTATCAAACCTTCTTTTTGATAAGGTTTAAATATTTTCTCAAAATATAGTTATTTAATTTGAACAATTAAAATTAATTACTTTGAAAAATTATTAATTATAAATTGATTCTTATTTCTCTTTTATAATTTATAAACATTTTAAAAAACACCCTCATAATTTCAGTTGGAAATTTTTATGTCTAAATTATAAATTATTCCACATAAATTTGAAAAAGGTATATAATTTTAAGCATTAATTTTATAGAATATTTATACAATGATTGTTTCAAAAATCTATAATTAATTACTTATAAACATTTTATAAATTAAATAATCATTCTAATATACCTTTTTACATAATTTATAAACAATTTATAAATTATAGAATCAATTCATAATTTAACTTTTATAAAAATTTATTTTTTATGATAAATGATATATCATCATCTATGTTTGGATTTATTATGAATTATTTTTTACATTAGATAATTTAAACTTGTGATATAATTCTTATGAATATTAGTGTCATATCTTATGATATTTTCTATATCATAAGGGTGACATGATGGACCATTTTTTTTGAAAACACTGAGTGGGACAATCAACCCATACGACTTCTCTAATCATATGTTACGATTCAATCAAGTTGATGGAACACTTATAAGTTATTTCCTATGATATACCATGTCATATGGCATGAATTTATAATGAATTATGATATCACATATGATATAACCATCCATAGTATAAACATTCAATCATTATTAATGATTTGAAATATGACATCCACATTAAAGATATTTTCACCATTCTTTAAACATTATTTGGTGAATCATGATGAAACTATGTGGATTGATGATATATAACATTATATTTTGGCTCAATATATCATGATAATAAATTTGAATGTATAAGGAACATGAATTTATCAATGTTTATTTATTATCTTGGAAAGAAAACTTATGGAAGAAGTTGAGAAACATTGATGAAAAAGTGTTCATGAAGAGTAATGTAGAATGATGATACATGGATAACAATTATGGATTAATTTGATTTCATGCTTTAGAATATAGTAATTTATTAATCCATTATGATTATTGATCTGATTTTAATACTCAATACATGTGTTAATAAGGTTTCTAATAAAACCTTTTTTACAACTAGAAATATGTTGAGATAAATATTCCACCTAATGAAGAATAAAAATGATCCAAATAATGAAGATAATTGAGGATACATCCTTATAAAAAATTACTGGTGGTGACTGATTTTCGATATCACTTGGATGAAGAATTGGTAAGTTTTAATCAAGAGTGTAATTATGGCGATAAAATGAAGAAATTTCTGGGATTTAAAAAGAATTTTAATGAATATAGATCTAAATTTAACAATTTTTTACAACACTTGAAGAAGTAATTATAATGAATAATTTAAATTAAACATAGTTATATCATTCCTTTGAGTATTAGTTTATCTAAAAAAAGGGATATGTCCTAGTTTGGCCACCCAAGAAGGCCTATAGAAGACTAGGAAAAGACTAATAGTATCCCTACCTAGACGAGGGAGGAAGATCATTCGTAGTTGAAGTAGCATTGCATGCATGATGACTGGGTAAAACAAAGATAATTGTGGTTAAGACATAGTTGGATAAGAGTACTTATCCTCTCAGATGTGGGGCATCACATGAGGCCATAAGGAGAGCATAAAAACCCATTAATCTTTTTTCTAGTGGGATTTTATCATATACAGTCTTATTAAGGAGTAATAAAATGAATAGAGTATCGATGTGGGGTGATCTATTTTAAGTGGAACTATTGAATTTTAAATATGCAGTTCCCTCTGTTTTAATCTATGCCACAAAATGCCTATTTAAAGCCTACATCATATTCAACCATAATCTAATAGGTATCATACCATGTGAATGTGACACAGAAGAAATGCATTCAAGAATATCTTTGCCATATGATTTTAACACAAGCTTATTAGTAAAGGAGTTGGAAAAGGTATGGGGATAATGATGTCAATATGGAATACAAAAAATATTTTTCATGCAAAAGAAATTATCTCAGGTATAGTGTGTAGAGGATTTCATGTTGTTTTGGAGGGGTATAATTTCCAACTATAAGGTCAGTATGTGTTGATTATGAGAACACAATATACCAAGTAGTAGGTGTTATATGAAAGGTGTATACATGAAGAAGTTTTTATCATATGGCCATGTGATACAAATGGGTTATCATGTGAAATATATTTTTATTGGTTGATGTGTATAGGATAACACACAATTAAGAACACCATGTGATGATCAATATGTTATGTGTACAGAAGAATCACATACATAATACATGGCTATGAAATAATTGAATTATAGGCGAGATATTTTTTAGTATCACATTAGATGTACTATAAAATAAAGACGAATTAATAATAAGGATATATTTTTTAATATATAAATATTTTAATTAGGAAAAAATTTTTACAGTTATTTTAAATATGTGTTGACTTGAAATTATTCTTGAATCAAAGGTGGTGAACCATATTCTATAATTACCAATATCCTAGTTGAGTTTTGTGTACCAATATTTTTAGAGAACTCTAGGATTTATAAAATAATAGGATGACCATAATTAAATATATTCGTAGGAGAGAATCCATAATTATTTAGATATGAGAATGGGAAAAATCCAGTGATGCCACATGCTCTTATTCACTTGAAGAATAAGATGAATAAGTTATCATGCATACACATAGGTTTCATAAGGTAGAAGGATAAAAAAATATAATAATAATAATAGCATGAGGTCCTTATAAAGTAAATGAATAATCTAAAAATCTATATTTTTTATGAAGAAAATAGATCCCAAGCTAGATCATGTAAAGTAAAAGAGGGAAAAAAATAAAGATATAGAAATATTCATGACATGTTCAGGTGAAAGAGAAAATGAAAAAAGGGATAGGGAGATAGATAGAGAGATTTGTTAACTATTGTCTATTATAGCCTCAAATAACTTTCATGGTTCCTTAAAATAATGAACTAGGTAATGATTTTAAGAATTTAGTGCTTTTGTTACACAAATAAGAGTAGTAAAGATAATAATTGAAAACAAAATATACATTCATGATGGATATAAGGTAAGAAGGATTTTGAACGAAATTACCAAAATAACAATAAAAAATATTGAAAATTAACCCTTCCATGACACATAATATATCCATGAATGATAAGAATTAAATGAGAAAAGACCATGAAACATTCATTCTTGAAATAATTGAAATACTAGGAGCAGTATATTGTATAGAAAAAACAAGATTAATATTAATGATTAAATATGTTTTAATTGTTAGTAGATTTTTAAATAATGTCTTCTACAAATATAGTGTCTTGAGGAATAGAAAAACATAAAATGTATTGATGATATTTAAGTTGATCATTATGATTATACAGTGGGTTAGATTATAAATCACAACTTGTACTTATTAAAGTGATGCATTGGGATAAATTTCATAAAATTGAATATTTTCATTTAGTGGATTTTGAAGACCTATAGTCAAGAAACAAGATCATTTGGTATATGAAAATACATCTAGAGTAGAATGCAATTCTTGTACAAGAACTTTGTTGGAAAAACCTTTGTGTAACTTGTGGTACCAATATAAACAATCCCATTGAAGAACGTGTAGTAGGGGTATAAATAATTACATATCTAATAAGTGGATGATAATGGCATAATATTTTTTATATTAATTAAAATGAAAATGTAATTACTGTAACTAAATAGTGATAATAAAATATGCGTCAAAAAAGTAGTTGGGAATGACAATGAGTAGGTTTTTCATAAGTGTATGAACCTTGTAAAAATATATCTATGATAATGATTCTTTTATTATTTCATTACATGTGTATGAGATTATTGAAGGATAATATCACATTCCTTCCTCTTAACTGAGGACGTGGATTGAGTGTATGAGGGGATAATTGAATATATTGTAAGAACTCATTAAAAGTTGGGTATATAGGTTCAACACCCAATCAGTGTCCCTTCAAGATTTTACTAGGCTCTATAAATAAAATCACATGAAATTTTTCTAATAAAATTATAAGGTTTCTCAGAATATATTAAAACTTAATTTTTGAATTAAAAAAATTATGAAACATAAATCCCAATTACACCATGAATTTAAAAATTATACCATAAAATTTTTAAATTGATAATTTTTACATGAAAACATTGTTCACTACAGCTGCTACCTATAATCAATTCTTAATGAAGATATCTATGAATAAACATTAAACTCATCCATCCATGGTGTATCCATTATTTTGAAAAAAATCAACCAAATGGTTTGGGAAGGACCATCATACCTTCATAATATGTATATCTCAGGGTGAAAGTGAGGAATAAAGAAGTGAGTTTTTATTGGAATATGGAACCGACACACAAATTTCCTTATAATTCACACCAATTCAAATAGAAATTTTCCTTTATATAGTATTTTTGTATAATCCTTGATCCCATGTATTTACTTATACACCACGAAACATATGATTAAATTCCTTTCATTATAAACATTTTTTAACACATAGAAAAATGATTCCTCCCAATATTTTATCTTATAAAAGTATTCAGAAATTGTATAAAATTGATTTAGAAGATTCAACATCAATTTCGTAACATTCCAATACCATTAAAATTTATTGGCACAACTATGAATCATAAAATATGATTAAAAATTCCTCACAATGAGGCCTATTGTACAACACAGTAGGACAAGGTATAATCAATATGGTATCCCTATTTTATATAAAATGATATACCCAAAAGAATATAAAAATACTTTTGAAATATGTATTTCATTCCCTATTATATACCCATACCATAATATATGACATTTCATAAAATGAATCACATGTTATTATAGATTTATTCAATATTCCCTCCATTAACCTTGCCTGATCATTGTAGTTTGACACCCAAATATGGCATTTCTTAGTTAATTAGGTCTATCTAGACAACTTTTAATTAATCAGTAAGGATAAATCATAACCATAATTGGTATATACACACTAAATACATCCCTCGTGATGTTAACCAAGATTCTTTTGAATGATGGACAAACATTCAATCCATCTATAGTGTACTTGTAACATACTAAACTAGAAACATGACTATTGAACTTAAACCAAGATGCAACAATCCTTAGGCATGTTACCAATCACCGATGAATGGAATATGTTCTAATGGTTTTATAAGTATACAATTTAAATTATTTAGACTTTATAATTAATAAATAACTAATTAGACTAAAAATGAATCAATCATATAAAAACAACCAACTTACTATCATATATGATTCATTGTGAAAAAGAAAATATGATAGATGGTTGATATAAACAATTCATAATTTAGTACATAAGATAATTAAAAAAAATGACACCATTATATTCATATTTTACATAACCACTTCAGATAAAACCTCCTCTATAGAGTTAAGACCAAGATTTTGCTCCACTCATAAATATGAGAACTATGATAACTCCTATTTAGGATCCAAAACCCTGAGATATAATGTGGGACTACAAAAATGCCTCAGGTGTGTACCCTAATTGAAAAGGGATGAACATTAGTGTTATGGGATAAAAATAGTCACTAGGTAATGATTTTCACTCAATCAATCGACCAAATACATTAACATGACATACTAATTTCCTTAAAATTAATAAAAACCAACTTTAAAATACCAATTATTAGTGAAACGAACAAACATAATGTAGAAAAAAAATAAATGACACATTTCTCAAATCCTAAAATAACATGATAAACTAGAAAAAAAGTCACATTTAATGAAAAAGGTCGAAATAATCTTCCAATGTATAAATTTTCCCCAACACATCCACCACGATCTCAACTTTTATGATTTGATGCTTAAGAATATCAGAGCCTTTAGATTTTTAGTTTCATGAAACCAAACATCTACATATAATATGAGATATGTGGGTTGGTGTGAGTATGAAAACATAATAGTGTTTCCCAAATCACTCTCTTGAAATCCTATGTAGACTAATTCCTAACCATGCAATCAATTCCATTGAATATGTTTTACCATGTTCATAACCCATTTTTTATCACTAATCCAGATAAAAGAAATAAAGCAGAAGAAAATAATATGAATGAATATTTCCCAAACATGTAAATTATTCCTTATTCCGCTGTAATATGAAAACAATAAGTATCTAGTTTAAACCAATGAAACAAGAGAAGTAAATAAATACATAATATATATTCCTTCATATAATCATATCAATCACTTGCTTTTCCTTGTATCCTACAGGAGTGGTTCCAAAATTTCATGACCCATCTCATATGTATCTCACTTATAATCATGGAAATTCTCATCTATCTCAAATATCCAACCCTTCAATATTAACCAAATACATTATGTTCATTTCTCATACCCCACAGATTCAACTTTACAAAATACTTTTACTTATCTAAAACAATTTAACCAAGTAGACTATTGAATCCAATTCATTAATCTAACCAATTTAAGACACCCAAATAATAATTCACAAAACTCAATTTAAAACACAACTATTGGTTTTAATCCAAACTTTTTTCCAAACCAACTCCCACTGTTTAATTAAAAAACTACAAATTCTCAAGGTTTGACTAATCTAAAAAGTACATGTTATGAAATCAATTTAAAAAATTATTCAATAATACTTGTATGATAAAATGACCTTAAAGAAATCCAATAACAAAATAATGAATAATAATCATATAAGGGATTACTAAGATATACCTACTACATATGATGATTATAAAGTGATCTCAAGACCCTATATTTTAATTCAATAGTTGAAATCTAGTCCTACCCTAGTAACAATAATGTGATATCTTAATTATTTCATTAATGATTAAAATATATCAACCAAATCATTATAAGTTATTGATATATCAATGTAAAAAGAAATAAAAATCATAAATATTGATAAATATTTAATAATAAATGATATCAATATGATCAAACCATGTATCCGATGTTAATCTAATAAATCCTAAAGATAATTTCATTGTTTGAAAAAATAGATTTCCCAACATAGATCCCAAGGAACCCTAGGGTCATCCCAATTTTTATTTATAATTTATTAAATATTAAGAGTGGATATTCAATAGTTTACAATCAAAACCATGAAAGTTGGACCCAAATGCATGATATGGCTATACCATTGAAAAAGACTCTACATAAATCATTCTAGAGCCTCTTTCCACCAACGTAGCACTGGATAGTCACCCAAGAGAATAAACTAACTATTCATTTTCTATTTCCACCCATAGTGGAATGCACACTCTTGTTTCATTGTCCAAGGGACTATACACCTCAATCGTTTCGTGTTCCTGAATCCTCCTAAAACTCAAAAAATAATCCAAGAAAATTCCAAAACTAAAATGTAAACACAACAATAAAAACAAGGTAAAAAATTCCCCAACCTATAAAATTTAAATTCCCAAAAAATACATCAATTTTTTTCTCAAACTATATTGATAATTAATTATATATATGATCTTAAATATTTCATATATCCTCTTGAATTGTCTCATGAAAACACAACACTATCACCAATGAAATACTCAATCCTATCAAGATATTCCCTTGACTATGAAAAACCATCACCATACTTTCCCTGAAGGTAATTCATAGCATAAAATAAATTGCATCAAATGAAAGAATATTTATAAAATTTGATCCATATTTTTTAGCCAAAATACATGGAATTTTTTTGCATTCCAACAAAATCTAGTTTCAAACCCATGCGATAATACACACATATTTTTTTATCAACATTATTGAATGGAACCACATTCCATGGTCCTAGCTTCCCTTTATTACTAATTCTTCTATGTACCAACCATAGTAATGCTCATAAGTCGACTTGATCCCCCCCAAAAAAACTCCAACGGTCAATTAAATTGATCAATATAATACTTTTGGTGGGTCATGAGTGTTACTAATAACTTTTATATTAATTTAACATTTTAAATCATCTCCTTCACCAAGATAGTCCCCAAAATTGATCTCTCTAACAATTCTATCCAATATAATGATGATCAATATGGACTTCTAATCAATTTTTGGAAGGTATCCATACAAATATATATTTTATATATATTAATATAAAATAACTCTACAAATGTCATATTAACATCAAATTATATCCTATAATCCAACACAAAAGATCATATAAATTCCCCCAATGTTTATATGATTAGTTTCATATATCCATCCATTTGAGGGTGACATGAATTATGCATTTTCAGCTAAGTACCCAACACCTTCTAGAACCCTTTTTAAAATATCATAGAAAATTGAAGATCACTATCTAAAATGATATAAAAAAGAACATCATAAATTCTAAATAGCCCAACCACATATATCTTACTAAGTCCCACAACTGATAACATCTCCCGAATAATTAAGAAGTGACAACAATTCATGACTTTATCCCTAATCACCCATATTTCATCTTATTTCCTAGGTGATTAGGGAAATAAGTCATTAAATACATTACGATATCTTCTCACTTCCACATAGGTATATGAAAAGGATAAAAAAATTCCATATGGAACTGATGATCTATCGTTATATACTAACAAGTCAAATAGCGTGATACATAATTGTCTATGTCTCTATTCATCCCCAAATATTATAAATACCATTTTCATTATTGATATATATTCAAAAATCAAGTATTAACTACCTAATTTGAGTTATGAAACAAAAATATAACAGCCTTTCTTAGGCTCAATATAACCTCCACTCTAACCTATAATTTGAGCATCAATATCAGTGCTGGTGAATGACCTTCCATATACTCCCCACTATTTAAAGTGTCACTGGCATTCTTAGAATCATAAATTATATTTAATACATGATTTATTTGTTCCAAAAAGATTTAAGTTACATCAATATGAAGAAAAATAATTCGTATTCCCTCTTCACAAACATTCAATGAAAACATTCCCATGATCCGAAGAACTACCACTACTCCTCTGACTCATTAACGACCTGAGATTTCCAACTAAGGGAATTAGATGCAATTTTATCCTTTACTAGTTTATAAGATAAATAAATATCAAATATTAGAAAACACTATACCCATATCCACTTATTTAGGTTCAAATTATATTGTGAAAAGATATACCACAGACTCTTATAATTAAAATTCATTGTGAACCTCTCTATAAATAGGTTATATCCACAAATTTTCATGGAATAAATCACTACCACTAACCACATATCATGTATAAGGAAGTTATTATCTTTTTTTTCATAATTTCCTCTAACCATGTACAATTAATTTATCCCCTTTACTGATCAAAAAACACCAGATATCTCTTGATGCATCACAAAACATAGAGGAACTTTCAAAGAACATTGGAAAGGTTAACGTATAAAATTATTTCTACCACTAATTTAGTTCCTCAAATTATCCTTGTAACTTCTTATACTATTGGATATTTTGAACGTTTTGAGTTAAATCCATCACCATAGATTCTAACATTGAATATTCATAAATGAACTGTTGGTAGTATCCCTCCAATCCAAGGAAACTCTAAATTTAAAAGTCATTTTCCACTATAAATACATCACTATTCCAAATTTATCTAGATCATTTGAGACAAATTTCATTGAAATAATACTCCCTAAAAAATATACTTCCAATATCCAGAATTTATATTTAGACTGATTAATGTAAATAATATTCTCTTACAATATCTCTAACATAGTCTTTTGTTGGTTTCCATGATCCTCTACTAATCAAGAATAAACTAGAATGTCATATACAAACACTATAGAAACTTCTTTATGGTTTTTATGGAAATCACAATTCATCAACCAGATAAAGATAATTGGATCATTAATAATCTAATATATAATTAATAATAACCCATAATGCTTATACCTAATCTTGAATGTTATCTTCATAATGTTTAGAAAATCTACTATCAAATAGTGATATCCTGATCACAATGATTTACTCTAAAATCACTAAGCATCATTCAACCAAAATAAAAAATTATAAATGTGTTGTATAGGTTATTTATTCTTCACTTTCACCAGATTCAACTTCTGGTAGTCGATGCATAACTCTAATATATCATTAACTTTCTTCACAAGCATAATAGAAACTTCCTAAGGATAAACAGTTGTATTAATAAATCTATTTTATTCTAAATCCATAAATTTAATGTTCAATAATCATAGATCAATAAATACACTATGATATAATGGAAAATTGGTTATACTTGGCCCTATTAATAAATTAACTGAAAAATCTATGCCTCTATCTAGTGGAAGTCTAGATAAATCTTCTAGAAACAACTATAATGAATCCTTTACCACTGATAGAAATTAAAATTAATCCCTATGTTCTACAAAACCAAGAACCAAACTATATAGTGGAAATATTAATGTCCCATGGTCCTTAATAATTGGATTTCCCAAAAATCATTGATATCCCACCCCCTTTAAATGTGTGAACATACCTATCAGGTGAAGCAACGGAAGAATTTTTCTTATATAAGTAAACATGAGCCTTGATCTTAGCCATATAATCTATCCCAAATATCACCTTATACATGGCCATATCTAGAACTAATAATTCATATATGGTTTCCACATCACAGATCACAATAGAAAAATATTTAAAACAAATCCTCAATTATACCCTTTCCCTAAATGGTATATCAATATTTAAGGAGCAAACCATTAAATAACTTTTGAAAACTCAATGAATATAATACATGTTTTGCTATAAATTAATGAGATTCACTGATATAAAAAATTATATAGACCATAATATATATGATTAACGAGTTACCTTTCACTCTCAAAGATCCTAACTTAGACTCCCCTGGCACGTGCATTATTGTGAATAGTTTTACCAGAACTTCTAGGCTTAACCATAATGAGGAATACCACCAGTCCTTACCTATGTCATAACCACCACATGATTCAACTTCACTGTAGACATCCTTGATCCCCACATCTAGTTAAAACCATGAATTCAAGCACCTTAATATAGAAAATTATTGAATTAATTCAGATTCCATAGCTTCCCACATAGATATCATGTCCTAGGTTAATTAGAATATCTTGAATTTAGGTGTGTCATGCTACCATAATAGAAACATGTAAGTTTCATCCTCCCTTTAGAATAACCAAAAAATGATAATTCTTTCTGTCTACCTCTATACTGAGAATCATCTTGACTATTCTTTTGACCTCCATAAAAATACTTTCCTCCGTTAGGAAAAAGAAGAAAAGTATTTACCCCTTTTATATCCATCAAGTCTCCCTCATCAATGGATACCAAATTTTCCATTACCACATAGGTAGTAAAATCTTGAAGGATCAAATTCCATTATATTTTAGGTCACAGTTTTATCTCAAAACGTAAAATCATGATATTTTCACTGGAGATAAAATCTGATGCCAAACACACCAAGTCTACAAAGAGAGATGTATTCTCTTACACTGTCATGTTCCCCTACTATTGAGATAGGAACACATGGGATTAAAATAACAGTAGGGTGTTAGGATATAACAAATAACTAAACATATTTTAAAATATAACCCATGTGAACTACTCTTATAAATTTTCTTCCACAACTATATCTTACCATGTACGAGCTTATCCCGAGTGAATGTAAGTAATGGAATACACCTTTAATGTATTGGGGGTACAAAGAAACTAGAATATTTAGTTAAACCTATTTAACCAATATTATAACTCAAGTACTCCACTATCTCTCCTAAGTATAAGTGGATCATACTTCTAGAACTATAATTCTTGATCTAATCCATTAGGTATATCTTGAACCATACCCCTTACAAGAACATGTAATGACTAAACAGGTGTATTCAAGAGTTTTAGAATACTCTCTATCTTCTATATCCTTTCTAAGGTACTTTCTCACCTCCCTCATTCTTAGCATGTTATTTATAAATAATCCTTCGTTTGAAGATGACTTTTTATAACACCACATATCTAGGGAGAAAATCACACAAGGAACAACATAGAAATTCTATCTTCCAAAAGAATAAAACCAAAAACAAAGGAACTGATTTAAATATCAATACATCTCAATTAACCCTATAATTATTCCATCACGATAATATTTCACTCCTGTGTTACAAAAACTTTTAACCAAATAATTTTATAATCAATTAACATTCAAAAAACTTCATAAATCACCATTTTAAAAAACTTTTAGGTAAATAAACCATTTAAAAAATATGATGCACATGTATGTAAGACATAAAAATTTATTCCATGATTCATGAAAATGATATCCAACCCAACCTACTATGGTTGAATACACCTCTAGGGAAAAATAGACCAACATCATACAAGGAGTTATTCTGATCACATATCCTGCCAAAAATCCCTAGTAACTCAAGTATCTACATAAAATAGTTAGCTATTAATTTTTATGAGAAACAATTTAGTTCCAACCATTGTAGTTCCCACACTTACCAGTACTCCAAGATTCAACCCTTTAAAACCATACATTGATACAATTTTATGTGGACCTTGACATGGGATCCCAAACCCCAAGACTCAATCTGAGATGAGCACAATACCTCATGAGTATTCCTCAATCTCTATAGGTTAAAAACTAATGATGATAGATAAACATAATAATTAAGGAAATTTTTTCCCTCAAATAAGAATCAAAATTCTTTAATATTAAATTAATCATTCATTAAACAAAAAAAATTAAAATTTAAAAATGTGAAGTGATACATTCAAATTGAGAGTAAGAAAAAATAAATGAAACATGTTTAAAATCCTATAATAACATAAAAAAAGAGAATATGATGCACATTCAATCCAAATGGTATAACTTATACTTTAACTTATGGTCGAATAATACCATTTCTAGCATGAACTCAACTTCTAATTTTTATCACCCAAGAAAATAAAATCCTAACAAATACTTATATTAGGAAAAAAGATATCTTAAAAAATACTAATATTTTTGGTTAGGGGTGAATATGATTACCTATTTTGATTTCCGAAAATCAATTTCATGCAATCACATAAATACTAATTTTTGATCATGTAATCAATGAAATTGAAAATATATGATCATATTTAAAATAAAATAGTTTATCATGGGTCCATAAAAAACCAATGTAAAAAATGAAAACATTGTAAATAATTACATCCAAACCATGGAAACTGTTCTTGGTTGTAGAAAAATATGAAACCAACAATATCCCACTATAAAATGGGGAAAAATTCCAAATAAATAATCACGTAACATAAATTCATGTCTATAATCATAACATGAAATCCCTACTTGACATTACTAACCTATGTGGTTCCAGAATTTCAAATATCATCAAGTTTGTATATCTCTCATGATTATTGAAATTTATTCACATCCCAAATACCTAAAACATCTTTATATACCAATCAATTCCTAATCTTTTTTCATACCCAACACTTTCAATTAACCAAAAAAAGTTTTAATTCACAAAAATAGTTTACCAAAATAGCCCACTGAAGACTTGTATTAAATCCAACCAATTTAAGGCACCCAAACATTATTTCAAAAAAGTACATTTTAAATAAAACCTATGAATTAAAATAAAATTTTATTCCAAAAAAAATATAATATTTTAATTAAAAAACCAAACCCCCCAATGTTTTCAATATAAAAACGTACAATATATCAAATCAATTTGAATTATTATTTGATAAAAAACTCCTAAGAAAATGTCTTAAAATCACAAAAATAAATAAAATAATCATAATTTCATAAGTAATGAATTATATCAACATACATCATATTATGATTAGGAAATTATCTCAAAACCATATATTAGTTTTCAAAAATCACAATCTAATCCTATGAAATATATAAATAAGAACATGAGATCATGATTATTACATTCAGGATTCAAATAAACCAACCACATAACTTAATCAATGTCCATGAGATAGATTTATCAATTGAATATGAAATATAAATAGATAACAAGAGATAAGTTCAACAATACATGAGATAACTGGGATAAAACCTAATATCTGATAATAATCTGGTCGATCATAGATATAATTTCATTTTTTGATGATAAAGAATCCCAAATTTGGATCCCAGAAAACCCTAGGGATTCCTAAATAAAAATTATCAAGTTTAAAGAGTCTTATAATGGGATAATTAGGTTTTTAAAATTCAAGTCATGAATGTTGAACTCATCTGTATGGTGAGGTTTCCTATTCATTTAGGACCTGCACTTAGCATATGGGACCCCCTTACCACCAACCCAAAACTAAATGATCACACTAAATAGTCACCTAGTTATATCCACTCTTCATGAAATTTACATTACCACCTTTATATGATTTGTAATTCTGACTAAAGAGTCTTATAAACCATTCAACAAGATTATTTAGGTTTAACTACACCACTTAGAATTGAAAAAAAATCTATAAAATACCAAAATATAGAAGTAACTTACCCATAAAAATTAGGGAGTCACATGAACATAGTACAATACAAGAATGAAAAACCAAGATAATGAAAAGATAAATACATTATAATATTCTATATATTTCTATTCCTTTGAATGAAACCATGCTTCCATGAATAAAGTAAAATATAAGAAAATTAAAATTTATCTTTAATGAAAATAAATTAATTTATAATAAAAATTTTCACTATCAATTTAAAAGTAAAAATGCTACTCATGTGTCTAATAAATATACATTTATATAATCTAGAGCATAAAAAAGAATCAATTTGGGAATAAAGATCATGTTGAGACATCATAGGGAAGTTCCTACAAAACTAATTTATGAAAACCAGAGACCCTCAAGTTAAATATAATCCATATCCATATTCATTTCCCATTAATTATCCTTATCCATATCCATATCCAATTTCATGAAAAACAGTAGTCAGTTTTGTATCCAACACTTATGGGAATAATCGCCAGCTAGAGTGGCATCCTCCAATAGAAATGATCCTTCAATGGAACTAGATAAAATAGAATAATAACTAATCCCTCATATATATGTTGGAACCATATGTGTATTGGCTAGTTAGAGTGGAATCAAAACCTAGTATATGTACTTGTACTAGAAACTCTTATATATTCCCATTGTCTTCCTGATTGGTTTTAGAGGGTTCATCAAATGAAATTTCTTTTCTAAAATAAACCCATACATTCCTGATATATTTTTAATAGATTCAAATTATAATAATAAATAATATAAATATGAATACCTTTATAGAAGCATGCTCTACACATTACTTTTCAAAGAATTACTCTTGAAATAGAGCATGATAGATATAGTCAAATTCCTCCTACATTATTGGGATTACACTATCCTATGGATTGTTATTCATAATAACTATATAACAAACGAGTAAAGGGGTTCTAGAGACTCCTTCCAAAGAAAAATAGTGACTCAAGAGTGAAGAGAGTTTGGTATTGGATTGCATGCATCAAGATTTATCTCTATAGGAAGGACCATATCCCTTTAATTGGCACACTACATTTAATGAAGAGAGTCATAATTATTGGAGAATAGACTTACATCTCATGAAATTCAATGCATTAATACCCTTAATAATTTAGATTCAATGAAAACATCAATTAATATTTATAACTTTTTGAAATCTTTAAACAATTATGCATGTTTTGAGATTAAAATAATCCATATTATTGATTCCCCACTGAAAAAAAATTATTGGAGATATGTGGACAGGCCATGAACTGTTATCCATAATTTTATAATAATTTGAGAAAATATAATGTCATGATATACATATCATATATCTGAAAATATGTCGGTAGAATCATATGATGAGTAACCTATTTAAGGATATTTTATGTGAAAATATACACTCAAGGACAATGTAAATAATATGAATATCATTGGTTACTTTTTAGGTGGATATCATAAAATATGATATCCCATTTTAGTGGACTTCAAATAATCTCCCACTTTCCCAAAAAACACATAAATACTTTAATTAAAACTCTATAACTCTTTATGAATCCATATAAAACTCTTTTGGTTATGGTTCATCAAAATCATATAATTTTGGAACAAAAAAATATTCAAAATAGAATACTGATCAATAGGGAAACCAGTGACCCTACAAGCCTTATTATCATTACCTACAAATATGAAATCCAAATTTCATAAATATAAAAAAATATAATCCTCTAACAAGGCTTCAATGATACTCAAGCTATTAACAGGCTAGGTGTGATATCGATCAAACATACCCTTATGTCCACATGATTGTATCCACAAAAAGATGTATCATATACATAATATATATACCTATTTAATTTCCTTTTCCATAATATTGAGTGACAAATAGATGTGAAATATTTTCAATCTGTTATAGACCATATCATCCATCCATTATCCCCTAAAATAAATTAACAACATTTTTGAGTGCAACGAATTTCATTCATCTAGTAGATGAACACATCCTATATCCCTCACCCAAGTAGGAGAAAACATCTTATGTGAATAAACTACACATGAAATTGAATTTCCACATACTAATTTAATCAAGTTCCTGGATTTATTTTCTTTTCCAATGAGTGGAAAAATACCTTCTAATTTTATATCCAATGGATGACTTAATCAGAAACATACCCTACCACCCCTAGATTACAAGAGCCTAGAGGTATGGGTAATAAAGGTTCCAAGGTATGATGTCTATAATTATAAGTATTTATTGAACATTAGGTAATGAGGATTCATAATAAATATACAGTTATATGTATATTGGTGACTTTATGAACTTATAGGATATATATTTTGGAAGGTCATTCCAAGTAATAAGTCTTGACTTATTTCCTCATCAGTCAATTGCTAATATCAAAAATAATTTTTTTATCGAGTACATGTTTTTAATCCAACTAACCTTAAGCAAACCTCAGAACCACTAATACTCTGGGATGATATTAATTAGAGGAAACTCAATGTTTCTATTTAAGGAGAAATTATCTTCCACAGTTCACGAAAAATAAATTACAGTGCACATGATTAAATGATAAATGGTGATTTTGAATTTTTTAAACCACAATATATTATACAACAATTACATTCAATATATTATGTATCATATACCAAAATATTTTACATGTACCTCATACTTCTATTATGATAAATGTTTCATTAGATAATTCACGCCAATATCACCTATAGTAACCCAAAATAACCTAACATTACCCCTATGAATGACATTTAAAATGATAGGGTATTTTGAAGTATATTTCTGGTTCTTTAGTGTGACCAAGGTTTACCTGAGCAATGGATCTATTATTTTCATAATAATTTTTCATTTATCCTTCAACGTGATGAACCTCCTGATGTTTAGAAATGTACTTCATATTCCAAACAACCTCATTCATATTATTTGATGAATGATATACCATGCCTTTGTTGTTAAGTCCTCTACAATGGATTTATTGAGAATATTTTAACTAGTATCTCAATAATTCAGGAAAAACACAAAACTAGGATATAATTACATGTTTTATTTGTTGAATTTTTAAACTTGTATCATTATAACCCTTTACACATAGCTCATCTTGTCCTCTAAGTACCAATATGATATCCTTATCACATATCAAGTACTTAAATACATTCTTAACAATTATCCAATGACTCTTAATAGAATTTTATTTGTATCTATTTGTTAATATAAGATAATATCTGACCTCAGGTCGGGTACACAACTTGGGAAGCATGATTGATACTATTAACCTTATAGAGGAAGAGTCTCCCATAAAGTGTTTTATTTGATATCAGTAATATATTATTTATATTCGACAATTTGAATAAATATTATTCTCTAGAACAATAATTAATATTTATTCACGATTATTAAATGATCGAAGACATTAAATAAATATTTTTTCACAATGTCATTTTTTAATTAATCTTTTATAAAATATTTATTTATCTCTTGATATTTGTACCATTTTAATTTTTTTTATTTTTTATATAATTAATATATTTACTTATGGGAATATTAATTAAAAATATATTCAACAATATGTGAATAGAATATTTATATATATATATTTATTCAATGAATAAATATTTAATAATAGTATTTATTTAAGCATTCAATAAATTTGTAGAAGGATGAGTGGACTAATATTAGGTTTGGTGATAAATATTAATTTTCTATTCTATAAATTATTATTTATCGTTGTTTCAGTTAGCATACACCAAGAAATAAAAAATAATATTATTTTATTACATTTCATTGGGGTTCTCAGGGTTTAATATTTTTAAAGTTACCTTGTTCAATTAATTAAATATTAAAGCCTAACCCTACGTAAATAAATTGACTTCTTTCACTTTATAGAGATGACTAATCATTGTGTATAATGGATTGCTCTAAAGATATTCCACTCCTATCAACCACTCAAGAAAGAGAAGAATAAGAATAATTCCTTCTAGCCTAATGAAATGTGATGTGCTCAAATAAAAATAATGATAGATGATCAATTAGTTTTGAAATAAACCAATGATTAATCGGAATTATTTTGAGAGAAAAGGACCACATGTGGATCAACACTAGAGGGGATCTATATTGGGTCCTCACAATGCGATGAAGCTACAACTATCATGTTATAAAAATCAACATCAACAATGAATAAATATCTCATGATCAAGAAAACATTTCTTCTTATGATTAAATTAATTATAAAATTGATATGAAAAGATATTACCTTGGTTTTGGTGTTTTATTTTTAAATATTCTGAAGAAAAACATTCAACAGTTAGGATATTTACATCTTTTACATTGGAAATGATCCATCAAATATTATAAAAGATTAGTTTCCCATATAATAAAGATATGATTCCACTATACTCCAAACCAAAAAGTGGTATCAAAGTGGACACATTCAAATTTATATATATTTTTTTGATTATTGATCATTACACTTTAAAGATAAATTTCATTTCATGTTCTATTTGTTCCTTATCAAATTGTTGAGATATCTTCTTCATACTATTCATTTATTAGTTATATGTGTAAAAACATATAATAATTAATAAATATTACTTCTGAAGAATTAATATAGAGGTAAAAATAAATATGGATGGATAAGAAAATGTTACATTGTGTGTAATATTTTATTACATGTTATGTATTTTTGTTCATTGCACAAGGACACCCATGTAGACTCTAGGACATCATGTGATGAATACATTCTGCATGCATTAAATGCACCATGTGTTGACTAGATAGGGTGGAACACTATTTTTTTGGACAAAAAAATATATGGATTGACTTCATGATATGTAGTCTAGGTGTTTCTGTAATTGAAAACCTAGAGTTAAGATGTTTCATGTAATTTAAACACAACATTTATTTGACGCATGACATGTATAATGTGATAGTTGTAAAACTTTAATTATGCACCGTGTATCTTTCTTAAATTCTTTTTACTTCATAAATGTCCTTTTTAAGTACACATATAGTCCTTAGGTATGTACAAGGGACATCTGATAAAACAAATTGTGGGTCATGTGTCAATCCTACACACATTGTTTACATTACCTGTCTACATGGAAATATTAAATTTAATTAATTTCTCTGTTAAACCTCATTAACACGAGTTATTCTAGTCATCAAATTGACATTACATGTCAATTTTTTTGGTTTTATATTATATCAAATTCATCATTAACTCCATGAAATATTCAAAACTACAATTCATGTATAGTCATTACATAATAAATACACAATGTGCATTAAATTTCACATGAAATTTAATTTTCATGTATTCCATGTGTCAATAATTAGACATTACTTTCCTTGAAATTAATACACATTCCATGTATGAAATACTTTGTGTGAGTGAATTCTATATTACAAGGATAACACTGAGTACTTTGGAAAAATAATTTCCAATATACTTCCATATAACTTGTCTTTCACTATTCTATTAAATTTTAAATAAAATTAAACAATTTTTTTATTTAAAATCATAGATAATGGGAATCTCTGGGAAAATTGGACGGAATAAAATAAAATGAATTAATTGAATAATAAAATAATTATTCATATTAATTCTTATGCATTTTATATTATAAAATAATGGATTGAAAGGAATGTTATCTAGTTATTTTAAATGCATAGTCATTTCATGTGTGTGACTGATCATGATATTTGAACAGAACAATTCATTTGTGGGTTTAATTTAATCTAATTTTATTTCATGGCTTTGAAATTATTTATCACAAAATTAAATATGATGTCCCACTTGTCATACCTACCTCATTTTTTATGTAGTACCTACATGCCCAATGTTGTTTTATGTAATTATAGTTAACTAACCCTTTATTTCCCATAACTTTCATGTGAGTTATAATAATTGTTTAATTAAAATGTTATCTGATGGTTCATGGAGGTTGTTCATGATAAAACATAGGTGAATCCAACCCAAGAAATACATAGATGTATAGGTGGGATAATATAACTCATGTTAAGATAGACATAAGAAGTTTGTTCCTAGGGTTATAGGTTGATTTATTTTTCTCTTAATAAATCTACCATTAGATAAATATAACGATCATTTCATTAATTTTTTTATTTTATTTAAATATTATACATTATTTATAATAGGGATTCAAGAGAGTGATCACATAAATAAATGGTTTAATATACATAAATGTAATAAAAAATAAAAGGAATATTGCTAAATATTTTATTGGTACATGGTTAATCCATTATGTAAAATCAAATTGAAATTAATAATATATGTAAAATTGAAAATAATGAAATTTATGCATGAGAAAAAATAAATCATGTTAATATTAAGTCATTAAGCCTTACCACATCTGAATTAAGAAGAATCTATAGTTAAGGTGTCAGTTCTTCCTCTATCGGGGGAACTTTTAATTATCGAGAAGTCTTAAATAAAACAGTGGATTGGATTAACAAAATCCTTACTTGGTTTAATGGATTTTGTGTCTCTAATAAAAATTTTGATTCATGTATTGAGGAGATCCAATTCTAGATTTCTAGACTGGGGAGTCCCCTCAATGGTTTAATGAGCTACCGATTTTCAATTGGAATGTCCCTTTAACTAATTTATTTATAATTTTCCAGACCTCTGTACAGATTATAAGAAGGTAAATTGAGATCATCTCCATAAGAATGTCTACATGATGGGATATTTTGAGTTAAATGGTGAGTGTTGTTGAGACTTTTTAAATTACTAAGAGACTTAATAAAATTAAAATTCTTAAAATTATATATCAAATAATTGGTAATCAAGAAAAGAAATAATAATATACACTTTTATCATTTTATAATAATGAAAATTCCATCATCCTTCTCATACCTATGATAAATTTTGGATAAGGACCATCTCCCAACTGTATGTTACTTCACAGAATGGTTTTAAAACCTTAGGGGTAGTGTCCCTCCATAAAAAAAATCATACATGATAGAATCTTCAATCCATGATTGGTATGCTAAAGAGGTGAGTAATGAGGAGTTTTATTTCTATGAAAAACACTTCAATGACTCCCAATATGTTTAGTGTTTAATTCTATCATCCATGTCTAACAAACTCAGGAAGTCGCATGAAAACATATAGGCCTATAACATAATCCAACATCTCTATGATAATTATAAGGTGAGACCAAAACATGAATTGTTTGAGATATAAAAGGAGACCTTCCGAATAATTGATGGAGAATTGTCGACATCTAGGCCTCAGGTAGTGAAAATTAATGGCTATATTGAGTGCCTAGAGGTTCTAGGGATTAAACTACCTGAATAACTACACAACAATATCATTATTTAATTACTCCATTACAGATTCTATAGTTTTTTTAATCAATTTTAGTATGAAAAAAATTTATAAGTCTCTCATAGATCTTCTCAATCTACATCTACAAGTTGAAAAGTATATGAAGTGAAAAAATAATTCCATCCTAACTGTGAATAAAAAAAATCTAGGAGAAGATATCCAAATATAACTCCATGTCTAAATCTTATTTGTATAACATTTCAAAGAAGATAAGGAGAAATAGACAAGAAATGTAACACAACTCTTTCAATTTCTCAAATGGCATGAACGTCCACTATAAAAAACTACACGTTGAAAAATAAGTAAGGGGAATAAGCAAGTCCATTATTTATCTAGTGTTATGAAATTTTTTATACCACTTGGGTATTAGACAGAACATGTTATTCTGACATATTTATTTGAGTATTTGAAAAAATAATATTATATAATATTATCTATGCTTAGGTATATCAAGGAGCAATCAACAAATATAGAATTACTATTATGGCTATTGGGGACTACCACATCACTTTTCTGACCAAAATGATATTTTTTTATAAGATAATTCTATTTTGAAACTTCAGTCACCAAAATCAGTATTTATATATCTATACTTTATATTTATGGATTCAATTTCAAATTTAGAAATAAGTTTTTTTTAATTTTATAAAGAATGAATTTGTTATGGTAAAAAATATTTGAATAATGGTCTTTAGGTGTTGTGTTACATGGACCGTGTATTGACAATTGATAATGGAAATAGTTCACATGACACATACCACACCCAACTATGACCTCTACAATGTCCCGATTCCGAGTGTCGTCCAAAGGTGCCCCTTGCCCAGTTGGTCACATGTACTCAAGCACATTTCCCTGAATTGTAGAGGTTACCAACTAGCAGTAAGGGAATAGGGTGTGATATTGGGGAAACTATACCCTTTTTGGAAAATCAACATAGTGGAAAAAATAATAAACATCATCAGAAATATTAATAATATACAAAGAACTAATAGTGAAAGATTGATTTTAAAAAAATAACTTGAGAACATATATAAATGATTCATGTCAAATAGGTCTAGGAAAGAAACCAAATGAGTTAAAATGTGGGAATTCAATACTAAACCAATGTAAAAAAAGAAAACAAGTAAACTCCTACAGCATCACAAGCCTTAGCTTCTTCCCATTCTCTCCAGCTCCATGACAATCAAGTACTTGACGAAGAAGCGTGCTTTCCCTTATCTATACCTGCAATCATATAATCTGTTTGGGTTGAAAAGCATGACCCAAAAAAGGTGTGAGGAAAATACCAGTAGGAAACCAATAAAATATATGTGCCTAACTATCAGTGAATATATATAGAAGGCAATATGAAAAATTAAGCAATAAACAAGGAAGTACTCAAAAGTTAACAACCATACAGTTCCCAATTACATTCAATTACATTTATCGATTATTCAATCGGTGAATAATGAAATAACTAGATCATTCCTAAGCTGTATATACCCTATGTAATATAAAAACAGATATCTCAGAACACTATCTAAAAATCAGGTAAGACCGAGTCCAAGCTTGTTCTTTGGATTGGAAGGCTCTTCACAATCAATCAATCATTCGAAAGAAACCCTATAGGAAAGATCTCATAGTATAACCACTATGTTTAAACATAACAAAAATTAAATGAATATATCAAAACCCTTAGTGTAATCTCACAAAATATAACCCCTTTGGTCTCACGAACAAAGACTCTCTGAGGAAGAACTCACTATCAATTACCCCTATGATTTTTTAATGACAAACTGCAGAATCTCTAATAAAGCACTCAACGTCAATTCCCCATGTGGTCTAATAATGGTATACTATAAAAACTATATGGGAGCACTCAGTATCTATCCCACCTATGATCTCATAATGTAAACATAACAAACACTTCGGGGGAAGCCCTCAATGTCAATTCCTCATATGGTCTCACTACAACAGGTTCTCACAGCCTTGTATAATAATATAGTGCACAAATGATATCCATTAGCCTAAAGCAATCTCAAATACTACAAGGATAAGTAGTTACAATTCATAACATAGGCATTTAACGATTAGCAATTAAGCAATAAATTCCAACCTATAAAGAAAGGCATGGAATCAAGTTTTTCCTCATAGGAAACCTGCACCAAAAGGTCATAAACATTCAACAAGGAATATTCACCCATGGAGTGTCCCCTAACCACGAAATTTAGCATAACATATCCATGAAAACCATTAATTTATCAATCAATATATAGAAGAAAATAACTGGGTTCAATTTCAAAACACGAAATACTTGAATCATGGGTAATTGAAACTTAGTCATAAATAACTCAAAGTCAATCTCTATGAAGAAACAAACCACCTACCTCGACGTTGTACGATAATCTGTCATGAGCGTTGTCCCATGAATTGACCTAGAACATCGTTGATATACAGAAATTTCAAAAATGTTCAACCTTGTATAAGTAAAGAAATATAAGAGAACTAGATGTGAGGCTTTAGAAGAAGGAAAGACTAAATGGTGGGATTCCAACGCACCCACCAGAGTTCAAATCAGACCTTGGATGGAGAAATGGTCTCTTGGAATTTGATCTTCACTCTTGTTCATTCCTGGAAAAAACATGTTTAGAAGACGATCATTCGGGAGATTAGATGAGAATCAGGATTGATTAATAAAATAAATAGAAAACTAGATGACATGTTCATTTATTGTACAAGATATGTACATGCCTCAACTTCCCCCGATTTAGGAGGTCAACATGGTCATGTACTCGGCCGTTACATGGTTAATACCTGCCTACCCACAAAAACCAGGTACATTGCGTGTATTCAGGAGTAAATGGAGTGTACTTAAAAAATTTCCAAATTCTTCTTTTTCCTAAAAAACACCAGAAATCAAGATCGATACCTGAAATGAAGAATCAAGTTATTAAAAAAATCCCCCTTAAATTAATTCTTCCCGGAATTTCCCTTCCAAGGGTGGTGAGGAATAAAATTCAAACAACTCTAGCCACTGTGATCTTATGTCGTACTCCCAATCCCAAGTCTCATCCTATACCCACCAGTGATTCCATAGCACATGTACCAGAGGAACATACCATCCAAAAAGAACCTTCGTACTGTGATCCCTAATCCATATAGGCTTCTCCTCAAAGGATTCACCCACCTCTAACTCAACCTCCTCAGGTTGAAAAATATGGGATAGGTCCAAAAAGTAATGTTGTAGTAGAGAAAGATGAAATATGTCATGCATAGAATGGTACATCTGAGGTAACTGTAACTAATAGGAAATTGGAATGACTCTCCCCAAAACCTAAAATGGCCCAAAGTACCTCAGTGAGAGATTTTTCTATCTCCTAATCCGCTTGTGTCCCAAACATGGTGTGACAACTAAGAAAACTTGATCTGCAACCCCAAACTCTAGAGGTCATCTCCATCGATCAACATAAGATTTCCAGAAAGACTCTGTAGTAGTCATCCTCTTTCGAATCAACTCCACCTACTCAGTTGTCTACTGGACAAGATGAGATCCAAGCATAGCTTCCTCTCCTACCTCCATCCAACATAGGGGGTGATCGGTATGGCCTGTCATACAAAGCCTCATAATATTCCATATAAATCATTGCCTGAAAATTGTTATTTTAGGAATACTCCACAAGTGGTATGTGTTTCTCCCAAGAACACCCAAAATTTAGGACGCATTCTTGAAACATGTCATCCAGCACCTGAATCGAGTGCTTGGATTGGCCACCTGTTTGGGAATGGTAAGTTTTACTCAGAAGTACTTGTGTACCCAAATCCCTCTATAGTCCCTTCTAAATAGGAGAAGTAAAATGGGTGTCCCTATCTGAAATGATAGAGTGCAGAATCCCATGAAACTATACAATCTCATGGATGTACAACCATACAAATTTCATCAACACTGAAGGTCTCCTTGATCAGCATGAAGTGTGAGACCTTAGTAAGTCTTTGATTGAAAACCCAAACTGCATCATTCTCTCATGGATACCTCAATTAAACTATCACGAAATCCATTGTGACATCATTATAAATCCACTTGAGAATAGGTAACTGTTGTAAAATCCCTATCAGTCACTAATACCCCACCTTCACCTGTGGATCGGTGGAACACCTCATCACAAAAAAAAGAAATATCTCTCCTCATACCTGTCCACCAGTACTAATGATGTATATATTGATACATCATGGTGAAAATAGGATGAAGTGCCTAAACTAAGGAGATAAAATCCTGAACAAACCTCCTCATGTATGTCTGTTGATACCCACTCATGCTTATGAAAATTCAAGACCTCATCCTCACCTACTGTCCATCAAAGAGTGGGTTCCTCTCTTAACACACTCTCCCATAGGACTAGGCCTTCAGAACTAGATAGATGACTCATTCTCACACAATCTAGAAGAGTAGAGGTCACAACTACAGATGAAAGAAATTTCTTCCCCTATATGTCATGCACCTCTAAATGCATCTCAAAGAACAGATCCATAAGCTTCTACTCAATGTTGGCCTCCTGAACTACCTATATCCAAGTCCTCCTACTCAACGCATCATCCACTGCATTTCCTTTTCCAAGTGTATAGAAAAACTCAATATCAAAATATGAAAGGTACTAAACCCACCTTCACTATCTCAAATTCATATCACGCTTAGTAAAGGTATACTTTAGATTTTTTTGGTCAATGATAACCAAAAAATTCTCTCCCAAAAAATAATGTCTCCAATAACATAAGGTATGAAAAACTATAGCTAAATCGAGATAATGCATTGGGCAATTCCTCTCATGTGGCCTCAGATACCGAGACACATTTGCAACGACTACATCCCCTTGAATAAGCACTGCTCCCTGTTCGATACATGATGCATCACAGTAGATGATATAACTCTTTCCTAGCACTTCTAAAATAAGTATTGGTTCTGAATTCAAACTCCCCTTCAGCTTCTCAAAAGATGAATATTAGGAATCTTTCCACAAGTACTTTTCCCCATTCTTGGTCTGGTCCGTCAGTGGCACTATTAAGTTTAAAAAGTACTGTATAAAGAATCTGTACTATCCAACCTACACAAAAAAACATCGTACCTCAAAGAAGTTCTTTGGCTACTCCCAGTAAAATACTTCTCTCACTTTCTCTAGGTCTACTTATAATCTTATCTCTAAGATGACATGACACAAGAAGTGAATTTGGTCTATAAAAAAGTGTCATTTGAGAGCTTGGAATATAACTATTTCTCTCTCAGTGTAGTCAAAATTATCTCAATATGGGTGGCATGGCTGTGTCGAGTGTGAGAGTACACCAAGATATCATCCATTATTACTAACACAAAATAATACAAGTAAGGATGGAACACTCATTTCATCAGTTCCATGAAAAATTCATGCGTATTAGTAAGACCAAATGGCATAACCACATACTCGTATAGACTATACCTTCTCTAAAAGGATGTAAGCGGTATATATGATGGTCTAACATGAAACAGATGAAAACTAGATATCAAGTCAATATATTTGAACACATGGGTTCCTCAAAGATGATGAAAGAGATCATCAATACTCACAAAGGGATATTCATTCCTCATTGTAAACTAGTTCATCTTCCGATAATCCATCCAATGTCTGTGGGGTACCATCTAACATCTTCACTAAAAGGACAAGAAGACCCAAAGGAGATGTACTGGGTCTGATGAAGCCCTTTTCATGCAACTCCTCTAATTGCTTCTTGAGCTCTTGTAACTCTTGTGTAGCCATCTTATAAAGAGGAATGGACACCATTGTCACTCCTGGAATAAGCTCAATAGAGAAATATACCTCTCGCTCTGATGTTAAACCCACAAATATTTCTGGAATGATATCTCTAAAATTATCCAACATTGGAGGAAATTCTATCTGTGAAGTCCCTAGGAAATCCAGATATAAACTAGTAACTTGGGCGGTAATTTCTTCCATCCCAAGATGCTCGAGCCCTAGTCTACTCACCTGATCATATCATTGAGCCTTTTTTTGAGAAGACATACCTTTTAGTGATGTCAAATCACCCTATGGTGATAGGAGTCAATTAAGGCATGGAAGGAGAACAAACAATCCATTCCAATAATGACATTGAAGCCTGTCATCTCTAAGACATAGAGGCTTCATAATAAGTGACACCCACCAACCTCAAGAGGGAACTCCTTGTAATGACTTACACTAGCTATCCTAATTCCCAACAGGGTGTCTAGAATCATAAAATCCTCACAAGTAATAATATGTATCCCAAGGCTCTTCAAAATGGATATAGATAAGAAACTATGAGAATATCCTATATTAATAAGAGAATAAACTAAAAACAAAGCAACTAGAATCATAACTCTAACCGTAGAGGGTCCAGGATCCTACTCCTACTGGGTCTTCTCTATAGTAAAGTTATGACCTATACCATGGTGTTGTGACCCTACCTGGATACCCTAAGCCGATCCACCATACTATTGTTAGAAACCTGTCGACTGGCTACCGTGACCATGACCTCCTCCTCTACCTTAATAGATGGAAAAACTCCATTTCCTTGACTGATTAGAAATTGGTGGTCCTACTCCAGAACATGGAGTCAATGTAGAACCCATATCAGAATATTTTATTGAGAAAAACCAGAAAAAATGTTGATGATGGCCCATCTTGCCACAAGATCCACACTCGAATGGGTCTTTTGGGCACTGAGGTCTCATATCCCCACTCTTACCACACTTGTAGCATACAACCTAGCTACCTGAAGGAATATCCCATCAACTTAAATCTCTATGTGTAGAATCCCTATGATGCATCCTACTATCAATGGGAGAAGTACCATCATTTGATGTCGAACTTACCAAGATAAAAGCTTTAGACTCCCTCAGATTATGATTGGTGATCAGTGCCGGGTTGAAAATAAAAGATATGGAAGTCAACTTGAATATTTTCACCCGGAATCAGATGTCATGTCTGAGACCATCCTCAAACTTCCTGTCCGGAAACAACTCATCACCCCCTAGAATGGGTGTGAAGAAGTGTAGTTCTGTCAAGAGAGAAGAATACTCCATGACTGAAATATTACCCTATTACAGACCCATGAACTCTTGGGTTTGGTATGACTTCAAGGTCTTTTGTAGAAATAGTCATAGAAGGTCTACTGGAACTCATCCCATGCCATAACTCATTGACGTCCCACCTTCGATATCACATCCAACCATATTTTGGAGGAATCTTGAAGCATGTAGGTGGAAATACTCACCCTCAACTCAAGAGGTATCTCGAAATGGTCAAAGATAAAAATCATATACTCTAAACATGACTTTGTAGCCTGTGGTCCTCCATATCCTATGAAAGTGGGAGGATTATTCAGGTGAAAACCCAACGTCAACTCTTCCATAGACAGGGAAGGATGCAGTGCTCCATGGAAAGAATTCATAAACCACATGAAGCCTTCTTGGAACTCTACATCATCCCCTATATCTGGTATAACAGCTAGTGCCAAGTTGGTTACAAATGGAGGATCTTCTGGTAGTCCTTAATCTACCATTTTCAGTGTCTGATCATTGCCCTGTATCTAGTGTACCACCAGATAATGTTTCAGTTTCATGAATCTTCTAGGTCAAACACACACCTTAGTTCAATATTATCAAGGAATAAAACATTGATGTAAAAGAAAGAAACAAGAGAAGAAAACATTCATGTTTTTTTTTAAAATAGGTTTACACATCATTTATACCCTCCACATGGCGTGTTCCCTTTGGTTTCAACATGGGCGTGTACCTCTTATACCACTTTGTAACGTCCCAGTTTCGGGTGCCACCCAAATATGCCTTGTACTCAGTTAGTCACATGCCCTCAAGAACATTTACCTAAATTCTAGAGGATACTGATTAGTAGTGAGGTCCTAGGACGTTATAGTGGGGAAATATCACCCTCATTGGAAAAGAAACATAGTATAATAACAATAATAAACAACAGTGGAAATAGTAATACCATACAATGAATTTACATTAGAATACTGATAGTAAATAGAAAACTAGAGTACATATATAAATTATGCTTGTCACATATTTCTACGAAATCATCGAAACAAGTCACACTGGTATAATTTAGTACTTAACCAAACTAAAAAATAAAACAAGTAAACTCTTGCAGCATCGGAAACCATAGCTTAGTTCCATGCTATCCATCCCCATAAAAATGAAGTACCTGAAAAAGAAAGACGCTTTCCCTTATCTATACCTACAATAATATAATTTTTTTTGGGTTGAAAATCATGACCCAAATAGGGTGTTAGATGAATCATAGTAGGAAACCACCAAAAGATCTATTCCTAACTAGTAGTGAATATATATTGTAGAAAATATGAAAAATGATGCAATAGACAATGAAGTACTCAAAATTCAACCACCCTAGAAATTAAAATTACATTCATTTACATTTATTGATTATTTAAATGGTTGAATAATGAAATAATGGGATCTAGACTAAGCTAGGTATCCCCTGTGTAATAGAATAATAGATGTCACAGAAGACTATCTAACAACTAGGTAAGACTGAGTCTAAGCTTGTGCTTCGTCTTGGCAGGGTCATCACAATCAATCAATCATTCACAAGAAACCCTCTAGGAAATCCCTCATTGTTTGACCCCTCTGGTTCAACATATCAAAAATTAAATAATGATATCATGAACCTTTGGGGAAGCTCACACAGTCTAACCCCTTTGGTCACATGAATAAAGACTCTCTGATGAAGCACCTACCGTCAATTCCCCTTGTGGTATTTTAACGATAAAATACAGAACCTCTGAGGAATCACTCAACTTAATTTACCTTGAGGTCTTGTAATTGTATAATATAGAAACTATTAGGGAGAATTCACCATCAACACCCCCATGTTCTCACAATGTAAGCATAACAGACACTCTAGGGAATCCCTCAACATCAATTCCCCCTATGGTCTCACTACACCAGGTTCTCATAGCCATGTGTAACATAATTGTGCAAAAAATATATCCATCATCCCAAATTAATCTCAAATACTATAAGGCTAAGAATCTATAATGAATAACATAGGATTTTAACAAGACGTAATTAAGCAATTAACTCCAACCTAACAAGAAAGGCAAGGAAACAAGGTCTGCCTCATAGGCAACCTAGACCAAACAGTGATAAACATTCAACAAGGAAGATGCAACCATGGGGTGTCCCATAAACATGGAATTTTTCATAACATATCAACTAAAACTCTTAATATAACAATAAATCTTAGAAATATAATAACGGGGTTAAATTCCTTAATATGAAATACCCAAATCATGGTTAATCAGCACTTAGGAAAATTAAAATCAAATAAAATATCTAAAAGGAAATAAACCACCAAACATGAAATTGTATGATGATAACTCACAAACATCGGCCCTTGAATCGGACCTGAATGTCGTATATATGTAAAACGTTCAAAAATGTTCAACCCTAGATAACTTATGAAAGAATACAAAACTAGATGTGAGGATCTAGAAGAAGGAAGGGCTAACCTGTGAGATTCCAATGCACCCTCCAGAGTTCGAATCAGATATTTGTGGGGGGAAATAGAGGCTCAATATTTGATCGTTACTCCTGGTTTCACCTGGATGGAAAGAGGTTATAAGAAGATCATTTTGAAGGTCAAACGAGACCCAAGTCCGATTAATCAAATAAAAAGAAAAGTTCACAACATGTTCATTTAATGTACAAGCCTTGTACATTCCTCAACCAAACCCCAATTTATGTTTTCCACACAACCATGCACTTGTCCATTACATTTTTAGTACACGGCTACTCACGAAAACTTGGTACATGACATGTACTCAGGAGTACACGATGTGAACTTTGAAAATTTCCAAATTCTTCTATTCTCCTAAAAAACAGCCAAAATGAAGATCCATACCTAAAATGAAGATCCGGGTTCTTATAAACTTGATAAATAAGTTATCTAAATCAATATAATTTTACCATATTACACCATGATGTGTATTTAGATTCATTTTAACTAAAACCACTTGGTGTATATCATGCATGATTACAAGGAAAACTGACTAAATCCCCATTTAGAAGAAATGGTAAAAGTACGACATTGATTCTTGAGTTTTTTTATAATGATGTGTGTATAATACTTCATGTTAATTATTGGGGTAAATTATCACACTTCATAACTATTATTAATGATTTTATTAGATATGTAAATGTCTACTTAATGAGGTATAACCCAGATTTTTTTAAATATTCAAAGAATATAATAATAATTTTGAGAAATAGATTATTAATAAGATTAATAAGCTCTAATTGGACCATATTAAAGAATATATTAATAAATAATTCATTGATTTTCTATGCAATTTTGGGATTCTACCCCCAATCACTCCTCCTTGTACACCACGATTGAATAGTGTAAGTGAAAGGAGGAACCCCGACCTATTGGACATGTTGAGTTCAATGATGAGAAATGATAATATTCCATTATACTTTCAAGGATACACATTATTGATATTAGAACAAATTCTAAAATGAGTTCCAATAAAAGAGTAAAATGATATTCCACAAGAACATTTTAATGTAAATAAACCCATGTTGTCGCATGTATGGGTGTGGGAATACAAAGAATTTATTAAGGATATTTATGGGAACAAAAATTCACCCCAAGCCAATACGTGTATCTTTATATGATCCACTAAAATAATAATGATATATTACCTATATAACCCTTAAAATAAGAAGGTTGTTGTAATATACCACCCAAACTCATTGGATTTAAAAGAGACAGAGTGAAACTAACCATAGGTGACATCCCCAAGACACCAAAGGTCAGAAATAAACAATAGGGGGTTAGGATAACATTATAGGGGTGGGGTGGGGGGTTATTTTCAGTTTAGAAATTAATTATCCTAACAACATACAATATAAACATCAAAATCTTATTTTTGATGAAAGAGAATAATAATTACTACTAAAAGGTAAAACCAACTAAATTAAAATATCAGAGTGACAAATGAACATGGAACGTCAACTAGTGAAAATAAAAGACAACATAACCCAAAGATGCCAATATCGCACAATCCTATGTACCCCCAAACTAGCTCAAATATATAACCCCACCTTCCATGCCTAGGGTATTAAGATACATATAAAGATAAATATCATAACATTACCTCTCCTATGTCTTGATATAAAAAATTTGTAAATGCACCAAATTTCCCATGATGGGGGTGAGTATAGCACTCAATAGGTAATCCCCAGAGTCATCCCAAAACATCACACTAGGAAAAGAACCTATTAACACATTTTATACTAAATAGATGAAAATAAATGAAAAATAATTTATAAATGGTCATAAGTTAAATCCACGTGAGAAAACCATAACTGAGAAAATTATGATTCCATAATATTTGGAATAACCATTTCCATGTTAAAAAACACATGAATCTATAAACCCACTAAACATTAGTGTCAAAATTGATGGTGGTACTTCATTAACATAGTCCTTCCCACTTTTAAGGTGGCACTTTATGACCACACACTATCCTTCTTTAACAAACACCAAACAAATTATAAAAAATTCATGGAAAAAAATTTCACAAAAAATAAGTATGCCTTTGAAATCCTTTTATAAAACATTTTTCTTTTATAAATAAACACCATAATTTTAAAACCATAATATAAAAATTATAAATAAAGGAATTTTATAATAAGCAATCCAATTTCACATATTTTCAAAAACATTAATTGCAATGGTTTCCTTTAAGAAATGAAATAATGTTTCAATTAAAAATATAAGAAAATAATTTAATTAAAACAAATAATTCTTGTTATATCATAGGTGGAGATAAGGGATAAGACACCTGCCTCTTAACAAAAGTTTAAAATGATGAACAACACTAAGAACTTATTGATTTGGTCTCATAAGACCTTCCATTAAATATTTCCAAAATGATATCATCAATATTCAAATGAAATAACACAGACACACATATATATAATAGATTATATGTATGGATTTGAGAGATGGGATAATAATTTATTTGAGATGAATAATATATAATAAGGATATGCTAATGATTTGGGATCTACAACACACTTTGATTCATCTAAAAGTTTATTCTAGATCAGATGGAATCAACAAGGGATCCTAGGATAGAAAATGAATTTGAGATCTTTGGAGAATAAGATAATAATTGGGGATTTAGGGACTTAATATAAATTAAAAAACAAATTTCATGGCATTATCCTCACTTCATATGGTTATTTCACATCGATTTTCAAATATTTTGAAAAACTTTAAGATGTGACTGGAAAATATCAATAGTGACAAATGGTTTGGAAAAATATACACCATCCGTGTGGTGTTACTATCCCATGACACACCCTTACATGGTTTGACAAACTATGTTCCAACCATGGTTCTCCCACTCTATCCAACCACATGATTTCCCATGTAATTCTCATGGTTTGGAAAAAACATTTTACCATCCATGAACCTTCCCAATAAATCCCATCATTATCTCTCATAGTTTCCCTGAGTTAATGCATGGTTTTTACTAATCATAAAAAAATCGTGAACCCTCAAAAACTCTTACAAAGTACTCAAAAAAACTCTGAAATCTCTCAAAAATCAGCACAAGTATTATATAATATAAAATAATATAATGAATTTTTAAATTACCTGAAACCGGTGGTATTATATTTTTTTTCTAACAGACATCCAAAATTCTTTGAAAGGGATCATACCACTAATAAAGATAGTGGGAGAGTGATAAAATTCAATGAAATCATAGCTCAAGATATGCAAGAGTTAGTATAAGAACGAATTACACAAGGCCATGTGAAAGAAGAAATTACATAGATATAGGTACAAAATAAGAGTATGAGTGTTTTTAGAGAAGTAGAATGATTTTATTTTCTAGTTAATGAGGAAGGTGACTCATTAATAGTTGATAATAATGATCTTGTAAACCATAAAGAAGTAGTATATAGCACAAAAGATTCTAAATGGAAATAAAAAATGAATAATGAAATGTATTCTATATACCAAAACCATTTTTAGGTCATGGTACATCCTATAATGTATGAAAATACCACTAGTTTTACATGATAATTAAAGATGAATCTAGATATGGATGTATATGTAGGTACCTATAAGGAATGAATAGTTAAAAAATGGTTTAAAAAATATAAAGGAATACATAATGATGAAACATTATCACCGGTTTATATATTAAAATCAATCCAAATTATATATTCCAAAGCCTCTTACCATGACATTGATATTTGGTAGAGGGATGTCAAAATGTATTTATTTAACGAGATCCTTTATGAAGTTTTCTATATGACACAAACTGAATTGGCTGTGACTCCAATGGATTCCAATAAAGTATATATGTTCCAGAGATCCATTTATGTATTAAATAAATCATCTAGGTCATAGAGAATTCATTTTTATAAATCCCTAATAGAATTTTATTTTATAAAGAATGAATGTGGTCCTTGTATTTATAAAAAAATTAGCAGGATTGTGATCATTTTCATGATAGTTTATGTCAATGAATCATTCCTCACTAGAAATGAGCCACTACTCTTATTGTATGTTAAATCCTAGTTGATTACACGATTCTCCATTAATTACATGGGTGATGTAGCATATATTCTTGGGATCAAGATCTATCATGATAGATATAAGAGACCTCCTTGACTAAGTCAATTAATACACATTGATATGATATTCAAGATTTTTATGGGACAATCAAAGAGGGGATTGTTCCCAGTATGGAGTGGAATTACTATATCCAAGAACCTTAGCCCTTACTCATGTGAGCCATGATACGGGATGAAAAGGACTCAATACCTATAAACTATTGCGTGATTCATGTATACTATACTATGTAGAAAGCTATATTTCACCAACACCTTCAGCATGATAGGAATATATCAAGTTGACCCAGGTGAAAACCATTATATGGTAGTCAATACCATACTTATGTATCTAAGGCATACTAAGGATATACTCTATGTCTATATAGGGGATATGGAACTAGACTCTGGATAATATAAAAATGATTGTTTCCTAACAGAACAAGAAGCTATGAAGTCACGATTAGGATGCACATTCACTCTCAGTGGAGGTACTGTGAACTGGTAGAGCTCAAATAGATATGTTATCACTTATTATAAAGTATATTTTGAGTATATTTCTGCTTATATGGTAGCTTAATAATCCATTATGATTCAAAAATTCATCCAAGAGTTTGACATGATGCATAAAAATAATGTCCCCATCACACTGTATTAAGATAATACTACAATGGAAGTTTTGCAAAGGATCAAATGTCACATTAATAGAATAGAAATATAAACATAATCTCATGAGTCATTTTTTATTGAGGTGATATTAAAATTAGAAAAGTCTATATGGAATAAAAAGTGGTGGGCCACTTAACTAAAACCTTATATCAGCATAAACATAATAATCATGTGAGGGTTAGCTAACTGAAAGTCATATAAAGTTGGCACTAGTCCAAGTGTGAGTCTGTTGGAGTTAAAACCCTGGAAATAACTATTTTTATCTTATATTTAATTTATATTAAAATAATTTAATATTTATTAAAATATGTTATTACATATCATTCATTGTTCTATTTGAATGTAGTATAATAATTTCCTAGTGTATTTGTCACATTGAAAAGGGTATAATAGTTATCCTCAATAATGAGAACCTTTAAATTCCATAAATATATTTTTAAACATATATATATGGTTAGATAAAATTCTATGATGGGAACATAATATATTGACTATTCAGTGAAAGTACTCGTAAGAAGAAGATAATTAATCTCATGAAGTTCTCACTTGGTAATATTAAAGGTGGGAGATTATGAGAACATACCTATAAATAAGAAATCCAAATATTTATGTGTCATTGGATCTTCCTATCTATGAGTGTGTGTAATGATACTTAGAATTTAATATTATTATTAATAAATATAATGAATTTAAAACATTGATGTATTTCCATAAAGTATTATGAGATAGTTCATGGTGAAGTTGGTTATGTTGGGTTCTTCAAGAAGGATAAATTATTAATGAATAATATGTGGACTGATTTATCCCTTATACATTTATGGAAGTTGATATCATGGCCTTTTGATTTAAATGGATCCATCATATTAAATTCCATGACCATGGTGTAATGATGATTTTATATCATGTAGTCAAAGAGAGACGTACCAAGCATATAGGTTGAAAACGTGGTTGTTTAACCTTCTTAATGAGGTATCATGACAAAGGGATTATATTATAAAGTGATAATTCATATGTGGTTTTTTCATTGGGACATATCTTCTTCATCTATAGGTGTCTTAACTCATAACTAGGTATTAATCTTGGAATTTAGCTAATCCCACATAATTCCATTATGGAAGTATCCAAGAGTGTCACACATAATGTTTTTTCTTGGATCTTATTTAAATATTTTTTAAAATTAAAAATTATAATAAATTTTATTCTCTGTACTGAGAGTCAATATTTATTCAATATTTATTAAATGATAAAAATAATAAATAAATATTTATTCACATGTTAGTTTTTTAAATATGTAAATATATAGTATTTATTTTTCTATTTATACTCAAACCATAATAAATAAATTATTATTTATTAAATAAATAAATTATTTAGCATAAAAAATATAAAATAAATATTTATTCTTAGTTTTTTGAATAGAATAATTATTTATTTATTAAATTAATAAATATTTAATTATATTATTTATTCTTCTATATGAAAAATATTGAGGATGACGATGAGATAAATATTATATTTGAGAATAAAAATTAATTTTCAAGAACACAAAATACTATTTACCATTCTTCGAGTTAGTTGACACCATGTAATAAAATAATAATAATACTTCATTACATGACATATAGTTTCTCAGGGATTAATATTATCAACGGGCCCTTGTGTAATTAATTAACCATTTAAATCTTACCCTATATCTATAAATAGGCTACTATAACTTTCTAGAGAAGGTTAACAATTGTGAAAAATTTATTTCTTTCATGATATTCCTCTTCCTCTCATTCACCCAAGAAAGAGGAGAACAAGACAGATTCCTTTAATCCATAAGGAATTTGAAGTGATCAAAAGGAGAATAATGTAAGATGATCAATTGACTATGCTGATACCCATAGATTCCTTGGTGTTGTTTAGAGATCAAAGGATCACATTTGGATCTCTACTCTAGGGAATCCACATTGGTTCCTTAAAACATAATGACTCTACACAAATAAAGTTAGAATGATAAACATCCTCAATGAAGAAAGATCTAAATATTGAAGTAACCTTTCTTTTTTGTGCTTAAATTAGTTATACAGTTAATTTGAAAAGATATCCTCCTGGTTCTAGGGATTGTTTTTTCAGTATTTTTTTGATTTGTTTGTTCAATATGTTTATGTTTTGTAAATTACATATGATTCACCAAATCTGAAAGAATTTGATTTTGCTACATATTAAACACGGGCTTTCACTACACTTGGGACCAACATAAATTAGTTATTCTAAGAGAATAGGTGAAATTAGGTCAAGTACACAACATGACATACCTGATAGATCCTGTTGTGGATTCATAGGAAATTATATCCATCATTTCTAACTTATTATAAGGATCTTGAATATTCATAAGATTCATGCCATGAAACTCTAAAAAGACCATATTTTGGGGTTAACTATTTTAATAAACTTTATTACTTTACCAATGTATATTTCTTGAAGTATACTGTTATATTTATCTATATAGTTCTTTATATACATGTATATTGGGTGATTCACCATTTTCTTTCATAGATAATCATTTAACAAACAACATATCTTTAGAACTTATTGTTGGAATATCATTTCTAATAATAGGTTTGATTTCAAAATATAATATCAAAAACACCACCACACTCCCACTAATATTCTTATATAAATAGGAATAATCCACGTAATTGATGAGAAAAAATATTTTATTCCATCATAACACTAGATATTCCAACTCCAAGAGGCCTACTTTAATAAAAAAAATTGATCCTTTCAACTTGAATACCTTAGTAGATTCATTTGGATCTTCAAAACCTTGAGGATGTATCATATACACATCTACATATATATTCCCATTAAGAGAATTTATTTTTACATCCATTTTATATATCTCATAGTAACAATTTAAAGCTATAGTAAGCAATATATTAACAAAATTTATTATCAAAATAGGTTAAAATGTTTCTTCATAGTCCACACTGTGAATTTTCACGTAATCATTTTCCATTAGGCGATATTTACAGGTAGACACTCTAAAATCCATGTTATAATTCTTAAATAAAATAAAAATTCATCCTATGGGTCTCAACAATTTTAGTGCATCCACCTAGTTCCAAACTTTTTAGTTTACATGGAGTCTACTTCTGATTTTATTAATTTTTACCATTTTTTAAAATAAAAAATATCATTGTTTTATAATTAGGAAGTAAGTTAATCTCCTATGAACAATTCTTCATCATTATTTTCCATAGTAAATCCATGCTTCAGGATTTAATTATTAATTCTACCATATTTTCAAGGCTTTTATGATGTCATAGTTAATTATTGTTCCAAAACCCTTTGTGGAACCATCTCAACTTCCACCTCAGGAACACATCCCATTTTTTTCTCTTAAACTTCTATAAGATCGAATTTCATCTGACTAATTTTTTTTCATTTATTTATCTAATGAAAAAAATAACAACCTATGATTTTAGGAAATATATATTCATCCAATAAATTTAATTTATTCTAATGATTTCCTTACATGCAACATCGAGTTTTAGAGAACAAAAATATACTATTAATACTATTATTTAATGATGAACACTATAAACATGATATTAATCTTGGTGGTATGAATAGGAAAATAATTTTTTCAAAATTTAGTATAACAGTATTATATAAATTTAATATATTGATAAATAAGTACTTATTCATAGGTAATGTCTTTATATTATTTAAAAACAAAATTTTCTCAAAAAATGAGTTTTTTTGAACAAATATAAAAAATTAAAATTTTCTGCTTTAGAAATTTTATTTGAAAAAAATGAACATAATTTATAGAATCCAAATTTTAATATTATTTTATGGTGAAATTTTGGGATTTTCCTAAAAATTATTATTTTTTTATGAATGGTAAAAAACATTTTTTTTTTCATTGAAAACAACATTTTCATATAAATCTTTTGAAAAGTTTTATTTTGTTTTAAAATTGTTTAAAAGTAAAATTAGTTCAAATATGTTATAAAAAATCCAATTTATTTCATAAGAATCAATTTTATTATAACACCCTAAAATTTGAAAATGTGAACATCAAATTTGATAGTGCATATGATGAACAAAACCAAGCATAGAATGGAATATAACATCACGAAACCTTAGGATATATTTAATATTTTAAATGTATTGAAATTTTTATATATGTTGTAATAAATTAAATATTTGTTTATCTTGTATTACACACAATAAAATGATAAAACGAGAGATTGCATTACACACAAGACCAGGTTTTACCAAACAACAATATACTATGAGTATTATTATTTAATATAAGAGTTATTAAATAGTATTTTAAATGGTGGGTATTAATAGGATTAACTATCTTATGAAAATATATGGTTCAAAGAAAATAAAATTAATCCATTGGTTACCAATTAGTTAGAAATGAAAGTGAAAAGCAATTAAATATAAATCAAATGTTTTTATGCATCCAAAAGTTTTATATCTCAATAAATTAAATTAACTACTATTATTGAATGATAATAATGAAATATATATTATATATTCAATCCAATTTTTATATACTTCCAATATTATTTATATGAATAAGAGAATATTAAATACAATTACATGTATAAATGTAGTATTTTTCTAAAAGGATGTTTTCTTGTTTTAATAGTGAACTTTTTTAAAAAAAATTAAAATTTTAATAAATTTTACTTGAGGATATAAAATTAAATTTTGAAAAATTAATGTAAAAATTATATTATGATTTTTTTTGGTATTTTTATATGGTGTATAATTTTTTGATGAATAATTAAAATTCTTAATTTTAATTGAAATTTATATTTTCATACAAATAATTTATAATGTTATATAATATTTTAAATTAAATTTAATGTAAAATTATATCAATTATAAATATATTAATTCAATTTAGGTCATCTGATCCAATTTTAACAACGAATTTAGATATAAAAAATTATTAAACTGTTGAATATTTTCAATTTAAAAACTCACTTTCTCATTCTGTCTGCATGATTAATTTTAAATTAATGTTTTCCATTATTGTGAATTTAATTTTTTGAAATTGATTCCTTATAATTAATAATAATTTGTTTTAATTTCTAATAATTTCATCTTAAATTTTTACCAAATTTAGTAGTCAAAATAATTGAAATTATATACAATGATTAAGAGAGAAACAAGATTACTAAGGGACTACACATTTAACATAAGAGTCCAGATGACCTAAAAACTTATAAAAATCAAATTTAATGGATATATTTAGGCATTATAAATTATTTTATAAATATAATTCCTTTATTTCGTCAACATTATAGGAAAAAATGTGGTATCACACAATAATTTTCAAAAATACCTAGTTCATCCTCTCCCCAACTTATAAAAATCCTCCCCATCACCTCCCTTATTCACACATTAAAACCTATTTATTTCAAAAAAAATAGGACCAAGTCACTCCCCAAATTCCCTCCCATAATCATATAATACATATCTTTGTAATAAATCTATATTAATAATACATTAGTGAAACCCGAAGAAATATATCCGAAGAAGAGGTAATGTTCTTCTAAAAGTATTTTTATTTAATTTCCTTATCCACCACATTAAATTATTATTATATAATAATTATATAAATAAAAACTTATATTTAATATAATGAGATGTTATTATTATAATTTTATTACCTAAAACATCGCACACTTCCTTAAAATGTTTTACAAAATCAACATTCTTATTTACAGAGGACTACCGCCTCGCGGAATGATGTCGTTTGTTTTTCCATTACCACCCTTCATGTTTGTAAATAATAGTGAATTTATAGTTTATATTTGATATATATTATATATATTATATTTATTGTTCCATTATTATTCTTTAATTATTATGTCACACCTACCTTTATGCCTTCCATTTTGTGGGAATACGATAATGTTTCTCGTGTTTATAACAAAATATAGCCTCATAAAGCGATGTGATTTGTCTACTCTTTACACAGAATGTATTAAAGATGGGTTTAATAAAAATATGTGATATATATGAAATAAAAATTATACAATAATATATATATAGTTTAATTTTATTTCTTTCAATACAATAAGAAAAATGAAAAAATTCTAATGCGTACGTATAACCCACCGTCTCCCTGAACTATGTATTTCATTTCCCATCACCGAATATTTAGGATTTTTAGAAATAAATATATTATGAATATATATGATAATAATTTGATGTTTTAAATTCTAGATATTATAAAATTATGAAAAGTAATAGGAACAAAAAAATAACAAGTCAAAATATACTAAACAAATAAGGCAATTAACCCAAAAAATAATGAAAATAATGAAATATTATGAAAAAATAGGTGATAAGATGTTATAAAACAATAATATATGAATTAATAAATATTACTATGGTCTTTTATAAGTTAATATCATGTTCAAAACCACTATACATGAGGTTAAATCAAGTACGAACATAAACAAAATCACGAGGTAAGGGATTGTGTCACAATTTTATTTTATTGAGGCATATTGTAATGTTGTACACAAAGTTTATTTTATATGGTGTATATACCAGTCCAATGAAATGTAATAGCATGAATAATTAATTATTCATGGTATTTTATGTATCAATTTTAATTATTTCATATGTTGGGATTTTAATGAAACTTTACCTAGTGGTAATGAATTTAATAACTCAATTCTTTTTCATTGGGTTATACTACATTCTCATTGTCATTAATATTATAATATTATGTGTGTAATGAAAAGTTACAAAAAATTTATATATTTTTCCATTTTTATATTTATTTATAGTTTGTACAGATAATCTATTTGTCTATTAATTCTTACTTCAACTTTATGGTCATTTTAAGAGTTTATTTTATATTATCATCTTAATTTAGATTGTTTATTCTTGAATTTAAAATAAAGGAAATTATTTGACAATTATTTAATAAACTCTTTAATTTTCTTCTCAAATGGTTATTCCTAATATTTTTTAATTAATATTTAAATTTTCTCACTCATTGATATATAAAATGTTTTAGTAAATGTTTTTATGAAAAACAAACATAATTTCTCTCTTCAGTCCGAAACCTATTTTATTATAAAACCATTTTTTTAAATGTTTTCATTTAAAAAAAAATTAAAAATTATTCATTAAATAATTTTCTTAACATTACAAATTTTTACAAAATTTCTCGAAATAAATCATCTTGTGACCTTTATAAGAAGAAAATTTTCAACATTTTAAACTTAAAAAGGAATTTTCATTTAGAATTTCATGGAATATATCAAATTACATGACATAATTTATTTGAAGATTCCTTTGAATGTTTTGGAGGTTATTTATAAATATTTTTTAATGTTATTTTCAATGAAAAAGATTATCTAAATGTTTCTAGAAATGAATAGGTTTTTTCCACAAGAATTTTTTTAAAGACCATTTTCATTTAATCAATAAAAACAATAATTTTTCTTACTAAAATGGATATAAAATGTATTGATACCATAATTATTATTTATTTGGATGGATTAATATTATTTTTTCTGGGGATAGAATTTATACTCACTTACTTGGATCATTTTTATATTTATAAACTACCCCTTGATATATTCACTTTCATGTGATCATTGAACATTAATTTTACCCTAAATATCCATATCATTTATCATAGATATGGTTATTTCCTAAAACATATACCATATTACATATAGTATTTACTTTAATAATTATATTATTATCAGGTGAAATATTGATAAACCCACATCCTTTACTCTAAAGATATATTTGATAAAATACATTTTTCATGAATTAAATATATTATTAAATATATGTTGAATGATTTGGAAATACAATACATGGGGTGGGAACTATTTAATTCAATCAATCTATGTATAAGTAGTCTCACGGGGTGAATCAATTGGATAGACTCAAACAATGGGGTTTTACCAAGTATTTTTTAAACTATCATGAGGATATATCTTGATGTTAAAGGTATCAAGTGCTAGGGAAAACATGACATGAAATAATTAATCATTTCATGCATCAAAAATTTTGTTATTATTATCCATGATATTTTCACTACCAAAAAATATATTGATGCATTTAATTCATAGTTTATTAATTAAATAGATGTTGTTGTCTATTATTTAACATGCCATATTTATTTTTCATTCTATTATCCTAACAGTAATGTTACATAGTCATCTGTTTTAAGTTATTTACCTTTATATGTTGTTTACAAACTTCATTATAAGTTTATGGATTTTATGACATGCATGTTCATTTAATTCCTTTCCATATTGATTATTATTATTGATTAATTATTGATTCATTTATATTTAACCCTTACTAATAAATTGATATCGCCCATATTTTTATTACATTACCTAGTATTCCATGAAAGTTACTATAACTAATATGAAGGGATTCACTATAATGAATAATGTTATTCTTTATTTTTGTTTGTTTTATTTTTTTTCATTCCAATGTAATGTAAGACTCATATATATATCTATCTTACCAAGACTACTAAAATAATCAGTCCTCCAGTACGTGTTACCTTATATCTTATTCCAATTTAATGGGAGTATAAAATGGCTCTGGTCTACTGGGGTCAGCATAAATACAAATATTATCAAAGGATATTTAATAAAAATATGAGAAACTAGATTTAAGAAAACATATATTACAGAAGATAACCCTATGATATAATTTGTGGATAAGTAAAGAAAAACATCCTAAAATTTTGGTAAGGTAGTGATTATGTGGTTTTCCTTGAAATGAATATTTTTGTTATACTATAAGTGGACTTGGTTCTGGTACATATGTACCTAGGGGTGATAAATCCTATAAGGGTGCACTAGGCTGGAATTGAGTGTAACCCATTACACAACCATGGACCTTATTGTGCACTTTTTTTGACATTCCCAGGGGATTTTCTTAGGATAATTGAAATTTTATTTACAAAAAATTATGATGGATTTGAATTGATAAAGATAATGAATAACCAAGGTTAAACCTTATACTAAGGAAGAAACATTGTTGAAATAAAATAGATGAAGTATTTATGTATTAGTATTTAAGAATTAAACTCTAGAATTATTTTTCCAATTATATTTTGGTTATAAGAAGCATGAAACATCTAAGGAAGAATATTTGTATTGATTAACTCAATAGTAATTAACACCATCATTGTTTTATGATTTTAATATTGATAATAAGCTATAAGTAATAAAAACCGATTTTTAGGTTTTATGTGATTGGATTCTTGTAGTATTAATTACATTTTGGGGAAATTTATTATAGGAATATGTTTTAGTGGAAAAGTTTCATGACGAATCTGTACATTACAATTTTTATATATAAGTTAAAAGGTACCAAAAACCATTATATTTGATAATATCATTGTAATAATAGTAAACTATAATTATCACACTTTGTAAAAAAATTATAAATAAATAAATAAATTTTGGTGTAAAAAATAGTGACATGGTTATATAATGATGAACCTTATTTCAAGGATATTGATCATATTTTTTGGAAAATTATTAGAATTAAGATAATATAGTTTATAAAAAGAAAAAATTTCATTTTGGGGGAAAACCCATTGCATCTGACAAGGAGGTGGGGATTGTACCCATGAACGAAGGACGATACGTATTTCCCATATACCACTAGCCTATGCGATGTCCTGGTTAACATTTCATTATTTTTAGTTAGACTATTTGATGAATTAATATTAATTCTGAAAAATTTTCATTGATTTGGAGTTTTAGTGATTAATGTATTAACCGAATTATTTTGGGATAATAGTTATACAGAAATATGTTTCACTCTTTTAAGTATCTAGAGGTTGGATAAAAGTGAATATTAATACATTAAGAATTACAAAATTCATTTTTCGATATTCATTTCATGGAATAGTAATTGAACTGGAAATTTGATCAAATAAAAACTAATTGGTAAAATATTTATTATGAAATAAAAATATATAATGTAAGCCTATTTATTTATATTTTGGGTAGTAAATGAATTCCCTTACCTTAAAAAATGATATTTAAATAAAATGTTTTCACATTACCATCATTTATATTGATATCAATGACCATTACACACCTTTTAAATTTAAGATTTTGATCCCCTAAAATATACATTGATCAGTAAAATTCATGGGATCAATGACCTCAATTACTCTTTATAAATATATAAAATTTTCCTTAATTTCTATATCTTGAATTTCCACTAATGTTCTACAACATAAAAACTATGTGATATGTTATTCCATGTGACCATAACACATACCACTATCTCTTATTCATAGGATATTTTATTTATCCTTTTATGATGTTCATTTTTAACAATGGTATTTCTAAATTTTAAACCATTGATTATTGAGATCAAGTTTAAATTACTAGGATGCAATTTATTTATTGTGAGGGATAATGTCACTCCCTAAAATTTTAAAATATAAAAATCATATTCAATATCATCTATAACATACAACACCAAATTTAGTAAGGAATGTAACAACCCAATATATTTTATTTTAGATTAATTCAATCTTTTATATAACATTAAATACAAGCAATATTGAGTGAGGTTTCATTAAATTCAATAATAAGTTCCGTAAAAAGTTTTCATTACATGTATTACCTGGTTTTACAGAAGAACAATAGACTATTAATGTTATTATTTTATATAATAGTTATTATATAAACCTTAAATTGGATGTTAGGAATTAGATTAACCAAATTATTCATGTATATGGTTTAAAAAAATTTAAAATGAATTCATTGGATACCGATTAGTTAGAAGTGAAATTAAAAACAAAATGAATATAAGGGAAATGTTTTTATACACATGAAGATGATATATCTTAATAAATATATTTAATTAATATTATTAAATGATCATAATATATATATATATATATAATATTCAATCAATTTTTTTAAATTCATCCAATATATTTGATAGGAATAAGATAAGAACAAATCAAATTTTAGACATAAAAAGCATTATTTTTTTAAAAAATTATGTTTTACTGAATTTTAATGGTGCAATGATATTAAAAATAAATTTTTATTTGAAAAAATAAACATAAATTTTTAAATTTTAATGTGAAAATTATCTTGGGGTTTTTTTCCATATTTTTTTATGATGTTTTAATTTTTGATGAATAGTAAAAAATACTGAATTTTAACTAAAAACTGACTTTTCATCTAAATAATTTAAAATAATAAATTATATATTATATTGGTTTTAAAGATAAATTATATCAATTATATAAATCCTAATTCAATCTATGTTATTATACTCATTTTTACATTGAATTTAGACATTAAAAAAGTAAACTTTTAAATATTTTCTCTTTTAAAACCCACTTTCCAATCCTGCCTTCGTGATTAATTTAAAACTATAATTTTCAAATTTTTTAATTGAATTTGTAAAAATGGATTATATATTTTTAATCAAAAGAATTAATAATTTTAAACATGGTCAAATTTTTTACCAATGTGATTAGGGAAAATAGTTAAAATTTATTACAATAATTAAGAGAAAAACGTGTTTACCAATTGACTAGAGTTTAAACATATGGGGCCAAATGACAAAGAAGTATTTTATAAACCTATTTATCTCTATATAAAGACAATTAAACTTATATTATATATATTTTTCCTTTATTTGTGCCACATTACACGAAAAATATGGGACAACTCAATAATTTTCAATAATACCATGCATGACCTCTCCCCCACTTATAAAAGGTATCATGCTCTCCTCCATTATTCACAGAATAAAAAAAATTGATTTAGGAAATATCTAAAAAAATCACTCTCAAAATTTTAAACTCATCCTAGAAGCCTTATCTGGGGCATAAATACAACTTAGGAAGGTATTAGTGAAAATTGAAGGAGAATACTTGAAGAAGATGTAATGTTTTTTGAAAATAATTTTTATTTTATTTTCCTTATCCAACTAATTAAATAATTATTATACCATTATTATATAATAAAATTAGTAAATTAAATAAACTTATATGTTTTTATTTTAATTTAATGTCCTTAAAATTCACAAACTTCCATCAAATGGGTTAGTAAATTATCATTCATGTGTATGGTGGACTACTGCCTTACGAACTGATGTCCTTCATTTTTCCATTACCTCCTTTCATGGTCGGGAATTATGATGGGTTTATAGTTTATATATGATATATATGGTATTTATGATGTTATTATTCTTACTTAATTATTATATCACACTTACATTCATGTTTTTTATTTTTTGGGAATACGATAATGTCGCTCGTGTGTACGACGGACTACCATCTCGCAAAGTGATGTGATTCATTCAAGATTTACATTTTACCATATTTGTAAATTGTTTATTTCATTTCCATTGACTAAATTATAAGAGATATTGTTAATAAATATATTATGAATATTAATGAAATTTATATCATGGATAAAATTATGGATATTATTATAACTTGATCAAATTAATGGGAACAAAAAAATGACAATCATAACATAGAAAAAAATAAGCCAATAAACACCCAAAATAAAGGAAATAATGAATGATAATTTAAAAAAGGATGATAAGGTGCTATAAAATAATAATATATTATACAATACATATTAATTATATAAGTTAATAACATATTTAAAACCATTATACAATAGGTTAAAGAGAGAACAATAAAAAGGAATGAACGAGGTATGCTATTTCATCTAAATTTCATTTCATTAAGGCATATTGTAGTATTATGCACCTAGTTTGTTTTAGATGATGTATATATACTACCCCTTTAAATTTAATATCTTGAATAATTCATTAATCTTGGTATTTTACGTTTAAATTTTAATTTTTCATCTATAGGGATTTGAATCAAAAGTTACTAAGTGGTAATAAATTTAATAACTCAATTCATATTTATTGGGTTATAATACTTCCTCATTATCGTTAATATTATAAGATTATGTGTACAACGACTTTGAAATTTATATTTATGTAGTTAATTTTTTTTTTGTAGATTTACTTTTGATAAACATAATCTATTCATTGAATAATTCTAACTTTAATGTTATGATTAATTTAAGGGTTTATTTTACAATCTCATTATAATTGAGATTGATAATTTTTGAATTTCCAATAAAGGACATTATTTTATGATTTCTTAATAAAAAATTTAATTTTATTATCCTCTAGATATAAATGATCTTTTTCATGTAATATTTCAATTTGTCCACTCATTGGTATATAATTTTTTTTTGTAATTATTTTTAATAAAATCAACTACATTTTTATCTTCAATCTGAAACAGGCTTTCTTCAAAAGAAATGATTTATATTTTTTTTAAAAAAATTAAAATTTTGAAAATAATTTATTAAAAAAAATTATCTATTTTTACTTTTTAGAAAATACCTCAAAATGAATATTTTTGTCACCAAAGGCAATTTTCTATCCTTTTTACACAAAAAATGAAATATAATTTTTTTACCTTGTATAGTATTTACAAAATTATCAACAATAATTTATTTTAAGATTCCATTGAAGATGTATGAGGTTCATTAATGTAAAATGTTTTATAATTTTATTTCAAATAGAAGGAATTAAAAAATATTTTTCAAAATTAAAACGACATTTTCGTCAAGAATGTTTTTAAATATATTTTTCATTTCATCAATGAAAAAACACTTATTATCAATCCAATGGGTATACATTGTATTGATACCATCCTTAATATTATTTTGGATGGATTATTATTATTTTGACCAAGTATATATTTGAAATTCATTTCCTTGAATCATTTTCACAGTATTTTACATCCCCTTTGGTTATTCACAATATTATGATCATTGAACATTAACATTACCATAAATATAGATATCATTATTCATGGATTTGATTATTTTCTAAACTGTATAAATTATTTTAAATACAATACTTACTTTGAAAGTTATTTGATTAACTGGAAATATATTTATAAAACTATATCCTTTACTAAATAAAAATATTTGATAAGCCACATTGTTAGATATATATGGAATTATTTGGACATGAATGAAATGGGTTGGGGAATAGTTAATACAAGCACCTCGATACATCATGTGTCTCATTGGAAGAATTAGTTAGCTGACCTCATCAAATGGGTTTTTACCTGGTATGTTTTGAACTATCTTGTGGATAGATCTTGATGGTAAAGGTATCATGTTCTGGGGAAACATGATGTCTTATAATTAAGTATTTCCTTCATTCATAATTTAGTTATTATTATATATGATACTTTCACAATGAAAAAAATACATAGTTGCATTTCAATCTTAGTTTATTAATTAAATGGATTGCATTTTTTGTTATTTACCATGCCATATTAATTCTACCATATCTTATAATGATAATCACATTATTTATAAATATATTGTTTTTACCGATTTACATTTCCTTGTTTTTATGCACTTATTTCTCAATTTATTAATTTTATGGAATGTGTGTTCATTTAGTAACTTTCAATGTTAAATATGATTATTGATTCATTATTGGTTCCAATATACATAAAAATTTCTAATAATTTGATCTCACAAACATTTTTTTATATTACATAATTTTCCAAAATTTTTACTATGACTAATATATAGTTATGTGCTGTATTTAATTAATCTCTTCTCAAAATTGTTGTGTTGTAATTTTGTGTAGTCAAATATAATCTAAGAATCTTTTGTGTATCTAGGTTACCAAGAATACTAAAATAAAAAGGTCCCTTATTATGATTTTCCTTTTATCCAATTCAAATTTTATGGTAGTTGGAACTAAATATGGGCAATTTGGGATTGGGAAATTATATTAATACTAATTTTTTATACTAGAATTTTTACACTTACGAAAATTTTCTATTTGGAAAACCTTTTTTGGTCACATCTGTAGGTCTAATTTTAAAATAAATCCTACCAATTATATGACATGTATTATAAGAATTGATTAAATATTTTGAATCATCATAATTAATATTATATAATTTAGTTATCTTAATTTTTAATGAATTGTAAAATTATTAAAATTAATTACCATGATTAAGGTTAAATCATGATTATGAGGGGTTAAACTAAAGAGATAATGGTTAAAATAACCTAAAAAATTGTTAAATTCCTATTGGATATCCATATCTTAACCTTATATCTTATAATGGTTTATAAATAACCATTTTTAGCCTTATTTATGGTTTAAAATGTGGGTATAACTTTTACTTCTCAAAAATTCCAAGTTTTTCCTTTCCCCCACATATAAAGGGGAACCCATATCCTCTACTATGAACACATAAAAAACCTTTTGGTTCAAAAAATACCTAGAAAATAATTTAATTAGTTTCTTACCCATTTCCTAGATTCATTATTTTGACTATAAAACCCTCCTATGAATTATTATGGTGCTAACCAAAAGAGTTTGTCCAAAGTAGAGGATTTATTCTTAACTGAGTTTTTTATTTAATTTCTTATTAAACCTCCTTAAAATATAAATATATTGTGATGATATAAGAAAATAAGTGTCTAACATATATGTATATGTTATTATGTCAATTTCATAACCTATATCCATCTCCTCCTCCATCAAATGGGAAATGAAAATGTCGATCATGAGTTCAGTGGACTACTGCCATGAGAACCGATATAATTCATTTTCCATAACCACCTCTCATTGATGTATTTAACATATTTATAGGAAATTGATAACATAATTATACATCTTTATTTATAATATTACATCAACCATATTACCTTATAATTTCATAAAAATGATAATATTGCCCATGCATACATGTGGACTATTGTCTCTACCAAGTGAAATGAAATATTTTTCATTTCATTTTGACATAGATGGAAATAATGAAAGATTTAATTTTTTTTATAATAAATATAATTTATTATATAAATCATATATATTATTTACTTATCTTTTTTTTAATCGTGAAAATAGAAAAAACATTCATGTGTATGTATGACTTACCATCTCAATGAACCATGTAATTAATTTTCTACCTATAAAATTAAATTATTTATATATATATATATAATTAATATATATGATATTTATTTCATGGTTAAATTTATATATATTAAGGAACCGTTATAATATTAAAATGACTGAAACATCCAAACCAAAACCAACAAAAAAAAGAAGCAGTTATTACCAGAAACATATTTTTACATGGAAATTGTTAATAGAAAGGTAATAAAAGGTCATAATTAAATTATATATTGTATTATTTATACTATTACTATTATTTAATACATTTATAATAAACCAATATTTAATATACATGATTTTCTAATGTATAGAAAGTAATTCGATACTTTAGTTAAGGGATTATTTTTTTAAATTGTATTCTTTGGGATATATGTTATGTTATGCACCCAACTTCTTTTATGAGGTGTATATACATCCTCATTTAAATTTTATATTATGAATTAATTTATTACTATGATATTTTATGTTTCAATTATTTATATTATTTCATTGGGCTTATGATTTAAAAGATACAAATGAGGTAAAATTTTTATGTTACAATCCCATTATCTATTAAAATTGTTTGTGATAATTTTATAATTAAGAAATATTATGATCTACCACTCATGGAATTTACGAATGTTCTTATAATATGGTTATTTTTAGATAATAAATATTTTTATTCATTCTATAATATCTAAATATACCAAATTAATATTTTTACAAAAAAATTGACTTTATTTCTGTCATTGATCGAAAATCATTTATCTCCAATGTCCATATTCTTTAAAAAAGTTTTATAGAAAGTTTTTAATGTTATAAAAATATTTTTTATAGTAATTTTTATCCATGTTATTCTTTTTGAAAAATTGTTTTAATGGAATCTTCTTTTCATTTTCAGAATGAGTTAATTTTGACTTTTTATTGAAAATGTGAAAGGAATATTTTTTTAACGTGTATGACATGAGAATAATTTTACCCCATCATAGATTATAAATTATTTTAAGATACTTATAAAAGTTGGTAATGTTATTTTCAAAGAAATTTTTTACATAACATTGTAGAAATTTAAATATTTTAAATAAGTGATTTCAAAATGGAAAGTATATTTTTCTAGATAAAATATTAATGATTTTTAGGGAATTATATTCATCAATGAAAAAAATATATGATGATTATATTTTGATGTGGATATGATCTAATACTACCATTATATATTTGGATGGTTTATGTTTTTTATGATGATGACCAGATGTTTATATAACATGTTTCTTTCCTAGGGGATAAACTATAATGAACTATTTATGAAACCTATTTATTTTTCATGGGTATTGATATTATTAGTGTTTTATGATCTTATGGAACATATATTTATGGATTATGTTATTAGTGGGAACTATTTCTACCTCCAATTAATTGGGTAGTGATTAATATTCAATGAGATCAATGGGTATATAGGTGGTTATCCCCAGCCTAAAAAAGAAGGCTATTTGAGAGGTTATCTCAATTCCTAAACAAGAGTGTACACAAATGGTTATCCCAAGAATACAATATTAGGGTGTATAGTAGGTTATTTCAATCCCAAGAGATGGTATATAATATTTTATTCCAAGACCAATGTAGGTACACATTTGGTTATCCCATGTATGACATGTTATGAATGCCTTTTTTGGTAACCATGTCATTAAATAACCTATTATTATATTTATTCCAAAAATCTATGTCTTATACAAATTTTATTATCTCATGGATCATGTCCTTTGATTCCTTTTTGATTCATGTCTTATAGACTACCAGTATTTTTTCCATGAATCAATTTTATGATATATCAAAATATAGGCTATGATTTTTAAATGTTTTTTCCAAGTCATTATTCCTATATGCTAATTTTATGATTATGTGATCACTTATATTTCCCTTGATTACGCTTGCTAAGAATATGATCTCACCATTTCTTATATTTTCTTTCCCCATGTTATGATGAAACAAATTATTTATGATAGTTCTAATAATGGTTCTAGAAATGAGTAGCTTAGTGGGAGAGGATGTGGTTGACCTATGAAAACATTCATTATATATCCAATTTTCTAAATGCATTAAACCATAGGATTATGGGTTGGATTTTTATGTTGGGTAAGGAATATCATTTTATTAAGATGTGATATCTATGTATGGTTTTTTCAGGTATTTATATTGTCTATCATAGAATAGTTTATTTATCCTTAACTAGAATGAGAAAATTTTAATAAGATACATAAAGATATGTCTAAGGATAAGTTTAAGGATAAGTACAATTATAAGGAAATGTCCTAGAATTTTGGTAATGGATAGAGTGGATGGTTTATAATAAATTACATCCCTATCTGGATACTACAAGTGAATGTGGCTCTAGAATAGTTGTACCTAGGGGAAATGACTCTGAAACGGGTGCATTGGGCTTTGACTCAATTATCACCTGGTGCATGATAACAGGACTTGAAACACACATAGTTCTACCATATCAAGATATATGTTTTTGAAATTCCCAACTTATTTTCGAACCATCATGAAGAATTTGAATAATGACCATGAATTACCTAGTTTATGCCCATGATGTCATTTATTGTAAATAGGGTGTCATGATTTATATATCATATAAGTGATTTTTCCTAATTGTGTTGTATTAAACTATGATAATTATTGATCATAGTATTATTTCTGGTTTTGGTCAATGGATAGTACCCAAAGAAATCAAGATGACTGTGAATATGACATAAAATTATGTGAGAAAGCCAATTGGATTATGTTTGGAGAGAAAGATATTATGACCATTCCAAATCTGCTATCATGTTATATTCGTAATAAAGTAAAATTCTATGAGATTCCTAAAGCATCAAATAAAAGGAATATGTACTTTGATGAAGGTTCGTGTTGTAAAAAACAGAAGAATGAAGATTATCCTTCCTAGATATCCAAAATCTCGGATCAAACACATATAAAAATATCCTGCATAGAGGGGAAGATATTTTCTATGTGAAAATAAATTTCATCGAGTAATTAATTTACAAATAAATTGATTTCATATATATTGGGGAACTATGTAATTATCCGAATCAATTCACTAAATTAATGGATAACCCCAAGACTAGGTAATTAAATATTTTTAAAAAAAATTAAGAAAAAGTGTTAAAGTATTTATGTATTTGGATTCAAGAATTATGATGAAAAATCAATTTTAAAAATGGTACTTTGGTTACAAAAAAGTCATGAAACATATAAGTATTGTGCTAATTTGGGAATCATATACGTCTTCATGTAATATTTACAAAATAGTAATTGATACCATCATGGGTTTATGAGTTGAAGGTTGATCAGAATATTATGGTCATAGACACCCCTTTCTAGGTACAAAGTGATGTGATTTCAATGTGATTAATGAAATTTTGGGAGACATTTTATTATAATAATTTATATGTGACTCTTAGGTTAAATATGAAGTATTAATTGAGGAAGAATGATTTTCTCATATGTTTAATGGTTTTTATGAAATTATGGTTTTATATGACCATATATTATTAGAGTTATTTTTACGTATGTTCATCATATTTCTAGGGAACTTATAAGAAATATATTAATATAGTTTTTGTAAAAAGGAAAACATATCACATCTGAATTTCCACTAGTCTTGAACCCAAAACTGGAGGGTGATAAGGGTGAAATTCATATTGTTGACCTATGTAAATTTATAGTTAGTATGAAATTACTATTTTTTAAATGTTTTTAAAGATAAACACTAATTTTATTTGGGTAATACATGTTTTATTATAGATATAACCATGGGATTTAAAAAATTATATGTTGATAAATTATGACTCATGTCAATTAATGGTTCATGATTAAAATTACCCAACACACAATTTGGAGTTATCCATGGTAATTTTTGAATTAAAGATTTAGAATAATTATATTTATAATTAAAATTATCATATATATAACAATCATAAAATTTCAAAGTAAATATTCACACAGAAGGAGTTGAATATGAGCTAGAGAATATGGTTGGAATTAATTAATGATTTTAACAAGTCAATACAATATCATCTTGGGAATGAAAAAAATGTTGATAATTCATTGATTTGAATGGATTATGATAACTTTTCTATGATGAGATTCATATTAGATCGTATATATATATATATATATATATTAAAAGGATAGTTCTTGGAATTTTTATGGAAGGGGAGAAATAATATCTTTCTCGAGTGAGTGTACAACTATCTATCCATGTAAAGATTAAAAAGGTGCAGAAGGATGATATTGAGTTTTAGAAGAAGGTTTGAAATGTTTCATAGTTTATCCTTCATTATTTTTGAATGATAAGGTTTTAGAACCATTTTTTTGATCTATCCATACTTGATATGAAAAATAATCTATTAGAGGAATCTCTAATTTCTTCCTCTCCAATTCATCTTCAAATTACACATATATGAATAATGATTTGAAAGAGAATTTATGACGGGACGACATGAAGAGATATATTTTAAAATATGTATCATAGTTCATGGTACATTATAATGTTAATTCATATTTATTTTTTTTTAATTATATATTAAAACCATTACCCATACCGGAATGTAAATAGGAAACAAATAACCCTGGATTTAGTCTTTGGACTCCCTAAAACATATAATGGGAATAATGCTATATGGGTTTTAGTCGAATGACTTATAAAGTCAGAAAACATCAAGGATATCAGAGAATACTTATCTTGGGATTATATTTATAGGATGTAAGTTAATTAAGCGTTATGGTTTCAGGGATTACCACATTCTATTATTTCTAATCTGGATCCATGTTTTACATTGAATTTCTAAAGAAGTATTCATAATTCCCTAGATAGGAAGCTATGTTTCAACATTGTGTTTTATCTTCAAATATATTGTTAGTATGATATTACCATTAAAACACTATAAGATATTATTACACCTCTTTTATATGGATTTAAATGTTTGTTGGGATCAACAAAATCATCTATTCTTGTTATCTTACAAAAATAGAATTCACACGAGCATTCATGTGGATCCTAATGAATTACATTAAGGAAATAAGTGAAAAAATATATCATAATGTGATGAAGCATAAGAAATAAATCTATTCCGACCTAAGAAAGCAGAATAAATTATATAGATGTTTAAATTTTTTTACTAAATCATAATTGTATCAAAAATTAAATAAAATATTTATACTCATAATAATCATCAAGATCTCTAATTTGATGATGTTGGGAAGGTGTTTTTATAAATATCTCCATGGATGAATGTTATGTGATTTGAGAAGAAACGAACTCTAAGACTTAGGTATATAGTCCCTTTTATTATTGGTGATAAAGTATGGATGGTTTCTTATCACTTTTCACTTCCATCTAACCTATCTCAAGTTCATAATGTGTTCCATGTTCCTCTCCTGAGGAAGTACATACCATATACATCACATGTACTAAACTCATAATTCTTAAAACATTTTAATAATAATTCTAATGAGGAACAAGCCATGGGGATTCTAAAAAATATAGGGAATGTTCTATGAAAAAATACCTCTCACTTATTTATGGTTTTATTGGGAAGAAATTAAGGTTAATTTTTCTACCATAATGAAGAGAAAAAGCAATAAAAAATAATTATAGAGGTTAAGATTAAAATGAGTTTACAGGTTGGTTAAACAAAAATATAAAGGTTAAAATATCCTAAAAACTTTTGAAATTACTAATTTATTACCATATATAGAACTTATATATTATATTATAAATAAATGATGCTATTTAGAGACTTTTTACATTTTTAAAATGCGGGTATAACATTTTATTTTCAAAAATTCCAATTGTGTCCTCTCCCCCACATATAAAAGAGAACCCCCTATCTCGTCATATTAATAAATACAATGAATTTTGTTTCAGATAATAACTTAATAAATAATTTCCTTAATACCCTCCAGATTTCACATAAAACTTATTTTAATTATGAAACCCTCATAAGAAGGATTTTGGTGCAAACCTAAGGAGTTTGTCTTAAGAATAACTATTGTTCTTAACCAAACTTTTTTTATTTAATTTATTCTTACCCCACCGTAAAATATTATTAAAATATTATGATATAATAACATCTACATATAAAATATACTTATATTTTATTTGTTAATGGAGTAATCTGTATACATCTCTTCCCCTATCAAATCGGAAAGAGAACCATCAATCATGTGTACAATAGACTACAACCTTGAAAACTGATTTAATTTTTTATCCCTCACTACCTCAAATGGATATATATAAGAATGAATTTAACATATTTATATGAAATTTATGAAATAATTATACTTATTTAATTATAAAAACATATCTACCTACTACCTTCCAATTAGTTTGAAAATGATAACATCATTCGTGTATACATGTGTACTACTGACTACACAATGTGATGTGATACATTTATCATTTTATTTTAACATTGATGGTAATAAAGATATATTTAATGAATATATATGATATATACAAAAATAAAATTATTTTTTAATGTTTATGTGTTATTTACCTTTCATTTATTCCAATTATCAAGAAAATCATAATAATGTTCTTGCATACATACGTCCTACTATCTCTATGAATGGTGAAATTCCATTTATATATCTAAATTTAACAGGTTACTATCATTATATATATATAATGAATACATATGATATTTATATCATGGATTGAATTATTGAGATGATGGAACCACGATAAAAGTAAAAGGAACGAATCTACCAAACCAAAACATACATGAAAAATGAAGAATTTATTACCTAAAACGTGCTTTTAATAAGGAAATTGTTAAATAATTAGTAATAAATGTTCATAATAAAATAAAATATGGTATGATATTTAAGATTACGATTCTCGAATATATTTATTATAAACCTATATTTATTATACATAAGGTTTGAAAATATTCAATGAAATTCAATATTTGCGGTAAGAGATTATGGTCTAAAATTGTCTTCTTTGGGACATAAATTATGTCATGAAACTATATAATTTTAGGATGCATATATATATCATTTGAAATTATATATCATGAATTAATTAATTCTCTAGGATAATTTATGTTTCATTTAAATTTATTCTTCATGGGGATTATTTTTCAAAATTTACTATGTGGTAAGTGTTTTATGTTACAATATCATTGTTTATTTGGATTATTTATGATTAGGATTTTGAAGATGAAATATAATGATATAACTCAATATAAATGTATTAATTTTATTATCCTCTTGTTATTTATAGAGAATAAATGTTTTCTATTCGATTCCTCTCTTTTATAACTAAATAGACCAAATGAACGTTTTTAAAGAAAAATGATTTTATTTATCTCTTCGATCAAAAATATTTTCTCATCTATGTCCATGTTTTATAAATTATTTTATTGAATTATTTTTTACAATTCTATAAATATTTATTTATAATAATTTTTACCCATGTTTTAATTTTTAAAAAATGGTTGTAAAGGAATATTCTTATCATTTTTCAAATGAAGTATTTTTGACTTTTTAGTGATAATGTAAAAGGAATCATTGTTTTAATATGTGAATCATGAAGGAAATTTTACATAATCATGACCAATAAATTATTTTAAAATTACATCACATGTTTTCATGGATATTTTCAATGAAAAAGTTTTCCTTAATATTTTGGAAATTTATATATTTTAAAACAGTCATTGAAAATTTGAAAGGATATTTTCCTCAATAATGTTTTTATGATATTTTTAGGTAATTTCCATTAATCAATGGGTACAAAATTTTGTGTTTATTATGTTTTTAATGGGGATACGAACTTTTAGTAACACCGTTATTCTTTCTATAGATGGTTTTTGTTTATGATTATGATGACCATCGGTTTTTGAAACCTCTTTATTTACCAAAATTTATATTATGACGCAATATTTATAAAACCTATTAAATTTTCATAGGCTATGATATGATGAATGTTTTATGATATTATGAAATCCAAATTGAGGGATTATGTGACATGTGGGGCCTATATATCACTTTAATTATTGGGTAATGACTAATGTTTTATGAGTGAAAAGGGTATACAGGAGGTTACCCACTGACTAAAAAATAAGGGTACATAGAAGGTTATACTAATCCCAATATAAGATGATATAAATGTGGTTATACAAAGCCAGAAATAAGAGGGTACATAGGTGGTTATACCAAATCCAAAAAATGTTACCCGAAAGGTTATTCAAATCCCATAGTAGGCACACAAGTTGTCATCCCATGTCTAAGATGTTATGAATGTTCTGATTTGTAGCATTAAAAAACGATTTTTTATACTTACGGGTATGCCTCAAATATTTGTATTACTCTAATTTTATTCTCTCAAGGACCATGTTATTTTATTCCCTTTTTATTCATTTCTTATGAACTACCAGAATTTATGACATGACTCAGGTTTTTGATATATGAAATGAAGGTTATATTTTTCCAATGTCATTATCATATTCACATAACCTTATGCTCATGTAATGATTATGTAGTCCTTAATATCTTCTTTATTTACCATTAATGAAAATACTAGATCACCCTTTATTTTTTCCATTCAATATGTTATTAAGAGAGGTATTTTGTATGATATATTTTAGAAGGGATCAAGTTATAAAGATATTAGTGGTAGATGATGTATTTCACCTATGAACCAATTGTTTATGTATCCAATTTTCTAAAGGCACTAGACCTATAAGATTATTATATTGATCATTATATTATTTTATTAATATTCATATATTAATATGTGATATCTTTGAATGAGAAGTTCATGTCTCTATAAAAAACATCTTAAGACACAAACACAATGTGTTCGGTCTGGTTTTAAAAATAATATCCATTAATTTAATTAGGATAACAAAAAAATAGATATTTTTTTGTATGATATTATTAAAATCCAATCATCATATGAGTTCTTTAAAACCCCAAATCATCATAAAATTCCAAATGGTACATTTCCTAGTCTATATACCATATGGTGTATTTATGAATGCTTTATATGGAATGTGAATTACAAAATAATAACCTGAGGATGATATAGGAGGGCCACACTGACTCACTATTAATAAAACCTTGTACAAAATGTGTGAAATTTCTCATCTTAGGAAAAATATTCCACTATGGAGTTCCAAGTGGTTTGATTTTATGAATAATTCCACCATCTCATAGATAATTAGTGATTTATTAGCTTATGTATTCATCACCTAGACCTGATTTTATAATGATAATAAATATTCGGAAATGATTTTCAACTTATTTATGAAACTCTTGGAACTTTTAAAAAATTTCAAACTAATGTGTAATTGGGAAAACATATGTATACTAACTAAATTCACCGATACAAGTAACTAAGTACCAATATCTTCCACTTGATTGTGTTCTCATTAGTCCACATAAAACACTATGTATGTAATCAATAAACCTCTAGCCCCCTCACCTATTCTACTAAAATATTCCTTGTTTACATTATCTAATAAAAAATATTTACATGTATAAACTGATTCATAATGGAATGAGTCTACCAATCCATATCTATGTATTCATTGAATGAGTATTTAATTTATATGTAAAATCTCACAATGAAAAATGTATTTTGGATTAGAATCCACCAAAACCTTTTAATTGTGAATTTTGTAGACAAGAGTATGTATATCTATAATTTATAGACTATTACACATATTCTGATTCCAAAAAAAAAAATTCAATCTAATTTATAGAAGAAATCATGTACATAACAATGAATAAAAATACCCTATTTTCCAAATAAGATATATAAATCCAATTTTCTTTATATCAAGAATATAATAATAAATGACTTATCTTAGAACTATTCCACTAGGTAAAATTATAATGTATGTATTGACTTCTAATTTAGTAACTCCTTTTCCCTCACTAACATGAAGATAAACATCTCCCTTTATAAATTCTATTATATCTTTGAGTAATAGTTTATCTACACATATGTGTGTTGCACACCTGACATCAAATACCCATGATTTAGAGTATGAAAAAAATTATCACTATAACATTCACATTAAGAGTCTCATAATTATTCTATTTGAGATTACTTCTCGAACATAGATGCCAATTTTTTACGATTTTGTAATTGATACATATAAGGGATCTTAATACAATTAATGTGATGTATACGAAAATATACAACAAAGACATATCAATGGGTTAGCTTCATATATCATCTCTTTTCATCAAGTAAGTTTATGGAATATGCACTCACTACAACTGATTACCACATATATCATATCAATTTGTTGAGAAAATATCCTTATTAAACTAATTAAGGACCCAACATTGGTTTGAAACTCATTATTGAGTTATTTTAGTAGAAAATAATTCTATAGTTTAGCTAAAAACTCTTTGTTTGTATCCATCATTTGGATAATACATAAATATATTCCACTCGTATCCAAACCCATAGGGTTTTTAATTAAATTTAACCCAAATATCACAAGGGCATAAAATTATATAACTTTTAGGATTAAACACACTAACCATTCATCACACAAGATAAAACAAGGCCACCCTACTTTGGCGTGAATCTAAAAAGTTGGATGATCAAGGAATTGACTTGTTTTTATTTGTAAGGAATCTTACACATTGTATTTGAGGGGTTACCAAAATTATTTCAGGACATGAAATCATTATTATGTCATGTTTAATTCCATTGGGTATGAATGATTCTAATGATTTAGTTTTGGAATCCTTATTCTCTCCACCAAATCAAAATATACATACCATATTATTGTGTAACATTTTATAGAACCCACTATCTATGTTACTCACTCAAATATATAATCCAAACATATTCATACATATTAAAATTCATCCTAGACTTAAGGTAAATGAACTATTTATGTAATTAATTAAAAGTATCTTAGATTTAAAATCTCTATATGAGTAAGACATAAGTCATAGATAGAAAACCCCAATTTTTATAAAATAAGGATTAATCCCCAAAGCATGTAATTTATGGAATAAAAATCTACTAGAAGCAATTTATCACATAAATTATGGGTACATAATATTCACATTTTATAAATATCATATAAAATTGAATATTATAAATATACTAACAAATAAATATATACTTTTTTTATTTTAGAAAACATGAGATACAAATATAAACTCTTCATATTTAATTTAGGGTTTAAAAAATATAATTTTAAATGGACAAATTATTATCATTTATAAACATTTTATAAACCATAATAAAATCTATCAAAATATTAATTTTTTAATTTATTATATATATATATATATATCATATTTTAGGATTAATAATAGGATTGTCAGTCATAATCTATGATTGATATCACATCATATGATAGTCACAATCATAAGGATCTTATCATATTTGACAATATCCTGTATATTGATAAAATGATAAGATGATCTATTTTATAAAAACAAGGGATTCTTTAATATCCTACAATATTACATATTTAATCATATGGAATAGAACAAATCCATAATTTTCAATCATATCATACAACCTGATATACATATGTTAGACACTTTGAATAAAAATAATAGAAGAAATTCAATATATCATATGTTATGATATGAATAAAAACACCTTAAAACATGGTTGTTTCTTTAAGGAACTTCAAAAAAGTGTTGTTGATCTACTGATGACCAAGGAAATGACAAAACTAATGGGTTTTAGAGTGTTAATTGAATGAAATTAGGTGGTATGAACAAACCCATATATTCATGATCTATCTTCAATAGATTTGACATACAATAATTTTGAGTATAAACATGATTAATTTAATAGTAGAAAGATATATATTTTACTCTCAGATATATTCCTCTTGATAGATATCATAGTAACATTTTCCAAATATAGACTATCTGTGAAAGATTACACTAGGCTATGAATTCTCTTTCATAATTAGGGAATCTCAAAAAAGTGGTTTCTAGTACAATATTTCAATGAAAATGGAGTTTTGAGAGTAAAGAGAGTATTATCTCGTATTGAATGTATCAAGATAATATTAATAGGAGGGAACAAATCCATTTTATAGAATCTATAATTTAATTAATAGAGGTATAACTTTTAGATCATCAGTATCTATCTCATGGAAAGAGATGTATCACTTATCTTTGGAGATTATATTCTTTGAACACTTCACTAGATATTCATAACCATTTGAAATAATCAAATTATTATACATATTTATCTATTAAATGAATAAATATTATTGATTCATCAATGAGGAAACCATGTTTGAGTGATTTAGAAATTTCATGAACTGTAAAACAGAATCCCATCATACGTTGTGAGAATGTAATTTCAAGATATGCATCTCATGAGTTTTATATTACATTATTGGAAGAATATTATTAATCTCCAGATTAATGTTACATTAAGTGAAAATGTATCCTCAATCCCAAAAAACATCATACATGTATCACTAGATAAAACATTAGGGGATTCCATATAATACAATATCCCCTATTAGTAAGAATTCAAAACATCCCATATAGTTTTATTCATAATCTGGTTAATTATCATATTTAAATAAGTTACCTGAAATTAAAATTTAACTCACCTCCAAATATCCTTCATGAAAATAACCCATTCCTAACCATAAATTATCCATAAATAAATCAGATTAATATAAGTATATTTCATAATAAGTGGGTAATGACTTAAAAGAGGCTACACCATGAAATAATAACTGTGAACATGAAAATAATCATTTTAATAATGGTAATAAATTATAAAAACCATACAAAAATTCATTAAAATTTATTTAAAAACATTCTATATTTTTTTCCTATTATTTACCTTTAAAAAGATAATTACATTTAGAAAAACAATTAATGTGCAACACTTCATCAAACTAAATAATAATTGTAATAAGTTTAAAATTTTTCTAAAACCCATTAATTGCACAACTATTCCATGAATTTTTATTTTTAAAGTTAATCATAGGAAAAAAATATATTTTAATATAACATAGTAAAACCTCATGGTTTTTTCATCAAACAAATTTTGTGCCTAAAATAAATGTTCACAACTTTATATATATTCTCTATGAAATCTAATTTGAAAAAATAACTCAATCATAGATATAATTTTTAAATACATAATTGATAAAAAATATAATTAAGGAAATATTGATGCCTTAACCGAACATTAATGGATTATAATTAGATAAGGGGTTAAAAATCTTTTATACACCAACAACTCCATGAAATTCATGGTTTTTTTTCTTCACATTGAAAACCCTAATCTTCCACGAACCCTAAGGGATGAGTGAGAATAAGAGGAGGTGATATAAGAGAAGTAGATGAATATAAAATGAAATGAAATAGTTTCCTAATAATTTTTATATTTATTATTCAATGGTAATATAGAAAACTATAATAGGGGAGGAGATCTCACTCCCTCCCCTACACAAGCTGGCCAAAATATAGAGAAATTAGGTGCTACCCTCCTATTATAACAAAAATAAAACTAATAATAATGATATTATTATTATTATAACAGAATTATATTTATAGAATTATATTTTACTAATAATACAAAAACATATACTATAGGTCCCTCGATAATAAAAATAAATATAGATTTTACATGTCAAATACCCATACCAAAAAATTATATGATATTAATAATAAATATAGCCAAAATGTTAAGAATAGTAATTTACACCTGTATTTTTTTTAAAATCACAAACTAGTATACATGAACAATAATTGATAAATTTTACAACCAAAATGTTTATTTAATACCATGAATATAAAATAAATAAATTGATTACGAAGGGATTTGGAATGTGTGTACATTCAAAACAAGGTTTCACATAAACATTTTAGGAAGGTATAGTTGGTAAAAATGTTGAGTTAAACTATAAAGATCTATTATATTTAAAAACAACATGAATATTTAATTTTTATGGTCTCTAAGATTATTATTATAACAATAAAACCTAATATAAGATTGAAATTTTAAAAAATTTCATCAAATTATAAAAATATTAAATTAGATATAAAATAACAATAAGTGAAGTGTCACAATTATCACCACTATAGTGATTTCCCCCACCATAATCCACCTTATATATTGATATTGAAATCATAGTGAAATTTTAATAATGTAAGTGTCATGATCCGTCCCCAATGGGAATACCACTTAGGCTAGCAGTGAAGGGTGACCATAAAGTCTACCTCAAATATTCTACATATTAATAACTAACACCATGGGTATGAAAAATAAAAATTGGAGGATTTACCATAATAAATTCCTGAACATATAAAGAAAACTACTAATAAACCACATAATATAAATGAAAACCAATAAACCATAATTCATGTAATGTTATAAAAAATTAAAGTACACAAAAATGAAATAAAAATATAAAAAATCATACAAAAATGTAATTTAGAGCAGCTGTAATACTTGAGATAGTAATGTTAATATCCATTATTGTATCTCCGATGGAATCATAAAAAATAAATTTATATTGTGGGGGTGAGAATACATGTATGCTTAGTAGGATCCTCCTAATGACCACTATTGAAAATGTAGAAGAAGATTACTAATAGATCAGTAAGAAAACATTAAATCTAATATGCACAAAATATAAGTCAAATAACCCCAAACCACACCAATGATCACTCACCCAATGTCACATAAAATAATAATAACATAGTATCAAAAGAATATTTAAATAAATTACACAACAACAACTACCATGTTGATTTTCCTCTCTCAAATCCCAACAAAAAACATCATAGTGATTTGACCCCTTCTATACCCACATATTCATATATCCACAAACCACATATTAAACATAAACATGTATTTATATACATATTTACCATCTTCCCTTAATAAAAACACATTAAATCTTTTAAAAAAATATGGTTTCACGTAAATAGAATTTATTGTCCTCATTTCCACCTATAAAAATGAAAACCCCCACCATGTATCACATCCTTTATCATATCACAATCACATCACATAATTCACACATTAGGATATGGAAAGAAAAACTAATGTGTCATAACATTAGTATATCATGGCCTTTCCCTAATTTTAAGGGAGTGTGGGGAAGTGATAGTAGTCAGTTATCCATTCCCTTGCCAACCTCTTTGTTGGGGAAAACAGTCATAGCTAATATTATTTGGAAGTTAGTAAGGTTGTATAAATTAGGCGGGAGTGTGTATGAAATCAATGAAAAATAAAACATATTTCATAGTAACGCACTATTTTATCCCAATGGATTCATACAAAAATGACACTACTAATACCCATCATAGTTACCACACCATCACTATAATAAAAAAACCCACGAAAAATTCCATATAAAAAATTATCCCAACCTTGTCACACAAGAAAAAAAATGAAATCATCATTAACATTCCATTTAATCATATCATTTATCGATTCCAGTATCTAATATTTTACTAGCCAGATTACCTTTATTATTCCATTCAATTATCAATATTTAATTTCAAACCATTCAATATATATCACCCAAAATTATATCAACCAATGACCATTCATTTCAATCATTATCTGTTCATCAAAAACCCAATATTTATTAAAATCCATCTCTCTATCCATTATAATATAAATTATTACCAACCATATTTCATTCCATTGATAAAATATAACACATTCCAACATAAATTGAACCTTTCACCACAAGAACTACTATGTGAACCTATACCTACAATCAATAGATAATCCCAAACCAAAAACAACATCACCAATTTTCATATTTTCATATCAATCAAATAAATCCATCCAAAAAAATCCAACATCAATGTAACATCCCATATTTAAGTATGTATTTTATTTCCCTAAGATTCTTGTTTTATCTTTTATATTGAATCAGAACATAATTAGAAAAAAAATAATACAAGAAATGATTCCAAATAAAAACACTTTATTAAGTAATAATAGATAATTTCCAAAAATTACATGATAACAAGTATCTCATACCATGGGAAACTAGATAAAATGGATGATTAAATTCCTTAAAGGTAAATTAATTTAAACCAGACACTAAATAAAAATAATAAGATGTTTTTAACTCAGAAATCCCCAAGATCATCTTATACCTTGAGAGTCAGAGTTAGTGAACTAAATATTCAATGATAAAGAACATAATTAATGGATAAATCATGTTGTAAAATATAAATAAAATCTACAGGAATGTGAATAAAAATTTATAATCAAATGAATTTATAGGATTTAATAGGATCAATGTAGCTATTATATGATAGTTATACAAGGGTATATTACTATTGGGTATGATACCGGTAAATATGTATCCAGTTTAGAATTATTTGTATATAGTTAATATACCTAATATTTATTTATATGCTAATTTTTTTATTATAAATAATTTATTTTTAATAGAATTAAATAAAACTAATTCACTTGGGAAAATACCTTTGGTTCTAAAGAATATGGTTATATTTTAAAGTTTTATTTAATTTATTTCTTTTTAAAGAATGATATCAATAAAATGAAATGATTTTTTTAGTAATTATCAATAAAATAAATTATTAACATTCAATTAATAATTAATTAACATTAAGGCATAAAATTTAATTATTAATAAACCAACATGTCTTATTTAAAAACATTTTTTTTATTTTATATGTTTTTTTAAAAGGTAATTTTTTCATAATTATATTATGAAATTTCATTAAATATATTGATTTTATATTTAAATAAATGAATAATTTTATAAACATTAATTATTAATTTATTACTAATAAAAAAAATCATTTTATACTTAAACATATTCTTTTCAAATTATTTTTAATTCATTTTGAATTTTTATTTTAAAAGACTAATTATATAATATATTAATTATGATTTCATTAAAATATAATATTTATAAGAAAAAAATAGTTTATAACTCATTTTATGGTCAATAGTTTAAATAAAATAAGAATAAGAACACTTAATGTTTAAAATGTTATTTTTCTACCAAAATAGTTTCCCCCTTATATTATATGTTTTCATTTAAAAGATAAATTTCAAATTATTAGAATTATAATTTGAATTAATATAGCCTAAATTTGGAATCATGACAACCAAATTTTATAACATAGAACATTTTATATTTTTTGGAAAAAATAATTACCTTATTAAATATTTAAATGATGTAAAAAGGGGTTAAAAGTGGTAAATTAACATGGATCCAGTTTTATGAAATTAACATAATATTTAGACATTTTATATGTCCAATACTAGGTTTGTAAGTAAATACTATAAGTCTTAGTGTCATTTTCTTATCTAACTACCCTAACTCTAATGTAATTTCATCATTACCCTTCACCTAACATATGCTTCCAAAAAATGTCCATCATTTTCATCTATAAAAGAATATCTCCTCCAAAAACTCAAAACCAATTATATTATTCGTTATTTCATTTAATCCCTAAAACTGTTCCCTATCCTAAAGTAATATCCCCTAATATTTATAGTTTTTTCACAAGATAGGGGAAGAAGTCCTTTATTATAAAGGAAGATGCGTGAGAAGAAGTGATTCTATCAATGTATGAATCAAGTCATTCTTCATTTATTTCATTTAAAATATCACATCCTACAATTTTAATGATCATTATCTATACAAATGATCTAATATTAAGATTATTATGATTATGTAAATTGATATTATTATACTAAAACTCAATGTTCTCACTCATTCATTAGTTATGAATCCTTCTTTTTTGGGTCTGTTTTTTCTCCAACATGAATGATGTACATCTACAACATAAATTAATAATAAATCATAAATAACTTTAAATATAAGTAAAATGACAAATTTAAATTTTTTTTTTACAATTATTGAAATATAATGATCCATACTTATCATGGATAAATATTACCCCTTATTAAATAAATATTCAATACATCACATAATGATCCATGACAGAGTTGTATAGTTTTAGTGTCTTTAGAAACATTGATACCTAAATAACTCATTCATAATATATATAAATGATATCCCACTTAGTTATTCAAAACTATCACCCTTATTAGAAACATCATAGAAAAAATTTTTATATATATCCTAGGGAAAATAAAACATAGTAAAGGATGTGATCAGATGCTATATATGGTTAACAAATGGATATATCCATGATCATTTAGATATAACATGAGAATAAGAGGTTTTATAACAAGATATTTTTCATTGAATATCATACCGAATAATTCTTAGATCACAATCCTATTTCATTTCTTAAATCTTAGCAGTTCATAAGTAACAAATCATAATATAATAAAAGAAATTAATCAATGTAAACATAACACTAACATAAGATCACCTCATATATTTTTGGAATTATTATAGTATAATAATAATCGTAATCATTGAAATATTATTCTAAGGCTACTCGCCAAGACATTAATACCTGTTAGGCTTGAGATAACCACTCATGTACCATCTTGGGCATGGTATAAAATCTCATGTACCCTCTTTAGGGGTTGGGATAACATCCCATGTAACCTTTTTTAGGCATGATATAACCTCCCATGTTCCTATTGAACACATAACATATCAATATTTACCTAATTCAGTATAGTAATATATAAATCATACCCCACATATCAAATAATAATAAATCCATTCATATATAGGCCACAAGATCATAAAAAAATTCATTATAACATAACCCATGGAAAAGGAAATGGGTTTCATCTATATTTCATTATCACTACCATAAAAATATGGAGAATAAAGGAATATTTTATCATTTAATCATATACCCAATAATTTCAATGTAAAATCTTAAGTTGTTTTCATAGATGAAAAATTATGTTAAAATATTACAAAAACACATGTTTGGGAAAATGCCATGTTTACTTTTTTAAAATCTAGAAATCTCCAATATATTAATTAATACAATTTATTTCAAGAGAAAATTTTAATATTATAATGTAATGTGAAATTCTTTGATCAATCATGATGAAGGGAAATTTCGTTCAAGTCATGTTTATTAAAATAAATATTCAATTCACATTTTTGGTTAAAATTCAAAAGAAAATCATTGAAAAATGACAATAATATTCATTTTCCACTTAATTTTAAAAAATAAAATATGGGTAAAAATTAATTTATTCAATTATAAGATAATATTGAAAATATTTTAGAAAACCATTTTAAAAAACCTGAATATGGAAGAAAAATGATTTTTGACTGAAGAGAGAAATAATGTTGGTTTTTGTTGAAGAAATTCTTCCAGTCTCTTTAGTTCCTAAAGAGAGTAAATAAAAGGAAACATTTAAAATATAGAAATTAACCAGAGGATAATAAAATTAACGGGTTTATTGAGAGGTATATAATCAACTTACATCATTATAATCATAATTGTAATAATGAGATTATAACATGAATCCATTACCTCATGTTTGACTTCATAAAAGTGATCTAACCTCCTCTATAATAAATATAAGTTTATTATAAATCTACACCAAATTCATTTATAAACCTATAATATCATATATGATCCAATTATAATATAACAACACCCACATATTAATAATTCTTTGCTATAATCACCATTTCATGGTGTTAACTATTTTAGTTTTTGTAAGAATTTTGATTCGGTGGCTTCGATCCTTGTACATAGATATTATTTCCATAATCTATAAAAATGATAAAAAATATATAAATATAATATATATTAATTATATATATATTTATATATATATATGTTTCCAACCATAAAATATAGAGATAGAAAATTATTTACACCATTAATGGAGATGGTATGTCGTATGTATACATGAATGATGTTCCCTCTTTTATAAAAAAATGAAAAATTGTAACAAATAATTTACCTCTAAAAATTTTATTATATCATATATGTAATATTTATTTGTTAAATATATCTATATTAAAATTAATTTAAATTGGAAATTGAAAATGATTCACATCACTTCGTGGAGGTGGTAGTCTACATATACGTATAAGTGAAGTTATTATTTTACAGTGAATTGGATGGTAATAAGGTAGATATAATATTATAATTAAAGAATATAATTTATTTCCATAATAATATATAAAAACATTAAACTCATCATAATAACCATCCATGAAATATGGTGACAGAAAATGAATTTTATCACTGCATGGAGGTGGTATTCCACATGAATGCACACGTGATACTTTTACTATCCATTTGACAGAAAATTTCAAAGATAATAGTTTTTTGGTGATAATAATTCCATTTTTGATAATTTATAATAATTAAGTTATTATTTAATGATGAATAACAGAGATATATAATAGGTATAAGAAGAAATAAATTGAAAGAGGTTGGGAAACAAGATAACCTCTTCTTCGGTAGTCCTCCTTTAGATTATTTCTTAAGGAACATTAAAATAGTAGATTAAGAAAGAGATAACATATAATTCATTGATATTTAAGTTTATAATAGATTTTTTAGGGGTTGATCAAGATAGATGGCTCAAAGTGTTGTAAAGAAAAGTGATAAGGGGCATCCTTTTATATGGGAAGGAAATGAAATACTTAGAATTACTAAAAATATCAAAATGTAATTAAGAAATACTAAAGAAAAATGATTCCAAATGGATATAGATTCAAATAAAAAATAAAATATGGTCCAAATATCCCCATAAAATGAAATTTATATAGGGTTTGAGTTTATTTTAAACATTATCTTTTGGTTTGACCCCTTTGTTAATTGATTTTAACCTTAACTATACTAACAAATTTTTCAATCCTCAAGAGTTGTAATTTTACATATAATTTAATAATTAGATCATAAATAGAAAAGTATGAAATTATAGACCATTTATAATCCTACATTTCCTCCTATAATATTTTTATGGTTTTTAAATATTTTAGTAAAATATTCTTTCAATAAAATATCATTAATGTCATTTTTGGAACTATTTATTTACTTTGGCTTTGAAAACAACATGAAAGGAAATAAATTATATTAAGTACCATAAAACAAACCTAAACTGTTATATTTGTCTTAAATATTTTTGGAACAAAACAATTAAGCCAATTTGAATTAGTTTTAATATTTTAAATGACATTTCTTTTATTTTTATATTAATTGAATAAAAACTGTGTCAATGATGCAGTAACATTTAAGGTAATAGTTCAATGACTATAAATTAAAAATGAATTACTATGAAAAAAATTAATTTATATTCAAAATAAGCATTTATAACTAAACATAACCTCTTTTAATATTATGTAATATTTTAGAGATATTATAGTTAAGAGAATCACATTATTTATTTGTTTTTTTCTTAAAATATAATAAAGATTATTATCAAGGAAAAATTGAACCAAGTTGCCATATTTTCAATATTTTTATGAAAATGGTTGAATTTAAATAATTAAATATGATAAATTAAAGTGTTATAGAAATTTTAGATCCTCATACCAATTTTTTAACCTCATTTAACTCAATTTACCCTAACCTAGGTGATAAATATTTATCAAGGTTACTATTCATAATAATAAATAAAAGGGACCAAATTACCAAATATGATAATACTAATTCCAAATATGGAATTAATTTTTTGAAATTTAATTTTTACAATTGTTATACATCTATTTTAAAATTTGTGTGCGGAACAAAATGGAATCAATTTTTAGAAAATAGTTTTTTATGCATAAACTTGGATTTATTATTATTCCTTGCATAGTAAAAAACATAAAATTATTTTAAAATACTTTTATTTAATATTTAATTCAAAAATTTAATTAAAATAATTATTTATCAGTTATTTTTTAAAAATAAATGAAATGAGAATACATTATACACATAAAAACAATTATTAAAATAAAATATGTTTTTCCCAAAAATGAACTCATACCAAAATAATGTTTAATGATAATTACTATGAAATTAATTATATTATATAAAATTAAAGTATACCTTTGTTACATTAAGAAAAAATTCATTGAGAAATGGGAATATTCAATGAAAAATGATTGTAGTAAAAAATTTAGAAATTTTCACTATTCATTTGAAAATTTATCATATTAGAAAAATACCAAAATTTCACCCTAAGATAATTTTTATGTTATTATTTAAAAAATGATATCCTTTTTAAAAAATTAAATTTCAAAAATTTTAAGATGTTAAAATTAATATTCATACAATAAAACGATTTTTGAAGAAAAAATATTTTGGAAACAGAAAATGGTGTTACTTAAAAAATTACTTATTTTTTTTGAATTATATAATACATTTTAATTATATGATATATATATATGTCTATATATTTCCTAATGTGATTAATCTTATTCATTCCCTTTGGTTTAATGGGAATTTTACAGTGTAACGTGTTTCATTTTATGCTCGATGTTACAAGTCAAGCAAGCTATTTAACACTTAATTTTTTATTTGAAGAGAAAAAAATTATAACATATTAGGAATTTTTACCACTGGAATAAATTTCACTATCACAATTTTTATATTTTTTAATAAAAGTTAAATATTTAAAAAATCATTTTTTGGGAAATCACATCATATAATGGGATAATAAATCTTTCATTGAAAAGGGAAAGTGGGAAACATGAAGACTGCCGAAAATAACATATTATTTTTCTCTCAAGTAATGATACAATTATAGGGAAGTTAAATTATAGACATGGAGAGAAAAATAACATCCAATGAATAATATAGAGTTACAGATAACTTGGTCAGGAGAAAATTAATCACCCAAAAACCATAAATCATTTTTGGGTGAAAAGACTATTAATTCATCAAAAATAATGGTAAAATGATAAAATTATATTTCAAGATCCAATTATTAATGTTGAGGTATTATTCTAATTTCTGGATAAATAACATGATAAAATGTACATAGTTGATTTATTTCTATTTCATTAGTATAATTTCATCAATTTGTTTTACTGCAATGAATTTTTACATCATCTCACACTCCAAGAAATGAACATTCAGGATTACTTTTTCATGCCTAAAGAACTAATATTACTAATAGATCATAGTGTATATAAAATAAGGGAAATCAATTCATTTTTTATCTAAATATTTAACAAAACCAAAATGGTCATCATAAGTTATCTAATATAGATAAATAGAATTCCTTAATCTCTAAATCCTCAAAAATAACTCAGAAAGTCCAAATTAATCAATTCTATAAATATTCAACCTTATGGCTCCAATAAAGTATATTTCACGAAGATATAAACCCAAATATCAGAATTATTTTATCTCATATCATGTAATTATCAAATAATAAATTATTTTTTAATAATTTTAATCAATCATAATGTCTCATACAAAAATTCATATACCTTGATCACATATTATCTAAAATATGGAAATCATTTCCCAAGATAAAGTCAAAATAAAATCATATATGCTTGAAAAATATAATTGAACCTTTTTTCCTTAATTAATATACTGTATTAGTTAAAAATAATTCCATTGGGTTTATATTTCCAATGATAGACGATCATCAGTTGATTCAGAATTTCAAGTATGATATTTTTTCTAGAAATTTATATGGAATATATATAGAGAGAATTGATAAATTCTCAAAATAAAATCCAATTTATTTGAACAGTAATATTTTCTTATGGATCATTCATAAAAAAATCATCATGGAATCCACTACTTGGGAGTTAAGGTTAATCAAACTTTAATTATCACGATTCAATTCAATTAGTTTGATTTCAAATGTTTTCCCTTTGCCATTTTTCATTAGAGATTATTATGTCTTATTATCTTTATTAAAACTTTTATTAAGGAATTGACTTTCTTAATTCACAATATCCTTTCATTTATATCACTTAATATTTAGTTGTGTATTCCATCTATCCCTCTTTCCATTCAATTTATATACTGTCCTCTTCACATCACTTATTTTTTTCATGATATCCATAATTCCCATACATTAAACGTCTTCTTATTCCTTTCAATAATTCACTTGGGTGCTATTTCTCACATTTTTTGAAAGAATAAGGTTGAAAATATTTTTCCTCCATGTTGTATACAACTATATAATCCTTGAAAATACTTCTTCATTTATTTATCACCTAAACCATGTGGGTTTCCACATTTTATTTCCACTTTGAGTGAACATTAAAAACTTATTCATACCCTCTAAAGTCCATTATGGATAATCACATTATAATACACGGTTCCATACTAATAAAGAATCAAGCAGTTTTAGTTTTAGGGATATTTATTACCCCATAATCATACCATGAATGTATATTAATATTTTCCTCATAGGTACCAATGGATTCAACATCCTTCTTCTTATTCTCAAGGAATTACTTCTCCATTTTTTTACAAAGAATACAAGTGAAGTAATTATTAAAAAAATCCTCCTAAACTCATCTCATTAAATATGGTTAATTTCTTCCTCTTTCCCAGTATTCTTAATAATATTCCATTAATAATATGTTTCTCCTTCCAATTGATAAATGAGTTGGAAACTTTTTCCAGGGTTCGGGCATTGAAAAATGGAAAACATCATTACCTTCACATTGATCCATTACATAGAAACACTTGGATTTGAATTTCCATAGAATTATAGTGGATTTTTTTAATAAAATATTTAATGGAATGTATCTCCCTCTATGGTTAATTAACATGTTCAACAGTATCGATGTAACATCTCATTGGTTGAGATATTTGAAAAATAATTGTAAAAAAAATATTTCATCCCAAATTTTAAGACATTTTATTTTTAAGAGAATGATAATATAATTTTCCATCACATGAATTATTCATAAGATTAATTTAGGTTCCATCCATGGAATTAAACAAAAAATTATAGCTTGAGAAATAATAATCATATTGAGAAATTATATAATCATGAAAAACAATTCCTTGGATTTGAAAATTGTGTCCCCTTTTTAAATATATGAAACCATATATTTAACACATGTCATCATTAATTATCATCTATTAAAATCCATCACAACAGTTCATAAAAAATGTGAGAGAACCTAAGAATATTTCTTATGAGTATCAAACCATGTGTGTAGTAAGGGGTCACTCACTATGTACCAAAATTATAGTTGATATATAACCATCCAAACATTTATAGGTTCATTACTATAAGTCCCTCATCTGAAATGTTACATAATCTTGAGTTATGTCAAGAATTTACATTCATTTCCCTTTAGTATCTTTTCATGTTTATAGTTTTAGAGATTTAATCCATAACAATTACATAAATACACAAATATTAAAAAGTATACTGGCCATGTCACTATCCATTTTTTCATAATCTATATCATTTTAAAATAAAACATGAATTATTTTTCATGATTAAAATATTTTTAATATTCGTATTTTATTCTTAATTTGCCTTAATAATCATTATACCATATGGAAATAATTTAAGAAACATGTGATAAGCACCAAAAGCACTGTAAGGGATATAAAATAAGAAATGAAGCCATTATCGCATTGATATTTTAAAATCATGAAAACATTTTTCACAAAATCATACTTTTCACCCATAAAACCTAAACACTTTATCTTAACTCATGAAATCGTAAGATTATTATAACAGTATTAAATATCATAAATCATAAAGGTAACTTGTGGAATCTATATCATTATTACATTATAGACTTTATGGATTCATAGGGATTAACCTTCATGGTTAAGTTTGGAATAACCATCATGGTATATTACATAAATCTCTTAAGAGAAACCTAACCAATTAACTCTGTATCATTACCCAATTCATTGAAGAGTGATAATAGGCAGACCCTACATAGATTTATCATGTAACCACCCATATACGTAATAATTACCAATAACTTAAAACATACTTTTAACACATAAAACAAGCATAATGGAAAAATAAATTTCTACTTTGCAATGTCAAGATATCATTTCAATATATTGATATAATCAATCCATTATCAAAACCATTTTTAATACAAAAATATATGAAAAGTTATATGGTTTTTGTTTTTATTTTAAAAAATTTATGTAATTTAGGGGTATCCAAATATCAAATATCAGTCACAGTGGCAGAAAAGTCATTATTGTCGTATAAGTTATAAAACATTATTTTTTTCATTTTGTAAAATGATTCGTATAAAAAGATTTATTTTTAAAACCATATAATGAAATTAAACGAAAAATTGGTTAATTGTAAAATTTATAAAATAAGGTAGTTTATATTATCAAAATATTCCTCAATGAAAGGAGATTGAAACAAAGTCTCTTATCTTGAGTCTGACTCATCTCGTACGTTCTACATCTTCCTTTCTTTCAGATGATCACATTTCTTAACACCTTAAAAAATTTAAGGAGGATGTTGTGCCTTCAATAATGCTTCAATAATTTGGGGAGGAGATCATAGGAAGAGGTTTGGGCAGATCTAGGCCAAACCAAATGGTTTTTGATGTGTAAGGAATAGAGATGAATGGGTGTCATTTTATAGGAGATGGGAGGGGAACTCTTTGAATTATGAAAAGTATTAAATTAATATAAATTTCTTTTCTTTTTCAAATGGGTCCTAATTAATATATATAGAATATAGGATGCGAATTGGTTGAAATATAATCATCTAATGAAAATTAGAGATGTTTTGAATAATTTTTAATCTTTATCTTTCAGTTTTAACCCCTTTTAACTCTGACCATTTTATCAAGTAATTTACACATTGAGGGTTAAAATTATTACTAAATCATTATAAACAACCAATTAATGATTCATTAATGAAATTTTTAGAATTATATAAACATTTTGGCTTAATATAATTTTTAATAAATTTAATATCATTTGATTATATATTATATATATTAAGATCTGAATCAGGTCAATTTTGACACTATTCATTACAAGACTTGTAAAAAAACTCATAAAAATATTAATAATTAAAAAAGTTTTTTATTTTATCTATAACATGTCAAATTAATAAATAAAACTTGAGGGAGGCATAAAATATTTCAAATTATATTTATTTTAATTTAATTAAATTAATTTATTTGATTATTCCTTTAATAAATCTTTTACTACCTCACCACTATGTTAAAATTAAATCTAATTATATAATATATAAAAATTAAAAATAAATTATCGTGATGTAGATAAAAAATTTGTATTTCAAATTACCATTTATTTTTGATTTTATATTCTTCATAATCCTATATAAAACATTATTAACTTATTAAAAATATGAGCATGACATTTTTAACTTATCATTAAATAAAATATAATAAATATAATATTCTAACCCAAGTGGAATAAAAAGGTTAAAATTTTGGTATATGGTTTATTTTTCCCAAAACCCATTAATCCAATGAAATTAGGACAAGTGTTACGATAATTTTATAATATTATAATATTATTTTTACCTTTAATTTCCCGACTTACCCTTAACCATGGATAATAAAATACTAAAGTTTCTATTGAACAAACATTATTTTATCCTATTCAATCAAAATTTTCATAGTAAATACAAAAATTTATGTTAATATTTCAAAATTCTATTAATAAAAGTGGTTATATTAGGTTTAACACTGATCCTATAGATGCGGCCAGAAGGTGGGTAAAAAAGGTGTTCAAAAATTCAAATAAGTTTTTATATCAACTTTCAATAGAAAAAAACTACTCCAATGACAAAAATTGAATTAAATTATTAAAAAATTATTTAATTATACTTTAAATCCAATTAAAAGGATAATGTAACTATAATTAATTTAGAAAAAAAGCAGTTTTAATTTAAAATGGAGTATTTTTCAGTATTCATTAAAAATTTATATTAGAAGAAAAGAAAAAAAATTAAACCAAAGTAGATCATGATACTAAAATTATAATGAAGAAGTTCAATTTTTCATATAAAAATTATAATACTATCAAAAATTATAATTAAAAAGGGTTCTCCATCAATAGGTGATAAAAATATCCTTTAAAAATATTAGATCTTTTATGCATTAAATTAGATTTATTCTTTTTTTATTCCCATAAAATTTATTGGATGAAAGTAAAAACATTTAATTAAAAGGAGTAAACATAATATAGTTAGTTATGATCATTCTGACCAATAAAAATATTAGGTGATAATAAACAATAAAAATAAAAATATTTATAATATATTGTTTTTCGAAATAACTTAGCCTTGTGTGCAATGTATGTTTTCAGAGAAACCTATTGTTGTGTGTCGGGTATTCTATTTGAAATGGAATTCCAATTAAAGTAAAATTACTATCCAATTCATAAATATTTTTAGATATGGAAATGTATTATTCTATAATTACATGGGATGTTACATCGTTCCCCCTTTTGGAAATTGTGTCCTCGTTATTTTTTTCACTTATCAAATAGGTGGGGGTATTTCTCTCTCATAGAATTTTCAGATTCCTATATTTCCACTGAAACCATATATTTTTTCCATAAAACCTTATCCTAATAAACCAAATTATTCCAAAACAATTTCTCTCTATGGTCAAGAACATTAACTAGGTGTTCATTATAGTATACATTCTCTTCCAACTAAAGTACTTATAGACTCAAAACATGAGATGAATATGAAATATACTTTCATAACATTGAATCATGAAAATCATTGTGTACCTAGTATAAAATCATAGGAAAATCCACTTGGTAGTCAACTAATACAACGTTCTATAGGATGTAAAAGGGTCCAAGGAATCGTGGACTCAGGTTTCTCTTCTGACCAAACATTTCACAACATTCCATGGAGAAATTTAGAGAAAAATAAGATCACTTACCTCAAAAAAGATCCTTCAACCCATTATCCACATTAATTTTCTACATACAATGATCTATTGTTATTTTTTGAAAAATGAACTAAAATTTCTCTACTATTTCCTCTACCGAATCTGGTCCCATCAATATCCTTTCCTCAACAACATCCCAATAAGCTAGAGGTTGACACCACTTTCCATATAATTCCTCAAATGTTGTGTTATGTATACTGGAATGAAATCATTTTTAATAAAAAAAATCAATCAAAGAAGTATGTTGATCCCAAATTCCCCGGTAATACATTCAATAGGATATATCATATCTTCCAAGATCTGAATTGTTTGTTCTGACTGTCCATATGATTGAGGATGAAAAGCTGTACTAAAATTTAATCCAATACCCAAAAAATTCTAAATAAAATTTCAAATGTTATAAATGAAACTGGGATTATGATCTAATACAACAGAGATGGTAACTCCATGAAAATTGACTATCTCTTAATGATATAATTGAGATAGTTTATTTAGAGACAGAGTTCCTTGAATATGAAAAAATGAATAGATTTAGTCAATCAGTCATCAATATCCCAAACAGAATTATCACCTCAAAACGTCTTTGGTGACACCACTATAAAATCCAGGGATATATTTTCTTATTTCCACTATGTCACTATAATGGTTTAAGCATCACCTTTGGAAACTATCATTATACTTTAACCTTCTCACTAGTAAAACACTTTATAGTAAAGTCAACAATATCTCATTTCATTCAATCCAACCTGTAATAAACCTTAAGGTCTCAGTACATCTTATTATTTCCAAGATGAATTGGAAATGGATTAATATTATCTTCACATAACAACTCTTTCTTCAATTATAAACCATAAGGTAGAAAAATATCATCCAAAATTTCAAAACACAATATTTGTCAATGTTAAATTCAAGAAACATACTCTTATGATCTAATTCTACCTTTTTTAAATTCATGGTCTACTTTATATTCATTCTTAAATATGTCTGATAGAGATGGTTTCACTAAAGATAGAAACAAAATTTAGGAATTTTCTGCACCAATAACTTTGAAGACATTGTTTATCAAATCATTAACCAAAGTGTATTATTCTAAATGTATCATGGTTAATTTTTCTTTACATTTATTGGCTCAAATAATTAGCCACACTATTTTCTTTTCTATGATAGTTATGAATCATTAAATCATAATCCTTGATTAGTTCCAACCAAACTCTCTGTCTAATGTTCAATTCATTATGAGCAAATTTATACTATAAACTTTTATTAACAATATATATTTCACATTTTACTCCATATAGATGATGCATGTAAATTTTTAAAGAATAAAACAGAAAATAATTCCAAATCACGTGTAGGGTAATTTAACTAATGAGGTTTTATCTAACATGAAGAATAATTAAATACCTGATCATTATACATTAAGACACAACCAAGACCTTTCAATGAAGAATAACTTTAGATAAGAAATTTACAATTTTTGGAAGATAGGGCCGGAAATGAAGCATTTACCAATCTTATTTTCAATTCATAAAAAATTTACCAAACTATTTTTTCTAGATAAACATAAAACCTTTTTGAGTTAACTTAGTTAGTGAGATAGATAATCATGAAAAATAATCAACACACTTCGGGTAATGGCCTGCTAAACCAAGAAAAATAAAAATATCGGTATCATTTGGGGTTATTTTCCATTCTTCAACCACATTAATTATAGCAGGATCAATAGTTATTTCATTTATAGAAATAGTGTGACCAAGGAATGTTTTTTTTGAAACCAATATTCACTCTTGATGAATTTACCATTAAGTTTATTTTCTTTTAATGTTCAAAAAAACCCTTAAATGAATTTGATGCTCGTATTTATTTTTAGAATATGAAAAAATGTAATCAATAAAAAGAACCAAAAACATATCCAATAACTCATGAAATATTCTATTCATAAGTTCCTTGAATATATAAGGTTTATTAGTTAACCCAAACAATATAACTAAAAATTCATAATGGCAATTTCTAGTACAAAATACACGTTTCAAAATGTCTTCTTCCTTTATCTTCAACTGATAGTTCCCCGACCTCAAATCAACATTTGAAAAACTAGTGCTCCATGGATGTGATCAAACAAATATTCTATATTAGGCAAAATGATACTTGATCTTAATAGTGATGTTATTCAAGGATCTATAATTGATGAAAAGTCCCATTGAACCATCCTTATTGTTAACAATCAAGATAGGATAACCTTATGATTACGTGCTATGTTGAATGAATCCTTTATCTAATAACTCTTATAATTGCTTCTTCAACTCTAAATGTCCAATTTCAGTTATTCAATATGGGGTTTTTGAAATTGTATTTGAATTTGAAGCTAAGTCAATAGAAAATTCAACATTCAAATCTGGTATATTACCAGGTAACTCATCAAGAAAAAACATCAAGATGCTCATTTACCACTGGGACATCATTAATCTAAATAGTAACTTTTTTTTAAAATACGAGCAGTATAACATTCATTTGAATCTTTTAATCATTTCTCAGCTTCCTGATATGTTATCAATGGTAAGGGTTCATTCTTCAATAAAAAATCAATCTCTTTCCAAAAACAACTTCTTTAGCTCTGAAGTCATTCTCAGCATTGTAAACAGAAAGCCAATCCATGCCCAAAATAACATCAAACTCTACTGGGGAAAAAACAATGTGTACAGTTGAATTCATTACACATATAAGGATACAAAGATTCATATAATTTATTTTTTACCCAATATTTCCCTTAGGTGTCTTTACCATAAGTTTTGTATTCATTTCATGACATGAAATTTCCAATTTCCCATAAAATTTCTCAGAAATGAAACAATTTGTAGATCCCAAATAAAAAACACATTATCATAATCAGAATAAAAAAACAATGTACCTAATACCACTTCATTTTATGGAACAATATCCATTGATATAGCTGCAACATATTTCCCCACACCTTTCTTCTTATAGTCTTGTATCTTCATGTCATTCAAGTTCTTCATCAAACACTCATTTTCCTAATGAAACATATCATTATAGTTAAAACATTTTATTATATATAATTCATGTTTTTACATACCACTACTATTATATATTTCATTGGAGTAATGAGACTTATGTGCCATTTTACAACACTATACAAACTTTCCACAATTCAGAAGGCATTCTACAGTGTGTTTTTTCGATAATTTTCACAAACTGTATACTTAATTTTCTTACCATCAGACTTTTTTGATGAATTATTACCTTTAACCTACCACCATAACATCTTATTCACCTATTTTTCAAATAAAACATGATCATTAGTAAACATCATTTCCACCTTGTCCAGAAATTGAACATGTTTTTTGTAACTTTTTCACTCATGAGAATCCAATACCCTTTCATACTTTGGAATTAATATAGAGTAAAACATATTGAATTTACTATCAAGAACCTAGATCAAATTTAAAGCATACCCTACTAGTTTAGTGATTTTATTTCATATACATCCATATAATCCTCATTTTTCCTCAATTCCATGAATTTTTTCCACCCTAAGTCAAACATCCTTAGGAATATATTTCTCAAGAAAAATATTTCTTAATTCATCCCACATAAAAGAATAAATCTCCTCACTATCCCTGATATTATTAACCATATACCACAACTGATTGGCTTCACCTTTAAAATTATAAACAATAAGACAAACATTTTGATTTTTTAAACACCCCATGACATCAAAAATATTTTCTAGGGTGTAAATCCACCATTCAGCTAGCACAGAGATAGATGATCCTCTGAATAATGAAGGAGGTTTCCTCATGAAATTATCTATTACCAAAAATGTTCCTCTGTGGGTGATCCAGATGATCTTGTGCATGAATACCATAAATATTTATAACCTGAGTCAACTATTCCATCATTGCAATAAACTATTCAGTTCTAATTCTGACCATCTCAGGTGAAAAATCTGGATATTTTTTTCCTATAGATGTCCTCCCATTAATGCTTCTCTATTTCCACTATAGAAAACCATTCTGAATAAAAATTTGTTAATTGAATCAACAATGTAATCTTCAAATTCTATATCAATTCAATTTTACCATAAATTAAAAGTCATTTATGGATATTCTATTAAAAATATCCACAGCCCTAATATTATCTAAACCGACCTTTAATACCACCAATAAGACCCAATCCTGAATTGTTACATAATTTTGAGTTATGTCAAGAACATGAATGCATTCACATTGAGATTAATTTTAGGTATAGAGTTTTAGTGAATTAATCCATGAAAACAAGATAGAAATTAAAATATTACAATATTGACAAGTCTACTCACTATCCATTTTTTAAAATATGTTGTTTTTTAAACTAAATCTTGAATTATTTTTCTTAATAAAAATCATTATAAATTTATTTTTATCATATTCCTTTCTCTTACCCATCCTTATACCATGTGGAAATCATTTCAAAAGCATGGTATGCACACAAAAATCTCATTAAGGGATATAAAATAATGGATAAAACCATTAATCCATTAATATTTTAAACTCATGAAAACATTTTCATTAAATAATACTTTTCATCCAAAAAACTTAAACCCTATTTATTAGCTCATAAAATAATAAGATTTCTCTAAAACTAACAAAATCATAAATCATAAAGGTAACTTATGTAATCCATATCATTCTTATTTTATCCCTCAGGACTAGATAAGGAGTAACCTTTATTGTTATGTTTGGAATACGCATAATATTATATTCCCTAAATATCTTAAGAGAAACCCAACCAGTTAACTCTATCTCATTATCCAATGAATTGGAGAGATATCATGAGATTATCCTCACTCAGTTTATCCTAGAACTGCCCATATACAAATCAATTCCTAATAACCATGACAAAATCATAGCGCATAAAATTAGCATAAAGGAAAAATATCATTTCCACTTTACAATCGCAATATATTATTTCATGATATTGATATAATCAATCCATTATCAAAATAAATCAATACCAAAATAACAGAAAATGAAATATGATCTTTAATTTACATTTAAAAATATTTCAGATTTTAGAGGAATCTAAAAAATCAAATAATGGTCATAGTAGTGGAAAACTCATTGTCACCTTGTACAATAAAAAACATTTCTTTTTTCATTTAGTAAAACAATTCATATTAAAAATTCATTTTGAAAACCATCAAATTATATTAAAAGTCAAGGGGTTTGATTATAAAACATATAAAAAAGGTGGTGTATATTATCAAAATATGTCTCAATGAATGGAGATGGAGACAATGTCCCTAACCTTGATTTTGACTCATCTCATATATTCTTTATCTTTCATTACTTCAAATGATCACATTTATTAATATTTTAAAACCTTTAAGAAGGGTTTTATAATTAATATACGGCTTCAATAATACAGGGAGGGACTCTTGGAAGGGTTTTTTTAGAATTTTTTTGAACCAAAAGGTTTTTACAGTGTAAGTAATAGAAATGAATGTGTTCCCTTTTATAGGAGAGTGGATGTGGACTCTAAGATATATTAAAAGTATTAAATTAATATAAATTCATTTTCTTTTCCAAATGGATCCAAATTGATTTTTTATGATAGTATTAGCATGGATTGATATCTAATCATATAATGAGAATTTGACAAGATTTGAATATTTTTTAATCTTCAATTTTTTAACCCCTTTAAACACTTACCATTTCATCAAATAATTTTAACATTGAGGGTTAAAGTAATTTCTAGATGATGAGAAATGACCAATTAATGAGTTATTAATGACATTTTTAGAATAATATAAACATCTTGTTAGAATATTATTTTTTTTAAATTTTATATCATTTAATTAAATATTTTATATTTTAAGATATGGATTTTGTCAATTATAACAGTATTCATTACTACACTATTTAAAAAAAAATCATAAAAACTTGAACTCATCAAAAAATAATAATTTAACACATATATAACATGTTTAATTCATCCATTAAATTCATTTATGGCATTAGGTATTTAATATTATATTTATTTTAATATTATTAAAACCGTTTATTTGATTCTTCCATTAATTAATCTATTACTACGTCATCATTATGACATAATTAAAATTAATTATTTAATGTATAGAAATTATAAATAAAATATCATGATGTAGATAAACATTTTATATTTCAAATTACTATTTATAGTTTAATTTATCGTTTATATAACACTATATTAAAAATGATTTACTTATTAAAAACATGAGTAAGACATTTTTAACTTATCTTTAAATAAAATATAATACAAGTCATACTCTTACCCAATTTGCATGAAAAGGAGATAATTTTGGCTTATGAATTAATTTGGTTGACTCCCAGTCAACCAATGAAATTAGTATAAGTGTTGTGGTAATTTTATAATTTTATAACAGTTTTTTACCTTTAATTACCTGACTTACCCTTAACCATGGTAAATAAAATGATAATGTTACTATTTAGTAAAAATTAAATTTATACTAATAGATAAAATTTTTCATATTGATCAAAATAGTGTATGTACATGTTTCAAAATTAAATACACGTAAGTTGCTAAATTATGTTTAACAATAATTTCACATATTTGGTGATAAGGTGGGTAAAAGAGACATTCCAAAATTCTAATTTGTTTTTATATCTAATTTCAATAAAAAATATTATACCAATGAACTAAATTTTATTAAATTATAAAAAGTATATTTAATTATACTTTAAAACCAATTAAAAAGATAATCTAACTACATATATTTTAGATAAAAGAGTAGTTCTAATTTAAAATGTTGAATTTTTCACTATTCATTAAAAAATAAATATTATCTTTAGAAAAACAAAAATTCAACCAAAGTAAATTTTTTTATTCCACTTATAAAAAATATATTTAATTATTTCATATAGAAAATTTAAAACTATAAAATATTTTATTTAAAAAGATTCCTCCATAAATCAAAAGAAAAACTACCTTTTAAAAATGTTAGATCTTTAATGCCAACAATTGGATTTATTCTTATTTTAAGACTGTAATATTTATTCGAAGAAAGTAAAAAAATTTAATAAAAATTTTTAATCATAATATAGATAATTATGTTCCTTCCTCCTAATATAACACCTTGGAAATAAATACCACATAAGAAAATAATATTAATAATATATTATTTTTTGGTATAACTCAGTCTTTTGCGCAACATAGGATTTTAGAGAAAATCATTATTTCATGTAGGGTACTATATCCGACATTTAGTCACAATTAAAGTTAAATTACTATCTAATTTATAAATATTAATAGATATAAAAACTTATTATTCTATAATTACCTAAGTTGTTAAAATTACCCTGAGATGCAACTATGCCAAAACCACACCCACTTGTAGTATCCCAACATGAATGTTTTTATAGGAAAACAACTCTTGTATTTATTATAAATTATGACTTTATCCTACTTGTAAGATTATCCTAAGGATTATCACTAAATTTCTCTCATCCCATTTTCCATAGGTGACTATAATTTGATCTGATACCAACTATAACGACCCATACTTTTCATAAAAAATATTATATCTTATTAAATTAATATTCAATGAAACACATAATGATACATCTAAAAATCATATAGGTTTAGTTTATTTAGAAATATTTATACATAAAAATATTCCTAATTGATCAACATCATATCGTATTATTTTCCTCACAACAATCATTCTTTTTAAACATATCATACATAAATTTTATGTTCATATCCTAAAGAAAGGAAAACAAAATAAACGATGAGATCTGATGCTCAGTAAGGGTATGAAATGGAGTTATTAATGATAATATAAATATAAAATTATCATAAATGGTATAGGAACAATTTATTAACCATTTAAATTCATACATATTAATTCATATAATATAAAAATGTGCCATGTCAAAAATCATGGTAGCTCATAATACATGAATCATAATGAAATCAAAAAACATGATCTATGAGAACATAATAGTGTCATAATATTGTGTAATATGTTATTGGAATAAATTTTCAATAATAATAATAATATAAATATTATGTCAAGGATATTGACCTAGAAATTTATACATATTGATGCATGCTAGTCGCGAGGCATGGAGAAACCAAATTTCTAGTTTTAAAAGTGTCACATAGTGGATGACTATGATCGTTTCGCCCGAGGAGAATTGCAGTTGGTTCAATCACTAATTTATAATTCACTTAATATAATTAATTATTTAAAATTATGTGTTTTTTTTGTTTTTGAAACATGAAATTAAAAAAATTAAATATAGAATTTAAATCTAAAAGTAGATGCTGACAAAATGCAGATTAGAAAGAAAGAACTTGGTCCTATGGTTGGATAACACAAGTTCATTAATTATTTATTTAGTATATAAATTTAATTTGATAATTCAATTATTTAAACCTAATTAATGTATTAGTTTTACATGATTTATTTTTTTTGTGATATTAGTATGCATCAATAACACAAAACCACACCTCCTCTATTAATAAAATAGGGTAACACCTCATCCGAGAATACTATCCTAACAAGTCATGGATCCATTATATGTCATTTAATCCCTTATAGAAACCCCAACTCCACTGTATAAAGGGGTTTTCTAAGATAACAGAGGGAAAATTTATTAATCAAGGAAAAGTAATGGATTTGGAAACAGTGCCATGGTGGATGACAATTACACCCTTGCAATATTCCTACCACCACAACAAATAGATTTAAAAAATTTTGAATTTGAAGTGAAATAATGAAGAACACTATAAAGACTCCCCCAGGTCCAAGCCTCGGGTTAGTCACATAACATTGAAAATTTATTAGAGATCAGGAAGGAGAGAGGGAAGAGATAGAATGAAATCACTAGAGTTTAAAGACATAGAAATATGGAAGAATAAATAGGAAACACTTTAATAAAAAATGATTGTGCTACATGTAAAAAACTAAAAAATAAAAAGATAAAAACAACCTCAGAATCATATCAATAGGCCTCCACTCCAATGGAGTTTTCGTTCACCACCTTCAGCATGGGTGAACCCCTCCTTATATAGGCTAAAGAGTGCCATCCTTCAGTCTTCAAATTTCTGATCTTTAAAATCTCTATTTAAGATTTATGTCAAATTCTATCAACCAGAAGATTCGTTTTAAGCCAATTTAATGGAAAAATATTTTAATGGTGTCTTCAATAAATATGTTACAAAATATCATTTATGATTTTACCAAATATTTCAGCATGATTAGAACTTTTTAGTAAGAGATATGTCCAATTAACATAGAATTTTAATTCTGGATGAATTGTTTTATATTTTTTCCCAAAAGTTTATCAAACAGTGTCCTTCTTAGCGGATGAAAATATTCATCATATTAAACATTTGAACATCGCATTAAAATTCATTTATATTACAATTGGAATCACCATTATTGGATGTTTTTTGAGATATTTATGATCAATTCAATGAGGTGGGGTCAATATAGTCACTAGAATCTTCCCCCAACATTATTGAATATTTTGGGTCGCTAGATGGAAGAATTAGCTCATGGTCCAAAAAACAAAGATGAATAAAATAGATCATAGAACCCAATAAAAATGAAATCACATCAATTATATTTATATTTTAAAATATATGCATGAAATTACCAAATATATTAAAATCTGTATATATTTCCAAATTAAACGGTTTTCACATTTAAGATCAAAACACCCTATAAATCCAAAATTGTTGTAAATAACATACGAAGTTAATTTTATAGTTATTAAATCATTGAATAACATATAAAAAAAGTTGAAAATATTATCACTATCAATTCTCCCACAGTTAAACTAAGCTTGTACCCAAGCCTAAAATCTCAACATGGAATTAAAAGGGAACCAATTAATGTTACAAATATTAAAATTTGTGAGCAATAAAGCCAAATAATTATCAATGTACAATAAAATTTTCATGTTTCACAAAAAATATCAATTTAATTTTTCATTTTTCAAAGAAACAATAAATTTATGCATTTTACTTTTCCACTTTGAAAACTGATCAGGCATCTCTATTCATTTATTCAAGCTTCTCAATTTATTATAATTAAACATGCCAAATCGCGATATACCTCTATTTAGAATAACTTATAACAATATTCCTAATACAATTAAATTGGAATTATTATCATATCATGAAAAAATTCTCTTTATGCCTAATCTTTTAAAGGAAATACATTCTCCACATTATATAGATAAAAAACCCATAAAAACACAAAGACTTGCAATAAAGTTTCAAATGACTCTATGGCTTAGGGTTGCTGGGTAAATGATTAAAATAATTTAAGGCCAAAAGTATATGTTTTGACTCTTAAGTACAATGTGTGATTAATCATGTGAAAACACAGAATTCGCCTCACTCAAATACCCTTTAGAATGGGAAACACAACACCAGCCATTTTTATTACATGAGACAACAGTAAATAAATGATTAAAAATAATGATATCATCCTTGTTCTCCCCCTTTTTAAATAAAGATCTTAGAAGGCACAACATATTTTATTTCTTCTATTTTTTTTGTAATTCCCCAGAAAGGCACAACTTTATTTTCTCATTTTTTTATTTTTTAAGGAGAACTAGATGAAGTGAAAGAAGCATAATGAAATGATGACTCATGCCCAATTTTTTACTAATACACTACCCAAAATGATGACTCACACCCCACACCACCCAAAAATGATACACATCTAAATTAATGCACATGGAAGGCCCTTCCCCCGTACTCAAACAAGAAATATACATGCAAAAATACTAAAATTGTGGGTTGATAAGGCAAATTGGATTGTAATTTGGATTAAACCTATAAAGAAATTCACGTAATATATGGTATAACAAAGGATAAATGTAATGACGGGTCTCAGTAAATATGTGGCTAGCCAAAGTAGTGACTCAATCATTTTAAATGTTTTTTCCACAACCATATCTTTGACACGTTTTAGTAAAAGTTCCAGAAGGTGGAATGTCCCAATATCACTCAATAAATATTCTCAAGATAAAATAAAATATATTTGGTCTAATAATAATCCTAGGAATGGGAATATGATGTCAGAAAATCACTCATGTCATGATTAATAGTAAAAATAATAATTCAAATAAATTTCATAAATTTAATTCTTTGAAACTACGATGGAAATTTCATTAAAATGGATTAAGTAATTCCCTAAAATCATGAGTTCTCATTTCAATATCCGTGATTCACTTTAATTATCCAATTCTCTATTTTACTTATTTAATATCATTAACATAGAAATCTAAAACATAAAATCACTAGATTCTTAAGAAACTGATGTCTCCTAGATAATTCAAGTAATGAATTTATTAAAGTGTGGGACTTCAATTCTAGTTTAAAGTACAAACAAAAATTTAAGGAGTTTCAATGTTAAAAATTAAAAGTGAACTCCCATTTGATTTGATGATTGGTTTTTAATTTTCTTGGGAGTTCCCTTCTACTATCATGAACCTACAAAATATAATTACTCAATTAAGTGAAAGGATCATGTCATTAATGATAAAAAATATAGGAATGAGTGGGATGCATGAAGGATTAATACCCAAGACTGAATTTTAAATATAAATTCAAAACATTAAAAATTAAAGTACTAAAGTAAATGATAATTCTTGTTATGATACCCCAAGTGGGCCCTAACTTATTTTACTCCCTCTAGAGGGAAGTACCATCTATTATCTATAATCCTATGGTGGGTGGATCTTATTGGACAAAACAACCACATTTTTTTCTTCCCAACTACCAGTTCATTGTTCTTGTTTCGGAGGACTCCATAGAGAGAGTACAATAGATACACCCCATTTTCAATGTGGTTTATATTTCATGGTGGGGGTGGGATGAAGTATGGAACCTCCTCCTCTTCAGTTACTACTTGTCCAAAATCTTCTTCCAAATCTAGTGGTATCTCTAAATGTACTTCATGGAGAGAATAATCAAAGGGAGATCCAAAATTTAAATTTGAAGTATTAATTTCAAAACCATCCCTTTTAAGGTAGTAATCATTTAGATTTGGTTCTTCAGGAGGAGTTACTAGTATATCTTCATCGGCATCCTCAAGTAGATAACGAATGCCCTTAGGGAGATCTAGGTGTTCCTCAACCAGTGCAATTTCTTCTTCTTCATCTTCCTCTAGGGTGATGCAAGGATTTACCAAATATGAAAAATTCATAATCATAAGGATTGATGCTCAAATCATATTGCATGAAATCATAAAAGAGAGAGTTCACAAAAGGATCACTATGTGATCTATTTATAGTTCAATAACTTCTTTAGTGATAAGTGCGTCTTGGAGACGATCTTCACTTGATATAGGTTGGTAGACAGGATCCTCTAGTATTTCTTCAAATTCTACCACATGTTTGGTTTCTTCATCTTCCAAGGCTAGAGAAAGGTAGATAGATGGTTTCTCTTCTACATTGTAAGTAATTAAGAGACAATTTTTCATTTCAATTTCATCCCATTAGCTCCAAAATTTATCCAAATTCACACGATCACCCTCTTGTAAATCAATAGAAAATGATATTTCATCTATATCCTATAGTATTGGTTGAGAGAGGTGGAATTAGTCTTTCAAAACATCATCTTTTACACCCTAGGGTTATTTAACATCAAAAAACATTGGGAAAATTTCATCCATGGCTTTCTCAGTCTCTTGCTTTGGTTCAAGCTCCAGTTACTCTATAAGTTCTTGAACTGTAGAGACCCAAGCTTGAAGTACAGGGACATTACATTACTTTTTCAGAATACTTAATACATAAAAAACAGACACCAAAGGACCGTAATAGTTTAGTGTCTTTGGAATCCTATAACATATTCTTCTATGCTTGGTGAAAGACCTTCAACATCTCCCATAAAGATAATTCCTTTTTTTTCTTACCTAAAACCTATCTTTATATCCTGGGGAAAAGAAAACATATAAAGGGTGAGATAAAATCCTCAGTAAGGGTAAGAATGGGAAAAAATTAAACATACCATATACATTTGAACATCAAAAAATTAACATAAAGTTTAAACATCATAATCTTGAGTTTTGAAATAAATCTTGGAAGTACACAAGGCATAGATCATAAAAGAACATCAATCATGATAAAATAACATGGTAATAAAAAATTTAATTGTGGAAAAAAATTAAGCACATGATATGATTTCTATAGGAGCCAAAGCATTGCTGCCCTGACCATCATAGTGGACAAAGTCCCATTTTGAATCGAGTTCACTCCTCGTTCTAGTCCATTATCACTGAACCAGATTAAGTTACCATTCCAGCCATGTCTATCTCATGAGATATAAATGTTTACCAAATGCATTGGAGGGTGATATAGGTCCCACCCTTCTAATAATGAAATCATTCTTACCTTTGCAACAAAATAAGCTTAAAACATTCATCATAACCCAAAGAATAAAATGGGTTTCATAAACATCTTCCCATCATCACATAATCCATATAAAACAAATGGATATTTCATCATAAGAAAAGTGAAACCATGTAAATCATAGAGACATTATACTTAAAACATACAAATATGAAATAATGTCATCTTAGATGGAAAAAGGTTTCGATAAAACACTTGAAATGAATTCTTGAAGAAAATATACTTTCTTCTTCAAAATTATTTTCTTTTCACAAAATTCCATCCAATTTTTAAAGAAAAGTATTTTTTTTTGAAAATAGTCATAAAATATTGTAGATTAAGCTTCATGAAAATGAGGCATTATGAAACCGTAAAAATCCGTTCACGCCGTATAAGTTAAAAATAACATTCTTCTCGTACTTTTGTCGGAAAAGTCAAAAAGGTCCCCCTGTGGTAAAAAAAGTAAGATTCCTTTCAAAACATGTGGTAAATTTTAAAAATGGTTAAAAAGGACTTTAAAAATACATGAAAACATTTTTATAAAACATGGGCATGAATGATAACAATAACCCTAGTAAATACTTACGAATAAAAATCACGGATAAGAACGAGATTGGAATAGTTATCCCTTACCTTATGTCCGATATGCTTCGTACGTATCTGAACCTAATATATAATGATTTAAATAATGTCATTGAATTATTAAAGAATCATATTCGTTGTTATTATATCATATATGGTTCACTTATGACTTTATATTACTCGTTCTTTTGTAAGTTCCATGTTAAATCAGTGTTCTGGGTAAAAATCGTTTTATTTATCGTACATGTTTAGACTTGTTGTTCTTGATATTATTTTTACTTATATATTGATTTAGTTAAATTAAGAATGTAAATCATTATTTATATATCATATATATATATTATGTATATATATATATATATAATATATAAATGAAATAAAATACACTATTCATGGAGATGGTAGGCCGTACGTACGCATGAACTCTGTTTTTGTTTCCTTATTAAATTAAATGGAATTAAGTCAATGAAACATATATGTACATAAATCCAGTATAATTATTATGTCATATATTTCATTTTTATTGATTATAATACTTTATAATCATACTTGAATGGTTAATCATGTAAAATGAATCTCATCACGTTCGTGGAGACGGTAGTCCGTACGTACGCACGAGCGATGATATCATTTCCATGATTGTGGAATTGTATTGAAGTTTATGTATAATATTTAATAATAAATATCAAATTAAAATAATCATTCATAGTTATTTATTTACACCATTACACCCATCCACATAAGGTGGTGGTGGAAAACAGGTTACACCATGGCATGGAGACGGTATTCCATACGTACACACGTGCGGTGATTTCATTTCCCTAGGATGGATAGAAGATGAAATTTAATTGTTTAATACTTATAAAAACAAATCAGTATATGAGTGATACATATGTTGTTAATTTATGATGAAACAAATAAATAAGAAGAAGTAGAAGAAGAAATAAATTCGAAAGAATTGGTAATGGATATTACCTCTTCTTTGACACACCTCTTCTTAACCTCCTCTTAAGGCACTAGGGTTGGTTTTTTAAGGAGACCAGAACCACTATAATGTTTCTAGGGAAGATGATAAGGGAAATTGGTAGGGGTTGTATCAGATTAAAGGCTGAAACGGGTGTGAAGAGAAGAGGGAAGGGGTGCCCTTTTTATAAAGGAGGAGAGGGGTACTTTAGGAAAAACATAAAATATTATTTTATAATAAAGTCATATTCGGTTTATAATAGCTCCAAATTGATTTATTTCAAAGATAAAGTTTTTATGGGTTGAAATAATCTCTACCAATAGGTTTTAGACAAGTTTAGGTTACTATTTTAACCTTATCATTTAGAGGTAACATTAAGTTAAATAATTTTAATTTTACCATGTCTTCTTGTTTTCTTACACTATATTGTTAATAAACATACTATAACAATCCAAAAGAACCCCAAGTGGTTCATTATCAAAATATATATCCTTATCTAAGTCATTTGTAAGATCCTTATATTTTTAGGAATAAAATAACAATTAATAATATAATATTTTTTATAAACCTATTTATGTCAATTTTGACACTATTTGGTAATTGATTTTTGTGAAAATCATAATAGAATTATTAGTTCGAAAAAAGTAAATTAATTCAATACTAACCTATAATATTAACCTATAAAATAAGTGTAATTCATAAAAAGTCTCAAATTACATTTATTTGGGTATTTATAATATCAATTATTTTAATATTTCATTATTTTGGTAATTACTTCCTCACAATTGCGTCATAAATAAATTAAATTATTTAATGTCTAAAAATTATAAATAAAATACCATTATGTAGGAAATCATTTTATCTTTCTAGTGAATATTTATAGTCGAATTTATCTTATGTATAACCCTACATTAAAAATGTTTTTGTTATTAAACTTTGATTTTAACCATTTTAACTCTTCTTTAAATAAAATAATAATAAATGTCTATTCCAATCCAAGTGGACCTAAAGGGTAATATTTTATTCTTAAGGTAGTTTTTGGTCGAATTATACTTATTTAATAGAATTAGAACATGTTTTAGGGTAATATTAATATCATTTTTACCCTTAATTACCCTATTTAATTTTAACCGTGGTAAATAAAAGTAAAAAGTTACTATTCACAAAAAATTATTTTCATCTTATTGAACCAAATTTTTCTCCATGATATTAACCGTGTCTCCTAGATTTTTAAAATTCCACTCATAGAAGTGGTAAAATTATGTGTTATGTAAATTTTCAAATTCTCCTAGGAGGTGTGTAAAAGACGGTGAAAATTTCAATAATTTTTATATATATAAAATTTTTATAAAATGACTCCAATGAATTACATTGAACATATATAGGTATTATGTATCAATTTTGACAAAAAATAAAAATATAATAAATAATTATTAAAATAAAAAGTCGGTTTTTAAATAGTAACCCAGTGTTTTAACTATTCATCAAAAATTGAATGATTTCAGAAAAATACCAAAACTTCACCATAGGCTAATTTAGATATTCGGAATTCAAAAATGAAGCCCATTTTGAATGATAAAATTTATAAAATTTCAGAAGGTTGGTATTACTATTCATAAAGTCTAGTTTATATAATATTTTAATAACATATCGTTGTTTAATGAAACTCGGTATTGCGTACAACACACGCTATCGTGGAAGGTCATGATTGTGTGTAATGAAAGCCAAGTCAGGGTTGTGTGCAGTGAAGGATTAATTTGTTTTTGTGTATAATAGGATCCAACCATATTTCATTTATACAATGAATATATATATATACACTCAATTTTGCGTAAAATAACTTCTATCAAATGAACTTGAAATTACGTGTAACACGATCCAAGATTAGTGTTGTCTATAATGCATGTTAATACGGTGTTGCGTATAGCACAATATAATCTTGGTGTAGTATACAACATAATATATGAAATAAATTAAAAAGAATATATCTTATAAAATCTTTGGGTGTTACATTCTACCCCCATTAAAATGAATTTCTTCCTCGAAATTCGTCAGGGTTATAAATTGTTTACTTCTTGAAAGTTTCTTTAATAGAAACCCATATCATAAACAAGAATTCTAAAGAATAATTTAAAAAAAATGTATAAAACTTATCGGTTTACCCAAATTAACTTATCCATGGTTTTCCACATGGGAGAACATAGGTGAAAATATGGAAATGGAAGATAAATATAACCGTGAAGTTTTGATGGAGAGTTGTAGAGTTCCTGGCTATGAAAAATCCAACAATCACAAAGCCACAAATTTGTGATGATCTAAGGTACCATCTGATTCATCAGATATGAGGGCATTAGGAAAACATTTTTGGTTTTCAAGATCATTTACCAAATGTTGAATAATTTTTTTAGTTAAAATAAATCCATACTTGATTTTGGTACAATCATACCATTTCTCGTGCCTTGAACAATTTCCACATCACCTATTAAAGAAATGAAGTAAAATTTGTATTTTGAAAAGGGAAAGAAAATCATGGGATATAATGATAGGTCATTACATCTGTCTCAAACAAAAGGTTAGAAAACTTATATACATAAGTCCATCTATGGTGAGATTAATCGTATATGGTTCCAAAAATGAAATTATACAACATCTATCATACCGCTTAATACAATAAAACTAGTTTAGACTAACCAGGGTCATCCTGTAGGCCAGAGGTAGGTGATAAAGGCCTGTCGCACTTCGTTTGTGGGCTCGATTCCTGCAACCTTGTCCGACGCGACGGGTTTTCGCCCTTACAGTAGGTTTTCCTTTTTCTAAAACTACACTATTATAACATTCCAGAAATAATATCAAAAAAAGGTTCTAGCCTTAAACAATACTATGTTATGTCTAGCTTAATCCATTCCAATCTTTAGGCTTATCCAAAATACTTCAGTCCAAGCTCATAGTATAAATAAAATTATTACTTGGAAGGTCACATAACAAGCACATGAATACCATCATTTATCCTCCATATATCATAAGATTTATCTTGTTGGTCACATTCCAAACATGTGAATACCTTAATCATGTATTCTTTTGAAACATGAATTAACATAGAACATTAGTAAAAACATGAATGTTTTCAAAAGTTAACTCTTTCAACATACCAAAATCCAAAAAATCTATATACTCAAACCATGTTATCACATTGTCCTTATATCAGTCATGAGCCCATTAATACTATCAAACATCTCATTATATCCTTATCCTTTCATTATGCACATATCTTCTACCTTCCAAATATATTTGAATAACCTTTCATGATTACCGGTACCATTCATCATATACTTTCACAAACTCAAGGATTTACAACAGTGTAACAATCCTTAGATTTTTCTTCATTCCAGAGTACCATACACTATTCTTGATAAACATACAATCATTCCACTACCTTTTTAAAACACTGACTGAGCTTCATCAGTTCTTTCACCTCATATATCATTTGTAGTCTCTGCATCATCATCAACATAAATAAAACCCATACGACCATGCTGTCTCTCTTCATGAAATTTTCCCTTAGAGCATTGTTTTGCATAATGCCTGTACATTCAATATTTAAAACATTTTACTGTTGTTGATGTCTTAGAAATACCATTATACTTTCCCATGGTGTTAACTGAACCTTTTCCTTTACAATTATTGGATTTGTGTCCTTCTTTTCCATACCCAAAGAATCTTCAAGTTCCTCTGATACATTCTCCCTGATGCCTCTTACCACATGATTTACATAATCGAAATTGAACATTCTTTCCTGTATGATCATCATGAAACTCCGTCTTTCTCTTATTATCTGGGTCGGGATACATACCAAAGTTGAGATTATTGATCATATTATGAGATTGCTGATCAGGCATAATAATGATTTTTAGACTTCCAAATCTCATTTCATTTGTTTTATCATGAACAATATCATTCCATTGTCCATCATATCCTCCATTATCGTGAATCTTCCTGTTTCCATCCATTTTCTAAAACCCAAAAAGAATTGTGTGTGAGGAAAAAATCATAATCAAGGGGGATAACCTTCAATATCTAATATATTAGGTTTAATTATAATATCTTTACTATAATTATAGGACTATAACCTATACTTATACTTAACCTTAGGGGCATCCCTAGACATACCATAGAAATATCTCTAGGGATCTCACTAAAGTTTTCACATCCTAGTTTCCAAATGTTAACAAAACTTTTCCTCTGATACCAACTGTAGATACCCATGTTTGACGTACATGGACATTGCATTACTTTTTCAGAATACTTAATACATAAAATAACAGACACCAAAGGACCATTATAGTTTGGTGTCTTTGGAAACATGGAACATATTCTTCTAATCTTGGTGAAAGATCATCAACATCTCCCATAAAGATCTTCCCTTTTTTCTTACCTAAAACCTTTCTTTATATCTTTGGGAAATGAAAACATAGATAGGGTGACCTCAAATGCTCAGTAAGGGTAATCATGGGAAAAAAATTTAAACAAACCATATACATTTGAACTTCAAAACATGTACATAATGTTTAAACATCATAATCTTGAGTTGTGAAATAAATATTAGCAGTACGTAAGACATAGATCATTAAGGAACATCAATCATGATAAAATAACATGGGAATAAAAAATTTAATTGTGTAAAAACATTAAGCACATGATATGATTTCCATAGTAGCCAAGACATTGCTGCCATGACCATCTTAGTGGACAAAGTCCCATTCTGAATCGAGTTCACTCCTCGTTCTAGTCCTGTATCACTAAACCAGATTAACTTACCATTCAAGCCATGCCTATATCATGAGATATAAATCTTTACCCAATGCATTAGAGGGAGATATAGGTCCCACCCATCTTATAATGAAATCATTCTTTCTTGTGCCACAAAATAAACTTAAAACATTCATCATAACCTAAAGAATAAAATTGGATTCATAAACATCATCCCATCACCACATAATCCATATAAAACAAATGGATATTTCATCATATGAAAAGTGAAACCATGTAAATAATAGAGACATTATACTTAAAACATAATCATATGAAATACTGTCATCATAGATGGTAAATGGTTTCGATAAAACACATGAAATGAATTCATAAAGAAAATATCCTTTCTTCTTCAAAATCATTTTATTTTCAAAAAAATACATGCAATTTTAAAATATTTTTTTTAAAAAATAGTCATAAAATCTTCTAGTGTAAGTGTCATGAACATTAGTTGTTATGAAACCGTAAAAATCAGTTCTTGCTGTATAAGTTAAAAATAACACCATTCTCGTACTTTTGCAAGAAAAGTCAAAAAGTTCCCCGTGTAGTAAACAAAAGTAATATTCCTTTCATAAAATGTGGTAAATTTAAAAAATTTGTAAACAGGACTTTAAAAATACATGAAAAATTTATATAAAAAATGGGCATGGATGATAATAATAACCCCAATGAATACTTACGAATAACAATCTCGGATAAGAATGAGATTGGAATAATTATCCCTTACCTTAGGTCCGATATGCTTCTTACGTATCCGAAACTACTATATAATGATTTAAATAATTTCATTGACTTATTAGAGAATCATATTCGTTGTTATGATATCATATATGGTTCACTTATGTCTTTATATTACCTGTTCTTTTGTAAGTTCCATGTTAAAGCATCGTTTTGGGTAAAAATCGTTTTATTTATCGTACGTGTTTGGACTTGTTGTTCTTGATAGTATTATCACTTATATCTTGATTTAATTACTTTAAGAATGTAAATAATGATTTATATATCAGATATATATTCTGTATAAATATATATAATAGATATATAAATTAAATGAAATACACCGTTCATGGGGACGATAGGCCGTACGTATGCATGAAGGCTGTTTTCATTTCCTTATTGAATTATATAGAATTAAGTAAATGAAAAATATATGTACATAAATCCAGTATCATTATTATGTAATATCTTTCATGATTATTTATTATATATAGTTTATAATCATACTTGAATGGTTAATCATGGAAAATGAATCTCATCGCGTTCGTGGAGACAGTAGTCTGTACGTACGCACGAGGGATGATATCATTCCCATGATTGTGGAATTGTATTGAAGGGTATTTATAATATTTAAGAATCAATATCACTTTACAATAATCATATATAGTTATTTATTTACACCATTATACCAATCCACGTAGGTGGTGGTGGAAAACAGATTACACCACGGCGTGGAGACGGTATTCCGTACGTACGCACGCTTGGTGATTTTGATTCCGTAGGATGGACATGAGATGAAATTTAATTGCTTCATACTTATAATAACATATCAGTATATTAGTGATACTGTTGTTATTAATTTATGATGAAACAAATAAATAAGTAGAAGTAGAGGAAGAAATAAATTGGAAAGAATCGGTAAAGGATATTACCTCTTCTTTGACGTGCCTGTTCTTAAACTCCTATTAAGGCACTAGGGTTAGTATTTTAAGTAGACCAGATCCTCTATAATGTTTCTAGGGAAGATGAGAAGGGAAATGGGTAGGGGTTGGACGAGAATCAAGGCTCAAAATTGTGTGAATAGAAGAGGTAAGGGGTGCCCTTTTTATAAGGGAGGAGAGCGGCACTTTAGGAAAAACTTAAAATTTTATTTTGTAATAAAGTCATATTCAGTTTATAATAGCTCCAAAATTCATTTATTTCGAAGATAAAGTGGGGATGGGTCTAAATAATCTCAACAAATAGGTTCTAGACAAGTTTAGGTTACTATTTTATCCTTATCATTTAGATTTAACTCTACGTTAAATAATTTAACTTTTACCGTGTCTTCTTGTTTTCTTACGCTATATGGTTAATAAAAATAATATAACAAGCCAAACGAACCAAAAGTGGTTAATTTTTAATATTTATATATCCTTATCTATGTCATTTTCCGGAACCTTAGATTTTTATGAATATGATAATAATTAATAATATAATAATTTTTTTTAAAACTATTTAATGTAAATTTTGACACTATTTGGTAATTGATTTTTGTGAAAATAATAACATAATTAATAGTTCGAAAAAATTTAATTAAATAAATAATAACATGTCATTTTAACTTATAAAATTAGTGGAATTCATAAAAAGTCTCAAATTACATTTATTTTTGTATTTATAATATCAATTATTTTAATATTTCATTATTTTGGTAATTCAGCATCACCGATGTGTCATAAATAAATTAAATTATTTAAAGTCTATAAATTATAAATAAAATACCATTAGGTAGGAAATATTTTTATCTTTCTATTGAATATTTATAGTCTAATTTATCTCATGTATAACCCTATATTAAAAATGTTTTAGTTATTAAACTTTTATTTTAACCATTTTAACCCTTCTTTAAATAAAATAATAATAAATGTCCTAATCCAATAAAAGTGGACCTAAAGGGTAATATTTTATTCCTAAGGTTGTTTCTGGTCAAATTAAACTTATCCAATATAATTAGTACTTGTGTTAGGGTAATAGTAATATCATTTTTACCCTTAATTACCCTATTTACTTTTAACTGTGGTAAATAAAAGTAAAATGTTTCTATTCCCCAAAAAATTATTTTCATCTTATTGAACAACATTTTTCTCATTCATACTAACTGTGTCTCTCAGATTTTCGAAATTTCACTCACATAAGAGGTAAAATTAAGTTTTATGTAAATTTTCAAATTCTCCTAGGAGGTGGGTAAAAGATGGTGAAAAGTTCAAACCACACCTCCTCCAATATTAAAATAGGGTAGCACCTCAACTGATAATGCTATCCCAAAAAGACACGGCTCCACCATATGTTTCTTCATCCCTTATGGAAACCCTGAATCCACCATATGAATGGTTTTCCTAAGATAAGAGATGTAAAAATAATTAATCACTGAAAAGAATTGGATTTGGAAATAGTGTCATGGGGGAAGACTGCTGTACCTGTGCAATATTCCCACCTCCACCACAAATATATTTTATACATTTTGAGATGGAAGTGAAATAATGAATAACACCATGAAACCTCCTGGGGAGACAAGGCTTGGGTTATGAAATTACCATTTAAATATGATTAGAGATCATTATGGAGAGAAGGAAGGGAGAGAAGGAGATCATTATAGTTTTAAGAAAAATAAAGATGGAAGAAGAAATGGGAAACACTTTAATAAAAAATAAATGTGTTACTTGTTAAGGAAATCGAAAATAAAAAGAAAATGAAAGGAAATTAATATGTTAGAATCATGTCACTAGGACTCCAATCCAATGGTGTGTCTAAATCCTCCTTCATAATGGCTGAACTTCACCTTATATAGGTCCATAGTTTCTGTCCTTTAGTCTTCCAATTTCAGATCTTCAAAGTCTCTATTTACGATATCCTTTAGATTCTGTCCACTGACATATTCATCATGGTAATCGAATTTAAAATCTGAATATTGGAAAGTTTTATTAATAAAAGATGTTCCAAAATATATTTTAGGATTATTTACAAAATATCAGATTGGGAAGCACTTTTTAGTAAGCGATGTGGCTAATTAACATCAATATTTTATTCTGGATGAATGTTTCCTATTTTTTCCGCAAATTTTTAAAAACCGTGGTATTTTTTAATGCGTGAAAATCTTTATAATATTCAATAGACGTATTCCGCATCGAATGTTCTTTTCATTACAATTGTAATAACCCCAATTGGATGTGTTTTGACCTATTTATGATCAATTCATTGAGGTGTGGCCCATGCATTCTCCAGAATCATTTTCTAACATTATTGAATTTTTGGGGTCAATAGATTGCTGAATTATCTCATGGTCCAACAGATAAAGATGAATAAAATATGTCAAATAATCCAATAAAAAAAGAATAACATCAATTGGATTTATATATTAATATTTATTCTCTAATTACCCAAGATATTAAAATCTGTCTATATTTCCAAATTAAGAAGTTTTCACATGTAAGCTCAAAACACCCTATAAATAAAAAATTGATATAAATAACACAAATTGATAAATTTTTAGTGATTAAATAATTTAATTACATATTAAAATGACGATAAAATTATCTCTATTGCGGATTAGGCTTGTGTAACGTCCTATGCACCTACTTCGGGCTTGGGATAACCTCTCGTGTACCCTCTTTCAGGATTGGGATATCCTCACATGTACTCTATTTTTCCGGCTTGAGATGACCTCCTACATACCCTTTCAGATCATAAAACCTTAATATTTACCAAATTAATTGGAGAAATATTAAATTATGGTCCCAACCATCACATAATGAAAAATCCATTCATATGCATGTTATAAGTTCATATAAATATTCTTCATAACTGAACCCATGGAAATGAAAATGAGTTTCATTGATATTTCATCATCAAAACCTCAAAAATATTTATAGATAATAAATATTTTATAATTGGATCTCATACCTAGTAAATCCAAAGTAAAATCAAATCATGTTATCATACATGAAAAAGTCATTTAAAAGATCACTTGATTATTTATTGAGGAAAATACCTTATTCATTTTGAAATCGGTTATGTAAAATATAATTTTTTTACAAAAATTATGGAAATTTTTTATATTAAATGAAAAATGGAATATTATAATGGAATATTTGAATCTTTTTGTGGTCATAATGGTGGGAAATTTCATTTTTAGCTTGTACATTAAAACAAAGATTCCTTTCAAATTATGGGGAAAATTCCAAAGTACATCATTCAAAAAATAAATGAAATATTCATTTTAAACAATTTGTTGAAAAGTTATTTATGGGTAGAAACTAATTTATTCAATAATAGTGGAATATAAAAAAATTTGAATTTTTTTAGAAAACATAGACATAGAAGAAAAAGGATGTTCAACCAAAGAGTGAAATAATGTCAGTTTTCCTTAAAAATATTAATTTAGTATATTGAGTTATTAAAGTGAGTAAAATGAAAGGAAAAATATAATATAAAGAAATAAAAATTTTAGAATAAAATTAATGGGTTTATTTAGAGTTATATAAAAAACTATCATCATCAAATACTTAATCATAAAATATCCCGATAAACAGTGATATTTTAACATAAATATATTACCTCACATTTGAATTTATTCAAAGGATATATAACCAAACTAATAATAAATTTAAATTTATTATATAGGTATTAAATATTATTTCATATACTTATCATATCATATATTATCTAATTGTAAAATTTCAAACCATATTTAATAATAATTCCGTAATTAAATCATTATTTAATGGAGTTAAATGTTTCTCTTTTGATAAGAATTTCGGTTTGTTTTTTCAGGTCCTTATACTTGAATCATTATGAAATCTTCCAAACAGTGTTAACCATGATATAAATATCATATATATTAAATATATTTATATTTAGATTCATCCATAAAATGAAGATATAGAAAAATGAATTACACCATACATGGGGACGATATTCCCTATATATAATGTACTCGATTTTCAATTTTCAATAAATATAATGAATGAAAAGTTAATAATAATTCACCATTAAGAAATAAATATTAGATTATATCTAATCATTAACTATATCCTTATTACCATCCACGTAAAACATAAATGAAACAGGAATCACACCGCTTCATGGAGGTGGTAGTCCACACATACACCCAAGTGATGTTATCCTTTTCTAATAGATTGGAAGGTAAGATTGTAGATATGATATTATAATTCTATAATATTAATTAATTAATTAATATTTTATATTATGTTTAAATATATTATTATAACCTTTCATAAAATATGGTGATAAAAATTTAATTGTACCACAATATAGAGGCAATAGTCCACATCACTTCTACAAAAACGACCTATATCAGCACTCAAAAAGGGCTTTAACAGCGCTAAAAAAGAACTGTAATGGTCAGCGCTAATATAGGGGGTTCCTTTTATCAGCGCTCTAAAAAGAACTGATAAAGGCCCATTTTACAAGAGCAAAAAAAAGTGCTTATAAAATACCCCATTATCAACCCTTTTTTTAGCAATGATAAATGGGACCTTTGTCAACACTTTGAAAAAGTGCTGATAAAAGTCAAAAAAAAAATTAAATAATGATGGGAGAGCTTTTAATAGCACTTGATCCCCCCTTTATCAGCACTAGGAGGTCTCCTGTGTGGTTCCCTTCCCACGCATCCTCACACACATGCACCCCTTTGCGCTTCCACCCGAACTCGAACCCGCAACCTCCCCCTTTCGCAGTTGCACCTTTACCACTATGCTATTTCGTTTTTTCTCTATTTAATGATATATCTATGTATTTTTATATATAGAGTTATATTTATTCATATATTGATATAGATTCATATTAATATAAATATATGTATCCATATATTAGTATATATATATATATATTTATACGTATATATATATATATATATATATATATATATATTTATATACATATTTTTAGTTATAATTTTTTATCCGTATATTTATTTGTATATTAATATATACTTATAAGATTAGTTTTAAATGCATTTATGAAATATAATTTTTATGTGTGTTTATAATTAAATAAATAAATACATACATACATATAGACAACACACACAGACACATAGATATTTACGAATAAATACATATATATGTGTATTTGAAAATCCATAGAATGTTAAAATGATCATAACATATAAAATAGAATCCCAGTTCAACTATATAACTAGTAAAATCGAACACAATGAAATACTCTTTGACATGATATGTGGTATAGGGATAAAAGACATCAGGATTAGAAGTTATACCTATTTGAATGTTAACAAATCAGAGTATCACGACTAAAAACTCAATTTTGGAGGACTTATAGGCATAAATTTAGCCTAAAAAAACGTGAAATAGGCTTTTCCTCAGTCACAAGCGTGTAGAGCTCTTCTCGTGCTTCGATTTGATCTACTGTAGAGCTAAAATGGACACCCGGATCAATAGTTATGGCCATTTGAAGTTTGAGTTACATTTTCAACTTATTTTAGATCTTTTATTAATTGTTTTGATTTTTTATGTCTTTAAATTATTATTAAATGATTTTTAATTGATAATAATAAGCAAATTATTAATTAATAATATTTTTTTTAAATTTTCTAAAGCCATTTCCATTACATTTCTTATATATTAAATTTAATAGTATATTTATACGTATCTAAAACATATTTAAAAAATGTATATTATGTTTTTATCAATATAAATATAGCTATATAATAATAATTTATTTTTCATGATTTGTTTAAACAAAATTTTTTTCACCGTTAGGAAAAAAGCCCTGATAAATCCCCCTTTTATCAGTGCTACTAAAAAATGGGTGATAAAGGCATCCCCTTTATCAGCACTAAAAAAAGTTTGAAGAAGAAATAAATTGAAAGAGGTTGGGTAAGAAGATTATATCTTTTTTTAGTAGGCCTAATTTGTATTATTTCTTAAGGAACCTTATAATGTTATTTTAAGAATAAAAAAACACTAATTAATGGATTGGTATGTTGATAATATATTTTTTCAGGGGGTTTTTGATCCATAAGAATCAAATTAGTGTAAATAAAATAGATAATGGGTTACCATTTATAATAGAGGGAAAGAACACACTTGGAATTACTAAAAATATTAAAATATAATTAATTCATTATAATTAAAATTATATCCATAAGGATATATATTCAAATAAAAATAGTATACACTCTAAATATAACCATTAAATAAATTTATACCGCTTTTGGTTTCATTTTAAACCATATCTTATGGTTTAACATCTATATTAATTGATTTTATACTTAAATGTAGTAAAATAATTAATATGAAAGGGTTATAATTTTACTTATAAGTGAAAATTATCACATAAGTTAATATGATATGATATAAATGACCATTTATATTCCTAGTTTTTCTATTGAATTATTTTTATGATTTTTAAATAATTTCATAAAATATCATTATTGTCTTTTTTGGAACTGTTCATCTTCTATGACATTGAAAACAAAAAGATAGTAAAGGAATGAAAATATTAAAATTTAATACATCCTTAATATGTTACATGTATCTATAATATTCTTGTTTGATAGAAATTATCCCAAATTTAATTAATTTTATAATTTTTATTTTTTTTATTAATATAATAAATACTATATCAGTGTTGTGTAAGGGTTTAAGGTAATTATTGATTACTAAAAATTAAATATAAACTACGATAATAAACATAATAATTAATATTTAAAATAAATATTAATAAACTATCATATCATATTTTTTTTCCATATTTAATAAATTTACTGATATTGTTGTTAAATTAAGGAAATTTTGTATTTATTATTTTCTTTAAATATTATAAATGCCATAATTAAAGAAATATGTCACCAAGTGGCAATATTTTTGTGAATTAGAAGATAATGTTTGAATAAAATCATAAAATATGATAAAATCAATTGTTTGAGAAATTTTTAAATTTACATCCCAAATAATTATCTTTGTGTTACCCGTTTTACCTATACTGAGGTGATACAAATTTAATAAGGTTAATATTCATAATGACCAAAAATAAAATCGACCTATGTGTAACACGTTGAAAACTCTAAAAGAGTAACTTTTATTCTATAGAATGTATGAAACAGAAAACCAAATATAGAATGGAATAAAAACTCATGAGACTTGATGATAATTTTTATATTTTAAATAAAATTATTATATTATGAATCTTTCGTTGCATGAACTTATGAGTTATATTGCATCACATTCAATAATGTCTTTCTTCAGTAGCCTATTCTACAGAAAGGAAAGAGTTTTATTAAACAACAATATATTATTAAAATATTATTATTTAAATTAATAAGTTATAACTTAGCCATTAAATTAGAGTTTATGAACATTATTAACTAAATTAGAAAAAAAGTGGTTTATAAAAATATAAAATGAATTAGAGTTCACCAATCAATTAGAAATAAATAGAAAAACCAATTGAATATTAAAGAAAATATATTTATGCTCAGAATGGGTTTTTAACTTAATAGATTAAATTAATTACTATCATTGATTGATATTAATAAAATATCTATGTTATATATTCAATAAATTATTTTTTATATTTACCCAATATATTTTATAGGTATAAAATAATAAAAAACCCAATTTTATGCCTAAAAAGTAATATTTCTATAAAGTTGATTATCAGAATTTTGATGGAAAACGATATTTAATTTTTTTTAGAAAAATAAACATTTTATATGTAAAAAAATTTCATTTCTTAAAGTGGAACATCATAATTATCTGGGGGTGATTCTTTGGTATTTTTTTGTGAAGTATCATTTTTTGATGAAGAGTGAAAAATAATGAATGTTAATTTAAAACAGATTTTCAACTAAATTATTTGTAAGGATAATTTATATTTTAAATTGGGTTTAAATTAAATTTATATCTATTTTGAATAAAATAATACAATATAGGTAATTTGAATCAATTTCACATTGAAATTGTATATAAAAACAGAGAATTTTTTTAAACATTTTAGCATTAAAAACAAAATTTTTTATTCCATCTGTGGGATTAATTTTAAATTAATTTCATCAAATTATATGATTAGAATTAGAAAAAATGGATTCCATATTTATAATCCTAATAAATTATATTATCTAATAAGGTAAATTTATTTTTTTTCGAGAAATATTATTTAATGTGATTAACATTAATTACAGCGATTAAGAGAATCATTTTCTTAACAAAGGTCTAATCCTTATACTTGAGGCCCAAAATGACCTATGAACTTGTAAAAAATCTATTATAATTCATTATTTTGAACATAAATCCCTTATACATAAAAGTTTTTCACTATTAGTGCCACATTAAAATAAAAAAATGTGGGTAGAATTCCCATTCAAAAAATTACAAGAATGCCAATATTCCTCCATTATAAAAGGTCAGTCAACCCTTCCAATTATTCACACATATAAATCCCTTTGTATCAAAAAAAGTATGAATATATATTCTCACAAATTCTATAAACTCATCACATAATCCTCCGTGTTTTCAGAAATCGAACCAAAGAATTCATTTCATTTATACCGAAAGGAGTTACCAAAAAATGTGGTTACATTTTTCAAAGATAACATTCATTTTATTTCTTTATCAAACCATTATATTATTTTTATTATATGATTATATAATAACATAAATATATTAAATTTAATGATATGTTGTAATTATAATATTTTTACCTACACTATCACAAACATCCATAAAATGGGTTATGTAATCATCCTCCATCTATATGCCAGACTACCGCCTCACGAACATAAGTCATTTGTTCTTCCATTTACCACCCATAATGGTTTTAATAATGATTTATTTATCATTTAGATATTATATATATGATATTTATGATGTATTTATTCTTCTTTAAATTTCATATAACATATACCGTTATGATTTCCATTTTGTGGGAATATGATAACATCGTTTGAGGATGTGTGGACTACCGCCTCCTCAATGCAATGTGATTCATTCACGTTACGCATGAAATGTATTATGGATGGTTTTTGTAAACATATTTAATATATATGACATAATAAAGATACTGGAATAATATATATATATATATAATTTATTTATAATTTTTTAATACGATAAAGAAATGGAAGTAGCGTTCACGTGTATACACGACCAACCATCTTTATGAATGATGTGTTTCATTTATTATCTCTAAATATTAAGGATAATTACCAATAAAAATATAATTTATATTTATTATATTTAAATACTGATTAAAATAATTGAGGTGACTAAATCATGATATAAATAATAGGAACAACAAGTAACAAGTCTAAACAACCTCAAAAAACTAGGCAATTAACACCCGAAATAGTGAAAATAATGAAATATTATTAACAAATATGTAATGAGATTTTATAAAAATTTAATGTGTGAAATTAAAAATTTTATTATGTTTCTATTTTATGTTAGTGTCATGGTTAAATCCATTATATAGGTTTTAAATGATCATACACCCAAAAGGAGACACATGGTAAGATATTTTTTCTTACTTTTCATTCCATGAGGTATACAATATTTTCAATAGATAATTATTTTTTTGGTGTATATAATTACCCTATTTTAATTTATATAATTAATAAATTTATCTTAATATTATTTAGAGTTTCATTTTTAATTATTTATTTCATGGGGATCATCATTCATATGTTTCCAATTTGCAAGGGACATTATCTTATTTTCCATTCTTTAGTGCATATTTATTATTGTGAACTTAATTTTTTATATATGGTGTACATGATACATATTTTAAATTTAATATCATGATTCATTCATTATTTAGGATATTTTGTGTTATAATTTTAATTATTTCATCTAAGTGGATTTATACTAAAATTTACCCATGTGGTAAATAAATTTCATAACTTAATTCCTTCTCATTATGATATATTACTTCCACATTGTCATCAATATTCTATGATTATGTGTTAAATTACTTTGACTATATATTGGATTATTTTTACTTCTTTTATCTGGATTTAATTTTAATACATAAATCAATTCATTGATTAATTCTCACTTCAACGTTATATCCATTTTATGGGTTTATCCACAATATCATTCTAATAATAATTATTTCTTATTGAAATTATATTAAAGGAATTTGTATGAACATTATTCAAAAACAACATTATTTTATTCTATTGTAGTTATTCAGGACATTTTCTTAAAATTGTACCATTTTCCCACTCTATGGAACTCAAAATGATTTTGATTTTGTTAATAAAACGTGACTTTGTTTCTCTCTTCAGTTAGAGAATCTTCTTTCTTCTAAAAACCACATTTTATTAAAATGTTTTTAAATTTTTATAAATAATTTATTAAATAAACTATTACACTTTTTTATTTTAAAAATGTTTTTATAGGAATCTTCTCTTCTCTTTCCAAATGGGAAATTTTTCTAACCTCTTTACCGTGAAAATAGAATGTTATTTTTACCATGTATGACAAGTACAGATTTAGCTACCATAATTTATTAGACGATTCCTTTCCATGTTTAAAAGGATACTTTTTAAATAAAATGTTTTCAAAATTTATTTTTTTAAAAATAGATTAACAAAATGTGTATCAAAATAAAATGTATATTTTCACCAAGAAGATGTTTGAAATATAACTTTATAGTATTTCTATTCATCAATGTCATCATCCCTCTATTTCTTATCCACTTGGAATATGTTTTATTGATATCATCATTATTCTTCATATCAATGGTTTCTGAATTATTGGACATGGATAGTAATTCCATTCACTTATTTGATTCCTTTGTTAGTCCCCTTGAAATAATTGATTTCCATTGAACATTTGACATTGAATTTCCACTAATTATCAATATCATATATTATGGATATGTTTATTTCATAAACCATATATCATTTTTATATACGTTTTTTTACTTTAAAGTTTAATTTTCTAGGGAAATATTGATAAACCCACAACCTTTATTTAATACAGATAGTTTAAAATGAATATTTTTTATTAACTTTATCGATTATTCTATATAAGGAATTTTTGGGACAAGAAATGATGGATGGTTCCCAAACATTATATAGACCCTCAATGAATTGAAATATTATAATGAGAAAAATTAGTTTTTCAAACTATACAGGTTTCTAACTATTTTTTTAAACAATCTGATTAATGGTTTTAATTGTATATATTTTCTTATTCCTCAATATGACTTCCAATAATTATGATTTTTATTTCATTTTGATTTAGTATTTGTTATCCATGATATTTTCACATTGAAATAGTCTATAGATTCATGTCATTTTCATATTATTGATTAAATGTCATGTGTTTTCAATTGATTACTCTTCCATATTTATTTTTCATTATCTAGTTATTTAAATGGATTGTGTTTTCTATTACATACCTTCCAGATTATTTACACACTTCCTTCTCAGTTTATTGATTACATGGAATGTGTGTTCATATATTTACATTGAAATAATTTTTATTCCCATTAATATATAATATATTCCACTCTACCTACCATTATTTAGCAGTTGATCTCACCCTTATTATGTTTCTTTTCCCCATTATTCTCTAAAGTGTGGTAATAAATATATTCAAGGATACTGTTGATGGAATAATGTTATCATCCCCTAAAGAAAATTATATTGTAATTTTGGGATTCATATTTAATACAATCCGCATGTATATATCAATTCTACAAATACTATTAAACTTTTTGGTCTATTGGGACATGATTTACTTACATCTTATACTAATAAAAGAGTATCACAATACTGACTTTGAGTTACTGGGGTCATGGTCAAAATAGTTGGTATCAGAGCCTTGTTTAGTAGAATCATTGGGAATAAGATTTAGGAAAACATATATTATAGAAAATTTAACTAAGTATGAATTTTAGGATGTGTATAGATAACAATCATAATGTTTTGGTTGGATAGAGATTATGATGTTTTCCATGAAATTCATCATTGTATGGAAACTATAATTGGACGTTGTTATAAAACCGATGTACCTTGGGGTATCAACTATGAAAAGGTGTTTCAGCCCTTACTCGAGTGTAATTGGGTACATAATAACAGGTCTTACTGCACACCTGGTTTGACACACCTTGGGGATACTTGTACGATAATTCACATTTTCATAAAAAACCACAGTGAAGGATTTGAACAAATGAAGAGAATAAAAAACCTGGGTTAAACATAAGGTTATTTAGATTGAAAATACGGTGTCATGATTTATAAATCCTATAAATGATTATATATTTTTCCCACTATGACTATTGTTACTCATACTATGATACACGGTTTTGGTCAATGGTTGTAACCCGAAGGAGTCATGCTAAAATTGAAAATGATGGTAAAGGTGGTGATAATGTGCATCCAAGTGAGGTGTTGATAAGAGATAAATATATCATGTTTATGTCTAATCAATTTTAATGAAATATAATTAAAAATTTATAATATAATCATCTCCTAAACTAACAAAATTATAGAATGATGGAGGTTTCTAAGTGCTCAAGTGGTGGACACCATATCTAAAAGAAGGCTTGACTTCCATCTTGAAAGAAATGTGGAAAGAGGCAGCCTAGAAGGTTTCTCAATGGAACATATAAATTATTTATGTGTGTGAAAGGTGGATACATTGAAAAGAAATTTTGAGGAAAAATTAATAAATGATAGAAGGAAATAAATCTCATCATGATGATCCTTTTATAGATCATTATCTTAACTATAGGGAACCTGAGAATTACATGAGTGGATGGCCTATTCTAATAGATCAAATCTAGAAAAAGGATGGGTCTATATGAAAACAAATGGATGAGGTATTTATGTACAGAGGTTGTATTGGAAACAACAGTTAAAATGTTATTTAATGATTAAATTTCAAGGATTTACGTTATATTTAATTTGGAAATTTTATTATTTTAGTATAGAAAATGGAAAACTCACCTTTTGAGTGACAACCCATCAAATAAAAAAAAATTAGGGATTAAACACAATAATGATGTATAATAAATGTTTCATGGCTACCAATGGCCTACATGATGTACAGATTAATGTGTAATTAATTTTAGTTAATCAATTTGTTGCATAAATATTAATAATGAACTAGTAGGGTCTCTTTTTAGTTTTAGATATTAATTCATTCACCATATCAGTTTGGTAAAGTAGTTATTGGAAAATATAATGATTTGTCTTATGTGTATTATGATTAGTTAAAGGAGTATTTTAGTGCTAAAGGGCATTAAATACAGGATATTCATTTCATATAGTAAGGGATGAGTTATAAATTGATAAAAAAACACAAAATATGGAATTTTTCATATAAAATTGAAATGTATCAAGTATGTATATTTCATTATAATCTTATTCAAAAAAATAATTACTCTATATTATAAAATTATCAAAAAAATGTAGTCATAATAGCTTATTTTTTCTTGAACTAGTGGCCTTCTAAATCATAACAGATTTATGATCTTGACACCTGAACATTCTACTGTTCATTCAATTATTTGTCATTGAATAACTAAATTAATATCTATAAAGATTTATGTTTTTTCCTCCTTGTACATATCACAACATTCCCCTACTGATCTCACACTTAGAGGCCTAGTTATATGTTATTCCATGTGACCTTTGTACTTATCATTATATCTTATTAAGAGGGTATTTTATAAACTCTTTTACGATGTGTGTTTAAAAAAAATATTTTTCAAAGATCAAACTCTAGATTATCGCGATCAGGATTAAATTTTTGGGACACAATTTAAATATGATATAGAGAATATAACACACTAAAAACATTAAAATAGTAACTTTTATTTGATAGCGTGTATGACATGCAATAACAATCAAAGAAGGAAAGATTATATCTCAAAAATTTATAATATATTTAGTATTTTAAAAAAACTTAATATATATTATATCATTAAATGCACAAAATACCTATTTAACTTTAATCACACACAATAAAGACTTTCTTTTATAGCTTTTCCTGCACGCAATGATGAGTTTTACCGGAAAACAATATATTATTCAAATATTATTATTTAACACAATAATATATATCATCGCCCTAATATTAGATGTTTTTAATTGTATTAAATAAACTATTAAAATATATGGACTATAAAAATATAAAATTTATTCATAGGTTTCCAGTTAATTAGAAATAAATATAATAACAAATTGAATATAATGGAAATTTTTTATGCTCAAAAAGTTATTTTATGCTAATAAATAAAATTAATTATTATTATTGAATTATATTAACTAAAAATATATGTTATATTTTCAATAAATTATATTATACATTTATCCAATATATTTCATAGGAATAAAATAAAAACAAACCGAATTTTTCATATTAGAAGCAATATTTTTCTGAAGGAAATTTTATTGCAATTTTATGTCAAACCATATCCAAAACTAAATTTTTTAATATTTATAAATTTAATTTATCAAAATAAACTTTATTTTGGAAATATTAATATCAAAATTAGCTTATGGTTAATTTTTGGAATTTTTCTGTGAGGTTTCATTTTTTGTTGAATAGGAAAAAATACTAAATTTTAATTGACATATTCTTTTCCATATAGTTTATTTATAATAATAAAATATATTTTAAATTGTTTCTAATTCCACATTATATCCATTATAAGTAAATTAATTCAAATATGTAAATTTTAATCAATTTCACTTTGAAATTGAATATAAAAACATAGCATACTTTTGAACTTTTTTACTTTTAAATATTTCATTCTCATTCTATTTCTGGGATTAATTTCAAATTAATTTCTACCACTTCTGTGATTGGAACTTAAAAAATGGATTCTATATTTTGAATCATAATTATTTATAATTTATAATAGTTGTATCATAGTATTTTATGAAAAATATTAGTGAATATGATTAAAACGAAATATAGTGATTATGAGAAAATTTTGTTTAATAAAAAACTATTCCTTAAACATAAAGCCCAAAATAGACTAGAAACTTGTCAAAAATCCATTGGATTTTCATATTTATACCCTATAATTTATTTAATGTAATTTTTTTCATTAATGTATATATTTGACATGGAAAAAACATGAGTGGAATTCCATTTAAAAAATTTATAAGATTGTCACTCCTCCATTATAAAATGGAACTCACTCCTACCACTTATTAAAAACTATAAAGCAATATTAATCATAAAATATAGTTCCAAATAATCTGAAAAATTCCATAAATCTAAACTATATGGACCCATTTGGGAAAAAAATCAACCAAGGAAGTGTTTTTGTATCAACTAGAAGGGGTTACCAAGAAACGAGGAAAAATTATTCAATGATCACCTTCATTTTATTTATTTCTCAAACCATTATATTATTATTTTGTCATAGTTATATAGTAAAATAATTATAATAAATATACTTATATTTATTAATTTTATAGTTTTACATACACTTTAACAAATCTCCATCAAATAGGATACACAATCATTGTTTATGTGTACAGAGGACTACCACCTTGTGAACAGATGTCTATCGTTATTCCATTTATCACCATTCATAGTTAGAATAATGATGGATTTATTGTTTATATATGATATATATTATTATTATGACATATTTACGCTTATTTTATTTTTATATAACACATAACATTATGCTTTACGTTTTGTGAGAATACGATGACATCATTTGTGGATGTGTGGACTATCTCCTCCTCAAAGCGATGTGATTCGTTCATGTTATACATTGAATGTATTAATAATGGAATTAAAAAATATATTTTAAATATATGAAATAATTATTATACTATAATTTTAATATATATATATATATCATTTAATTTTCCTTCTACTAATATAATGAAATTGAAGTAGAGTTCATGTGTATGTACCACTTATCATCTCCATGAACTATGCTTTTCATTTATTATCTCCAAATATTATGGATTATTATAAATAGACAAAAAAATCTATATATTATATTTGAATCATGTTTTATATTCTGTATATGATTATATAATGATCTAATTAATCGGAATAACAAGTAACAAGTCAAAACATACTAAAAAAACTAGGCAATTAACACCTGAAATACTGAAACTAAAGAAATATTGTTAGAAAAGGGTAATGATATATTATAAGAATATAATATATAAAATTCTATATATGATTATGGTTATGGTATAAGTTATTGAGATGTTTAAAATCATTAAAAATGTAGTTAAATCATGTTTACCAGAAAGAAAACACAAGGTAACAGATTATTATCTTACATTTCTTTTTGTGAGTCACACACCATTTTCAACACAAAATAATTTTTTATGGTTTATATACATAACATATTTAATTTTATATAATTAATAAATTTATCTTAATGTTTTTATAGTTTTATTTTAAATTATTTCTTTCATGGGGTCTGCAATTCAAAAGTTACCATGTAGTAAGGGACTTCATCTCAATTTCTATTATTTGAGGCATACATTATTATTGTGCTCATAATTTCCTATATATGGTATATATATTTATAATTTGATATGTAATATAATTATTAAATCATTTTTATTGATATATTGAGTTTTAATTTTTTAATTTAATCCAAGGGGATTTACACTAAAAGATACCTATGTGGTAAAGAAATTTCATGTCATAATTCTTTTTCATTGAGTTATATTATATCCTTATTGTCATCAATATTATTTAATAATTTGTATAATTATTTTGAGTATATATTGGTGTATTTCCACATATTTTATGTGGATTTATAGTTTATAAACACAATAAATTTATTTATTAATTCCCACATCAACATAATGACATATTTAAGTGTTTATTCCACAATATCATTCTAATCGAGAATTATTATTCTTGAAATTAAATTAAAGGAATTTATATAAAATTTTTTAAACAAAACATTTAACTTTCTTTGAATATGGTTATCCATGACCATTTTCATGAAATATTACAATTTTCCAACACTTTTTTAGTGAAAATTATTTAGAAAATATTTTTGATAAATCCTAAATTCATTTATTTATTTATCTTGAAAACTTTTATTTATAAAATCCATCTTTTATTAAAATGTTTTAGAAAATATTTTTGACCATTTAAAAATGATTAATTATATAATCTGTTGAACATTTTTAGTTTGAAAATTTTATAAGCTAGGAATTTTTTAACCTTTTTACTATATAAAATGTTTGATTTTTTTTATATTGTATACCATGTATGGATTTACCAACTATAATTTAATCAAATATTCCTTTGAAATTTTAGGACACTTTATAATGAATTTTTCTTTAAAAGTTTTTTTCAAATAAACTTTTGTGAAACTGTTTTTTAATATTAAAAGGATATTTTATTTAAGAATGTGTTTAAAATATATTTTTATTTTATTTCTATTAATCAATGTATAAACATTTTTTTACTATATGTAGGATATGTTGTTATAGATATCATATATATTATTCCTATAGATGGTTTATGATTTATTTTTCTGAGTATATAATTGACATTAACTTCCTTAATTCTATTATTATTATCCTTGAAATATTCGATTTCCTATCATAATTAGACATTAAATTTCCCCTAATTATCCATATCACATAGCATGGAAATATTTATTTAATAAAACATATAGAATTTTTGCATATTTTTTGTACTTTTATATCTATTTTATTTTATGGGGAAGTATTGATAAACTTCTACCCTTTATTTAATAAAGATATTTTATAAGGAATATGGTTAATTAATTAAATTAATTGATATGGGGAATTCTTTGGAAAGGTAGTTATATGTGGGTCTTAGAATTTATATATCCCCTCAATTTATCAACAGTTTCTCATAAGAAAAATTATTTGTTAAAATTAAATTGGTTTTTAACTATAGTTTATAAACCATCTTTTGAAAGGTCTTGATGGTAATAGTTTTCATGTTCCTCGGATATGATGTATAATAATTAATCACCTCTTTAATTTTGATTATGTATTAACTATCCATGATATTTTCACTCTGAAAAAGTGTAGGAATGAATTGAATTCTCATTTTTTAGATTAAATGACATGTGTTTTTAGTTTCATACCTTTCCATATTGATTTTTCATTATCAAGTTATTTAAAATTTAAAAATTTTTCAATTATTTACCGTTATATATTGTTTACAAAATATTCCATCAGTTTATTGATTACATGGAATGTTTATTTAGATATTTAACTTTATATAATTAGTATTCTCATTAATAAATTATTTATTCCTCTATACTTACCCTTACCAAGAACCCCTATTATCTTTCCTTTTCGTAGGATTATCTAATGTTTGCAAAGAAAGATATGTAGGAATACACTAGATTGAATAATTTAATTGTCATTAAAAAAATATTTTGTAATATTTGGAATCATTTTTAATACAATACTCCTCTATTTATCTAGTTTACATGGACTATTTAATTATTTAGTACTTTGGGACATGATTTTCTGGTATATTATGCCAATGTGATGGTATAATGACACCGGATTCGGGCTTCTAGGGTCGGGGTCACAAAAATATTTACCAAATTTGATCATAATGATTCAAAATAGGGAATTAATTTTTTAGGATTCAATTTATATAAGTTGAAAATGTCCATTTTAAAATATGTGTGCACAATATAATGATAGACATTTAAAAAAAATATATTTTAAGCACAATACTAAATTAATTTTTATTCCATTCTAGTTGAAACCATAAAATGAATGTAAATTAATTTTATTGAATAGTATATCTATAAATTTCATCAACATAATTATTTTATAGTTATTTATTTAATTAATTTAAAAAACCCATTACAAAAATAAAAAAAGCATTCATAAAAAATGTGTTTTATGCTAATAAATGAACCTACATAAAAACCATGTATAATGATAATTACATTAGAATTAATTATATTATGTAAAATTAAAGTATTACCATGTTATTTTAATATAAAATTCAAAGAATAATATGAACTTTCAATAAAAAATGTTAGTTTTACAAAAATAGTTATTTTTCACAATTCACAGGAAAAAGATTTCCCTTTAAAAAATACCAAGTCTTAAGCCTAAGATAAATTTGATTTTATGATTTCAAAAATGGTATCCATTTTTTTAAAAAAATTTACAAATGTGTTATAAATTAATTATAAAATTCATATTCAAAATTCAATAAAAACTATTTCTGAAGAAAACATATTTTTGAAACAAAAAAATGACTTTAATAATAATTGAGTACTTATATATTTTGAATTAAATAATTAATTTTAATTAATTAAAAAAATATTATATATTTCCTAATGTGTTTATTCTTATTCATACCTGTTATTTTAACAATAATTTTATAATATAACGTTGTTTGTTTTCGTCAGAGTATTGTGTGTCAAGAATTTTTTTTAACACTTTTGACCTATTTTAAAGAGAAATATATTCTAAAATCTTGGCTTGTTACAAGAATGGTAATTTATTTTAAGTGTATTCATTAATAAAACCTATTCCGTTTGTTGAGTTAAAATTTATTGAATGGATATTTTATCACCCCTTTATGAAAAATCATCATTACCACCATAAAATATCAATTGGACTTTATAAATATATCCAGCAGAACTATGTGACCTGAATGTAAATTTTGGAGGTGAAGACAACATATGAAATTTTCATTGGCTAGAACCACCATATTGAATCTAACACAAAACAAATAGGGCAATTAATAATCATATATTAATATTAACAAATAATTATTAATAAAGATTATTAAGAAATTAAAAATGAATATAATAAAGGATATTAAATATAAATATGGTTATGACATATATGAATAATAAACCGAAATTTGTTATATATATTGTTAGTGAATTATCAAACAATTAGGAATCCATGGTAAGAGTTTCTTATATCAATTTGTCTTTATTGATATATTTTTCATATTCACTACTTTTTTTCTTTCATGTTGTGTATATACAACCCATTAATTTATTTTATAAAACTTTTCATGATATGAACCAATATAAAGATTCATATATTTTAACATAATTATATAATGTGAAAATTTAATCTTATAAATAGTCACATATCCCTAGAACCAAAAGGATTAATTTATTCTGAGAAAAACTACATACAAATTTTATTTCATATAATTTCTTCATAATATCTTAAAATATCTCAATATAACACTATATTTTTTAAATAACCCAGTATATAATTTCCAAGGGAAGTGGGAAACATAATAAAGGGTGAGATTAAATTTCAAATAATGCAAAACTATTTAAATTAGTAATAAAGGGTTATAACATATTAATTTGAGAAAACATAAGCATGGGAGAAATATATTATTATAATAAAATGGAATTATAATATTTTCCCTTAAGTCATGATAAAAGAACATACAATCTAAAATGTTAAAAAATATTCCATGAAATAAGAGTATGAAAATTTGAGATAATATTCATGATCCATAGATCATACCATATGCATAAAAATATATAATGTCCTAGAAATGTGGCATAAAAATGAATTGGGGTCCAAAAATAATCATATAAAAACATAACCTTAGGAGAAAACCAAATTATTTGAATGAATTATGTTCTTAAAAACCACATGATGTATACTCATTAATGTTATGAAAATCCCATTATAGCCACATATTAATGTTGTGAATAAACCTAATCATGGCCTCAATTCCTTATCTCATGAGATATAAAACATTATCCAATACATTTTAGAGTGATACAAAACCCCAAAAATAACATAATAAAAATCCATTCATATTTATTATATATGAAATCAATCATTCATCATATCATAAAGGACCTAAAGAAAGAAAATTTGTTTCATAACATTTCCAAACTGATTCACATAAATTGACTTCAATATTTATATTAGTTGATACTAAAAATTTAATAACCCAAAATGAGTTTTTCAGAAAATACTTTTTTATGGTGATTTATAAAAAATCACTTCAATAGTGATAGTTATTGTGTATATAAATAAAGGAAAATATGATTGAAGCATAAAATTGTAAGATCTAAATGTTTGATATGGATTCTTTTCATTTTAAATTTTGGATTAACTCATCATAAATGGGTTAAAATAAGGATTACCTTGCTTAGGGAAGGGATCAGAGGTGTTTTGGGGATTTTGGGAATGAGAAATAAGTAATAGGGGCCAATCAATGATGAGTGTAGGGTTGGCACAAAGTTATTAGTGACTATGGGACATAATCATGTGCGCAGCAGGAGGGGGTTTATGGTTAGGGAAATCATTCAAGGTGTCTTAAAATAACTTTTATCTCGATCTTCTCTTAGATAGTGGAAATATCATAGTCAATGCTTGGTTTTTCAATCTATTCGGGTGGCCAGGGTAGTTGTGTTCAACATTAAAAAGGTATTTTTTACCATTTTCTTCCTATGATTATTTATTTCCCCCACATTTTCACCCCATTAGACCCTCAGCATCTTGGGTGATAAACATGGCTCTCTCAACTCCTCCAGGGATGATTCTCCCTCAATTATTAGGTCATTCAAGTGTTTTTGGGTGTGAATTGAAGATCATGGTAAGTCTTCAACATTATTTCCTTTATTTTATAAAATAGGATTGGTGTGACATTTTCTCTCCTTTTAAATACATAAATCCATTTTCCAGTAGATTATATATTTGGATTTCAAATGGTTTTAGTCTAGGATCAAGGTCTAATGATCGATGAGTAGTTCCCTAAGAGCATTAGTTATGTAGTCTATATTATTTTTCCCACAATATTAATGTTTTATAAGTGTACATGTTTGAGCCAATGTATTTCCTTGCGGTGTTTTTATGTATTTTTCTAATAAATGTAATTTTGGGCCTTATACTCAGGTGGGAAACCCCTTATAGACTCCATTAGGATCATTGATTATGTGATACCAAACCAAAGTCTTCCTTTGGGGTGTTCCAAAACCCTTGAAAATGAAGAAATGAATTGGTAATGATTGATACAGGGTAATCAAGAAAGTGAATGGGATGTAATTGTTAATTGTATGAGGGAATAGTTAATGGGGATAATTGAAATTTTTATATTCCAATTTTCATGAAATTCATAGAAGTTTTTTGAAATGGTTTAAATGACCTATTTTTAGATTTTAATCTATCTATGGTTTTAAATGATGGAATTTAATGTTTTGAATATGGGTACTGTTTTAATAGGAGTTGTTTAAGTCAAATGATTTGAAAATTAGATTTTCTTATTAGATTTGAAATAATTATTTGAAATGGGAATGTGGTTTCCATTTTTGTGAAAATTATTTTATGGAATATTTAAATAGTTGGAAATGAAATGAATTCCTTGAAGTGTGGGTAAGTTTTCTAAATAGGTAGAACCATGTTTTAAATGGTGGAATATAGATGATTTTATAATGTGTGTTTGGTTTTTTTGATCCATATGAAAAAGGATGGGTTTTATATATTTCATGTTTCAGTTTTAAAGTTCTAATGGGACCTTTTTAAATGAAATTACATATGGGTAAATGTGATAAACTGCTAAAAATTAATGTCTATGTGGTAAATAGTATGAGTCAGGTATTGGAATATACCGATCCTTTATGACCCACTTATGTATTGTATGTCTAGGGTATTAAACTGAGGATCCTCATTTTTTGTTCGAGCAATAATGTTTCACTAGGTTCTATCAATTTTCTTCTAGGTTTAGGATGTCATATTGAGGCTCTATTCTCCTAAATATTATATGGTTTCGGATGTCTGACTGAGGCTATATGTCCCTAAGTGTGGAAATAATATGGTTACATAGACTGATTCTCCATGTTTATTTGTTATAAAGAATTGATTAGTGAACTCTCTTCATGGATAAAATTATGTAACACTTTTATACTATATATTAGGATCAAAGAATAGCTGAGCAGTTTGGGTTAGTTAGATAATATGATAATACTTAAAGGATAAATTGGTTAATCCTTAATATTTTAAATGAGAAACACTCTCCTTTTTCCTTATTTATTTTCTGTGCATATGTTATATATATACACTATTTTATAATCTAGTTATTTCTTTAGACATCATTGGTAGTGTCCTACTAAGTTGTACCCACACTCTTCTTGGGCCTCCACAATAATTGGGTACCTAAGAATATTTTAATTATTTCATGTAATGTTTCAGGATAGGCAATTGGTATTTTGATTATGCCTGGGTTTTGGGGTTGGAGCATTGGATATCTGATATGGTTTGGGACTTGGGACCATGTTTGGTATCTATTATAGTTTCAGAATTATTTTTTTATTTTTATGAATGTATGAAATTTAGTGTAGACATCTCATGGGTATATTAGGTTTCACATGGTCTATTATTGGATCACGTCTTTGGTAGTTCTCTTGAACAATTTTATTTGTGTGATATATTTTTATACATTATTTCCATGGTTTTTTTACTCTGAAATGTGAGTACAGTATCCTCATTGTATCTCTAGAGACCCATGCTGCTAGTTGACAACCTCTGGTGTATGAGGGGGTGAACTTGATTTAATGTGGATATCTTGCTCATGGAATGGGTTATAGTGTCTCCTAGGTTGGGGAATTACAAAGTGGTATGAAAGATAATGTCTTTTTTCTTACTAATTAGGAAATGTATACAAGAGACCATGATCTTTTCAAAACATGGTAAGAAGATCATTCCTGGGTTCCTACTTCCCCATGCATGTGGGAAAATCCAAGTTTCCTAGGATGGGAATTGATATACCATTTTTTTTCTTTTACCATTTATTCATACATCCACGTTGAGTGGAGTAAATGAATGTGATTTTATTTAATTATGTAGATTTTAGAACCTAGTTTGGTGTGGCGAGAGAGGGTGTATATGTTTATTCATCATTCAAGGCACACAAGAATGATATGTTGTCTATATGTTTCCTATAACTAATAATACCCTATGATTTATATGTCAGTAGCATATATTTCTATCTGTGGTTTATACCTATTGATATTTCCCGGAAAAATTTGTTATTGGGAATGTTTTTAAATAATAATTTGAGTAAAACAATGATTTTTTGAAATGTTGGGTAAATGGAAGTTATAAAATTTGAATTCATGGGTTTTAAAATGGTAAAGTTAATTAAAGAAGAATGGGAAAATTATGGGAATTTTAGGGTTGCAGATAGTGAGTATCATTGTTTCTTACTGACACTAGGTATTTGGTGGTTTGGGTAGTGACAGTTCCCTAGTTTTCATAAGTTGTGTTATGAGATGTGAGAACCGTATGTGTTTTGATGTGCAGCATAGAAGAATATTTCATTTTTTTCCTTCAGTTAGGATGTGGTCTTGAGGTTTTGAGTAGTTGTGCGGTAATGTGGAAGTGGTAACCCTTGGGAGTTGAGACCTTTTTATTTTCGTTTTGGACCCTATCATGGGAGTTTGATTCTCAGAACCGATGTTTGTGTGTGTGTATCTTTGGTGTGGGACTTCGAGTAAATGGTCACTTGGTGCATTAGACACAATGTGTTTCAAAATGGGGTATGGAGAGATTCCCATGAATAGTTACTTGTTTTTGTTTCAATGTGTATGTATTATTAGGAGATCTAGTATCCTTTTATAGACATGAATCCATTTTAGGGAGTTGATATTGGTTTATCTTCTACGGTGACTTGTGAGTGGGGTTAGCTTGGTCATTGGTGATTTTGGGTGCATAAGTAACATGTGGGAGCTTTGGATATTGAAATTAGAGCACAAAGAGTGCATCCTAGTGCAGATTTTTTCTTGAAGGATAAGTGGGAAATAAAATGGAATTTTACATGTGACTTGATTTTTTAATTTTCATTGGTTTTAATGAAATTTACAGTATCCCTTAGGGAGGTGATCTCGATGTTTTAGGTTCCTTAGAATGTGAAGCATAGGTGAGTGCTTTATGGGTGGAAAAAATTCATGGTGGGTGCCAATGAATTTTTGTAAAAGTGCATGGTTATGCATTTTATTATTTATTAGGGAAGTAATTTTGTATTTTTGGTTGGTTGTAAGGTTGTTTCTGAAGTGCATGATCATTAGTGAGCTTGAAAATATGGTGTTGATAATGTTCAATGAGGGAATCAAATTGAATTAGTGTGGAAATGAAAACAGTGTACAAAGTATGGATGTACTCTTTTGATATTGAAGTAACACTCTGGGTGAGATGTGGTAACTTTGTTGGACTCCATGAGTGAATGGTTGGGTTTTTGGAAGGGAATGTTTAGACTGAATCAAATCTGATAGGGCTGAAGAACTATGAGACATGGCTATTTGTGTGATTTGGAGTTTGGGACTAGCTTTGTTGATGTATGTCATGATGGAACTATAGTCAGGTATAGTGAATGTTCATAATAAAGTTCATGAAATAAACGTTTTTGAGGAGGTCTATATGTGGGCATGTGTTGGGGAGGCATGATTCCAATAAGGATGTGTGATCAAGTGGCTTATGATACACACCCATTATTTTCTGTGAGATCAATGGGGAAGCGGTAGTTATGAGAGAGGAGATTTTATTTTGGATTAGTGTGTAGGTTTTTTGTGTTTATATTTAAAATCACAATGGTTATGCTGAAAGAACTCGATTTTTTTAGTGGTAGTAGTGCTAAATGAAATGTTGGTTCACAACTTATTAGTAGAGATTCGTGAAGTATTTTTGAGTTTTGGTTTGAAATACCACTTGATCTGTGGTGGTTGATTGAATATGAGATGCATGTGTGTAAGGAAACCTATAAATTTTTATAGGTTCTGGTGTCCCCATAGTGGGAGGTGACATCAGTGATGGATTCATTATATTGGTATTCATCAATGACATTATCGTGTACTTCTACACTCTAGATGATCCTTCCCATCCTTTTAGCATCATCCTTATACAACAAGAGATCATGGAATATATAAAAAACTTTAGGGTTTTCCCTTTGGTTAGATGGATAACATCTTGGAGGTTTAATTCATTGAACAGTGTGAGTAAAAATGCATTGCAGGATGTGCACCAATGCTAGTTGTGAGAAGGATCGCTGTGATGGACCAGGTGTTGGAAAATTCTAGAGATCCCATTTTTAGATGTCAGGGGAGTCATGGGTTTTCATTTGGTCTTTTTCTCTTAGGTGATATTAGGGTGTTCAAGTATACTTCAACTGTTTCCAGTATTATAACATGGAACTTGGTTTTTGGGGTTCCTGAGGATGGTGCTGGAAGCAATTCTACTAATGTGGGGAGTGATGTGTAAGTTGTGGGAGTTGACCATCAAATTGATAGTCTTGTAGGTGTTTGTGGAAAGATATAAGTTGGATTTGGTGGCATATGGATTCCAATAAGGAACCCATCAGGTACATGTTTGTCTTCCTCAAGAAAGGCCAGATGGGCCTTGGATCTATGGGTTGATCGGGTCAAGCATTGGCCTCGAGAGTAGGGTTGTTCTAAAAGAAACCTTGGGTGTTTGTGTCTGATATGTGTAAGTGAATTATTTGATGGTGGAATTTCACTGGAAGTCAACTAAAGACTCTAGTATGTGTGTTTGGATTGTGGTGGTATGCGTTATGTGAGAAGACACTCTGACTAGGTAAATATATGATGTATTGACAGAGGGAGTTGGGGGTTTGGGGTGAGTTGGCAGAGGATGGTATGACATGAATTGGTAAAAGGAACAAATGTGATGACATGTAAATCACATTCAGATGAAATTTTGATATAATAAGTTTGTTTTGATAAAGGTGGATATCTTTGAGGAAAAGATATGTTATCTATAGTTAGTGTATGGATAGAGGACGTGTTTCCATTCCAGGTGGTTTTAATTTCACGGGAGGATGTTGATATCATTTGGTGCTCTAGTGTTTGTTTTTTAACAGTGATTTCGGAAATGAGTCGGGTGTTGTGGAAGATTTATTTTTTGGTCCAAGTGTTAATTTATGATTTTGGAAGTTCAAAACACTTTAGGTTAGGGGTTGTAGTCTAAAGATTATGGTGTCGAGCACCATAACTCTGACAAGAATCGAGGAGATGATGTGATCTATGTTTTGGGGTGGGTTTTCCATAGTAAGTTCCATATTGGTGTTTGGTTTCATTAACATGATTTATATCAGGGTTTGATTATTTGAGTGTCTTGAGATGATAGATGCATTTTGGTTGAATTTTTGGAGTAAAAAATTTCAGACGAGGCCATTGGGACTTGAATTGTGGACCGATTTAGTACGAGGAAAGTGGTTTGAAAAATAGATTGTTCCTTATTGTGAGGTAATAATTATTCTTGGATAGAAGAACAAGTTGGTAAACTAGTACGTCGAGTTTTTTGGTTATGTGGGGTGAATCAGGTTGTTGTTTTAACGACTGGTTCTCCCAAGGAATTGTTGTGCTTATTTTCATGTCCCCATTAAATAGTCACTTTAGTTGTATTACCCGGATTTTCCTTAAGTTTTTGTTGTTGGTAATTTTGGGATTGGGGGAAATAGCTCCCTTAAAGAGAATCTGAACTGTGTTGTGAATCATAGTGTTATGTTTTATGGGTTAAGACTAGGATTTTTGTTCCGAATGTTGTAATGGAAAGGGATTTTTCTTGAATAAAATAACGATATGAAGTTGGTATCTAGTTATAGTGTCCTGAAACTATTTTTCTTCAGGCGTTTAGTGAAGTTGAAATGTGAAACCCGAGGACAAGCTATTAAAATTTGAGGTGGTTTTAAGATCATGGTGTTTTAAGGGGCTCATTTTCAGAATAAAACATTGAAAATATTCTCCTAAATGGGTTAATGGATAGTTTTATATAGGTAAGAAAGGCCGATGAGGTATCTTGGGGGTTCAGGGAATGAAACTAAACAAAATACCAATTTTTGTTGAGGGAATGGTTGTCATACAATTAGTATTAACCGGGCGCCCTAACCAAGCAGCCCGAAAGATGGGGTGCATGTTTTGGGAAATAATACAGGGTGGCCTAGGAGACTGCAAAACTCAAGATTCCCTTAGATATTGGAGATATAATGGCCACCACATGGTTTGTCAAACCCTGTGGATAGCCTGGCCAACCGGGCATCTTAGTTTCCTCTTATAAATATGTAACCACACAATTGGCACATGGTTTTCAAAACAGTGTGGATAAACCATGTGCCTCATTAAAAAGTTCGGTTTTAACATTTTCCCTCCAAATATTATTTCTTTATCTCTTTATTTTGACCCCATTCATCCCCAATAGTTTGGGAGATGAAAAAATAAATCTCTCCACCTCCATGCATTAATCTCTGTTGATTTTTAGGAATTTGAGTTCTGTTCAGTGAGAATCAAAGCCCTGGGAAAGACTTTGAATGAGTTTCCTTCCATTTTCTAGAGGATTCCTAGTGTCATTTTTTCCTCATTTTGGATACATAAAACCTACTTTTTCCATAATATTATATGTTTGTGTAAAGACCTGGAAATTCCCTCAATTTTTTTTCTTAAATACATTGGATTTTTATGAGTCTTCAAAAATTTACGGTGCTTAATTCCGAGGACCGATGTTCCTGGAAACAATTTCCGAAGTTTTGGTTGGGTACGTTCAGTAAACATACATGCGGGATTTTATAATTTTCAAACCGGTGCTCGGAACTAAAATTCAAGGGCACCGTTGAACTCGTATCGCCAATATTCACTTAAGAAGACTTTCACCTTGATGATAGATGGTCAGGAATAAAATTTAGTTTTTGGCGTTTTATAAAAAAATAATAAAATTAAGTGTTCAACACATTATTTTATTTTAAGCTTCCATGTGTGTGATTTTTGGTTAAAACCTCCACTTGGGATTAAGATGTGGGGGGCCACCACACATTATCCTCCCATGGGAGGTTATGTTCGGGTGGGACACACCTCCATAACCTCTCATGAGAGGTTAAGTTGTGGTGGCCCCCACCTCCATCTCCCAAGTGGATGTTTTAACTAAAAATCACACACATTGACTAAAAGTTCATATCTCATGAGATACTGTATTTGATAGTATGTTTCAACTTTTCATAAATGTGTACACTGATGTTGTTCCTCATGAATTTATTGTTTCTTATACTAATTTATGTTACATATTAACACATTTTTCTTCATTCATATATTATTCTCTCATGATGTAACACCTGAAATTAAATTTTCCCATTGACAATGTTAGTTCTATAGTTAAAAGATATTATTCATTATCATAATATGCTCTCATGATTCAATATTTTTTTAAAATACTATTAATACAATTTATAACTACTTATTTTCTATATTTATCTTTTATGGCTTCATGATCATCTTATATGTACTTTAAAGATCACTTAGGTTTTATGGTAACCCCTCATAATATTGTGATATTTCTATTATGCTCATGTTTTTACTTATTCTTACAGACACAAACTTTGATGAAATGTTTATTCACCCCTTAATAAGTGTTTGATCTCACTCCTCTCTCATTACTCAGGTTTTGTAGATGAGTCTTATTAATAAGATTTCTAGAATAGGGTATAATAAGTCCCCTTTAAGGAGAACGAATCTCATGTATTGTAAAATATAGTGATTATGTTTCTAGTCTCTAAGGAAACTGAACCTAATATTCCATAGGATATTATTATGTTTGAAATGTAATTTTTTAAATCTTGTAAAAGGATGTAAAATGAATTCATGTTTATCATGGGTCTATAGAGTGTATGCAGGTAGGGGTGAGACTAAATACCCAATAGGAATTCCCAATGCCTTAACGGTGTAAATTTCTATTTTAATTAAGTGGGATAAGATTGTATACATATATAATAAGTATATCCATTCCAATGAAATACACCCAAATGGTAAGAATAACAGAAAATGGACACAAAATCAAAAATTCCAGTTGTTGTGTGATAACGATGATGACCTAACACTTGGAAAAAATTACATTAACTTCATATCAGAAGGAAGAGAGTCACCTCTTACCATAACCCAACACATTCCGGAAGTTATAGTGTTGGGTATGGTTCTGAGCCCCAAACCATACTCAAGGATACATGGTATGGTTTCATCAATGGTCAAACCAATATTTATCACTCAAGTGAGGTCACATGTAATGTCATGACTACTGACTAATGATGTAATGTAGGGTGACCTCAAGTCCCAACACATATGCAATGATGTAGGGTAGAATTTCTAATAGAGCCCTAACACATCCCTTCTCACTTAAGGAAGGTCACCTACTAAGAACTAGTTTTTCCCTTCTCAATCAAAGGATGAATCACCTAAAGTTCCATGACCAATCATTATCCCTCAAGAGAGGTCACACATCCTCTCTCAAGACACACCTCACCACTAAAGGATGGCTCATACATTCACATATAACAATGAACCTTTCCCACCCATGTTGGTCTTTCCAATGCCATCTCAATCATGGATGTTCTAGGCATTGGGATCCACTCCCAGACTATAATTAATCACCTATCATATGTATAACATCTGGAAAATATATGAAATATAGAATAGGTTATACAACCCATATCATAACTCATAGAATTTTAGTAAGGTCTCTAGTCACTCAGACCTAGCCCCCCTAGAAAATTATCCCAACACATATCTCAACTATCAAACAGTTCTGTTATATCCATACAGTCCAACCCACCACTTTGATACCAACTAACATCTTGTTCCATCACACACATTCATGAATCAAATATAAATAATAATAATACAAGGAAATCAAAAAATGGTCATATAAAAATGTAATCATGCTTTAGAAAATATAGAATCATCCTTATGAGGTCAAACATACCTAAAATTTTAACCAATCCCTCTTGATTTTCCATGCAATCTAATAAATTCTTTTTTATAAATCATTTATAAATTTAACCATGTTGTATATTTTACGAAAACTATCCAATTGAACCAAATCCCATTCAAATATACTTTAGAAAACACCAATTTCATTTCGAAATACAATTTCAGAATCCATTTCTAAAATCACCCATGTTCCAATAAAATTCTCACTTCATTCATGTATCTTTTTAAAAAAATTATAAATTGTAAATCCTTACTCTTTGAAAAGAATCCCAGGCCACCAAAAAACTATAATGAGCATCACCCACACTCATTTGACCAAGATACCAACATCAAAACATTTATAAAGATGTTTGATCCATGATACCTATTAGTCTGACATGAGCCCTTCCTAATCTAAGGGTGAGATAAAAAAAGTCATGAAACTTATAGATAATAATAATAGTGATGGTAAAAAAACATAAAATCACCAAATTAAATAAGACACCATTTAATTTAGTTTAATTCAAAATATGATAAAATTTACTTTTAAATTATAACAAAAGATATATTCAAAAACTATATTGGTAGAAAAATATATTTTTATACTTTTGGAATTTTTATTTTTATTTCTTGTCAATTAAAAATTAATTTTGTGTTAATATAACATTTTTATATAAAAATATATATTATAACTTCATAATTTAACCATAATATTTTTTTTTTCTTATAATAAAATGATTACTGAATAAAAATATTTTTTTAAATACAATTTTAAAAATAAAATTATTATATTTGTTATTAATTAAATACAATTGTTTTAAAAATATTTTTTATATTTATTTAAAAGTAAAAAATGATTATTTCATTAAAAATACTCAGGATTTAAATAAATTTTTTTCTATTGAGAAATACATGTTTATATACTCATAAAAAATACTTATATAAACCCTCATAATATTAATGTAATACCTATGGATAAGATAATCATAAATGGTTATTTCCAGTGGTAATTAAAATATTATGGATCTCAAAATAATATCTATGATATTGAAATTTTCTCAAAAACTATTTCTCTAAATATAAACCTTTAATAGTTTAAATTTATCTTGGTCTAGAGAAAACACTAAATAATATACCGCCATTCCATGATTAAAAAATTGGATTTATAAGAAATACTTATACTACATGATGTCATTTATTATACATTATATATTGATTTCAAAATATTTATACATCAATTTTTATTGACTAATTCAATATCTATGTTATAATGAATATATTTTACTTTTAACAGGGTTAATTTTACATTTAGTGATGCATGTAGAATAAGCTATTATAACGTTAATTTATTATAATTTATGAGGTGTTACTTTTTTATCCCTTAAAATAATTTTGACATCAAATGTTTTTTGTGCGGATGAAGAAAAAAAGGGTACTTTTGTCTCATTTTATTTTCAACTACCCACATAGCTTTGTTAAACATATAGATTCACTGTTGAACACTAACTAGGTATATAGTATTATTTATTAATACATTATCTCTTATCTAGTACCACAATAATTTAACATATTTCCTTTATATCTTATTGATCACTTTCCAATACACATAACACCCAACGTAAACAAAACACTACTTAATCTAATTTTTCATGATCAATAAAATTATAAAACTATTAGGGAGTTTAAATTGGAAATTTCTCCATTATATATCCACATAAATATTTTGAAACTAATATAATATATTTTATATGAATTAGATAAAAACAAACATAATAAAACAAAGAAAATATAATAATTTTATATATGCAGTCTTGCCGCCTTTTGTTGGAGAACCCTACTTAAATAAAATTTTGGACACTTTTATAAAATTAATATTTAAAAATAAACTTCAAATTTTGAATTGAAACATAAACCATTGTATAGAGTAATTTTTGGATATTTTTAGAAAACATATCAATTTTTATGATTAATTAAAAATACCAAATTTTAGTTCCAAATAGATCTTCATATAATATAATTATAAGGTTAAATTATGTTTTATATTGGTTTCAAAGTTTAATTATATAATATCTGAATAAATTAATTCAATTTATACCATTATAATAAATTTTTCTTTGAAATTAACTGTAAAACATAGTACACTTTAGGACATATTTACTCTAAAAACTTGCATTGTCATCCCACTTGTGAAATTAAATTTAATTTAATTTTTCCACTTATGTGATTGGAATTTGAAAAAATGGATTCTATATTTCGAATCAAAATTCTTTATAATTTCTAATATGTACAAATTATATTTTTATTAAAAATACTAGCGAATTTAATTAAACTTAATTACAAAGATTAAGGTTAAATTAATCTAAATAAGAGACTAAACCGTAAAATTATGACCTAAATAGACCTATACAGTTATCCAAGACATATTGGATAACCATATTTTGATAGTGTCCTTTCTTGGATTGAATTTGGACCATTATTTATCTACATGGTATAAAAACATCCTGGGTGGGGTTCCTTTCACTCAAAATATTACAAGAGATTCCACCGCTCCAACATTATAAATGGCCCCCTTCACTTCCCCTTGCTCACACCCCTAAACCCTATAGGTTCAGACACACTCTGCCCAATTCACTCCCTAAAATCCCTCAATACAACGCTTTATTATTCCATGGGAATAAATCCCTCCATGGAATCTATTTTTGTTCCAACCAAATGGAGTTACCTGAATTAAAGGTAACAACCTTCCTCAAACTCTTATCTTTTATTTCTTCTATCCACTCCATCAACACTTATTATTCTATATTTATGTAACAAAATAAAGAATTCAAAATATACTAGGAATTTTATATTAATTATTCTACCTTAAAATACGCACACCTCCATCTAATGGGTAATGAACATAATGTTTACGTGTAGGCGGACTAACGCCTCGCTAAATTTTGATTTGTTCAATTTTACTTTACCGCCTATCATAGTAGACATTAGGATGGAAATTATTATTATATATAAAATATAATATATTAATAATAAATTTATGATTATTAAACTTATTTATAACACATACCACTTTACATTTAATTTTTTTTTTGTAAAAATGAAAACATCATTTGTGGAAGTGCGGATTGCCGCCCCGTCAAAGTGGTGTGATCCGCTCACACTATACATGGAATTTATAAAGAATGATTCCAATTAAAAACATGTTAAATATAAAAAATATATATCATATTAATGGAATATTTATATTTCAAGATATATATTATATATACTTATATATATCAATTTTTATTACCCTTTAATACACTTAAACAGCGATAAATTCAATCATGGATGTGTAGAATACTGCCTTCTTGACATGATGTGATTCATTTTACATAACATAATTCTATATAAAAGTATATATGATTAAATAATATTATAATTATGAAAAAATTATCATTCTTTAAGGAAATAATGATACTTATCATACTTTCATAATGATCATTGAAAAATGGGAACATTACACATGCATACGTACAGTTTACTATTTCCATGATTGTAATGTTGGTTCATTTTTCAGGACCATATTCAGTGATTAATTTAAAATTGTAATTTATGTATAAATATGATTATTATTTCAGGGTTATTATTTTATATATTTTATATAATGACCCATTTTACAATAGTTGACCAATAATATTTGTTTTGACATATAAAATGAATTTTGTCAAAACACTTGACGTAAACCTGATTATTTAAGTAGTTGCAGAAAGAAAGGAAATAAGTGAATAAAAGTAATAATAAACATGAAAAATGATTTTAGGAAATTATAAAATTAACATATGTTTATTATACAGGAAGATAAAAGACGATCACTTGAATGAAAACTCAAGGTAATGGATTCTTTTATCATATTCTTTGAGGAAAAATTGATTTATGTGAACCTAATTACATATATATGGTGTACCTAATGCCAATATGACATATAGTATCTTGATTTGAATTATCTTCATGGAATTTAAATATTTATTACAGTGGGGTTTTCCAAATCATTTATTACTACGTTAGTAAGGGAATTTCGTCCGAACATAAATTTCATAGAGACTTATTGGTTATTATGCTTCAGTTCACTTTTATGTGTTGTATATACTACCATTTTCATATTATATCATGAATTTCCATATTATCTTGATATTTTATGTTTATTTATCATTATTGTGTAACATGTTTTATTTTTCTTTCCCAGTGTATTAGGGGTATAATGTATGTAATGTGGCTTTCCAAGATAGCTAAACTGAATAGACATTCATGATTTCTTTCCTTATAATAGTGACAATGTAATTTAATAATGCACCTACACAAGGATTCATGGCTGGGGGTGTTACATTTGGTATCATAGTAGGTATAAAAACAACCTAGGAAACTAGATTTACAAAACATAGATTAAGTATTAAATATCTAATATAGGAATTGAGGATAAGTATATAAGAACATCCAATAATTTTTGTAAGGTATAGATTATGATGGTATTCCTAGAAATACATCCCTCTCTAGATAATACAAGAGGATATTGTTTTAGCATAGATGTACTGAGGAGTAATAAATCCAACAAGGTGTTTCGAGTCAAACATTGGGTAACATAGTAAAAAATGGGTCTTACTATGCACCTTGTTTGAATCTCTTGGGGGATATACTTAGGAAAATTGACATTATTTTTCTACCTTTCTGAAATATTTAAGAGTAAAGATTACCCAAAGTAAGATAATATTATGATTATAATATTTATGATTCAAAAATTTATGTTATGTGTTATAATATTTTTAGAGTTAAAGAATGTTCATAATTTTATTAGCTAATCTAGTATATATAATTGTCTTGAAATAGATCCTGGAAGGATGATATGTGTACAAAATATTCAACATTGAATATATTACTATCCTAAGAAGTCTTATATAATTGGTATTGGAATAGAAAAAATCATGGTAATATTAGAGGAACTTAATCAGGTTATGAAAAATAACCTTTCTTTATTGGAGAAACCTATTACACAAAAGGGAATCTCATATGATGGATCACTTTATGAAAAAGAAGCCCCCATATTTTAGTGGGTATAATAATGCAATTGTAGCTGATAAATGGATCAAGTCTCTGGAGAATATATTTACAACCTTAGAATGTAGTGAGAAGGAAATGTTTATAATTGCAGTCTATTGACTTCAAGGTGATACAAATTAATGGTGGTCTCTAATCCAAAAATCAAGTGTGGACAAATAAATTGAACATAAAGAATATATGGCTTTTAATGAGAAATTATTCAATAAATACTTCCCTCTTTATTATCTAACTGATATGAATAGAAAGTTACATAGCTTAATGAAAAAGGAATAAGAGAGTGTATATGATTATGAAGCTACCTTAACAAGGCTAGCGGGGTATTCTTCAGATTATATATGCAGCACTGAGTTCATGATCAGTCACTTCTTTGAAGGTCTTAAAAAAATCTTTGAAGGGGACTGGTTTTTGGAATTTTTCATCATATGATGAAATAGTTTTATGTGCCATTAATATAGAGAAGGAATTTCTAGAATCAATATATTCAAGGGAAACCAATAAAAGAAGTGGTCATCTAATAACTATGATAAAGGGAATTCAAAGAAGAAGAGAATGTTTGAGAGATTCCCATCTTGTGAGAACTATGGGAAAAAGCACCCTAGGAAAGGTTTTAAGGTAAAGGGTGTTTCTATAATTATGGAGATAAGGTTCACCAGGGTCATGAATGTTAGTGTAAGAAGTTGATAAATGATATACAATGCTATAATTGTAAGCATATGGGAAATTATGAAAGTGATTTTCCCATGTGTCAAGGTAATCTACCACATAATAGGCCAAGTGGAAATGGAAAGGATTATTCAATCACTATAGCAGAGGTAGAGGTACCAAATGATATGGTGGTAGGTACATTTATCCTGTCTTAAAATTTATCCAATGCGTTATTTGATTTTGGATCATCACACACATTTATGTCTACCTAGTTTGGAAAGATAATTATACATTTCCCATTTTATTTAATAATTGAGTTATTGGTCAAAAGTCCTTAGGGAAGTATCATTGCAACAAAGATGTGTTGTCCAATCCTATTTTTGACTCATAAATGTACATTATGTGCCAAAATTGTTATCATAACTATGGTTGATTTTGATATTATCCATGTTATGTATTGGATGATGAGATATGATAAAAAAATTATATGCTGAATGAAATTACTATTTTTTTGGATGATGTATAATCCTTTATCATTATAGAAAAAGTTTCCTCATCAGATTCTTATTTAGATCCACCCTCAATAGCTGCACTAAATGATATTCTTGGAGAATAAGAGAGAACATTTTCTAGTTAAAAGAGTGGTAATATCAAAATTGAATATGTACTAATTTTTGAAGAATACATTGATGTATTTCGGGATGAATTACATAGACATCCACCAGAGCATGTGGTTGAATTATCCATTGATATAATTCTTAATTCAAGGACAATATCAAATACTCCCTATTAAATTTTAATAGTGGAATTAGTGGAGTTGAAGAAACAACTAGATGATTTGGGTAATAATGGATTCATTAACCCTAGAATTTTTCTATGGGATCCCATGTCCACTTTGTTAAGAAGAAATATGGATCTATGAGGTTGTGCAGTGATTACAAGGAGAAAAATTCCATTAAAATAAATAACATGTATCCCCTGCCTCACATTGATGATTTGTTTGATCAATTTAATTGAGCCCAATATTTTTCAAATATTTATATTCATTATAGGTATCACTTATTGATAGTGAAGAAGGAAGAAATACCAAATAAAACATTTCAAAAAAGGTATGGACATTATGAGTTTACAGTAATGACATTTTGGATAACTAATGCACCCTCTGTTTTTATGGATTGATTAAATAGAGTATTCAATGTATATTTTGAAAAGATTGTTTTAGTATTAATTGATGATGTTTTAGTGTATTATAAAACCTATGAGTACTATGAGATTCACTTGTGGATCATCCTTAAAACTCTTAAAAGGGTAGAGTTATAATGGAAATTTAGTAAATATGAATTTTGGCTTCAATAAATATATTTCCGTGGTCATATTTTCTAAAAATATGGAATATTTGTTGATCCTTTAAATACAAAGGTAGTAAGATAATGAACTACACCAACAAAAATAACCAAGGTACGTAGTTTCATTGGTTTGGCATGTCATTATCAAATACTTGTTCTGAATTTTTTCCAATTAGATAACCCCTTATCCAAGAATAAATTTAATGGTGTTATGTTTGTCTAGAAAATGGGATATAAAGAATGATTTGATGAACTTAAGATAAGATTACACAATTTTCTAATTTTGACTCCACTATCTGGTAGTGATGGGTTTATCATATATAATGACACATCAAAGAAGGGATATGATTGTGTTTTAGTGAATAAATGATAAATTTATTGTATATGTATCATAGAAATTTAAGAATCAAGGATAGAACTACACAACCCGTGATATGGAGTCAGTGGATATAATATTTTCTTTGAAAATATGGAGACAGTATATCTATAGAGAATGATGTGAAATATACACATATCATAATATCTTACAATACATATTATTATATAAAGATATAAACAAGAGAAAATGAAAATGGAGTAAATCTATGGAAAGATTATTATTTATGAATACTCTACCACCCATGGAATGGAATAAGGATAAAGATTCATTGAGTAGGAATGAAAATGGAGGTATAACCCAAATTATGATTGAGAACGATCTTATGTTCTTGGATCTAGTAAATATGTATATGGGAATTACTAAGGAAGGGTAGAAATCAATAATTTATCAAATTATTGAAAAGGAACTATTATTAAATATGATAAATAATTCTCAATATGATGATGAGTATTTTCACAAGAAAACCATGGGCATGAATGAAGGGAATTTAGAAGACTTTGTTTGTGAAGATGGTTTTTTGAAATTTGGAAAAGGATCTGGGTTTCATCTATACCTGAGTTAAAACGAGAATTACTAGATGACATAATAGCTCAAATTTCAATATTCACTCTAGGAACACAGAGATGTATATGGACTTGAATGGACATTTTGGTAGGGATAACATGAATGGGGAATTTTAGAATTTTGTGTTCCACTATTTGGTTTGTCAATAAGTGAATGATGTATGGAAACATCCTAATTGAGTACTGAAACCTATTCCTATCCTTATGTTGAAATGGGATGAAATTACTATGAAATGTTTTACAATCCTTCCAAATACATGTAGGTAGAGGGATTCAATTTGTCTTATTACTAATTACCTACAAAATTTTCACATTTATTTTCCATAAGATATGATATTCTTCTTGATCAAATTGTACAAATCTATATTAATGAAGTTGTAAGACTTCATGGTGAACCTTTATACATTGTTTTTGATCGAGATCCCCAATTTAAATCAAAATTATGGAAGAGTCCTCATAAGGCTCATGACACTGAGCGTCATTTGAGCACTGCCTACCATCCAAAAAATGATGGAAAGTCATAGAGAACAATTCAAAAAATGGACGACTTATTGAGATCATGTTCCCTTAATTTTCAAGGTATGTGGGAACAATACACAAGTTTGGGGGTGTTTTCTTATAATAATAGTTTCCATTCAAGTATTAAAATAGAATGGTATAAATCACTATATGGAAAGAGATTTCATACTCAAAATCACACATACCGTGAAAGATTTACATAAACCCCTTATTTTGATGAACCCATCCAGACTCTTGATACGAAAGAGCTATTATTTGGCACTCATCTAATATATGTGATATGAATAATATAAAAACAAAACCCTAATTAGTCACATATAAAATGATAAAAAAATAATAAAACCTATATATTCTTTATATAGTAAATTTATGTATTATATATTCCCAAAAATATTTTGAAACTCATCTAATATATGTGATAGAAAAGAAGATAAAAACAAACCCAATAAAACACATAAAATACCAAATTTGAATATATGTTGCCTTATAGTATTTTGTTGGATAAACCTATTTATATAAAATTTTGTACCCTTTTATAAAAATAAGTCAAAATAAACCTAAATTTTTTAATAGAAACATAAAAATTATGTTAGGGAGATTTTTTGATATTTTTGGAAATATATCATTTTTTAATGAAAAATTACAAAATACTAAATTTTAGTTCAAAAATTATTTTTCACCTAATTGAGTTATATGGTTAAATTATATTTTATATTGGTTTAGAAGTTTAATTAGATATTTTTTTCAATTAATACAATATAGATAATTTTAATAAATATCTCTTTGAAATTAATTATAAAAACATAGTAATCATTGAGACGTTTTTACTTTAAATACCCACATTGTTGTCGCACCTGCATGATAAATTTTAATATAATATTTTCCACATATGTGATGGGAATTTGTAAAAATGGATTTAATATTTGTAATAAATATAATTTATAATTTATTATGAGGTGAACTTATTTTTTCACCAAAATTATTAGTGAATGTAATTAAAATTAATTACAACAATTATTGTTAAATTAATCTTATTAAGGGAGTAAACCATAATCTTAAGGATTAAATAAACCCATAAACCAGTCAAAGTCCAATGTTTTTACCATATTTCGATTTTATCCTATATTATCTCAAGTTTGGACTATCATTGATCCACATTGAATAAATTATTCACGGGTGGGGTTCCTTTTTTTCAAATATTATAAGAGATTCCACACCTACTCTATTAAAAAAATCCCTTCACTTACCCTTCATGACACACATCCTGCCCCATAGGATCAGCCAAACACTGCCCAATTCACTCACCAACATCCCTCCATTCCACTTTGAAGCATTTATTTGGCACAGATACTTTCAAGGAATCGCTTTTGGTGAAAACCATAAGGAGTTACCCGATTTAGAGGTAACACCCTCAATCAAACCCCTCTCTATTATTTCTTCTCTCAACTGCCTCAAAACTTATTATTCTATATTTATGTAAAAAAAACCAGTATACTCAACAAAATATGATGTTTTTATGTTAAATATTCTACCTTCACTTACACACACCTCCATCTAAGGGGTAACGAACATAGTGTTTATGTGTTGGCGGACTATCACCTCGCAAAACGATAATTATTCAATTTTCCATTTCCACCACTCTTGGTGGCCGTTATGATGGGAAATATTGTTATATATGATATATTTTATATTTATAATATCATTATGCTTATTTAATTCCATTATAACACATACATATACACATTTATTTTTTTGTAAAAATAATAACATCATTTGTTGACGTGTAGACTACCTCCCCCACAAAGCGGTGTGATTCAATCACATTATTCATGGAATGTATAAAGGATAATTTTAACTAAACACACATGCTATAAAAAAATATATGATTTTAATTACATAATTATCTTTATGTAAATATATTATATATGTATATATATCATTTTACATATTACCCATTCACACACATAAAAAAGCGATAACATCGTTCGTAGACATGTGGACTACCGCTTCCTCAGCCCAATGTGATTCCTTTTACATCACTGAATTATATATATAAGTATATATGATTAAATAATATGGTATTCATGAAACAATTATCATTCTGGAAGGATATAATTATACATAACTTCTTTCCATAATTATTATTGAAAAATGGTAATGTTATACAATTGTGTTCATGTTCTACCACCTCCATGATTGTAACAGTGGTTCATTTTTACTGACCATTTTCAATGAATAATTTTAAATTTTAAATTTATTTATAAATATGATATTTATTTAATGGTTATTAATCTATAGATTTTATATAATGATCCTTTCTACCATAGTTGACCAGCAGTAATTGATTTGGCATATAAACTGAGTTTGGCCAAAACACCCAATGTAAACTGAACTGTTTATGTAATTGTACAAAACAAGGTAATAAGTGAATAAAAATAATAAAAAACACAAAAATGGTTATGAATAAAGTAGAAAATTAAAATAATTTTATTATATAGGAAGATAATGGGTGATCACCTGAAAAGAAACTCAAGGTAAGGGATTCTTGTCTCATTTTCATTCCGTGAGATATAATTAATCTATGTGCACCTAATTTCTTATTTATGTTGTACCCACTTCCACATTGAGTTATAATATCATGATTTAAATTATATTCATTGTAGTTAAATATTTATTACATTTTGGTTTTAAAAATAATTTATTACTACATTAGAAATGGAATTTCATCTCTACGTACATTTTAAGGAGACTTATTTGTTCTTATGCACCAATTCACTTTTATTTGGTCTATATACTATCATTTTAATGTTATATAATTAATACCATTATTATCATGATATTTTTAGATTAAATTGATTTCATATCATTTGATAGATTGTGATGAAAATGTGTCAAAGTGGAATGGTACACATTGGAATGATTAAAGATTATTCTCCTCGAGAATGTTCTTAATCACACATACTTTTGTGATTGTTAAATCTCCCTTGAAATAATAAATTTATTGTATTAATTTTTCATTGGAAATATAATGTAATATCCATATACGCATATAATGGGTATTATTATTTCCTTAACAATATACCATTTTTCATACCGTGGTCACTTTAACAATTATTGGATTAATTGGGTAATTATTGTTATATATGAATTTCTTAGTGAGTACAGTTATTTGATAAGGAATATTATTTATCTTGATTTTTAAATAATATGAATGATTTGTAATGTAAATTATGGGTGGAACCTAGAATTTATATAGCTCCTTGATGCATTGACTTGTTCTCATGAGGTGAATATATTGGAAAAATTAAACAGGTTTCTATCTGTTTTTTAAACAGTCTTGTGAATGGTCTTGAGTATAATAGGTTCTTATGTTCATGAGAGATGATTTCTAAAAAGAAACAAATTTCTCACATTTGAATTAAATTATTTTTTATCCATGATATTTTTTATTTACATATCTATGGATATAGTTCATCCTCAGTTTGTTTATTTATGGAATGGGATTCAGTTTCATACTTGATATAATATTTATTACTTACCTAGTTATGATTATGGAAGGCGTGCTCAGTTACTTACCTATCCATATAGATTGATGCATTATTGATTCCATTTTATTTACCCTTACTTAGCATTTGAGATTACCCTTATTATGTTTTCTTTTCCCAAGTTGTGAAGAAGAAGACATTGATTAAGCATTGTAGGATGTATTTTATTTTAATTTATTGTGTAGATTGTTTTATTTTGTTTCCCAATTTATTAGGAGTATCATATATGTAATACATATTTCCAAGATTACTAAACTACATCTTCCTTTAGGATTTTCTCCATTTAATAATACTTATGTAATATAATAATGCACTATCACCAGATATCTAGGGTTTAGGTGTTACATCATCCATGCTAGATCTTCATAGGTTGTTATTAATAAGAGAGATCATGTTCCAAATACATTTCTTATGAGATATATACAAGTGATGAATCTTGTATATTATTCCTCAAAATTGAAAAATGCAACACACCATGCATTATTGAGAAGTGTTTAAAAAGGGATAAGTGATAAGATAAAAAACCTAACATGATCATGAATATTCCTGTGGTTGATATATATAGGGATCATATTCCCTTTATTCTCAAATATCATAAACCTCTTCCAAGGATATATTCTAAGGAGTAACTTTTCAACAATTTTAAACTCTAAACATCAGAGAAATTTGTCATCATAGTTATTAAACTAACATGGAACCTCTTTTATATGTTGTTGAATGGTTTGAAAATTTTCTATCATTTCCGGGACTAGATTGGTTCATAACATCTTCCCTTATAAAAAATATTCCCAACTTATTAGTGTTATTATTATTAACACATATACAACCTCATATGGTTACATTTAGATAATAGAGGGGAAATGATTATTATATCATGACTCAAATAAAAGAATATATTGATCCCAAAATCTATTAAAATACACCAAGAAACATCATTTCCTATCCTCTAATGTCTAAATTTTCCTCTAAAATTGGTTTTCATTTTGATGATAAAATTTTGGGATAAGTATCGTCTTTATATCCATTTACCTTTGAAAAATCCTCTAAAATTTTTATGAAAACCTTGGATATCAATAAGATAAAATTAAAATTGGTATTCCATGTTGTCTTACCACTTCTTTTATGTGTATCCTTGAAAACTAATCAAGTGAGTTATCTTATTGAATATTAATAATGAATGAAAATTTTGTAAGTCTTTTCACTTGTAAAGAGATGGAATTAAAAACTTTATAAGTCTTAGTCAAACTAGTGACTAAATCAATGGTGATATTTTCAATTTTATTTACAATTATATGTATTTATTTCATTATCCCTTGGGATTTTTGAAGTTAAATCTTCACTTGCTGGTATATCAAGTATCAATATACATACTCTACAATCTCTGTCTTAATTTTTTCCTAATAGAATTTTAGTTTAAGATCACAACACAAATTTTTAATTATAGGATGAATAGGGAATAATAATATATGTGAATCATCCAAAATATCTTTATATAGTTATGGTGTAGATGGGGGACATATCCAGGTTTGGAATCTAATAGTTCATCTTCATAACGATTAAAATCTCAGATATTTACATTTTATCTCTATTTGAATATCATCATTAGACACCTCCTTTATCATTAAATATATTTTAGGTTGATAAATCATATGATAAAGGTAATAATTCATATATTACTTTATGATAACCATATCCATCCTTTTAATATCCATTAATATCATGTCCCTTTCAATCCTCATCAGGTTCAAGGAAGTACAATCCTTTCTACATAGGGCTTCTTTCACCTCAATTTACATCGTAGTGTAGTAATTTATTGATAAATCCTAGCCCTATATAAACTCTCACAACACCTTTAGAATATATTAAATTCCATCTGTATGAATATATACTGTAATATATTGTGATCTATATACCTACCTAAATGGCCCGAAGTCCTTCATTTTTATTGATTTTTGATAACCCCCTTTCAAGAGATGAGGGGGAACCCTTACACGGATTGTAGGCTCAGAGATTACATGGCCTGTAGGCTTAGGAGATTACATGACCCAAAGGCCAGAGGGAATTCAACCATACTATCTATAAGGAACTGCCCCTCCCCAGCATCTGCATCCTGATAGTAGATCTCAACCTATGCATGCCCATCTAGCTAGAATTCTCGTGCAAGAAAAGGCTGGTACCGATGGCATATCCATACCCTATCATTCTGACAATCCATTTGGCTCTGCTCTGGGGAGTGCACCCGCTCTGAATCCTCTTCTAGGGATGCTCCTTTTTTGTAGTGTGTCTTGGGAATACATTCATTTTTCCTGAAGGCCTTATTGTTGCCCTAAGGCCTTAAGGTGGACCAAATGCCTTGATAATCAACTGGCCCAAAGGCCTTGGGTGGCCCAAAAGCCTTGCAGGACCCGAGGACCAAACTGGTGGCCCGAAGGCGCAGATGGATGAATAGTTCTGGCTGCTACACTACTGAACAATTCCCGCTACAATGCCTACTACAGTGACTGCTATAGTGACTGGTATTGCGCCTGTTACATATCAATGTTTTTACCCTAGATTTAATGCTTCCAAATTCTAAATGCAAAGGTTATCGTCGCTTGCTCAATATAAGGTGATGGATAATTTTTACCAAGAGTCTTTAATTAATGTGTCACATAAGATATTAAATTTTCTTTTTTTTTTCTTAAGGACGAATCCTAATCCATTTAATTAATCATTATTTTATATTAAAAACCCTTTTCACTCTAGGGTAATATAAGTATATGTGAAATCAAAAATATCTTCTTAAGCTCATTATGGGTTTTCTAACCCCATTCAATCCACATGAAATTTACTTATGTCCATGTTAACACGGATTGAGGGTAGGAAAATCTTAATAAAATTATCATGATTCTTGGGTATTATCCTTCTTATCATAAAAACATTCTATCATTGTAGTTAAAGGACACAACATGATATGTGTGATCACTAAGTTGGGGAGGGGTGAAACAATGATATCCATTTTAATAATTTATTTCTTATGAAATAAACTTTTATTCCCATTAAGGTTTTATAATTTTTCCTAAAAAAATAACATAAGCTCATACCATAGTAACATAGAATTTACAATGGTTTAATACTTATAAAGAGTATCTAGTCCTTGGAATTGTTTTGAAATAAACAAATATCAAAAAATCCAATAGAAAAAATCCAATAGAAAAAATCCTTTTTATGTGGTTATAATAAGAATGGAATACGATTACAATAAAATTAAACTATTATTAAAACTGTAATGCATGTAATCTCCACACAGATAATGATGTAACAATGACGTTGCAATAACTTTTAGAAACATTCACTAATTTGATTAGATTGTGGTCACTATAATGCTTGTACTTTCTTCATTTTTTTCCATAATTTTTTTATTCAGTTTATTTCCTAGAAGCATGAGCAATCTTCCACCATGGACTTCTATATAAAATACCATCCATTCACTGTTTTTCTAAATTGGATTTCAACTTTTTTTATCTGGAAAAGTGTATCTGGTGAATTTTAAAAATTAAAACAACATCCTTATTCTTTATTTGTATGATCCAACCTGATGAAAAAAATTATGGTTACTTATATATATTTCCCCTAATCATAAATTATTTGTTAGTTATAAAATTCTTTTTATTTGACCTATATATTCTATGGTTGGAAGCGTCCTATAAAAATATTATATTTTATAAATTCATTTGGTGTCTCTATCCAAAACCAATTTTATAGAACGTAAATTGTTTCTTGCATGATTAATATGATAATTTAGTTTATTGATACACCTATTTATATGGTTGATATTGAAGGATTAAAGTTGATAATCGAAATTTATTTGACATCTTAGTAAAAAATATGAATTTGAAAACTCCCACTCAAAAAATATTTCTTGGATGAATATCGAGTATTATAAAGAATTATGGAAACTTCATCGATATGAGCATCATCAATAATTAATAATCATCATTCATACTTAGATAAATTTTAGGACCTTCATACCATAAAATTTGGAACATTAAGAGGATATATTTTCAATTTCATAATTTATATCCTTCAAATAAATTCATAATGAAATTTTAAACTAGTAAAACATTATACCACTAGATATTTTCTAGGATAACTTTATTGAAACTTATTGAATGTCTTTAAAAAACTCTTACCCTACTAGATAGATTGCACTAATATTCTATTTATATTTCCTTCATACACCAACATTTATAAAATTATTTTTATATTAAAACAACCATTTAACATCCCTGAATAAAATGTTATCATCCTAAATTCACACATGTCTATGAGATGGACTTCAAATAACAATTTTCTTAGACAAAAATTATTCTAAAGACTTTATCCAATTTTACTTCATCTGATCTCATTTTTCTCCAATAATTTTCTTGATTCAGAATTATTTTGTTGAAATTCTCCTAAAAATTCCTTTTGAACTTCAAAAATATTTCATTGATTAAAAAACATCACAAACATTGATTATAAACATTCCTTAGCCAAACCTCTACTAGATTTTTACTATCCAATGAACTCCACATAACATCATCATAACATATTTATAAGATATTTGAATATACAAATGAATATATATCTTCTTATTATTATTCTTGGGTAATAAGATCCCTAATAACAAGATGTTGATGGAAACATTCTAAATAGAAAATTGTAATGTCCTAGTTACGGGTGCCACTCAACAGGTGCCCCGAACCTGGTTCACCACGTGACCTCAAGCGCGTTTCCCCAAACACCAGAGGCTGCCGACTAGTAGTGAGGGCCCAGGTCCGATAGTGGGGAAACGATGCCCTCATTTGTCAAAGTGCAGCGCAGTGGAATACAAATAAAATATAAAAAGAACAACAGAAGCAGTAAATAATACACAACTGAAATAAAAAACAACAGTGTATATAACCAACAGTATATAGAAAATGGTGCAACATGTCGTATGTTCTAAGAAAACAGCCAGAACATGTTACGTAGCAGTACAATACAATACAGTGTACAAGTACAAAAAAGAAAAACAGTTGGCAGTGGCATCGCGGGCCTAGGCTCGGTCCCATTCCCTCCTACTCCTCAGCAACATTCAAGTACCTGTATAAGGACTCATGCCCCTATCCATAGCTGCAGAAATGTAATCTGTTTGGGCTGAAAAGCATGACCCAAATAGGGTGTGAGAAATAAATTCCCAGTAGGCACCCACCAAAGGCCTATGCCTAAATGTGTGCAAGAATGAAACAATAATGTGCAATAGAAGAATGCAATAGCGTAAGCAGTAATGAAAGTAACTAACTTAACAATTAAATTTCCATTTTATTATTCATTTAATTTATTAAATATTAGATATCACCACAATGCATTTCTAATTAAACAGTCCACGTCCTCATACAAACAAAACCTTACCCCTAGGTAATGAGAATCCAACCCACAGGTATAGCCCTCAGGCTTAATAGAATTTTCCCTCAGGTGTAGAAAGTGTCACCCTAAGGCACAGAAGTCAAGCCCTCAGGCAAGAAAGGTTTCCCTTAGGAGAAATAACTACAACCCTTAGGCTAAATAGTACAGTGCCCTCAGGCTAATCACAACAACGCCCTCAGGCTAAACAGGTAAAAGGGCCATGACCAACAAGTAACAAGAAGTAAAAATAAACTCCTCTCCAGGAAATTCTATAATTACTACTTTAAAGGCATACCCTTGGGTATCCTGGAAAAATGGCTAAACAGTGAAACACACCCCTCAGGGTGGTTCCGGATCCAAGGAACGATCCCAACCAGCAATTTAATGTCATAATTAAATACCTAATCAATTATAGGTGTTTAATATATCAATATCCTCATCCAAACAACACCCCAACATGAGTTTGTGGCACAAAAACGCACAAAATACATAACAGTTGGAAAAATAAACACCAAGCCACCTACCTTATACGCAAACGAGTGGTATACCTGAAAGTTGACTCCAGAAACACCCGTGAACGGCGTAGATCTGACGAAGAAAAAAACTCACATAACCTAAAATAACTCCCGTTAGGAGAGTAATTAGTAATCAACACGCTCGGAGAATAGAGGGTTTACCCGCACGGTTCCAACGAGATCATTCGAGGCTGAATCAGATTCCAAACGAACACCTGACGGATCTTCAAAGGTTCGGCCTCATCCTCTGGTTCCAAAATGGCTCAAATGCCCCCTCTTCCAAATGAGGAGGCTACTTCTTTTTTTAAGCTGAAAAAACTAAGTACACAATGTGTACTTCCAAGTACATAGTGTATACTCCTTACATTTAAATGTTACTCTAGCAGCACCTCCACATTATTCATCCGTCGACATGAGTACACGACATGTACTTTTAAGTACACGGCGTGTACTACCACCCAGCTGGCGGCTACTCCACCGCTTTACTGTTTTGGCCTACCGACTAACTACACGGGGTGTACAGGACTACTACACGGCGTGTAGTCGGTTCCTACACCCTTTGTCACCGACAGGGCTACACGCCCCATGTACTCATCCCTACATGACCAAAAGTACACAGTGTGTGGAAAAAGTACACAACGTGTAGTTCCAAAATTTAGGATTTTCTTCCCCATTTTCCATATTTAATTAAAACACTTAAGGAAAAGAGAAAAGAAGAAGCTCGTACCTCAAGGTGAAGAACCGAGTTCTTACAAACTTCCCCCCTTATAGCAATTCTTACCCAAATTTTCCTTCCAAGGGTGGAGAAGATATAGCGGTGAACAACTCTGGACACTAAGCACGTTCGTCATCCTACCTCTCCCAGGTCTCGTCCTGTACTCGGCTATGCTACCATAACACCCGTATGAGAGGAACTGACCGGCCTCGAAGAACCTTCATGCTCCAATCAATGATATAGATCAGATGCTCCACAAAGGACGCATCGACCTCCAGCTCAACCTCCTCAGGATTAAAGATGTGAGACCGATATAAATGATAGCTACACAACATAGATAAGTGGAAGACGTCGTGCATGGCTTGGTACCACTACAGTAACCACAACCGATAAGCAACCAGCCCGACTCTCTCAAGAATCTCAAATGGTCCCACATACCGCGATGAAAGTTTACCCTGTCTCCTGATCCGATTGTGTCACAGCCACAACGAAACACGTAGAAAAACCTGATCCCCAACCACGAACTCTAAAGGTCATCTATGGAAATCATTCTATGACTCTTGATGAGACTACGTGGTAGCCATCCACTTCTGAATCAGTTGGACCTGCTCAGAAGTCTCCTGCATGATATGTGGTCCTAGTAAAGCTTCCTCACCTACCTCTAACCAGCACAAAGGTGAATGAAATGGCCTACCATATAAATCCTCATACGGTGCCATCTCAATAGTTTCATGGATTCTATTGCAATAAGAAAACTCGACTAAGGGTATATGTTTCTCCCATGAGCCCCCAAAGTACAGGGTGCATGCACGCAGCATGTCCTCTAGCACCTATGTCTTATCCTATGATTGGCCATCGGTCTGAGGGTGGTAGGCTATGCTCAGAAGCACCTGTGTACCTAGCACCCTATGAAAACTCTGCCATAAACGATATGTAAATCAGGCATCCCTATCTAAAACGATAGAAAAAGGGACCCCATGAAGACGTATGATCTCTCAGATATACAGCCTTCCGAGCTTGTCAACACTGAAGGTCTCCTTAATTGGAAAAAAGTGAGCTACCTTCATGAGTTTGTTCGAAACAAACCACATGGCGTCATTGCCTTTCGGTGGCCTCTACAATCCCGTCATTAAATCCATCGCGACATCGTCCCACTTCCACTCCAGAATGGGTAACTGCTGTAACAGACCAGTTGGTGTCTGGTGCTCCGCCTTCACCTGATGGTAGGTGGGACACCTCATAACAAAACCAACTATCTCTTTTTTCATACCCGGACACCATTACTAACGCCTCATGTCACGGTACATCTTGGTAACCCCGAGTTGAACTGCCCAAGTAGAAGCATGAAACTCCTGCATCAGCTCCTCACGGATATCCCCTGGAACCCACACTTCTCCATGGAAACACAAAACCTCATCACTACCTATAGTCCAACCAGGAGAAGGGTACTTTCTTGCCACCGACTCCCATAGAACTAGGCCTTTAGGATCAAAAAGCTATCTCATCCTTACTCTATCTAGGAGGGTAGAAGTCACAGCTTAAGATGAAAGATAAGTCTTCCCTTGACTGTCGTGCACCCCCAGATGCATCTCAGAGAACAAAGCCATGTGCTTAGACTCACCGCAGGCCTCCCACACTGCATGTATCTGAGTCCTCCTGCTCATTGCATCCACTACAGCATTACCTTTTCCAGGTGCATATGCAAGATCAAAATCGGAGGACTGTAGGTATTTGACCCACCTCCTTTGTCTCTGATTGAAGTCATGCTGAGTAAAGATATACTTGAGTCTTTTTTGGTCAGTAAAAAACAAAAAATGATCCCCTAATAGATAATGTCTCCAATAGTGCAATGCATGTACAACTGCAGCTAGCTCAAGATCATGTGTCGGGTAATTCCTCTCATGCGGCCTCAACTGCCGAGACCCATATGCAACAGCTCGGTCGTCGTGCATCAACACTACTCCCATCCCAATACCTGATGCATCACAGAAAACTGTATAGATCTTCCCCGGCTGTTGGAGTATTAGGATCGGTGCTGATGTAAACCTTCCCTTCATGTCCTGAAAAGCTACCTCGCATGATTCCCACCAAACTAACTTCACACCCTTCTTAGTCAGACATGTCAACGGTGCTGTTAAGCGGGAGAAGTAATGTATTAAGCGTCAGTAGTAACCATCCAGCCCTAAAAAACTCTGTATTTCAAACAAGTTCTTAGGAAGCTCCCAGGAAACCACTGCTCTTACCTTCTCTGGGTCTACTGAAACTCCTAACTCAGAGATGATATGTCCCAGGAAGTGAATCTGGTTCATCCAAAAGTGGCACTTTGATAGCTTAGCATATAGTCGATGCTCCCTCAGTGTACTCAATATGATCTCAAGATGGGTGGCATGGTCATGTCAAGTGTGAGAGTACACCAAGATGTCATCCATAAATACTAACACAAAAGAATCAAGATACGGATGGAACACACAAATCATTAGAGTCATGAAAACTGCTGGCGTGTTCGTGAGTCCAAACGACATAACCGTATACTCATATAGACCATACCTACTCCTGAAAGCCATGAGAGGTATATCAGATGGTCTCACGTGCAACTGATGATATTCGGATCTCAAGTCACTCTTCGAGAACACTCGTGCTCCACGAGGCTGATCAAAAAGATCATCTATCTTCGGCAAGGGATATCAGTTCTTAACCGTCAACTGGTCCAGCTTCCGATAATCCACACAAAGTATGAGGGTACCGTCCGCCTTCTTCGCAAAAAGGACCTGCAAACCCCAAGGAGAAGTACTGGTTCGGATAAATCCCTTCACTTGCAACTCCTCCAACTGCCTCTTGAGCTCCTGCAGTTCTGGTGTGGCCATCCTATATGGAGGAATGGACACCGGTGCAGCTCCTGGAACATGATCAATGGAGAAATACACCACTCTCTCTGGAGGTAGACATGAAAAGTCATCCAAGAATACATCCCTGAAATGATCAACAACAGGAGGGAAATCCGCCTGACAAGTCCCCCAGTCATCCAGATATAAGCTCGCAATGTGGGCTGTGACTCCACCTCACCCATGATGCTCTGGTCCAGCTGAACTTGCCTAAACAGTCCACTCACCCCTGTATAGAAATTCTCTGCCCTCTTGTGTCATGAGACACACCCTGCGATGATATCAGTCTACAAAGACTCGATAGGGAACCAACTAGTCCCTCCCGAGAATGACGTCATAACTCGTCATCTCCAAGACATAGAGGTACTAAAGGAAGTGACACCCACCAAACTCAAGGGGGAACTCTTTGCACTGATGCACACTAGCCGTTCTAGTCCCCAACGGAGTGTCTAGAATCATGATATCAGAAAAAGTATAAACACAGAGCCCAAGTATCTACACAATGGCACAAATATAAAACTATGTGTAGAACCCGTATCGAAAAGTACTGAAGATAAGACAGAAGCTACTAGAATAGTACATCTGACTGTAGAAGGTCTGGGATCTTGCTCATGCTGGGTCTGTTGCACCGCATATGTCTACCCAGTGTCGCGGCCCTGCGACACAACCTAGCTACCCTGAGCTGTCCCACCCTACTGCCTCTGAGATCCTGGTGTCTGGCTACCACGACCATGACCACCACCTCTTCCTGCACGCCCTAACGTATTCCAGTTCCCCGACTGGTAAGAACCCACTGGTCCTGCTCCCACATGCGGAGTCTATACAGAACCCCTCTCACTATCCACTGGTAGAAACGCCCTACTGATGTTCTCCACATGGCCCATCTTGCCGCAAGCTCGGCACTCCACTGGGTCTCGTGGACACTGAGGTCTCTAGTTCCCCTCTCTTCCACACTGGTAGCACCTGACCGGAGTACCTATAGAAGATTCCTGGCTAGTACTGCCACCCTGAGTGAAGTTCTTCTATCACTTCCTCTTTCCTGCAGAAATAGTACCAGTAACTGGTCGTGAACCGCCCTGGCCCACACCACTAGATTCTCGAAGGTTCCTATCTATGATCAACTCCTGGTTCACAATAGCATATACAATAGGCAACCTAAAGACATTGACCAGCACACGGATGTCATACCTAATACCATCCTCAAAACGCCAGGCTTTCAACGTCTCATCACCCACTATCACGGGTGAAAAGCGCTGAAGCTCCATAAAACGAGCAGAATAGTCCATCGCTGACATAGCGCCCTGCTGCAGATTCATGAACTCTCAAGCTCTATCTGCTCTCAGCTTCTCTGGGATGAAAAAGTCATAAAAGACTGTCTGAAAGTCTTCCTACGCCATGTCCCTGTGATGCTCTGACTGGGTGGTAACATCCCACCACCTCATGGAGGAATCACGCAGTATGTAAGTCACGAGCATGACCCTCTGCCCTAGAGGCGTCTCAAGATGCTCAAAAATAGTCTGCATCGACCCCAGCCAAAACTGCATAGCCTATGGCCCACCACCCCCTGAGAACATAGGTGGATGCTACTGCTGGATGATACATGTCAGCTCGACCATAGATGTGGCAGCCTGCGGTGCTCCCTGAAAGGTCTGCATGAACCACAATAAGCCTTCATGGAATTGCGCCTCCGCACCTGTGTCCGGTATAGCAGCTGGTGCTGCATCTGGATCTGTTGGATGATCAACTGGTAGCCCATGGCCCACCATCTCCAGAGTATTCTCGTTGCTGCTCCACTGGCGAACAATGCACGGTCGTCATGGCAGCATGACACTATAAGGTCAAAAACACACCTTAGAACAAGATTATCAAAGACCGAAGATGAAGAAACCCTACAGGTAACAGGAGGAATAAGGCATTCAAAATTTTCAAAACAAGACTACACGACGTGTATACTGACTACATGGCGTGTACTTGACTTCCCTTCCCCTTCCCAGGTCCTTCTACATGACTAAGCCACATGGCTCCCATTTCAACAAAAACTACATGGTGCGTATTCCATATACACGGTGTGTATGGTGTTATTTCCAACTACCCGTGTCGTCTGTGACACGGCCGACTACTCGGTTTGACACTACACGGCGTGTTACACTCACACACGGCGTGTCAACAACCCCGTTTCCCCATCACACGGCAAAATCTACACGTTCTGTCCTCGGAAAAGACTACACGGCATGTTCAAGGAGAGGCGACATCGACTCGTGTTGTTAGTTACATGGCCGAGTCCCCAGGTCACACGACACGACATGTACATTATTGACACGGTGTGTTTTGTGAAGGAGTTCTCCGACCCATGTTGTTAGTCACATGGCCGAACTCTGGGTCAAAACTACACGGCATGTATATCTGGTACACATGGTGTTTAACCAAGATCTTCCCTACCCCGTGTCTCCACCCACACGGTTTGTGACACAGGAAGAGACTACACCGCATGTACTCAGAGTACACGACGTGTACTTAAAAAGTTCATTTTTCTTCCCCAACAGAAGGCCATACACGACGTGTGTAAAAATACTAAATTGCGTGTATATTGGGTTTCCGGTCATAATGTCTCAGAAACTTTTCCGGAACCCGTAAAATACCGAAAACTAACACTGATGTGTCAAATTCTGACCTGTCAGGGCCCATACCCCCCACGAATCAATGTTTAACATCTTATATATGTTATAACTAATAAAAAGTCAATGATCCACCAAATTCCGGTCAAAGGGGGCCCATAATCTCCAAAAACCAAAGTTTGATGTCCATTCTATAAACAGGCTTACACAAAATACCCTATCAAACAACAGGTATTTATCAAGCAGCTATCACAATAGCATGATTTTCTAGCACAACTACTATCACAACAACATGAAATTTCTAATGCACCTACATGGCATGGAAACTATTCATGGAATGTAATATCTAGCATGTGCATATATGATGCATGAGGTGGCATACCCTCATCTAATCGGGTTGCAACTAAATAGAGCACATAGATACAATATAATAGCACAATCTCAAGTGCGTCACCCAACGGTGAAAACATATCAACTGTAAAATTTGCAAAATCAGAAAAATTGCAATATAAGGTAGACTGGATTTTCCCTGTACACAGGTTATCTACGCCCAGTCACAACTTACTACCAAGTACCGTACATCCTATCCCTAAATACGGCTCCAAATAGTAAGTCAAAGAAAAGAATTCCTTTGATACCACTTTGTAACGTCCCGGTTCCATGTGCCACTCAACGGGTTCCCCGAACCTGGTTCGCCATGTTACCACAAGAGCATTTCCCCAAATGCTAGAGGCTACCGACTAAAAGTGAGGGCCCTAGTCTGATAGTGGGGAAACTATGCCCTCTTTTGTCAAAGTGCTGCGCAACAGAATACAAATAAAACATACAAAGAACAGCAGAAGCAGTAAATCATACACAACTGAAATAAACAATAGCAGTGTATATAACCAACAGTATAAAGAAAATGGTGCAACATGACTTAAGATATAAGAAAACTGCCCGAACATGTTACATAGCAGTACAATACAATACAGAGTACAAGTACAGAAAAGAAAAATAGCTGGCAGTTGCATCGCGAGCCAAGGCTCGGTCCCATGCCCTCCTACTCCTCAACAATAGTAAAGTACCTGTATAGGGACGCTTGCCCCTATCCACGCCTGCAGAAATGTAATCTATTTGGGCCGAAAAGCGTGACCCAAATAGGGTGTGAGAAATAAATTCCTAGTAGGCACCCAACATAGGCATGTTCCCAACTACGTGTAAGAATGGAACAATAGTGTGTAATAGAAAAATGAAATAATGTATGCAGTACTAAATGTAATTAACTTGACAATTAAATTTTCATTTAATTGTTCATTTAATCCATTAAATATTAGAAATAACCACAATGCGTTTCTAAGTAAACAGTCCACATCCTTAGACAATCAAAACCTTTCCCTCAGGTAAGCAGAATTCATCATGTAGGTATATCCCTCAGGCGTAATTGAATTTCCCCTCAGGCATAGAAAGTGTCACCCTCAGGCAAAGAAGTCAAGCCCTCAGGCACGAAAGGTTTCCCTCAGGAAAAATAACTATAGCCCTCGGGCTAAATAGTACAGTGACCTCAGGCTAATCATAACAATGCCCTGAGGCTAAATAGGTAACCGGGCCATGCCCCACAGGTAACAAGCAGTAACAAGAAATTCCTCTCAAGGAAATTCTACAATTACTACTTTAAACGCATACCCTAGGGTATCCTGGCCAAACGACTAAACTGTGAAACACACCCCCTAGGTGGTTCTAGATTCAAGCCACGATCCCAACCAGCAATTTAATATCATAATTAAATACCTAATCAATTATAGGTGTTTAATATAGCAACTAACTCATCCACACGACACCCCAACATGTGTTCATGGCACAAAAACGCACGAAACGCACAAGAGTTGGAAAACTAAACACCAAGCCACCTGCCTTATATGCCAATGAGTGGTATACCCGAACATCAACTCTAGAAACACCCAAGAAAAGCATAGATCTGATGAAGAACAAAACATTATTAACCTCAACTAACTCTCGTTAGGAGAAGAATTGGTAAGAAACACACTTGGATAAGAGAGGGCTTACCCGTGCGGTTCCTACAAGTTCGTCGGAGGTGGAATCAGATTCCAAATGAACACCTGGCAGATCTTCAAAGGTTCGGCCTCCTCCTTTGGCTCCAAAAAGGCTCAAAGGCCCCTTTGACAAATGAGGAGGCTACTGCCTATTTTATGCCGAAAAACAAAGTACACAGCGTGTACTTCCAAGTACACAGCACGTACTCCTTTCATTTAACCGTTTCTCTGGCGGCACCGCCATACTATTCATCCTTCGACACAAGTACATGACATGTACTCCTATGTACACAGCGTGTACTACCGCCCAGCTGGCAGCTACTCCACCGCCTTACTGTTTTAGCCTACTGACTGACTACATGATGTGTACAGGACCACTACACAATGTGTAGTAAGTTCCTACACCCTTTGTCACCGACAAGGCTACATGCCCCGGGTACTCGTCCCTACACGGCCAAAAGTACACGGTGTGTGGAAAAAGTACCTCACGTGTACTTCCAAAATTTAGGATTTTTCAACATTTTTCATATTTTATTAAAACACTTAAGGAAAAGAGAAAAGATGAATCCTGTACCTCAAGGAGAGGAACCAGGTTCTTATAAAAATAATTTTTAGATTTTATTTTCATTGAAAAAATTCGTATAATGATTATGTAAAAAAAAGATAAACATTAAAAAGTCTTCTTGTCATAATAAATCTCCATCAAGAATATTTTTTCCAATAAACTTTGTCTCAAATAGTTTTTCAATTATCTAATTATTAGAAATATTAAAAATATTCAGGATTTGTTTTAGATTAACAAAATACAAAATATTTCATTACATATTCCATAACATCATCCATTATCTTCAAAACACCTCCAAACATCCTACTCCAAACAATATCCACCTTTAGGTTTTGTTTTCAACCATGGAACATAAATCATGAAATTTATTTTTACTGAGGTAATGGATTATATATCAAAAAATAATAAGCCTCTCTGTGAAAACTATGTATAGGAAATGAAAATCATTGAACAATAATAAAATGTCTTCCATAAGTAGTGATTTAAGAAACATTTTCCTTACATATATTCTTCCAATTGAACTGTAAAAAAAGAAACTTTTCCATTAAGAACAACATTCCAAATTCCACTTCAAAAAACTATTAAAATAGATTACACATTTATAAATCATATCCTACCAATTTTATAAACTCCCACTAAATACATGATCTTTCTTAAAAGGATAATCAAATAAAAATGGATAGATTTATGTTATACACATTTTTCTTCCCCTTAAAAACACTATCAAAATAAAATATGGTTAGAGGATGAAGAAACATCACTTATAATTGAATTGGTGGAGGTTGAACACCCATTATAAACCATATCTTATGAAATGATTCATTCAACATTGAATTTGTAAAAATACTAGAAAATTTCTCCATTATAGGAGAAAAAACAAGATTCAGTTTGTTATTATATTCATTCTCTTTAATGAAGTGATAGTTTATATCAATTTGATTGGAATGAAAATTTTTCACTGTATTTTTAGGGAGGCTTATTAAACATTTATTATATGATACCAATTTAAGGGGAAACATCATATGTAAAAAAAAGTCTTATTATTGTGTCCTCATCCACATAAGTTTTGTTGATGTTTGAGTTATAGTAATATACTCATGTTCTACTTTATTGAGAGTTACTAAATTTTGTTTCATTCTATTAAAACTAGCACATGTTTCAATAAAGTAAAATACTACACCAGATGTGGATTTTCTACCATCAACACTTTCTTCCTAATATACATCCATATAATAAAACAATTCAATCATTCCCACACTATCATATTTGAACCCAAAAGCAATTATGAATTCGATATATCAAAGAAATTTTATCCATACATGAGATAAGAATTGATATGTAAACTTTGGTATCTGGAATAAATTATGACAATATACACTATATCTATCCTTGAATCCAATAGATATAATAAAAATCAAAATGTATTTCTAAACATCTTAATATCTACACCCTTTCCTCCACCATATTTTAAAAAATCCTCACTAGATTTGCTGTGGAAAATGGTTTTAAGTCTTCTATGAAAAAAATCATTAGAATTTCCTTAGTATACTTATCTGGATAAAGTAAAAAGTATTTATTTATTTTCTCAGTAATATTTATAGAATTTTCTTCATCATTACTTATGAATATGATTCCATCCACATAAATAATCAAAATGATGAAAACCTATTGTTTTTATTTTATATAGAGTATACGATCAACTAAAATTTTATGAAGTTTAAAATACTAATGAAAGTATACAGTTTAGAATACCATGAACTAAGAGCATTCATGAGACCATTAAAAATATTATTTAAACATTAGCACAAAAAATTCATAATTATAATGAAATAAGACACATCGTTGTACAATATAATAATCTTCAATGAGGTATTTTTATGGAAAGATAACTTGATAAGTATTTAAAAAATTTGATATATTTTTTGTGAAGTTTTAAATATTTACACTGGTGTAAATGTTTCATCAAAATAACTGCCTTCAATTTGAGAGTAACCATTACAAACATTTCATGCCTTTTTATTATAACGTCATATCTTTAATTCAAATTTTTAGAACGCCCACACTATTGGAATGAAATTTTAATTCATTTTTTTGATACATGTCACAATGTATCGTTATTTTTAATATGATATTGCCCTTCATTCATAGATTTAATCCACTACTGATATTCTTACGATTTATCAACATCTTTCGGTTCAACCTATGAAAATAATGATGAATGTGAAATTAAATTTAAATCTCTTCTGATTTGAATATGTTTTTGTTGATCTACAATGATGTTATGAGCTTTCACATGACTCCTTGTCCTAGTATGAGATAATGTCAATTTTGTCTCATTAATTTATATAGCTAAGTTAGAATCTTCATCCTTAGTATCTTCAACATTGTCATTATCATTAAGAACTTATTTCATATAGTTTAACTATGATCACACCATCTTCACTTTCTTATATATGTAAATCTATTTGAGAAACATTCTTATTTTATTGTTCAAGAAAATTCATTTATACCTAATCAAACATATTTCCTATTTCTTTATAATAACATCTATATCATCAGCATTTAGAGGGTTGCTAAGAAGGATTCTATAAAAACCTCTCTGATTAAACACCCCACTATTTTCGTCCTTGACATTAATAATTAAAGGACTTATAAACACCCTTTAAGTTAGTTTATAAAATACATGTTGAGGAGTTATATTAGTTATTGGCCTATAAAAACATAAATTATGAATATAAACTGCTATAGTTATATCTTAATTCAAAAAATAATTAGAATTATCATGTTTGATCATTATTGTTCATTACATATCTACCAAAAATTTATATATTATTTTATAAACCCCATTTTGATGTGGTTTTTTGGTAAACTAAATTCATAAGGAATTCCATGTTTTAAACATAATATTTGAACTTACTACTTTTATATTCACCACTATTCTCAGTTATAATATTCATCACCAAATAACAACATTCTTTTCATATAGATTACCTAAAACTCTAAACATATTTAGAGCCTCTTGTTTGTATTTTTGAAACATAATATATGTAATGTGAGTAAAGTTATTAATGACAGAAATAAATTACTTATATCCATGTGTTCATTTTTTACCCATTGTCTTATAAATGTTATATTGTGTCAAGTCAAAGGGATTAATTGAATGTATATCATCTTTATTAAGATCAAAATTTTTAATATTACATTTATAAAAAATGAAGAAACGTCAATATATTCTTATTTTCATATCCAGAATATCAAAAAATAATAATCGCTTAACTAGCTTTATCATGTTCCTTAAAAACATATGTCCTAAAATTTTATGCCATATATAATTATCCTCCATCAGACCTAGATAACATAAATTTTTTGAATAAAAAACATGAAAAGAAGATTCCATTAGTTCTTTATCATCTCATAAAAACAATACCTTCTTTAAATATCTTACCAAAAAACTATATTTTCTAGAGGAACGTTGATTCCTTCATCACTGAGTTATGAAATGATTAACAAATTGTTTTTTAGTCCATACATAATCATTGCCCATTAGGATTTTTACTCTACATACCTAATGATAGAAGATCAAACACAATTGATTCTAAGTGAATTATAATTTCAAAATGTCACTATACCATCTTCAAAATAATTGTAATTTTTAAAAAAATTCCAATATCATATGATTTTTGATAAGCATCCACAATATACAATCCACCATCAGTCTCCATTTGTGTCATTGAGATTTGTTTCAATAATAAGATCATTTTTAATTCTTTTTCTTTCTTCTCTCATGGATTATAACATTTTTTTATAAAAAATTTATTATGCTGAAGTCATGGTAATACATAATTTTATAAGATATTGATCATTCTTTTCAAAAATATTTCCCAAATGATAGAATCCATTTTCAACCATCAAACTAAATTTCTCAAGCTCTCTTCATTATGTATGTTGACTCACAAAAATGTTTCCTTCATCATCCCCTAGATTATCTATAGTATTTACAATTAAACTGAGACATATATTTGATATGACCAAAATCCTCCAAAATACATCCTGTTTCCAAAGAAATAATATTTCCCTATGTAGTTTTCATACAACCTAGAGCTGTTTTTATGAATTTCATATACATTCTTACCTTACACTACTTTATTTTTTTTTAAAAGTTTCAAATATCACTTGACACATTCATATTTAGATTATATTTCTTCTCATCCCCAATAGAGTCAATAGTAGTAATAACTTTTCATTCCAACCTTATAACCATAAAAACATTATCTTTTTAACTCCTCTCATTTTAGCTACATATATGGTTTTATTAACTTCCTTTTCTTTACGAGAATATTCATTATTATTGTAAAACATTGAGGATAATTTTTGTTCAACCATATTAGGTATAACATTCTTATAACATTAACCAACTTATATAACTGTGTTTTCAATGTTTGTAACTCCTTTATGAGATTTATAATTTTTTTAAAAAGTTTCGACTCTTTCTACTCCACCATTAACATTTATTCATTCATAATGTTCTCATTCCACTTTTTAATCAAACAACTTAGTTATATTTTCAATATAACATTGAAAATTTTATTCTTTTTCAAGGAAACATTCTAGATTGTTTTTTAAAATATTTCCCTTTTTAATCTTCTTGATCTCCCTTTCATGTATTATGATTTTCATAAGATATTCTTTCAGTTCCATATTTATCAAAAAACCCCATCTGATTTTTTATTTTTTTTAAACTAATAAATTCATCACCAGTGAATTTTTCATTATTACTATTTTCAATAATAAGTTTCTTTGTTGCATGATCACTAAGGTTATCATCCAATTCTTTATTTTCATTATCTTCATCACACATAGAAAAATAATTTCTCTGTTTATATTTGGATAACTCATTTTACATTCCTATATAAAAGGTCTTATATTTTTCTTCCTTATTCTTAAATATTATTATTAACCTTATTTTATCTTTATCTTCCTTTCATCTAGGGAAATGTTTAGAAAATTTCCAATAGATCGATAATAAAACAAATTTGATGGTATAAATACTTTTAAAAATATTATTCCCATATTCATATTTTTTAGAAAATAAAGACATAAGTTTATAAAAATTTGTACCGACATCATATTTGGTTTCATACAAATAAAATAATTTTTAGTTAATGACGTTATTGGATTCTTTTTATTATACTCTTTGAAACAAAATTTCACAATCATCCTTTTATTTTTTATTAATAACATTATATGTCCTCATTTAGTAAGTGATGAGAGTGATATATAGATCATATATATATAGTGTTTCAATATCATTATCTTCTAATGATGAAAATTTTACATCAAATTCTACAAGAATAATTCATAAGAAAATTTCAAAAATTATGGAATCTTCATACATCCCACAAAGACATATTTTCGGTCATTAAATTCTATTCACCCTTGTAATGAAATCACTAGTAAATATATAATCATTTTATGATATTTCTACTTCCAACTCTTGTTTTATAACTTTTACTTATTAAATATTTTATTTACATAATAGATATTTTTCATCATTTCCAAGATGTATTTGGTTAGTCTAACTCCTTTAATTCTAAGAAACTCACATTCAGAGAGTGAGGAAAATATTTTACTTCTAACTCACCAATCATTATCTAAATGTTTCTTATTAGTAGATATTAGGGGAATTCCCTCTGCTCTAGGTGGGAAATCTTCTATAAACACTCAGATAACTTCATAACCATGTGAAGTAAGATAAGGTAACATTATATATTTTCAAATAAAATAGTTATTTCCATAAAAGAATAATACACTTAGTATATAAATAATTATAAACATCGATGAAAACAATTCTTTTCATAAAACTTTACCAATGATTCAATTAAAGAAAGCTTCACTCTCATTCCATATTAATGGATCCAAAAAGAGATGCTTGATAAATGAGAGTGGTAGGGGTTAATAACTGATCTTTTATTTTAATAATTTATTTCTAGTGAATCAAATATCAAATACTATTAAAGAGATATAAATTTACTAATAAAAAAACACACACAAATACTTACCATACAAACACAATAATTTATAAGGCTCACAAATAAGTAAGATAATCTAATACATGGAATGGTTCAAAAATAATCAAATACCACTCAATAAACTAGAAAATAAATCCTCCTTATGTGGTTTAAAAAATAATAGTTTATAATTAAAATTTTGTTGCACTATTATAAAAACTATAGTTCATTTTATCTTCAAACAGATCAATATATAACATAGATGTAATAAATTATTTTAGAAACATTCACCAATATGCTCAATATGTTTTCACTTTGTTTCTTTTACTTTCTTCAGCTTTTATATTCATGAAAAATATTATTCTTCACTTTATTTCCTAGTAGTATGAAAGAAAATTATACTTTAGAGTTCTATATAAAACTTCATCCATTTACTGTTTATATGATTTATCTATCCATTTTTTCATTTAGAAAATTATATCATGTTCCTTATAATAATTAAAAAACTTACTTATTCTATGTTTCTCTAATTACTACTAATATAATAGTTATTTTGGTGAATTGTATCAATTTTCCTAGAACAAAAATTCTCTATCAGTTTAAAATTCACCTTTTTTTAATAGGATATTACTTGGTTGTATAATTCCTATCTAAAATCTAGCATCTAGATATACATTCATTGTCTCTCTCCAAAACCAATTCTATAGAACATCCAACTTTTCAAAAGTGGAAATTACACCAATTGGTTTTGTTAAAACATATATCTATATAGGTTATCTTAAAGGAGTAATGGTTATAATCCAAAATTACTTTCCTGCTAAGTTAAAAATCCATATTTCAATACTACCTACCAAAAAAATATATTGGATGATTCTCTAGTCTTCTATAGAATTATTGAATCTTTGTAAACATGATCATATACATCCATAAAAAACATCCCTCTTCCTCAGCTATAATCTCTGATCTTCCACCCTCAATATTAAAAACATTAGGAGACCATATTATTATCATCATGATTTATATCTTTATGAAAACATATTAAATTACATTTGAATTGTAAAAACATTATAAAATTGAATATTTTTCTAGTAAACCATTTTTAAAAAATATTCGATATGGAGAAGCTCCTTGAAATTTTTTGTTTCCAAACATTATAGGAAATTCTAAAATACATTACAAAAAATTTCCTCCATATTATGAAATGTTTAAAAACACTATTTTTATTTCCCTAAAATACCAACATCTTTTATAGGATCTTTATACAAAAACTTCCGTCCAATCATCCCATATAAACTTTTACTTCCAAACTTGACACATGTACAAGTGATCAAATTTGAAAAAAAAGTTTTTTAATGGAATTAATCCAATGACTTTATCCGGTTTTCTTTTATAAAAATTTGAAATTTTGTAATTTTGACTTCTTCCAATTATATTATTCAGATTCTTACATTTAATTTTCAAAAACTATTATTTGATCGATAAAATTATAAAACATAAAACACAAAAAATCATCAGCTGATCCTCCATCATATATTTTCAATCCAGTGAACTCCATAGAACTTCATCATAACATCATAGTATAATATTTCTTTATAAGAAAAATTCTCACCCATTATTCTTATACTTCGATAGTGTAATCATTCATCACTCTTGATGTTGGAAACATTCTAAATAAAAAAGAATAACTATATTTGAATTTTACCAAAAAAGGTTGTCTAATGATTCTATTAAAAAAGACAATATTTTAGTAGTTTTCATATCATAATAAGTATTCATCTAGAATAGTCTATTCGATGGTATTTTTCTCTATGTTTTTTTCAATTCTCCATTTTTTTTTGAAATAATTAAAAAATTAATGATTAATTTTTGTTCAAAGTAGGACAATAAATGCATTAACATATTCCATAAAATCATTGAGCAACTTTGAAACACCATTAAATTCATCGTCTCAACAAGTGGTTAGTCTTTAAAATTATTTAATAATTTCAATATATAATTAATCCATATATATAGCATAATTTTAGATTACATGACCCAAATATGGTAAATTTTTTGAAACAAAATACTTTTTAACTTTTCTAATAATTTATTCTTTTGTAGGAACTTCATCACATTCCTGTGATATATTCATTACACTTAGAATATATGATAATATCAACATTAATAAATTCCTGGAGTTTTTGAGGTAATTTACAAATATTTTATTCTTAAAATCGAATCATACAGTAGATTTATTTTTAATTCAAAATGAAATCACTATATATTCATAGTCTCCATACCTTTTGTGGAAATCTATCATGGGTATATCATATATCTTTACACTTATTTTATGGAATCCAGATCAATTTTCCACCATTTAGATGTATTTATATACTTTATGTTGATAAAAATATTATCAAATTTATGTAGAGTATTATTTTTCTTAATTGCGATCTTATTTATCTCATGATAGTCTTTTAAAAGACAAATTTATCCATCCCTTTACTTAATGAATATAATTGGCACAACCATTAATGAAGAAATTGGTTATATGAAAACATTATCATGATTCTCTTAAATTTTCTTTAGAAATTATTTTAATTTGATGGGGGGATACTCTATAATATCCTTTGATACATGCACTGAACAAGCTTTGAGTTCAATTAAAATCTCAACTATAAATTTTAGGGGATGGCTAGGTAATTCATCATGAAATATCTCAGTATTATCCCACAAAATTTTAATGTATTCAATGTTGAGTTCTTGTTGAAGAACCCAAGTTATTTAATGAATTTGGAGTTGTGATGAAGTTGAATTTATTTTTAATAAGTTGAAATGTTTAGAAAATCAATGGGTTTAAATGTGAAAATTACCAAGAAGGTCTTAATTTATAAGACATATTCCAATTGAAATAAGATAATTTACATTGTATACAACATTTGAAGAATATCCTTTGAAGATGTTTATCAATCATCATTAGTTTAATGAAATATAGAGAAGTGGAGATGAATCATATTTTAGTGATCTTGGATTTTTTATCACCATTTGAATTGATGAGTTGTGAAGTTTAAAAAAGGGATAAATAGAATTATTTTGTGGTTTCTTATATTGCATGGAATTTATATAAATTACATGTTGAGATTATGGTTTGGATTTTGATATTGGGAATTATTTTTCAGACACCATTGTTTATCCTCTATCAAAAAATTGGGAAACAATATATGTTATAAGGGCCATACCATGAAGCTCTCTTTGGGAGAAATCTCAACTATAAATGAGAGCTACCTCAAGAAACTCACATGGGAGAAGGAAGATGCATTGCACCCACATGGAGCATGCATAGCCCTGGTAGAGTGTGCATATTGGAATGAAAGGGGGAATGTGGGTGTGGCCCACTCCTTGTATGGGTGTGCAGTGTGTCTGAGCACAAACTTTAGTGCTAACTTGAATGGAATATGGAATAGAGTTTATTATTAAGTGATGGGAGACTAAGTGAAGTAACCAGTATGGGATTCAGGCATGTGGACACTATATCAGTAAGGACCTAAACATATACATTACATATTCTAGTTAATTAGACTAGAATTCATTTTATTTCATTTCTAAATATCTTTTAAATTTTATGTTTTAGATAATTATAGTATAACTCTTATATATCAATCACATATATTAAAAATTGGACACTTTACTATATATCCATTTTTTCAACAATATAATAATTTAAAAGTAATACCAGATTTATTTTCATGAAAAATAAACATTGAATTTCAACTAAACATATTATTTAATATTAAACATCCTTAAACCCAATGAAAAACATTTTTAATGTGCAATGAGCACAAAACACTCATTAAGGGACATAACAAAGAATAAACAAAACAATTAGTCTACTTTAAATCAATGAGACAATGAAAAGAGATTTCTATTAAAATTAAAAAACATTGTGCTAAATATCATTTAATTACTCAAGAAATTATATTTACCTCCAAAATAGTTTAAAAAAACTCTTTATAAGAAAACATAATTGAAATTTCATAATCATGAGTTTTTATTTGAAAATATGATAACCCATGAAATTTTTTCTTAAAAACATACTTGTTTACAAGTAAAAAGAATAATAATATAATTAAAACAAATGATATTTAGCTTAAATTTTAAAATAAAATTAATTCCCTTAAAAATCCTAAGTAAACATTTAAAATTAATATATGTTCCGTGAGACATCATCTCCAAATTACCATTATAGAGCCCTTTCAAATTATAATAAGCATTCAGTCGATCTCTAACAATGCCCAATTCATTATAGCTCTATCTAGGAATAATCATCATATAATATATATTGGCATCAATAATTATCATAAATGATGTATAAGGACCATATGATTAGTAAAACATTTTAATATTTCACCTTTTCATCATAAAACTCCTGACAAACTATTTTGAACCCATATGAAAAACCCTTTCGGATATTTTAATACCCTTTCCTTTAAAAATTTATTTTAAATACAAAAATACCCAGAAAAAAAGAAAAATGGGGTATTTATTTAAAAAATAAATGAGATATTATAAATTATTCCAAATATTAAATAATGATTATGGTGGCGGTAAAATTCATTTTCACTATATACATTATAATACAAAATTCTACTTGTATTTTTTTAAATAATGTCCAAAAAATCTATACAAATATTCAATTTGAAAAAATTTGAATGGACTTCATAAGGGAAATAAAATATCATTCATAATTATTTTATGTCAATATAAAAAAGTATATATATGAATTTAAAAAATATGTACATGGATAAAAAATAGTTTTCAAGGAAACATTAACAAAGTATTTTAAATGAAAGTCAAATACCTTGAGTCCCACTCAACGTGTATGTTATTTATTTTCATGAATAATAATTTAATTTTAATTTTATATTATTAATAAAATTTTAATTTTTTATTTCTTTTTTATTTAATAGCTCATTATGTTTAATTACATAGTCAATTGGGTTTACATAATATGTTTTTATAACATTTGGCTCATAAGTCCAAAATGACATTAGTATATTGATTATGATTAATAAATTCATTACTCATACTCATATGGAATAATAATCATCAAATAATTATCTCCTTTACTGACAAATTTCGATTTTTAAAAAACAATAGAACATGATTGTAAAAAATTACTATGTTATAATCATAGTGAAAATAGGCCATATATACATATGAGTAACATTTAAATTTTTTAACAATCATTATAGAAATAAGCTATGTATTATTTTTTCTTAAATAATTGATCATAATATCATAAAAACTATATTATATATTTATATACACATATATAAAAATTATATATGATGTAGTGAGGAAAATAAAATCACATTACTTCATAGTGGTGGTAGTCCAAACATACGATCGAGTGACATTATCGTTTTTTAGGGAACGAAAGGGTAGAAAAGTAATGCCATTCTAGAGTTAAGATGTAAAAATATCCAATAGGTGGTGAAAAGTAATTTTAAAAATTAATTTAAAGTTATATCATAGTTTTAATGTAAATTAATCTGAAATAAAATAAAATGAACACATAATATTTTTAATGTGGTTCAGATCTAAATGACCATAGTCCAATCTTCACCCCTCACATGAACTGAGTGGGATGAAACCCCACTACAAAATATATATTGGAATTTTTTACTGATAAATTTCCACATAGAGTCACAAAACAATTGCAAATCATTTTCCCCCTAATTGCCCAAGCCCAAACCAATCATATCTTTTCTACATCGAGGCATAACCCGAATAGTTTACCATTTTCTTCTGGAAGCATAACCCAATGCCTGAAATTTTTTTGGTAGTCACAACCTTGTTACCTACCATTTAATGATTAGTATAAACAATTAAAGTTATAAATAAAATTAATATAAAGAAGTAAATTTAGAGAACTAGATGAATGCTTCACAGTTCGAGTCTATAGGAAGCAAGTCACCCTCTAGTAAAAAGGATGAAATGAATTTAGTTAAACTTGGAGTAGTAATTGAATACAATGTGTATCACAATTTTTCTATTGATGAATATCATCATCCTCATTGAAATTAATCTAGATCTATATAAATACATGTATATAGAGTCCCATTTTTCATATCAACACTCAAATCTAAAATTTGTTGTAGTTTTTTCATTTCGAAATATTCATGGGATTTATTCATTGAATACACATAAAGAATATACACACGTGGGTAAAATTGTAATTATTTAATATTTAAATAATGAAATATAGTGACAAATAATTATAATAATTAATATATTACCAATAAATAAATATAATCAACATTAATTTTTTTTCGAAAAATCCTTTAAATAATACGAGACAAACTGTTCACATTCCAACTATATTTAATTCCGAACTCTTGTTTTCCCATGAAACTATTGTGAAACATTAACCCACATGATGAGAATATAATCATGGTTAAAAGTCATTCAAATAAAATTCCCTATCATAATATTAATTAGTATGTATTGAAGTTATAATTAAATAAAGAAAAAAATGTATGAATATATAATATAAAATTATAAATAAGACATAATATGTTCAGAGATATAATATGATAAAGGAAATAAGTGACCTTAGATAGGTCATAAGTTAAGTACAACACCTTTTCCAAAATTCATCTTGTGGAAACATAAATATAATTCATGAGGTTATTAATTTTTTATGCAGTAACTAAATGTTTGTTTATGCGGTAGGTAATTTTTTGTTAATGCAGTAGGTAAATTTTTGTTCATGTGGTAGGAACATTTTTATTTAAATTGGGTAAATTTTTGTTCATGCGGTAGTAATACATAAAATAAAATTATAATTTTTTGTTCATATTGTAAGATATAAAATTATTTTTTAATTGAAAACCAAATATTTATTAAAATAGTTTAAGGGAAAAAATTTATTTAATTTGGGTATTTTTTTTTCATGCGGTAGAATTACATAATATAGAATTATAAAATTTTGTTCAGGTGGTAGGAACATAAATAATGGTATTTATTAAAATATTCCTTTCTATTTAAATAATTTAAAGGTTATTTTTTATCATAATATGGTTATAAAATTAAAATTTGGAAAATTATATTTTAAGTAACCAAATTTAATTCATTTCAATCAATTTTATATTTATTTTAGATATTAAATCTTTATATACTTATGAAATTTTTATCTTCATAAAATAGATTTTCACTACGTCTCTGGGTTTAATTTTAAATTAAATTTTATTAATTAGAATAATTGAATTTGGAAAAATGAATTCCATATTTTGAATAATAATCAATAATATTATGTAATATTTTCAAATTAATTTTTTGTAAAAAACAATATTAAAAATAATAAAAATTAATTACTACGGTTATGGTTGAAACAAGTTTACTGGGTGTTAACAAAGAAATATTTTGGAAAAATGACCTAAAAAGTATTCCAACCTCATTTTTATGGACATATTTAGACCTTATATCTGATAAGGTTAGAAAATGTGCCCTTTTTGAGCTTTTTGACTTGTTGAAAATATTGGTACATCTTTTTCTTTTTAGAAATTCTAATTGTGTCCTCTCCCCCACTTATAAAATCCCACCAACTGTATTATCCTATTAGAACATACAAAACCATTTGGTTTATCCAATATATAACCATATAAATAAATTAATCCCCTAAAAAATTATATAGGACATATTTTTATTAGTATACCCTCCCAATAATGCTTTTTGTGTAAACCTAAAGGGGTTCTTGGAAGAAGAAGTATAGTCCTTAACCATGTATCTTCATTTTATTTCTTACTATAATTATTTAAAATATTCTTAAACCATGATAATATAATAAAATAATTATGTACAACATAAAAATATTTTATTATGTTAATTTAATGGGCTACATCTATCTACTCTTCCATCAAGTGGGAATGGAAACCATCGATCATGTGTATGGTGGATTTCTACCTCACAAATAGATATAATTGATTTTTCATCACCACCTTTCAAGGATGGATATAGTATGGAATTTAATATATATATATGATATTTATGACATAATTATACGTCAGTATTTTAATAACATATACGCCTTCTTAAATTACATTCTGTTGGAATTCAATAATATAGATCGTGTGTAAAACGAACTACTGCCTCACATAGCGATGTGATTTGTTCTTCAATTATTATTTACATGGAAGCTAATAAAGATAGGTTTATTAAATATATATGATATTAATTAAATAAAAATTATTCTATAAAGTTAATATATCATATTTTTTTATTTTGTTTAATCCTTCAAGAATATGGAAAAAATGTTCATATATACATAAGACATATAATATCCATTAATGGAGTAATTAATTTTCTATATACATTTTAATATATTACTATAACTAAATATATTATTAATATATATGAAATTTATATAATTTTTATAATTCTATAGATTATTTAATAATGATCAAAGTATAAGGACAAAAAAAACTAAACCAAAACATACATGAAAAAGGAAGCAGTTATTACCCAAAACATGATTTTAACAAGAAGTTGTTAATAAATTTGAAATAAAAGGCCATGTGTAAGAAGTATATGTTATGATAAATATTAATATTTTTATGTACTATATTTATTATAATTTTTTTATTATATATTTTTGAGTGTGGAATAAGGAATTTTAGACTTAAGTTATGATATTTTTGCCTTACTTTTATTTCTGTGGGACACATGACTTAAACACCACTTTATTCTTTTGTGTGTTATATATAATACTGATGAATTTATTTTATAATTATTATCAAGATAATTGTGGTATGTACATATCCATATAATGTTATTTTTTTCATGGGGATGACGATTCAAAAGAATCCAATGTGGTAAGTGTTTAATGTTAAAATCTCATTTTTTTAACAGAATGTTTCGTGATATGATTCCAATGATGGGATCTTATGATATAACTCCAAAGAAACTGAAGTATTTTATTCTAATATATTTATTTATTGATAATAATTTTTTTATTTATGTTTAATCTCCTGATGTACTCAATATTTAGAAAGATGATTTTAATGAGAAATTGAATATATTTCTCTCTTCGGTTGAAAGAACTTTTTCTTTAACATACGAGTTTTATAAAAATGATTTAAATTAAGTTTTCAATATTATACAATAATTTTTAAATTACTTTTTTACCACGTTTTAATTTTTATAAAATTTGTTAAATGAACACTTATTTTAATTTTTTGAACCAGGTAGTTTCGACTTTTTAACCAAAATGTGAAACAAAAATTTGTTTTAATGTGTACCGAATGAATAGAATTTTTCCCCACAAATAATACTAATTTTTTTTGAATCTTACATTAAAATTTCGTTATTTTATTTTAAAATAATTATTTTATTTAATATTTGGATATTTTTTCTATTTTAAAGAATTTATTTCAAAATGGAAAGGATATTTCCCTCAAGAATTTATCAAAGATATCTTTATGGAATTTTTATTCATGAACAAGAAAACCTTTGTTATTGATTATGTTTTATTTGGTATACTTTCCAATGAAAAATTTCTTATTAGTTCTCTAGATGGTTTATTATTATGATTATTAGATGATTATGAAACCCATTTATTTTTTATGGGTTATGCTAAGATGGATTGATGAAATGTTTTTGAAACCCAATTTATTTTCACATGATATGATATTATGATATGAAGAATGTTTTATGATATTTTATAACAAAAAAATATGGATTATATGATTTTTTGGACCGATATACCCCACCGATACATTGAGTAAAGTTTTATATCTGATGAGATAATGATATGAAACAAGGCGATGTGCTTGATCTACTGTGGGAAACATGATAAAGTGATTAATCAACTATTGGAGGTGATGATTATTTATCCGTTATGAAATGGAAAATATGTTTTCATTCCAAAATCATTATTATTTTTTGTTCATTCCTGTTATCCTGGACATAATAAATGGTTTCTATACATATGATTTTTCCAAATTTAAATGACATGAACTTATTGTTCATGATTTATTTTGGATGATTTTCGATTCTTATGGTTCATTTATTTTGAAATGATAATGATTTATTCCATGAACCATGATCATAATACATGATATATTGGGTATGAACTTATAAAGTTAAATTTATAATCACATACCCTTCAGATTTCCTTATTCTTTCATATGATCATCAATTTATATCTTTCATAATTATCCTTATGGGGCGTATGTGCTTACTATTTCTTATATTTCTATTCACTATGTTATGAATAAAGGCTTATGTAGGTTAATTATATGAAGTGTGTTAAATGGTATGATATTTATTGGGGATATTCAATATATTTAATGAAATAATAAGGTTTTGTAACTAGAATCTAAATACACAAACCATTACTATCCTCATGTGTGTATTTTTTAAATGTTATGAATATTCATCTATTAACATTTAATATTTATGTATGAAATTCATGGATCTCTATACTGCACAAAAATATGAAGTAGATATATAATTATATTCATTCGTTGAAATAGAAATTGAGTTTTTTTGAAGACCATGATACTAAATATTTACTATGAAAATGGCACAAAGTTGAAGTGCACTTTCTATACATCTTCCATCCACCAAAATAAGAATTAGAATGAATTATCAAATTCAAATTAGTTATAGTTAGATAAAACTAATCAAAATCCAAATTACATATTTCATAAAAAGTAATTATTTTATCAAATTGAAAATTACTATCATTAGGATCACATTGATATCCATTACATAAGAAATTGAAATCATTAAATTATGCCAAAATGAATTAGAATATAATAAACATCCAATCAGGCCTCTATAGGTTTTAACATGAATATATTTTCTTGTTTTGTCTAAACATAACTAATATGTTGTAATCATGGGATTATTTGTACTCATATTATAATATAAGAAATATATTAACTAACTCTTTATTATACTTGGATTTATTTATAAAAATAACATCACTTCTTTGATAAATTTTCAAAATAAGGAAAATTTTGAATTCCACCATCATACTCATTTAAAATTTATAAGTCATCAATTCTAAAAATTTATTTAAAAATATTGTCATTTGAAGTTCCTAATATAATATTATTCAAAACAGTTTGTACAATCCAACTATCATTCAATATTTTCTTAATAAAAAATTTAATACCAACCATTCCATTCTCAAAAATAGTTTTCAAAAAAAAAATATTTATGATTTTATAAAAAGCACAAGATGTTTGTTTTAAACTATTTAAATCTATAGATAGTTTAAAAACATGACCCGGAATCAATTAATTACTAAAACTAGGGGATGTCTGACAGAAAATTATTCATAAATATAACCACTTAGAAAATTTTATTTGACATCAATTTAATGTAATTTAAAAACATGAAAAGTTGTATAGTTGAATAATATCATAATTGCTTGTAACCTAGAAAAAGGTATAAAATATTTTTCAAAATAAACTACCTATTATAATGAGTATCCCTTAGAATATAATCATGGTTGTTTTTAAATATATTTCTAGATTCATCATGTTTTTTTTCTGAACATGTATTTTTTTATAATAATTATAGAACCATTTGGTGGAACAACTAATGTATAAAAACTATTCACAATAAACTAGGTCAATTCTTATTATATGGACATGATCTAATTAGCATTTTATAAATCCTCACAAATATTCATAAGATAAAAATTTGAAACAAAATCCTCATATGTAAAAATATTCATAAGAGATTTTCAATTTGGAAAATTTTATTCAACATTACCAATCATATTTTCGATAGGGTTATCTTTATGATGTTTACATGAATTTTTTGGAATATGTTTAGATGTATAAAAAATAATCTCCCCTTAAATATCATAATATATATATTATGGAAATATTCATCAATATTTAAATCGTTAAATTATTCCTCGATTTGATCAATATCATCATATATTTTATTCAATAAAATTTCATTAAACATAACTTGGATAGATTCTTTATCAACAAAATTTTATTAATTAGATACTCAAAATTCCTAAATATTATTGGAAATATCCTAAGAAAATTCCTTCATGTAGTTTTCTATCAAATTCATCCAAAAAAAGCTATAATATTTAGAATAAAAACTTTACATCAAAAGACTCTAATATAGTTTTTTTTGTTTCATTCCCTTCAAAAGCACATATAGTGTCTTTTTCAATAATGGTATTAATATACGTCCATTTTTAATTAAAAAATATGTATTCATATCTTATACCTATAAATATTTACAATAATTAAACTCATTAACCATAGTCCTAGACTTTTACTTATGTATTTTTTTTCCTCCCCACTACACCACCTAGTTTTGGGGTTCTAGTAAAGGAAATATTATAAAAATGCTCATTTTTTTTCAAAAACACTAGATAAGTTCTAGATTTTGGAATTCAACACCATGATCACTTCAAATTGATTTAATTAAGTGACATTTCTTATATTGAGATAATTTATAAAAATTAATAAAATTATATAATGTTTCAAATTTAAGAGTAAGAAAATAAACACATGTGTATCTAGTAAAATCATCAATAATAATAAAATAATATCTTTTACCCCCCAAAATAGTAGGCTTAATAAGACAAAATAAACCCAAATGAATAAGATTAAGAGTTTTCATAGTTTGTACTTCTTTAATTGACTTGAAACTACTTCGATGTTCTTTACCTTTGAAGAAAGTTTTACATATAAAGGTATTATCCATTTTAAGATGGGGAAATTGTAGAAATATTTAGTTCATGGAAATCACATACAAAAAACTGAAATTATCATTCCAAACCTCTAATTATTTTTCTTGTGAATCCACTTTACATTTACCAAATATCCATTTTGATTCTCATAATACATTTTCCTTCAAAAAAAATTGAATAATGCTTTCATACCTAGGAAAATTTTGGTCCAATTAGATTATCGTAAACATTTTTAGTAACCCAAACTAGTTTTAAAAACATGTTTATAAGAAACCATAAATATAGGGATATATAGGCTAAATTCCTAGAATATCCATGCGATTGTGGAAGTCTCAAAGAACACTCATTATTATGATGACATCGATATGAAATTTAATCATGTGTTCGTAGATGTGCTTCCCTTAATTATTTTAATAAATAAAGTCTTATATATTTTGGGTAAATTTTTATCATAACAAAGACCATATCTTCTTTTTTTATTTTATTGAAACTCAACTATTAATAAATGTTTTATCTAACTTGAATAAAAGTAACAAGATTTTATTTCAACAATTAAACTTTATTTTTGAGTTTTCCTTTCTCTTATAGAACAATATAAAATTTCTTTATTTTATATTCTTGACATGTCAACATGTAATAGAGTTATCTCCTTTATTTATCATTTTCAACAAAATTAGTTTTCAACATTCATGATAATATTCTAGATCTATAAGTTTAGAATATAAAATTTTACATTCATATTCTAATCATTCCAAAATATATTTGTTTATATTTTCATTTTCTTTAGGAACATCATTATATTGACTATAAAGGTTCTTATATAATAGAATGTTATTTTCAACTTCATATTCAATAATTTTAACTTAATTAAATAATTCATCAATAGTTTCTTTTTTATAAACAAATTTAGAAGAATAATAATAAGTACAATCACTTACCTGATTTGATAAATCCATTATGCATATGTTTTCTACATCCATTTTAGGATGATATTCTTATTCAGTACTTGAATCCTCATTACAAATCCATATGGATTCCATTTACTTATTTTATTTCTTTTATTTATTCTTATTATTTTTCCACTATTTATCATTGCGAAATAAATATTGATGTTACCTCTCTTCCAATACTCATAAAAAATTACATTGTGGGAATAATTGTAAAAAATAACTTTATTCTAATCCTTGTAATCATTATTAGGATTGTCTTTATGAGATCTCCTGAACTAACTTTTATCCTTCTATGTCTAAATTTTGTAACATATGTTGTATAATTACTTTCACTGATCTATATCTTTGTATTAGAAGAGTTAGTAGATACATTCTTTTTTAAATAAATTCCATTCTTCTTTGAATTATCTTCTATATAATGATTTTTGAGTTATCACGCATATTATAGTAATGATCTTTTAAACTAATCAAGTTTAGATTCCATGGCATTCTTACTTTAATCCATCACTACCGTTTTAGTATGGTACATATTCAGATGTTCTGTAAGTAATATTTCAACAAGAATTGGGTTTCAAAGAGTCTCTCCTAAAGATATCATTCTGTTTACAATGTTACTAAATATATGAAACTTTTTTTTAACAGTTTTTTTATCACCCATTTTAAACTCTTGATATTCATCTCTTAATATGCCCAAAATAGTTTAAATAATATTATATAAGACAAGATATGTATCTTTTAGAATTTTCTAGATGTCATAAGTAGTTTCTCAAAATAAAACTTGACTACACACATTCTTATTTATTATAAAGTATAATATATTCACTACCATGTATATTAAAACATACTTTACAACATCATTACAAGAAAATTACTAAATTTCCCTTTTGGGTAGCTGGTGTGGATTTTCCGTGATGGTCCAATGATCAATTATATGTTACATTAAAAGCCTCCATTGTAGATTGAAAATATCTATAATCAACACAATCTAAATGAGGTGTTTTTTTCATTATTTATCCATCATTTGAGTTTGGTCCTTCCATCTAAAATAGATCATTTCCTATTGATTGGGTTTTTTAGAAATTTGTTAAAAAAATAAAATATATATAGAGGTATGGGACTGCCTATGAAAGTAATTTTTTGTATAGAGTTAAGATGGAAAAATATATTAGTGGTGGGTGGATTGGTGATTAAAAAATTAAATTAATTTTATATTATAGTTTTTCTATAAATTCAGCTGAAATACAAAAAATTATCACATGATATTTTTATAGTGGTTCTTAACAAAAGGATCATAGTCTACAATTCACCCCACTCAGGAACTATGAGTGATAGTCCACACTATCACACATTTAATGAAAATATACAATGGCCTTTTCTCCACCTGGAGTCACAAAGCAATTATAAATCCTTTTTCCCCAGGAGGCCTAAACCTAAAATAATCTTACCTTTTTATACTTAGAGGCATAACTCAAATAGTCTACCTTTTACCCCAAGGATACACAACCTAATGACTAACTTATTTGTGACATTTTAGTGGTTAGTTTGACCTATTACAGCAATTCAAACGTAAAATGATAATAATGATGCATAACAAAAAACCAAATGAATTCTTCATTGTCTGAGTTTAAAAGAAATAAGGCAATATGCAATAGAAAATTACTAAATAATTACAATTTAGTTGAGAGTTTTAGTTGAATGCCAAATTATATTCTCTTGTATAGTTCAAAAATATCATCAAACTCATTCCAATTAATATATATAAGTTTAACTCCTTGTTGAAAGAGTTTTCTTTTACGTCACTTCTTTAAAATTTTAAAATTTTAGTAGTTTTTTCACTTCCAATGATGTATGAGATTTCTTTATTGAATGCAGATGGAAAATATAGACATATGGGTCACATTGGAAATATTTAATATTATAATAATTCTTTATTGTGATAAATCATTAGAATAAAAAAATACCAATAAATAAATATAATAAACCTGATAATACCTTGAAAAAATCCCATAATGAAATAGAGAAAAACTGTTAACATTCCAACCATATTTAATTAATAACCTAATTTTTTTCCAAAAAATCTTCTTAAACCTTCAAATAAAATGATGAGAATATAATATTGATTAAAACTATTCCAAATAAAATTATATAGGATTAAATTAATTAATAATTATTTAATGAATAATTAAATAAAAAAACATGTGAAAAAAATATGCAATAATTTGGAATATAAAATTATAAATAAAAAAGAGCATGTTTTAAGATAAAGTATGAAAAAAGAAAATAAATGACCATGTATGGGTCATAATTTAGGTTTAAAACTTATTAATTTTGACTTGTATCCACATAATTCTTTTTCATGCAGTCCGTACATTATCTGTAAACATTTCATACTTTTTTTGATTTAGTTGGTAAATGTATGTTATTGGGGAAGGTATTTTTTTCATGTGGCAGGTACATATTATTCTTGTGGTAGGTACATTTTGGTTTATTTTGTAAATAAAATTTTATTCATTTAGTATGTATATTTTTTTCCTGTGATAGGTACACTTTTTTTCATGTTGTAGGTACATTTTTTGTTCATGTGGTTGGTACATTTTTTTCATGGGATACATAAATATTTTTTTATGTAGTAGGTATTTGTTTCATGTTGTAAGTTCATTTTTTCATTGGGTAGGTACATTTATTTTTCATGTGGTAGGTATATACTTTTATAAAGTTTTACTCACAATCAGTAATAATGGTCAATTCCATACTTTAAAATATTTTCACTCACATACAATACACAAGGGTACTTCCAAATTTTTTCTAATATTCACTCATGATCATAAATTAAGGTTAATTATATAATTTTACAAATTTAAAATCAGGTTCAGTACTCAAGGTCACTTATGGACATTCCAATCTTTTTAAGTGTATGAGAAATTAGAATTATTAAAATTATGAAAAATTAACAAAAACTGGTTCAAGGATAAAATTAAATAATTAAATGATATATTATATTTTCATAATAAATAATGTTTCATGAATTTCATATATATAAATTAAATCCACTATTATAACTAACTATGATATGTGGTTATGGAAATCTAATTACATCGATTTGTGAGGTAGTATTCTATAGTACACACGAATGATGGATTTATTTCCCACATTATGAAGGTTGGAGATGGATATAGATTATTAAATTAACAAAATAACACCATAATAAATTATTGATACTGATTTTATTATATTATAATTATTATGGATGATTTTAAGGAGGTGGAAGAATAAATACAACAAAAAAACTATTGATTAAAAATGATACTTCTAATTTGAACAAGCCCTTACGAATTATACAAAAATATTTCATAGGATTGTTTTATAATCAAACCAATGCATGTAAGATGTTTTTGGGGATGTATGTAAAGTATTTGGGTTGGGTTTGTCTAATCCAAATGGTTCATGATGTGTCAATAAATGAGAATAATAGGATCCCCTTTATAAGAGAGGGGAAGAGAACACATGGAATTTCTCAGAATATTAAATTAATATAAATTAATTTTGATATCCAAAATGGTGGAAGATGATAATATTATAAGATACGATGAATATTAGTCTAAATAATCCCACTCAATTAAATTTTTACAATTTTAGATCACATTTTTTCCCGTATATTTTTAGGTTTACCCTTTGTTAAACCTTTTGAAATTAAATTTGATATCAAGATTTATTCCTCTTAAGGGGTTAATATAGTCACTACAAAAGTAAAAAACAAAACATAAATCAAACACGGTTGATTTAATCAAACATATCCCATTAATGTTTTCCAAGATAATATTTTTAGTAATTTTAAATAATTTTTTAAAATATTATTTATTATAAAATAATATTGATGTAGATTTTGGAACTATTAATTTATTTTGAATTTTAAAAATATATGAAAATAATGTAATTAGAATAAATTGTATCCATACCTCAATAATATTTTAATTTTATCTAAAAAACTAGGAAACACTATAACTCTATAAAATAATATTTTTTACTGTTTTTAAAATCATTTTTTTAATTTTTTTACTACATGTGCAAAAACTGTGTCAGTATTACATAAGTCTTTAATGTAATTTCTTCATCACTACAAATTAATAATATATTAACAAGATGATAAAAGATTATTTTCATTTTGAATGATTTTTTATTACTGAATATATCACATATTTATCGCTATGTCAAAAATTAATAGATAACAAAACCAAAGGAATTTCATTTTGGGCTTTCCATTATTTAAAATAATATAAAGATTAAAATCATCACCAAATGGAAAAAAATTTCAATATAATATAAATTTGGATAATATATAATCATAAAATAAAATTAATAAAATATTTATGGTTATTTTTATTAATTATATTTTTTAATCCTTATTGACCATATTTTCGCTCATCTTTGGTAACAAAATTACAATGGTTACTATTAAAAATGTACAAAAAACTCAAATGGATATTTTTAACAAATTCAAACCCACTGATTTCAAATATGGAATCAATTTTTCATGATTCAAAATTCCTTTTTGTCAAAATTTAATTTTAAATTAAACTGATAAAATGTGATGAATAATTATTTTTGAGAAAAATGTCTTTTAAACTATATATTGTTTTTTATATAAAATGCAAGTATAAAATTCATTTTAAAAACTATTATAGGATTATATTTAATAAAAATAAATAAATATATTTTGAAATCAATCCAATGTTTAATTTTAATTTCTAAATAATTTAAATTAAAATATAGTTTTCAATAAAATTCTGTAATTTTTACTATTCATTTAAAAGTCACACTTTTTAGGAAAAATATCAAATTTTCACCCTAAGATAATTTCAATATAATATATATAAAAAATTAATTTCACTTTATAAAATAAATTTTCAAATATTTCAAGAAATTAATTAAAATGTTTTATTAAAAAAAATAAAACCCATTTGTGGATAAATAATGTTTTTGAATAACAAAAAGAAAGTTACTAAAAGTCGAGTTCTTATTTAGTAAGAATTAGTTAGTAAATTTTCATTTATTATGACCTTTATATATATATATTTCATAATTCTTTTAAATCTATTCATAACAATCAATTTAATGACTATGTTATATCGATCATATTTAAATAATAATTTTTCTGGTGTTTATTTAATGTCTATGGTGGGTATTTATTATGATGTTGAACATGTAATTTCTTTTAAAATATTAAGTATTTTACTTTATTCCCTATTTATTAAACTTTTTACAAAAAAAATTTATTTTTTCATGGTAATAAAAGTTTTTTCGTTTTAATATACCTTTCTTTGGAATCCAATATTGTAAGAAGAATTCATCAAAATTCCTCTTGAAATTATGGCTAGGGTAATATGAAGTCCATATGAAATAACATCTAACTTTTCTTTTAAATAGGTAAAAATTACTATGAAGTGAAAATATTAACACAGAAGAAAACAATATTGTCAAAATATTAATGGAGGCACACATAGATCATTGATCACTAAAAATTTAACGATCAAAAGAAAGTCAACAAACAGAAAATCATAAACCGAAGAGGTGTGAAACATACTATCAATTCATTGGAATTGAAGATGATATGATAATTTTTTTATTTCAATAAACTTTTACTAGTATTTTTTAATTAAATTACTATATAGACTAATGACATTAGGAAATATACATACATTAAAAGTATAATTTAATCCATTAGAAATTTCCACCATATTATCATATTCTTCACCAAATAGTGTGTATTCATGATGATTTTTTATGCATGAAGTACTAATATACACTTATAATGGATCAAATAATGTACATAAATATATTCATCCTATATTTATTCATTAAAAAATGAAAATTATTAGAAAAAGAAAATATAATTCTTCAAAAGAATAAGCCTTCATATGAAGAAATATAACATTAATCTCTAAAAAACCAAATAATAAAACAAAAAGTTCATATTAGATATATCCTAAAACATTGTCAAAATAATACCAAATGTGAATGAATCTAAAAAATTATTAAGTGCAATATGATAAATTCTTAGAAGATTAATTTATCATTTATTTGAAAAAAACATGATTCACTCTTCTAGTATCAAAATAAAAATTCATATAACATAGTTATATATTCTCCATTATATGATAACAAAATCTCTAAATAATGATTAAAATCATGTGAGATTCAAAAATATAATTCACCCTTTATTCCTTAAATTAAATCCCATATGTTTCTTACCTTAATCATATAATGTCCCTCAAAATAGTGAACATATACTAAAATAAAATTAATCACCAAATAAATTCTCAATCCCATGGTTATCTCTATAATAAAACATATTTTCCCAAAATATACTTAATATTTATCTATAAAATTAGTTTAGTATGTAAAATAATGTCATAATAAATAGAACACCACATATTATAATGGTAGTTGTTGCACCCTTGTTTCTCTTCACTTGTGAGTTCAATCACTATATCCTTTTTTGATGTGATAGGCTCTCACCCAACTTGTGGGATTATCTTTTTAAAAAACTATATTTAAATAATTCTTGTAGCTTTCCATAAATAAAATTAATATCATAAAAAATAACCTTAATAATCAAAGATCATATAAACCATAAAGGTTTACAATAACTTTAAACTTATTTCCACAAAATAAAAAGAGAATTATTTTTAAAATAAATTTTCACATGTTAAAATTATGGGTTTCATATAACTCAAACATCTATAAATACTCAATAATTGTCTCCTCAATTACTCACGTCAAATAAAATATCCAAATAGTATTAATTATTTTAAAAATATGACCATCCCTAAATCCACCACTACATTATATATCTTGAATCCATATATATAGAATCTTTAATAATTCAACAATATTCATAATAAATAAAACATTTATTTTAATCTTATTCCTTAGTACTTCCTTCCTAAAAAATATGAATTATTTTCTAAGATTAAACAATATCAAAACATAAACTAGGATACACCACATATATTTCTTATATCATTTTTAGTTTACACAAATTAAATAATAACGAAATTATTCCTCAATAAACATTTATCTGTATAGTCGATTAAATTAATTTCTTGATTTTCCCCCCATAGGAAATTAATTTTTACAATTCATATACTCCCTACAGTTAAAAAGTTCAATTTATTTGTAAAAAAAATAAATTCAATTGATGTCATTGGAAAAAAATTCCACTTCATGGTGTTGACTCAATGCTTACTATTTCCATAAAATATTATTGAGATACCCCCTACATTACCAAATACAAAAAATCTTTCCATTCCATTATGACATTCCATGGGGTTATTCTTCCCAAATTCTTGACACACAGAATATTGAATCTTTTAATATTATGGTCCTTATCTCCATGACAACCATATAAATCTATTTTCTCTTTTTTGTTATATGAGGAAACCTAACCATGTTCATTTTCCAATTACAACTCATGATATATGCTTAATAATAACCACAAATGATTTCACTACCTCTCCAGTTCATTTTGGTTTCCTGATCTGATAGACTCCACATTTTTCATCACGTCCACTTCTAATTTTGTTCCTGCTATTTCCATCCATTAACTAAAACAATAAACAATTATTGTGATATTATCAATTATAATAAACCATATCATGAGTAGTATAAATTAAACTAAATCCCTAAAAATTATATTTTCTATTCAGCTCATTCTATTTATCCTAAATAACCCCAATTGTCTATATCATGCTAACAATTCTGGACATAGAGGATTGTAGTCTTATTCTCAAATAACATCCTAACCTCTAATGTTGTCTAAAACTTTTCTATGATACTAAATATATGGAACTAACCTCATACATTCCATATTCTATTGAATTATTCTAGAATTATTTTTCTTTAAATCCCAAAATCGTTTAGGTTTATAGTTTCAGATAATAAGTTAAAAACAATTATATAAAAAACTCAAATATTAAAAAGTGGACACCTATAGTCAGTGTCCATTTTACCACAATATAAAAATATTCATATAAGAAATGATTTATTTTCAAGAAAAATCATCATGAATTTTTACCCGAATTCTTATTTTCCCTTAATAATATATAAACCATGTGAAAATCATTTTGAAATGTGTTATAATCACCAAAATGTTTTAAGGGACATAAAAAGAAGAAAGGAAATAATATCACAAAAAGTTTTTTTCTTTTGAAATAAATAATGTTTGAGATAAAATATACCTTTTATTACTCATAAAATCATCATAACTACTCAATTATTTTAAAAAACACTTTATTAGAAAACATAACTGGTAATATTACAATCACGAGGGTTTCCTTGAAAGCATGATAACCCATGAAAAACATTTTATTTAAAAAATACCTTTTAATCTAAAAAGAAAATAATAATTACTTTCAAATAAAAATATCATCATCTAACCTTTTAAAATAAAATTACTTACCTTAAATATCATAATAAATTGTAGAAAATTCATGTAGGTTCCATGTGAAATCATATTTATACAACCCTTAGAGAATCCTTTAAAGTTAGAAAAACTATACTATCTACTTCGAATAATAAATAATGTATTAGAGTGCTATCTGGGTGCAACCATCATATACGCTATATAAGGTTAATCCATTATCAAAAATAATATCTATGGATCATATGTTGAAAAAAATTTTAATCTAATAATTTTTCTAAATATAACCCTTGAAATCCTATTTTGAACCCATATGTAAAACAGTTTCTGATATTGTAATACCCTTAATTATTAAAAACCTTCTTCAATAAATAAATACCTAGAAAAAAGTGAAATCCAATAATTATTTAAATAAAAATATAAAAATTATAAAGGAATTTAGTCATTGAATAATGTTTATGATAATGAGTAAATCTGAGGCCTTCCTATATTTTAAAATAAATCATTCTATTTTTTTCATTTGTAAATAAATTTAAAACATTACAAAAAAATATTACTTTCAAAAAACATTGAAATAAAGAAAATATATTTAAAAAATATCTTTTATAATTATTTTATTACCATATAAAAACATTAAATAAATAATTTTAAAAATATGAACATGGAATAAAATGTGTTTTATGGGAATCTTTAAAACATGATTTTAAAATAAGGCCCCTTACCTTGAGTCTGAATCATCACATATGTTATTTATATTCATGAATAATAAAAATCATATTAGTTTTAATTTATTAATAAAAAATTTCAGTGTATTTATTCCTTTAATTTAATTTAATACCAAGTTATATTTAATAATTAAGTCAAATGAGTTTATTTCATATGTTTAGACACTATTTGGATCATACGTTCAAAATGAATTTGGTATGTAAATTACAGTTAAAGAAGTCATTACTATATCACCGCTAAAATAATTATCATGAAATAATTATCATTTTATACATCAATTTTAATTTTAATGAACCATTAAAATATGGTAATAAAAATTCCAACTATTTTACAATCATATAGATGGTAGGTCGTACACACGCTTGATTAATGAGTCAATTTTTCAACGATCATTATGGAAATATAATGATTAATATTTCACCTTTATAAAATAATAATATAATCATAAATACCATTATATTTATTTAAATATACCTATATATAAAATCCATGTGACATGGTGATGAAAAATTAATCACATCGCTTCACGGAGGTGGTAGTCCACACGTATGCACGAACGATATTATCATTTTTCAGGGAATAAAAATGTTTAAAATTAAATAATATATAATATTTTTATAATAATAATATGTCATTAATATAATATATATTACTAAAATTTATCATTATAACATGTCAGGAGATGTGGAGATGGAATGAAATTTACATCAATTCATGAGGTTTCTATCCTCTGTACAGATGAACGATGGATTTTCCCCCATTTAAGGTAGGATGGATATGGATATTGAATATGTTGTTAATATGATAAAATATCTGTTTATGGGATATAATTATGTTTTTATATAATCATGTTTATGTAATATTTGAAGGACGTGGAATAAGAAATAACACAACAACAATTCATTGATAATGATACCAATTTTTGAACTACCTCTAAATTGTTACACACAAAGATTTAAAAATTTGGTTTTATAACAAAAAAAGTTTCTAATATATTGGTAGGGAATTAAAAAAAGTATTTGGGTAGGTATTTTCTAAAAAATGGTTCCTGATGTGTTATGTAATGAGAATAATAGGTTCAATTTTATAACAGAGAGGAGATTCACTCTTGGAATCCCTTAAATTATTAAATTAATACAAATTAATTTTTATGTTAAAAATGATCCAAATTGATAATATTATAATCTAATAGGTGTATTAGTATCAATACCCTAATTAAATAAAATGTTGATATGTTTTGATCAAATTGTCACCGTTTTTTATTTATTATAACCCTGTGTTAACAGTTTTGATAATTACAGCGACCTTAAAGTTTTTTACTATCAAGGGATTAATATAATCATTATAAAATGAAAAATGTCAAATAAATGGAAAATTGATGATTTCATTAAAAATATAATATTAATGTTAATGAAGAAAATACTTTTAGTAATTAGAAATCATTAAATTAAATACTATTTAATATAAAATAACATCAATGTCAATGTTGGAACTATTAATTTAATTTGAATTTTAAAACAATAATACAAAGATGGAATTCAAATAAAATTCATCTAAAACTTCATAATATTCTATCATTATCTACAGAAATCTTCCAACACTATAAATCACTCAAATAAAATCAATTTTAGATTTATTTAAATCATTTTATAAGTTTTTCTTCTATTTTCACACGCACTACATTAGTCTTTCATAAGACATTAAGGTAATTATTTGATTTTTTATTTAGGTTTTTTCTGAAATTTTTTAATTTAAATAATCCTTGGTAATTTCTTCGGAAAAAATATGTCTTCAAGGTGAGACTTCCATTACTGCATTGGGGCTTTTTTTATGAGGCGAAAGGTGGAAATGGCCCTGCCTTCTTTGCACGAATTGAAAAAAATTTAAATATACATGTTTGTATATTTAAATTTAAATTTAAATTTAAATTTTGTTATATATATATATATCAATATATTTAAGCATAATTTATCTTCTATTTTATATCCAACATTACTACCCTTAAAACAGTTTGAAATTCTAATAAAACCATCACACAAGAACCCCTTTTATAAGAGGGCTTACCCTGGAAATCATTCTGGATTCCGATATAGGATTCATGTTCTCTCTTTCCTGTGAAAAATTATTAATAATAGTATTACTAATCATTTTTTAGTCAATGAATAATAAATATTAATTACTAAAAAATGATAATTAACTTTTAATATTTATTACTAAATATTAATAATTAAGGAATTTATATTATTAATATTTTAGACAACATATATTAACACTATTAATTAATATTTAATAATATTATTAAATAGGAAATTAATTTATAAACAGTTAACTATAAATAAAGGGTTATAATTAATTAGAAATTAAAAAATATATAATAAATAAAAAAATAATACTAATAATAGCTAAAAAAATAAGAAATATACAATGTATAATAAAAAAAATAATTAATTAGTAAATGAAGAATAATTCAAAATATTTAATAGTAATTAATGTTTATTAGAAATTAATATTGTTAAATATTAAAAAATATTATTTAATTAATATGATTTATTAATTAATATTAATTACCAAAAATTATTTAATAAAATAATAATATTTTAATAATAATAACCCAATAATTAATGTTTTATTTAATTTTATCATTATTAATAATTTTCAGTAACTAAATAATATTTTTAAATAGTAAATAGTAATTGTATAATAAAAATTATTTAAGATTTAAAATTCGTAATTAATTAATAAGTTAATATTATTAGTAGATATTTATATATTATATAATTACATATAAATTATTAACTAATAATTATTGTAATATTTTTAATAATTAGTTTTTAAATTTTAATTTGAAATATATACTAGTAATTAGCATTAGTTAGTAATTAATATTTATTAAAATTAACATTATTAAATATTAAATCATATTATTCAAAAAATATTTATTATTAATTAATATTTATTTGTAATTAATATTTATTAGATATAATTAGTTAATTAATTAATAATGATATAATAATAATAACTAATAAACAATTAGTAATTTAATAATTTTATCATTATTATTAATAAGTAATTGAATATTTCTTGATTACAATTAATTAATATGTAATTATTATATTATATTTTTTAATAATTAAAATAATATTCAGAAATATTTATTTTTAATTAATATTAACTAGTAATTAATATTTATTAAAAATTATTATTATTAAATTCTAAAGGTTTTTATTTAATTAATGTTTATTAGTAATTAGTTTTAAAATTATCAAAAAATTATATTTATTATTGACTATAATAAATATTTATTAGAAAAAATTATTTTATTAATTAAAACTAATATAATAATTATTAATTAACAATTAGCAATTTAATAATATAATAATTATTAATAATATTTAGTAAATAAATAATAATTTTAAATATATATTAGAATTTTTTTAATAATAATTAATAATATTTACTAATTAATGAATAATTTCTTAAATAATACCGAACTACTAATTAAATAATAACAATTAACTTTTAAAATTTATTTGTAATTAACAATATTGATTTATATTTTTTAATATATCAAGAATATAAATTAGTTAATTGATAATATTTTTTAGTAAACATTAATACTTAATTATCATTTATTAAAAATCAAAGTTTATTTTTAATTCACAAAAAATGAATAATTATAGTAGTATTACTAATTATACATAGTAGAGGGAGAACCTGAATCACAAATCAAAAATCCATAATTATTTTTTCGGGTAATCCCTCGTATAAAAGGGGGTCTTGGGTGATGGTTTCTCTCAGAAATCAAGACTACATTAAAGTTAATAATGATGGATATAAAATAGATGATTAATTTTTCTAAAAATTTTATTTGATATATATATATAAATATATAAACAAAAAAACAAAAAAATAAATATATAACCATGTATATTTAAAAAAATATTGATTTTGGAAAATGTGGTAAGGGCCTTGCCACCTTTTCCCAATTTCATTGAAAAAGGATGAAACACCCTTGCCGCCTTTTTCCCGAGAAAAAAAAATACAAAGGAAGAAGGGGGCCTACCACATTTGGGAAATATTTTTCAAGAAATATAAACCTTGACCTACATAAATAATTTTTTCTTCAGAAAACATAAATAAAAAAACACCAGTTACATCATCACTAATGATTAGACATAAATTAAAATGATGAAGAAAAAATAATTTCTATTCAAAATGAATACTTATAACATAACATATCATCTATTTATCCATAATTGAATGATTTAGTGAAAAAAACATTAGGATAATGACATTTTGACTTTTCTTTATATAAAATAATATGAATGTAAAAATCATAGAGAGATGTATTAATGAATATATATGAAATTTGGATGATAGTGTAGAAGATATAACCCTAAAATAAAATTAAGAGAAATGTTAGGGTTATTTATTGAGTCCTTAAAATTTTGTATTTATCCATGGTTACATGATTTAACATTTACCATGGAAACAAAATTATTATGAATACAATGCATAATGAACAAAATGACATATTTATTAAATTTGGAAAGCCTAATTATATATATTTGTTCAATTTTCAAGACTCAAAACATAGAATTATAGTAATTTAATTTAAAATTAAGCCATTAATATGAAATAAAAAAGAGTTTTCTAGAAAAAATCATTTTTATGTATAAAATCATTTTTATATTAAATTCATGTTTAAAATGAATTTAAAAACTATAAATGGATTTTATTTAATAAAAAACTGATTAAATCTTAAAAATGATACCAAATTGATTTTATTTTATAAATACGTTACATTCAAATATGTAGTTCAGTAAAAAAATAAATATTTATTTTAAAAATAAATATTCTCAAGAAAATCAAAAAATTTCCCCATAAGCTAATTTTAATATTTTGATTTTAAAATTTGATATTAATTTTATCATATATAATTTTTATAAGTTGTAGAAATTAATTATAATATTTTCTCCCAAAAATAAATAAAACATTTTGGAGAAAAAGTATTTTTGAAGAAGAAAATGAATTTACTAAAAAATGAGTTCTTATTTTTTAAGAATTAATTAATACCTTTGAATTGATTATCTAATATATATATATTTCACAATTTTTTTAATACAATTAATTTCTACTATTTCAATGCCCAAGTTATAATGACCATTTTAAAAAAAATATTGTTTGATTAGTCATGGTGTTGAGTATTTTATATGCTACCAAATATAGTGTTTATTTTAAAATATTAGGATTTTAAAGTAGCTCCATAATTAAAAATATAATCTTAAAACACATACATCAAATCTATTTCATTAGAATGGCTCTCGTTTTTCCAGCATTATCTTCAACCTCATCCACCTCAGGGTTATATATGTTGTGATTGTTCTATATGTCATGATTTCTTCATTCTATTGAGATCAAACCAATCCCATGGATGTGGTATGTATCATTAGTCAAAGATATCTTATGGTTATTACTATTATCTCTAATGTTATTAAGTATGAACCACACTAGATATTTTGAGTTACATTTTTGTAAAGGTGTGACATTATAAAGTCACAAATTGCAATCCTCATCGATGTGCAAGACATAAATCAGTGTGATGTAAGGTTGCACATGTACCAGGATGATTCTGTGGGGTTTTTTGCAAATAACACTATTCATGGTCATTTTAGGGTATGTTTTTAAAAATATGTGAGAGATATCATGGATTAGAAATATAGTAGAGAACCGTTCTATATTCATATAAGGACTCGAAATTTTCATGTTGTTCTTAAGATTTTGTTACCGCATAATGCTTTGATGATTCAATGATACAATTATTTTATAATACAATCACATTTTGTTATGTAAAGAAAGTGTATCTATATATAAAACCATACATAAAGAAGAAAAATTATGGACTATTGTGTTGTGTCAAGATGGATGATTTGGTACCAAAATCATGGGGCTTCATGAAGGAGACATATCGAGTAGACAGTGAGATCCTCACATTTGTGTTCCATATAGTAGGAGGTAGTCATATGATGTAGCCACACATGATACATTTTACTGATCAATGATGAATTTAATTGAATCTTGTTCTTGAAATTTGTGTTCCTGAATGAAATATAGTGAGATAGATAGTTGATTCATGAAAGAGAAGTGATAAAATACAATAAGAATGATGCTGTATGAAAAACATATAAATCAGTGTTAAATATGTGAGAAAAACTATATTAAAATAAATTCAATGATAAAATAAATTCAATTATAAGAAAAGTGATGAGCACTTGTTTGAGTTTGGAAAATTAGACTGTATATTCATGTGACATGTATGTGATATGAATTGAGTAGTTAAAAGAAATCATCAGCATTGATGTAGACTTGTGAATCAAGTTATGGAGTCATATTTTTATAGCATGATAGAGAAGATTGATTTTTGGTGTTTTTAGAAATATAAGTGAGTATCATTATCTGAAAAGTTCTAATAATTGAAGGTGATCAAGGAAAATAGTGATAATAAATATGGTTTGTCTCTGTGGACCAGAAATAGAACAAGGAAAATGTGTACACTAAATTAATAGGTGGAAGTAATTGAATACCTATTCATAGTAGGTTTTAGAGACCATTGATATACTAGAATGATACAATAATAAAAAACTATGGATTTATGAGATATAAATCAATTGGAAATAGTCATTATAAAGAACACTTGTGGGATTAATGTCTAAATATCCCATCAGGAAGTCCCCAACTATAATTAGTTTTGACCAAACATTATAGTCGTTTTTCTATTAGGTATTTTAAGATATTTTTTATAATCACTTGTCTTTATTTGTAAATAATCTATCTCTCATATCATCCTGAACATAACAAGGAAGTATTCACCCAAATCATGGGTGAACCTTGTAAAAATAACATGTTTTATCTTTCATTTACGTGTTTTCTTGCATGTGGTATAATTGTGTTTGTAAAATGGGAAGATCTATTCACTCCAATATGTGTAGTGATTTGAATTTTGAAAAGGGGTATAGTAAAATGAAATGAAATATGTAAAACTTGTGTACACTAATTCAACCGAATCAGTATACCTTTATGATTCATTTGGAATTTAGATTTGTATTATAGGGAATGTTCCACCTCTGATTGGATCTAAATTAATGTCCAAATTTCTTATGTTATACATATTTGAATTTGAAGAGTTATAATAGTTTCCTTATATGGAAAAATCAGTTCATGTCTCTATCAACTCTAGAAATGAGGTTTCTATAAAAAACCACAAAAAAAGATAGAAAGAATCCATAAATTTGATAAACATTTTGATGAATAAAAAGTATACACCAAAAAATATGAATATAGTTTTAGTGTTATTAAAATAATCTATTAATTTAGTTGATAATGACCATTTCAATTATTCTGGTTCAATTAGTGAAAAATAGGAGTTTATTAAATGAATCTATGATTTTTTATTCAAAAGTAGAAGTATTTATTAATAAAGTCATATCATGGTCATCTCTTACATATTTTCATTTACCAAGGAACTATATAATGAAAATTCACATATTGAAGAAGAATATGAGGATATGTAGAAATCTTTTTATGAGAAGTTTCAATAATGAAAACATATCTGGATACTTCTTGAATTGAATGAGGAAAATATATCACATTATAAAGAATTATTCATCGTGGTTGAAGATGAATAACAAAGGGGTGTTTGTGAGTAGTAACTGGTTAAGAAATTTTTTACAGAATTGATCTATGATTCGGAGAACATATATTGAACCAGTATTAATGTAAAATAATCCATGATATTGGTTATGTTAATGGAAATTAATGAGGTGAATAATTCTATACAATAAGAAAACCAAATTCATTACGATCAAATTCTTAACATGAAAATCAATAGGAACATTGAGTAAACGTTTTTGAGGATGGGAAAGATTTCCTCAACATGAGGTGTCTTGGAATGAAAGTTATTTTGAATAATTTGAAGGATAGTCAATTAAACACTTCACAGGAAGAATTTGAAGATATGGTGAAATCACATGAAGACTATATGAAATATCTAAATTTTTTATGTCTTGAGATTGAGTTAAGGTTTATAAATTTTGATAAATACCAAGATAATTCTTTAAAAAATAACGAGTGTTGGAAGGGTTCCAAGGATAATTATAAAAGGAGTCTTAATTATGTGAAGAATAATTGTAGTGTGAATAATATCTTGTAATTTTCTATAGATAAATATAATGAAAGTTCAGTGAAATAGGTAACCCTTACTCCCGAAGTTTTGGTTTTTACTAAAACTATATAATCTATTGTAATGGTTCCAAAATGAATTCTCGTCAAACATGGGTGAAGAATTCTGATGATAAACCCACCATATCATTAAAGGTGGATGTGAACAGGAATATGAATTACTGTTCCCTATTAAAATCTCAAATGAAGAACCATATTATCCAAAAAGAAATTTATACCAAAACCAACCACATTTTTCCATAAAATAAGAATTCAATATTTGATGGATATTATTGGTACTATTGGAAATTTATAAACAAGTCCATTGATTATGCGTACAATTTTTTAGTGTTTTAAAACTATATAAGGCCATTATTTTTGGGGATAATGTCTATTATGAATAGAAATCCTAGAAAATAGTAGATTAATTTACAGAATAAGAAGAATATATCTATCAATGAAAGATTTGGGTGTTTTGAACACTTTTGTGATTATTTCAATAGAATGGTCATGGTTATGATGAGTAATGGCATATACCAACCATAAAAAATTCATATGATGATACGAATAAAAAACACAACAAATATAGTGTAAATAAACAAATGTACAAAAGTCCTTATTAGTGTATAAATAGTAGAAGGAAGTTAAGAAATATGGGAAGCAAGATACACACAAGAAAAATATTTAAATAGATTCCACACCAAAGAAAATGTGATTTTATTATGTAACATTCCATATCATGGATTGTTAAAATCATTCCATAAACTCTAATTATAGTGTAAGCATGTTAAAATAGAAAAAATAATAAAACGTTGAAAAAAATAAATAGGATTATTTCAGATACGACACTGGTGATGAGAAATTAAAATTTTATAAGAGTTTGTATAAAAAGGATAACCCTATGAATAATATATATCTCTATAGAAGTTACCTAATTTTTGGGAATATTATTAAAAAATAAATCTAATGGTTTCCTAGATAAAAAGAACTATTGAAGAAAAAAGTAAAATTACCAGTGGCTTCTTGTGATAAAACTTTTATTGTGATGAAGGAGTCTATACCCAAGAAGAAGACTGATAATGTACCAAATTAATTATTAACAATATCTAATGAGTATCTATAATTTTTAAAGATGTGGAAGTAAGAATATAATAATTAATATACATATCTTCTTAATGTGAAGAAGCCTATGTCATATAAGATGAATTTTAAAGAGATCAAGAAGTCTATGTATCACTAAAATGATAAAATATGAAACTTCATAGGAGGATAAATCATGAAGAGTTTTCATAAATATTAATTTTTATTTAATGGAGTTACTTATTTGATATATAAATCTCATTCCTAATTATCAAACTAAAAATTATTGAAGAACCATTTTATTCCCATGTATATTTTGGGTTTTTTTCCATGAAGAGAATTTGAGGAAAGGAATATATTTATTAGGTAGACCCAAAGAACTAAATTCAAAAAAAAAATTAAATGACATTTCTAAATTTATCCATCGGGGATTTTTTTATTTCAAATTGTTTTAAAAAATTTATTGGATTTAATTTTTTATAAAACACTACAATGATGAAGAATATGGATGAAGTTCATCCCTCTAGGGTCGTAAAGATGAACAACTACCAAATTTGAATCCCTCAATTGGTATCACATGAATATTTAATGTTATAGTAAGATATATATATATGTATATTAATTTGAAATATTAAAATTCATAAAATTAGATATTTCCATTGAATAGTCATCTTCATGTATCTTTATGAGAAAAAAAATGCTAAACCAGAAGGGGAGAAACGAATTATTAAATGGATAAAGGTAAAATGGATTAACAAAAGCGAAGTATATTCTTACATGAAATTTTCTTAATTTTGTTTGAGTTTAAATCATGGGATTTGTTAAAAACCATAGAAAACCCACTGAAGGAAGGTTTTTTTGGAATCACATGATAAATATTAATTGACAACATTAATAATGAAATTGATCACTTTTTTTATAAATCAATTATAAATCATGTAGACTTAAAGTCTGTTAATTTTATATAGTTTTTTATTTTTTTTTTGTGATTCCATCTGTCTATGAATTAAATCCAACTATAAGTGTCATAAAAGGTGAAAATATTTATATAATGTGATTATAGATATTATAATTCATTCACATACTTATGTCATTAGTTTCATTCTTCATAAGGAGGAATAATATCATGAATTTATCAATGTCTCAATAACATTGTAACATACATAACTTCTAGTGGATAACCTATTCATAAGAGGTTTTGAAGACCATTAAATAATTCATGGGATACTTGTATATACTACCAGATCTTTTAGTGGGATAGATAAACTACCGGTAATCGATTTAAAGAACATTGGTGGGTTGTTGATCTAAAGATCCAATCAGGAGGTGGCCCACTGTAATCATTAGTGACCAGTCATTATAGTTGTTTGTTTTTCTATCATTTAAAGATATTTTATATTATATATTATATTTATGAATGTATAATATATGTCTCAGATCACATCGAACAAAATAATTACGTAGTCATACACATTTTGGTCGAACATTGTAAAAATATCATGTAATGTCCTTCATTTACTTTATATCTTGCATGTGACATATATTTTTTGAAAATAGGGAAGATCTATTCACCCAAATAGGTTCCTAGGTTTTAATATTAAATTGGGGTTAAAATAAATTGGAATGAGATTGGTAAATAATATGTACACTAATTCACTTATAATTCAATATGAATGTTTTATGGTGGTAAATCAGTATTATTTTTAATATTATTTGATATTAGAGAATAAAAAAATACAGAATAAAATAATACATTTTCTAATATTGAGTAGAGAATAAGTTTACCTTTAATTTATTAATTATAAAAATCAACCTTAGTTGTTGGGATTTCATAGGAGATTCCTTTTCTCCCTTAGTCTGTGAGGATTATAATGTTTATTTTACTCTTTTACCCTTATATTGGGCATTTATTTTCACAATTATTAAAAAAAATCTTTCAAGTCATTAATCTGTGGGTGAATAATTAATTTGGAGATTCTTTTCATTTATTTTAATCATTAAATTTATCAGGATGTTTTGTTCTTAATGGACAATTTTAAAAAAATGTATTACATTTACATGGTAATATACGGAAATCTCAATGGTGCATATTCCCAAAAAAAATTCATATATGTGGTTATAATTTCTTCCCACCATTCAATTTTTCTTTTTACTTTCCATGAAACATTTGATGTATTATATTATATCCTAAATAGTGAGATACCTAAGCTTCTATTTCCACATTAAATACATATCAAACAATTTATTCATAGATTCCAAAGTCTCTTAAAGCTAATGACTTTAAAATAATTTATTTTAATCCAATTATTAATCTTTCAATCTTAATTTTAAGATCAATAATAAAACTAGAATCTTATTACATAATTACCATGAAGTTTTCTTCATAAATACTCTCTAATTCCTCATTATTTTGTTTTAAATCATGGAATTATCATTTCATTTTCATGTGATAAGTTTAGGGAAAATATTTATTGAAAAATATTTTTAATGACCATGAATCCAGTAACCTAGAGTACGTGTATGATTTTTTACATTGACACAATATACATGGAATCACATCAAAAAGGATGTAATATTTTATTAGTATTGGTAAAATAGAGAAATATATAATTCCCATATTATATTTGAATATAAAAATTAATTTTTTTGGAAGAATATCATTAATACCTCGAGAATATCCTTATATATCATTCATAGTACACTTCGTGTATTTTTTTTAAACGAACCAAATAAGGTCAATCTCGAATTATTATTAAGAGTTATGTAAAGTCAAATATATTGTGAGTAATTGATGAATAATCAATATGGAAAGGTAAATATATGAACAAGCATACCATTTAATCAATAACTTGACTATCATGACTATATAAGGAATAATCAATATGGAAAGGTAAATAATTAAACCGAAATTATTTTTAAATAACATTAAATCCATGAATTAGTAAGGAATAAAAAATATGGTAAGGTAAATATATGAACATAAATTTCATTTAAATACTATAACTATCATGAATAGATAAGGAATAATCATTATAGAAAGATAGATAATAGAACATACATGTCATTTAAATAAGTTGGATATCATGAATAGATCATGAATAATAATTATGGAAGGTTAAATAACTAAACATGCATTCTATTTAAATTACTTAACTATCATGAATTGATAAGGGATAATCAATTTCTCAAGGAGAAAAAATAAAAATAGTTTCCATTTAACCTATAACTGAGAATTAAATATTTCCATAGATAATATCATTATGAAAATATCATGGATAATAAGAACATAATTCTTAATGAATGAAATATTTAATTATTGGATGTTATAAACTCATGCATCATGATACCTCTACTATCAACACTTTTGAAAAGAAAGTTTAAAACTAATGGAAAAATCCCATTTAATGTTGCCTTACTGATACACGTCATGAAACTATTGATGCATCATGGAAGTATATAATTCATGGACCCACCCATTACAATAGTCCCAATTTATCTCTCACATATCAAATAATATATTTTCTTCATGTATAATGTGCCTAATCATTAAATATATGTGTTGAGTAATGGATACAAATTTATCAATATTCCCCACATAATAAAATAAAATTAAATATATAAGACCATATATAAAAATGATATTTGTATTATGTAATAAATATATCCATCATAAATAATATGGAATTTTAAGTTAAATTTAATGTCCAATGATCATAGGAAAGTTAATATTTTAAGGGAAAGTAAATGATTAAAAAATGAATCAATAAAGTGAATATTAATACTTTCCATGGTCAAAATGATCATAAACCATTCATATAAAAATATGGTTTCTATAAATACAACATATCTACAGTTTAGTTTGTGAAAAAATAGTTTTTTTCATTAATGAATATAAATACCATAAAAATATGTTTAAAAACATTCTTGAAGAAAATATCATTTTCAAATAGAAAATATATCTCTTCATATCTAAAAGATCAAAAAAATTGAAAATAAATTTCTTTGAGAAGACCCCTTTAAAAATATAATGGATTATTTAAAACATTGAGTGGTTGTGAATGTATGAAATTCCATACATGTCATACATGTTAAAAAAATGATTCCATCCACATTTTTATTAAATCCCTAATGGGCCTTGTTTTGGAAAATGACATGAAGAATCCTTTAAAATTGTTTTTTAAAAATACAATCATGAGTTAAAATGAATTTATTAAATCATTTGGATAATTTTTAAACCATATTTGATTTTTTAGAAAACACGGTTTTGGAAGAAAAAACATTTTCAACCAAAGAGTGAAATGATGTGAGATTTTATAAAAAAAATTTCTCAATCATTTTTAGTACCAATGTGTGGGAAAATTGAAATATTATATGAAATATTCCTGATTAAATAGAGTATAATAAATGTAATTGTGTTTACTATACAATAATCAAATAATTTTTTTTCGAATTAAATTCATGTATAAACAATCCTGATAAAAATGATATTATTAAATAAACCCTTAAAAATATTATTAAATTAAATGAATAAACTATGTACATCTAATTTAAATATAAAAATTTTTAATACAATATAATATAGTAAAAATACATTACAAAAAAAGCTTATAATATTAAATACAATGAAGAATTAATATAACCTAATGAAAAGATATTGAATTATTAAATTCATAAGCACTTGGTAAATTTCATGTCCATTCCCCCTTCATGAAATAATTCAAAAAAACATAAAATACCAAGAATTATTGATGACTCATGATATTACATGTTAAATGGAAATTATATACACCATATAAAATAAATTTGGTTCATAACACTACAATATGCCTCATGGAAGGGAAATTTAGATGAATTCTCTTACCTCAGACTTCATTTTGATTGAACATTCACAGACAACATATATAATCATTTTATGTATGTTATTAATTTAATATATAACTATATTTATATTTATAATATCATATATTTTCCTTTTATAACATATTATCACATGTTTGTTAATAATATTTCAGTATTACTATTATTTTCAGTGATATCTTCTTTGATTTCTCATGCATGTTTTAACATGAACGTTCTGGTTATTACATATTATATAGTTCCATAATCTCCAAAATTATATTAATTTTATAATTATAAATTTTCCATTAGATAAATTTAAAGACTAATTTTTGAAAATTGTACATCTAGAATGGATCACATCGCTTTGTGGATATGGTAGGATGTACTTACACATGAGCGATGTTATCATTTCCTTAATGGGTGAAAGGGAATTGAATTGGGTGACATATGAATTTTTCATAATCAATATTATTTCATATATATCACATATATTCACTAAATATATCATTATTTCCTTCCATGTATAGTGTAAGTGAAAAATTAATCACATCGCTCCGCGATGTGGTAGTTTTCCATTCTCACAAGCGATGTCATCTTATTTTAAATGAATAGAAAGAAAGAAAGTATACATCATATTAAAATTAACAAAGTATAATAATATCATAGATATCTTATACATATGTTAAATCCATAATTATATCCATCATTGAAATATGGTGTCCGACAATGATTCCCATAAGGTCACGAGGCGGTAGTCTGTTGTACACATGATCATCAATTCGTTTCACATTTGATGGAAGTGGAGATGGATATAAGTTATGAAATTTACATGATAAAATTTAAGTATATGAAATATACTTATTTAATTATATAAAAATGGTTTAATAATATTTAAATGATGTGGAGGATGAAAAAAAATTAAAACACTCATTTATAAACATTAACACTTTTTTCACAACTTCATTAGGTTTTCAACAAAAGATTTATCTATTTGGATTTATGTTAAATAAAGGGTTATATGATCTTGGGAGGTGATAAAGGATATTATTTTGGTATTTATTTTTAGAAAAAAATGGGGAAATATAAAGATTGAAGTAGTGGGTGTGACCTTTTATAATTGGGGGAGAGGAAACACCTATAAATTTTGAAAAAAAGAAAGTACACACATTTTTTATCATTCCAAAAGACTATAATATAAGTAATTATTGACCCATAAAGGTGATAATGTATAAATATATCAATAAAATGGGATTTTTAGCAGTTGGTAGGTCATTTTAACTATTATCATTTTTGTTTAACCCATAATAAATACTTTTTTACCTTAATCATGTAAATTAATTTTTACTACATGTACCCTTCATAATGGTATTTTTTACCTCATTAGATAATTTAAATTATTACTATTAAAAATATGGAATATAATTTTTCAAAATAAATATAATGAAATGAAAAACAAAATTATACTCATATAGATGATGAAAATGAGGGTTTTAAAAGAGAAACTTATTATCAATATAAATGGTTTCAATATCAATATTCAATTTGAAAATGATTCCAATAACCTAAAATAGTTAAATTGCAATATAATTCATAAAATGTTACATTAAAAAAAATTTATACATAACTTAACCTTGTTGGAATCATCTAGTTTTAATTCTTGCAATTCATTTTAAATCCTTTTTCATTATGTTTTAATTTTATTATGAATAATCTAAATCTATTCTATTAGGTATTAATTTATAAGACCGGTGGAAAATATTTTGAAATGTATGAGTCACCATTATGGTGAACTCATAGTCACTGGTTAGAGGACTCATAGTCAAAATGTAGTATGAAAATTGATAAAGTGTGAGTCACCATTTCAGTGACCTACTGGTTCAGAATGTTTACAAAGGACCAGAAACCATAGTATCAATACACATATTTCAAAATATTCACAATGTACCTAACAATGTTGATATAGAATAGACACTATACTGCTGGTTTCCAAATTCTCACAAAGTCAGTGACAACATTCTAGTGAAACCATTCCAAGACATAGCTCCTGAGTCACCGCTTCTGTGACTCTGTTCTAGACTCTATAATTTATTGTTAAATTAAAATCAAAATTATTTATAATGGCCATATTTGAATTATTAAATGACCCTAATATTATTAATAATATTTTCCAGATATTTCAAGAGAAAGTATGAGTTATGAAGTTTTTAGATCACGCACCCTTTCATCTAAATGAGAAGCATAGGAGATCAAATTAAAATGTGGTTTGCGATGTAGATAATGATGATTCATTGTGTAATACAAAACCAAGAAGTAGATCCATGAAACATATTCTGAGGTGGAGGTTGACTCCATGATCCTCCTTGATTCCTTGAAAGGAAATTGTTCAATACCTTGGTCTATTGCCTACAGTGTCAGGAAATGTCTTGGTATTATTCGACACAACATTCAAGTGTCGCACACATGCCACGAGGGGAACAAGGTTGCTGATTATTTGGCATACATGGCCAATCATAGGTCTACCAATTGTTTTCTTTTTTAGTTTAACATCTTAAAGCCAGAATGCGTTAATTTGATTAGAAGTGATGCCCTTATTTTTCGTTACTACAGACCCCATGGTTTGTCTTATTTTATTGTTTCACCCATTTATAAAAATTTGATTTGGATGGATGCCTCTAGTGAACAAGAGGATTAATTTTCTACCCCAAAGTGTGAAAATATCTTTAGTAACAAACCTATCATAGGAGATATTTGTAGAACATATAATTTTTTCTATGAAACCATAACAAAGAGCTTTCAAGATACTCTATTTTTTTGTCTACTTTTAGAAGTGGAATCTAGCTTCACATATGCTACATCCAAGAAGTCCATAAGCTGTAAAAACATCTCTCAGATCATTCTAAACCCATTCATATCATTTCTTCTATGTTGTGTACAATTTTAATATATTTTGAGCAGTGTGTGTACCTATATTACGAACACACTATCTCATAAGCTAAAATGGAGGATTAAAATATCCTCTCATTACCACTTCCTTACACTATTACACTCCCATGTACAATTATGGGAGAGGTCCCTATGTGAACTAGTTATTTCAGTTTCCCATGAATACCTATGGTAGATGTTCAGTTATACCTGGACAACATTTTATGCTATTATAAACATTGATCCAGGATGTCGACCAATTTTATTAATATAAAATTCTTGGTGTCATGTGATCACCAAGTGGAGAGAACTAAGTCCCTGCTTGATACTGGTCCACTTATTTTATCCACCATGTTCACGTTTTGTTTTATTGTATATATTTGTTTATTCAAACAAAAACACATTACTTTTCTTTGATAGTTAATCATAGACAATTTTTATTATATAATTTGATTTAATGGACTGATTTCACAAGATTAATTAACTTCATAAATTTAATTAATTGATAATTAATCTATTTTTGAGGAATATTTCAATCTCTCAAATATGATGCAAATATTCTAATTTGGTTAACTAACCTATTATATTTTAAATTGGGGGACATTCAATTAAATGAATTTTAACTGAAATTTTTTAGGAACTCAATTATCCCCCCTCAAGTGTGTCCTACTATAAATAAAATTTGGTATCAGTGGTTGTTTTTAAACTGCTATTTTAATATATTTTCAACAATAAATATAGTTTTGTTTTAAAGATATTTAAATTTATGTTAGTTATTAATTTTGTCTCTTTAAAATCTAGAATTTATTCTTTATTATGGATAATATAATGGATGTTTCTTCTACCAACAGACTTCCCTAAATTATTGGTACTAATTATTCCTAGTGTAAAATAAAGAATAAAATGCACTTAGAAAACATGAGGTTTTATATTTTCACTGTAATATAAGATAAATCTGACATTCTCGACACTACAAGAACTACATGGAGTGAAACCATAAAAAACTGTGTCCAATAAAAATTATAAATATACGAAATCATTTTTTTATTTATGAGAGGAAGAATTTAATATAATTTGTACATGTAATTCTACCTATGAAATTTTGGATTCCATAGATATTTCACAAAAAGGATCCACTAATGTTAAAGAAATGGGACTTAATACTTACACTATTAAATATGATAACTTTAAGATGAGGCATGGTGAACACACTTCTGATATGTGTCTCAGTTCTAATGAGATATCCAATACAATGATATCTCTTTGGTTGCTGGTTGATGCCAAGGAAAAAAATAAAGCGGCTACATAGATGTCTACTAAAAAGATAGAGGGGAACCTCAATATCAATTAGATAATCTTCTAATATCAGAAATTTTCTCGTCAAGGCTCTAATATGAATGCTTGTGATGTTTAGGAAATAATTAAAGGTCAACACAGAAGAATAAGATGAACTAAAGAAAAAGTTAGTGGGTTTCAAAACCACTACATTCAATAATAAAGAAAATGAATGGGTTAAAACTCATTCTGACAATACAAGTAATGAAGATTAAATATCAAACAATGACGAGGAAATGGATCAATTATCCTGAAGGATTAGAAAGTTTTACAGAAAAATATATGTTTTTTAGGATTCCCAACTAAAAATGAAAATATTACTATAAGGGATGCTGGAAAAAGGATTGGAAGAAAAATGAAAATAGAAATGTGACAGTCTGTTATGAATATAAAATAAGGGAATATGTAATGGCTGATTGTCCAAAGTTAAAATATTAAATAAATATTAGGGTAAATATAAAAGGTACAAGAAGGCAATAAAGGACACCTAGAGTGCTTATGATGATTTCTCCATTTACATAGTGCCATCATGTGGGGAATAAGATAATAAATCCAACATGTGTTTCATGAGAAATACATATGAGGTAACCCTTGTGTATCTTGTAAAAAATTATTATGATTATAGAGATGAATATAATTATAAAAACATGACCAATTAATAAATGTTTGAATAATTCCAAATACATGAAGATATATTCAATGAGCTAAAAGTTAAATATAATATTTTTAGGAAACAACATGATCTCACCTCTATTATAAAATCTGATCTTACTATAAGAAAATAAATAATTAACCAATCACATAAAGTGAATAATGAATAGAAATTATCACATGAGAAATTGAGGAAGGATTTAGAAATTTTTATCAATTTCTATAATACTATAACACAAATTCTGTGTTGAATTTTTTCACCAAAATATACAACCCGTGTAGGTTATCAATGAGGATAGAGAAAGCATGGTATAAAAACAATTGTATCAAAATCCTGAAAAATAGTCTTTATACCTAAACATTAATGTTCTGCTACAAATTCATGTAGTGGATAATATTTTACAACATCATGTTTTACTAGACCAAATAGAGTTTATTTTTCCAATAATTTACTACTTGTTTATAGGAAACCCATAAAGTAAATATGGGTTCCCAATAAATTAATTACAAATATTACTGGAACAAAGAAAGTATTGGTACTATAATATTTGGTTTTTTGAATTTTCTTTATAGGAAATATTTTCGAAGAGCACCTATAAAGGTATATGGTACATGGAAGGTGGATGTTCAAGAAACATGAAAGGAGAGTATTCATGTTTCAAGAAGATGATAAATATTAATTGTGGGAATTTCACCTTTGGTGATAGTGAAAAGGGAAAAATAATTAGCCTCAACCAAGTTGGAAACTCTAATTCAATTTTAATTTTAAAAGATACGTTAATTGATTGTTTTAAATATAGTCTATGAAGTATCTCTTAGTTATGTGATGATTGTTCCAATTTTAAATTTGAAAATGATGCATGTAATGTGTTTTTCCCCAAAAATAATTAATTATTTACTACTTTTAGAAATGAAAATATTTATGCTGTTAATTTAAATTCCTTAATTTCTCCAAATGTTTCTTGTTTGAGTGATTTTCACAAAGAGTCTGGGATCCATAACAGGGGACTAGGACATTGTAATATTAACTCACTTAGGAATATTACAAGGAAATAGTTAGTCAAGGGTAAACCGAAATTATCATTTCTAAATAATTAATTCTGCAATCCTTGTTAAAAAAGAAGACAACACAAAATATAATTCAAACCAAAGAAAGAAGTTTTGACTTCTTAACGTGTTGAGTTGGTTCACATGGATTTTTTTGGAAAATCTATATTTTCAAGTCTTACTGGGAAGCACTATGTTTTTATTCTAGTAGATTACTACACTAGATATACATGAACTTTAATTCTTTCTCACAAAAGTGAATCATTCTTTCAATTCAATAAGTAATCTAGAACATGAGAAACACTGAGTGGTCCTAATATTAAAACCATAACTTGTGACCATGGATGTGAGTTTTAAAACCAAGAGTTAGAATATTTTTTCTTAAAATATGGCTATAATCATAACTTATATTCCCCCAGGACACCCTAGAAGAATGGTGTTATAGATTGATGAAACAAAACCCTACAAGAAATAGCCCAAACTATGCTTAATAAATATGATTTACCTATTTAGTTTTTGGATGATTTTTTCAATACAGATTTATACATTTTTAATAGGGTCTTAATCAGACATATTATTAAGAAAACACATAATGAGTTATGGAATAATAGGAAACCCAAAGTTAGATACCATGATGTTTTTGGTTGCAATGTTTATATTTTGAACAGTAAATATAATCGAGAAATTTTTCCTCCAAAAGTGATGAAAGAATCTTGCTATGATACTTAATCTCCTGAAAATCCTATAGAGTATTTTAAAAAAATAATCAAGTGTGTGGAAGAATATGTACATGTGAAATTTGATGAAATAAATCCACATAAACCCAAGACCACCCTTTAAAATATTAAGGATGAGCTGTCTAATATGGTCATAACTACCAAATATACTGATCCCGCTATTATGAAACATATTAAATCATCGAGTTCTGAAAATTCCATAAAATCTTGTCATGATGAACCTGAACCTTTTAAATAAGATGAATTTACTATACCATATTTTTCTATACCTATAAGAAATCTTATGAACCAGTCATTAGATGTTGTAGTTGGAGACTTATGAAAAGGAACTCCAACTAGAGATTCACATAGAAATTGGGTTAAACATCAATTATTTTGTCATATCTTGAATCTAGGAACATCAATGATGCGATCAATGATGAATTTTGGTTAAAGGATACTTATAAAAAACCAAAGAAGTTTGGAACAAATAAATTTCGGAAACAAGTGGATAGACTTAAGGATACATTGACTATAAAAACTTTGTGGGTGTTTAGAAATAAATTAGATGAATCTTATAATATTGTATGAAATAAATCTAGATTGGTTTCACAAGGATATAGTCTAGAACAAGGCGTTGACTATAAAGAAACTCTTTCACCAGTTTCATGACATGAATCCATTAGAATCCAGATAGCATATACAACCCATCTACATTTCATGTTATATCAAATTGATTTCAAGATTGAATTACTAAATTGGTATATAATTGAGGATGTTTTTGTTGAACAATACATAGTTTTACAAACCCTCTATTTTCCATATCATTTTTTATGTTATGAAAGGATTTATATGGTTTGAAATATGATCCAAGAGCTAGGTAATATAGATGAAGTTATTTTCATATTTATAATGGTTTTTTAAATGGTATAGATGATCCTACACTTTTTATAAAACTAATTTACAAATATTATTGGTAGTACAAATCCATGTGTATGATATTATTTCTGGATCTTTAAAAAATTCTTTATGTGTTGATTTTTAAGAAATGATGAAAATTGAGTTTGAAATGAGTCTAATGGGTGATCTCAAATTCATTCAAAGATTTCAAATCTTTTAAAATAATGAAGTTATTATTTTAAATTAGATTAAATATACTAATGATCTTATAAAACATTTTGGTTTGTATATCATTAAAAGTAGTGATACTCTTATGAGTACCACTTATAAATTAGATCTTGAAGAAAATGTAAAATCTTTTGATCAAAACAATTATAGTGGTATGATTGGAAGTATTCTCTACATATCTTTTAGATGGAATGATATTATGTCGACTATATGTCTTTATTCTCATTTTCATGAAAATCCTAAAGAATATCATATAATAATTGTTAAATGAACTTTCAAATACCTCTAGCATACTACCAACATAGGGATGTTCTATAATAGAGGATAATATCATGACATAGTTATTTTTTCAGATGCTAATTTCAGTTGTTTCAAGTTATATAGGAAAAGAACCTCTAGAAAATGTAACTTTTTGTGCAATTCACTAATATCATGGTGTATTAAGAATTAAAATCTGGTTGCATTATCTATTGCTGACTATCAATACATAATTGTTGATAGTAGTTGTGATCAGATTTTGTGGATAATGCACATATTTATAGATAATGGATATCAATTTAGAAATTTTCCTATGAACTATGTTAAAATAAGTGCTATTAAAATATATAGGAATCTTGTTTCTCAAAGAAGAAAAAAACATATTGATGTAAGAGAACACTTTTTGAGATATCATTATAAAAAATATGATATTAATTTAGAATTTATTAGCACAGAACACCAACCTGTTGATATTTTTACTAAGCCATTATGTGATGAATGAATAAGTTACATCATACATGAATTGGGAATGATCAAATTTGATTGATAGTTTGATGTATCACCATTTTATGTCTCATTGTTTTATGTCTCACCATTTGGTGTCTCACCATTTATATCTCACCGTTTGAGGTCTCACAGTTTGATTTAATCACTATTTGATGTGTCAATGTTTAATATATCACAACTGATACCTCACTGTCTAGACTCACCTTTGTGATTGATATTTTTATTTTTATAAATATTTCAACATCAATATTTTAAATATATTATTTTATTTTTTCACTGCATTCTTGATTTTAAACTCTTCAAATCCCTAAATGATAAAACTTTTCAATCTGAATCACTTCATCACTTCACCTTTTCTATATACACCTGAAATCAAAATGCTTCCCTCTTGAGCATTTTGTTCTCCTTTAAACTCCCTTGACTAATTTATGAAATTCTAAGATTAAAGATCCCTTCTTCCCCGACTGAAGATAAATTCCGGTCATCAAAGAAAGAAAAAAAGGCGCCGATAAAATTCTATAGAATCTTCTAAACCCTAGTGTCACATATCATGTAGTAACGCCTGAAAAGGAAGTATGTGTGAAGTGGATTCTTTGGAGTAAGTCACTTTTTCATAATGTATTGGAAGATAAAGTATGGATAGACTAGTTTACAAATAAAAAGAGACCTATATATCCCAATATTGTTTTTAGTTTTACCAGTATGTTGAGTTTGAATTCAATAAAAAGGATGACATGGTTGTTAGGAGTTTGGTAATTGGAAAAAAATCATTTAGAATGTGGGATATTTGTTTAAGAGTACCTCATAAAGGTATCTTAAATGATTATCAATGAAACCCTCCTCCATCATGTGATATTTGTATCCTAGAAGATGTAATGGTTGTCTTAATAGGAAAAAAATTAAGAGAAGACCAATTTTTTCTATGTTGGATGGAGAAACAAGGTTGTTGGACATATTTATCCAACACCTAATTTTTCCAAGGAAAGGTGACTATGCGAATCTAAAATATCGATATGTATTCTTGTTTCATCTATTCAAGAGTGTTCATAAGATACATCTTTTCAAGTATCTTATTCTTCATATGTGTCACATGATCAAAACTTCCTCCAAGTATGCTTCTCTATTTTATTCAATACTCATCTCTACAATTGTGAAAGACAAATGAATTGTAGGGAAAGATGAGGAAACTATTGACTATGAATTTGTTTGTCTATGTATATATGAATTCAAATGGAAATCATTTTTAATCCATGGAATAAGTCAAGGGTTGTAGGTATTGAAATGTTGTATGATTATTATAATCCAGTTGACCATCCTTCATTCCCTAAGGATATCAAGGCATATTTCTTGGAATCAGGTGATATAGTAGAATATTTAGATAAAGGGGAGGAAGAGGATGTTGAGATAAAGTATAATAATAATGTAGAAAAAATTGATGATAATGCACGTCATGGTGATGATGTTGATAAGGATGGTGATGATATAGAAGAACTTATAGAAATGTAAATGGATACTAAAAGAGAAGATTCTATAACTGAATCTAATAGAAGAAAAAAAGACAATGAAAGAGATCTATATGATGAAGGCCATGAAAGGGAAGTCTATGTACCTACTAGAACAAGTGTTGAACAAGATAATTAGTTATAATTAGATGTGGATGTGATTGTGAAGTACCAACAGATAATAGAGGACATGGAAAGAGTTTACATGATAGATTCACATAATTATCCAAGGGTAGCATCAGTTGAGGGGGATTAAAACACTACTTTGGAAAGGCCTGAATTTTCAAATCCTATTGATTCATGTTCAGTAGATACCGGGTATAGGTTTCCAAGATTTTTAGATATTTATGATTCTAAGAAGTCATTTTATAGGGAAATGGACCTATGAACTATGTTTCATCTCAAACCTATAACAACCAAAGAATTGGTTTCAATTCAATAACAAGTACATGTTCTTGGTCCCTCACAAGAAATTATAATTTATATAATTCATGAAGATTTAAAAGATTTTGGAGATAATATATTATCAGGTTTTATCTATATTATTAATTAAAAATCTTCTCCCATGGATAATATTACTGAAATAGATACCGAAATGCTTCTACATAAGTTAATATGTACAATAAAATGCAAAATGCATCATGAGATTTGGGAAGCAAGGATAGAAAATAAACTTCTATGTGATGAAGTGAAATCCTTAAGATATTTTCTTAAGGAGACGTGGGAATATTTTCAAGGTGTTTCTACACAGACACCTATTACTAGACTATGTGAGGCTCATGATATCAATATCATAGACAATGATGTATCTTATATTCAACCTAATTTGATTTCAGTGGTTGAAGAAGTGGCCAACAATGATAGAAAATTAGAAAATGAAATGAGTGGGATTGAATATGCCATCGATCGACTGTAAGATGAGTATAAATGATATTTAGAAACAGTTCTTAAAAGGAATAATGCTATCTCTTCAGATACTTCAACTCCATCTGCTTCTAGTAAAACCTCTCAACCATTGGAAAATTACTTGATCAGATTATTGATTACAGAAGACCTTAAGAATTTGGTTGGTGGTCCATGTTATGAAAGCCTATGTAAGATTCAAAATTACAATGATAATATCCCTGATATAGTCATATTTTACTCAAAGACTACCACTGATGATCAAATAGAGATTTTAATGAATTTGGATTCCTATTTTACAAAGATTAATACCAAGCACTTTCTGACCAGTCATTTCAAATATATGGTGGACAATTTAAAACTACATCTATTGGATCAATATTTCAAGGAGAAAGTCATGTAGTTGAATGATTTTACTCCCACTATTAAGAAGTTTATGGAAAATAAAGATGATTTTTTGAAGGTTGTAGAGTATAGTGGTGAGATCATCAAACATTTCATAAATCTATTAAATAATTTCCTAAACCATCATAGAACAACCATATTTTCTCTTGTATCTTATCCTCTCATACCTGTCCTATTACTTTCTACAACTCATTTCTCCTCTACCTATTTTTCTCCTATGACCACAACCCCCACTCAGGCTCTGAGATAGATCATACCAGTCATTACTGAGCAGCCTGTGCCTTCTACTTTATCTAGACTAAGACTTTCACCTTCGATTTTTATAGGGAATCCTCCCACTTCTCTCTCTATTGGCTCAGTCTCATAAAAAACTACCACTTCTGCACCTAATACCTCTACACCTGATATCTTTGCTGAAGGAAAAGAGGTGATGGACTGAGATTCGAAGTGATTGGTTGTTTATTTTTTGATAGGGATATAATGTACATTTTGTCATTATACTGTATAGATGTATTCCATTCCATGTGATCTATTTTATTCAATTATATATTCACATAAATATTTATTCTTTTCTTTCATTTTCCTATTTTATTTTTGATAATGCCCCAAAAGGGGAGAACTAAATGATGGAATTTTCCATTCACTCTCTTAACAATCATTACGGTATGAAAGGGGATAACTCCTAAATCTAATCTATGATAAATTAATTTAGGATCTGTTAATGTATTAATCTCATATAATTTATTTGATATGTTAAAGAAAATGTGGGTCCTTTAATTTGATCAATATGTATGTCTTTTAAATTCCATGATTTTTGATCATCAAAAAGGGGAATATTGTGAGATTCCTCTAGTTTTAATGCTCACAAATCATGTTTAATAGTGTTTATTTATGTTTCAATATGATTATAAATAATCTAAATGAAATATATTATGTATTATTTCATAATACATGTTTCAAAGTTTTGGTTAATTATTAGTCACCATTAAGGTGAACTCAAAGTTACCATTCAGAGGACTCACAATCACCATTTAGTTTGAAAATTGCTAACATTTGAGGAACAATTTTAGGAAACTATCATTTCATATTGATTATAAAGGACACAACACCATTGTTTCAAGCCACCTATTTTAGAATATTCACAATGGACCCAACACCATTGATATATACCATACACTGGGCTACTAGTTTTGTAATTCTCTTAAAGTCAATGTCATTGTTACAGTGACATTATTCTATTGACACCATTCCTGTGAAACCATTCCAGTGACACCATTACATTGAAACTGTTCTAGTGACCGCATTCCATTGACATTGTTCCAGTGAAACCATTTCAGTGACACCATTCTAGTAACACCATTCCCAAACACCACTCTTGAGTGACCTCTTTTTTGACACTTTTTCATACTCATTCATTTCTTTTTAAATTAATTTGAAAATTATTTCTAACAGTAATATTTGAGTTATTAAATGAAATTGATATAATTAATGTTGTTTTGAAGAAATTATAGTAGATATTACGAGGTGTGGGGTGTGGAGAACATTCTTCTTGTCTTCTAAAAAATCATATGAGATTAAATTAAAAGGTGGAGTGAGAAGAAGATAATGATGATTCATGGTGTAATTAAAAACCAAGATGTAGATCCATAACACTTCTTTTTCTTGTAGTGAATAAAGGGATAACTTTCTCTCCACCAAAGTGAGAACATCCCAACAAAAATAAACCTAGAAAAGGAGATCTTCGTAGAACATCTAATTTTTTCTTAAAAACTAGAACACATTGAATTTACGATACTCTATTTTTGGTGTATGGTTCCAGAAGTTGACTGAAGCTTCACATATGTTATATCAAAAAAGTCCAAAATCATCAAGAAAATCACTCTGAGGATTAAAAAACCATTCATGTCATTTATACTATATTATGTACTATTTAAATACTTTTCAAGCAATGTGTAAACCTTTATTACAAACACACACAGTATCCTATGATGAAATAGAGGATATAGATATCCTCTCATTACCACTCTCTTACACTATTTCACTCCCACATACAACTATAGAAGAGGTCCCTCTGTGACCTGGTTGTTTTTGTTTGCCTTGAACACCTATGACAGAGGTCCAGTTAGACCAAGATAGCTTTATATATTGGGGTAAACCCCAATATAATGTGGGGATTATGTTTATTTAAAAAAACTACTTAGTGGAAGGTGATCACCAAGTGGAAAGGATTATGTCTCTGCTTGAGACTTAAAAACATGTTTTATCTACAGTGTTCACATTCTATTTTCTTCTCCGTCTTTGTTTATTCAAACCAGAAAACATTAATTTTCAAAGATAGTTATTCTTAGATTGTGTGTGTTCTTGAATTTATTTTAGTAGACTGATTTCAAATATTTAATTAACCTCATAAATTCATTTTACTAAGAATTAATCAATCATTGAAGAATCATTCGAACTCTCAAATATTTTACAAATCTCATAATTTGGTATACTGAACTATTTGATTTTAATTTATAGTACTTCAAAATAAATAATTTTTAACAGAAATTATTGTAGGAACTCAATTGAACCACTCTTGAGTTACCCACTCTAATAAAAAAATGTTATAAATTATTTAAATGAAAATTCAGTATTCAATAAATATCATAATTTTTCATTATTAATTGAAAAATTAAACATTTCAAAAAAATCCCAACAAATTACCCTAAGATAATTTTTATATGATGATTTAGAAAATGAAGTTAATTTTATAAAATAAATTTCCTAATAGTTTCAAATTTTAATTTTGAATTATGTTCCTGAAGTGAAATTGAGTACATGAATAAATTTTCTAAATTATTAAAGGTACATGAATAAATTTCCAATAATTATATTTATTGTTATAGTTTCATTCGTTGAGAGGTTTAGTTAAATATTGTAATATTGAAATCATTGTTGATCTTATTTGAAAAACATTATAGAATAAAGGTGGTATATTAGTAATGGGTTAAAAATTAATATAATGACTAATTATTTTTTAAATCATAATAATGTAATGAATTGAATTTTAATTCATTATTTACATTCTTAGAACCATCTATGTAAGGTAGAGAGTAAAAATGAAATAGGTCATTCTGGGAGGCAATAGTCAATACATAACATGGGTGATGTTTTCAATTTTCCAGTGGATGGGATAACGATAAATAATGATTTTTAAATTAATATAATAACATTTAGGATGAATAATTATATTTATGTAATTATCTTATTATGGTTAGAATAGGTTTGGAGTATGGTGAATGATAAATATGTCTGTGAAAAGGATAGGGAGTGGATAATACTCACATTGTGGATGTGAGTCTTCTCTTAATGGTCCTATGGGAAATGGAGGATTTAGTTATTATTATTAGGAATTATAAGTTACCAAATGTTTAATAAGAATCTATGGCCTTAAAAATGGATATATTTTGAAGGGAATTTAAAGTTATTATTTTGGATTAACGCGGGTGGAAGTGAGCTACTTTTAAGGTGAAAAAAAGGTGGATTTCCATAGAAAATAAAGTTATGTGAGGGGTAAAGACGGAATCACATTGGAGTTAGGTGAGTGAGGTTAGTAAATATTGGTGATACATATGGGAATAACGTTACAACATTACATAGTTATTTTATACAATTTATGTTTTATGTTAATTTATAAGAAATCTATCAACTTTATGTTACACCATTTTAACCATTTTAACCTTGATCAAATTTTTACCATGGTAATTATTTATTTACTAAAAATATAAGATGGCCCTCATAAAAAATTTATAAATTATAAATTTTCAATAGGACTCAAAATAATTTAATTAAATTTCTAAATATGATAAAATTAACTTCTAAATTAAAACATAAGATATAGAAACAATATGTTTTGTTAAAAAAATATTTTTATACATTAGGTGTTTTTATTCTCATTTCATAACAATTTATAATTAAATAGGTGTTTATATGTTATTAAAATCAGGATTATATTATATTTAAATCTCTATTTAACTATTTTATATGTATTTTATTAAAATAAAATTCATATCAGATAAAATATAAGTTTTTATAAAATTGATTATTAAGAATAAAGTGATTTTTATTATTTATCAATTTCCTACATTTAAAAATATCCTTTTTTAAGTATAAATGATAAATGTGTTAAAAAAACACTATATTTATATAAGTTATTCAATTGAAAAATACATGATTATATCATCATTACTACTACTTATATAACCCTTCAACATATAAGCATAATAACTATGGAAATAATAAGAAATGGTGGTATTCATGGGTTGAATTTAGCTAGAATGGATCTTATATTGATTTATTCAAGTTTTAAATTTTCTTGTAAATGATTTATCTCATGCCTCAATATTTTGGAGTTCGGCTTGGGCTTGGTCATGGGTAAACCTTAAAGAATCCACCTCCATTCCCAGATTAGAACAATTATCTTCATTTGGATGAATTATATTATATAATTCTATTTTTTCTACTTCATTAATTGATTTCATAATATGATTACTTATATTTATACAATATTATTCCACAACAATATTATAATCGTTATACTTTTGTTTTAACCTGGTTAATTTTTCGATCAATGATGTCTGTAAAACATAAAGACATAAATTTAGTGTTTTATAATTTCATAAGTGTTATTATTCATGAAATTAAAGTGTTCTCAAATATATTCCCATGTTATCTATTTAATGATATTTTTTACAATGTTTAGCAAATTATTAATGGTTTCTTTTATGATCTCACTTTGAAATTTATATTGATTATTACTTGATTGATAAAGGAGTAAATTCTATGTTTTTTCAATATAAAACCCCTTATATTTTCTTTTCATATGCTTATTTCTAGGGATTACATACCTTCTTAATATTTACCCTTATTTTGATTCCAAATTTAACTAAATGTTTCCAGTATGTTGAGATGAATCTATCTCATATTTTTAGTTGGGAATATTTCTCCTCCATTTTCATATTTTTTTTTATAAGTTTCCACTACTGTTATATGATATATCTCCATTTTCTATTTAAATTTAATGAATTTACACAATCATTAATGTAATATATTTTTTACACAGTCAAAATGGGTCTCATAGACTCAAAATTTAAAAATATTTCTGATCCCCTTTTTAAAAAATATCCACATAAACTCATTTTCCACCATCTTCTTCAGTTTCCTTTATGATCCTTCCTTTCCAAGTTTCCATGGTTGTCAAAAGTAATTTCTGTTATAATTATTTTATAAATTATTTCCATTGAACTAAAATATATTAAAAAAGTAAAATGGTATTACCTATTATTTTTAAAGAAATTTTATAATTATCTTATAATGTTTTTTTCAACCTTTTCAAAATCCTATAACATTTATTATGATTCAATGGGGATATAAACTAATGATAATATCTATATTCATTCTATATATGGATTATTACCATATATTATATAAATAATCATGATACCAATTTATGTCTCATAGTTTAATTAAACTATGATGGGATTATTAATGTTTACATGTTAATGTGGTACACATTTGAAATGATTATCATTATGTGATGGGTGGTTCTATTATATAACGACAATACATTGGTTAATTTTTTATATCTAATGAGATAAATATGATAACCAATTATATGATAAATTTCAATAGGTTGTGGGGGAATGGGTAGCTAGGAAAATTCCTAAAGGTCATAGGGTGTGGCTAGTTACCCAAAGTCTACTATATTATGTGTGGGTGGTTAGCCTAACCCATTGTGTAATAAATCTCTTGGGGGTTATCCTTGATGCATTTTATGTTTTCTATGATAATTTCTATTACACATCCATATGTTATGAAACAAATATATGCTATGTTAATATGACTCATGATAATTGACTCATGTGTCTACACTCTTATAAGTCATTTCTTATGTTGTTATTAAAGATTCATGTCATGAATCATATTTTATGATCTATGTTTTATTGGGAATGATTTATTTATGTTATATTCATTCACCTTGATTATGTTATCATACCCACTTGTTCATCATATTCTCACTTATGATCTTAAATTGTTATCTCTTATGTTTTCCCTTACTAATAATTTGATCTCACACATTTGTTATGTTTCCATTACAAATGATATAAATAAGTGTATAACACACGATATTTATAGAAGGTGGTTTTATGATGCATGGATATAGATAAATGTTCACAGTGTAGTAAAATATGTTTGTTATGTGTTTAATCTACAAAGACACTAAACCAATGGTTTATGAGGTGTAATTTATTAAGATATGTATTGAATTTTCCAGAAAAATGATGTAATATGTATGTGAGATAATGATAAGCCTTTTAGTTGGTATTAAAATGGGGTTTAGTTTGGGATTAAGTTATATAAGAGGATAAAACCTAAAAATATATGTTGAACCAAAAGTGATATTTGATGAACCAGAAATTTCATAATATGAAATGAAGGATTCGTAATTTAGGATATCATAGGATGGATTTTCCCTAGCTTGATATTTCTTAATCTGTTCAGTATATCTTGATACTACCACTAACATTTTTGTTTTTAGTTAATGGATGGAACTTGAAGGAATTGAGTTAATAATGAGTTCACAGAAAAATACATTTATTTCCATAATGATAAAAAAAGGGATACAAGATGGTGTTTAAAAAATTATCGTTATGATTTCCCAACTATGTCTATTTATGGTAGAAAATATGTAACATTTCAAACTCCTAAAAAAATAGAAAAATTGTTTTCATGGAATTTCAAGTGATAAAGACTATTAGGGAAAGAAGATTTAACTTTCTATATGTCAAAAATGTTATAAGAATAACCCATAGGAATGTATCAAAGTAATAGAATACATTTTATATGTTTTAATGGAGTAAATTGAGTAAAAAACTACTTAGTAGAAAGAAATAATTCAATCAACTTAACGGATGAAAATATAGTTCTTCCTATGGTACCACTAATAATTAAATTTTTTATATATGATGAATTTTTGGAATTATGAAAACTATAGATCTATTCCAAGGGTTAATATTTAAAATCAATATTAGCGACCTCCCAATATAAGGGAAAAAATGAACGATTTTGAAATAATTACTACTAAAGTGGGTCATGAAAAATATGTTGTGTAAGGTATTCTAATAAACTACTCAAGAAACACAGATATTATATTTTCTTTTGGTTTTACCAAATTCAACATATCAGAAAATTTTTATAATAACAAAAATTCACAACTACATTGATTACATATTGAATTATTGATGAAAATTATTTTTGGTGAAATTATTAAATCTCATGTTTATAAATATTATTTAACACAATTTTGAGGCAATGTACATCCAATGGAAATTATTATTTTCCCTTCGGTTAAATTTGATGTGATTTTAGGCTTGAATTATCTATCTCTTTAAAGAACGGATATAATTTTAAAAATAATGAAATCAAATTTCAATCCCCAAATAATCCAATGATCATTTATCAGTGCAAGATTAAATATGATGTGGCTATTGAAATCACATCCATTATATGGGTCTTAGTACCCAATAATAGAGTGTATAATGATCAAATAGTTGGAGAGAAACTCAATATGGATGATTTTATGCATCTGAATTAAATTATTAATGTTCTCCTAGAATATTTTCATGTTCATACCCAATATTGTGAGGTGTAATTTTCTATATAATTGATAGATTGTGCAATGAATATATCAATGTATCCTTACAGAATTAATCTAACTAAATTAAGAGAATTGAATAATAAAATCTATGATAATTTTAATAAGAGTTTTACATACTGTATTGATTCACTATGGGGTGAAACAATCCCTTTTCAAGAAGAAATACGGATCAGTGCTTCTGTGTATTTGTTATCATGAACATAAATTATTTTGGTTAGGAAAAGGTATCATCTACCCTATACTGATGACTTGTTTGATCTACATTGAGGGGATCATTTTTTCTAATATATTGACCATAAATATGAAAATGATTAATTAAGGGTGAGAAGTGAGGATATACCATTGAAACACATTTGTAAAAGACATGGACACTATTTATTAATTGTGATTATATTCAAACTGAAAAATGTTCTCATTATATATATCGATCTGATGAACTAATTATTTATAGATTACCTTGACCAATTTTTAATTGTCTTTATTGATTATATTATCATATATTCCAAGAGGAAATACTATCCTGATGATCGTTTTTGGATTATTCTAAAGATATTGGGAAATATGAAATTGTATACCATTTTTACCAAGTCTAAATTTTGACCATATGAGTTATCATTCATGGGCTATGTAGTTACAAGTGAGGGAATATTTATCGATCCCTAAACGAAATTGATAATTAAATAATGGCCTAGATTAACTATAATAATATATATTCATATTTTTCATGAATTGTATGGATACCATCAATGCATTATAATAAATTTCTCTTGAATGTCAAATAAACTAAATAGTTATAACATGAAAGGGTGTAAAGTTCACATGAAAAATTGAATGTGAATATAATTTCAATGAGCTCAAGAGACGGTTGATCACTACACCTACACACATACCACCCGTAGTAGAGAGTGGTTTTTAATATATAGTTTTTTTGAAAGAAGGGTCCCTTTTCCAAAAGGCCGAGGCATTAATTCAGAAAAATAGAAAGATTACAAAAGGCGAAAATGTGAAATTTTATTACAATAATCCCTATAAAAAAGGGAGTAAAGCCTCAAGAAGAGTATCAGACCTATAAATTAGTTCTCTAACTCCAAAGTTTTCAAGACCATTTCTAACACTATTCACCTCTCAATAGGCATGAATGATGATGATTTTGAGAGTCAAAAGGGTTTCCATTCATTGCATCCACTTTGCTACATGTCACCAAGAGATAATAATTTCACTATTTTTGATGGCCTGAACAATTGTATAAGAGTCACCCTATAGCCTGATATTAGTCCAACCATTAATTTTCAGAAAATAAATAACATGTATGATTCCAAGAATCTCAGCCTCAAGAGAACTTATTACACCAAAAGAACCATAGAAACACTGTTTAACAGAGTCATCATGAGCCCTAAAGACCACACAACAATCTGAAGGACCAAGATTCCCATTAGAAAATCCATCTGCATTGACATTAATCCAAATGGGGGAAGGAGGGATCCAAAACACCTCCATAGAACCCAAAGTATGTCTAAAATTCCCTTTCACACCCAGATTTTTCAGAATCAAGAAATCCGGAATGTTGTTGTAACATTCACCGAAACAGTCATCCAACATTTCTCTTATAGTCGCAAAAATATTCATCAAGGAAAGCATCAAGTAGCAGACTTCCCATTATATAATGAAGCACTTCAGAATCATCAACAGAGATGAGATCCCGTACCTTGGGTGATACTTGAATAACCAAACTGCAAGAGAGAGGGGCCTGCAGTCCTGAAAATATGAGGCCATCCAGATCAAAGGCACCCAGAAAATAATTCCAAATGGCGGAGGCCATTTCAAAAGAGAGGAATAGGTACTCTGCATCCTTCTGATGTTGATGTAACATAATATAACTGGAACATCACTACAAACCAAACACCTGGAAGACCTTATCATTGGTTGATCTGTTGTAAACCATCCAACAGATAAGTGTTAAACGAGAAGGCCTAATCCATATTTTATTTAGGATAGAAAATCATTTAAAATCACCAATTATACCCTTTATGGAATGAGAGTAATATAAACTACTAGTCAAAATACCATTTCATGTTGTCTCCTAAGATAATAAATCAGGGAAGGAGAAAAAATTGTAATTACCAATAAAATCATATAGGTCACCTGATAAATTTACTGGAGGATTATCCATAAAATCTTTGATGGAGAACTACTCCCCTGAGCCTAGTGCAGTGTGGTGAAAATCATCAGATAGAATATCACTTGTCCAATTATCAATCCTGAACCTAAGATTAGAGATTATGTTAAAAATCCATCTAGAGTAGGTCATAACATCCTGGGAAGATGATTAAACTATTTTCTAGATAGAGGATACAGTGAGAGCATTACTTCCCAACTTCAAATTATTAGAAAATCGGGATTTGGAGAAAACCATTGATTCAGAATTACTACGGATGATATTCCAGGATAAGTAGGATTGAAGGGAGTCATAAAAGTGGGAATTTTTTTAATGCACATGCCACTAGATTAGAGAGGTATACAACATGCCCTCCAAGGAACAATGACTAACTTCGTCTCTAGGACATTACCACTCCAGGTAAAATTATTTATGGATGTGTTCAGTCGTTAGTGCAGACCCATTGGCAATTTATAGACAATAAAAGAGTAAACTAATTTATAAATGATAATAGAATTCACCAAAATAATTCTCCCAGCCATAGAAATAATCTTCCCTTTCCAGGCTGAGAGCTGGAGAGTGACTATATCCACAATTTCAGAGAAATAAGAGGCCTTTGGATTCCCCTAGAAAAATAACATAACACATGATTTCGGGAAATCAATAGTGATATTTTCATTAAACATATAGATGAATATTATTCAAAAATTTTTGTGGAAAATATATATGTAAACATATTCCTATTATGAGGGAAAATAAGAATATCTTAGTCTCAGATAAGATTGTAGGGTAGGAATCTCAAAATAATTTATTTATTGAGACATGACTATACTAGAAATATTCTCATTTATTCTCATTGATGAATAAAATAAAATGGATAGGATTTAATTTATTTTTGGTAGGGTATAAAATGTAACATCCTAACATGAAATATGACTATTATTACACAATGTTACTTGATTAATTTTATAATATATCAAACTTAAGTGTAAACTAAATTATTCAAGGCATGAATAAATATAAAAATACATCATTAAATCATAATAGAATGTAAATATAAAATATATGATACTAAGTATTCCATATCATGGAAAATAATATACCATTGATGATTTCATCCATTAAAAGTGAATAAATTAAAATGAGACAATAAATATAATGTAATTATAACTTTACAACTTGGAAATCACTTGGATTATATTTAACCTTGGGAATCAATGTAAGTGAAAGTAAACCTACTTTGGGAAATAACATCATGAAATGAGAAATCATGTTGTAAAATCCAAAACAAATGTAGGAATGACAAGTTTTATTTGTGATGTTAGAATATAATGAATTTATAGGACGTAATTATGTTTATATAGACATTAAATGACAGTTATACAAGTGTATATTGTCATTGGGTACGATAATAGAAAATGTTTTTCTATTTGGAATTATTGGTACATAGTTAATATATATAATGTTTATTTAGACTTTAGAAAATAGATTTTTTTATAAATAATGTAATTGAAATGAAATATTTTACTATTTACTAGAATTAAAATAAACCAATTCACATGGGAAAATACTAATGATTCTAAATAATATATTTTTATTATGTATTTTTGTTAAATTTATTGCATTTTAATAATGGAAATCCAAAAAATTTAATGATAAAATTTATGGAATTATTTTTGAAATAAATTAATAACATTAATGAAATAATTGTAAAATTATAATGAATATTAATTTAATTGGTTCTAAACAAAAATGTTTTATTTAAAAAAATTACATTTTTTTAATTTTTTTAATTAGAAGTTAAATATTTCATATCTAGATCAAGAAATTTAATTTAATTTATTCATTAAATATATAAAAAATAAATAAACATTCCTAAATTTATTATTAAACAGTCATAAATATGAATAAAATAATTTATTTTTTTGAAATTTACTTTTCTAAAATTAGTTTTTTAAGGTGTTGTGGGTTATTATTGTAAAAAAAATTATATCATTGATTAAGGATTATTAGATTAAAATTTAACTTATATATATATTAAATTTGACACCCTGAGCATCGAAATATTATAAATTTTTTACTTTCTTGAATTTTGATCTTTTTGGGTTTAGGATCGAGTTGATCCCCAATTTAATTTTAAGATGTTTGGATGTTTCAGGAAGTTTTTTACCTTATCCATATTTTATGTATGGTCAGGGTAAACCGTGAAACTTTTTCTAGGTAATAGTGTGGCTTGTTTTTAAGTGTCTAGAAGTATGGTTTATTGGTTGCAAACAGTTTAGTAAATCATTTGGAAACTGTACGGTTTGGTTCTGTAACTAGGAATAGGATTTCAACTTGTATTTCATGTAGTTTGGGTACCACACAACCAGCCTATGTAAGGTTCCCCTCCCTTCTAGTAGATCGTGCATAGTTTGTTCATGGTTTGGTTGTGAGCTACCTAGATTCGTAACATTTATAAATTTCAAGTTTTCCTCTCCTTGTTTTTAATCCAAAATTGGGATCATTCTCTCTTCATCATCCTCAACGCACAAGGGGGTCCCCAAATCTCTTATTCAATTTCTTCCCTACCATTTTGGAAGCCCCTTGAAGGTTCCAAAGGTATGTTTTTCTGATTTTCTGTCGATTTATCATTCTATTATCCCTCCCCAATCTATTTCTTGGTTCTTATCTAGTGGTTTCTCTCTTGGTCAATCCATTGATTTTAGGGTTGATGTGTAGTCCATTTTTACTGTATGTTAGGGTGTTTAGATCGTGCCTTGAGCATGGATCTTCCACCTCCTGGATTTTGGATTCATTCACACATAATTTTTGTAGGTGTATCTATGATTTTCCTTTGTGACACAATCCATCAATGCTTGGGTGATTTTATTAAATTTATAATTTTGTTCCCGACTCATTTGATTCACTTTTTTAATTTATTGTGATGCTTTATTGTTGGTAAAATTTGTTAAAAATGGGATTCATAGGTTCTTTTAATATTCCCATGTATATATTCCCTCATGGTGTTTTATGAAATGTAAAGTGTTCAATTAAAGTGAAATTGTCTGTTTTGAGAAATTTTTAGCATTGGTTATGTTATGCAATTATTGTTAAATTACAAAAATGGTTGTTTCTTTTGGAAATTTGTGAATCTTATGTGTAATTATTGTATATGACTTGTTGTGTCAGTTTGTAATTAGGTGGAGTTCCTTTAATGGTAGTTTTGGGTGATTCTATGAAACACATGATTTTGGCCAATGGATGTGGGCACATCTATGTGCTCTTGATGTTCACACACGGATGAGAAGACAAATGATAAAGGTGTTGGAAAATTCCGTAAAAAATAAAACTCGGTTTTCAAAACACTTAATCTTTCATCCCATCAATCTCTCAATTCCATGTAATTCTACATGCTTTTGTAAATGGTCAATGGTATCAATGTGCTTTTGAAATCAGTTTTGAATGTGTACTTTAAGGACATTTCCGGTTTGGTATTTTGGGACATTATTGGTGTCTAAATGGTTTTAATGATCATTTGAAAACATTAAATATATTATGTGTTCTCATCGTGGATTTAAAAGGAATTATGCTTGAAGTTTAAATTCCAATTTGGCATTGTGTATTTGAAAATGGATTTTTATATCATCTGGGAAATTGTTTGTAAATTCATTATAGGTTTATTTTAAATAGACTCGAAATGAGGCCCAGTTTTTACTTTGTAAGGTCTAGGAAATGAGTCATTGTTTTGGAAGCGTAAATTCCAGATTGGAAACATTTAAAGTTTGGAGAAATTATTTGAAATATCATGTAATATGATAGCCTGATTGGAACTTGTGATTGGTTTTTTATATAATTGGAACCCAAATAGAGGATTTCCCATTTTGTATTATCATATATGTGGTGTCATTGTTTGGAATTGGCATGTGCGGTGAAGAAAGGTAAGGTGAGTCATGTGTGTGATGGCCTCCTACTTACATAGTACACTATTACCATGGGTTTTCTAGGATTATTTATATAGATTAGTGATGGTTTATTTTAAACCTTGATTATATGGGTTAGTACCCCTTTGATAGATTAGATTCCAGGAGGGTAGTTCCACTAGATTATCTATTCTATATTAGACATTTTTTTATTGACTATGGAGATGCACCATATGCAGATAAGTTGATCTGAATCTATTATTTGCAGGGATCGCTCTAAGGATGATTAAGAAGTTCCCATGGTTACTACTAGTATTTTATTTTTACCTTTTTAATCATTTGGTTTCTTGTTTTCTATACATTTTTATTTTTTAGGACAGATTGGTATCGATTGTATGGGGGTTTTGGGTTTTAATTATAAAATAGTAAACTATTTTTTAACTATCATGGTGGTGTGTGATGTTTTAAAAAGTAAATTTTGTTTTGTTTATTAAAATTTGTGAAACCTGTTATCATATGTGTCTTCAAAACTATTGTTAATGGACTATTTTGAGGAAGGGAAATTTATGGATTTTGTGGTGGTTTCCTACTGAACTATTAATCTTATAAATTACTCTTAACGTTCGGTGTCAGTAGAACCGAGTTGTTTACAGGTTTTGGATTCTGGTTTGTGTGGTCATCATTTTATCATTTTGTTCATATGTTTGGAAGTAACCAATAGGTCATATATAGATCATGTGTAATTTCTAATATTAGTTCGTATCTAGTTTTTGTTTCATTTTTCAGTTATTGTATCAAGATCAGGTATGTATATTTATCAATGTTTTATTTTTTAATTGTTCTTAATCTTTTTATACTTATTTATTTGATCATCATTTATTGGTAAAAACAATTTATATATCATTTCCTTTATATCTGACACTGGTTTTTAGCCAATGGAGATCGGGAAAGCCATTAGGGCCATGTCGTAGACTTGGTCTGATGTGGGGTCAGATGGCACTCTGGCTTAGTTCAGGATAAAATGGTATCGAAGGATGGTTATTTCTTATTTGGGGTATTAGTTAGATTGGAGACTTGGATTTTTGAGGTTTAGGAGGTAGGTTATGGGATTGTACCTAATCACCACCACTCAGGATGAGACCCATGTTTCCATGGGTAGTTTGGTAATTGAATCCTTGTCATATTTTTGTTTATTTTTGAATTATGGATGACAATAGAGGTGCGATGATGTTACATCATGGAATCACATGGAGTAGTGACCCATGTGGTGCCTGAGTACATGGTTCAAGCTCCTCATAGATGTTGATTTTTTACTTGTGGAGTGTCCCACTACCATGTCACCATGTTAGGCAGAAACACTATTTCCCCATTCTGGTGGTTTGGAGTGATTCATGTTTTATTTTGGTTTCAGTTGGGTAAAGTGATGTTTTAAAATTAAAATGGTTTTTGAAAATTAAAATGAATTATTTCAAATGGTTTTGGAATTTGGAAAGTGGATTTTAAAAGAGATAGTGTGCTGAGGAATTTGGTATGTTCTTGGGTTTTTATAATTAAATGGTAATTGTGACCCTTGGTATTTTTTATAGATGTTCACATATATGTCCGAATATATTGAATGTGCATGTTAGAACATGTGCATTGAAGAAGCATGTGGGAGTGGATGGACACATATGTGATAGATTATAGGGTTTTATGGGTGAGTATTTGAAATTAAAATAGTTTCAATTTATATTTTTATTTGAAATGTGTTCTTCCTTTTGTTAAAATGGATTTAGGTTTTTGGAGTGTCCTTGGAAGAAAAATGTTTTTAAATTAAATTGGATACGTTGTTTTTTTAAAGTGTATTTTTAGTTGTGCTTGTTTATTTATAAATTGTTAGCCTATTGTATTTGTATTGGAGTGTTATTTTTCATTTTATGTTTGAATATTGATTTTTGTTTTGTATTTCTCCGATTAATCAGAATATGCCACCAACAAAGGTCCCCAATGTTTCTAGTGATTCATGAAACATTTCTAGTCCTTCTCAATTGTTTCCTATTCTTCACAGTGATCTTGGTATGTTAGAGGTAGTGGAGTATGTTGAGGAGGTTTAGTATGTCTTTATATAATTGGGAAATCCTAAAGCTATTTGAGTCTGTGATGTTCTTGATTTCTTTGAGGGCCTATCCTTGAACGAATGGGAGTTGTTTTCTACACCGTCAATGAATGTTGGGATAACATTGGAAGGGTTTAAATCCACCTTTTTTTCAAATGGTCTATACATGTGGAGGTGAAGGAAAAGAAAAATTAAGAGCTCACTAATGTTCAACAAGGCTACAAAATGGGGAGGACTTATGTCGATCATTTCAAGGATATGGGCTTATTTTTTCCAGAGGTGGTGTCATAGGATCAGATTAAGGCTTATATTTTAATTAGGGGTATTCATATAGATATCTATGATTGATTCCTCTCCTCCATGAATATTGATTTTGAAAAGTGGGTAGAAAAATCATTTCAAGAAATGTTGGTTTCCAAAGTGCAGGTAGTTGGTAATCCAATGTATCATGTGGCTCAAGATGGTTCCCCATATTGAGAGTGGTGTGTTCTAGAGGAACCTATTTATAAATAGTATTATTCATGGACCCTAATCTCTAGTTCTTCAGATCATTACGTTTTATGCGACAATTGTAGCCGGTCTCGATATTCAAATCCATCTTGTCACAATCCTATGAAGACATTCCATCATTGCGGCTATCTGGGTCATCTGGAGATGTTTTGAAGGAGGAACAACCCAAAGAAGGTGTTTTGATGGGGGGATGTTAGAGCCTAACTATTCGTCTATATACGCTTTAGTCATCAAGGCTCCATCCACATGCCTCTAAGTGAAGCTCACACTCATTCATGAATTTCTGGGGGTGTGTGGAAAACCATAGATCGGGTTGTCTCCCATGTTGAAGTAGAGAAAATGGGAGTTTAATTGTTTTATTGGGGTTGTAAGCTCAAATTTTCAGTATAAAAGTTTAATGTACTTCTCCTATCATAATCCTATTAGTATTGTTTATCTGAATGTGGCTCTTTGAATAGGTAGTTCTTCTTTGAGTATGATTATCCATTGTCTGGGATGATCTCGGTTCTAATAGGGCTTGTTTGTATATTCTTGTTTTGTGAGGAATTTAAGGGTTCAGTTTCTAGATTTCTATTTTTTCATGTTCTAATTGTGGTTTTATGTCATGAAGTTGGAATTTTTTTTCTTGTTTAGTAAATTATTAGTGTTGGTGATGGTGTTTCACTAATGCAAGGGAGTTCGGGTTTGTTAGTTAATTATGGTAGGGGGAACCCCCTATTATTCGACCCTCATCGTTGTTTTGTGGTTTCTAATTTACTATTCGGGTGTGACTTGTGAAGTAAAAAATTTCACCCCACGGTTTGGGGTTTCCTTCTGTTTTGATGGGGCATGAGACCGGGTTTTATCTATTTTTCAACTAGGTGACTTTATGGGGGTATAATGTGTTTGTGGTGGAGATAATTGTCACACTCCAACCATATGAATCATTTAATTTTACTTTTTTCTTGGTATTTGATATTTTTGGTTGATTTTCGGGTTATGTTTAGGTTTAAAATTTTAATTTTTCAATGTTTTGGGTTGGTTTTTGTCGGTTATTAGTTTGCGCATAGTTAGGGTAAACCATGTGAATTTCCCAAGGTAATTGTAAAACTTGTTTTTTGGTGTCCATATGTAGGGAGGTTTGGTGGCCCATGGTTTTGGGAAATTGCAAGGCAACTGTGAAGTTTTGTTTTTTAATTGGAGAGAGCCATTCAACATGGATAGCACACGGTTTGGGAATCGTTCTACCAACACATGTGAGGTTCTCCTCCTTTTCATTAACTCGTTCATGGTTAGTGAAAAGTTTGGTACACCGTGAATCCAAACCATGCGAGCTCCCTACATTATTAAATTTCTCGAAATTCTATGTTTCTTCCTCTCTGTTTTTTACACTAAATCAGGGTTCTCCCTTGTTTGAACTATGCCAATATGGGTTCCTCCAATTTCCATATCCTTTTCTTCCATTCCAATTTGGAATCCCCTTGAAAATTTTTAATGTAATTTCCAGGGATTTTAGTCAATTTACCCTTCTCTTATCCCTCATATCTAAATTTAGTTGTTCTTATTTGGTGGGTTATCTCTTGGTCAAATCCTAGATTTTGTGGTTGATGTTTAGTCCATTTTTATTATATGTTAGGGATGTGGATGATTCCTCAGTCTTAGTTATTCGTAATCCAATATTTTGGTTCCATTTCGATGAATTCCATTAATTCATGGGAAATTTTAATAAATTTATAATTATGTTCTATATTCTTATGACACATTTTTTTAATAAATTATGATGTTTGGGTGTTGGTAAAATTTTTCAAAATGGTTTTCAAAGAGGTTCTTTAAATATTCCCATGTGTATGTGCACTGAAAGTGTTTGTTGAAATTTCATGTGTTCATTCAAAATAAAATTATTGGTTTTGAGAAGTTTTTATCCTAGTTTATGTTATGAAATTATTGTTAAATTACAATATGGTTGTTTCTAGTGAAAATTGGTTACTCTTTATTGTAATGCTTACATGTGATTCATTTTGTACATTTATAAGCAATCATATATCCTTTGAATGTAGTTTTGGTTGATTCTAGAAAACAATTGGTTTGTGCCATTGGTTGTGGTCATATCCATGTGTTCCAAATGTGCACTCGTGGATGGGAACACAAATGATAATGGTATTGGACAAGTAATTTTAGAAATAAAACTTGGAATTTAAAACACCTAATCTTTATTCCCCCTCCTTCTCCCAATTCCATTTAGGTTTACATGTTTTCCAAAATGGTTCATAGTCTCAATGTGTGTTTGAAAGGGGTTTCGAATGTGTTACTTAAAAAATGACCTATTTATAATTTTTGGACATAATTTCTTTCGAAATGGTTTGAAATATTTTTTAGTACTTTTAAATATATAATCTGTTCTCATCAGGGATTTTATAGGGATTTAGCTTGAAGTGTAAAGGACCGTGTAGCATTGGGTATTTCAAAATGGTTTTTTATATCATTTTAGAAATGGTTTGAAAAATCTTTACAAGTGTATTTCAAATAGGGTCAATATGAGGCCTATTTGGCACCTTATAATGCATGGGAAATGAGTTTTGTTTTTGGAAGTTTAAATTACCATTTGGAATCTTTTAATGTTTTTAGAAATGATTTCAAAGATCATATAATATGATTTCCCAATTATCACTTGTGATTGGTTTGTTATATGATGGTCACCCTGATTGTGGATTTTACCTTGTGGGATGTTTTATAAGTGGTGTTAGTGTTTGGGTTAGGAAAGTGTGTTGATAGTAGGTATGGTGGGTCACGTGTGTGAGGTACTATTAAGTATATAATGTATTATTACCATAGGTTTCATGGGAATATTTATTGGGTTGAGTGATGGTTGGTTATCATCCCTGATTAGATAGGTTGGTAGTCATTTTATATATTAGAGGCCAGGTGGGTAGTGCCAGTGGATTTTCTATAGTTTAGAGTGTTTAGTTGGATATAGAATATAGTGCTACATAATACACTGAACGATTGATCTGACTCGAGTATGTACATATTTTGCAGTAGGGATGTTTAAGAAGTTCCCATGTTTACTACATGTATTTTCTTTTTTACCATTTACTACATTTTGGGTTCTTCTTTCCTTTGCCTATTTATTTTTCAAAACAACTTTTTATCATTTTTTTAGGTTTTGGATTGGGTCTTAATTATTAAATGGTAAACTATTTTCAATCTCCTATGGTGGTTTGTGATTATTTAAAAAGTAAAAACTGCTTTGTTTTTTAAAATAAGAGAAACCAATTTTCTTATGTGAATTCCAAACAAGTGTTAATGAAATATTTTTTAGAATGTAAATGTATGGATTATATGGTGGTTTTCTACCAAGATATTAAGTTTACACCTTACTTATACCATTCAGTGTCGGTATATCCATGATATTATGTATGTTCAAGTTTTTGGTTTGTGTGCTTGTCAATAGAGCATCTTGATCTTGTGGTTGGAGGTGACAAAGAGGACACATGGAGATCATGTTGCATTTCAAGTCTCAATTTATATCTCATTTCTGTAACATTTTGAGTTTATTTATCTAGATAAATTTTTTATATTTATCAAATTTTTAGTTTTTTTGTTCTTTTACTTGATCTGTTTATTCATTTGATCCTCTTTTATTGAAAACAAATCATTCCCAAAGTGTTTTCCTTAATGCCCGACCATAGTTTCCAGCCCTAGGGGATAGGAAAAGTCTTTTTGTCTATGCAATAGATTGGAATGGATGTTGGGTCAAATTGCAGTACATCCTGGTTTGTGACATAAAAAATAGGTTATCACGGATGTGATGGTCTGTAGTTGAAATTAAACAAGAATAAGAACACTTAATGATTAAATATTTAATTTTATACAATTTTTTTATATTATATGTCCTTATTTATATATTAAATTTAAAATATTTGGAAATAGAAATTTAATTAAATTTTGTCCAAAATTTTCATCATAGTTTCAAAATTTGGTAAGTCTGTCCATCTTATATTTATGGTAAAATGATAATTATCTCAGTAAATATTTAAATAAGTTAAAAGTGGAAAATTGATATAAATTAAAATGTATCAAAATTATGTGTAATTAAATTTTTATTTAGTCATTATAGAATTACATTTTTTAGGATTTTAAGTAAATACTAAATGTATCAGCAATATTTATTTACCTTATACTCCTAACCCAGTTGTAATTACATCTTTACTTGTTTCCCAACCTAAGTTTCCGAATAAATGCCCTAAATTTTCACCTATAAAAGGAGATCTTATAGGAACACTCTAGAACACTTATATCATTAATTTTTTAACTTAATAACTTCCAAAATACCCTCTCCTAATGTCAAATATCATGTTTTGTAGCCTTTGTTCTCATGTTAGAGGCTTAGGTCCTTCATTACAAAGGAGGATGTGTGAGATGGAGTGATACTATCTAAGTAAGAATGGAGTTTCTTTCATTCCAATCATTTTATTTATCATATACACCCACCTTAAATATTATTATCTTGTATAATTATGTAAATTTTTACATCATTATTTTTTTAATGAAAATATTTTTATCATCATAAAACTGAATGTTTTTACACATTCATTATTTAAAACATGTTGTATTTTAGGTTCATTTTACCACCAACATGAACGATCATATAACATTTACATCAAGAATGCCCAAGAAAACATAAATATTGGTAATAATATGTAATAAATAAAAATATATGATATTTTAATATTCATATGATGATAATATAAATATTTATATATTTATTAATAATTTCCATTCATTTTAAGGAATCAAAAGTGCCACAAAAAAGAATATTCTAACTACTCTTTATGAACAGTTTCCATAACCTCTGTAAGATGACCAATTTTCTTCAATAAGATATAAAAATCACCTATATGGAATATAGATAAATTATTTAGGTTTTTAACACATGCTAAAGTGTCATAGATCTAAACTAACATACCAAAGATATCACATATCATATAGGATAATTAACATTCGAATATTAATTTTGAAAAACAATTATTAACAAATTGTTAATAAGAAAGTATAAATAAATTATAAAAATAAAAATAAATCAATATTTGGTTATGATATATATTAATAATAAACCTAAATTTATTATACCATAGGTTAGATCATGTCTGACCAAGTGGGAATCTAATATAATATTTTCTCATCTCAATTTTCCCATATTAAGATATGCTTCATATTCACCTATTATTTTATTTTTTGTAGTCCATATACTACCAATAAAGGAATTTAATAAAAAATTTCATGAAATTAAATGGATTTATAAATGTATTCTTATGTTCTATCTTTAAAGGTATTTTTTTTACCAAATACATAAGGGTTTCTTTTCTAACATAACTTTTAAATAAATATTGTTTATGATTCGATTTTGAGTAAAGTGAACTGTATGTTATTTATCTATAAAAAAACATACATTTTATTTACATATTTTTCTGAGGTTTAAATGTAATATTTATATTTCAAATTCCATTAGATCATAATTTAACTAAAAGGTTTCCTATAAGTGGATCTAACCTTATATTATCTTTTTAGTCATGAATACTTCTCCTCAGTGTTGATGATAATTATTTTTTCTATAAATGTCCATAAATATTATTATATGATTTCATAAGATCAATTTATATTCTATTTTACATTATTTAAAAATCTAAATATGAATATATTTTTAATAATTTACCTTCAAGTTACATTTATTTTTCTTACAATAATATGAATTGAATCTGTTTTTAAACATGTTCCACACAAACACCTTTTAAAACCATTTTTTAATTTTACATTTAAAAATAATTCATTATAATTTTACATGGTTTTATAAATTCATTTATATTCTAATTGTTTTATAAATTATTCCATTTAAAATAAAACTTTCTAAAAAAATTATGGTTATCTCTTCTAATATTTCAATTTAATTTTCTAATTCTATTTTAAATTAGTTTTCAGCCCCATAAACTTCTTTTAACATTTCATATGATTAACTATGGATATGATCTAATAATGCCATCCACCTTCTTATTCTGGATGGAATTTGGCCATTTTTTCAAGAAATATTTATGAAACCCATTTATTTCTCATGGGTTAATTAAACTATAATGGGATTATGATTATTTTCTTGTTTATGTGGAACATAAATATAGTGGTTATCATTTTATGATGTCTGGTTTGATTATAACTCTCCAATTCCTTGGGTAAGGTTTTATATATTATAATATTAAAATGGTATATGGGTGGTTTTTACAAGTTCACTAGGTTATGGGTAGGCGGTTAGCTTATACCATTATGATATGAATGTCTTAGTGGATCACGGTATCATATGTTATGGTTAATTTCTTTTTATTTATACTAAATCCTTATATTAATAAATATAACTAAGTTATGTTCTCCAGAATCAGGATTATTAACTCATATTTCCATTATCTTATGGATCATTTCTCATGTTATTAAAAAATCCTAATGTCCGGAATCATGTTTTACTTAGTATAATTTTCTAATGTTATGGTCATTCAACCGGATTTTATTCTCATTAAATCATGTTCATATTATTATCAATTATGATCTTTTGTTGTTATGTCTTAAGTTTACTATTATTACGAAACTATTTTATTACCATTCTATTTTTTCCATTCCTTAGGATATGAACAAGAGAAAAACATATGATTTTTCTTGAAGGGGTTTACTATAGTGAGACTCTGAAGAAATTTTCAAAATATTTTAAAATAAGTTTCTTATATATCTGTTATCCAAATACAACTAACCTATAGTTTATATGGTGTGATTTAGTATGAAATATAATGTTAATTACATTAAAATAATTTAGTATGTATGTATGATAAAACTAGATAATTACACAATGTAACATTGATAAAAAGATATGTATTTAATTTCCATCCCTAATTAGAGATTCAATAAGAAATACACATGAATAATAATTGTGATATTATCATAAGACAAAGATAATGTATGGAAACCACAATAACTAGATCACAATAACCTCCATACAAAACAAAACCCAAGGCTCGCACAATAGAAACCAAAATTTTATCACAGTCTCTCCATGAATAAATACAAGGAGAGTTCCCAACATATGTGGATAGAAACACACATTAAATAAAAAAGTGTTATTTCTATTAAATATGGGGGTCAAATCCAATAATAGGGAACTCAAAAACCTATAAAGATACAACAACGATTTATGTGGGTTACAGTTACAATAAAAAAATAGAATAATTTAATTATGATTATGAATTTATATAGAATCTTGAAACTAAATAAATAATTACGTAACATTTCATGGTCATAATGCGAAGGGAATAAGTCGAACACACCTTTAGAAATCACTAAAAAATATCCTTTATCTTCTCCAAAATATCAATGTCAAAATACTCTTTACTAAACGCATCTAATAAAGGCAACTATGATAACCTAGGTTATATTATTTCAATTTCATTGATTATTTATATTCATGAATTAGACTCATTATAAGAATATTAAGTATGATTTCAAATAAAAAGGAAACAAATTTGTTGTTACTAATTTTGTTTTCAAGTATTATATTATTTTATTAAAAATATTATGTTCAAAATTTTAGAATTTATATAGGAATAAATGAACGTAATATTTGAAATCATCAGTTAAAAATTAGCTTATAATTTTTTTTATTTTTCTAGAAATATTAGTTTTTAAGATATTAGAAAATGATTCAGATTTTTATAAAATATTCATTTTTTCATTAATAGAAAAATTTAATGTTCAATTTTGTATTCAATTTTAAGATAAATTAACATAATTATCCTTTATTTTGAAATAATATAATTAATTTCACTGTAATCATCATATACCTGATTTTGGAATAAGTACATTTTGGAGCCTAAAAACACATTTTTCAAAAAAAAATGTTCTTTATTGTTTTTTATGAATTTAAAATAAAATTTATTTCTAATGCTTATATAAATTTAATCATGAAAAATGGATTCCATATTTGAAATCATGGGGTCCAAATTTTGTGAATATTTCCTTTTTATTTATTGTCATTATGAATAGTAACCGTTGTAAATATTTGTCACCTAGATAGGGTTATAATAGAGAAAAAAAATCCTAAAACTGTTATAAAAGGCCTAAATAATCAATAAAACATGAATTTATTTTATTTTATATGTTTTTTGACCACAACAACCCATGTGTTGAAAATGTGGTAATTTGGTTCCAGTTTCCTTTGGTAACTTCCATAATATGATCTTTAGCAAAGAATAGAAAAAAATGTCTCTCTTTTTGGTTTAATGTCTCTAATATTTTAACATAGGTATTAAAAAAGTTTATGTTCAGTTATAAGTCATTATTTTCAATGTGAATAATTTTATTTATCATGGTATTTTATTTAATATATCTATTAATGGAATAACTACCTTAACTACTTACACATCATCGACATAGTTCTTATTCATGCAATATAAAAATCCCAAAATTGATTTTACAAACATCAATAATAATTCAATTTTGTTGAATTTATTTATACCATGAATGTTTCTTCTGGAAATGGGGATGACCTTGATTTTTTAAGGTTCAAACATTTCAAATCGATTTCTAACAGGTTAATTCATAGAACCAGAAACACCGAATGATTCTATATCCATTTGCACATACTTTCCAAAGGAAGGTTCTCATTAGTTGTGGACTAATGAGACTTGAGAATTTGACATGGTTGAGAGGATGGGAGGTCATGCTCATCACACCTTTGTGGGGGGAATTATTGCCTAATATGGGAATCTCTTATAGATTTAAGTTATGTTCACAAAGCCGTATTAATTCACCAAACATGAAAATGAGTTTCCTTTATATTTGGAAATCAATGATTGATATGTATGGGATTTAGAGAATCTTTTTTTATGTATTTTAGGTTCTTCATTAATAGAGAATCATCCGTATGTATTGGAGATTCTTAGTCAATGGTATCCTTCAATATATTATATAAAAATCTCCTGATCATTATGATGACCATACTGGTTTTAAATCCACTAAGTGGGTCACTTTATGTTTATATTCATTCGAAAATATAGGGATCATTTCAGTGTTGGGATCGTACACGCAGATGGGATACCTACGTATCCTTGTTAAAAAGGAATCAGAACAAACATATTTCGATAAAAAGGATATATTTTAACATCATATGGGGTGGAAAATAGTTAATGAAAGATGGTCTTGAACCTTATAAAGGATTCTTATGTACTCTACTTTAATGGCAGGGATCGAAGTCCATGTAGTTCGGGAAAAGAAATATGGGGTTTATGTATAGTTAAATGGTCTAAAAGGAGATTTCTTGATTACATTTACACTCTAAGCCCACGTGATTCATGCTCGGTGTGAGAAACAAGAGGTATCAATAAACTTGAAAATAGTTCCATGAAAGATGTTGTCATGAGAAATGATGTGGGGCTTACGTATGTAAGATAGAACAAGTAAATTAATACTAGGACTTAGGAAAGAATCCCAAGAGTAGGGTCCATAAAGGTATTTGTACTTTATATAGATTTGGAATTTTGAACTAGGACTTACTCCTGAAAGGGAAGCCCAAATTAAGAGGGACTTATGATTGGGTTTTATTCCGAAGAAGGAAGCGCAAATTAAAAGGAAACAATGACTGGGGATTACTCCTGAGAAGGAGGCCTAGGTTATAAGAAATTATTACTGGGGCTTAATCCTCAGAAGGAGGCCTAGGTTAAATGATCTCGAGGCTTGGGGCATACTCCTAAGAAGGAGGCCCAAACCAAGATATTTTCTCATCTCAAAGGATGAGGTTATATTGGAAACCCCTAACCGTGGTGACATAAAGCATGTAAATCAAAAGTTTTTGAGAGAGGTTCTCACATAATTTCTTTCAGATAATGAAACCAACAAAGGAACCATTCCATAAATGGCATGGAAGAGGGTTTTGAAGTCTATATCTTGAAGAGGAGAGGAGGATTTGAGGAATGGAGGTGACCAGTAAGGAGGCATGAAAGTATTTTTTGGGCATACAAGTCCTGGTCACGCAAGTATACTTGCGCGACATGAGTCACCTTGGGTGAAAAAGAACCTATAGGGTAATTCTAGGGTGACAAGGAACTCAAGCCCTTAGAATCATCCCTAGAGGCTTTCAGAAGGGTGGCATGCTAGATCCCTTGATATGGAAGGGTGGAATGCAAGTGTCCTCATTTCCCTTAGGGGATGGACACTTAGGCGCGCAAGTATTAATGATTTCTAATACGTAGGGATTATTATTTATCTTTAGAGTTTCCCTTGTAGGTTAAAAATTACCTTAGAAGTGTTCGTAAAACATCAGACTGAGACTTGGGTGACCAGAACTTGAATCTCAGTTTTGGAAAATCTGTCACCGGAATGGGGGGCTCACAGGGGCTATTTATAGGACATTGGGAACCTTGGGAGAAAAAAGGAACAGGGCGCACCGGTGACTTGTGCAACCCATATGTGGAGTGCGAGTGACTTGTACAGCATGCATGATACTTGCGCGACACCCTCCAAATGAGTTCCTGGTTCATCCCTTTTTCAATTTTTGATGTTCTTTAAAGGTTGACCCTCATTGGGCTTAAGGTATTACCCTTTGCCATTCGTTGGACTCTGTGATGGAAAGGAGCGTAAAAAAAGTCCCCGCCCCCTCAGAGTTGGATTCAAAAAAGGAAAGAGGATTTGACTATGAGGAAAATGAGAAACAAGGGTTCGGGGACACACAGGTATTGCCGCACAGGTTCCGGGACACAAGTTCCAGTGCACAGGGTTGCATGATCACCTACATATATGGGAGTCACTTCACGCTAACCATCCTGCCTTCAAAGCTTTTGAGATCTCAACGCACAACTGTCTTTATCACTTCATTCGATCACACTTTTTTGTGTGACGCTTCTCCTGTAAGGATTTTTACATGCACGAAATTACTTGTGTGACAATACATGGGTGACCAAACATGCATGCCCAAACATGTGAACCTTAATTCCTTAGCCATTTTTTTGTTTTCTTCATAAGTATTTCATAAATAATACTTACTTAAAAGTTAACTACTAGATCTTTTTTAAGATTCAATGGCTCCGAAATGAATTGTATTACCTTATGAGTTTTCCAACAAGAGAATAGATGATATTATGAACATCATTGTCCATGACTATTATGATATCTGTGACTGCACTCTCCCAGATTTTCCTAAGTACTTGAAGAAATATCATGTCAACTTCCCACCAAGAATTTACTTTCCTTTATATGGCCATGGTCATCTTCAAGGAGTCAACATTCCAGAGGCAATGAATTATATTCCTCATTCATGGTTTTAGACATAAAGTAATTTCTCTTAAACAAATGTATCAATTGAAGGATCATTTTTTAATGATGGAATAGTGGAGAAGGCATTCAAAATGAATCATAGCCCATGTGCTCCAGATTTGAAACCTCACAAGCCTGAGCTGCAGCCGCATTTCTATCCCTCTATTTTCTGAAGTTCTCAGATGGATCAATCCAAGGGATGGAAAAGAAGTTTGGATTTCTATCCTGGAGGATGTGTGAAACCGACATGGATGTGGGAATATTGGGTGTGAAAAACATGTGCAGAGTTTGTTGAGGATCTGAATGGAGCTATAATATATGAAGCCGTATGGGCTGGGCAGACATATGTCTACAGGAATGATAATTTTGTGTCGGAGCTAATCAGCTTCTGGAGCTCGGAAACCAATTATTTCTATCTAACTAATGGAGAAGTTGGCATCATGTTGTGGGACATCTATAAGATCTTGAGGGCTCCAATTTTGGGAGATATGTATGATGAATTCATCCCCCAAGGTGACCTAGAATGATTCGGAGAAGACTTCGACTTTGGCTCGAGAGTTATTGAAAATTTTCCACAAGCTCAGAATTCCAAGTCCACCAAAACACATTATAGAAATGATATTCATCTAGATGAGTGGATGGTTATGTTTTTCATCAAGAAGAAAGAGAAGGGGCCCACCTGTACTCTCCCAACCAACTGCCCCAGAATAGAGAAGAGTGGTGCTCTTGGCACATTCTGGCCGACTCTGGAAGCGGGAGAGTTTGAAAAGTTGGGGTACGAAGTGGGTCAAATAATCCTAGAGAAGACCCATATGGTGGGATTTTTATATTTATTGTTTCTTCCAGTTAGGTATTCGAAGGGAGGTTTCAGGCTAGGGACCTTCGTTGTTACAACCATGTTGGCTGAAGGAAACATGGTTTAGTTGACCACAACGATTTTGGTGAAGATTCATAGGAGATTACTCCATGTTTATATGGGTAAGTCTCTTTTGAGAATATTGGGAACATTCCATGTTTTGTGGGGATGGTTTGCCACTAACTTGAGGACATACTTTGTACAGAACAGAGTACAGGTTCATGGAAGTTATTTTAGGAAATCAGTGCTGGAATTTTCCAGAATTTCTCCGCTGTTCCTCAATTCCAATGATCTGAAAGTGAGGCTGAGCATGTTCAATGAATTTCATTTCTTTCCTAATAGAGACGCACCAACTGGGTGGTTTGTTGATGATGAAAGAGCTAGCCTGGAATTGAGGACATATATGCTGGCTTTCGGAGATGGTGTATTGGCCACCAGAATTGATGGAGAGATTATATGTGAGGCTTATACTCCATAGAGATATCCACACCAATTCAAGTGTCTGCAGCAGATTGTTGTATCTACTCCCATGCACATCAGGTCAGAGCAACATCAAATGGTTTCCCAACAACTATGGTGGCTGACAGATATGGAGAAAACCGGGGCAGTGTTTGATCTACCATTTACTGGAGTGGCGAGTCAATTGACTACATAGTATGCCGAGAACTGGGAAGCATCGTACCCTGAAGGGGTACTAAATCATCTAGTCCCTCAGGTGGGGAAAAAAATAAACTATCATGAAAGAAACCATTGATCTAGATGGTTATTCTTCCTCACCTGGAGCTGATTCATCGGGTTCCTCACCCGGGGATGATTCACCAGATTCCCATGATGGGGATGATGAGGAATGACATGCGTCCAAGCGGCCTCATTCTAGATATAATCCTCATGCCAGAGTCAACAAACCTTCTCCATCGAATCATAATGAGTTATATCATTGAATCAATTAATTCACCATTACTTTATAGAGCAACAAGTTTTATTTTCTTATCCTTTATCTTTGATTGTAGGAGTTGGGATAAAGTTGAAGTCCCAGATTGTAGGACCCTCCACGCGGCCTTCTGGTGAACATGCTGAATATTTACGACCAGAGGCTATCTAGACATGGCAGAGTTTATATTGTGATGCTAAAACCGCCTGGATGGACTTATGAAAAGGGCTACATATACCTGGAGTGGGGAATCTCTGGGCTTTTACTGATATCAGCTTCGAGGATAACCACGATGAAGTGCGGGCTTGCATCAGAGAGAAGGAAATGCTCATATATTCCACTAATGATTCCATTCCTATTACCAATCGGGTGAAGTAAATGATGAATCGTAGCACCATTGTTGGGATTGGTTCTTTAGTAGATGAGGAGTGACATGCTTACGTGGCTCCTAATGATGTAAGTTTGTTTCCTTATTTGCATTAATACTTAATTTTAGTGAAACCATTGTTACTCAATGAAATTACTTTCCTCATCTTGACACTTGTTCAAAAAAGAACTATTGAGGTCCCTTCACCGCAGTACAGCCTTAGTGGCACCACTCTTGGAACTACTGAATCTCCACGCGAGCCGGGCGAGGTATCTCCAAGCTGGAAGGCCATGGACGAGGAGTTAGAAATGGATTTTCACTCTCCAATACCTGTATTTGGAGGTGACGATGTCAACACAACGAAAAATTCAAAGAAGCAAAGGCATTGAAGGATGAAGTCCATAGCTAGATGGTTCATCAGTAGTGGTATGTCCTTCAGATAATCATGGATCCTAACTGATGAATATATTGCTAATACTTCTTGGGATTGTAGGGGATTCATTGATTTCCACTTTGAGGGAGAGGACTGACCATCCTCTGAGGACGATGGAGGATGCTGGTGAACAGTCGAAAATTCATGCTGACGTGGTTGCTCTTGAAGAAATGAGGATAGAATAATAGCCAGCTTTTATTCCTAGTACTGCTCCAGTTTCTACTACAAGGAGAGAATAGCCTGCTTCTGGTAAATTAACAATACTTCATAGAACTTTGAATGCATAAATCAACTAACATCCATTCAAAGATGATTTTAGGTTCAACACAAACACCAGAACATTTGTATACCACTTCAAATGACTCCACAATTTTATTTGAGGAAGTTGTTTGTGGTCGGAGGTCGCAGGAGGAGGGTTGCCAAGAAGACATGTCAAATGATCCCACTGGTGAGACTAACCAGGAATCTAAGATATCACTGGATGAAATGATGAAACATAGAGTGTCTTATGAATAAATTTTAGATTATGTTTAATTATCATGTAATTTTGAAGATTTTGGACGTGACTGTTATGATTCTCCCTATTAAAATTGTTTATTACATCTCTGACCATGATTGTGGGAAATGTGCAGTTCCATCTAAGCAAGATGCTGATCTTCCAATGCTTGAAGAGAGTAGAGACAACCCTATCATTTCAGAGACGCTAGATCAAGTAGAGCTTAACCCAGCAGAGCTTCCTGAAACCCGTCCTGAAAATCTTATTGAAGCTAGGAAAGATGGGGAGGAGCCTTCTCATGCAACTGATCTATTTTTGGGTAAAAGATGATAATATTTGTGGATGTACTTAATTTTCAAGACATATAATCAAAATTTTTATACTTTGGAACTTACCAAAGATTTCAATTGACTATGGAGGGAAATAAATTTCAATAGCTAGATCTAGAGGTGACGCCTCAGCCTCAGCCCCAACGGGAGTAGTAAGTGAAGTAATAGGGGTCGGGGGGATGGATCAGTACAAGGAACTTCCTTAAGTGAATTAATCCCAGAATATATTCCCCCTGTGAAAGTGATGTTGAATTAGACCCATAGGAGGAAAAGGTTCTCCAATTCTCATGTCGCAAGGCATGACAGAATATATAGATGATCACATCTGAAGTGTCTCTTGAAGAGATGTCTTTGAAGATCCCACGGCTTTCATCCTTGTTCGTAATGTTGGGACTTGGTGGCTTTGTATATCAAGATATCCATACCACTCTGAAAAAAGTAATCATAAGGAGGGAGTTGAAGCCAATGTGCTTTCATGATCTGACCAGAGCGAGGATGATGACCAATATTGGAAAATTTGAGGTTGTAGTGTCCTGAGCTGAGGCTGATCATGCTGCAAAGATGATGGAGATGAAGCCTAAAATCAAGTTGAAATTTGTCCAGCAGATGAAACTTTAGCAACAGTTAGATGTCGTTACTGGGGAACTTGACCAGCATAAAACATCATTTGAAGGAGTCAAAACGAATGGAATTAATGCCATTGCAGATTCCAAGAAGGAAGTCCATCAAGCTAAAAAGAGTGAAGATGGTTTAGTGAATGAACTTCACATTGCTGTTGATGAAGCTTGGGATTCTGTAAATCAAATGAAAAGTTGTGTTGAATGCCTCTTGAAATTCCTGAAAAATAGAAGACACTCCAATCTATGGATTTTCTTATAATCTTGTGCATAAATGAAAAATAAATTTCATCTTCAATCATTTGTACCTACATTCTATTACCAATTACTTATATATTATTATTTTTTTACCTAAGCCAATGGTCCTAGTAAGAATAGTTTTATTTTTTCTAGGATTATACAAACAATACCACAAACATTGAATCTTTTTTTGCTCAATATTGCCTAAATCAAACAATATATATGTTTAGCAAGTTGAGATTAAACATTTGTTCATATTTCTTTTTACAAGTTCAAAATTTAATGAGTACCCTGTCTTTTGTTGGCAGTTTAAAGTCTTGTATGTCAAACATAAAAAGGCAAATGTTTCTGGTCAAATAGGTTTGACTGAATGTATTAAAATCGAATCAATTCCTTGATAATTTGTTTTAAAACATGTCACCATATTCAATTATAGTGGAAAACATGTAAACTATGACTTAAGAAAATTTTAATATGAAGGATGATATGAATAAATGGCTAAAAGGCATTAGAGGAAGTATTTCCTAAGAGTGAAGTTACTACTACTTCTAAATCCTCTTAGGGGGTTGAATTATGTAGGGCCACTTAAGGGAATTGGATGCATAGTCAAATAATATCATCTTTTATCTGATAGGTATGTTATGTATCCTACTCATGCATGGCCACCTAGGGGCACATTCTGCATAGTCAGGCAAAAGAACTCTCAGAAATTTTACTTTTCTATCGCTAAAAGCCAGTGGAAGTTTATGGAGATTAAAATTTTCCAAAGCACATAGTCTACTGTATGGAGAGATGTACTTGAATATGGAGAGGATATTCCCAATCAAGATTGTAAAAAAATTGGATAAATGTCACTCTTGCGAAGTTATGACTCAAACGTAGGGTAGGGAAATATAAACCATAGACTTGAATACTTTCAGATCATGAAAAAGAGTGTGAGACAAATATTTTTAGGATGGATGTTTTTTGTGGATACCTACATATCATCGTTAAGATAAATAAGGAAAAAAGAGGTTTCCCCCAAGAATGAAGTTACCACTATTTGACAAACCCATTAGGGGGTTCGAATTATGCAGGGCCACATAAGGGTATTGGCTGCATAGTCAAATAATAGCATCTTTTGGCTGATAGGTCTATTATATAGACGGATTATGAAAGGACACCTAAGGGAACACGCTTCATGGTCATGCAAAATAATTCCCTTGTATCAGAAATTTTTGGACTACACATCAAGAAATGGGTTATGGAGATCTGGAAGTATTTAAGGTTAGGAGTATGACACATTAAAATGGGTATTGTCCAATGCATGAAAGAGATAAATAGATCAATGATGACCATAATCATGTTGTTCCTGGGTCCTGAATTGAGATACAAGACTTCACTACATATCTCATTAGGATGAGAATCAATCCATACATTGATCTTAAAATACAGTTTAACGTCATGTGGGATGAGAGCGTAGGATATCATAGTTTAGGTTCATAGAGTTTGGACCATAATGAGGGAGACACATTTTGTGTTTTTTATAAACCTAATGTGAATAAAAACTAGGGTTTTCATACCATATTAATGTTCTCATAGGTGGAATTTTCAGCCAAGGGACTGAAAGTGGAGTTTGAGATTAGGCCCAAAGACTTGGGGCTAGGTTTGCGGGTTTCTCGAATGTTCCTATGTATCCCAAAAGGATGGGAATAAATCCGTACATAGTTCTTGAAATACCCACTGTTCAAATTTGGTTCGTACATGTGAAGGGTGAAAGGGGAATTCCGTACAATTATGGTTGGATCCAAGAATAATGGTTCAGGAATTTCCATGTGTGCACATAGTCCTTGGAATATAACATGATTGGAGATCAATGTCAATAATAATTCCCTCTCAGGTGAGGGTTTCAGAGACAATTGTAGTTTATTTTTGTACATGACAAAAGTGTAAATAGTTTAAGGTCATATGGATGGACCGATGCTGCATAGTTTGGGGTCATGTAGCTAGGACATATTGCTATGTAGTTTAATGTATTGCAACGAAGACAACGGGGGACTGTATAGGATAACATCATATAGGAAGGACGATGATGAACCAATGTGAATATATTGGTTTCGGGGGGGATTCACGGATCAACATTGTATAAGATGGAGGTGAACAATTGTGAAGATATTAGTTTTGGGATGGAATCTTGGGAGGTTTCCTATATACCCAGCCTAGAAGGAAAGGATCAAAGTCCACATAGTTCAATTGAAAATGAATTGGTGATCGATTTGTACATGAGGACAACCCAAAGATGGTGTTGGGACTTACGTGTGGTTAGCAGCCCAATGATGGTGTTATTGTTGAAGCTTACACTAAGTTCATGTGAGTCATAATCGGTGTGAGAAACAAGATGTAACAAAAACCCTAACAATGCGATGTTTAATGCCACATAGGACGTATAAAGAACTATTTCACAGTTTAAATGTCATGTGTCATAGATATGGGGTGCTTGGCAGTTTAACATCTTACTGGTCAGGCGAACAGTTTAACATTATGTGGGATGACAAAGGGGACACAGTTTAACGTCTTGTTGGAGAATAGAGGGGATATGCAGTTTAATATCCTGCAGCGAGGACAAAAGGGGCTATGCAGTTTAATGTCCTACAGCAAGGAAAAAAGGGACCATGCAGTTTCAAGTCTTGCAGTGAGGACTAAAGGGACCATGCAGTTTAAAGTCTTGCGGTTAGGACTAAAGGGACCATGCTGTTTCAAGTCCTGCATTGAGGACTAAAGGGACCATGCAGTTTAAAGTCTTGTAGTGAGGACTAAAGGGTGTATTTTTGTTACACAAAATAATTCGTCAAGAATGCTTCATTGGTTGGAGTTTTAATTATTTCTCCATCCATTGAGAATAAAGAATAAGCTCCATTGGAGTAGACCATATGTAATGAATAAGGTCCTTCCTACTTTGGTTCAAGCTTTGGAGGTTTCTTTCCTTGTATCATTGGGGTTCTGAGGACCAATACCAATTCTCTTTGAAATAATGAATGAAGACAACAAATTTTATTGAAATATCACACAATTCGATTCTGATAGAATTCCAAGTTGTGTAGGGTGCACAATATTTTTTCATCTAATCATTCCATTTCATCAAATCACTTCTAAGAGTGTTCATCTATGGATGAATGATCACAAATGGCTACTCTGAGTTATGGTAATTGAACCTCAATGGGAAAGACTTCTTTTGTTCTATATACCAATGAATATGGAGTTGACGGCTTATCAGTGTTGGTGGTGGTCCGATAAGACCATAAATCATGAAAAATATTATCAGGTAGTGGTTTCTTATCATTATCCACCATCTTTTTCAGTATGTTTGAAAGAGTTTTATTGAAGGCTTTTATTTGGACATTGGTCGCTGCATGATACCGAGATGAATGGTTGGATTTGATGTTGTATTCTTGATACAACTTTCTCACCTCAGATGAATAGAAGTTGGTTCCATTATCTGTCAATATAGTATGAGGACACCAAATCTGGTAATTATGTTAGACTTGAAAAGGCTAACAATGCTTTTAGAACTAACTTCCTTGAGAGTTATTGCCTCTACCCATTTGGAAAAGAAATCATTAGTAGTAAGAATATACTTAAACTTCTTGGATGTAGCTGGAGGATATGGTCATGCTACATCCATTCCCCAGGTTGAAAATTTCCATGAGTATTATGGTGTATGAAGAAACTCTGGGGGTTGATGAATGAATATGGCACATACTTGACAATAATGACACTTCTTAGTGAAATCAACACAATATTTCATCATTGAAGGCTAGAAGTTTCCAAGCCTTCATATTTGACCAGAAAGTCTATGTACAAACTAGTGGGAACCCCAAACTCCAACATGTACTTCATTCGTGACAGCCATTTCCTCTTCACCATCAATACATCTGAAGAGAATTCCACTAAAAACTCACCTGTAGATAACTGTTTGGTGATTTGTGCTATCATAAAGAGTAAAATTGACCACATGTCATAATAATTGTACTTTCCCGGCTCTATCAGGTGGGAGTGTTCCATTTTGAAGGTATTCTCGGATAGGTGTCATACATCATATAGTATGACCATGTAGTTCAAATATTGGACTGATTACATTGATTTCCCCTATTCTTATTTGAACAAAAGGTGAAACTACATGATAGCGGGCAATACTGATAATTGTTTCGTCCCTATTTGTATCAACCAGGGTTGTGGTAAATTAGCCAATGCATCATCTTGGGCATTTTGTGATCGTGGGACATAAGAAAATGTCAGTTCTAGGAGAAATACCACCATTAATTATCTGAAGTAATGACACAAAGGGATTAACTCTTCTTTTCTGATGGAAAATCCCCATTGATTTGTTTGATTACAAAATTTGAATAACCTTTAACCCTCAAGTGATTCACCTATTCCTGAAGCGCCAATTCCAAGCCTGTGATGAGAGCTTGATATTCTGCTTAATTATTTCTACCACCTTCCAACAATAAGAATGAATAGGTTATCACTACTTTTTCTAGGGAAATAAGCATGATTCCTAACCCAAATTTGTTGAATTTAGGATCCTCCATTTTCTTCCCTGTTTGACATCTGGAGGCACCATAAAAGTACATTTCCCATGTTTGAGGATTATCTTGAATAGAGAAGACTTCCTCATCCGGAAGTTCAATATTTAAATATGTATCTTCTAAAGATGGATGTTCAGCAAGGAAATAGGCCAGAGCATGGCCCTTAGTTTCTTATTGAGACACATACTGGATATCAAACTACTGCAAAATAACTGCCCAACTTGGTAAACATCCTGTAAGCATTGGATAACTATGGATAAATTTGAGCAGATTATTGCGAGATACCAATTCAACCTCATGATATTTCAAGTAGTGTCTCAATTTCCGAACAACAAATATTAATGCTAGGAATCACTTTTCAATACTTGAATATCGATTTTCTGCCTCAGGAAATGTCCAACTAAGATAATAAAGGCTATTTTCATTCCCAAAATCATTCTTTTTGGAAAGGAAGGCACCCAATGATCACTGTAAAGCTTTCACATAGAGAATAAGTTGTCTTCCTTCAATGGGTGGCAGTAATACCAGTGGAATCAAGAGATATATCTTGAGAATAACGAACACTTTTTGATATTCTTCAGTCTAATGATAGGTTAATCCATTCTTCATTAATTTGGTGAAGGGTAAACACTTGCCTGCCAAATTGGAAATGAAACGCTGAATATAGGCCAAGTTTCCTTGAAGCCCTCTTAATTCATTAAAATTTAGAGGAGGTGACATACAAAGGATTTATTTTGTCTTCTCAAGATCAACTTTGATACCACAATGGCGTACAAAAAAGCCAAGAAATTTTCTTGAGGATACCCTGAAAGCACATTTCAAGGGGTTCATCATCAAATTCTGTTTTTGATGTTTGTTGAATATGATTTCCAGATTGGCCAAGTTATTTGAACGTTTTTTGGATTTAACCACCAAATCATCCAAATAACATTCAACAAATTTCCCTAAAAAGGGTTTAAAGATATGGTGCATGGCACGTTGACACATTACACCTGCATTTTTCAAGGCCAAGGGCATTACTCGATAGCAAAACACACCTTGAGGAGCTCTGAAAGCTATAGACTCATCATCCTCTAGGGCCATTCATATTTGATTCTTTTCGGAATAACCATCCATGAAGGAAAGATCTTCGTAACTAGATGTTTCATCCATTAAGAGTTCGGTGATCGGAAATGGAAATTCATCCTTGGGAAAATGCCGATTAAAATCTCTGAAGGCAATTAAAATTCTAATTTTTAAATTATTATTTTAATCAGGGACAATTTTAGCCATCCATTTGGGATATTATACTTCTCTGATGAAGTTATCTTTGATAATCTTATCTACTTATACTTCAATTTTGGATGTAGCTTGCTTGAATCCTCGATGTTCTTCTGGATAACCCCAATAATTAGTGTCAACATCGGGATGAAGAACTAGAATTTCTGTATAATTCCACAAAAATAAATATCAATTTGTCTTTAAAAATGAAGTATACATTTCTTTCTCTTCAAGAGTCATGGCCACACTAATTAATGTTCGGTGTGGATCTTGTTTTGTACTCAGATTTATTTCTCTGAGTTCATCCACAGTGGTAAAGATACCCTCTTCAAATGCTGGAGGATCATCTTTGATATCTTCCTCTTCTTCATCAATATGCGTTACATTATCTATTTGTACTTGCATAGTAGATTATGAAGCATAACTTATATGGTCAGGGGAGAAGTTAAAACTTGAACATCTTAAATAAGAGGCTTCCATTTCTGACCCTATTGATGATGAAGGGTCTTTCTGAGGTGATAGAGAGGAGATGATGGATTGAGAATCAACATCTTTACTTTCCTCTATTTTAGTTATAACTTCTTCTGATATGGTTTATGAAATATAGAATTGATGTATTTCAGTGGAGAAAATGATGACATATTGATTTAAGCTTTCATCATTTCATGGCTAGTCAACAATTTCTCCCATGCTGTCTGGCTCAATTGTCTTAATTGACATTATGGATGTTTCCATAAGAGTGTTTGGATTTGGGTCTATCTCATCAATTTGACTGATAGGCAACACATAATTTGTACTCACATGTATTAATGGGTTTACTGAAATCTTTTCCTAACCATATGGAGCATTAATTTTCGTGACCTTCTTCGTCGTGGATTTTTTCCTTTCCCTCCACGTCTTCCGCTGTATCATAAACCTCTATCTCTTAGTCTTATTCATCTGTTAGATATAGTGATATTAAGATCATCATAACCAATACTGTCATTGGTATAAGGATCTGTTAAATGAATCATGTTAACAGCACCAAAGATCAATTCTTCATCAGATGAAGATTCTTCCAGATTTTCTAGTTCAGGCAGTGCCGTTTGGTGGGGCTGTGCCCGTGCTTTTAAAACAGATGGCATAAAATCTCCCAGATTCAAAGACAATTTAGGATTTTACATGAACTATTATTCTTTTGACTTCTCTTCTTTCTTCAAATTATGTAACATCTTTGAAGATTTTCCTTCAAATGAAGAGGGTTTTTCTTTGGAATTCATAGAAGAAGACACAATTGGTTGATTCAATTTTCTTCATAAAATGGCATGAATTTGGTTGATTGTTTTCCTAACCATCCAATAATCATATTTATGTGCATTTTTTCTTTTATAATTCATGCCACTCACCTTCTTCCTCTTTATCAGTAGTAATAACGCGTGCTACATGGGCTGGAAAACCATTCATTTTTACTTGTCCATAGTCCACCATCTTTTTAAAGAGATATTTGAAGACAAAACACTCCTGAATGGGATTCCCCATCATCTAGTTAAATGGGATATAGTTGGAGAGGTCTTCATCTCCTTCCTTTTTCAGCCTTTTGTGCCTTGTAAACTGAACCATATTGTTTTCTAGAGCGGAGATTAAGTAGCCAGAAATCTGTTCATTCCGGAAAGAATAAACTTTGTACTTCAAATTTTCAAATTGTTTCCACCTTTGATCTCTTTGATCATATTGATGAGGTGACCAACTTTTTATGCTCAGGAGGTGGATACCTTCTATTTGATGATGGTTTTGAAGTGGAAGAAGGTACAAGTTCTTGTTTAAGTGTTACTGTATCAGTATCTACATTCCCTATTCTCCTTCCTGGAACTGATGGAATTATACAAGTTTTAGCCTTATTCTATGTAAGAGATTATTCGATCTGCTGAGCGATTGAAGTAAGGTATCGAAACCCTCCAATGTATTTCATAGGGATAAATGGTGTGCGTAATTCATCACACAAATTTTCCACACAAATTGGAAACAATTCTTCTTGAGGAAGTGCTAAGCTTAAGGAATATGTTAATCCCTTCCAGCGAGCAGTGAAATCTGAAACTCTTTCATTTTCCAATTGATTAAAATTGTTAAGATAGAAAATTATCATCTTTGAAAACATTGAGCTAAATTGAATAAGAAATCGTTGATAGAGATCCTCCCACCCAGTAATTGACCGAGATTGTAAAATTCTATACCATACAAAATTAGGTCCTTGTAATGACTGTACAAAACACCTGCACATAACCGATTCTTGTTTTTGAGGAGTTCCCATCATATGATCAAAACAAGAAAAAAATGTGTTAAGTGTTGTTCTGGATCATCAAAACCATTAAAAATTGTGAATTTAGTATTCAAAAAAATTTATGGGAGAGATATTGCATCCACCCATTCAGGGTAAGATCTCTTTTCTGGTTGAACTTGTGTACACCTTCCTTCCATAGCTTCCAATTTAACTATTAATGACTCAATAGTTGTCATTAATTTTTTAGAAACAATCGGTTGAGCTTGGACATGACGAGGTTCAATAAATGGAGTTCGGACGGGTGTGGAGACTAGGACAGCCACTGATGGTGGTTTTGGTGGTTGCTATTATATATGACCCGTATTATTGGACCAGTGAGGCTGTACATGTAAATGGAGATATTCTTGATCCATACCAATGGATACAAAAAATTCCATTGACTGATTAACTCCATCATGCTTATGAGGAAGACTACCTTGAAGTAGTTCTGCATTTATCCTCTTTAATTCCTTCATTTTTTATTCTTCTTGTGCGATCCTTTCTTCTAATGAGAGTGACTGGCCTTATCCAGAGATAGGGGGAATGTAACATGAGTTTTACCCTTTTCCTTGGCCTGTTCCTTTCTAGAGTATAGATGGGAATTACCCAAAGAAATGTCTTTCCCCTAGGCAACCCTCTGTCTTCTGGTATGCACACCTCCTTCATTAGTTTCTGTGTGCACATCCTCTTGAACATGAACTTCTTCATCTGATTCTTCTGAGTGAGCCTCATGTTATGGGGGATCAGTGACAATGACATTGATTACATTTGTCGATGAATAATGCATTGCAACCCTTATGTCAGCACTTCTACGATTCTGTCTTCTTCGATGACATTTATGAGACATTTCCTCTTGTTTGGTTGATCACTTAGGAACTTCATTATGAACCATAATTTAATGGGAATCTCCTCATAATTTGGCTCTGCATTCCTCTTATGGATTCTTCCCTAATTTAGAGAAGACTGTCTTCAATTGAGGGAGAGATTAAGAATTTGAAAAAGTCCCTAGTCCGGTGGATTGGGGTTGTTCCTATTTTTCCTTCTCAACTCCTCGAATCCTGTCTATTGATTCCGAGGGTTGGATTAAAAGAGTCCCCTGCCTTGCATGTTGAGGTGGCTCTTGAGCTGCTACATCTGAAACATTCTTAAAATCCCTCTTTATTTTGTGGATTTTAGTCCAGAAATTAGCCGGATACATCAATCTACATCCACTCAAATCACATGGCTCAAATGACCACTGGATTATTTCTGACACCTCTATCACCTGATGATGTGCATGTTCTAAACGAGAATCATGTTCGATATTATCATTTGGTTGATAATAGTGTAATTTCACAACTTGTTCTTTATATTCCTGAATTTGGGAAGAACTAGTTGAGGCTTGTTCTTGAGCAAGACATTGATTATGCACAAAACCAGTTAGATGTGGCTAGCCATGGGCAATAACGATGAATGAGACAACTTTTGGTGGGTTTTTTGACTGGAGAGCACAATGTAATGCAATGCTCCATGAACACCCGATCACCTGATATGAATACCGTATGAGGCATTGTTAATCAACTGGAACAACCTTTTCAACACGTCAAGGCAAGAATACTGAAGGGCTCTCCACTGATATTCAACCTTTCAATGTTGGGAAACTGAGAGAGATTCCAAATCAATTTGGCATTGAAACCCTTCTATTATCTTGAAAAGATATTGATATTCATCATAAGATAATATTTTCTATTTTAAGTGAGATATAGTTTTCTATATGTTGAGACGAATATCGTGAATACAATCATCAGTCAATGTTTCTGAAATATCATACTGAGAGTCAGCCAAAAGCCAAAAAATGACTACTATTTCACCTTTTTCTAGTTTTTTTCTCATATTAATACTTCCTCTTTATCATTCGATGAAGATTATTCTCCCTTATTGGACCAAAGATGGTGCTATTTTGTTGCTTCATCAGATTCAACAATATTGGTAGAGAATTCATTTTTCAAATTAGAAGATGAATGACCCAAGGGTGGTTCGGAGAATGACCTACACCCTGGGCTATCTTCTGATTGAGAAAGTATTTCACCTGCTAGAGATAAGGAATTAGACATGTCTGGTTTCACATTTTCAAGTGCCTCAAGATAAGAGAGATTTCTCATTACTGCATTGTACATTGAAGAATTTTCCAGGCAATGTGAATTACTACATTGGAGAGGTCTTTCGCAGCTAAATTCATCATCATGGGGAGGATCACCATGGTGGGTTACAACAAAAGATAAAACCTCTATCTCCTTGGTTTTCTGGCCACATAGTGGGTTATCGTGGCTTTCATATAAAGATAATACTTTAACATTGACCGAATTGTCATGAAGCAAGCCTTCATGAGGAAGTGTCTGATGAAGACTTTCATAATTATTGTTGTTACTTCCAGAATCTGGAAATGAGGGATTAGAATATTGAGTTGCAACAAAAAAAATTCTGAGGGCTTCAAGAACTCTATCATTGATCAAGGCTTTATTAAAGATTGGCTCTTGATCATTCAACTGTGTTGTATGGGTCTTTTTCTTGGATTCCTTTTTACTCACATTGGAAAATAATTGTTGAAGAAAATGGTTATAATGGGCTGGTGTATGTGCCTGCTCAGGAGAAATGGTTAGGTTAGGCAGATTATTTCCATTTAAATCAGGTATATCTGATCGGCTTGATTGTTCATATGAAACGGAGGAGTATTCCCTATGACCCTCCTGGACTAGAACAGTGGTGTGTATCAGCTCTGGAGTGAAATGTTGATGAGTCACTCTACTGATAGGGATAGATTTATGTTTCATTCCCTGGTTTGTCACTGAATTTGTTATAATATTCTAATAGATATCTAGAATATGGGAAGAGATTTGGTTCTACACATTCACCATTATCTGAATGTGCTTGGTGACTTTAGCTACCGGAATGGGAATATATGTCCATTCCATTCTTGGAGTAGGTGTGTGTTCTTGCTCCTATCCTCCTTTTCCTATCAGTGAATTCTTACAATACTCATGGGTGGGGGAAGAAAGTTTTCACCCTTCTACTTGTCATTGGAGCTTTCCAATTGACATCTTCAGGTGCTAACAAAAGAGACTGTTGGTTAGCTTGATGAATTCCAGGTGTTTGTGCCTGCTGATTGTTCTCCACCATATATGATTGATGAACTTCTTTCAAGACTGGAAGATGAGACTGCTTGTAGAATTGATGAGTGTGAGCTGGTGTATATGCCTGTTTATAGGTGGTCACCACATTTGATTGGCGAGCTTATTTGGTTGTAGTCAGATAATCCTTCTTACTGGATGATGATTTATAAACAGGTGTATATGCCTGCATATAGTACTCTGCCAGAATTGCCTGGAGGGATTGGTGTGTTACTACCAGACGAGTCTGCTGGGTAGTAAAATCAGGACGAACGGTTGTATATGCCCGCTCATTCCTTTCCATCAGGTAATGTTGATGGACTTATCCGGCGGGGGAAGAGGAAAGAACCTACTCCCTATTGACCGAATTTCTCCTCTGACGGTTCCTCTTTCTTGCTTGGGTCTGAGGGACATGAGCCGAACCCCTTGAGGTGATACCATAATCAAGTTGTGGGTGCACTACCGCAAGAGTCTGGTGGTGATTATTTGTCAGAGTCCTCAGGAAGGGCTCCTGTCATCTTGAACTAAGGCCTTAAGTGAACTCTTCATTCACCTACCTATAATATGGGAGGGAGTAGTTGTTGCGTTATGGAGATAATGACCCAAAATGGTTGGAAACAGTTGTTGGAACCACCTGTTTTTTGACCACTGGTCGTCGCTGTCTGGACAACTAGGGTGAGTTATTAACATGGAGGGCTTATCGAGTGGCCTCCAGAGTTGGGATGGTACCCTGTTGACTGTATTACCTTACCTATGTATTTGAGACCTAGCGTTGAAGACGCTAATTAGTTTATATCGTCCTCAGAGAGGACGAGGATACAACATGAGTAGTAGCTGATGCATTCATAGGTGAGAACTTTAATGAAGCCATTTCTATATTGTAGAGAGATCATGGAAAATATTGCATGTTTAATATAACAAACATAATCAAGATAAGCTTAGATAGACTACATATTTTGGGAGAACACTTTTGTGTTTGATTGCTTTGTTTTCCCTAATATTGAATTTAATAGGGGTCGAACAAATAAGTAAAACATCTTTTTAACTTGGTTAAGGAATCACGTAGGGTTCTCCATTTTTTGTTTCTTCTGGAAATGGGGATGACATTGTTTGTTTTAGTTTCATAATTTTTCTATCGATTTCTAACATGTTTATTCATAGAACTGGAAACACAGAATGATTCTATATCCATTTGAACCTACTTTCCAAAGGTAGGTGCTCATTAGTTGTGGACCAATGAGACTTGAGAATTTTCAGTGGTCGAGAGGATGGGAGGTCAGGATCATCACACCTTTTTGTGGGGAGGTATTGCCTACTCATGGACTCTCTTATAGATTTATGTTCTGTTCAACAATCCTTAATAATTTACCAATAATGAAATTGAGTGTTCCTTTAGATTTGGAAATCAATGATTGATGTGTATGGGATTTAGAGAATATTTTATATGTATTTGAGGTTCATCATCGATAGATAATCATCCTTATGTATTTCAGATTCTTAGTAAATGGTATCCTTCAATATATTATTTAAAAATCTCCTGATCATTATGATGACCATACTGGTTTTAAAGCCACTTAGTGGGGGCACTTGAACTATATTTTCATTCACAATGACTGGGATTATTTCAGAGTTGGGACTGTAACTGAAGATGGGCTATCTACGTATCCTTGTTAAAAAGGAATCAGAACCCACATAGTTTGATAAAAAGTATATAGTTTAACGTCATATGGGATGGAAAATAATTAATGAAAGATGAGCTTGAAACTTATAAAGGCTTCCTTCGTATACTAATTTGAAGGCAGAGATCAAAATCCACATAGTTTGGGAAAAGATATATGGGGTTTATGCATAGTTAAATGGTCCAGAAGGAGATTTCTTGATTACTTTTACACTCTATTCACATGTGAGGCATGCTCAGTGTGAGAAACAAGAGGTATCAGTAATCTTGACAATCGTTCCATGAAAGATGTATTCATGAGAAATGATGTGGGGCTTATGTATGTATGACGACCCAAGTAAATAAAGACCAACACTTAGGAAAGAATCCCAGGAGCAGGGTCCATAAAGGTATTTGAACTTTATGGAGATTTGGAATTTTATCCCGGGACTTACTCTTGAAAAGGAATCCCAAATTAATAGGGACATATGATTGGGTATTATTCCAAATAAGGAAGCAAAAATTAATAGAAAATTATGACTGGGGCTTACTCCTGAGAAGGAGGCCCAGGTTAAAGGATCTTGAGACTTGGGGCTTACTCCTGCGAAGGAGGCACAAACCAAGAGATCTTCTCACCTCAAAGAGTGAGGTTATATTGTAAACCCCTAACCATGGTGACATAAATCATGTTAGTTAATTTTTTTTGGAGGAGGTTCTCACAGAATTCCTTTCAGATAAGGAAAACATCAAAGGAACCATGCAATAAATGGATTTGAAGATGGTTTTGAAGGCTATATCTTGAGGAGGAGAGGTGGATTTGAGGAAAGGAGGTTGCCAGGAAGGAGGCACGAAAATATTGTTCTGGAACACAAGTCCTGGTTACACAAGTATACTTGCACTACATGAGTCACCTTGGGTGACGAAGAACCTATAGGGTAATACTTGGGAGACTTGGAACTCATTCCCTTAGTATCATCCATAAAGGCTTTCAGAAGGGTGGCGTGCAACTTCCCTTGAAATGGAAGGGCGGCGCGCAAATGTCTTCATTTACCTTAATTGATGGACACTTAGGCATGCAAGTATTAATGATTTATAATACCTGGGACTTTTTATTCCTCATTAGAGCTTCCCTTGTAGGTAAATAAATACCTTAGAAGTGTTCAGAAGACTTCAGACAGAGACTTGGGAAACCACAGAATGAACTTGAGTTTTAGAAAATCAGTCCCTGGAATGGGGGGCCCATATGGGCTATTTATAGGCCACTGGGAACCTTGGTTGAAAAAAGGAATAGGGTGCACAAGTGACTAGTGCGACCCATATTTGGCGCGCAAGTGAATTGCGCGACACGCATGATACTTGTGTGATGACCTCCAAATGAGTTCCTGGTTCATTCCTTTGTCAATTTTTGAAGTTCTTCAAAGGGTGACCCTCATTGGGATTAAGTTATTCCCCTTTTCCATTTCTTTGGACTTTGTGATGGAAAGGAGCATGAACAATGAATTTTTTAGATAAATATAAAATGATATTTATATGTTAAAATTATGTAATCTAATTTCATTATTGTATTTATTAAATTTAAATAAATCTATGTGAATTGTCGAAAAATTACTTTAATGATATATTATGTTAATTACTATTCTATTTAGTGATTTAAAATTAAAAAATAATCACATAGTTAATTTAATGGAATATGGTTGATCATATCATCCATTTTCCACTTATAAGACACTTTTTCTTTCATAAATACTTTCTTGACTTCTATGGAATAAAAAACATTCATATCATGATATTCATGAGAAACCAATATGAGGGGTTAAAACTAGAATATAGGGGTGAAAAAATTACCTAAAATTATCTAAATTATATTTTCTGAGATAATTTAGATTCATACTAATAATCATTTCAAAATAGGGCAATTTGGTTCCACATGGACATGCTGATTAATTTATATGAATATAATACATTAAGTAATTCTAAGGGTATCCCTCCTCTCTATTATAAAAGGGAATCACATATCCTCCATTTTTGAAATATATTTGTGACCATAATTACCTAAATATTTCTCCAATATCCCAACCCCTCCCATAAGTATTTGCCTCACCAAAAGACCAATACACGAAATATTAAAGTGTAATACAATGAGAATACCCAAAGAGAAGGTGTAAGTCCTAACCTAAGTATTTCAAATTTATTTATTATTATACATCCATAAAATATTATTTAAAATTAGAAATAATAATATAAGTAACATTTATATTCTAAACTTTTATTGTTATTACGGTGTAACACTTTTCCATCGCCTTTTTCATCCTTTGGGAAATGAAAACATCAGGTGTGTGTATATATGGATTCCCACCACCATGAAGTGTTGATTTTCATTTTTCATCACCACCTCACAAAAATGTTTATTATGATATATTTAATTAATATATATTATTTTCATTGAATAATAATTATTTAATAAATATAATATATCATCTATTTTTTTTACAAATCCATCAATTAAAAAATTATAACGTCGTTCATGCCTATATGTGGACTACCACCTCTATGATGAGATACGATTCATTTTTCCTATAAATTTTTCTTAGATATTTATAAATTGTATTTAATATATAAAATAAAATTAAATTTATGATAAATATTATGGAGATGATTAAACAATTACGCCTTTTGACTATGGTCATTCAATCAATGTTATTTTAGGATTTTGAACCAAACATCCTCAAAACATCTTATGTAAACATAACTAGTCAAGTATCTATATAAAACGTGGTCTTAAATGAAACAAAAGGGTAATTATAATGGAATGAATGTAAAATAAATTCTTATGAAATTAAATAATTAATATAATTTTTTATTCACGAGTTAAAGAACATACTGTAATTTTAAGATCTCGATTTTCATTGAGGTACATTTTTCAGCACCCCCAGTTTGAGGTATGAAACTTTTATTTTTTCCTTTTATGGAATCTTAATTGGTAAGGTAATTCTTGGGAGAGTTTTTAAGGTTTTTGGGAAGTTCTTGGGGCTTTTCAAAGGGTGCATGGTTTGAGAACAACTAGTGATAACCATGAAACACTTGCTGGTAACTATGCAAGTTGAGTCAGAGTCATGGGTGATGGTGCACAATTAAGGTGCATAATTTCCAAACCATGAGGTCTCCCAAGGAAAAAAGTGAACCAGGGGACCGATAGATTATACATTGTTTGTGCATAGTTTGTCTAACAGTGTGAGCCAACCATGTGAGCCCCAAGTTGGATAGTAGTAGTTACATGATTAGCGCATAGTTTGTCTAGCAGTGTGAGATAACAATTCACGGCTTTAAAGAAGGGGGTTTTAAAAACAATCATGTATGGGATTTTCCCGAAAACTTCCATTTCTTCTTCTATTTAAAGCACACTCAGTATTTCTTCTTCTCATCAGTTAGGGAGGCTCTCCCACTCATTTTGGAAGTGATTCAAATAGGTTTCAATGTGTTTTAATGAAAATTCATCCCCAGGAATTCATCTCTCCAAGTTATTTCGTGTTTTCCTATAGATATACATCCAATTCTCTCTTGGTTTCCAATATCTACTCTCATCCCATGTAGATAAAGTTTTGTGTTTTCTAATAATAGTTATATCTAGGCATTACTGGTGTTAGGGGAAGGTATCTAAGGAAATATTGTTGAGTTTTCATATGTATTTGTTGTGTGATTATGTAGAGGGCTGATTTTTTCAAAACACCTAAAGTTATATGGATTCACTCTCGACTAAATATTGCTAGAACACATGGGATTGGGTTGGAAATTAATTGTTTTCTTGAAATTTATTGTAAAATTAATGTCTGATGCTTGTTTGGGAACCCTTTGCCTTGTATTACCAGGTTTTGGGGCGGTTTATGATATTATAGTGAAATACACATTATTGTGGGATTTTAAAATAATGATGTTGAAATATTTTCATGGTTTTATTCTTGGAAAAATTAAATGAAAATATTAATCAATAAAAATGTTGTTTTATTGGAATGTGTCCCCACTTGAAGGGTTGATTTGGTTAGATAGTCACTGTTTGACATGATTTTGGTAATTGTTATTTGGTAAATTTTAGTGGATTAATTATTTAAAAATGATTTGGGTGGAATGAATAGTGGGTGTGAAGTACCACAAATAATAATTTTGATTTTGTGTAAAGTACCACACTAAAAAGGGGTAGGTCTTGAATATGAAGTTCCACCATAAATGGCAACACTGTTATCATTTGGTAAATTGCGAGTATTTTCAACATTTGCGTACAACCAAAAAATGTAATTTGGGTTATAATAACATTAAATATGTATTGGGTAATGATTATTTTGATTACATTCCTTTTTAATGTGTATTTGGGTAAATTGATTGGTTTTGGATGGGTTTGGATTATTAGTAATTGCTAAACCATTTAATAGTTTTATAAAATTGTGATAACATGTTCAATCCTTGAGTTGTGGGTAGGGAATTAATTTGGGGAAATACTATTGAGAAATATTACTCACCCATTTCTTTGTAACTTGGGTGATTTTGTATATGTGTTATTCTAATAAACATGTAAAATCAAATCATCTAATTTTTGTAGTGGTACATTGTGATGCTTGGGTGGTTATAGGGTTGGATCTTGGTGTATGGATTGGGGTTGTAGTATCTTTTCTTGATGCCTTGTTTTGTATTGTTTTAGTCTATCACATTGTACTCTTATTTGGTACTTTTATGTATTATTTTATTATTTTTAGTAAGTGTTTTTTGTGTATAACATTGTTTTCATGCATCATGTAGTTATTTAGGTAGTGGTATGTGGGTTGATTTTTTTATTTTAAAGGAAAAACATCCCTAAATTTTTATGAATCTATTGACAATTATCTCTAGAATTTGGTGCCTTCGGGATGTTTATTAAGGCCAATTATCACTTCTTCATCAACTCAAGCCAAAGAGGAGGGGTGGAATGTTATAAGGGATATCAGTTTGTTCAGTCCTTTTCATCGATAGTCGGTCGTGGATATGGAATCAGTATCTATTTATTCCTTGATTCGGGTTTGTAGCAAGGGGTAGGATTTTCGAAATAGGAAATAAATATCATTAAAATATGTAGCTAACCTTTTTATTCTGAATATCAAGCTACCAGGGTGTTTTGTACATAAGTGTTTGGAGACATTTCTAGGATAGTGATATCAATTTCATGGGTTTAGACCATGAGTAGAACATGGCATGCATCATAAAAATGACTTCCCTCTATGATTTGATATCCCATTTGGTGTAAATATTTATTTTTTTGACATTAATGAGTTAATTTCATAAAAATATGGATTTTTTTAAAAAATGTGGTTTTAAAATGATAATGTTTTGGGTATTTTGAAAACGGTTTGATTTTTTAAAAACTAGGGTAGTTTTCAATGATGATTTAAAATTTCAAATTTTGAAAATTTTAAAAAATGGTTCCAACAGTTGTTATGTGATAGAATTTGAGATTTTAAGAATTCAGTTACTAGAGAGACTTACCTATGGCGGTTCCTATGTTTATTGAAATGGAACAGAGTAGTTGTTGTAGAGACCAAATAGAGGATGCTTTCGAAATTGTGGTTATAACTGAACCCTGTGACAACTATTAGGTAGTTCAGAGTATAGTTCAATATTTTCAAGAATAAGATAAAAGTAACCAAATAGATGAACTAAATCTTGTGTACCATTCAGTTCAGTTTCTGAAATAGAGTCCTCCTATATTTTGTGGAGATTTGGAACATGAAAAATGAGATTTCATGGATCAATAGTATAAATCTAATCTTAGATTTTCTAGGCACATCGGTGGGGGTGAAAGTAAAATTTGAAACATATATGTTGGAATATCTTGCATGTCCATGGTGGGAGTTAGTGGTCAAAGATAAAGGGGACCAATGTATCTTATAGGAGTATTTTTAAGAATTGATCAATAAACAAATCTACCCTCTCACATTCAAAATATATCAAACAACATATTTATTTACATTTAAACAAGACAATTTTTTGGTAGCAAAATATGAAACAATGATTATGAACATAGTCTAGTTTTCACCTCAGTTTGTGGCTTGTGAACCCTTCAAGGGATACATTTTTTGAAGTTATCTTAATAAAGAAAATCTATTTGAATATTGAAGTTCTCTGTATGAAATATTACACATAAATGATAAATATAGATATGGGTGATGAAAGAAATATCCTAGGAGTGATATAATGAGGGGGTATATTGATACCCATATGAAGTAGTGGGAACTCTAATGTGGGATGTAATCATAAGGGGGAAACTTTTTTCCAAAGTGGGAGTATGATTTAGAATTAGTCATTAGGATCAGTGAATCTTCTTTTGAATCCCAAGATTAATTTGAGATGTTTCTAATGTGTCTCTCTAATCTACATGAAGAGATAATGTAAAAAAATTTGAGCATTCTAGAACTATAATCAGATGAGGCATCTTCATCATTACTGCTGCAACACTATGAGGTCAAGTTCCTAAGATACTTCTTTGGGGTCGCAGTAATATTATCCATCCATAGGATGAGGGAAGAAACATAATCCTCATCAATTGACTAGAGTTGGTCATTGTTATTCTAGGAATACCAATACTCTTCAATAGTGGTAGTTTCATTAGGGTGATAAAAAGAAAAGTGTATATAGTAAGAAGGGTTTTGGGGCTAAGCATGTTGTGATCAATGATCATCCTATACCAACCACCATGAGAGGTATGATTATTTCAAAATCTAGATTTATGAAATAATTGTTTGAAACAGGGTTGTCTCATTCTTTAATTTCTTCCCATATTGTTTCACTCCTGGGTTTAAATATGGATATTATGCCTCCGGTTTGGAAACAACAAACTCCTCTAGGTCAAAGATAGCATCTGGAATTTCCATGTAGAGTGTTTCATTTAGATGTTGATGGAATGGAGTTGATACATGACTTCATAGTTATTGAGATGGATTTCCATGATCAATATATGGGGGTGTGTTGGTTGGAATTGTTTAAGTCCCATATCATCTATTATTCACGAATGGTTAGTTTCATGGATCAGAATGACTTCGAGCATCTCTTTATATGGGAGAGGATGGAAAAGGAATGTGCAATGGGGTAGTTGGTACTAAAATTTGGTATGATCTTATAACAGTTGGAAGATTTATTTTTGGTATCAATGGGAGAGATTAGTAGAAGAATTTCTCCAATAGTTGTTGATCAATTTATGGATTTACTTCCTATAAAATTCTCAGGGTTGCCACCAGTACAGGAAGTGGAGTTTACAATGGATCTCCTTCAAGGGGGAAGTCCTATCTCACATCCATATTATCAGATATCACCCTCATAATTGAGGGAAGTTAAGTTGTATATGGAAGAGTAGTAAAATCAAGGGTTCATCCATCCAAGCACATCATCATTGGCATCACCGGTCTTGTTATTTATAAAGGAGGATCAAAAACTATAGTTGTGTGTTGATTATCATATGTTTAACCAAGTTAGAATAAAGAATATATATCCAATCCCACATATTTATGATCTATATAATCAATTTTAGGTTGATTAGTGATTTTACAAAATTTATTTGTGATTAGGATATCATTATTTGTGGGTACAGAAGAAGGATATTTCAAAAATAGCCTTCAGTAGTAGATATGTATTTTATAAAAGTTTGGTAGTTCCCTTTGGTCTTAAAAATGCACCAGAAATCTTCATTTCCTGGATGAATGAGATATTCATATATATCTCCATTCTTTTGGGGTGGTGTGTGTCGATTAAATATTAGTGTATTTTAGGACAAGAAGAGATGAGGAGAAACACTTGTACATGGTGTTGGGAATCATGAGACACCATCAATTGTATTCCAAATTATAAAATTATGATCCTTAGATACAATAGGTATGCTTTAATATCCATGTTATTTATGATAATGATATTTCAGTGGATCCGAAGAAGATTGAGGCTGTTATTTCTTAACAATCACTAAATAATGTTTTTGAAATACAAAGAATCTTGGCTCTAACTAGTTGTTATTGATTCATCATTCATGAATTCTCATGATTGTATTGAGAGATGACAACTTTGATAAGGAAAAATGTTCCATTTTAATGGAATAAGAAATGTCCAAATTCTTTTGAAGGGGTCATGGTTTTTTCTACAACCATACCAATATTAGATTTTCTAGAACTAGGGAAAGGCTTCGTGTTGTATTTTGATGTATCAGGATCATGGTTTTGGGGTTTTATCATGAAACAGAATCATGTTTTTTAATTGGGAACATGGAATTTTAGGTTTCGTGAGAAGATCTACCCAACACATGATTTGGAGTTATTGGTTATGGGGAATTATTTGTTAACTAGGATCCACAACCACTTTTGTGAGAAATTAACTATGTTTAAAAATCATAAGAGCCCGAGACATAGTTTCTCATAAATAGATTTTAAATTGAGGAAAATGGTATGGATGGAGTATCTCCACATGTTTGAATTTGACTTTATTTACACATCAGGTAAAGGAAATTTGATGGCAGATGCATTAAGTAGAAATGAATATGATTAGCTAGAAAAAAAGCATAATATTAGTGGCAGTTGATGTCTGTTATAGCCATCTTGCAGTTGTAATGTGAAGACCGATGTAATGTAGTAGTTTTATTTCCATTTTCATTGGTTCTTGACATTTTTTGTTTGGTTAAAGAGGAACAGATGTATGATTCAGAGTGTGTATCTATGAGTTTGAGACTCATTGATGGGGATTCCATTAGGGGATAGAAACTTGATGGTAATTCAGTGTTGTGATTTTTGAATTGGATGGTTTTACTGGTGGTTTTTCAGAAAAAAAACATCTTAGTGAATGCCATCATTCGAGATGGTATATTCACCCATGAATCCAGAAAATGTATTAGGTTTTGGAAGTAAAGTTTTAGTGGGAATGTATAATATAGAACATGGATGATTCGGTATCACGATGCTTAAATTTTCAATAAGTCAAGGCATATCATCAAATACTAGATAGTATGTTGTAGTCTTTACCTATCCAAATGAAGAATTGGGAGAAGATGGAAATGGATTTTATTATAGGTCTCCAATGAATGATTTAGAATCACAATTACATATGGGTGATATTGGATTAGATCACATTGTTATCACATTTCATCCCTATTTTTCAATCTCATATGGTTGTGGATCTGTCCAAAATCTATTCCCGTGAGGTGGTGAAGAGGCATGGTCTGTCAGTTTATATTGTATCATATAGAGATCCAATGTTCACATCTTTCTTCTGAAAATCTTTGCAACATGCCCTTGGGACATTGCAGATAATGAGAATGACATATCATACTCAATTTAATGGGAAATCTGAGAGGACTATACAATCATTGGAAGATATGTTACATGCATATGTAATGGATTTTATCATCTCATGGGAGGACCAGTTACCGTTGGTGGAATTCTCATATAATAACAGTTATCAAGCCACATTACATATGACTCTGATTAAATCAGTTTATTGGAATCCATTCCATTCTCCATTATTTTGGTTTGAAATATGTCCAACTTCTATGGTTGGGATGATCCTTTTACAGGATACTACCAAGAGGATTGTGTTGATCAGGAAAAAATGTTGACGGTTCAGAGTCAACAGAAATCATATGTAGATCATCATCGATGCCTATTTTCATTTGAGGTGAATAATCATGTATTGTTGAGAATTCTTTCTTATATTGTAGCTCATCATTTTGTAAATAAAGGCATGTTATCTCTGAGGTATATTAGTTCCTTTGAGATACTTCGGTGGGCTGGGGAGGAGTCGTCTCGGTTGGTCTTTCCACCACAGTTTAGTATGGTGCACAATGTTTTTCATGTATCTTAGTTGGAGAAGTATTAGCTGGATCCTGACCATGTTATTCGATGGGATCGTGTTAAGTTAGAGCCAGATGCCTCATTCGTGCACATTACAACATGGATTTTTGATACACAAGAGAATGTATCATGTAGAAAATGAACCAGGAAAGTGTGTGTCTTGTAGATGAATGGTCTCATCCAAGAGGAGACTTGGGAATAGGAGAAATAAATGGTCATTCAATGACCCAAGATCTTTTAGGAATGATATGGTTTTTGACATTTCAAGGATGGAAAGGAAAATGGTGGGGATAATTTATCACCCCTAATTTGAGGTATGTAAACCTTATTTTTGACTTTTTATGCATCTAATGTTGTGGGGTAATGTTTGGAAGAGTTTGGAAGGTTTTAGGGAAGGCCTTTGGGATTTATTAAGGCACATGGATAGTGAAACCATGAAACACTTGTATATAATTAGGCAATTTGAGGTAGAGGAAAGGGTGATGGATTACGGTTAAGGTGCATTGCTTCCAAACCGTGTGGTCTCTATAGGAAAATAGTGCACCCATAGGATAGATAGATTCCATATGGTTTACACATGGCTTTTCTAACCATGAGAGGACCACTTGAATAGTAGAAGTCATATAGTTCGAACATAGTTTTTCAAGATATAAAAGCTAACCATGTGCTGATTTTAAAACGGGGGGTTTTAAAAAAAGAGCTTGTTACGATTTTCCCTAAAACAATCATTTCTCCCAATAAAACCCCACTTGGGATTTCATATTCATAGGGGTTAAAAAGGATCTCCCACTCATTTTTAAAGTGATAATAAGGGTTTTAAAGGTTATTTGAAGTCAATTATTCCCTGATAAGTCTCCTCTCATTGTTTTTTCTTAGTATCCACTTGATCTTCTTCCACTAATCTCTTCTTTTAATATATCTAGTCCCATCCCATGTAGATCTAGGGTTTTGGTTTCCAAAAATAGTTATATATGGCCATTTTGGTGTGAGGGTAAGGGATTTAAGGTCGTTTTGTGGAGTCTTAATCTGGATTTGGTGTGTGGTTGAATGTTGGGTCTATTTTACCAAAACCCTAAAGGTATGTGGCTTCACTCTCGACTCTATATTTCTAGAACATGAATGATTTGGTTTCAAATTAATTTTTTTCTTGAAATATCTAGTGAAATTGATGTGAAAATATTTTATGGGATCCCTTTATGTTGATTTCAGGGGTTTTTGGTGGTTTATGATATATTTGTTCAATACACCTTATTGTTGGATTTGAAAATAATGATTTTTAATTTTTTTTCTTGGTTAGATTCTTGGATGAATGTCGTGAAAAATAGTTTTCAAGGAAATTTTTTTTTATTAGAATGTGGCTTGAATTTAATGGTTGATTTGGTTTTACATTCATTGTTTTACATGATTTTGGTAATTGTTATTTGGAATAATTTCATGGCTTAATTATTTGAACATGATTTGGGTGGAATTAGCAGTGGGTGTGAAGTACCACAAAAAAGGATTGAGATGTGGCATGAAGTAACACACTAAAAAGGCGATGGTCTTGGATATTAAGTTCATCCATCAGTGGGAACATCAATATTGTGTGGTATATTTTGTGTATTGTTGAAATATTTGTGTGGCCACACAAAGATTTGTGGTTTATGCTAACATGAAATCGGTAATGGGTAATGAACTTTTTGATTAAATTCCTTGTTCATGTGAATTTGGGTAATGTTCTTGGTTTAGGATGTGTCTGGATTATATAAAATTGATAAAATCGTTATTGGTTTTATATAATGGGTTTTTATAAATGCGATAACTCATTCTATCCTATTGGCATGAGTAGGGAAGTGATTTTGCGAAATAATATTGAATATTATTACCCACCCCCTACATTATCACTTCAGTAATTTTGTAGATGTGGTATTCTGAGACACAAGTAAAAGGAAACCATCTCATTTGTATATTTGAGCATCATGATGATTGGGAAGTTATGGAGTTGGATAATGGATCTTGGCTTGGAGTTTTGGTGTATTGTCTTGGTGTCTTGAGTTGTATTATTTATTCTTCTTCTTAGTACTGTGATTTTTTATGGATTTTTTATTTTTGTTAGAATGTTTTTTATGTGTATAATTTTTTTTCATGCATCAGGTTGTTTTTTGGGTAATTTTTTACCGGGTTATTATTTTATATTCAATATAAATTGATCTAACACATTTTATGAAGCCCTAAAATTTTATTTCCCACCTTTTTCACATAGTGGTTGTCACTTATGGAAAATTAGCACTTTCTACTTGATTTAATCCAACATAGAGGGGTGAGATGTTACAATTTTTGTTTAAAATTTGGTTTAAATAAATCATTTTTGGCTAACTAAATTTTTAACTCGTGTTTGAGGAATCTCAAGGATGTTTCGAGGGTTTAAGATATGAAATAAAGGGCAATATTTCCATCTTGTACATGTTCCATAGTTAGAGTATAGTCAATGGAAACCATGAAACCAAAATTTTCTTGATAGGAGGAAGGGTGAATGGATAGGTAAACTAAGAAATTGGTAATGAAAAACTATGTAGGATTTGATAGGTTCATTACACATAGTTGGCAGACGATTCCTCAAACGGTGAGAGATTCCCAGTTAACTGTGTAACTTGGACCACTCTTTAAAAGTGGTCAGAGAATGTTTGTCTATTAGTTTAGAAAACTATGCGACCAAACTATACACCTCATTAAATGTATTTTTTACCATTTTCAACCCTAGTGATTTTATTTTTTCTACTCTATTTATTCCCATTTCTACTCCATCAACTCTAGTGATGAACCTAGACACCTAAATATTCCCAAGAGTTGATCTCCTTTGATTCAAGGTCATTTTCAGTGTCATTGTGTTTATATCAATGCTCAGGGTATGTCTAATACTCATCTTTGATCTCTTTTCTGGATTAGGGTCTGTGGTTTCATTCCTAGTCTTCCAAATACCTAAACCCTCTTTTTTATAGATGATTTTAGGTTTGGGCATAAAAGGGTTCTTGAATACAGATCTAAGTCTATGGTTAGGTGAGTGTTAATCATTATATTTGAGGTAGGTGGTCTGAAAATTATTTCCAATATTCTTGAATTTGACTTGTGTATGTGTGGTTGTGTTATTTATTATCTGTTGTGGTGAAATATATTAATTTAGTGAAATTTGGTAAAATGGTTGGACAAGTGATGAATTTAATCCCCGCAGGATCCCCTTTGGATGCATTGAGGTTGAATAATCTGATTTAGAGCCATCTATGGGGTGCACCAACATTCAAGAAAATTGAAAATTGTAACATTAAGCATTAATTTACAAGTGATAGTGTAGAACCCTTTATTAACATGTTGATATGTTAGTTGAGTTGAAAAGGTAATATTGATCATTGTATCTAGACTTTTATAATAATATAAGGGATTTTATGACTTCATATGAAATTTTTTGGAGGAAATAATGAGAGTGTTCTAAATGAGTTTGGAATGGTACATGAAATGTATAATTGGGTTAATACATGTGAAAGGATGAACATGTTAAACAAGTAAATGATTTTAAATTGATGGATGTGTTAAATGGGTTATTTTATGGGAATTGACGATATGTTAAATGAGCCATGGTAAAGGATATTATTAATTATGCCAATTGGTTAAGGCTTGATAAAGAGATATGGGTTAAATGGATTATATAATGTAAATGGTAGATGTGTTAATGGCTCAAAGATATATAATGAACTAAATGTGAATGAATATGAATTATAGATGTAATGTTTATTGATTGTGTACGGTTGTGATATGGTATATATGGTATATTGATAAAGAATAATTTGCGCATGGATTGGTAGTTTTGGGTTATTATAAATGAGGATATACTCCAATGGGGATGGTTAGAATCAGGCTCAGAACCCCACCCCATAATGAATGGGTTGGTAAAGCAGACTGAGACACTATTCACCTAACAATTTCATTTGATGAGACTACCTAGACCGAGGCTCTAAGGTATGTGTGATTTAATTTTTTTATGAAATGCTTATCTTTAGTGAGATCAGGAACTTGAATTATCCCTTTATGAATAACAATTGAACAATTGAATCTATAGTTTATTGGATTTAAATTCTTAAGCAATGGAAATAAAGATGGAAATTAAAGAAGTGATGAAAATGGTAAAAGTGAAAACTGTTAACTAGTGGAACCTGAGTTACCAGTTTTTTTAAATTTTTATTTATTTAATAATTTTATGCACTATTTATTTAGAGTTTTTATTTTATAGACAATGTTTATTGTGACCTTCTGAGTCGTCCTAAAAATTTCCTCAGGTCACCATTGGGTACCTGAGACGATTTCATTATTGAAGCTTAGGACTTGGTTAAAGGACCTATGTTTGAGAGTTTATATGGTCCTAAGAAGTGCATGAATGATGGATCCATACATGGATACTATACCCATTTTTGTGATTCTTGTGGTCGTATTTATTTTGGGTGTTTCTTCACTTTCTTCATTGTTATCATGACATAGCATGATTATCATTTGGTTGTGTTTTGTACCCTATTTGGGAATTGGTTGGAAATGGATATTTATGGTTTATTTCATAATATTTAAATTATTTTAAATGTTATCCATTTATTATTACACCATTAAAGGTGTTATAGTCTCCACATGTGATCTATTAGAACCTCGCAGCTAGTCGAAAATATCTACAATATAGGGACGTGCACATGAGGTCATGTGGTGACCCAACTTGGGGAAATAGTTTAGTGGATTCTAGGAATTGAATGTTATAATGTGGTATTAGAGGGTTTATTTTTTATGACACACTATTTGGGGATGGTAGACCGAATATTAGGAAATTTTGTGTCATGGAAATCAGCTCATGGATGGGAGAAGCTAGCCCTCATATGATAAAAAACCCAAGAACCCGAGGTGGGAATTACTATTATTGATGTGTGTTGTTACAGTTTAATTATATTTCACCATTTGGTTATGCACTTTTTGTTTGATGTGACGTTTTTATGTTATTTTTCTCATGGCTGAGATGGAATGTGTTTGTGAATTCATGAATCATTATATGCACCTAGGGATATATGTTTCATGCATCAGGGTATAAACACATGATATAGATGTGTTGGATGTGAAGGGTGGATTGAATTTCACATTTCATAAAAATTTTAGAGTGTAATGTATAATAAATATGATAAAAATGGGTAAATTTTAAGAATTTGAATAAATGGTTAATGAATTGGGACTCATGAAAGGTTGTAAATGAGATAAAATATTTGTTGTAACAGGTTATGTAATGGAAAGGTTACCTAAAAGATAAATATTTTCATAGTGTAAGTGGAAATGGTTTAGAAGGACATATACTGCAAAAAACATGTCTATGTATGTTGGTTTTCCCCATGTCGACGACAACCTAAATTAGGTATGGTTGAGGGTAGTTTTCTATGTTCGATGATTCTCGCTAGGATAGTGTATATACAATTAGTTTTTAAAGGTTAGTGGAGAACCATTTTTTAAATAATGTATGAAAGATTTATCTTAGGTGTTCTAACAGATGTGATTGGAATTGTAGAAAAATGCCATTATGGAGATGTGTTCAGGTTGGGAGATAAGGGGATATCTCGAATAATTATCCAACAGTAGTGGGACAAGATAATATGTTGGTCCCATACAATCTAAGATTGGAGATGTTTTGTGAGAACTTTTATCATTTTATCTAGATGATAGAACGACATCTTGGATGTGAATTCCGAGTATATTTGATATGTCTAGAGTGTTTTTGTTTCATAACCCTCCAACGTTTGTAGAATAGTTTTGAACTAAGGAAAAAGTGTTCAGGATATATTTCATTCAGAATATTTTGAATCACTTATAGACTCCTGTAGGGAAGAGATTAATGCAAACAATATACAAATTATGGGGACTGGAAAAGTGCTGGTGGGAAATCCTGGTTCAAACATAACTGTATGACAATATGTAATGGAATGAATTTTAGGAAAATTTTATTGAAAATTTATATCTAGAGTCCTTGAGAAAGTAGTAGGTTACAAATTTTATGTGGTTGACCCAAGGAAAAATTCTAGTGATGGATTATGCTGGATGTTTCCTAGACTTGCGACACATTTTTCTAGCATTGGTAGGTGATGAATCCTCTATGGTAAAAAATTTTAAGATGGGCTTAAGCATGATATTATGTCATAGGTGAACATCCTCCATTTAAATAGGGTTACAAAATTAGTGGATTAGACCATTAGTTTAAAAGGGAATATGAGGGAGACATTAAGTGGTGGGGTTTTGGTTCTTTTAGATGGAACAGTGGAATGACATATTATGGAAGGAAGCATCATTTCAAGAATCTTCATCAGGGTGGATGTGTAGATAGTAGTTAGAAGAGTGGATCAACCTCTTGGGTTAGCGACCAGATGTCTTTCTATTAGTATGACAAGCTAGTACATATGTGTGGTCAGTGCCCCAGCCACCAGTTTGGTTCCAATAATGGGGTATGATGGGGAATCTGTAGAGGATATATAGGAACCCTCAATATTTGGGAACAAATAGAGGATCAAGGCTGACACTGAGTGAGGTTAGGGGTCAGTTTCCCCTTATCAGTTAGTCAATTGAAGATCAAATGGTCATACCAGTCATGGTGGCAGGTGGGGTACTCCAGGTTGGGATCTCCCATATCCGTAGGGTAGTGTAGCACCAAGAACTCTAATTGGATCTCAAGGTAGTGGGGAAGTTAGTTTTACATAGATCATCTACCACCCAAAGGTGGTGATAATAAACCATCAATAGTTGGAGGTATAATTCTGGTAGCTTCCATGCTCTCTAGTTATTTATTTGACATTGGTTCCACAATTATTTTGTTTCTACTCTCTTGGTGATTATGTTTGGTCTAGTAGTGGAACATATGTGTGAGATAATGTCTAGTGAAACACCTTTAGGGGTTTGAGAATAAAATATCTGACAATATAAGCGGTGTTCTATTGATGTTGGTGAGTACCATTTCCTATGGGATTTTTTCTCATGAGATGCAAGGTTTTGATTTAATTTTAGGGATGGATTTTATAGCATTGTAACAAGAAGATATTGACTATTACCATCATAGGGTAACATTGACATATCTTTAGGGAGACACATATATCCATAATTGATAATGGGATATCTTGGAAGGCCGTATAGGGCCATGTCTTTAGAAGGTGGGTGAACTCGCAGTCCAAGTGGCTTATCTAATGCTTGATGTTGGGGGAGTATGGCCACTTGTATTTCTTCTAGTGGTGGATCAGTTTTAGGATCTGTTTCATGAGTACATCTTAAGGCTACCCCTAGATATGGAAATTGAGTTCATGATAGATATACTGCTAGGAGCAGAACCAGTTCCAATAATTCTATATAAAATAGAACCAGAAGGACTCTTGGAACATAAAACTCAATTAGAGGAATTTGCGAATAAAGGGTTTATTCATTCTAGTACATCAACTTTGGGATATATATTGATTTTAATTCCAAGAAGGGTGAAAGGTAATTGTAGTTATGTGTCAATTATTGGAAGCTTAATTAGATTAAAGTTAAAAAAATACCCACTTCCAGGAATCAATGACACTTTTGACTAGCAAAGAAGTGCTTCAATGTTCTCTATGATTTATATGAGACCATGGTATCATCAGGTAAATGTGATTCTTTCTGATGTACAATGGAATTAAATTAAGAGAAGGTATGGGTTTTATGGATTTTATCTGATGCCTTTAGGGTTGACCAATTTGTCGACAATGTTTATATACCTGATGAATTATTTCATTCACACTTACATTGATAAGTTTGTATTTTTATCTATCGATTGAATATTGGTGTACTATAAGAATCATGAAGATCATTCCAATCATATTGACATCATCTTATGTATACTAAGAGATCATAATATATACTCCAACATATCCAAATTTCATTTATGAATTTATAGGGTGAATGTATTCGGTTATATCATATCTGAGGAAGGTGTGTTAGTGGACCCAGAGAATGTGCAAGCAGTTGAATGATGGGAGAAGCCTAAGAATGTTTTTTATGTACAATGTTTTTCTGTATTGTCATACTATTACTAAAGGTTCCTCAAATACATTTCCCATTTTTAATCACCACTTTTGGGTTTTACCAAGAAGGGTATCATGTTTGAGTGGTGTGTGGAATAAAAGAATTCCATTTAGGAATGAAAGAAGAGAGTTACTACTATACTGATTTTTCTTTTTCCCAATCTGGTTAAGAAGTATACTTTGTTTTAGGATGAATTTGATGTTGGGATTGGGGAATTTTTGATACAAGATGAATGGGTTGTGGCATATGGGTCTCGACAGTTAAGGTCTCGTGGAAAAAATTACCCTATCTGTGATCTTGATTTGGTAGTGGTTGTTTATTCCATAATTATATGGTGGAACTATTTTGGGGGAAAAATATACAATTTATAATTATCATAAAAGACTTAGTTATATCTTCTCCAAACAAGACATGAATCTTCAGTAGCAAAGATGTATTGAGTACATGCCATTACTAGATTCCAAATTGATGTACACACCGATAATGAAGAACAATGTTGCAGATTCCATAAATTAGAAGACTCAAAATATGGACGTTTTGAAATCTAGTTCTGAGAGGAGGAGGATGGTGTTGTTTTATGAGATGAATTTGGAGGTGTAGGATGGTCAAGAGTAGAAGAACTTTTAATCCTGGGAAGTTTTGTCCGCACTTCTATAATAGATCATAGAGAGGTAGCATGATTATCTAGAATGTTTTGATTTAAGGGAAAGTCTTAAATATAGGGATTCACCTTCTGGTTGGACTACGTGGTTTGATGTGATCATTTATGTTCCTGACTATGTTATTATCCCAACATGTTTTTGGGAAGATTTGATACCTAGGTTTCATGCATCGAAGTGGGCGGTGAATCTTGTTTTGACCAAACTGTATCATTATCATCATGGGAAGTATTCCTAGCCAAGGATAAAGTAATAGGTTGCTGGTTTCATGGTGTGATGTTTTACATGTCAGCAGGTGAAGGCAGAGCATCAGTAACCGGGTGGATTGTTACTGTCGTGGCCCATTCTTGAATGAAAATGGGAAGACATAATGATGGATTTTTTTGTACGTCACCATGGGATTCCTTGTAAGAATGATGCAGAATGGGTTATTTTTTATTTTTTTATTATGGTGTATAATTTCAGGCTGATTCAAGAGATTTTCACCATTGAACTGTTTGGCGAGTAATATGTTCTAGAGATAGTTCCATTTTAGGGGGTACCTTGGATTATAATTTCATATCGTGGCCTTCATTTTACTTCGTACTTCTGGAAGGGGTTATATAATGTTCATGTTAAACTTGTTTTTTAATTAATGAATTTACACACACAGATGGATGACCAGTTAGAGAATACTATTCAGGTAGTAGTGGACATGTTGTGGACTTGTCTCTAAGATTTTGGTGGATCATGGAAAAATCACTTATCACTTGTTCTGATTTCAAACAATAATAGTTACAAGCATATAATCTACATGAAACCATATGAGTAAATCTATTGAATACCATGTAGGTATCTATTTTGATGGATGGATGGTGGGGAATCATAGTTTTTGGGACTAATCTTCAAGAAGGAGATGTCATAAGTGGTTTGATTGATTCAAAAATGAATGGCTACAACCCAATGTATGTAGAATTTTTATGCAGACTAGAATTCTAAACCTCTTGAGTTTATGGTTGGTGATCATGTGTTTCTTAGGGTGCCTACAAGGTTAGATCACCATCAAATTTAGAAATAGGGTAAGTTGTCTCCTAGGTAAGTGTGTCGTTAATGATTGTGGAGTTGGTCTGGACCCATCCTAGTGGGACCTATTCCACGACTCCTCAAGCCTACCACCAATAGTCCAGGGTCTAGTGACTACCACTAAGTAGGAATTTCGCTATCTTGGGAGGTTTTTCTAATGAAAATATAAACACACACACACACACATCTTTTGGCCCACAAAATTCTAAAATGTAGAAACAACTGAACAACCTATGAATGAATTCATATATATCCCACAACCAAAGTATGAAATGAAGAAAATAATGTAAACATGGCCAAATAAATGCCCACCACAAAGAAGTTTGTAACACAAGTACAACATGAAACTATAGTTATTAGGTCTAATTTCTGAAATACATAGAATCACACCTCAGTCTGTATAGTCTCTCTAATCACCATCTGGTTTAGGTCTTCCTAGGGCTCTATCCAAAGGCTGATCATCTGCACAAGACAAAACATGTGCTAGCAATGCTTGTGAAGGGGTGAGTATAACAATACTTAGTAGGGCACCCCAAAACCATAAATCATATTAAAATGAAATAAATTTATCTATACATAGGTATATGTGTACAAAAATATAACAATAATATCAAGATATACTCAATAAAGACGCACAATCTATAAATAATCCACAACTATAGTTTTTCAAGCCTAGGATTCCATCTCAAAGATTCGACAAAACACTCATATGTGAGAACACACTCAAGAGTTTGATTGTAATACTGATGTCCTTCTAAGAGGTATTTCTCATTACGTCTCATCATGAGAAAGTATACACTGATTTTATGGAGAGATGTGATACAAAATATAAGGATCACTGATAGGGTCATGGTGTGAACCATCAAGTCAATTTGGAATGACCCTCTATGTAGAGGATCGATTTTTGTGTAATTTTTGTCATGAAAATTCCAAGAACTCCATATAGGTAAATAAAATGTATATAAGATCTCACTTATGGCCTCTCACAGGGATTCAAATGAATTTATCCCAGAAGTACTACTGGATGGATTCTTTTCCTACGATTAAGAAACAATATTGTACCAAATGTTAGGGAACTGTTAAGGGGAAAACCCGACCAAATCTTTTCCTTGATATAGAGGACAAGAGATTCAATCCATGTGAAAAAATGACATAGACTATAGAAGGGTTATATGCCATGTCCCATTTCCCCGTGTTCTACCTATGTAAATGAACCATGTCATCAAACTATGTTCATATAATAGTACACACCATGTAAGATTCCCATGTACTCTACCCATGTGTCAGTACATGGTGCTGCCCATGTACTTTGTCTAACCCATGTTCATGTTGGAGATTATATGTCCTGTAGTCAACCCATGTACTCCACTCAGTGTCCATGAATTCTGAAAAGTACATGTTGAGGCTTTAGGGAGAGGTCACATTCCATATAGGCCAATCCACATACCGCATGATACATATCTCCTACCTGAAACCCAATCCATCGTTCCAGGGGTCCCACACAATTTGTAGATATTTTTTACAAGTTGTGTACTACATGATTTTAAAGAATACCAGATTATGCTCCTCGTATGATCCAACACCTAAATCCTTCTATCCAGTAATTTTTTCCCCACAAAAATGAAGATCCCAACATGTCCAAGCCTTGGCATCATTGAACAACATGTTTCAGAATCACATCATTTCTTGAATCACTAAATCACTATTTCCTCACCTCCTTAATTCCATTCAAATCATAAAACTATGATATCACATCGTTTCACCATGAATCAGATGTGGAACAATCGATTGATTGGGATATGTTGAGTTGTAGGCCAAACGATGAACAACTAAGACGAAAAATGAATTAGGGGTGAAAAGAATAGAAAAGATAGAGGAAAAAATCGATAAATGCTCATGTTGACATTGATATGTTTTCATTAGAAATAAAATAAAATAAATAAATAATCACAAAAATCAATCTCCCTTGAAAGCTATGAAAGTATATTCCCAACACGCAATATGCATGATCTATGAATCAATCCGTTCATCGATGATTCACATTCATTATATAAATAAATAATGAAGAATAAATCTAAATAAAACACATTCCATGATTCAATTTAGATTAATCAATAATGAAAAATGAAGTTTTATTGCATTTTTTTGGTGAGATCCATCAAAAATTATGTGTGCTGATTGTCTATCCATGATCCACCATTGTTTATCTGAGAAGATTCCCCAGATCTCTCTCCAATAGTCCTCCAACATCTAAAGGGTTATGATGATGAACCTGGTATTTACCAAAAATAATTTATTTAATTATTAGTAAATCGAGGCAATATTTAAATAGAACAAAATAATTTATTTAAATTACTTTTTTCATTTCTACAACAATGATGAATTTTACACAAATGACCCAGACTGACTAATGTTACGTCATTCCTAGGGTAATCCTCGGGCTTTTAGTTCAATGGTGCCACCCGGTTCATTATCTAAGAAACCATTTTGATGTTATTCCTCTTTTTTAGAAAAAAATGCTTGACTGTTATTAAGAATATTTTTTTTATATATCTAATATTTTTTAGGGGCACATCTAGTATTGAAATCACACACTATCTCAATGTCTGGTCTCAAAAATATTCCATATAATATTGAAAAATAACACACACAAAATATGATTCATTACATTTTTTCCACCTTGGGGCTTTATATCCCAAAATTTCAAAACAAGGTATAATAATAAGGATGAGGGTTTTGATAATGAATCTGAGCCTCCAGATCACATGTACTCTCATAAAAATTCTTATACTGCCATTAGACCCACGCCATTGGAACTAATTTCACAAGAAGGATCATATCATACTGATCCTATATCGATATCGGGTACACAATAATTGTTTCTCAATCCTTGATGTCTAGATCACCACCGTCAATAAAGAGTGATGGATCATGCACATACACCATTAGCTATGATACATGGAAGATTTCGTGCACCCAGTCTAATTGTGGAGGTATAGCTAAGTGGTATGCCACCTTGAAAACCCTATGTACCATCTAGAAAGGTCCAATGAATCTCAAATAATGTCTTCCACCCCATACAAATCTCCATAATCTAGGTTGAAGTGAATCCCATAGTAACACATGATATCCTTCATCAAACTCTAAAGGCCTCCTTAATTTTTCATCATAAGACTTATGATGGTTCTGTGAAGTCTTCATCCATTCCTGGATGATCTAAACCTTTTCTATTGTATCATTCACTAACTCTGAGCCCATGGCTGCAGACTATACTAGGTTAGTCCTGCAAAGTGGTGACCTTAAGTGTTTCCCATAAAAAAGCTTCAAATGGTTCCATGTTGATGGTTTAATTATAGTTTCTATTAAGAAAACTCCACTTGTGGTATGTTATCCTCCCAAATACGTCAGAAATCTAACATGAAAGCTCAAATAATGTCTGCTAGAACCTAAATGGTTCACTCAGTGAAGCTGTTGGTTTGTGGGTGAAATGTTGTGCTCAAGAGTAACTGAGTCCCAAAACACCTCCTATAATCCCTTACAAAACTAGTATGTAATGATATCACCATGATTAGAAACAACCATTGATGGAACTCCATGTATTCAGACTATATCCTGGATGTAGAGGCATGACAAGGTCCCTACTAAATTCTACACTTGTATAATAAGGAAGTGGGATGACTTGGTGATTCTGTCCATGATTACCTAGATGAAATCATGTAATCTAGATTTACATGGTAAGACCATCATGAATTCCATATATATCCCATCCCACATCCATTATACCACCTCAAGGGGGTGAACCAAACCCTCTATAACATGATGTTAATCCTTCACTTGCTAAAAAGTAAAGAAGGGATATAAGAGCTCATAATCTCCTTTCATTATCCCTAGCCTCCAAAACTGACATTGGAGGTACATCATTTCAACACCTAGGTATACCACCAAAGGATATTTGTGAAAGTATCTCAAAAAATCATCTCACAACATCACTAGTACCACCATGTGTCCATTAAAAATAACAACCCACACTCCACCTTTTGAATATCCATAAAGGGAATTCCCTATGGATATCTAAGTAAGTAGGTACTCAAAGTCAAATTCCCCAAGGTGTACATCCTAGACTTTCTATAAGAGTGGAGAGGTAAAAACCATAAAATATAGGTACGCTACACCATATACATCCATAAAGTATAATTTCAATGAGATCAACTTCTCTGACGACTCAATTACCTACTGTGAAGAAGATTTATTTATAATAGCATCTGATACAAAATTATCCACTCCAGGAGGGAAGAAAATTTAGAATTAAAAATACTAGTGGAACTCTATCCATCTCCTCAGCATCAAGTTAATATCCATCTAGGAGAAGATATACTTTATTCACTTTTGATCAGTGGAGGTAATAAATTTCTCCTGCATAAAATTAGTGTCCCCAAATATTCAAAGAAAATAATTCCACTGCTAACTCAATAATGTTGGTGGCATAGTTCTTCTCATGTCATCTAAAATGGTGGGAAACATATGAAATCACCACATTCCTCTACATTATCATGCAACCAAGCTTGGTTCCCGACACATCACCAAACACTAAATACTTGACACCCTCCTCTGGAAATCTCAAGATCATTATAATCATCTAATTTTTCCACTGAAAAGTATATGATCACTTCTCTGTCCATAAAAGTGGATTCCCCATCTGAGTCAATGATTTCATGGGTGCTGATATCCTAGATAAATCTGTTATTAATATCCAGTAATAGCATTCTAACCCATGGAATCTCCACACCTCCTTCAAACACTTTGGTGGATACCAAGGTAACACTACACCTAACTTGTCTTAGTCCACTTCTACTCAATATTCTAATATAACATGTCCCAGAAGGTAGACTACTTGATTCCAGAACTACCACTTTGATAGATTTTTGTATAGACGGTGCTCTCGGAGTATGTCTAGAACTATCCTTAAGTGTCTCATGTGCTCATCCTCAGATGCCAAGAACACAAGGATATCAACGATGGATTCTACTACAAACTAGTCAATGTAAGACTAAAAGATACGATTCATGAGTCCCATGAACACCAATGGGGTGTTCTTTATACCAAAGGGAATCACCACAAATTCATAGTGATCGTAGTGACATCCGATTATCATATTTATTATATCCTCATCTAGTACTCATTGATGGTGATAACCCGATCAAAGTTCAACCTTTAGGAACCACCACACACCTCTCAAATAATCAAATATGTCATCTATCCTTAGTAGTGGATACATTTTCTTCACAACCACCTGGTTCAATCATTGGAGTCTACACACAACCTAAAGATCCAATATACCTTTTTGGAAAACAAAATGGGGGATACCCAGGGTGAAACATTGGTTCTAACCAATCCATTCCCCTATAAGTCCTCCCACTACACCCTCAGATAGAAATGATTTTTGGGAGCCATATGATTTTCAGTCAAAGCTATCAGTGTCTTCACAGGGTATATATCAATAATTAAATCTATATCTCAGTGGGGAGGTAAGAATGTTACATATTCAATAACGGCGTCCTCATACTCCTCCACCACTTCAGGAAACTAGAAACTCAAAACAACCACTACTTTAAGGGTTAGTCTAGCCAAATGATGAGTTATTGTATTTATCCTCTTATTAAAGAGTCCATGCGTCACTACATGGGTTTACCATTCACCATAATAGAAGAACTTGATTCAATCACTATGTACACATAGCACCATTCTACTAAAATATTTAATCATTGGATGGAATATAGATAAAACATCTATACCAATAAAGACATCAAAAGGCCTTGATGATATGACCAAGATATACAAACTATAACTCTCACCTCCTAGAGTCAGGTCAGACAATCATCATAAGCTCATGATCACCGAGTCCTCTCCAGTAAGTGTCTCCAAGAATAAGGGTCGAGTCAACGATTCAAATGGAATCTATAAGTCCAGAAAAAGATATCTAGTGAAGAATGAATGACTCAAAAATGTTTCTATAAGAATTAAAAATAAGTTATAAAATACACAAGTCATACCTCAGATCATTCATGGAGCCCCTGGGTTATATGTCTCGACTGCCTATAGTTGTATTGTCCCCTATCGTCTTGCTCCATTACCCATGTATGGAACACCTGGGGGTGGTGTTAGTAACATGTTGAAATATTTACCACCTCCTGATGGCCCCCAGGTCCTCTTCTTTGTCTATCTTACTATGGAACTACCTATTCCTACCATAGTTTTTGTCTCGACAAACTATCAATGGTTTCTCTATCAGCTGTATGGTAGGTCAGACAATATCAGTTGAGATGTACCCTTCAGTTACGAGAGTAGCACTGCCTCTATTTGGGCCGACTGGACCCACCCTTTGATCCATGTACAACAAATCCTATATACTGAGACCTCCTCCTAAAACATCTACCACGCCCAAGTCATTATGACTGACATTGACTCCATGCTACCAAGGTCTCCCCTCCTACATTCCCACTACTAAAAACCACTGACTGTAACTACTCATCCAAGAAAATATCAACCACCAGAGCTCTCTATAGCACCCCATAATACATCACAATTCATAGAGGAATAATAAATTCTTGGATGTATCTATGCAGACCTTGATAAAATGTCTGAGCCCTAATGAACTGATCTTGAACCATATCCATTGAGCCCCTAAAAAGTTTGGTAAACCTCAATGAATACTCAGGTACTGTCATACTACCCCATTGGAGCATTAGAAGGTCATAAATATACACATACCTCCGTTTATTTGGTGATTACTGCTCCCTAATAAGGAACTCAAACTTTTTCCATGGATGAGTTGCATCATCATAATATAGGGTTACTAAACAACACCACCCCTTAATAAACCATGAATAAGGCTCACTTCAAGGACCACCATACAATTTGTTAGTATAAGGACCCTACCTAAAACATTACATAATCTTGAGTGAAATTAATAATTCACATTGAGGATATTTTAAGGATTATATTTATAGAGAATTAGGCCATAGTTATTAAATTTCATCTCAAAAATTAAAAGGGTATACAATTATACACAGTTTACATTTTTGCATATAAAAAAACTCTTGAAAAAAGAGTCATGTCTTGTCCCATGTTTTAGATAGCATGACTTTTCTGTGATCTCATCCTTGACAATATTCATCTTTAGGTCCTATGAAAAAACATTTCAAAACATTGGATGAGCATAAAAATCTCATAAAGGGTTATAAATAAATAAAGGAAACTTTAGTTCATCAATACAGTCATAACATATGTTCTTTAATATACCACATGAAATCATATGATTTACATAGTAAAGACACATCATAAAGGTAACGTGTGGCATCCACAACATACTTACATTGTAGCTATCATAGCCACGTAGGGAGTTACATGTGGAATACACATCACAGTATATTCCCTAAATATTTTAGTAGAAACATTCACGTTTACCTCCATCACATTACCCAGTTCAATGGAAAGCAATATTGGGCTCACCCACCCTAGGTTAATCATATGACCACCCGTATACACAAACAATGCCAAAGAACCATAACATTTTCATAGCACATAATAAAACAAACATCAAAGATTGCATTTCCACATTTTAATCATAGTATATCATTTGAATATATTGAAATAATCAATCCATTTTCAAAACCATTTGCAATACCAATATATGTAAACAGAGTAAATGATATTTTATTTCCTTTTAAAAACATTATGTCTTGTTAAAGAAGCCATAGATCAAATAATACTCGCGGTGGTGGAATGGTCATTGTCACCACATACGTTAAAATAAGACTTATTGTGTTTTCATTTAGTAAAACGCTTCAAAGAAAAAGATTCCATTTCAATGAAATGAAAATTCAAAGGTGTTTATACACCGTATAAAAGAATGTTATGTATGAAACAAAATATACCTGAATGAAAGGATATTGAGATGATGTCCCTTACAAAGATCATTTTGTAAATAAAAAAGATAAATTATGTGAAATTACTATATGTACACATAAATAATGTATAAATACAAGATAGGACATCAGATGTTATTTCATACATAATCATAGCACAACATACATTTAAAATTATAAGATTAATCCAAATAATAGAAATTACGATAGGAAATTACCCTGCCTCATGTCCAACATTACACATTTGTTCATTAATCTCCTAAATAATAAAATAAAGATAATTTATACTAGATTAATATCACTTTTCAAGTTTATTATTCCTTTTCTATCACTTATTACAATTTTATAAAAATTATGTAATCTTTTAAGGTAATAATGGTCATTTTGTCGATATTTGGTACTTGAGTCAAAAATGAACTTATTATAATTACAATTTGTTCATGTGGTCAAATAACAATTATATACAGAATTATATTCATGATAGATATATAATATATATTTTATATATCTATTATATGTATGTATTTATAATAGTACATAACAGTTAGAGATAAGAAATGAAATGCACCGTTCATGGAGACGATAAGCCATTCGTACGCATGAATGCTAATTTCATTTCTATTTCTTATTTTAATGGAATTTAAACATAATTATACCTAGGTATATTTTCATTACAGTATAATATCATATATAATAACATTAAAACAATCATTTTACATCCCACATATCGAATTAATGAGTCATATCAATTTGAGGGGGTGGTAGTCCGCACTTCCTCCAATGAAATTATCACGTTTACCCATAATGAAAACCATAAAGGCATGCTATAAATGGAAAATACAGAAGAATAAATAAAACATAAACATAATATATATCATATATAAATATAGTTCCATTATAATGTCCACCATCAGAGGCAGTAGGTGATAATTGAACAATCGTCATTTCGTGAGGAGTTAGTTTTCCATCCTAGAAACGGTATGTTCTTTACCCATTATATGGAGGTGTGTGTAAGTGTAGTTAGGATCCAACTAATAAAAACATACTAGTATATTTAGTAAACTAGTTTTTTTATAAAATAAAGGAATAAAAAGTGTATAGGTGATTGGATAAGTAAAATAACAAAATAGAATATAAGAGAAGACATTTCCTTTAAATCGGGTAACTCCCTTTGGTTTGAACCAAAAGGGTTTGTCGAAGTGCCTTATTCCCAAGTTAATGCTTCTAGGAGGAGGATAAGGATTTTGGGAGATTAATTGGATAGTTATTTGATGAGACAAGGCGCTTGAGAGGTGTGATGAATGGGTAATAAGTGGTGTCCTTTTATAAGGAGGATGAGGGGCTCTTTAGGAAAGTGTGAAAATACTATTTTAATATATAATGGTTTGCGGTTTCTAAAAATAAAAAACATATTAAAGTATAATATATGATGACTAATGGTGGAAATAAAATCATCCAAAAATAATTGGATAGGTTTTGGATATTATTTTAATCTTTATAATCTTATTTATTTAAATCATTTATTATTGAGGTAAACACTACATCATTATTGTGTCATAAATAATTTAATTTATATGATGTCTAAAAATTTTAAAAAAAATACCATGATGTAGGAAATATTTTTATCTTTCCAAATAATATTTATATTTTAAATGTGAACATATATAACCATATGTAAAAATTAATTTTCCAAAAGATATTTGTTTATGTAATTTTTTGTCTTTACTTAAGTTAATTAAAATAAAGTTTCATTATCACTCCCATGTGGCCCCATGGGGTTCCAAAATAGACTAAAAGATGTTAAAGGTCGGAAGTTTATCAACCAATAGTATTAGGAAAAATGTTAGGGTAATTTAATATTATTATACTAATATTTTTTTACCCTTATTTACCAGATTTGCCCTTTAACCATGGTAAAAAAAATAATTACTGAAGTAAAAAATTATAATATATAAAAATAAAATTTACATATTTAAAAAGTTTGGACATCATGATTCCAAATATGGAATTTATTTTTTCAAATTCAGAAAACATAAGTGGAAGATATTAATTTGAAATTAATTCCCTTTGTTAAAACAAAAAAGAGTGTTTTTAAGAAATAACTTTCAAAAGACTGACACCTGTCTATGTCCAATTTCAAAGTGAAATTACTTAAAATGACCAACATTAGATTAAATGGATAAAATATATTATAATTAAAACTTAAAACCAATTAAAAAGATAATATATCCATTTAAATAAATTAGATTAAAAGGCAGTTTTGAATTAAAATATTGTATTTTTAACTATTCATTAAAAAATAAAATTTATCAGAAAACTACCTAAATTTCATCCCAAGAAAATTTGGATGCCTTTATTTCAATGAATAATTATACTTTTTCAAATAAAACATATAAAAGTTAATAAAACAATATTTAAAGAGTGTTCACTATTAAAAGGTGGTAAATCAGCCTTAAAGTTAATTATTCTTAAAATTAGATTCATTCACATTTTAAGCATCTATCTTTTATTGTATAATTTATAAACATATGAAAAACATGTATGATAATATTTTAGATAGTTCTATTCATTACTACCAATATAATGGCTAGGTATTAACTACCATTTAAAATAATAATATTATATTATTATTGTTCAACGTAAGATTTCAATGAAACCAGTTGTTGCGTATCAAGTACGCCATCAAACATTGAAATCCCTTTAAGGTAAAATTAATATTTAAGTCACAAAATATTAATTAAAAAGAGAATTTATTATTTCTTTATTTACCAGGGTTGTTACTTCCTTCCCCCTTTTACTAATTGTTTTCTCTCAATTTTATTCACTTATCAAATTAGCAGGGGTATTTATCCCTCATAGTATTTTAAGATTCCCACATTGCATCTCCAACTATATCGTTTTTCACAATTCCTTTACCTTGTGGATTACCTTACTATACAACACTTTCTCTCTTTGGTCCAAAATCTAGACTGGTTATTCCTCATAAGATAGATTCTCCTCCAACTAAACTATCACTGGACTTAAAACAAGAAATGGATCTGGAATATACTTTCTCAACATTGAAACCTAAAAAACATTGTGGACCTGGGAAAAAAATGGAGGTAAAGACACTCTTTATGCAACTGATCCAAAATTATCTAGGATTTTATAAGGTCCAATGAACCTCAGACACCACTTTCCATTCATACCAAAACATATCACACTTTTACATGGATAATCATTGAGAAAGACATGATCACCTACCTCAAAAGCAAGATCCTTCCACTGATTATCTGCATACCATTTTTTGCCTACTCTGAGATGTTCTCATGTGATTCTGAATCAACTTAAATTTTTGTGCCATCTCTTCTACTAGTTCTAGTCCCATAAATTTCCTTTCTCCTACTTCATCCCAAAAATCTAGAGTTGGACACTACATACTATATAATGCCTCAAATGGAGCCATATGTATACTAGAATGAAAAATGTTGTTATAGGAATGTTCAACCAAAGAAATATTGGTCCCAAAATCCCTAGTAATTTAGTGAACAAGAATGCATCATATCCTCCAAGGTTTGAATTGTTCATTCAGACTGCCCATATGATTGAGGATGAAAAGCTATACAAAAATTTAATTCAATACCCAATGACATCGGAAGTCCTTTACAAAAGTTATAAGTAAACCCAGGATCACGATCTGATATAATAGAGAGGGGAACTCCATGAAACCTGAATATCCCATTAACATATAACTGAGAAATTTAAATTAGAGACAATGTATCACAAAGTGGAATAAAATGAGTAGATTTAGTCAACCGACAAACAATATCCCAAATTCCATTATTAACTTGAGATCTCTTCGGTAATCCCACAACGAAGTCCACTAATATATTTTTTAATTTCCACTCTGGCATCAGTAAAGACTGAAGCATCCCTTTTATTAACTATCACTCTTCTTTAACCTACTGATAAGTCAAAAAATTCCTAGAAAAATCTTCAATATCTCAATTCATTTCATCCCACCAGTAATACTCCAGAAAATAATTGTACATCTTAGTACTGCCAGGATGAATTGAAAATGGAGAACTATGATCTTCAAAAAGTAACTCTTTCTTCAACTGTGAATCACAAATCACACATAATATCTTCCCAACCCTCAAGACACAATCATTATCAACATTAATATCAGGCAACATACCCTTCTGAAACAACTCTACCATTTTCTACAACTCACTCTCTTCCTTCCACACTGGCTTAATTTTGTCTAATAGAGATGATTTCACTGACACCTGAAACAAAACAGAATAATTTCTTGCACCAACATCTTCTATTACAAAGTTCAACAAATCAAAAACAAATGTATCTCATTCCAAAAATAGAATGGTTAATGAAGCATTACCTTTTCGACTCAAAGCATCATCTACTTTATTTGCCTTTTCAGGATGGTAAATGATCATGAAATCATAATCCTTGATTAATTCCAACCATATCCTAATAATCATGTTCAATTATTTATTAGTGATTATATTCGTCAATATTATGTGGTCAGTATATATTTCACATTTTACTCCATAGAAATGTTGGATCCATATTTTTAAAGAAAGAAAATGACAGCTAATTTCATATCATGTGTAGGGTAATTTAACTCCATAGGTTTCAATAAACGTGAAGCATAAGCAATTACCTGATAATTCTGTATAAGGACACAACCAAGTTTATTCAATGAAGCATCACTATAGATAAAAAAATCACCATCTCTGGAAGGTAGTGCCAAAAATGGAGCATTCACTAATCTTCTTTTCAATTCCTGATAATAATCATCACATTATTTAGTCCAAATGAACTTAAAACCCTTTTGAGTTAACATTGTCAATGGGATAGATAACCATGAAATTTTTTCAAAAAACCTCATGTAATAAACTGATGATCCTAGAAAACTATGGAGATCAGTTATATTTGTGGGTCTTGGCCATTCTAAAACAACATTTTTTAGTAGGATCATCATTTATGCCATTTTTTGAAACAATGTAATCAAGGAAATAAATGTGTTGTAACCAAAACTCACACTTGCTGAATTTCCCAAATAGTATCTTATCTTTTATGGTTTTCAAGACAACCATTAAATGACTTTCATGATCCTCTTTACTATTAAAATAAAATCAAATATCATCAATGAACACAACCAAAAACTTATCCAAGAACTCATAGAAAATTCTATTCATAAGATCCATAAATATAGTAGGTGCATTGGTTAAACAAAAAGGCATAACTTCAAATTCATAATGGCCATATCTAGTATGAAACACGGTCTTCGGAATTTATTCTTCCTTTACTTTCAACTGATGGTACCCCGACCTCAAATCAATCATCAAAAAATACTGAGCTCTATGGAGCTGATCAAACAAATCAACGATATGAGGAAAATGATACTTGTTCTTAATAGTGATGTTACTCAATGCTCGATAATCAATGCCAAGTCTCATTGAACCATATTTATTTTTAACAAATAAGATAGGAGCACCCCATGGTGACGTTCTAGGTTGAATGAAACCTTTATCTAATAGATTCTACAATTTCTTCATTAACTCTAAAAGTTCAATTTGAGATATTCGGTAAGGGGGTTTTGAAATTGGCTTAACATTAAGAACTAAATCAATAGTAAATTCAACTTCCTGATCAGGTATAATATCAAGAAACTTATCATAAAAAATCAATGTACCCTTTTAGCATTGGCACAAAATTAATCTAAATAGTTCCTTTATTTTCAACAATATGTGCAAGGTAACATTCATTTCCATATTCTAGTTGATTCTCAGCTTCTTGATATGTTATTAAAATTAAGGGTTCCTTCTTGTTCACAAACTGAAAATATTTCTGAAAATAAACCACTTTAACATTACAATCAATCTTATCATGATAAAATGAAAACCAATCCATACCCAAAATAACATCAGACTATACTAGAGGAAAAAAAATATGGTTTATAGTTAGATTATTTCTGCACACAAGGACAGGAAGGATCTTATAATTTCTTTTTTGTTTCAAAATTTCCTCCAGAGGTTTTTACCATAAGTTCAGGATTGATAACTTGATATGGAAATCCAAATTTTCTAGAAAACTCCTCAAAAATTAATGAATGTGTAGACCCCGAATCAAACAGCACATTGGTATAATCTGAACAAACAAACAATGTACCTGATACTACTTCATTTGATCGCCCAACATCTGTTGATGTATTTTTAAAAGACTTCACCACCACTTTCTACCTATATTCTTGCTGTTTTCCCTTAGTTGAGATCTTCAATGGACACTCATTTTCATAATGAACCATTTCATTTCACATAAAAAAATTACTGATTGTAAATCAGATGTTTTCTTACCATTACCCTGCTCTTTTTCAGTGCAATTATGAGCCTTATGTCCCATTTTACCACATCGTTTTCACTTACCAGAATTCAAAATACATTCCCTTGCATGATTTTTACCAAAATTTTCACAAACTGTAAACTAAATTTTCATAGCATTAGACTTTTTTAGGAGTTCTTCCCTTTCACCTGCCACCTTGACCTCTTATTCTATTATTTGTCAAAGAAGACCTGATCATCAATAAACACCATTTACACCTTCTCTACACATTGAACATGTTTTTAATAACACTTGAACTCACGAAAATATAAATCCCTTTGATACATTTTCTTTAATCCTGAGTAAAAATGGTTGATTTTACTATCAAAATCTCATATAAAATTTGGACCATAACATTCCAGTCGAGTGAATTCTGCTTCATAAGCATCCACTGAGTCATCCTCCTACCTCAATTCTAGGAATTATTTATCCATCCTAAGACAGACCACCTTAGGAAAATATTTATCAAGAAACATACATTTGAATTCATCCCAATCAAGAGCATCAATCTCCGCACTATCCCTGATATTTTTCACCATCTACCACCACTGATCTACTTCTCCTTCAAAACAGTAAACAAAGAGTATAACCATTTGATGTTTTGAAAACCCCATGACATCAAAAAAAATTTCTAGTGCTTTAATCACCCCTTCAGCTAGCACAGGTTTAGATGATCCTCTAAATGATGGAGGATGTTTCCTCATGAAATGATCCACTACAAAAATGTTCTTCTGTGTTTGATCTAGCTACTCTCAAGCATGGATACCAACACCATTTATTTACCGATTCAATTGTTCTATCACAGAAACAAACTATTCAGTTCCAATTACGACCATCTCATGTTACTGATTTGGAAGGTTATCTTTCTATTGATGTCGTCCCATCATAGCTGCCCGATTTCCTCTGTGGAAAACCTTTCTGAAAACAGAGATATCTTAGGCATAACAACATGGTAGTCTGTAAATTCTATCATTTAAATTTTTATATAAATTAATATATGGATATTAATTTAAAAATACCCTAACTCCTAAAATTATCTAAAGCGACCTCTGATACAAACTATAAGGACCCAACCATAAACATTACATAATCATAACTTTAATGAATAATTCACATTGAGGATAATTTTTAGGTTTAGAGTTTTAGATAATTAGGCCAAAACTATTACATTACATCTCAAAAATTATATGGTAGACAATTCTACTATGTTTCCACTTTTTTCATAAAATATAAACTCTTGAGAAAAAATATTCATGTCTAGTCCCATGTTTTAGATAGCATGACTTTTCCTATATCCCACACTTAACCCTATTCACCTTTAGTTCATGTGAAAAAACATTTCAAAACATGGGATGGGTATAAAAATCTAAGTAAGGGTTATAAAATAAATAATGAAAACATTAGTTCATCAATAAATATATAATGTAATATCTTTAACGTACCTCTAGAAATCATATGATTTATATAGTAAACAAAAATCATAAAGGTAACTTGTGGCATCTATATTATACATACATTGTAGTTATCAAAGCTAAATACGGAGTTATATGTGGAACACCCATCACCATATATTCCCTAAATATCATAGAAGAAACATTAACGTTTACCTCTGTCACATTACCCAATGCATTGGAGATTATAACGACCCATACTTTACATACATTGTTAATACATCAAAATTGAAGCCCACTTATTACATCATATGACAAAACCACAAAGGACCGTATAGGTATAGTTTCTTTAGAAACTGGGAAACATAAACAACTGGTTTATAAATCTTCTACAGTGTCTCCCAATTATTTCATCATATCTAGGGTCCCTTTTAGCATATTCTACTTAATATCCATCTTCCTGATCTGGGGAAAAGAAAACATAAAAGGTTGAGCTCAAATGCTCAGCAAGGGCAAATAAAGGAAATAAAAAATCATATCATATCTTTTTGAAAATCATAACCTGCAAAAGAGATCATAATATCTTAACATGGAACAAATAATAGAAGTGAAAATGAGATCCCCATAATCATATCATGAAACTTGAAACTTTTGTGGCATGCACACATAATCATGGAAAATCATATCTTGTTAGTCATGACTCATTGCCAAGACTATCTTAGTGGACAAAGTCCATTTCTGAACTGAGTCACCCTCATTCCAGTCCTGTTTCACTGAACCGGTATAACCTACCATTCCAGCCATGTCTATCTCATGAGATATAAAATCTTTACCCAATGTATTGGAGGGAGATATAGGTCCCACCCATCTTATAATGAATCCATTCTTATGTGTGCCACAAAATCTTAAATCATACATCATTGCATAACCCATGTAATAAAAATGGGAATCTTAAACATCGTGACATCATAAAACAATTCATATAAGATAAAGGAATTAATAAAAATATTTCCATCACAACATAATCAAATCCATGTAATAATAGGGATAGAAACAGAACCTTATATTGTCTTAGATGGAAAATAATTTTGATAAAACTCTTGAACTACATTCTTGAGGAAAATATCCTTTCTACTTCAAAAACATTTATCCTTTCATAACATGCCATACAATTTTAAAAAAAAAGAAGTTGATTAAAAATAAAATTGAAAAATTGTAAAGGAAGCTTCTTGGAAATAATGTTTTAAAAATCCATTCATGCCGTATAAGTTAAAAAAAATTCTTCGTACTTTTGTCGGAAAAGTCAAAAAAAGTACCTCGTACGAAAAACGAAAAACGATTCCTTTCATATATTTTACTAAAAACTCACCGAAGGGTAAAATATGATTTAAAAAATTTTAGTTGGATGGAAATAAAATTACATATTGAAGAAACATGGACGTGGATGATAAAATACACCCCAGTAAATACCAAAGAATAAACAATCTCAGATAAAAATGAGATTGTGATATTTCCCTTACCTTAGGTCCGATTTGCTTTGTACGTGTCCGAAGCACCATTATAATGGTTTAAATAATGTTATTGACTTATTAAATAATCATACATATTGATATGATATCATATATGGTCATATTCTTAGCTTCTTGTTAGTAATATTTCATTGTTACTTGTTACTCGGGTCTTTATTGCCATTTGTTCTTATAGGTGTTTTAACGAATGAATTCTTATTCTTATTTTAAGGTTATAGATAACTTATATCCAGAATGGTATTAGTGTAACATATATCATATTTATTCATTCAATTAATTTATATAATTACTATGTAATGATGATCATGTAGAACGAGTCGCATCACATCGTGGAGACGGTATTCCGTACGTACGCACGAGTGATGATATCATTCCTATGATTGTGGAATTGTATTGGAGTATATATATATTATTTCAGTATCAATATTAATTTATAATAATCATAAATAGTTACTCATTACACCGTTATACCCATCCTTGTAAGGTGATGGTGGAAAATAGATTACACCACGGCGCGGAGACGGTATTCCGTACGTACGCACGCGCCGTGATTTCAATTTTCCGAAGGATGGATAGAAGGTGAATTATGGTTGTTTCATATTTATAATAACATATCAGTATGTAAGTAATACTGATGTTATTACTTTATCATGAAACAACTAAATAAGAAGAAGTTGAAGAAGAAAGAAATTTAAAAGATCGGTAATGGATATTACCTCTTCTTGGGAACGCTTTTTTGAATCCTCCACTTAGGGAAATAAGATTGGTCTTTGAAGAAGACCAGGACCTCTAAGATTATTCTAGGGAAGTGGAGAAGAGAAAATGGAAGGGGTTGTCCGAGCTTGAGTGCTCAATTTGGTGTGAGGAGGAGGGGGAGGAGGTGCCCTTTTATAAGGGAGGAGAGGGGCACCTTAGGAATATCTAAAAATATTATTTTATATTAAAGTAAAAATAGGTTTATAATGGTTCCAAAGGGTATTATTTGGAAGCTAAAGTGGGGATGGGTCGAAATCCTATCATCCAATAGGATTTAGTCATGTTTAGGGTATTATTTTAACCTTATCATTTAGATTTAACTCTAAGTTAAATAATTTAACTTTTACCGTGTCTTTTTGTTTTCTTACACTATATGGTTAATACACTTACCATAACATGCCAAAAGAACCCCAAATTGTTTATTATTAATATATATATCTTTTTCTAAGTCATTTGGCCGAACCATAGATTTTTAGGAATAAAATAACAATTAATAATAAAATATTTTATTTAAAAACTAATTTGTGTCAATTTTGACACTATTTGATATATGATTTTTGTGAAAGTCATAACAGAATTATATGTTAGAACCAAGTTGATTAAATCAACATTAATATATCATAGTAACCTAGAAAATTAGTGTAATTCATAAAAGATCTCAAAGTACATTTATTTTGGTGTTTATAACATCAATTATGTCAATATTTTATTAATATGATAATTACTGCATCATCATTGTGTCATAAATAAATTAAATTATTTAATGTCTAAAAATTATAAATAAAATACCATTATGTAGGAAATCTTTTTAGATTTCTAATGAATATTTATAGTCTAATTTATCTTATGTATAACCCCATATTAAAAATGATTTACTTATTAAACTTTGATTTTAACTATTTTAACCCTTCTTTAAATAAATTAATAATAAATGTCTTAATCTAATCCAAGTGGGGATAAATGGTCATATTTTATTCCTAAGTTTGTTTTTGGTCGAATTACACTTATCCAATAGAATTAGGACATGTGTTAGGGTAATAACAATATCATCTTTACCCTTACTTACCCTATTTACTTTTTACCGTGGTAAAAAAAAGTAAAAAGTTACTATTCACCAAAAATTATTTTCATTTCATTGAACCACATTTTAGTCCTTGATATTAACCGTGTCTCCCAGATTTTTGAAATTCCACTCACAGAAGCGGTAAAATTACGTTTTATGAAAAATTCAGTATTTTTTAACCACCACTTAGTGGTTTCACTATTCATCAAAAATTGAAAGTTTTCAGAAAAATACCAAAATTTCACCCTAGGATAATTTCGGTATTCCGAATCCAAAAATGAAGTCGATTTTGAAAAATAAAATTTATAAAATTTCAAAAAGTGGTTATTACATTTCATAATGGATAGTTTTAATAATATTTTAATAGAATATCGTTGCTTAGTGAAACTCGGTATTGCGTACGACGCAAGCTATCGAGGAAGGTCGTGATTGCGTGTAAAGTAAGCCAAGAAAGTGTGTAGTGAAAGATTCCTTTGGTGATATATAAAAACAAAATATTACTCATAAAAATCTCGGGTGTTACATTCTACCCCCCTTAAAAAGAATTTCGCCCTCGAAATTCGCCACTTTATAACAAACAGATGAGGATACTTCTCCCTCATCATATCCTCAAGCTCTCATGTAGCTTCTTCAAGTTGGTGGTTCCTCCATAATACTTTCACCAAGCGAGTGGTCTTGTTTCGTAAGACTTTTTCGCTACGATCCAGAATCTCTATCGGCTGTTCTTCATAAGAAAGATCTTGCTCCAGCGGTACAACTTCTGAGTTGAGTACATTTGAATGATCTGGTATGTACATTCTGAGGAGAGATACATGGAACACATCGTGAACATGAGAGAGATTCGGTGGAAGCGCCAATCGGTAAGCTACCTTCCCAACACGATCCAGTATTTCGAAAGGACCGATATATCTAGGGCTCAACTTCCCCTTCTTTCCAAATCTCATAACCCTCTTCTGGGGAGATATTCGTAAGAACACTTTATCACCCACTTCAAACTCTAGGTGTTTTCTTCGGTTGTCGGCATAACTTTTCTGTCGACTCTGAGCTGCTCTTATGTGTTGTTGAATAGATCTGACCATTCCTGCCATTTCATCAACGAGATCAGGTCCTAATGGCTTTCTTTCCCCAACTTCATCCCAGCATGTTGGAGTCCTGCATTTCTTTCCATAGAGAGCTTCATAAGGAGCCATTTGAATACTGGAGTGAAAGCTATTATTATAAGAAAATTCCACCAAAGGTAGGTGTTGATCCCAACCTCCTTTGAAATCCATAGAGCAAGATCTCAACATATCTTATAGGGTTTGAATTGTTCTCTCAGAATGACCGTCTGTCTGGGGATGTTAAGCAGTGCTGAAACTCAACTCTGTATCCAGAGTATGCTGAAGACTTCGCCAGAACATCGAGGTAAATCTCGGATCCCGATCAAATATAATAGAAAGTGGTAATCCATGCAATCATACCACTTCCTTTACATATATCCTGGAAAGCTGATCTAGAGATAAATCCTCTCTAATAGAAATGAAGTGTGAAGACTTTGTAAGACGATCAACTATGACCCACATAGCATTATTGCCTTTGGATGTTTTAGGAAGTCCTGTGACAAAGTCCATAGTGATGTTTTCCCATTTCCATTCGGGTATGGGTAATGGTTGTAACATCCCATTAGACTTGTGTCTCTCAGCTTTAACTTGTTGACAAACCAAGCATCGAGAGACATATTCAGCAACATCTCTTTTCATGCCATCCCACCAGAAGTACTCTTTCAGGTCCCTATACATCTTCGTTCTTCCAGGATGAATAGAGAATGAAGAACTATGAGCCTCATCCAGTAGCTCCTTCTTTAATTCGGGGATGGGCGGAACACAAACCGATTCCTGAACTTTATTATCCCATCACAATCAAGGTTGAATTCAGGAAAATTTCTCACCTTCTTTTGTAACTTGACATCTTCTTTCTGTGCCTCTTTAATCTTCACATGTATAGATGGTTGAACATTCCTTTGAGAAAGATAAGATTTTTCCCCTTCCATTATAATTCCAAGATCCATCCTTTGTAAATCCATAAATATTGGATCTTTTGTGATCCTTATCATGGATAAACTAGCATGGTCTTGTCGACTTAATGCATTCGCTACCTTGTTTGCTTTCCCAGGGTGGTAATGGATTGAGCAGTCATAATCCTTAATCAGCTCCAACCATCTTCTTTGACGCATATTCAACTCCTTTTGTGTGAAAATAAACATTAAACTTTTATGATCAGTATAAATATCACACCTTTCACCATAAAGGTAATGCCTCCAAATATTTAATGCAAAGATTACCACAGCCAACTCCAAATCATGTGTTGGGTAATTTTGCTCATGGATTTTCAACTGTCGTGAGGAATAAGCTATCACCATATCATTTTTTATAAGAACACACCCCAATCCCTTCTTGGATGAATCACTGTAGATCACAAACCTTTATCCACTACAATTCAGTGTGAGCACAGGTGCACTGGATAACCTTCTTTTCAACTCCTTGAAATTCTCTTCACATTCCTCTGTCCAGACAAACTTAACTCCTTTTCGGGTCAACTTGGTGAGTGGATTAGATAATCGTGAAAAATCTTTTACAAAACGTCGATAATATCCAGCCAAACCAAGAAAACTTCGGATCTCAGTTACTTTTGTTGGTCTCGACCATCTTTCGATAACCTCTGTTTTGCTGGATCCACAGATATCCCCTCTTTTGGGATTATGTGACCCAAAAATGCAACTTTTTGAAGCCAAAATTCACACTTGGTAAATTTGGCATAAAGCTTCTCCTTTCTCAGGCTCTTCAATATAATTCTCAAGTGATCTTCATGCTATTCCTTGCTCTTTGAATAGACAAGAATATCGTCTATAAAGACTACCAAAAATTGATCAAGATAGTCTCTAAAGACTCTATTCATTAGATCCATGATGATAGCAGGGGAATTAGTAAGACCAAATGGCATCACTATAAATTCATAGTGTCCATACCTTGTACGGAAAGCCGTCTTTGGTATATCCTCCCTTTTGACCCTTAATTTATGATACCCTGAACGAAGATAAATCTTGGAAAAGTATTGAGCTCCGCGTAGTTGGTCAAATAAGTCATCAATGCGTGAGAGAGGATATTTGTTTCTGATAGTAATATTGTTATGTTCTCGATAATCAATGCAGAGTCTCATTGATCCATCTTTCTTCTTAACAAATAGAATAGGTGCTCCCCAAGGTGACGCACTAGGGCGTATGAATCCCTTATCAAGATTCTCTTGGAGTTGCTTCTTCAATTCCTACAAATCAATTGGGGCCATTCTGTAAGGTGTCCTTGAAATAGGAAAAGCACCCGGTACGAGTTCTATTGAAAACTCAACTTCACGATTTGGTGGAAGACCCGGTAATTCCTCCGGAAAGACATCATCAAACTCTCGTACGATGGGAATATACTTAATCGTGATTTTCTCACCAACCATTTGAGATAAATGACCTTCATTTAGTGGAATCAAGGCCCATAAGATGGAAGAAATTTCCACTGGAAGGTTATATTCATCCTTGCATCGATAGACGATCGTAGATTGATGTGGAATATGAAATGCGACTTCCCTTCTTTGGCAATTGATATGAGCTCCATGTAGAGAAAGCCAATCCATGCCAAGAATCACATCAAATTCCACTAAAGGAAGTATCAAAAGATTTGAAGGAAGCACTTTCCCACAAACTTCGATCGGAGAAGAATTATAAACTTTTGATGCGACTGTTGTTCCATTAGGTGTTGTCATAGCTAACTCAACATCTAATTGTTGAGGTAATACGGTGATAACCTTAGAAATTTTTTCAGAAATAAAAGAGTGGGTGGATCTAGAATCAAATAAAACATTTTCTACTTTAGAGTGGATGGTAAGTGTACCTTTCACCAATTCCTTATCGTACTCCACATCGCTGATAGAAATTTCATGTGACTTTACTTTGTCTTTAGCCTTAATATTTTGTTGACGTCGACCATCATCATCAAACCTTGGATTTGGGCATTGATTGGCATAATGCCCCATCTCCTTGCACTTGAAACATTGAAGTGTAGTAGGTTCATTCTATGTATCCCTTCCTTTGTTTGCATCATTAGACATCTTCTTCCCATTATCGCAGCATTCAAATGCCCGATGACCTTCCTTTCCACATTTGAAACATTTACTTGTCCCTTTAAGACAACTCCCTCCATGTTTCTTTCCACACTTTGATCATAAGGGAAAGCTCATCTTCTTTTCAGTGTGCTCTTTAGATTTTCCTTTGAATTCCATCTTCCTCTTCTTATCAAACCCATGTGACTGAGGGGTTACTCCAATCTCCATCTCGACTTTGAGAGCACATCGAACGATTTCCTCGTAGCTATTGAAGTCCCTTATGGCTAACGCCCTTCGAAGACTTGGTTTTAAGCCACTAAAGAATCGATCGATCTTACTCTCAGGTTGGATAATAATACCAGAAGCGTACCTTGCAAGTCTTGTAAAATTTTCTTCATAGGTACCAACAGATTCATCATCCCTTTGCTTCAGTTCAAGAAACTCATTCTCCATCTTTGATCGGAGAATACGAGGGAAGTAATTATTGAAAAATAAGTTCTTGAACTCGTCCCATTCCATAGACTCAATTTCATCCCTTTGCCTCGTATTCTTAATAAGATTCCACCATTGATCAGCATCTCCTTCCAAACAATACACTTCTAGGATGACTATATCATGTTCAGAACATTGAAGAACTGAAAATATCTTTTCAGTAGTACTAATCCATTGTTCAGCAACTAATGGATCAGTAGACCTGCTGAAATAAGGTGGACGCTGCCTCATGAAGGATTCAACAGGATGTTGCTCCTTCCTTTGCTCGTTTGGAAGTCCTGCATGATTCATAGCTTGAGAAAGTTGTGTGAGCATGGCTAAAAGATTTTGCATTCCATCTCCCATATCGGTTGGTTGCTCAGGGGGACAATCATTGCATTTCCCATCTCATTCCGCATTAACACGGTTCCTTCGGGTTCCAGCCATTGACTAAAACCAAGAAGAATAGTGTGAGAAACACTAATTATAATAGGAAAACCACATAATCAAGGATAAGATTTCACACTTAAGGTCTTATCCTAGGGTATTCATGGCCATTTATAAAACACTAAGATTGTGTTCTATTCTTAGACTTATCCTTAGGTTTCTTACTAAGACTTTCACATCCTAGTTTCCAAAGGTTGACTATACCTTTCCTCTGATAACAACTATAATGACCCATACTTTACATACATTGTTAATACTTCAAAATTGAAGCACACTTATTACAACATATGACAATACCACAAAGGACCGTATAGGTATAGTGTCTTTAGAAACTGGGAAACATAAACAACGGGTTCATAAATATTCTATAGTGTCTCCCATTTATTTCATCATATCTAGGGTCCCTTTTAGCATATTCTACTTAATATCCATCTTCCTAACCTGGGGAAAAGAAAACATAAAAGGGTGAGCTCAAATGCTCAGCAAGGGAAAATAAAGGAAATAAAAAATCATATCATATCTTTTTGAAAACCATAACCTGCAAACGAGATCATAATATCTTAACATGGAACAAATCACAGAAGTGAAAATGAGATCCCCATAATCATATCACGAAACTTGAAACTTTTTTGGCATGGACACATAATCATGGAAAATCATTTCTTGTTATTCATGACTCATTTCCAAGACTATCTTAGTGGACAAAGTCCCTTTCTGAACTGAGTCACCCTCTTTCCAGTCCTGTTTCACTGAACCAGTATAACCTACCGTTCCAGCCGTGTCTATCTCATGAGATATAAAATCTTTACCCAATGCATTGGATGGAGATATAGGTCCCACCCATCTTATAAAGAATCCATTCTTATGTGTGCCACAAAATCTTAAATCACACATCATTGTATAACCCATGTAGTAAAAATGGGATTCTTAAACATCGCGACATCATAAAACAATTTTATATAAGATAAAGGAATTCATAAAAAATATTTCCATCACAACATAATCAAATCCATGTAATAATAGGGATAGAAACAGAACCCTATATTGTCTTAGATGGAAAATAATTTTGATAAAACTTTTGAACTCCATTCTTGAGGAAAATATCCTTTCTACTTCAAAAACATTTATCCTTTCATAACATGCCATACAATTTTAAACAAAAAGAAGTTGATTAAAAATAAAATTGAAAACTTTTAAAGGAAGATTCTTGGAAATAATGTTTTAAAAATCCATTCATGTCGTATAAGTTAAAAAAAACATTCTTCGTACTTTTGTCGGAAAAGTCAAAAAAAGTACCTCGTACGAAAAACGAAAAAGATTCCTTTCATATCTTTTACTAAAAACTCACAGAAGGGTAAAATAGGATTTAAAAATTTTAGGTGGATGCAAATAAAATTACATATTGAAGAAACATGGATGTGGATGATAAAATACACCCTAGTAAATACCAAAGTATAAACAATCTCGGATAAAAATGAGATTGTGATATTTACCTTACCTTAGGTCCGATTTGCTTTGTACGTGTCCAAAGCTCCTGTATAATTGTTTAAATAATGTTATTGACTTATTCCAGAATCATACATATTGATATGATATCATATATGGTCATATTCTTAGCTTCTGGTTAGTAATATTTCATCGTTACTTGTTACTCGGGTCTTTATTGCCTTTTGTTCTTATGCGTGTTTTGCCGAATAAATTCTTATTCTTCTTTTATGGTTATAGATACCTTATATCCAGAATGTTATTAGTGTAACATATATCATATTTATTCATTCAATTCATTTATATAATTACTATGTAATGATGATCATGTAGAACGAGTCGCATCACATCGTGGAGACGGTATTCCGTACGTACGCACGAGTGATGATATCGTTCCTATGATCGTGGAATTGTATTGAAGTATATATATATTATTTCAGTATCAATATTAATTTAGAATAATCATAAATAGTTACTCATTACACCATTATACCCATCCTTGTAAGGTGATGGTTGAAAATAGATTACACCACGGCGTGGAGACGGTATTCCGTACGTACGCACGCGCGGTGATTTCATTTTTCCGTAGGATAGATAGAAGGTGAATTAGGGTTGTTTCATATTTATAATAACATATCAGTATGTAATTAATACTGATGTTATTACTTTATCATGAAACAACTAAATAAGAAGAAGTTGAAGAAGAAAGAAATTGAAATGATCGGTAATGGATATTACCTCTTCTTTGGAACGCTTCTTTGAATCCTCCACTTAGGGAACTAAGATTGGTCTTTGAAGAATACCAGGACCTCTAGGATTATTCTAGGGAAGTGAAGTGGAGAAAATGGCAGGGGTTGGCCGAGCATGAGTGCTCAATTTGGTGTGAGGAGGAGGGGGGGAGGTGCCCTTTTATAAGGGAGGAGAGGGGCACCTTAGGAATATCTCAATATATTATTTTATATTAAAGTAAAAATCGGTTTATAATGGTTCCAAAGGGTCTTATTTTGAAGCTAAAGTGGGGATGGGTCGAAACCCTTTCCACCAATTATATTTAGACAAGTTTAGGGTATTATTTTAACCTTATCATTTAGATTTAACTATAAGTTAAATAATTTAACTTTTACCGTGTCTTTTTGTTTTCTTACACTATATGGTTAATACACTTACCATAACATGCCAAACGAACCCCAAATTGTTTATTATTAATATATATATCCTTATCTAAGTCATTTAGCCGAACCTTAGATTTTTAGGAATAAATGAACAATTAATAATATAATATTTGATTTAAAAACTATTTTGTGTCAATTTTGACACTATTTGATATATGATTTTTGTGAAAAACATAACAGAATTATATGTTCGAACCAAGTTGCTTAAATCAACACTAATATATCATAGTAACCTAGAAAATTAGTTTAATTCATAAAAATTCTCAAATTACATTTATTTTGGTGTTTATAACATCAATTATGTCAATATTTTATTAATAAGATAATTACTGCATCATCATTGTGTCATAAATAAATTAAATTATTTAATATCTAAAAATTATAAATAAATTAACATTATGTAGAAAATCTTTTTATATTTCTAATGAATATTTATAGTCGAATTTATCTTATGTATAACCCCATATTAAAAATGATTTACTTATTAAACATTGATTTTAACTATTTTAACCCTTCTTTAAATAAATTAATAATAAATGTCTTAATCTAATCCAAGTGGGGCTAAATGTTCATATTGTATTCCTAAGTATGTTTTTGGTCTAATTACACTTATACAATAGAATTAGGACATGTGTTAGGTTAATAATAATATCATCTTTACCCTTACTTACCCTATTTACTTTTTACCGTGGTAAAAAAAGTAAAAATTTACTATTCACCAAAAATTATTTTCATTTCATTAAACCACATTATAGTCCTTGATATTAACCGTTTCTCTCGGATTTTCTAAATTCCACTCACAGAAGCGGTAAAATTAAGTTTTATGAAAAATTCAGTTTTTTTTAACCACCACTTAGTGGTTTCACTATTCATAAAAAATTGAATGTTTTCAGAAAAATACCAAAATTTCACCCTAGGCTAATTTCGGTATTCCGAATCCAAAAATGAAGTCCATTTTGAAAAATAAAATTTATAATATTTCAAAAAGTGGTTATTACTATTCATAACTGCTAGTTTTTATAATATTTTAATAGCATATCGTTGTTTAGTGAAACTCGGTATTGCGTACGACGCAAGCTATCGAGGAAGGTCGTGATTGCGTGTAAAGTAAGCCAAGAAAGTGTGTATTGAAAGATTCATTTGATGATATATAAAAACAAAATATTACTCATAAAAATCTCGGGTGTTACAAAGATATATCTCGGGCTCACCTGCCGAAGGTTTATCATAGAACCAACTGTATATGTAAACAATGCCCATGAAACATAACATATTCATAGTACATAAAACAAACATAAAAGAAAATATAACATTTCCACATTTCAATCAAAATATTTCAATTAAATATATTGAAATAATCAATCCATTATCAAAACTATTTTCAATACCAATATATTAAAAAGGGTAAACAATATTTACTTTCCTTTTAAATAGATTTCATCTTGTTGAGGAAGCCATAAATCAAATAATACTCATGGCGGCGGAATGGTCACGGTCACAAAATATGTTAAAAAGAAAAATTCTTCTTTTTCGTTTAGTAAAATGCATCGTAGAAAAAGATTCCATTTTAATTAAATGAAAATTCAAAGGTGTTTATACACCGTATAAAAGAAAGTAATGTATAAAAAAAATTTGCCTCAATGAAAGGAGATTGTGACGAAGTCCCTTACCAAGATCATTTTGTAAATAATATAGATCAATTATGTGTATATACAATAATTACACATATATAATTTATAAATACAAGAATTTACATCCAATATTATTTCATACATGGTAATATCGCAATATATATTTAAAATTTGATGATTAACCCAATGAATGGAAATTTGGTTAATGAGTTCCCTTACCTTGGGTCTGACTTGACCCATTAGTACATTAATATCCTTAATAATAAAATAAAGTTAATTTCTACTATATTAATATCCTTTTCATGTTTATTATTCCTTTTATATCACTTATTACATTGTTATAAACATTATGTAATCATTTAAGTTAATAATGTTCATTTTGTCAATATTTGGTACTTGAGTCAAAAATGAACTTCTTATAATTACAATTTGTTCATGTGGTCAAATCTAAATTATATCAAAAGTGATATTCATGAGGTAGATATCATATATATCATATATATCCAGTATATGTATGTATTTATAATAGTACATAACATTTAGAGATATGAAATGAAATGCACCGTTCATGGAGATGGTAAGTCGTTCGTACACATGAATGCTACTTTCATTAATATTTATTATTTTAATGGAATGAAAACATATTTATACATTGGTATATTATAATTACAGTATAGTATCATATATAATATCATTAAATCTATCCTATATACGTCCCACATTTGGCATTAACGAGTCATATCACTTTTAGGGTGCTGTAGTTTGCACTTCCTGAAATGAAATTATCACGTTTACCCATAATGGAAACCATAAAGGAATTCTATAAATGGAAAATACAGAAGCATAAAGAAAACATAAACATAATATATATCATATATAAATACAGTGACATCATAATTTTCAACATGATAGGCGGTAGTAGATAATTGAAAGATCATCGTTTCTTGAGGCGTTAGTTTTCTATCCACGAAAGCAGTATATTATTTACCCATTAGATGGAGGTGTGTGTAATTTTAGTCCGAATACTTCATATAAAAACATCCTCATATATTTATTATACTAGTTTAGTTATAAAATAAAGGTATAAAAAAATTTACAGGGTTGGATATGTAAAATAAATAAAAAGAACATAAGATAAGATTTTACCTTCAAATCAGGTAACTCCCTTTGGTTGGAACCAAAATGGTTTATTGAAGTTCCTTTTGCCTAAGTAGAGGCTTCTAGTAGGAGGAGAGAGATTCATGGAGCTTAATTGGGCAGATGATGGACAATCCAAGGGGATTGAGAGGTGTGTGGAATGGGATAGAAATGGTGTCCTTTTATAAGGGGGAGGAGGGGCTCTTTAGGAATGTGTGAAATTATTATTTTATTGTATATTGATTTTAGTTTTATAAAAGTGAAAAACTTATTAAAGTAGAAAATAATATGACTCCTGGTAGAAATAAAATAAAATAATAATAATTGGACTGGTTTTGGATATTATTTTAATCTTTATTATCTTATTTATTTAAATCATTTATTAATGAGGCAAACACTACATCATTATTGTGTCATAAAAAATTTAATTTATAGGATGTCTAAAAATTATAAAAAAACTACCATGATGTAGTAAATACTTTTATATTTCCAATGAATATTTATCGTTGAAAAGATATATTATATAAATCTATTTAAAAATTAATTTACCAAAATATATTTGTTTATGTCATTTTTTCATTACATTAAGTTAATTAAAATATAGTGTCATTACCACTCCCATGCGGCCTCATGGGGTCCCAAAATCGACCCAAGGATGATCATGGTCAGAATTTTATCAACCAATTGGATTAGGACACATGTTATGGTAATTTTATATTATAATAGTAATATTTTTTACCCTTATTTACCAGATTTACCCTTTAACTATTGTAAATAAAATATTTACTAATGTAAATATTTGTAATGCCTAAAAATAAAAGTAACCTATTTACACAATTTGGACCTCATAATTACAAACAAGGAATCAATTTTTCCATATTGAAAATGCATAAGTGACAGAAATTGTAACTCCCCGACCCCAGAGACCCAGAGTTGGTGCATTATTACGTATCATTGGCATGATCTTAAAAGATTAAGTCTCGAAAGACCGATTAGTTTAGTAGTCGTAGAAGTACTAGATACATTCATAAGGTTTACATTACCCTGTAAATTGTAAATCTAAAACAACATTGTTTGTATAGACAACACTAATATCCCATATAATATCCCTGAAGGCCAGTCATAATATACTTCTTCACATCCTGGGAAAAATAAAACATAGAAAGGGGTGAGCTCAGATGCTCATAAAAGATAACAATATAGAGTAAACATTAATAAATAAGAATAAACATTTAAGGTAGTGGATTAGACTAAAACAAATTCCTTTTAAACATGAACTTCAGAATAATAAGGCAACAATAAAATCAAATAATTCCATTTACTTATTCACATGGATATTCTACTAGTCGAATAATCACATGAAATATCAATAGCCACTTTCATAATAATGGAATGCATAATTCCAAAATTTTATAACAACATAGTCAAGGACATGTGCCAAGACTACCAAAACGATTTTGCAAGGGCCATGTGCCAAGAAACTAGTTTGTCTTATGAGACATACTAATTCATGAAGGAGCTATAGCGGGCTCCCCCCGTTAGTTACTATGTCCAATTCATTCCTCATATGAAAAGGATTAAATATAACATAAACATTCATATTAAAACTAGCATACGAAATGTCAATACATTATCCATAAACCATGAATGGTGTAAAAATAACACATCTATAGTCAAACATATCACAAAAACATTCAATATAATATGGAATATTTTTATCATAATATATCATCTTCAAATAAGTTTAAAATCTATCAATGGATGTTGACATAGATGAAAATGATTTGTAAAACTCTTTGAGAGAAATATCCAATTTTCATGAAAACATTTAAATGTAACAGAATTTAGAAAGGAAGAAATTTAAAGACATATTTTTATTCAAAGTGTCTCATACCACTTTGAATTTTTTTAAAGAAATTAACATTTTAAAAATATTCATGTCAATATAAATAAATCCTTAAAACCCATTTTGAAAACATGAATATTAATGAGAATGATTTAGAAGAATAAATATTTAAAAAATTTGAAATGATGTTTTACTAAAAAATTCCTTTAAAAGAATCCCTTTGAAAACTATTTCATGAAACATGGACATGGATAATAAATATTTCCCAGTACTTACTTACGTAAAAAAAACTTTGGATAATAATGATATTGTAAAATTAACCAATACCTTGCACTTTCCTTTGGTCGATGGTACGTTTAACCTCATTTATAATGACCATTTTATGTTATTATATTTAACAAAAACCATATTCATATTTATTATATCATCAATGATTAATTTATGACTTTATAGTACCCATTTAATAATGATTATCATGTTAAATTAACATTTTGGGTAATAATCTCTTTCTTTATTGTCCATATTTCAACTTGTTATTCTTGATCGTATCATTTATATGATGATTTAAATACTTACAGATTATAAAACTTGATTTATAAATCATAGATATTTATAATATAAATATTTATAATATATAGATATATGAAATGTAAAACAACATCTATGAAGACGGTAGGCCGTACGTACACATAAACGTTGTGTCTGTTTCTATATCCTATTAAACGAAAGTAAGTGAATAAGATATATATAAGTACATAAGTACATATATATATATAAATATATATATCTCTAGAATAATAATTAAGTCATATATTACATACTTATTAGAAATATATATTTTTATAATCGTCGATTAATGGTGAACTTCGAAATTAATCTCATCAAGTGGTGGAGACGATAATCTGTACATACACATGACCGACAATATCATTTCCTTAAAGGTGTAGAATTGGATAATATACTAATTTTATAGAGAAGTTATCATGTTGTTTTCATTATTTACATACATATTACTCATCATTACATCCATCCAAATAAGACAGTGTTGAATAAAAAATTACACCACGATGCAGAGACGGTAAGTTGTACGTACGCACGCATAGTGACATTATCATTCAGGGGATGGATAAAATAATGAATATGGTTGTGCCATATTTATAATAAAATAAAAGTATATATGAGGTACTGGAGTTATTATTTTGTTATGGTAATAACAAAAAAGAGTAATTGGAAGAAGAAAGGAACTTGAAAGAGGGAGGTGAAATCATTACCTCCTTTTCGGGTTCTTCCTTTTGATTTGATCAAAAGGACTTCTTAGGTTGGCTTTCTAATCAAAACAATTCCTCTATAATTAAGGTAGGATATTTGGGAGGATATTTTGATGGGTTTAGTCGAGCCAAATGGATTTGGAGGTTTGAATTTGAGAGAAGGGGAAGTTCCCTTTTATAAGAGGGGTGAGGGGAACACTTAGAAAAACATAAAATATTATTTTATAATAATCTAATTTTCGGATTCTAATGGATAAAAATGTATTATTTATAGTCTGAGGTGGGTATGGGTCGAAAAACTCTTAACCAATAGGTTTCAGACCGGATTGGGTCACTATATTTACCTTATGTTTTATATTTATCTCTTAGTTAAATAGTTTGACATTTACCATGTCTTACTGCATTTTTAAATTATATGGTTAATAAACATACAATAAACATCCAAGGGAACCCCAAGTGGTTAATTAATGATATATATAATAGTATTTAGGCCCTTTTATAGAACCTTATATTTTTAGGAATATAATACCAAATAAAAATATAATATTTTTTTAAAAATCTCTTTTATGTCAATTTTGACACTATTTGGTATTTTGTTTTTTATAAATTCATAACAGCATTATTACTTAGAAACCAATTCATCTAACCAACCCTACTATGTCATATTAATCTATAAAATTAGTGAAATTCATAAAAAGTCTCAAATTACATTTATTTGGATATTTATAATATCAAATCGTTTAATATTTTATTAATTAGGAAATTAATGCCTTATCATTGTGTCATAAATAAATTAAATTATTTAATTTCTAAAAACTATAAATAAAATACCATTATGTATGAAATCGATTTATATTTCTAATGAATATTTACAGTATAATTTATCTTCTCTTTAACCCAATATTAAAAATGTTTTGGTTATTAAACTTTGAATTTAACAATTTTAACTCTTCCTTGAATTAAATAATAATAAATGTCCTAATGTTATCCATGATGACCTAGAGGATCATATTTTATTATTAATGTTGTTTTTGGTCTAATTAAACATATAAAATAGAATTATGACATGTGTTAGGGTAATTATAATATCATTTTTACCTTTAATTACCATATTTATTTTTAACCGTGGTAAATAAAAGTCAACTGTTATTATTCACCAAAAATTATTTTCATCTCATTGAAACACATTTTACTTATTGTAATCAACCATGTCTCTCAGATTTTTTAAATTCAACTAACAGAAGAGGTAAAATTAATTTTTATGTAAATTTGCTAATGCTTCTTGGAGGTGGGTAAAAGACGGTAAAAATATCAATAATATATATATATAAATATAATTATTATAAACTTACTCTAATGAATTAAATTAAAAATTTATAGGTATTATTTATCTATTTTTTACCTAACATAAATTTAAATAAAATAAATAATTATTTAAATAAAAAGTCGGTTTTAAACAATATCTCAGTATTTTTCACTATTCATAAAAAATTGAATGTTTTCAGGAAAATACCAAGATTTCACCCTAAGATAATTTTGATATTCGGAATTCAATAATTAAGTCTATTTTACCAAATTAAAAACATTTAAGTTTCATTTATTAATTTAAATTTAATTCCCGTTGTCATAACTAAAAAAAGTGTTTTTAAGAAATAATAACTTACAAAAGATTGATACTTATTTAAGTGAAATTTCAAAGTGAAATTATTTCCAATGAATATAATTGGATTAAATGGTAAAAATATAATCTATTTATACTTAAAAACCATTAAAATATATAATTTAACACTTCAAATTATTTTGATTAAAAATGTTGTTTTCAGTTAAAATATATTAATTTTCGTTATTCACCCAAATTTGAAAGTTATCAAATAAACACCAAAAATTAATATAAACTAAATTAATATGTCTCTATTCAAAATAAGAAGTTTTTTAGTCAAATTGAATATATAAAAAGTTTCAAATATTGGATTTAAAAAGGGATCACCATTTGAAGGCGTAAAATTTTCATTTTTTAAAAAAATACTTCTTTTATATGAAAAAAATGAATTTGTTTTCTTTTTTTTATGTCTAAGAAACTCATAATATGTATTCTAAAATTATAGGGATTATATAAAGATCAAATTTTTTTAATACTATTCATAACCTTTTTAGAACGGTTAGTTTGGTAAGTCACGGTGCGCTTGAACTCGGTGTTGCATGTAATCCATGTCATTGAATTACTATGAATAAATAACATACTATGAAATCTTGGGGTGTTACTTTCATCCCTCCTTCAATAAATTGAATCCTCACAATTTGAAATTGTTTTTTGAAAAAAAGGTTGAAAATAGAAAATACCTTTGTGGGAAAACCCACATCGGAAATTGGGTTAATAATATTTAGTCTTAATAAAAGGAAAAGGAGAATGAAAAAGACACCACCAAATTATGATCTTGATTAGAAGAAAATTGGTGGAAATTAGAGGAACATAATTGGAGGGAAAATGTAAATATTTATAGGGAGTCATTGAGGTCATGAGTCAGAAACAATTATAGAATTGAAGGCCCCAAACCATCCATCTATGATGATTTAAAATATCATTGGTTCAACAAAACATAAGGTATTAGGATTACACATTTTTAGTTTTAAGATCCCTTAAATAAATTTTAATAATTTATTTCTTCATAGAATAAGAGAAGAAAAAAATATATACTTGACAAGTTGACTTCCATCCTTTACCTAATTTCTACCACAAACTCATATTTCACTCTAAAAAAATAGATCCTGAGAAAAATATTTTATTTATCCTATTCGTATAGTGTTAAAAAAATGAATTTATAATTCATCTACTAGACCTATAAAAAAACTACAATATTTAATCTAGTACATCACGTTGGGAAGTGGTAGGTGATACACCATTGTCACCCTTCGGTTGCGAGTTCAAGTCTCGCGGCCTTGCCGGACGCGACGAGTTGTCACCCGACCTCCGAGTTATCCTTTTTATGGAAATCCAAAAATAATATCAAACTAAAAATATCTTAAATACATTTTTCTAAACTCAGAGTCCAAAATTTATAAGGAAGGTAAACACAATGAAGATCATTTTTGCCACGTAATAACATGTGAACACCTTCATCATGTATTCTGTTAAAACACTACATCTTCCTGAATTACCATAAAAGCATATTGATTACATTCATGCTCTCTTATTGCTTATAGAATACTGGATATACTCCTTCTATCCAAAAATGTTGTAAACTCGAATAATTATGGAATATACAAATCATTAATCAGTTTCAAGGTAATCAAGAATATCCAATATAATTTATCCAAATCAATCATGTATTATTCCAAAATCACTAATTCAGTATCAGAACCATATTACCGTTTATGTTTCTCTCAACCATATATTTTCCAATAATTTAACCTTCTATTGAGACACTTTTCTTGGTTCCACATAATCTCAAGTCCTTAATGAAATAGTACTGCAATACAATCCTTATATACTCTATAATTCTTAAAACATGTACATCATTAACACAACACTCAAATGACATAATAATTTAATAACAACATAAGAAATCTAATCATTCCTCTTCATATTTGGTAGTGTCATAACTTTATTATTATATAATAGAAGTATTTGGGGTATACTCTGATGATTTGGACATTGATTCGTGTAGTGTCCCAACTGCTTGCAGATGAAGCATTTTACATTTGAAATTTTTTTCTTACCCATTCAATCACGTAATTGGTGTCATTTTTCTCCACACTTATAACAAACTCCCATTCCCTTCAAGCATTTACCAATGTTATTATTTCGACAGATATCAAATATTGGAAAATCCTTCTTTTACCTCTTCCCTTTATCCATCTTTATATCTTCCATCCTTTACATCTCTTTATTCCTTTCAAAGCCCTATGAATCAAATAATTATTTATATATCTTATTAACACATCATACTATTTCTTCATATATTGAGAATACATGGGAGACTATTTCACTTATTAATGTTGGCTTAATACCTTGAAATAAATGATCCTTCTACTCTTTAGATCATACATATTGTTGGAGTTCACATTCCTTCTACCAGGCGCCATTTCTATACAATGGCATACACTAGGTCAGTTTATGAATTGTAATGAATAATTCCAAACTGTTAAAATACCTAACATAAATTGAACAGTTTATGGATATAATCCATAATCATAAAAATGTTTTCCTTGAGAAATTATATACTCATATACCCTTTATAATGGTTTGTAAATAAAATTAGAATTATCCTAAGCATATCCCCCCTGGAGCATCGTAACCAAGAGTGTAGCAAGGCTCGTTGTCATGCACCAGTTCCCGTTGGAGTCTAGATCAAAGCTTTTTTTTTGTTTTACCCCTAAGTATATCTTTTCCAGAGCTACCTCTACCTTATCGTATCCAGATCGAGATGTATTGCTTGGAAAACACACGAACTCTATAATACCAAAATTCTAGGAAGTTCTATTATACAAATCCTCAATGTATCTCTTAGGGCTATGTTCTCTTATAATAGTTTATAAAAATATAGTTTCAAAGGTTTTTACTATTCTTTCTCTGATACCAACTATAATGACCTGACCCCAGAAGCCCAGATTCGGTGCATTATTAAGTATCATTGGAATGATCACAAAAGATCGAGTCTTGAATGAACGATTAGTTTAGTATGCTTAGAAGTACTAGATATATTCATAAGGTATACATTACATCATAAAATGGAAAACTAAAACTACATTATTTCCATAAACAACACTGATATCCCATAGACATTCCCTGATGGTCAGTCATAATATACTTTTTCACATCCTAGGAAAAATAAAATATAGAAAGGGGTGAGATCAGATGATCGGTAAGGATAACGATATAGTGCAAACTTTCATAAATAACCATAAACATATAAGGTAATGTATAAGAATAAAAAAAAAGACTTTTAAACTGGAAATTCAGCATAATATGGAATGGATAAATTCAAATTATTCCATTTACTTATTCACATGGATATTCTACTACGTGAATAATCACATGAAATATCAATAGGCACTTTCATAATGATGGAATGAATAATGCCAGACATTTATAACGACATATTTAAGGCCTCGTACCAAGACTAAAAATAAGATTTTTTCAAGGCCTTGTGCCAAGACACTATTTTTTATCATGAGACCTACCGATTCATCGAGGGGCTATAGCGGGCTCCACCAGTCACTTACTAAGTCCAATGCATTTCTCATATGAAAAGGTTTAAACATAACAAAAACATTCTTATTAAAACTAGCATCCGAAATGTCAATAAATTATTCCTAAACCATGAATGGTGTAAAAATAACACATCCACAGTGAAACATGTCACAAATACCTTCAATACAGTATAGAATATTTTTATCATAAAAAATAAACTTCAAACAAGTTTAAAATCCATCAAAGGATGTCGCCATAAATGAAAATGATTTGTAAAACTCTTTGAGAGAAATATCCCTTTTTCATGAAAACATTTAAAAGTCACACAATTTATAAAGGAAGAAATTTGAAGTCATTTTCTGAATCAATGTGTCCCATACCACATTGAAATTTTTTAATTGAATTAACATTTTAAAAATATTCATGTACATATAAATAAATCATTAAAACCATTTTGAAAACATAGACATTAATGGGAATGATTTAGAAGAATAAATATATAAAACATTTGAAATAAAAAATTAGTAAAAAATTACCTTAGAATATTCCCTTTTAAAACTCTTTCATGAAACATGGACATGGATAATAAATATGTTCCAGTAGATACTTATGTAAAAAAAACCTCGGATAATAAAGAGATTGTGAAATTAACCCTTACCATGCACGTTCCTTTGGTCAAGGGTACAATTATCATCCTTTATAATGACCAAGTTATGCTATTAGATTATACCAAAACCATATTCATAATTATTATATCATACATGATTCATTTATTACTTTATACTACCCATTAAATAATTATTTTCATGTTAAATTACCATTTTGGGTAATAATCTCTTTCCTTATCGTACATATTTCAACATGTTATTCATGATCATATCATTTAGATCATTATATAAATACTTCAAGAATATAAACATTGATTTATAAATCATACATATTTAGAATATAAATATTTCTAATAGATAGATATATGATATGGAAGACACCGTTTATGGAGACGGTAGGCCATACGTACCCACAAATGTTGTTTCCGTTTTGATATTTTATTGAACGGAAGTAAGTGAATAAGATATATGTAAGTACATAAATACATATATATATATATATATCACCAGTAGCATTATTATGTCATATATGACATACTTATTAGTAATATATATTTTTATAATCATCTATGAATGGTGAACTTGGAAATGAATCTCATCGCGTCGTGGAGACGGTAATATGAAGATACGCACGACTGACAATATCATTTCCTTAAAGGTGTGGAATTGGATGGTATAATATTTTATAGAGAAATTAACCTGTTATGTTCATTATTAATATACATATTAGTCATCATTATGTCCATCCAAATAAGATAGTGTTGAATAACAAATTACACCCTGACGTGGAGACGGTAAGCCATACGTACGCATGCATAGTGACATTATCATTCATTGGATGGATAAAATAATAAATATGGTTGTGCCATATTTATAATAACAACCAAGTATATATAAGGTATTTTAGTTATTATTTTGGTATGGTAATAACAATGAAAGAGTAGGTGGAAGAAGAAAATTACTTGAAAGGGGGTGGTGAAATCATTACCTCTTCTTCGGGTTCATTCTTTTGATTTGATCAAAATGGATCCCTACGTTGGAATTATGATCAAAATAATTCCTCAATGATGAAGGAAGGATTTTTGAGGGGATATTTGGGTACGTGTTGGCCGAGCCAAATGGATTTTGATGTTTGAATTTTAGAGAAGGGGACATTCCATTTTATAAGTGGGGTGAGGGGCACCTTAGGAAAAACCCAAAATATTATTTTATAATAAATAATTTTCGGTTTCTAATGTCTCCAAAATATTTTATTTAAAGTATATGGTGTGTATGGGTATAAAACCACTCAACCAATAGGTTTTAGACAGGTTTGGGTCACTATATCATCCTTACCTTTTATATTTAACTCTTAGTTAAATAGTATGATATTTACCATGTCTCTTTGTATTTTTTTATTATATGGTTAATAAACATACAATAAACTTCCAAGAGAACCCCCAGTGGTTATTTCATGAAATATATAATAGTATTTAAGCCCTTTGTCTTAACCTTATATTTTTAGGAATTGAATTCCAGTTAATAATATAATATTTTTTTTAAAAACTCTTTTATGTCAATTTTGACACTATTTGGTATTTTGTTTTTGATAAATTCTCAACAACATTATTACAAACAAAATTCGTCTAACCAACCTTAAATTGTAATATTAACATATAAAATTAGTTTAATTCATAAAAAGTATCAAATTACTTTTATTTGGATATTTATTATATCAAATAGTTTAATATTTCATTAATTTGGTAATTACTTCATAATCATTGTGTCACAAATAAATTAAATTATTTAACGTATAAGAAATATAAATAAAATAACAGTATGTAAGAAATTTTTTTATCTTTGTAATGAATTCTTATAGTCTAATTTATCTTATGTGTAACCCTATATTAAAAATGTTTTAGTTATTAAACATTGAATTTAAATCTTTTAACTCATCTTTAAAATAAATAATAATAAATATCCTAATCTATTCCAAGTGGACCTAAAGATAATGTTTTATTCCTAAGGTTGTTTTTGGTCGAATTACACCTAACCAATGGAGTTAGGACATGCCTTCAGGAAATAATAATATCATTTTTACCTTTAATTACAATATTTACTTTTAATCGTGGTAAATAAAAGCCAAAAGTTACAAATCACAAGAAATTATTTTCATCCCATTGAACCGTGTTTTACGTACTGATATCAACTTTTTCTTTCAGATTTTTGAAATTCAACTCACATTAGAGGTAAAATTATGTTTTATGTAAATTTGCAAGTGTTCCTAGGGTGTGGGTAAAAGAGGCTAAAAAGATCAATAAACTTTTTATATATCTAAAATTATTATAAACTAACTCTAATGAATTACATTGAACTTATATAGTTATTATGTATCCATTTTAAGCTAACATAAATTTAAATAAAAATTAATAATTATTTAAATTAAAAGATTGGTTTTAAACAATAGCTGACTGTTTTTCACTATTCATCAAAAATTGAATGTTTTCAGAAAAATACCGAAATTTCAACCGAAGCTAATTTTGAAATTCTGAATTCAAAAATTAATTCTATTTTACCAAATCCAAACCATATACGTTTCATTTATTAATTTAAAATTAATTCCCATTGTCAAAACCAAAGAGTGTTTTTAAGAAATAATAACTAACAAAAGATTTATACTTATTTATGTTCAATTTCAATGTGAAATTATTTCCAATTAATAACATTGGATTAAATGGTAAAAATATAATCTATTTATAATTCCAAACCATAAAAATTAATAATTTGAAAGAAAAAATTATTTTGATTAAAAAAGTTGTTTCCAGTTAAAATACAATATTTTTCACTATTCACCCAAATATGAAAGTAATAAGAAAAACACCAATTTTTTTTGAAACTACATTATTATATCCCGATTCTAAAGAAGAAGTTTATTTTGTCAAATTGAATATATAACATTCTCAAAAATTGGTTTTAAAAATTGTTCACCTGTAAAAGGAGGTAAAATTGCATTTTTTTAAAATACTTCTTTTATATGAAAAAAAATGATTTTTTTTCATTATGTCTAAGAAACTCATAATATGGATTCTAAAATTATAAGTATTATATAATGTTCAAAATTTAGATAATACTATTCATCACCTTTTTCGAACGACTAGTTTGGTAAGTCGTGGTATGCTTGAACTCGGAGTTGGGTGTGGTGAATGTTATTGAATTACTTTGAAGAAATAACATACTATGAAATCTGGGAGTGTTACAAAAATTAATAAAAAATTAATTACCGCTGTTAAAACCAAAAACATGTTTTTAATAAATAACTATCAAGAGATTGAGAGTTGATTATTTTGAATTTCAAAATAAAATTACTTAAAATGACCGAAATTGGATTAAATGGTTAAAATATATTCTAATTACACTTTAAAACCAACTAAAAAGATAATATAACCATATAAATTAATTATATTTAAATGATGTTTTGAATTAGAATATAATATTTTTCACTATTCATTAAAAAATGGAATTTTTCAGAAAAATACCAAAATTTCACCCAAAGTAAATTTTGATGTCCTGATTCTAAAGAAGAAATTTATTTTTTCAAATAGATTATATAAAAGTGACCAAAACTATATTTAAAGATGTTTCATCATCCAAAGGTGGTAAATCAATCTTTTAAAGTAAATTATTCTTAAAATAACATTCATTCACATTTTAGGCCTCTATATTTTATTGGATAAACGTAAAGAAAATTAACAAACATGAATAGTCATATTGTAGTTAGTTCTGTTCATTCTCACAAATACAACTACTAGGAATTAAAAACCATTTAAAATAACAATATTATATTATTATTTTTCAAAGTAGGATTTCAAAGAAACATGTTGTTGTGTATCTGGTATGCCATCGAACATAGCAAACCCTTTAAGGTAAAATTTATATTTAATTCACTAAATATTACTTAAAAAGATAATGTGTTATTTCATTCTTTACCTAGGATGTTACATCTAGTTTATTAACTAGATTTAAAACTCAGGTCACTATCTCAAGCAAGTCCTCATCCACTTGTAGGTCGGGCTCTCCTCGATACTTGAGGGGTCTTTGTCTCTAAAACTCATGAAGCGTGATCATGCTGCACAGATCATCTGCTAGCACTTCAGGTACCACATGTTGTGATATAGTTTGTGGTATGGTTGTTTCACCACTTAGAGGTAATGTATCTATAAATGGTCACTATATAAATTACTCTTTACTAAGGGGTTCAACATTATGATCATCATGTAGAATCCTCACTGGTATACATCACAGAGACATCCAAAAACAAACAAGATGTATCAAATTCAATTAGTATATCAGGAGAGTAGACTCATAAAGGTCATTGAAACGAAAACACATTCCAATATGATGCATGGACTATTATTTTCCATGAAACCAATGTTATCATTTACTGAGATGAAAAATTTGTGATTCAAATCCTAGTGTATAGATATGTTGGCCGCCGAAACAACAGTTGAGTCTATAACCAGAATGCCGAACTAGAAACAGATAACACTATTTCCCTAAAAAATCTCACAGAATCACAGTCCTAAACTAGAATCGACCACCTATGATACCATTCTTTCATGAACTGCCCTAGTGGGGCTTGTTTTGTGACTCCCTAAATCCGCCACCAGTATGCTAGGGACTGGTTACTAGAACCTAGTAGGCATGTCACTAACATGGAAGGCATTTACTATGTACCTATACACACAATCACACACATCTCTAATCCAAAAAAATAATGAAATTTAAAAACATATGAACAAGAAATGCATGAAGATATCTATAACCCACAACCAGAGTATGATATGAAGTAAAGAATATAAATAGGGGAAAATAAAGGTCAACCAAAAATAATTATGTTACATAAGACCAAACTAAATGTATTGGTATTGGGACAGCTATTTGAAAGCTGTTGAAACACACCTCAGTTTGTCTGGTCTCCCTAATCAACATCTGGTCCAAGTCCACCTAGGACTCTATCAAAAGGCCGGTTATATGCACAATACATGACATGTGCGAGAAAATTGCATGCATGGGAGAGTATAATAATACTCATAAGGACACCCCAAAACCCTAAATCATATAACAAAGTAAATAAATGCATCTTTATAAAAGTATATGTCTACAACACATTTTAAACGAATATATGGATATACCTAATAATAACACACAGTCTATGAGTAATCCACAACCATTTAATACCAAGCTTAATATTTTTTCTTGATGATTCCATGAAGCACTCATATAGGAGAACACACCCATGAGTCTGATAGCACTGATTACGTCCATCTGAGAGGAACATCTCATCAGGTCTCATCATGATAAATAATACACAGATAGTTAGAAGGGATATGATGCAATAGATGAGAATCACTTCTAGGGTTATAGGGTGATACCAAAAACTCAATATTGATTAACCCGCTAAGTATATGGTCAACGCCCATGTACTGTTGGTCACGATGATACAAAAAATTATCCTAGGACAAAAAGATGAGTAAATGTTCTCACTCCGAGTCTCTCAGAAAGATTCCAATGACTCTTCCCTATAAGTCATTCAGAAGGGATCATTTTCATAGGAGTGGGAAAAAATACTGTACCAATCTTTAGGTAAATGAAAAGGGGATTGAACCCTAACGAATATTTTCCATGATATGTAGGAAAAGAGATTCACGCTATGTATAAAATATTACATGACATGTAAAAGGGTTATACAACATGTCCCTTAACACCATGTCCTGCCCGTGTAAAATGATCATGTCATCAATCCTTGTCAGTGTAGTAGTACTCTCCATGTAGGCATCCGATGTAATCTACCAGTGTACCAGTACATGGCTCACTGCATGTACTTGGTATAACCGGTGTCCCTCTACACACATTTTAGTCGACCCATGTACTCCACCCTGTTTTTGTGTACTATCCAAAGTACACATTGAGTCTTTGAGGAGAGGTCATAAACCATTTAGGAAAAGTCACATGTCTTGTGATACTTAACTTCTATATGAAATCCAAGAAACCACTTTTGGGGCTCCACATGGTGTGTAAATCCAGTATACATTCTGTGTTCTATGTCATTTTCCATAATCCCAGTTTTGTCCCTGTGTACGGTCTGGTGACTCCATCCTTCGATCTAATGATTATTTTACCACAATAATGAAGATACATTCTCTTCCAATCCATTCCATCATAGAAAAATGTGTTTCATCATTATATCTTATCATAGAAAAAGATCAAATCAACATTCCTTGTTCGTCATCGAATAATATCATAGAACACAAAATCATGGATTCATAATCATCTGATTCACATTTTCTCTATTTTCATACCATTTTCATGGCATAAAAAATCCAGATCTATGATATCAGATCATTGCATCAATAATCCATTGCACATCGATCGATTGATTGAGATGTGTGAAGTCACAATCCAAACAGAGAACGCCTGTGAAAAATGATGAATCAGGAGAGATAATCACAAGAAACAACGAGAGGAGGTAACATTGATGGACATATGTTTAGATCTTGATATATCACCTTAATAATTAAAATTTAATAATAAATAATCACAATGATTAATCTCCCATAAAATCCCTACAAATATAATCCTAACTTACAGTACAAACGATCGGTGAATCAATCCTTTCATCGATTGATTCATGTTAGTCATAGAAATAAATAACGTAGAAGAAATATAAATTAAACACATTCCCTACATCAATTTGGATCAATTTATGACGAAGAATGATGTTGTGTTGTGTTCATTAGATAGATCATTCAAAAATGATTTCCACTGATCATCGATCCATGATCCGCCTTCATTCGTTTGAGAGGATTATCCAGAGTCATCTCTAATAGTCTTATAGTTTATCTAGGGCTATAAAGTTATCCCTGGGATTTCCCAATTATTATTAAATTATATATGCGTAAACATCTTCATTGGAAAAATTGAATAAAATAATTTATTTCAATTATTTTATTCATTCACACGCTTGCGATGACTTTTCCTCAAATGACTTGCGCCGACTAATTTTAAGTAGAACCTAGGGTAAACCATGCATTTTAAGTTCAATGATTCCCTATGATTTATGATCTGAGAAGTTTTTCTTATGTTATTATACTTTTATAAGGAACTTTTATGAGTGTGCTATTAAATATATTTAATATATTTCAAAAATTTATTTTGTGCACAGGTGGCCTCAAAATCATATGTTGTCTCAGTTCCTAGACTCAAAAAATCCATATAATATTTAAAAATAATAAATGGAAAATATAAATCATTGCAGTGAGATTTGGACTGGTGGTATACCAATTAGAACTTACATAATGATTTAGTGGAATGCATGATTTTTTTATATGTCACAATTTCAGAAGTATCACATTGACCATTCACATTTTATTAATGTTGATGATTTTCAGTTTGAGGAAGATGCGTCCTTAGAGGGTCATTTGATTTATATTATGGATGTAGTGAGAAATTATAGTGGGGAAATACTGTGTAGTTGGTTCATGTTTTTTTGTATCATGGTAATGTTCTGGAATAAAATATGCTTAGGGAGACAAATATAAAGGATCAATGGACCAAAATCTTTTCTTCATAAGTTATGTGATATTTGGGAGTGAGGCTTGAAGAAGATCCATTATAAGGTGGGGAGGTTGTAAGATCCTTATTTTCATAGAAATATATTTTTGTTTAAATTTTTTTTGAAATTCCTTATATTTGGTTAATTAAATGTTTACTCTATGTATCTGGAAGCTCAGGGGTGTTCTGGGGGTTTTGGAATCAATAAAAAGGGAAATCAGGAAACCCTATTTATGTTTCATGGTTGGTTCATGGTAAATTCAAACTGTGCGAACAATCTACGCTTTCTAGGAGTAGGGGTGCATGTTTTGGTAAACCATTCATGGGGGAAATAAAAAACATGTGGTCTTGAATGAAGGTTTTCCTTATGACGGCCACATGGATTTTCAAACCATGAAAGATCTGAAAGTAACAGTGTTACTTGGAACCCTCTTGGACAGAGGATGGCAAACATTTGGACCACGGTTTGGTAAACCATGTGGGTAAACCAAACACTTTATTAGAATATTGTTTGTACCATTTTCCCTAGAGGATTTTAAGTGTTTCACTGAATTTCATTCCCCATTTGTACTCTATCATCCCTAGTGATGAACCAAAACATCAAAATCATCCCAAGGGTCCTTCTCCCTTGGTACAAGGCTGTTTAAAGTGCCATTGTGTATGGATTGTAGCTTTATGTACGAAAAAACTATTCCTTGTTATCTATTACGGATTCGAGATTGTGGTATCATTATTATTCATTTTAATCCCAAAAACCATCTTCTCCAATGGATTTTAGGTTTGGGATTCAAAGGGTGATTGAATCTTGATCTAATGCTATGGTTAAGCAAGTTTCCACCTATGAATTTAAGGTAGGTTCCCTAAATGTTATATCCTAGAGTGTTTAAGTTGATTTTTCCATGTGTGGTTGTGTTATTTCATATATATTATTTTGAAATTGATTCCTTTAGTAAAATTTGGAAAAATTAGTGGCTAAAAATTGAATTGAACCCCTTACGATCCATGTGGGACATGTTGTGGTTGACTAGACCAATTTAGGACCACCAATGGGGTGAACCAACATTCTAGAACATAAAAAATTGTATTGTCAAGCATATAATTGACTTGTGACAATGTATATCCTTTGATGAAATTTTTGATATGTTGGTTTAGTTGATAGGGGAATATTTATCATTTTTTCTAGAATTTGAAAATGATATAAGGTGGTGTTTGGAAGCATATGAAATGTATTGGATGAAGTAAAGTGAATCTACTAAATGACTTATGAAAAATTCATTAAATGAATATGTTGGTTGATACATGTTAAATTATTGACATGTTAAATGGGTAAGTGATTGTGAAATGATGAATGTGTTAAATGGGTTAACGTATGGGAATTAATGATTTGCTAAATGGTCCATGGTAAGGGAAAATGTTAATTATGCTAATAGGTTAAGGATTGGGAAAGAGAAATAAGTTAAATGGAATATGTGATGGAAATGGAATAAGTTTTAATGGGTCAAGGATTGAAATTAATATATATGAAAATAAATATGAATTTTTTCTGTTTTTTGTATTGATTTTGTGTGGTTGTGATATAGTATTTGTGGTAAAAAAAATAATGTTCCCATGGTTTGGTAATTTTAGGGTATTGGACTTGAGGATTTATTCCCAGAGTTCATGTTAGACTACGTTTCCGAACCCCCACACCATAATGCATAGGTTAGGGAGGTCACTAAGTCTTTATGCCCATAATGGTTGTTTTTTTATGAAACTACCTAGACCGAGGCTCCAAGTTAATTGTGATATATTTTTTTATGGAATGTTCATCCCTATGGCATATGAAACATTATTTATCCCCTTATTTATAAAAATTATCCAGATTATTCCATATTGTAAATTATGTAAATGCCTAAACCATGGTAATAAATATAGAAATGGATGAAGTGATGAAAATGTATCAAATGATAAAAATTGAAAATTTGAATACTGTTAAATAATCATACAAGAGTTACCCCTTTTTTTAATTTCATTTCATTAATACTTTGGTGCCCTATTTTTTATACATGATATTTTGTTGACACCATTGGTTATGTCATATAAAGTTTTACTCACACCCTGCTAAGTCTGTCATTGGGTACCCGAGTAGATTTCATTGTTACATGCCAGGATGGGGGTAAAGGCCCTATTGTAGGGAGTTGATTTTGGAATTGGAAGTGCATGGATGAGGGATTTGTAATTTGAATCAAGACCAGTTTTAGGGACGCTTCTATTTTTGATTATTTTGTTTTTTTTAATTTAGGGATTGTTATCAGTACATGGTGTGATTATCATTAGGTTGTGTTTTTGTATATTATTTTTGGAAGTGGTTGGTAATGCATGTTTTTATTTTATTGTTTATTGATTCCTTTATTTTAAATGTTATTTATTGTGGATAATTCTAGTAAATATGGTAGAGTCTCCCCACATGATCTATTAGATCCTGACTACAAGTTAGAAACCTCTGGCATATGAGGATGCATTCTTGAGGTCTTGTGGTAACCCGTCATGGGGTATCAATTAATGGATTCATAACCGAGAGTGTGAAAATAATAGATAATATTAAATGTTATTTGGTTTTCTTTTAAAATGTATGTTATAGTATTCTTTAAGAATATTTTTCATCCATGCCTATATTCTTTTAAACGATTCAAGAATATTAAAATCTATACTTCAAATGGTATTAAATTTCTTTTGTACTTACATTTTATTTTATTTAAAATTTTAAAAATGGAATATTTTTGTTATTATTGGAAATTGGTACTTTTTACATAGGTGTGGAAAGAATCATTGTTCTAAATTTTGTGGAATGATGGTAACTTAGCACCATCATGACTATTACTTTCTTTTAATATTCCATTAAAATTTTCCATGAATATTTTCAAATAAAATAAATTCCACAATATTTTGGGAATATTTCATTTTAACTATTATTTTAAAAATAATGGGGTATTTATTAATTTTATTTTATGAAAATTGTATTTTCATTTCTTATGGTTTCAAAAGATTTTTTAAAGGGTTTTATATTGAAAATTTGAAATCCTAAAAATGTTTTATTCAAAATTGTATATTTGATAATTTTGGATGATGATGAGTGATATATATACATCTTATAAAATGGGTTAGATCGATATATATTATATGATGAGTGAACGAAATATATCCCTATGATGCATTTGGTAATGTTCATTATCTTCAATGTAAATAATGATAGAGTTAATTGGGAGGGATTCTATAATAAATCTTACTAGGCGCTTGTTATTTATTACATGATTGAAAATGGGTTTTTAATATAATAATATAACATACCTATAAGTGTTTATATATTCTTTTTATGGGGTATAAAAGTTTCATTTGAGTAAAATTTTTTATTTCTATGTGAATTTGATTTATCTTATAGACTAAAATAATAATGAAGAATGTTTTAAAAACTTATGGCTTTTAAAAAATTTCACTATACTACAAGATTTATTTTATTTAAATTCCTTATTAATATTTTTTTGTTCATCTCATTTCTTAAATGTTTTTCATAGTGTTTAAATGTGATTATAGATAATGAAGAAGTCAATTTTAATGTCATTAATTTTTTAAAAGAAATCATGTTCCATTTTAAATTTTTTCTATTATGGGAATAATGGATACTAAGTGGAATTTTAATCCTTAAAATATATGGGTTTTTATGTTAGAATTATAATATAATTTTCTATAACTCAAATGAAATTATGATCCTAAAATTTAATGAATGTGAATTCTAATATAAAAACTCAAGATTATATAATTTTATAAGGTGGGTTCCTTATAGTTGGTGTCAAACTAATGGTTTAGTTAACTTTGGTGTTAAGGATAATATTAATAGTATAACCCTGAGAGATTATAAATTATAGTTATGTTGAAAAGATATGGAATCTGAAGATAATAATTTTCTTTAATGTAATTTATTTCTTTTAATAAATGTCTTATATAGTGGTAACACGGAATATGATATAGGTAGGTAATAAGAGGAAAATATACCTCAAAATAAATAACCTCAAATGGTTTGAATTGGTACTGAGTTTTTTTAGTGATGTATTAGTTGATTCATGATATAAATGGTTGTAGAATCCATGATAGAGAGATAAGATACTTACCACATAGGAATTTTTCAATAGTTGAGAATTTAATGAAACCAATCCATGGAATTTTAGTGGAGAATCTAATAAAGTGGTATCTAAAGGATGAATCAATTATCTAGAAAAGATATTACAATTCATAGGATTTTCTGAAGGTCAAAATGAATCCCCTAAAATTTATTATTTTAAAGTGAAACTGATCAATAGTGTTCATTGGTTTAGAATAATAGAGAGAGGGAAGATATTTAATCCATGGAATGATATATATATTAGAAACTTATTTGATAGAAATACTTCCTTAAGGATGTTTGAGTCAAAATTGAGTAATAATTCATAGAATTGAGGAAAAGGGAGGAGGATTAAATAGCTCCATATGATGAAAATTTTACAACATATGCACCAAATTGTATTTGGGACCCTAATATTGAAATTAATTAAATTTAATTAAGATTGATACCAAGTCTTCTAATAGATTTGGCCACATGAGAATTTAAATATTATAAGATATTTGTTCAATTTGATGTGAAATTTGAGATGTATTTTTTTGATACATATATTCCTCATGATGATGAGAGTAAAAAAGCCATCAAGATGAGAAAAAATGGAGTAGTAGTAAACTTAAAAATATATAGGTAATCCCCTAACATTTTCCAAGTGTAGTAAAAAATATTTTATGGAATATATTAAAAGATCTAGAATGTATTAATGGTGTATTATGTTTGGTTAACTGGGTCATTAATATAAAGAAGAGTGTCCTGAATAATACTTGAATGGGGAAGTAAATAGCCAGACAATGGTGAGCCATTTTAATTAAAATGATTTTGGTAATTATGCCTACATGTTTCTGAATTTAGTTACTCTAGGTTGAAATAATATAGATTGAAAACTAAATGGTGTGGGAAAATAATTTTTTATTACTATGGTTGATGATGGTATATCCAATTAAGTGGTGAAAGTATGTTACTTGTTTTTTTTCAAATAATTTCAATGGAATTTTTGAATTTAGATCATTATATTGTATAATTTTGTAGACAATTTTAACAAAATTTCAATATCACTCAAGAAAATTAGATATAAATTTAGGTTAAAAATCTTTAATTAAGTAGTAAAAAAATTATTTTTATAGAAATCTTCCTATTGTTATCAGTGTAATGGTTAATCCAAAAAATCCTGTTGAACAACCTATAGTAGTGTTTGATTTTATTTTGTGTATGCATTGAATATAATTTAATCATTTTAAGATATATTTCATAGTTAGGAAATTTATATACAATTATTACATGAATAATCTAAAATCACATGAAATTGAGAAATTTATTAAACACAATAGTGAAATTTAAATATCACACATTTTTGAAAAAATTAATTTGTTCATATTAGTGATGTTATAGTTGTAAATGTATATATATATATTTATTTACTGATGATTTTACTCATATTATTCCAGATTGAGAGCTTGAATTTACTATTAAATTATTTCTTCATAGGAACTCAATTTCAAATCTTCATTATCGAATAGAATATTTAAAACTCATAGAATTGAAAAACAATTACAAGAGTTTCATGATAGTGGTTTCTTTCATATGATAACTTCACCATGGGGTAACATTGTTTCATTTTTTCAAAATAAATATAGTTATATATTATTTCTATTGATTATAATTCTTTAAATAACATTACTATTACGAAAAAGTATCATTTTCCCCATATTGAATATTAATTTTTTCAGCTCTAGGGAGCATAATATTTTACAAAGTTTGATCTCTGGTTAGGTTAACACCTATCTAAGGTGAATGATAATGATATTATGGACGTGATATTTTAGACTAGATATTATAATTATGAGTTTGTGTATTCCATTTGGTTTGTCTAATTCCCTATTTGAATTCATGGATCTTATGAATAAAGTTATCTAAGACTATTTAAATATGTATTTTGTTGGTTTCATTGATGATATTTTTCTATATTCTAAAATTCATATGAAACATGAAATAAACCTATGTAGTGTTTTTATAACCTTGAAGGAAAAAAATTTATATGAAAATTTTATTGAAAATGAAATTTGTTTGAAAAAAATTTATTTCCTCCAGAATATTGTTTCTAAACATGGAAAAACTATTGACACTAATAAAACTAAAGTGATTGAGGAATGAAAAATATATACAAATGTCATATTGATTAATTTTTTTCCTAAACTACTGAGTTATTACTATTGGTTTTTCGAAAAAATTTAACATATATCTAGCCCACTAACTATGTTAACTTGAAAAGGTGTTAAATTTATCTAAACCAAATAGTGAGATGAATATTTCTCAGAATTGAAAAGATGATCATTTAATGCTCTAGATTTGGACATACCCTTTAGAAATAGTGAATTTTTTATCATCAGTGATACTTATTTGAAGGGTCTTATTTTTATTCTATCAAAAAATGATTAGGTTATAGAATATTGTTCATGTCAATTGAAAACCCATGAGCCAAATTATATTATTCATGATATGGAACCATCAATTGTGTTTTCTACTTAAAAAATATCGAGACATATTTTCTAAAGAGTAAAGAGTGAAATATACACTGATCATAAAATTTTAAATTATATACTCACTCACAGATATTTGAACATAATGAAAATATGATTACTTGAACTAATAAAGGATTATGATTTCACAATTTATTTTCATCCATGAAATGAAAACATTGTATATTATTCTTTGAGACAAAAATATAAAGAATCATTAACTATAATAAATTGGGAAAAGGATAATTTTTAATTTTTTTGAAGAATGATTGCCTAGAAATTTTTCATGCATGAACATCCTCTATTTTTTCCGGTTTTAGTATAGTTTTAATTTTTTTAGATATACTTAGTAATGATAATTATGAATAACATCATTTTCATGCAACGTAGGAATTGGTAAATAAATATAAATTACCTAAATTTTAAATTTATAGTGAAGGTGTTATGATAATTTGAAAAAGTTTCTGTATATCAACTGTCTCCCAGTTAAAAAATTAATTATTGAGTGAAGCTCACAGGTCTTCAATTTCTATACATCATGATATTTCTAAAATGCATAGATACATTCATGTTTATCATATGAGGTATGGAATGTAGAATGATATTTTTTGAGTTTACTATGAAATTTTTGAATTGTCAACATATAAAAGATGAATGATGATTAACAAATTTGATTCCTCATTCTTCTCCAATGAAAAAGTTGAAATAGGAAAATATATCAATGGATTTGGTGGTTGGATTTTAAAATACATCTTGTTTAAATAATTTTATTTTCATTATTATTCACTGATGGATTAAATAATTACAATTAATTTCTATTTTGTATACCATGTCTTTAGATCAAAGTTATCAACAATATGTCATAGATATAGTCGGGTCACTTGGAGTTCCTATATCAATTGTCTCTAATCATGATCCTAACATAAAAAATAATTTTTGGAAATCCATTCAAGAGTTGTTCTGTACTGAATAAAATTTGAATGAAACATTCCATCCTAAATCAAATACATAGTGAATGAGGATTCTTTAGACATTGTAAGGCATGTTTTTATCATTTCAAATGGGTTATTCAGGAATTTTGGAACAATATATTTCATCATTTCAGTTTTATTGTAAAAATTATGTTTATTATAGAATAAAGAATGTAATTTTAATGAATTATATGGAAGGTGGTGTCAGATTGAATTTTTTTGGGAGGATATAGGTGAAAGGATTTATTTTGGACAAGAGTTGTTTGAAGATATGGATAAAATGATAAATGTGATTCAATAAAAAATGAGGATAGACGAATGTATACAAAAGAGTTATGTAGGTGACCAGAGGAAATTTCATTCATTTGAGGTAGGTGATTAGGTTTTTATTAAAAAATCTTCATAGAGATGTTTTATGAGTTTTGGTAAAAAAAGGAAGGTTATTTCCATGGTTTATTTGACAAATATAAAATTATAGAGAAATTTGGATCAGTTTCATATTGAGTAGACAATACTTTGACCTTATCCTAGGAACATTATGTGTTTCATGTTTCATTATTATGGAAATATGTTCCAAATTCAACTCATGTTTTAATCCATTTGGTAGTATAGTTAGAGTATAGTCATTCATATGATGAACAGACAACTATGATTATTGATCACAGAGAGAATGTGTTTGGGAATAAGTAAATTCATCAAGTTAATGTTATTTTGGAAAAACCATATGAGTGAAGAAGCAATATGAGAATAAGAAAATGATATGAAATTAAAATATCCCCACTTGTCTAATAAAGGGAAAATGGTTTGAGGATATAATCCCAAAAGGTGGTTAGAATGGAAAAACCAAAGTAAAAATAAATAAATTCGATTTAATATCAATATTACTGAATTATATTTATTAAAATAGCAATAAGTAATTTTTTAGTCAAAAGGAATATACATTTATTTTTACTCAATTCATTTTCATGTCTTTTATGATTTTATTTGAATGAATAATTTCTAATTTTGTATAATTTTAATTTGAAAAAATGAACTTCATTTTTGAATTCACTAAGTAATAATTATCATAGAGCTAATTTTTGGTATCATTCTCATATGATTTATTTTTATGTGGATAGTGAAAGATACAGATTTTTATAAAAATGAAATTTGTTTTTATTAAATAGATTAATTTAACTTATATTATGTTATTAATTTGAAATTAATGTAACATAAGTTTCCATTAATTATAAATAATAATATTATTTACTGAGGAATAAATATTTAACTTATTTATGTATAAGTTCATTTATGGGATAAAAAAACATTTATCTAAAAACTATTTTACATTTTAATTTATGTATTTATAATAAATTTTATTTCTAAAACTTATAGAAAATGAATCTTGAAAAATGGATTCCCAATGTTGAATAATAAGGTTCAAATTTTTTAAATATTTCCCCTTTTAAATATTAATAAAAACCATAGAAATTATATATCACCTCAATAAGTGTAAAATGTAGAAAACATGATTAAAACTAGGAGATAAGGCCTTAAAATCTATATAAAAGTGGTATTAATTTTATTCTATTTGTCTTATTCTACCAAAACACCCATTTTTTGTTAATGATTCATTTTATTTTAACTTTACTTTTATTATCTCATTAACTTGTATTTATGTTAGGAATAAAAATAAAATGTCACTCACTTTGTTATAAGATCTATAGTATTTTGATACTCGGACTAAAGAAGGATAATTTTATTCATAATTGGTTATTTTAAATATGAAGGATTTTTGACTATTGCTAATTTATTTTAAAATTTTATGGATGAAATAATTAATTTAGTTCTTTCATAATGCTGACATGGTGCTTGTTCAAGTAATAAAATAACAAGTAAATGAATTTTAAAAACATTAATAGAAATGCAATTTGGAAGTATTATTTTATCATAAGATTTTATAGATAAATATAATATTTTATTTATGTGTAATATATATATATTTTAATTCCATTACTATCTTTATGACATTAATATCGAAATATATGAAGAGTCCCAAAAATAAATTTTTTGGTATATTATTTAAAATAATAAAAAAATTTAATGATCTAAAATTGATAAAAATATTTTATTTTTTCGATTGAATAAAATACGGTCCAAAATATTAACCATTATCCACTTATGGGTCACTTATCCATTTTTATTAAATTTTTTGAATTCTATAGAGTAAGCATATTTGATATCATGTTAATCATCAGAATGGATAGTGGGGCGTTAATAAAAGGAGATAATGGTGAAAAAATGTCCTAAACAAGTCAATATTTTATTATATGATAGAATTTATACGATTAGTCATCATAGAATTCAATTTCGCATCACTTGAATATGAAAAATAATTTATATTAATTTAATAGTTTATATAATTCCATGGGTGTACCTCCCCTCATTTATAAAAGGTCACTCTTCTCCTCCCTTGTTCACACTTATTGGGAACTCTAGTTCGGCCAATATATACCAAATTATCTGCCAAACATTCCAAAATCTCTCCTATAGTTTTCTTTCTCAAAAAAATACAAAACCTTGAAGGATTAATATGCATATTATAGAGGTTATCTGAGGATAAGATACAATTCATAATTAAGTTATTTCACAATTATTTGTTATTTTACCAACTTAAAATATTTTTTAAACACTATGAAATAATAATAATAATTTATTATATATATTTATATAGAATTATGATTTTTTAACACCATTTTCATTTATTTTTATATCATAGGGTAAATGAAAAAATCAATCATGCGTACGTATGGATTACTACCTCGACAAAGTGATGTGATTTGTTTTTTATCACCACCTCGCAAGGAATTTTATTATTTTGGATTTAATTAATATATATTATATTCATGAAATAATTATATTTTTATAAATATAAATTTTTTACATTTCCATCCATTGAAAAATGATAACTTCTTTCATGAATAAGTGCAGGTAACCACCTCTATCAAGTGATATTGATATTTCATTATATATGTATTTCATGGATGGTTATAAAATTATATTTAATTTATAAAAAACAATGCAATTTCATGATTAAGATTTTATATATGATTTAACAATGACATATTTTGATCATGGTCATCCAACTAAACCAGTTTTTGGGAATTTGAACTTGACATCCTTGAAACTTATGAAGAAAACTTAATTGATTAAGAAAATAAATAAAAAATTGTCATAAATTACATATAGGGATAATTATCATGAAAATATTATGAAAAGGATTATTAATAAAGTAAATAAAAAAATTGTATTATTGAATAGTTAAATAATGTAATATTATAGGTGGTATTTATGTTAATAAATTTTTCATTAAAACCCTGTTTTAATGTATTCCGTTAAAATATTTATCTTCCATGTCATTTTTTAAATTGTTTCAAGAGTGTATTTATATATACAGAAAAATGATTTTAAAATTATTTATAAAAAACGTTTTACCTTCTATAGAATATTGAAAATGGAAACTTTTTATCATTTATCTAAAAGAGGTTCTTTTAATGAATGATTGAAAGGAAACGATTTTCTTACTTTTACAGTTTTAATGGAATTTCAGGACATCATTACTTTTAATTGGTTTGAAGATTCCTTTAAATGATTATATGGTAATTTTAAAATAAAATTATTTTCACATTATTTAAGGAGTTTTTATTTGAATTTTTTTTTAAAAAAATAAATTTATATTTATCAGTTTTTATGTGAAAATGAAATGTCTTTTACTTGTGGGTTTAAAATAAGTTTTTAAAGGATTTATGATGAAAAGGTTAAAATTACAAATATTTTATTCATGATATAATATTTGAGTATTATAAATAATGCTGGTTGATGCTTATATATCTTATACAATGGTTGATCATGATATATCTTATATGATAGGTGATCTCAATATATCTCTCCAATGCATTGGGTAGTTTTCCTTATCTTCAATGGAAATATGTAACATCCCGACATTAGTTAGCCATAGTCAGTGCATTATTAATAACATTGGAATAATCATTAAAGATCAAATCTCAAAAGACCAATTAGTTTAGTGGCCTTGGATGTACAAAATATATTCATAAGGTTTACATTAAATCATAAAATGGAATACTACAACAACATTGTTTCAATAGAAAACACTAAAATCCCATAGAGAATCCCTACAGGTCAAACATAATATACTTCTTCGCATCCTGGGAAAAATAAAAAATAGAAAGGGGTTAGCTCAGATGCTCAGTAAGGATAACAATATAGAAGAAACTTTCAAAAATAAGCATAAACATTTATTTCAAAGTATAAGACTAAAACAAAAGCCTTTTAAACATGAACTTCATCTTAATATGGAAAAGATAAAAATAAAATAATTCCATTTATTTATTCACATGGATATTATACTAGTCGAATAATCACATGAAATATAAATATCCACTTTCATAATGATGGAATGCATAATGCCTGACTTTTATAACCACATATTCCAGGCATTGTGCCAAGACTACAAATAAGATTTTGTCATGGCCTTGTTCTAAGACACTTGTTTGTCTCATGAGACCTAACGATGCATCGAGGAGCTATAGTAGGATCCACTCATCACATACTAAGTTCAATTAATTCCTCATATGAAAATATTTAAACATAACATAAACATTCATATTAAAACTAGCATATATAATGTCAATACTTTATCCATAAACCCTGAATGGTGTAAAAATAACACATCCACAGTAAAACATATCACAAAACCTTCAATTCAATATGGTATGTTTTTATCATAATAAATCAACTTCAAATAGGCTTAAAATACATCAAAAGATGTTAACATAGATTAAATCAAGTCCTTTTATAGTGAAATATCTATTTCCATTTTTAAATCTTTTAAAATTCATATATTTATAAAAGAAAACATTTATTTTGGAAATCTTATTATAAGTATGTAAGGGAAGATTTGATGATGTTATAACGGTGGAAAATATCAACACCTGCTGTATAAGTTAAAAAACATTATTATGTTAATTTTGTCGAAAAGGTCATAATGTACCTTGTTTGGAAAATAACGGAAAGATTCCTTTCAATACATAAGTGGCCAAATAAGGGTATAAATGACTTTACCCCATTCTCTAGTAAATAGTAAAAATGATTTCAAATATAATTTTATGAAAACATAGATGTGGATGATAAAGAGTTACCATTAGATACTAATGTAAAAAAAACCTCAGATAATAAATAGATTGTGAAATTAACCCATACCATGTACTTTTCCTTGGTCGAGGTTTGGTTAACCTCCTCTTCTTTGAGTTCTTCCTTTTGATTTGATCAAAAGGGCTTCATAGGTTGGATTTATGGCTAAATTAAGGCCTCTTGGATGAATAGAGGATAGTTGAGAGGGTATTTGGGCAAAGTTTGGCTGAGCCAAATGTCTTTTAAGGTGTGATTTGGAGAGAAGGGGGAGTGCCCATTTATAAGAGGGGTGAGGGGCACCTTAGGAAAAGCTAGAAATATTATATTATAATAAAATAATTTTTGGTTTTTAATGGCTAAAAAATGAATTATTTAAAGGATAAGGAGGGTATGGGTAAAAAAACAGTCAACCAATTGGTTTTAGATAGTTTTTCATCACTATATTGACCTTATCATTTGGATTTAACTCTTAGTAAAATAGTTTGACATTTACCATGTCTCTTTGTATTTTTATATTCTATTGTTAATAAACATACTAAATACTTCTAAGAGAACCCCAAGAAGTTAATTAATGATACACCTATCATTACATATTTATTTTGTCTGAATGTTAGATTATTAGGAATAGAATATCAACAAAAAATATAATATTTGTTTTAAAAAATCTTTTATATATATTTTGACACTATATGGTATTTGGTTTTTGTCTAAATTCATAACAACATTATTACTTCGATAAAAATTTATCTAACCAACCCTAATATGTCATATTTACCTACAAAAATTAGTGTAAATCATGAAAACTATCAAATTACATTTATTTGGATATTTGTAATATCAATTATTTTAATCTTTCATTAATACGGTAATTACTGCATTATCATTGTGTCATAAATAAATTTAATTATATAATGTCTAAAAATTATAAATAAAATACCATAAGGTATGGAATCTTTTTATCTTTATAAATAATATTTATAGTCGAAATTATCTTATGTCCAACCCTATACTAAAAATGTTTTAGTTATTAAACATAAAATTTATCACTTTTAACTCTTCTTTGAATTAAATAATAATAAATCTCTTAATCTAATCCATGTAGACCTAAAGGATCGTATTTTAGTCCTAAGGATGTTTTTGGTCGAATTACACCAATCCAATAGAATTAGGACATGTGTTAGGTTAATAATAATGTCATTTTTACCCTTAATTACTCTATTTACTTTTAACTGTGGTAAATAAAAGTAAAAAGTTACTATTCGCCAAAAATTATTTTCATCTTATTGAACAAAATTTTACTTACAAATATCAACTGTGTCTCTCATATTTTTGAAATTGAACTCATATAAGCCGTAAAATTTAGTTTTATGTAAATTTTCAAATGCTCCTAGGAGGTGGATAAAAGACGGTAAAAAGATCAATAAAATTTATATATACATATAACTATTATCAACTGACTCAAATTAATTACCTTGAACTTATACAGTTATTATGTATCTATTTTGACATTAAATAAATGTAATTAAAATAAATAATTATTTAAATAAAAATTCGGTTTTAAACTATAAGTCAGTGTTTTTCAAAATTCATAAAAAATTGAAAGTTTTCAAAAAAAATTACCAAAAATTCAACCTAAGATAATTTCGGTATTCCAAATCAAAAATTAATTTCATTTTGAAAGTTAAATTTTATAATATTTCAAAAAGTTGGTATTACTATTCATAATGGCTAGTTTTGTTGGTTGTGGTGTGTTAGAACTCGAAGTTTTATACATAACACACTAATTTATTATTCAAAGGGAAACATACTGTGGAAGCATGGGGTATAACATTGTCCCCTCTTTCAAGTAATTTCATCCTCAAAATTTCAAGAATATTACAACATAAAAAGACTCGGGTGGTTCTTCATCATAATTTCCTCAGGTTCCCACGTCTCCTCTTCTATCTTATGGTTTCTCCATAGAACATTTACTAGATGAGTCGTCCGGTTTATCAGCAATTGTTCTTTTGTATCAAGAACATTGACAGTCTCTTTGCAATAAGACAGATCGAGTTCCAGTTCTAATTCTTCATTGTAGAGTACATGCGTTGGGTCATGCCTGCATTTTTTAAACAGTGATATGTGGAACACATCATGAACTTTGGAGAGACTTGGAAGCATTTCCAAATGGTAAGCAATAGCCCCAATTTTTTCTAGAATTTCTAAAGGTCCGATGTACTTGGGACTAAATTTTCCCTTCTTACCAAAACTTATAACACCCTTCCATGGAGATACCTTCAAGAAAACATGATCTCCTCCTTGAAATTCCAAATCCTTCTTTCGGTTATCGGCATATCTCTTCTACCAACTTTGATCTGCTTTGATGTGGTTTTTGATTACCTTCACCTTTTACATTATTTCATCCACCAGTTCTGGGACTACAAGTTTTCTTTCACCAACATCATCCCAACATGTGGGTGTGTGACATCTCATTCCATATAACGCTTTATATAGTGATATCTGAATACATGATTGGAATCTGTTGTAATAGAAAAATTCTACCAAAGGTAAATATTCATCCCACATACCTTGAAAGTCAAGTGAGAATGATCTCAACATGTCTTCTAAGGATTTAATAGTCCGTCATAATTTTCCATTAGTATGGGGGTGGTAGGCAGTTCTCAAATGAAGTTCAGTATCCAATGCATTTTGAAGACTTTTCCAAAATCATGATATAAAATTTGGATCTCGATCAGAAACAAATGAAATTGGCACTCCATGAAGTCTCACAACTTCATCAATATATAGGCCTGCTAGAGGTTCAAGTGGTAAATCTTCCCTTATAGCAAGAAAATGGGTTGACGTGGTAAGAAGATCAACAATGATCCATATTGCTTCGTTCCTTTTAGGATTATTTGGTAGTCCCATGAAAAATTCCACTGTAATATTATCCCATTTCCACTCAGGTATGAGAAGAGGTTTCAGGGATCTTCCAGGATGTTGCCTTCCAGGTTTCACTTGTTGAAAAACCATACATCTTGACACAAAATCAGAAATATCCATCTTCATGTTGTCACATGAAAAATGTTCCTACAAATCTCTATACATTTTGATGCTACCATGTTGTATAGATAAATTGCAACAATGAGCATCAACCAAAAGTTCCCTTTTTAGATTAGGTATATCGGGAAATCAATGTCTCTTACCAAATTTCAAAATTCCATCTTCATACAAAAAGTAATTCAATCTCCCATCAATCAGAACTTTAGTCGGCTTTTGAAACTCTTCATCACCAGTCTGAGAACTCTATATTCTTTCTAGTTAAGATGGTTTGGAAACCATTTGAAAAAGTATCAATGTTTCACCTTCCATATTGATTCCCATACCCATCTTACTATTTCCTTGTATATAGGATCTTTTTCAACTGTCATCTTTTTCAAAACTCTATGATACTTTCTAATCAAAGCACAATCCACCTTATTTTCCTTCCTCGAGTGGTAGTGTATCATGAAATAATAATCCTTTAGTAGTTGAAGCCAACTCCATTGCCTCATGTTGAGTTATTTATATGAGAAAATATACTTCAAACTCTTGTTATTAGTATATATTTCACATTTTTCCCCATAGGGAAAATTTATTCTTATCTTCAAAGAAAAAATTATAGCTAATAACTCAAAGACCTTAGTAGGCTAGTTTTGGTCATGAATTTTTAGCATTCATGATGCATAGTCAATAACCATATCATTCTTCATAAAGACACAACCATATTAATTTATTGAAGCTTCACTATAAATAAAAAACCCATCATTCCCTGATGGTAGAGTCAATATAGGAGCATTGACTAATATTCTCCTCAGTTCTTCAAAACATTCTTCACACTATTTTTTCAAACAAAATTAACCCCTTTACTTATGATATTTGTTAATGGGCTAGCCAATCTGAAAAAATTATGAATGAAAGACTAATAATATCTTGCTAAACCAATAAAACTACATACCCCAGTTATACTTTTCAGTGCTAGCCATTCTTGGATTTCACTTTTCCTAGAAGGATCAGTAGATATTCCATCCTTAGAGATAATATTTCCATGAAAATTAATCTTCTGAATCTAGAATTCACAATTGATAAACATCCCATATAATTCATGTCTTCTAAGAGTATTCAGTATAATGCGCAAGTAATTTTACTGATCTTAGTAGATTTTGGAGTATACCAAGATATCATCAATAAATACCACTACAAATTCATCAAGATATTCTTTGAAAACTTTGTTCATTAGATCCATGAAAACAGTGGGTGCATTAGTCAATCCAGAAGGCATTACTGTAAACTCGTAATGCCCGTACTAGGTTCAAAATGCTATTTTCGAAATGTGTTCCTTCTTCACACACAACTACTGATATCAAGATAAAAGGTTAATCTTTGAAAAGTATTGAGCTCCATGAAGTTGGTCGAATAAGTCATCAATGCGATGTAGGGGATACTTGTTCATTATTATTATACCATTGATCTCCCTATAGTAAATGTACAACCTCAAAGATCCATCTATCTTTTTAACAAAAAGGACAGGGGCTCCCCATGGAGAAACACTTGGGAGAATAAATCCATTATTACTCAATTCCTCTAGTAGTTTATTTAGTTCCACTAATTCCACAGTGACAATTCTATAAGGGGTCTTTGATATGGGGCTTGAAATAAGAATTAAATCAATGGAATACTCAATTTATCATTCAAGAGGTTTTCCATGTAAATCACGTGAAAACACATCAACATATTCTTTCACAATAGGTAAATCATCTATTTGAACATTCATTTCCTCACCCACAGTTATTTCGTTCTCTTCTTCCCCAATAATAAAATTTAGTTGATCTAGTGGGGTGGATCAAGATAAGAATCAGGTGGTGAAATTTCTGCTCTATAGATAAGGCGTTCTTTATCATCGTCATAAAAAATTGTAACCTCCTTCTTACAACAAATTTTGCTTCATGGTCTGAAAACCAATCCATACTGAGGATTATATCAAATTCAATCTTGGATATGGCGATGAGATCTGCAGATAAAGAACATTTATATCCTCTAATGGGGACTAATTCACAAAACATTGTTACAATGATACTTCCCTTATGAGTTTTGACTGAAAAATACCTCGTAAAATCAAATTGAAAATATCTAATATTCTTAGAAAACTAGGAAGATTGGAAACAATGTGATGGTCTAGAATCAAGTAAAGCATTTTCTAATCTTTATGAAACCATAAAATTAAGTGTCACTGCATATTTCAAAGCTTCAACCTCAGCAGTAGTGATTGAATAAGCTTGTCCTTGGTCCCTTGGCCTTTTCTTAGGTAAGTTCCCCTAATTTTTAGGAAATTAATTTTCATAATGCCCCCTTTCTCTAAAATTGTAACATTCATCATCGAAAACCTCTTTTTTCCCCTTGATATCACGAGCTTGGTGGCCTTTTTCACCACAGTTGTAACAGTCTTCCATTCCCTTCAGGAAATTACCAGGGTTTTTTCCCACATTTACTGTAGGATAGATATTCATATTTTCCCTTCTTCCGTTTATTTCCATTTCCAGAGTGTTTGGCAAATCTCTTCTTCTCTTGCATTTAATTAAAGTCGTAAGACATAGAGAATTCTTTTTCTATCTTGACAGCACATGAGACAATATCTTCGTATGACAAGAAGGATTGTGAGAGTCATTCTCGGTGAAGAAATGGTTTTAACCCATAAAAGAAATGATAAATCTTACTTATTGGGTTACGTATATAATCTACAGCATGCCTCGCTAACCATGTAAAGTTAGCCTCATACATTGTGACATCCCCATCCTCATTTTCCCTCAGACTCAGAAATTTCCTTTCCATATCTGCTCGATGCTAATGATGAAATTATCTTTCTATGTAAATCTGTTAAAACTCCCTCCATTACATATTTGATACTTTATTATCTTCATTTGTGTTTTTATTCAATGACCACCATTGATCAGCATCTCCAGCGAGGTGGTAAACTACCATGGCAACTTTTTACCTTTCACTACTCCCCAACGTGTGGACTATTTTCTATAATGAAATTATCCATTGATTAGCCACTAATGGATTTGTACTACCATTTAATGTTGGTGGTTGTTGCCTCATGAATATATCAAACATTGATCCTCCATGCTGTGGATCAGGGTTCTCCATAAGGGGTAAGGTTATTATTCATAACCTGAGTGAGTTGTCCCAGTATGGTGATAAGCTAGTCAGCACCAGTTGTATCATTAGCTCTACTATAATTATCTTGAGTAGTATGGAAATCCCAACATGGAGTGAGTGCATTGATACAGTTTCAATTCCTTCCACTAGGGTCCATTTTTAAACAATGACATAAATGAGATTATTTTATGAATCGAAATACATAAATCCAAACTTGTAAAACACTTAACATAAACTAAGGAGTCTATGGATATAATCCATAATCATAAAAAATGTTTTCTTTGAGGAAGTATATACTCATAAACCATTCATAATGGTTTGTAATGAAAATGGTAATTATCCAAAGCATATCCCCTTGGAGTGTCATAACCAAGAGTGTAGTAAGGCCCATTGTTGTGAAATAATTCCCATTCGAGTCTAGCTCAAAGTGGTGCTTTCAGGTTTTACCCCTAGGTATATCTGTACCAGAGCTGCCTTTACCTTCTCATATCTAGACAGGGATGTATTTATTAGAAAACTCACAAAATCTATATAATAAAAAAATTCTAGGATTTTATTCTATACTAATTCTCAAAGTCTATCTTTGGGCTATGTGCTCTAATAAGAGTTTATCTAAATCTAGTTTCCAAAGCTTGTACTAAATATCCTCTGATACCAACGGTAATGCCCCGAACTCAGTTACCTAGATTCGGTGCATTATTAAAAAACATTGGCATGATCACAAAAGATCAAATCTCGCAAGACCGATTAGTTTAGTGGCCTTGGAAGTACTAGATACATTTATAATGTTTACATTACATCATAAAATGGAAAACTACAACAACATTGTTTCCATAGAAAACTCTGAGATCTTATAGACTATCCCTGCAGGTCAGTCATAATATACTTCCTCGCATCCTGGGAAAAATAAAACATAGAAAGGTGTGAGCTAAGTTTCTCTGTAAGGATAACAATATAACGGAAACATTCATAAATAAGAATAAACATTTAAGGAAATGTATAAGACTAAAACAAAATCCTTTTAGGCTTGAACATCGCCATAATATGGTGAAGATAAAAATCAAATAATTCCATTTACTTATTCACATGGATATTCTAGTTGTCGAATAATCGAATTCAATATCAATTTCCACTTTCATAATGATGGAATGCATACTGCCAGACTTTTACAACCACATAGTCGTGGCCTTGTTCCATGACTACAAATAAGATTTTGTCAAAGCATTGTTCCAGGACCCTAGTTTGTCTCATGAGACCTACCAATGCATCGAGGAGCTATAGAGGGCTCCACCAATCACAAACTAAGTCCAATGCATTCCTCATATGAAAAGGATTAAACATAACATAAAAATTCATATTAAAACAAGCATATGAAATGTCATTACTTAATTTATAAACCATGAATGGTGTAAAAATAACACATCCATAGGCCAACATATCACAAAACCCTCAATACAATATGGAAGTTTTGAATCATAATAAATCAACTTCAAATAATCTTCAAATCCATCAAATGATGTTGACATAGATGAAATCAAGACCTTTGTTTAGAGAAATATCTCTTTCTATTTTGAAATCTATTAAAAATAATATAATTATAAAAGAAAAAATTATTTTGTAAATATTATTATAAGCTTGTAAGGGAAGCATCGAAGATGTTATGATGGTGGAAAATAGGTGGACCCTCCCTATAAGTTAAAAATCCATTCTTACAATAATTGTTTTCGAAAAGCTCATAATATACCTTGTTTGGAAAATGATGAAAATATTCCTTTCAAAACATATAAGGTCAAATAAGGGTATAAATTACTGTACCCCATGGACGAGTAAATAGTAAAAATGTTTTGAAATACAATTTTAAGAAAACACAGATGTGGATGATAAATAGGTCCCAGTAGATACCTCTGTAAAAACAACCTCGGAAAATAAATAGATTCTGAAATTAACTATTACCTTGTACTTTTCCTTGGTTGTGGGTAGGTTAACCTCATCTTCTTTGGGTTCTACCTTTTTATTTGATCAAAAGAGCTCCTTAGGATGGCTTTATGACAAAAGGAAAGCCTCTAGGATTAAGGGAAGATAGTTGGGAGGGTATTTGGGTAGAGGTTGTCTGAGCCAAATGGCTTTGAAGGAGTAAATTAGAGAGAAGAGGGAGTGCCCTTTTATAAGAAGGGTGAGGGGTACCTAAGGAAAAGATAGAAATTTTATTTTATAATAAAATCATTTTCAACTTATAAAGTCACCAAAATGAATTATTTAAAGGCTAAGGTGGGGATGGGTCGAAAAAAACTAATCCAATAGGTTTTAGAAAGGTTTGGGTCAATATATTAACCTTATATTTTAGATTTAACTCTTAGTTAAATAGTTTGTCATTTACCATGTCTCTTTGTATTTTTATATGATATGGTTAATAAACTTACTAAATAATTCCAAGCGAACTCCAAATAGTTAATTAATGATACAACTATCTTTACGTAATTCTTTTGGCCGAACATTAGATTCTTAGGAATAGAATATCAATTAATAATATAATATTCGTTTTCAAAACTCTTTTATGTCAATTTTGACACTATTAGGTATTTTGTTATTTAAAAATTCATAACAGCGTTATTACTTCGAAAAAAAAATCATCTACCCAATCCTAAAATGTCATATTAACCTATAAAATTAGTGTAATTCAGAAAAAGTCTCAAATTACCTTTATTTGGATATTTATAATATCAATTATTTTAATCATTCATTAATACGTTAATTACTGCATCATCATTGTGTCATAAATAAATTTAATTATTTAATGTCAAAAAAAAATAAATAAAATACCATTATGTAGGAAATTGTATTATCTTTCTAATGAATTTTATAGTCGAATTAATCTTATATCTAACCCTATATTAAAAATGGTTTAATTATTAAACATTGAATTTAACAATTTTAACTCTTCTTTGAATTAAATAATAATAGATGTCCTAATCTAATACAAATGGACCTAAGGGATCATATTTTATTCATAATGTTGTTTATGGTCTAATGACACATATCCAATAGAATTAGGATAGGTGTTAGGGTAATAATAATGTAATATTTACCCTTAATTAACCTATTTATTTTTAATCGCGGTAAATAATAGTAAAATGTTACTATTCAACAAAAATTATTTTCATCTTATTGAAACATTTTTTACTTACTGATATCAACCATGTCTCTCGAATTTTTGAAATTCAACTCACAATGGTGGTAAAATGATGTTTTCTTTAAATTTGCAAATGCTCCTAGGAGGTGGGTAAAAGATGGTAAAAAGTTCAATAAAATTTATATATATATATAATTATTATAAACTGACACCAACAAATTAAATTGAACTTATATAGGTATTATGTATCCAATTTTACCTAAAATAAATTTAAATAAAATAAATATATATATATATAAATTATGTATTAAACTATAACTTAGTTTTTTCACTATTCATCAAAAATTGAATGTTTTCATAAAAATACCAAAAACTCACCCTAAGCTAATTTCTATATTCCGAATAAAAAAATGAAATAAATTTTGAAAGATAAAATTTATAGAATTTCTGTAAGTGGTTATTACTTTTCGTAAAGGCTAATTTGATTGGTTTTGTTGTGTTAGAACTCGAAGTTGCGCACAACACACACAATTGTATTATTCAAAGGGAAACATACCGTTGAAGCTTGGAGTGTTACCAAATAAGGAGTGATTTAGCCCATGATTTTTCTCCTATGGATATAAGCAAGCTACAATTATTTTTTAACTGATTTAACATGGATAATGAATATAATTCTATATGATTCCTTAAAGGCTCTCTATTTTCTTTTTAGGAGTCTTATTGGGTTTCTTTGAGAAAAAAGGATATTTCTATGGGGATATGAATTATCTTATATGCTGACAGAATAAGGATGAAAAGGTAAATATTTAATGGTTTTTCATGTTTTTCACTAGACTAATGGATTTATTTATTTTATATCCATTATTTATCTTGTCATTATCTTCCAACATTTAAAATATTTTTCATATGTTTTATGGATGAGTGTGAAGAATGAAGAAGTCATGTTGAAAGTCAGAATATTTATCATGAAAAGAAAATATATTTAATTTCAAAAGTTTTATATTGTGTGAAAATGGATACTAAGTCAATGATTCCACTATGTAATAAATGTATTTTCAACTAGGAATTATCAACAAATTCTTTATAAATATATACTATAAATATCCATGAATTGTAAGAAATGGAATTATTGTCTAAAATGACAAGATCATTTAATATTCTAAGGATGAGTCCTTATAGACACTATGAGACTAAGGTGGACACTCCTTGTTATATGAATCTATGAAAAACATGTCACATCCCTGAACTAATCCATGATTTATTAGGATCACTATTAAAAAATGGAAACTAAGAATGTGTAACCACAAAATTAGTGACACAAGGCTTCACATTATGGAAACTATGATATTTTTGTGATGTGAACTGGTAGAAAAATAAATCATACTTCTGAAGACACTTCATGTTGTGATCTAAGCTCCACATTACATGAGAGAATAATATAATAATTCATTCTTAGAAACTAAAAATCATTATGTATCATAATTTCCTTATATAGGAACCAAAAAAAATCACACCACAATATGGTTTTCTCCTTGAAACAATGAGGCCCCAAACTCAAAATTGTTATGAACCAATCCATGAAACTCCGTTTAAGTAGGGACACAACTACCCAACCTACCAATCATTGTGAAACATATATAGAAACTCTAAAATTAACCTCTTCAAACTAAAATATGAAATTCTGAAACACCTCCATTCATCCAACATTCCCCAAATACATCTTGAATCCAAAAGACTCTAAGTAACCATCTAAAATGTTAAGAGGCAATACATTAGATTCTACTCAAATTATTCTCATCCTTGAGAATAAAGAACAAACTATGATGGAAAATAACAATTAACAAAACCAAACACACCCAATAGATATCTCTTAAAGGGAGACAATTCCATTAATAGAACACATTCAGTACAAAGAAAAACTATTTTTATCAGAGAATTACTAAAATATTATATTAATCAAACAAAAAAATAACAATACATCTCAATAATAATTATAATATAGGTTCTAAATAGTTCATGGTACTATGATTGTATTTGTGACTCACATTCCTACATATATTCCTCTTGGCCACCATGCCTCCACAAAACATGAACCAAGGGAATGAAATACCTGTAAAACACCTTCTCTCAATGATCCAAAATCTCAACCATCTTCTCTATAAACATCATATCATATTTTATATCTAATCTCCACAATAAATTACATGGAATTTATCCTAAATATATCAATGAGTACAAAACAATGGGAAAACCCATGTATATTGTCTAGCTAAAATGTGAACTCTATCTGATACACTACCTTTCCTAAGTCATCCAACACCTCAAAAATACTAATAAATCAAGGATAAATCTTACTCCCTCAGCAAAACCTATGTTATCAACATTGAGGTTAAACCGTCAAGATAACATGGCCTTTAAACCTAAATTCTTTAGTCTTACTCTTCTGATCAGTATAAGACTTGTGATGGTCTTGTGCATCCTTCAATCATTATCAAATCATGTGATCCTTCTTCAGATTGATCTAAATTATATCATGTCCAAGGACCGCTGAATATCTAAACATGTTCATGTACACTAGATATATTTAATTATTCCAATAGAATCCATTTAATAGATCTATTCCAATCGAATAATGATAAATAATATTGTAGGAAAACTCAAACAAAGATATGTGCTTCACCCATAATCCACAAAAATATAAATCATAGGCTCAAAAAACATCCTCCAGTGTCTAGATAGTTCACTGTGCCTAACCATCTTCCTAGGAGAGGAATGAAATTCTATGGGATAACATGGAGACAAATAAACACTAAATATATCCATAGATGCATGAGGAAGCATGAGGATCCAAATAAAATATTACGGTCCTTAGTACCCCATGAAGATTAACTATCTCATCCTTATACTAACTAAAAAAATACCCAACACATGAATTATTGATTATAAATAAATTATTTAAATTCATAAAATGATCCAAAATCCCCCAAATAATATAAAAAACTACTTGATCATGAGGAAAATGAGTGATGAAATCTGTAGACCTGTCCTATCACATCTACTTAGTAACATCCAATGGTTGAATAAATTAAAAGGATAATTTTCACTACTTTTATCTACTAACAGTCCAAACATCTTGATAGGTACTATATTATGGAACAATTCATCCATGATCATCAAAATTAACTCCTCAGGTCTGGATACATCATGGGTGTACCGGGATATAATACCATGGGTGAGATATGAAAATCATGAAGAACAACCACTCATATAAATAATGTAAAAAATAGCCTCCCTCAAAATAAAACATTATGTCAATCATCTTATGACCATCCGCCAAGAGTATCATCATTGAAGGAGTGATCTTGTAACCCCTATACATCTAGGTCTAACCACTAAGACTCCACCACCTATTGTAAAATGAAATATTGCACTATCATATGGTACCTGAAATAAAAACAACCATCCTGATCCACATTAAAGATAATTGATTCTAGATCCACCATCACTATCCAATCAACTATGAACTCTTTTATGATATATGTTTGTGAATTTCTACTCAGTGAATCAACAGCTATATTTATTTTCCTTAGGGAGTTAGATATATTTAATTCATAGTCCATGAGATAACCTCGTCTACCTAAACTGATACAATGTTAAATACCACTACTAGAAAATACAATTCAAGGTATTATTATCTATTAACTCTATAAATCATTCTAATATAAGTTAATTCCACCAAATCATCAGAGAAAACACCACTACTACTAACATAAGATTATTGGTGTAATAGTTATTCCCATAAGGATGTGACTACCCGAAAACATATTGGTTCGCCACTCTATGTTATATCATGAAAAAAACTAAACAGATATGGGAACATTTTTAGACTATATCAATTATAACTCCCACCCCTAACAAAAAAATAATGGGAGTGTTGATAAAATTAACCTTTTGTTATTCTAATGGTTTTTAAATGTAGATTAATCCATATAAAATACTGATTCTTTCTAGTCAAGGATGAAAATAAAGAAATAATTCTAGAGAATGTAAACACTATCTTACATTAATATCCAAAAATATTATTAAAAATATTGACCACTGAAAGATTTCATAATGAAACCTATGAAATAAATGGTTTGATCTCCAATGGATTGACTGCTAATCCTTGATAAGACATCACATACTCAAGATATACACTTCAAAGATAAAAAATATACACTTTTAAAACTTCCCAAAGAGTTGATGGTGATAATGGACTAATAAAATAACATGATAATATGATCCATATGATTCTCCTCTGAAATTTTCTAAATGACAATTTAATCAATGAAAAATTACAAAAATTGATCTATCAAATTGGGATACATAGAATTCATGAGCACTATAAAAATAATTGTAGTGTTTTTGATTTTGAAAAGAATAACATTGAACATAATTTTCCCCTAATTAAACATGGCCATTTGATTTAGGATATCATCCTACATTACCCTCATTCTATGATACCAATATCATAATCTAATCTATGAAAATTTACATTATCCGTTCAAATAATTGAAAAAAACCCTATCCTTATAAGAGGATAATGATTTTTTATCACCTACTAATTCAATCTTTTGTAGTCTATGAATAACATTTTACTACCATCCTTTTTCATAGATGAAATCACTATATCCCCCTATAGTGACACACATGGCCATATGAAACAATTCTACATAAAATCATCAATATGATTCATCAAATCCAATAGATTGTACGGTTCTATTCAGTAAGGGTCCATAGAAATTAGATTTTCCCAATGCTACCACTCTATCTTTAACTCAATGTTATGCCTAGGGCTGACAAAAATTCCTTTTTTATAAAATAATCTATAAAAATTTCAAAAACTCTAGAAAACTCCACTGTCCTTTCCTCTACAAACCCAATGATAACTCTACTCATTGATAAAAAAGAGTATTTAAATTCATATGACCCATATGATGGTCCCACTAACCAATGATTATTGAATTAGGGTCTTACAAGTCATATATCTCCTCTGTATGTAATTTATGACTTAAAATGAAAAATTATAATACAAGTAAATTCCCCGAATGAAATCATATTGTTATATATGATGAAAGAATAGACCCCCACCCCCATTGAATACTGTCTCCCTAGAATCATCTTGAAATCCGGACACACATCATGAAAACAACACGAAACTCAAACTAGAATAGTGATCATAAGGGTAATTAGAAGTATCTCCACCTTGATTCCCAAGGAACATACCAAATACAGTAAAATAATAGAATGTGAATATCTAGAAATAAAAGAGTGAAATATTGTGTAGAAACAAATTAATAGCACCTTGAATGATCTCTTTCCCTCCTAGAGATAAAATCTCTTTAGAGTGAATCTAAACACACCAACTCCACTTCCTCATTGGATCTATTATAGACAACCTCCAATGATTCCCCTAGTCATATATATATAAATATGGGGGACATAAAATTTTTTTACATTACGTTTTATATCTCCCCTCAATTGAACAAAATATTTATGTCCCTACTATTGAAAATGCCGTCGAGGAATCTGTTGATGAGGTTGATACTACATCTTACTAACTATACTAAATTAGAACCAAATAATGATCATGTATTGAAACCTTCAATGACCATGAACACCATTAGATATGAACTGAATATTTTAACTATCATTTGATACAAAGGTACTACTGATACTCAAAAAATATGAGGAATATTTCTTAGAATAACTCAATACCATTCAGAACCTCATGTTCCATAATATTCAAGATCCACTATATGTAACTCCTATATCAAGTGATTTGTCTCTGGATCCTAAACACTCCTATGAAACTTCTCTAAACTTAGACAATTAAACTCGAACATTTCCCTCCTTCAATAATCTTTATCCACAATTGGGTAAATCATTTAGAGGATAAATAGATCTTCCTAATACACATTTCCAATCCAAACTACACAAATATAAGGACTAAGATACAAAACTATCATTAATGAAGTAAACTCATAAACAAGGTAATTTAATTTTAGTATAGAAAATTTCATTAGATTTATATTAACATCCCTAAAAATATCATTGATTTGAGATAAAATGTAAAAAATAATGATGTTTCTATGTCCCCTGGGTCTCTATCTCATTATTAAAATTATCTCACATAGGGTGTATAATAATATTATGTTCCTTAAATTAGATTATAGGGTGGCCTATCTTCTTGTGTCTTGACAAGCATTCCTTACTACAATGCACCCTTGGTTCAAATAATATTGTTTCCCTTCCAAAATCATTCATTTATCACCAGATCATAACTCCAATATCCTTTATAACTGTAACTATTATTTGATAAAACATTTTAATGACACATAACTTTTGGTAACTACTCATGGGATGAAAATGAAGATGAGTGTGATAGCTAAATCCCACCTTCAATAGGGTGGGGGTTGACGACTAACAATGAGGGTATATATCATAAAATTTTGAGGCATTACCTTAATAATCCTGGGAAAATATATATATAATGACCTATCAACTGTATTTTATAAAATTTTGACCAATATTATTTAATTAATGTAATTTCTTAAAAATTCACAGTCTCAAAAAATGAAATAACAAAATAAAAAATCCCACAGGGGAAACTCTAAAGGTAGATACAATCCTCAGGGAAGTAATATATATCCCTATAATTAAACGCCATTTGAAAACATGAAAAAAAATTTATATGTAGTGGTGAGTATACATGAATCCTCATTAGGATCCTCTTTAATACCTTTTATGAAAATGTTGAGGAATAATAGTAATGCCTAAGTGATTATACTACATAACCAATATGAACCTAATTCAGTCCCACTAAAACCCAATCTCAAAAAGGATATATCACCCAATATTACATCAAATTATAAAAACATAGTTTCAAAATAGTATATTAATAATGAACCCCACAACCATTTACCTACTGTTTCATTTCTATGAAACATTAATAAAAATTTTCTCAAACCTTCCATCCCTTCCATATCCACATATCCACAAATTCACATGCGACAATATAACCATAACCATGTATTCAAAAAAAATATATCATTAAAACAATATATTCTCACTATAAATCCTTATCATAATTGGTTTCATGAAAAATAAATATATCAACCTCATCCCCCCCCCCAAAACTATGCATTATCCCCACCATATATCACCTCATCTATCACATCACTATCACATCACATTTTTTCACTCTAAACTTCAATAGTAATTGCCTTGGAATTTTAACCTCAATCTATCATAGACTTTAATTGTTTGGTAGGGTGAATGAAGAAGATGGAGTAGTTATCCGTCCATTCCCTCACCAACTTGGATGCTGTGGAGAACACACAAAACACCAAGCATTCATGTTCTGGTAAGGTTATCCAACTAAGGGAGGGTTTATAAGAAATAATAAGAAAACATTACATATATATATTTTCTACACACAATACCATCCAAAGGGATACATAACAAAATAACACTATTAATTATAATCATAATAATAGCACCATCAGAACCCAAAATAATAATCTATTTCAATATTATACGATAAACCAGGCCAACTGTTTCACACAAGACAACAATAAAATCCTCATTGACATACCATTTAATCATAAAATTTATCTATTTATAGATATACCATTTCAACAAAAAAATACATTCATTATTCCTTTAATTTATCCATATTTAATTTTAAACAGTTCATTATCCTCCACCCATATTAATCTCAGAAAACAACTATTTATTTCAATCATCACCAGTTCATTAATAGAAAAAATTTTATTAAATTCTAGCCCACTTCCAATTAGAATATTCATTATTACCAACCATATTATATACCACTAGGTAACTAAAAAAATACCTACTTCAACATAACCCATCACTTTTATAGTCACCATACAATACAATGATAATAGCCACCACCCAATCCTAGACTAACAACCACAACACCGATTTAACTCTTTTTGCAAAAATCAAACAATGATATTTACCAAAAAATGTAACATCACCACTAAAAGTTATACCACCACAACCTCACCACCTCAAAAAATAAATTCCCATTATAATAATACACCACCAACAACTCATTAATACGATAATATAAACAAATCCTGCAATTTATAAAATAACAAATCACAATAACAAAACAAATTAATAATTAAAAAATTTAAAATTTTCTTTCATTAGTTCATAATCTATTTCATGAGTAAGATAAACAAAATTCAATAATTCACTCAACCAATTCATTTCTATTTCTATGTCATCAACCTTTTAAAAAAAGTTTGTTTTTTCAATCCAGAAATAGTAAATAAAGTCAATAAAAAAATATAAAGATTAATCAAAACATACCAATGAAATGAATTAATATAAAGCTCATGATATTTAAATTTTATACCTTAAATTTTATTCATCTTTTTAATTAAATTATTATTTTAATTCACACCATCGACCCTTTAAAAATCATGATAAATCAAAAATTTCTTGTAGATAAAATAGAGAAGTCTTAAATCACCTTCCTCAAATGGAGATTTCAAAATCACTACAAAGGAATAAAGGTCGGGAGATGATTAGAAGATAGAGATCATGATAAGGAGTCTCAAAAAACTAGTGAAAAAAACTCCATCAAAACTATAACATATTTCTCAAAAAACTAAATCTAAACTACAATCATCGCCACTTTACAAATAAATATTGGGAGATACAAAAAATTAGTATAGAAAAAACTCACATTAAATCAAAACGTAGGTGTTAACTTAAATACCATGTTTAAATATAATAAAGTGGATATCAAAGGTATATAAAGAAAAATATATTTCCACCTATTGTTTTTTTAATAAATAAAGTATCTAGAATACTTAAAACGGGATTCTAATTTTTTATTGAATATGAAAACTTATGGAATAATGATGTGATATGTTAGGGATACACCATGATGGGAATAAATCCCTAAAAAATATGAAAAACATGTTATGTTCTCAATTATGTTCACCCAAGTATACTGGTAAATACCACCATAAACATATACATTCAATAAATTCCATGGTGTAACTAATTTAGTCAAACTGTTGTATATGATCCTCTAAAAAAGAAAATAGAACCATGAAAAATACACTATAAAACAGGGTAACAATGATAAAAAAACACCCAATAAGGAAGAATAAAAAACCACACACTTCAGGATTTACACTAATGTAGTAATGAACACACCATGAGTAACACTTAAAAAAAATTAAAAAAACTCAATAGTATCCATAACCCTATGAAGAAATAAAATCACACAATGGGATAATCATATGTAAGGGTAAACCCAAAATACCAAAATCTTTAGGTTTCGTAATTACATTATATAATACTGACCTAATATTTACCACTCCATGACTAATTAACCTTATTCCTTTATTAGAATACCTACACAAAATAGTGAAACCACAGACCCTAATTTTTTTCCCAAAGTCACATCATACCCTTCACACTGCGACACATAATCTAAACCTCCATTATGGCATTGAAAGTACTTCAATGACATAAAAAAACTTTTCCTGCTAAAATATTAGCTTCAGAAAAATCTATATTCCTATAACCACTTTATGACACAGACAACTTCCAATAGATTCAAATTAATGGGTTTAAATGGTTTGTATCATTACACTATGAATCTTAAATTTTTAAAAATATTCACAAAAAATATGTTTTATTTTTATTTAATGGAAAACTACTAATAAAATACTACCTTTACCCTTTAATTCTTATATAGGTTCTCAAAAATATAATAAATTAACCTAACATTCTTCAATTTTATACCATGGATCCATCATCCAATATTTCGCTTTCATGTGGGAATATATTCATCAACACCAGAAAAAAACTCCCTTTTTCCTAAAAATAAACATGAATTTTGATAAAAACTTCATGTTAAAAAAAATATCTAAGAAATAATTCCTTTATAAATATAAATTATTATACAAAATCTATATTTTTGGTCCAAAAAGCAAAAAACAAAAACTAAAATTCCACATTTCATTTCTCCATAATTTCCATCACCTGTGGAAATTTGGGTAACCTAACATGAAGCTCGTTTTAGAGGTACTACCAAAAACGTTTGACAAATAGAATAATAACCTATTGGGTAAAAATATTAATAAATTTCACCGATCCCTTATAAATATATTATTTTATATCTTTATATGCCCAAATAGACTACTAAATAATTTTTTTGGATATTTTTAATAGAAATATCATTTTTAATTTCTATTGGAACATATATCATTTCAAATGACCATAACTATGATTTTTAAAGATACATTTATATGGGTTATTATCTACTACATACAATTAGTGGAATGGTATAATAACCATATATTTAAACATTAATACCATTATTAATTCAAAAACACAAATATGGTTTTTGTAAATGGTTAGTGGAACCATGATTAAAATAGTGATTAATGTTCTATGTGTGTGCCACCTTCCAAAATTTTGGGTTCATGTCAAATATTTTTAATTTCAATTCTAAACATTATTATACTTGTTAAAAAATTCATTTCAGGAATTAAAATGGAAATTCATGTTCTTGAAACGTGTTTTAAGTATGCCCCCTCATTATATAACTTTTTTATTTTAAAAATATTACATATTCATTGATAATTAAGGTACTGAATATTCAATTTCACAATTTTGGACAACAATCAATAAGAGTCAAACCAAATATGATTATTTCAGTATATTACACATGGTTAAAAATTTATTTACATGTTTTTAATCCCTATGATTATAAAACCAATTGATATCTCTTTATATCATTAAAATAATTTAAAATAAAAATTTCATGAAAAACCGATGAATTTAAATACATCAAAAATCATTATTTCATCATAATAGTAGAAATAAATATAAAATTCAAACCATTTCATTAATAAATAAAATTATAATGAAACCATATCCTTAAAACCAAACCACCCAAAACAATATATTCAATATAGCTAATATGAATTGAAAAACACATGCCCATGAAATTGTCTTTTTAAAAACACCCTTACACCCAAGTGAGATATGGGTCTTTGATTTGTTCATGAGTTATTTAAACAAATGAAATTTAATTTACATATAATAAACACTAGAATTAGAAAATTAAATATATCAAATCAAATATAAATCAATATTTACCCAAAAAAATCAAATATTTCTTATCTACTTATCATTTTTAAAAATTCCATTATCACTAAAAATCCTTTTAAATAACCCCATTTTTATCAAAAAAAAGAAAAAATATCCAAATAAGATTAACTAAGAAATATAAAATATATAAAAATCAAACAATTCATTTAATTTTCATAATATATGAAATACAAAAAATTATATTTTACTAATAATAACTTTAACACTACCTGTGTATCTTTATTTTCAAAAAACCATCATTACTTCAATTCTAAAAATAAAATTATAATATAAGCTAAATAATAAACCACTTAAACACATTATTTTAAAGATTTTTTCATGTTTAAAACTATTTAATTAAATTATTTAAATCTAATTTTTATTCGAAGGTAATTTTTTTCAATCTAAACATTAAAATCATAAAATTTAGACCTATACTGGAAAAATACAAGAACACATTTATCAAAAAATGTGTAATAACCCACTAGAAAATAAGGATCAATAAAATGACACTAAAAGTTATTGTTACATCATATTTAAAAAAAAAAGAAATGATAAAAATATTATAAAAATTATGTAAAACTATTTCTAAATCATTCTCAAAAATTAAACCATCCCTTTACCAAAATACCTAAGGAATTTGAAAAAATTTCATACTAAAAAAGTTTTCCAAATCATTTGATTTAAAATCCATGTTCTCTAAAAAATGTTATTATCAAACACTAATTATGCAAAATATTTTCTAAAACCATTTCCACATCTTATAGAACCACAACCAATACCACTATTTTCAAGTAAACACTTATCAAATGATATATCACATAAGAAAAACACACACATTCCATCATTCAACCAATGTTACATTGAAAAAAAGATAATAGAAGTAATGATTTTATGAATGTTATCCAATTTATCATGAACATGTTCATTAAATAATTTTTATTTTAACATTATCTAATTTAAAAACACGTTAACATATAAACCGGTATAGGTTACACTTTCTGATTGGATCACCAAAGAAATTAGTCATCAATTATAAGCTATGAAAATTATTTTTAGAATTTTAAAATGATAAATGTCTTTTAAAATTTTAAAATATTCTATCATAACTAACACAATCACTAAATAAATTATATCTCATAAAAAACACATATCCTTGATCAAAATTCACCACATTTAATACGTTCAATAAGTTCTATACATGGCTGAAAATAGTTTGATCTTGTTGAAACATGAATTATGATTTCTATAATAATAATAAGAATAGGATTTCAAAACACTATCATTTAAAAAATACATTTATTATAACACTACAAATTTTCTAAATTTTCTCATTTTAAATGTCCATAACAAAAAGTCAATTTAAATATATTTTCAAAACATTGATTCAATTGTTAAACCATTTTAATAAAGGGGAAATTAAGTTCATCTTACTATATGATTTTAAAAACACCATTTATAAATAACTCATCTCACCAGAAATCATAAAAATTGAATTAAATTAAATTATTATATGGAAAAACCAGATTTATAATAATATTATATCATTTATTTTAACATTTTTTATAACAAATGCAAACTTATGATCTGTGGTCTAGTGTATTTATTGGATTAGACAAATAAATAAAACATCCGATGAAATCATTGCCTTTATTTAATCTCCTTGGAGTTCATATAACTCACATAGGTCCTCTTAAATATTCATAGGGCAATCATCAGGAAATATATAAGAAACAAAGGCAAGATAAAAAGCATATTAAGTAATAAAAAACATTATAACAGAGCATAACATGGGATGCATAACATGATATCATTAAGAGAATGAACCAAAGCAGGAAATCATGGAATAATGAAACGATAATATAAGATATTAGTGTAAAGATAATAATATCATAATAACATGTAATATTAGGAATTTAGAAACAATATAAACATGATATAATAATCATAATTCAAGGATACCCACCTTATTAAAAAAACATAGTTAGGTAGGCTAATTGCCCACTCCCATATCTGGCTAGGATTACTGCCCATGAACCATGATATATCATTAGATGGAAACATTTCCAAATGCTTTTTAGGGATATATAATTCTAGGAATAGTCACTTCATAATGAATATTATACGAATATATTCCATACGACGAAAATAAATCATATATGAGCCGTAAATATGGTAAAATCCCATGAGAATGAACTGGGTTTCAATATCTTGTTTCAATGAATATTTTAATTATATAAGATATGGATTAAAAATAGAATGATGAATTAATTTTATTTTGAAATTAATATCTAAAAGGAACATAAGTCATTATCCTTATTCCCTATATTTTAATAATCAATGATAAGGTTAAGAGAAAAAACCATGAAAATGAACAACCTTTTTAAAAATTGCGAAATAAATAAGAGATATTTTATAAAAAATGGATCATAATTATAAATAGAAATCATAATTTAAAATGGGTTTTCTAAAAAAAATACTAATTTAAAAATCTATTCATAGTTTAGAAACATTTTAATGAGGTTATGGTTTATGTGAAATATGATTATGATAATCCCCATAATTGAGGTTTCTTTAAAAGTAGGTATTTACAAGGAACATAAAACATATATAACCCCATAAATGGAAGAGATATTAAAATATTAATATATAATTATGGGGAATATATATGAAAATATAATAATTTAAGTAGAATAATTTAGAATATAATGGAGATAATAATGGGAAAGTATAACTAGTAAGTTACAAATGTGGTATGAAAGATCCCGTACCTTTATGACGAAAATATTTCTAAACTTGTACATAAAATCCTTTATAATTAAATTATGATCATTAAAAACATTAATATGTAACTTATTCATCTATAATTAGTTTTCTAGGGTCTATTTATTATCATAATTTATTAATTTATTTAATCATTTCCATTTATTTTGGTTACTCTGGTGGTTCTGCAGATTTTTACATGAATCAATTGGTATATTGACTATTGTAAATTTTATTTTTAAAATATATCCACATCATCTGTTGTATAAATATTTTTGTAATTATATTTTTTATAGTTCATATTATTCTTTAAATTCCTCCATTATTGGTGGTAATAGAAAACAAAATTTGCATCAATGTGGATGTGATAATCTACATGTACACATGCTCGACAATTTTATTTTCCACGGAACAGAATTGAGGATGAAAGTAAATTTATTTTTTATTTAGGAAAAATAAATATGTTTTAAATATTATAATTATTCATTAAAAACTATTTTTAACCATCCATGAAACTAGGTTTATAAAAATATGATGCATTATGTACAAAGGCGCTTGCCAACACATATTCATGAAGGAATTTTTATTTTTCAAATAGGTTTAGAGAATGGAATAAATGGGATTTTACTCTAGTTTAATAACATAACAGAATATAATTAATAATTATTTTATAATAATCATTTTGAAAAAATATATATAAGGTGGCATAAGAAATAATGAATACGAGCGAAAAGATAAAATGATGTGATACCTTCAATGAGACATTGAACATTCACATGAATGTCTCATTGAAAATTGATGAGTTAGGATATATTATATTGAAAAGGGTGTTGAGGTAGTTTAGTGTTCTTATAAGAGAGTTAATTAGGTAATTGTTTCCAGAGTAATTCAAAATAGAGGTTAGTTATGGATGATGTGTAAGTGGTTTCCTTTTATAAGTTAAGAAAAGGGAACATTCCAAGGAAAACAGTGTTAAATGAGGGGTAAGAATGGAAGTGCATAACCTTTAGTTGAGTTATGTGTGATATGGTCGGGAATACATGTGGTTATGAAATTTCATCCTAAAACATTGTTCTAAAAGGTCAATTGGTAATGTGAACATAGGAGATGTCATCCCACTATAGAGTACTCATTTAAAGAAAATTACACTTAATTAAATATTAATCATGAAAATTAATATATTACAAAAAATATACTGTTAACCTTCATACCAAAATTCAACTCGATGAATCAAAATTTATCATATATTTATGTTAATTAAATTAATAAATAAGATAATATTTACTTCAAAATGGAAAATAGAATATATTAAAAAAACATTTTTTTAAAATACATATTATGTAAAAAATGTTAATCATGGGATTATAAACATGTTTTATTATCATAAATATATAAAATTCTATAGAAAATGGGTTTCATATACATTTAATTCATTTTTATCTTAGGATAATATTTGAAGTTGTTACAAAATTTTACAAAATGATAATTAAACGATTCACCAAAAAAATAAACTATTTCATAAAAAACATTCTAAGATTTTTTTGTATTCTAAATTAAAAAATAAATTCCATTTTATCAAAATTTAATTTATAAAAATTATATAAATAACATTGAATATAAAATAAAAAAATAGATATAAACTAATTTAATTTAAAAAAAGATATTCTTAAACATTTAGTGACTATATCACACAAATTTTATAATTTAATGAAATTTAATATTTTATATAATATAGATATAATGTTTTTTGACATTTTTTTGTGTGTGTGAATAATAAAATCAAAATTTTAAACATTTAAAGGAAAAAAAATATACACTAATCTTGGTTTGTTATATTTTTTCACACTTAATAAATTTCACTCTAAAAATTCTATTATATATACTAAGGTGAAAATAGTTGTGGGTATTTATGTTTAATTGTATCATAAAATTCCCATTATAAATTCTATAATGTAATTTGACATGGTGATTTTTTTCATTGAAATATTTCTATATATTCTTAGATCACCACTACATTATTCTCATTAGATATATCACTTCTACTTTTACTAAATCTAGATTCAATTAATGTGAGGAGATGGTATGTACTTCATCCAGATGGGTACATTGAACACTTCATATAAATTGGTCAGGATTGGAGGGATCACTAGTCGATATTTCATATGTTTGATTCGATCAAGGATCTCTTAGGGGAAAATGTATATCAGACATAGCATAACATTCTTCCCGAACCTCACACATATCTTCTATAGATATATTCAAGGAACTACATTATCAACAAACTTAAAATACACGTCTCATTGATGGTTATATTCTTCACTATTTTTATTTAATATTCCCTTTTTTGATGAGGTATTGAATGATGATGACCTTTTATACAATTTTTTCACTATCGTAGGTACTAAAAACTTTATTCAACCCATTTCACCCTAACACATATGTGTATTAAATTTATTCTGATAGAGGGATTCATATAAGTCCATTTAGAGTCTCAAGTGAAATATGATGTTGTAAGAGAAGTTGACCAAAACATGATGTTGGTCCCAACATCCCTTTAAGACCATAGAGAAGGTTCATAACATATCTTCGAGTTTCTGTATTTTATATTAAAACTGATCAATGTTTTGGGGTTGATAATATGAACTAATGTTCAATATGTGCTCAAAACATGCTGAATAATCTTCTAGAACATGGATGTGAAACTGAAATATCGATTAGATACAATTTATTGTGGTTTTCCATGAATTCTCTTCATTTCTAAAATATATATATTTTGTTAATGATCAATTGAAAAGTCATCTTGAATGGAAATGATGTGAGAGATATTTGTAATGTGGTCTAACCTAACTCATATATCATTATTAAATTTTAATTCCTTTTGAATAGCTGTGATAGAATCCATAGTGATTTTTCCCATTTTTATATAGGTATAGGAAATGGTTGTGTCATCACTTTGTACTTTTCCCCTTATAATTGACATTATATTAAACTACTCACTTTGATATATATTCTGTAATCTGATTCTTCATATTTTTACACCAACAGTTGTCTAAGATACTTTTATGCATCTTCATGATTCTTAGGAGGATAGAGAATGCTTTTCTATAACTATCATTCAAAATCTCCATATTCATCTATATTTTAGTGTTTACAAGTAGTCATTTCCAAAATCATATAACTCCCAAAAAATCAAACTTTATCTTAGTGGGTTTTACATTCCTCCTGGCATCAACCATCTTCTATATATCTACATCATCCTTATTATTTGTCATAATCTTCTTAAGTATTAATCGTGGAGAAATCATTTGATTAAAGATGGATGATTTCTTTTTATTATTACTCCCTTGTCCATTATTTTCATGTATAATATGATTGAGTCTATCTCAATTTTCATTAGGTAAAGGGTTGAGGGGTCCATTCTACAAATATAACTTTTTACTCTATTATACATATCATGATTGTAGTGTATTAATCAATCATAATCTTCAATAGACTATAACCGTATTCATTAATTCTTGGTGAGATCCTTATATGTGAATATATATTTTAGGCTCTTTTGGTCCGTTTTTTATCTCACTTCTCTTCGTAGAGATAATTTCCCCAAATAATTTACATGAATATTATTATAGAAAACTCTAGGGCACACATTAGATAATTATTCTCATGAAACATTACCTTTCTTAAGGCATAAGTTATTACTTTAACATTTAATATGAGTATGCATCTGAAAATCTTCTTTGATGCATCACTATAAATGAAAAATCCTTCCCAACTTGTGTGAATGGGGGGTATATGTGAATTGGTTGGCTTCATATTCAATGATTTGAAGCTATATTCACATTCATTTATCTATTCATACTTCACCACCTTTCAAGTAATCCTCGTTATCAGGTTATAAAATCTTGAGAATTTTTTCAATATCACTAATAATACACAATTAATATATTGAAGCCTCATATTTTCGTTTCAGATGAAGGTATAGACTAATCCTTAATCCCCCTCATCCTTTAAGTATCTACATATATCCCCTTCTGATAATATGACCCAATAAAGATTCATTGTAACAGCCCAAGATTTTATAAAGAAATATTCTTTTTAATTTTATTAATGTCTTGTGTTGTACGCTACACCAAAAGGAGCTTGCACAACACACATCCTTGACTTGCCTTGCATTACACGCAATCGCGACCTTCCTCGATAGCGTGTGTTGTACGCAACGCCAAGTTTCGCTAAACAACGATATGCTATTAAGATATTATTAAAACTAGCTGTTGTGAATAGTAATAACCACTTTTTTAAATTTTGTAAATTTTATTTTTCAAAATGGACTTCATTTATGGATTCGGAGTATCGAATTTAGCCTAAGGTGAAATTTTGGTACTTTTCGGATAACTTTCATATTCTGATGAATAGTGAAAATTACTAAATTATAATTAAAAACAACTTTTTTAATCGAAATAATTAATAGTGATAAATCATTAATTTGAGTGGTTTTAAAGTATATTTAGAATATATTTTTACAATTTAATATAATGTTGGTCATTTGATGTAATTTCACATTTAAACTAGACATAAACAAGTGTCAATCTTTTGATAGATATTGTTTCTTAAAAACACGCTATTTGTTTTAACAGCGGGATTTAATTATAAAATTAATTAATGCAACTTTTATGTTATGAATTTGGTAAAATAGACTTCATTTTTGAATTCGGAATATGAAATATAGCTTGGGATGAAATTTTGGCATTGTTCTGAAAAACATCAATTTTTGATGAATAGTGAAACTACTAAGTGGTAGGTTAAAAACTGAATTTTGCATAAAACTTAATTTTACCGCTTCTGTGAATGGAATTTCGAAAATCCGAGAGACACGGTTAATATCAAGGACTAAAATGTGGTTCAATGAGATGAAAATAATTTTTTGGTGAATAGTAACTTTTTACTTTTTTTACCACGGTTAATAGTAAATAGGGTAACTAAGGGTAAATATGATATTAATATTACCCTAACACATGTCCTAATTCTATTGGACAAGTTTAATTCGACCAAAAACAAACTTAGGAATAAAATATGACCATTTAGGCCCACTTGGATTAGATTAGGACATTTATTATTAATTTATTTAAAGAAGGGTTAAAATAGTTAAAATCAAAGTTTAATAAGTAAATAATTTTTAATATGGGGTTATACATAAGATAAATTCGACTATAAATATTCATTAGAAACCTAAAAAGATTTCCTACATGATGGTATTTTCTTTGTAATTTTTAGACATCAAATAATATAATTTATTTATGACACAAAGATGATGCAGTAATTATCTTATTAATGAAATATTGACATAATTGATGTTATAAACACCAAAATAAATGTAATTTGATATTTTTTATGAATTACACTAATTTTCTAGGTTACTATGATATATTAATATTGATTAAATCAACTTGGTTCGAACATTTAATTCTGTTATGACTTTCAAAAAAATCATATATCAAATAGTGTCAAAATTGACACAAAATAGTTTTTAAATCAAATATTATATTATTAATTGTTATTTTATTCCTAAAAATCTAAGGTTCGGCCAAATGACTTAGATAAGGATATATATATTAATAATAAATAATTTGGGGTTCGTTTGGCATGTTATAGTAAGTGTATTAACCATATAGTGAAAGAAAACAAAAAGACACGGTAAAAGTTAAATTAATTAACTTAGAGTTAAATCTAATTGATAAGGTTAAAATAATACCCTAAACTTGTCCAAATCCTATTGGTTGATAGGATTTATACCCATCCCCACATTAGCTTCGAAATAAGACCCTTTGGAACCATTATAAACCGATTTTGACTTTAATATAAAATAATATTTTGAGATATTCCTAAGGTGCCCCTCTCCTCCCCTATAAAAGGACACCTCCTCCCCCTCCTCCTCACACCAATTTGAGCACTCAAGCTCGGCCAACCCCTGCCAAAATCTCTTCTCCACTTCCCTAGAAACATCCTAGAGGTTCTGGTCTTCCTCAAAGACCAATTCTAGTGCCCTAAGAGGAGGTCTCAAAGAGGCACTTCAAAGAAGAGGTAATTACCGTTACCAATTCTTTCATCTTTATTTCTTCTTCCACTTCTTCTTCTTAGGTTGTTTCATTATGAAGTAATAACATCAGTATCACTCATATACTGATATGTTATTATAAGTATGAAACAACCCTATTTCACCATCTATCCATCCTACGGAAAAAGAAATCACCGCGCGTGCGTACGTACGGAATACCGTCTCCACGCCGTGGTGTAATCTATTTTCCACCACCACCTTACATGGATGGGTATAATGGTGTAAAGAATAACAATACATAGTTATTACAACATCATATTGATTCTGATATATTGTATAATCCACTCCAATTCAATTCAATATTTATAGAAATGATATCATCGCTCGTGTGTACGTACGGAATACCGTCTCCACGACGCGATGAGATTCATTCTCCATGTTAACCATTTAAGAATGATTATAATGTATATATAAGAAATAATAATGAAATATATGACATTATAAAGCTACTGGATTTATGTATATATATACATATGTATGTCATCTACTTACTTCCATTTCAAGACAATAAGGAAAGGAAAACAGCGTTCATGCGTACGTACGGACTACCGTCTCCATGAACGGTGTTTTTCATTTTATTTATCTACCTATTATATATATATATATATACTGAATATATATGATATATAAATCATATTTTATATTCTGGAAGTAAGTAAATCATGATATAAGTAATAATGATGTCAAGAACAACAAGTCAAAACACCTACGATAAATGAAACGATTTTACCCAAAACGCTTCTTTAACATGGAATTTACAAAAGAACGGGTAATATAATGTCATAAGTGAACCATATATGATATAATAACAATGAATATGATTCTGTAATAAGTCAATAACATGATTTAAATCATTATACAGGAGGTTTGGACACTTACAAAGCAAGTCGGACCTAAGGTAAGGGAAATATCACAATCTCATTTTTATCCGAGATTGTTTATTCGTAAGTATTTACTGGGGTGTATTTTATCATCCACATAAATGTTTTATCAATATGTAATATTGTTTCCATCCACTTACAATAGTTTAAATCCAATTTTACCCTTCGGTGAGTTTTTAGTAAAAGATATGAAAGGAATCTTTTGTCGTTTTCGTACGAGGTACTTTTTGACTTTTCCGACAAATGTACGAAGAATGTTTTTTTTAACTTATACGGCATGAATGGATTTTTAAAACATTATTTCCAAGAAGATTCCTTTAAAAGTTTTCAAGTTTATTTTTAATCAACTTCTTTTATTTTAAAGTTGTATGACATGTTATGAAAGGAAAAATGTTTTTGAAGAAGAAAGGATATTTTCCTCAAGAATGGAGTTCAAGTGTTTTATCAAAATTATTTTCCATCTAAGATAATAAAGGGTTCTGTTTTTATCCCTATTATTAAATTGTTTTGATCATGTTGTGATGGAATTATTTTTATGAATTCCTTTATCTTATATGAATTGTTTTATAATGTCATGTTGTTTAAGAATCCCATTTTTATTACATGGGTTATGTGATAATGTAAGATTTATGATTATGTGGCACACATAAGAAAGGATTCATTATAAGATGGGTGGGACCTATATCTCCCTCCAATGCATTGGGTAAAGATTTTATATCTCATGAGATAGACATGGCTGGAATGGTAGGTTATACCGGTTCAGTGAAACAGGACTGAAACGAGGGTTACTCGATTCAGAAAGGGACTTTGTCCACTAAGATAGTCTTGGCTATGAGTCATGACTAACAAGAAATGATTTTCCATGATTATGTGTGCATGCCACAAAGTTTCAAGTTTCATGTTATGATTATGGTGATCTCATTTTCACTTCTATGATTTGTTCCGTGTTAAGATTTTATGATCTCTTTTGCAGGTTATGATTTTCAAAAAGATATGATATGATTTTTATTTCTTTGGTATACCCTTACTGAGAATTTGAGCTCACCCTTTTATGTTTTCTTTTCCCCAGGACATAAAGAAAGGTTTTAGGTAAAAAAAGGGAAGATCTTTATGGGAGATGTTGAAGATCTTTCCCCACGATTAGAAGATTTTATTCCGAGTTTCCAAAGACACTAAACTATTACGATCCTTGTGTGTGTGTTTTTGTTATGTACTAAGTATTCCGCAAATGTAATGTAATGTCAATGTACGTCAGGATACGGGTCTCTACAGTTGGTATCAGAGGCAAAGGAGGTAGGAATGTAGCCGATCCTTGGGAACTCTCACATGTGAGCGTTGGACGAAGCATGGCTCTCCGCCCAAGGGCTTCATGAGGAAATGGCTGCCACTGGGGATGGTGGTGTGTCCCGCCCAAGGGGTGTAGCCACCCATGGAGTGCCCTGATAGGTATCAACTATAGTCCACTGGAAGTAATTCCAGACCGTTACAGTTGGTATCAGAGGAAAGGTTTAGTCAACCTTTGGAAACTAGGATGCGAAAACGTTAGTGAGATTCCTAGAGATATTTATAAGTTATGCCTAGGGATGCCCCTAAGGATAAGTATACGTATAGGATATAGTTCTAGAACTATGGTAACGATATTAGATTAAACCAAAGATGATAGATATTTAAGTTACTCCCCCTTTTTTATGATTTTTGCATCTAACACTATTCTGCTTGGGTTTTAGAAAATGGCTGGAAACAAGATGATTCACAATAATGGAGGATATGATGGACAATGGAATGATATTATTCATGAGAAACCAAATGAAATGGGATTTGGAAGTCCAAACATCATTATTATGCTGAATCAGCAATCTCATAATATGATCAATAAAGTAAAATTTGGTAAGTTTCCTGACTCGACTAATAAGAGAAAGATGGAGTTCCATGATGATCATAGAGGAAAGAAAGTTCAATTTCCCCAATGTAAATCATGTGGGAAGAGGCATCAAGGAGAATGTTTCAAAGGAACTGGAAGATGCTTTGGGTGTGGAAAAGAAGGACACAAAGCAAGTAAGTGCAAAGGAAAAGGGTCGGTTAACCCCATGGATGAGGATAATGGTAATGCTACGACATCAAAAATGGTTAAGTGTTTTAAATGTGGAATGTATGGGCATTATGCAAACAAATGCCCTAAGGGAAAGACTCATGAAGAGAATCAGTATTGTCATATGGGTAGTATTTATGTGGATGATGATGAAGAGACTACAAATGATATGTGAGATGAAAGAATTTTTGAAGCTCGGTCAATGGTTTGAGAATGTAGTGGAATGATTACATGTTTATCATGTGTAATTTTGGAATAAAGAGACATCTATGGATTGTTACACTGTTGTCTTTCCTTGTGTTTTGAAAGTGTATGATTAATGTTACCAGTATCCATGAAAGGTTATTCAGATATTTTTGGAATGTAGATGATATGCGCATAATGAAGGGATAAGGAGAAAATTAAATGTTTGATAGTATTAATGAGCTCATTATTGATATAAGGACTAAGTGATATCATGGTTTGAGTATAAATAATTTTGAGGATTTTGGTATGTGTAAAGTGTTAACTTTTAACTGCATTCAAGTTTTCACTAAGGTTCAATGGGTATTCAAGAGAGTACAAGATTAAGGCCTTTGAATGATTGGAATGTGACCAACAAGATATATCTTATGATATATGGGGATCAACGATGGTATTAAATCTCTGGTAATCGTTTTCACTATGTTATGAGAATGGACTGCAGTATTATGGATAAGCCTAAATATTGGAATGGATTATGTTGGACATAAGTTAGTATTGTTTAAGGATAGAAGTTTTTTCGATATTATTGATGGGATGTTATAGTAATATAGTTTTATAAAAAGGACAACCTGCAGGACGGGCGACAGCCCATCGCTTCGGACAAGGCTGTGGGAATCGAACCCACAACCGAAGTGCGACTGGCCTTTATCGCCTACCACTGGCCTACAGGAAGTCCTTGTTTAGTAGAAACTAGTTTTATTATATTAAGCAGTATGATATATGAAGTATAAGTCCATTTTAGGAACCATATATGATTAATCTCACTATAGAATGACTTATAACTTTTGCTAACCTTTTGTTTGAGACAGATGGAATGAACAGTCATTCTATCACATGATCTGCTAACACTTCACGAATAACAAATTCAACTTCATTTATTTAAGAGATGAAGTGGAAATTGTTCAAGGCACGAACAACAGTGAGATTGTAACAAAATAAAGTAAGTATTTATTCTAATTCAAATTTTCAACTTTAGGGAAATGATCTTGAAAACCAAAAATGTTGTCCTAGTGATCTTATACCTGATGAATCAGATGGTACCTTAGATCGTCACAAATTTATGGATTTGTGATTACTGGCTTTTCCATAGCCATGTTCTCTACCACTCTCCATCAGAACATGATGGTTAGATTTCTCTTCCATATCCATATTTTCACCTATGTGGAAACCCAGTGATTAGTTTATTTGGGTAATCGTTACATTTCATACTTTAGTTTTTAAAGCCAAGTTTTGGTATTCCTTTTTACGATGTGGGTTTCTATTAAAGAAACTTTCGAATAGTAAACCATTTATAACCCCGATGAATTTCGAGGGCGAAATTCATTTTAAGGGGGGTAGAATGTAACAGCCCAAGATTTTATAAAGAAATATTCTTTTTAATTTTATTAATGTCTTGTGTTGTACGCTACACCAAAAGGAGCTTGCACAACACACATCCTTGACTTGCCTTGCATTACACGCAATCGCGACCTTCCTCGATAGCGTGTGTTGTACGCAACGCCAAGTTTCGCTAAACAACGATATGCTATTAAGATATTATTAAAACTAGCTGTTGTGAATAGTAATAACCACTTTTTGAAATTTTGTAAATTTTATTTTTCAAAATGGACTTCATTTATGGATTCGGAGTATCGAATTTAGCCTAAGGTGAAATTTTGGTACTTTTCGGATAACTTTCATATTCTGATGAATAGTGAAAATTACTAAATTATAATTAAAAACAACGTTTTTAATCGAAATAATTAATAGTGATAAATCATTAATTTGAGTGGTTTTAAAGTATATTTAGAATATATTTTTACAATTTAATACAATGTTGGTCATTGGATGTAATTTCACATTTAAACTAGACATAAACAAGTGTCAATCTTTTGATAGATATTGTTTCTTAAAAACACGCTATTTGTTTTAACAGCGGGATTTAATTATAAAATTAATTAATGCAACTTTTATGTTATGAATTTGGTAAAATAGACTTCATTTTTGAATTTGGAATATGAAATATAGCTTGGGATGAAATTTTGGCATTGTTCTGAAAAACATCAATTTTTGATGAATAGTGAAACTACTAAGTGGTAGGTTAAAAACTGAATTTTGCATAAAACTTAATTTTACCGCTTCTGTGAATGGAATTTCGAAAATCCGAGAGAAACGGTTAATATCAAGGACTAAAATGTGGTTCAATGAGATGAAAATAATTTTTTGGTGAATAGTAACTTTTTACTTTTTTTTACCACGGTTAATAGTAAATAGGGTAACTAAGGGTAAATATGATATTAATATTACCCTAACACATGTCCTAATTCTATTAGACAAGTGTAATTCGACCAGAAACAAACTTAGGAATAAAATATGACCATTTAGGCCCACTTGGATTAGATTAGGACATTTATTATTAATTTATTTAAAGAAGGGTTAAAATAGTTAAAATCAAAGTTTAATAAGTAAATCATTTTTAATATGGGGTTATACATAAGATAAATTCGACTATAAATATTCATTAGAAACCTAAAAAAGATTTCCTACATGATAGTATTTTATTTGTAATTTGTAGACATCAAATAATATAATTTATTTATGACACAAAGATGATGCAGTAATTATCTTATTAATGAAATATTGACATAATTGATGTTATAAACACAAAAATAAATGTAATTTGATATTTTTTATGAATTAAACTAATTTTCTAGGTTACTATGATATATTAATGTTGATTAAATCAACTTGGTTCGAACATTTAATTCTGTTATGACTTTCAAAAAAATCATATATCAAATAGTGTCAAAATTGACACAAAATAGTTTTTAAATCAAATATTATATTATTAATTGTTATTTTATTCCTAAAAATCTAAGCTTCGGCCAAATGACTTAGATAAGGATATATATAGTAATAATAAACAATTTGGGGTTCGTTTGGCATGTTATAGTAAGTGTATTAACCATATAGTGAAAGAAAACAAAAAGACACGGTAAAAGTTAAATTAATTAACTTAGAGTTAAATCTAATTGATAAGGTTAAAATAATACCCTAAACTTGTCCAAATCCTATTGGTTGATAGGATTTCGACCCATACCCACTTTAGCTTTGAAATAAGACCCTTTGGAACCATTATATACCGATTTTGACTTTAATATAAAATAATATTTTGAGATATTCCTAAGGTGCCCCTCTCCTCCCCTATAAAAGGAATCCTCCTCCCCCTCCTCCTCACACCAATTTGAGCACTCAAGCTCGGCCAACCCCTGCCCAAATCTCTTCTCCACTTCCCTAGAAACATCCTAGAGGTTCTGGTCTTCCTCAAAGACCAATTCTAGTGCCCTAAGAGGAGGTCTCAAAGAGGCACTTCAAAGAAGAGGTAATTACCGTTACCAATTCTTTCATCTTTATTTCTTCTTCCACTTGTTCTTCTTAGGTTGTTTCATTATGAAGTAATAACATCAGTATCACTCATATACTGATATGTTATTATAAGTATGAAACAACCCTATTTCACCATCTATCCATCCTACGGAAAAAGAAATCACCGCGCCTGCGTACGTACGGAATACCGTCTCCACGCCGTGGTGTAATCTATTTTCCACCACCACCTTACATGGATGGGTATAATGGTGTAAAGAATAACTATACATAGTTATTACAACATCATATTGATTCTGATATATTGTATAATCCACTCCAATTCAATTCAATATTTATAGAAATGATATCATCGCTCGTGCGTATGTACGGAATACCGTCTCCACGACGCGATGAGATTCATTCTCCATGTTAACCATTTAAGAATGATTATAATGTATATATAAGAAATAATAATGAAATATATGACATTATAAAGCTACTGGATTTATGTATATATATACATATGTATGTCATCTACTTACTTCCATTTCAAGACAATAAGGAAAGGAAAACAGCATTCATGCGTACGTACGGACTACCGTCTCCATGAACGATGTTTTTCATTTTATTTATCTACCTATTATATATATATATATATATACTGAATATATATGATATATAAATCATATTTTATATTCTGGAAGTAAGTAAATCATGATATAAGTAATAATTATGTCAAGAACAACAAGTCAAAACACCTACGATAAATGAAACGATTTTACCCAAAACGCTTCTTTAACATGGAATTTACAAAAGAACGGGTAATATAATGTCATAAGTGAACCATATATGATATAATAACAATGAATATGATTCTGTAATAAGTCAATAACATGATTTAAATCATTATACAGGAGGTTCGGACACTTACAAAGCAAGTCGGACCTAAGGTAAGGGAAATATCACAATCTCATTTTTATCCGAGATTGTTTATTCGTAAGTATTTACTGGGGTGTATTTTATCATCCACATACATGTTTTATCAATATGTAATATTGTTTCCATCCACTTACAATAGTTTAAATCCAATTTTACCCTTCGGTGAGTTTTTAGTAAAAGATATGAAAGGAATCTTTTGTCGTTTTCGAACGAGGTACTTTTTGACTTTTCCGACAAATGTACGAAGAATGTTTTTTTTAACTTATACGGTATGAATGGATTTTTAAAACATTATTTCCAAGAAGCTTCCTTTAAAAGTTTTCAAGTTTATTTTTAATCAACTTCTTTTATTTTAAAGTTGTATGACATGTTATGAAAGGAAAAATGTTTTTGAAGAAGAAAGGATATTTTCCTCAAGAATGGAGTTCAAGTGTTTTATCAAAATTATTTTCCATCTAAGATAATAAAGGGTTCTGTTTTTATCCCTATTATTAAATTGATTTGATCATGTTGTGATGGAATTATTTTTATGAATTCCTTTATCTTATATGAATTGTTTTATAATGTCATGTTGTTTAAGAATCCCATTTTTATTACATGGGTTATGTGATAATGTAAGATTTATGATTATGTGGCACACATAAGAAAGGATTCATTATAAGATGGGTGGGAACTATATCTCCCTCCAATGCATTGGGTAAAGATTTTATATCTCATGAGATAGACATGGCTGGAATGGTAGGTTATACCGGTTCAGTGAAACAGGACTGAAACGAGGGTTACTCGATTCAGAAAGGGACTTTGTCCACTAAGATAGTCTTGGCAATGAGTCATGACTAACAAGAAATGATTTTCCATGATTATGTGTGCATGCCACAAAGTTTCAAGTTTCATGTTATGATTATGGTGATCTCATTTTCACTTCTATGATTTGTTTCGTGTTAAGATTTTATGATCTCTTTTGCAGGTTATGATTTTCAAAAAGATATGATATGATTTTTATTTCTTTGGTATACCCTTACTGAGCATTTGAGCTCACCCTTTTATGTTTTCTTTTCCCCAGGACATAAAGAAAGGTTTTAGGTAAAAAAAGGGAGGATCTTTATGGGAGATGTTGAAGATCATTCCCCACGATTAGAAGATTTTATTCCGAGTTTCCAAAGACACTAAACTATTACGATCCTTGTGTGTGTGTTTTTGTTATGTACTAAGTATTCCGCAAATGTAATGTAATGTCCATGTACGTCAGGATACGGGTCTCTACATTCATGATACATACAAAACTCCCATTAACGTTACTTTTCATATAACATATTCTTACATAATGTATCACACACTATACTCAAATTATTTTCTAGTTCCTCCTTCCATTAAGCATATATAATAATATAATCTATAAATAATACATAAAATTGGTCAAGGTTATATCTAAAAACTATATTAATTAAGTCCATGAATATTGACGGAGCATTCACAAATCCTAATGATGTGAAAATGGGGTTATAGTGTCTATACCTTTAACAAATAAAGTTCTTAGGAATATCCTCATTCTTCAACTTTAATTAATGATATCCTAACCAGGAATCCAATTTCGATAATTATTGAGATCCATGTAACTATTCAAATAATTTGTAAATCCAAGGAAAAATATTCTTATTCTTTATCATGATGTCATGGAGTTCATGAAAATTAATATAATGATACATTGACTAATCCTTCTTCTTGATAAAGAAAACTAGTGATCCCCATAGTGAATCACATTGTAATATGAAAAAAATATCAATATATTCTTGTAATCTCTTATATAATTATTCTTGTTCAATGGGGGGAAATTATATATGGAGTCTTATTTATCCACAAAGACCTTGTTAAATGTGAAATTGATATCTCGAAATCTCAATTAGGAGGAATATTGGAAAACTCCTCAAGAAATTCATCAACCAGAATAGCCCAAAGGCCTTATTTTTTATTTTATTATAAATTGTTGAACTTTTAAGGGATAAAGGAAAACTCGTACATAACCCATAGGCCCACGACACAAGGCCCGACATGACTCGCAATACATACCGGAAGGCCAAGAGGTATACTGTGCCCAATACATGACCCGTAGGCCCAACCCATAGGAACTGACCCTCCCCTAGCTTCTGCGTCATTGATCACCTAGATCCCCACCTTTCATTTCTGATCGGCTAGCATTTCCCAGTACAAAGCTGCATAGTTCCTGGTCCCAATGGCAGTTTACATACCCTCTCATTCTTCCAATCTAGTAGCTCTGCATCTAGTGACTTGTAGTCTTGTTACATGGATACTATTCTAGGGCTTGCTCTGTGTGAACAGGGATACTCCATGGTCTTTGTGGCTAGAAGTCCCTGAGGCCCGAAGAACTTTGATGACTCGAAGGCCTTGGAGACCCATAGGCCCAAACCGGTGGCCTGAAATCCCAAATCAGGTGAATAGTTCCATCTGCTACCGAACTGAACAAAACCTACTATAGTACTGCTACAATACTTCAACAGTACCCCAGAAATTCACCTCCACCTATTTTTGATCCTGGGTCTCTTGGATGACAAGCAGGAGCCCTTACCACTTGGGTACGAGATCATTGGAAAGAAATACATCAACATACTCACATTTAATAGGTATATCATCAAGATTTGTCATATCCTTTGAATCACACAATTGTTATGGATAGCCTTACACAAAAGAATACTATATCCATAAATCAAGAAAATATTCAAATAATATTCATCCTCATCCTTAAACTTGTATGGAATTAGAGTGAAATTTAGGATATGAAATGTGATTTCTTTTCCATGAATATTGATGTGTACTCTATACTATGACACCCAGTATATTACTAGTTTAAAATCATATTATTATAAAATAATTATGATAATTTATGCTGGTAGATTCAACCCATATATACAATATAGGGAATAGTTATATATTAGAGATGTAATTATTTATCTATTAGTGGTTTCTATTGATAATTTAACCCTTATGTAGTGGGGTGATTTTTGGAATAGTTTTACAAAACATTCATGATATGAAAGAATGCATCAGACAAAAATCAATTTTTATGTTCATATTATTCAATTAATAACTAGAATACCTATTACCACATCATTTTCTTTGTCAACCCCCATAGTAATAGAAGCATAATCCTACACTAAACCTATTTTCCAAAAAATGTTGTTACAGTTGGTTAGATTCGAAAACCTCTTGGATTTGTTCATTAATTTTAAAAATTTCCTTGATACTTATAGTTTTAACACTGGGTATTAGCTAGAGGATTGATCTAGAAATTTTTTTCATCATTCACATTAGCTTTTTGCCTCTCACTTCAACATGAATTATCCACATAAGCCTCATTTACAAAAATGATGAACATCCTGATCCTATTGAGATAGCTTCCAAGAGATTTCTTCACACTACTTCAATAGGTTGGATATTGGGCATTCTTGTTATAATGGTTTTACTTAGTGAATCCCTTTGGTTAATATCCATTATTTTTTTCTTATATCCATTCCCCTATGAATCATCCATTTCAATTTTAACTTTATAGAAACATTGTAAAATTTATTCATAACCATCAAAATAAAAAACTAATATTGTGTTTAATAGTTTATGATTAAACCCACCTGGTAAATGAACAATTTAACTTTATGGAACATGATAAGGGTGAGTTCATATCGTGAAATGCTCAGAAAGTTACCCTTATAAGACTGAACAAACTCATCATCATTTTTATTTTGTGCAAGAAACTCCCTATCCATTTTAATATAGAGAGTTCATGGGAAATACTTGTTGATAAATATATTATTTCATAAACTATGAATATGTTATTCAATATAAAAATATGAGGATCTATTGTCTATTTTATTTGGAGGATTAAACTCTTATATAAAATATATTAAAAGATGATATCATTCTCTTTATTTAATATCATTAGAGATATTATAACTCCCATAGGCCCTCTTATATAATAATAGAATAACATGGGGAAATAAATAAGGAATATGGTGGTCTATAAAGTCTTCTAATGGAATAAAAATTATAAAGGTTATAATGTGGGAGGCATAAAATGATATCGTAAAGATAATGAACCTAAAAATAATTATAGAATAATGAAATGGTAAAAGAAGACCTTCGAGTAAAAATGATAATATCATAAGAACATGGAATTATAGTAATTTGAATACAATATAAACAAGACATCATAAGAATAATTTAAGGATAACCTCCTCATTAACATAATAGAGTTGGGTAGGCTAACAACACACTCCCATAGTTAGTAAGCCTCACTACCCACGCACTAGGATATCTTAGGAGATGTAAACATTACACAATTAATTTAAGAGATATATAATTTTTAACCCACCCATAACATAATTATGATCATACATATCTTTTAAATATGAAGAAAATAAACCACATATACGTCATAAACATTGTAAAAACCAATAATAAATAATTATGTTTCAAGATATTTCCTCAAGACATATTTGTAATATATAAAATAAGGGCTCCCAAGAGAATAATGAATTAAATTTATTTATAAATTAACATATAAATGGAACATAATTCTTAATTATCGAGTCTTATGTCTTTAAAATTCAAGAGAATTTTTGTTGAAATAAGTATAAAAATGAACCAAGTTTGTTATGATTTTCAGAATAATCAATGGATCTAATAGAGAAAAGGGATTATAATTTTAATTTAAAATAAAAATTGAACTCATAAGTATATATATAAAATAAATATTAATTTTAAATTATATCCATTTTTTAAAACTTTTTATGTTGGTGATGGTTGAAATGAAAAAAGTATTTTAAAATTATTTTAAAACTGAGTTTCTTTAAAAGTGGGTATTTTGAAGGAACATAAAACTTTTTATAACACTAGAAAAGGATAAGATATTAAACTAGGTATATATTTAAGGGACATATATAAATATAAATAGAATAATTACAGGATAATATGTTTTCTTAGGATGGATAAAAAGGATAAATCAGAACTGGTATGTTATGAGTGGATTACAGAATATCCCTTAACTTTTGTGTTTGAAAGCATTCTCCACTTGTACAAAACATTATGATTAATAAAATTAATTTCATTAAAAACCTTAGTTAAAAAACAATTCATATATTATTTCTTTACTATAGTCTAAATATTATCATAATTTGTTCTTTATTAAATATTTTCTAGTTTATTATGTAACTCAAGGTGGTTCATTTGATTTTTATGTGTTTATCTTGGAATATTTACCATAATAAAGATTATTTTTAAAATTAATTCATAGTCTCCAAAATAAAAATATTTTTTTAAATATAATTTTTAATTTCATCAATGATTGAATGTAATGTAAATAATTCATTACTACATGGAGGTGGTAATCTGCACGTACACACAGTCAACAATATTATTTTCCAAAGAATAGAAGGGAGGTGGGAAGTAAATTGATTAATCATTTAAGAATAATAATAACTTTATAAATATATTATTGATCTTTTAAAAAGAAAATTCAAAGTAATTATGATAAATTGATATGAAAAAATAGGAAATTTCATGCATGATGGTATTAGTTCACACATACACATGATGATGTTTTTTTTCAAATGGTTTTGGAGGAAGCCAAAAAAGTAATATAAAATTATTATAACAACATAACAGAATATAATTAATACTAATTGTATAAAAAATTTATATATAATATATCTTTTGTGGTATAAGAGATAAATAATTATAATTAAAGTTTAATAAAGATGTGATACCTTTGCTGAAACATTGGAAATTCTCTTGAACGTATTGTTAAAAATAGAGGAGTTGTACAATATTATGTTAATGAGGTGATTATTTTAGTGAAATGGAATTATAGGAGAGGTAATTAGGGTATAATTAAATGAATAATTTTAATGTTATGTGAAGTATGTAAAGGGGTGGATGTGTTCTCATTTTACAAGTGAAGAAACATACACTTTAGATGGAAAGGAATGTTAAGTAATGGGTAAGAATATAAGTGTAGTAAATTTAGGTGAGTTGTGAGTATTATGGTGGGTGTGAAATGAGGGAAATAAATTCTATCCTATATAACAGGTTTTATATGATCAAAAGGACAATAAATATAAGGAAAATTTGAGCCACTTTATATTATTCATTTAAAATCTAATTAGTCTTAATTTAATATTTATCATGGTAACTAATTTATTACAATAAAATAGGATGAACCTTATTACGAAATTTTAAAATTATGAATCCATTATTATATTCCATTTAATAACATACAAATTCAATATTAGAAAAAAAATACTTTTAAATTATGTCATAGAATATATTGAAAAAGAACAATTATAAAAAATTCTTCTAATGTTTAGAAAAGTTAATCATGGGTTATGAAAAAATATATAATACTATATATCTCTAAAATTATATAGAAAAATGGTTTAATAATTATTTATTTAATTATTATGTTATGATAATTTCATAATTAGCGATAAAATTAGCTAACACATGTATTTTAACTATTCACCTAAAAATTAAAATTTTCAGGAAAAAAACCTAAAACACAAAATAATATGATTTTGGTATTACTTATTAAAAAGTAAGGTTAATTATATATAATTGTATTTTTAAAAAATATACTTGTCACATTTTATAATAAAAAATTTAAAGATAAACTAATTATATTTAGAATAATAACTTCTTAATCATTAAGTGATTACATCACTCTAATTTCATAATTTAATAATTTTAATATTTTATATCATATATACATAATTCATTAACACCTTCTTTTTAGTCCATGTGAAGAAAGATATACAAATAAAAATAATTTAATAAAAAAAAAATATTCTAGAATCATAGGTTATTACATAATATGAGTTATCCCCATAATTCTATAACAAAAAAGAATGAATCAAATAATGTTTGTCTCTAATATTTGGATTTATTCTGGGTGGAATGTTTTGTGGGATGGAAAATGAGAATGGGATAATGTGTCTTAGGGAAAAGATAGTAGGTTGGATGGACTCAAGGTAAGATAGTAGTGGTATAGTGGTGGCTTCATGCCATTTATGTGGCGGCAATGAAAAATGACATGATTGGTAGTGACTAGGGTGTAGTAGTGGACATGGACTATGGATGGACAACAAAAATATATAAGTTTGGTGCAATGGTGGTTAACTATATCTAACATGATTGGTGATTTAATATGATTGGTAGACAATGGAGGGTGGGAATACTTAGGGTCTGAGGCGATAATGGTTTGTGACAGACCCTAATGGGGAGTTATGGGCATGTTAATATGTGATATCTGGGAGGAGGAAGTGATAAATATGTCCAGTAGGGGATGCAATGGTTGATATTAATATTTTTTTTGATAGGAAACTTATGGATCATGGAGGTTTAATTGGTGAGACCATGAATGGAGACACGTGGGTTGGTTGTTGATGGTGTGTGGGTATGGTTCACTGGAATCTTGACCAAAAAATTGGTATGGGACAATGAGATTATGGTAATAAGGGTTTTATTTCACTGGAAAAATGGCCATGTAATGGGACTCATCTTCCTAGAATAATATGAGGGTGATTTCATCTCAATCGAAATGGGGGACTTCGCCCAAACATGTTTGAATATTCATTCACACATATCATAAAAATGAATGAGAATATAGAAAAATAAGTAATGCGGTATTCCCATGAACTTCATTACCACTTATAACCAACCATGAAAACAATTAATTCTTATCAATGGAATCTAATTAATTTGAGATAATTTTTAATTTAATTAAATCATAAAAAATCACTTTTCTAGAACAGAAACACCTAGGACACCATACATTAGCAAAATATTGTAAAAAAAATCATTGAAAGGTTAATAAAAAAAATTAATCCCAAAAATCACATTTTAACATGATTTTCCACCATAAATGGGTTGATCATGACCATTCATGAGTTACTTCTCAATTATAAATGTTCTTACCTCCACAAACAACTAACCCAACTACCCACTCACACTTGTAAAACATTTTGTTACATATCAACCTGAATCTATGGAAATTGTAATCCAACTAGAAAGAACCAAACCTAAGTAATTTTACCAATCATTAAAGGATTATACAATTTAAAGGGTATCATATGTGAAAAAATATGGGAACATCATACCCATTATATAGAATGGATATCGAATTATAATAAATATCAAAACATCATATACAAATAACCAACATTCTATGGTATACAATATAAAGAGTAGAATTAAATATCTCTAAATATATTAATAATACAAAATCTAATACATAAATAGAACATAATACACCACTATCCCCATGTGGAACACGAGTACTCTGGATTCCAACTCCTCCATTGAAGTTTATTGTGTACATTCAAATATTGGGACATATTCAAAAACCTAAATGAAAAACCAATAGAATAAAAATCTGTACACACACATTAGAATATATAAAGGGTGTGAGAGAAAGACGAGTCATATTCCAAAAAAATTCTATATATTTCATTTCCATTTAAAACCCTATATTCTAGTTGCATATACAAGAAAATAAAATACTATTTTATCTTTATTAAAAAAATTAACAGGGAATTTATATTTACTCATAAATTTTAAAATAAAACAATTTATCCATGTGTGTCAAAATTTTACAAGTTTATAATCAAGGATATAAATGAGAAATATTATTTCAATAAAAATCATGTGAAGTTATCATAAAAAAGTCCCTATAGAGATAGAGATAGGTAACCTAGTATCTTATAACTAAATCATACCCATATTAATATCCATATCCACACCCATGTCCAACTATGCATTGGCCACTATCCATAGTGACATCATAAACTAATGATGATAATCTATAGACAAAGTTACATATTAAACAAACTATTATCTCTAAGTGGAACAAGACATAGTGGAATCATAATTAGAATATCTTAGCCAGTGTGGAATAATAACCGAGAATAATTACCTGTCTTAATGACCCTCTTATGTAACCAGGGACATCCTATGACATTTTTCATAATAAAATAGATCATAATATTAATATAAGGTATATAAAATAGACACTAAAGTCCTAATTGAATGACCTTTATGAAAACATATTTTTAAAAGTCTCAATTATCCATAAATGAATCGATTTCATAAAAGTTCATTTCACAATAAAATAAGAAATAATATCAAATAGGAAAACCATTAAATAATCACATTGAAAATGTGAGATGTCATATTATTAATGTAAAACCATTATAAAAACCTTAAAACCATTCTCTTTAATTTATATCAAATAATTCGATGGTTTTTTTCATTATTTTTCTTTAAAACCCAACTTGAAATTTTCCCAAACAGAAGGTGTGGTACACTTTGTCAAAATAAATATTAGTATAATAAATATAAAACTCATTCAATATCTTAATAATTATAAAATAAATACATGATTTTTTTCTTTTTAAAATCAACTATAAGTCAAAACATTAATATAAAATCTAATATAACCTCATAAAATATCGTTGGATTTTCATCAAGCACATTATGTTCATAAACAATATGTGTATAATTTTACATGTAGTTTCTATGGAAACTACATTGACATAATATAAATTGATATATCAATAATGTATAAATTATATATATATATATATCATATATAATACATATAATTATTACATTTATATAATTGGTTTATAAATTCAAGCATCAATGATTTTTTAAAATAAATGTAAAAGAAAATAATAAACTGTTCAAAATTGATGAAACCTCAATTCCTTTATTTAATGTCAACTAATTAAGGTTATATAAGTGGTTCACGTCCTTTTTAAATCAAAATTCACATGAAATTTGGGTTTTCATTAACATGGAAAAATCCAAATCATCCATGAACCCAATGAGGAAGATAAAATGGAAGTTAAGAATGCATAAATCCTTCCATGATGATTCCTCAATGGGAATACAAAAAAAGTAGATAGAAAATAAGAGCTCCCCCTCACCTATGAAATATAGATAAAATATAGGAAAATGAGTTTTCAATATCCTCTTATTTCAAAAGAAAAACTAAAAATAATAATATTTATATTGTATCAAAATTATATTTCATATAATAATATTTTATTAAGAAAAAAAATATATTATTAATTCCATAATAGTAATAGTAAAATGGGAAATTAAAATTATGACACTCAAATCATATAAGTATATGATGATGATGATGATGAATATGATGATGATATCAATGGCAACAATGATAATGATGATGAGAACAATATGTTACACAAGTATTTTTCATAAAGAAATATATATGAAATATAATTCATAAATTTTACTACCAAAATTATTATTCAATAAAATTATTTTAATAATATATAATTTCATTATGATGGGTCTTGGTATTTTTTGAATGAATTAGTAAGTTTTAAGCCAATATTTAAAGAAGTAATGGTTAGTACACACAGTTAGTCAGATTGTGAATCTAATCATCAAAAACTATGATCTTCTAAAACACCGTGCATGGTAAGTATTCATGGTAATTGAGACTACATTTCAAAAAATAAAAATCAATAAAATTCTAAATTTTTCTAAAAAAGATCAAAATTAATTAATAAATAAATTATATATATTATAATCTAATTTGGGGTGTCACAATTTTCCCTAGCGTAATACATTCTTCCCCATAAACCCCCATTAATCTTGTTATTTAAAAAATTGATTTTGAATAAAGATTGAATCATAAATTAATGAACATACTTATGACCAAATAATTTTATTATTTAAACAATTCAAATAAAAATGATACCTTTTCCCTTTTATTCCCATTTGGGTTCTCCCCATAATGATGAATTACTATAGAATTATAGAATTCAATACAATGGATCCATTATCCAACATTTTTATAGAATATAGGAACCCTACATTACAATTAATCACCATGTATATCATTAATACATGTTAAGTATCCACTATAATATTTTCATTTTTCGTTACTCACCAACACCAAGACACAAAAATCCATTCCTATCTAAATCATGCATTTATTTTGATAAAACCAGCTTGTTCCAAAAATAAAAACTAATAAAAATATTTTTAATTTTATATTCCCCAAATTGAATTTAGAAACATTAGTTTGGATGAAAACATTTACAAAATAAAAACCAAAGGTCGTGTTTCTTTTCTCTTAATCTTCCAAAGATCATTGAAAGATCGATGAACTGACTTCAAACTAATTTTTGAAGAATTTTGATCATTTTTTAACTAATAAAAAACTATCATTATACAACCCAAATTAATAAATATCATACATATTTTCATAATATATGATTTTATATCTCAAAAATCCCAAATTAATAACAATATCATATGTTATATCCATATGAATTTGAAATTTTAACATCCATTAGAACATATATATTAAATATATAGAACAAAACAAGGATTTAGAGAGAAATAAAGGAAAAAATAAGGACTTTTAAAACATAAATGGTTAGTGTCACGACCTCCAAACCATTAAAATAAAATTATGGACAATTAAATACCTAAAAAACTGTGGTTTGGTTTGTATTGATGGTTATAGAAACAATTCATAATCTTTTAAAATCATAGAACATTCTAAAAATACATGGATAAAGAAATATTTTTTACAAATTCCAATTACATGAATTATTAAGAATTTTTAAACACTATAATACACATATTATGGGTGAATGTTGTCCTTAAGAAACAATTTTTAATTAGATAAAATCATTCAATCATTCCTTCCTTTGAAAAATATTAAAAATTCCTTGGAAATTTAGTTTCTGAATATGTCATTTTCACATTTAATGACCACAATAAAAAAACTCATATATAAATTTATTATCTACACATTATAAACATGGTTTAATTTTTAATTACATTTTTTAATCTATTTTATATTTATACCAACCCATATCACTTAATATCATCATTTATATCAAAAATAAGAACTTCCAAAAAAAATACCAACACATCCCGAACACAGCGTTTCATTAATAAAATGAAAATCTATATAAAAGTACAAAAATATTCATACAAAATAAAACCATCATAAAACAATTACCATAAAACCAAATAATCAAAATTAATATTCTTACTTTAGCTAATAGAAATTTTAAACCACAAACCCATAATAATGGATTTTTGGATGAGAAACATCAACCTAAATGAGATATGAGGTGTGAATTGGGTCATGCGTGATTAAAATATATAAAAATATCAAATTAAAATTAAGACATGAATCCAAAAATTACCCAGGAATCAAATTAATTATATATCATCATTTACCAAAAACAAATAACCACCATAAAAATTTGTTCTCCACTTTTTATTTTAAATGAAAAATAAATTATCAGATCTAAGGATTTTGAACATACACTATTTCAAGAAGAACTATAAAAATACTATCCATGAAGATTGATTAATAATAAATATTTTCTAATTCATTTAGATATCACATTAGATGAAGTCTATATTTTTATATATCAATAATAATCACTTTAACAATTCTAAATAATCATTAATTTCCCAAAACATGTAGTACCTAGCTTGTAAAATTTACATTATAATTTTACACATATAATTAACCACTAATACACTATCTTTTAAACATTTCCTATAATATTTGAAACTATTTAAATAAATAATTTAAATATTAATTTTAATCAATATATAAATTTTGAATGAATATTTATTTAAATTATAACATTTATACATACACTTCAATAAGACGAGAACACATTAATCAAACCATTTTCAAACATTAGTTTGAAAATAAAGAACATCAAAATCACTTATACATTCTTATTATCATATATTGTAAACATTATAAATGAACCAAATATTATAAAAATTATGTAAAATCATTTCTATATTATCCTCTAATAGAAAACCACGAATTTATCAAAATACCCCTTGAATTAAAAAATTCCACATTATAATATATTTTACAATATATTTTTATAAAAATCATAGTTTTCTGAATATAAATCTAAAATAAAAAATTCATTACTCATAATATATTCCAAAACCATTGGGGTGTATTATGAATCCTCATGGAAACAAATTTTTTTTGTTAGACACCTGTCTAAAGAATTATCATATAATAAAATCTCAAACATGGAATCATTTAACCAAGTAGACTTGGAAAATATATTAACAAAAATTAATATTATATTCATTTTACATTATTTATCCAAAACATGTTCATTAAAAAATTTTATATTAAACGTTATTGGAAATTAAAACACATTAATCCATAAAAATGTATGGTTACCTCATTCGAATTAGGACACCACTGAAATAAGTCCTTTATCATTATCTATACAACTTATTTAGTGAATTTTAAATTAGTATAAGCCGCAACCCATTTTTGACATCCTAATATAAGAAGCAAAACCCATCTAAACAATCACATTTCATAAAAAATAAACCAATTAATCAAAATGCATCTCATATAATACCTTCTATAAATGTTATTCATGTGTGAAAATAAATTGATTGAGTTATAATATATTTGAATTTTTCTAGATTATAGAAAATAAACAATAAGTATTTTACAACCCTCTCAATTCCTAATCACTTACATCATTCCAATGAAAATCTATTACAATATCAGAATTAAAAATACTATAAAAACCTTCATTTTAAATCAATTTTAATAACATTGGGCCAATTATAAAATCATCATATTAAACAGAAAATCAAATTCATTATATGAAAATATTTTAGAAACAACATTTAAAAATCATTTACCTCATTTTAAATCATCAAAATAACCTGTTATCAATTATTATAAAGTAAATTTTCATATGAAAGTTAAAAATCTAATATTTGAATATCAATAATTCCATAATAAAAATATAAATTTTATTAATAATAAAACTAAAATGTCTGAAAAAACAAGTTCAAGGTTGTCTAAAGTAATGAAAATCTAGGGAATCCTCTCAAACAATGTCATCACACTTAGAGGACATGGATCCCAGACATAAAAAATAGTGATGGGGTTTACCCGGTAGCCCTTGGAGGCAATGATATCTGCAAAAAAATTTCTTCGTGTAATGTATGCTTCATTTTAACTCAACCAATAATATTATTATGTCATCAGATGATATAAATAATTTAACAAGCGGGTGTGGGTTCCTTGAAAATAGGTGAACCTTCCAGATGAGTCTCTCTCAATCTAAGAATGATCCATATTAGATGAGAGAAAAATATCTATCCCATTGTAATGTGCTTTGGATTCTGCAAGAAGAGTGCTACCTTAACCATACTAGCCCCTGAACGCAATTAAAACTGAACCACTAAAGTCTTGGAAAACACCCCCACCTCTCATGACTCCCATGATATATGATCCATAAATGATTAACTGGAAACCTTGAAAAGGGAGATCCTGTCACACATAATTCCCTAATGAAGAACCCCTATGACCTATGAAAGCTTATCTCTTGTCGTTCATTATAGTACTCAATGAATGAGAACTTTCCATGTGCTTTAGAGGGGATCCAAAATCTTATGTGAGACATATGGATTTGGATTGCAGTGTCACACCTTAGCTAAACCATCATACCACCCGAGATTTATTCATCACAGTCCATATGGACCAACAACCTACCAAGATCTAGACGACCCTTGCATTTAATTCAACATCATTATCCTATAGGCCCTGAATTCAAATTTAACAGAAGAATTCAATGTTACCAACTAGAAAGGTTAAACCAATAAGGTTCCCAATGCCATTCCTGACAGATGTAGCCCAATCTCTATAAACAATAGATAAGAATGTGATTCCACATTGTAATCTCAACAATAGAAACACTTGGAACATATACTGATTCCCCTTCACTTGATCAATTCATTCATCAGGATAGCCTTCAACGAAACGTGCCACATAAGAAAAAAATATATAATCATAAGATTCTTGAACTTGGATATCTTACATGATCCCTCATAAGTATTACCCTAGAAGTCCAGACGATATGCCTTGGACAAAAAGATACATGAAGCATCACTAGTGAATACCAGTTTATTTAAGTTAGAAGACATATGAATGTTGTTTAACATCTCATGTTGATGCTGATCGATGGTGGTTTTAATCAATGTCAGAAGACTAATTGCCTCAAAAAACATGATATTGGGAGTCAGATAGCCCAAAAAAACCAAGAGAAGTCCCCATCCTACTTTTTCAAAATTTATACTCTCTATACACAATGATCCATCTCGGCCACCATTAAAGATTAGGAATATAAGGACAAAAAATTTCCAAATGGGGTAAAGCTTTCCAATTGGCTCATCAAAATCATCACCGTATTTTTCAATCACGAACCTGCCCCACAAAGTGTATCCTTCTATGGCTTCTCACAGCAATCATGAATTTAAACTATGTATAGACTCAACCACACTCCTAAGACCTACACCACCAAAATCTATGAGTTTATCCAATATATCCCAAGATTCCCAATGACAGTTACCTTCCTTGTTTTAATCCCATATAATAGAGGACATGATTTTTTCATTTTTTTTAACCACCATTTTATGATATATGATAACTAACAGCACATGAATCAGAATATAGGAGATAATATTATTGAACAGTGTAATATTCCAACCAAAATATAAAAATAAATTCTTCAAATTATGGATATAACAACTGATTATAGCAAACATTGTGTCATAATACTAAATGAAGATACCCCCTTTAGAAATGGGCACACCGAAATATTTCTTCAGAAAGTCCTTTCTATAGATTCTCACAAGGTCTTTAATCTTTTTAACATGAAACTAAAAGAATAATTTAGAGACATATAATATGATCTTTTAATATATAATATGTTAAACACTCCACTTTCAATATTACTTTATCACCTTGATAATACAACAAATAGATCACTGATTACTATTGGTTAAAATAAGGATCTCATCAAGAGAAAGTAATTGAGAAATTCCATTGAAGTGACACATACTTCTGAAATGGAAAATAATCATTTTATAAAAAAACTCAATAATGTTTTGTTAAAGTAATCTATATCCAGAATGAAAATAATTATAGAAATGGATTCACCCTATCTCAATCCGCACACATCCAAAGAAAAATATCATTTTGTTCCATTGAAATTAAATGAAAACCATGTTGAACTGAAGTAACAAAAAAGTAGGTCTGATACCCACCAAGAAAAACCCATAGTAGCCAATATATTAAAATTTATTCTCTATTCAATCCTATTATAAGACTTATCCTTGTAAATTTTTGTGGCCACATTAGTGTCTTGCACATTCCTATTAGTATCTCTAACAATATCTAAGGAAATGTATTTATCTTCTTGGGTGGAACTTCACTTAACAAAGCCATGATATTCCTCTAAAATACACATAGAAAGAATACTTGAAATCCTCTTATTTAATACACTATCAAGAACCTTGTGTTGAATGTTTGACATACTTACTGGTCTGAAATGATTAATAGTAGATGGGTCTAGAATCATAGGAATAAGAATAAGAGTGTTATCACAATCCATGCTTTTTAAGATTTCCCATCAGAAAAATATTGAATGATTCTCACTAGATCATCCTCAATTGGATCCCATGATGCCACATAGAAGGACCTAGTCATACCATATGTCCCTAGTGAACTTTCTTGGATTAAAGAGGTAACCACCTCCAAAAACCACACCCTCATCTTAGATTCTCTCAAGTTCCATATTGTTTTAGTTCTACACCACATTATTAATAGATTCCCATAAGCTTGAGTAACCCCTAAATTAGCCTTTTTTAATGTATTAATTGAAACCAACCAGAATAAATTCAATATAAATTTCCACAAAACTTCCCACCACATTCAAACACTACTATAAAAACAGGTATTTGAGATGGGTCATTTGCGACGGTATCCCGTCGAAAATGGCCTTTTGTGACGGGGGCCCGTCGCAAATTGCCGGTTATGGAAAATGCCGTCGCAACAACAATTATTTGCGACAGGCCCATCGCTAAAGATATTATTTGCGACGAGGATCCTTCTCGTCTAAAATATTACTCCGTGTATTTGTAAAAAATTTTAAAAATAGTATTTGCGACGGGGCCCGTCGCAATTACCATTTTGAAACAAAAAAAACTATTATTAAATTATTTTAATGAATATCATAATAATACTATTTGCGACAGGCATAGTAACCCATCGCAAATACTATAAAAAAATAAAAAAAATAAATTATTAATAAATTATTTTAATTAATATAATAATAATACAATTATTATTCAAAAATAAAAAATAATAAAATATTACTAAATTATTTTAATTAATATAATAATAGAATTATAATTCACAAATTAAAATAATAAATTATTAATAAATTATTTTAACTAATATAATAATAATAGAATTATAATTCAAAAATATAAAGTAATAGAATATTAATAAATGATTTAATTAATATAATAATATTAGAATTATAATTCATAAATAAAAAAATATTAATAAGTTATTTTAATTAATATAAAAATAGTAGAATTATTTTACATTCAAATATTAAAATAATTCAAATATTACAAAAAAATAATTAAATTATAATATTATAAATTTTAATATATATATAATTTAATATTATAGAATATAAATATATTTATTATTCATATTAATATTTTTATTTAAAAATATAATATTATTAATATTTTATAATGAGACAGAAACTACGAATAGAAAAAAATTCATATTTTGATTTAACAAACTTTATAACATAAAAACAAACTCTAATCTGAAGGAGGGGGGGGGATCTGCAGATGCTGGTGGAGGAAACTCCATCCCTAAAGCATTAGTGAGTCGGCGCATATACTCCATCTGCTCCTGGTGCTGCTTCTGCCACCGATTAATCTGCTCCTCGTACAGCTGCTGCTGGCGTCGACGCTCCGCATCATGCTACTGCTACTGCTGACGCATCTGCTCCTGCTCCTGTCAGAGACTCTCTATCAGTGCAGTCTAAGATCGCAACTGATCCTCATACTTTGTAGAAGAAGAAGATGCACGAGCTCCTCTCTATCTTGACGCCAACATTGCAGCACTGCCATAATAATCTCTGGGAGTCAGTCGAGAGCTAATACCAACTACCCGGCCCTCCTCGAAGGCCTACTGGGTGGCCTACATCCATGCCGCCTCATCAAACTGACGACCAGTGGTCTGATCTGATGACTCGGCCTGACTCTCAGGCCGGGTCTATGACGCTGCGGCCTCATATGAATCATGTAGTTGCAATTTAAAATTAAAATTGTGAATATATTACATGCAGTTAATTTTTAACCTTGAAAACAAATAATACTGACCATGATGTGATGCTGACGATCACCTCTGAGCTCCCCAGTAGAAGGATCACTATACATCCTCTGATATACGTCATACTCCTTAATATCGGGGTGCTCGACAGCCTATAAGAATAAAAAATAAACTGTTAATATTTATAGTTATATAAAATATTTATAAATAATGTACGTACCAGATGCTGTCTATGAGTACTGAAAGAACGACTCCCAACTCGATGAGTCACCTCCTGTCTCCCTCGATTCTGCCTCCCCACCGATGATCTCCTCTAAAAAACACCACCCAACCAGTGCGCACATAATCCATCCCATACATGGGATGAAATGTCCTCTGGTCGGTGTGCTCTACATGACTCTTCAAAATCTTACACTCCTTCTTTATTCGTGGCAGATTTTCTTAAATTGTGCAAAAAATGACGAAAGCAATCACGCAGGGCCACCTCCAATGCCTTGTGGATGGCGCCACGCATGGTATCCTCAATCAGATACCATAAACCCTACAAATAAATCAAAATATCAAGTTAGAAATGAAATAATTTTCAAAATAAAAATTATTTATTTACGTACGTACCAACCAATGGCCGAACATAGCCTGCGGCACATCAATGGGAATTTTCTCCCATGTGGTCCACGGCTGAGAGAAATAGTTGTGCAAAATAGCACTTCCCTATCCGACTGCTATATGTAGAAAACTGTAAAAATAATAAACATTTATTATGTGAATAGATTAATGAAATCCTAGTCAAATCCACAGATTATCACACAGGTTATCACACCTCCATGTGCATGGATCAAACCCAAGACGTGGAATTCGCTCGGAGATGGGGTCAGGAATCATCAATCGTGCAAGACTGCACCCCCTCCGCGTACTCCCTGGAGCGCCTGCAGGCTGAGGGTCATTTGCCAGCAACTCATCCACATCGAAAGTCAGGTCATCATCCGCCAACTCACGAAATGTGTCATCGTCCATCCGAAACAGAAAATGTTAATGTTGTAAGAAAATAATTGATAATTACTATTATATATAAATATATATATATATAATATGATTGTATATAACTACCATGGAATTCTATCTGTATTCATCTTCATCATCATCTTCATATATGTCAATGTCATCTTCATATTCCTCCCCAACATCATCGATATCCATTCGAGTTCCAGTTGCTTCATCTCTTACCATTTCAAATTCACATGTGACATCATTAACATCATTGTCATCTCTGACTCTTAAATGTGGGGTGTCGTCATCGATACTCATGTCTCTTTGTAAAAAAGATTTATTTTGAGTACTCTCTCGAAAAACATCAATTCTTTGCACATCCGTGAAAGCACATTCACATTGACTAAACTGATTGTCTCGAATTTTGATTTTTAGTACACTCCACTAATCAGTCATGTCTCTTGATGTAGCACAGTACTTTGCGTAATAAACTTGATGTGCCTGTTGAGCCAATAAGAATAGTTCATTTACTGCGAGAACACTTTTACATTTAATATCGATGATTCCATGAGTCGAATGAACACACACGCCTCTCTCTGTATCCAACCACCGACATTTGAACATGGTTATGTAATGTTTTCTAGGATAACAGAGTTCAATGATTTCATCAGGTATGCCATAAAAGTAAACTTCATTTTCTCAATGATGAGATCCTCCCAAGCTAACTCCACTGTTCATTGTTTTTTCGATTCCCCATATTCATGTGTGTGAAATCGAAATCCATTCCCCACATATGCATTATAAGTTTTAACAAGTTTGGAAGGTGGGTTACTCAATATACACAGTCGTTTGTCAATTTTATCAGCATGTCGAGACACCTAAAAATTTGTGAAATAATTATCAATATAGTAAACTATACATTGAATGAGGTTCTAAAAGATAAAGAATTTATGTTACCAGTTTTTGAAACCACTGAGAGAAATTTTTCAGTCGGCGTTCTTCGAGAGTAGCTGCTGTAATTTGTGGAATTTGTTTCTTGATATGATTATCATACAACCTATAAAAACCAATGTTATTTACTGTAACATAAATGTTAGAATAAGTGATATAAACACTTACAGTACAAGTGATGTCATATCTTCACAGTTGAGCAGAACATACGTATGAGCTCTGTGATGTTCATCATCTGAATGCCAGCATTCATAAACTCCACCAAAACCAAGCTCTGGCAGGTTGAAAACAGATAATTGATTGTCAATTTCATCAATATTCCTCTCATTTCGTCCCATTTAGTTGTGTTTTGAAGGATACTCAGATTCAAAATAATGGGAGCAGAAAAAATATATTTCCTCTTGCAAATAAGCTTCTGCAATAGATCCTTCAACATATGCATTGTTATATACATTTCATTTCAATTTTTGCATGCATCTTTCAAAAATGGTACATCCATCGAAACTGTACTGGACCTCCACATTTGGCATCCTATGGAAAATGTAACATCAAATGTTTCATTGAGTGGAAGAAATATGGAGGAAATATTTTTTCCAGTTTACATATAATTACAACAACATCTTCTTCATGTTTTCATAGAGCATCATAATCTGTTGTAGCCGCACAAATTTTCTGAAAAAAATGAGACATGTCTGTTATGGAATCCCAAATCACATAATTCAACAGACCTCTTAATCCAATGGGTATAAGTATTTCCATTATAACATGACAATCATGACTTTTTAATCCAGTAATATGACCATTCTTTACACATCTACCCAAATTGGAAGCACAGCCATCTGGAAGTCCCAAATCTGCATTCCAATGACAAAATAATAAACGGTTTTCTTTATACAGTGTATAAACTGCTTTTGGTTTTAGTAACCTTTCTGTTCTGACATTCTCAAATAGTTCTAGTTCTGGACGCCTGCAAATTTGGGCAAGATCTAAACATGCATTTACATTGTCTTTCCTCTTTCCTGGCGTATCCAAAAATGTATGAAACAAATTATCAAAATAGTTTTTCTCAATATGCATGACATCTAACATGTGTCAGATCAACAAATCAGACCAATATTGCAAATCCGAAAATATGCTACGTTTAATCCAATTGTGTTATTTTCCAAAACCAGAAATTTTTTGTTGGTTTATTGTGGGACCAAAAGTGATGGGAGGTAATGAAAATACATATGATTTTAACTCCGAACCTGATAGCATTTTTGGAGGTCCATCCCTTTCTTCTGTTCTTTTTCTGAAATGAGATCTGTTTCTGCGAAAAGGATGATCAGCTGGAAGGAATATGCGATGACATTCAAAATAACAAGGTTTCTTTCCATGAATGAGCATAAATGCTTTGTTCTATCCCATACAGTAAGGACAAGATTTCTGACCATGTGTACTCCAGCCAGATAACATCCCATAAGACAGGAAGTCACTAATTGTCCACATCAATGTTGCACTCAGTATGAAATTCTGTTTCGTTGCAACATCATATGTACTGACACCAGTACTCCACAATAAACTTAATTCATCAATCAATGGTTTCAAATAAACATCAATATTTTTCTTCGGATGTCCTGGAATTAGAAAAGTCAAAAAGATATATGGATCCTTCATCAACATCCATGGAGGTAAATTGTATGGAGTTAAAAAAACAGGCAAACATGAATATTGACTACCATAAGATCCGAACGGATTGAAACCATCAGTGCAAAGGCCCAGTCGAACATTTCTAGCTTCTAAAGCAAAGGATAGATGCACTCTATAAAATTCTTTCCATGAATCACCATCAGCTGGATGATTCAAGCTTTTATCGGTTGAGATATTCTCTTTATGCCATGACATCATTGTCGCTGTATTCTTAGACATAAATAAACGCTGAAGTCTGGATGTAAGTGGAAAATATATCAACAGTTTTATAGGAATCAAACCAGACTTCCCATGTTTTCCTTCTTTATCTATCAGTTGCCCACATGTGGGACAACTATCCAACGACTCATTTTCCCCAGAATATAAAATGCAGTCATTTGAACATGCATGAATATTCTGACAAGTAAGTCCCAAATTTTGAACCAGCCTCTTACTCTCATAGTAATTTGCAGGAAAAACATTTCCTTCGGGTAACAGTGTTTTAAGCAAATAAAATATCTGGTTAAAACAGGTGTTTGACATTCTGTTATCTGATTTGATAGCCATAAATTTTCCAACTGCTTCTAATTTTCTCATCATACAGCCAGGATATAATGCATCCTCAGCAGACCTCAAAAACTCAAAAAATTCAGACGGTGCCAACCCATGATTTGAAGCTATATCAGCCGGAGTTTCTTTATGTTGAACAGATGAACCTGCAACATCATGTACAAAATATTGAAACCGGGATGGATCCGGAATCATGATGGTATCACCTTCTCTGGAACTGCGTTCACCGTATTGATACCAAAAAACATAATCTGGTTGAAAACCAAAACGCAAGAGATGTCCCCCCACTTTGTCAAACGTCTCAAACATTCTCAATGTACATTTTCTACAAAGGCATTTTATTTTGCCTTCTAAAACAAATTCTGGATTTGATGCTGCAAATGATAAAAAAGTCTCCACACCCTCTACATATACATGATTTAAACCAGAACTGTTTGGATTTCTATATTGATATATCCATATGCGGTCACCTAATAATGAATGTTGACGACCTCGTTGTTCCATATTTTTCTATAAAATATAAAAGCATTACTGGTTTTGAATAATTTGTTAGAAAAAACACTCAAGAAACGATAATTATAGAGTTTACATCATACACAACTGACACAAAATTTTTATTGAGATAGACCTAAAAATTGACCCTTTAAGAATTGAAAATAAGAAGAATAAAGCAAAACCTGTTACAAATATTGATAATTTTAATATTATATAAAATTTTTATTATTTTCATAGTACTAATATTATTTTTTCGTAAATATTAATTATATAATAATAACATTATTACATTATTAGTATATTTTATTATTAATATTAAAATAATATAATTTTCTATATTATATACATTTCTCCTTTCATCTGTGTGTTTAACATTCTGTCTCCACATGTAATATTTGCATTCACTTTCACCACTCCATTAGTGAGTAGGTTGATAATTTTGAAAAAGAAAGCAAATATTACATGTGGAGATAGAAAACACATAGATAAAAGGAGAATTGTATATAATATAGAAAATTATATTAATTTAATATTAATAATAAAATATACTAATAATGTAATAATGTTATTATTCCTAATTATTGGTAATTATTCCAAATTATAGGCAATTATTCCTAATTATTGGTAATTATCCCTAATTATTGGTAATTATTCCTAATTATCGATAATTATTCCTAATTATAGGTAATTATTCCTAATTATTGGTAATTATTCCTAATTATTAGTAATTATAGGTAATTATTCCTAATTATTGACAATTATTCATATAAATAACAATAATTAGGAATAATTACCAATAATTAGAAATAATAACATTATTACTATATTTTATTATTAATATTAAAATAATATAATTTTCTATATTATATACAATTCTCCTTTCATTTGTGTATTTTCTGTCTCCACATACAAATATTACATGTGGAGACAGAAAACACAGAGATGAAAGGATAATTGTATATAATATTAAAAATTATATTATTTTAATTTTAATAATAAAATATACTAATAATGTAATAATGTTATTATTCCTAATTATTGGTAATTATTCCTAATTATTGGAAATTATTAATAATTATTGATAATTATTACTAATTATTGGTAATCATTACGAATCATTCCTAATTATTTGTAATTATTCCTAATTATTGGTAATAATTCATAATTATTGGTAATTATTCCTAATTATTGGTAATTATTCCTAATTATCGGTAATTATTCCTAATTATTGGTAATTATTCCTAATTATTGGTAATTATTGGTAATTATTGATAATTATTGGTAATTATTATTAATTATTATTAATTATTTATAATTATTACTAATTATTGGTAATTATTACTAATTATTTGTAATTATTACTAATTCTTATTAATTATTAGTAATTATTACTAATTATTGATAATTATTACTAATTATTACTAATTATTGGTAATTATTATTAATTATTACTAATTAGTGGTAATTATTGGTAATTATTAATAATTATTACCAATTATTACTAATTATTGGTAATTATTACCAATTATTAATAATTATTGGTAATTATTGGTAATTAATTCTAACTAATGGTAATCATTGGTAATTATTTCTAATTATTACTAATTATTTCTTATTATTACTAATTATTGGTAATTATTACTAATTATTGGTAATTGTTACTAATTATTGGTAATTATTACTAATTATTACTAATTATTACTAATTATTGGTAATTAATACTAATTATTACTAAATATTGGTAATTATTATTAATTATTACTAATTATTGGTAATTATTATTAATTATTACTAATTAGTGGTAATTATCGGTAATTATTACTAATTATTACCAATTATTACTAATTATAGATAATTATTGGTAATTATTGGTAATTATTACTAATTATGGATAATTATCGGTAATTATTACTAATTATGGATAATTATTGTTAATTATTACTAATTATTGGCAATTATTACTGATTATTACTAATTATTGGTAATTATTACTAATTATGGATAATTTTTGGTAATTAGTAAATTATTACTAATTATTGGTAATTATTGGTAATTATTGGTAATTATTACTAATTATGGATAATTATAGGTAATTATTACTAATTATGGATAATTATTGGTAATTATTACTAATTATGGATAATTATTGGTAATTATTACTAATTATGGATAATTATTGGTAATTATTACTAATTATTGATAATTATTTGTAATTATTACTAATTATTTGTAATTATTACTAATTATTGCTAATTATTGGTAATTATTATTAATTATTACTAATTATTAGTAATTATTGGTAATTATTGGTAATTATTACTAATTATTACTAATTATTGGTAATTATTACTAATTATTACTATTTAGTACCAAATATTGGTATTTATTGGTAATTATTACTAATTATGGGTAATTATTACTAATTATTGCAAATTATTAGTAATTATTACTAATTATTGTTAATTATTACTAATTATTAATAATTATTACTAATTATTACTAATTATTACAAATTATTGGTAATTATTGGAAATTATTACTAATTATTGGTAATTATTGGAAAATATTACTAATTATTGATAATTATTACTAATTTTTACTAATTATTACTAATTATTGGTAATTATTGGTAATTATTACTAATTATTCCTAATTATTGGTATTTATTACTAATTATTAGCATTTATTCTTAATTATTGGAATTTATTACTAATTATTCCTAATTACCATTAACTATGAACAATGAATACTAATAATTTAAATTTATTATGTAACAAAACAATGTAAACATAATTAAATCACAACTAATTAAAAATAATTGAAACTAATAAAAAATTTAAAATAAATATTAAATTAAAATAAACATAAATACCTTTAAAATTGATCTGAGGTTGATCTCTAAGCATTGTTGAAAACTTCAATATCAACTCCAAAAAAAAAGTAAACATAAGAATCGCTGAACTCTAAAAATAGAGTTTTGAGAGAAGTAAAAGATGGAGTTTGAGAATGAATGAAAAAAAAGATGGGGGGTATTTATAGGTTAGATTATTTGCGACGGGACTATTTGCGATGGGATACCCTCGCAAATAGTATTATTTGTGACGGTACCCGTCGCAAATACATTGGCCCTCATTTATTACGGTCAACGGTTAAATAGTAATTTGCGATGGGTACCATCGCAAATAATAACCTGCTGACATAATATTTGCGACAGGGGTATATTCCCGTCACAAATAGCTATTACCGCCGCCGGTTATTTGCGACGGGTGGTAACCGCCCATCGCAAATTACTTTCCCATGATTTGGCGCGCAAAGCGCGCCAGTCCTTTTGCGACTGGGAAAGCTAACCCGTCGCAAATACCTACTTATTTGCGACGGGCAAATTCCCCCATCGCAAATAAGTTTCTAACGGGACTATTTGCGACAGGATTTATCCCCGTCGCAAATAACCCGTCACAAATGCCCATATTTCCCATAGTGAAATATTTGGCTAAAGAACCATCCTCCAAAAGAATGTTAGGGGTGATGACCCTTTTCCTATCTTTGATGCAAGATTGATAAAATGCAGTATTCTTGTCTCCCTCTTTCAACCACTTATGTTTGGATTTGTCTTGATGAAGACATTTTTTAAAGTATAATTTATGAAATATTCTGCTTTTTTTTCATAAGATCATTGATAATATCATCACTCTAGCACTCTTCATGTATGATCTCTACTAGCTTGATATCTGGAGTCACAACATACAACACCAAGAAACTCAATGGTCGACTACTGATCCACGCCTAGAGATCCCCTTTCAAACATCTAATCTTTATATTAAATCACAAAAATGTGGTATCATGCATGAGATTATCCTTAGTGGCCTTTTACTTTCCATGATACTTTGGAAACATGGTCCACTTCATCGAGAAGAAAGGAGCCTTCACCCCATACGAACCTTATAACAATCAAACCTGGTGAGGTGAGTTGTCATATAAATAGGGAAAAAGGTGAAAGACACTAGTATTGGGAAACTCTAAGACAAAATAAATGTTTCCCAGACATAGATCCATCTTGCACCACATCCGACGATCCCCTTTCTGGTTATTACACAAGTTAAATTTACCCCCATTGAACCAAAGTTCCAGAATTCCTTTCTTATACATGAACTCCTTAAAATCATGAACGTAAATTAAAAAATATCCCCCATCCCTTTTTCTCTATAGGATATGTTATAATATTAAAATAATCTCCAATCATCTAAGTTGTGCTCACCAGATCAAAGTCTTCATTATCTCTCTATAACTATTCCATCAATCTCGGTTCACTCTTAACATAAACAAATGGTAGGGAACAAAAGGAACTACCATGACCAATCATCACTTTTATGAATTGATCAGAGAAAGATATAAGAACAATTGAAGCTTATTTATTCCAAAAAATATTCATATGTGTTGAATTACAGGTTCTTCATGCATGTAATCAGGCAAACCCGTAAAGCGAGCGAAATCTTCTGTCTTATAATAATTTGTCTTGGGTTCTAGAACTATTACAATGTAGACATTATTACTAGAGATAGTAGGGGATTGGTGATCCGTTTTCACTCATTCTCCTAGGACATGAGAGTTCTAAATAATGTAATAAATCATTGGACGAGGATGTGGCTAGATTTGGCCCTGGGCGAAGCATGAATTCTAGATAGAAGTACCAGATAGGAAGACCATTTCTTGGATCCAGACCTCATGCATACTCTACTCAGAACAAATGCAATCAATAGAGAAAAAGGAGTCTCATCCTTGAAATAATTTTATAATGCACAATAAGAATTAGATGCTAGATATTTTTAAAGAATGTATAATTCTATGATTTGATAAATTTATTTAATAAACGAAACCTATTACTTACCTCTATCCACTGTAAAAAAAGAAAATAATCGAATTAAAAACTTGTAAGCCTTCTACACTCTACATAGGGACGTAGATTCTTTATGCTTCCTTAATATGTCGTGTGCAGGAGGATGATATTTATAGTGGGTTCTACAATCAATATCCCAACACAATTTACTCCGTCGACAAGGAATATTAATGGAGACTGATTTCCATCAATGTAATAAATAAATTATTCAAAATAAATTTAATACATTAAATACATGTATAACAAATTATCATATTTATAACAACCTAACATATTTATTGATAGACCATTTATTAAAAACATACCATATTAATTGTTGGACCATTTATTATATTCTACATTAATTTATATCATTATTAATTAATTTTATGGACCACTTATTACATTCTCCCACTTGGTCCAAACAAATTAATGTGAATGACTTTCAATCTCACTCTTTAAAAATGAAACATGATATATGGATCATAATGGTATTCCTATAGATAATAAGTATTCCATTCCATGAATCACAATATATCATGTACCCTTAGATAATTGAATGAATAAACCTTAACCACATGGTTTATTCCCCATAAGAACAAACCTTAACTGTATGCTTTATTATATAGCCCTAATAATATTTCTCAAATAATGAATGTGTACACATAAATTTCCGAGATAAATACTTAAATATAAAGATTTATAAATAAAATTCATCAAATTTACAATGTAGAACATAATCTCATATATATTACATGATCCTTGAATTTAAATGGAGGCATTCTTTTAGTCAAAGGATCTGCAATCCATAATCGGGGATGATGTGCCGAATGGCCACCGTTTTATCTTTAACATGTTCCCATATGTCTAAGTATTTGATGTCGATGTTCTTACTTCAACTAACAATTCTGTTATTCTTGTCCATAAAATACATAATTCGAATTGTAACATTATATAATCAATGGACTTAAAATAGAATCCATAACCTTAAGGACCGAAATGATGCTCTTTTTCTATACACCATGGGAAGTGGCCTCAAAACCTAAAACGAACACATCTTGCATAGTAGAAGTTTCTATTAGCATCTATTTTAACCATATCCATGACACAGATCCTCTATCCATCATAAATACATATCTTGGAGTAGATTTTCATGAATCAACAGAACCAACAATGTCTGTATCTGAGTATCTGATGACTTCCAAATTGTGAGTGCGTTTATAAATATTCATTTAGTATTTACTGCCTTTGAGGTATCTCAATACAATCATCACGGGATTCCAGTAGTCTATACCGAGATCACTCTAATATTTCCCCAATATTCCCACAATAATTGTAATGTCAGGCCTTGTACAAACCTGAGCATATATTATGATATAAACAGTAGAAGAAAACATGGTGGATTTAATTTGTCCTCATTCAAAATAATATTTAGGGACTTGTTCATGATATATTTATCACTCATATCAATGGGTCCTATACTTGGTGAACCATATTTCATAAAAAATCTCCATAAGACTTTATTAATATAGTTTTCTTGAGACAATCCTAGATTTCCTCTCAACCTATCCCTATGAATCTATAATCCAATGGAATATGATGCATCACCCATATCTTTCTTGTCAAAACATTTGGAGAGAAATTGTTTAACCTCATATAGAAAACCTTTATCATTAGCAGAAAGTGAAATGTCATCTATATAAAAAAAGAAAACATATTTTACTCCCACAGACCTTCTGGAATATACATTAATCCAAAATGTTTTCTTCAAATCCAAATGAAGTAATTACAACATGAAATCTTCGGTATTCTTATTTTAAACCATAGTTAGTCCTTTAAAGATTACACACCAAATTATATTTATTACTAGAGAGGAATCCTTCAGGTTATTTCATGTAAACATCATCATCTAGATTTCCATTTGGAAAATCAGTTTTCACATCCATTTTTTGTAATTCAAAATCAAAATGAGATACTAATGCCAAAATGATGTGTAAGGAATCCTTTTTGGATACTGGATAAAATTTCTCATTATAATCAATCCCTTCCTTTTGAGTGAACACTTTAGCAACTAGTTAGGTCTTGTATCATTCAACGTTGCATAATAAATTCTTCTAGGTTTTAAAACCCCATTTATGTCCAATAGGTTTTACACCAAAAGGCAACTCAACAATGTCAAAAACATCATTACTCTTCAGGGAATTCAACTACTCCATCATTGAGTCATGCCACACATTTGACTCCTCAAACTCATGGCATGTGAATATGTTTCTAGATCATTTTCAGCACTAATATTATAGTTAGATTATTGTAGATACACTATAATAAGCAGAAATTTATGGATTTATCATCCTTGTGGATATTCTCTATGTTTCACCATTTATTTCATGATGATGTTTTGGTTCAACTCATTGTTCAAGTGTTTTTTATTCATGAACTATTTGATCCAAAGGATGATCATCATCCATTTGTAGAATGATATTTGTTCTAAAATGAGGTTTTTTGGGAAAAATTATAAATCTATATCTTGATTTTGATGTTTTATCTTTTAAATGGTCTTCATCATGTTTTTTTGGATAAATGTTCTCACACTAATCAGGTCATTTTTAAGAAATTTTGCATTTCATGATTCCACAATTCTAGTGTTTATTGATGGAAAATAAAAGTTATATCCTTTAGACCTTTTGGAATTCCAATGAAGTAAACACTAATGGTAATGGGATCCAACTTATTTTCTTCTGTATTATAAATACACACTTTGGATGGACATCCCCAAACATGTGTATTCCTCAATCTCAATTACCAACCATTAAACAATTCAAAAGGTGTTTTTGAAATTTCCTTTGAAGGAACCCGATTAAAAATGTATCATGCTTCTTTAAGTTTATATGTACATAGGAATTTAGTTATCTTATAGTTACTAAGCCTACTTTGTACAACTTACATTAATGTTTGGTTTCTTCTTTCAGCTACACCATTTTGGTCTGGTGAACATGGTATAGTGTTTTCTGCAACTATTACATTTTCTTGAAAAAAAATTGCAAATGGGCTAGGAAATTGTCCATCCTCAGTGTATCTCCTTTAATATTCTCCACCTCTATCTGACCTCCTGATCTTAATTTGTTTACCACATTATTTCTCTACTTCATCCTTAAAATTTTTAAATGCATCATGTGCTTCATTTTTATTATGAAGCAAATAGAGATACATATATCTTAAATAGTCATCAATAAAGGAAATGAAGAATTTAGGATTATATAAATCCATATATGAGATATATATGTAGGTATATATGATTTATAATATGGTTGAGCTTCTATTTTAACAATTATTTGATTTAATGGTTTTAATTCCCTTAATTCAATCCACACATGTTTCAAAATCAGTGAAATTAAGAGTACTAAGTACCCCATTATTAACTAATATTTGAATCCTTTATTTTGAGATATGACATAATCTCTGGTGCCATAACGTAGAATATTTTTTCATTTATAAAAGTTCTTTTAATGCTAGTATGAACATTCATGTTGTCATTGTCAAATTTTCTTCTCCAATAAATGGAGAAAAGCTCATCCTTTATTATACCACATCCAATTATTTCATTTCCATATATCAAAGAAAATTTAGATTCACTAAAACTATATGTAAAACCTAACAGTTCATTTTTTGAAACTAAAATAATGTTTCTAGAGAAACTTGAAATATAAAATGTCTTTTCCAAAATTAAAGTATACCTAGTCGATAACACTAAAGTTCATGTCCCCACGACTTCCACATGTGAGAACATCAGGTTTCCTGAATACATTCCATGCTCACTGTCAACTAGTTTCCTTAGGTTTTGCATATCCTCCAAAGTATTCGCAATCTGGATTATCAAACTAGAATCAATCCACTAAGTGTTATAAATTTTATCAACCATATTTTATTCATAAGAAACCAATGAGATTAAAAAATCTTTCTTTTCATGCCATTTTTGAAATTTAGGACACCATTTATTTATGTGTATTTTTTCTTTTGTACAAAAAACAAATGAATTCCTTCTTAATATTAGGTTGAGGAAGAAATTTCTCTTTCCCCTATTTATTGGATTGAATTTTATGTCTCTTATGTTTCTGGTGCTTTCTCATCATATTGGTTTCTCCCATTTCTACAACAAGTGTTTCCTTCTCTTGAACACACATAGTCATTAATTCATTAATTGACCATTTATCTTTATGTGTGTTATAAGAAATTTTACATGGCCTATATTGATGTGGTAGAGTGCTGATAAAATAATGAACTAGAAACAAATCGAATATATCAACCTCAAGATTCTTATGTTGAGCCGCAATATCCCTCACATGCATGATGTGCTCGCACCCACCATTGATGGTGGTGAGTCTCATAGATGACAACTTCATGATTAATGTGCTTAGTAATCCTTTATCTGAAGAGTTGAACTGTTCATCTATAGATTTTAACCTGTTAGAAACATTATTATGCCCATCGACTAAACCAAAAATGCTAGCATAAAGTTATGTTTTTATGAACAATGTACTAAGACGGTTTGACCGCTCCCATTGTTCATAAAGTGATATATTATCTACCATGATATCATTATTAACTACATGTGGCTTGCCTTTTTGAATAGCATAATCAATGTCCATCCATCCCAAATAAAGAATAATTTTCTCCATCTAAATTTCATAGTTGATGCCCTTTAATTCAAGAATGTCACGGTGAATATTAGAAAATCATGACGGCATAACAACAAATTTAATACATGCTTGTTAGTTTGAATTATATAATTTACATAATAAATTATGTCAACATGAGTCTAAAAATTATAAAATTTCCCATGGGAGAATTTTTAATTTAAAAGATTCATGAAATAAATCATGAATAATCATGTAATATTTAAATTCATTAATTGAATTGTTATTTGATAATCCAGCAAACCATTTGACAAAATATTAAAATTTTAATTTTTATAATACGTGTGGAAAAATTATGAAAATTAAATTTATAATATTATCTAAAAATATAAATAAAATTATATGGGATAAAATTTATTATATTTTTAATATAACATTTAATATGATTTAATTAATATGTTGTTTTTATTTATATCATGAATTTTGTGAAAAACACCAATTTCTAATAAAAATTACAAAAAATCACAAAATTATCAATTGATTGTTTTATTCATAAATTATTGAATTATAATATGATAATTCAACAAATCATATGACAAAATATTAAATTTTAATATATTCATAATATTTGTGGGAAAATTATGAAAATTAAATTTAATATTTCATCTAATGGAAATAAAGTTATATAAATATCATTGATTATTGAAATTATAACAAGTTCATGTATATTTTATTATATATTTACTGGATTTGTAAATTTTATTTAATTAGAAATTTTGTGGAAAAACAACATTTCAATAAAATTTACAAAAAAATCACGACTAATGAATTAAGGATGTGTAAAACATATTTAATAATCAAAAATGAAGAAATGAAGAGGATGAAGAAAGAAAAGGAAATCCATCATTTTCAAATCAGAAAATATAGGTGTTTTTTATAAAAAAAATAGTGTAAGATGTTCTTTTACTAGACATAGGTATAATTCCATTTGATACGAAATATTATAAATCATTTAAAGAATGTATAATTTTAAGATCAGAAAAATTTCTTTAATAAACTATACATGTTATATACCTCCAGCCATTGTAAAAATAGGAAACGATCAAATTAAAACCTTTATGACTTCAACACTCTACCCACGAATGTAAATTGTTTATGTTTCCTTAATATGCCGAGTGCAGGGGGCATATATTTATAAGGGGTTCCACCATCAAGAACCCGCCACAATTTCTTTCGTTAACAAGGAGTATTAAGAGAGATTTATTTCTATCAATGTAATAAATACATTATTCAAACTAAATTTAATACATTAAATACATGTATAATAAATTATCGTATTTAGGATAACGTACCGTATTTCACTACATCAAATATGGCCTTTATCAGTGCTAGAAAAAGACATTAACAGATCTATAAAAGTGTTATTAATCAGGGCGAAGATAAAAGGGATCTCTTTTATCAGCACTCTGAAAAGCCATGAAAAAGCTACTTTTATCAGCATGAAAAAATGCTGATAAAAAAGTCCAATAGTGCTTTATAAGCCCTTATAAATGACTTAAAAATTAAAAAAAAAGTTAAAAAGAAAATACAATGCTCAGGGGGGGTAGGCTTTTAACAGCACTTGACCCCCCTTTTATCAATGCTTGGCGGACCCCCTCCCACTCTTCACACGCAACACTTTCCCACACATCCCCCACTTGCTCGTGTACCCCTACTTTCACCCGAACTCGAACTCGAGACATCTCCACTTGTGCGCCTGCACCTTTACCACTAAGCTATTTAGTTTTTATATATATTTAAATATATATCTATTTATATTTATATAGTTATATTTATTCGCATATTAATATCAATTCATATTAATATATATATATTTAGTTATATTTATACATATATGTTTATTCATACATTAATATATATAAATTTATATATATATATATATATTCATATATGAAAATATATTTATATATATATATATAGTTATATTTATTCGTATATTAATATAGATTCATATAAATAGAAATATATTTAGTTATATTAATAAATATATATTAATTCATATATATATATATATATATTCGTATATTAATATTTTTTTATATTTATATATATAGTTATATTTAGTTGTATTATAAAGACCCGAAAATTTCAAGGAATTTTTTTTCTAAATACTTTGGAATTTTACGAGTCTGTGACTTCTGATGACACTTGATTTTGATGCCTGGTGTTCCTGGAATCAATATCTGAAGTTTACCTTGGGTACATTCAGTGAACGGATGAGATGGTTTTCCAAACTTTTGAACCCGTTCTCGGAATTAAAATATGAGGGGACCGATGTACTCACAGTGCCGGTAATTTCTTAAGGGGGAACTTACCATAGTAGCATTTGTAAAGGAGGAGAAGATAATTTTTGGGGGTTTATTTAAGAAGTAAATAAAAATATGAAGACCAAATTTTTATTTCTAAGAGATGTTATTCCCTCCCATGGGTAGTTATGGGTGAGGCCCACAGCCGCTTTATTACCCATGTGAGGAGGTTAGAGAGGTGGGACCCAAAATATCCCCACCATTTAATTCCCTCTGATCCCCTTAACATCCCCTCATTAATTTGGAAAACCTCCATTAAATGTCACCTAAATCCATTAAATTATGTCAACCCTTAATTTAACGAGGAACCATCTCTCTCCCTTCCCGAATTAAATGTCAACAAATTTTAATTACTGTGGTGAATTAATTGTGGGGGCATTTCTTTGCATGTTTAATAAAATAATAGGGAAACCTATTATTTTTATTAAGGAGGAGAGCTTTGTTGTACGAGGAAGAATGCCAACCACCGACGAAGAACGACGAAGAATGCTGATCGCCGATAATGAATGACAAAGAACACCGGTTCCATAGAGATCGACGACGCACCACTTCTCCGCTTCTCCATGGAAAGAGAGGAGATGCCACTTTCTCTTCGGCGCGCCCCAACGACTTCTACGGTCTTTCCCAGCAACGCCGTCTACCGCGCCATCGACGTTCGTCTTCTTTCTTGAGGTTGGGGTTGATTTATGAGCATGTTATATTTTTCCCGTGATTCATCCCTTCCAAAACAAGGAATGTAGGTCAAATAATTATCAAGTTGATCCGTGAATGAATTCATTTGCGGGTTGTAAATAGTTGTTTGCAGGATAAATGCTTGGTGGATTGATTCATAGTTTATCGGGATAATTTTTTCTTCGTACAACGAAAAACCATGCATATCCTTGGCATTTTGTTATCGGCTAACATGGAGGGTGCAGACCGAACAAACACATCCTGAAAACCCTCCGTAGTTTATTTGTTTGTGCACATATGGATGGGCGACAATGAAATGGGTCCACAATAGCATATTGAATCCGTCGCAGCGACGAGTGGGCCCCGAGAATGAAATAGGCGCAGACGTCGGGCAAATCGGACCACCGGAGCACGTCCTGTGGGCCGAGGAAGACAGTGTCGGTGCACCGCGGACAAAAGTATTCCATGGCTAAAGCCACGGCAGTGGAGGCCGGATCCCGCGGCCGCACGGGATCTGAGGAAGACACGACACCATGCACCGCGTCCGCGGAGCGCAAAGGGGGGACAGTAATCCCCCTACTCGGCTCGCTGGCCGAGCCAGCGCACCCGCTCGGCTGGGCCGAGCCAGGCTGCTCCCAGCCGGGCCGGGTCGCGCCCTCCTGGTCCGGACCTAGACCCAGGTCGGGCTGACCCTGTTCGGGCCGACCCAGTGGGGGTTGGGCCGGGTTGGACCGGGCCCAAACCCCAAACTTCGGACCGTTTTCAGTCTTTTGGAAATAACATGAGCTACGGACCTCTGATCGATGCACCATCAGATTGGTAGGAATCCTTGGATCGAGGCGGTCATTTAGGTATATTACACTCGAGGTTTCGGAAAAGTTTGGGTATGGCCATGTTTGTTCAATCTCGAAACCAACCGAGCCCCTAGAGTGGAAAGGCATATATCATAAAAACCAGACATCTGATTGACGTGTCGTCAATTGTGTTGGGATAATTTTGTTGAGAATGTACTTTTAGCTTACTCTTCTTGAGGTTTGGATGTAGTTGGAGTATGGTTGGGTTGGTTTTAGCTTAAAAACCAATCGGGCCCCTGGAACAGAAAAGCCAATAACTCTCAGACCGGGGGTCCGATTGACGGACCGTCTATCGCGACAGGTTTCTTTTGACAAGGTAGAACTTAGGGATACATAAACTCTGATCTTTGTGATAGTTGATGTATCAAATCACTCTCTTTCTCGAGGAGAGAACCCTCCCATAATCGAGCATGCTGTGTGCGGGAACACTAGAGCTGGCTGCAACTGCGACGATGACGACTACACTTGGATCCTTCGTGGTTTCAGCAGCGAGGATGGCTGTACATGGATCCTCTGTGGGTTCGGTAGCGATGAAGACCACATGGGAATCCTCCGTGGGTTCGATGGTGATGACTACTATTCTTGTATACTGTGTGAGTCCGACAGTATTTGACTCTGTACTTGTATTCTATGTGGGTCTGGCAGAGTAGCTGGTCTTGTATCCTTTGTGGGTCCAACAGCTTAGCTGTTCTTGTATCTATGTGGGTCTGACAGCTTAGATGAATTAGTGGCTACATCTGATCATCTCCATCTCCTTACGAAGTGTATACCTGTGTGATCTGAGTCTTGATTCTCAATCATTATTAATGATGTGGATGACTTTCTTTCCTGTGTGGATTGGGTTGTGCATTCATGTGTGTACTGGGTTGTGCCTTCCAAAGTGGATTGGGTTATGTTTTCCTATGTGTACTAGGTTGATCTTGGTCTCGGGAGCTGGATCCAAATTGTAACTGATGGCTTAGGTATATTTATGGGCATATTCCTAAGTAGTGTTGTTGATACTTCGTTATTATATCTTTACCTTTGAGGTTTATCCTTAGTGGATTCTGAGAGACCTTCCAGGTATCATGGTCCTTAATGAGTATTGTGTAATCTGCCCTGCAAGGGATATGCCCACACTACGGTGTGTTGGATGCAGACGGCGTACATCACTGATCGGGGTGGAGGCTTGTGGATCTGTACGGTACCCAGAGGTGGACCACTTGGCACGACGTATACAGAGTGGACAACCGGAGTTGAAGAGCTGAGGAGGCTATCTGTAGCCACCCTTCTGGTGGGACTTCCGGAGGACGACTCGATGTTTCTGCTTTACTTACTGCTGATGTACTTTCCTTTCAGTTGTACTGTAATTTCAGTTGGGTTTGTATACAGGCCCATTTACTTTTCAGTACTTATCTTGTACCCAGTTTTACTTAGTGCTTACATCACTGGCATTTGTATGTTACATAATAAAGGCAATGCCTTCCCTTATTTTGGGATTTACGCCTTTGGTGCTAGTCGCCAGCCCCTGGCCAATGGAAGGCGGGTTTGGAGTAGTCACGATACGGGCCCCGGGGGAGGAGTCGTGACAAATTGGTATCAGAGGATTCGGTTCTACCAAAGGACTCAAGAATGTGATAATTTCTTCTCTGTGGAGCAATAGTGTTAAGATTAGTGATTGTAGTTTTTAGTCCAGGGAGTCCAGTGTTGGTGCGGTGGACGACATATCCATACATCAGGACCCTAACTTCTGATATCTGACTCAGTTCACAAAAACACAGGTTGTGTGTGTGTTTACGTTCAAATTTTTTATTTGTGATTAATTTCTGTCAGCTCACCATATATACTATATTAACTTTGGAACCCCTATTTCTTTTCAGGATGGCCCCACGATGGCAGCCAGCTAGGGTTTTAAGCTGTGTGTGAGATGGCAGCCCCCTGAGTGATTAGGCCTCGGTGCAGGGACGCATTACAGTGGAGGCATCGGCCATACCTCTACCCGCCGCACCACCAATGCTACCATTCCCAGTGGCCGAGAGTGCACACCGCCAGAGCGCGTTGCACAATTTTCAGAGGCAGATGCAGCCTAGGTTTCGCGAAGAGACGGATCCTCAAGCAGCTGAGGATTGGATGGAGGCAGTCGTCAGAGTCTTCAAGTTGGTAGGGACACCAGCAGACCTCATGGTGATACTTTCCATGAGTCTCCTACATGCAGCAGAAGGTAGATGGTGGATCCTGATGCTCCAGGTGCATGATGAGGCAAATATACTTTGGACGGACTTCAAGAGCCTCTTATGCTCGGAGTTCGTTCCAGCTACCCTCTGTTCGGTGCGCATCTAGGAGTTACTACAGCTGCGGTAGGGCAGCATGTCAGTAGCCCAGTACTCGACGAGATTTACCAACCACTCATGCTACTCCACAAACATGGTACGCAACCCATTCCTCCCGACCCGGACCTTTGGGCAGTGGCTGAGGAATGGGATCAGATCTTCAATGATTCCACTCAGCATCCCAACCTAGGAGGGGGTGATGGAGTGAGCCCTGCTAGTGGAGAGCTTTCTCTACGAGTAGCCATCCGCATCGAGATCTACCACAAGACGACACGGAGTAGAGTCTTCTATAGCTAGTAGTCGATAGATGACATAGGGGTCCAAGCGGACCAGGCCGACAGGTTGGCGACCTCATGATTCAGGTTCAGTTGTGCGGGGCACACGACACAGATCTAGCCTTACAAGGAGAAGACAATGCTATGCATGCGGAGGGCAGGGCCACATGGCTCGTGACTACCCGACCCATCATCCAGACGAGCAACAGACTGTGGAGGGACATCCCAGGCAGAGGCAGACATTCGACCGCGGTAGTCCGCAGGGTGTAGGCGGACGAGGCAGAGGAGCTGGCCGAGTAGCGGGTGGTGGAAGACGCTTCGAGGCTCTACCAACACCACCCCCATGAGGTCCACCCCGACCACAGGGAGCTGGCGGACAGAGGCAGGCTTAGCTCCAGGCAGCAGAGGCTTACGACCACGGCACACCCGAGATGATTCGAGGTACTATCTGTGTCTACTCCACCCTTGCTACAGTTCTTATAGACATAGGTGTGAGTCATTCATATATTACTGCGACCCTTGTTCGGAGCTTAGAGATTCTGATGGAGCCGTTGGCTCGATCCTTGTGGCTGGAGACTCCTATGGGAGAATACACTATGATTACACATTGCTACCAGCAGTGTGAGCTCACTCTAGGCGGTGAGATCTATCGTTGGGATCTTCTTGTAGCGGCGTCGAGGCCTTACGATGCCATCTTTGGTATGGACTGGTTATCTACAGTCGATGCTCAGATCGACTATATTAGGCACAAAGTGCGGTGTGTATACATGGATGGGACCAGGTTCACCTTCACTGAAAATAAGGGAACCTTCACAGCACTGGATGGACTCACGCATAGGAGGGGATAGCAGATCACACATCAGTTGGATGGTCTAATCCTCGAATCAGTTGACATGTAGAGTCTGAATTTCCTATAGTGGTGGACCAGTATGCGGACGTTTTTCCTGACGATGTCTAGGACTACCTCCCCATATGGAGGTATATTTCTACATAGACATGTACCCCAGGACATCACCGATATCCACTCCAGTGTATCGTATGGCTCCCACTGAGCTTCGTGAGCTGCAGGTACAGCTGGAGGACATACAGGGGAATGGTATCATCCAACCCAGTGTTTCACCCTGGGCTTCCCTGATTTTTTTTCCAAGAAAGCGGATGGGAGCTGGCGACTGTGTGTCTACTACTGTCGCCTGAACCAGGTGACTATGAGGAACAAGTATTAGCTTCTGAGGATTGATGAACTCTTCGATGAGCTCAAAGGAGCACATTGGTTTTCGAAGATAGACCTCAGGTCAGGCTATCATCTGCTCCGAGTTTGGGACAAGGATGTGCAGAAGACGGCCTACAGGTGTCAGTACGACCACTCTGAGTTCTTTGTTATGCCCTTCAGTGTGATCAACGCTCCCCCAGTGTTCATGAGTCTTAAGAACAGGATCTTCCAGCCCTACCTCGATCGGTTTGTCGTAGTCGTCATTGATGACATACTGATTTCCTCAATGACTGAGGAGGAGCACGCCTACCACCAACAGGTTGTACTGGATACACTCTGATAACACAAGCTTTATGGTAATCACTCGAAGTGCCAGTTTGGGCTTTCAGATGTTAACTTCATGGGTCACGTCATCTCAAAGGTGGTAGTTGCAGTGGATCCTGCAAGGGTCATGGCGGTACTTGATTGGGAGCCACCCTGGAGCGTGATAGAGGTGCGGAGTTTCCTAAGTCTGGATGGGTACTATCAGAGATTTTTGCCATACTTCTACAGAGTTGCAGCACCTCTTACAGCTTTGACAAAGAAGGGGAAACCCTTCGTGTGGTCATATAGATGTCAGCAGAGCTTCCAGGAGCTGAGGCAGAGATTAACCAGTGCGCCCATCTTGAGGCTACCGGAGGAGGGCGTAGGGTTTGTTGTTTACTGAGACGCATCAGGTACTGGACATGCGTGTGTCCTGATGCAAGAGCGAGCAGTGATCGCTTATGGTTCGTGGCAGTTGAGGCAGCACGAGCAGAACTACGCTACCCATGACCTGGAATTAGCAGCAGTGTTCTTCGACCTGAATATGTGGAGACACTATCTAATGGGAGAGTGCATTATAGTATACTCTGACCACTAGTGTCTTAGGTACATCTTCTCGCAGAGGGACCTGAACCTGAGATAGCGGTGATGGCTCGAGTTCCTCCAGGACTATGACATTGAGATAGTCTATACTCCTGGGAAGGAGAATGTAGTATCCAATTCTCTCAGCAGGAGATCCGACATTTGGCTACTTAGAGAGGTGACGAAGCAGCTATCTGCATTGCAGATATCCTTCATGGATAGAGATGGGGTAGCATTTGTACAGTACCTCACAGTCACTCCTCAACTTCTTCAGTGGGACAGAGAGGTACAATGTGGGGATGTTGACTGTGAGATGCGACGTGCACAGATATCCACAAGGCAGGCACCTGATGGATTTTCTGTAGGAGGAAAGCATGCCATCCTTTTCAAAGGATGTATCATGGTTCTAGTTTCACTACAGGAGGAGGTGATGAGGGAGCTCCACACTTCCCCACTAGCGGTACATCATGGGATAACGAAGATGTACCAGTACCTCAGACGAAAGTACTGGTGGTCGGGTATGAAGAAGGTTGTGGCAGAGTTCGTTTCCCGATGCCTCACTTGTCATCAAGTGAAGGAAGAGCACCAGGTACCAGCAGGCTTGGTACAACCCTAAGAGGTCCTGGAGTGGAAGTGTGATGAGATATCCATGGATTTTGTGATGGGGCTTCCACGTACTTCCCGAGGACACAACTCCATCTAGGTGATCATAGACTAACTCACCATGTCATCCCACTTCCTACCTACCAGAGAGAAGGGCTCAGTGGAGGGCTTGATATGCCTCTACGTTCAAGAGATCGTACGAATTCATGGAGTGCCATCGCCTATCGTCTCTACTCGAGATGCTCTCTTTAAATCCCAAATTTGAAAGGGGTTACATGAGGCTTTTGGAATGCAGCTACACCTGAGAACTACCTTTCACCCTCAGATGGATGGCCAGACGGAGAGGACCATTCAGACACTCGAGGACATGCTCCATGCATGTTTCATTGACTTTGTTCGTAGTTGGGAGGATCATCTACCCTTTGTGGAGTTTGCATACAAAAACAACTACCACTCCACCATCGGGGTGGCACCATATGAGGCACTGTATGGTTGACCTTGCAGATCACCTCTGTGCTAGACTGACCCATGGGAGTTAGTGCTCGTAGTGCCAGAGATGGTTTAGGCTACGATGGAGAAGGTTCAGATCATCCAGGAGTGGATAAGGACTGCACAGAGTAGACAAATGCCCTATGGTGATAAGAGGGGAAGACCACTGGAGTTCAAGGATGGTGACCAAATTTTCTAATGGGTCTCACCTCAACGTGGATTACGAAGATTTGTCCACGACGAAAAGTTATCTCCGCGCTTCATCGGACCATTCTAGGTCCTCAGCAGGGTAGGTGAGGTGGCTTACCGCCTGTCCCTTCCTCCTCAGCTGCACCAGGTTCACTACGTATTTCACGTATCTTAGCTGAGGAGATATGTGCATGACCCAACGCATATCATCGACCATAGAGAGCTAGACATCGATGACGAGACGAATTTTGCGGAGATTCTAGTGGTGATCGAGGATCGACAGGAGCAGGTCCTACGTGGATGGTCGATTCCTCTGGTGCGCATTTGTTGGCAACACTGGAACCTCCAGGAGAGCACATGGGAGTGGGAGGCTCAGATTCGTGCTCAGTACCCTCATCTACCCCCTAGATTATGTTTTAGCTTTACGGGGACTTAAATCCCTGAAGAGGGAGTAATGAAAAGACCTTGAAATTTCAAGGAATTTTTTTTCAAAATACTTTGGAATTTTACGTATCTATGGATTCTGACGACACTTGATTCTGAGTCCTGGTGTTCCCAGAATCAATATCTGATGTTTAGCTTCTGTACGTTCAGTGAACGGACAAGCGGGTTTTTCTAACTTTTGAACCGGTTCTCGGAATTAAAATCTAAGGGCACCGATGTACTCGCAGCACCAATATTTGCTTAAGGGGGCACTTACCGTAGTAGCATTCGCAAAGGAGGAGAAGTTAATATTTGGGGGATTATTTAAGAATTAAATAAAAAATGTCAGAACAAAATTTTATTTCTGAGGGATGTTATTCCCTCCCATGGGTAGTTAAGGGTGGGTCCCACAACCACTCAATTACCCACGTGAGGAGGTTAGAGAAATGGGACACACATGATCCCCATCATTTAATTCCCTCTGATCCCTTTAATATCCCCTCATTAATTTGGAAAACCTCCATTAAATGTCACCTCAATCCATTAAATTATGTCAACCCATAATTTAACGGGGAACCTTCTCTCTTCCTTCCTTAATTAAATGTCAAAACATTTTAATTAGTGTGGTGAATTAATTTTGGGAGCGTTTATTTGCATGTTTAATAAAATAGTAGTGGAAACCTATTATTTTTATTAAGGAGGAGAGCTTCTTTATGTGAGGAAGAATGCCAGCCTCTGATGAAGAATGAAGAAGAACGCCGACCTCTGACGAAGAACGACGAAGAACGCCGGTTCCACAGAGATCGACAACTCACCACTCCTCCTCTTCTCCACGGCAAGAGAGGAGACACCACTTCCTCCAAGGTGCGCCCAGACAATGCCTATGGTCCTTCACAGCGATACCATCTACTGCAACGCGGACGTTCATCTTTTTTCTTGTGGTAGGGGTTAATTTATGAGCATGTTATTTTTTCCCAAGATTCATCCCTTCCAAAACAAAGAATTTGGGTCAACTGATTATCATGTTTATTCGCTAATTAATTCATTTGCGGGTTAGGAATAGAAGTTTGTGGGAAAAATGTTGGGTGGATTGATTCATTATTTCTCGGGATAATTTGTTCTTCCTACAACGGAAAACCTTTTTTATCCTTTGCATTTTGTTATCAGCTAACGCGGAGGGTGCGGGCTGAAGAAACACGGCCCGATGACCCTCCGTGGGTTATTTGTTTGTGAGTGTATGTTTGAGAAGCAATGAAACGGGACCCCAACAGTGTATGGAAGCCGTCGTAGTGAAGTGCGGGCCCCAAGAGGGCCACAGGTGCAATGGCGGGAAAATCGGACCACCGGAGCGCGTCCGATGGTCCGTAGAAGACACTGCCAGTACACCATCGGCAGAAGCCCACCGCGGCTAAAGCTGCGGCGGTGGAGGCCGGATCCCACGGCCACATGGGATCTGGGGAAGACACGGCGCCAAGAGCCGCATGCTCGGAGCGCAATGGGGGGACCATGTCCACCCCGCTTGGCTCTCTGGCTGAGCCAGCACACCCCCCCGGCCGGGCAGGGCCGCGCCCTGCCGGGCCTGGCTGCACCTAGACGGGCCGGGCTAGGCCGCGCCTCACCGGGCCGGGCCGGGCCGCAACTATCCGGGCCAGGCTAGGTCGCGCCCTCCGGGCCGGTCCCGGACCTAGGTCGGGTCGAACCGGTTCGGGCTGACCCAGGGGGGTTGGACCGGGTCGGATTGGGCCCAGACCCCCCACTTCGGGCCATTTTCGGTAATTTTCCCATAACATGAGCTATGGATCTCGAATCAATGCACCGTATAATGAATAGTAATCCCTGGATCGAGATGTTCATTTTGGTATATTACACTTGGGGTTTCAGCAAAGTTTGGGTATGACCAGGTTGGTTGAAACTCGAAACCAACCGGGCCCTTGGAGCGGAAACACTTATATATTAAGGAGCATAGATCTGATTGACGTTCCGTAAATTGAGTTGGGATCCATTTGTTGAGATAGTCCTTTTGACTTAATCCGCTTGAGGTTTGGACGCAGCTGGAGTACATTCGGGTTGGTTTTAGCTTAAAAACCAACTGGGCCAATAGAAGGAAAAGCCAATAACTTTCAGACCGGGCGTCTGATTGACGCACCGTCTGTCACGTTGGGTTTCTTTTGACGAGGAGAAACGTTGGGATACATCAACTCTAGACTTTGTGATAATTGATGTATCAACTCACTCTCTTTCATGAGGAGCGGACCCTCCCAGAATCGAGGATGCTATGTGCAGGAACCCTAGAGCTGGCTGCGACTGCGATGATGACGACTGCACTTGGGTCCTCCATGGTTTTGGCAACGAGGAATACTGTACGTGGATCCTTCGTGGGTTCGACAGCGACGACAACCGTACTGGAATCCTCCGTGTGTTCGATGGTGATGACTACTGTTCTTGTATCCTATGTGGGTCCTGCAGTATTTGACTCTGTACTTGTATCCTATTTGGGTCCAGCACAGTAGCTAGTCTTGTATCCTTTGTGGGTCCGAAAACTTAGCTGGTCTTTTATCCAATGTGGGTACGACATCTTAGATGAATGAGTAGCAACATCTGATCATCTCCATCGCCTTATGAAGTGTATACCTGCGTGAGCTGAGTCTTGATTCTCAATCATTATTATTGATGTGGTTGACTTGCATTTCTATGTGCATTGGGTTGTGATTTCCTATGTGGACTGGTATGTGCTTTCTTAAGTGGATAGGGTTGTGTTTTCCTGTGAGTACTGGGCTAAACTTGGGCTCAGGAGCTGGAGCCAAATTGCAACCGATGACTTAGGTATATGTATTGGCATATACCTAAGTAGTGTTGTTGATACTTCGTGATTGTGTCTTTAACATTGTGGTTTATCCTTCGTGGATTCTAAGAGACCTTCAGGGTCTCGGTGTCCCTTTTGAGTATTGTGTACTCACCCCTGCATGGGATATGCTCGCACTATGATGTGTTGGATGCAGACGACAGACAACACTAATTAGGGTGGAGGCATGTGGAGTTGTACGGTACCCAGAGGTGGACTAATTGGTAGGACATATACGGAGCGGACGACCAGACACGACGAGCTGAGGAGGCTATTTGTATCCCACCCATCGGGTGGGACTTCCGGAGGATGACTCAGTGTTGATTCTTTACTTACTACTGTTGTACTTTCCTTTCAGATGTACTGTAATTTCCGTTGGGTTTGTATACTGGCGAATTTACTTTTCATCATTTATCTTGTACCCAGTTTTACATAGTTCTTACTTCACTTGCGTACTCTGTTGTGTATGATACTTCATAAAGGCAATGGATTCCCTTCTTTTAGAATTTACGCCTTTGGTGCTAGTCGCCAGCCCCGGGCCTATGGAAGGCGGGCATGGGGTAGTCACGATACAGGCCCCGGGGGACGTGTCATGACACATATATTGATATAGATTCATATTAATGTAAATATATTTAGTTATATTAATACATTTACATATATATATATATATATATATTCGTATATTAATATAAATTCAGATTAATGTAAATATATTTAGTTTTATTAACACATATGAATTTATTCATATATTAGTATATATATTTACTCGTATATTAATATATATTTATACACACACATAGATATATATATATATATAGTTAAAATTTTCTATCTGTATATTTTTTTGTATATTATTATATATTTATAAGATTAGTAATAAATTCATTTATAAAATATGGTTCTTATGTGTGTTTACAACTAAATAAATAAATACATGCATACATACATATATACAACGCACACACACACAAACACACACACACACACAGACATATTTACGAATAAATACATATAAATCTATGTCATAGATTGTTAAAACGACCATAACTTCTAGTAAAATAGTTCATATCAACTCCACAACCAGTCAAATCAATGAAAAAGTAACAATCTTCGATATGATATGTGTTATAGGCCTACAAGACATCAGGATTAGAAGTTATACCTGTTTGAATGCTAATAAATCGGGGGTACCAGACTAAAAACATTGTTTTGGAGCCATTAAAGGACTTTAGGCTCTCAAATAATGTGGGAAATGGTTCCCTTAGGTCAGAATCATGATGAGATCGTCGAAGGTTTCAATTTGATATGTTGTACAATGTTAACGGACACCCGAATCAAAAGTTATGGCTGTTTGATGTTTGAGTTACAGTTTCTACTTATTTTAGATCTATTATTATTATTTTTTTATTTTTTTATTTTTAAATTGTTATTAAATTATTATTAATCGATTAAAATTAGCAATTTATTAATTTATAATATTTTTATAAATATTTTAAAGTCATTTTTACTAAATTTCATATATATTAAATGTAATAGTATATTTATACTTATCTAAAACATATTTAAAAAATATATATTATATTTATATCAATATAAACATACTTATATAACAACATATTATATTTCATGAGTTTTTTTGAAATTTATCAGCACTATGAAAAAGCACTGATTAATCTCTCCTTTATTAGTGCTACTAAAAAAAGCACTGATAAAGGGTGTCATTACAGAAACCTAGTTTTGTGGTAGTGTTTATTGATGATCCATTTATTAATAACGTACAATATTAATTATTGAACCATTTATTATATTAGATAATAATTTATTACATTATTAATTAATTTTATGGACCATTTATGAAATTATAAACAAGAACAAAAATATAACCTTCTGTCCATGGAGAACAAAACTAAGATCTTCTTCAGCAACAACCTCAGAATCAAACAGAAGAGTAGACGCACCAAAGAACTGTAACGTTAGACGGGAAGAGAATAATTTCCAGAATTAGATGTGGCTTGGGCAGAAAACCAGGAGAATCATAAGGAAACCCAGCCAAATTTTGAAAAGAATCATGTAGTGAGAGAGAAGGAAAGGACAAAACACCGCCTACAACGAATGGAGTGACCTGAGCAGGGATGATGTTGTGGGACCTTCCAATAGAAGGAGTTGGAGGAGACATGATGGGAGAGTCCAATTCCCGCTGAGATGAATCCAAATGAACAGAACGCTGGTGCCTACACACTTATATATCATTACCATGAATAAAACATTGTCTGTCGAACTACGACAGAGAGGGATATGAGTGGTTTTTCCACCACTCCAAACCATCTTCAACTCGGAGGAGGATTCGGGATGTAGGGTCTCCGGAGGGATCCATGGATATGTAGATCCATGCAATAGAAGTCTTCGGAAGATGCAATGTATCTTCATCCACACAAAGGAACTCTGCAAGAGAGTCCCCAATCCTTCGTTGATTGGAGTTGTTGAAGAAGGGATGTGGTAACCAGGGTAAACACATCCAAACCACCTATAGAGACGAATCCTTACCAAGATGCACATCCATGGTCCAATGGAAGAGAATGAACCACAAGTAACCAACTTGGGAACCTAGTGACCATGCCTTCATGAAATCCTCCTGGGAGGCAAGGATGATATTGACAGATTTCCTATTGAGAACTAAGACTTTTGAAGGTTCACCAAGGCCTATGATCCAAGGAAGCACGAAAACATCTAAAGGGGAGGCTTGTCCACCCCAAATCTCTCCACCGTATTCCATTGGGGAAGAGACAACACCACCAAGAAGTAAGATAATGAGAAAGAAATCAATGGGGAGCCATCTACCGCAACCAAGGAAGCTATTGGGGAAGAGGTTAAATGATGCTGGGAAAGAGGTGGTGATCAAGAGAGTTTTTTTATGCATTTTTTGTAAATATTTTTGTACAAAAAAACAGTTTGGGTGATTTTTTTTCAAAATGAACCTCAAAGGCGACATCATGGATGCCGACTTTGCACTACTTGCATGGATCAGTGAAGTGGAAAATGCGACACCCATGGTACCACCTTTCAATATAACATCATCCGAAAGGGGGCACCGCGGGTGCCACCTTTCGCCTGACGACTTTGCAAAAGGCGCCAGCCGTGGTGCCGCCATTTCCTCCATGCCCTATAAAATGAAATCACCCCTCCCCTTCTACTCACTTCAAAACCCACATCACCTCTCAATTTATCTCTTTTTCGGCGGAGTTTTTCGGTTTGAAAATTTTAGAAAGCTTTTAGAGGTATGGTTTTTAATTTAATTTACCTTATTTTGTTGAATTGTTTATAGTTAAATATTTTAACTCATTAGTATTTTAGTCAGTTTTAATTTTTTTTGTTTATTAGATTGTTTAATTAGGTATATATATTTAGGAATTATAATTATCATTACTATAAATTAATTTAGTAATATTTTAATGAAATTTTGGCAGCATAAAGACTATGATATCTAAGCAATCAAATCCTTGTCTGGATACAAACAAGTGAATGTGCCTCTGGCTTAGATGTACCTAGGGTTAAAACATGAAAACACCAATTTGAGCTACACTGGAATGTGAACTGGTGCACAACAATGGTTAATATTGGTCTTATGGTTTATATTTTATAGTCTTTCAAAGTCACATACTTGAAAAAATTCTATGTTACATGTAGGCAGTTTTGAAAGCATATAAATTATTTTTCATGAACAATTTTTATGAAATGATATGTGTTTTCAACAATTGATTATATGTTTAATGAATTTTTAATGTTTCATTTATATTGGCCTTATGGTTTATATTTTATTGTCTTTTAAGGTCACATACTTGAAACATTTCTATGTTTCAAGTAAGTAGTTTTGAAATCTTATAAATTACTTGTCCTGAACAATTATTTTGATATGAATTATATTTTCAACAATTTATTATATGATTAATGAATTTTTACTATTTCGTTTATATTGGTCTTATGGTTTATATTTTATATTCATTCAAAGTCACGTACTTGAAACATTACTAAGTTTCAAGTAGGCGGTTTTGAAATATTATAAATTATTGTTCATGAAATTTTTTTATGAAATGATTTGTCTTTTCAAAAATTACTTATATGTTTAAGGAATGTATAACGTTTTTTATATTGTTCTTATGGTTTATATTTTATAGTCTTTCAAAGTCACGTACTTGAAACATTTTTAACTTTCAAGTAGGCGGTTTTGAAATCATATTAATTTTTTTTCATGAACAATTTATATGAAATGATTTGTGTTTTCAACAATTTATTATTTTCTTAATTAATGTTTAACATTTCATTTATATTGGTCTTATGGTTTATATTTTATAGTTTTTCAATGTCACATACTTCAAACATTTCTATGTTTCAAGTAGGCAGTTTTGAATAAAAAATTAAAAAACTAATAATTTTTTTTCTTAGGTGAAAGGTGGAATCCTCCTATACATTTTTTATGAATTATATATATAAATAAATATATAAACAAAAAAAGATAAAAAAAAATTCAAATTTGTTTTGTTAGGGGAAATGCGGCATAGCGGATGCCGCCGTTCAGCCCCATTGGAAAGGCGGCATCACGGATGTCGCCTTTCACCCGTAATGCAAATGCAGCATCCGCAATACCTCCTTTGAGGTGCATTTTGGAAAAAAAATTCTCCCTAACTTTTTTTTGTAAATTTTGTATTAAAATGCCTAAAAAAACTCTGATCGAGAAGAAGATGTCAGCTGGAGCATATACTCATTGAAAGAAGAGCCAAAAGTTGACAACATCGTTGATCCACAAGAAATAGAGTTCATCCACGGATCCAGAGAACCAGAACGAGGGCCAGAGACCAGAGGAAAAAGATCCAAATCTGGGAGAATGTCCGGCGCCATGGGAGAAACGATCATAGAGGAAACATTGGTCGGAGGAAATTAAAAAACGGGGACATGAATTGTGTTCTCAAAAGTAATCATTTTTCCCATTCATTCCCCTTTATATGAATTGTCATTGTTGAACTACTCAATAAATAAGACAATCAACCACACACATCCTAAAAAAGGAATGAGAAAATGGAAAAATAAGTCATGAAACATTGCCATGAACTAGATTACCAATTATAATCATTTAATAAAACAGTAAATGATTATTAAGAGAATCCAATGAATTTCAAACAATCAATGATTCAGGAAATTCATAAAAAATAACTTGTTTTGATTATAAATGGTCAAGACACCTCACTTTAGTAAAATAAAATAAAATAAAACCAATAGAAGGGTTTAGGAACACTACAAAATATGAGAATAATGGTAACATGAGTTTCCACCATAAATGGGTTGATTAGGTTCATTAATAAATTTATTGTCTAGTTTTAATGATTCTACCTCCACCCACCACTAATCCAATTATATTATCATACTTTGATTCAATTTTTTAACATACCAGAATTAATACCTACATATCATTCTCAAACATACATTCCATAAACATATGACACATTACAAATCAGCATAAGTTGGATTGAGTTACAATGGTATCATATATGAAAATACATATGAAGTATATATCCTTTTCTAGATGAAGAAAATAATCAATTAGACTAAAAATGAATAAATAATATTAAAATAACCAATATATTATGGCACAAAATATAATGAATATTAGTAAATATGAGAAAAGTTCTGTATAAACAATATATTAGAAAATACTAAATAAAACATAGTAAATCACTATCCTCATGTGGAACCCAAATACTCAAGTATCCACCTCATTTATTCGAGCTCAAGGTCTACTCTTAAATATGAGAACTTCATCTAGTACATTCAGGAATTAACATGAGAAAAAAAATGTAAATACACACCAAGGTGTGTATGTAGGGTGTGATTGAATGCCCGGTAGGACACCACCAATACTCTAAAAATTTTATTTCCTTTGAAAACCCACACATGATCGGTCGGTATGGCCCAAAGGCCTTCATTTTTTATATTTGATAATCCACCATTCATGCGCTGATGTGTAACCCTTACAAGGCCTGGAGACTTAGAGATAATTACATGACCCATAGGACTTAGAAGGAATCACCCAGACAAGACAACTTGGAACTGCTCCTCCCCAACACATGTCTTGATATCAACACTCCACCTTCACAGGGCTGGTCAGCTAACTATCGTTTGCAAAGCTGCACATGCCCTGTACAAACGGCGAAGCCATACCCTCTCATTCTTCCAATTATTGTTAGCTCTTCTCCAATGAATGAAGCTTCCCTGAATCCTCTTCTTAAGCCTTGTACCTTGTATTCTGACCGGTACATCTGCATTTCATGTGGCCTGAAGGCCTTGGGGTGGCACAGAGGCCTTAAGGTGGCACGATGGCCTTGAGAATCAACTGTCCTAATGGCCTTTGGTGGCATAAAAGAATGTTATCCATGTGAGATGAAAGTATAAATATATATAGTCAAGTTCAGAATCCAAAAATGGTCTTTTAATATAGTTCATGTTAATACATCATGTGAAAGTAGCTACATAGATAAGGTAAGGAAACCGAGGGTCCTCATACTAAATCCAATATATATAAATCTCTATGTACCAACCATATCCATTAAAATTTCCAAATCGGTATCTATATCTATATTAATGCTCATTGGTAGCCTAAGTGGCATCCTACATTATCAATAATAATCTCTTGCATGAGATGAATCATACACTAGCGACGATACTGTTATAGAATTATCTATAGTGACATAAAAACTAGTGCATCCAAGATAGTGTGTAATCAAAACTAATAAGGGAATATGATTTAAATAGTATCATCATAACCTAACATAGGTACTTTCCCTATAAACACTCCTATGTATCAATGTTCTTCCTATAATGATTGTTATAATAAAGGTGAAACTTACATTCAAATAAAGTACATAAAATTAGCACTCATCTCATCCCTAAACACCCTTCAGAAATATAACCACTTCATAATCATCCATTATACCTAAACATAGTAATTTCATGCTAGTAAATATAAAAAAATGTCAAAATAATATCAAAGAGGATAGAACATTTCATAATTAATTTGAATAGGAAAATCACTACATTAATCATTTAAATAATTTATAAATAATTAGAAAAAATTATATATAATTTATAGCAAAAAATTATATAAAATTTATTTACATTATTTCGCTTTATAACCATACCTGAAATTTTCACAAATAGTTGATGTGAAACAATTTTTAATTGTAACTAATAGTTTTAATAAATATTAAAAACTATTAGAAACATAATAATTATAAAAGTAATCAATGAATTTTCCTTTGTTTAAATAATCCAAAATTCAAACCATAAATATTAATTCCAATATAGAATAATAAAACATAATTATCCTTTAATAAAACAAATATTATCTGTAAAAAATATGTGTGGAATTTTATATGCATTTTATACAAAAAAATACATTGATATAAAATCGAATTTATATTTCAATATAGATAAATTTTATAAATATAATATTTATAAAATATTGAAGAATGTGATAAGAATGAAACTAATTTATAACACTCAGGGATATATACTTATACTAAATAAAAGGAAAACTATAGAATCACCTAGATATAATTGATAAACATTAGCACATTCATTAAACTTTGATTGATTATAGACAAAAAATAATTTATCATCATTTTGAAACTAAAAGACCAATGAAGTTTAAGGGGTTTTACTTGTCAAGTTAAAATACAAATCTTCCTCAAATGTTGGGGGATGAGACGAAATGAGTGGCTAAAAAATACCAGAATAAAAGAGAAAATAAAACATAATACATGACTTAAACCCTCTATTTTGATTCCAAATTGAATGTAGGGTATTAAAAAGAGAGAGGAGAGATTTATTCCGCCCCTATACGAGTCGACAAAAATATCGATAAAGGAGGAGTCTCCATCCTCTTATGTAAGTGGAAAATAATAATAATATTATTATAATAACAATAATTATATTTCTAGAATCCTATTTTAATAATAATAATAATAATACAAACAAATATATTTTTAACCGTAATAATAATAATAAATATAACATGTAAATGAAAAATTCCCATATTTTATAATTATATGATATAAATTATTATTATAATAAAAACATAAAACTAACTTATAGAATTATTTTTAATAGAATCAAAAATTTAAAAACACTAATCATAATTCATAAATTTTATATCCCATATATTTATTTAGTAACATAATTATAATAACCCAAAAATTGATTTTGAAGGATCTTAGAATGTCCGAATATGAAGAATATGATTTCATGTAAATTTACAAAGACTGCATGGTTAATACATTGGGTTAGTGAGACCAATTATCTAATCATATAGATATAATGCCTCAAAAGACACCATATAGGGTTAGTAGACATAGTCTTTGAGAATGTGTGTCTAACCTTGCAGTAGAATAAATTTTTCTATTGTTCACCATTTTTAAAAAATTTAAAAAATAATAAATTATATATAAAATAATCTAAATAAATATGTCACAATTCTTCCTACTATAATATTTTCTTTATTCTATATTAGTGAGTACTAATCTATCAGTACTCGATTCGTATCCAAAATTTGACACACTCAATCCTTGCGTCTTATACCCCTACTGACCAATCCCATCAGACTCAATCTAGGGAATATGGAATCTCAATTATATACACTATCATTGTACAATTTCATTAATAATCCATCTCAATGAGACTTAATCATGGAAAAAATAAATTTTGGTTTGTGAGAACAATCATTAACATGCCCCTCTTGCATTCCATATCACTAAAAACCCAAAAAGCCCTATTAGTGGGTTTAAAATTTCACTACTGTAAAACAATACATATTTGGAAAACTCTTAAGAGTTATCAAATACTCATGTTACGTTACATAACATGTCACAACCAGGCCCAAAAAATCCATTATGGCTGGTGGAGAGACAATCCATAGCTAACGTAATCCCACCTCAAAATACTATAGGCTGACAATAAGCTCCAAATGGAATATCTAATATAGGAGGAATTTTACAAATTTACATGTATCAACACACCCAACCATCTACAGGAATATGTGCATATGAATAGATATAAAATATAGTAACATCTTGACTATTAACAATTCATGAAACAACGACTACTGAATAAAGAAGAGTACGATAGTGGTATCTAAAAAGAAACAGGGAAAAATACCTGCCCATCCAAAAAAGATGTCCCAACCTAAAAATAATTGTAAAAGTATAAGCTATGATATCTAGACTTCGTATCTCAACGACCCGACCACCATACGTGGTCATATGCACCATGGTATCCATACACTCCACTGAAATCACCGCTAACTTGACCGACAGCTGCATAAGACATGAAATTTGTGGTAAAACACCATGCATGGTGTGATTATATATATACCCTATAGGATGAACAAAAAACATGAGGTGGAGTAATAAGAGACACAATAGAATTAGACATCTCAACCCATAGAAAGAGTGAAAAAAAAACTAATCTTCATGGATATGTGATCATAAAAGAAACCTAGACACAAGAGAAATGGGATCCCAACTTATAGCCTAGCCTAAGAAAAGAGACTTCCGACTGTTCCCATGGTCCATCAATGATGACGAACCTCACCCATATCAGTCCATATAAGAAACTGTGTGGATGACCCACACCTCTCCATTATGATATATCGTCGAGGGGGCACATTCTCCTAGTATATGACTCACACCGTAATGTTTTATGGGGTTCCACTCAATGTATGGAGGAACTATTTCCCTAGTACGATGGGGGGGGGGGGGGTACCACGTAGTAGACTGAGGACCCGCACCCTGATGAGTTAGGGGTTATGAATCAGTAGATAGAGGACTCATTCTCTTGTCCATCAGGTATGTACCAATTAGTTTATAGAGTACTCCACTATAGTATGTCCAGGGGGTACCAATCAGAACATTGAGGACCCACACCAAAGATCATTAGGGGGTACCACTGTATAGATAGAGGTCTTGTAACATAGTTTTCCAGGGGATACCACTTAGTAGATAAAGGACCCACAAACTATTATTTGAGGGGTATCACTTAGTAGATATATGACCAATTCCCTAGTCGGATAGTGGGAAACTATCTGTATATAGAGGACCCACACCATAGTTTGATAGGGGGTTCCACTCTAATGATCTAGTCCAATAATTGTCATCATCGAGCAACTCCTAAAGAAGCATCACTGTCAAAAAATCTCACATAATATGTTAAAATTCATTATACATACCACCAAAACATTAACTATAGAAAAAAACATTGGATATGCTACTGACATGCCAAAATCCCAGTCCAATGGAAGGAGATATGAGAGGTAGAAATATCCTAAAAAAGGGGCACATATTGTGTAAGGGACCCACATGACATGTGATACCACTTTGATGCATATTTGTGCCCTATCCAATACATGGAACACTGGATATATATACCTAAAATGTTTGTAAGGGAGCTACTGTAACATCCCAGGTTAATGAAGAATAAATAATTTTAATATTTATTAATATTTATGAATTAAATATTAAATTCTATTTTAAAGGGGTTGCTATGTTCGATAGCGTACCCGATACGCAACGATGAGTTCCTTTGAAAACTTACGTTGCACACTAGTAATAAAATAATATTATTTTAAATGTTAGTTAACATGTAGCCGTTGTATTGGCGGGAATGGATAGAAATAACTAAAATATGATTATATATGTTTTTAAGTGTTTTTATATTTATCCAATAAAAGATAAAGGCTTAAAATATGGAAAGAATTCAATTTTAGGAATTTATACCCTAATTTTCATTAAGGGTTCACTTATCACCTTTTGATGGAGAACCGTCATTAAATATAGTTTTGATCACTATTATACATTCTTTTGGACCAAATAAAACTTTTATTAAGAATCGGGACATCAAATTTTACTTTGTGTAATTTTTGGTACCTTTCTGATAAAGTTCATTTTTTTTATGAATAGTGTAAAATGTTGCATTTTAATTCAAAACCTCTTTTTGATCTAATTTATTTATATGATTAGATTATCTTTTGAATTGGTTTTAAAGTGAAATTAGAATATATTTTTACCATTTTATCTAATGGTGGTCATTGGAATCAATTTCACTTTGAAATTAGACTTAAACTGATGTCAATCTTTTGATACTTATTGTTTTGTAAAAACACGCTTTTTGCTCTGGCAGCGGGAATTAATTATTAAATTAATTAGTGTGACTTATATGATTTGAATTTTGTAAAATGGACTTCATTTTTGAATTCGGAATATCAAATATAGCTTAGGGTGAATCTTTGGTAATTTTCTGAAAAACTTCAATTTTTGATGAATAGTGAAACCACTAAGTGGTAATCAAGCAAACTGATTTTTCAGTTAAATGAAAGTTTACCACTAATGTGTATTGAATTTTGAAAATCCGACATACATGGTTGTCATTAAGAAGTAAAATGTGGTTCAATGAGATTAAAATAATTTTTTGGTGAATAGTAACTTATTAAGTTTTTAATCGCGATTAGTGGTAATTAGTGTAGTTTAAGGTATAAATAATACTTTAATAATATAAAATGACCTAGACACATGTCCCAACCTCATTGGTTGTGTCATGGCCGACCAAGACAAGCCATGTCCTAACTTGGGGACCCCATGGATCCACTTTTGTTGGGAAATGACATAAATTACTTTTTATTTAATGTTAAAGTGAAAATGACACAAACATAATATGTTTTGCGAAAACAATTTTTAAGTGGGGTTATACAAGTCCAAATTTTGATTATAAATATTCAATGGAAATCTAAAAAGATTTCCTACATCATAGTAATTGTTTTATAATTTTTAGACATTAAATAAATTTAATTATTTATGACATAATAATGATGCAGCGATGACATCATTATTTGACGATTTAAATAAAATGGAAAGATAATATAAAATCTATGAACTACACATGTCCAAAACCAATTGGATGAATGGATTTCGATGCCTTATCACCTTATCCACGAATTCTATCAATGTGGGACCTTTTAAAACCGAAACACATTTTCAAATAAAGTAATGTTTCTTTACTTTCCAAAAGTGCCCCTCCTCTCCTCTTATAAAAGGCCCCCACCTCTACCTCATTTCACACACTCTTCAAGCCATTGGCTCGGCCAACCCCTGCCCATTTGCTCTCTCCACATCCCTCTCCTCATCCTAGAGGATTCCCTTTGGGCAGAATCCTTTCAAAGGAAGCCTTTAGTCTCAACTCAAAAGGAGTTACACTTTTTAAGGTAATTCATTCTCTCATGTTCATTTGTTTTATTTTGCTTCTCCAACCCCCTAAACTCTTTTTATATACTTATTTTGTAACAACACCAGTATCATCAATATACTAGGATGTTGTTATAAGATTTATTTTATCTACACTCTCACACAACTACATCAAATGGTTAAAGAACATACAGTTTCCGTGGATGGCGAAATTCTGCCTCCCGAAACGATGATTGTTCAATACTCATTTAACACCTTAAAAGGTGGCCATTATGATGTCACTATTTTTATATATGATATGTAATATGTTTATGTTTTACTTATTATTCTGTATTTTTCATTTGTGTCTTACCTTTATGGCTTCCATTATGGGTATACGCGATATCTTCATTTAAGGAAGTGCGGACTACCGCCCCCTCAAAGTGATGTGATTCGTTAATGCCATATGTGGGACGTGTAAAGGATGGATTTAAAGTTATTATATATGATGTTATACTGGAATTATAATATAACTATATATATCATTATCATTTATTTCCATTAAAGTATGAGATAGAAATGAAAGTAGCGTTCATGCGTACGTACGGACTACCGTCTCCATGAACGGTGCATTTCATTTCTTATCCCCAAATGTAATGTACTATTAAAAGTACATGTATATAATGGATATATATAATTAATGATATATCTAAATGATGAATATAATTCTGGAATTAAAATATACATAAGTCTCATTTAGTTTTAATTCCATTAATATGACAAAGAAATGAAAGTAGCGTTCATGCGTACGTACGGCTTACCGTCTCCATGAACGGTGCATTTCATTTCTTACCTCTAAATGATTATGTAATATTTTAAATACATGTATGTACTGGATATATATGACATATATGATATCTACATCATGAATACCATTCTGGATATAATGAAACATTGACCAAATTAATAACATGTAAGTGTAAGAAGTCTATTTTTTACTTAAGAACCAAATACCGACAAAATGAACATTATTAACTTAAATGATTACATGATGTTCATAACATGGTATAAAAGGAATAATGAACTTGGAAAAGATTCATAATCAAGTAGAGATTAACTAAAGTTTATTATTCAGGAGTTTAAAGAACGGTCGGGTCAAGTCAGATACGAGGTATGGGAACTTCTTAACCCAATTTCCATTCTTTGGGTTAATCTCATACTTCCAAATTATGTCATTATATTATTATGTCGTATCTTGTATTTGTACTTTATTTATGTGTACTTATAGAGAATACACATAATGTATCTATTTTATTTTAAAAATTATCTTTGTATGGGACTTCGTCTCAATCTCCTTTCGTTGAGGCATATTTTATTTTATACACAACTTTCTTTTATACGGTGTATAAACCCCTTTGACTTTTACGTTTATTCAAAAGGAATCTTTTTTATACGAAGTGTTTGAAAAACAACAAAAGGGAATGTTTTTGTCGTACGTATGCGGCGACAACGACTTCTCCGCCGTCGTGACCGTTATTTGAGTTTCGGCTTCCTCTACAAGCCATACCTTTTTTTAAACGAAAAATAAATACCATGTTTTACTTTGGTATTGAAAATGGTTTTCATAATGTTTTTATTATATCAATGTGTTTTATTGATATCTCGTGATTGAAATGTGGAAATGTTATGTTTCCTTTATGCATATTTTATGTGATATGATTATGTTATGATTCTTGGGCATTATTATGAAGACGGGTGGTTCCGTGATAAAGTAAGGGCGGGTGAGCCCGTTATAGCTCTCCAATGCATTGGGTAACGCGAAGGAGTGAAACGTTAAGGTTTCTCCGAAGAGATTTTAGGGAATATACTGTGATGGGTATTCCAAACGTAACCAAGAGGGTTACTCCCTACGTAAGAATGTTATGAATGCCTCAAGTTACCTTTACGTATTATGATTTCTATGATTTATTCATGATTTTATGAGGTATGTTAAAGTGCCTATGTTTTATGGGTAAAGTATGATTTCATTCTTATTTATATATGAACTCATGTTTCCTTTCCATGTTTTTTTTATAACCCATGCTGAGTTTTTATGCTCATCCCAAGTTTTTGAAATGTTTTTCACAGGTCAAGGGAAAGGTACATGATAAGATGATAGAGCCAAGGATGTGTCAAGAATTAATCCATGTTTTTTTTAAATGTGTGTTCCATTGATGGGAATGAAGAATACTATCTTTATGTAACCACTTTGTTTATATGTGGAATGTAATGCAAGTTTTATGATCTAATTCTCTAAAACTCTAAACCCGAAAAGATCCTCAATGTGTAATCTTTTAATAACTCAAGATTAAGTAAGGTTTAAGGCTGGGGCCTTATAGTTGGTATCAAAGGTCGGTTTAGATAACTTTAGGAGTTAGAATTCTATTAAATGATTATCTAAAAATATTTTTTTTTGAAATGATATAGCATTTACGGATTACCATGTTGCTTCGCCTAAGATATTTCCATGTTCAGAATGGTTTTCCATAGGGGAAACAAAGCAGCTATGTTGGGATGACATCAGGAGGAAGACAGCCTTCCAAATCAGCAACCTGAGATAGTCGGAATCGGAACTGAACAGTTTGTTGCAGTGATGGCACAGTTGACTCAGGCTATAAATGGTGGTGGTATCCATGCACGAGATCAGCCAGATCAACCGCAGAGGAACATGTCAGTGGTGGAACATTTCATGAGGCAACATCCCCCATCATTCAGAGGATCATCTGACCCTGTGCTAGCTGAAGGGTGGATTAAATCACTGGAGAAGATTTTTGATGTCATGGGGTGTTCAGACAATCAAAAGGTTAGTCTTGCTATTTACCGTTTGGAGGGTGAAGCAGATCAGTGGTGGTCTATGGTTAAAAATATCAGGGACGCCGATGAGATTGATGCTCTTGACTGGGATGAATTCAAAGGTATGTTTCTTGAGAAGTATTTTCCTAAGGCTGTTCGACTTAGGATGGAAAAGCAATTCTTGGAATTGAGGCAAGAGGAAGACTCAGTGGCTGCCTATGAAGAAAAGTTCACTCGATTGGCAAGGTATGCTCCAAATTTTATCCGGGACCTTGATAGTAAAATCAATCGTTTTTACTCAGGATTAAAGCCAAAGTATCGAAGGGCATTAGCTTCTCGTGAGTTTGAAAGTTATGAAAAGCTTGTTCGATGTGCTGAGAAGGTGTAAATGGAGTTTGCCGATGACCATGTTTTCTATAACAACCAGCAGAAGAAGAGACCGAGGTGGCAGGAGAAAGGTAAGAATTCTTCAAAAAAGTCTGATGGTAAGAAAACTAAGTTTCCAGTTTGTGATAAATGTGGAAAAAGGCATGCTGGGGAATGTCTTCTGAATTATGGAAAGTGCTACCGATGTGGTAAGATGGGACATAAGGCTCGTGATTGCACTGAAAAGGATCAAGGTGAAGGTAAGAACAAATTTGATTTTACAGTTAGTGAAATGTTATAAGTGCAATGAGATGGGTCACTATGCAAACGAGTGTCCGACAAAGAGCTTGAGTGATGGGAAGCAGTTAGACTACAAGCAGAAAGGGGTGGTGAAATCCTTTGCAACTACTTCAGCAGATGTTGGGCCATCGAATGAAGTGGTGTCAGCTCTAGGGAGCTCAGTATTTTTCGAATATTGACTTGAGGTCGGGGTACCATCAGTTGAAAGTAAAAGAAGCAGATGTTCCGAAGATTGTGTTCCATACTAGATATGTCCATTATGAATTTGTAGTTATGCCTTTGGGGTTAACCAATGCACCTGTTGTATTCATGGACCTTATGAAAAAAAAATTTCCATGAGTTCTTGGATAAGTTTGTGTTTGTGTTTTGAGGTTTGTGAAGAGGTTGTGTGTGCCTTCTGATTCACAGTTGAAGAGAGAGTTGTTATGTGAAGCTCATAGTTCTCCGTTTTCAGTTCATCCGGGCAGTACTAAGATGTATAGAGACCTGCGGGAGTATTACTGGTGGGATGGAATGAAAAGAGATATTGCTGATTTTACTGTGAAGTGTTTGACTTGTCAGCAGGTTAAAGCAGAGCGGCAGTTACCGAAAGGGATGCTTCAGCCTTTACCAGTGCCAGAGTGGAAATGGGAGAATATATCCATGGACTTTGTTGTTGGATTACCGAAGACATCTCGAGGTAATAATGCAATCTGGGTTATTGTTGATCGCATGACCAAATCTGCTCATTTCCTTGCTATACGAGATACTTTCTCTCTTGATCAACTTTCCCGTTTGTATCTTAAAGAGATAGTCAGGTTACATGGAGTTCCTCTCTCCATTGTATCGGATCGTGATCCCAGGTTTACTTCTAACTTTTGGAAAGGCCTTCAGAAGTCGTTGGATACTGAATTAAATTTTAGTACAGCTTTTCATCCTCAATCAGATGGACAGTCAGAACGAACAATTCAGACATTGGAGGATATGCTACGAGCTTGTTCTATGGATTATCAGGGAAGTTGGGACCAACATCTTTCTTTGGTTGAGTTTTCATATAATAACAGTTTTCATTCCAGTATACAGATGGCACCATTTCAGGCATTATATGGGAAGCGGTGTCGAACTCCAGCTTTCTGGGATGAAGTGGGTGAAAGGAAGTTGATGGGACCAGAATTGGTAGAAGAGATGGCAGAAAAAGTTCAGTTGATTCAGAAACACATGAGAACAGCTCAGAGCAGGCAGAAGAGTTATGCGGATAACCGGAGGAAGGATCTATCTTTCGAGGTAGGTGATCATGTTTTTCTCAAGGTTTCTCCTTGGAAAAGTGTGATGAGATTTGGTAAGAAAGGAAAGTTGAGTCCAAGGTTCATTGGACCATACGAAATTCTGGAGAGAGTTGGATCAGTTGCATACCGAGTGGCTTTACCTCCGAGTTTATCTCAGGTACACAATGTTTTTCACGTTTCGATGTTGAGAAAGTATATGCCAGATCCATCTCATGTTTTGAGTCCAGAGGTAGTTCAGCTGGAAGAGAACCTATCTTATGAGGAACAACCGGTCCAGATTCTTGACCACAGGGATCAAGTGTTACGGAATAAGGTGATTCACCAGGTAAAGGTTTTGTGGAAAAACCACATGATTGAAGAGGCAACATGGGAATCTGAAAATGCTATGAGGGTTAAATACCCCCACTTATTTTGATAAGTGAATAAAATTGCGAGGACGCAATTCCCAAAAGGGGGGAAGGATGTAACATCCCAGGTAAATGAAGAATAAATAATTTTAATATTTATTAATATTTATGAATTAAATATTAAATTCTATTTTAAAGGGGTTGCTATGTTCGATAGCGTACCCGATACGCAACGATGAGTTCCTTTGAAAACTTACGTTGCACACTAGTAATAAAATAATATTATTTTAAATGTTAGTTAACATGTAGCCGTTGTATTGGCGGGAATGGATAGAAATAACTAAAATATGATTATATATGTTTTTAAGTGTTTTTATATTTATCCAATAAAAGATAAAGGCTTAAAATATGGAAAGAATTCAATTTTAGGAATTTATACCCTAATTTTCATTAAGGGTTCACTTATCACCTTTTGACGGCGAACCGTCATTAAATATAGTTTTGATCACTCTTATACATTCTTTTGGACCAAATAAAACTTTTATTAAGAATCGGGACATCAAATTTTACTTTGTGTAATTTTTGGTACCTTTCTGATAAAGTTCATTTTTTTTATGAATAGTGTAAAATGTTGCATTTTAATTCAAAACCTCTTTTTGATCTAATTTATTTATATGATTAGATTATCTTTTGAATTGGTTTTAAAGTGAAATTAGAATAAATTTTTACCATTTTATCTAATGGTGGTCATTGGAATCAATTTCACTTTGAAATTAGACTTAAACTGGTGTCAATCTTTTGATACTTATTGTTTTGTAAAAACACGCTTTTTGCTCTGGCAGTGGGAATTAATTATTAAATTAATTAGTGTGACTTATATGATTTGAATTTTGTAAAATGGACTTCATTTTTGAATTCGGAATATCAAATATAGCTTAGGGTGAATTTTTGGTAATTTTCTGAAAAACTTCAATTTTTGATGAATAGTGAAACCACTAAGTGGTAATCAAGCAAACTGATTTTTCAGTTAAATGAAAGTTTACCACTAATGTGTATTGAATTTTGAAAATCCGACATACATGGTTGTCATTAAGAAGTAAAATGTGGTTCAATGAGATTAAAATAAATTTTTGGTGAATAGTAACTTATTAAGTTTTTAATCGCGATTAGTGGTAATTAGTGTAGTTTAAGGTATAAATAATACTTTAATAATATAAAATGACCTAGACACATGTCCCAACCTCATTGGTTGTGTCATGGACGACCAAGAAAAGCCATTTCCTAACTTGGGGACCCCATGGATCCACTTTTGTTGGGAAATGACATAAATTACTTTTTATTTAATGTTAAAGTGAAAATGACACAAACATAATATGTTTTGCGAAAACAATTTTTAAGTGGGATTATACAAGTCCAAATTTTGATTATAAATATTAAATGGAAATCTAAAACGATTTCCTACATCATAGTAATTTGTTTATAATTTTTAGTCATTAAATAAATTTAATTATTTATGACATAATAATGATGCAGCGATGACATCATTATTTGACGATTTAAATAAAATGGAAAGATAATATAAAATCTATGAACTACACATGTCCAAAACCAATTGGATGAATGGATTTCGATGCCTTATCACCTTATCCACAAATTCTATCAATGTGGGACCTTTTAAAACCGAAACACATTTTCAAATAAAGTAATGTTTCTTTACTTTCCAAAAGTGCCCCTCCTCTCCTCTTATAAAAGGCCCCCACCTCTACCTCATTTCACACACTCTTCAAGCCATTGGCTCGGCCAAACCCTGCCCATTTTCTCTCTCCACATCCCTCTCCTCATCCTAGAGGATTCCCTTTGGGCAGAATCCTTTCAAAGGAAGCCTTTAGGCTCAACTCAAAAGGAGTTACACTTTTTAAGGTAATTCATTCTCTCATGTTCATTTGTTTTATTTTGCTTCTCCAACCCCCTAAACTCTTTTTATATACTTCTTTTGTAACAACACCAGTATCATCAATATACTAGGATGTTGTTATAAGATTTATTTTATCTACACTCTCACACAACTACATCAAATGGTTAAAGAACATACGGTTTCCGTGGATGGCGAAATTCTGCCTCCCGAAACGATGATTGTTCAATACTCATTTAACACCTTCAAAGGTGGCCATTATGATGTCACTATTTTTATATATGATATGTAATATGTTTATGTTTTACTTATGCTTCTGTATTTTTCATTTGTGTCTTACCTTTATGTCTTCCATTATGGGTATACGCGATATCTTCATTTAAGGAAGTGCGGACTACCGCCCCCTCAAAGTGATGTGATTCGTTAAGGCCATATGTGGGACGTGTAAAGGATGGATTTAAAGTTATTATATATGATTTTATACTGGAATTATAATATACCTATATATATCATTATCATTTATTTCCATTAAAGTATGAGATAGAAATGAATATAGCGTTCATGCGTACGTACGGACTACCGTCTCCATGAACGGTGCATTTCATTTCTTATCCCCAAATGTAATGTACTATTAAAAGTACATGTATATAATGGATATATATAATTAATGATATATCTAAATGATGAATATAATTCTGGAATTAAAATATACATAAGTCTCATTTAGTTTTAATTCCATTAATATGACAAAGAAATGAAAGTAGCGTTCATGCGTACGTACGGCTTACCGTCTCCATGAACGGTGCATTTCATTTCTTACCTCTAAATGATTATGTAATATTTTAAATACATGTATGTACTGGATATATATGACATATATGATATCTACATCATGAATACCATTATGGATATAATTAAACATTGACCAAATTAACAACATGTAAGTGTAAGAAGTCTATTTTTGACTTAAGAACCAAATACCGACAAAATGAACATTATTAACTTAAATGATTACATGATGTTCATAACATGGTATAAAAGGAATAATGAATTTGGAAAAGATTCATAATCATGTAGAGATTAACTAAAGTTTATTATTCAGGAGTTTAAAGAACGGTCGGGTCAAGTCAGATACGAGGTATGGGAACTTCTTAACCCAATTTCCATTCTTTGGGTTAATCTCCTACTTCCAAATTATGTCATTATATTATTATGTCGTATCTTGTATTTGTACTTTATTTATGTGTACTTATAGTGAATACACATAATGTATCTATTTTATTTTAAAAATTATCTTTGTATGGGACTTCGTCTCAATCTCCTTTCGTTGAGGCATATTTTATTTTATACACAACTTTCTTTTATACGGTGTATAAACCCCTTTGACTTTTACGTTTATTCAAAAGGAATCTTTTTTATACGAAGTGTTTGCAAAACGACAAAAGGGAATGTTTTTGTCGTACGTATGCGGCGACAACGACTTCTCCGCCGTCGTGACCGTTATTTGAGTTTCGGCTTCCTCTACAAGCCATACCTTTTTTTAAACGAAAAATAAATACCATGTTTTACTTTGATATTGAAAATGGTTTTCATAATGTTTTTATTATATCAATGTGTTGTATTGATATCTCGTGATTGAAATGTGGAAATGTTATGTTTCCTTTAATCATATTTTATGTGATATGATTATGTTATGGTTCTTGGGCATTATTATGAAGACGGGTGGTTCCGTGATAAACTAAGGGCGGGTGAGCCCGTTATAGCTCTCCAATGCATTGGGTAACGCGAAGGAGTGAAACGTTAAGGTTTCTCCGAAGAGATTTTAGGGAATATACTGTGATGGGTATTCCAAACGTAACCAAGAGGGTTACTCCCTACGTAAGAATGTTATGAATGCCTCAAGTTACCTTTACGTATTATGATTTCTATGATTTATTCATGATTTTATGAGGTATGTTAAAGTGCCTATGTTTTATGGGTAAAGTATGATTTCATTCTTATTTATATATGAACTCATGTTTCCTTTCCATGTTTTTTTTATAACCCATACTGAGTTTTTATGCTCATCCCATGTTTTTGAAATGTTTTTCACAGGTCAAGGGAAAGGTACATGATAAGATGATAGAGTCAAGGATGTGTCAAGAATTAATCCATGTTTTTTTTAAATGTGTGTTCCATTGATGGGAATGAAGAATACTATCTTTATGTATCCACTTTGTTTATATGTGGAATGTAATGCATGTTTTATGATCTAATTCTATAAAACTCTAAACCCGAAAAGATCCTCAATGTGTAATCTTGTAATAACTCAAGATTAAGTAAGGTTTAAGGCTGGGGCCTTATAGCTACAAAACATTTCTTATCCAGCAGGGGTCTCTCCGTGTACTCTTGGCCATGTTCATGTACTCTATCAATGTCTGTGTACCATTGTGGTGCCCGTGTACACAGTACATGTTCCAGTAAAATCTGCATACCCAGACATAAATGTGTTTGTGTACTCATATAGTACACTCCTGGTCAATAGCATCAATTGACACAGTTTTTGAGGAGTCCTACATGATGGGTGATTTTATAGACTCCCAAAAACCCTAGCCTCCACAACTGGGCCCATAAATGTCATGTGTTCATTAAACTCTATGTCATGTAGTTAGGTTTTTTTCTCATATTTCATGTTATGGTCAATGGATCCCATATATTCCACTCGCACTGTCAATTCCACATGATTATCTCCCAATAAAAAAAGGTAAAATCATTTTTTCATTGATTCCATCTCTTTGGTGGATGGAAAATGGATTTCTATTGGTTAGTTTGTATCCTGCATGTGCCTTGCCCACATACCATTCCATGAAAATAACAACATGATATTTGTATGAGGTATACTTTTATCAATTTATTTTAGATCATGTGTTTTATTCTAAACTAAGAGAATATTTCATTACACACAATACTAGACCAACTATTGGTATGATGAACAATATGCTTGTAATATCTTATAAAAAAATTTAAGTTCTTTTTATTGATGGAATTTCACGCAAGATCGAGTTTAAGAAAAAAACTAAATATTATTATGTTACCTTATATCCTAGCAATTATAATAGTTATTATGAACATTATTATTTGAGTTATGAAAATCTTCTTTATAAATGTATAAATATTTAATTAATTGGTGAACAATTAAATATGAATGAAATCAATTCCCTTTTTAAATAAAAGGAACTGTTTTTTCAAAAAAAATATTTAAATGTAATTAAGTGAGTTTATAAAATAAAAAAATCACTCTTGATTGATTATATTAAAGAAATATATATTTAATATATTCAATATATTGTTTAAAAGTTTTCTTATATTTTTTCTAAGAAAGATATACGAAGAATTTCAATATTTTGTATAAAAGAAATATTTTTTAAAAAATTATGCTTTGTCACCTTTTAAGGGACCACACATTTTAAATCTAGTTTTGAAGTATTTTTATATTAAATTGGAAAAAATAAACTTCTTCTTTGAATTGAAAGTATCAAATTTTACTTTGGATGTATTTTTGATATTTTTCTGATAAGTTTCTTGTTTAGATGAATAGTAAAAAATATTCCATTTTAATTCAAAAATACTTCTTCAGAAAATTTATTTATAATGTTAACGTAATTATTTAAATGGTTTTAATGTATAAATAAAATATAATTTTATCATTTCATATAATTTATGTTAATGGAATTAATTTTACATTGAATATATATTTCAAAACATTTCAATCTTTTTTATCTTTTAACATTTAAAACTGTATTTATCATTCTGACAATGGTATTAATAATAATAAATTACTAAAACTTCTCTATTTCAAAATTTGGAAAATGGATTCCATAATTGGAAGTATTGGGTTCAAATTATGTAACTATATTTCCTTTTATTGGAAATATTAATAGTAACTTCAGTAGTTTTTATTGATATGGTATAAAGGTAAATCAGGTAATTAAGGGTAAATATAATATTATAAAATAACACTAACACTTGTACTAATATCATTGGATGATTTTTTTAACCAAAATCATCCTTTTGACGAAATTAAATCATCTGGTAACCCACAGAATGAGATTAGTACATCTAATATATTTTTCATTAAATAAAATTTAAAGATTTCTTACTCAAATTTTAATAACTATATTTTTAATACAAGGTAATGTAGACGATAAATAGTAATATAAATAATAATTTGAAAAATAAAATGTTTTTATTTATCAGGTTAATTTACTTGTAATTTAAAGGAAATAAATTATTAAAATAAACTCTTATAAAATGATGATTAGAAATTATTTAATTGAAGAAAATGAATAAAATAATATTGATTAAAATGAGAAAAACCATTAAAAGACCAAAACACCTGGCCAAATATTATTGGTCGAGTATATATAAATTATAATCTTCCATGGTTCTAATTATTGACCATATGGAGCCAAATATAAATTACTATGACACTATTAATTTTTTATTTAAATTGTTGTCAAAGTTGCCTCATTCATATTTTATTAAATATTAAAATTTTAATATAGTATTTCCCAAAAGATATATTCAACTATAAATATTAAAATAAATTATATAATATTTATCTTCAGCATGGTATATTATTTCCAATTTTTATATATAAAATAAGTATATTAAATAATTACACAAAACTAATGTAGTAATTATTTTATTAATGGAAATATAAAATAAATGTTATTAAAAATATTAAAATAAATATAATTAGTTTTAACTAATATATATATCTTTATAAATAATACCTTAAACCATTAGGGATTCAATAAATTATTTTTTTGAGGATAACATCATATCTTCATATTTTTAATAATCCATGAAATAAATAGTGTCAAAAGTGACATTATTGATATTTAGTCAAAATTATGTTTTATTAAACTATTTAAAAATCATAATATATTTTAAAAATATAAAACAATTATTTTATGTTATAAAAACTATAAATGATTCACATATGGTCTAATTAATATTAAATAGTTAAAAAATTCATTATTTTAATATTTAATAATTTTTTACCAAAGTTAAAATAAAAATAGAATAATAAAGGGTTAATTAAAATGATATGGTATAAAATTATAAAAAACATATAAAATATTTATTTTTTGATGCTAGTACAATAATATATCATATCATATTATAAAATATTAAATTTTGGAGGTTTTGTGTTGTGGTTTGATTTTATTATAAATTATCAATTTTTACGATTCCAAAAGTACCCCTCACATTAGTTATAAAAGGGCACATTCTACCTCACTTATCCAATTATATTTGAGCATTAAATATCGAATTTTCCATAATTATTTAACTTATAAACATTACTATTTACATTATATAGGTTTTTTTATTCTCAAAATTCTATCTATAGTATCCCTAAGAGGAAATCTAGAGGGAGCTCGTCGAAAAAGAGGTAATCACTTCTACAAATTTTTTCAATATTATTTCTTCTTCTACATCCTCTTCATTAGTTGTTTCCATTATAATTCAATAACTATAGTATCAATTATATTATATTATATTATTATGATTATAGAACAACCATACAACATCTATCATCCATCCTATGAAAATTGTAATCATCACACGTGCGTATGTGCTATTTATCATCTCCACGTCGTGGTGTAATTTGTTTTTCACCATCACTTTACATCAATGGGTAAAATTATGGAAATAATAACCATATATAATTTTTATAATAATATTTTTAATCTAGAAAAATATATATACCATGCACTTTCATACAATTTCATAATAAATGGTATGATATCATCGCTCGTGCATACGTTCAGCCCACCGTCACCGTGACACAATGCAATTAATTATCAATCATCTCATTTAAATAATGATTTTATAAATAAAAATAATAAATAAATAATATATATATATATAGTAAATTTTAATCATTATAGGAATGTTATAAATTAAACCCATTAAGAATAACTGGGATTTATAAGACAAAAAATGCAACAAATAAAGCCAGAAAGAAGAGTAGTAATGAAATATTAATAAACGGGTGATAATATGATCACATATGATATCATAAATCAAAATATGGTTATATATCAAGTTAATATAACTATTTAATCCATTATATTTATGTTTTTTTAAATATTAAAGAAACATAGACCCAAATTATAAGATAAATTTTCAATCTAATATTTATTTGAGATTGTTTATAAGTAAGAATTTACTAGTTTATATTTATCATCTATGTCAGTGTTTAAAAAATATATATTATAAAATATCCATTATATTATTCTAGTATTTATTATTTTTAATTTTACCACTGGGTTATTTTTTATTTACAGGTATGAAAGGAATCTATTTTTTCAATACGATGATCGTTTTGACTTATCTTGACCATGTATGGGAAAAATGATTTCGTTTATCATATACGACATTGATGGATTTTAATATTTTCATAACACATTAATTAAATTAATATTCCTTTAGTATATTTAAATGTTATTTCAATTAAATCCCTTTTATTTAAAAATTGGGTGGCATTTTGAGAAATGAAAATATTTTTGAATAAGAAAAGATATTTTCCATACGAATTAATTTCAAGTGTTCTATCAAAATTAGTTTCCATCTATTATGAAATTACTTAATAAGGTTATGTTTCAATTATTATAACCCTATTATTCCAATGGTTTTATTGTGTTTATGATAGAATGTTATTTATGAAATCCATCAATTTTACGTGGATTATTTTATAATGGAATGATGTTTAAGAAACCCATTGTATTCTTTGGGTATGATACGATGAATGATTTATGTTTTTATGGAACATTTAAGAATGATTTAATTATGTGATTGGTGGTACCTATATCTCTCGTGGATGCATTGGGTAAAGATTTACATCTCATGACTTAGACTGGACTAGAATGAGTAATTCTTTTGGTTTAGTAATACCATGATTGAATGAGAAATGTTCATGGTTTAGTAATACTGATCTAAAATTTTATGTAAATACAGTTTAGTAATACATGGCTTGAACTAGGAGTGAATTATATTCATTGAAGGACTATTTCTACAATCATGGTCATGAAAATGACACTAGGATAATATGGAAATTATTTTCTATGCTTACGTGTTAACCATAATTCCATGTTTTATGACAATTCTATTTTCTACCAAATCATGATACATTATTATTTATGCCTTATGAACTTCCAAGATTTTTGTCATGACTCAATATTTTGATATATGATATATTTGGTTTGATTTTAAAAAGTTATATTCATGTATTTACATTATTATGTCCATATTTCGTTTGATATTTTACTTTTCTTCTCTTACTGAGCATCTAAAATCAACCTTTTAACCTGTTTTCTTTTACCCAATATATAAAGAAAGATTTGGTGTTGGAAAACTAAAGGGGAAGATATTTATGAGAGATGTTATTGATCTTTCACGAAACTAGATGAATGTGTTTCATTCTTCCAATGGCATTATACTAATACAGTATTTGGGTGTCTATTTTTGTAATTTATTAAGTATTCAATAAAAGAAATGTAATATTCATGCACGTCGATATTGGATCACTGGAGTTGGTATTAGATTGATGGTTTAGTTATCCATTGTATGATAAGATTAAAAATCATTAGTGAGATCCCTATTGATATTTATAAGGATATTTTTAGGGATGTCTGAAGGATTAGTCTAATTATATGTGAAAATCCTATAATTTTGGTTTCGATCATGAATAACCTATGATTAAAACTAATATAAAACAGTTTTAAATATTATAATTAATTTACCTTAATTATATATTTTTCATATTTGAAAAGTATTTCTCACACTTTTCTTTATATTCATGTTCAATAACCATAACTAGATAGAACACATTTGACATTGAACATTGCATATGTTGAAAGCATGCGAATTATTTGTCCTAAATGGAAATATCATGAAGAGAATCAGGACGGTGGTATGTGTATTGGATATACAATAGAGTATAATGAGACTGTAAATGACATGTGGAGGGTATGGGATGATCTAACCATATTTTTTGCCTTTACCAAAATCAGTACGATTAAATTTGATTTCAGTAACCGTAATACATGATTCACATTACATATTCATGGAATGAATAATATAATGAACCCTAATAAATGGTTTGAGAATAATGTTAGATGATTGATGTGTATGTGTTTTTCAATTCAAGGATTATGTAATAAAATCCATGAGATATATAATTATTTTCAGTATAATTATTTAGTTAAGGATTGAAAAGGTTATTTGAGATGGATATGGAGACTTAGAAAAGAGATTTAAGTGAAATGTATTATTTTTATAAAGATAAGGGAACCCTTAACATGTTTATGATGTAGAGAAAATTGTGTTTACCTTAGAGAAAGATATGGCGGATATGATTAATTAGATGATACAAATCAAGGATTTGTTTACATGTGAGTTATGTTATCATGGATGAAGTTTAAAACTTTTTGTACTTAAGGAATATATCCAATAAACTACTGGACAAGGAATCATGCATGTTTTAAAAATGTAATTACCATAATTTAGGTTATTAAATTGTTTCAATAGAATACTTGTTGAAGTCATTCATACGTTTGGAAATTGAGAAAAAAAGATCTACATTATGATATATTGGAGATAAATGTTAAGATGATTTAGTAGACCTCTTCGTAATGTTTTGGATTTTCATCTTTTTGAAGAATTGTATCATTATCTATTTGTGATAATTTTAAGATACAATTCATATGAATTTTGTTATATTAATGTATAATTTCCCCATAGGTGGATGTTTTCATATTTGATAACTAGTGATATCATTTTTGTTTTAAATACTGATGTGATCGCTTATAAATTCATGTATAGATCTCATGATTTTTTATTATTTTAGGAATTCCAAATTCAACATTATATTAAGGAATAATAGATGAAGTATAATTTTATCAAGTAATGACCAATGGTGGGATTGTGATGAAATCAAGTATAATTGTCTTATAATGAAAATTCGTTAACATTAGAATAAAAGATCATGATGTAAAAAGATTTTCCTATTATCATCATTATAATGATATCAAGGACCCTGTTAATTATTTTTTTTGGTTTTGTGATTTTTAACTTTTAATAGACCACCCACTTTCTTGTGAGGTGTGATCTTTATCAATCTCTATGATTATTTAATCTTTTCTTTCATTCCCAAACCATCACCTATGTTCTCCTATATAGAAACCTAGATATGCGTAACATTGGGTAACTATTATGTTTATAAAATTTATTTTTAAAAGGAAGACATAATATTAATTTTTATGATGTGGGGTTATTTGAATGAAACTTTCATGTATTAATCTTTTTATAACCCGGATGAATTTCAATTTAGAAAATAATTTTAAGGGGTGTAGAATGTAACACCATGAGATATTTATGAGGAATATATTTATTGATTTCATTGATGGATTGAATTCTAAACTACACCAAGAAAATTGGTTGCAACATGAAACACCAAACTAGCTCTTGGTATACAAAACACTATTCTTGGATGGTGTTATACTCAATTTTGAGTTCTTTTGATTGATTTCATTTCATGCAAGACCGAGTTTAAGAGAGAAACAATATTATTATGTTACATTATAAGCTTGCAATTATAATGTAGAGTATGAAAATTATTAACTGAATTTGGAAAATATTACTCACACATGTATATGAAATTAATTATTAGTTGAGATATTAATTATAAATGTAAATAAAACCCCTCTTTAAATAAAAGAAATGGTTTTTTCGAAAAACTATTTAAATGAAAATAATGGAGTTTTTAAATCATAAAATCACTATTTTTTTATTAATGACATATATATGTAATATATTCAATAAAAAGATTAAAATTCATCTTATATGTTTTTAATACATGATATAAAAACAAATTCAATTTTTTAGTTGAATGATTATTTTTAAAAAAAATGCATTTTTCCAGCTTTTTATGGAGAAGCCATTTTAAATTCTATTTGGAAAAATTTTTATATTATATTGGACAAAATAAAGATATTATTTTAATTTGGTGAGTAAAATTTTAATTTGGCTAAATTTTGAATTTTTCTGATAGGATTCAAATTTTGATGAATAGTAAAAAATAATGTATTTTAATTGAAAATTAGTTCATCATCAATTTTATTTATAGTGTTAAATTATACAGCTGAATTGTTTTAATGTTTCAAATTATTATATTTTTTTATTTAATATAATGTAGTTCATTGTCATTAATTTTATATTTAATTTAGAATTGAAATCATGTCAATATTTTGTGTGTTTTAACTTTTAAAACCCATTTTCTCATTCCGAAATTGAGGTAAATTTTATATTCATTACTATATATTCTATGTTTTTAATTTTGGAAAATATATTCTATAATTGGAATTAGTGGATCCAAATTACATATTTTTTTAAAAAAATATGTATAATAATTTCAGTAATTTTTATTAGTAAAGTAAACTGGTAACTTTAGTAATTAAAGGTAAAAATAATATTATAAAATTATCCAAACACTTATAATAATATCATTGGATGAGTGTGTTTCAGCCTAAATAATCAATGGGATAAAATAGTATCCTTTGGAAGCCACCAGGATGAGATTAGGACAATTGATATACTTTATTTAATGAAAATTCAATGATGTCTTACTAAAATTACAATAAATACATCACTTTTGAAATAAAGTAATACTGAAGATAAATTTCAATATAAATTCTAAATTTAAATAGATAATGTTTTTATTTATCATTGGTAATTTATTTTTAATTTTTAGGATAAGAATAATTTCCGTAAAGGGTAATACAATGACGATAAAGAAACTATTTAATTAATGAAAAGTTATTTATATCATTATTTCTAAAATGATAATATCAATTAAAAGACCAAATACATCTAAAAATATTATTATTTGAGTATATCTAGACCATAATAATCCAATTTATGAATTAATGATCATTTTGAGAAACTTAGAAAATATTATGACACTTATAATATTTTATTTAATGTGACATCAAAGTTTTCACATTCATGTTTTAATAAATATTACATTTTTAATATAGGTTTTTCCTAAAGATATATTCGACTATTAATATTCCTATTAAATTTATACGAGTTATCTTCATCATAATATTTGGCATGTGTAATTTCATAGTACATGTCTTGTATATCATTATTTCATATAATCATCCATTGTTTTTGCATACTAACTCATTCCTCTACCATTTCATTTTATTTCTCCGCCAATGTCCAAAACAAATATGGGATCTGGGTTGAAGAACCTTAATGGCTAGCTAGAAGTCAGATTCCAGCCATTCTTCACTAGAAAATCATCCATCATCACTGTCCAAAGAACACATACATCCTCAGTCATCAGAACCCCACTATTCACACCAAAACCAAATTACGTCATCATTGCTTTCTGCATTCTAGAAACTCGTAGCTTAGGAGAAACCATCATTGTTCTAATAGAGATATCAATTTAATCTATCCCTCATATCCACTATCACCTGAACCATCCTCAGATCTATATTTTTTATGCTACACCTCTATCATGTCACCCAAAACCCAAAGTTGAATTGATGAACATGATCTGTTGTTCCCAAGGACAAATGCACAATGATCATTTATCTCAGGTATCTTTTATTCACTGAACAACTAATAGTATAGTTGATGAAACTAGAAGAATAGAAATGGAATATTAACATTTCAAAAAGTTAGCTTCAGGCAATAGATATTCTTCATTTTAAACTATTCATTAGAATAAAAGGAAACGTAATTAACAAATCAACAAGAATCAATAGGAATATAAATATCAAATTCCAATATACAGTAATATAAATATATCATTGGATTAACTAATAAATAATGATCTAGGAATTAATTTAGGGAGAATTTACTCAGGTTCTGTAACAGCCCGAGATTTTATGAAAAATATTCTTTTTAATTTTATTAATGTCTTGTGTTGTACGCTACACCAAAAGGAGCTTGCACAACACGCAACCTTGACTTGCCTTGCATTACACGCAATCGCAACCTTCCTCGATAGCGTGTGTAGTACGCAATACTGAGTTTCACGAAACAACGATATGCTATTAAAATATTATTAAAACTAGCCATTATGAATAGTAATAACCACTTTTTAAATTTTAGAAATTTTAGCTCTCAAAATGGACTTCATTTTTGTATTCGTAGTATCGAATTTAGCCTATGGTGAAATTTTGGTACTTTTCGGATAACATTCATATTCTGATGAATAGTGAAAATTAATAAATTATAATTAAAAACAACTTTTTTAATCGAAATAATTAATAGTGATAAATTATTAATTTGAGTGGTTTTAAAGTATATTTAGAATATATTTTTATAATTTAATACAATGTTGGTCATTGGATGTAATTTCACATTTAAACCAGACATAATCAAGTGTCAATCTTTTGATAGATATTGTTTCTTAAAAACACGTTATTTGTTTTAACAACGAGATTTAATAATAAAATTAATTAATGCAATTTCTATGTTATGAATTTGGTAAAATAGACTTCATTTTTGAATTCGGAATATGAAATATAGCTTAGGATGAAATTTTGGCATTTTTCTGAAAACTTTCAATTTTTGATGAATAGTGAAACCACTAAGTGGTAGGTTAAAAACTGAATTTTGCATAAAACATAATTTTACCACTTCTGTGAATGGAATTTCGAAAATCCGACAGTCACAGTTAATATCAAGGACAAAAATGTGGTTCAATGAGATGAAAATAATTTTTGGTGAATAGTAACTTTTTACTTTTTTTTAACCACGGTTAATAGTAAATAGGGTAAGTAAGGGTAAATATGATATTACTATTACCCTATCACATGTCCTAATTATATTGTATAAGTTTAATTCGACCAAAAATATCCTTATGACTACAATATGACCATTTAGGTCCACTTTGATTAGATTATGACATTTAATATTATTTTATTTAATGAATAGTTAAAATAGTTAAAATCAATGTTTAATAACTAAAACATTTTTAATATGGGGTTATACATTAGATAAATTCGACTATAAATATTCATTAGAAAGATAAAAATAGTTCCTACATAATGATATTTTATTTATAATTTTTAGACCTTAAATAAATTAATTTATTTATGACACAACGATGATGCAGTAATTACCCTTTTAAGGAAATATTAACATAATTGATGTTATAAATGCTCAAATGAATGTAATTTGAGACTTTTTATGAATTCCACTAATTTTATAGGTTACTATGATATATTAGTGTTGGTTTAATCAACTTGGTTCGAACATATAATTCTGTTATGACTTTCACAAAAATCATATATCAAATAGTTTCAAAATTGACACAAAATAGTTTTTAAATCAAATATTATATTATTAATTGTTATTTTATTACTAAAAATCTAAGGTTCTGCCAAATGACTTAGATAAGGATATATATATTAATTATAAACAATTTGGGTTCGTTTGGCATGTTATAGTAAGTTTATTAACCATATAGTGTAAGAAAACAAAAATACACGGTAAAAGTTAAATTATTTAACTTAGAGTTAAATCTAATTGATAAGGTTAAAATAATAACCTAAACTTGCCTAAATCCTATTGGTTGATAGTATTTCTACCCATCCCAACTTTATCTTCGAAATAAGACCCTTTGGAACCATTATAAACTGATTTTGACTTTAATGTAAAATAATATTTTGAGATATTCCTAAGGTGCCCCTCTCCTCCCTTATAAAAGGGTACCTCCCCCCATCCTCCTCACACCAATTTGATCACTCAAGCTCGGCCAACCACTGCCAAAATCCCTTCTCCACTTCCCTAGAATAATCCTAGAGGTCCTGGTCTTCTTCAAAGACCAATCATAGTTCCCTATGTAGAGGATTCAAAGAAGCGTTCCAAAGAAGATGTAATATCCATTACCGATCTTTTCAATTTCATTCTTCTTCAACTTCTTCTTCTTTAGTTGTTTCATGATAAAGTAATAACATCAGTATTTCTTATATACTGATATGTTATTATAAATATGAAACAACTCTAATTAACCTTCTATCCATCCTACTGAAAAAGGAAATCACCGCGCGTGCGTACGTACGGAATACCGTCTCCACGCCGTGGTGTAATCTATTTTCCACCATCACCTTACAAGGATGGATATAATGGTGTAATGAGTAACTATATATGATTATTATAAAGTGATATTGATACTTAAATAGTATACATACACTTCAACACAATTCCACGACCATGGGAACGATATCATCGCTCGTGCGTACGTACGGACTACCGTCTCCACGACGCGATGAGATTCATTCTCAATGATTATCCATTCATGAATGATTATAAAGTATATATAATAAGTAATAATGAAATATATGACATAATAATGATACTGGAATTATTTATATTTATATGTATGACATCTACTAAATTCCATTCAATTCAATAAGGAAACGAAAACAGCGTTCATGCGTACGTACGGAGTACCGTCTCCATGAACGATGTATTTATTACTGATTTATTATATATGTATATTCTAAATATATATATATATATATAAATCATGTTTTATATTCTGGAATTAAGTAATCATGATCTAAGTAATCATATGAATAATTACAAGTTAAAAACCCGAACGGCAAATGAGACGATTTTACCCAAAATGCTACTTTAACATGAATTTACAAAAGAACGGGTAATATAAAGTCCTAAGTGGACCATATATGATATAATAACAATGAATATTATTCTGGAATTAGTCAATAACATGATTTAAATCATTATACAGGAGGTTCGGACACTTACAAAGCAAGTCGGACCTAAGGTAAGGGAAATATCACAATCTCATTTTTATCTGAGATTGTTTATTCGTAAGTATTTACTGGGGTGTATTTTATCATCCACATTCATGTTACCTCAATATGTAATATTTATATCCTTATAAAATAGTTTATATTCAATTTTACCCTTCGGTGAATTTTTAGTAAAGGATATGAAAGGAATCTTTTGTCGTTTTTCGTACGAGGTACTTTTTTGACTTTTCCAACAAAAGTACGAGAATAATATATTTTTTAACTTATACGACATGAATGGATTTTTAAAACATTATTTCCAAGAAGCTTCCTTCAGAAGTTTTCATGTTTATTTTTAATCAAATTCTTTTATTTTAAAGTCGTATGACATGTTATGAAAGGAAAAATGTTTTTGAAGAAGAAAGGATATTTTCCTCAAGAATGGAGTTTAAGTGTTTTATCAAAATTATTTTCCATCTAAGATAATAAAGGGTTCTGTTTTTATCCCTATTATTACATTGATTTGATCATGTTTTGATTGAATTATTTTTATGAATTCCTTTATCTTGTATGAATTGTTTTATGATGTCATGATATTTAATATTCCCATTTTTATTACATGGGTTATGAAATGATGTATGATTTATGATTATGTGGCACACATAAGAAAGGATTCATTATAAGATGGGTGGGACCTATATCTCCCTCCAATTCATTGGGTAAAGATTTTATATCTCATGAGATAGACATGGCTGGAATGGTAGGTTATACCGGTTCAGTGAAACAGGACTGAAACGAGGGTGACTCGATTCAGAAAGGGACTTTGTCCAGTAAGATAGTCTTGGCAATGAGTCTTGACTAACAAGAAATGATTCTCTATGATTATGTGTGTATGCCACAAAGTTTCATGTTTTATGTTATTATTATTGGGATTACATTTCACTTCTATGATTTATCCCATGTTATGATATTATGAGCTCTCTTTTTTGCAGGTTAAGATTTCCAAAAGCTATGTTCTTATGTATATGATGTGATTGATATTTCTTTTGTTTACCCTTAATGAGCATTTGAGCTCACCCTTTTATGTTTTCTTTTCCCCAGGATATAAAGAAAGGTTTTAGGAGTAAAAAAAGAAGATCTTTATGGGAGATGCTGAAGATCTTTCACCACGATTAGAAGATTTTATTCCGAGTTTCCAAAGACACTAAACTATTACGATCCTTGTGTGTGTGTTTTTGTTATGTACTAAGTATTCCGCAAAAGTAATGCAATGTCCATGTATGTTATGCTTCGGGTCTCTACAGTTGGTATCAGAGGAAAGGCTTAGTCAACCTTTGGAAACTAGGATGCGAAAACGATAGTGAGATCCCTAGAGATATTTCTAAGGTATGTCTAGGGATGCCCCTAAGGATAAGTATACGTATAGGATATAGTCCTAGAACTATGGTAAAGATATTAGATTAAACCAAAGATGTTAGATATTTAAGTTACTCCCCCTTTATTATGATTTTTGCCTCTCACACTATTCTTTTTGGGTTTTAGAAAATGGCTGGAAACAAGATGATTCACGATAATGGAGAATATGATGGACAATGGAATGATATTCTTCATAATGAAATGGGATTTGGAATTCTAAACATCATTTTTATGCCGAATCAGCAATCTCATAATATGATCAATAAAGTAAAATTTGGTATGTTTCCTGACTCGGCTAATAAGAGAAAGATGGAGTTTCATGATGATCATAGAGGAAAGAAAGTTCAATTTCCCCTATGTAAATCATGTGGGAAGAGGCATCAAGGAGAATGTTTCCAAGGAACTGGAAGATGCTTTGGGTGTGGAAAAGAAGGACACAAAGCTAGTAAGTGCAAAGGAAAAGGTTCAGTTAACACCAGGGATGAGGATAATGGAATTGGTACGACATCAACAATGGTTAAATGTTTTAAATGTGGAATGTACGGGCATTATGCAAACTAATGCCCTAAGGGAACGTCTCATGAAGAGAATCAGTATGGTCGTATGAGTAGTATTTATGTTGATGATGATGATGAGACTACAAATGATATGTGAGATGAAAGAATTGTTGAAGCTCGGTCAATGGTTTAAGAATGTAGTGGAATGATTACATGTTTATCAAGTGTAATGTTGTATAAGTAATCTCATGGTACTATGGGATAAAGAGACATCTAAGGATTGTTACATTGTTGTCTTTCCTTATGTTTTGAAAGTATGTGATGAATGGTACCCGTATTTTTGGAAAGTAGATGATATGCGCATAATGAAGGGATAAGACGATAATGAGATGTTTGATTATATGCATGAGCTCATGATTGATATAAGGACTAAGTGATATCATGGTTTGAGTATATAGAATTTTGAGGATTTTGGTATGTGGAAAGTGTTAACTTTTAACTGCATTCATGTTTTCACTAAGGTATTCAAAAGAATACATGATTAAGGACTTTGAAACATATCTTATGATATATGGGGATCAACGATGGTATTAAATCTCTGGCAATCGTTTTCACTATGTTATGAGAGTGAACTACAGTATTATGGATAAGCCTAAAGATTAGAATGGATTATGTTGGACATAAGTTAGGATAAAATCTTTTTCGATATTATTGGTGGGATGTTATATTAATATAGCATTAGAAAAAGGACAACCTGCAGGACGGGCGACAACCCATCGCTTCGGACGAGGCTGTGGGAATCGAACCCACAACCGAAGTGCGACTGGCCTTTATTGCCTACCACTGGCCTACAGGAAGTCCCTGTTTAGTAGAAACTAGTTTTATTATATTAAGCAGTATGATATATGTAGTATAAGTCCATTTTAGGAACCATATGTGATTAATCTCACTATAGATCGACTTATGTATATAATTTTTGCTAACCTTTTGTTTGAGACAGATGGAATGACCCATCATTCTATCACATGATCTGCTAACACTTCACGAATAACAAATTCAACTTCATTTATTTAAGAGATGAAGTGGAAATTGTTCAAGGCATGAACAACAGTGAGATTGTACCAAAATAAAGAAAGTATTTATTCTAATTCAAATTTTCAACTTTAGGGAAATGATCTTGAAAACCAAAAATGTTGTCCTAGTGATCTTATACCTGATGAATCGGATGGTACCTTAGATTGTCACAAATTTATGGATTTGTGATTGTTGGCTTTTCCATAGCCATGTTCTCTACCACTCTCCATCAGAACATGATGGTTAGATTTTCTTCCATATCCATATTTTCACCTATGTGGAAACCCAGTGATTAGTTTATTTGGGTAACCATTAAGTTTCATACTTTTGTTTTAAAAGATTGGTTTTGATATTCCTTTTTACGATGTGGGTTTCTATTAAAGAAACTTTCGAATAGTAAACCATTTATAACCCCGACGAATTTCGAGGGCGAAATTCATTTTAAGGGGGGTAGAATGTAACAGCCCGAGATTTTATGAAAAATATTCTTTTTAATTTTATTAATGTGTTGTGTTGTACGCTACACCAAAAGGATCTTGCACAAAACGCATCCTTGACTTGCCTTGCATTACACGCAATCGCAACCTTCCTCGATAGCGTGTGTAGTATGCAATACTGAGTTTCACGAAACAACGATATGCTATTAAAATATTATTAAAACTAGCCATTATAAATAGTAATAACCACTTTTTAAATTTTAGAAATTTTATCTCTCAAAATGGACTTCATTTTTGTATTCGTAGTATCGAATTTAGCCTAAGGTGAAATTTTGGTACTTTTCGGATAACTTTCATATTCTGATGAATAGTGAAAATTACTAAATTATAATTAAAAACAACTTTTTTAATCGAAATAATTAATAGTGATAAATTATTAATTTGAGTGGTTTTAAAGTATATTTAGAATATATTTTTACAATTTAATACAATGATGGTCATTGGATGTAATTTCACATTTAAACCAGACATAATCAAGTGTCAATCTTTTGATAGATATTGTTTCTTAAAAACACGCTATTTGTTTTAACAGCGGGATTTAATTATAAAATTAATTAATGCAATTTCTATTTTATGAATTTGGTAAAAATAGACTTCATTTTTGAATTCAGAATATGAAATATAGCTTAGGATGAAATTTTGGCATTTTTCTGAAAACTTTCAATTTTTGATGAATAGTGAAACCACTAAGTGGTAGGTTAAAAACTGAATTTTGCATAAAACTTAATTTTACCGCTTCTGTGAATGGAATTTCGAAAATCCGACAGACACGGTTAATATCAAGGACTAAAATGTGGTTCAATGAGATGAAAATAATTTTTGGTGAATAGTAACTTTTTACTTTTTTTTACCACGGTTAATAGTAAATAGGGTAACTAAGGGTAAATATGATATTACTATTACCCTAACACATGTCCTAATTCAAATGGATACGTGTAATTCGACCGAAAACATTCTTATGAATATAATATGTCAATTTAGGTCCACCTGGATTAGATTATGACATTTAATATTTTTTTATTTAATGAATAGTTAAAATAGTTAAAATCAATGTTTAATAACTAAAACATTTTTAAATGGGGTTATACATAAGATAAATTCGACTATAAATATTCATTAGAAAGCCAAAAAGATTTCCAACATAATGATATTTTATTTATAATTTTTAGACTTTAAATAAATTAATTTATTTATGACACAACGATGATGCAGTAATTACCCTTTTAAGGAAATATTAACATAATTGATGTTATAAATGCTCAAATGAATGTAATTGATACTTTTTATGAATTCCACTAATTTTATAGGTTACTATGATATATTAGTGTTGATTTAATCAACTTGGTTCTAACATATAATTCTGTTATGACTTTCACAAAAATCATATATCACATAGTGTCAAAATTGACACAAAATAGTTTTTAAATCAAATATTATATTATTAATTGTTATTTTATTCCTAAAAATCTAAGGTTCGGCCAAATTACTTAGATAAGGATATATATATTAATAATAAACAATTTGGGGTTCGTTTGGCATGTTATAGTAAGTTTATTAACCATATAGTGTAAGAAAACAAAAATACACGGTAAAAGTTAAATTATTTAACTTAGAGTTAAATCTAATTGATAAGGTTAAAATAATAACCTAAACTTGTCTAAATCCTATTGGTTGATATGATTTCTACCCATACCCACTTTAGCTTCGAAATAAGACCCTTTGGAACCATTATAAACTGATTTTGACTTTAATGTAAAATAATATTTTGAGATATTCCTAAGGTGCCCCTCTCCTCCCTTATAAAAGGGTACCTCCTCCCCCTCCTCCTCACACCAATTTGATCACTCAAGCTCGGCCAAACCCTGCCAAAATCCCTTCTACACTTCCCTAGAATAATCCTAGAGGTCATGGTCTTCTTCAAAGACCAATCTTAGTTTCCTAAGTAGAGGATTCAAAGAAGCGTTCCAAAGAAGAGGTAATATCCATTACCGATCTTTTCAATTTCTTTCTTCTTCAACTTCTTCTTATTTAGTTGTTTCATGATAAAGTAATAACATCAGTATTTATTATATACTGATATGTTATTATAAATATGAAACAACTCTAATTAACCTTCTATCCATCCTACGGAAAAAGGAAATCACCGCGCGTGCGTACGTACGGAATACCGTCTCCACGCCGTGGTGTAATCTATTTTCCACCATCACCTTACAAGGATGGGTATAAAGGTGTAATGAGTAACTATATATGATTATTATAAAGTGATATTGATACTTAAATAGTATACATACACTTCAACACAATTCCACGACCATGGGAATGATATCATCGCTCGTGCGTACGTACGGACTACCGTCTCCACGACGCGATGAGATTCATTCTCAATGATTATCCATTCATGAATGATTATAAAGTATATATAATAAGTAATAATGAAATATATGACCTAATAATGATACTGTAATTATTTATATTTATATGTATGTCATCTACTAAATTCCATTCAATTCAATAAGGAAACGAAAACAGTGTTCATGCGTACGTACGGACTACCGTCTCCATGAACGGTGTATTTCTTACTGATTTATTATATATGTATATTATGAATATATATATATATATATATAAATCATGTTTTATATTATGGAATTACGTAATCATGATCTAAGTAATCATATGAATAATTACAAGTTAAAAACACGAACAACAAATGAGACGATTTTACCCAAAACGCTACTTTAACATGAATTTACAAAAGAACGGGTAATATAAAGTCATAAGTGGACCATATATGATATAATAACAATGAATATGATTTTGGAATAAGTCAATAACATGATTTAAATCATTATACAGGAGGTTCGGACACTTACAAAGCAAGTCGGACCTAAGGTAAGGGAAATATCACAATCTCATTTTTATCCGAGATTGTTTATTCGTAAGTATTTACTGGGGTGTATTTTATCATCCACATTCATTTTCCCTCAATATGTAATATTTATATCCTTATAAAATAGTTTTAATTCAATTTTACCCTTCGGTGAATTTTTAGTAAAGGATATGAAAGGAATCTTTTGTCGTTTTTCGTACGAGGTACTTTTTTGACTTTTCCAACAAAAGTACGAGAATAATATTTTTTTAACTTATACGGCATGAATGGATTTTTAAAACATTATTTCCAAGAAGCTTCCTTTACAAGTTTTCAAAGTTATTTTTAATCAACTTCTTTTATTTTAAAGTCGTATGACATGTTATGAAAGGAAAAATGTTTTTGAAGAAGAAAGGATATTTTCCTCAAGAATGGAGTTCAAGTGTTTTATCAAATTTATTTTCCATCTAAGATAATAAAGGGTTATGTTTTTATCCCTATTATTACATTGATTTGATCATGTTCTGATTGAATTATTTTTATGAATTCCTTTATCTTGTATGAATTGTTTTATGATGTCATGATGTTTAATATTCCCATTTTTATTACATTGGTTATGCAATGATGTATGATTTATGATTATGTGGCACACATAAGAAAGGATTCATTATAAGATGGGTGGGACCTATATCTCCCTCCAATGCATTGGGTAAAGATTTTATATCTCATGAGATAGACATGGCTGGAATGGTAGGTTATTCCGGTTCAGTGAAACAGGACTGAAACGAGGGTGACTCGATTCGGAAAGGGACTTTGTCCACTAAGATAGTCTTGGAAATGTGTCTTGACTAACAAGAAATGATTCTCTATGATTATGTGTGTATGCCACAAAGTTTCATGTTTTATGTTATGATTATTGGGATTACATTTCACTTCTATGATTTATCCCATGTTATGATATTATGAGCTCTCTTTTTTGCAGGTTAAGATTTCAAAAAGCTATGTTCTTATGTATATGATGTGATTGATATTTCTTTTGTTTACCCTTACTGAGCATTTGATCTCATCCTTTTATGTTTTCTTTTCCCCACGATATAAAGAAAGGTTTTAGGTATAAAAAAAGAAGATCTTTATGGGAGATGTTGATGATCTTTCACCACGATTAGAAGATTTTATTCCGAGTTTCCAAAGACACTAAACTATTACGATCCTTGTGTGTGTGTTTTTGTTATGTACTATGTATTCCGCAAAAGTAATGCAATTTCCATGTATGTTAGGCTTCGGTTCTCTACATGTTCATCTAAAGATAAAATTGGATTTACACAATAAAAATACAATTCCATACATGGAGTTTGGATTGGTCATTGATGTAGACTGTTTATGTATCATTTTCATTAGTGAGATTAAGGGGAAAATTAATTGATTAAGATCCTTAGAGTACTGGATCCTATGATCATTCATCAAATCAATCTCTATAAAAGCTCTCCACCCAAGCTCTCCATCACCTCATTACTTCTTAGGTTATCTGGATTAATTTATGGAATTCATCATAATTTAGTTTAAATAGAGGAGGATTAGTTTCAGGGCACGAAATAATTAAATAATAATTAAATAAATTAAATAATTTATTTAGCTATTAGTCATCCCACATCCTTTATTAAACCAAACACACAATGCAGACAAAAGTAATGTCACACCTAGGATAAAAATCACAAACTAGATTTAATTTAGGTATTAGTTTTCCCATTTGAGACACTATTTAGATGTATTCCATTATTTTTTAAAAACAACATTCTGATATATTATATTTAATATATTTACTATATCAACTCCAAGGCTCCCAAAAAATTATAATACATTGAATAATTAGTGCCTTACTCCAAAAATATGACATGACATATTCAAAATTGTCAAAATGAAATGTTAGAATCATTTAATTCTTCCCATAAAGGGTACTGTCAAACTAATTTTCAAGCACTACCAGGTTCCTCAAAAGGTAACTCCACCATTAATTTCCAGAACATCCTGGTCAATATCATGCAATTGGTCATGTAAAAATCTTATCAACTATGACACATGTAATACATTGTGTTCCAGAATTGACTGTGGTGATAGGGATAAGGTGTACACCACTATGAAAACCTTATGTAGAATTGTGAAAAGAGACTACAAACCATACAGTTAGCCTTCCACCTCAATAAAATATCCATAATCCTTAAAGAGGTGATATCTCTGATAAAACATGATAAACTACTCAAACTCTCAAGGCCTTCATATTCGGTCCCCAATGGACTTATGAAAACTCTGTGTAGGGCCCATCCACCTCTGGATGATCCACATCTTCACTACTATTAATCACAAAAAATATAGGGCTATATGATTTGTCTCCCACTGGATTTTATTAGTAAATAAGTGAGCTATATGATCTCCCATATATGGAGTCAAATGGTTCCACACCATTGGTAGATGATCCATCTGGCTATGACCGAAAAATAACATGAAAACCAATGTCCTGTTCTCGAGAACATGAATGGTCATCTTTTGCTTGAAATTTTAGGTGATAATCATTTTCAATAATGACCACTGAGGACATCCATGAATCCAGATTTCCACTTTCACCCACATGCATCCCAAACTCCCTAGTAAACCCTGTTATTAGATTTATAGAATGTAGTCTGACATGGTTATTTTTTCATTTATCACTCATATATCATTATGTATTCCAACTAATCACAGAATCTCCCTTATGAAAACAATAAATATACTATCTCAATTGAAATTTAATTAGGGAGCCTAAGCCTTCAACCAATGATAAGTGAGGCATCAAGTGATAAACCTAGAAACATGATACGCAAACCATGGAAACCCAACCCAATTTTGAAGGATCCTAGAACATCCTCTAATCTCATGGATGTACTACTAAGGGAATGGATTAATCCTTTTTATCACACCCTCTCACAATATTATTAGTGTCATCATCTAGCCTTAAGCAATGATTTTGTGCTCCCCACCATCTGAAAATCCATTAATAATATGTCCTATTAATCTTTGTTCACATAAGAAATCAAAATCAAAATCCACATGTTGTGCCTCCCTAATGTGTTTAAGAATAATAGGGGATTCAACCATTGACCTGAGGCAGACTACCCCATCCTCAAACTTAAGGGTCAATAGAAAAGTGGTAAACTTCTCCATCACCTTGCTCAAAAATAAAGAATAGAAAACTATGCTATGAGAATATTCTACCATAATAATGACCTTTGGTGGTTACCAATATTTCATATCCTCAACATTTTCTAGTTCTGATACCTTCTACTCCTCTGGGAAGGCAAATCCCAAGAATATGACCTCACATATACTGATGATATACTCTATGAGATTCCCATAAAGATGGTAATTGCATAGTATTCCAGGAAATATCATCAAGTGCCTAACACACTCCACCTATGACGAAGAGTTCATGAGGTTTTCATTTAAGAATAATACCATTTACTAATCCAAGAAGGGATCAAGTATCTGGTTTATAAGTCTAACAAAAACTGTAAGGGAATTCAATATACAGAATGGTATCACTCTGAATAAAAAACCATATCATATTTAAATAGTCACATTTTGTATGTTATCCTCCGTTAATCAGAGTCGGTGATACCCATACTGGGGTTAAAATCTACTAACCACATTCCCCCTAACCAATGGCCTAAGAAGTCATTATTTCCAAGGGGTGTATACTTCTTCCTCCTAGTCAAATGGAACAGGTGATGTTAGTATTTTCCTAAACCCAAGCACTCACCCTCCTTCTGTGCATACAATTTTGGGATGCCCATGTGAATACACTAGGTCTAATAAAACCCCTCATTTGCTGATTATTGAACCATACCATTATCTCTCCTAGCTACTTATGTTCATCTGATATTCTAGAACAGATATCAATCCTTCTATGGTGCATGTCTATGCCGAAGTAATAATTTCAATGGGAAGAAAAGACTATCACATCCTCATGGTAGATGCCCCGAAATTCCTCCACTATTATAGAACGCTAAAATATCATATTATTCACTTATCCAATTTTCATTATAGAAAAATTATGGGAAATCATCAATATATTCTTGAACATGAGCCCATCCTACTATTCACAGGGTCCATTCATACCAATTAATGAAAGTTCAATCCCATTAACTAGGATACCCTAAAATCCCCTTTGGTAATATTAAACATAGCATGGATGGTATAAAAAATTCTATAAAATGTAAAAAAAACTAATGGTATAAATGTCATAATATAATGATTCCACAAGAGGCACTCTCTCCTCCCGGATTCAGGAAACACTATTGATTGAAGTGTGTGATCACTGATCCTCATACATAGGATCCTCCAAACAAAATGATTGAGAAAAATGGGAACCAATCGAATAATTTTTTGTCATAAAGGGATTTCTTTAGTGGATTTTCTAATAACTATGTACCTAAATTTCATCAGGATTTGAAAATACATGTGTCATACCTCAAAATGCACAGGGATATTTTGGGTCAAAAGACCATACTACATAAATCCAACCTTCTACTTTCCAATATGTTCTCCAAAACTAGGGATCACACTAGAATCATATAATTGTAAAATGAAATCAAACATACAAGACAATGTTAATATTCCTCCTTACCTCAAAACTACTTTATTTTGATAGGCATAGACCCACCTGAATGTTTTTAAATCGTATCACAAGAGAACTTCTTATTCAAGGGAATTGTCTCTCTTCCTTGCATTCCCTAAACCACATAAACCATCACTAAAATAAAGATTTAATGACACCATGAATCATCTTGGATATGTATCACTGCTAGGACCTCCATAAATAGGGGTCCAAACTATGGAGGACACCCACAACCCATACTAAATCCAATACTTTACCGCCCGAGAAGGGGGTCTGACTCACGGAGAAACGTCATTGATATCTATCTCTAAAACTAGAAATGTGCATTATGAATAGGTGAATGATCTACAAATACCAAAAAAAAGATGCGGATCCTAACAGAGAGCATCTACTGGAACCACCGTAGTATGTTCAACATGTTGCAGAATGGTTAGAGGCAACACTTTCTATCCACCCTGGGGAACCACCACCTACAGAGGTCCATAAACTGAAGTCTCATATCTAAACATTTCGTAATCATTATACTACTATGAAATCCTAGCTTTAATTTATTATGGATGTATCAAATGATATCTAATATGGAAAATTATCAATGATCGTACAAGAGTAGATGTGTTATGAAGGACATGAAAACTACAACCCATTCCTATATTGTTCATGTACCATTTTTTCCCTAAAACGAGTTCCTACATGTTCTAAGAAAAAAGAAGTTCATCAGAATCCCATGAAATGGATATGTTGGACACCACATGATTTTTAGGTTACCAATCTAGTTATATGAACTCCAAACACATTAATAATGTTTCCCAATTTCACAAATCAATCCTCTTAGCTAAAAAATATCTAAACTCTAGTCCTAAGATGACATCCTATTATACAAATCTGTCATGATCCGTCCTAGTCATAACTTCTTTCTCAGTGTTAAGCTATTAATGATACCATAATTCTACATCAAATAAGTCTTGGGATAGAGAATATCACTAAGTAGGAATTTCAAAAATATGAGTGGGATTAGGCTACAACACCTGTACTCCGACCCATGCATCTCCATACACCAGTATAATATAGAATGATAAATGACTCATATTATATATTTCTGAAAAATAAAAATCCCATATATAAGTACATCATGAAGTATAATAGATGATAAAGGGGAAAAATACAATGCCACTAAAATGAAAAAAACCAACGCACTGATAACATCGGGGTAGCTATGTAAAATAAACTTTGGGATCCATATTAAGATTTTCTAACACAAAAAGTCTCCACTAGATCATGGTCCACCAAATAATACATCCCAATTTGGGTCATCTATATATTTCCTATCATGTACTAGTAGAGCCCATGCATGAGTGAGTAAAAAAATACCCTAATGGACACCAGCAGATCACTAAACATAAATCATCATGGGAGAAGAGAACTCATCATTAGGAAGATATGTCAATTAGAATATGATAAATATGGATTCTAACCCATATTTCTCATAGGTAGACACCATGTCTCAATGTGAGGTAACATCCTCAGTGCCATCCTATGATTCTAATTGAGGATCAAGGATTACATCCTTATCGGAGAACACACACTTTGAGTCCACTACACTAATGGAACACATTTTAGAGGAAATTATAATTAGGTATATCTATGAAAAAAATAAAGTGATATATATCATTTGATATACTCACTCATTATGTCTACACCACACAAGATGATGACATTTGTTGATACACACATATGGGATCTCACCCAAGGCCTATGGGGGGGGGGGGGTCTAAAGCCAACTTAAGAGTAATACCACTAGGATGTGGATCAAAATCCATGATAATAGGTAACAATATTCTTGAAATATAATATGGAATAAAGGATATATGGTCAATCCCAAGGCAACACATAGGGATTTATGACTCTATATAAGACTAATCCCATTGAGGGGATCACTTCATATTCTCTAGATGAGTTGCTGAACTATATCCTCATAGGGATGGACTAAGGTAATATACCCTTAATATGATAGTCAATAATGAAATGTTCCAATGGAACATATCCCATCTCATACTAAAGATATTAAAAAGAGAAAAAGGATGTAACTTTACCTTGAAGAAGAACATGAGGTCTCCCATTAGTTATAAAACATGTATCTCTACATATAAATCTTAATGTGCATCACTATCTCCCATGATATGTCTTTCTTTAGATAAATAGTGGGTCGACTAGGATATGCGATGTATAGAGGTCAGGCTAGCACTCAAATTATTCCATCTAGTCGTGATATTGTAATCAATCCTATGACCATATATTATAGTCATTACTACGAATAATGATTGTGTCAATGTAAAATGTCTATACCTAGGCACTTTTCTATGTACATAGTGCGTTCTATGAGAGACAAGTGTTATGGGGTCAAATTACCAACGGGGTGTGCACTCCCAATAAAGGTTGAGACATTATCTAAGGGTTACATAGTGTTTGAACCATCAACCACATTGTTTTTGGTCTTGGTGACTCATAGCATGTACTCCCAATACACATTGAGCTGGCTATCCAAGGGACACATAACGTGTGAGTAAAACACATGACATGTGTAACACCATGAGCTTTTATGAATTTATTTTTCAAATGAATCAATATTAATTTATGCATTTCATTTTACTATGCAAAGAAATCCTTTAACATGACCCTGTCTTGTCTTGCGCTATATGCAACAGTGACCTGGCATACATTACATGAAACAAAGAGTTCATGTAAAATACAATTTTATTGTTAGAATTTTTATAGGAGATATTTATAACATAGCTGATAAACTGTGATATATGAATAGTAATAAATAATTTTTTTACATTAATAAAACATTTGATTATGAAATATATAATATTTCATAAAATCATTATATGATTAAAAATATTATTGCAACAAAAAATATAATTAATTTTAGACACATTGAAATTAAATTTAATAAAATAATATTCATTTTTGAATTAAAAATTTCAAAATTAGCTTGGGGAGAATTTTTGGTATTTTTCGTAGAAACTTAATTTTTTAACGAATAGTGAAAAATATGGTATTTTAGTCAAAAACTACATTTCCATTTAAGTAATTAATTATATTAATTTATATTTTTATTTGATTTTTAAAATAAAAATAGAATTATTATTCATATATTAAAAAAAATTTATGTCACTAAAGTCATTTTTATGGAAATTGTTTATAAAATATTATTGAAATTTTGAACATTTTTACTTTAAAACCCCACATTCTCCCCATGATTGCGGGATTAAGGTTAAACATAATATTCTGAATTATATGATATTAATTTTGAAGAAAAGATATAAATTTCTGTAATAATTATGATATGTTTTATCTAATAATATCAACATAATTTGCTACTAAAAATATTAGTGAAATTGATTAAAATTAATCACAATGATTAAGGTATGATAAAACTTAATTTTGGAGTAAATTTTAATATTAAGAACCAGAATGACCCAAAAACATGTCCAAAATCCATTGGATGCTAATAATTCGACCATATCCAATTTTTTATTAAATATATGGCTTATTACGATGTTATTAAATGGATGTTACCTATATTAATGGTTAAGCAAGGAAAAATGATAAAAAAGGAACATTCCTCACTTTTAATATTTATAAATGTTTAGAATATGAAAAAAACATATTTTAGATAACACATATAAATTAGAAATATAAATTATTTATTTTTATCATAAATACTTATTAAAAATTTTTATAGATGATTTAGTTACTTAGAATGCATAAGAAACACCATCGTAACGATTATTTAGTTAATAATTAACTGAAATAAATGATACTACAAATATAAAAAGTGAAGTAAATTGATTGAATTACTGAATATAATTTTTTTATTAGATGAATATATAATCTTTAATATATTTTTACTTAATATATTTTAATTCAAATATCGTTTTAAAATTTTAAAATTTATATTAAATAAATTATGTCAAAATTGAAATTAATGTTATTTGATAATAAATGAAATTTTGTTAAATGAAATTAAATTAATAAAAATTATATATTTGGCCATATGATTTTTAATTTCTAAAAAATACTATATATTTTCTATAAATTGACCAATTTATCATTTATAAGTAACATATTGTCCCATATATCTGAAAAACGTTGTTAACACAGTTCAGGTTTAAGGTGTGTTTCTCGGTGTCACATTCATTTGTTTTAAAATTAATTTTCAAAACACATGAGATTTTTATTTTATAAATTTGAAATAATATCAATAATTACATTTGTCTATGTTTTATAATAAATATCACTTTATTTATGTATTATTGGTAAAATAAATTAGCTTATAAAACAAGATGCTTTAAGAATAACCAAAATGATAAAATTGGGGAATCATAGAACTTAAGGAATGAAATTAATAAATTAAACATATTTTTTTGAGGTTGATGTTTTTATATACCATTATTCCCCTTCAATTCATTTTACAATTTTTTTGGCTCATTAGGTAAGGTATTCCTCCTATTAATGAATACCCTTTTCTATTTACAAGAGTGACACTCCCCTTCCACTATAAAAAAAATAACTCTCCCTTTATGCACACCTGTAAAGACACATTTGTAAATAAAATATCTGACTAAATAGTCTATCATCATCCATCCATTTCTCCTAGAACCCTATACTTGGGAAGAACGAAATCCAATAAAGCCTTTTGGAACAAACCAAAAGGAGTTACCCAACTAAGAGGTAACATCATCTCTCAAGATCCATTCATTTATATTCTTTCTCCACCCCTAAACTCTATTTATTCCATGATAATATAAAAAAACCATTATATTAAATATAAAATTATTTTATTAGGATATGTCTTCTTCCTAAACTTACACACACCTCCATATAATGGGCAACCGAAGTGTTGTTTATGAGTACGGTGAACTACCGCCTCACAAAATGATGATTGTTGATTAATCATTACCCCCTCTCATGGAGGAAATTATGATGGAAAAACTATTTATATATGTTATATATTATATTTATTCTGTATTTAATCTTATTTAATATATTTACAACACATATATTTAATATTTATATTTTCTGTAAATAAGATAATTTGGTTTGAGGATGTGTGGACTACCACCCCCTCAAAGCGATGTGATTTATTCCCATAGTACATAGAATATATTTAAGAAAGGTTTAGTTAAATTATATAATATATATTATATAATAATTATATTTTAATGATATTATATACGTATATACATATATTTCGTTTTCATTCAATCTTTCAATACGATAATAAAAATAGAAACAACGTTCATGTGTACATACGACTTACCATTTTACGGAAGGGTGTATTAAATTTCATAATTAAGTATTCTATAAATTTTTATAATAAAAAAATACTTAATTTAAACGATATTTATTTCAAAATCTATATTTTATAAATCAATATTTAAATATAAGGACCAATGATATAACAAATTAATACATATTCGACGAACAAAGCGAGTATTACCGAAAGTGAAACATTAACATAATATTTCTTACATGCGAGTAATATAAGGTCATAATAATTCCACATATTTTATTAAATATATGAATATGGTTGTTAAAAATATTTATAATAAATTTATCTTTATTATAAAAGTGTTTTAAATGAGTATAGAGAGATTCAAGAAACATACTAAGGGGTTTTCATCTCACTTTTTATTTTTGAGTGATACATGGCATGTTCACCACTCTTCCCTTTTGTGTAGTGTATATAAATCAAATTAATGTATTATATGAATATTATTATTAAATTTATAGGTATTTTAATATAAATTTTATGATCTTTTTTTCATGGGTTTTATGTTTCCAACATTACCAAATTTGTAAAATAGTCTAGTCTCATTTTTCCTTCATTGTGACTCATCTTTTGTTATGAATATGAATTCAATTTATCGGTTTATATAAATCCATTTTACATGTTATATAATGAATCTCATTAATTAAATGATATTTTAACATTCATTTAATTTAATTTTTTTACATGTATATTATGATCCCATGTTACTAAGTGATAAGATTTTATTGAAACTATCTCATCACTTTTAGAGATTGTTAATGATTATTCTTATTTGATGAAATATTATAATCCATATTTCATGAAAACTCATGAGTTAACTTATCTTGTTTTTTTTCAAGATATATCCATGTATTAGAATAAAATTTTCTCTCTGTGATACATAATATAATTAATAATTTTTTTTAATGAAAATCAAACTATATTTATCTCTTCGGTCGACAATCTGTATTATTACAAAAATAATGTTTTCAAAAAAAGATTTCAATTTTTGTTCAAAATTATCCTTTAAGATAATTTTTTATAAGAAATTATATCAAAAATGTATTATTGCTTTCAATGGTTACTTTATATGTTTTTAAATCTATTTATAGTGAAAATGGATTTTAAAATGATTTGATTCTTCTTTTATATTTTTTCACAAAAAAATATTTTCAAAATGTATTGAAGAATATTTTATATGTTTTCAAGGAAAAATGTTTTAAAAATGTTTTCAAGACTTCTTTCCAGGTTTAAAAATTATTTTTCAATGAAATTGGTTTTATGAGGTATTATTTTTTAAATATAATTTTCGAAAGAAGATGGATATTTTACTCATGAATTTTTTTCAAAATATCTTTCATAATAGTTATCAATCAAATATGACATCTATTGATGTTAATAAAGAAATTATCCAAATGTTCCATTCATATTATTTCTTGAATGGTTTGTTTCTATAATTAAAAATTCTTATGAAACCTTTTTCTCTTCCATGGGTTATATGCTTTTAAAACCTTATTCATTTCATGGGTTATGGTTTAATGAAATGGTTATGCAACCTATATATTTCTCATAGGTTATGATGTGATGAAATACTAATTTTACCCATTTCATTTCATGGGTTATCATTTGATTTTTATAAAACCCATATATTTTCAATGGTAATGATACACTGAATGTTTTTTGGAACAAGTATGTATGATTTCATTAAGAAATGGGTGAGACCAATATTCCCTGAGGATTAATTAGGTAATGATAAATGTTTTATAATCTCAATGGGTACCTGGGTGAACATCCCAAGTAGGATACAAAATGTTTCATGGGTGGACATCCCACACCAGAAAAAAAGGGTATACAAGAAGACATCCCCTGCCTAAACCAAGAGCTTACATGGGAGGACAACCCATTCAAAAAACAATAGAGTAAATGGGAGGTAATCCCAATCATAATTTTGTTACACAGGTGATTAACCCAATCCAAATATGTGAACTAATCCTTGGTAGGCCACCTTGACATAGGTTTATTATATGCTTATGTGTTTCGCACAATTCTATGTTTTATTCCTATGTTATGATTTCAGGAACAATATTCCTTATTTACATATGACATATGCCTTATGAAATATAAATAGATATTCCATGATTCATTTTTATGTTATTTTACATATAAGGAATGATGTTCAAATGTGTTTATCACGTTTGCATACTCAAATTCTCTGGTTTATACTTACATGTCTCCATTTTTTGACCTTACTGAGCATCTTAACTCAACACTTTTTTATGTTTCCTTCCCCTATGTTATGATTACATGTATTATGTATGATTTTTACAAAAGGGATCTAGTATATAAGAACCAAGTGGGAGATAATATAGCTCACTTATGTATCAGTGCTTATGTCTCTCTCTTTCCAAAGGCACTAGAGAAGTACGGTCTTAGGGGAATATATTTGTATAATGTTTTAATTATTCTGAAAAATATATGTAATGTTAATTTATGAATAGGGAGTGTCACTATATTTGGTATCAGGGAAAAATTTTTAGTTATACTTTGAAATCTAGGATGAGAATTCAATAGTGGGAACCCTAAGGACATGCCTAAGGATAATTCATATGATATAGAAAATTTTAGAAAAGTGTCTGGGATTTTTGGTAAAGGATAGAGTTAGTGGTTTCCCACACATACATACCATTATAGACACTATACATGGATGTGGCTATATAATAGATTTAAATAGGGGTAAAAACTCTGAAAAAATTATCCGGGCCTTACTTAGGGTAATCTGGTACACGACAATGGGCCATACAACATACCTGGTTTTACACTCCTGAGGGATATGCATTAAGAATTCAACAACTCATTACAGACCATCATGAAAGATTTAAATAGATTATTTATATAAATAAAATTGGATAAACCTAATGTTTCATTGTTTTAAGAATTAGTATCCATGATTTGGGCACCATATAATTAATTTTTTAAGATTATATTGTATCCTAATATTATGTGTTTTTCTCACACTATGATTTATGGTATTAGTAAATAGAGAGAACTTGACAGAACATGGTTGTGAGTTAATGTAAAATATGTGTAAAATATGGGAATTATAAAAATCTATTTCCCAAGTGGAAATATCTTAATTAGAATTAAGAAGGTGGTACGAGTATTCGTTATACTTATGAAGATATAGAGACGACAAACGCCATATGAAAGTTATGTGATGTTCTTCCATTATTGTTTACATTAAAAATAAGAATAATGATTATATCTTGGTTGAGGAAAAATAATAATGATTTATATTTTAAATTCTAGGATTGAGGTATTAAGGAATGATTTAATGAACCATGAGTAATGTTTTATTAATATGATTGGATTAATAAAGTATTTATGTTTTTGGAATTCAAATAATGTTTTATTTGAATCATGAAATATTTAAGTATTTTCCTTATAATATATCATCATGTATTGAAAATGGAATATTGAATGGTGATAAGGACATAGTATTGTGACTTCCTGGAAAGGTTATATTTAGATTTTACTAAGGTAACCCTAAATTAATGTTTGAAATTAACATAATGTTTTTTGGATAAAGATACAATGGATATGAATAAGTAAATTAAATGAAACTGATTACCTTGGAACTAATTAAAGACTTGTTTAATAGTATTTTATGATATAATAGATGAAATTTAGAACTTCTTGGATTTATGGAATATATACAGTAATCCATATAATAAAAAAGCATCCATGTTTTCCAGAATTATTTATGTTAATTTACATTATTTCCACGTTTGAGGATAATATATGATCAGCATATTCATGTGTTTGTATTGTGATAAAAAAGTAGTAACTTGTTATATATAGTGGATCAATGTTATGATTATTTCATAACTTTGTTCCTAAAGTATTGTATTCTCATCATTCCAAAGGGTGATAAGGTCATCAATTTATGGAATGTTTAATTTACTCTTTAGAGGAAGTCAGTAAGATTAATGGGTTATCACTCCATATGAGTGTTTATGCATATTGGATAGCATGTTTAAACTTTTGTGTGTTGATGATAAATGATGAAAAATGGGATGACATATTAGGGATCTCATGACCTTTTAGTACATTAGGAATGGAAAATTCACCTTCCCTTTTAGAGAAATAGGTCAAGTAGATCAATGAACTACAAAGGGTGATAGTGTCAAGAAATCATGGGATTATATCTTTTCATGAAATTTCGTCGACATTAGGAAAAATTATCTTCAATCCGAAAATATTTTCCTAGTATGCTCATTTATGATTATTAAAATGGTCCCATACATAATCATATATTTATGGAATTAATTTTTAACTTTATCTTTATCATGTTCTCTATCACTCAACACCAGAACTTGATAGTTAGATTTCTCATACATGTTCACATTTCCACCTTCCACCTATGATATCCTATATAGAAATATAGCTATGTGAAACTCTGAGGAATCATTATGGTTCAAAAGTCCCAATTTTAAGGTAATTTTATGTATTTAATTTTTCGATGTGGGTTTCAATGAATGAAGATTTCAAGTATTGGACCTTTGAAAACCCAAACGAATTTCAGGGGAAAAATTCATTTGAATGGATGTAGAATGTGACACCCCTATATTTTGTAAAATATATTTTTCGAATGAATTAATTTTAAATGATGAATTACATTTAACGATGTAAGACATTCCTTTTAAACTACACTGAATTTTCTTGTGCTACACACGACACTTACATGGAAGACGTTACACAAAACATCAAGTTTCTATGAAACATCACATTATTGTTAGAATTATCTAATATAGATAGGTATAAATTAGATGATAAATTTTATAATATGTATTGTAGTAACTAATTTTTTTACATAAATAAAACATATTGATTACGGAAAATTATTATTTTTGTAATGTCTTTATATTTTTAAAAATACTATTTTCTCAAATGAACTTTATTTCACATCATTCTATGAAAAAAAATTAATTTCATAAAATTTTAGAAATTAACTTTGAAAAAATAATCTTCATTTTGGAATCATGATTTCTTAATTATCTTTGGGTGATTTTTTGTTAATTTCTGTGAAACATAGTTTTATATTGAATATTAAAAAATAATATATTATTGTTAAATATATAATTTCCATTTAAATAATTAAAAATAATAATTAATATTTTAATATTTTGTTTTAAAAAATATTTGATCAATTATTCATAAATTGAACATAATTATATCACAAAAATAATTTTTATATGGAAATCAGTTAGAAATAATTATTGAACATTTTTACATTAAAAACCCACTTTGATGTCATGTTTCTGATATTAACATTAATCTTAAGATTCAAACATCTATTATTTGAATTTTGAAAAAAAGAAATAAATTAATTTGATAAGTAATATATTTATTTTCTTATAAGTTCAACTTAATTTTTTATAAAAAATATTACTGAAATTAATTAAAATTCATCATAGCGATTAAGGTACGATTAAGCATAATTAGAGGCAAAACCATAATATTATGGATGAAAATGACCTAGAAACTTGTCCAAAAGCCATTGAATTCCAATAATTTGACCATATCCACTATATTTATTAATTTTATTGGTTATTGGGATATTTTAATATAGAATTTCTCTATATAAAAAGTTAAGTAAGGAAGAAAACAAAAAAGGGTCCATTCCTCACATTTAACATTTATAAAACATTGGGATATGGTAAAAAAACATATTTTTTGTTACACATTTCCTTTATAAAATGAAATGTGTTTTTTATCAAATTTAATTTTAATTTTTTATAGATTATTTAGTTAATTAAAATGCTTAAGAAACACTGATGTAGCGATTGTTTAGTAAATAATTATAAAAAATAAATGATAATATAAATATTAAAAGTAAAGTAAATTGATTGAATTGTTATCATTATTTTTTAGATTAATATATCAATTTTAAAATATTCAAATTTAATTTATTTAATTTCTTATCTTTTTTTTTTATATTTTTAAATTCAAATCAAATAAATTACCTCAAAATTAACATTAATGATATTTTACAATAAATGATATTTTAATAAACAATTTTAAATTAAACAAACAATATATTCTTACAAGTGATTTTTAAGTGTTAAAAATATTAAATATGGGTTATTAATGGACCAATTGTTCATTTATAATAATCATATTGACCAATATATTTTAAAACCATTCGTAGCATGGTCTGAGTTAAAGTAGTGTTTTTGTGCGTGACATGCATTTGTTTTAAAAATAATATCCCACAAATAGTAGAATTATATTTCATAATTTATAAATAACATTACTAATCATTTTTTTCTATATTTTATAATAAATATCATTTTATTTTATTCATAATAGATTAATTACATATGTTATAAAACTAGTAGATTTAAAAGAAAATGATAAAATTGAGGAATCATAGAAGATAAGAAGAAAATTATTAAAATGAAAAAAAATTTCTATGGTGAAGATTTTTATCAACTATTATTACCTTATACTACATTATATTTCTATTTTTTACTCACATTAGTTAATTTATACTTCCCATTAATGATGGCCTTTTGGTATTTATAGGAGGTCCACTCCCCTTTCGCTATAAAAAAGATATCACTCTCCCCATTCCTCACACATATTAAGAAAATTTGTCTCATAAAAACACTATCTATATAGTCTCCCAATATCCCTAAATTCCTCATATAATCATATAATTTTGTAGAAATAAATCCAAAGCATCGTTTTGGCAAAAACCTAATGGAGTTACCCGATAAAGAGGTAACATCTTCTCTTAAGATCATTTCTTTTAATTCATTTCTCAACCCCTAAAATCTCATTATGAAATTATTTTATAAAAAATTATCTTAAATATACAAGGAATATTTTAATATATTTATTCTACCTAAACATACTCTCACCTCCATCTAATGTGAAGAGAACATACTAGTTATGTGTACGGAGAACTAACGTCTCCCAAAATGATGATTGTTTATTTTACCGTACCACCTCTTATGGTGGAAATTATGATGGAAAATATAATTATATATTATAATAAACTTTAATTAAATATTATTTAATACTTTTAAAATTAACCTCATTATACCTTCCATTTGGCGTACATATGATAATTTTGTTTGGGGAAATGTGGACTAGTGCCCCTAATAAGTGATGCAATTCATTCACAGAATACATGGAAAGTATTAAGGATGGGTTTCATGAACATAAATTATATATATGATATAATAAAGATACTATAATTATTTTATATACATATATAAACATATCACATTTCCTTTCTTTCTTTCAATTCAAAAATATAAACAGAAACAACGTTCATGCATGTTTACGACTTACCACCTCCAGGAACTGTGTATTCCATTTAATACTTATATATTCTATTGATTATTATAATAAAATTATAATGAATATAATTGAATTTAATATCATTATTTATATTTTATAAATCATTATATAAGTATAAGGTCAAAAGTTAAAACAAATTAAGACACATGCGATGAATAAAGAGAATATTACACAAAGTGAAACGTTAACATAAGATTGTCAACAAGTGGGTAATATATGATCATAATCAAAAAATATATGGTATTAGATATAATAATATGGTTCCTTAAATAATTTATAATAAATTTATATTTATTATATAGGTGTTTTTAATGACTATTATGAGAGTTAAGACACAAGGTAAGGGGATTCCATCTCGCATTTACGTGAGATACCTTCCATGTTCACCACTATTTCCATTGGTGTCATGTATATACTAACCATTAAAGTATTATATTAATAATATTATTAAATTTATTGGTATTTAAATATCCAATTTATGGTATTTATTTCTTTGGGTTTATGATTCCAATGTTAACAAATCAATAAAATAGTTTTTTCTTAATTTTCCTTCATACAGACTCATGTTTTGTAATGCACATAAATTATTTTTCTAGGTGAATATCCTTAAATTTAACATGTAATATAATTAATATAATTCTTTCATGATATTTTCAGCTTAATTTAATTTAATTTTCTTAGATATACAGTGTGATCCCAATTAACCAATTGATAAGAGTATTTGAAATAATCTCATCGCGTTTCAATATTGTTAATGATTAATATTATTTGATAAAATATAATGATCCATATCTCATGAAAACTCATGAATTTTTTCTTCTATGATTATTCAAGATATATCCATTTTTATTACGATTTTAAAGTCTTTGTTTCTTAAGATAATTATGCAAATGTTTTATGAAAAGTTTCATATATTTGTCTCTTCGGTCGGAAATCAGTTTTATTAAAAAAAAATTCAAAAAAATGTCTTCAAATGATACTTGAAGATAATTTTCAAGTAAAAATTATTTAAAAAATTATCAATTATTTTAAAATTTTCCTTTGTATTTTTTAAAATCAATTTTCAATGAAAATGGTTCTAAAAAGGTTTTAAAGATTACTTAATAAGTTTTCAAGGAAAATGGTTTTCTAAATTTTTTCAATACTTCTATAAAATTTAACAATATATTTTTAAGGGAAATGGTTTTGAAAGTGTTTTATGTTTTAATGATAATTTTTTGAAGGTAGTTTTTTAAAGAAGAATGGGTATTTTAATCATGAAATTTTTTCAAAATATCTTTCCATGTTATTTTCCATCAAAGATGGAATCTGGTGATGTTACTGAAGACCTTATCAGCAATGATCCAAAGGTTCCATTAATATTCATTCTTGAATGGTTTATGTTAGATTTAATAATTCTTATGATAGTTATTTATCTTCCATGGGTTATAATATTTTGAAACCCACTTATTTTATGCGTTATGCTTCGATGAGATGGTTGTGAAACCTTTATGTTTTCCATATGTTGTGATGTAATTAATTATTAATGATACCAATTTCATTTCATGGGTTATTATTTAATGTTTATAAAACCCATATTTTTTCTTGATTCATGATATGATTATTTTTTGTGGAAAATTTATGTATGGCTTCTTCATGAGATTGGTGTGACCTATAACACCCTCCAATTAATTTGGGTAATGATAAATATTTTATGAGCTTAAAGGGTACAGAAAAGTAAATACCAATACTGAAACACGTGGTTACACAAGAGGATATCCCAATCTAGAAAAAATATGGTACATGGGAGGGAATCCTTGTCTCAATGAAATTACACATTTGATTATCCCAATACTAACATATTACAAAGGCCTTGGTATGACACCTTGGCATAGAGTTATTATATGCTTATATTTTTTTCACAATTCCATGGTTTATGCCTATATTATGATTTCTTGTCATATGTTCATTATTTATATAGGATTCATACCGTATAAACTGTAATGATATATGATATGATTCATGTATATATTCATTGACATGTTTGGTATGATCATTAAATGTTTTGATCACACTATGATACACATATTATCATGGTTATACTTACATGTATCAATTGTTTACCCAAATTAATCATCTATGCTCACCCATTTTTATGATTCCTTCCCATAGTATATGAAGATATGTATTTTTTTTGATGTGTATAATAAGGGTTCTAGTCAAGAAGAACTTAGTGGGAGATAATAAAGATTACTTATGGATCAGTGTTTATGTTCCCATGTTTCAAAAGGCACTAGACTAGTATAATATTTTTGTGTCTATTTGTATAATGTTTTAATTATTCTGTAAATGTTATGTAATGTTAATGTATTAAAGTATAGGGTCACTATAAATTTTTATATTTATCTCAAAAGGTAACCCAAGATTCTACAATTCAGGGACTTCATGATATATGTTCTTTTATAGTACATGTCATGTATATCAAGATTTCATCAAAACTACCACTAGTTCACTTGTCCCCACCCATGCCCTTATTTTTTCCTTTAATTCCACCACCAATATCAACTTAATTCTTGGTTCTAGGTCGAAAACCATCAACAACTGAACAAAAGATATATTTCATCAATTATTAACAAAAAAATCATCCATCTTCATTGTCCAAAGTACTAACACATCCCGAGTCATGAGAACCCTACTGACCACAAAAAATCCATATTCAATCATTACCAATGGATAAATTCTATCCACCATTAGCTCAAGAATACCCATATTTACTCCTCTAGAGATATTTGATCAATCTGGATCTTAGATCCACCATCACCTTCTCTATCATTAGATTCCTATATTTTTTTATAAAGCCCCATAACATCTCCGTAGACCCAGACATGTGACCAAGATCCATTTTTCCAAAGAATGAATCCAAAATGATTGAATCTCTTATTTTTCCTCAAATCACTAACCAAAAGTACTTTCCATTGACTAACATTGATGAAAATAGGGAGAACGAAACATAACACAAAGTAAGTATTGGTTAATGAAAATGTAATTTTTCCTATCATTATGAGAATCAAAGAATAGGGAATAATAAAATCCATATGAATCAATGGGAAAATTAATATCAAATTTCATCATAGATAATGATATGTAAAGTGTTGGAAAAACCAATGTAGAAAGATCAAAAAATCAATTTAAAGTGTCTAAATTTTCATTCACCTAATAATCTAATAGTAATAAAACCACGAAAATAAAATACCCTTACATGAGTTTGTTTAGATCAATAATGATGAAAATTTCAACATCGTTTTCATTAGAGAAATATAATAGCTACTTTTGTAACAATGATCCTTTTGGTACCCAATCTCATTATCATTTTGAAACACGCTCTGCCCCTGAGCTCTTCACCCAATCTCTCTATTCTCTCATTACCTCTAGGGTTATGTAGCTATCCCTTGGAAATTATCTATAATAGGGTTTTAATAGAGTATGACTAGTATTTTACCACATAATAAATAGAAAATAAATTTATTTAATAATATATTTATTTTTCCAATAATAAACACTCTTAAACAAAACACCCAATGTCCTCAAAATTCATGTCACTCCTAGGGTATGACCTGAATTATAGATTTATTGTAGTCTTATTTAGCCCAACAAAGAAAATTTTCAAAATATATCACATTATTTATAAAAAAAATTCATGTGAGATATATTATATATTATATTTTTAATATATCAACTCTATGGATCTACAAGCCTTGAAATCCCATAATGACTTCAACCCTTACTTTGAAAATATTCCTTGAAATATTTGAATGTGTAAAACTAAGGATTTGGATTTTTTAATATTAACTTTGGTTATCTTTCCTAATAAAAATTATTCAAATGTATCAAATAATTCATAATCTAAGGAGTCCAATAATTAATAATTATAGATTATTTGGATTTTTTTCTCATTTATATGTCTATGGTGACAATTCTTGAGGTAGGTGGGATTAGAATCTACCCAAATTGCATTATTCAGAATATTATAGACATGATTATCCATATCAATAATGGATAATTCATTAACCATATTACCAATTCAATAAAAAATTTCGTTCTTATTTAGAAAATAACTCTTTAGCATAGTGCATAATTAAAATACCATATTATCAAAATAAGATATGAAAATATATTTTTTTATATTAGGAACATAATAATAATTTTAAAAATCTACAACCAATACACTAGGAAGACATAGATAATAAATAAAAAATTCCAACTTAGTAAATATTTCACCATTACTAACATGAAGATCGTATTCAACCTTCATCAATTCCCTCATATATATGAGTATTTTTTATCAACATAAATTTTTGATGCACACACGGTATCCAATACCCATGAGTCTGATTTGGTGAAATTAATATCTATAAAATTTATATTAAAATTCTCAATATTATTTTATTTTATTACAGTTATCAACCATAGATTCTAATTTTTAACTATCGTATAGGTCATACCTATTATAGATCTCAAAATTATTATCTTATTGTAATCTATATTAAAAAACACATCATTGGGTGGGTATAATGTTTTTATATTTTCATCAAGGAATTTATATGAAATTAAACCTATTAAAAATCATACCCCTTAAATAATATTCATTTAGTGAGCCAAGATCCATATTTCACTTTATAAGGAGTATTCAAGAGTGTTCATATCAACACTTACTTATATAGGTGGGGTATCATACTGATAATACAAATTATGATTGTGGGATAGTTTGAATAAATCATTATCTAAATAAATCATATGGATTTAATAAAATTTGTTCTTATATTATTATAATTGTTAGGGTTTCTTATCTACTGGAATCCCAAACAAAATGATAGTAATAAAGCCATAATCATTTTGGTATCCTTATAACATAATTTATTTACACAAGATAATCCCGGGGAACTATGGTGTTGTATAAAACTACCTGACTAGATGATTATGGTTCTAAAAAGTGACACTAGGAATTTAATCCTACAATTAGTATTTAAGAGGATTTATATAAAGAGTATAACGGACATAATATGTGACACATGCTTGATAAGTTCAATACTATTACATTATATGAAATAATTATTATCAATGTCGTATTCCTTTATGTATGCATACTTCTACATATTTAGATTTAAAACCCTCCTCCCCTCCACTAAATAAATATTTTAACAGTATATTAATGTGTAACTCTTTAGAGAACATATATTCTGTGTTAATCACCCAAAATAGAATCTAAACATATAAATATATATAAAAATAAATCACAATTATAAAGTATATAAACACTTCAGGAAAATTTTTATAATAATGTGATTATTACAATATCAATATTTGTATTCCCATAGTGATAGATTTCACTCACTTATATCATTCTTGACAGTGTTTCATGCCACTTTATATAAGATCTTGACCGGAAACATGATACATCAATCAATTCTGGACAACCCTTAAGGTGTCTCACATGAGATAAATCTATATACTCACACCATTGGTCCTATATATAAATTTAAATTCCCTATAATCCAATGTGAGACCAATACAATGACTCTACTAGGTCACAAGGTTTTCTATAACCAAGTCAATCCACTCAACTCCCATTCAGTTTGAACACACATGTTTTTCCCTTATTACATTCTATAAAATATATTTATTTACATATAAATGTTATAAAATTAGGGACTAACTACCTAATTCATATTTATTTACTTTATTATAACATCCTACACTTATCCAAGATTATAACTATCCTCACCAATGCTCATGAGCCCTTAAGTCAACCATGTACTCACAATAATTATTTATAATAAAATTTTAATTAATTAATATAATCAATTTATATAAAAAAGGGGGAAAATATCATTATGTAATTCCATGATGTTAAAATTAAGATCAATGGATTGGAATCCCCTCCCCATATCATCACAAGAATATTTCATGAAATGTCCCTAAATTTGTATCTGAATTTAACAATCAATTTCCTCAAATTTAACCTAAATTTATAAATAAATTCATCTAAAAGATTATTTTATGTAAATAAAAATCAACCTTTTGTGACTTTTCATCATCGACAACCACCTCCCTACATTAATGTATATTGTTTAAGTCCAAATAAAGTTATCTTAACGTTACACCCCTTCAAGGACTTCTCTTGAGAAGAAAACATTAGAGATTTACCTATATAAACCCCCTCATCTAAAAAAACTGAAGAAATACATTTATGATATATATTTTCTGAAGTTTACAATGATGAGAGACTGCAAAGGAAATTAATAGAAAATTATTGGTAATTTTGGCTCTTAAAAGGAGGGTTTCAAAATAATCAAGCCCATAAGTCTTTGAATACCCCTTGGTAATGATTAAATATCTAAAGACATTTAGAGATCCATTTTCATTAACATGAAGAGTATATTCCAATTTACAACTGACATGCTTCTAACCCATTGAGAGAGAAACCATATCCCACGTATTATCTTGCAACAGTGCATGTATTTCTAGAGTTGGTTACCTAGAACTAACTATTATTGTATATTGGTTTACCCTTTCATGTATATAATTTGATATATAAATGATTTTAAATTTCCCATTTTTTTTATTCTTCTCTGTAAAAATAATGTGATAATTTCATTGGGGTGTTTGTAGAATTATTTATATATATTAGATCACCACAATAATGAGAACCTAGAGACACCATGCTGATATTATTAAATAATAAGTATTTTGGTCTTGATACATCATCATGTTAGGGAAAATGTTGTTTGACTATGAATTCATTGAAGATCACAATCTTGAGTCTTATTCTTATAATGTTCAAAAAGGGAGATCACTTAGATGAGAGACCGTGAGAAATAACCCACTAACAGGAATTTCATGTATTATATATGTCATTATAATTCTTATTTATGAGTACGTTTTTTTTCCTCATACTTTAGATCATTATTAATGTATATTATGAACCTTTTACATTGATAAATAGATGGAAACTATAATGATCGATTATTAGAGTAACATTATGTATGTCAGAAGTGATATGTCATAAATTGAATGTTCAATTGGGTATTTGTGTCTTCAATGTAAAAAAAAAATATATGTAACATCCCAAGTAAGTATAGAATTATGGATTTTCATATCTATGTCTATTTATGAATTAGATAGTGTTTTAGGGGCTTAAATTGAGAATAAATCCGATCTTAAGCATAGAATATTCTAATATTATTTTTAAAGATCATTTTACCGCCTTTTGATGGAAAACCTTTTTTAAAGAAAATTTTTGTCAACTTTATAAGCACTATTTTTCAAAATAAAATTATTCTTTAGAATCAGGGCATTGAAATTTACATCGGATAAATTTATGGTATTTTTCTGAAAATTTTCATTTTGTAATGAATAGTGAAAAAACATACATTTTAATTCAAAATTGCTTTTTAATATAATGTAATTATATGGATATATTGTCTTTTAATTAGTTTTATAGTTTAATTAGAATATATTCTTACCACTTAATCCAGTTTTGGTCATTGTAATTAATTTCAGTATGGAATTGTGCATAAACTAGTGTAAAACTTTTGATAGATATTGTTTCTAAAAAACCCGCAATTTGTTTTGACAACGAGAATTGTTTTTAAATTAATTAATACAATTTCTGTGTTTTGAATTTGGTAAAATGGATTTAATATTTTTAATTAGATGGTACAAATTTTTTAATTAAAACCCTTTTGTTTTTGGACATTATGAATAGTAATGACTGTAATTATCTGTAATTATAGTGATTAATTAGTAATCGGGTAGTGAAGGGTAATAAAATAATATCATAATAATATAAAATAACACCAACATGTGTTCTAATGCTACTTTTTTTACATGGCCGACCATGGAATGCCTTGTGCCAACTTTGGGACCCCATGGAATCACTTTTGTGTGATAATGACATTTTATCTTTTTATTTTTAAAGAAAGATAAATATCACAAAAGTATGTAACACATAAGTAAAACAATTTAAATTTTTTTCTATATAAATGATCTCTAAGACTATAAATAATCATTGGAAAACTAAAATGATATCCTACATCATGGTATTTTTTTTATAATTTGTAGACATTAAATAAATAAATTTATTTATAACACCATGATGATGTAGTGATTAACTCATTAATGAACGATTTAAATAAAATGAAACAATAATGTAAAATAAAAGACTTACACTTGTCAAGAAACTATTGGATGAGTGTATTTATAATCCTTATCACCTTATCTTCAAAATATATCATTTTGGGACATTTAAAATCTGAAGCTCATTTTATGATAAAGTAACATTTCAGGACTTTCGAAGAGTGTCCCTCCTCCCTCTTAAAAAAGGCCCCCAACTCTACCCCATAACCACACCTCTCAATCCATTGGCTTGGAAATACAGAACTCATTTTATCTCTCTACATCCTTATCTTCATTCTAGAATCCTTACCTTAGGCAGAAATCTTTTTAAGAAACCCTTTTGGATCAAACCAAGGGGAGTTACCCGATTTAAAGGTAACGTCTTCTCTAATGTCCTTTTGTTTTATTTTTCTTTTCAGACCCCTTAAACTCAAATTATTACTTTCTATTGTAACAACACCAGTATCATCAATATACTTGGATGTTGTTTTGAGAAGTATTTTATTTTCCCTTACACACACATCTGTCAAATGGTTAAATAACATACTGTTTCTGTGAGTGGCGAATTACTGCTTCACAAAATGAAGATTGTTCAATCTTCTTTTAACACCTTTCATGCTGGACATTGAGATTTCACACTATTTATATATGATTAATAATAATTTAATGTTCTCTTTATTCTTTTGTATGTTTCATTTATGGAACACCTTAATGGTTTCCATTATCGGTAAACGTGGTATCTTCATTTTAGGAAGTGAAGACTATCGCCCCCTCAAAGTGATTTGAATCGTTAATGCCATATGTGGGAAATATAAAGGATTGAGTTAATGATATTATATATGATATTATACTTGAAATATAATATACCTTTATTTCATTATGATTTCATTGCATTAAATACGAAATAGAAATGAAAGTAGCGTTCATGCGTACGTACGACTTACCGTCTCCATGAACGGTGCATTTCATTTCTTACCTCTCAATGTTATGCAATATTATTAATGCATATATATAATGGATATATATTATATACATGATATCTACATCATGAATATAATTCTGGATATAATGGATATTTTACCACATGAACAACTTGTAATTATAAGAAGATAATTTTTGGCACATGTACCAAAGATCGACAAAACGACAGTTATTAACATTAATAATTACATAATGTTCATAATAAGGTAATAAGTGATATAAAAGGAATAATGAACTTGATAATGGTTCTTAAGAAATTAGAAATTAAATCTTCTTTATTATTCATGAGATTAAAGAACAATCGAGTCATGTCAGACATGAGGTAAGGGACATCGTCTCAATCTCCTTTCATTGAGGCTTATATTGTTTTATACACAACATTGTTTTATATGGTGTACAAACCCCTTTGACTATTACTTTTATTCAAAAGGAATATTTATATTCAAAGTTTTTTACTAAATGAAAAAAGGTAATGTTTTTTTCTTACGTATGCGGCGACAATGATTTTTCTGCCGCCGTGACCATTATTTGAGTTTCGGCTTCCTTTACAAGCCATAACTTTTTTTTAAAATGAAAAATAAATACCATGTTTTAATTTTCTTTTATTTTGGTATTAAAAGTGGTTTTGATAATGTTTTGATTATATCAATTTGTTTTATTTATATCTTGTGATTGAAATGTGGAAATGTTATGTTTCATTTATGCATGTTTTATGTGATACGATTATGTTTTGGTTCTTGGGCATTGTTTAAGAAGAAGGGTGGTTCTGTGATAAAATAACAGTGGGTGAGCCTATGATATCTGTCAAATGTATTGGGTAACATGATGCAGTTAAATGCTAATGTTTATCCGAAGAGATTTATGGAATACACTGTAATGGGTATTCCAAACGCAACAATGAGGGTTACTCCCTACATAAGCATTTTATGAATTCATCGAGATACCTTTACGTCATATGATTTAAATGAGTTATTCATAAAACTTGTGATTTCACGAGGTATGTTAAAGTGATTATGTTTATGAGTAAAGTATGTTTTCAATGATTCTTATGTACACATGAACTAAGGTTTTCTTTCCATATTTTTATATCCCTTTCTGAGCTTTTTATGGTCATCCCACGTTTTTGAAACGTTTTTCACAGGTAAGGGGAAAGGTACATGAAGTCATGATATTGTCAAGGAAGTGTCAAGAAAGAATCCATGTTTTATTTTAAATATGTTTCCTTTGATGGGAAAAGTGAATATTGTCTTTTATGTAACCACCTTGTTTAAATGTGGAATGTAATGCATGATTTATGATCTAATTCTCTAAAAATATAAACCTGAAATGATCCTCAATGTGTATTTTCGAAATAACTCAAGATTAAGTAAAGTTTATGGCTGGGGCCTTATAGTTGGTATTATAGGTTGGTTAAGATAAATTTATAAGATAGAATTATATTAAATGAGTATCCAAAAATATTTTTTTTGGTCAAATTGAAATGGTATAGCATTTGAAGATTCAAATGTTGCTTCATATAAGACAAGTTTTTTCAGAAAGGTTTTCTATAGAGTAAATAGGGAAGCAGTACTATGAAGGCATACAAAAGGAAATGACCTTCCAAATCAGCATCCTGAGATGGTTAGGATGGGAACTGAACAGTTTTTTGTAGTAATGGCGCAGTTGACTCAAGCAATAAACGGTGGTGGTATCCATGCACGAGATCAACCACATCAACCACAGAGGAACATGTTAGTGGTGAAACATTTCCTGAGGCAACATCCCCCATCATTTAAAGGATCATCAAAGCTTGTTCTAGCTGAAGGGTGGATGCAAGCACTACAGAATGTTTTTGATATCATGGGGTGTTCAGAAAATCAAAAGGTTAGTCTTGTTGTTTACCATTTAGAGGGTGAAGCAGATCTGTGGTGGTCTATGGTTTAAAATATCAAGGATGCTGATTAGATTGATGCTCTTAACTTGGATGAATTCAAAGGTATGTTTCATGTGAAATATTTTCCTAAGGCTATTCGACATAGGATGGAAAAGCAATTCCTGTCAATGAGGGAAAAGGACGACTAAGTGGCTGATTATGAAGAAAAGTTCACTCGATTGGAATGGTATTCTCCAAATTTTATCTGAGACCTTGATTGTAAAATCAATCATTTTTACTCAGGATTAAAGAAAAAATATCGAAGGGAATTACCTTCTTTTGAGTTCAAAAGTTATGAAAATCTTGTTCAATGTGCTGAGAAGGTGGAAATGGAGTTCACCGAGGATCAAGTGTTCTATGACAGCCAATATAAGAAAAGATCGAGGTGGAAAGAGAAAGGGAAGAATCCTTCAAAAAGGTCAGATGGTAAGAAAACCAATTTTTCAGTTTGTGATAAGTGTGGTAAAAAGCATTTCTAGGGAATGCCTTTTGAATTCAGGAAAGTGTTACTGAGGTAGTAAGATGGTTCATAAGTATCGTTATTGCACTGAAATATATCATGGTGATTATAAGACCCAATTTTATTTACATTTAGTGAAATGTTTCAAGTGAAATGAGATGGGTCATTATGCAAAAGAGTGTTCGACAAAGAGCTCAAATGATGGGAAGCAGTCATACTACAAGAAGAAAGGTCTAGTGAAATCCTTTGCAACTACTTCAGCAGATGTTGGGACATCAAATTAAGTGGTATCAGTTACTTTGTTTGTTATTTCATATTAGGACACTGTGTTGTTTGATTTAGGGTCTACACAGTCTTTCATCTCTGAAAAATTTTCCTGTAAATTTGGAATTCCATATCATGAAATGACTCATGAACTTGTGGTAAAAACACATGGGGGAACTTTTGAGGAAAAAAATAATTTATAAGAATCTTCCTATCCTTATCCGTGGAAATAACCTACTTGCAAACCTTATTGTTTTACATATTGTAGAGTTTGAGGTTATACTGGGTATGGATTGGTTGTATGTTTACCATGCTAAGATTGATTGTAGAGCAAAAGAAGTTTCTTTTTAGAATTTATTTCAATTTGTGTACATGAATGAACCCTTACTATTGATAACATATCAAGAGGCTGAGAAACTTATAAAATATAGAAATGAATGTTACCTTATACATATTGGTGAAAATAATGGAACCGTTCAGATTAATGATGTTCCAGTGGTTAATGAGTATCCTGATGATTTTCCTAAATAGTTTCCTAGAATAATACCAGATTAGGAAGATGAATTTACTGTGGAATTAGTTCTTTATTCTAAGACAATTTCAAAACCCCTTTATTGAATGGCTCAAATAGAACTTTTAGAGTTGAAGGAGAAATTACAAGATTTATTAGTGAAAGGTTTCATTCGACCTAGCATATCACCATGGGGTGCTCCTGTCATATTTGTAAAAAAGAAAGATGGTTCAATGAGACTTTTCATTGATTATAGAGCCTTGAATAACATCACTGTTAAGAACAAATATCATTTTCCTCATATCGATGATTTGTTTGATCAGATCCTGGGAGCTCAGTATTTTTCAATGATTGACCTGAGATCGGGGTACCATCAGTTGAAGGTAAAGGAAGTAGATATTACGAATATTGCATTTCATACAAGATATGGCAATTATGAATTTGTAGTAATGCCTTTTGGGTTAACCAATGCACTTGTTGTATTCATGGTCCTTATGAATAGAATTTCCCATGAGTACTTGGATAAGGTTGTGGTTGTTTTAATTGATGATATTTTGGTGTTTTCTAAAATTAAATAGGATCATGAAAGTAATTTAATGATTATTTTTCAAACATTATATGAAAAGAAATTACATGGGAAATTCAGCAAGTGTGAGTTTTGGTTGCAATAAATTTCTTTCTTAGGTAACATTGTTTCTAAATATGGGATAACAGTTGATCCTGCAAAAACAAAGTTGTTGAAGAATGTCCAAGACCCACAAATGTAACCGAGATTCATAGTTTTCTAGGTTTGGAAGGTAATTACATAAGGTTTTTTAATCAAATTTCACGATTATCTAGTCCAATGATTAAGCTAACTCAAAAGGGTGTTATGTTTATCTGGACAAAAGAATGTGATAATTGTTTTCAAGAATTGAATAAAAGATTGGTGAATGCTCTAGTTTTGGCACTTCCTTCTAGGAATGGTGAGTTTATTATATAAAATGATGCTTCATTGAAAGGACATAGTGAGTCCTAACGCAGAATGATAAGGTAATTGCTTATTCTTCACATCAGTTGAAAACTAATGAGGTAAATTACCCTGAAAATTATTCGGAATTATCTGCTATTGTTTTCTCTTTAAAAATTTGGAGGCATCATTTGAATGGTGTAAGGTGTGAAATATATACTGATCATAAAAATTTAAAATATATATATTCACTCAGAAATAATTTATCATAAGGTAGAGGATATGGCTAGAATTAATCATGGATTATGATTGTACAATTCATTACCATATGTCAAAATCAAATAATGTGGCTCGTGCTTTGAGTAGAAAATGTAATGCTTCATTAACCATGTTACATTTGGAATGTGAACCTTTGGATAAGGATTTGATGAACATTGGAATAGAAGTTATTGGTGCAGGAAGCTCTTCTATTTTGTTTTAGGTATCAGTGATATCATTTCTATCAGACAGAATTAAGAAAGCTTAGAAGTAAGACAATAAGTTGCAGAAAAAGGTAGAGGTAGTTCATAAGGGTATGTTACTTGAATTCAAAATTGATAATGATTTTCTTTTGAGATTTGGGAAGATATTGTGTGTGCCTTGGGATTCACAGTTTAAGAAAGAGTTGTTATGTGAAGTTCATAGTTCTCTATTTTCATTTAATCCTGGCAGTACTAAAATGTATAGGGATTTTTGGGAGTATTACTGTTGGGATGAAATGAAAAGAGATATTGGTGATTTTACTTTGAATTTTTTGACTTGTATATAGGTTAAAGTGGAGAAGAAGCTGCCAAAAGGGATGATTCAGCCTTTACCAGTGCTAGAGTTGAAATGGGAGAATATATCCATTGACATTATTGTGGGGTTTCCAAAGACACATCGAGGTAATAATGAAATCTGGGTTATTATTGATCGCTTGACTAAATATACTCATTTCCTTGATATACAAGATACTTTTTCCCTAGATCAACTTTATAGTTTGTATCTTAAAGAGATATTCAGGTTATTTGGAGTTTCCCTATCCATTGTATCTGATCATGATCCCAAGTTTACCTCTAACTTTTGGAAATGCCTTCAGAAGTCGTTGGGTACTGAATTAAATTATAGTACATATTTTCATCCTTAATCTGATGGGCACATCGATTGAAAAATTCAGCCTTTGGGTGATATTCTATGTGCTTGTTCGATGGATTATCAAGGAATTTGGGACCAACTTCTTTCTTTGGTTGAGTTTTCTTATAATAACAATCTTCATTCAAGTATACATATGGCACCATTTGAGGAATTATATGGGAAGCAGTGTCAAACTCCAGATTTTCAGGATGATGTGGGTGAAAGGATGTTTATGGGTCCAGAATTGGTAGAAGAGTTGGCAGAAAAAGTTCAGCTGATACAGAAACACATGAGAATAGGTCAGAGCTGGCAGAAAAGTTATACAGACAATAGGAGTGATGATCTCTATTCTAAGGTAGGTGATCATTTCTTCCTCAATGTTTTACCATGGAAATGTGTGATGCGATTTAGTAAGAAAGGAATGCTGAGTCCAAGGTTCATTGGACCATATGAAATTTTGGAGAGAGTTGGATCAATTTCATACCGAGTGGATTTTCCTCCGAATTTATCTTAGGTACACAATGTTTTTCATGTTTTAATGTTAATGAAGTACACGCAAAATCCATCTCATGTGTTGAGTCTAGAGGTAGTTCATATAAAAGAGAATCTTAATTATGAGGAATAACCGGTGTAGATTCATAACCATAGGGAGCAAGTATTGATGAATAATTTGATTCATCATGTAATGGTTTTGTGAAAAAACCACATGATTGAAGTGGAAACATGGGAATCTTGAAATGCAATGAGGGATAAAAACCCTACTTATTCGATAAGTAAATAAATTGTAGGGACACAATTTTATAAGGGAGGAAGGATGTAACATCCAAATAAAGTAATGAATTATGGATTTTCATATCTATGTCTATTTATGAATTAGATAGCGTTTTAAAGGATTGAAATGAGAATAAATCTGATCTTAAGCATTGAATTCTATAATTTTTATAAAAGATCATTTTACCAACTTTTGATGGAAATTTTTTTTTGAATCAAACTTTTGAAAATTTTATAATATCTATTTTTCCAAAAAAAACTTATTTTTTAGAATCAGGGCATTGAAATTTACATTAGCTGAATTTTTGGTATTTTTCTAATAATGTTCATTTTTTAATGAATAGTGAAAAATACTGCATTTAACTTCAAAACTTCTTTTTGATATAATTTACTTATATGGATATATTTTCCTTTTAATTTGTTTTAATTTTTAATTAGAATATATTTTTACCATTTAATCCAGTGTTGGTCATTGTAATTAATTTCACTTTGGAATTGCGCATAAACAAGTGTCAAACTTTTGATAGATATTGTTTCTAAAAAACCCGCTATTTTTTTGACAATTGGAATTATATTTAAATTAACTACTACAATTTCTATGTTGTGAATTTGGTAAAATGGATTCCATATTTGGAATCAGATGGTCCATATTATATAATTAATATTCTTTTGTTTTGGGACATTATCAATAGTAATGACGGTAATTATCTACAATTATCTTGATTAATTAGTAATCGGAAAGTTGAGGCTAAAAATGTAATATCATAATAATATAAAATGACCCCAACATGTGCCCTAATTCTACCGGTTGTGTCATGGCCGACCATGGAATGTGTTGTGCCTACATTGGGACCCCATAGAATCATTTTTGTGTGATAGTGACATTTTATCTTTTTATTTTTAAAGAATGTAAAATATAAAAAAATTTATAAAACCTTAGTAAAACAATTTTATTTTTTACTACATAAATTATATATTAGTCTATAAATAGTAATTGGAAAGCTAAAAAGATTTCATAAATCATGGTAATTTTTTATAATTTTTAGATATTAAATAAATAAATTTATTTGTGACACCATGATGATGTAGTGATTACCTAATTAAATAAAAATTTAAATAAAATGAAACGATAATGTAAAATATATGACATAAACTTGTCAAAAACCTATTGTATGGGTGGATTTAGAACCCTTATCACCTTATCCTCGAAATATATCATTTTGGGACCTTTATAATCTGAAACTCATTTTATGATATAGTAACATTTCATGAATTTCCAAGAGTGGCCCTCCTCCCTCTTATAAAGGCCCCCCACCTCGACCCCCTTACCCACAACTCTCAAGCCATTAAATCGGCCAAAATCTACTCATTTTATCTCTACAAATACCTCTCTTCATCCTATAAGCCTTACCTTAGGCAGAAATCTCTTCAAGAAATCCTTTTGGCTCAAACCAAGGGGAGTTACCAGATTTAAAGGTAACGTCTTCCCTTATGTCCTTTTGTTTTATTTTGCTTCTCAACCCCCCGAAACTCTTTTTATTCCTTTATTTTGTAACAAAACAAGTATCTCCAATAAACTAGTATGTTTTTATGAGATGTATTTTATTTACACCTACACACACTTCCGTCTAATGGTTAAAGAACATACTGTTTCTCTGAGTGGTGAATTACTGAGTCACGAAACAATGATTGTTCAATATTCTTTTAACACCTTTCAGGGTGGCCATTAAGATGACACAATATTTATATATGATATATATTATGTTTATGTTTTCCTTATTCTTATATATTTTTCATTTATGGCATACCTTTATTGGTATTTTATTTATTAAAAATCACATCAAGTGTTTAGTTTGGATTACAATGATCACAAATCTGTGTGAATCATTGTTCCTATGATCATGAAAAAATTAATGAGAGTTATTTTTTATTTACAATAATTAATATGTTTTAAAAGGTTAATATGAAAAAAGAAATTTTTAAAAATTAAATAAAATGTGGTGTTTTATTAGTTTTTTTGATGTTTTATATTTAGAATTTATATTTTATGTTGTCACACAAGCATATTAAAAATTATTACTGAAATTTTTTTTATATGATAATATATATGTTCTTATGTGTTAATTAATATATATATAATGCATTAATAAATAAATAAAACTCATAATATGGGGGGAAAGGCACCCCCTTGGCCTTTCAATGGATCCTTTTTATTGGGAGAGTTTGGTTTAGAAAAATAAAAAATAAATGAATATGGGAGAGATATGGGATGATCGCCTACCCCACATCTCCTATCACTGTTTATATCTAATATACATGTGTATATATTTATATTATTATAATTAGAATTTTAAAAAATTTCACCAAATAAGAAAAAAATATTAACATTATTTAAGAATAATCAATGACCACAAGTGGAACCAAATAAATAATTATAATTAGTTAATGGAAATAGATATGTATTTAAATTTTTTGGGATTAAAAAGTTTGTTGCATTGTGAATAATCACAAGTTAACCTGAACTATGTTAGTTTTTTTGCTCCCGATGGATAACTGATGGGGATGTGAATTGAGTTTCCGAAAGAAATTTATTTTGAAAAACAATTTAAAACTCAAATCACCCAATTTTTAAAATAAATAATGTTTAAAAATAGTAGTCATATAAAATTTGATCATCTAATATGTTTTTGGAATGAAGTACGAAGATTGATCTAAAATAATTTTGATGATATATTTTCACTTTTTTCAGTTTTTTTTATAATGAAAACAATATATAGAACAAAAATTTAAATTATCTATCAATGTAAGGTCTTGTAAAAGAGTTTTTAGAATATATATGGATTGTTTTTGAAACTAGGGCATACAAAACATATACTATATTAGAGGAATTTTAAAAAGTGGTTCAGTATAATGATGTGCCCTAATCCCCTTAACATAGAAATCACCCACTTCCACAAAGTTTATTATATAGTAAATTAATGAAAAAAATGGATTTGGTTATACAATTAATAAAATGATTTATAAGATTAAAGAAAATCATCTTCTATAGTTCTAAGTGGGAGAAATAATTGAAAAAACTTCTTCTAGGTATTCTAGGATAAACAGACCCTTATAATATTCTATGTGGGAGTTCAACTTAAGAAATATGAATGATTGTTTTGGGAACTCCAGTTCATTGTATTTTTTCATGATAAAATATTTATGTATATAACACACAAATCTAGATAGTAAATAAAATGATTTGTATAAAAAGATAATTTTTGTAGTAGTGTATGTTATTATATTTCATTATGGAAATTTTTTTCTACTCTGCTATCTTTAATTTTAATGGTAGAAAAATGATTTTTAGTTGTTCTTGAGATTTTGGTAAATGTTAAGATGAGAATAGTGTGCTACAAATGTTAAAAATGGAGTAAATTTTCTTTATTTTCATTCATAATAACTTTTAATGTCTTTATGTCACATTTTCTTGCCTACAATTGTTTTATTAAATGTGTCTTCGAAATATTAATGTATTTTAAAAAAAACTAACAATAGAGGAAACATTATGAATATAGTTTCATTTTTTCATCAAAATCTGGACCATTAAATGGTTCTGAAATCATTTAATTATTTATAGGAGAGTGGTCAGACTAATATATTAAAATATATAATAATATAGTACATGCCATTTAGATTTTTTCCATTAGTCTATTCCATGTAATCATAAATGGTAGAGGTCACATTCGATGTGAAACATCAAGATATATTGTGATACAAACTTGAGATTTGTTATATCTCTTGATAAGACATACATTCAATCACCTGTTCTTGCAGTTAACTAGATGAACTTATGGTCGATGATTTTGTACTTGGGTCAATCCAATGTTGTATTGTAGTACTAACCATGATCACTTCAATTTATATTTTGGTTTATGATTCATATCAAAAACCTAAATTTTTATTTTTATTTTTGGTCTCGTCAATGTTCATGTGGTTTAACAAAATTTTTGGTCACTTTCATAAGAATGCTTTCAATATAATGTAATTATTAGTTGAAACAATGTACAACTATTTAGTTGTTTATTATGTTCAGTTGGTTTATTTGTAATAAATTCTCTATGGTTGATCAGATGGTCATTAAATTAATCACATATACCATTAAGTTGATTCCAGATATAAAAAGATTATACTTTTCAAAAAAAATGATTTCACTTCTATAAAACAAAAAAAAGAGATTAGAAATAAAATATTTTTTTGATATTATTAAATTAATATATTACAAAAGAATAATCCAATAATCTATCTTTTTTTACGATTAAAAATCGGTGAAAAATTAATTATTAAATGATTTAAATACTAATAATTGAAAATTATAATATTTATGTACCAAATTACAATAAATAATAAATAAAAGTTGAACTGATATATTTTAGTATCCCTTTTGAATCAAATAGCCATACCATACATTTTCCCACTTTGGGATTATAAATAAAATATGGATTAAATAAAGAACGGTATATAAATTGAAATGAAAGAATAAATAATAAAAAATATAACAAACACATAAATAAGAAATAAAATGATTTTTTAATAATAATTCAAAATGATTGTACATTATACCTATCCAAATATAATCAAAATATAATTAAGAATGATTTGGAATGGTAGGAGGGTCTATTAGATCATTACCTTTCCAAATATCATGTGTAGAAGCATGGTTAGGAGGTACGAGAATATATATTTCGTTACAAGTAGGAATGATATGGAAAATTTATTGGGAAAGAGTGAATCCAAAAGGTCCGATTAGAAATATATAAAGGGTAGAGGTTGGTATAAAAGTAGTAACATTTTTGGTTTATATAGGAGATGTAGAAATGTATGGTAATGAAAGAGCATTATGATTTTACATAAGAAAATGAGAAACATACCTGTAATATTCAAAGATAACTATAATTTATGGTACAACACTTTTTCTATGATTTGTCACCTAAATAAAAAAATATTTTCCTAACATAAATTGATCTATAGGAGGTTTCAATAGTATAAAATTAACTAATACGGTTTTAAAAGTAGATGATAGAGGTGAAATTTTAAAATCACTTTCCATTAATAAGAACTATGCCTTTTAGTCTATTTTGGTTTAAATTCATTTAAGATAAACATTTATTAAACCTTGTTTTAAATAAATATATTGATTAAAATTTGTTGAATATTATTTTATTAAATCCATTTAATTCTCAAAATGAAAAAAATATCCATTTGAACATGATTTTACACACCTTCAGAATGTCCTTAATAATATGAAATTCTTAGTTGAGCATCCATCAAATGATTTCTTCATCAACTGAAACTGAAGAAAGAGTAGGATGTGGAGGTTCAGAAGATGAGGTTGAGAGTTTATAAGGGTTTTTAATAATTGATTGATACCTTATATCCATGATATCCATCATATGTGTAAAATATTATTTCAGGGAACCCATGTGACTTTTAAAACATTTCATTACCGTTCTGAAATTTTGAACTTCTTTATGATGATAGCCTAACATAAGAGATAACTATGGATAAATGTGAGTTAAAACATTTTTATTAGTGTATTAAATATCTTCCTCTCATTCATGATTATTGAAAAATCTCAAGAAAATATTATTTAACAATGGTATAAATATTTTCTTAAAATAAATGAGATCTATTGAAGGGAAGTTTGTAAAAGGGATAAAAGATGTTCTAGACTCCTGAGATGAAACATATCGAGCATGAGAAGAATAAAATTTAGAAAATAATCTATCATAATAATAATTTTAATAATTTTCACTAAAATGAAAAATAATTTAACAACATTCTTCTTTGGGAAAAAATATTCAATAAGGCCTCAAATTAATCACAAGAATATACCATGTCATCAACCTTAGTTCATGGAGAAGATTTATATATTGGATGTTCTTAAGAAGAATTTATAATAACATATTTCATAGATTTATTGGTACAAAAAAAATTAACATGTCATCAGTAGATAAAGGTCTCACCAGTCCCTCTAAAACATTTGAATAAGGAAGATTTATCTCTACTAACTCTACTTCTTATTCTCTAATAATAATAATGAAGATATATGAGTCATTCCTTATATATTATTATCATCTTATTTTATATAATTTTCACAATGATTATCATATATATCTAATTCATTATATTCTAATCATCCTCCTTATTCAACATTCTATTTACATTACATAGAGTCGTTACACCCAAATTACATAAAGGGTTATCTAAAGGGGACTCTTCTTCAGAAGGTGAGGAAAAAAAATTGGAGCTCCCCCAATCTCACACATAGGTGGAATCATCACTATATAAGGATAAAAATCCTTAAAAAATTCATAATTAGTAAAAATCGATAAAAAAAATTGACCTTGGAACTCTCTACCCCTTTGTAGATGCATCATTTCATACCGATCAATCCATTGATGGTTTGTAATTCCTTTTTTTTTCATCTCCAAATAAAACATTCAGAATTTGTTGATATTAATTAGTAGAAGATTATTCATCAATAATTGGTAATATTTTATCTACAACTATTGGAATATGAGAATTTTCTTTTCGATCCTCATCAGATCATCTGGATTCTTCAACCAAATCTGATCCTTGGGATTCAACCTAATTCGAGGAATAGTTGGCCTCACTAATCTCATATAGTTCCAAAATAAGGTTAACTAAATATATTTCCCAATATGAATGTGAAACTAGATTAAAAATCTCATACATATTACCCTTATCAACTATCCACATCCATTTCCATGTATTCCAGCAAATTTTAATCCTGTTATAGGTAGTTTTATTTAAACAGACACCATCTGGAAAAGAAGTACTTTGAACTCCATATGTAACTATATTTCACTCTTCTACAAACATAGAATTTAACATCAATTAAGTAACTATGTTGGATCTGGAAGATGGTTTAGTCAAATCCCTCTAATAACTCTTTATGAAAAGAGGGGAACTAATCTGACTACATGAACCATCAGATATACAAAAGAACCTATCCCGATACCTTATAGAGATGAAATATCCAATCCTTGGATAGATAGAGTCATAGAATTAAAGGACCCATACCCCAGTTTCTCGGAGCTGGTGCCTTATATTAATACAATGGAATATTGAAAAGTAAATGTTATCTTCATGGAATGAGTAGTTTAATATTTATTTTGTTAAACCAGATACATAAATAATATTAACATTACAACATGAAATGAAAAAATCTATATTAGATCCACTAGTATCTTCATTAAATTCTAGATTATACCTTCATGTCATTCATAATACACTTCAACACTTCTTGGGGGAGTATAAAATATAATAATGGGGTGATATTAGATGATCATTAAGTGTAAATAATATTGTGGAAGTAATCATAAATATAAAAACTAGTCATGATGAATAACTAAAAAAACAATCCATTAGCCAAATCTTTTATTAAATTTTCCAAATATCCACTTTATGGGCAAGTGGGAACAATACAAATTTCCAGATTCAAAAATCAAAAAATCCCAAATATGGAAGGAATAAAAACAGATTAAATAATTCCCTAAAACCTAACCATGGACTTTCTACTAGTTTAATAATCACATGTACTATCAATATCTTGTTTTAGAATGACGGAATACATAATACTACATGTTATAATTATTCTGTCAACAATTTAAGCCAAGACTATATAGAAACAGATGAAAACATAAGCTAGTTTGTCTCATGAGACATATCGATGCATCAATGGTCTATAAAGGGACCCACATGTCAAGTAATAATTCCAATTCATTCATAATATGTACTATTTTAAATATAAAAAATATATAACTAAATATTTGAACTATCATATGAAATATAAATAACTTTCCCCAATCATTAAATATGAACCCTAACCATTCAGAGTAATATGGTTAATAGTATCAAGGTAGCGTATACATAGTCAAACTAATAATAAGACATTCAATATAGTATAATAGATTATATAATTAAATATTAATCCCAATTTAACCTAGGAATCAATAAGTGTATTGGAATATAAGAGAATACTCGTATAAAATCATCGGGAAATTCTTATGATAATCACTCTTTTACTTTTTAAAGAAGTGTTCTTTTAGAAAAATATTTTCATAAAACCAGAAGTGAATTAATTTATTTTTTCCATATTAATATTAGTTATTTTTGAAATATAATATAGGATAAAAAAATTATAGAGTATACATAAAAATAGTTAATAATTCAATAAGTTCTTTTGAAATCAGCTTGTTTATCAAGATGTAATTTTTGAAAGATCATTTAAAAATTGTACCTCCCCATAAAAGAAATAAGGATTATGAATGATACAAATATATAGAAAATGAAAATAGAATATATGATTATTATAAAAGAATAATTAATAATTTAATTTAGGTAATTAGATAATAATAGCAACCAGATAGAAAATGGATGTTCATGTAGAAAACCCTTACCTTATATCCAAACATAATCTACACTTCACCTTAACTTTTTGGATTATAAAATTAAATCCATTAATTAATCAATTAATAAACATATTTTCATGTATTTTATTAATTATAGTTTTATTATGTTCTGTTATGTCCTTATTGATAAGTAATATTTTTGAAAATTGTCTTTCTAGAGTGTTCATTTCGTTGATGTCATGATCAGTTCACTAGATTATAAGTAATGGAGTTCATCTTAAAATGGTATAATTATCCATAATTAGAATTCAATGTTCTTAATGATAATTCAGAGTGTAAATGGATATATATATAGATCATTTTGTTACATATTATGAGGAACAATCATTAGATAATACATTTAGTGATAAACGTTTAGATTAATATATTGGTAATTGATCATAACAAACTGATTTTGTTTTATCTATTAGTATTATGAAAATTCGGCACCTCCAATCTATAAATATGGTTGTATTATAAATGTTAAAATCCACACCAACCATTAAAATCGTTTCATGATGATCCTTGAAGAATAATTGGACGAATAAAACATCGTCATCTATGATGGTTGTAAATTTGGTCATCCCGGATGATGATGTTGTTTATAAAACAAAAGAGGGAGAGTAAGGAGAATAATAATTGTTATTAAATTAACATGATATAATTATAGTATATGAATTATAATATATTTATCATAATAAATTGGATAGATTATGTGAGGAAATAATAATAATAGAAGATAAATTGAAATGAAATTAAATGAAAAGGAAGAGGATTTACCTCTTGAAATAACATTATTGAGAACCTATTTAAGAGAATGGATTTCGATATTTTGGAAAGACCAAGGTCTCCTAGATGTGGGTAGGGACTTCGGAAAATTATTTGTTTAGAAAATTGATAATCTTCAAGGATTATAGTAGTGAAGAGAAGTGGGAGTGAGGGGTGTGTTTTTTAGTAGTAGAGTGAAGAGATTTTTTAATATCTTATTTAATATCTCATTATTTTTCTCAAGAAAAGAAATAGTGTTGCTTCATGGGGACAAAAATAGTAATAATTTCATGTGATTTTGATATAATGGTTTCTAAAATCATCCATGATGCACAAAATTGTGTATTTATCTTATAATTTAATTATATCACAAATTATAGTATTTTACTATTCCCAAAAATTCATATTTTTCAGAAAAATCCAGGAAATTTACAACAACTGTTTTTAAATGTGTTGATTTAAAAAATGGAATCAATTTTATCAAATTAATTTTATAAATATTTTAAATTTAATTTTTAAATAAAATCATCATTTACTCAAAAAATAATGTTTTAAAACAATAACTCATTTTATAACACACTAAAATATTTAATATTATCAGATTAAATTATTCTAAGATCATAGGAAAAAAACTTATTTATTTAATAATAAATTTTATGAAGAATAGTTTTCATTTAAGTAAATTTAATAATTTAAAATTTTAATCAAATAATCATTACTCACAAAATATCATCCCTTAATTATTATTTTCTAAAATAATCACTCTTATTTATAAGGTTCCTAAATTTTATTTATACATACATGGGTGAGGTTAAGATTAATTTTACTATTCCTAATGGTACATTACTATTCATAAGGGTCATGTTACTATTCCAAAATAATGTAATTTGATCATATCAGACTCTAAATATCTTACAGATAGCAATTGTGCAAGCCTATTTTTCCAAATTCAAAACATATTAGTGGAAAAAATGTGATTAATGTCTAGGTTATAATATAGTGATGTTTCAAAGAGAATCTGAATTTTATGCAGTCAATATTAAAATTATTTTTAAATACTCGCGGTGCTATATTCTTAGCCCCTTATAAATATTTATTCCTTGAAATTACCAGAATGTTACCTCAAAAATGATTTGGGTTGTTCTTTATCCTATGTTCATTAGTCTCCTACATTTCTCTTAAATTTTTAGAATTTTTTAAACATAATTTACTAGCTGAGTCTTCCCATTCCTCAATAACTTTTCATTAGTTTCTATAATCTAGATATGATCTTTATAGCAAGAGAATTACGGTTCTAATTTTATACCTTCATAAGTGAGTACATGTGTTGGGTCTGGTATGTATATTGTCTACAATAAGACATGGAACACATTGTGTACCACATAAAATCTAGGTGGCACTGCCAAATGATATTCCTAAACTCCAATTCTCTCTGAAATTTCAAAATAACCAATTTATATTAGGTGTAATTTCGTTTTATTCAAAAATATTATAACTCCATTCTTTGGAGATACTTTTATGAAAATGAGATCTCCAATATTAAATGACAAATCCTACCATAAATTATCTACACAGCCGAGTTTAAATAGTATCATCCTTTGTTCTTGTTTCCCCCACATGCTCTAGTCCCACAAGCTTCCTTTCATCAACTTGATCCCTACATATCAGTCTATGATATCTCTTTCCATACAATGGCTCATATGGTTCCATTTGAATACATGAATGGAATCTATTATTGTATGAAAAATATAAAAAAGGAAATTATTAATCCCAAATACCTTTAAAATCAAGTGAGTTTGATCTCAACAAATCTTATAATGTTGGGATCATCCTTTCTCATTTCCCGTTAGTTTGAGGGTGATAAGCAGTACTTAGTCGAAGCTCAGTATCCAAAGAATTCTAAAAACATTTCTAGAAATTTGATGTAAATCATGAATCATTATTAGATTCTATTGATATAGGTTCTCCCTGAAGTATTAAAACCTAATTAATATAGAGTTGTTCTCGGTGCTCCAGTAAACAATCCTCCCTTATAATGAGGAAATGAGAAGATATGTTATGTCGATCAATAATCACCCATATTTCATCATTGTTTCATATTGTTTAGGGTAATCTAGTGAAAAAATACATGTTTATTTCATATAATTTCAATTTTATAATATGTATAGGTTGCATGATTCCTCTAGGTTGTTGTGTTTTAACCTTTACATACTAAAATACTATGCATGTTGATACATAATGAACAATTTCTTACTTCATGTAGTCAAACCAGAAATGTTTCTTCAAATATATAGAAATTATTATTGTATAAGGGGTTATAGTGAGATTAGAGTTGTGGGAAAATTCCAATATCTCCCTTTTCATCTCGGGTTTAGAGGGAACACATAACCCCTTCCCAAATTTTTGAGTTCCATCCTCACACATGATGTCATCCAACTTCATAACATTCACACCTCTAATATTCATTTGTATATTCTCATTATCCGATTAATAAGTTTTAATCCTTTATAATAAGGATGGTTGGGAAACCATTAGAAAAAGTAAGGATGATTATTCTTCTTTAATAATTTTTACATCTATATTTACTAGATCCATGAATACAAGATCCCTTTTTCCCTCATTTTATTTAGAACTCTATGATCCTGCATGATCACTGAATCTTCCACCTTATTTTCATTCACTTGGTTGTAGTGTATAGAAAAATCGTAATCTTAATGAAAATCGGTCCTTCGCCTTTACCTCATGTTGCATTCCTTCAAGGAGAAGATATATTTAAAACTCTTGTGATCTATATATATCTGACATCTCTAACCATATAGATAGTGTCTCCATATCTTTACAAAAAATATTACAACTTCTAACTCAAGAGCAGGAGTTATATAGTCATATTAATGATTTTTTAACAACCTTGATGAATAAGAAATAACTCTATACATATTCATAAGTACACAACCAATTTCTTTCTTTGATTCATCACTATGGATCACAAATCCACCATTTCCTAATGGTAGAGTCAAGATCAGAGCATTTAATAACTATATCTTAAATTTGTATAAACGTTTTTCACATTATCTTTTCCCTACCAACTTAACCTATTTATAAGTAATCTTGGTTATTGGGATATATAATTGGGTTATTTTTTGAACCAAAACACATTAATGACCTGCTAAAACAAAGAAAACTACATTCCTTGGTTATAGTCATTAATGTAGCTCATTCCTAAACATCCATTTTCTTTATAGGATAAACTTTTATTCTATCCTTAGAGACAATATGTCCAAGAAAATAAATTGTTTGAATCCAATATTCACACTTTCTAAACTTCTTATATAATTCATTTATTCTAAAATTCATCAAAAAAATACATAAGTGATTCTCATGGTATTTGTAGCTTTTGTATATACCACAATATCATCAATAAATACCACAACAATGCCATCAAGATATTACTTCAAAACCCTACTCATTAGATCCTTAAAAACTGAGGGTTCATTATTTAGTCCAAAAGTGATTACTGTAAACTTTTCATACCCATAAATGGTTCAAAATTAGGTCTTTGGAATATATTCTTTTCTCACAAGTAACTAGTGATATCTAGATCGAAGGTCAATCTTCAAAAAATATTGGGATCTATGAAGTTGATCAAAAAAATCACCAATGAGAGGAATATTATATTTTTCTTTATTGTAATCAAATTCATCTCCCAATAGTCAATGCAGAGGCACATAAATCCATATTTCTTCTTAACAAAGTGACCATGGGCTCCCCATGGAGAAACACTATGGCGAAAAAATCATTTATTACTCAAATACTCTAGTTATTTATTCAGATATACTAATTATAGTATGTCCAACCTATAAGGATTCATCAACATTCCTACACCCCAAAATTTTATGAGATAAACTCTTTTTAATTTTTTTGTTGTCTTATTTTTTATAGTACACCAAGATTATCTTACACTACACGCATCACTATATTATCTTATAATAAAAATAACATTATTGTTGGCTTGTGTTGCACAAAATTTCATGAAATTTGCGTAGAATTAATTTCATGAAATACCGAGTATAAGTGACATCTAAATATTATAACCCAATCATTATAATGGTGAGTATGAATAATATTAACTTTCTTACAAAAAAACTATTTAAACAAAAATTAGTTAATCTATAAAATAGTAAAATCACCATTTATAAATTTTAATAGTGTAATATTTATTTAATATATTCAATGTAGTTTTTTAAATTCAGCTTATATAATTTCTAGATATTATATAAGTACAAATTCAATTTTTCAAATAAAAGAAGGATTTCTCATGAAAATACACTTTTATAGCCTTTTGATGGAAAAAACATTTTAAATAAGGGTTTTGACAATTTTATAAGTTATATTTGATATAATAAACTTATTATTTATTGGAAGGACATAAAAATTTACCTTGAATGAAATTTTTGTATTTTTATAATGAAATTCATATTGTAATGATCAGTAACAAATACTGAATTTTAATTCAAAACTGTCTTTTCAGCTAATTTATTTATATAGTTACATTTTTTTGTTAATTGTTTTTTAAGTTTTATTGGATTATGTTTTTAAAATTTAATCCAATGTTGGTCATTGGAATTAATTTCATATTTATATTGGACATAAATATATTTTAATCTTTTGATACTTTTTACTTTTTAGAAACCCGCTTTCTCGGCCAGAAAGTAGAAATTAATTATAAATTAATTTATTCCAATTATATATTTTGAATTTATAAAAATGGATTCCATATTTGGAATCATATGTTCCAAATTATTTAAAAAAGTACCTTCTATTTTTGTACACTATGAATAGTATCTCCAATAATTATTTTTGTTTACAATGGTTAAAGTGTAAATGAAGTAAATAAGTGTAAAAAATAAAATTATAATAACATAAATCTACCCTAACATGTGTCCTAACACTATTAGATGAGTAATGGGTGATCAAAATAATCCTTCGGCCAAAATATTGGAATTTTAGTACCACTTGGTTGTGAAAATGACATGTTATAATAATTAATTTAAAGAAAAGGGAAATATAAGATAAACATGTATCTTTTTACTAAAATAATTTTATTTTGGTTTATTTAAATTTAATATTGTAATATAAATATTAATTATAAAGATACAAATATTTCCTACACCATATTATTTTATTTATAATTTTTATACAATAAAAAAATTAATTTATTTATGACATAATGATGATGAAAGTGATTACCTTATTAATGAAATATTAAAAAAAATGATATTAAAAATATTAAAATAAATCTAATTTTAATATTTCGATGCCTGAAACTATTTTTCGGACTCCATTGAGATGTTAGTGATGATTTAATTCCTTTGTTTTATGGAAATCATGTATTTATATCTTACAAAAATTAATTATTAAATAGTGTCAAAATTGTCACAAGTCAGTTAAAAAAATACTAATTTATTAAATGATATAATAGTCAAAAAATTATAATATTTTTTCAGTTGACATAGATAATGTTACAAATTTCATTAATTATCCACTTTTGGTTCAATTATAATTTTATAGAATCTATATTAACCATATATTATGAAAATACAAGAATACATGGTAAGAGGTAATGTTTTTAACTAAAGGTTAAAACTAAAAGATAAGGATAATTTTGGGACCTTTATGTGTAAAAAACATATCATTTGAGCGGTTTGTACCCCCAATCAACTTATCTTATAAATAATGGGGTTTGGGATAATTAGAAACTGAAAATCAATTTATAATAAATTATTATTTAAAGACTTTCATATAATTCCCCTCACCAATCATATCTAAGGGAATTTGTCCTTATATTTTAATCACACATGTAAATCCCCTCTTCTATGCCAAAACCTGACAATTTCCTTTCAAAAATTCCCTTATTTCATAATAAATTCCACACTTTTGGAAAGAATCAATCCGAGGGATACCTTTTGTGAAAATAAAAAAGAGATACAAGGAAAAGAGATAATTGTTTTATCGGCTCTTTCAAATTGTTTTTCTTTTTATACTTCCTATTCATTTGTTGTAACCAAAAAAATTAATAAATAAAACATATTCTCTATGATGAGATTTAATTATAATTATGGGAATACTTTATACATCTTTTATACATCTTATTAATAACAATATCACCAAGAATGTGTACGTACGACTTAGTATCTCGACGTCGTGGTGTAATTTTTTTTCAAAAATACTTATTTTAGATGAGTATAATGATAAGTATAATGGATTTAAATGATTAATATAACATGAAAATTATTATTTATAATTAATATATCATCAAATTACATTCCATTTATCAATTTAGTGAATGATATTATCTGTCGTGCGTGTGTACAACCTACTGTCTCCACGACGCGATGAGATTCATTTTTCAAGTTAACCATTCAAGAATTTTTATAAAATATTTATGTCAAATAAGCATGAGATATATGAAATAATAATACTATTAGATATATATATGTATATATATATTTCATTTAATTTTTTCTATTCAATTAAATAATGAAATATAAACACCCTTCATGCGTACGTACGACCAACCGTCTCCAGGAACAGTTAATTCCATTTCATTTAAATTTCTCTTATATATATTTCAATAATTAATATTTATGATATATAAATAATTTATCAAATTATTGAAGAATTTAAATCATGATCTATGTAATAATATAAATAATAACCTGTCAAAACACATACAATAAATTAAATGATTATTACCCAAAATGTTTCTTTAACATTTAATTGATAAATAAAAAAGTAATATATAGTCATAAGTGAATAATATATGAAATCCAAGATATTATTATGGTTCTGTTACAAGTTAATAATATTTTTAAATCCTCTATACACATGTTTAAAACAAATATTGATGAAATCAGACATTAGGTAATGGATAATTTTATAATATCATTTTTATCCAAGATTGTTTATACGTAAGTATTTAATAGGGATATATTTGTCATCCATATCCATGTTTTCTAAAAATGTTTTCATAAAATGATTACTATTATTCTATGAATGTTAAAAGTAATTTTTTCCCATTTTTTACTTTTACTACATGGTTTATAATGAATACTTCTTTCATTTAACATACGAGTTACTTTTTGACTTTTCTGGAAAAAGTTTGAGATGAATGTTTTTTAACTTATATTGCAAGAATAAATTTTTTACTTCTTCCTAAATACTTATTTACTTGAAGGTTACTCTACATGATTTCATGTTTATTTTCAACTGAAATATTTTCTTTTAAAATTTTACAACATTTTGAGAGAAGGAAAAAATTCTGATGAAGAAAGGATATTTTCCTCAAGAATTATGTTCATGTGTCATATCAAAACTATTTTCAATCTAAGATGATTATCTTTGTATGGGGTTATATTTATATCCCTATTATTACTATGTTGTGATTTTTTTAATGATGAAATGAAATTTTATATTGATAATATAATTATTGAATGATGTTTAATGAACCCATTTTATTTTCTAGGTTATGTTATGATAAATGATTTATGTTTTTGTGGAACATGTAGGAATGATTTCATTATGAGTTGGGTGGGACCTATATCTCAATCCAATGTAATGGGTAATGATTTATATCTCATGATATATACATAACTAGAATGGAATGTAAATCAAGTTTAGTAATACAATGGTGGAATGACATGTAAATCTAGTTCAGTAATACATGGATGGAACAAAATGTAATACCTGTTCATTAAGGGACTTTGTCCACTATGATGGTCCTAAAAGAAATTCCATGTCTACAATGGAAATCACATTATTGGTTTATTTGTTTTCTAAAATTCCATGTTTTATTCCCATGATATTTTCTCATGGTTCAAGATTTCAATATGATTTATGCCTTATGAACTATCAATATTTATTAATGACTCAATATTTTGGTATATGATAACTGTGGTATGTTTTTTCCAAATGTTATGTTCATGTTTTTATATGATAATTTTTACATTAATTAAGATGTTTTCCATGCTTTCCATTACTTAGTATTTGATCTCACCCCTCTTCATGTTTCATTTCCTCTAGGATTTTTGTAACGGTAATAAGTGAGATGTCTGAAAACGGGGTTCCAGTTATGAAGGATAAAGCAGGAGACAATGTAGGTGTTTTTTAAACTAGTAGTTTAATTTTTCTAGTTTCCAAAGGCACTAATCAAATATGTTTTCTATGCTTCTGTTTGTGTCATGTATTAAGTATTCTAGAAAATTAATGTAATTTCCATGTATTTCATTCTTGTTTCTTCAAACTTGGTATCAGTGGGATGCTTTAGTTAACCATTGGAAACTAGGATGTGAAAACATTCATGAGATCCATAATGAATTTTCTAAAGTATGTCTAGTTATGTCCCTAAGGGTAATTATAACTATTATTTACACTCCTAGAATTATGGTAATTTTCATGAATAACCATGTATTGAACATATGATGTTAGATATTTAATGCACTCCCCTTGATTATTTTGTTTTCCTAGTATGATTTTTTCCTCTCACGCTATTATTTTTGGGTTTAAAAAAATGGTTGGAACCCGAAAAACCATATTAATAATCAAAGCACTGGGAAATGCTATGATTTTTCTCCTGAGCAACCAAATTTTGTGAGATATGAAATGAAAAATCTTGTTTCTATAATTACACGACCTATGAATCATTATGGATTTTCAAATGAGCAGAGAAGGGAACAACATTCTATTGAGTCCTCCATGAGGCCACAACTACCATATTTCAGTGGGTCTTCAGATCTACTTATTTTTAAAAAATGGATCAATACCATTGAAAATATATTTCAAATCATTTTCTGTTTGGAACATGAAAATATAATTTGGGATGTTTATTGTTTTGTAGTAGAAGAAGACTGGTGGTGGAATCTAATCAAGATTACAAGGCTAAAAGACTAAATTGAATCCATTGAATGAGATGTGTTCAATAACAGAATTTTCAATAAGTACATTCCATGAATACTTCTAACAAAGATAGATAAGGAGTTCCTTGAACATATTCAAAAGGATGATGAATCGTTAGGTACCTACAATGAAAATTTTACAAGACTTGAAAGGTATGCTTCTGGCATTATCATTATACATGAATGTAAAGTGGAGCGATTCATTAGTGGCTTAATACGAAGTCTTAGAAAGGCAATAACTATAAGATAATTTTCTATATAGGAAGATATTGTTCATTTTTCTATAAAGGTAGAAATAAATGTTGGTTTTATATATCAATCAAATGTTTTTGAAAGAAAATTAATGATAGAGATGAAGGGAAAATCTCAAAGTGATGGTCAAAAGAAGATGAATTTTTCCTTATGCTCAGAGCATGGAAAGAAGAAAGGTTGTTATTTTATTAAAGGTACTAGAAATTTTTTTATGTGTGTAAAAAAAGGTCATCGAGTACTTGAGTTACAATGTAATGGGAAAATGGTTTATAATGATGTGAATAGAAAAAGACTACAGAGAATTCACCACACACACTATAATTATAAAAGAGAAACGAAATAGGTAATTATGCTATCCAATTCCATAAAACAAGGGTTTTTTATGATTATCTTTATGAACAACCTCTTAAGGCCAAAGACAAAGGAAAATCACATGCGATCACTATTGGAGATGTTGAGTGTGACAATGAAGTGGTGGAATGATTAATTATTTATGTAATGAGATTTTAAAATAGTGTTTTAGAATCTCTTTTATATTATTATGAAAAATTTGAATATCTATGTATTGGTCTGTTGTGGATTTCTATAAGTATATGGTACCTTAAACCATGAAAAGTGATTGAAATATTTTTGGAAATCACATGATATGAAAATACTGAAGGGATAAGGAGATAATGGGATGATTGAAGGTATTAATGACCTCATTAATGATACACGGGCAATGTTATATCATGGTTTTCATATATATATATATATATATATATATATATATGGTATTTTTGTTGTGTGGATCGAGTTAATATTGATAGAATTCATGTTTTCATTAAGGCTCTAATGAAATTCATGTTATTATAAGGTTTCAAGTGAGTACATGATTAAGGTATTCAAATGTTTAGAATTTGATAAACACAAACTACCTAATGAGATATATGAGTCAATTATAAATTCGATTTAGTTCAACAGTTTCTAATATTTTATATTTTATGTATTTGGATGAATTTTAATGTTATCTATTTATGGATAGTATAAGTTATATTCTGATTGAATTTTGTTAGATTAATCTATTATCTCATTATAGGAGGACTTATGCATATTTTATTTCATATGCTAACCCTTTTTCTGAGAAATATGGAATGAACTATCTCTCTATTTTATGATCTACTAGCACGTCATGAAAGAAAAATTCAACTTTATTTCATTAAATAAGAGATGAAGTGGAAAATTTTCAATGAAGGAAAAACAATGAGATTGTACCAAAATAAATTAAGTATTTATTCTCTTGACAAATTATTCAACATAAGGGAAAGGATCATGAAAACCAAAATGTTTATCTTAGTACCTTCTTATCTGATGAATAATATAGTCCCTTAAATCATCAAAGATTTATGTCTTTTTGGTTGTTAACTTTTTTCAAACCTTGTTCTCTATCAATACACATCATAACATGATGGTTAGATTTTTCATCCATATCTATGTTTTCTCTTTCCACCTATTTATTTATATATAGAAACCTAGTGAGGAGTTACTTTGGGTAACAATTATGTTTCTAACTTTCCTTTTTATATGATGTTTTTGAATTTCTTTTTACATTGTGGATTTCTATGAATGAAACATTCACGAAGTAAAAATTTTAAAAAAATGATTAATTTAGATGAAAATATTCATTTTAATGTGGTAGAATGTAACACCACAAAATTTAATGAGATAGATTCGTTTTAATTTCACTGATGTCTTGTGTGGTATGCAATAGGAAGACTATCTTGCACTATACACAACACTACATTAGCTTGAAATATACAAAACACTATTCATGGATTGTGTTACACAAAATTTCATGTTTTTTGATAGAATTTATTTCACAAAGGACAAAGTATATTAGATAAATAAATATTATGACCTAGTTATTATAATGAAGGGTATGAATAGTATTAACTTCATTCTAAAAAGAACTATTTAAATGAAAATAAGTGAGTCTATAAAATAATAAAATATCCCTTTATGGATTTTATTAGTGAAATATATATTTAATATATTAAATTTAATTTTTTAAATCCATCATTTATATTTTATAGATATTATATTGTAATAAATAATTTTTTTGAATAAGTGATATATTTTCCAAAAAAATATTTTTGTACAACCTTTAGTTGGAAAATGATTTTAAAATTTATTTTTTGGAAATTTTATAATTTCTATTTGATATAATAAACATCTTCTTTGGAAGAGTGACATAAAAATTTACCTTTGATGAAATTTTGGTATTTTTCTAATAAAATATATATTTTAAGGAATAGTGAAAAATATTGCATTTTAATTCAAAACATTATTTTCTTCTAATTTATTTATATAGTAATATTATCATTTTAGTTAGTTTTAAAGTGTAATTGTATTATTTTTTTCTTAATTTAATCCAATTTTGTTTATTGTAATTAATTTCACATTAAAATTGGACATAAACACATGTCAATATTTTGATAAATTTTACTTCTTAGAAACCCGTTTTCTCATTTTGAAAATAAGAATTAATTTAAAATTATTTTTTTTCAAATTATGTGTTATGAATTTAGAAAATGGATTATATATTTATAATCATATGGTACAAATTATTTAAATAGGAACCAATTATTTTTTGTCATTACGAAAACTAAAATCAGAAATTATTTTTATTTACCATGGTTAAAAGTTAAATGTGTTAAATAAGGGTAAATGAATAAAATTATAATATTATAAAACTACCCTAAGACGTGACCTAATCCTATAGGATGAGTCATGGGTGTGAAAAAAATCCTTAGGATGAAATTTTTTTCATTTTAGAACCTATTGTGTTTGAAATTGACAAGTTATAATAATTAATTTAAAGTAAAGGAAAATATAACATAAACATGTGTCTTTTTATAAAACAATTTAATTTTGGAGTATATAAATTATATCATAGACTATAAATGTTCATTAGAAATATAAAAATATTAAATACACAATGGTATTTAATTTATAAATTTTAGTCATTAAATAAATAAATTTATTTATGACATAATAATGATGTAGTGGTTACCTTATTGACGGAATATTAAAATAAATGATATTATAAATGTTGAAATAAATGTAATATGAACATTTTGATGCCATAAATGAATTTTTAGGACTACATTGTCATGTCAGGTATTATTTAATTCATTTATTTCTAATGAATCAAGTTTCTATGACTTAAAAAATAATCTACTAAATTGTGACAAAATTGACAAAAATGAGATAAAAAAATACTATTTTACTAAATGATATTATAGTCCTAAAAATCAATGATTCTTCCAAATGACTTAGATAATGTTAAAAATTCCATTAATTATCCACTTTAGTTTCTGTTGTCAATTTATTCGGACTATAGATACTATATATTATGAAAACACATGAACACACGGTAAGAGTTAATGTTTTTATCTTATGGTTAACGCTAAAAGATAAGGTTAATTTTTTAATATAAACTTTTCTAAAACATATTAGTTGAGATGATTTAGACCCAAAATAATCTAATATTCGAAATAAATGAGTATTGAATCATTTGAAACCTAAAATAAATTTATAATATATAAATATTTATGAACATTCCTAAAGCGCCCCTCGCATATCCTATAAAAGGGAACACCTCCTTATCACATACCTTAGGTAATATTTCTTCCATATGTTTTGGAAACTCCTATATAGTGGGTTTAAACTTATTATTAAATTTTAAAAGAATCCTAATAATATATTTGATATCATATATGATTCAATTATGACTTTGTTTTACCCGTTTATTTATCAATTTCATATTGAAGCAACGTTTTGGATAATAATCATTTTATTTATCATACATATTTTTACTTATTATTCTTGATCATGTTATATATATCATAATTTTTTTGCTTCTATAATGTAAAAAATTATTTATATATCATAAATATTCGATATATAAATATATATGATATATAGATGAATGAAATGGAATACACCATTCATGGAGTGATATTATATATGATAATGTTATGAGGGAATAATTTTAATGAAACCCATTTTATTTATTGGGTTATTATATGATGAATGATTTGTTTTTTGAGTCATATGTAAGAATTATTTCATTTGAGATGGGTGGGACCTATATATCCCTCCAATACATTGGGTAATTATTTATATCCCATGAGATATACATCGTTGGAACAGAAGGTAAATCCAATTCAGTAATACAAGGATGAAATGAAAAGTAAATCCAGTTCAGTAATACATGGATAGAATGATAAGTAAACCCAGTATAGTAATGGACTTTTTCCACAAGATTGGTCTTTCATGAAAGGCCTCAGATACTATGGAAATCATATTATGTTCTTATTTTTTCTACAATAATATGATTAAGTCCAATGTTATTTTTTCATGGTTCATGATTCCATTAAGATTTATCCCTTCTGAAATACCATGATTTATTTCATGTATCAATTTTTTTGTATATGTTAAATATAGTATGATTTTTTTCAAAAGTAATGTTATTATTAATACAATTTTATGTTCTTGTTTTGAATGATATTTTACATAATTTCCCTTACTAAGCATTTGAGCTCAGCCCTTTTCATATTTATTTTCCCCAAGTATTTGATGAAGTGTATTATGTAATATGTGTAAATAAATGGTTCTAGTTATTAAGAATAATGTAAGAGATGATTTATATGTTTTATAAACTAGTTTTATGTTTTCTAGTTTGTAAAGGAATTAAACTAATACGGTATTTTGGTGTCTATTTATGACATGTATTAAGTCTTTCAAAAAAGTAATTTAATGTTCATGTATATTAATCTTGCGAAATTATAGATATAGGTCATAACCTATGAATTAAATCAATATGTAACTATACATCCCACTCAAGAGGGTGTCCATAGATATCCTATAAAATACATCAATATATTGTTGCACAATAGTTACACCCTTTATTTGAAAATTTCTTTCCTTACCCATAGATATTACATTCCCTTAATCAACAATAATTGAATTTTTTATAGGTATCATGTGTGTATATAGATAAGAATTAGATGGACTTGTTTCTACGCTAATGATAAGGGACTCTACATCATTATAAAAAATTGTTACATCTTTCTTGTTAAAATATATTATCACAGAATAATTTGAAATAAAATTAATAACAAGATTTATATCAAATTAAATCATGGGTATAATTATATGCTATGTAAAATAAAGCAATTTTATATTTCATAAGGGGGACTGGTCGACACATCTTCATCTGAATGATACATCCCTTAAGAGTTTTGATTGACAACTCCTTTGTTAAATCAAAATGGAAATGTTTAATTTTATTTGGAAACACGGAATATATAAATGAATTAAATGATATATAATCAAATAAATCATTGGATAAGATGGGGGAAATGATTAAATTACCTTCCATGACATCATTAAAATATTTAACAACATTATTTGTGATCGTATAAGATTAACCTTACTCCCTTGGCATTCTTTGGGGAATGTTTCCTTCATTCATAGGAAAATAATTTTCATAATGATCCATATATTTGAAAATGTAGAATTTAACATTGGTGGGTTTTATATTTCCCTTACAATCAAAATATTGATGGTCTTTTCCTCCACACATTTAACAAAAACCCATACCATTTAGGAACCAGGGTGTTTGTTACCACAATTATAATAGGATGGAAATTAAATTGAATCCTTCCCACAATTTTCCTTATTTTTTGTTCTAGAGTTATCAAACTCAATCTTTTTACCTCATATCTCTTTAAATTCATAATAAATTGAGATTTATTTTTCTAACTTGATAGAACATGAGAATATATCTTCATATGAAAAGAAGCATTGAAGGACTTGTGCCCGTTGGAGGAATGGTTTTAACCCCTAAATTATTGATCAATATTGCTCATGGGATTCCAAATGTTTTCTGTGGAATAATATTCTATCATTGTGAAGTTAGATTCATAATTTGAAACATTCTCATCATCTTTTTCCTCGTATTCAGAAGATACCTTTATATATATGTTCACTATTCATAGAGAAGGTATTTTTAATAATATTTCCTTAAAATCCACCCATTCCATATTTTAAATCTTTTCCTCCTCTTTTTTATGAAATATTGAACACAATTGAACAACATCTCGTAAAAAAAATTAATCATCCATGAGAACCTTCTTACATTCATTACTTCTAAACATGATAAATATCTTCTCAAAGTAACTTATCTACTACGTAGATATGAATGGGTTTTAAGTCCATTTAAATGATAGATGATGTTGTAAGATAAATAGGTATAACTTTTCTCCTCCATGTTTTGGTTAAGGATTCTCTATAAGATTAGGGTTTTTATTTAAATCCTGAGTTAACTATCCAACTATTTTTATATATTGCTTAGGACTAGTAAATGCTCCATAACCAACATCAATATCTAACAAAGCTGGTAAATCCCTACATGGGATACATGAATTCATTTTGTTAGAATTCCTTCCACTAGGCACCATTTATAAATGGTTTCATATAGCAAATTAATTTAGAAATCATATTTCTTAATCTCAACTAGAAGTATACTTAACATAAATTGAAATCTTATGCATAACATATTCAAGAATGATAAAGATGATTTATTTTATAAAAAATATAATTTTAAATCCATTATAATGGATTGAAAATAATTATCTAATTATCTTACGTATATCTCTCAGAAGTGTCAAAATAGGTGCACTGTAAGGCTCATTGTCAGGTACCTGGTTACCATGGGTAAATCCCAGAAAACCTTATCGAAGTTGTTACTACTAAGCATATCGGTGCCAGAACAACATCCTGCTATAGTTTCCAAAAAAGTTTATATTTTCTATAATGACCCACATAATATATTCCTTAACAAAATTCTAGGATTCTCTTGTATTCTTATCATCAAAGTCTACATTTGGGTTTCTTTCCTAATATACGTTTTCTAAACATATGTTCCATGATTTCTACTAAACATCCTCTAATACAAACTGAAAGGACCCATACCTGAGTTTCCTAGAGCTGACGCCTAATATTAATAAATTTTCATACTATGAGGAAGTCATATACCTAAGGAAAAAATAGTTTTTTGGTTTTAGAAAACTAGATACATATATAATTTGAACATTACAACATGAAATGAAATACAACATATTAGATCCATTAGTAACTCAAATAACTCATAGACTATTATTTATAGTCATACATAATATACTTCTATGCTTCTTAGGAAAATATAGAACATAATAAAGGGGTTATCTCTTATACTCTATAAGGGAAAATAATATAGAAGAATTAATTGTAAACACAAATACTAGTCATGATGAATAACTTAAAATACATGACATTGAAAATAAACATAATAATTATATGGAAGGAATAAAAATTGATTAAGGAATATCATAAGACATAAAAATGGATATTATACTAGTCGAAAAATAACATGGACTCTAAATATCTAGTTTTATAATGAGGTAATGCATAATGCCGGATGCCATAACCATTCATCAAAGGCCTTGTGTCAAGGCCATACATAAATGTGTAAAAAACCAAACTAGATTGTATCATGAGACAAACTGATTCATTTATGGGCTATAGAGGGTCCCAACTATCGCATAATAATTCTAATGCATTCCTAATATGAAAATGGATAATCATAAGAAACATATAAATTCATATTGAAATAAACCTATGAAATGTAAATAAATTTCCCCCATTATTATATTTGAACAATAACCACTTTCAGTAATATAGTGAATGGTATCAAGATAGCACATACATAGTCAAAATAATTATAAACCATTAAATAAAATAAAGAAGACGATTTCCTAAAATATTAATCCAAATTAAACATAGTAATCAGCATGTGTGTTGAAATAGATGATAATACTCGTTTAAAAGAAAGGAGTAATTCTTAATATAAATAATCTTTTACATTGAAAAGAAGAGTTCTTATGAAAAAATTATTTCATAAAACCAGAAGGGAATTAATGTAGTTTTTCATAAAAAAATTATGATTTTATAAAAATAATGGAGGATAAAAATATATTATAGAGTTCATTTGAAAATAGATAAGAATTCTAGAATTTCATTCGAAATTGTCTTGTTTATCATTTTTTTTGAAATATCATTTTAAAACTTGTAACTACCAATAAATGAAAGAGGTATTATGATTTCTAGAAAAAATATAAAACATTAAAATATATTTTTGGACGATTATATAATAATAATTATTAATTTCATTGAGGTAAGTATATAATATCGGAAAACTGATTGAAAAAGGAATTCCAGAGAGAAAATCCTTACCTTATGTCCGAACGTATATTTCCCTTGACCATAAAATCCTAAATATAGAAATTAAATAAATTAATAAATTAATTAATATCCTTATCTACATATATTTGATTCACTATCGTTTTATTAATCTAATTTATGGACTTATTGATAAGTTATATGATTGAATTTCATCGTTCAAAAGTGTTCGTTTCCTTGATTTCATGATCAGTTCCCTTGATTATAAGCAATGAAGATCATTTAAAATTGGTATAATTATACATAAGTGGAATTGAATGTTGTTAATTATAATTAAATATTTTAAATGGTTATATATATCATTTGGTTACATATTATGATGAATACTTGTTAGACAATACATTAATGATAATCTTTTAGATTATTATAGTGGTTATTGATAATAATGATATAATTTTGTTTTATTGATTAATATTATGTAAACATGTTACATATGGAACATAATAAGGGTTATATAATACATTTTCCATTATTATAAACCATTAAAATGTATTCATGAGAATCTTTTAATAATAGTTTGAAGAATTATACTTCCTTATCCACGAAGGTCATAAATTAGCACATCCCGGACGATGATTTAGTTTATAAAATTATAGAGAGAGAGTAAGAAGATTGATAATGGTTATTAGATTAAAATTATGTAAGTATAATATATGGATCATAATGGTGTTATAATGATCAATTGGACATATGAGGTTAGGATATAATAAAAAAATAAGATAAATTGAAATGAAATTAAATGAAAAAACAAAGACGATTTACCCCTTGAAATAACCTCCTTCAGAATCTCATTAAGGTAAAGGGTTTTTTTATTTTGGAATGTTGAAGGAAAATAGTATTTTTGGAAGTAATACATAATATTATTTTAGTATAACATTGAGAATCTACATGTTTTAGAGTATTGACGAGAAGATGGAATGATGGGTGGCTTTTATAGTGGAGGAGAGGAGTGATTTCTGAATATCCTATTCGTTATTTTATTATTTTTCTCAACACAGGAAACAATGTTGCTTCATGTGAGAAAATATTAATAAGTGAATTTGATTTTTAACAAATGGTTTCTTACATCACCAATGATGTAGTGAATAATGTATTTATTCTGCAAATTATCATATTTTAATATTCACAAAATTCATCTATTTTTAAAAAATCCATAAAAATCACCATAAATGGTTATCGACATGTATAATTAATTAATGGACACCATTGTATCCATATAATTTTCTAAATATATGAAATTTAGTTTTTAAATAAATTCTCCATTTACTAGAAAAATTCCATCTTTAATACATAAACGGATTATATAACACCTTCAATAATTAACTAAGATCATATTAAATTAACCTAAAATAACATGACAAGAATATATATATTTAAGAATTGATTTTATGAAAATTAATTATATTTTAAATAATTTTATTAATTTATAAATTCAGTTAAATATATATTACTCACAAAAATAAAAACACATAATTATTATTTTATTAAATATTTACTCTAATTTATAAGGTGCCTATATTTTACTTATACCTACATGGGTGAGGTTAAGTGTCATATTATTAGTCGTAAGTTTATATTACTATTCATAATGGTCGTGTTTCTATTCATCAAAAATTTACTGTGATCCTATGAAACTATAAATAACTTAGTAATCCAAACCAAATATGTTCGGTTTTCGAAATTTAAAACATTGAAGAAGATAAATTATTATTTACGGTTAGGTTATAATAATGTGTTGTTTCCTAGAGACTCAATTTTTCATGAACTAAATACTAAATTTATTTTTAAATTATTAGGGTGCTACATAAATGAACTTCAATATTTTCCAATACTCTACACTCAACTCATTGAAAACAAGCATTCTGATGGTTATATCATTAGTTTTTTCCTCCATTGGATTTCTAATTTCAAAGAAAGGATGGATCACTGGATAAAAGCTTTGGTAGTCCCTATATTTTCTATTATACATAAATTTCATATGGTCAACCTAAAAAGATGAAGTAAACTCACATTCTTGTCCATCAATGATAGTTCTAATCACATCATAATGCTCACTAGATTCAAAAACTATGATTATATATAAATCATTTAGAAGGTATGAATAAAAAGGTATATTTTCATCTAAAAACCAACTATCCAAGTTATAATTTAGAAAATATCTCCATAGTAAAGATCAAATAGTACTAAACCATTAAAAATCATCTTCCTTTTAATAAATGTCATTAAAAGAAATAATATGCAATTCAAAAGCCTATTAGACATACATGAACCGTCCTTCAATTTTTTGGATGATTCTAGAGAATATTCTCAAGAATATCTCTTAATATCTATTTATTAGTCTATGAAATTTAAAATTAGTCCTAAGGATTTAAAAGATAGGTTCTAAAAAGGATGATTACAAAAGAGGTTTTGGTTCGGGTTAGATAAAGTCATATAATTAGATCCGGATTTGGTAGAATTATCATTTGGGGATTTTACTCATACAATGTTATGTGGGAAATTATAACTCAAATTTAATAAATTCATAAATATTTTATGTAATATTTTATGTCAAAATAATTAGAAAAATATTAATCAATATATGTAGAATGAATATTTCGATATAACTTTTAATTAGATGGTAATATATATATATATATATATTTCTATGAAAATTATAGACAAATTAAATTATATCCAATTAATGTTTTATAATGTTTATTATTTCACTATTCAATGTTTTTTTAATTATTTAAGAAATAATATTTTATATTCCCATGATTTCTAGAGTGATATTTTATTTTTGAAAATAATATCTCAAAATCTGATGTCATATATCAATGTCTGTTTTTTTTAATGTGACATGAGAAACATAGAGATATTTATCCCACAGTAATTATCAAAATGTATTAGGACATGCCCAAATTGATATCCTTATTATAGTAATGTTTTTTCATCCATATGATAAGTGTATGAAAACTACCTATAGCTATGTATACAACATAAATAGTGGATAATTTACTACACTATAAAGATAGATACATTCCCAACAAGTGATATGTTCTAAAAGTCCTTTTCCATTTAAATTACAACCACTAAAAATCAATATCTAAATAACTCACTAAATAAAATTCATTTCATTAAGAATAAAACAATAATAAGTTTTTTTAATTTAGAGACATTTAAAAAATCTTTTTCACAATAAGTAACTGTGATTCTTTAGGGTTTGACTGAATATGATCACATTGAACACACTAAAAATAATATTAGTTTAGGTAGTAGTTTACTATAGTAAACCTATAATAAAAACATTGTATGTGGTCTGATGAAATGGCTTCCTAGTGCCATCAAGATAAAAATTACAACATGTACTCATGGGAGTGTCAATGGTTTTAGTACAATCCATACAAATTTTTTAACAAATCTTTAGTATAGTAACTTTGATTTATAATAATTCCTTCATTGTTTTGGAATATTGGGAATCCATGAAATAATTTAAACCCATAAATAATAATCATATAAAATTTATGTTGCAGGATTTCATAAAATTCCATGTAATAATATTTTTTTATAATCCAAAAATAATATCATCAACATATATTTTTATTACTAATAAAAAAATTTGAAATTATTTTAATAAATATATTTAGGCCAACTATTAATCCAGACAATCATTTAGAAATAAAAAATGAGTTTTTATTAGTATAACAAGCTCATTGAAATAATTTTGGACCATAAAAAGAATTTTTTAATTTACCAATATACATTGGAAATGAGGGATTGGAAATATTGGGAGTTGTTATAAAAAATAATCCCCAATTATATAACAATTTTAGAATTCATTATTGAGATCAATTTGATATAATTTGAAATAAAAATGTTCTATAGTGGAAGTAAATATTCTGATCGCTTCATTTATAGCTACATGTGAAGAGGTTTATTTATTATAAAAAACTTCTTCTTGATTATATCAATATGAAAATAATCTATCTTTATTAATAATTACAATTCTTTAGTTGTCTACTTTATTGTTGTACACTGATTTGGTGTTAATGGTTATGAAGTCCTTATATATTTCCACTAGTTTCTAGACATTATTTCACTCATTCAAGTTATATTATTATTTTATTTACATTACCCATATTTCATCATATATTACACTTTTTATTTTATTAGGTTCAATCTAGGAAAATAAATATTTATATTCAACATGGTTTATAATTGAATCACTAATATTTGATCCTTTATCAAGATATCACACTATAACATCTATGGTATGATCTTTATGAGTCATAATAATCTAACGAAATAAGTATTTGACACTTAATTATCCTTTATAGGTGTTATTTTAAATTGTTCTTCAAACTTGGTTGATTTTTTCTACATCCTATTTCAAAAAATTATTAATATGTCAAAAAAAAATATCTAAACTAGGAAAGTCTTCCTAATGTCTCTTTAAAGGTGTATTAAGATCACATGGATTTTATTCATTGAATATTACATGTATATATTCTTCCACATTTTTTCTGTTTTATTTAATACACTATATGATTTACTGGATGTTGAATATCCAAGGAAAAATGCTTTTCAGTTTTCACTGAATATTTCATTAAATTATCCATTGTATTGACTTAAATAATTTACAACCAAAAAACCTATAGTATATAATAGTTTTTTTCTCCCAATTCATTACTCATATGGGGTTATATTTAAAAGTGTCCTAAGTATACCTCTATTAATAATATAGATAAATTTATTCATAGACAATTCCAAAAAATAACGAAGTAAATCATACTCATTGAGTGTGGTCCACGAAAATTCATGAGGGTTATATTTATTCTTTCAATTACAACATTAATATATTTGGTCTTGGGATCATAAATGTTATGAATATAACCATTTTGTGAAAATAAAGATTCAAAATAAAAATTTTCAAACTCATGACCATGATTACATATTATGTTTTAAATGGGAATTCAATTAATATTTTATATTGACTTTATAAATTTTGAAAAATAAGAACATGCCTCACTTTTGTGAGCATAAATAATAAACAACACTATCTGTATAAGTCTCCTATGAGATAATAGTCATAGTTCTTCCCATTTAATTTAGAAATTATATAGGGTAAAAAAACATAAATGTGAACCAACTCTAGGTGTTAAGATGTTGAAGCAACTTTCTTTGGTTTGAATGATATTTTATTATTATTTCCCTTTAGTCAGGGATTAAAATATTTTTCCATGGGAAATTCTAGATTATGTTGATCTTTTGAAAATAATTTCCTTCAATTATTATTAAGTGTATTTTTATTTCAATTTCCTAGTATCCTATTACAAATCCATGATTAATTATAAAAGTCACTTAAATAATAAATATTTTGAGAAAATTATGAATTTGGATCAGCAACATAAACACTATCATTTCAGAAGGAAGTAAAAACCAAAACATCTTTACAATCAAAAAATTTTTAGGAATTATTTTCAAAAATACCAAGATAACCATTATCACAAAACAATTATTTTCTATCTAGGTTATAATTTAATCCATTAAAAAATAAAACTTTATATTTTAAATTTTTCTTAGAATTACCAATTTTACTAAGTCAAATTATTTTTCCGTTGGAGTTGTAACCATAGGTGACCTTCAAACCATAAAAATTGTTAACGTTCTTAATGATTTATTAGTCCCATGTAATTTGTCTAAAAAACCACTATCTAGATTCCATATATGTTTAATGGTATTATTCATGAATGTTTCCTATTTTTTTTAGGAATGAATGGATTTTTGTACCTATATTTTATTAGATTTAGAAATGTTAGCAGCAAGAGTTTTAGGAATCCAAAATTGTTTCAGGTTATTGCAATAAAAATATTTTAAAAATTTAGAAAGAAAATATTTTTTAGTTAAAGATGTTTTTGAACTAGATACAGACATAGATGAACTAGAACTAAAAAAATTATTTCTATAAATATTATATTTACTAGGTTGGAAAACAATTTCAGTATTATATTTAAGAATAGTTTGTTTATCATGAATCCTAGTTACAGTTTCTCTAGCACTTTTTAATATTTAAATATCCATATAATTTTTATCATTTTACATTTTAATCTCCTTTGTTTATTTTAATAACTGAAAATTATTAATATTTTGTACAAAAATAATATTTATAGTGAACTATCAATTCATGGTGCATCATTAAAATTATATATATATCCTTTAGATCACTAAATTCCTCTTAAATCATATTAAATTATTCAAATAAATCCTCATTGGACATATTTTATTCACTGTTTTCATTATCATATATATTTGAAATATTAAAATGATATGTATTAAAATGATTTGAAACCTCATATATGTTATTCATGAAGAACACATTGGATCTATCATTTTGGTCTTCTCTACTTGAGTCAGATTCACTTGAGATATCTCCAAATATGAAATAAGTGGATTTCATAGAAATTTTATATTGTTTACCGTTTAATTAAAACATTTTATTTTATTTTATCTTAGATAATAAACATTGATGTATTCTTTTCTTTCATACTCATTGAAAATTATCAAATTTGGGGAATCATATATTGTCCACTCTTTCCAAAAATTTTATTTCTAATCAGAATATCCACATTAATTGGTATTTTTTAAAAATTATTCTTCATGTTTAATTTATTTCCACTTATATTTGACACCGTATGATTTTTTTGAAATTTTTTTTATCGAATTAATTTAATATATTTTCTATTTTTCATTTCACAGCACACTGAAAATAGATTATTTTATATTAAAGAAAAAATTTGGGATTGAATTATATGAAACACCATTCTAATTTTACACTAAACAATTTTTTTAGCTTTAACTACTTGTAAAAGAATGGATAGCTTACATTACACACATGTTTGACATTCCTTGATGGCTTGCATAATATGCGAGACTGACTTTTATAGAATAATAATATTTTTTTAAAAATAATATTATTTTACATATAATATATAACATTGATGTTAATTTTGAGTCTATTAATAGGACAAAAAAACATATTAAAAAACACGGTTCAATTCATTTGTTATAAATTAATTATAAATGAATATATGAACCAATTAAATATAAAGGGAATATTTTTTGCAAAAAATACTATTATAATCAAAAATGAATTTTATACTAATAAATTAAATTAAATAATATTGGTGAATAATATTAAAAAATATATTTTATATACACAAAAAATATTATTTTTACATTCATCAAATATATTTTTTTGGTAGAAGACAAGAACAAAACCAATATTCAACGTAGAAACTAATATTCTGATAAAAGAACAGTTACCACATTTTAATAACAAACCTGATTTGAATCCATTTTTGGATTCTTTTTATTTAATATATCTCAATAAACTTCATATTTTAAATTTGACAAAAATAATTAGCTTTCGGTAAACTTTTGGTTGTTTTATGTGAAGTTTCATTTTTTGATGAATAGTTAAAATACTGAATTTAATTCAAAACCAGTATTTCAACTATTTTATTTGTATGATTGACTCATATTTTTAATTGTATTTAATCTATAAATAGATCAATGTTTCATAAATTAATACAATTTCATTTTTTGGAATCAATTTTAATTTAAACTGGATACAAAATCATAAAAAACATTTGAACATTTTTACTATAAAAAACAACATTGTCATCTTGTCTGCATGATTAAATTTGAATTAATTTGAAAACGTATGTAATTATAATTTTTAAAAATAGATTCCATATTTGGGATCGGAATAATTTATATTTTTAAATATGTTCAAATTAATTTCTTTTTAAAAATATTAGTGAATATGATAAAAATTAATTACAATAATTAAGAGAAAAATAAGCTTGACAAGGGGTCTTGTATGACGTTTTACTTTGAGGTATTCCTTTTTAAATTGTTGATATCTTCTTGGTTTCATAGTTTTCCTATGATTTTATGGTGATAATGGTATTTTTGGGCTCGAAGACTGGGGGAACATGGTTAACGCATAGTTAAGGGAAACTATGAACCATCCCAAAGAAAACTGTGGTCCTTGGAAAGTGGAAATGCACATGTCACATGGCCAGGTTCATGGTCATGTGTAATCACCAAGGAAAAAATTTATACTTATTAAAATTGGATTTAGATGGAATCACAGTTTCATTATGGGTTTTCTAGACATGCATGATAATCATGCGACCTGTCGAGTCAATTAATAATTAGAAAATTACCTTATTTAAGTATTTGCATCTCACCATAAAACACCTCTAATCCAAAACCTATGGGATTTTGAGCCATGGTATCTTTTTCTAATCCTTATTAGAGAATTTTATCATTACAATTTTGGTGTTTATTCCTTGGATATTCATGAAATCATCAGTTTAATATCTTTTCTCTAATTTTCCTTCTTCTTATAGGGTTCCTCTTCCTCCCTCTTTGGGTTCTTCTTTTCCTGTAGGTTGTGTGACCTAATAAGGAGATGATATTTTTTTTGGTAAAACCTTTATTTTTTCGGTTTGTTCATGCTGTTATAGGGTCCTCTTGTGGTGTAATTGTGATTTTCAACCGGATTCCAGATGTATCCATGATTCAGGTAGGTGGTTCCTTGGTTTTATATTTTATATAAATTTGTTTTGATTTATGGATATAAAAATGTGTTCTATGGATAATTGTTTTGGTGATAAAATTTTTTTAAAAAGTTTTTGAGAGGGACATGTAATTATTGTTTTTTTCAAAGGTATTTGGGGTCATTTCATGCATGCTTCATTTTAGAGATTTAGGAAAATGTATCATGATTTGTTTGAAACTGAGAAATGTGTTTTCAAATTTATTTAAATGTGAGAATTTTTTAAAATATGGTTTTACAAAATAAATAATGTTTGTGTCATTTTAACTCATTTTTTTCACCAAAAATATTCTTCTAAATTTTGAAAGTGGTGTGAAACATGTTATAAAATGGAATTCATTTATTAGTAAATTTGAAATGGGGATTTTCCCTTAGTAATGGTTAGATTTCATATGTTATCTTATTTTTGTGTTGAAAAAATGGATTAATGAATTTTTCAATTTATTTGAAGTGTATTTCCAAATTGTTTTGGTGTGTGTGTGATAATAAATATTTTCTTATAGAAAATGGTGTGTTCCTTGTGATATGTGATTGTTGGATCATTGTGAGTTTTGAAAGTGGTTATTTACTTCAGTTATTGTACTTCTTATCATGTGTATATGAAAGTGAGGGTTTATGTGACATGTGAAATGAAATTTTATCACAAAGGGAATCCTGTATAACTAGTTGGGTAGACTATAACTATTACACTTGTTGATTTGACAGGATCAGCGACTAGTTTCTTATAAAAACATTGACACTACAACACTAATTAAAAATGTGATATAAACGATGAAACCTAGAACATGGGATGAGATCCCATATTGTGGATCATGAATTGGAAATTTTTTGGTTTTGGTATATATCTAGTGACCACTATACATTGGGATGCATTCCACTCCAGTGAACCGCGCACAAGGACACTTTTGGTTTTTGTGGGATGATTCTTATAACTGATGTACATGGTTTCTATAGTAACACTAGTACAAGTTACCCATCGGTATTTTCCTTGGATCTCTTTTGGGACATGATTCTTTTAAGATATGGTGCTAATATTTAGTATAGAGTGGAACTTATGTATATTTTATGTTCCATAGAATTCTTCTCAAGATAAAATGTTTTCATTAAAAAAGTGTTTCCTAGAGAATAGGTTTATCAGAATTATTTCTTGAAAAATTTTGAAATTTTTTAATGAAATATTGTATGTTGATTTATCATTTAATGTTATAGCATGACTTATTTATTTTTGGCGGAATCCAAAGGGGATTTGGATCACACCCTACATATATCCTAGTGTGTATATGGATATGGTTAAGTATATAGACATTATTATGTAATGGGATTTGGCTCACACACAAGGGTGTTTGTAGACTTTGTTATGTATGACCCATGTAAAGGAAATATGTTTTGTGGTTGTGTTTTTGGTTCCAGTTAATAGTGTTCAACTTATTTTAGGAATTGGTTAAGGTGTCTTAAGGGTAATTACCATCCCATTGAATATATATTTTTGAGTTACCATTTTTTAATTTACCTTTCTATTGTGGAATTTTGGTTTTGGTTAAAGTTAAAAACATTGAATCTAGTAATTTTTATATCCATTTTTTGTGGTTATTAATTAAGGGATATTTTCTATTATTTTATTATTTTTATGGTTATATTCATGTGTGGGATCATATTACACTTTGTAATGTTGAAACCATGGAAATAGTTTCGATCCCATGGGGATCAAGAATGCCCTTCAGGACATACCATACGTTGGGTTGACTGTAGGTTTGGATGGCACTGCAGTTTGGTTTGTGAAAAAAATTTAATTTGATATATTAATTATCTTTATTTGGTAATTTTATTTTGGAGGAGTCCAGATAGAATTGTTTTAAGATTGTTAGTGATTGAGGTTTTTTATGAGTGGGGTTTCTAGCCAATAATCCTTATGATAGGACACAGGTTTATATGCGATGGTGGGAAACATGGTTGGTCATTTCCAACAGGTGATACATACAGTACGTAGATTGTGCATGGACACTGGGTGGGGGTGAAGTGGTTTGATATTGTTGATGTTCTTGTTTTGAGTTTTTTGTTTAGTGGATGCGTTTGATATTTTTCAATACTGTCAAAAAAATAGAATGTGTTTTGATGGATTTATTGTTTGTTCTTACTTGTGGTTTTTTCTTGTTTTAGTAATATTCCTCCTTAGTGAATCCCAATGCAATCATGGGAGGAGATCATAGATAGTTCTCTCTCACCAGTTGATAAGTGTCTAGTGGATGTAATGGTTAGGGATGTTTGAGAATTGGGTCAAGTAGTGGGATCTTGTCCTTCTCATGCCAGAGAAGATTAACATGGTCCTAGAAGTGACAAATAATAGGAGTTTCTCAAGGATATGCCTCATTTTTTATTTAGGTAGAATGAAACCCTATGAAGTATAGGGGTGGATTGAGAATTTAGAGAGTATATTTTAGTTACTTTGTACTCCTAAGGTAGTTCGGGGGTTTTGTGATTCATTCATGTTGGAGGGTCCCAATCAGAAATGGTGGGACTTGGTGGTGCAAGATGGTAAGAACAAGCATATGAGTTGGAAGAATTTCAAGTTCATATTCAATTATTAGTTTTTTCAGTGAATTTTTCCCTGATTGGGTCCCAAGAGTTCTTAAATCATCTCCAGCGAGACCATATAATGATGAAGTATGCTATCCACTTTTCTGTGTTGGTTCGTTTTTCACTTGATATTGTTTTCAATGAGTAGTTAATGGATTAGAAGCTCGAGATATGGTTGTGAGAAGAGATTCGATCCCAAGTATTTTTGTTCTAGTTGAAGAATTATATTGACGTGGTTGATCATTATAGGATATTGAAGATTGATTATATAGTCAATTATGGTTTCTATGGAGCAATGTCATTTGTGGGAAGTGGTAGTTCCACTAAGAAGAATAATATGATTGAAGGGGAAGAGAAATGGGGAGGTGGTAGTTCAATCCATCCTTCTCGGTTGTGTTTGTTTGTGGCTTCATGTGTTGGGTCAGTTGTGTTCTATAAGCATGATAAAAAAGGGAACATATGATATGAATTTTCATCTCTACTTGGGCCTTTACATCACTCTGTAACAATGGGGAACTTTTAGCCATTTTTCAAGGTGGAACATTTATATTAGAGTGGTGTAGGATCTGTAGATTTCAATGGGATGTGAGCCCATTCAGAACTGTCCTAGACAATTGTCACTCAGTTTAAAGGTCATGGTGGAATGGTCAGATATTCTTATAGGAAAATTTGGTTCCATGAAAAATAGTAAGCCAGCTGTCGGTCTCAGGCTTATTCAAACTTGAGACAACTTCATGGTGTAGATTGAGTTCTAGTGGAATCAAATACAGATCCCATGACAGTTCAAGGTACCATTCTTATTGCATCTCCATAGTTTTTTCCTTATTTGATACTTTTTCATTGGTCTCATTTATTTCTACCACACTCGTGGATGTGTTAATGTTTCAAACAAATCTTATTCCTTTTGAAAAGGAGTTGGTGAGGATGCTTGGTAAGAAGTGAGAGAAGGGTTTCATGTGTCAGTATTGTGCACTGACCATGTTTAGAGTTGAGTTGGAATAAGATTTTAGGTTTTTGAAAATGTACCTATTTGATTTTATCCTTATTTTTAATTATATGGTGATTTTTTTTCCAGACATTTATTTTTATAGGTGGGGAGGGAGCTTTGTGAAACATAATGTAACTACCCATGATTTTCAAGGTTAATACGGTCCTTAGTCGGGAGGTATTTGAACTATAATTCTGGAGCAGGGAAACTATTTTTATCAGATCTTGTCGATCATGTTTGTGAAAAGTGATAGTGGTCCCAAAGACAGATCTTATCCCATAGTGTATGTGTTCCTATATGTTTTTCGTAAGGATTTTTTAGGTTGAACTCTGGAGTGGGAGGGGGAGTTCACCATTTATTTGGTGATTGGAACACATCCATTATCTCTTCACTCATACCATATAGCCCACACCAAGATGAGGGAATTATATTTACATCTAGATGATTAAGAATCTAATGGATTCATTCACAATAACATCTCACCTTGGTCTACCGTAATCTTGTTTTTCAAAAGGTTCGATGGATCACTAAGGTCATGTATTGATTTTTCAGAATCTAGAAAAGGTAATGATAAAGAAAAAGGTCCATTTTTCCTACATTGATAAAAATTTCAATCTAATTAAGTGGAACGGTGGTTCTATAATATTTATTTTCATTTTATGTATCACCAAGTCAAATTAGAGAGATAGATATTTTGAAAACATCCTTCTGTAGAAGGTATAACCGTTTTGAGTATTTTTCCATTCTTTTTGGGTTGATGAATTATATAGTGGTATTTATAGATCTTATTAATATGATGTTCCATTATTATCTTGACACATTTTTCATGGTATTTTTGTATGAAATCATAGTCTATTCTGAGACTGAGGAGGAGCATGAGCATAACCTGAGAAGTGTGCAAGGAAATATTTGGGATCATCATTTGTATGTGCTATTTTATAAGTGCACCTTCAGGATAAGGGAGGTAATGTTTTTTTTATCATGTGATCATTGAATGAGTGGTTCCAATCGATCTCAAGAAAATTAGTGTAGTCATTTCATGGGAACAGTTGAATAATTTTTCAGAAATTAGGATCTTTTTTAGCTAGGTAGAGTATTGTAGGAAGATCGTTAGATATTTATGTCCGATTTCATTATCAATGACAACACTCAACTAGAAGGGTAGGATTTTTGAATAGATCCCACAATGACAAGCATCCTTTGGGGCGCTTCAGCGGTGGTTGACCATAACCCCTATTTTGATCTTTTAAATAATTTGTAATGTGATATGTTATATAATATGAAGCTACTCATTTGTGTAATGGGTGTGTGCTGACACAGGATGGGAATGTGAAGGAACATGGTTCTCACAATCTATTACCCCATGAAATGAATCACCCACCTACTTAACTAGAGTAAAAAGCATTGATTCATGATTTGAAAATGTGGAATTAGTATATTTTTTCTGGAGAATTTTGTCGTTTATTTTGTAAATTAGGTCATAACCTACATTTTCTCCAAGAAAAAAAATACTTCATCTAACATTCGATAGGTTGAGTACCATTATATGTTTGATTTTGATATCATTTATACACCAGTAATTTATAATGTGGTGGTAGACAACTTGAGAATGAAGGCTCTAGTGAATGTTTTGAAATTATCGAGTGATGACTGGACTCTAATTGGGATTTTTAAGATGTATCTGCAAACTAATAAGCACAATATAAGTGTGTTATAAGACAATGGTTTTTGAAAACTTCACTTTAGATTTAATTTATATTAAGAAGTTTAGAGATGAGTTTTCCTAGTTTTCTATTCAATTCATAAATGGTGTGGTGGTACCTTGTTAATGGATATTAACTTATTAGGGAGTTTTTTTATTCAAGGATTGTTTCCTGTTTTTGTTGTCTTCATTGAAGGTGGTAATGAAGGATAGCTACTAGTCTCATTGGGCCAATCATCCTAGCACTTCAAGATGTTTTATAACGTGAATCAGTAGCTCTGGTGACAAGGTATGAGGTGGTATATAGAAATCATTGTTTCACAGTTATATACATGTCATAATGCTAAAGTAGAGCACTATAAGCCCTCTGATTTGATTCAGCAACTTCCCATCCATACTTAGAATTGGGATGAGATCCCCATGGATTATGTTTTTTGGTTTCCATGCAAAAATAAAGTATATAAATCTATTTGGGTAGTGGTTGACTGCATGACCAAATCATCCCATTTCATTCTAACCCAGGATTTAGCCAAAGTGGATGAGTTGGGTCATCTATATGTTCAAAAGATAGTGAGACATCCATGTGTGCCATCAAAAAAATTTTCATATAGGGACCCTCATTTTACAACAAAATTTTGTGAAGTCCTTTAGAAGGTCATGGGGACTCTAGTCAAGTTGATCTTGGAATAACATCCTCATAAATATGGTCAGGTGAAGTGTGTGGATTAGATTTCAGAATACATGATCATGGCATGAGAGTTTTATTTTAGAGTCATGTGGGACAACCATTTGGTGTTTGAGGATTTTTAATTCAATAAGTGTAACCAATATTAGATTCTAATGACTCCACTTGAGGAACTTTTTATTCCGTTATTTCGGTCGCTTTTGTGTTGTGCTGAGGTGGGTGACACCTCATTATTGAGACCACTCCTAGTGTAGGAAATATCTGATAAAAACAAGTTGATTATACAGAGTCAATTGATAACAGATATTCTCCATAAATCTTATGATTAACAGAGGTGCTGAGAAATGGAGTTATATAGGGTGACCATGTGTTTCTAAATGTAGAAAATCTCCTGGGTCACTTCCATTTGGATAATAATGGGAAGCTAACACTATAATATTCCATACCTCTTGAGATCGACTAGTGGATTGATAAGGTGTTATACCCATTAGGTTTTCCAATCATTTGACATAAATTCAAGAATTGATCCATGTTTCACAGTTGAAAAATAATAATATGGATCTATCCCATGTCTTAAAATTGGATTATTAAGAGTTAGGGCCTGATCAATCAGTGATTGAGTGGTCATAAAAGATTATGGATTCCTAGGAGAAAGAGATTTGTGGGAAGTCTATTCCATTGGTCTGAGTTCTTTGGAGTCATGTTAGTTATGACCATGAGGCATGGGAGCCGACGTCTTGGGTTGAATAAGGGAAATCATTTTTTTTCTAATTAGTACTTAGGATGTTTTTTGAGGGAGGAAATCTTTTAGGGCGGGGAGAATTGTCACATACATGGTTTTATTTTGACTTATTTCTTTGAATATTTTTTTTCTCATATTGGTTTTATTTATTCTCCATGAGTTTTTGGTTAAAAATGGGATTTTTATGATCATAATCGAGCAGTTCATGGTTTGCCTAGAGTTAAGAGAAACCATGTTCGAACCCATGGAAAACTATGCGGCTTGGATAATGGTGTTGTCCTTGATGCATGGCTGGGGGAACATGCATGCACCCTCTTATAGGAAACAATGTGGCCTCATTCCTATTGTATAGATATGGATTAACAACTTCCATATTGTTTTTCAAAATGTGTGGGATAACCATGTGACTAGTAGAATTCATTAAAAAAAATTAAATTTTCATCTTTTCCTCTCCATATTTTACGCTAAAACACCTCTAGTAAGAACACAATGGAATTTTGAACCATGATATTTTCCTCAAAACCATCTTGGAGACTTTAAAAATCAATATATGGGTGGTTTTTGCCTTGGTTCGTCAATAAATCATCAATAATATTCTTTTCAATCGATTTATTCCTTATTTTAGGGTTTATCACCCTTACTCTATGTTTTTTACTTTTCTATTAGGTTTTTTGATGTAATAACATGTCTATATATAGTTTTGGGGTGAATCCTTGATGTTTATGGTTCTAAAATTCATTTATAGGGTCCCCTTGTGGTGAGGTTGTGGTTTTTCACCAAACAATAGAAGTTTCCAAGATTTTTGGTGGTTTTATGCATTTACATTTTTATATGAGTTTTGATTGATTTCTTTTCTATACGGATGTATTTTATGGATTATTTGTGTTATTTTAAATATATTTAAAAATATTTTGAGATTCATATGTGATGAATGTTTATTTTCCAATGTTTTTATGGTGTTTCATTTGTGTTTCATTTCAGGGCTTCGTGAATGTGTTTTATGCTTTGTGTGAAAAGTGATGTGGTGTTTTCAAAGGGATTTGATGTTTAAATTGTGTTTAATATTTTTTTCCCAAAAGAAATGTTTTTTGTCATGTCAACCTCTTTTATACACACCTCAAATATTTTTCTAAATTGTGAATCTAGTGTAAAACATGTTATAAAATAGATTTGATAACTGAGTGAATTTGAAAATGGGGTTTCCTATGGAAATGCTTCCATTTTATATGTTATCTTATTATTGTGTTTAAAAATAGGTTTCATGAATTATGAATATTTTGAGAATTATATTTCAAAATTCATTTGGTGTACTAGTGAAATGGAAGGTTTTTTTGTTTAAAAAATGGTGGTTTCCTTGTGAGATTTGAGTGTGTGATTAATTTTAATTGTGAAAGTGGGGATTTAATTGTGTTATTTTGATTCATGTCATGTGTATGTGAATGTGATAATTTATGTTACATTTGAAATAAAATATGAGAACAAAGGGAATCTCGGGTATCTAAGTGGGTGGATTAGAAATAGAATAGTAGTTTATTAAATTGGGGTCATAGCTCGGTTTCTTTTAGAAATATAATTGTTTCAACACAAAGGAAACATGTGATATGATTAAATACCACTAGAATGTTGAATGAGATCCCCTAAGGTAGATAATTTATGAGAAATTTGTTCATTTTGGTTTATATTAGGAAACTGCTGGACCATGGGATGCTTTATTCTCTAGTGGCTCATGCAGATGGATGTAGTGGGTTTTGGGTAGAGGATTTTTATCACCGGGGTACTAGTTATCCATAGGGATTTCCTGTGGTGAAATATTTTGAAATAATTCTTTTGATAAGTGATGTTATCCTTAAGTTTATGGTGGATCTTGTGTATGTTTGAAATTTCAAATAATGTTTCTTTTGATAAAATATATTTCCTTTAAAATGATTTCAATGAGAATAGTTTCTTCAAAATGTTTTCTTGAGATTGTTTGAGATTCTATTGTGAATTTGTGTAGTATTATTTATATTTTAATGTTATATCATTGTATATTTATTTTGGGTTTAATCCTATTTGGATTTGGCTCATACCCAACATTCACCCTTAGGTATATGTAGACAATTTTTTGCATGAACTAGGTAAAGCCGATATTTTTTGTGGTGGTGATGGTGCATCTGTTTTCTAGTCTTCCACTTAGTGAAGGTATTGGTGGTGGTGGATTGAGGGTGATGAACCTATCATTGTGTATATATTTTTGTGTTGTGCTGTACTTGTTTCCCATCAATTTTGGTATTTTGATTTTGGATAAAATTCTAATCAATGAATATGAAAATTGTTTTATCCTATTTTGGATGTGGTTATTATTTATATGATGTTGTATATTCTTGTTGTTTTATTACAGTTATATTAAAGGGTGATTTTTAGGATTTTTTAATGTTGATATAAGTGAAATATTTTCCTTACAATGGTGATTGGGAATGCTATTCAGGCCATTCCACGAGCCGGTTTGGTGGTTGAGTTGGATGGAACTCCAGCTTTGTTCATGACACAAGGGATTAAACCATAAAATTAAGTGATAAAATAAATGAGAAACTTGTCCAGAAGATATTTTAGGGACATTTATAGACCCAATAATATCATTTAAATACTTTATACCATTATTAGTTCCACATTTCTTAGATAAAATGTGGTTGGAATCACCTATCCAAAAATTTACAAGAATAAAACTCCCCCTCCGATATAAAAAATAACTCAGCCCTCCCACTTTTTCAGAACTCCCAATACCCTTTTTTAAACCAATATCTTCCAAAATAGATCCTAAAAATCCCACCCCTAGATAGAGAATCCTCTCCTTAAGAAAAATTCCATCCAAGGAAGCCCTTTGGTAATGACAAAAAGGAGTTTTCCAAAGAAGAAGTAACATCATTCCTTGAGACCCTTTGTATTATTTTCATTATCATCCTCAAAAAATATGATTATTCCATGATTATATAATATCCTTAGTACCCTAAATATTTATAGATTTTTTTCAAATATTTAAACCTACACATAAAAACACATCCATCTAATTGGTAATGAACTTACTGTTCTTGTGTACAGAAAACTACCGCCTCACGAAAGGATGTTGATTGTTTTTTCATTACCACCTCTCATGGATGGGAATTAAAACATAAATATGTTTTTTAATGATATATATTACATTTATTATTTCCTCATTCTTATTTAATTAATAAATAAATCATACATTCATGCATTTCGTTTTGTGTAACTATGATAACTTTGTTTTTGGAAGTGTGGACCACTACCACCTTAAAGAGACATGATTAATGAAAACATTACATAGAATGTATTAAGGAATTTTTAGTAAACTTATATTAAATATATTTCAAAATAATTTTAATAAAAATATAATATATATATATATGTCATATACTTTCTTTCTTTTAATATGAAAATAAAATTGACGCAACGTTCATGTGTACGTACGACCCACCGTATCTATGAATGGGTTATTTCATTAAATATTTATTTATATTATATATTTATATACTAAATAAATATATATAAATAAATAAATATATATATCATGTTTTACATTCATTAAATAATTAAATCTGGATCTATGTATGATGATCAAGAATAAAAAATCGAAACACATTTGATAAACAAAGCGGTTATTAACCAAAATGTTACATTAAAATGGAGTTGATAACAAAAGTGTGATATAAAGTAAAATTTTAATTGCATATTGTTTTATATATAATAAAATGGTTTTTTGGTATTTTTATAATAAACTAATATTTATTATAAAATAGGTTTTAACATTTAAGAAGAATGTTAAGACCGAAGGTTAGAGAATTTTGTCTCACTTTTTATTTCCGTGAGATACATTCCATATTACACACCTATCTATTTTGTGTGGTGTATATACTTATGTAATATATTTTATTCCAATAAATTACTTTATTTAATTATATTGTAATATTTTAATGATATTATTCTCTCATCGGGATCATGATTGAAAATTTACTCAAGCGGTAAGGTCTTTCTCATCACACATTTATTTTTTCGTGAATTATGCCTTATTCACCACATATTTCAATTGTTTTCTATATATAACACCAATTAATATGTTATATTTTAATTATAATTACATTTATGGGTATTTACATATCCATTTTATGATATTCGTTTAATGTGGTTTATGTTTGAAATGTTACCAAATCGGTAAAGTAATTTTTCCTCAATTTTCTATCATTGAGACATATGCCATGTGATGCGCCAATATTATTCATTGGGGTGTATATACATACAATTGATATGTTATATCAAAAATATATTTATGTTTATGATATTTTAATTTTCATGTAATTTCATCTTCTTCCACAGTGATTATGATTCAATGTTACCAATCAGTGTGATTTTATTGAATCAATTTCATTATTTATTGAGTTTTTTTATGATCAGCTTTACATTGAAGAAATATTATGATCCATCTATCAATAAATATCATTTATATTATTATTATATGGTTATTAATGATATCTTCATGTATTTGAACCTTTTTCCCACACTTTTGTACATTTGATAATTAAGAAAGTGTTTTTATAAAGCCCAACATTACCTCTCTCTTCGGTCGGAAATATGTATTCTTTCCAAAAAGTGTTTTCTAAAAGGTGTTTTTATAAAGGTTTTATATATTCAAATTTTATAAAATTTTTTCAATATTTAGTTATATTTTGAGAATAAAATGATTTTCAAAATAATTTCAAATGATTCATTTATATCTTATCAAAAAGTATTTATCAATGAAAATGATTCCAATGATTTAAAATATTCATTTATATATGTTCAAAGTATTTTTAATGAAAACAATTATCAAAATGTTTTAGAGAATCTTTTATATGTTTTCAATGGAAAAATAATTTAAAATTTTATCAAATATTCCCTGACAATTTTTCATATTTATCTTCACAAAAACCATTTTCAAATGGTATTATTTTATAAAAATAATTCTCAATGAATAAAAGATAATATCCACCTGAAATTTTGTTAAAAGATAATTCCCATTTTTTTACCCACTAAGATTAAATGTATTGTCAATACACATTCTTTTCTTGGGAAATGATCCAAATATTACATTCATAATATTTTTATGAACGGTTTATGTATCTATGACCTGATGTTTATGAAATTATTTCATCTTTAATTGGTTATATTAAAATGAAAACCACTTGTTTTAACATGTTATGAATTAAAAAATGATTATTAAACCTATCTCCTTTCCACAGTTTATGACATTATTTTAGGTTCATGGTACCCATTTAATTTCATGGGTTATTATATGATTGTTTATGATCATGAGAAAAACATATTTATGATTTCATTATGAGGTGGGTGATACATATATATCCATCCAATGAATTTGGTAATGATAAATGAAAAAATGACCTCAAAGGGTACATGGATTGTAGCCCATGATCGAAAATAATAAGGTACATGGGTTATAGCCGATGTCTAAAAATAAAATGGTGCACATTTTGTAGATGGGGCTGGAATGTAAGACGATACATGGGTTATATCCCATGCCCCAAAATAAGAGGGTACATGGGTTTTTGTCTAATCCTAAAGTTGGTTGATAATCCAATTCCTAAAATGTTATGAATTTCTGGGTATGTATCCTTGAAATTAGATTTTCTATTCTTATGTGTATACTAAAAATTCCATGTCTTACTCTGATGTTATTCATTCCGATATTATACTCCTCAACCCCTTAGGATTCATGTCTAATGATCATTTAATATTTATATCATAATTCATGTATATTAACATGAATATGTAGTGTATGGTAGTCTAATGTAATTATCACATTTTTATATCCTTATGCCAAGGTTTATTCTTATATAAATAACTATTTACCCATACTCAGCATTTGATCTCACCAATTTTTAATGTTTCATCCCCCAGCGTATAAAGATATATTTTTTTCATGATATCTCTAAGCAGGGTAAATGTATTGGAGAACCAAGTGGCAGAAAATGTACCTCAATCATGTACTCCTGTTTATGTTTCCATGTTTCCAAAGGCACTAACTTGAGATAATATTTGGAAATTTGTTTGTGCAATGTTTTATGTATTCTACAAAAATGATGTATTGTATATTTACTTTAATATTTGGTTGTTATAGTTGGTATTAAAATAAAAGTAATGTTAACCTACTAGAACTAGGATGAAAATGCCTTAGTGAGAACCCTATGGATATGTCTAAGGATAAGTATAAGGATAATTAAAATTATAGGAAAACCTCCCAGAATATTGGTAAAGGATAGAGTAAGTGATTTCAAATAAAAATATAATTGTCTGGATACCACATGTTCATGTGGTTATAGCAAAAAAAATTAGTTATTTAAAATCCAACATGGTGCATCAAGCCAAACCCATGAATAACATGGTACACAACAATGACCCTTACTACATGCCTGGTTTGAATCTCCGGGGGTATATGATTTGGGAATTCACAAACTATTCAAGAAATATCATGATGAATTTAAAAATATGTTGGTTATGATGAAACTATGATAAACCTAAGCTATCTTATATTAAATAAGGTTTCATAATTTATTATTCATATCATTTGTTTTTCATTATTACATTGTTTCTAAATATGAAAACTATTTATTTCCCTATTATTATTGGTTTATGTCAATGGTAGTAACTAGAATGAACTTGGATAAAAATGAATATGAAGGAAACCGTACTGATAAGAAGATAAATTGGATAAACACCGGAGTGAAGGAATTTGTAGTCAAGCCTAATCATTTTTCATGGAAAATGATTAAAATGTGTATCATAACCAACTATTAGTGTGACCAAAGAAGATTCAATTTCCTACAAGTAGATAATGTGGTAAGAGAAACCATATTTAATTCTATAGAGGAATAGGAAGATGTTTTTAAATTGGAAAATAAAGACTCAAATAATTTAACTAAAAAATAAAAAATAAAAATATTAGTTAAAAAAAGTGATGGGAATATTGTCCTCCTAAGGTACTATAAATTGAAGACTAATTTTAATATGGAATGTTTGAGAATTATGAAAATCGATGTCTTAAGTGGAAGTATTATGAAGATAATTAACATGGTGGTACAAGTAATGGGTTTTCTGAAGAAAATTAAGAGACCATGAACATCATATGAACAATATGTGTTGTTATAATAGTATTTTTTACAATTATGATTAAATTAAATTTGATAGATGTTTTTACATGATTCCGATATCATATTTTTGAAAAGCAATGTTAAGGAATAATATGAATAGTCTTAGTAAATTTTATGATAATAAATAAGGATGGATGAAGTATTTATGACCTGTAATCAAAATATTATGTTACATGAAGCATGAAATATATTATTATTTTTAGTATAAGTTTTGCATTAATGTTTTTAAAGGATATGTTGAATGGAATGGATGAGGAAAAAAATAAATTTCATGGAAATGAGATATTTTGATTAAGGTAATGTAACCCCTAATTTATTATTGACGTTGTGATAATGTTATTTGGAAAACTATATGTTGGATATGAATATATAAATTGTAAATTACTGATTTCCTCAGAATTGATATTGAATTTGTGGGAAATGTCATCTATGATTTCATGGATGTTGTTTAGAAGTTATTGTATTTAAAAAATCAATCTATTAATATTTTCAATAAGGAAGCATGCATGTTTTCCAAACATATTTACATTAATTCATGTTATTACCATGTTTCATAAGAATATATGATGATGATTTTATCATTTTTATAATGTGATAACCAAGAACTAATTTGTGATATATGGGGGATAAATGTTAAGATAATTTCATGAATTTATTTCTAATGTATTTTAACTTCATATTTTTAATGTTTTATAATAATAAAAATATATATAGACATTATTTTATGTTCAGAATGAAGTATTTATGTATTGGTTTTATTTAAAACTTTTGTTAAAATTATATTTAGTTATTAAATTAATTTCAAGTATGTTCAAAATATTTATGTTGGAAATTATATAAATATGGTTTTAGAAAATGAAAATATATAAGTTTGTTGAAAAAGCATCATGTTTGAAAAGAATGTGGGTCTTGAAACCATGGACAAAGGATGATAGGGGTTTCATGCCTACCACTATCCTATATAATTTGCTGGTTATTGTGTAAATATTTTAGATATAATTTTATTGATTAATTAATAATGAAGAACCAATAGTGTTAATTTTCATAGATTAATGTATTAAGTATATTAAATTTAGATAATAGTTAAAGAAAAATAGTTATACTTGTCACTCATTTATGGGCCTTAAGACCTGTTAAATGAGTATTTTAGTGCTTTTGGCATCAATGTTAATATTTGAATATCCATTTATTGATGTAATGAAAGAATTAGAAATTGATTTATCCACTAAAAATGATGATTTTTTATATAAATATATCAAGTAGTAAAATTTCCTTATATTATTGGTCATTAAAATAATTACACAACAATACTAATATGATAAAAAATACAGTCCTAATACCTTTATTTTTGTTGAACTGATGTCCTTTTAAATCATCCCAGATTTATGATTATGTGGCCCTAAACATTCTATTTATTATTAAATAGTTTTTGATTGATGACCACAATCAATCCCTATAAATATTTCCAATTTTCCTCCAAGACCATATTTTCACTTACTTCCAATGCTCTACCTTTTGGAAACCTAGTAATGAGTTAGAATGGGTAACTATCATGTTTCCACCATTCCATTTTAAAAAGATGTTTAGTATTCATTTCTAAAATGTTAGAATCTATGAAAGAAACATTAATTTATTAACCCTTTTATATCCAAATATATTTCTAGGGAGAAATATATTTTACGGGGGGGGGGAGGTACGAAGTAACAACCTTAGAATTTGAGAATTGTTTTCTCTATCTAATTTAAACTTTTTGATATTTTTTAATTAATGAAACACTAAAATTAGTTTATTTTATTTTAATGTACTATGTTTGAGTTTTGTTATTTGAAAAACCAATTCAATCATGCGTTACAAATAGAATAAATCTTTTCTTCCTAAATATGGGACATTGTTTTTAGATTGTGTTATGCACTAGACTGACTTTCATTGATGGATTGCATAACCCGAAAGACCAGGTTTTATATAACAATAATATATTATTTTTAATATAATAAGATATAAACTATCCATTAATATTGATGTTATTAATAATATTAACAATCTTATAAAAATTCATAGTTTAATTCATTGGTTAAAATTAATTATAAATGAATATAATATCCAATTGAATAAGTAGGGTTTTTTTTATAAAAACTAGTTTATACTCACAACGGAATTTTATCCTTATAAATTTCATTAATTACTATTAGTGAATGATGTTAACATAATATATTATATATATTCAATAAAATATATTCCTTACATTCATCTAATATGTTTTATTAGCATAAGATAAGGACAAACCCAATATTATACATAAAAAACTATATTTTTTATAAAAGTAGATTTACAACCATTAAAAGGAGAACCCGATATAAATCCAATTTTTTGATCTTTTATTGTTTTTATATGTAAAAATAAACTTCATATTTGAAATTTAATCATACAAATTACTTTAGGGTAATTTTATTTAATTTTTCTGTGATGTTTTATTTGTTGATGTATAATGAAAAATAACAAATTTTAATTCAAAACATCTTTTTCATGTAATTTATTTATATGGTTAAATTATATTTTTAATTGGTTTTAAAGTTAAATAATATATATTTTTTAAAAAAATTAATCCAATTTTGGTCAATTGAATCAATTAAACATTGAAATTGGTTATAAATGTATAAAAAACATTTAAATATTTTTATTTTAAAAACATGCATTTTCATCTCATCTACGTGATTAATTTTAAATTAATTTCTTCCATTGATGTGGTTGGAATTTTTAAAAATTGATTCTATATTTGGAATAAGTATAATTTATAATTTATCACATTTTAATCTTTTTTTGACCGAAAATATTAGTGAATGTGAATCAAATTAATTACAATGATTAAGAGAAAAATTAGCTTAACAATGGAATAAACCCTAAACATAAGAGTAAAAATGATGTATAAACTTGTCCAAAAACCTTTGTATTTCCATAAATATACCCTATAATATCTTATATATAATTTAACCATTATTCATGAAACTTATTATAGAGAAAACATGGGTGGAATTCACATTCCAAAAATTTACATGAATGAAAATCCTCCACCACTATAAAAATGAACTCACCCATCCCAATTCCTCACAACCCTCAACACAATTTATTTAAACCAATATAAGACAAAATATGTCATACAAATCCCTCCCTTGAACATATTATCCTATCCTTGGTAATAAATACATTAATGTAATCCCTTGGAGTTACCCAAAGAAGAAGTAACATCTTTCCTGAAGGTACTTTTTTTATTTTTGCTTCTCCTCAAACTAAAATATTCTTATTCTATGATTATATAAAAAAATTATCATAAATATTTTTTTATTCTATGGGGTTTAAATGAAATTATGCACACATCACTCTAATGGGAAATGAACATACCGTTCTTGTGTGTGGTGAAACACCTCTTCATGAAATGATTTTGTTCATTTTTTCCTTTACCACCTTTCATGGCTTGGAATATTGATAGAAACTATATTTTATATTATATATATATATATATATATATATATTATTTATGATTTCATTATTGTTTTTAATTATAATATAAAACAAACCATCATTATTTTCATTTTTCATAACTTCAATAACATTGTTTGTGGATGTGTGGACTACATCCTCCTCAAAGTTATGTGGTTCATTCACAGTTTACATAGAATGCATTAACTATTTATTTAGTAATGGTATATGATATTTATTAAATAATAAGGTTTCTATATTTCAATTATATATATATATATATATAATTATTGGTAATTTAGTTTCTTTCTTTCAATATGACAATAAAATAGAAGCAGTGTTTATGCATATGTACATCCTAGTGTTTCCATGAACGATGTAATTCATTAAATATTTAAATTTTTAATATTTTGTAATAAATATATATATAATAGTTATATATTATATATGAATATTGATTGAAATTACTTAAATAATTATATCATGATCTTAGAAAAAGGATCAAGAATAATAAGTCAAACACATATGATAAACAGAGTGTTTATTGCTTGGAACATTACATTAACTAGGAATTGTTAATAAACGATTAATATAAAGTTATAATTGAATCCTATATAGTATTATATATATTATATTTTTATTTGGTATATTTATAATAAAATTATATTTAATATACATGATATTCTAATGTGGATAAAGAAAGTCAAAACATAATGTAAGAAATTTTCATCTCATATTTGTTTTACTAAGATATATGCCATGTTCAAAACGTTCATATTTTATGTTTTGTATAAACTAAAATATGATGTTTTATAACATTAATATACATTATATAATTATACTAAAATATTTAATGATATTATTATCTCATGGGGATAATGATTCTAAAGATACCAATATAGTAAGGGCTTTGTCATCTTGCTTTTATTTATGCGAGACTAGTTCCTTCTTCACCACTCATTAAATTTGATTGGGGTATATATCACCCATCAATGTTTTATTTGGTTATTATAACAGAATTTATGGTTATTTACATATTCATTTGAGGATATTTCTTTCATGGGTTCTATTTTTCAAAATTCACCAGATCGGTAATGTAATTGTTTCCCAATTTTCCTTCATTAAGACACATTCCATGTTATGAACCTATATTATTAAATGGGGTGTATATAATTCAAATTGAAGATGTATATAATTAATATTATTAATTTAATTATATTTTAAAATTCATTTAATTTAATCTTATTACATGGGGAATATGATTCGATGTTATCAATTAGTAAGTTTTTATTGAAATAATCTCATCTTTTATCGAAGTTGTTTATGATTATGCATCAATTAATAAAATAACAAGATCTATATCATATGAAATATCATGAATTTTATAATCATATGTTTATTCACTATATTTTTTTATTGTTACCAATTTTCCACACTTTTTTACATAATATAATTAAAAAGGTGTTTTTAAAAAAGACCGACTTTAATTCTATCTTTAGTGGAAATATATTTTCTTTTATAACCATGATTTATATAATGGTTTTCAGAAATATATTATATTTATAATTTTTTTCAAATTTTCATGATTTATTTATACATTTTAAATTAAACTATTTTTCAAATTTATTTTCAAAGCATCAATTATATGTTATCAAAACATTGTTTTCAACGAAATAGATATTAATGATTTCAATGAATATTTTATAAGTTAGAAAATCATTTTCAATGAAAAATGTTTTAAAAATGTTTTCAATATTATTTTATATGTTTTTTAAAAAAAATTGATTTCAAATTTTTTTCAAATCATCCATGATATATTTTTATGTCTATATTCAGGAAATTTTTTTTCAAAAGGTATAACGTATTAAATAAAAATTTTCAAAAATAAAGGATAATTATTTAATAAAAATTATTTAAGATATTTTTCTAATTATTTCTCACCTAATATTACATATGTTGGTGTTACTAATTCCTTTCTAGGGAAATTATCCAAAGTTTCTATTCATATTCTTTCTAGGAATGGTTTATGTATCAATGACATGATCTTTATCAATACCATTCCACATTAAATGGTTATATTCAAATAATACCCTCTAATATTAACAGTTTATACTCTGATGAAATTTTTGTGAATCCTTTTTATATTCCATAAGAAATTATACGGTTTATTTTTATAAAACCAATTTCATTTCTTAGGTTATCATATGATTGTTTATCATCTTGTGGAATATGTATGTATGATTTAATTATGAGATGGGTAGGTAATATATCCTCCCCTAATACATAATGTTAAGATAAATGTCATTTGAGCTCAATGGATACATGGGTTATAGCCCAATAACAAAAAATTAGTTACACGAGGGGTATCCCATGCATGAAAATATGCTAGTGCAGGGGTTCTAGTACAATATTGAATATAAGAGGGTTCATGGGTTTTAGCCAAAGCATAAAAATAAGAGAGTACATGGGTTTTTAGACCATGCCCAAAGTAAGTACATGGGTGATTATCCCAAGGATAGAATGTAATGAATTTTTTGGTAGCTATCCTTGTGATAGTATTTTATATGATTATGTTAATGCCACAAATTCCATGAATTAATCAAACGTTATTCTTTCATTGATTATGCTATTGATCCCATTATGATTCATATCTAACAAACTACCAATATTTTTCCATGATAGTTGTTTATGATCTTTAATATGTAGGGTATGATCTTATATTGTTATGATTACATGGTCATATCCTTATTCTCATGTTGATGACTACATATATCCCTTGTATTACATTTAATAAGAGTATAAGGTCGCCCATTTTTATGATTCCTTCCTCTGGATATGAAGATATATTTTATATATGATATGTCTAATATGGGTTTTAGTATTGTAGAACCTAGTGAGAGATAATATAGATCACTTCTATATAGTTGTTTACATTTCCATGATTCCAAATACACTAAACTAATATGATCTTTAGGTTTTTGACTTTGTAATGTTTTAGGTATTCATAAAAAATGATTTATTTTCTATTTATGTTAGGACTATGTTTTTATCAATTGGTTATATGATACATTTTTTCATGAATGTCAGTAGGTAATTCTTCATTAATTTAACTATAAAATATAATTTTTTAATTTAGATTTGAGTTATAAAACTTAACAGACATTGAATTCCTCTTTGGTTTATCTACTTACTCATTTTTTTACAAAATTTTCTTCATAGTAATTCATAAGATTTCCTATTATCTACTTTATTGGTAAAATTTTGTTGTTATATGATTCTACGATGAGAACATAGGATCCTCTACACATACCAGGTATGCATCTTAAAATTCAAATAAGTTGATCTCCATTGGTAAAAATTTTCCCATATGAATTCATTTTGCTCAATATTTCATTAGACCTGAGATACATCCAAAATAGATTCATTTTTTTAGTTAAGGTATCTTATTTAATAGTATAAGTATTTAAGAAATTTTTTTATCATTGGAATTTCCTTCCTGAGAAAAAACTTCTATAACTTAATTTTCAAAAATAGAAGAATGAATATATATTCTATTTGATTTATCTTTAATTTATATAAAATATAATGAATTAATTTATTTAATGATCCAATCATAATCATACTTAATTTAATTGCTCTATTAAGAAATATAAACATTAGGTTTTTCAGGTTTATTTTTAATATAAGTATAAATATAAAAGCCAATCCTTTTTAAATGAATTTCCTTCTTGATATTCCACTAATAATTGTTTACACCATTAAAATAAGGAGCCTTATTTTTGGTATTTATAACGAACTAATAATTTATTATAATTATAAAATAAAATATAATTATATTTTCATCAAATTAAGAAAATATTTCCAGGAATATGTTATTTTATGTAAAATATGGGAAATTATAGATGATAAATTAAAATGGACAAAAAAAATTTTTAATGTGTTATTCCATTTATGATATTTTTTGGAATATTGAAAATTTGTTTTTAAATGTTTTTTAGGTAGAAAATTTTACCAAAAGGATGGCCCTCAACCTGAAGGGCTAGGAAGCCCCTTATCCAATACTAAATAGTGACATCCATCCATGAATAACCCTAGAGAGTGCCCGCCTAGTGGCAGGTGTGGATTGAGATCATGGGGAGGATCCTATGGTGTATTGGTGGGAAAATACTACACGATCTGATATATAGAGTCACCTGCCCATGTCAAGTGTGTGGGTGTGTATACTAGTGAATATCCCCCACCAAAGTAATTCATTCCATTGTTTTCATGCCCTTTTTACTTTTACAAGTTTATAACCCAACCTCATTTTTTATGTGGTGCACATTTTAAGTGGATACTATTCATTTTAACTAAAATGGTGTTGTCCTTCTTCCCCCTGCCTCGGCCATACTTGGATATATCATCACCTTTGGTCTCCACTCCATCCACTACTAAACATTGACCCTCACAAATCTATAAAAATTTGAAACACAATAGTATTCCCTAATAAAGATCTATATCAATCTGGTACAAACACCCCTAACTACAAACCACTAAAAACCGCTAGAGGGACCTCAGAAAACTTCCTTAAGGAACATTCAATCAATATTGAGGCCTTTCTAGAAAATGGAAATCCCTCTAATCACTATGAAGGATATAGGGTTTGATAAGGGGAAAACATTCCAAATGGTGAATTCTACATGGCCACATATCCATTCGAACAAGAAAAACATGCATAATAATGGATAAAAATTATGTTTTCATGAATTAAACATGAGTCCATGATGTAAATAGAAACACCAAAGATCTTTGGGTGTATATTTGAAGACACAGTGGGTCATTGGGAAAATTTTAAGATAATAAAAATAAGGAATGATACTGGATATATGGAGAAGTCCAAGATATCCATGTATTACATACTTTATAAATAAAACAGAGCTTCCCAGTACTAGTGAGTGCTAGTAAGGTATAGAGAGGAGGATGATGTGTTGATGGTTTATATATTTTATTTTATATATTTATTTTATTTGATATTTTTTTCATTTATCATGAATTTTAATTCAATTCATTCATTTTTAAAAAAACTGATCAATCTATTTATTCTATTACTATCAGTCTTCTTTCGTTCTTATTCTTGTCTCTCATAATTATTATTTTTCATTTATTTTCTCCTATTCCAAAATTAATTCCATCAAGTGATCTCTTACTCTATATAAGGTGAGGCTTAACTAAGGGTTTTTTTTCACTAGGGAGGTTATTTTTACCTAAATTAAGAACTTTATTTATTTGATATTTTGAATCAATTTTTAGTGATTAAAAGTGACATATATGGGTGTAATAATCGTCCACCATGAAATTGATATCAAAATTATTTCATTGATGTTATTTAAATATTTTTACACCCATATGTTGAAAATAATAATTTCATATGATGGATTTGATCCGTTCAATGATTGAAATAACATACAATGGAACCAGGTCCTAGATGGTGTCAAAATTTCAGTTGAGGTGTGTCATCTACCTAATTTATAGGAGGGTTAGAATTTATCTTTCATTAAAATTTTTTATTTTGAATCAAATAAAAAAATAATAGTTGATTAAAAAAGAGGTTTCATAATTAAACTATCAAACGTAATTTTAAATTTCAAAATTATTAATAAGTAAGAAACCTGAAATCAAACCCTTATCCAAGTTCCTTATGTTCTAATATCATTCTATTTCATCAACATACAAGTATTGTTTTATTTTATTACATTTCATTTTTCTTCCCCAAGAAAAACCATTTCACTCATAATTTAAAAAAATAAAAAGCATAGGAAACTTATAAAATTATAATCATACAATTATAAAGTTCCTAATGTCAGACGAACCTTGCTAGACACTATGCTTCACTTAGAAAACATAAAAAGTATTTTTTTTCACGCTCTGTGAACGGTGTCCATTAAAACCAGTACCATTTTTGGGGATCAAATTACTATTTTGACTAATTTATCTTTTCTTACATTGTAGATAATTTAGGTTTGTTATATTCTAAAGAAATATTTACCATGATATTTTCAAATGATTATTTAGTTAATTCCTGGAACAATTACCCATAGTTGCAAAAAAATATAATGTGGTTGATGTTGCTAAGGATACATCCAACATAGGATTAATGTACTCATGAATATATCCAAGATTATGTTATGTGGGTATGAAAAAGATATCTCATGTTGAGAAGTAGTGATCATGTTAGATCATGTCAATGCTCATATTCAAATACTGAAGGAAAATAAAGAAGTAACACTATGTTTTCCCAGATCTTCTAATGATATCCAAGGGATTTTGGCATTAGATGAAGTGAATCGACAACCCAACATTATAGAGGTTACGAATCAAGAATACAATGATGATTTATTGAGTGAAGATTAATCTGAACATGCAGATAAGAATATGGGAAAAATATTCAGATCAATTTTGAGAGTGAATGGTTTTTGGAAAAAAATGAAATTTGGTATACGTGTCAATAAAATAAAAAAATAAACACTTGAATAAAAATTTCTAGCCCTGGAAGATAAATAATCCACCCAAGTGGTTAAATTTGATGAAAGACTAAAGGGGACAAACAACCTACCTCTTTCCACTGATGATCAACTCCAACAGGATCCTTGAGCTAATGAAGTGATTCAAAACAAACCAACTAATATAATTAACTCCATTTTGAAATTAATTTCATTTAATTTAATTAAAACTAAATTTATTATCATTCCCAACCATTTTTATTTTTACCAATTGAAAAAAATTATATTTCTTTTGAGGAACATTATAAAAAAGAAGATATACCTATTGAGGAACGTCTCGATATCCATATTTATTTAAACATTTATTAGAGGAATCCCATGAAGAGATCAAAGTGAATCTATATAAATAAACACATAGAACCAATATTACAATAAAATTTGATGTTTTTTTATGAATTCATAAAATTTGATTTTTATTCAAATTAAATTATCTACTAACTTTGCCTTTTCTTATTCAATTAATGCAGCATATTTGGAGAAACTAGTGGATATAGATGTATATGGTGTATAAGAAGAAATTAAAGAAGATGAGGTTCCATGCTTCAACTAACCCCAATTAGGAAGGTTTGAGTCATAGTAAATTTTATGGATCTGGTGCACTCTAACCATGGATTCCTCATTAACAGGAAAAAAGTGCAAGTTGAGAAGAATAACATGTGGTGGTTCAAATCAAAGAAGATCCACCAACCTATTAACTTTTGATACTAGTTATTATTTCTCGCGTAGAGGTATTCACAACCATGGGCCCACTTGGGGAATTAATCTACGTCTTATCATTTTTAATTTGATTCTAGAATCATTTATATAAATTTATTAGGATTATGTGAACATGAATCCCTAATACTTCATTATTTTTTACCTTTATTTCTTGGTATGTATGATTAATTGAGAAAATTTCCACTATATTTTCATGCTGGAAATGTTATCCCCGAAATAGTGGAGTAAGTTGGAAAAAACTTCATTAGAAATGGGAGCTCGAATTTTACATTTACATTTTAAACTGTGTAATTTTTTCTTAAAAACTTTTTTGATATTTAATCTATAATTTTCATACCCATTATTTAAATTTATTCATTACATGAATTATACATGAAACATGAGTGTATTAGGAACCCTATGATTCCATCATTTAGATTTCAATGAAAATGAGAATAAGTGAGTATATTCGATAATTTAATTACAGGAGTTAATCTTGGATATGAAAATGATAACTTGTGATTTATAGGAATTGGCCAATCTATGTAAATGTAATTTCTCTACCATTTTTAATTAATTTAATAAATTTAATTAGTCTAAAAAGATTTATTATTATTATTAGTGCCATGAGTGATTATCAAAAAACATATGTCCCATTCCTGAGAGAATTTATTGACCATGTAGTTCTTATTTTATCTCAATCATATTTCATGAGTTATCATGGGACATTAAACATATTATAACTTATATTGAAAATGCTCAAAGATAATGATTTAAAAAAATTGAAAATTATTGGGGCATATTTTGATAAACCCTTATTCTTCAAGATTATTCAATAATAATTATTTATCCCATAGATACCACAAATAACCATGCTATGGATGATCCATACTTCTAGGAATTGTTAACCATTTATACACTAATATTAGTATTTTTCAGGAAATTTTTATGTTTATGTGTGATGATGGTGGAAGGCATTGTGTTAGGATCTACTACATTGTATGGGAAAAGTGTGTGCCGGTGATAATTGTGAGTATTTAGAAAGGGTATTAAATCATTAATTATACTTTATTATTTCCCCTTCATAAAAAATGGGACAAACATAAAAATTGGTTATGACTTGGGAAAATAAAAAATCACCATTATTAAACAAGTGATTTTTATCATATATGGTTTGGGGATTGAGGCGATATCCATTCATAGTATAACATTACAAATGATAAAAAATTAGAAAAAGTAGTTGAAAAAATTAATAAAAAGTAAAATAAAATGTATCAAGAATTCCATAAGGAGAAATTAATTCAATATGATTTTACATATCATGACATTACTTTATACTAAGAAGTGGGAGTTGTCAATTTTGAAGGGGATAAATCTATTGGGTTTTATCTTTCAAATTTTATACAATATAATTTTAGATCCAAACCACTCCTTTGAGCCATAATTTTTAACATCAATTCCTACCAAACTTACCAATCAGAGCCGTTAGAAATATAATTTCAAGTCCTCATTATGTTATGTACCTTTTCTATTTAAAATGTAAAAATGTATTTTTTTAGTCCAATGGATAAGGATCATGTTCTCGTGATATGTTCATAACAGTAATTTTATTTTTATCATGAGAAATGTGAGAAATTATTCATATTTATTATAAATATTTACATTTCATGTATTATAAAAATATATTAAATAACATTATTGAATTAAAAGAGATGTTACATCATTTTAGAAAATAAAAGTAGAATACTTGGTTTGGTTGTATCTTTTCAAAAGTAGATGTTGAATTAATTTTTTATGTGTTACATAAAAATTTGGTCTTAAATTTATAATCATTATATATTAGTACATTGATATTTAAATTATTCTTACATTGGTACCCTATTCAATTCAATTTTGAGATGTTATTCTTGAGTACCTGCACAATTTATGTGTGGGGCTATATGATGCACTCATAATTTCATATTTTTTGTGAAAATTTATAATTTTTTTAATGTTATAAAATGAATATTCACATGAAATCAGTATTTTAATGTGCTAAATATTATATGAGAAATTAAAATGAATAAAAATGTGTTTAAATTTTTATTCCTTTATGATATTTTTTGGAATACAAATAAAACTTTTTGTGATTTGATTTAGGTAAAAAAATTCCCTCTAGGATAACACTCATCCTTAATGTCTAAAATAGAATTTATCCATGCCCATTTAGGCCCAATAAACCAATCATAGATAAAAGGAGATCCATCCTAGTAGAAGGTGAAGAGAGATCCCGCGAGGAGGATCCTGCGGTGCAAAGGTGGGATAATGACTGCATGGGCTCATGTGTGTCCACATAGGCCCTTATCAAGTTTGTGGGTTTGTATGGGGGATCTCATCCTTACTATAGGAATCTGATCCAATATTTTGGAGAATTTTTACTTATATAAGTGTTAATTCCTTGAACATTTTTATGTGGGACACATTTTATGATGGTACAGTTTATTTTAACTGAAACTATGACATCCCACTCTGCCCAAGCCTGAGTCCCACTCTAATATTTATTTGAAACTAATATCTGAACTTCCACAACTCAATGGTATCCATTAAACAACATCAAAATCTTTTAATTCCATGGAAACACTTGGTGAAGCAAGATTGGGAGTTGGTTCTCACTTTTGTAGCTCCAATCCACTATAAACCTTCTAAAATACCATAAAGACCTCATCATATCCCATTTCAAATAAGTATGAGGTCCCTTTTGCTGTTTTATCTCCATAAAACTTCTATAAAGGTCATAGGGATTGGTAAATGCTGAAAACACATAAGGAAAAATCATCATGTTCACATTTTACTACGTTCACACAAACCTCACACATCCCTATATAATGATTAAGAATCCATGAATCTAGCAAGATTCGATGATGAAAAGGGGAAAAAATCTGTTCTATGGGTGTATCTTTGAAGACACATGGGTATCTATAAAATATTATATATAATAAAAAAGGAAGGATCCTGGAGAGATATATAAGGTCGAGAGATAGTTGGTTATATATATATTTAAATAAGAGAGAGATTTTCATCTATAGAGATAGCTAGAGGGGAATCTACAGAAGGTTGTTTTACTAATTTTTTCCTTGTTTTAAAATATTTATTTCTTTTATTAGTTCTATATATTAGTTATTATTTTATTTTCTATTTAATTATAATTCCCTTAATTCATTTTTAACTAAAAGTGATACATATGTTTATTTTTCCATGGTCTTCTTATTATTTCTTATTATTCTCTTTTCCCACTATTTTTTTATTTAATTTTCCTACCATATTATCTTTTTTCAAATATGTTTTATATTAATATTGATATTTGAGGCTATCCCAATGCTTAGTGTCATGTAATGTTAGGTGTTCCTAAATTCTTTAATTTTTTTATTATCATGAATCTTTTTTTGGTGATTTAGAGTGACATGTATGGGTGTGGTAGTTTTACACCATGACATAGATCTCAGAATCATTTATTAGATTCTATTTAAAAAAATTTCCTCCCTTATACTGATCACAATGTTTTCATATGGTAGAGTTGAGCTTTTCAATGGATGAAATGACATATGATGGAGCCGGGTCCTTAAAGGTGGCACACTCTTGGTTGAGGTGTCTCATTAAACTTTATTATAAGAGGAAGTTGAATTTAGTTTTATTTTTAATTATATATTTAACAAGTAAATAAATTAATTAATAGTAGTATAATAATGTGGTTTCATAATTAAAATATCAAACAATAATTTATTGAGAAATAATGAATACTAAAGGAACCTGAAACAAAACCCCTATCCAGGTTATTTCTTTTCAAATCTAAATATTATTATAGTATTATTTTATTTAATTTTATTTTTATCAAAAACCGTATCCATTGATTCCAGAAATAAACAAAATAAAAAAATAACTAGTTTATGTGAATTATAAAATAGTATGTAGATTAATTTTAAGATCCTAATGTGATAAGACCATATTAATCCACTATTATACACTGGGGAAAATATTTTCTTTTACCACACCCCATGACATGTGTGTGTCATGTTACATCATCTATATTATTATCCATAAAGATATAAATATATAACTAATATAAATATAATATATTTTAATAAAATGTGATCATTATAAAAAGTGTTTTAGAGGATCTCAAATTCAAATTTTTGGTCCCTGTGGAAAATTCAAGAGGGGGATGGGTGAATTTATTTTCCAATAATTTTTTTAAAAAATGGATTAAAACAAAAATCTAATATTTTTTAAATACACACAATTAAATATAATAATATAGATATATAATTTGATAATTAAAAAAATTTCTAAAAATAAGGATCAAAGATAAACAAAAATATGATTAGAAAAATTATCTTTTGAAATAATTTTAGTGAAAAAATATAGTATATAAAATAAAAAATTACTATTTTCTATAAATTTAAAGTATTTTAAAAGTGTTTTAAAACTCATTGTGTATTTTTTAAAATATAGTAAACCAAATAGATAAATGGATAGTAGAATCCCAACAAGGAGTCTAGTCGCAAGAAGAGACCTAATCTCTTTCACTTGGAAATCACCATTATAAAATATTTCTATTATAAAATAAATTTATCATGAATATTGATCATGTTTTAAAATAACAAAATAGTATTTCCAAGATTATAAAATCCACTTCTAAATTTCAACATGGGGGAAATAAATTAAAACAATTATGTGTATGTTATCAAGTGTAAATTTCTGCTTCCACTATTCTACATGGGAGTATAGGTAAATAAATAGTAGGGATTTATAATCATTCTCTAGTTCATCATAGTATATGGTGATAAAATATAATATTTATATAACACACACATCTTGAATGTAAACAAATTTAGTAGGAGAATGAAAAATTCTATATTGAAATTTATATTTATTTGTTCCACCATAGATGATTCAAATCCCCTTAATGTCATTTTTATTTACAATGGGTTTATGAATAAGATTATTTGTTCTTAGATGTGATTTCAAAATCCAATGATAAGAGCATATCATAGACAATCCTAACATATTAAATGAACTTTAATTTTTCCTATAAGAACTTTCGATGTCCTTATTTCATGTGTGAATATCCATCATTGTTTTATCCCCTATGTCTCTGGTCTATTAAATTATTTTCAAAAAAACTAGTCATTGATAAATCATCATAATGATCCTCAAATTTTGGATGAAAAATCTATCTCATTAAATTATTATGATGATGATTAATTAATTATAGTAAAATGGTGGGATTAATATATTTACAGATATAATAATATAATACTTACCTTTTAGATTCAGTATATTCGAGTTTTCTAATCTAGTATCTATAGTGGTAGTAAATTTTAGATGTTCCACACTTACATATACAGTCACTTCAAAACTACGATTTATCAGATCTTTTGTTAGTCTAAATAATAATCACAAGTTTATGTGATGGATCATGTGATTGATAATATGATCTAAGGGTAAATAATTTTATACATTTGGTCAGTCTAAATATTATTTTGAGTACTGAAAATGATCACTTAACTTGGTCTTGTGGAAAATGGTTTACTTGAAAATCCACAAGGTTTGTTTGGATTTGCAGTCTAATGATTGTTTATATGGTCAAACCAATTTTTTTTTCTCATTAGCATGAAGCTGATCCAGTAAAAATGTTTCTTGAGACAATTATTGGTTGTTTGGTTCATTCTTTTTGACTCTTGGTATTGATATTCTAAATTTACCATGGTTGATCAGGTTATTGTGTGGTAGATCACATATATTATGAGGTCAATTCCAAATAGAGTAGTATTCATATTCTCCTAGAAAAGGATTTTCTTCCATAAAACATAATGGAGTTTCGAAATAACATAAACCGATTTGTGATTAATCAAATAAGTTATTTCATATCTATGAAAATAGTTTGGATTTGTTTAATTAATTATTTTATTTTATATTTTAAATTTATAATAATTATTTTCAAATTAATAATGTTGTTCTATATTTCAAAACTAACTATTTAAATTGTATAAGGGTATGATTTCTTGAATTAAATTATTAAAATAAAATTTTCTAACCGAAGATACCTTTACCAATTTGGGAGTATTGAATAAAAATGATGAAGACTACCAGATAGGCTAGTTCATGTGATGAACCTAAGTCAAATAAAAAAAGGTTATATTAAAACAAAGGAGATACAAAGGATAATGAGGGATGTACCAACTTAATCTGAGTCACACTGAATGTGTTATACACTTTTCGATCTAGGTCGGTTTAAAACCACTTGATAAAATAACTAAAAATTAATTATCATCATCATTCATGTTTATTTATTTATTTATGTGATACAAGGCTTATTAAATATGTAAAAATGATCACATAATATAATTTATGAAGATATTGGATAAAATAAAATAGTATTTTATGATCTTTATTTTTTCTAATATGGTTAATTATTTATAAAAATTCTCATATAAGATAATTAGAAATCATACAAGGATAAAATTACATATCTTAAGAAATTATATAATTAAATCCCTTAAAGAAAAAACTAATCCATCATTCGCCTACATTGGAGTGATTTCACTAAACAATGATTCTAATAAGGGATTTGGATCAACACAAACACATTATATAAATATAGGATTCCCTAACATGTCTTTTATAATATTTTGGAAATTATAAAAAAAAATTGGAGTTTATGATTTTTGGATTGGGGGATACACCCCAACGATAATACAAGTATGATTTAATATAATTTTAAAGAGTTAATCCTTCATAAATACATTCATATTTTTTAAAGGACCAATACCTTGATTATGAGATGAGAAATATGGATCATTAACACTAGAATATTCAAGGATTTAAATATTATAAATCCAATTATGAGAATTATTTGGACTTTATGAAATATTATAGAAATAAATAATTATTTAATTAAAATATGTCATAATTATTAATTAATATAAATTAATAATTTCCTAAATGTATATGTTATAAAAAGTAACAAGGTTTACAAAAACACAACATCATTATTATCTATTTTGGACACAGAGAATGTATTTACTGATAAATTTTTTTAAAATTATCATAGCTAATAAAACATGGTAATAAGAAAAGAAAGTATATATTATGCATTGGAATCTCCAATACATGATAAATCACTTTAGGATACTAGTGAAGATGAGAAACATGTATATTAGAAACCAATGGATGATGAATTACATGAAATCATCATTATTCAATCATCTATTTAATGTGAGATACAAGAGAATAATGAAGGTAAATTTTCATTATCCATGATGTATCATCTCCATCATATATAACAGGAGATAACTAATCAATAGTGATATGAAATCTCAAAATAACCCTTCACATAGGTGTTTGGAGAGGGAGTCCCTTCCAAACCTCATGTACTCAAGATGATATGGTAAATTGAGTGTATAGTGAATTTGGGATTCAAGTTGGACATGAATGTTTTCACACATCTCATTCTATCATCTCTGGCTAAATGGTTTTAAATTTTCATTATTTATTTTAACATGAAAAATGTTGATATATCTCATCCAAATATTTTGAAAATTATTTTAAATGTTAGTAAAAATATTTAGACTTATGATTCTTCTATATTTATTGTTAATAAGAAGAAGGGAAATCCAAACATTCTTGTAAAATATTCAATTTGAAAGTTTTCAACAAAATATTATTTTAATTAAACAAAGATCCATAGGGAGTGAACTATTCAAAGATTTATTTCTCTTTTCATGTGTAATTAATGTCTATTGGAAGAACAACTATAATATATTGTAACTGTAAGGGGATACGTTAGGTGTATCCATGGTTAAATATAAACTTCCTAATTTCAGAAGTTGGTTATTAGATACGTATTGTTGACTCATACAATTGTATCTATATATTGGAACAAAATAGATAATAAATAATTGTAGGGGAATGATGTTGATCATTGTGATATTAAAAGAGAAAGTGTTAATGCATTAACTATAATGATTACCACTTACCATTTTATAGTGGAATAATCCATGCATTTGAAAACTATTATTATGTATTTACTATAATAATAACATTTTTATGTGTTGAGTTTTGCAACAATGGTATTTATTTCAATTTTAAAAAATAAATGTTAATAATTTTTTTAGAATATATTACATTTAAAGAATGATTAAAATAAACACTTGATTTTGAAAAATATATGATGGAAATAATTGATAAATTATAGTCTTAAGACTCAAGGGGAGAGGTAATAATTAATGTTTCACAGCCCATGACCATTGACCAATGCCAGAACTAAAGATTTCCATTATATATCAATTTCACAACCTCGATTGCAAGATGATTCCAACAAGGAGTGGGGGTGAAAGGATGTATCATAGGGATTCTATTACCCATTTATTAGACTTTATAATCATATATAAATATTCAAACACTAAAAATATAATTTTATAGAATAAAATTAGTCAAAAAGTATGGTACAATAAAAATTAAAATGAAAATAATAAAATATATATTATAAAGGTCTAAACAGGCATTGTAAACAATAGTTAACCAAACACTGGGTTGGTTATATAGATATGAATAACAATGAAATAAAATACAATGTATTGAAAACTATAATGATCCATAAAAATATTGACATTGGATCCAAACATGAGAGCTATCCTACTAAACTATATTATCATGGGACTCAACCCAAACATATGCATGTAATAACCTTGAAAGATCTTATCAGGTGCCCATGTGTTATGGTTATTTGAGAAGGATGTGAGTACCAAAATCAATAGGGATACTCTAATGTGTTCTTGTAATAACCAAAACATCTAGTAATATGTGCTTTTGAAATGATAAAAAATAACTTCTAAATAATAAATAAATAATAAATAATACCTGCTTCATACCGAAACCAGAATGTCTTTGAGAACATCACAAAATCATGCCAACCATAGTATAACAAAATCATCATGGGAATATTCCAAAAGATATCACATACCTAACATATTGGAGTTTTCTCATCCGAATATAAGCCCCATGTATCTCATACCTCTCCTACAAGAGTTTTCTCATCCACTTATAAGACCCAAGTATCACATATGTACCTTATGGAAATTGTTTTATCTATGAATAAGTCCCAAGTAACACTTACCTCCACTATGTTATTTTTTCAATTTGGGAATAATCCCTATATGTTTCACATACATGTGGAATTCTCCTAAAAAGATCCATTATAGTATAACAAATCCACCTTGGATCCAAATACATGGTATCCAAAATAATAATATCATAGACTTCCATGATTGGGGAGTTTTCATTTCACATTACAAAACTAACCAATTAATATTCCACACAATAATAAAAGAAAGGCTCTTTGGGTGTATACCATTTAAAATCTTCCAAATATCTCTTATTTGCATATGAAAAAGGGTGATAGGTCTACAAGGCATACTACGGACCCAAGGTAAAATCATGATGTCCTAAAAATGAATGTATGACACAATATTTTTATCCCATGATGATCCTCTAGGAATCCTCAACAATACCATAATTTATCATCCAGTCCGTCTGTTGGGTCCTAGTAAATACATCTGGGAATCCCTAGTTGTATTAAGAATATGAAAGTTAATGATAAATACAAGTTACAGGTTATCCAAATACATAAGGCCCATTCCTTTAACAATAGAACCTAATCTCAAATTTTTAGTATTTGTTTTAAGGTTACACCCAATAAAATATATTCTCAAGGAAAGCACTCCCACATTTTGATGCATAGTCACCAGGGAACCCACTTCTATCCCCTAGGAAATATCATAATAAAGTCTCCCCACATGGATCACCAGTCTCTATCCATGTTTGGAGTGAATAGTAAATTCATAGGAAATACTCCCCTTTTGAAAACATCATTAAGATAACATGAAGTCACTAGATATGTCGGAAATGTCACATTAGAAACAATTAAGAGATATAACATAACCCATCTCACTTGTGATGGTCTCATATGGTCAGTCCATTCCGAGAAACATTACCCATTTTCTGTGTCATAAACATCTGGTCTATGTACAAACCAATCCATGCCCTAGACCATCGACAACTGAGGCTAACCATCCAGTACCACGGTCTATTAGGTCCATGGTACATTTTTCATCCCAGTCAAAGAATTTCAATTTAATTATTTTTATTAAATAGTATAATAAAAAATTATCTAAAAAATTAAAATATTAATGTTTATTTAACTAAAAAAGTCGATCACCACAGTGGTGAGGAAACATTTCCTTAACATAAATATAAATCTTAAATAACATAATGGGAATTACACAGACCACCTACCTCAAATGAAGATTTCTCAAATAATATCAAAGTGTTGAAAAATCTACCAAGACATATCATGATATGCCCATGCCCCATCCCAAATCATGTCACAATCCAAATTCTTATATCATTATAAGAAACTAAAACAACTAATTATAACAATTATAATTAATTTTACTACTTAATTAAAATTAGGATTATTCAGAAAAAAACACACAATGTCATCATGCCATGCCCAAACCATGTATCACCACTTATGGAAGACCCAATGAGAAATCCTTAAATCAATATCAGGGAAATCCAAAACCAATTATTCAAAAAAAAAATTAAATATAATTCAATTTTGGTGAAAAAATATGAAAATTAAAAATATTGACAAACATGTGAAAAGTACTATGAAAAAAGGGAAGATAGAGTTATCGGATGTTCTCTTCATTAGAAAAATGAATTCCCCATGATAATAAAGTGATTCCACCAAGTAATGATGAAATATATAATGAAATACATTCCAAATAAAATGAAAATTATAATTGATTCATGGGATAAAAAATATCAAAAAATAGAGTAGGGTTAATACAATGAATCAGTGTAAAAAATCCCTTGGAACACTACCCATAAATTGGATTTTATAAAGAATAAAGGGGATAAATCACCTTGGAAACACGTTAGGGAGATATATAATAAGAATATGTGGCTTCAATATTAAATTATAGGAGATAAAAAATGAAAATTTTCCTTATTTAAATGAGTCATATGGTTTTTTATGGTTGGAAAAACTATGCACCAACTGTGCAATCCCCTATTCCCAAAACCAGCCACCTCCCATATTTACAATGCATGGTTAGAAGGATCATGAAATAGCTATGTGAAATATATTCACTTCACTATAGTAACTATAATGGCGTACTATAACTCAAACCACTATTTTCAGAACTCCGTGCCATGGTATTTTTGGCCCCATGGTTTGGGTTCACGGTTACTACTAGCCATGCGCCCTTGGATGAAACTTTAAAACCTGATCTCTAATATCCAAACCACTAGGGTACTTCCAAGACCTCTTTAATAACATCCTACCAAGACCAATTTGGTTCCTGTAAGGGGTTCCATCCCAAGTAATTCCAATCCAAATCCCTAATAAAAATCACACCAATATAGGAAATAAAAAATTCAAATTCCTTATAGATATTTTTAATCCATACAAAAAGAAGATTATAGATTCTCTGCAAAATAAAAACTTCTCATCCCGAACAAGTCTCAGGGGAAATCCACACATATCATTTAATCCATCATAATTATCCATTACCCATTAAATGATCACATTCTGACTCGAAGTGAAAAACATTCCTTAATCACATAACCTCTGTGTTATGGAACATAAGTTCCCTGTAACATCCCAATTTTAACAAAAGTTAAAATACATTATTTTTTGTTTAGATTACTTATAAAGCCCCTAATAATGATGAATTCATGTTTAATGGAGGTATCAAGGGAATATAGGTCTCGTGTGAAGTTTGGATCTCCCAAAAGTAGAATAATAGGTTGGGATGGAATGTTTTTTTGCAACCGTGCGACCCGGGGTGGTTAACCATGAAGTTCATATTCAATTTGGGAGAGTGTAAAAAATGATTTCTGAACTATTATTAAAACCATGAACCTAAATATACGGTGTTCCAAATGTATAAAAACCTTGTGCAAGGTTGGTGTAAGGTTTTAGAAAACCATGATGCCAAATCCTATGATGTTTAAATAGTGGTGAAATTACCATTTTCTCCTGCATTAACGATTTAAGGATTTATTTATTCATCCCTATTTTATTCCATATTATTTAATCCTCACCTATATTTTCATGAACCTCTCTATTTACCTCTATAGATTTTTGAATTTTCTCCCTTGATTATCCTCCATTTCATTTGTTGTGGGATTCTATGGACTTATCTAAGTACGCTAAACCATCCACACTCCTTTATTTATATTTTTCTCTACTAATTGTTGCACTATATTTGTGACAATAAAAGTTTACAAATTTTTTGTGGTTTTTATAGATCTATTGAATTCTGTTGTTTTTGGTTGAATCAAGTATTGTCATCATGTGTTTATAGTACTACAATGCTGAGGAAAGGTGTCTACCCTTTTTCCAGTTTTTTCTTAGATTTTAAGAGGTAACTTCATTGTGATGCTCACCAGATCCCTCTAGAGATGCCTTAATCCTATGAATTAAATTAAATTGGAATGGTTTTTCAAGTCCATAGTACTCCTAGTATGTTGAGAGACCCATCTGAGTGTCTTCTCCTTTTCTATGGTCACCCCTTTGGGAATGCCTCCTAAATAGACTATTTTTCCATTGTTTTATAATTGACAATCACATTGGGTGTGTTTGTGCTTCCCATGTATTAATGTCTTAACATATAAATCAAGTTATACAATGGTGAACTATTATACTTTCCCTTGACCTAATTTCCGTACGCATTAAATTGAACTGCACATGATGGATTCTTCCTAATGAAAACATTAATCCTACTAGTAAATGATAGTGGATGTTGATTAATTGATTATTCACCATTCCATATGCCTTATATTTAAATATCTCTTTGAATGAGGGATAAATACCTTTATTCATGCATTATTATTTTCCCACAATATGCTATTCCATGTGCTTTTTCCCCATTAAATGCTTATTTTTAATCCCTTGATTGATTGAAGGAATTTTTATTCTTCGTCTAGCATGGTATCTTTGGTTATTGAGATGTGATTAGTGAATAATCATTAGGTACATGTAAACTCCAAGTGTTCAATTATTATCCCTTGGTATAGTGGATTGATTTATGTGCTATTATTTGGTAATATTATTTTATTGATATATTAAAATGGTAATGGTGAAAGGTAAATGATCACATGATTTACATGTCTCTTATGTGTAATACCATGTTTACAGCTTGAATTGAATTATTTGGAAAGATTTAATGGCTTGTGGATTAATGATGCTTATTTTTAGGAAATTATTAATTATGGTTTATTTCCCTATACCATGAATTTATTGATATGAATACTTGGATTACATTATATGGTTTGGGAGGGAACATGGGTCCCATATTAAGGACTCCATGGATAAACTCATTGTGCTCAGTTTCCTATGACTCAACACTTTTGGAGTGTTACATTGGCTTGAAAGGTATGAGTTTACAGGGTGGTTTGTTATGATCCGGAGTGATACTAGTTCCCTAGGGGAGAAACATTGGATGGATCCATTAGGAATATCCCATATGAGGGATATTTGGGATGGACTCAGAGTCACATGCCTCGAGTGATATAAGGGATGCTGTATAGGTTACCATGGATGGATTTAATGGAATTGGGTTAAATGGAGATAACTATAGTGATCATTGGGATTCTATTTATATCACCATTGATGGGATCAATAGTCCAATTTTGATTTTATGGCCTGATGGTTTCATTCATTATATGATAAACATCCTTTATTATTAGTTTGATCTTGCTTACGCACATGTGATTCTTCTCCGTTTTTTCACTAGAACACTTTAATGATGAAATGTGAATTAGACTCGAAGAGGAATAACTATCTTGGTTGTAATTTTTTCTTAGTTATCCTTGTTTACATTAGGCAATGTATATATATTATGATTGAACAAGTTCCTATTTTTAGACATCATGCATAGGCCAATACAGGTTGAATGGGATGCGTGTCCATTTAGAAACAAGGAACAAGGTTTATATGATTATTTATTAATTTCCTTTAATTTATTATGTAAGGAACACTTCTATTTTTATTAAAAAAATATAAAGGTGTCCAGACGACGGGTTCCAACATGCAGAGAATTATATCTGACACCCAACTCAGGATCATTTTGGAACCTTAGTAGACTATATGATCACAAGTATGGATATAGAAAAGCATACTAATTTAGATGCACAGTTTCATTTTCATCATAGGATGGGGATTTGGGGGACAAGGACTGAGCCTATACTTGAGATGTGGTGTAGCAGTTTTGGATTTTTTTTTGTAGTTTATCATAACATTCAGTATAAGATTGAACCCTTGTTCCCCTACACTCTCATTTTGATTAGAATCATGAAATTCTATCATTATTATTTTATATTTTATTGATGTTATGCTTCAACTAGTTCGTATTTATATTAAAAATATTATTATATTAATTTTTATATTATCTTTTTATATATATGCTTCCCATATTTATCATTTGTTATTTTACACTATGAATAAAATGAGCATTGAGGTAATAGTTTCCCCATGGACACATCCTAGGCCCATGCTGCTAGTTGGTAGCCTCTAGAATTTGGGGAGAGGTTCTTGAGGTCATGTGGATCACCACATTAGTGTAATATTGTGTGGAACATCAAGAGTGACACTATAACGTGGTATCAGAGTTAATTAACTTTTTATTATAGGTTGGGTCTAGAGTGGAAATTTAGAGAATATAATTTGGAACTACCCCTATGCTTGGACGTACCTAACCCATGTACAGGGGAACCCCAAATTACCTAGTTTGGAAAATTGTGTCATCGATTATGATGTTTAATATGGATATGAATTCATCATCGGGTGATGCAATTGTATTATGATTTTATAGATATTTATATTATTTGAATGAATATTTCTATTTCATTATACTGATTATTAGATGACATATCAAGGTGTGCATGATAATAGTCACCATAGGGATTTAAATGTCATTGATTATATCATTCCATATCTCCTTCCAGCATGAATTTCCTAATTCAAATGTGATTATAATTGTTCCCTGTTCCATTAAGCCCTATAGTGCCTGTTTTATTTTACATATTGAAATCTACCAAATTGACATTCCCAAAAATGGTATGAGTGGGGTTAAGTGGATTCCCAATTTCAAATTATAAGGAGTATATGCCCTTATAAATTATTATGATGGTCTACCTAATTAAATTGTTTGAAAAATAGATTTTAAATAAATGAATTAATCAAAGTGATTACCATATTTTAAAATGAAATGGCTATTATCTATGAAAATGTGGGTATTTTGCCTTTGTACATACCTTATAATTGGGTTATAGGATATTTATCAGGGATCATTCAATGATATTTCCTTATTAGCTAGACATGGCTATTGGAGCAGGGTGTTAGTTGTGCTATGCTCTGAGGCAGGGCATTCATCAATTCATTTTATCTTACCCTATCTGATGTGCCATGTCTCAAGGTGGCGTTATTCCTTCCCTTCCTAATCTTCTTTCTTTATCTGTAACAAATTCCTTCTAAAGTGGCAATTTTATGAAATTGTACAATTATTCTACCACAATTTCCTAATGATGTATATCAAGAGAGTGTCGAAGAGAACACTATGGATGTGGTTGGCCCTGAATCACCAATTTTTCCTCCTGTAGTGTCTTATGAGACACAACCAGATGATATTCCACTGGGAACTAATGCTCAGTTCATGGATTGTTTTCTCATGTTTATTCAGTCAGTCTAGGGTGCTCCTAGGCATGCCCCAGCTATGGAATAGCTGACATGAGACTTTTAGCTACCGTATCCTCCCACATTTTTAGGGAATAATGGTCTGCATACTGTATATTCAATGTTAGAAGTTGTCATATCCATCCTCGGCCATCTTATAACACCTCCAGAGCATAGGGTAAAACTCACAAACAACATCCTATGTAACTCTACCAAGTGTTAGTGGAATGTTGTTTCCCAGTGAGAGTGTTGTTGAGATATGGTTTTGGAATACTTCCAAATGGATTTCTATTATTATTTATATCCACATACTTTTTCATACAAGGGAGTTCATTCATCTTTAAGAGGAAACTAGGATAGTGATTCAATGTTATGCTCTCTTCACCAAGGTTCAAAATTTTGTTCCATCTATGACCGGTGATGAATTGACATCTTTAGAGTGTTATGAGGATATGCTTTGGAATTATATCCACACACATGTTGAACATATTCTATTTTGTGATCATTATCGAGATATTGAACTAGACCATAATTATAGAAATAAATCTTAGAGAAGCTAGTAATATGTTCTAGGGCAGTTTAGTTTTGGGAGAGGGTGATGGTTTTTATGGAAATATAAATCTTAGTTTCGATGGCATACATGGGGGTGGTGCCAGCTAGGTAGAATATACTGATAGCTCCATATTTTTCACCTGTTTGATAGGATAGTCCATAAGAATCCCTAGTGCATGAGGAAAGCAATGGAATGTAGATATTATAGTAGGATGGTAACCTTCATTTCTTATACATTTATTTTCCTCTAAAATATAGTGGTAGGGGATCCTTAATAGATCCTATATCAGGTTCAAGATATGCAACACCAAATCAGGATGGGAGTTGGTATCTTGTAGGCTATTCGGGCTGAGGTAGTACTGATGATGGATGATGAATTTCAGACCTAGATCCAAAAAATTTGTATAGTAGGTCAAAATATTCTAGTTAGGCATCATCTCAGGGATGATGTTCAGACCATATCTATGTAGTTCATCCAGTTCTAAAGGATCAGTGTCTAGGGCCATCTACTACTGGAGAAAATATTCTTGTAACATCTACCTTAGTTTCTTCCATTTTTTATATAGCTTCATCAAACTCTTTTATATCTGTTGTGTGTCTGTATAGTCTTGGTCTGGTAATCAAGTAATTTTTTTGGCATCATGTCTCTCAACACTCATTAAGGGTTCATATTAAAGGGAATAAGTCAATTTTAGGAGTTACCCCTTGTGATTGGTGGGAGTCGTTCTTTTTTGTGTCTCCTCATCCGCAAAATGACCTCCTTAGATTTCCTCCTCTATATGGACTGGACTGCACTTTATCATGCCCATTTGGACTTCTATCATTGAGGAGTGTCGTTTAGAATACCTGAGAGTATCATGTATTTACACTGGGAAAAATTGTATATTAATGTATATCAAGAAGGACATAAGCATTCTAGGTTGGGTGGAGTGGTAAATTATTTAGTGAGTCTTTTTATGAGCTATTAGGGGATTCATTTTGTCGAATAACATCATGTGGTGGAACATTTTAGAGAAATCTCCCCTAAAAATTTCCCTAGCTTACACACTGAATGAGATGATGAGGTAAATATAGAGCTAGTTCCATGTGTGGTACTACTACCCATTACACCATATAAGATGTCACCTAAATAGCTCTATGAACTCAAGAAGTAGTTTCAAGGGATAGAGCTTATGGGTTTTAATAGACCCAACACAACACCATGGGGTTCACGTAACCTTTTCTCCAAGACGATGGATTGAACACTCAAATTGTGAATGAATTATAGATAGTTGAACCCACTCACGGTGAAGAAATTTTCTCATTTTCCTTATATATACGATCTCTCAGATAAGATTCATAGAGAAGGTGAGCACCATGGATTCCTTAATGAAACCCAAGAATGTGTTTCATATAAAGAACATATTTGAGATTTATGGCTATTAGAGGCCATTCATTCATGATATCCCCTATATTGAAGTGCCTCTTATGTCCCTGACTATGAGGGGTCTTTAATTACCGTGATTTGAATCTTATGATATTGATTTTTGGGAGTTACAAGGGGAATTAAATTTATATTAGATTCTAATTCCGATTGAGCTGGTAATATCTTATATAGTCTACTATTATGTTTCATGAATTAGGATAGGTGTAGTTATGTTATATGTTTTTGATTCATGTAATATAGATCCCACAAGATGTGGCCTAACATGCATAACTATCCTACATAGGAACTTTAGTTAGCTATCATAGTGAAAGCTCCATGCTATTTGAGAAAATCTCTATCAGGTGAGTTATTCGTCATTCATACATATCATAAAATATTAAAAAATATATCCACTCATAGAGACTTGAATATGAGTCAACATAGGTGGATCGAATAGCTGAAGTCATTCTATATTGTTCTTGGTTACACTGCCTGTTAGAGTAATGCCATGGATGATGTATTGAAGAAGAAAATATAGAAATAAGCGGTCAATGTGTCCAACAGTGAGTGGAGGATGATGAAATTTTTTTACGAGTTGCATATTTAAGTTCAAGAATAGAATTTCAAGAATGTATTAGTAGTTTTCGTAATGATTTACTCTCTTTTGGAGAGATAATAAATGAAACAGCTATCTGATTCATAGGGTCACATTTATAGGGAGAGATTTATAGTAGAGAAACCTCCTACTAGTTGGGTTTTTGATGTCATTGAGGCCCTTCTCTACCATGGGTAGATTTGGTATCCATCTGATATAAGGATAGGGCTAATGAGGGAATCTGATACAACTATTTGGGATGATTATCATAGGATTAATAAGATATTTTGGGATATGCATCTTCATTATAGGTGGACAGACATGAAGAGTCATATAGTAGGCTTCATTAATAGGTGCTCCACCTATTAGGAGTTGAAGGCAGAGCCCCATTAACCTACTGGCCTTCTATATTCTATCTCCATTATTTAGTTGAAGTCATATAAAGACACAATTGAGTTTGTTTAATGATTTTTGTGATCTCATCAAGGAACCAATGTAGTGTAGGAGTTCATCAATAAGATGACAAAAGTTACACTATTCTTATCAATAAAATATTCCATCTCAATTTGATGAGTTAGGAATTTTTTATAACCATGAGATATTAAAACATAAAGGAGTACCTCATTCTATCATTTCAGATTGAGATGTCAATTTCACATCGCGATATTAGAAGGGGTTTTATAAGGGACATAGTTTATAGTTCCTTTTGAGAACTTCATATCACCCTCAGACTTATGGGCTATCCGAGTGAATGATTCGTGTGTTAGAGGATATGATATGGGCACATGTTCTTGATTTTGAAAGATAATGGGAATATCAATTTCCAATGGTTTAGATTTCCTATAATAATAGATTTTAGAAATTGATTCAGATTTCTATGTATGAGTTCCTCAATGGAATAATATTTCATTACACTCTATGCTGGATCAAGGTTGGTGAGGCAGCTCATCTAGGTCTTCATCTCATTCTGGAGGCATTAGAGTAGGTTCAACTAATTTAGAAGCATATGGATTAAGCTCAGTCCATGAATAATTCTTATATAGATCATCATTGTAGACCTCTGGTGTTCGAGGTGGGAAATCTTGTCTTTATACATGTATCATCTAGATTGGGTCATAAATAATTAATGAGATATGGAGTTTCATTACCTTGGTATGTTGATCCATTAGAGATAGTGGATAGAGTTGTGCCTATAGCCTATCAGTTGTAGTTACCTCATAGGTAGTATTCCATGCATGATGTCTTCCAGGTATCTTAGCTTTGATAGTATCATTGAGACCCGCCTCATTTATTAGATTCAGGTGCTATAGTTGAATAGTCATATACATGTTGAGATATAATATGGGATACCAATATATTTGCACAATGGATGGAATTCTTCTCAGATGAGGTTCTTCAACCCGTAGAAGGTAATATTGGGGCTGATTTGTTTTAAGAGTAGAGTTTTTAATGCTTATTCTTTATAAAATGGAACAAACTGTAAATTAATTGGTTTAAATTCCATAAAATGTCCCTAATAATGATTTCTAATAGGTTAAAGGAGGTAATGCGGGAGTCTCAGACTCGTTGGAAGCTCTATGAACTTAAAATGATGAATACATATCGGGCTTAATGGTTTTTATGCAATTGATTAAACCAGAGCACATGACCTTGTGGGTCATCCACAATTAGGGATAGTGATAAAATTCAAGTTTTGCGCATGTTTTATGAAATCATTCGCCTAACTGTACAATGTTCCCTATGTAGAAAAACCTTGCACATAGTCAGCATATGGTTTGGCCAAACCATGTTTAGTGTAAATGGGGATGAAATTACGATGTTATCCATCATTAATGATTGAAGTATTTGTTTATTCTTCCAAATTTTTCCTATTGGTTTCCTCCTCCCATCCAGGTGCATGAGCTCCACTCTTCACCTCCATGTGTTTTTGATGTTTCTTCTTTCTTACTCCTCCATTTACTTTGCTTCCAGAAGATATAAACTCACCCCAATATTCTCTACCTCCCCCCTCATTTATTTATACTCTTCACCACTATCTGTTACACTATCCTAGTAAGATATACTTTTCCCTAATTTTTTTGGTTTTGATAGATCCATTCATTTCTTCTATTTTAGACTGAATGATAGATTCTTATGAGATGTGTGGAGTATTATGTCATCATGATAGAGTGACTATCCTTTTTCTCATCTTTTTGTGGATTTTTAGAGTTTTCACCAATGTGACTCATGTTGGAATGTTCTGAAGACTCCACGTCATGGTATAATAAATAAAATAGGATTTTTTTCACGTCCATATTTCTCCTAGTATGTGGTGAAACCCAAATAAGGGTGTTATCCATGTCTTTGGTCACCCATTTTGGTGTCCCATACTAAATTGATTGTTTTCACATGTTTTAAATGTTAAAATATGATTTTGTGTGTGTGTTTCCCATGGATTTATTCATTAACTAATAAATCAAGTGATACTTTGGTGAATCATGAGTCATTCTTTTGATCTAATTTCCTTGCACCTTATTTTAAAATTTAAATAATGAATTCTTTATAATGAAATCCTTAAGACTTATGTTAAATTCCTATTCATTTTGATGAAAAAAAATTCTTCATTACAAGTGACTGATATTTAAAGAGATCATTGAAGATGGGACCTTTCTTCATACCTTATGATTCTACCATTATATGACCTTCCATGTAGTTTCCCCTTTTCTAATTGTTATTTATTAAGACCATTATTGTTTTAACGAATGTTTTTCATGAACAATCATGATAGCTTGAGTTATTGACATGTAATTTGTGGCATATGGTAACATACATGTTACTTATAAGTGATAAATGATTATGCCTTGTTTTAGTGACTAGGTTTTTGTGCTATTATTTTGTATGTTTGTTGGCTAGAGATATTAAAATCTAAATGATGAAAGGTAAATGTTTATATGGTTCACATATGTATTATTCCATAGGATATGTTGATGGATTGAATTTTCTTATTTTGATATCCTAAATAGAAATTTTCTTTATGATTCTTATTACATAGCCTGATATTATATATGGATGATTGACTTGTGACATGACTTGTTTGATAGGGACACTTGGATCACATGATACGAGCTCTGGGAGAAAATTGATCCCATATTGAGAACTCTGTGGATGGACTCACCATGCTTCATTGTTTATGAATCAGTGTGTCGAGATATATTATTTGGCTTTCTAGATACGGGCTTCCCATGTAGTTTTTATGATTATGAGTGATACATATTCCCAATGGGATAAATCATGGGTGGATCCATTTGTTAATATTGTTATGCCATAATATGGGAGATACAAGGTCCTCTTTGTGAGATAATCATTATGGAATTAGATTCACCTTATCTTGGTTGATACAAGCAACAGCTTATGGGTCTCCTTGGATAGAATTGATTGTTTTGGGTTTTATGGGGACAATTATAGCGACCATTAGGATTATATTTAGATCACCACAGATGGGCTCAAGACTCCACTTTGGATTTGACCAACTGATTGTTTCTTTGTTCATATGAGACGTGTTCATTATTATTATTTTGATAATTCTTAGGTACATTCGAGGATTAAACATTGTTTTAATAGAACACATGAATGATGGAATGTGAATTAAAACCCAATATAATGAACAAGCTAAGGGTTAATCCATTCTCAGTTAGCCTTGTTTACTTTTCCCCTGTATATATATTATTCTGGTACTAGTACAACTTTTCAGACTTCTGGATCGGGTCGATGCAGGAAATATTACATGGGTGTCTATATATGAATCTAAATCAAGGATTATATGTTTATTTATTTATTGATCTACAGTAATTATAAATAGACCACTTCTCTTCTATTCATAGCATGAAATGGAAAGGTCTAGACACCATGAGTGTCAGCCTAGTGAGATTTATATCTCACTCCCTTCGCAAACACTGTTTGGTACACATGTAGACTCTATGATCATAGGTATGGATAAGGGTAAGTGAGTTTATTAAAATTCATAATTACTTTGATACATAGGATATATCTTTGGGAGTATAAGATTGATCCCATGCTCGAGATGTTGTGTAGCAGTTTTTGGATTCTTTTTTTAGTTTTTCATATCAGGTATTATATACTTGTACCCATATTTCCCTAAACTATCATTTTTTATAGATTAATTACATTAAATCATTATTATTGTATCTATTATTAATGTTCTTCTACTAATATTCCTTATTCATATTAAATGGATTATTATTTTTTCTTCCATTGTTATCTTCTTATGTATTTGCTTACACTATTTATCATTTATTGTGTTCCATTGTGCATAAAACAACTGAGGGCATAGTATCCCCGGGGACACATATTAGGCCCTCGCTACTAGTTAGAATCCTATTACATTTGGGAAGTGGCACTGGAGGTCATGTTACTCACCACCTTGGGGAAATGTTTAGTCGAACCCAAGCCGTAATGCTACACAACCAAACCATGAGCCGATACTCATATCCATTTTATGAAACATTGAGATGATTCTCCAGGGAACCCATATATCCAAATACAAGTCTGTATCATTATCCTATTGACTATTCAACCTATTATTCTCCCCAACAATTATTCTATCAACATAATGGGAAAAATCTAATGCTGGAGTGCCTTGAAAATTTGAATTTCCCATTGGAAATGTGTACCCATGTTACATTGATGCACTAAGGGTGGTTCCTAAATCAGTAATCCTGTGAAAAATATTAACACATTTTACCAAACTAGTTCCTCTTTAGACTCAAATTCCAAGGAAACATTCAAGCTTCAATCATCCAAGAACAACACAACAACACCCAATTTTATTCAAAAACCAGAGATAATTCCCAATTCAAACCTTCACATCCCTAATGAAATAATTGATATTCTTTCTATCTCACCACATTCCATGTAATAAAAAAACACCAGTAATTCATTCTCTATTTGACTCTTTTGATGAATTTTTAGCTCCAACTACTGATGTAATAGTAAAACACACAATCACAATGCCTTTAGTACCAAAGGCACCATGTGTTCATCCGTGCATGATCATTGTAGCACATATATGACATCTAGGGGGAAACCATTGTTTAGTCACAACCATTCATTTCTATCATTGTTTTATATCACTAGCACCAACACAACACATATTTGTCCATATTTGGGTAACCATGAAACCATTCTGATCCCAAAATCCCTGCCCAAAATCCACTCAATATTACATATAAAAACATATTCATCATTCCCCATAGAATCATGATCATATTTATCAAATTTTATTCTATACATACCAATACACATAATAGACATATGGCCACAAATGTCATAGACCCGTGCCTCCTCAACATGAGGGCCTCATTAACTATGACCAAAATATCGTTCCCCACCATAGGAGTGACCATGTCATTGAATTTTCTTTTCAATTCCTAGTCATCATATGCCAAACCGATCCATTCTAGAATATGAACTTCAAAATAAGAATCTCATCAATTTCCTCAATCCATAAATAATTATTTCATGTCATTTCATAAAAACTCCTCAAAAATTATATTACACATTTCTTCTCTTCAATTAAAATTTTATGTGGATACTATATAGAACATTTCAAATTTTTCCCATGCCATCTTAGATAATGGGTGTATAATAATGTACCTCCCAACCACTTCACCCAAATATTTCCCCAATGAATTTTATACCACCAAGATTGGTTAACTATCCTCCATGTAATGTCAAATCATCATGTCATGATCTCCCTTGAAACATCATTCTAAAATAAAAAACCTTACCTATTCCATGGTCTACCCACATAAGTACCTATCTAATTGAAATTTTAAAAAATCTGATCACCGACACAAATTTTAACAATGTCTAGAGAAATTTCCTAATGAAATATAACCCATGGTTCTATTCCTAGCAAAACTAATGAATTTCCATTCCAACTTCTTGTACTCAATAATGCCTTTGTGATTCTATAGAACAACCTTAAGCACTATACCAAGCCTCCTTACTCAAAAGCATCCAAAAACCTTGTCCATCACCTCTCATGGGATTACCTTGATCATACTTGTCACCAACTCACCTCGGTCTAAGAAAGAGCTCAACGGTCACTAGGGTCTCCCTCTTAGCACCACAAGCTAAGTATCATTTGTTTCAAAAACTATGATATTGTACTCACTGCAAAAACCTCATCATAACATAATAGCCAACACTATAGACCATCCACCCATGTGGGCATCAAATCTCACCAGTAATCTGCACCCAAGACCATACCTGAAGAATTATGTCTCTAATACATGGTCACACACACACACACAGAAACAACATCATCCATAATTATCTTTATTCAACAGATCACAATCACTAGATCACTTAAGTTGAGTTCCTTTCCATGATATAGGAAAAAACACCATATATGATGTTACTCATACTTTAAATATCTATTACATTTCCATATAACACATTAAGTTCATTCGCAAACCACTAAGGGTATCCAAAATTCCATGGTGGAATATAACATGCCACCATTTAATTCATAGGATCCATAAGACCTTGAACAATAATATTTTTTTTATAATTTAAATCCGAATAGAGTAGAATTAATCCGTGAAATAATATTGGAAAACAACATATGGGTAGTTTATAATAAATTAAAAACAAAGTCTTAGAATCCTATGAAAAAGTCACACTATCTTCTATTAATTATTTGGATCCTATATGACTAATATAATGTATGAGACACCACCTTAATCTATAGGGTAACAGAGAAGATCTAATAACCAGTCTCTTTCCAACTTTCTATGACATGAAAACTATTATCTAAAAAAATATCAAACTCCATGTGTTTCACATAAGTGGAAAATCCAAAAAACAATAATAGTGACCCTAAGAACACCAATCATGTTCCATGGTAACATATATTTCCATTGATAATGTTGTTCACAACACACTAGATTGACTTCCATCACATAAACTTACAACTAACATTTTCTCATGTCTAACAACACCAAAAAAATGTAATTCAATAGATTACCCAATTACACTTTATAAAAACCTACCATCCCAAACCACAGATTTGTTCCTTGACCGACAATCAACACTAAACCTCAGGTTCTCCTCCATAAACACCAAATGAAATGATCTAATAGTGGGGGTATAAAGAGGTATCATGGGGGGATATACACACTATATTATAGTTCACATTCATAATAACTATCCAAACATCACACACAATAGAGTAAATAGAATAATAATAAACTAAATAGATATAGCAATAAACATGAACGTGATAATAAAAAATATTATTATGCAATGTACTGAAAGTCAATGACATACAAACGTTGACTACCCAATAGACCTGTAACATATACATATCTATAAAAAAGTAAATAAAATGTATTGGATCTATGACTAAATCAATCCATAACACATCTTGATATCCAATAAATACACTCACACCACCCCTCTCAATCATGATATCAATGCCCTTAACCCAAAACTATTCTTTCAATAACCATGTAAGAGTTTCCTGGGTACCCATGTGAAACGGTTCACTGGGAAGTATGTGAGTATAAATTTTAGTAGGGAACCACCAATTTGGTCCCATAATATAACAAATTTTTATTTATATACAAACATTGAATGAATAAAATAAACTAATAACTACTAAAAAAAATAAAATCAACTAATATAAATTATTCATCCTAATTCTAAAATGTCTATGAGAAGATTGTTAAATTTTTCCAAACACAATATCGTAGACCTCCCCTTATGGTTGTTTTATCATAATAGGATTATGCATTAATGTATCACATACTTCCCCTATGCGATTTTTCTTTTACCTATATAACCCCCCTAGTATCACGTACTCCTCCATGAGAGTTTTCTCATTTAGGCATAAGATTCATGTAGTACATACCTCCCCATGCGAGTTTTATCATCCAGGAATAAGACCCATGTATCATGTACCTCCCATATGGGAGTTTTCTGACCTATGAATAAGCCCCGTAATTATTAAATACCTACTGAATTATCCTGGGAATATCTTTTATATTATACTAAATCAACCTAGACAAAAAATCCAAGGAGGCCTTGCTAATAGTATCAAAGACCTCCCAACTAGGGTAGTTTTCCTTATATATATGAAACTAACCCAAGGAATATAAAATAAGATAGTACAAGATCAATCTCATGGGGATAATCTATTTAAAACAATCCAAGATTAATATTATAAGAATATTCCAAACTGGTTCAAGATCTACTATGAATCTAATGGACCTGATGTAGAATCCAACTATATTAGGAATTATTACCTAGAACAACTACTAGATCCCAAGAAGAACCTCATGGAATTATAAAAAATACTATCATGTCTTGTTAGGACCTTAGGAGGGGTCCTAGGAAACACATTTGGGAAATAATAGTTTATTAAAGTACATAAAAATAAAGCATAAATACAATAAAGGTGTTTGACAAATGCCTGAACCACTCACATCTATCTATCACCCATCTGATCGTATCATTAGTACAAGTTCTAAGGTGACTACCACTACTATCAATAGCCAATATATATACTCCAAACATATGATGTGTGGTCAATGAGGCACCCAATGGGGTCCTCTAGGTCAGAACATAATAGAGGCACCCTCACATGGGTCATTGGTGTCAGTCTAGGTTTGAGGTCAAAAGTCATGGAATGTGATATAGAACATCCCTAAGCACCATCATCAAGACAATATAGACTCATTCACTACATAGGGTATCTTGCATTGGAAATTGTTAAGAGATATCAAATGACCAATCTCAGTTCTCAAGGTCTCACTAGTTTAGTCCACTCCCCAACACATTACCCATAGACTGTGGTCTGACCACTTGGTCTAAGTATATCCCAAGACATGGCTTCAACCATTAGCAGCTAAGAAACACTAGAAAGTACCAATGTACATCAATGACATTCCACTCTGTACCTCATAGTATAGGAATATAAATTTAATTAATTAAAATAAATAATTATTAATAAATTCATTTCATATATTTTGATTATGATTTTCATTTAATTAAACTTGTCGATCACCCTAGTGTTGAGACTGCATTACAGAATCATAAATGAAAATCATAAATAACAAAGGGGAAATTGTTCACACCACATACTGGAAATGAATATTTCTATAAAAAAATGAGGGATATCAGCACTTCCAAGGAACTTTAAGATACTTCCATGACCTATCCCAACTCACTTCACCAACCCAACACCAAACGCATTCCATGAAGCTCAAAAAATTAATTATAAAATTATAACAGACTAAAAAATTAATTCAAATTAGGAATATTCACTGAAGACTTTCCATGTTAGCACACCAAACCAGAATTAATACCCACTGCCTACAGATGACCCATTGGGATGTTTTGAAACGAATATTGCAGAAATCCCTAACCAATGATGGAAACCCAAGGTAAATATAATTTTTTTAATAACGTTTAAAAATTAAAATATGAGACATAATATGATGAATAACCCAGAAACGTGGTGTAGATGGTATATTGGGATCCCCCGTTGTTGGTAGAATGAATGTCCCCTTAGAATTAAGGGATTCCTCCGAACATTAGTTGAATAACCAATGAATACCTAACTATAGAGAATTAAAATTAAAATAGTGGGAAGTGAGATTAATAGGAGGCCCCGAATGAACCATCAATACACTGAATAAAAATTAAAACCCCATAGAAACAACACCATTAAATGGGCTTGAGGAGAGGATCAATGGGGATAAATCCCCGTGGATTCACATGAGAGAGAGAGGGGTAAGAGATGAGGATTCCCATTTAAATATCAGGAGGGAAAATTAGAATTATTTCATCTTTAAACGAGTTTCATAATTGGAAAAATGAAGAAAAAACTGTTATATCATATCATCATAGAAGAAGACACATTGCACAGTTTCAATGAATTGATTCATAGGTAGTGTTCCAGCTATGATACTTGACTACACATTATTGCAGACACATAACCTACCACATGATTTTAAAAAGGGTGCCTATGTAATTTATGCTACAGAGTTAGGTAGAATAATTAGTACTAACCATTTACTAATCATAATACCTATAATGAAACTCAAAAAACACAATCTTCGAGCCCCAAACCCCCATGAAGTCTCAATACCTCCTTAATAGAATAGTCCTAATTCCAAATTGGGTTTTTCTAGGGGTTACAACCATAATAATTCAATTGTGAATCTCTAATAAAAATGTGAAATGTCAACTAAATTGAAAATTGAACATTTTTGTAGAATTTTTCATCATGTAATGACAAGGGATAATACATCGTCATACTTAATTAATTTTAGTGAGTCGTTAGTATATATTGAGGTGTATTTTTAGCATGGAGTGGATATTGTTTTTTAATTAATTAAAGAATATAGTAGAAAATTATTTTATAAAAACTATAGGAAGACAAAAAACTACGAATCCTGTAATTTATAGAATATATTAACTAAAAATTCAATGTTATTGTGCCATGATTTTTTTTAAAAAAAATTCATTTATGAACATACAATACAAAACGTTTCATATACTCTAAACTATGTGTGTCAACTTAGGAAGTGAAACATGATCACATCTATGTTAGAGAATGGGATAAATACTGGCTTTTCATATATATATATATATATAAATATTTAAAACAATGATTTTTTAATATTTATTTATATCAATAAAATTACATCACAAGACAAAAAAAATTTCTTTAAATGATCATAAACATAAAGGTTTATATCTTGAAAGGTAACAAATCTAAATGATATAGTGAGGGAATGATTATAATCTAGGATTTTGAGGATCATTATACACAATTTTTTGTTTAAAAACAAAAAAACCATAAAACAATGTTTGAATGGTTTTTTTGAGGCATTAAAAACAATGTTGGATAGTCAGTAAAGCCATAAAACTAGAGATATATAGTTTTATTTCATCTAGGATGTTGTAAAATTATTTATTAACTATATAAAACTCAAATCCTAAAAAAATAATTAATATATGTGTCTATAGAATGTTAGTATGAGTTACATAGTATTCAAAATAATATATGTTAATGAAATATTATTAATTGAAATAAGAAAGATATATTACATTTTTTATGATTTGGTTATATAAAAATTTTCCATATTAGATACATTGATAAAGAAACTGATAATCTATAAGAAGATAAGAACAAATATAGATCATAATGGGTGTTCAAACTATGTCATTGTGAAAACATTTATAAGGTATTAAAATATATAATATAAAAAATCAAGAGTGGACTATTTCTTATGTAAGATGAAATAAAGAATGAATAACATTCAGTCACATTACTTATTGGATATATCTTTTATTTTCTTGATATAGACTAATAATTTTAGGATAAAGGAAATGAGAAGTATTTAAAACCCTTCTCAATTTATATTGTTCTACATGGGATATGTGTCTAGTATATGGAGATTATAACAAACTCTTTTTGATGGTATATATAACTGGTACCAATAATAATCTATTTAATATAAAATTATAGTAACTATAATTATAGTTCATTGAGAAATATATATTCAATGTAAATAATGGTTTTTCAGTTTACTAAATCTGTGTATATTATATATTTTTATTAGAATAAAGAATAAAATTTTTATATTTTGGGAATATCGTCTCTTGATTTGTTTTTCTTAAGATGGTAATTTTATAATAATTATTTGAGACACAAAGTTAAAAATGAAAATCCCAGTTAGTAAATTCATTCATCAACAAGAATATCATGAGAGAGATAATTATTTTATAATTGTTATAAGTAAGATCGAGTTTATGATGGAGTTTGTTGGAGTTAGTGACCTAGAACGAACTATATATAGTTATTTAGGACACCATTTCATGTATATAGTTATATATACACATTATTATCTCTAGAAAAAATATTAATTCTTTTTTGAAAAATTATCATGATATTGTACTTGGATTAGTTTTCATATTAATGGTTAATAGTGGACCCTTAATATAATTAGAAATAACAAATTTATTGGTGGTACTATCAAAAGATATGTCCAACGGACTATATAAATCATACTATATAAGAACATATTATTTATAACTGTCTCATGATGGGGGATTACAATAATTGAGACTTATTATAATAAATAACACCCTTATAGATCTCAAAAAATAGTGGTTATGAGGTTGAACAATCAATATGAATTTCTTGTATCAAATGTGTAATTGGAATTCTTGTCTAAAAGTGTGTGTGTATTTGTCCTTATAATTGAGATATTAGTTAATTTATATCATGAATCACATAATTCAATGTATGGATAAAATCCATGATGAAATATTCTCATATATAGGTATTATACATTCTATATATCATAAGTTTATTTGGAATTAATTGAGTAGTCCATAGAATATTTCTCTCTTTATAGCCTATAAAAAAATATATCACTAGCACTTTGATGAAATTAAAAGATATTGGTATAGTTATTTTGAAATAAAATATCCCATATTTTTAGGCTCACAAAATACCTTATTTGTTTCAGAAATGAATTAGATTTTACTTAATTTGAGGATATTTATTAATTTTTTAAACAGTACCCCTCTGTGAATTTATTCTACATTTTCTGTAAGAATGTGTAAAATAAAAAATATTATGCATGGATAATTAATACTTATATATCATAAGAAATTTGAACATAATCATATATTAGAAAGAATATTTATGTATAATAACTGAAATTCAAAATGGTAATTATACTTTCATATACGAAACATCCCAAGGGAGTTCTTTTACATAATCTCTTTTAAGTGAAATTTAATCTAAATTATTAAGATTTATCAGGGTAAACAATAATTTTTATTATGTAATATGTAGACTTTATCTGACATATTGAAATAAAACATTGAAGAAATCATACATATAAATGAAGGATCATAATTATTCATATATTCCAATGTTTATTCAAATAAGAATTAAAAGTTACTCATATTATTATAAAGAAGAAATTATTCTTACACATGATTTAGTTAGTTGAGTTTAATATTTTTTATGAAATATACATGAAAGAATGCATTATGTCTGAAGTGGGATTGAAATTTAAAAATAAAATGATATTTTTGAGTTCTTTTGGTTTTTTAATTAAATGAGAAATATTTTATTCTCTTTGAAATAATTTGACCAAGATTATTAGGAGTTTTTACTTTTAAAAGATACAAGTCAGTTCAATGGATATAAATATTCCTACATTAAAGGGGAAGATACCTTGATTATTATCAATTATTTAAACGTTAGATATTCTATATACTATTTGATAAAAAAACAAATAAAATCACTCAATATAAAATAAAAACATTGGAAAAACAAAACTACTAATAATCCTAAACCTTCTTCAATATTCTTCATGTTCTGATATTGATGTTTAATTTGATATATGATTTGAAAAATACTAATATAGTCTATTATTTTTTAATGAAGGATTCATATATTATGATAGATTATTTCAAATCTACAATTCAAAGATATATTATTCTTTAGATAATTTATGGTTTTTTCTAGTAATTTAGTTTTAAAAAGTGTATAATTTCTATTATAACATAACTCTATTTATTATTTTAATTATAAGATTTTATAACAGTAGTTTTTTTGTGTTGTATGCATATAAAATCCTTGTATTTTAGAAAATGGGTGAAATATATTATAAATTGTAAATAAAAAAGTGTCACCATCTTGCTCCCAACTATAATTACAATTGTAAAAAAATCTTAATAAAATCACCACACCATTATTAGGTGTTGGTGTATTGGAGATGGAGAGTTAAATTTAAAATACCAAACCACTATAACGTTATTGTGTCAGGTTTATTGATTTTTTAACTTTATTCCACCATATATTTTACTAAATAAATAGATAATCATGATGGATCATTTGAAGATGGATGTTATAATGATTTTTTTTAAAGGTGTAATTCAAGAACTCTATTAACCCATATTGAGTCATTATAATTGAAAATATTGGGACATCACATATTATCATAGAGGAGATTTGGAGTTCTCTAAAAAAGTTAGTTGTATCTAAATTATCTATCATCATTACTACAAAAAATTATCAAATATAATACATGTATATAGTCAGAGCACTTTACATCAACATAGATTAATATTTTATGTGATACTTTCTATTTAACTCCATCTTTAGAGTACTGAATAAGAGGATGAATATGATCATAATTCTAAACCATTGAGGTTCATTATATTTATATTAAGATCTACTGAATTTTATAATATCTCAATATGATTCTATTTATTATATATGTGAATTATTTTTTTTATACTTATTAAAATACAAAAAATATAAAACAAATAATATTCAACACTTCAAAATTTATTATGTTGACTCTTAGGATGTTTGATGGATAAATAATCACTATGGTGAACAAAATACTTAGTTGGATTATAAAAAATGTTACTAATATTAGAGATATTATTCCAAAATCATATTTAGATTTAATGGTTTTAATAATTTTACCATCTAGATAGAGTGGTATATCTTCAAAATCAGATAGTCCATTATCTTTAAATATCTAAAAGTAAAATATTTAATTGGATCATTGATGATTCATGAACTAAAAATTAATTCATAGGATTATGAATAATATTAAATTAGGAAATATAGTGATTCATTTAAATTAACAACTTTAAAGATTGAGAATATTGTAAAAAATATTTTTAGACTCATCTAATGTGGGAAAATAAAATTACTTCAAATTATGGACATGATATTTTTTAAATACATATAACATTCTATATGATCTATAATGGAATAAAAGGATTCATTAACTCTGTTAACAAGTTTAAAAACAATTAATGAAGCTCAAAATTTTTATATTCTAATAATGTAAAAAATATAAGTCATATAAATCCTAATTTATCAAAAATTGATGAATTAAAAATTATATGAAGAAACAGTGAAGATATGATTATAGAATTAAATGAAAGAAATATTTTATGGAATCTTGGAGTAACTCTATGGAATCCTATGATATTTCTAATTCTGACTATGTAGCTGAGTAGTTATGTCAATATTCTAATATGTGTTTTATCGACGTGTTTAAATAGGACCATTTTTTTCATTTAAACTAAATCTGATGTATTTTATTTTGATGAACATAATAAATATTTTTCTATACTCAACAATTACTATGATAATATAAATAAGGTACATAAATCGCTTAGAAAATATTATGACAATTTCATTATTTAAAACAATACTTTATCTTACTAGATTTTTAAATAAAATTCAATTATTGATAAATTCGAATCCTCTTGTTTTATGTATTATAGTATAATTAATGATTTTATTCTTGATTTTTATACATTAAATTTAGTTTGTAGTAAATTTAAACAGAAACCAGAATATGTCAATAAAATTATTGTTTGTAAAATTTACACTAAAAGAGAATATGGAATCTAATGTAATGTAAAAAATTCAAATGTTTGTTGGAATTATCTTATGATAAGACAAATATTAAATAGCTTTACAGTTTTTTTGTTTTCATTGTGTATTTAACAAAATTTTGTGTAACGATCACTATATAAAATATCCTCAAAAATGTGGTGATAATGATTCCTATATAACTAAATATATATATAATTTTAATGTTGGAATATATTTTCCAAAAAAAAAATTGGATCTCAAAATGTATAATTTTTTAAATATATAGACCTGAGATAATATGTGTACCAAAACACCTAGTTTGAAATTTTGATGGTAAAGGATTAAAAAAAATTAGAAATGTTAAATTGTGTATAGATATTATATTCTCAATACATATGAGTATATTTTTAATAAAATTATATTATTTAACAAAGACTAATAGTTTAAATATCCTATTTAGAGATAATTATAAAGACAAAATTATTTGAGTCGAATCTATTGGAAATATAGAATCATTAACAATTAAATTTATTTCATATTATTAAGGGATAAATAATGATATGATAAGTATATCTAAACTCTAAGATGATGATTTTTAAATTTTATTTTATAACAATGGATATATCATTTTTATTAATAAATTAATTAAATTTAAATAACATAGAACTGAAATTTTCTATACACTAGAAATTTTTTATTTTCATTAAATATATTTATATATTTATAATTATAAAATTAATTAAACTTCGATTTGGACACCATGAATTAGAAATTTTAATCATAAATCTTTATTAACATAGTTTAAAAGGAATTTGATTTTTAATTTAAATAATATTTTATGAAAATAGGCTATTTGTCTACTGTTAAATTGAAAAATGAAAAAAATATTCTATTAAATCAACCAATTGGGTTGTTACTTCATGACCTATGGAACTTATGCACATGATTTTTTAGACAATATACCACAAAAAGACTTCTTGTTATGTATTTATCATTTTTTTATTATGATTTTTATAGATTTACTTGGGATTAATATTTGTGGCTTAATAGTGAAATTTTTTATTTATTCATGAATTTATGTAAACATTTTCAAAATAAAAAATATACAAAAATATTCAATTGATTATTATCTATTATAAGTATTTGAAATTAATGTATTTAAATCATATTTCTAAAATCATGGTATTAAACATAAATTTTATACCCATCAAACACCATAATAGAATGGTGTTTTTAAAGTATAAATAAGAATTTTTAATATTTGTTTGGATTATATTATCTTAATATAGTTACCATTCCCTTTTTTGGATGGAGGCTACTTGTATAGATTTTTGGTCATATGTATATATATATATAATAAGACATATTTTAATGAAAACAACCAATGAGTTATTGAATTTGAGAAGGAGAAAAATTCTATAAATTACTTTTTTTGGATTCTATGTTTATATCTTGAATGAAAAGGATAATAAAATATATCTTTCAAAGATATTATCCTACATCTAAAACATATAGAGTTTTCAAAAAAAATCAAGTTTATTAGAAGAATCAATTCATGTTATGCTTTACATAAGTGATCCATTTATTACAATGAAAACATCCATTGATGAACCCAATGATCCACTTTATAACAAGATATATTCTAATCTCATAAACAATAAAAAATATTATCTTGAGTAACATGGCCTTGTATAATCTAGTATTGAGTATTTTAAAACTGATTGAATCAAGAGTGTAATTTCTAAATATTCTTGAACATTAAAATATCATCCTTTAAATTCTATTATTGGTGGAAAAAATTAATGTGTTACTAAGAAAATAAGGAATATCATTTAATATTTACCAAAAGGAATTTAATTTACGTCAAATGTTATAAAATTTTTAGCTAATTGTCTCTTAAAACCAATAGATTTTACATAACCTCACTTTCTAATACTAACTTCATGGGTTATAGACTAGATAGGAAGATTACCTTAAGAACCTATCATATCATGGAAGAATCATTGGTTTTATGCTATATTTCGAAATAACCCACTATTTCATTATCAATAGCTGATGCTGAATATTTTGTAGCTATTAGTGGTGTGATCAACTATTATTGATTAAGCACAATTTAAAGGATTTGGATTTAATTTTGAATACATTCTTCTCAAATGTGATAACACGAATGTTATCAAAATTTCAAAAAAATTAATAAATTTAACCTATTATATAAAAAATAAAATATATATAAATCTTATATTCTTAAGAGATAATTTTAAAAATGTTGATATACCTCCTGAGATTATAAATAATTAACTTTTGTTAACAAATATATTCACATATCCGCTTACTTTTGATAATTTAGATTTTATTAAGAGAGAGTTGTCTTCGAAAATGTTGAAGTTAATATTTTATATTTTTTCCTTCTTTTTGGGACCCTTTCATTTTAAATCTTATTTATATATAATACTGAGTTTTTATTATTATGAATTGTTTTTTATTTATGTTCATATAATTGTTGATGTTATATGACGGAATAAAAAATATTATATTTTGTTTTTATTTGAAACATTAAATTTTTATTTTTATATATAATATTATAAAATTTTATTAGTATGTATCTTTTATTTTATGTGAAATTATTATTAGATTTTAATGTTTTTTCATGTGATATTCGTTATTATTATTATTTTATATTAATTATTTAAATCATTTGTGAATTTGGATAAGAAACTTATATCCAATTAAAGATACAATTTTTCTATTTGAAATACAATCCATAAATATTCAAAACATCAAGCTATATTAGTCATGCGAAAAATGAAGATGACTATTTCTAGTTATTTTATAAGTGTAGAAAAAATAGTTAATTTGTTTAGAAATAAGAATACTAACATTTAAGGATACCAATTTTTCATGGATATTATTACTATATTGATTTTTTGAATGAGTTTATGTATGTTCATGATTAATTAGTAAAAAATTACTAAAATTTTACATTATGTATCAAATAAATGTTAAATAAATATCTTAATAATATAAGTAAATATTTTATTGATTTTTTTGAAAAAAAAAACATAAGGAGAAATGAGTTCTTATTTTATTTGTAGATGAAATAAATTTAACTAGAGATGAGTTGTCATCTCAACATTTTAAAGATGATATTTCTTATATTTATAAATTTATTTCTACCCTATAATACGATATCAAGATATGATATGATTTTAAAAAATTCTGAATGTAATTTATTGTTGGATACCCTTAAAGTATAAAGATAATATATTTTTATGGGAAATATTGAAGAATATATAAAATTTAAGTATGAAGCAAATAATATGATTGATTAGTGTGTTTACTATTTAAATAGGGTTATAATAACTATATAAACCCTTAAAAATGAATTAATCTATCAGATTGAATCTTTTGATGAAATAGACACTGAGAATATGGTTCTGTGAATTAAATAAATAACGAAATAGTTAATTACTATCCTTGATTTTTTATATTATTATAAAGATATACTCTATAATGCATTGAAATATATTAATAATATTCATAAATTCCTAAAGAAATAATGTGAGACTGAATTTGAGTCATCAGATAGTTGTAATGAACCATATTATAAAGGTAATGAAATTGTTGTCAATATAGAATATCATACCCCTATACATTAAGTATCCGAGAATACAATACAGATGGTTGAAAAATTGTGTGATAAATTCAAAATTAAATTTATCATATATTATGGTTTAATAATAGTTTAAAATATCCATATAGTTTGAAAATATTTGTATTCAAAATGTGTCAATATGTTTTAGATACATTGAATGAAACTATATGTAAAATTTCAAAAAGATGATAAATCTTGTTAGATTAATTCCCTTTTGATTTTGTTAATATAAATGATATAAAATAAATATAAAAATATTAATATTGTTTTCATTGAAAAGTATATGGGGTATTACTTTAGTTAAATAATATACCGACCCATAATTTTCATTAAGAAATATTACATATTTTTAGATGAATTGTAAAAATAACTCAATATAATATATAACTGATGACATTTGAGGTTTCGTTTGTTTGGAAATTTTTATATATAAATAGTTGGTATATAAAATATCTACATCATTTAACATTTTTCTTGATAATTATTACACATCTTAGACATGACATACTTAGATCCCATCTCCATAATGTGGGTAAGGGAAACAACATAAGAAAATGTTATCTTAGATGCTCAGTAATGGTAAATGAAATAGATATGAACAAATTATAATAAGTTATCATAACATAAAAAATAAAGGAATGATAGAATGATATAATAATTAGTAAAAACATATGCATTATTTTATATATCGTTATCATGAAATTTGGAATAATTTCCTTACAATCAAAGAAATAAGACATAAGTCTGTGGAATCAAAAATAGTCAATCATGGACTATGAATTTTTTTAATATTTATTTGTTTTTGGCATTGATAAAATTTTATAAAATTACATCCATATTCAAGGCCCACTAACACATCTATCATATAGGATTGGGTCACTCCCTATTCATTAATTTCCTTAGCAATGTTCACTATTAGGATAATCTTATTATAAAATTCCCCGTACTAAAATTGGTTTACTCACCCATATTGTCCTTCTTATATCATGGGATGTACTTATTTAACCAATTCATTGGATGGTTATAATATTATGGGCACACGCATCATATAATGAAAAAAATATATATGTATAACACATGATCATAAAACTTTCATCATATCATAAAATCCTTACCAATGGAAATGATATAAGTTTTATAAGAATTTTATCATTGTAATCATGAACCATCCAAAAAATTAGTAAATATATTAACATTCTATCATATTCCAATTAAATCATAACAAATATTAAAGGACATTAATATAGATGAAAATACTATTAAATGGTTACTAGAAATGATTTATGGAAAATACCATTTTATTCTCAAATCAATTATTTAAAATAAATGAAATTCCAAAATATTAAGGAAAAATATACATTCAAAATATCAATGGAAAATTATAATGGAATATTCATATAAAATATAATTCATTATGGTTATGAAATCCTTTATTGAGGTGTATGTTAAAGAATAAATTCCTTTCACATTTTTACAAAATGTCAAATATGACATGTTATGAATACAATAAAAAATTTAATTTTAATACTTAGAAAATAAATTCTATTATGATTTCAAAAATTAATTTTGATAATATTTTTATAATAGTAAAAATATTGTTGATTTTTTATTAAAATATACACATGGAATAAAATATTCTCAATCGAATGGAAAATTAGGGTTGAGTTTCCTTGAAAACACTCATATGATATATTGGGTACATAAAGAGGGGAAAATAAATGTAAAATAATAATTATATTGAAATAAGAATATTATAATAAGATAAAAATTATTTTTTGAACATGGATAATATAATTTCATTATAATAAAATTTGAGCTGAAATAGTCCCGATGAAAATGAGATTGCAACATAAAACCCTTACCTTAAGACCAAATTGATTTTTTTTATTTTCTAACATCCTATAAAATCGATTAAAATTTATAATAATATTATACCAAAACCATTATAATACATATAAAACCATACATGATTTATATATAACATATTTTTACTCTTTCATTAAAAACATTTAATTATCATCATCATTTGGGTGTTAAATGGTCTATTTTTCATGCATAATTTATTTCTGCAGTTATGGGATTTACACATTGATGAAGGTTAATTAAAATAAATAATGTTAATAAATATATAATTTCAACATATAGTAATTATATAAAAATTTATAACCATTCATAAAAAATATTGATGAAAAATTAATTACATCACTATATGGAGACGGTAGTTCGTACATACACACGAGTGGCATTTCCATTTTTCAATGGATGGAATGAATGAATGCTAGATGTTAATTAACCTCTAAAAATATATATTTTAACATAAATATAACACATAACCATAAAATATACCCTAATAGTTAACCATGAATTATGGTGGTGGAAAATGAGTCATATCGCCACGTGGGGGTGGTAATGCACATGTACGCACAAGGGAGAATTTAATCACCCCTTGGATTTAGAATAAATGTTAAATGGATCCCACAAAATCGTAATAAGATATAATTATATTTTTATACTTTATTACTCATTATTATCAATAAAATATGTGTTGATGATGATTATGAAGAAATAAAAGTGAAATATCTTAGTTATGACTTATACCGGTTCTTGAAGATAAATGTTTTAGCTTACTCCATAATCCATTATGGATTGGTTTTAGGAGAATAAAAAAGATATAGGATGAATGAATGGATTATATGAATGTTTTGTATTTTTTATTTTGTATGATAGATGGCTCAAATGGTGTGAATAAGGGTGGAGATGTGGAACACTTTTATAAGTGAGGGGAGAGACATACATGGTATTTTTTAATATATTTCAATGATTTGAAGTCAAAATCAAGGTAGAGTGGATGAAAATGTAAATGGTTTTAATGTAAAGGAAATTTACGGTTCAAATATATTAAAATAATAATAATTTTATTGTCATGGGTTTCCATCATACCCTTATATCTCGGGATTACCCTCCAATGAACTAGTTTTATCTTTAACTGTGGTAACAAAATTTTTCTATTTTGATTATTCACTATCAAAAAAATTATATGCTGAAACTGTTAAATTATATTAAATAGGAATATTCAAAATATTTAAATAATTTTTTAAAAATGTAATTTATATAAGTGGATTTAATTAATTTTCATTAACTGTAATAAAAATCATGTTTTGAAATTTAATTTTTATCATAAAACAAAATTTTCTTCCATTATATGACTTATATGTAAAATAAAATGTATATAAAAATATTATATTTAATATAGAATTAATAAATTTCATTAAAATAATTAATAAAAATATATTAAATTAATATATTTAGATCAAAACACACACCTCGCATAAGAATAGTTTCTAGAAAAAATAGGTTATTAATCCCAAAAAATTAACTAAAACCGAAATCATGTATAATGATGATTAATTACTAATTAATTATATTTTACCAAATTAAATTCTTAATAGGATACATTATGATACAATTTATAATATAATGGGATATTTACGTGAAAAGAAATGTCATTTTTTATAAGTCGTTATTTCTTACTATTTAAGAAAAAATTTAAATTTTAAGAAAAATAAAAAAAATTACCATAAGATAATATTGAAAATATTATTTTAAACATTATATTAATTTACTAAAATAATTATTTTAAAACTGATTATAATAAATTTTATCTTTCATTTGTAAAATGTTTAATAAAAACCAATTTTAGAAAAACATATTTTTGAATCGCAAAATGACATTAAAGAAAATTGATTACAAATTTATTATCTGTTAATAAATAAATTTTAATCAATAAAATAATTTATAAATTATTATTTATAATGTAATAATTATTATTCAAATATACCAATTTAACAGCATGTTTAAAACTATTACTATATCACAATTTATAAAGACTCGATGTTTTATATAAGGAAACCAGTTGAATAAATGAATTAGTATTTCATAGAAAATTCGTATAAAAAATAAAGTGTTACATTATAATCCCTATAAAATGAATGTGATCCACCAAATCTAGTCACTCTGGTAAAATAATAGGGACACCTCTTCTTCATCACAACCTTGGGTTCCCATATAGATTCCTAAAATTTTGGATTCATCCATTGAACATTAACCATCTGAGTAGTATTGATTAATTACAATTGAATATTTATATCTTTTTTTATAAATTTTAATGATCATACCTCAATAGTATTACTGATTATTTTAGAACCTATGATGAATCAGTTATGCACTTTATTATGAGATAAATATGTAATAAATCGTGAACTTGAGAGAGGTTTGGTGGTGGTACCAAGTGAAAATCTATAATCCATACATAATCTACAATCATGAAGGGCCCAATATACCAAGGGATAAATGTTACCTTATTCTAGAATCTTGTAACCATATTCTATGAAAAAATTCATAGCAAAACCATATAACCAATATAATGTTCCAGATATTACTAATAATTATCAACTTAACCATTGTAATGACTTTGAGTTGGGTTAATATGATACTGAATTACTCAAACCTGCTATACTATTTCCTTATCTAGAACAAATACAAATAGTTTTATTTATCCATCTCTATCCCTTTATATTGGAGATATATAATTCTTTTCATGGTGTTCTATATGAGGACCCATCATAATTTTCAAGTGAAATCTATTGTTGTAAGATAAATTGACTAGTGGATGGTGTTGATCCAAATAACAATTAAAATATAGATTATTTGATCTCAAAATATCCTCTAAGGTTTAAAAGGTCATCATTGACTAACATTATGTCTATGGATAGTATTAACTAGTAAAATGAAATCTATATATCAATATTGTTAAATACTTATTGAAAACATTGAGTTAATCATAATATCCAAATTAGATACAATATAAAGGGGTACCCAATGTAAACATACCACTCCATTAATATATATCATAACAATATAGTCATGATATAAATATTCTTCGATAGAAATGAAGTGAACTAACTACGTAAGGTGGTCGACTATAACCGAAAAAAAATTATTCCCTTTATATGTTTTTGGAGTCTACAATGAAATACATTATTTTGTTTTTCCATTTCCATTCTAGTATGTGTAATGGTTGTAACATCCTGTTACACTTATATCTCCCATCCTTAACATGCTGACATTATTTTCCCTGAGAAACATAATCCACAATCTCTATCATCGTGTTATACCACCAGAAATATTGATTTAGATTCCTATACATCTACATAATTCTAGGATTAATTCTGAATGATGAGTTATTAGTTTCTTCCAATAGTACATTCTTTATGTCTGGTATTGATAGGATATTTACATAGTTCCTAAACCATAACATTTCATCCCAATCAAGGTTGAACTTAGAAAAATTTGTCACCATATTTTATTGATACACATACTCCTTATGTGACTCTCTAATCATTACATGGATAGGGGATTGAAAAATCATTTGTGAAAGATAAAATTTTAACCTATCGATATTTCATGGTTCAATCTTTGAAAATCCATAAATATAAGATATTTTTTTTATTATCATATTAAATAAGATATCATAATCCTTTCCACTCAAAGAATTTGAACCATTTTTTTGTTCCAAGAGTGGTATTGTTTTGGGATATCATAATATTTTATAAATTCTAATTATCTTCTTTGAAACATATTCTACTATTTTTGAGTGAAAACATTCTTTGAAATATTAGTACCATGATATATGTCACACATTTCTCAATAATAATAATACCTCAAAATATTATATTTAAATTGTGTTGCTTATAACCCTAAATAAAATGTCATGTTTTTTTCTCATGAACAATATATTATTTTGACTTGTAGGATATAACCATATAATTATACATGATAAAATATCCTCATAATTTCATTGGTGATTATCTAAAAATAAAAAACATTTATCCACTATAGGTTATTGTGAGAGGTTCACTGACCATCCTTCCCTTTACTACATAGAAAAAATATTCACAACCACCATTCTATAGGATCATAACTCTTATAAGAGTTAACATGGTTACTGTATTAGATATGAGTAAATAATCCTTCAAAAAACATCAAATATATCCTTCAAATCCATGAAAACTATGGATTTCATTCATAGTAGTTAGTCTAGTACAATGTTCAAAGAAATATATATTATTGATCTACTGATATACCCTCTATTGAAAATATATTACCTAAAAATAGATATTTTTATAGATAAATTAAATATTAGTAAATATTTCAAACAACATCTCCATTATTAGGGACATCAGTACCATCCTCATGTTATCTCTATGCTACTACATATTATTATAATATATAAGAATATCATCTATAAAGGCAACCATAAATTGAATAAGTCTATCATTAAAGTCTCTATTCATTAAATCCATGATGATAACCTCATAATTAATAATACCAAATGGAATCAATATAAAGCCATATTTTCTATACCTTGAATGAAATGTTTTCTTGGTTATGTATTTACATTTAACACTCTACTGATAGTATCCAAATCTAAGATAAATCTTGGAATAAAATTAAAGTCTTTTTAATTGATCAAACAAATAATAATTACAGGGAATATGATACTTATTATTCATCCTAATCTTGTTATGTCCCTGTTAATAAATATAGTGTTAAAATGATCTATATTTATTTTTTATTAAAAAGTATTGGTGTGGCCCATGGTGATACACATGTCTTAATGAATCCCTTATCAATATTATCATGTAGTTTCTTCTTAAATTTCAATCACTTAACCATGTCAATTATATATGGACTCATTAAAATAGGTATAGTTGTAGGTATGGGTTACTTTGAAAAATCAACACCACATCTTAGTGAAATATTGGGAAACTCTGTTAAAATGACATAAAAAATCCCATTAAATAAGTATATTATTGATATTGAGTTTATACCCAACTGTATAACATAAATACCCACTTTAATAGGAATAAATACTCATGAAAAGCATGAAATTAACATAATAATATAACATTTATACTCACCCTGAAAAATAATCATTATTTGTTTCAGAATATCAAATTTAATTTCCCTTCATCCACAACTGAATAAATGTATTATATAAATATTTTAAATCTATGCCCAAAATCCCATGAAATCAATCTAGTGGAAGAATAATAGGATTTATATGAGTCATATTATAAAAAATAAGGCATTAGATGTTTTTATTTCTATTTCAACATCTTTTCATTGAGGGGGAATTGTGATACCCTTTTCAAATAAATTAGATATGGAAGAATAGGTAGAACTATAATCAAATAAGACATTAGTAGTTCTATAATGTGTAATAGGTGTTCCTTTCACCATTTCATTATCACACTCCATTTCCAGAATATTGGTCACATAATATTTACCATTGTCCTTGAGATTAAGTGGAATTTAAAATTGGTTGTTACTAGTAACCCTAATATTCATTCATTAGTTAAAATAATTTTCATACTTTTTTAATTATAGAATTAGAGTGTGGGTGGTGCATTCTGTTGAGAATTTGTTTATTTGCATCATTAGCTATATTTTTCCCATTACTTAATTATTCAATTTCCTAATAGCCTTATTTTTTGTAGTTAAATTTTTTTCCTTCCCGCTTAACAAAATTTAATCAATAATAATTTCTACATTTCAATAATGAATGAAAAATCATGTTATTTCCTCAATGGTTTTTGTTATTATAATTTCTTTTGAGTTCCATATTTTTTTTATTATCAAAAAAATATATTGATTAGTGAATCTAATATTTATTTTCACCATGAATGAACATTGAATGATTTATTCATAACTGTTATTGTCTATTATTGATAATACTGTTAAGAGACTATGTTTTAAGACAATGTAGAATTGATTCATATTACTTTCTTTCTAAATAGTAATACCAAAAGCATACCTTGGATGTAATTAAAAGAATCATATAGGTATGAACATATTCATTATCATTATTCTGAAGCATAGTGAATTTCTTCTCAATAATAAAATAGATAATATTTGAAAACCATTTTTTAAAAAATAATCTCATAATCTCATACCACCCCATGAATATTGTTAATTCTTATTTCCATATATTCTTTATTAATGTTATTCCTTGATACTCTTCACCTTACAAATGACAAAAGAATAAGAAAATATTTTCTTATTACAAAACTCTAATGGGGAAAATAAATTTTTAGTGGTACAAACTATTTCTCAACAATTAGTAGATCAACATAGTCCCTAAAATGAGTTTCATATTTCCTCATAAATTACTCAAGAAATAGTTTTTCCATTATTTTTTCATTTTTAAACTCAACAAGATTCATTTTATAATAAATTTTCATACGAAAATATTTATTATAGTTCATTCAATCCCAGATAACATTCAGTTCTTCAGGGGGAAAATCACTCCACTTTTGATCACATTTAGAATTAACATGGTTTCTTTTGGTTTCAACCATTCTATTGTACCAAAATAAATAGTATAAGTAACAACACTCATAATGGGAAATTACATAATCTTAAAAATAATTTATTGGATGTATGAATCCTGACACACAATTTTCTATCTAATACACCATTGGTATAATCGATGTCATCCACGTTAATTATTATTTTTAAATCCTATGTAATAGATCTTAAATAAAATGAGAATTAATTGAGGAATATCTAATGGTAGCACTAAACTAGTATATTTTTATGGTCCCATTCAATATGAATGGTATCCGTGATATACTCGATTAACTATTATTTGGGGTTATTACTCCAATATTAATATATACCCAAACCACATCCATATATAGTTTCCAACAATGGATGTATTTTCAATGGGAATCTATAATATTTTATTTAAAATAACCACGTATTTTCTCTGATACATTGGATTATCAAAAGGGTTCTTACAAATGTGTCCTCATATATTTTTTAAAAGTTACTAGTCCTTAAATATGGTACAATATACAGTTACCACTACTTTTCATATATAAATATTATAGGATTTTAAGAGTATATTCAATATATTCCACAAATAATTAATTCCTTTGGACCATAAAGGATTACTCTTTTGTAAACATAGATATGTAAAAAACATCTACCAGAAGGATGTATATCATTTTCCATTTATTTTTTCACAACCATCATCCTTTTTAGAAATAAAATATTTAAAACCATTCTCAATAATGTGTGGAATGAAAGTATAGAAATGGTTAGCTCAGATTATAATAAAGGTTAAACATAATATATGTAAATAAAAAATAATAATTGATAATAATATAATCATAAGACTTTATGATATTGGGATAAATATTATAAAATCATACTAATAAATTCATATAATATAATAATTAAAGAAGGAATAAATTTTTATCAATACAAAAAATAATACATGAGAGTGAAAAATAACAAATATTTAATCCTAATCCATGAGAACGCACCAAAATAATATGTTTTGGGAATTTACATAGGCATAGAAAATAATTACCTTAGTTAATTATCACTTCTAATACTATCATTGTGGATTAGGTTCAATCCCCAATCAATCATTTACTTAGTTAAAGTTCCCTCCCAAGAAAATATTTTTGTAAAAATATTTTTACTAAACTCGGATCAATCTCCACACCATAAATTATTATATATAGGAGATATCCTTCATTAACAAATGAACTGGAGAGATAAATAATTTCACTCATAGTCATAACATTATGAAAATAATAAATATGATGGAAACAAGGTCTTAAAGGATTCATTATATGCTCAAATCACAACCCCCATAAAGGATATAAGTTACATAAAAATTTCTTCCTTAAAATCATGAATCATCCAATGAAAAAATAATGATGTTAAAATTTTATTATATTCCTTGTGAATCAAAAGAAACATAAATTTATGTTGTTATAGATGAAAATATACTTAAAATATCTCTAGAACATTTCTTGAGGAAAATATCCTTTCATTTTAAAATAGATTATTTAAAATAAAAAAATTTAAAAATTATTAATAGTGGAAATTTAGTTCAAAATAACCAATGAAATTATGAATGGATGCTACCAAGAAAAGAATATTTTTGATGGCAGTGAAAATTGATCATACAGTGTCTATTAAAACAAATATTCTTTTATCATTTTATATAAAAATTCAAAAGTAATATGTTTGAATAAAATATAAGATTATTCATATTAAAATATGATAAATAATTAAAATATAGTTAATAAAATATATTTAATTAATCTTTTTATGATATTAAAAATATTCTTCAAAACATTTAAATGAAAATATGTATATGGAAGTAAAGATTCCTAATCAAATCAAGATATAATGTTTATTTTCCTTGAAAACATTCATTTGGTCTCTTGAGTACATAAAGAGAGGAAAATTAAAGTAAAAGAATGACATATAAATATATTTATAGAGGATAAAAATATACATACAATTTGGGAGATATATATAACACAATTTACCTATCAATTTTTTTTTCATAAAATATCTATGTTAAAATGGTATTCAATCATAAAACCATATCTTCCTATCTGAATTCAATTATATTGAATATAGAATCGTGTGTAATAGATTTAAATTTATTGTTATGAAATAATATTACCATAATAATACCAATAATACCCTAAAATTTTTACTTATAACTTCTGAAGACCTATTCCTTATCAATCCCTATTTATCATCAACATTTTAGCTGTTAACTGCATCATTTTTCATGTATATTTCTATACAGTGGTTATAGACATTCCCCATTGATCATGATTACTTCATCTATTTAATTTTAATCATGATATAAATATCATAAATATTAATTATAGACATAATTATAACAATTCATATAATGTTGTGATGAAAAAATAATTACATTACAACATGGAGATGATGGTCTTTATGTACTCACGAATGATGTTTCATATATCAATGGATGGAACTATATAAATTTAAATATAAATTATACGTTAAATAGTAAATATTATAAAATTAATATAATAGAGAAAAATTAAATAAATCAAAATTACCAACCATGAATGATGGATGTGGAAAATGAGTGATATCACTATGTGGATGCGGTTGACAACACGTACACATAGACGATACATTCATCTATAATTAGATTGATAAGAGGTGATAAATGGTAGTGAAATAATCATAATAAAATATGAATATATTAATTAAGATTGAGTCATATTTTTTATGTATACAACATGTGTATAGAAAGTATAAGAAGAAAAAAAATTGAATGGCCTTAGATAATATATATACATTTTTTTAGAGACCCCCATTAGTTTACTCCATAAGAATTGAAGGTTTTTTTATCAAGAAGATCATGAGATCTAGGATTAAGGTAATGATTATAGGATGATTTTATAGTTGGGATGTTATGATATATCTGAATCAACGATTTTTAAAATGGGATGAGAAGATGATAACTTTTATATGCAAGAGAAGGGACACACATGGAATTTCTTTAAATATTTCAATGATTTAATTTTAATTTCATGGAAACATATGTAAAAATTAAAAGGTATTATAATTTAGGATAATTTAATGTTGAAAAATAATTATTTAGTAATAATTTAATAGTTTTATGTGGAAATCCTACCATTATCTCATGGTTTAACGCCATGGTAAAACTATTTTATCCTTAATCCTAGAAACTAGATTTTAATATTTTTACTATTCACTATGGAAAAAAATAAGTAGTAACCATTAAATTATATTAAGTATTCTGATTTCAAATATGGTATACATTTTCTTAAATTCAATTTATATAAGTGGAATATTTTAATTTCAATTATTTAGGAAACTATAATGAAAATCTGTTTTTGAAAAATGTAATTTTAATCAGATAACATAATTACATCAATTAATTTCGTTTAAAAAAATAAATTACATTTTAAAATATTATATTTAACATATAATATATAAATTTCCATAGAATAATTTATAAATAAATATTAAATTACTAAAAAAATATTGTGCATATTAAATCATTTTTGTGAAGAATGTGTTTTTATGCCCAAAAATTAACTTATTACAAAATAATATATAATGATGATTACTATGTATTTATTTTTATGATTATTAATTAAATTAGTATTATCTTATGTTTTACTAATAGTTAAAATATAATGGGGTATTATCATTAAAATAAATGGAAATTTGTACAGAAATCATAATTTTTTATTATTAAATGAAAAATAATTTCTTTTAGAAAAATACTAAACATTCACCCTAATATAATATTGAAAGTTTTATTTGAAAAAGTATACTCATTTATTAAAAAATTTATCAAAATATTGTGCAAATTAATTATAAAGTTAGTGTGTAAAAATACTATAAAAATCATTTTGATGAAGACACATTTTTGAAGTGTAAAATGACTTTTCAGAAAATTTGGTAAATATTTATTATGGATTAATCATTAAATTTTAAATAATAAAAATATTTACACATATTTTTCATAAATTGTTTATTACCATTTATACATTCTAATAACGGCTAGGATATATTAGTTTAATATATCAATGATCATATAGTCTCTATAACATACCATGTAAGTAAAGAATTATGGATTTTCATATCTATGTCCATTTATAAATTAGACAGTGTTTAAGAGGCTTAAAATGAGAATAAATCCAATCTTAAACATAGAATACTCTAATATTTTTTAAAAGATCATTTTTCCGCCTTTTGATGGAAAACATTTTTAAAATCAACATTTTGACAATTTTATAAGCTCTATTTGTCAAAATAAATTTATTCTTTAGAATTGGGGAATTGAAATTTACTTTGGATAAAATTTTGGTATTTCTCTGACAATGTTCATTTTTTTAATGAATAGTGAAAAGTACTGCATTTTACTTCAAAACTGCATTTTCATCTAATTTAATTTTATGGATAGATTGTCCTTTTAATAGGTTTCAAAGTTTAATTATAATATTTTTTACCATTTAATCTAATTTTGGTCATTTTAATTTATTTCAATTTGGAATTGGGCATAAAAAGGTGTCAAACGTTTGATAGATATTGTTTCTAAAAAACCCGCTATTTGTTTTGACAATGGGAATTATTTTTAAATTAATTAATACTATTTTTTTGTTTGTAATTTGGTAAAATGGATTCCATATTTGGAATCATAATTTCCAAATTATGTAATTAATATGATTTTGTTTTTTGACATAATGAATAGTAATGACAGTAATTATCGTTAATTATCATGATTAATTAGTAATTGGGTAGTTAAGCGTAATAAAATAATATAATAATAATATAAAATGACCCCAAAATGTGTCCTAATTCTACTTTTTGTGTCATGTCCGACAATGGGATGCCTTGTGCCAACATTGGGACCCCATGGAATCACTTTTCTATGATAGGGACATTTTATCATTTTATTTTTTAAGGAAAGGAAAATATAACAAAAGTATGTAACACCCAAGTAAAAAAAATTTAATTTTGTCTACATAAATGATATATTTGAATATAAATAGTCATTGGAAATATAAAAATATTTCCTACAACATAGTATTTTTTTTTATTTTTAAAAATTAAATAAATAAATTTCTTTATGACACCTTAATGATATAGTGATTACCTCATTAATGAATGATTTAGATAAATTGAAATTGTAATGTTAAATCTAAGACATACACTTATAAAAAACCTATTGGATGGGTGTATTTCGAACCCTTATCACCTTATCATCTAAATATATCATTTTGGGAACTTTAAAATCCGACACTCGTTTTATAATAAAGTATCATTTCATGACTTTCCAAGAGTGCCCCTCCTCCCTCTTATAAAATACCCCCACCTATACCCCCTTACCCACACCTCTCAAGCCATTGGATCGGCCAAACTTTTTTGATTTTATCTGTTGACATCCCTTTATTCATCCTATGAGCCTAACATTATGCAGAAATATCCTCAAGAAATCTTTTTTGTTAAAACCAAGGAGAGTTACCCGATTTAAAGGTAATGTCTCTTATGACCTTTTGTTTTGTCATGCTTCTCAAACCCTGTACACAATTTTTATTCCATAATTTTGTAAAAACAATAGTATATTAAATATACGAGGATGCTTTTATGAGATTTATTTGATTTAAACTTACACACACGTCCGTCTAATTGTTAAAGAACATACAGTTCCTGTGGATGGCGAATTACTACCTCACGAAACGATGATTGTTAAATCTTCTTTCAACACCTCTCATGGCGGACATTAAGATTTCACTAAATTTATATATGATATATATTATGTTTATGTTTTCCTTATAACTCATTATTTTTTATTTATTTCATACCTTTACGCTTTCCATTATTGGTAAACGCGATAATTTAATTTAAGGAAGTACGGACTACCGCCCCCTCAAAGGGGTTTGAATAATTAATGCCATATGTGGGATGAATAAAGGATGAATTTAATGATATTATATATGATATTATACTATAATTTCAATATACCTTTACATAATTATGATTTCACTACATTAAATACGAAATAGAAATGAAAGTAGTGTTCATGTGTACGTATGGCTTACCGTCTCCATGAACGGTGCATTTCATCTCTTACCTCTAAATGTTATGTAATATTATAAATTTAATGTATATAGTTGATATATACGATAAGTATTATATCTACATCATGAATATAATTCTGGACATAATAGATATATTACCAGAGGAACAACTTGTAATTATAAGAAGTTTATTTTTGACTCAACCACCAAAGATCGACAAAATGACTGTTATTAACTTAAATAATTACATAATGTTCAGAAAATGGTAATAAGTGATATAAAAGGAATAATGAACTTCAAAAAGGGTCTTAATCAATTATAAATTAACTCTATTTTATTATTCAGGAGATTAAAGAATGATAGAGTCAAGTCGGACACGAGGTAAGGGACTTCGTCTGAATCTCCTTTCATTGAGGAATATTTTGTTTTATACACAACTTTATATTATACGGTGTATAAACTGATTTTACTTTTACTTTTATTAAAAAGGAATATTTATTTACAGATTGTTTTACTGAATGAAAAAAGGGAATGTTTTTGTCTGATGTATGTGGCGACATTGAATTCTCCACCGCCGTGACCATTATTTGAGTTTCGACATCCTCTACAAGCCATAACTTTTTATAAATGAAAAATAAATACCATGTTTTAATTTTCATTTTTTTTGATATTGAAAATGTATTTGATTATGTTTTTATTATATCAATGTGTTTTTGGTATCTTGTGATTGAAATGTGGAAATGTTATCTTTCCATTATGCATGTTTTATGTGATATGATTATATTTTGGTTCGTGGAAATTTTTTATGAAGACATGTGGTTCTATGATAAAATAAGGGCGGGTGAGACCCATATATCTCTCCAATGCATTGGGTAACACAATGGAGGTAAACTCTATGGTTTCTCCAAAGATATTTAGGGAATATACTGTGATGGGTATTCCAAACGTAACCATCAGAGTTACTTCTTACATAAGAATGTTATGAATGACTCAAGTTTCCTTTATGTCCTATGATTTCTATGAGTTATTCATAAACCTTCTGATTTCATGAGGTATGTTAAATTAATTATTTTTATGAGTAAAGTATGTTTTCAATGATTATTATGTATACATGGACTAAGGTCTTCCATCCGTATTTTTATATACCTTACTGAGATTTTTATGCTCATCCCATGTTTTTAAAATGTTTTTTATAGGTCAAGGGAAAGGTACATGATGTGATGATAGTGTTGAAGAAGTGTCATGAAAGAATCCATGTTTTATTTTAAAGATGTTTCCTTGATGGGAGAAAATTAATATTGTTTGGCTTGTGACCACCTTATTTAAATGTGGAATGCAATGTTTGATTTGTGATCTAATTCTCAAAAACTCTAATCCTGAAAATATCTTCAATGTTTATTCTTGTATTAACTCATGATTAAGTAATTTTTAAGGATTCAAACTTATATTTGGTATCATGGGTTGGTTTAGATAACTTTTGGAGTTAAAATTATATTAAATGATTGTCTAAAAATATTTTTTATTGTCAAATTGAAATGATATAGAATTTGAAGGTTTCCATGTTGCTTTATCTAAGAAAAGTTTGTTCAGAATGGTTTTCGGCAGAGGAAATAAGGAAGCAGTACTAGGAAGGCCTACAGAAAGAAATGACCTTCCAAATCAGCATCCTGATATGGTCGGGATTGGAACTGAACAGTTTGTTGCAGTAATGGCATAGGTGACTCAAGAGATAAATGGTGGTGTTTTCCATGCACGAGATCAGCATGATCAGACGCATAGGAACATGTTATTGGGGGAACATTTCATGAGGCAACATCCCCCATCATTCAGAGGATCATCTGACCCTATGCTAGCTGAAGGATGGATTAAAGCACTAGAGAAGATTTTCGATATCATGGGGTGTTCAGAAAATCAAAAGGTTATTCTTTCTTTTTACCATTTTGAGGGTGAAGTAGATCAGTGGTGGTCGATGGTTAAAAATATCAGGGACACTGATGGGATTGATGCTCTTGACTGGGATGAATTCAATGGTATGTTTCTTTAGATATATTTTCCTAAGGCTGTTCGACTTTGGATGGAAAAACAATTCTTGGAATTGTGGCCAAAGGATGACTCAGTGGCTGCTTATGATGAAAATTTCACTCGATTGGCAAGGTATGGTAAATATTTTATCCAATACCATGATATTAAAATCAATAGTTTCTTACTCTAGATTAAAGAAAAAAAATTGAAGGGTATTGGGTTCTCATGAGTTCAAAAGTTATGAAAAGCTTTTTCGGTGTGCTGAGAAGGTGGAAATAGAGTTTTACAATGATCATGTTTTCTATAACAACAAATAGAAGAAGAGACCGAGGTGGCTGTAAAAAGGGAAGAATCCTTCAAAATGTTCTAACGTTAAGAAAACTATGTTTTCAATTTGTTATAAATCTGGTAAAAAGCATTCTGAATAATGTCTTTTGAATTCTTGAAAGTGCTAATGATTTGATAAGATGGGACATAAGGCTTGTGATTTAATTGAAAATTATTAGAGTGATAGTAAGAACAAATTTCATTTACATTTAGTGAAATGTTTCAAGTGAAATGAGATGGGTCTTTATGCCAACAAGTGTTCTACAAAGATCTCAAATGATGGGATGTAGTTAGACTACAAGCAGAAAGGTGTGGTGAACTCCTTTGAAACTACTTTCGCAGATGTTGGTCTATACACTGAAGTGGTATCAGGTACTTTGATTGTTTTTTCAGATTATTCCATTGTTTTGTTTGATTTAGGGTCTACACAATTATTCATCTCTGAAAAATTATCTAGTAAATTGGGAATTCCATCTCAAGAAATGACTCCTAAACCTGTGGTAAAAACACCTAGGGTAAATGTTAAGGCAAAAAGAATTTATAAAAATCTTCTTATCATTATCCGTGGAAATAACATACTTGCACACTTTATTGTTTTACCTCTAGTAGAGTTTGATGTTATCCTGGGTATGGATTGGATCTTTATTTTCCATTGAAAGATTGATAATAGAGATAATGAAGTTTCTTTTCAGAATGACTTTCTGTTTGTGTACAAGATTGAACCCTTACTGTTGATAACATATCAAGATTCTGAGAAACTTTTAAAAGATAAAAATGAATGTTACCTTGAAAATATTGTTTAAAACAAAGGAATCGTTCATATTAAAGATGTTCCAGTGGTAAATGAGTATCCTGATGTTTTTCCTGATCAGTTTCCCGGAAAAATACGAGGTCAGAAAGTTGAATTTACTGTTGACTTAGTTCGTGATGATAAGAGAATTTCAAAACCCCCTTATCAAATCACTCAAATTGATGTTTTAGAGTTGAAGGAGAAATTACATGATTTATAAGAGAACGGTTTCATTCAACCTAGCACATCACCATGGGGTTCTCCTACCTTATTTTTTAAATATAAAGATGGTTCAATGAGGCTTTGCATTGATTATAGAGCCTTGAATAACATATCTGTTGAGAACATATATCCTTTCCCTCATATCGATGATTTGTTTGATCAGCTCCAGGGAGCTCGATATTTTTCAATGATTGACCTGAGATTGGGGTGCCATTAGTTGAAGTTAATGGAAGAAGATATTCTGATGACTGCTTTTCATACAAGATATGGCCATTATGAATTTTTTGTAATGACTTTAGTGTTAACGAATGCACCTACTGTATTCATGGATCTTATGAATAGAATTTTCCATTATTTCATGGATAAGTTTGTAGTTGTTTTCATTGATGATATTTTTGTTTTTTATAAAATTAAAGAGGATCCTAAAAATCCTTTAAGGGTTAATTTTCAACCCTTAAAAAATATAAATTGTATGGGCAATTCAGCAAGTGTGAGTTTTGGTTGCAACAAATATTGTTTCGTGGTCACATTGTTTTGAATGACAGAATTAATGTTGATCCTGCAAAAACAAAGGTTGATAAAAAATCTCCAAGACCTACAAATGTAACTGAGATTCATAATTTTCATGGTTTAGTAGGCTATTACCGAAGGTTTGTTAAAAAAAATTCACGGTTATATAGTCCAAGGAATAACAAACTCAGAAGGGTGTTATGTTCATCTAGGAAAAGAATGTGATTATTGTTTTCAGGAATTGAAAATATGATTGGTGAGTGCTCCCGTTTTGGAACTACCTTCTAGGAATGGTGATTTTGTTATCTACAGTGATGCTTCAATGAAGGGAAAATGTAGAGACCCGAAGCTCGACGTACATGAACATTACATTACTTTTGCGGAATACTTAGTACATAACAAAAACACACACACAAGGATCGTAATAGTTTAGTGTCTTTGGAAACTCGGAACGTAATCTTCTAATCGTGGTGAAAGATCTTCAACATCTCCCATAAAGATCTTCCTTTTTTTACCTAAGACCTTTCTTTATATCCTGGGGAAAGGAAAACATAAAAGGGTGAGCTCAAATGCTCAGTAAGGGTAAACAAAAGAAATATCGATCACATCATATGCATAAGCACATAAATTTTGGAAATATTAACCTGCAAAAGAGATCATAATTTCATAACATGGGGTAAATCATGGCAGTGAAATGTAATCACAATAATCATAAATTAAAACATGAAACATTGTGGCATTCACACATAATCATAGAGAATCATTTCTTGTTAGTCAAGACTCATTGCCTAGACTATCTTAGTGGACAAAGTCCCTTTTCTGAATCGAGTAACCCTCATTTCAGTCCTGTTTCACTGAACCGGTATAACATACCATTCCATCCATGTCTATCTCATGAGATATAAAATCTTTACCCAATGCATTGGAGGGAGATATAGGTCCCACCCATCATATAATTAATCCTTTCTTATGTGTGCCACATAATCATAAACCATACATCATAGCGTAACCCATGTAATAAAAATGGGATTCTTAAACAACATGACATCATAAAACAATTCATATAATATAAAGGAATTCATAAAAATATTTCAATCACAACATAATCAAATCCATGTAATAATAGGGATAAAAACAGAACTCTTTTATTATCTTATATGGAAAATAATTTTGATAAAACACTTGAAATGAATTCTTGAGGAAAATATCCTTTCTTCTTCAAAATAAATTTCTTTTCACAAAAAGTCATGCAATTTTAAAAGAAATAGATTTTATTGAAAATATTCATGAAATCTTTTGGAGGAAGCTTCATGAAAATAAGTCTTTATAAAAACCGTAAAAATCCATTCGTGCCGTATAAGTTAAAAAAACATTCTTCGTACTTTTGTCGGAAAAGTCAAAAAGTACCTCGTACGACAAAAGATTCCTTTCATACATATTACTAAAAATTCACCGAAGGGTAAAAATGGATTTAAAAAATTGTAGGTGGATGGAAATAATATTACATATTGATGAAACATGGATGTGGATGATAAAATACACCCCAGTAAATACTTACGAATAAACAATCTCGGATAAAAATGAGATTTTGATATTTTCCCTTACCTTAGGTCCGATTTGCTTTGTAAGTGTCCGAACCTCCTGTATAATGATTTAAATAATGTCATTGACTTATTACAGAATCATACTAATTGTTATGATATCATATATGGTTCACTTATGACATTATATTACCCGTTCTTTTGTAAATTCCATGTTAAAGAAGCGTTTTGGGTAAAATTGTTTCATTTATCGTAGGTGTTTTGACTTGTTGTTCTTGACATTATTATTACTCATATCATGATTTACTTACTTCCAGAATATAAAATATGATTTATATATCATATATATTCAGTATATATATATATATAATAGATAGATACATGAAATGAGAAACACCGTTCATGGAGACGGTAGTCCGTACGTACGCATGAACTCTGTTTTCCTTTCCTTATTGTCTTGAATGGAAGTAAGTAGATGACATACATATATATATATATATACATAAATCCAGTATCTTTATAATGTCATATATTTCATTATTATTTCTTATATATACTTTATAATCATTCTTAAATGGTTAACATGGAGAATGAATCTCATCGCGTCGTGGAGACGGTAGTCCGTACGTACGCACGAGTGATGATATCATTTCCATAAATATTGAATTGAATTGGAGTGGATTATAAAATATATCAGAATTAGTATGATGTTCTAATAACTATGTATAGTTATTCTTTACACCATTATACCCATCCATGTAAGGTGGTGGTGGAAAATAGATTACACAACGGCGTGGAGACGGTATTCCGTACGTACACACGCGCGGTGATTTATTTTTCCGTAGGATGGATAGATGGTGAAATATGGTTATTTCATACTTATAATAACATATTAGTATATGATTGATACTGATGTTATTACTTCATAATGAAACAACCTAAAAAGAAGAAGTGGAAGAAGAAATAAAGATGAAAGAATTGGTAACGGTAATTACCTCTTCTTTGAAGCGCCTCTTTGAGACCTCCACTTAGGGCACTAAAATTGGTCTTTGAGGAAGACCAGAACCTCTAGGATGTTGCTAGGGAAGTGGAGAAGAGATTTTTTAAGGGGTTGGCCGAGCTTGAGTGCTCAAATTGGTGTGAGGAGGAGGGGGAGGAGGTGTCCTTTTATAGGGGAGGAGAGGGGCACCTTAGGAATACCTCAAAATATTATTTTATATTAATGTCAAAATCGGCTTATAATGGTTCCAAAGGGTCTTATTTCGAAGCTAAAGTGGGGATGGGTCTAAATCCTCTCAACCAATAGGATTTAGACAAGTTTAGGGTATTATTTTAACCTTATCAATTTGATTTAACTCTAAGTTAAATAATTTAACTTTTACCGTGTCTTTTTGTTTTCTTTCACTATATGGTTAATACAGTTACTATAACATGCCAAACGAACCCCAAATTGTTTATTATTAATATATATATCCTTATCTAAGTCATTTGGCCGAACCTTAGATTTTTAGGAATAAAATAACAATTAATAATATAATATTTTATTTAAAAACTATTTTGTGTCAATTTTGACACTATTTGATATATGATTTTTGTGAAAGTCATAACAGAATTATATGTTCGAACAAAGTTTATTAAATCAACATTCATATATCATAGTAACCTATAAAATTAGTGTAATTCATAAAAAGTCTCAAATTACATTCATTTGAGCATTTATAACATCAATTACGTTAATATTTCCTTAAAAGGGTAATTACTGCATCATCGTTGTGTCATAAATAAATTAATTTATTTAAAGTCTAAAAATTATAAATAAACTATAATTATGTAGGAAATCTTTTTAGCTTTCTAATGAATATTTATAATCGAATTTATCTTATGGATAACCCCATATTAAAAATGTTTTAGTTATTAAACTTTGATTTTAACTATTTTAACTATTCATTAAATAAAATAATATTAAATGTCATAATCTAATCCAAGTGGACCTAAATAGTCATATTATATTCATAAGGTTGTTTTTGGTCGAATTACACTTATCCAATAGAATTAGGAAATGTGTTAGGGTAATAGTAATATCATATTTACCCTTAGTTACCCTATTTACTATTAACCGTGGTAAAAAAAAGTAAAAAGTTACTATTCACCAAAAATTATTTTCATCTCATTGAACCACATTTTAGTCCTTGATATTAACCGTGTCTGTCGGATTTTCGAAATTCCATTCACAGAAGCGGTAAAATTAAGTTTTATGCAAAATTCAGTTTTTAACCTTCCACTTAGTAGTTTCACTATTCATCAAAAATTGATGTTTTTCAGAACAATGCCAAAATTTCATCCTAAGCTATATTTCATATTCCGAATTCAAAAATGAAGTCTATTTTACCAAATTCATAACATAGAAGTTTCATTAATTAATTTTATAATTAAATCCCGCTGTTAAAACAAATAGCGTGTTTCTAAGAAACAATATCTATCAAAAGATTGACACTTGTTTATGTCTTGTTTAAATGTGAAATTACATCCAATGACCAACATTGTATTAAATTGTAAAAATATATTCTAAATATACTTTAAAACCACTCAAATTAATAATTTATCACTATTAATTATTTTGATTAAAAAAGTTGTTTTTAATTATAATTTAGTAATTTTCACTATTCATCAGAATATGAAAGTTATCCGAAAAGTACCAAAATTTCACCTTAGGCTAAATTCGAAACTCTGAATCCAAAAATCAATTCCATTTTTAAAAATAAAATATACAAAATTTCAAAAAGTGGTTATTACTATTCATAACGGCTAGTTTTAATAATATTTTAATAGCATATTGTTGTTTAATGAAACTCGTTATTGCGTACTACACACGCTATCGAGGAAGGTCGCAATTGCGTGTAATGGAAGGCAAGTCAAGGATGCGTGTTGTGAAAGCTTCTTTTGGTGTAGCTTACAACACAAGACATTAGTGAAATAAAAAAGAATATTTTTCATAAAATCTCGGGCTGTTACATTCTACCCCCCTTAAAATGAATTTCGCCCTCGAAATTCGTCGGGGTTATAAATTATTTACTATTTGAGCGTTTCTTTGATAGAAACCCACATCGTAAAAAGGAATACCAAAACATGGCTTTAAAAAATAAAGTATGAAATGTAACGATTACCCAAATAAACTAATCACTGGGTTTCCACATAGGTGAAAATATGGATATGGAAGAGAAATCTAACCATCATGTTCTGATGGAGAGTGGTAGAGAACATGGCTATGGAAAATCCAGTAATCACAAATCCATAAATTTGTGACGATCTAAGGTACCATCTGATTCATCAGGTATAATATCACTAGGACAACATTTTTGGTTTTCAAGATCATTTCCCTAAAGTTGAAAATTTGAATTAGAATAAATACTTTCTTTATTTTGGTACAATCTCAATGTTGTTCATGTCTTGAACAATTTCCACTTCATCTCTTAAATAAATGAAGTTGAATTTGTTATTCATGAAGTGTTAGCAGATCATGTGATAGAATGACGGGTCATTCCATCTGTCTCAAACAAAAGGTTAGCAAAAATTATATACATAAGTCGATCTATAGTGAGATTAATCACATATGGTTCCTAAAATGGACTTATACTTCATATATCATACTGCTTAATATAATAAAACTAGTTTCTACTAAACAGGGACTTCCTGTAGGCCAGTGGTAGCCGATAAAGGCCAGTCGCACTTCGGTTGTGGGTTCGATTCCCACAGCCTTGTCCAAAGTGATGGGATGTCGCCCGTCCTACATGTTGTCCTTTTTCTAAAACTACGTTACTATAACATCCCATCAATAATATCGAAGAAAAAAATTCTATCCTTAAACAATACTCACTTATGTCCAACATAATCCATTTTAATCTTTAGGCTTATCCATAATACTGCAGTCCACTCTCATAACATAGTGAAAACGATTACCAGAGATTTAATACCATCGTTGATCCCCATATATCATAAGATATGTTTTGTTGGTCACATTCCAAACATTCAAAGTCCTTAATCATGTATCCTCTTGAATACCTTAGTGAAAACATGAATGCAGTTTAAAGTTAACACTTTCCACATACCAAAATCCTCAAAATTCTATATACTCAAACCATGATATCACTTAGTCCTTATATCAATCATGAGCTCATGAATACTATTAAACATTTCATTTTCTCGTTTTCCATTCATTATGCGCATATCATCTTATTTCCAAAAAATATCTCAATCACTTTGAATACCACATCAATAAATATTGCAATACTCAATGATACAACATTATTTTGGAATCCCATTACATAAACACTTAATCATTCCACCACATCGTTGTCATATTCAACATTGCCAATAGTGATCGCATGTGACTTCCCTTTGTCCTTTGCCTTCAGTGGTTGCTCATGTTGATCATCACTAACCCTTGGATTAGGGCATTTATTAGCATAATGCCCCATTTCCTTGCACTTGAAGCATTGAAGTGTTGGTGGTGTGTTCTATGCAGTGTTTGCTTTATTCAAATCATTAGAAACCCTTTTTCGATTACTTCGACACTCAGCTGCTCGATGACCATCTTTTCCACACTTACAACATTTTCTAGTCCCTTTAAGACAATCTCCACCATGCTTCTTTCCACACTTTGTGCATAAGGAAACATTCATCTTCTTTTCACCAATATTCTGAGATTTCTCCTTGAACTCCATCTTTCGTTTCTTGTCAAAACCACGAGATGGATATGTATCACCAACTTCCATTTCTACCTTGATAGCACAACGCACAATTTCTTCATAGCTACTGAAGTCTCTTATAGCTAATGCCCTTCGAAGACTTGGTTTTAAGCCACTAAAAAATAGATCAACTTTACTTTCAGTTTGGATGATAATGCCAGATGCATACCTTGCAAGTATTGTAAAATTCACTTCGTATATACCAACTGATTCATCATCCTTTTGCTTTATTTCAAGAAACTCCTTCTCTATCTTTGTTCGAAGAATACGAGGGAAGTACTTATTGAAAAATACGTTCTTGAACTCGTCCCATTCCATGGACTCAATTTCATCTCTTTTCCTTGTATTCTTGACAAGATTCCACCATTGATCAGCTTCACCTTCCAAACGATATACTGATAAGATGACTTTATCATGTTCAGAACATTGAGGAACTGAAAATATCTTTTCAGTGGTACTGATCCATTGTTCAGCAACAAGTGGATCAGAAGTCCCACTAAAAGAAGGTGGACGTTGCCTCATGAAGGACTCAATAGAAAATTGTCCCCTTCTCTGCTCATTTGGAAGTCCAGAATGATTCATAGCTTGTCTAAGTATAGAAATAAGATTTTGCACTCCATCTCCCATAACATTTGTTTGTTCAGGAGGACAATCATTGCATTGATCAACACGGTTCCTTCGGGTTCCAGCCATCGTCTAAAACCCAAAAAGAATAGTGTGAGAGGAAAAATTCATGCTTGGGAAAACAACACTATAAAGGGGGAGTACCTTCAATATCTAACATCTTAGGTTTAATTCTATGATCGTTAGCGTAGTTCTAGTACTATAACCTATACGTATACTTAACCTTAGGGACATCCCTAGACATACCGTAGAAATATCTCTAGGGATCTCACTAACATTTTCGCATCCTAGTTTCCAAAGGTTGACTAACCCTTTCCTCTGATACCAACTGTAGAGACCCAAAGCTTGACGTACATGAACATTACATTACTTTTGCGGAATACTTAGTACATAAAAAACACACACACACAAGTATCGTAATAGTTTAGTGTCTTTGGAAACTCGGAACGTAATCTTCTAATCGTGGTGAAAGATCTTCAACATCTCTCATAAAGATCTTCCTTTTTTTTTCCTAAAACCTTTCTTTATATCCCGGGGAAAAGAAAACATAAAAGGGTGAGCTCAAATGCTCAGTAAGGGTAAACAAAAGAAATATCGATCACATCATATACATAAGCACATAACTTTTGGAAATCTTAACCTGCAAAAGAGATCATAATTTCATAACATGGGGTAAATCATGGCAGTGAAATGTAATCACAATAATCATAAATTTAAACATGAAACTTTGTGGCATTCACACATAATCATATAGAATCATTTCTTGTTAGTCAAGACTCATTTCCAAGACTATCTTAGTGGACAAAGTCCCTTTTCTGAATCGAGTAACCCTCGTTTCAGTCCTATTTCACTGAACCGGTATAACATACCATTCCAGCCATGTCTATCTCATGAGATATAAAATCTTTACCAAATGCATTGTAGGGAGATATAGGTCCCACCCATCTTATAATGAATCCTTTCTTATGTGTTCCACATAATCATAAACCATACATCATAGCGTAACCCATGTAATAAAAATGGGATTCCTAAACAACATGACATCATAAAACAATTCATATAAGATAAAGGAATTCATAAAAATATTTCCATCACAACATAATCAAATCCATGTAATAATAAGGATAAAAACAGAACCCTTTTATTATCTTATATGGAAAATAATTTTGATAAAACACTTGAAATGAATTCTTGAGGAAAATATCCTTTCTTCTTCAAAATAAATTTCTTTTCACAAAACGTCATGCAATTTTAAAAGAAAGAGATTCTATTGAAAATAGTCATGAAATCTTTTGGAGGAAGCTTCATGAAAATAAGGCTTTATAAAAACCGTAAAAATCCATTCGTGCCGTATAAGTTAAAAAAACATTCTTCGTACTTTTGTCAGAAAAGTCAAAAAGTACCTCGTACGACAAAAGATTCCTTTCATACATATTACTAAAAATTCACTGAAGGGTAAAAATGGATTTAAACAATTGTAGGTGGATGGAAATAATATTACATATTGATGAAACATGGATGTGGATGATAAAATACACCCCCGTAAATACTTATGAATAAACAATCTCGGATAAAAATGAGATTGTGATATTTTCCCTTACCTTAGGTCCGATTTGCTTTGTAAGTGTCCGAACCTCCTGTATAATGACTTAAATAATGTCATTGACTTATTCCAGAATCATACTAATTGTTATGATATCATATATGGTTCAATTATGACATTATATTACCCGTTCTTTTGTAAATTTCATGTTAAAGAAGCGTTTTGGGTAAAATCGTTTCATTTATCGTAGGTGTTTTGACTTGTTGTTCTTGACATTATTATTACTTATATCATGATTTACTTACTTCCAGAATATAAAATATGATTTATATATCATATATATTCAGTATATATATATATATAATAGATGGATACATGAAATGAAAAACACCATTCATGGAGACGGTAGTCCGTACGTACGCATGAACGCTGTTTTCCTTTCCTTATTGTCTTGAATGGAAGTAAGTAGATGACATACATATATATATATATATATACATAAATCCAGTAGATTTATAATGTCATATATTTCATTATTATTTCTTATATATACTTTATAATCATTCTTAAATGGTTATCATGGAGAATGAATCTCATCGCGTCGTGGAGACGGTAGTCCGTACGTACGCACGAGCGATGATATCATTTCCATAAATATTGAATTGAATTGGAGTGGATTATACAATATATCAGAGTCAATATGATGTTGTAATAACTATGTATAGTTATTCTTTACACCATTATACCCATCCATGTAAGGTGGTGGTGGAAAATAGATTACACAACGGCGTGGAGACGGTATTCCGTACGTACGCACGCGCGGTGATTTCTTTTTCCGTAGGATGGATAGATGGTGAAATAGGGTTGTTTCATACTTATACTAACATATCAGTATATTAGTGATACTGATGTTATTACTTCATAATGAAACAACCTACGAAGAAGAAGTGGAAGAAGAAATGAAGATGAAAGAATTGGTAACGGTAATTACTTCTTCTTTGAAGCGCCTCTTTGAGACCTCCTCTTAGGGTACTAAAATTGGTCTTTGAGGGAGACCAGAACCTCTAGGATGTTGCTAGGGAAGTGGAGAAGAGATTTTTGCAGGGGTTGGCCGAGCTTGGGTTCTCAAATTGGTGTGAGGAGGAGGGGGAGGAGGTGTCCTTTTATAGGGGAGGAGAGGGGCACCTTAGAAATACCTCAAAATATTATTTTATATTATTGTGAAAATCGGTTTATAATGGTTCCAAAGGGTCTTATTTCGAAGCTAAAGTGGGGATGGGTCGAAATCCTTTCAACCAATAGGATTTAGACAAGTTTAGGGTATTATTTTAACCTTATCAATTAGATTTAACTCTAAGTTAAATAATTTAACCTTTACCGTGTCTTTTTGTTTTCTTTCACTATATGGTTAATACACTTACTATAACATGCCAAACGAACCCCAAATTGTTTATTATTAATATATATAGCCTTATTTAAGTCATTTGTCAGATCCTTAGATTTTTAGGAATAAAATAACAATTAATAATATAATATTTGATTTAAAAACTATTTTGTGACAATTTTGACACTATTTGATATATGATTTTTGTGAAAGTCATAACAGAATTATATGTTCGAACCAAGTTGATTAAATCAACACTAATATATCATAGTAACCTAGAAAAGTAGTGGAATTCATAAAAAGTCTCAAATTACATTCATTTGAGCATTTATAACATCAATTATGTTAATATTTCCTTAAAAGGGTAATTACTGCATCATCGTTGTGTCCTAAATAAATTAATTTATTTAAAGTCTAAAAATTATAAATAAACTATCATTATGTAGGAAATCTTTTTAGCTTTCTAATGAATATTTATAGTCGAATTTATCTTATGTATAACCCCATATTAAAAATGTTTTAGTTATTAAACTTTGATTTTAACTATTTTAACTATTCATTAAATAAAATAATATTAAATGTCATTATCTAATCCAAGTGGACCTAAATGGTCATATTATATTCATAAGGTTGTTTTTGGTCGAATTAAACTTATCCAATAGAATTAGGAAATGTTTTAGGGTAATAGTAATATCATATTTACCCTTAGTTACCCTATTTACTATTAACTGTGGTAAAAAAAAGTAAAAAGTTACTATTCACCAAAAATTATTTTCATCTCATTGAACCACATTTTAGTCCTTGATATTAACCGTGTCTGTCGGATTTTCGAAATTCCATTCACAGAAGCGGTAAAATTAAGTTTTATGCATAATTCAGTTTTTAACCTACCACTTAGTAGTTTCACTATTCATCAAAAATTGATGTTTTTCAGAACAATGCCAAAATTTCATCCTAAGCTATATTTCATATTCCGAATTCAAAAATGAAGTCTATTTTACCAAATTCATAACATTGAAGTTGCATTAATTAATTTTATAAATAAATCCCGCTGTTAAAACAAATAGCGTGTTTTTAAGAAACAATATCTATCAAAAGATTGACACTTGTTTATGTCTGGTTTAGATGTGAAATTAAATCCAATGACCAACATTGTATTAAATTGTAAAAATATATTCTAAATATACTTTAAAACCACTAAAATTAACAATTTATCACTATTAATTATTTTTATTAAAAAAGTTGTTTTTAATTATAATTTAGTAATTTTCACTATTCATCAGAATATGAAAGTTATCCGAAAAGTACCAAAATTTCACCTTAGGCTAAATTCGAAACTCCGAATCCAAAAATTAATTCCATTTTTAAAAAAAATATATAAAAAATTTCAAAAAGTGGTTATTACTATTCATAACGGCTAGTTTTAATAATATTTTAATAGCATATTGTTGTTTAATGAAACTCGTTATTGCGTACTACACACACTATCGAGGAAGGTCGCGATTGCGTGTAATGGAAGGCAAGTCAAGGATGCGTGTTGTGAAAGTTTCTTTTGGTGTAACGTACAACACAAGACATTAGTGAAATAAAAAAGAATATTTTTCATAAAATCTCTGGCTGTTACAGACAAGGTTGTGTCCTAATGCAGATTGATTAGGTAATTTCTTATGCTTCACGTCAGTTGAAAGCTCATGAGGTAAATTACCCTACACATGATTTCGAATTTGCTGCTATTGTTTTCACTTGAAAAATATGGAGGAATGAATTGTATGGAGTAAAGTGTGAAATATATACCAATCACAAAATTTTAATGTATATATTCACTCACAAAGAATTGAACATGAGACAGAGTAGATGGCTAGAATTAATCAAGGATTATGATTGTACAATTCACTACCATCCTGGAAAATTAAAAAAAGTGGCTGATGATTTGAGTCAAAAAATTAATTCATTGTTAACCATGTGAGGTTTCGAACATGATCCATTGGTTAATGATTTGACGAAATTTTTCATAAAATTTATTGGTGTAGGATGTTATTCTGTTTTGATTTAGGTATCAATGAAATATTCTCTATCAGACAGAATTAAGCAAGCTTAGAAGCAAGATAGTGAGTTGCAGAAAAATGTAGAGCTGGTTCAGAATGGTATGTTACCTGAATTCAACATTGATAATGATTTTGTTTATAGATTTGGGAAGATATTGTGTGTGCCTTGTGATTCATAGTTGAAAAGAGAGTTGTTATGTGAAGCTTATATTTCTCCGTTTCCAGTTCCTCCAGGCAGTACTAAGATGTATTGAGATCTTCGGTAGTATTACTGGTGGGATGGAATGAAAAGAGATATTATTGACTTTGATGTTAAGTGTTTGACTTGTTAATACATTAAAGAAGAGTGGTAGTTACCGTAAGGGGTGCATTAGCATTTACCGGTGCTAGAGTGGAAATGGGAGAATATATATATGGGCTTTGTTGTGGGATTGCAGAAGACACCTTGAGATAATAATGAAATCTGAGTTAATGTTGATCGCTTGACTAAATCTTCTCATTTCCTTTCTATGAGAGATACTATCTCCCTAGATCAACTTTACCATTGGTATCTAAAAGAGATATTCAGGTTACATGGAGTTCCCTTATGTATTGTATATGATCGTGATCCCATGTTTATTTATATCTTTTTGAAAGTCCTTCAGAAGTCGTTGGGTCCTGAATTAAATTTTAGTACAGATTTTCATCCACAATCAGATGGGAAGTCAGAAAGAAAAATTCAGAAATTGGAGGATATGATAAGTGCTTGTTCAGTGGATTATCATGGAATTTGGGACAAACATAATTATTTGGTTGAGTTTTCTTATAATAGAAGTTTTCATTATAGTATACTAATGTCACCATTTGAGGCATTAAATGGGAAGTGGTTTCAAACTCCATATTTTTTGGATGAAGTAGGTGAAAGGAATTCGATGGGACCAGAATTGGTAGGAGAGTTGGAAAAAAATGTTCAGCTGATACAGAAACACATGAGAACAGCTCAGAGCAGGCAGAAATTTGATGCAGACAACAGGAAGAAAGAACTCTTTTTTGAGGTAGGTGATCATGTATTCCAAAATGTTTCAACATTGAAAAGTGTGACGTGATTTGGTAATAAAGGAAAGTTGAGTCCGAGGTTCATCGGACCCTATGAAATTCTGGAGAAAGTTGGATTAGTTGTGTACCGAGTGGATTTACCCTTGAGTTTATCTGAGGTACATAATGTTTTTCATGTTTCAATGTTAAGGATGTACATGCCAGATCCATCTCATGTTTTGAGTCCAGAGGTAGTTCAGTTGGAAGAAAAGCTATCTTTTGAGGAACAACCGGTCCAAATTCATGACCATTGTGAGCAAGTATTGCGGAATAAAGTGATTCATCATGTAAATGTTTTGTGGAAAAACCACATGATTGAAGAGGAAACATGGGAATCTAAAAATTCAATGAGGGATAAATACCCCCACTTATTCCATAAGTAAATAAATTGCAGGGATGAAATTTTCTAAAGGGAGAAGAATGTAACATCCCACGTAAGTAAAGAATTATTTATTTTCATATCTATGTCTATTTATGAATTTGATAGTGTTTTAGAGGATTAAAATGAGAATAAATCCAATCTTAAGCATAGAATACTCTAATATTTTTTAAAAGATCGTTTTACCACCTTTTGATGGAAAACCTTTTTTTAATAAAACTTTTTCAAATTTTATAAGCTCTATATGTCAAAATAAACATATTCTTTAGAATCGGTGCATTGATATTTACTTTGGATATTTTTTTTGTATTTTTCTGACAATGTTCATTTTTTAATGAATAGTGAAAAATACTACATTTTAATTCAAAACTATTTTTCATCAATTTTAATTATATGGATAGATTGTCCTTTTAATTGGTTTTAAAGTTTAATTATAATATATTTTTACCATTTAATCAAATTTTGGTCATTGTAATTAATTTCACGTTGGAATTGGGCATAAACATGTGTCAAACATTTCATAGATATTGTTTCTAAAAAACCCTCTATTTGTTTTGACAATGAGAATTATTTTTAAATTTATTACCACAATTTCTGTGTTTGGTATTTGGTAAAAAGGATTCCATATTTGGAATCATAATGTCCAAATTTTTAATTAATACTATTTTTGTTTTTGAACATTATGAATAGTAATGACGGTAATTATCATTAATTATCGTGATTAATTATTAATTGGGTAGTTAAGGGTAATAAAATAATATCATAATAATATAAAATTTCCCCAAAATGTGTCTTTATGCTACTGGTTGTGTCATGGACGACCATTGGATGCCTTTTTCCATCTTTGGGACCCCATGGAATCACTTTTATGTGAGAGGGACATTTTATCATTTTATTTTTTAAAGGAAAATATAGAAAAAGTATGTAGCACCTAAGTAAAACAATTTTAACTTTTTCTACATAAATTTTAAATTATACTATAAATAGTAATTGTAAAGATAAAAATATTTCCTACATCATGGTATTTTTTTATAATTTTTATACATTAAATAAATAAATTTATTTCTGACACCATGATGATGTTGTGATTATCTCATTAATGAATGATTTAAATAAAATGAAAAGATAATGTAAACTCTAAGACATAATCTTATCGAAAACCTATTTTATGGGTGTTTTTAAAACCCTTATCACCTTATCATCGAAATATATCACTGTGGGACCTTTAAAATCCGAAAGACATTTTATAATAAAGTAACTTTTCATGACATTCCAAGATTGCCACTCCTCCCTCTTATAAAAGCCCCCCACCACTTCCCCCTTACCCTCACCTCTCAAGACATTGGGACGGCCAAACTCTACTCATTTTATCTCTAAAAATTCCTCTCTTCATCCTAGAATCATTACCTTATACAGAAATCTCCTCAAGAAACCCTTTTGGTTCAATCCAAGGGGAGTTACCCGATTTAAAGGTAATGTCTTCTCTTAGGTCCCTTTGTTTTATTTTTCTTCTCAAACCCCATAAACTCTTTTCATTAATTAATTTTGTAAAAAAAACCAGTATATTAAATATACAAGGATGATTTTATGAGATGTATTTGATTTAAACACACACAGACCTCCGTCTAATAGAAAAAGAACATACTGTTTCTGTGGATGGCGAATTACTGCCTCACGGAACAATGATTGGTCGATCTTCTTTTAACACCTCTTATGTTGACCATTAAGATGTCACTATATTTATATATGATATATATTATTTTTATGTTTTTCCTTATGATTCTATATTTTTCATTTATGTCATACCTTTATGGTTTCCATTATGGGTAAACGCGATAATTTCATTTTAGGAAGTGCGGACAACCGCCCCCTCAAAGGGAGTTGAATCATTAATGCCATATGTGGGATGTATAAAGGATGGAGTTAGTGATATTATATATGATATTATACTGGAATTATAATATACCTTTATAACATTATGATATCATTCCTTTAATTACAAAATATAAATGAAAGTAGCGTTCATGCGTACATACGACATAACGTCTCCATGAACGGTGCATTTCAACTCTTACCTCTAAATGTTATGTAATATTAGAAATGAATTTATATACTAGATATATATGATAAATATGATATCTATATCATGAATATAATTTTGGATATAATGGATATTTTACCACATGAACAACTTGTAATTATAAGGAGTTTATTTTTGACTCAAGTACCAAAGATCGAAAAAACGACCGTTATTAAATTATATAATAACATAATGTTCATAACATGGTAATAAGTGATATAAAAAGAATAATTAATTTTAAAAGTGGTTTTATGAAAGTATAAATTAACTCTAGTTTATTATTCATGAGTTTAAAGAACGATCGAGTCAAGTCGGACACGAGGTAAGGGACTTCGTCTCAATCTCCTTTCATTGAGGCATATTTTGTTTTATACAAAACACTATATTATACGCTGTATAAACCCCTTTTAATTTTACTTTTATTAAAAGGTAATCTTTTTATATGGATATTTTTAGTAAATGACAAATTGGAATGTTTTTTGTCTTATTTATGCGACCACAATGACTTCTCCGCCGACGTGACCATCATTTGATTCCCAGATTCCTCTAAAAGACATTACTTTTTTTAAATGAAAAATAAATACCATGTTTTAATTTTCATTTATTTTGGTATTTAAAATGGTTTTGAAATTTTTTTGATTATATCAATGTGTTTTTGATATCTTGTGATTGAAATGTGGAAATTTTGTTTTTCCTTTATGCATGTTTTATGTGATATGATTATGGTATGGTTATTGGGCATTGTTTATCAAGACAGGTGGTTCAATGATAAAATAAGGGCGGGTGACCCTGATATAGCTCTCCAATGCATTAGGTAATGCGAAGGAATTATATTCTACTGTTTCTCCGAAGCGATTTAAGGAATATACTGTGATGGGTATTCCAAACGTAACCAAGAGGGTTACTCCCTATGTAAGAATGTTATGAATTCCTCAAGAAACCTTTATGTATTATGACTTCTATGTGTTATTCATAAACCTTTTGATTTCAGGGGGTATGTTAACGTGATTATGTTTATGAGTAAAGTATGTTTTCAATGATTCTTCTGTATAAATGGGCTAAGGTTTTCATTCCATATTTTTATATACCTTACTGAGCTTTTTATGTCATCCCCTATTTTTGAAATGTTTTTCACAGGTCAAGGGAAAGGTACCAGATGTGATGATAGTGTTGAGGAAGTGTCAAGAAAGAATCCATGTTTTATTTTAAATATTTTACCTTGATGGGAGAAAATGAATACTGTCTTTTATGTAACCACCTAGTTTAAATGTGGAATGCAATTCTTGATTTATGATCTAATTCTCTAAAACACTAAACCTGAGAAGATCCCCAATTTGTATTCTTGTAATAACTCAATATTAAGTATTGTTTAAGGCTGGGGCCTTACAGTTGATATCAGAAGTTGGTTTAGATAACATTAGGAGTTATAATTCTATTAAATGATTACCCAAAAACATTTTTTATGGTCAAATTGAAATGATTTAGAATTTGAAGATTACCATGTTGCTTCATCTAAGAAATGTTTTTTTAGAATGGGTTTCCGCCGAGAAAATATGGAAGCAGTGCTAGTATGGCATAAATAAGTAAATGACCTTCCAAATCAGCATCCTGAGATAGTTGGGATTGGAACTAAATAGTTTGTTGCAGTAATGCCGCAGTTGACTCAAGCGATAAATAGCGGTGGTATTCATGCATGAGATCAGTATGTGCAACCGCAAAGGAACCTGTTAGTGGTGGAACATTTCATGAGGCAACATCCCCCATCATTCAGAGGATTATCTTACCTTGTTCTAGATGAAGGGCGGATTGAATCACTACAGAAGATTTTTGATGTCATGGGGTGTTCAGACATTCAAAAGGTTAGTCTTGCAATTTTCCATTTGGAGGGTGAAGCAGATCAGTGGTGGTCAATGGTTAAAAATATTAGGGACACTGATGAGATTGATGTTATTGACTGGGATGAATTCAATGGTATGTTTCATGAGAAATATTTTCCTAAGGCTGTTCGATATAGGATGGAAAAACAATTCTTGGAATTCAGGCAAGAGGACGACTCAGTGGCTGCTTATGATAACAATTTCACACAATTGGCAAGGTATGCTCAAAATTTTATCTGAGACCTTGATAGTAAAATCTATCATTTTTACTCAACATTAAATCCAAAATATCGAAGGGAATTAGCTTCTCATGAGTTCAAAAGTTTTTAAAATCTTGTTTGATGTGATGAGAAGGTGGAAATAAAGTTTTCCTATGATCAAGTGTTCTATAACAACCAATAGAAGAAGAGACCGAGGTGGCAGGGAAAAGGGAAGAATCCTTCAAAAAGGTCTGATTGTAAGAAAACTAATTTTTCAGTTTGTGATAAATGTGGTAAAATTCATGTTGGGGAATGTATTTTGAATTTTGGAAAGTGCTACCGATATGGTAATATGGGAGATAAGGCTCATGATTTTACTGAAAAAGATCTGGGTGATAGTAAGACCAAATTTGATTTACAGTTAGTGAAATGTTTTAAGTGCAATGAGTTGGGTCATTATGAAAATGAGTGTTCGACAATGTTCTCAAATGATGGGAATTTGTCATACTATAAGCAGAATGGTGTGGAGAAATCCTTTACAACTACATCAGTAGATGTTGGGAAATCAACTGAAGTGGTATCGGGTACTTTGTTTTTTCAGATTATGCCAATGTGTTGTTTGATTTAGGGTTAACACATTCTTTCATCTCAAAAAAAAATTCTAGTAAATTTGGAATTCCATCCCAAGAAATTACTCCTATATTTTTGTTAAAAACACCCAGAGGAAATTTTGAGGCAAAAAGAATTTATAATAATCTTTCTATCCTTATCTGTGGGAAGAACCTACTTTCAAACCATAATGTTTTACCTCTGGTAGAGTTTCATGTTATCTTGGGTATGGATTAGATATTTGTTTTCCATGATAAGATTGATTGTAGAGATAAAGAAGTTTATTTTTCAAAAATACTTTTTGTTTTTGTACAAGAATGAACCCTTACTGTTGATAACATATCGAGAGGCTGAGAAACATGTAAAAGATAGAAATGAATGTTACCTTGGAAATATTGTTGAAAACAAAGGAACCGTTCATATTAAGGATGTGCCGATGGTAAATGAGTATCCTGATGGTTTTCCTGATGAGTTGTCATGAATAATACCAGGTCGAGAATTTGAATTTACTATTGACTTACTTCCTGATGATAATACAATTTCAAAAACCCCTTAACGAATAGCTCAAATTGAACTTTTAGAGTTGATGGGGAAATTGCTAGATTTATTAGAGAAAGGTTTCATTCAACCTATCCCATCACCATGGTGTACAGCTATCATGTTTGTTAAAAAGATTGATGGTTCAGTGAGACTTTTAATTGATTATAGAGCCTTGAATAACAACACTATTAAGAAGAAATATCCTTTGCCTCATATCGATGATTTGTTTGATCAGCTCCAGGGAGCTCATTATTTTTCAAAGATTGACCTGAGATCGGGGTACCATCAGTTGAAGGTAATGGAAGCTGATATTCTGAAGAATGTGTTTCGTACAATATATAGCCATTATGAATTTGTAGTAATGCCTTTTGGGTTAACCAATGCACCTGCTGTATTCATGGAACTTATGAATAGAATTTTCCATGAGTTCTTGGATAAGTTTGTAGTTGTTTTCATTGATGATATATTGGTGTTTTCTAAAAGTAAAAAGGACCATGAATGTCATTTAAGGGTTATTTTTCAAAACATAAAAGAATAGAAATTGTATGGGAACTTCAACAAGTGTGAGTTTTGGTTGTACCAAATTTCTTTCCTTGGTCCCATTGTTTCGAAAGATGGAATAATTGTTGATCTTGCAAAAAAAATGGTTGTTGAAGAATGAAAATGTCCCACAGATGTAACTGAGATTCGTAGTTTTCTTGGATTGGCAGGCTATTACCGAGGGGCTGTTAAAAAAAATTCATGATTATCTAGTCCAATGATTAAGATAACTCGGAAGGGTGTTAAGTTCATCTAGACAAAATAATGTGATGATTGTTTTCAGGAATTGAAAAGAAGATTGGTGAGTGCTCCAGTTTTGGAAGTAACTTCCAGGAATGGTGAGTTTGTTATCTACAGTGATTTTTCATTTAAAGGACATGGATGCATCCAAATGCAGAATGATCAGGTAATTGCTTATGCTTCACGTCAGTTGAAAACTCATGAGGTAAATTAACCTACACATGATTTGGAATTAGCTGTAGTTGTTTTCACTTTAAAATATGGGAGGAATAATTTGTATAGAGTAAATTGTGAAATATATACCGATAATAAAAGGTAAAAAGTATATATTCACTCAGAATGAATTGAAAATGAGAGAGAAGAGATGGCTAGAGTTAATCAAGGATTATGATTGTACAATTTCTTACCAACCAGTAAAAGCAAATAAAGTGGATGATGCTTTGAGTCGAAAAAGAAATGGTTCGTTAACCATGTTACATTTGGAATGTCATACATTGGTTAGGGATTTGTTGAAATTTGGCATAGAAGTTATTAGTGGATGATGTTCTTCTGTTTTGTTTTTGGTATAAGTGAAATCTTCTCTATCAGACAGAATTAAGAAAACTGAAAAGCAAGATTGTGAGTTGTAGAAAAAGGTAGAGCTGGTTCAGAAGGGTATGTTACCTGAATTAAACATTGATAATGATTTTATTTTGAGATTTGGGAAGATATTGTGTGTTCCTTGTGATTTAATATTGAATAAAGACTTGTTATCTGAAGCTCATAGTTCCCTGTTTTCAGTTCTTCCTGGAAGTACTAAGATGTATAGAGATCTGTGGGAGTATTACCAGTGGGATTTAATGAAAATAGATATTTCTGATTTTACTATGAACTGTTTGACTTGTCAACAGGTTAAAGCATAGAGATAGCTACCGAAAGGGATGCTTCATCCTTACCAGTGCTATAGTGTAATTGGGAGAATATATCAATGGACTTCATTATGGGATTTCTGAAGACACCTCGAGGTAATAATGCAATCTGGGTTATTGTTGATCGCTGGACTAAATATTCTCATTTCATTACTATATGAGATACATTCTCCCTAGATCAACATTCATGTTTTCATCTTAAAGAGATAGCCAGGTTACATGGATTTCCCCTCTACATTGTATCTGATCGTGATCCCAGGTTTACTTCTATCTTTTGGAAAGGCCTTCAGAAGTCATTGGGTACCGAATTAAATTATAGTACAACTTTTCATCCTCAATTAGATGGGTAGTCAGAATGAATAATTTAGAAATTGGAGGATATGTTTCGTGCTTGTTCAATGGATTATTAGGGAGGTTGGGACCAACATATTTATTTGGTTGAGTTTTCTTATAATAATAGTTTTCATTCCAGTATATAGATGGAACTTTTTGATGCATTATATGGGAATTGGTGTCGAACTCCAGCTTTTTGGGATGAAGTAGGTGAAAGGAAGTTGATGGAACTAGAATTGGTAGATGATTTGGCAGAAAAAGACCAGCTGATACAGAAAAACATGATAACAGCTCAGAGCAGGCAGAAATGTAATACGGACAACAGGGGGAAGAATCTCTCTTTTGAGGTAGGTGACCATGTTTTCCTCAAAGTTTCACCATGGAAAAGTGTGATGCGATTTGGTAAGAAAGGAAAGCTGAGACTGAGGTTCATTGGACCCTATGAAATTCTGGAGAAAGTTTGATCAGTTGCATAAGAAGTGTCTTTAGCTGTGATATTATCTCAGGTATATAATGTTTTCCATGTTTCAATGTGAACGATGTACATGCCAGATCCATCTCATGTTTTGAGTCCAGAGGTAGTACAGCTAGAAGAGAATCTATCTTATATGGAATAGTCGATACAGATTCTTGACCATAGTGATCATGTATTGAGTAATAAGGTGATTCATCATGTAAAGGTTTTATGTAAAAACTACATGATTGAAGATGTAACATGGGAATATGAAAATGAAATGAGGGATAAATACCCACACTTATTTGATAAGTAAATAAATTTCAGGATGTACCTTTTTAAAGGGGGATAGATGTAAAATCCCATGTAAGTATAGAATTCATGATTTTGATATCTATGTCTAGTTATGAATTAGATAGTGTTTTAGAGGTTTAAAATGAGAATAAATCCAATCTTATGCATAGAATAATCTAATATTTTTGAAAAGATCATTTTACCACCTTTTGATGGAAAACCTATTTTAAATAAAACTTTTGAATATTTTATAAACTCAATTTGGAAAAATAAAATTATTCTTTAGAATTTGGGCATTATAATTTACTTTGGATACATTTTTTGTATGTTTCTGAAAATGTTTATTTTTTTAATGAATAGTGAAAAATATTGCTTTTTACTTCAAAACTGCTTTTTCATTTAATTTAAATATATTGATAGATTGACATTTTAATTGGTTTTAAATATTAATTAAATTATATTTTTACCATTTAATCCAATTTTTTTCATAGTAATTAATTTCACTTTTGAATTGGGAATAAACAGGTGTCAAACTTTTGATAGATATTGTTTCTAAAAAACACTATTTGTTTTGAAAACAAGAATTACTTTTAAATTAATTACTACAATTCATGTGTTTGGAATTTTTTAAAATGGATTCCGTATTTTTAATTATAAGGTCCTAATTATGTTATTAAGAATCTTCTGTTTTTGGACATTTTGAATAGTAACTACTGTAGTTAGATTTACTTATCATTATTAATTAGTAATCATGTAGTTAAGGGTAATAAAATAATATCATAATAATATAAAATGACCCCAAAATTTGTCATAATTCTTATTTTTGTGTTTTGGCCAACCATGGGATGCCTTTTTCCAACTTTGGGACCCCATGGAATCACTTTTGTGTGATATGGACACTTTATCATTTTATTTTTTAAAGAAAGGAAAATATAACAAAAGTAGGTAACACCTAGGTAAAACAATTTTAATTTTGTCTACATAAATGATCTCTTAGACTATAAATATTCATTGGAAATCTAAAATAATTTCCTACATTATGGAATTTTTTGTAATTTTTATTCATTAAATAAATAAATTTATTTATGACACCATGATGATGTAGTGATTACCTCATTATTGAACGATTTAAATAAAATTAAAAGATAATGTAAAATTTAAGACATACACTTATCAAAAACCCATTGTATGGGTGGATTTAGAACCCCTATCACCTTATCCCCAAAATATATCATTACAGGAGCTTTAAAATCCGAAACTCATTTTATAATAAAGCAACATTTCATGACTTTCCCAGAGTGCCCCTCCTCCCTCTTATAAAAGTCCCCCAACACTACCCCCTTACCCCCACCCCTCAATCCATTGGCTCATCCAAACAAGGATCATTTGATCTCTCCACATACCTCTATTCATCCTAGAAGCATTACCTTAGGCAGAAATCTACTCAAGAAACCCTTTTGGTTCAAACTAAGGGAAGTTACCCAATTTAATGATAATGTCATCTCCTATGTCCTTTTGTTTTATTTTGCTTCTAAAACCCAATAAACTCTTTTTATTACATTATTTGGTAAAAAAACAAGTATATTCATTATAATAGGATGTTTTTATGAGAAGGATTTGATTTTCACTTACACACACCACCGTTTAATGGTTAAAGAACATACTGTTTCTATGGATGGCGAATTACTGCCTCACGAAATGATGATTGGTCAATCTTCATTTAACACCTATCATGGTGGCCAATAAGATGTAACTATATTTATATATGATATATATTATGATTATTTTTTCCTTATGTATCTGAATTTTTCATTTATTTCATACCTTTATGGTTTCCATTATGGGTAAACACGATAATTTCAATTTAGGAAGTGCAGACTACCGCCCCCTCAACGGGAGTTGAATCGTTAATGCCATATGTGGGACGTATACATGATGGATTTAATGATATTATATATGATATTATACTATAATTATAATATATCTTTGTATAATTACGATTTCACTCCATTAAATACGAAATAGAAATGAAAGTAGCGTTCATGCGTACGTACGACTTACTGTCTCAATGAACGGGGCATTTCTTATCTTCTATCTAAATGTTATGTAATTTTATAAATGCATGTATATACCAGATATATACGGTAAATATGATATCATCATCATGAATATAATTCTGGATATTATGGATATTTTTCAACATGAACAACATGTAATTACAAGATGTTTATTTCTGACTCATGTACCAAAGATCGACAAAATTACTGTTATTAACTTATGTAATTAAATAATGTTAATAACATGGTAATAAGGGATATAAAAGGAATAATAAACTTGAAAAAGGTTTTTAGGAATGTAGAAATTAACCCTAGTTTATTATTCAGGATATTAAAGAACGATTGATTCATGTTGGACATGAGGTCAGGGACTTCATCTTAATCTCTTTTCATTGAGGCATATTTTGTTTTATAAAAAATATTCTATTATACGGTGTGTAAACCCTTTTTAATTTTACTTTTATTAAAAACAAATCTTTTTATATGGAGCATTTTACTAAATGACAAAAGGGAATGTTTTTTTCTTATGTATGCGGCGACATCAACTTCTCCGCCACTGTGGCCATTATTTGAGTTTCGGCTTCCTCTACAAGCCATAACATTTTTTAAATGAAAAATAAATACCATGTTTTACTTTTCTTTTATATTTGTATTGAAATTGGTTTTCATAATTTTTTTATTATATCAATGTGTATTTTATATCTTATTATTTAGATGAGGAAAAGTTATGTTTCTCTTAAGCATGTTTTATGTGATATGGTTATGTTATGGCTCTTGGGAATTTTTTATGAAGAAGGGTGGTTCCATGATAAATTAAGGGAGGGTGAGCCCGATATAGCTCTCCAATGCATTGGGTAATGCGAAGGAGTTAAATGCTATTGTTTCTCTGAAGAGATTTAGGGAATATACTGTGATGGGTATTCCAAACGTAACCAAGCGAGTTACTGCCTACGTAAGAATGTTATGAATTTCTCATGTTACCTTTATGTCTTATGATTTTTATGATTTATTCATAAACCTTTTGATTTCATGAGGTTTGTTAAAGTGATTATATTTATGAGTAAAGTATGTTTTCAATGATTCATATGTATACATGGACTAAGGTTTTCTTTCTGTATTTTTATATCCCTTACAAATCTATTTATTCTCATCACATGATTTTGAAATGTCTTTCATAGGTCAAGGGAAAGGTACATGATGTGATGATAGTGTTGAGGAAGTGTAATGAAGGAATCCATGTTTTATTTTTAATATTTTTCCTTGATGGGAGAAAATGAATATTGTCTTTTATGTAACCACTTAGTTTAAATGTTGAATGAAATACTTAATTTATGATCTAATTATCTAAAACTCTAAACCTAAAAAGATCTTCAATGTGTATTCTTGTAATAACTCAAGATTAAGTAATGTTTAAGGCTAGGGACTTATAGTTGATATCATAGGATGGATTAGATAACTTTAAAAGTTAGAATTATATTAAATGATTATCCAAAAATATATTTTTTTATGGTCAAATTGAAATGATATAGAATTTGAGGATTACCATGTTGCTTCATTTAAGACATGTTTTTTCAGAATGGTTTTCCATAGAGGAAACATGGAAGCTGTGCTAGGAAGGTATACATAAGGAAATGACCTTCCAAATCAGCATCTTCTGATGGTCAGGATTGGAACTGAACATTTTGTTGTAGTAATGGTGAAGTTGAGTCAAGAGATAAATAGTGGTGTTATCCATGCTTGAGATCAGCAAGATCAACCACATAGAAACATGTCGGTGGTGGAATATTTCATTAGGAAAAATCCCCCATCATTCAGAGGATCAGCTGACCATGTTCTAGCTGAAGGGTGGATTAAAGCACTAGAGGAGATTTTCAATGTCATGGGGTGTTTAGAAAATCAAAAGGTTAGTCATGCTGTTTATCATTTGGAGGGTGAAGCGGATCAATGGTGGTCAATGGTTAAAAATATCAGGGACGCTGATTAGATTGATGCTCTTGAATGGGATGTATTCAAAGGTATGTTTGATGAAAAATATTTTCCTAAGTCTGTTCAACATAGGGTGGAAACAAATTCATAGAATTGAGGCAAGAGGACGACTCAATGGCTGATTATGAAGAAAAGTTCACTCTATTGGCAAGGCATGATCCAAATTTTATCCGAGACCTTGATAGTAAAATCAATCATTTTTACTCAGGATTAAATCCAAAATATCAAAGGGAATTATCTTCTCATGAGTTCAAAAGTTATGAAACACTTGTTCTATGTGCTGATAAGGTGGAAATGGATTTTCCTGATGATCAAGTTTTCTATAAAAACAAACAGAAGTAGAGATCGGGGGGGGCAGTAAAAAGGGAAGAATCCTTAAAAAACTTCTGATGGTAAGAAAACTATGTTTTCAGTTTGTGATAAATGTTGTAAAAAGCATGCTGGGGAATGCCTTTTGAATTCTGGAAAGTGCTACTGTTGTGGTAAAATGGAACATAAGGCTCGTTTTTGTACTGAAAAAGATCAGGGTTATAGTAAGACCAAATTTTATTTACAGTAAGTGAAACGTTTCAAATGCAATGAGATGGTTCATTAAGAAAACAAGTGTTCAGCAAAGAGATCAAATGATGGGAAGTAGTCAGACTATAAGCAGAAAGGTGTGGTGAAATCCTTTGCAACTATTTCAGTAGATTTTGGGCCATCAAATGAAGTGGTATCAGGTACATTGTTTTTTTAGATTATGCCAATGTGTTGTTTCATTAAGGGTCTACACATTCTTTCATCGCTGAAAATATTTCTAGTAAATTCAGAATTCCATATCATGGAATGAGTCATATTCTTGTGGTAAAAACAACCAGGGGAAATGTTGAGGAAAAAAGAATTTATAAGAATCTTCCTATCCTTATCCGTGGAAAGAACCGACTTTCAATCCCTATTGTTTTACCTCTAGTGGAGTTTTATGTTATCCTGAGTATGGATTGGCTCTCTGTTTTCCATGCTAAGACTGATTGTAGTGCTAAAGAAGTTTCTTTTCAGAAAGACTTTATGTTTGTGTACAAGAATGAACTCTTACTATTGATAACATATCAAGAGGCTGAGAAACTTGTAAAATATGGAAATTAATGCTACCTTGCACATATTGATGAAAACAAAGGAACTATTCATATTAATGATGTGCTAGTGGTAAATGAGTATCCTGATGTATTTCTGGTTGAGTTTTCGGGAATAATACCAAGTTGGGAAGTTGAATTTAATTTTTACTTAGTTCCTGATGCTAAGCCAATTTCAAAACCCCCTTATCGAATGGCTGAAATTGAACTTTTAGAGTTGAAGGAGAGATTTCATGATTTATTAGAGAAAGGTTTCATTAGACCTAGAACATCACCATGGGGTGCTCCTGTCTTATTTGTTAAAAAGAAATATGGTTCAATGAGACTTTTTATTGATTATAGTGCCTTGAATAACATCACTGTTAAGAACAAATATCCTTTGCATCATATCGATGATTTGTTTAGTCAGCTCCATGGAGCTCAGTATTCTTCAAAGATTGACTTGAGATTGGGGTACCATTAGGTGACGGTAAAGGAAGCAGATATTCCGATGACTGGGTTTCGTACAAGATATGGCCAATATGAATTTGTAGTAATCCCTTTTGGGTTAGCTAATGCACATGCGGTATTCATGGACCTCATGAATAGAATTTACCACGAGTTCTTGGAAATGTTTTTAGTTGTTTCCATTGATGATATTTTGGTGTTTTATAAATGTAAATAGGAGCATGAAAGTGATTGGAGGGTTATTTTTCAAACCATAAAAGAAAAGAAATTGTATGGGAAATTCAGCAAGTATGAGTTCTTATTGGAACAAATTTTTTTCCTTGGTCACATTGTTTTGAAAGATGGAATAACTGTTGATCCTGAAAAAATAAAGGTTGTTGAAAAATGTCTAGTACCCACAAATGTAACTGAGATTCGTAGTTTTCATGGTTCATCCAGCTATTACGGAAGGTTTATTGAAAAAAATTCATGGATATCTAGTCCAATGACTAAGCTAACTCAGAAGGGTGTTAAGTTCATCTGGAGAAAAGAATGTGATGATTGTTTTCAAGAATTGAAAAGAAGATTGGTGAGTGCTCCTGTTTTGGTACTACCTTCCAGGAATGGTGAGTTTGTTATCTACATTGATGCTTTATTGAAATGAATTGGTTGCATCCTAATTAAAAATAATCAGGTAATTTCTTATGCTTCACGTCAGTTGATACTCATGAGATAAATTACCCTACACATGATTTGGAATTAGCTGCTACTTTTTCACTTTACAAATTTTGAGGCATCATTTGTATGGAGTAAATTGTGAAATTATACCAATCACAAATGTTTTTAGAATATATTCACTAAGAATGAATCGAACATGAGACAGAGGAGATGGTTAGAATTAATCCAGGATTATGATTGTACAATTCATTACCATCCTGGAAAAGAAAATAAAGTGGATGATGCTTTATGTTGGAAAAGTAATGCTTCGTTAACCATGTTATGTTTGGAACATGATCCTTTGGTTTAGTATTTTATGAACATTGTAATATAATTTATTGGTATAAGATGTTCTTATGTTTTGTTTTAGGTATCAGTGATATATTCTCTATCAGAAAAAATTAAGCAATCTCAGAAGCAAGACAGTGAGTTATAGAAAAAGGTAGAGCTGGTTCAGAAGGGAATGTTACCTAAATTCAACATTGATAATGACTGTGATTTGAGATTTGGGAAGATATTGTGTGTGAATTGTGATTCAAAGTTGAAGAGAGAGTTGTTTTGTGAAGTTCATAGTTCTCCGTTTTCAGTACATCCTGGCAGTACTAAGATGTATAAAGATCTTTGGGAGTATTACTGGTGTGATGGAATGAAAAGATATTTTTCTGATTTTACTGTGAAGTGTTTGACTTTTCAAAAGGATAAAGAAGAGTGACAGTTACTGAATGGGATGCTTCAGCCTCTACTAGTGCTAGAGGGTAAATGGGAGAATATATCCATGGACTTCATTGTGGGATTTTCGAAGACACCTGGAGGTAATACTGCAATCTGGGTTATTGTTTATCGCATGACTAAATCTGCTCATTTCCTTAGAATAGGAGATACTTTCTACATATATCAACTTTCTTGATTGTATCATAAAGAGATTGCCATGTTAAATGGTGTTCCCCTCTCCATTTTATCTGATCATGATCCCAGGTTTACTTATATCTTTTGGAAAAGCCTTCCGAAGTCATTGGTTATTGAATTTAATTTTAGTACAACTTTTCATCCTTAATCAGATGGACAGTAAGAAAAAACAATTCAGACATTGGAGGATATGATACGTGCTTGTTCAATGGATTATCAGGGAAGTTGGGACCCACATCTTTCTTTGGTTGTGTTTTCTTATAATAAAATTGTTCATTCTAGTATACAAATGGAAGCATTTGAGGAATTATATGGGATGTGGTGTCGAACTCCAGATTTTTGGTATGAAGTAGGTGAAAGGAAGCTGATGGGACCAGAATTGGTAGAAGAGTTGGCAAAAAAAGATCAGCTGATACAGAATCACATGAGAACAGCTCAGAGCAGACAGAAATGTTATGTAGAAAAGAGGAGGAAGGATCAATCTTTTGAGGCAGGTGATCATGTATTCCTCAAAGTTTCATGATCGAAAAGTGTGATGCAATTTTGTAATAAAGGAATGATGAGTCTGAGGTTCATTGGACCCTATGAAATTCAGGAGAATGTTGGATCAGTTGCATACCGAGTGGATTTACCTCCATTTTTATCTCAAGTACATAATGTTTTCCATGTTTCAATGTTAAGGAAGTAATGCCAGATCCATCTCATGTTTTGAGTCCAGAGGTAGTTTAGCTAGAAGAGAATCTATCTTATAAGGAAAAACCGGTCCAGAATCTTGACCATAGTGATTAATTATTATGGAATAAGGTGATTCAACTTGTAATGGTTTTGTGAAAAAACAACATGATTAAAGTGGAAACATGGGAATCTGAAAATGCAATGAAGGATAAATTCCCCCACTTATTCGATATGTAAATAAATTGTGGGGTCGCAATTTACTAAAGGGGGGAAGGATGTAACATACCAAGTAAGTAAGGAATTATGGATTTTCATATCTATTTCTATTTAGGAATTAGATAGTATTTTAGAGGCTTAAAATGAGAATAAATCCAATCTTAAGCGTAGAATAATATAATATTTTTTAAAAGATCGTTTTACCGCCTTTTGATGACAAACCTTTTTCAAATCAAACATTTGACAATTTAATAAGATCTATTAGTCAAAATAAACTTATTATTTAGAATTGGGGCATTGGAATTTACTTTGGATAAATTTTAGGTATTTTTATGACAATGTTGATTTTTTAATGAATAGTGAAAAATACTGCATTTTACTTCAAAACTACTTTTTCATATAATTTAATTATATGGATATATTGACTTTTTATTGGGTTTTAAAGTTTAATTAGAATATATTTATACCATTTTATCCAATTTTGGTCATTTTAATCAATTTCACATTGGAATTGGGCATAAACAAGTGTCAAACGTTTGATATATATTGTTTCTAGAAAACCAGCTATTTGTTTTGAAAACAGGAATTATTTTTAAATTAATTATTAAAATTTCTGTGTTTGGAATTTAGTAAAATGGATTTCATATTTAGCATCATAAGGTCCATATTATGTAATTAAGGATGTTTTTTTTGAACATTATGAATAGTAACGACGGTAATTATCTTTAATTATCATGATTAATTTGTAATCTGGTAGTTAAGGTTAATAAAATAATATCATAATAATATTAAATGACCCTACCATGTGCCTTAATGCTACTGGTTCTATCATGGCCGACCATGGGATGCCTGTGCCAACTTTGGGACCCCATGGAATCACTTTTGTGTGATAGTGACATTTTATCATTTTATTTTTTAACGAATGGAAAATATTACAAAAGTATGTAACACCTAAGTAAAAAAAATTAATTCTGTCTACATAAATGATCAATTATACTATAAATAGTCATTGAAAATCTTAGTATATTTCTTACATCATGGAATTTTTTTTATAATTTTTAGACATTAAATAAATAAATTTATTTATGACACCATGATGATGTAGTGATTTACTCATTAATAAACGATTTAAATAAAATGAAAATATAATGTAAAATATAAGATTTCAACTAATCAAAAACCTATTGGATGGGTGGATTTAGAACCCTTATCACCTTATCCTCGAAATATATCATTTTTGGGCGTTTAAAATACAAAACTCATTTTATAATAAAGTAACATTTCATGACATTCCAAGAGTGCCCCTCCGCCCTCTTATAAAAGGCCCCCACCTCTACCCCCTTACCCACACCTCTCAAGCCATTGGCACTGCCAAACTCTCCACATTTTATCTCTCCACATCACACTCTTCATCCTAGAAGCCTTAACTTATGAAGAAAGCTCCTCAAGAAACCCTTTTCGTTCAAACCAATGAGAGTTAACTGATTTAAAGGTAATGTCTTCTCTTATGAACTTTTTTTTAATTTTCCTCTCAAACCCCCTAAAATATTTTTATTCATTTATTTTTTAGAAAAACAAGTATCTTAAATATACAAGTATGTTGATACGAGAAGGATTTTATTTACACTTACACACACCTCCGTCTAATGGTTAAAGAACACACTGTTTCTGTTGATGGCGAATTACTGCCTCACGAAATGATGATTGTTAAATCTTCTATTAACAACTCTCATGGTGACCATTAAGATGTAACTATATTTATATATGATATATATATAATGATTATGTATTCCTTATGCTTCTGTATTTTTCATTTATGTCATACCTTTATGGGCTCCATTATGGTTAAACGCGATAATTTCATTTTATGATGTGTGGACTACCGGCCCCTCAATGGGATTTGAATCGTTAATGCCATACGTGGGACGTATAAAGGATGGAGTTAATGATATTATATATGATATTATACATGAATTATAATAGACCTTTAATCATTATGATTTCAATCCATTAAATATTAAATAGAAATGAAAGTAGCGTTCATGTGTACGTATAACTTACCGTCTCCATGAACATTTCATTTCATCTCTTACCTCTAAATGTTATGTAATATTATAAATTCATGTATATTATGGATATATATGATAAATATGATATCTACATAATTAATAAAATTCTGTATATAATGGATATTTTACCACATGAACAACTTGTAATTATAAGAAGATTTATTTTTGACTCAATTACCAAAGATCGACAAAATGACTGTTATTAATGTAAAGAATTACATAATGTTCATAACATGGTAATAAGTTATATAAAAGGAATAATGAACTTGAAAAACATTCTTAATAAATTAGAAATTAACTATAGTTTATTACTAAGGATATAAATAACTATCGATTCATGTCCGATATGAGGTAAGGGACTTCGTCTCAATCTCCTTTCATTGAGGCATATTTTGTTTTATACACAACTTTCTATTATACGGTGTGTAAACCCCTTTTACTATTACTTTTATAAAAAATGAATATTTTTATGTGGAGCATTTTACTAAATGACAGAAAGGAATGTTTTTGTCTAACATATGCAGTGACAACGACTTCTCCGTCGCCAGGACCATTATTTGAGTTTTGGCTTCCTCTACAAGACATATCATATTTTAAATGAAAAATAAATTCCCTGTTTTAATTTTATTTTATTTTGGTATTGAAAATGTTTTTGATAATTTTTTGATTATATCAATGTGTTTTTGATATAATGTGATTGAAATGTGGAAATTTTATGTTTCATGTATGCATGTTTTATGTGATATGATTATGTTTTGTTTCCTTGGAATTATTTATGATGATGGGTGGTTCTGTGATAAACTAAGTGCGGATGAGCCCATAGAGCCCTCCAATGCATTGGGTAATGTAAAGGAGTTAAACACTATGGTTTCTCCGATGAGATTTATTGAATATACTATAAGGGGTATTCCAAACGTAACCATGAGGGTTACTCCCTACGTAAGAATGTAATGAATTCCTCAAGTTACCTTTATGACTTATGATTTCTATGAGTTATTCATAAACCTTATGATTTCATGAGGTATGTTAAATTGATTATGTTTATGAGTAAAGTTTTTTTTCAATGATTCTTTTGTATAAATGGACTAAGGTTTTCTTTCCATACTTTTATATCCTTTACTGGGCTTTTTATGCTCATCCCATGTTTTTGAAATGTTTTTCCCAAGTCAAGGGAAAGTACATGATGTGATGATAGTGTCGAGGAAGTGTTAAGAAATAATCCATGTTTTATTATAAATATGTTTCCTTGATGGGAGAAAATGAATATTGTCTTTTATGTAACCACCTTGTTTAAATGTTGAATGCAATGCATGATTTATTATCTAATTATATAAAACTTTAAACCTGAAAAGATCCTCAAAGTGTATTCTTGTAATATCTTCAGATTAAGTAATGATTAATGATGGGGCCTTACAGTGTCTGAGTTGCATGTAATGAATGTTTTCAAAATAATTATGTTATATTTAAAAGTAAATACTTGTAAAATATTTTGGTGATATAATTATAGATAAAAACATATCAATATTTGATATATTTTTAAGTGATGCATAAGAACTCAATTCTATATAAATGCTTGGTATTATCATACTAATTAAACCTCCTTCCTCTATGGATGAATTTTATAAGATAGTTAGTTCACATAAGTCATTCCATTAGAAGGACATGAAATATATTAACATTTAGAATAGAAAGGATATGATAATAGAAAAAACCTCCAAACAATTCTTTGAGACCTACTTGTTATGACTCTTAATCCACATAAATCTATATTTACTTCATCATAACCATTCAACCATACCAAGAAAATGTTTCCAGAAATGATGTACACTCAAGAGAAAAATTAAAAAGGTTATAGGAGAAATGAAGAATACTTGATAATAATGAGATATCCAACAACTGAACCTTTGGATATTAGACTAAAAGATGTCAATTTATGTTCTTCTCTAAGAACCACAACCGTTACCAAATGCAAAAGGATGAATTTACAGAACTCAGTCCTTAACATGCATATCCAAAACCATCTAAACTAATCGTATATATCTAAAAAACAAAATTATGGTTTAATTTGAAATTAATTAAATTTAATCGATTGAGTTAATGTAATTTTCGAACTCTTATTCTTTTTAGTTCATGTGCCAATAAAATTTTGTTCAAAATGAGTTCAATATATAATTTTCATTCATTTACTCAACATTATTTTAGATATAATTTTTTTAGAACAGTCATTATAAAACTAAATTAAATAAATTTATCTTACTTTGATGTTTTTATATATTTTAATATTTTATTTAAAAAATTTATAGAAAATATTTTTTATATTTTATAAGATTTGTGATCATCAAGAAGGAATGGTTATCTAGAAAATACTATCCTAAAATATATACTAAGTATTTATGATCACAAAATACCTTATTTATATAAATTTTCAAATTTTTTATGAATTTTAGTATATTTATTTATTTATTATATATTTTCTATATGTGAATTTTTTATAAGTTTCTCAAATGAATGTTTCTATGAAAATACTACATAGTTATTCTTACATAACATATAAAAGATGTAGTTAATATTATAAATAGAAATTTTTCAAATATTTGATCTTACATATGTGATTAAGAAGAGTAATTACTATCACAAATAAGAAATTTCAAAAATTAATGTTTTATATGCACTTAGTGTGAAGGGAATTTGATTCATATCAGGATTTATTAGTCTAAATGATATTATAGATTGATATATATTTTTAAATTATCTTATGTTTTGAAAATTAAATAAGTAGTAAATAATACATATTTTCAAATGATTATTAGTGTTATTATGTACTGTAGTTTTACATCTTATTTGTAGTCAAACATACTCTTATACATACAGAGAATAATTTATTCTTAAATATAAATCAAAAAAATAATTTTATTCTATCTTGTGAAATATATTTCAAAATTGTAATTTTTATAAAATGGGATAAAAATCTAAAAATTAAGGGATATTTTTAAATCTATAGATTTGAAAAATATGACTATAGGGGGGGGGGGGTGTAAATAGTCATATAAAAAAGTTAAATAATAAACAATCAATGTTTATAATTCTATGATCTGTATTGAGAGCATTGTTATTGAAATTATGTACAATGCAATGAAATAAAATACCAACAATTTGTATATTGTTTCGGATCACAATGATCCAATTGATTTACCCAACAATCTATACTCCTTGAGGAAGTTTGTAACCACTAAGAAAATAAATTTTCATGGTGTGATAACAAAGTTACAAATACTTTATTTCATAGAAACTTGTAGGAAAACTAAGTATTTTGAAGGGTATTCTACCAAGTTTAGTTACATAACAATTGATTGGGAGTCATACAACAGAATTTGGGTTTTATTGGATTAAAAAAAAATTGAAATAAATGATTTTGTTTGGAAAAATAATAAATTAGATTCAAAGAAATAAAAAAATTTAATATATATTACACAGATAAAAAAATATAGAGACACTAGTTCGTAATAAAAAATGTTAATGATATTGAAGAATGGTGATCAGTAATCACTTGAATAGAACATTGTCAAAAATTGAAGTTATTATTTGATCATAGATTGAGTACATAAGTCGCAAATGTTTATTAAATGAATGATTAGAGAATGAATTACATTGAAGTTGTATAAAAAATGTCTATAGAATTATCTGCACTAGAATTATTTTGACGCCATAAGGATGTCTCTCAAGACATTAGAAAATATATATTATAGAAGATTGTACATGCCAAATATATACATAAATCTTATTAGAGTTTAAAAATAAAATTATGTAACTATTTTCTTAATTTGTAAAATCTATTCTGAATAACTTGATAAAATTGTTCACTATTATTTCTTCATGAAATATTATAATAAAAAATTTAATATATTAAGTATAAAAATTGTATACAATTCTTAATAAATCAGAATTTAAAAATAGAAAGGTGAAATTCATTTTTAATAATACATTAAGAATTTATATAATATTTCATCATAATAATTTAAATCATTATGTATCTATGTAAATCAAATATTTTTATAATTAATTTTTACACATAATAAAATTATATTTCAACAAAAAAAATAACAAAATATTTATTTTAGCAAAAATAATTAAAAAAATGAATTAAAATTTAATATATTTTTAAACTAAATTTGGATTAGGAATCCCAACAGTAGATTGATCTACCAATGGTACAGATCAACCATCGAAATAGAGATCAGTTGCTATTTTTTTACTAGGCGAAATTATGAGCTATTGCTGGATTCATTTACCAGTGGATAATTTAAGTAAGGTTAAACGTAAAAAATATAATGATAGATATTTCTACCTTTTTACATAGAATAATGAAATAATACGATCTAATAATAATAAGGATAAATACAAAATACTATGAAACCAAGAGATTTTGGAGAAGAAAGAGGAACATTTTACCATTCAGTGAGAAAATGAACTACCCATGGACAGAATATCTAGCAGTGGTGTTTAATCTATTGGTGAAAAAATTGAATTACCAGTGTATGACCAATGATGTACGTTGATATACTTGTGGACTTCCAATGATAGAATATGATCTACCATTATAATTCCAATAATGGAAGATGATCTACTGGTGGATATCCAATTGTAGAATATGTTCTACCATTGGAAGTATAATAGTGGAAAAATAGAGGGAAGTATACCAATTTGTAATCTGTGGAAATTCATCCACCTTTTAAGAATAATCTACCAATGAAAAAATGATCCACCATTGAGGAATAACAACCAGTGGAAGAAATATGGATCTTCAAGTCAATAATAAAAGTCAATATTTATGACTATTTACCAGTGGATTGTAATCCATCATTGAGAAAATGTGCTTCCATATTTTAGAAAAAACATCCACCTCTGGTGAACCATGATATAAATTTGATAAATGGTGCATATAACATATGGGACAAAAATACACAATATTAACACATATGTATATGAACTATATTTAAAATATTAAAAAATATGTATACGTTAATATTAAAAGATTAAATTTTTTTCATAAAATTCATTGAATTTTAATAAATGTAATGAGGAAGTAATTTATCAATATGAAGAAAACTATTATAGTACTAGAACAAAATTCTAATAACAACTAACTCTCCATTTATAAACTTAAAAATCATAAATTTTGTTAGATTTTTAGTAAATATCTCCCCCTTTTTTAAATTTATGAAAAAGTATATTTGAATTTAATATATATAAAAGAGACATTGATTTAAAAAACACTATTATTTTACAAATAATAGATTATTATATAATCATAAGGGTAAAAATATAGAAAATGTATTCAAATAAGGGAAGAATTATATAAAATTAATAGTTGTGAAATGAAATTTATATAGTGATATCTAATTATCATTTAATCAGAGCATAAATAACATTCAATTAAATTACACATGAAAAAAATATTTATAAATGGTGATTATCCAAAATAGATAATTTAATCTTCTAGAATCCCTAATTCAAACTTCATTTTAATATATTTAATATATTATATGTGTTTTTAGAAATATATACTAACTATTTCTCAGTAGAAACAAATTTCAAATACATATGACCATTATTTAGATAATCCTTAAAAAATAAAATATTATATTTTCATCATAAGATTGTGAATGTTTAAGAGGTTTTTTAGAAATTGAAATAGTACTTGAATTATCACATTAAATATAAATTTCATCAAAGATGATATTAAAATATTATAATTATTTTTTAACCAAATAGTCTCTAAATATAAGCTAGTGAAAAAGTTATATTCAGACTGAACTGTTAACTGTTCAATTGGTAGTTGTTTCTTTTAACTCTATGAAATCATAATTTTTCATAAAATGTGACACATACTTGTAATTATTTTTTGATAATGTCTTCCTCCTCAAAATTCAAAATTACTGTAATATTTTAAATGAAATAAATTCTCATTAGAATAGAACAATGTCATACAAAAAATACCCATGACATATATAATTACACTTTTATGATCATTAAGATGAATTTCATTAGGGTAAGTCTAAAGCATATCTCATAAGAAAACTGAAAGAAAATATTTTGGTCTAGAATTAATGAGATATAATAGAAAATGTATCATGAATCAATAAATTTAAATATAAAATCACTATCAAGACTCCTCTAAGTCCAATTTGGAATTAGTTATCATAGGAGATTTCATCGACTTAATAGAGTTATGTCCATGAATTTTTACTAGTTCTTTATCATACAAAGCTTGATTAAATAAAATAACATATTTACATTGATTTATTTTTTAACCGGAGGTAATTTTTAGATATCTCATTAATATCATGTTAAATTCACTTTTCATTAATTCATATTGAATTTTTTAATGAGAATCATTTATTGAACCAAATATTTTATCATCAACCCAAATATGTACAATCATAATATCTCATGAATGAATTTTATAAATAAGGTGGGATCAACCATGTTAGTGAAAATATATGTTTGTAATGCATACTAATTTATTCCTTTATATCAAGATCTTATTGCTTTATTAATATCACATAAGCCTTTATTAAGTATAATAACATGATTTGTAAAATTATCATTACCCAATCCAGGGGGTTGTCTTATATAGACATCCTCTAAAATAATTTCATTTCTAAAGGAACTTGGTTCATCCATTTGAAATAATTTGATATTTTGACATTTATAAAATTATAATTGAATTATTATTTCTATTATCAATGAAACATGATCCAATGAATCTGGAAATTAATTCCCGTTTCTAATAGATATCCTTAAGTTACTAGCCCATCTTTATTTTTGACTATGATTTCAAATTCATATAGTTTGTTATGAAATATACATTTAGTTTATATAATAAGTTTATATTATGGAAAAAAATAATTTCTAGATTTGGTCATTTAATATTTATTTAATTCATCATGAATTACATTTAACCAATTTGATGTTGTCAATGAATGTTCAATATTTAATGAACAAAGTCAGCAACGGAAGCTGAGTTCTTATAGTAAAGAAAAAAAAATTTCTAGTTGTACTAGCATTTTATATTTACCAATTACTTTTTCAATAGGATTATTGTAAAATGTTTTATATTATGTATTGTTCATTTTGAAAAGAGATGTTCTCCCTATAAACTAACGCATTGTCATTATATTGGTTATTATCATCACCAAAATTAAATTATCTAAATTCATAATTTTATTTGAAATATTCATATTAATTATTTTTATTGTGATAGGTGAGATGTTTTTATGGCACCATAACATTGAAGGCTCAGTGCTCGGCTTCCTATGCATTCCAGCAATATATATCACCTTCTAGAAGGTGGAAAACCATGTGAACTTTATCAATATAGTCATAGACACCAATAATTATGGAAAATTTGATCATATTAACATCAATGATGACAAAATAGGTTTTCGTTTACCAAATAACTCACATGATATTTCTTAGTGAAGGAATATCTATGAATGGTTCCTCTCTCAATCCAATGGGACACCTATAAAAAATTATTCTGTTGTACGAATATACTAGAAAATTCAATTTAATCTTCTTGTGAATTAGAAACTTGACATTACCGACTGTTGATGATATAAGGAGGCTTGGAATTAGCTTACCCTCTAGGTTTACATACTATAAAAATATGTCTAAGGAATGTATTGATCATATAGTTTTTTGTATGTGAGTGGGAAGACATGATTTCAAATGATTTGTGAACTTTATAGGCTTCAATGTACATGAAAAAATGGAACCCCTATCATTAGTATCTAGTTTTAATGAGTGGAGTAGGCTAGTCCTAAGGGGAAAACATATGTGGTGGTATTTTTTTATGGATGTTAGTGTTTGTGGAAAGCCCAATATATGATCTACTTTGAAGGGTGTTAATTCATGAATAAAACCATGGAGATCAGAAAAAATACCTTTACTAGATATGATCTAGCATGTGAAGATATGAAAGAATTTTTAGACCCTCTATCTCCTCCAATTTTTTACATCAACATCCTAATAATTTAGTGCCTCCTCTTAGGGGATCTAGGTTTTCTATAATCCCCATGGATTAGGAAACAATGTCAAAAATGTCTGATCTTTTTCATCCGATTTATTTTGAGTGGGAGTAGTGGTCTGTGCCATAGGGGAACCGCCATCATCACCTTCCAAGTATATTTTGGGTCTTATCACTAAATTAGAGCTGAAGTAATGTAATTGTTAACCAATATATAAATTTGTAGACAATGTAATGTGAGCCTACTAATAGTGAAAAATTATATCTAATTCATTGAAATTCATTGAAGAATATTTATGATGTTATAAGGAATATTACATATATTTATATAAGGTTTATGGGACTTATTTGAAACACCATCATGTTTACTCACACATTGTGAAAAGACAACACGTTAGTAGATTTTCTCTGCTCTTTATCCTACGATGAAGCTACATTTACAATCTATCCATCTGTTATATCATTTCCTCCAGACTGATGGATATTGTTATAAGTGACGCTCTCTGGATTAACCATTATAGTATGACTTAATGTACCATTACATTCTCACTTAATCTCTTTCTCCCCTATCTTTTTTTGTTCTTTTCCTTGTATTCTTTCATTTTATATAAATAAATATGATGATGATGATTATGATGATTTTTATTATAGTTTTTTTCAATAAACATTGCATGAAAATCATATTTAATAACCAATGTTTTATTATTAAAGGTATATAATATTTTATATAATTAGAATATAAATAACATTTCCATTCAACTAATTTAGAATTGAATTTTTCCAAATTATATTTTCTATTTTAGATAAACACTTTATAGATAAAGACCATAAAATATAAATCCGTAGGATTAAACCATTTAAAATTTTCAAAAGGGGTCTTATTTAAAATGGTATAACAAGAACTCCATTTAATTAAGGTAATTATATATTTATATCTTATTCATAAAATTATATAGATGCAATAAATTCAAAAATCATTGACCTATCCATTTCTCGACCAGATAAGTTCTTTCTTTATACCACACCATTCTATTATGGTGTCATATGTAGTGATAATTATTTTTTATATCCATTTATTTTACAAAATTTATTAATTTCTAATTCAAACAGTTAACACCTCTATTATAGATGATAGATATTATTGATACATATTTGAAATTCTAAATAAGATTATAAAAATAACAAAATTTGTATATAGTTTAATATTTATAGTATATGAATGAAATATATAATAATCTATTATAATCATCTAAAACTTAAAAACATAATTATTAACACTAAAACATTCAATTTTTATAGGACTAAACATATCAATAGTTAATAATTATAATGATACAGAAGTACTAACAATATTTATTTGGTTTCATACCTTTTAAAATAGAATCAAACGAGAAGTACTTACATTTATTCAACATGGTCCATTTCCAAATGTGTTCATGTTTTTATAAATTTCACAAAAATATATAATTGTCATTTAGAAGAATCATTTTCCAAACTTCATAATATTTTACAATACTCAAACACTTAATATGTTGTTTGGTTAGATCCAAAAATAAATATTTTATACATTTTATTTTATATTTTGTAGAAAATAAAAAAAAAATTATTCATAATAGTAAATTATTGATTTTCTAATATAAAATTTAATATATTATCACATAACTATAATACACATATAATATAATGTTTTAAAAAATTACATAAAATAAATTTTATGTAATATCTATTTTTGAAAAAACTACTTCACCAATAACATTAATTTTACCTTTAGAGTTTTCACTAAATTTTACGATCCCAACATCAAAATAATTTTTTGATTGAAATTTGGAGATATCACATTTAATATATCTATATAATCTATTTTTTATGTAGCACGAGTCATTGAGACATATATGTTATATTTCATGAAATACAATAATAAAATATACTTTTTTGGTACCCATGCTAATTTGGGTCCAACTGGATTAGTAGCGAAAAACATTAGAACCCAAATAGATTTAAAGAATTCATTAGTGGGAAAATAGAAAATAAATCTCTATAAATTAAGGATCTAGAATTCCTAAATTATTTTTTAAATAATATTAGACACTCATTGGAATAATTCCCTTTAATACTATATTGAAAACAATGTACACTAGAAATACATCCTTTTGATATTTTAAAAAAGATAATTTTATTTAAACCTATTGTTAATCTATTATATCCAAAACCACTTTTCTTATAGTTTAGATTCATTAATTAAAATTTATATTAATATATTTATTTAATTTTTATAAAATTATATAAATACTCATTAATATTAAAAACAGCAATTTTGAAGTCCATATTTTTATTTTGAATATTTTCTAAATCTATAAAAACATTAACATTTGAAATAGAAGTTGTCGAAGTCATTTTTATATTTTTTTTTAAATTTTATAGATTCATTCTCTACCTTAGTTAAATCATTAAAAATTAAATTAAATAATATATATTGATATTTATCATTTACTTATACAATATTTTAACCATTTTATTTTCATCATTATGTTTTAGTATCTTTAATTCAAAATTCTCTTTAGATTTATCATTCTATGAAGAAAATTTTTTCAGATAATCATATTCCCTTTTAAATTTTTAATTTTACTTAATTAAATTAATATATTTATTTTTTAGGTTATTTTTATATTAAATTATCATGACTCTATACTTATTTAATTCTTCTTATTCTTTAACCAGTCTCTCTACATTTGAATTTATAGAATCAGAATCAAAACATGAATCCAAAACAATTTCCATTATCTTTCTTGATAAAGCATTATGATTATCATTTTCAAAAGATTATAACTACATAAAAAGAGAATAATTTACCTCATAATGTATACCCATCAGGCCATTATTTCATGTCTCCAGTTCACTTCAAGAATAACCACTTCACTTCATAATTACCTGAGCAGTTCAATACTCAAAAAACATGTTTTTATTGAATTCTTTTATGTTTTTCATTCATGGGGTTTTGAGTTAAGATAAATCCTCTCTTATATGACATTTCTTCCCACCTTCCTAAAATTGTAATTATAAAACATAATTATTGATACTAATATTACTTTTCTTATAGTCCTTTCTAATCATCTTCTTGAACTGCTTCTTTCCACCATAGTTTTCCAAGAACCATAAATCCTTCTTACTGATGTGATCCATAACATTGTCATATTCCTAGAACCAAAATTTTGATGCATTATATGTGTCTATAAAAATATATTTTAATGAAATACCTTTTCCTTCAGTAGAATCCCCATCAAAAAAAATTTCATCTCTTACTCATACTACAGTAGAGACACTATTAATTCATTTAAAGTATACTCATTATTATTATTACTATCATCTATGACCACCTTTTTTGCATACCATAATTTTTCAATATTTCTTAATAATCAATAAAGTTGAGATGTTTTTTAAAAAATTATCCTACAGAACATGTACCATTAGTAATACTAGTAAAATTATAGAACATCTAGTTTACTTATTCTTCATCTCCCATATTGAAGCCATGCTAATTTTCACATAGATTTCCTAGATGGGTTCTCTTGACCTTTTCAATCCCATAATGAGTCACTTGAAGTATCATCCATATATTTTGGGCTGCATTATAATATTAAATATGGATATAGAAAGTTCTTCTTATAGTACATATAAAATATCTTGAACTTTATAATTCAAAACATATTTTACAATTTCATTACCTAAAAGTGTCTGAAGATCAACACTGTTTCTGTCATATATATTTTTATTCATGATATTATACTAATCCAAATTTAATGGCTTCATATAGGCTTTCATTCTATCTTTCCATTTAATATAGTCACTACCAAAAAATAATTTCAGTTTTTATGTGTGGAATTTATTAATCATTTTCATTTATACTATGCATCTTAAAATAAGAAAAAAAAATTTAATAATAAAATTGTTATGTCTTGGTATCAAGTTATAACATAGATAAAAATAATCAACGAAAATATACAGATCAGGTAACTATCCTTTAATGATGTTTCTATAATCTGATAATAATTTTTGGATCAATATAGATGGAAAATATGACTATACGAGGGAGGAGTGAATTTTATTTTAAAAAATATAAACAAAAAAAAGAGTATATAATATAAAAAACTATAGTGAGTGTTGGTTTCTATAAAATAAATATAGTAGAAACAAAAAATAATGAACACTATTATTTATAGTAGTTTAGATCGTAAATATCCTAGTCCTGCCCTATAACTTCTCTACTCCTAGAGAAGATTTTCTAACACCTAGATCCTCACTTTTTATGGTGCATGACCCATGTTACATAAACTAAATTTTAGAAAAAATCTAATGAATTAACAAATATTTTATAGGAGACTCAACCTAGTCTATTTATCTAAATTTTGATTGCAAGTAACAACCCATACTTCCTTTATGGTGGTGGAATAACCAAACAATAAAAGAATTTCCTATCACTCAGAAAAGTATAATCCAAACACCATAAAATAAAAACTGAGTAATAAATATTACCTAAATAAAATAAATCTAGAGAAACTAGAAGATGATTATAAAAGTCAAATATTATGAATCTTGAAGAACATTGATCACATGATTTGATAAATTTCAACATTTAATATAATTCAATGATCATAAAAAAGAGTACAAATGTTAATTTTTTTTGGATGAATGTAAAAACTATTAGTTATTTTCATGTTTTATCAAAAAAATATTATTTGGTTTGTTCTATACTCAAATTTGTTTATCCCTTGAAGATTTCTTTAGATCGATAAATACAATGATCTTTAAGGAATGATTCTATATCCAATAACGGCCATAAACATTTTAGATTATATTAATAAAAATAATCTTATTGTTTCCTTCATTGGTAAAATATGAAATGAACAACATTTAAAAACTAAACATTTTTCTTTGTTTATGATATATAAGATTTAGACTTTTAATATGTTAATTATACATATTGTTAAAAATCTATATTTAAAAAACTGTTAAAAATTGAAAGGATAAACTTCCAGTTTAACAAGAATGTAATAAATTTATTTAATATATAATAGTAATAATTTAAATCTATATGTCTATGTGTATAAAAAATATTCAAATAATTAATTTTTACACAACATACAATTATTTTAGAAAATAAACAAAAAACCATTTAAAAAATATACATTTAAAAATAATAATTAATATAAATGATTTAAATGTTTAGAATCAAATTTTTTAACTAACCGTGGATATTAATCCTTGTGGAAGATTGATCTATGTGTTTTGTAGATCCACCATTGAAAAAAATATATGCATCTGGTTCAACTATTAGTAAAAAAAATGTGGTAGATCGATTCTGATTTTGTTGTATAATTGATCTACCATTTGATGACCAATGGTAGAAAAAAAGTGAAATATACCATTTAACTTAGAATCATTAAATAATAAGGGGATATAATAATAAGTCTAAATCCATGATACTATGTAAATAATAGATTTTTAGAGAGTCAGTAAGAATATTTTACTATTCGGTGACAAAATAAACACTCGGTGGATGAAAGATCTACAAGTGGGGTTTAATCTACCGATGAATAATATAACATTTGGAGGATTTCCAATGGTGGAAGGTAATAAACCATTGTATTTCATTCTATGAAAGAATAACTATTTTTGGATGTAAAATAGTGGTATATTTTCTACATTTAGATTTCGAGTGGCTCAAAATAGAGAGAGATAGATCTATTTTTCTATCGGTGTAAAATTATCCAGCATTGAATAATAAGTTACTAATGAAAAAATGATCCATTGTTGAGGAATGAAAACTTGTGGAAGAAATAATGATCTACCCATCAAGACTAACACTTGACCATTATGATGATCTATTGGTAGACCATGATCAATTATTGAGAAAGAACACATTCGTAATGTAGTAAAATCACTAAACATCACTGAACTCTGATCTACTATTGAACAAAGGTGATTCATTTGTATAGTAAGAAATAAACATTATTAAATTTTATTTTTCATAAATCCATTTCAATGACTAAAAATGATACTTATTTTAATATAAAATGATTAATTTTTTAATAATCTATTATGTTTTTAATAATTTATTAAATTTTAATAAATGTAATGAGGTAGTAATTTAACAAAAAAATGAACAATGTTAACGTATTAGAACCACGTTCGAATACTAAAAAATGTTTAATATATTATTATTCTAAAAATTGAAGGACCAATATTTTCTCAGCTTTGTAATGTCTTGTTAAAATTGAAATATTTTAAGAAGGGTTTGAACAAGATTATTTTGAGTTATTATTTATAAAAGATAGAAGTGTGTCTAAAAGTTATAGGGACTATTAAATTCATGAGTATGATCATGTAGTTATTTTTACAGAATTAAATTTTTTATATTCAATAAATTTTATTGAATGAAAAAATTTACAAAATCAATATTCCATATAATAAAATAATAAACTATACAAATAACTAAATAGCTAATATTGTTTCAACTTCTTAATTATTATTCACGTTCTTCCCTCGATATTCATTTTATTATAAGATTGAGAAATAAAATAAATACAAAATCAGTAACAAATTAATATTCCTAATGACTTCTAACGTGGTTGAGGAAATTTTTAGAGTTGTGATATAGATACATATTTTTCACTAGAGAAGACACTTCATTTTTTAGTTGTATTTATATAAAAAAATTTCAATGTCTATAAAAAATGAAATCCATTTTTTTATGATTATAATAGTTTTCAATACTAGATATTAGTGTGGTTAAAACTTGTATAATACTTGTATTTTGTAGCACAGTTAAAATATATTATACTATATAATAATACTATTTTTCAGCTACATGGACTCATTTGTGGGACCCCTAGTAAAAGGATCTGTATAAAATCACCATAATTGCAATTGGTGTTAAGGTGTTGGTGTTGGGGAATTCTCATGAAAACACCAAACCACTATAAAAATGTAAATGAAATATTATTTATTATCATTACTCTATTCCACAGGACATATTACAAAATAAAATGATAGATATAAAGGATCATTCAAAGTGGTATGTTTATATTGGGTTTTTAAAATGGGAAATTCCATATCAAAATTCACCACTCCCTTGAGTAATTGTTTTTATAAAATATAGGAAAATAAAATTTTGAATAAATTCTATGTTGATATTTATATAATACTAATATTTTGAATAATTAAAATGAATATAGGTTAAACCTATAATATTTTGACACTTTTATGAATCCTATTTAAGGGGATATTAATTGATAATAAGATTATAATACACAACAACATTCATAAGAGGTTTTATTAATGATTACTCATTTTTATTTATGGTGGTGATAATGTTATACTAGATTGAAATCATAGTATAATGGTTGGCCCTACAACCATTAAGAAAAGAACCAATAGGGTCACACAGTAAGTGTATCAATGAGATCAAAAGATATAATTGATTTTAATGTTAAGAATAAATTAAGCATATGTTTAGAAAATGAATGTCATTAAATTAAAATTCATTATTAATTCAATCCCAATATTATTCAATGAAAAAACTAAGTGATATCAATTTTTTCACTTATTTGATCATATGATAAATAAATATATTTTTTATTTTTTTAGTATATGATTATATACGATATTTCATCATTTATTTATTAGTAAAGTGAAAAAATAAATATTTATTCATAATTTATGTGAATATAATATTCAATTGAATGAAAATTTTATAACTTAATGTTTGAAATAAGAGGATTTATATTTAGTCCATGAATAGACATAGATATATATTTAAATATCATTTAATTTTTATTATTTTTTTAAAAAATTAAATTAGATCATTATTGGTCACATAAAATTATAAATATTGTTACTTAATAGGAGTTACATGTGTAACATATTTTAATATAATATAAATATATATAAAAATTTATTTTAGGGGTGATATTAAATTATTACATTCATCCTTAAAAATAAAAATAATTTTTATTATTTTTGTTTTAATAGAGAGGTTAAATTAAATTTTATAGATTTATGTTAACATTGTATACCTAAATACCATTAATTTAATTTTTTACATAACTATAATAACTAAATTATTCCATTTTTTACGTTTTAATTAATTTTGTCCAATTATTATTTTAATACCATGATGGATAATTACATAAAACACTCCATGTTTTTCTATGTTCTTAGAGAATAAAATTAAGGGATATGTTTATATGAAAAATTATGAATGAAATAGTTCATTATATTACTTATTTATATCACCCATGATATGAAAAAAAATGAAATATGGAACACTAATGGATATCACTAGAGGAATTCTATATTTTATTCTTGATGTAATGACAATATTTGGGATATGGTAATTATGATAATAGTGTAAATGATGAAGGAAATTAAATAATAATGAAAAATGACACAAGTATCTATTTTATTTAAATAAATAATTATGAGTTATGTTTTATGATAAAATTAAGGGATTTATTACATTCTCATTGAATTTAGATATTTTATCAGTAAATGGGAATCATTTTTTTTTCAATTATGTTGTTATTAGTCCCTTCATGTATCTCGTTAAATGTGCCTATAATCAAACCTTGATATGATTTGTCATTAAAGAGACTATAATTACTTCTTAAATACTCAAAAATATTGTAGTTTATGATAATAATACTCAATAATAATGAGTATATATAGAATACAATTGAAAGTTTTGATTATTGTTATATATAGTAATAAGGAGATACTTGGCGGTGATTGGTAGAGCTGATAACAAATCTCAAGTGAAGGTATCTGTGGGTACTATTAGAGAGGTATCTGATTGGAGAATATAGATACAACTAAACTGGGAAACAATATGTTTTTCAGGAGGTAGTGGGGTAGTTGGGATGATAGGGATTATACCAAATCCAAGAATAGAAGCCTTAGGATGAGAATGAATATGAAGGAGATGGAAATGGAGAGGACTCAACAATGGTAAAATCAATGGAAAAAAACATTTCTAAATAAATATTGTGATAATTATATCTACATTATGTGTGAGAATATCAAACCGATATAGATTTATTAGACGATAATCAAACTGTGTGATATGAATGATGATCACAAACATAACATGAACATTTAAAAAAAATGTGGCAGTGAATAAGATAGATGAGATATAGATTGTCTAATATAGAGTCTCCATAATAAGAAAAATGATAATAGATAACTGATAATATATTATTCAATCAGCATAATCTCCCACCAAAATGATTTAGGAGGATTATAATGAATAATATTGGTCTAAGAAGTATCTAACTGATGATGATTCATTCACTAATAAGAAAAAAAATTCTTGGATGTTTCATGGAAATATATCTAATGGATAATATCAAAAAAGGAATGAAATATTAGAAATGAGGTGGATATAAAATCCATAGAATTACCAAAATAATAACATTATATAGAGGTAGAGAGTTGATTTTTTTCATTTCATTATACAATGAAAGAAATGTAAGAATATTAGATCAAATTTTAATAAATTGATCCACGTAAAGTCATTAATAAAAGAAACATTATATCGATAACCCATTTTACGAGGAACTAGAAAAGTATATCATACATTATAGTTAATATATAAAATAGAACATGATACTTAATTATTCCATTGTGTAACATATGTGACCCAATGTTGTTTAATATGAAGAAATAAATCAGAAGTAGTTGGGGTGGTATTTGAGTGATTAACACACCATATAATTCTATATTGAAACTGGGACCAAATCCAGGTGGTGGAGTATTTTAGAAGTTAGTATAATAGGTTTTTAGTGGTATTGTAGCATGTGTTGCAGTGTTACATAAGTACTAACACTATTTACTAGAATTGGGATTATGTACCATCAAATTATATTTTCAAGCATTAAGATCCTAGGTCTAGAAATGGCATATGGTTCATTGGACCTCTAGGAAAAAATCATGGCAGAAAATTGATTCCAATGGGACTCTAAGATATTGAGTACAATATACATAACTAAAATCTAGTGTATCCCCAAAGAGTATAAGAGTATTAGAAAAAACATGGGGGATACAACTTATTACTTGATTGAAGGAGGGGTGTGGTAGTCATCCATTGTCTTGTGTAGCTATGCAGAAGCTCACTATATACTAGTAGTAGTGTCCTATGGTGAGTAAAGAAAAATCATAAATATGTGATGGGGAAGGTTTTTTTAGTATGGCTGGTTATAGAGCTTTGGTCATGTAATATATTTCAATCCACTATGAAATTGGGATAATATGTAAAGGCTTATGTTCCTCTGGGCCTCTGAGTCAAGTAAGAGTCCCCTCTCCACTCAAATAAAAAGTGGATTATGTAATAAATAAACAATTAATGGTCTTTTGGTGAATATTCAACATGACCCAAAATAAATATGTGACATATGTCTATAATATTGATAAATTCACTATATATCATTCTTAGTTAAATAATGATGTCAAAAAATGATCCTCATAAGAATGAAAAAAGATATCAATAGTAAGGGGATCATAGAGGGTCTAACACCTACTCACATATACACTATACATCTCAACCAAGAACTATGCTCACTAAAACATCAATATTTTTAAGTATGATAAAATAAACAATGAAATGGGAGGGTAAACCCCCATATATTCAAGGGGTATTTAGTATTGAATCTCAAGATAACCATAATTAACTATTCACATAAAATCTGGTTATAGTGTGGTGTATCTTTACATTCTAATAAATATTTTCCCTATAACCTCAGATATCATAAGCAATGGATTAATGTATTGTGGTCACACCTTGTATAAAGTTAGTGACTAGTAGAAATTCCATTTCAACCATAGATGTGTAGATATTTTATTGTTTTCCAAATGAATGACCAATATGAATGGTTTATCGTTCTATTTTGTGTGGTTTGTCTTTCCATTAATTGGAATTAAATTTCATGAAAACTAAACCTCTAGATTCATAGATAACGCTACCACCCCTCATGTTTGCTTTTCTAGACATTCCTACAATATTGAGTCTACGGAATTATTTAGGAGATTTCCAACACACCCATCAAACCAGGTAAATTTTTTCATTAATCTGAATCTATTAAGGGTTTGAAAGAGATACATCCGCATAAAAATGATTCGATATTTGAAATTTGGTATCGAACGTAAAACTTCATGTGAGAGGGAGAATTATTAATACCATTATCCCTAGAAGCATTATGTTAATCCCATATTTTGAATAATATTATTGTAAAAATAATACCATGAACCTAAAGCTCCACTACTAAGTATCTAAAATCAGGAAACCATACAATTTTAAAACTCTCCATTTTTTCATGCCAATTCATGAGTCAAATGTTATTGTAAATGATATTCTAGATGAAAAACACACACTCCCCATGAAGTAGTGGCGATGAATATTCCCACCTTTAATCTAGGTAAAAAATTTAGTATTGGAGGCTAGTTGTATAACTTTCCTAAAAAAATCTTCATCCGTAAGTAAATTTGGAGGTTAGTCTCTATCAAACCTCAATTCATCAATATATTCTAAAAATTAAAATTCATTGGTGATAATTTAAATAAACATAAAAAATTATGAATAATCATTCAAATTGGGAATTAATAAAATATTCCACATGAAACATAATACGTAGAAGTAAGTGTATTATCAAGAGTGAAGTTTTATGTATAAAAAACACAAATAGTGATAGGGTAAACATAAACTATTTTTATAATACCAACATCAAATATTGAGCATTGGGATCAAAGAAAACATGTCTTACTAATGACATGATGAAAAAAATTATAATATTATTGAAAAGTGTTAATGTGATAAGATAAAAAAGTAGTATTCTTATATTTTTAAGCTATTCAATCACAGGAAGAGGAAATCATGGCTTGTTAGGATTATAAAATTTGATACTCCTCATTATAGAGCTCCTTTATATGTATATTATTATATGTCAGTGACATATAATCAACCATTACACCATGAATATGAAATGATTGGACATCAAGTAATGGTTGGTTGAGAAGAACATTTAGTGACCAAAAAATATTAATTATATGACTAGAAAAATATTTTAATTACAATAATAGAGTGTAAAACCATGACCCATGCCACTAAAATAACCAGAATAACAACCACAATGTCCACAACCACAAAATAAAAGCATAATGGGATATGAAAAATCTTCATAACCGGTACAGTTTCAATAATAATTTCTTAAATGATATATTTATACACAAATTATGGATATAGATAACCATAACTCAAAATAATTTCTATTAAATTAGTTTGAAACTCTTAATTTAACCCATTTTGATGTGAACGAAAAAAATTGTTCACATTAAGCCCACATCTCATTAAGAATATATAGGATGATCCAAAAATGGTAGATCTCATTTATAATATACCTAAATTAGAGAATATTTATGATTTTTTTCAACACCAAAATTACATAGACCATAATATGATAGGTTTCATAAGATAATTTTTCGTATATTTTATGAATGTGGAAAAAATATCTTACAAAACTAATGAAATTGTTTAATCAATAATTTAATTTTGCATGTTAACTAAGATTATTACTTTTGAAATATATATAGATATTAGGGGTAAATTTTAATAAACATAATAATATTTTCAAAAAAATAAATTTGAATATCATGAAATATATATCAGATAATAAAAAATTCCTGTGAATGATTTTTTTTCAAAAAAAAATTAGATGATGTTGAAAAACATTGTTTCCAATTGTGTAATTTATTTTAGTAAAACAAAATATTACCCCTAAGAAAGTGAGGGAGATTAAAACTAATAGAAAAATTATGGTTTATAAATATCATAATAATAATGGTGTTTGTGAGCTACCTAGTGGTTTTTCAATGCATAGAGACATGCTTTACTGACATATCAGTTGAATGGAAAAAAGTGAAAATTTCATACGTTTTTATTTCTATCATGAAATAAATTCATATCCCTTGTATTTTATACGATAATTTACTAAATCAGAATAGAGGCCCATCACATTCAAGGAAACAACATCAATCATTCACCACATAGAAAAATTACAAGTAATAATGTGCTCCTAAAAAAGGTTTATAGATGTTATGCACATCTCAAGTGGAAGTAAAATAGTTATGTGACACCCATTATATCGCATATCATTAATTAAATTATAATTTAGTTTTTTTACTATTTATTTTGGTAATTTATTTTAATTTTTTTAATTTTTAGACATTTTATAGGACTCGTGGTAAGGGTTCATGGTGGAAAAAATTGTTCAAAGTAAACATACTGGTTAGTTTTTTGAATATAGTTAGGTCTCTATGTCTATATTCATAATTAGGTAACAAAATGAAAAAAATCATGGTATCTGACCATATTCCCAATTCATTATTATCTCCTTGTTTTTCTTTGGGACATCATTTCTTTTCTAATATTTGTACGTGAAATTTCTAAGAGTTAAATCCATCAACCCTATTTATCTCTTTCACCTATTTAATGTTGCTATTAAAATATCAAGTCGTTTATTAAGTTAATATCCTCTATTTTAATTATTTCCTCTTTTTCACACTTTATTTTCTCTTATTTTTCTCCTTCCATATTTAAAAAAACTATAGAAAATAAACATAACTCTATGGTTTGCCTACACTTTTGGATTTTGGATGTCAATGTAGTGTTGAATCCCTCTCTTTTACTCTTCTGTACTTATAATTAGAGTTATCATCTTATACATTTGATTGATGTTGGTCTCATTATACATTAGATTTAATTTTAGGATACCATCTATTTTCTCCTGTCCTAAAATTGTTTTCACATCTCAATAAATATAATATGTTATATTAACTTTTGATATTTAAAATAATCCCCACAATGTTAATGGTTTGCTTGTGGAATAAAGGGTGGATTTTATAAAATGAAAGAACTTTCAATCTATGTATTTTTGATACACACTAAAATTTTGATTAAATTTAATATGTATTTATTTTAGAATAACTAACTTATAAATGATATTTTTATTTACCATGAGTTTCTAACATTCGATTTTTATTGTTTTGTAGTTGATTTTTTAATATGAGGGTGTGTTTTTCTTATAAAATGATTTTAATGATTTTATTACCCTTCTTTATAATGTCTGGATATTATTTATTTTTTAATTAGATTTTTATATTGTTGAAGTAAGATTTGTTAATTATTTTATAATTGATTGAATTTCCATGGTGGGTTTTGTTGTATTTATTTATTTTATAAAACTAAAGGCTCATTTGTAATATGAATAAAGTGTTTTTAATATATAAATGGGTCATTTGATGTTTTATTATGTTTTTTCATGAAATATTTTTATTGAATGATATGATGTGAATTATTAATGATTAGATATCGACATAGAATGTGGAAGCTTCTTCAAAGGGTATTCAGAGGTGAGATATGTTTTTATTTATTTGAATATGTGAATGTATATTGTGATATTTTTTTACATCTCACAAGCTTTAAAAATATCATTGGAAGCATTGGGAATCAAAGTGGGAGGTCACGTGATGAGTGATATTTTATTCGACATTACATAATAGATGGGATATAATATTTTAGCTCGTGACTTGACTATAGGGAGTGATTCATAGTGAATCTATTAGAGATTATGTTAAGGGTTATTCTTATAGGATCACGTCACACAATGATAGATATTTCAACCTCAGTATGTATATGGTTGTCTATTTAATGAAAATGGTATTGTACCATAATGAATTTTAAGTGATTTTTTATTCCATATTAATCTTAACATGTATGTTATTCATTTATTTGATCAAATGATGTTTATAATTACAATTAAGTTTATAATATGATTTATTTATTTGGAATTTTTAAATTATAGGTATCCTTAATATTATTTTTTAGATTATTATATGATAATAATTTTCTATTGATTGATTATTTTTTTTGACTATTTCGAATTGTCTTCCAATGGAAAAATTTAATAAAGGAAATATTTCTCATTACTTATTTATTCCAGGTCAAATTTATTCTATTTATAAACATATTTATAGATTTGTTTCTCCATTATAAATCCATATTGTTATCAAATATTGTTTCTTAAGAAATAATGAATGTACATTTTGTTTTAATTAATGCATTATTGTTTTGATATAATTATATTGTAAGGTTATTTATTTTCTAACAACCATATGGGAATAAAATAATGTTTCTAATGTCTAGTTTAAAACTAGTTTTTTTGTTTTTTATAGTAGGAAATATATATATTCTATATGGTATCATTTTCAGAGTTATCTCTCTCCCTATAAAAACAATTGTTATGTTTATATCCTTGATATTTTTATGTTGGATGGGATATTACTCCTCTATGGTTAGTGTTCCCTTGGTGCAATATCCCATGTTTTTAAAATATATTATAATGATTTTCATTCAAGAAATTTTGTAAAATTTATTCTTAAAAAGATATTTTGGGTATTAAATGTTTTTAGTTAATTTTGTTTTTATTGTGATTAATACTAAGAAATTTAGTAGGAGTTAAGGAGTTTTTAAAAAATAAAATTAATTTTTATCCATTAATGAAACATTTTATTAAATTTTTTCTTAAAACAATTTATTTTATTTTGATACATAAATGGATGAAGATTGATAATTTGATTTCAGGAATGTTTTTCATCAATGAAGTATATTTTCTCCCCCAAAATTTAATCTTATTTGGCTTTTTATTGATGGAGTTATGAAATAATCATTATAGAAAATAATTCTTTTTATACTGTTAATCTAGATTCAATATACCAAAATTTAAACTTTTTTTGGAATACCTTAATGATATAATATTGGATTTTGTACTTATGTGAAATTTCTCATATATGTATTTCCTAACTACCATCAAATTTTATCCTCTTAAAAAATATTTTGGAGTAATGGTCAATGAATTGATGAAAATATTTCCTGACAAGAAAATTCATTAAAGATGGATGCATTGAATTCACAATATCTTTTCACCCTGATACATTCCAAATCAGACAATCCCATCACTATTTTAAATGATAGATATAAAGTCTTATAAAATCATTAAAAATATAACTGAAATTGAAGAACTTTAAAAAAATTTATGACAAAATTAATGTGTTGGGACCCATTAATGACGTTCCACATCAGCGTTGACATCATGGTCACATAGACCCATCAAAATGTGCATCCATATTTAAATATACAAATGAAAAATGTAGATATGTTGGTTTCAAATCCAGAAAAAAAATATAGATGAATTTCTATTTTATAATAAAAACCCTAATGTGAATTTTAATGATAAAAAACTAGAATTCCAATAAAGTTTTCTAATGTATTAATCATTATTCATGTTCAAAATTTATATAATAAATAAAATAAAAATTATAGGGTGATAGATTTATTAGATAACCTTAAAAATACATGAAAACATTAATTATCAAAAATTGTTTTAGAATTAATGTCACCCATAATTGGTTGTCTTTAATGGAAAATAATAATTATTTAAACCCCTATAACCACTCATCATCAATTATAAATACACACCACCACATCATATTTTCCTTATCTTAATTTGATGTTGTATCACCATATAACTCCCAATGAGTATATACCATTTCTATATATTCAATATTGAAGAATTTTTTGGTCTGATGTCGTATCTCTTAACTAAGAATCCCCATAGAGGTAAGGGTTTCCCCAATAATCAACTTTGATTTCCAATTGAAATTAAATAGTTATATTGTATTATAATCCTCCTTTTCATATAAAATAAAATTTTAATTCAATGTTATTTCAATAGCATTTAATTATTTCTAATGATAGATTACGTAGCCTCTCTCATTATATCCTTAATCTAATCTGTTATAATTCTATGACTTTACCAAAATAATAAACCATCCTAAACATTGGGTTATATAATGTGTCTGTCATTCACAATGAATAGAAATCCATATTAATATATAGAATGTGGGTGGGACTATATTATTTTTATACATTGGGGTAGTAACATTTAAAATGGTGTATTGGGATTTTTCACGGTCATCACCCGGTAAACAATAATGGCCTTTCTGCATACCTGGTTTGACACTCTCAGGTGATATTCATAGATAATATACACAATACTCAAAAAAATAATAATGGACTTATCTACAATTTCATTGGTCGCCTACCTATTAAAATAAAAAATATAATTTTTTTACTATTGGATTGGAGGGAATTAACATCATACCATATAAAAAAGTTTAGCATAGAAGGATAATTTTATTATTAAAGAAAAACCTATTTTTGACTGGGTAGAGTGAGACCCATTACATAGCCTGAAGGCCCACTGATAAGTGGCCTGAATAAAAGGCTTGTAATCCAATTATTTGGCCCAAAGGACCCTATGATGAAAATGAATGATACAATACCTGAGATGTTCTAGTACCTACAACAGTACTGATGTCGCTACAATTCTTGCATAGTTCCTTTGTCGCTACAGTGTCCCTGCTGCTACAGTTCTTTCGTGTCAACAGTAATGCTACAATGCCCTACTATAGTACCAAGAAATTCATCCCTCCCTATTTTCTATCATGGTCCTTTTGTATTCCATGTAGGATAAATATTCCTCATTTAGAAATATTGATAATTATCTATATTGTTTGTTCTTTAAACATTAATCCATGTAATCTTTCAATATGTGATGAAATTCATTGGACTATTATCTGATAGTTGGGTCCTAAAATTATATAGCACCTTTGTGTACTATTAGGTCTCATGAGATTATTAATATAGGGTAATGGGAGAGTCCTTACCCTTAATGTAATATATCATGGCATAATTCCTTAATTGTATGCATACCATGTCTGACATTATGTATTCCCATCCCTATATGTTCAATTTTTATAATCCATGAATTTATTTATTGTTATATTGGAAATTTATTTATTTATGCTTTCATTTTCCTTTTATATGACATCTAATAGTTTTTTTATTTTGGTAATGTATTATTTATAACTTCTTTAATTTTTCACTGAACATTATAGAGCACCTGATCTAGAATCATTATATTGTTTTCCATTTCCTCAAGAATCCTTGAAGAGTACTACGTATGATTTAAGGGTCACAAGTAGAATATTAGTGTTTCTATTTTTCCATATAAGGTATACTTAATCATTCAATGTAATATAAAACTATGTTACATAGTAGGTTTTCATGAGGATATCAAACTGTTGGATCCTATGGATTTTTACCATCGTAATAAAATAGCTACTAGATCCTGGGTACTAGATTAGGGGTTATAGAGTTAGTATAAAAGTGTAGTTTAATTGAAACCATAGGAACTAGATTTATAAGAACAAATTTAGAAAACCAGATCCATTGGAGAACCCCTTAGGATATTATAGAAATATTTCAAGAATTTTAAATTATAGTGTTTTTATGCACTAAATGAGTGTATACCACTATATTGAAATGGATCCTAATGGAATGAACAACTACTTCCACACTCAAAATCAATATAAGAATTTCCCTGAAAGGAAATTCAATGATATTGGTATTTTATTGGAGAATATTATGTCTATATTATTTCAGTTAACCTATTTTATGATAAATAACATTAATCAAATTGAATAACCTACATCTCCATCGTGTGGTTCATTAATGTTGGACTACTTCATATTGCAATAAATCCATTATTTTGTGGAAATATTCTATTATTAAATTAACAATGGGCTAATACCCTATAAAAAGTATTCATTTATATTTTATGTGATGAGAAGGATAATATTTTCATTGTAGTATATCATCTAATGGATGATTCTAATTTGTTGTGGTCATTGATTTTAAATAATAAAAAGAAAAATATAATTAATAAAAATACAGTAGAAATTTTTAATGTGATATTAAAGGAAAAGTACACCCCTCCAGAGAACTATGTGGGAATGGAATGATAATTCCTAAAATTAAAGAGTAAGGAAGAATATGTTGTGGCTAAATATAAAGAAAACATTAGAAGGGTGGTGTTGAATACAACTTAATATGTGTGAAACCAAGAGAGAATTATCGACAAATTATTAAATGGGCTAAAACCGGACCTTCAATGAGTTCAATTCCCCTAAATATTTTCCTCACATGGGTATATTTTTACTAGTTCTATCAATATCAAAAATCAAATTTCCACATATCTTATTCTCAAATTTAATTAATATAATAAGAGGGTGGTTGAGCCCCATGATAGTAGAAATTTATAAAAACAAAATAATGTAACAATAGAATCATAAAATATTAACAATTGTGGGAAGAATAACCCTAAAAATATAAATAAGGGGGTTGAGAGTACCCAAAATGTTTTAAGATAAAGGCCACCTAGCTCATGAATTCACAAGTTATATAGAAGTCACCAATGCCTAGTGATTTAATTATAGTGAGACAGAACATTTTTTTAATCAATTCCTCAAGCATTATGGTAATCTACCAAAAAACATTACTAGAATTAAAGTTTGTTATTATGAAATTTCTACTACATAAGTTTAATTTCATAATTATGTGGTGGAAGGTACATCATTTATAACATCTACTATAGTTAATGCCCAATAGGATACTAGATTTTTTCACAATATTATATCTTCCATGTTTTCTAAGAACATAACATATTTCAGTTAAAACACAAGAATGTATTTATCAATCTAAAAATTCAGTTTAAATATTATTTCAATGAAGATATGTTATGAGATACCCATTTTTATTCCTTAACATGCACCATTTATATATTTATTTATCTTTCATATTGTAGAATTTGTCAAATTCATTAGGTCGGATTGGGTTTCAAAGTATAATTAAATAATTTATTACTGGGAAAACAAAATTATATCCTATTATGATTCTAAAAAATCCATTGAATTTTGATGAGACACTTTATTTCCCTAGTTTTAACTAGAACTCAACATGTTATAAATCATAATGAAATTCTCATGGAATATCTAGTAAATGAAAATAGATTCCTATGAATAGAGTTTGTATCTATTTTTTATGGAATTTATTTATGTAATATAGTAGTATATAGCAGGATACACTCCTTCCCATGATGTTGAACTCACTATTGATCTTATATGTGATGAAAAACTCATATTAAAAAAATATGATGTCTTTAGTGAATTTGATGGATCATAATAAACAACTACAATAATTTAGTGAAAATGGTTTCGTAAAATATGGTGCTTCACGATGGGGAGAACCTATCTTGCTTAAGATGAATAGTAATGGGTCCATGAGATTTTGAATTAACTATAGTGGAGTAAATTCCATCATTATTAAGAACAAGTATCCTTTACCTCATAATAATGACCTATTTGACCACATTGAAGGGGCTAAATTCTTCTGAAATATTGATTCCCAATACATTTATCATAAATTCCTAGTCAAGAAGGATTATATACAAAAAAATTGTATTTACACAATTTATGGAAGTTATGAGTTCATAGTAATGAATTTTGGATTTACTAATCCACCATATATGATTATATATCTAAGTAACTAAATATTCAAGGATCAAATTGAAATTTTTTTATGGAATTAATTAATGACATATTGATATAGTAAATGTCTTCTGAGGAGAATATAGATCATTAATGAATCCACATTGAGTCCTTAAGGGAGAAGGAAATTTATGGTAACTTTATTATGTTTTAATTATCGATTCAACAAGTCCCTTTTAATGGTCATGTTGTCTCCAAATATAGTTTATCGGTCTAACCAACTAAGAATAATTCTCTTAGTGAATGGTCTACACCAATTAATTTAGCATTGAATGTTATTTTCATTATATTAATTGGTTAATATAGCTAAATTGTTGAAAATGTGGAATAATATGATAATCTATTAACAAAATTAACATTTAAATGGAAAAATTATCATGATCTAAGGAATGTGAGAAATTATTTAGAGATCCAAAGAAAAATTTAATCAATGTATCTATATTAACATAACATTAAGAAAATAAGGATTATTTATATGTAGTGACACATAAAAAAGGTGTAGGGTGTGTCATCAAGAATAATGATAGAGTTATTTCTTATAAATCAATATAATGAAAAACCCATGAGAAAAAATATCCAAATAATTATATTGAGATTTATTCTATGATATTTTCTTTAAATACATCTAGAAACTATCTTTATGATGGAATTTGTGATTTTTATACTAATTTATAAAGTTCTAAGTATATATTAACACAAAAATAGATTAACATGAGGTATAGGAGATGGATCCAATTACCCAAAACAATTATTTTTCTATAAAATGCGACATTGGGAAGGAAAACTTGGTGGCATATACATTGATTAGAAATAATCATGCGGACCTATCTATGATGAGGCTAGAAAACTATCATATATTCAAGGAGTTGGAAAAGGTAGATATGAAAATTATTATTCAAGTTGAAACATCATTACTTTACCATGATATTTCCTAAGCATTATTACTAGATAAGATAACAGAGTCTCAATAAGTTGAAAATGTAATTTAGATGAAAATAAAATTAATTGAATATGGAAAATTGGTAGGGATCACCTGTTAAGATGGTTTGATAAAATTTGGAAGAAGATTATGGGTTCCATCAGTACCTAAGTCAAATATGGTGTTACTATATTATTATCAAAGATCATAAATAACTATATAACTTGGTAGTATCTTTATTTATGATGTTCTAGAATATATCTTCTAGTACAATAAATAAATTGGGAAGTTTCAATATATGTGTTAAATTTGTTGGTCTTCTAATAGGTCTTGTTTGAGAGGCAATGTCCAAAGGGTATCATGAAACCTCTCCCTATACCTATGTGGAAGATGGACAATATCATGATGTAATTTTCCAAAGGGCTATCTAAAATATCAATGAGAAATTATGTTATATTGGTAACTATCTCTCTCCTTTACTAATATACACAGTATAAATAAATAAGGGAGAGTCTTCCCCTAGAATAACATACATGGATTTTATATCAATGAAGTTTTGAGACATCATTATACACAATTATTAATTGTTTCATATTGTGGACCTCGTTTTACATCTCTATTTTGGAAGAGTATTGAAAATTAATTTAAATATTAATTTAGTTTGAAAAATTCATATCATCATTGAACTGATTGAAAGTCTAAAATTATTATTTATACCTTAGATGATATGATATGTTCACACCAATAGGACTTCATCAGAATGTGGGTCCTAAAAACTACTTTTGGTAGAATTTTAATATAAAAATAGATTCAATTAAATAATATAAATGGTTCTATATAAATCATTTCAATCAAAAATATGGTATAATCTAACCAAATGGGATGAGATTGGAGAGGGGAAGATAAATGGTGGAGAACTTGTTAAGGAGACAATTAAGAGGGTGAGAGTATGCTTGAAATATATCAAAGAAGATCTAAGAAGGTAGATAATCATGGTTGATAACCAATGGAGTGACTTTAAATTCCATGTAGGTGATCATTTCTTCTAGAAAGCATCACCATGGAAAGGTGTTATGAGTTTCAAGAATTGGGAAAGTCATATCCATGGTACATCATGGCATTTGAGATGCTAGGGAGAATTGATGTTGTAGGTTATCATTTTTTTACTACCAAACCACTCTAACGTTTAGGGAGTCTTCCTTATCTCAATACTATAGAAATAAATTCTAAACCAAAATCATATAATCCCCATAGATAGGATATATTTTAAACCCAGTTTTTCAGATATTGAGGATACATTCCAAATTCTTATCATTAGGTAGAGAAAGTATTGAGGATTAAGGGAACCCCCCTCATGAAAGTGTTATGTAGATATCAAGGGTTAGAAGAGAAAACATTGGATCTTGAAGAAGTAATGATGTAAAAATACCCCATTTTTTCACAATGTGGTACAAAACTATATTTCAAGGATGAAATTTCATATGCAGGGAATGTAACAACCCAGGTGTTTGAAATATATATTAATTGTTTTATTCAATAAATAATTTAAATTTTATACATAAAACTTTATTAATTTTATTTTAATGGAATCTTTTATTTTTTTTGTTTTATTATATATAATGTAATTTATTAAGAATTTATGATTATTAAATTGGTAAAATTAATAATTATTCATCATTAAAACAATTTCTTCCTTCCTCAAAAATATTTTTCATTTATTGATTGATAAATTTAAGAATTTATAATAATTGTCTTTATGAATTTATTTATTCTATATATATTTTTATTTCTATATAAATTTCAATTTTTTTTCACGTATTGAAGTAGTTATGGTTGAATCATCATAGAAGATGCATTTTTCCAAACAAACATTCGAGTTTCAGTATGTTGAATGACCAGATGTTTTTTTGGATATCTTAATGGAAGAGTATAGGATTTTAGCATTTTTTAAAATTTCCCCTTGAATCTTTTTTATCCACCATCTTAGTTTTATCCTCTTAAATGACGATTCGTTGGAGTTAAGGTCAAATAATTTATGGAACTATTTCAATATTAGAAGATTCATTGAATCTAGATGCATTAACATCACATGCTAGTTTTCCCATGATAATATTTGAACTTGTTATTTCTCAATCTAGATAAAATTATCCAAATAAATTCATACAATATTTTTCTATATTCTAGTAAAATCCAAAAAGGTAAAAAAATATTATAACATTGTTATAATGATTGTACCCATTTAATTAATTCCATATCAAGGTTTATTTCATAGATACTTATCACCCCTAAAAATTTCAATCCAAATTTCATTTTATACATCAAAAATATAAATATATTTTCATAGGATCTCCACACAATTAAAGATATGTCCAAATTAAAATTTGATTAGAAAAATACCAATGTGTTATTGAAAGGGAAAAGATATAATCCCTATTGATGTTTGAACTTTATTAATCATTATTCTTTATCAAAATGCATTTAATAATTGACTCATCAAAGGGGGTATTCATACAAGCTCCAAATTAGTGGTTTAATTTTGGGAATGATTTCATATGAATAATAATTCCAAAATCTCATGATAGAGGATTTGGTTTTATAGGGAATCACATTTAGATGGTTATGATTTTCTACATAATAGAGTAAATGGGGTCTTTTTCATTTAGAAGTTGAATAAGGATTATCTGAAATAAGGGAGTTTGGAAATTAAGTAATAGTTCAATAATTCTATTATATCTTCACCAATATAGAGGTGATCCCTTTCAAGCTTCCAAAATAATAAAAATGGTCATTCCAAGACTTCTATTCTACGAAAATGAAAACCAAACATCGATTTAGATAGTTGGGTCATCGTATAAAACTTTATAATATGAATTTTTTATGATTTATGAAGACTTATACATATCTCATGTTTTATTGTTTTGATATAATGGAATTTATGATTGATTAATTTGGGATTGTACCCATGGTTGTTACAATACTGTGTTATTTTTTTCATTGGTTTTTTACATGAAACACACATCTATTCCATTTTTATTTTTGAATATCCATTTCTTTTTTAATCTAATATTATTATCTTTGGTTGTTTCCTATATAATTTCTTGTTTGTGAAATATGATTCCAAATATAGTGTAGAATAATCAATGATACTTTCAGCATATTTTATATTTCTTCTTCTTTTTTTGAGAGTACTAATTATGGTTTAGTATTCCTTTGATATTGGTGATATATTTTTTGTTAATATCACCCTCATTAGGTGAATTCTCTAGGTGGTGAAGACTATAACATACCATAGACTCTTAACGATGTGAAATCATGTATAACTGAAACATCAATAGAGTCATTCATAAAGATATTGTCTATGTGTATGATTCCATCATGAAATATGATCATGTATTAGAGTAACTTGGGATGTCACTGGTGAATTACTCATTTCATTATTTGGATTAGTAATGTGTAATACTATAACTATATTTTTTTATTCAACCACTTCTGATTTGTTCCATGGAGTCAAGTGGACCCTCTATAATCTAGTAATTCCGTGGAGTCAATCTTTTGGACTCTCATGTGTCAAATCATTTTATTTGGATTCAAATTTTGTATGTTTATTGTATAATCAGTTTATGAAATTGATAATCTAGTAAAATTAGTCATTGATCATTTATTGGAATGAAATTTGATGATTTTATTTGTGATTCACTATGTACATTTCCTGGTAAATAGACCATATTGGGTGAATATCCGTAATACTAGACAGGTTCCTTGTAAGAAAAAATAATATCATTAGAAAATCAATGTATTTGATCTATAGAATTCAAAATGGGAATTAATTTTAGTCATGATATAAGGATATTTAGATATTCAAAATGTTTTAGGGAAAAATTAAATAAAATTGTAATTTATTTTCATGTGGGTTTATATGAAGACAATTATACATGGATTTCGATGACAATGTGCCTTTATAATTATCTACATATTATTGGAAGGTAAAATTTTGATTTTTATAAGATACTTTTATATGGGGTATCTAATTAATAATTATTGATTTACAAACTAATAAGAATGAGGTAAATATAATTTTCCTTATTCAATAACACGGATCCTTGATGAATATATTTGAATACGTTTTTTGTTGGATTTTATAACGAATAACACTTTTATAAACTCAATATTAAAGCAATAATCTAGATCTAAAACCAAAATAATTTATATAAGTTTTATCATTAATAAAATAATTAAGATAGAAATGGTTACCCCTTATCTATTGATCTAAATCATCCACATGATTTAGATATATATCAATGAGAAGAATACAAAAAAATCATTCCTCCAACAGTGTCAAAAAATTCTAAGACCCTCTCATCACATGAGGCAGATATCCATTATGACATAGTTTATTAGATACTCGAGTTTAAATAATATAATGAAACACGATCTTTAGTATTATATAGATTGAAAATTTTATCATAGTGTCTTGATATAATTTAATAAACAATTTCCATAAATATTGAACTAATTTTTATAGGAATTTGAGAAGAAAAATTATTTATATAATATTAATTAGAATGGATTATAACTAATCAATAAAATTAATTTCTTAAAACATCGGGTTAAATCATTATATTTATTATTTAGCAATTAAAAACTCATAAAAAATGTTCAAAATCCCAAAAATCATTATAAAATGATGAATAATAAATCATGATAGTATTTGGAAAGTAATATCCAATGAACCAACATGTGTTCACAAAATGAGATATTGAAATTCCTAATCACCACATAATTGTTACTATAACTATGATGAGGAGAAACATAGCATTAATCATCACATATTGAATTAAACTAGTCTATGGATAGGCCATTTGATGATATTTCCATCAATCCCCACTTACAATAAAATCCCATTATACTAAGTGCATTGTATAATTTTGTTAGATTATTTATAATATCAATGGATCCATATCCAAAAATACTTTTGGATATATTATAAAACATATTTTGGATAATATATCTTCTAAATGTAGACATATTAAATCAAATGTAACAACATATTATATTCCAACCGAAAAAATATACAGATTGCCACAAAATATTTTTTGGGCTATCACCAAAGATTCATAAACATGATTCTCATTTGGAAAACAAACATGTATGATCTCTCAATAATATTTTTATGTTAACAAATTCGACTTCCTAAATCATTAATTGTAAGTAATTATTGGCCCCTAGAAAAGTTTCAATGATATGTAATCTATAATGTGATAAGATTTTATCTCTATTGAACAAATTTATCTCTGTACTTGTTTCCACTCATTATATCATATACATGTATGAATTATCATATAATATATTTGTCTATGAAATCATGTTTCCATGAAAAAAAGTGTGTCATTCCCATATAACCTACTCACATGTTCTCAATTATCTGAGTATAGACTGAAGAATTCAATGAATACACCACAAGTCATTAAATTTTGTGGATGAGTATATCACATTCCCACAACAAAGAAAATAATTACATGACATGAACTTTACATGAGTATGACAATACGATTCTTAATTCTATATTAATTGAGGGCTTAGATTTCATAATCAATATATAAATGGAACAATTTATTCATTGTTAAGCCTCAACTATTATAATGATAAAAAAAATACCTAACCACCCCTGATTATATAATCCATAATTCATGTATAAGAAATTTATAAAAAATTTATGGTTCTCCTGCAATGTATATTTTCCATCATAGTTGTGTGGATCTAGTATGAAACATCCTCCTCTTCCATACGAAATACATAGTGCATGGTGATAATGTGGTATACTTAGTGGGTCATCTAGTACAAAAAAATACATTTGCACCTCATGGGAATATTTACTATATCTATATGTAATCATTTCCACACTAACCTAATCAATTACCCATAACATACTATAAATTTTTATGAACATCATTTAGATATAACTCAAAATTCATACATGCAGAGGTTAATTACTATTACAATTTATGCAATATAGATTTCCATTGTGAATGAATGATAATGTGGAGAATCTATTTTTTTAATATTATATTTTTGAAATAATGTAAATATTTTAATAATAATAACAAAACAATATATAAGTTAATTTATAATCAAAACCCATATGATAGACCCCCAAAGTAACCTTATCATTAATACAGTTTTAGGGTTTTATTCTATTCATCCCATGCCTATGAAATTCCTAACATTTCTATGTGTGACCATATAACAAAACCCTCGCACTCAAAATAATTATTGAGTAACACCTATAATGAAATATATTTTATGTAATGGCGATACCCATGAATCATATTCCCATGTTTTAATTATTTGAACATAAAGTTAAATCATCATTACTTCACAACATCAAATGTTATGTTGTTAATAACTTATGTTGTCCACTGAAAACTATTTATATGTTTATTATAATCGTCTTGGACCCTTTTGATTTAATATTTACCTAAAGATATGTTTTTTAATTAAATGCATGTTGTTCAACTATTTTATCTTTACCAATATATCCTAATCTCATTTAGGATGTACTGTGAAAAATGATTTCAATTTTAAAATTTTAATATTTTTTTCATTATACATGAATTTTTTTTCTCCAAAAATTCTTCCATTATCCTCTTATAATTTAAATTCTCCATATAATATCATGTTAAAATATACAAAATAATTCATATTAATGATATATATTTTTTTACTTTATTGGGGATATTTAACAAATAAAATATTAACTCCCATATCAAATATTTCAATCTATATATTTATTAAATTATAATTATAATAAGAATTTATAATTTTAAACATCTGATTGATAGTGGTGGGAGAATATTCACTTAAATTTTATCAAATATCTTAGATAATATCATTTATTCACAATAAATAAATTTATCCTTATATCATTTTCAATAATAATATAGACATTGATTTACACTAAACCTTGCATATTAGAACTATCATGTCATATAATTAATAAAAACATTTTGTTAATAAGGAAATTATCTTATAATATTATATAAATAATATGAAAATACATATCCTTTATGTAATAGCTCAACCCAAACCATCAGGTCCGAGCCAGAGAGCCATATAACCTCATGAAAACCACCATATATGAAAGTGGAAACTTAATATTCATGATGTTAGAAACACATTCATTGGGGATAAAATACCCTTAGTATATTATTTTAGCCATACAAAAATAAAATCTATATAAATATAATATAATATTAAAATTTACAAGTAGAAAACTATGAAATCAAAATGTATTATCTCATGGAACACAATTAATACTATTAAAATCATTAGGATCCCAATGTGGTAATCCTTGACAATGTAATATTTCAATAATATTAATAAACTAAACTAAATATTTATGAGTTCTATCCCAGTCCACTACCGACTACCTGATCCAACACTCATCTATCAGCCTGGGCCCCTTTACCTTTCCTAGATCCCTATACATGATGTCTATATGTTAATCAAGGTACACTTACTGGGTGCGTGTAATAAAATATAGAAAGTCACCAACAAATAAACCTAAAAAATATCTACATTCAAAATAAGTGTATAAAATGATATTAATCAATATACATCATCTATAACATCATATAATCATTTTCCAAGTGGCCATGTTCTAACCAAGATGCCATAAACCCCTGACCGTTCGAACTTTAGTGCTATATCAAAACGATAGTCATATTATTTTTCAATTGATGAAGAGCCTGACACAAGGCTCATAATTAGGTCTATATAAAGTCTCAAGTTATCATGTTTGGTTAGGAATCTATACCCTCATATACTAGATCTATCACAGGTCATGAATAGAGTCCATCACAACCCATATTTTACACAATTTAGGCCTCCTATCCATCATTCACACATGAAATTACCTTAGATCAAGCCTCAAGATATCATGACCCTAGCGTATAATAAGGTCAATCATAAAAGGTTTTACAAGTTGATCACACTCCTCCACTATGGTATAGATATATCATTATGGTCCACCAATTAGGGGTACTGAAAAAATCCACTAAGGTAATGGTAACACATATAACATCGTATAAAATGAAATAAAAGATAAAATATCATCATGAGAATATAGTAGAATCATACCAATTCATGTACTGAAACATAGATAAATTAGATACATGTTCATACTCATGGAATCATGAGTCATAAATAACTCTAATAGGATACACAAACTCCCACAGGCAATCATAATCAAGCACGATAAACCTGGTATTCAACCCAAATAATTATACAAAGGAAACATGTGTCAATGAGAGACACAATTGGTAAGTAAAATCCATCTATAATATATTTTATATCAACATCATGTTTCATATAGTAATCATAACTCAAATAAATTCCAATTATTATTTAGTTCGAACTGATTGTCATGGACTGTTTATAATGATTCACATTATTTCATTTCCTAAATAAATAAAAACACAAGTAGGGAAAAATTATATCTCTTGATAAAAATTTTAAATTATTTATTAATCCATAGTATGAGAAAACCATTTATTATTTTTATTAAATAATACCCCAAGGTAAATTTAAAGTGATTATGGTTTGATTCTGCTTAGTGAAAAAGTAGGTTCAAAGAGTCAGTTTAGAGTTATATCATGATTGATGGTAAGGTATGTTGAAAAAGATCCATGATAATGGAATAGATACTCTGGATGTTTTAAATAAACATTCACATACAAGGATGCATTATTTATAAGTTTTTCACATATTTTATGGCCACAAAATTATGAATTTATCATGGAAATAGAAGGATTCATTCATTGAAAATGGGAGCACAAAATAGTTCTAAAAGGAGTTTGTGGTGATATATAACATATAAATTTTTGATATGTGAACCTCATAAGGAGTTTTTATAACTATAATGAAAAATATATATTTACACATAGAATATATTCTATGAAATATTCAAAGGAGACATGTCATTTGGAGTCAATGATAGTGCATTAATGGCCACTGAAAAGCATTTTTTTTTAAAATCTGTTATTTAAAGGGAATTACATATATATATATATATATATTTCCACATATAATGTTTTTCTATGAGAAATGGAAATAGATAATCATTTTCAGGCAATGGAATAGATTTATGTGGTTCTAAAGAGGTAATTTGTTTGGATGATGGCGGTCACTGGAAAAAAATATTGCATTATATGAACTACATTGTGAGTGTAGTCTGTGGTGATGGATAATCTGAAACAAAGAGTTTTATGTAATTTTGGTTAGCATGTTTTAAAATTACATTATCCTATAAAAAGGACCCATAAATACATCTTTAATGGATGTCTAATTTGATACGTTAAATTTATCATTGGTAGAATTCAGCTATGTTCAAAAGCAGAATGTGGAAGGTGTTAATGGGGCCCAATAGTCAACAAAGTAGATGTAGACCACAATGTATAAGATGTACATAAAGGCTGATATAATAATTTAGGACTTCCATAAACAATTATCATCTTGCAGAATGCTTACCTGGGCCACTGATGTTCGTAAAGGAAAATGGGATCGCAAAGTAGTCTCACAAAAAGGTGCAAGTAATTTCATGAAGTAATTAAGAGAGTTTTCAATAACAAAAAATATATTTTCATGAATATTGTTTCATATAATGGGATAAAATATAGTTTTATGTCACACTAATGTGTGAATATTTTGAAAGGTGTTTTAGATCCATAGAAAAACCTTCTATAAGAGAAGTGAACATAATTCAATTGAGAGAGCTGTGTGCTATAAAATTGAAAATTGTTGTAAACCAGGTGGAATTGGGAGTCTGTTCCAAACAATGTAATAGATGTTCACTATAGTGGATTGGGTACATAAGAAAATTTACATTTTATGAACCTTGGACATAGCTTATTGTGTGTGAACAATGTTAAATTGATGTCCCTCATACATGATTTCATATTTTAAAATTTTTAGTGGGAATAAGATAAAAGAGCGTTTTATTTAATGACAGAAAAAACTAAAGGGGTATAAGTTTTAATATTTCATACCCTATTTTACCCCCACCACTCTAGGTATTTTACATTGTTTTGATATCACTTCCTTTAATAATATTAGAATTCAACATGTGATGATAATCCATCTCTCTATAATAACTCCATATAATCATGATAATTATTTATTACTCTCTCATAATTTCTTGATATAACTATTTATGGATTTTCTATTATGTTTTACAAAAAAATTATGAAATAATTTATTTAAAATAGGAAATGAAATAAAATACCTAAAATTTATACCTTGTAAAAGACTTCTCTCACGAATTGGGGAGATAGAGAGAGTATTCAACACATAGAAACATGAAGAAGAAACTGGTATATTCAGGGGAATATTTGATAATATTGGATAGAATAATTTTGGACTTCCTGAACAAAATAAAATAAACAAAAATCTATGGGTGACACAGTTTGATTATTTATATCAAGTAAAACTTTGTACTGGTTCACTACATTAAAAACCACAAATAAAATTCATCAGATAACTAATAATTTAATAAATTATTAATTGAAAAAAAATTTAAAAAAATTATAAATTTTATTGAAACATAAAATGATCAAATTAATTCATTTCCATGTATTTTGGTCTTTTAATGTCCTAAAACCACTGTACAAGGTTGAGATTGGAAGAATAAATTGAAAAACTGGTTTTAAAAAAAATTCCAAAATCGAAAAAATGTAAGGGTAACATGGTTTTACTCTTATGTAGGTCCTATAAAATGTTTGAGGTTATTGGGTTATTCATAATAATCATTTATAAATTAATAATTGACATTACAATTATTTACCCTACCCTTACACTTCCGATAGGAATTAAGAGTTTCCCTTATGCATAGAGGGATTTACCCTTACAATATTTTTTAAAATAAATATTTAACCTTAAATGATACTAGAAATACCCTAACCTAGTTCTTAGAATAGAGAAATTACCTTTATAAAATTATGGAATATTTATCTTACATTCACAAAACCTTTTTCAATCATGAGTCACCCTTACAAAAAATATATTTCATACATAAGGGAATATATTATGTTGAAGAATTATTAATATTTCACTAAAAATTATTCCATAAAATAAAAAAGGGTCTTTATTGACTATATAAATGAGGATTCATTAAATAAACCCTCAAAATAATTAACATAGTCAAGACGTTACCTCAATGGTCCTGCAAATACAATTGGGGATATTGAGCCCAAACATCATCCTTATTATTCTATGTATCCTCTTAGATATGTCCCTGATTCTATAAAATAGTCAAAATTTGTGTATTATTCCCTCATATAACATTATCTCACCTATCAACAATCTACATAAAGGTTCCTATATAAAATGAATCAGGCTTTGACTCAACATCCTCACATTCAATAAAATTTAATGGATCAGTCATGTACTAGTACCGATGAGACACATGAAACACATAATGAATACCTCAACAACATGAAGGAAGATACTGTAGGTACACCAGTTCGTCAATCTATTCATTGATAATAATGGGTGTAATAAAATATGAGGTTATCTTATATTACATAATAATACTTTCGTGCGAAAACTGATGAGTTACTCTAAGAAAAACTTGATCACCATTATGAAATTAAAATTGTATTCTCCAATGATTGGAATATAATAAATATATTCTATAAACAATGAACAACCATTTTGGAATCATATAAACACTCTTAGATATCTCTTATAACATATTAGGCCACATAACTAATGCCTCATCAACCTTGTAACAACAGAATAATAATGACATAGTCAACCATATTATGCCTCATAACTTTCTGTGAGACTAAAATATGGGAAAATGTTGTCAAATTCTAGCTCAAACAAGGATATGTGATCATCCCACCCACTACTGATGTCTATGAAAAAAGAACGAAACATTTCCAACAATATGTGAATCATCGGATTCGGTTATTAGTCTTCCTGGGGATAGTATATTATTCTCACTCTCAAATGGGTAACAAATACATTATAGAATCCCAACCGAATCATTTATGTAAAACATTTGTGTCTGTTAGACAAGATACTATTGGGAACTCCATATAACTATACTATCTCATATTATTATATATTTCCCAAATAACATACTAAGGGACTCTCATAGGTATGTAATAAATAATAGAATTTCATTATCCAATCAAGAATCACCCAAAGAGAACCATGGTACCTAATGGTACTATGTGACACGATCACAAAGACCATAGGGATTTCTTCCCACTTCTATATGAACACTAAAAATGGATTGATAAACCCTATAGCATGTTGGTTCATTGACTATATCCTTTGGTAGTTAAATCAATAGTAATGAAATAAAATAATGAAAATCTTCATCCTTTCAAACCAAAAATATTTCATAATGTCATGGTATATGATTTTCTATCTATGATTAATCAACAAAGTTGTGGTATAGAACACAATCATTATATCATATATAATTGGAATGTACAATAACTCTCCCTTGTACATGGATCGCATCATCACCATTCAATGGTCGCATGAGTTTTAAGTCACCACTAGCTGCTTGTTCATGCATCCGAGTATATTATGGCCCAGTCACCTATCAATAATTTACCCAATATACCAAATAATATTTTTACACTAATGGGCAACATGTAATATATAATATGTACACTAAAAATTCTATAATCCAATCTTCATGGATGCCCATTAGGCTCCACTTCTACTCTGAAGGATATTCAACATTATCCCAAATTATCTATATCTTGCGACTACGAGAATCTAAAATAATATTATCATTACAAGGTGTATAGGTTATCTCAAAGTATAAAATATAAATATAATCTAAAGAGTGCATGTAACATAAGTTTCGGAACCTATATGTAATGATATAGTGTAGGATCATACGGTCCATTTAGACAAAAAACCTCTTACTAAAGAGATTGTGTTTCCAAAAATCTATAGTATGGACAACGATGAACAACTCTAGGTCATAGGTATGATAAATCTGATAATTGGGTCACCTTTTAAATGAACGGTAAGCTAATTCCTAGTACCTTGACATCAATACCTATCCCATGACAACCATTGATGCAACATAATAAACATTATATAAAATCCAATGATCAGGAAGGGTCAACACAGGTGTTATTATAAACATCCAGTTTAGATCAAGAAACACATATTACCACTAGCATAACCACAAGATCTTCAGTACATTATTTACAAAAAGAGTCACATTTTTAGATTAAGGAGAGAATTGACATATAAAATATCAGTAGTATCAAGATAAACCCAAAAAATTTCTTAATATAAAAAACATCCAACGGGTGTATCCTGGAAATCACCACATCAAATTTCTATGAGACTATAGATATACCTATATCAAACAACACATTCCCCATGAATTTTAGATCTTTAATCCACATTTACATTTTGACAGCTTGGCATAAATATTATGTTTTCAAAGAGTACTCTGGTCAATATCAATATGTCTCACATGCTTCCATATAATGAGTGATAAGATGATGGTGTATTTAACAAAAATGATGAAAATTGATTCAAGGTAAGGGTGGATGATCTTTTCCATGACCTGTATGAATACTACTAGTATATTTTTCTATCCAAATGATATAATACATTAATAATATAGCCTAAACATAACTGATCAAAGAGATAATTTTTCCTGGGAAAATTAAATTTATTATTCACTATCACTGAATTCATTTTCCCATTAACTATTTAGAGTTGAAAACTACCACCTACCTTTTTGGAGAACAACAAAGGTTTACGCCATGGCGATGTACATAGCTAGAAAAACTCATTATATTCTAGGTCCTTTAGTAATAACATTAGATACCAAAAATGAATCCACTCCATATGATAAGAGGATATTGAAAAGAGATACACAAACATCATGAGTTTTATATTGAACTCAACTCCTTTATTTGTGGGAATTACTGTAAGTTTTTTTATGAATAAATCCTTATATAGATCTGAAAATGGGGAAATGATGAGCATTCCACCACAAATACTACTGAACGATCCAAGACTGTAATCAAAACCATGATCATTACAAAATAAATCATGTTTAGAACTACCCTACCTTCTCCAAAATACTTTTAATTAGTCATCAAGAAATTTTCTCCATGGGGATATGTAAATGATACTTTTCTTTGATGGAAATCAAATTGAGATATGATTCTAGTCAGCCAGTCTATCTCGAGAATCATATCAAAGATATTAATCTGATGAATCATAAAGTATGATGGATTTCAATAATAGAAAATAACTATATGAAACTATGGTCATCACTTTAGATAATCCAATTTCAGGTCTATGGGTGTGATTAATGAAAATAACATAGTAGAAATCTTGACTAGGAATTTAATTCTAACAAAAACATATACATATATGATAGAATGTGAAGCATCAATATCAAGAAAAGAAGAAGTACAAGGAGTAGATGTGATTATAAATATAACTAGAAATGTATATGATCCCTCACCAATATCTTCTATTATTTTATGTACAACATATACATGAGTTGACTATGATTTGATACCATTTCCATAAGGTACATGACTCACATAATCCATCATCATCTGAGCCTGATGCTTGGGGCACAAATTTCATCCATTATTCCCTGACCGCAACAACCTCAATCCCTTATTTATTATTTACCAAAATGATCTATGGTACAATTGTTGATGGTTATCCATATTACCACATTGATATTAATTTCTATAATGTGTTGTGTAGAACTAATGATAATACCCATACTTTCCATAGTTGAAGCAATGCAGATGTCCACCTAAGGGTGTTGTAGAAACAATACTATACTCTATACATATACCACTAATGTACTAAGAATTCCTAGTTTTACACTTATTTATACTAGAAGTGGTATGAATAAAAATACTAGGAGGTCTACCTAGATAGGAACTTAAGGTTAGAAGAAGAAATACTGTATGACCCTCTTCTAGGACTATTTAGATAGTTAAGACCTTTCACAACACCTCCAAGTAAGTCTCTAGGTCAAAATTTATAACGTCTCATATGATGTCATGATGAAGTCTAATCTCAAATTTTACATACTTATATTCTTCAATCCCATTCATGATAGGAGAAAATACAATCATATTAGTTAAATGAATGGAGTATGTAGGTATCGTCATGGGCCCCTTTAATACCTACATGACCTCCTACACTAGACCTAACATTATTGTGTTAGAGAGGAATTCCCATATAAAATATTTTTGAAAGTATCCCTTGTGAGACCCTCATTCATCAAAGACTATCCCATCACTTCCCTAACCTCCTAGTGGATTCCTATATATTGAACTTATCCTTATTTACCTTTCGATACTTAGGTCTCTAAGTGAGGCTAATGGTACTCTCCATGATATCTATCTAGTCATCTGTATATCATAGTCCTTCATTTCCAAGAAGGATAAAGGATGATGGAGATAAATTTCACTATAATATGCAATCATGGGCCTCAACACCCTTCCAATCTGATATGTTAAAAGTTAATGGACTCTTTACTAAGGTATCAATACTTATTTCCCCACGAGAGTAGGTGTAGTAGCTTTTCTAGTGCACCATTCTACATAACAGGTGGGGAAATAGGGGCATCCTCTCTACTAAGAGTACCCATTACCATTTCATTTAGTGGTCTCTCATGTATTCTATATGGTATCATATTATATAACATAATGGGATACATTTAGAATATACTAGTATTATTATGATAAATTATAATTAGTCAATGGGATCAAACAATAGTTCCCCAAGGTGTCTACCCATAACCCAAGGTATATCCCTCCTAACACTACTAATGTGTCGATCCATAAATGTATGATACAATCATATATATATATACAAAACCTAATAGAATTACCACAATTAACTAATTAATTATAACATAGAAATATCACAAAAATGTTTTTACAAATCTATCTTGAATAGATAGTATAGTCAAGGAATTAAATTAATGCACTTATATGAAAGAAATAATATGCATATATATGTAATGGGATCCTATGTTAACAATTATGAAGCATGAAAGAACCCATGCCCTCTTAAAATTTTAACAACAATCCCATCAATTCGAAATCAAAATTTTGTTAAATGTGTGATAGCTAGGAACATGGAAACTCACCTAGCTGACTCCCACATAGCCACTCTCCTTTCTATAATGTCCTTGGTTAGTAAAAATGAAATTAATAAAAATTTTCTCTAATAACATATTCTATTGAATCCAACCATACCATCTGGTCTATGATGGAGAGGCAGAATACCCCATTCATTCCTCCATATACACAAGAGGTAATTGACTATTATTGAGGGTGAAAATGCCGTTAGTGGGGAGACTATAACCGATGTATCATGCCATATCCATACAAAATTAAAATCAAAATATATATAATATAAAAATCATATTAACATATAGGAAAACAAGTAATCAATATGTAATATCATATGGATCCCAAGTCATATAAATAAAATAACTTTGTTCCCCTAGTGGAAATCCATAACGAGGTAATAAGTGAAATAATATTAATATATAAATTATGAGGAACCCCTCTATAGTTTATCCATGTCCAATATGAGTACCAGTCCTTAATGATTAGTTATATTCTATGGGCTGATTTCCCTTACATGGATCCTTATACATGAATTATTCATCTACATCAATATTTCTATACAAGGTGTGAGTAATGAAACCTATTATGACACCACCAAAGCTACATTAAATATTGTTCAATTCCATAACAGGTTTAATCCATGATACTAATAAATGTACATAAAAAACAACATATAATCATGCACAGAGAGGTCATGTGCTAACCAAGGCACCATAAACCCCCTGGCATACCTCATGCAGCTCCATACTATAAGGATAATAAAAGGATGTCTGAAATGAACATGGAAAATCAAAATTTCTCAAAAAAATGTCTCCCATATGTCTCAATTCATAAATTCAGGTCATTCTATAAGAAAATTTTATCCAAGGTCAATTATCAATATTTCCTTTATGATGTCATACTTCATATATGCCTCGAGGTAGGTCACTAGTCTAACATTCCCCTTATTCCACTGTCGTATTTCATTCCTCTGGGATGTCATGCCCCTACCCTATAATTTTTAATCATATCCATCTTCATAGTTTGATTAAACTCCCCCACTAATGGATAAATATAACACAATTTTTCACTTATTACGAGTACCATGATCAACCTCTAACGGAACAATAACACACATAAGAGGGTAGATCATAAAAATAAATAATATTATATCATAATGAGAACATAGTAGAAATATAAAAATAAATGTAATCGAACATAGATAATCAAGATATATAATCAAACATATAGAATCATTCATTATAAAAATGTCTCAAAGGTTATGCATACACAAACATGTGATCATAATCAAAAATGGTGAACAATGTATTTCAACACACAAATTATAATAATGAAACATGTGTAAATGAGATCCCCAAATGGTAACGAATTTCCTACCTAATGTTTGATGACTTCAACATTAATGTTTGACATGGAATCATCACTTGAATCATTTTAACATACAATTTTATTCAAACCTCTCACCAAGGACTCTAATAACTGATTCTAATTATTTTATTTCAAAAATAAATAAAAACAACATAAAAATAAAAGCGTCTCTCTCCGGAATAATTTCTAAATTATCTATTAAACTGTAACAAGATATTACCATTTATCCAAATAAGAAATTATTATAATTCCTTATGAGATGATAATATATATATTTATAATAACTCGAGATAATAATGATAATCATCAATTGTTCTATGATAGTAATAGGTTATTACCTTTTTAGGGTTTCCTATAATTTCATCAAAAATCATTATAAAATATTATTTCCAAAAATGGCTGGAAGTCAACCATCTGGAATTTATCCCCTTGAAAAAACTATTGTTAAGTATAGAGGTGATATATATATATATATATAGAGAGTTTCACCATTCTTAGAAACTAGACGAAGAACCTAGTTGGTTTGAGTAATGCCTGAAATGCCCCAAATAGAGGAATTCTAGACTTCCATGTCAAAATATAATCTCCAAAAACTAAAGTAAATCGAGTTTCATATATCTTTATGATGAAAAACCATGTACTAGATCACAACATATAAAAAAATAATAAATTCATCATTAAATTTGACTTTTATTTAATTTTTAATCGATTAGAATTAAAAACTAAAAAAAATGGAGTTGCAATCCTAAAATGAGATGATGAACACATTTTCCATTATTTTAGTCTTTTAAAACAATGAATCCATATTACAATGTCGAAGATAGAATAAGAATGAAACAATAGGGTTTTAAAAACATGTTTTACTAAAAAAAGGTGTTGTATAAGAGTAACCTAGTTTTAACCTTACATAAGACACAAAACATCACATAATGGAAAGGGTTTAACCTTACAAATCCTTTAAAAATTAAGAATTAACCATATGTAGCTCAACCACACCTTTAAACATCCTTTATAAATTAGAATTTACCCTTATCTATGGGTTAGGATACCATTATACAAAGAGGTAAATACACATAAAAAACCATTATAAACAAGGAGTAACCATTAAAAGATGATAAGAATACCATTACATAATTCATGAAACAAAGAAATTTCTTTTAAACAACCATGTAGAAATTCATCATATATTTATGCAGCCATGGTAAATCATGAGTTACCCTGACACATAGAATTGGACCTCTGTAAGGGAAAATATTATAAAGAAAAATTATTACTTAATCCTTAAAATGTCTTACTAAAAACCAATAAGTGTCATTATTGATTTTAAAAATGATGAAGTTAACACATAATTTAGATCTATATGATCTTGAAATATCCCATTGTATTCAAAATATCCACAACAAAAACCATTATTACTATATTTGAATTAATGTTATATGCACCATCAGTAGTTACCCACACATATAAATTGTATATATTTAGAATAATGGTAAAATATACATTTAGTATCACATACCATTCAAGAGTTAAATAATAGATTCTATAATAAAGATACCAATCATAGACTCTATATCACTCAAAAATAAATTTTTATTCATTTTCAAGACGAAAAACATTGAGGGAATGTGGATGACCAGACAAGAACAAATTTTATCCATGATGGGAATTTCATTACCTTTCCAAAATAAACATATTCCCTTAGTGTATAGTATTACATGCTCATTCGATATGATAGGAAAATTATTCCACCTAGGCTCCTTCTGAGTAATATCTTCATATAAAGAGTTTATCATGTCTTATATCTTAATGAATTCATCCATGAAGGTTTTGTTTTAATTGAATAAATAAAAACAGAATGTGGATCTGTTAATTTATCCATTCAAGTTGTTCCTTGATTCCAACATCTATAGCAGTAGCCTTCATCCAAAATTGGTATTCATTTGATTCTCTAATTATGAAATTTTCTTTCACCTAATTCATTATATAATTTATAATTAGGATTATTATTAGATTTAGAAAAAATTAGTTTCTCCACAACTCAATGTGTCTCTCCTCTGCCTGGATTGTAAAAATTGTTTCCTTTTTCCGAGATTTTTCCTTCTAGATCCATTCCTCTTGTTGTTTCAAATGGGACCTCCTATTGAATGGGAGTCTCAATCACCTATTTTTCAATGGAATATTCTAATAAGGGATGTGATATTTGGATCATGGTACCCTTAATGAGAACATTTTAATTTACAAGTCCTTTAAAAGAACACATTTCGATATTTAAGAGAATTCAATCCTTTGTAGAAAATAACCATCATTCTTTAAATCCTTTTTTGGTTTCAATGACATAGGAAAAGAATTAGAAAAATAAAATATTATTTTCTTGGAATAAACCTTTACCCTTTTATATAGTCAACACTTGACCATATTCATGAAATCAAATATCATTGTCACATATCCTTGAAAATATTAGGAAATTGGATACTCAATATTATTATTATAAAATTTCTAACAAATTTTATTATATATAAGGTGAATTCTTTAAAAGAAACATGTAGTAACACTGTGTAATTAATATACCAGATCATTTTATTTACATGTGAATTGACTAAAATTACTTAATAAATCATTCATATAATGACTTCTAAACCTTATGTTAATATACCTATGCTTCTTATAAGAATATAACTTCACTTGGTGGACAACATCAATATTTTTTTACTGTGTAAATGGTTTCCCTAAAATATAAAATTTTCTATATTTTATTAAGAATGATTTTATGTTTTTATACCAATCTAAAAAGATTATTCCATTAATATTATCCTTTTTATAATATTTATATTGAATTAATTTTTGATGATAATTATTTATTTTAACCACAAAAGAAGTTTTTATCATTTAATAAAAACTTCTCTTAAATTTTCCACAAAAAAAATGATGACCCATTTTAATTTAAATCATATTAATTAGTGGACCAAAATCTATATTTCAGTATTTATAGACAATGTTTTGGTGTGAACCTCTTGAATTTATATATTTAGGCAAGAAATAATTCCAAAAACATTATATTTTAATCATGGATTGTTTTGTATATAACTCATTTCCTAATCCATCGTATGGATAAACACCACTCTATTATGATTATATCTTTCGCAAGACAATATTACATTATTATAACAAATATATTATTCAAAAATAAGGTTGCAAACTCTTATGTTCTTATCCTTTAGTTCATTCCATAAAAAGATAATTTAGGGTCACATTTTTGGGCATGAACCTACCCAATTTTATTATCTAGGACATAACAAGTGTTTACTTTAGAATAAATCTACAACATAGATTTTTTAAGGCAATATAATCTTACCTACTTATCTCATGTCATTCCATTTAAATTCATTAATTATTATGATGATTTAGATTTTAATTCAAATCTTTCAACCAAATCAATATGATTAAACTATAATTATGTTTATCTCATTAAACAACTCATAACTTATATAACTAACCCAATTAATATCAAGTTATATCTACACGTCTCCAAATGAATTTTATAAATAAGAAACATTAAAATGGTTCAACTAATCTCTTAGATCCATATGAAATCAATAAAAACTATAAAAGATAACATGAAATGATAAGTATCCAACCTCCTATTTTTTATACAATACACAAGCTTCTAGGATTGTGATCATCCAAACCCAATGTCTCTCTACACATAATTATTTACATAATAAAGATATCAATTACATAATAATTCTAAAATCTAATATATAAAATCTATAATCATGTTAATAATTCATCCTTATAAACTAATACACTCCAAATTCAAAATATAAGAAAACTAAAAAAATTATTATACCTAGTATAAAACTCCTAAATGATTTTATGATAGTATAAATAATATTTTTTACACATTAAAAAAACTACACATAACAATCCATAATATAACATTTTTTTAGAAATAAAAAAATGAAAAAAACTAAATAAATGAATAATTTATATATTTAGATATGAGATTGAAATTTATAAAAAAACTCATAAATAAACAATATAAAATTTATAATTTTGGAATTAATAATCATGAACAGTTCATATATTTGAACTTTTGAAATTATCATTCACTTGGTTTTAAATTGAACACCATTTTATAAAAAATATATGAGATTATTATTATAATATTTTCTAAAATGAAAAATATTTAACATAATATGTAACATTATACAGAATTATAATATCATAAAATTTATTTCGTCTAAACCATTGATCACATCATCCAAAACATATTTTTGAATTTTTTTTATTTTTTTTCAAATAATGTCTATTAATATAAACATTTTATATACAACTTTATGAAATGTTCCTAAATATATATATAATCCACTATATTTTACCTTATTTTGGTTTATAAATTTTTTATAAATTTATTACCTTGTAAAACTACATGAAACCTAGATCACATCAACCAAAATAATTCTAGTTTACTTTAAATTCCACCTTAGATCAATCTCTAATTAAGTTTTTTATGAATTATAACCAAAATAATGTTCTTTAGAATGATTCTCAAATATTATTACATAATGAGAGAGTGTTTATTTTGTTCAACTCTTATATTTGGAAGAAGAATTAATGTTGGCAACAAAACCTAATCCTCTTTGGCCTATGGTCATATCATGAATCGTGACCATATTCATTGGAATTTGATTTTAATCTATTTTACCACTATCAAACGATTTTTGTTGGTTAGTGATCATTTAAGGAGAATCAATTTTTTTACCAATTCAATAGAATATATTAATTTTCTTATTCTACTATAATGTTTTTATTTTCATATTGAAGGGAACCCTGATATAATGATAGGATGACTATTGTATAGTGAAATTTTAGATACAATACCATTTTTTCATTATTTTATATCTGACTGCATAAAAAATATTTCTCACAGACCATAGTTTGGTTTGATATAATTTATGAGTATGAAACCAAATATAATATGACTATATAATGAATAGGAAAATAAAAGAAAAAATTCGGCATTGTGTATTGGTTCATGTCGTAACCTTGTGGAAACTAATTTCTAGATGCTTAATATATTAAAATAATGAATTTAAATATCATGAAGATGGATTTGAATACAATTAGGCATTTTGTAGGGGATAACTATTATCCAAATAATATTGAAAAATAATAAATGAAACCTAATGTTATAATATCTTCTAAACATTTTGGATCAAAAAATAAATTAATACAGAATAGTGCACCTTTTCTCTATAAATATAGTTCATCCACTTGAGTTAGATATAGATCAGTTAAAACTATTTAAAATGATTATTTTCCAAGGGTTTCCATAGATTTCAGGAATATTTCAATAATGGGTAATTATTTCTCTCCAAATATGGTTAGGAAAAACATTAATATTAAAACCCATAGAAAAGGTAAACCTTCACTATGATTCGTTTTAAATATTTTATCCTAGTGTGATCATATAATGTTATATGACAACATTCTTGAATATAAAATTGATTGATATAGGACACCAAAAACCTAAAACATTTGTTCAATCAGAATATGAATATTTCCTAGATGTTCAATATGTTTAGAAACATGAAAAACATGGTCAAATAATAATATTAATTATTTAATGATTAAAAAATAAAACAATACATAAAAACGCCCTTAATTTTTTTTTCAAATGATGATTAATTTACTCTAATACCCTTTGGATTAGATGATTGAAATAACATTCTTCTTATCATATAATATTATAATGAAATACATGAGTATCATGATATAGTGACATTCAATATATTGTGGATTACATTATCATGTATGATGATATAGTGAAATCCCTAGTGATAAGGCCATTCCATTTAGTGAATATTTATATCACATAATTCATTTCAAAAGTCATAAGGTGTTTTTATGTGATGAAAGTGACATTGTAGGGAGAATCATGACACCCAAAATTTCAATCATCATTGTAAAATTTATTGACAATTTTTATTACTATTTTTTAAAAATTTATATTTATGTATACCATATGTAATAATGTTTGTATTATCCCTAACAATACCATACTGGTGTGGGAATAGAATCATGCGGCCTAAAAAATGACACCTAATCGAAAGGAACCCATAAAACCAAAATCCAAATAATTAGAAACTGACAATGGGAAAAACCATCCAATATGAATGGTAAATATTTCTCTAGGTAATTATTTGTATGAAATAATAGGGAAACATAAATTGAAAAAAAAAATTTCCCAAAGGGGTATCCCAGCATGACGAAAAATTATCATTCAACCAAACACCACATGCATGATATGAATAATCCATATACATCATGTAAGAGTCATTAATGGGAAAACAAATTTAAAATCTAAATAATGCCTTCCATTCCACCTGAATCACCTCAATCTAGTATATCTTATCAATCAAGCCCTAAAAAAGATCACCCCTCTATTTTCCCAGAATTAAAGGCATAGCCCAAAATAGCAACAATTCAATGATACTGGAACTGGTAAAAATTCCACAACAACATCATGTTTCAATATACATTTTTAAATAATTATAATCACTTACAATTAGTGTATAACCAATAACAACCACAAAATATAATAGAATAAAGTCACAAAAGAACCAAAAAACCACAATAGTCACAATAGTAATCATTTTCCTCATCATTACCATAAACATACTACTTAATACACATATTAGGTCTTCTGTAATAGATATAGACATGAAAGGTAACCCTAATAAAATGTAAAACATCTTTATAATTCCATCTTATATAGTAAGGAGGACATGGGAATCATGAATCACTATAAAACATTAAACTGCACACTGAATAAAAACACCCTTAATAAGAACAAACAAAATTACTATGAAGGGTGTATAGAAAGATATAGTATTATGGTAACCCTAAACATTAACAGTAACCCTATAGGGAATATTTTTAAATCCAATGTGGACTACATGGTTAGATGAATAGTTATAGATTTTATGTGACTTAACCATGGAATCTTCCCAGATTTGTAATTTTTTATTTTCCTCCTATTATTTTTATTATGTGCCATAATTTCTTTTATTCCATTCTTACGGGAAATTTATAAGATCCCTAAACTACTCCCTTTTTCACCCCTTATCTGATTTGATCTTCCTAAATCAATTTCAAGTGATTCATCAATATAATATTCGATATTCACCTTCATTTTTTTATTCCATCTTTCACATTTCATATTATTATTATTTTCCTTTATTAAAACAACCATAAACAACCAAAACTATTAGTATATATTTTTTAAAACTTGATTTTTAATTGATAATTTAGTGCTATATAATTTTTATTCTGTCCCCCTCTTCTCTTATATAAATATTTCTAGACATATTTATAGGTATTAGTAAGGAGTTTCAATACAATTCGATTTATTTTAGGACTGTTTAGGTTATTGTTATTATAAAATTTGTTTCTTATCTAACTATATTTAATATATCTTATGTACTATTTATTTTTTAAAATACCACAATGATTTCCAATTCTTTACATGTGGTATAAAGGGTGAATTTCATAAAATGAACATGCTTTTAATCTATAAATGATTTGATAGACACTACATGTTTGGTAAAATAATTATGTGGTTTTCTTTAGAAAATGTCATAATAAGTTATTTGTTTTATTTATCATTAGTTTCAAAAGTTATATATTTTAAGGTTTTGGATATGATTCATTGATATAAGTGTGTGTTTGTATAGTAAAATTATATTTGTGATTTCTTAATATTTTTTATTAGTTTTTAATATTATAGATATATATTTTTGATTTTATATCATTCCATATAAGAACTTATTAACGATTTGATAGATGCATGATTTTACAAGGTTAGTTTTGGGGTTCTGATTTATTTTATAAAACTAATTATTTTATTGACAAATGATTAATTTTTTCAATATCTAAATAACTCCCTTGGATTTTTCTCCCCTTTGGTTATAGATTGTTCAATTACACAATTAGATGAAGAGATGATTTATTATTGTATATAAAAGTGATAAAGGTGTAGTTTATAATGATTTCTTGATCACCTCAATTAAAAATTTCCTAGAATTCGTTGGTATCTTTTTGGGAAATCATGATATGAGTGTGATACTATTTGATATTAAATTCTGGCTAGAGTCCCCATGTTTACTTCTTTCCCTATCTATTTGATGTATCACCTAAAGAGGTTAGTTGGGAGTTATTTAGAATTATTTTGATTAGATCATATTATAGACCCTTAGATGGTTCTATATGATCACATATTGAGTATTCTTGTAATATCCAAAGTCATTTTCCCACGATTAATTTAATATGAGGGTTTTATACCATATTAATCTAGATATTTTAGTTAATTATCTATTTTTTGGTATGATTTTTAAGATATAATTTAGGATTTTGTTTTGATATTATTTATATAGTATTCTTAGATTTTAGTTATTCTTCATTTACATTTATTAAATGATTACATGATGTTACCATTTGTATTTCATTATTCTTATTTTATTTTAGTTTTTTAAATGTATTTTAAAAAGGTGAATTAAAATGTAGGATATGATTTTCAATTATAATTTATACAAAATCATTTTCATTCTATTTATAAACACATTTATAAAATTTATTTTTACCATTATAAGTTACATTTATTTCAAATATTTTTACTATGTAAATAATGAATATATGTTTCTTTCTCATCAATGTTAATGGTTTTTAAAGGACAAACGTTTTGGGTTAATGTAATTTATTTTCATTCCACGAATATGTAAGTAAAATATATTTATAACCTCTAATTTTAAACTCGAATTTACGGGGATTATTATATAAGTAATGTTATGGATTCTCATATTTTACTCAATGGGTGTTATATGATACCCTATATATAAAATATTTGATTTTGTAGCATTTATATATTTATGTAAGAAAGTATCTTATCCAAATTTGATGAGTTTTTCCTATGTGTTCCCTCATTACAATGATTATAAAGAAATATAGAGGTGACATTTGGTCTCATGTAGATTCTTGTATATGATTTTTTTACCTTGGATAATTTTGGATATATTTTTTATCATCTGTGTCATCATTTATAATTATTTTAGTATCTTTATCGATTAGAAAGTTATATATGATTTTCTTTTGGTTTATTGTCATTGCCTTGGTGGAATTGTTAATTTTTATTTGTGATTATGTATTATTTCCTTTGGATGATTATATGGAAGCTATTTATTTCCCTTGACTGGATATCAAATGTATGGAAACATTATGTTGGATTCTATGTATGAATACGATATTGTATTTATCATATTTAAAGGTTAAAATCTTTCAACATTGTATGTTCGATATCCTTAGATCTTTTTTTAGCCACAGATATATGGAATGTTCTTTGGGCCATATGGTGAATTAGGTCAAGTGAAATTTGTTATTTACCAAACATGGTTTATTACAAGCCATATATGGTATTATAAATTAATCAAATATGATGGTAGTAAGATAATGACATGTGGAGTAAATATATTCATTGAAAAAATATTATCTTTTTATGATATTTTTGGAGAAAAATATATCAGATATGGATATTTTAGATGGGTTAGGGGAACCTACAGGTTCTAGAAGTAGAAAAATATTCTTCCAAAAGTGGACTGACCATAATTCTTATGAAAATAATTTAACAAATTTATTCTAGGTTTATATCTCATGGTTAGACTATAATAATCTTGTATGAAATATTTTTACTAGAAGTATTAAGCCTCAATGTATCTAAGGTAAGCACATGTAGAGGAAGAGTGTACCTTAGATGTGTGACGCTTATGGGTCAAAATCACCAAATACTTATTGGTGGAGAAACACATTCATATATGAGGAGAGGCATCATTTCATCTTTTAGCAGCTCTTGAGAAGGGTAAGAGGGACATTAGTATGAAACACTCCTATCACACACTAATTCATTAGAATGTAGTTGAACATGCATAACTATGTACACAAGTAACAAAATACAATGGGTGTTTGAACATGAAGAAAGATATCCCCAATGTAACACCCCATGAAATTTATGAAACATTATCTCTGATAACATATATAAAATGAAATATCAAACTTAAATGAAACAAGAAATATTACTATTTTAATATGACAATTATAACATATTGGTTGAATTTGTGGGTTTTAATAAAAACAGAACATTATAATATATATATTTAGCCTAATCAATACAATTTTATTGAATAATTCTTAAGAACTAATGAATAAATTTTTAATAAATAAATTTTATTCTCTTAAATACACTTTCTTAAAAATGAATTTATTACTTCTAATGAAATAATATGTTATTTTTTTATCAAATATCTAAATTTTATTCATAAAAAAAATATAATTTTAAAAATAATAATATAAATAATATTTTAGAGTATATTTTTTATATATTTTTGAAAATATTTACATTCCAGTTAATACAGAATAAAAAACATTTTATTGAAAACAGTATTTTTTTCCAGCACATACAATGACACATTTTTATAAAAACTGTAAAATTGAAATTATTTCCCTAACATTATTTACTATCTAATTGTTTTAATTAGATTCAATTATTATGGTTTATTTTTTTATAAATGTTTTTTAACTAAAATAGCCGTTTTTTGGACAATCAATTTTTCCATATCTTATTGAATTTTAAAATAAAATTAATTTTTTTCAAATTTAATAAAATTAATTTAAAAAAAACTATTTAATATTGGGATACAAGATGTTAATATTTGGAAAATTTATTAATTTTAGTTTTAGTCATTGTGAATAGTAACCAGATTATTTAAATGTAACCATTGTCAGGGTAAATCTAGTAATTAATGTTTAACATAATATGAAAAAGACTAAAAGTGACCATAATGGGCAAATTTATAATTTTAGATAAGTGTATTTCAGAAATTAGATTAGATGTTTTTAGAATATAGAAACCTTGAGCCATATTTATTTTTTATTTAACTTTATAATATTTAATTGATTGATAAAGAAAAAAATAACACTATTCTTTTTGTAATGTCTTTAAGATTGTTTGATAAGGATAAATAAAAATTATTTTTGGATCAATGTGATTATTTAAAATATTAATGAATTATCTTTATTATGTTAATTTATTTTAGTTTTTTAGTTATTGAATAATTATATTAAATAGGTATGAATCACTGTAACAATAATTATTTAATAAATAGAAAAAATAAATAAATGAATTTAGAAATATTAAAATTAATACAATTGGATTAATTATTGTGTTAATTTTAATTATTGAAACATCTAAAATATTGGGGATGTGTTAAATGATTATATTCTAATTTCCCTCTTTGTTATGTATTTCAAGTAAAATAAAATGATGATTGTAATAAATGATATTAATTGTAATTTAAAAAAATTAATATTTTATTAAATAATTTAAATTTAATAAAAATTTTATCTTCTGAAAAAACGAATGGAATATGGTCAAAAACATAAATCATGGTCTATTTATTGGCCTATTTGTCTTTTATTGTAATATTCATTATCCTTAAAGTGTAGAAAATGTTAATATTCACTTAATTTACACAAGGTTTATTGGGGGCTTAAAACTAAAACATAATTATGAAATTATAACAAATAATTGTCCACATTTTATGGATGATATTTTTTTATTAGCAGTCATATTATCTTTATATTATATCAATATTTATCCATTTATTTATATAAATATATTCAAATTAAATAAATAATGAAATTTTAAAAATTCCACTCTCTTAACTTATAAAATGACTCCCCTTCTCTCTTTTCATTACTCCACCATTAGAAAAATAGAACAAACAAATCATATCCTAGTCCATTATAAATATCATTATCCATGTTCTAGAGGTTCTAAACCTTCAAAAAAACTAATCTTAATTTACTTAAGGGGAGATGTAAAGAAATTTTATCGAAGAAGAGATATTTTTCTTTAATGAATCTTTCAAGTTTATTTTTTAATCAACATCCTCTTAATGTGTTATAATATAACACCATTATTTATTTTTTAAATATTTTTTTAATATGAATATAATCCTTGTAATGTTTTTTTCCTCACCAAGCACCGAATGAGGATGTTATTCCACACAACACTGAGTTCAAACGAATTGTGACATACTGTTAAAATATAATTATTTTATATGATAGTTATCACCATGTTGATGGAATGGTGGATCTGAATAAGATTAATTAAGTTATGGAAATATATTTTTTACACATTTAAATGAAAATTCATTCTTTTTTTCAAATTAATGATAAATAAAAATAAAAAATAATTGAAAATAATGTTAATCTATTTATTGAATAATATTTTTAAGAAAAAAATTTTCAAAAATAAATTAAACAAAAAAACTTTTTTCAATTATTTTAATAAATTCTCTATATAATACATTGAATCAAAATTTTAATATTCATATTATGTTTTCTCTATATTAGAGATATGTATAAATCAATTATTATACTTAAAAATCTTTATTTTTCAAAAATGTAGTTTGTATCATTTATTGAACATATTTTAAAAATAATTTTCGAAACGTTTATAATTTTTTTTAAAAAAATAATATCAAATATATATTTGGTGAATTTTTTATAATTTTCTAAGAAGATATAATTTTCAATAAAAAGATTAAAATATCTTTTTTTATTATGAATAATTAGTTCTATAACACCCTCAAATGATAAAGGGTTAAATGACTAAATTATATGACTCATATCAACAAGGTGCACATTTTTTTTGGTAGCCTACCTGATTAGAACTCCACAGTTAAGTGTGCTTATCCTAGAGTAGTTATCATGATGGGTGACCTCCTGGAAAATTTCTCAAGGTGTGTTTGTGTGAGGACAAAACACACTGGAAAGGACATGTGTTGGCCTATGGAGACTGTCATTAGTCAGATAAACTGTTCGGGCACATGGGTGGGACATAGGGTGGGGACAATGAGTCTGCATGGAAATTCGTGGGCGGGGCCCAGTTGTTACATTTTCTACCCAGCCTTAAGTGCAGTGCACTACCTGGGTTGACATATAGGGCCCCCAACGAGGACGTTGTGCTTTAAAGGGGGGATGATTTTATCACCCTCAAATGATAATGGGTTAAATGAATAATTGATATGACTAATGTCAACAAGGAACACCATCCTTTTTGGGAACCTACCTGATTAAAACTCCACAATTAAATGTGCATGGCCTGAAGTAGTGATCAGGATGGTGACCTCCTAGGAAGTTTCTCAGCTCGTGTGTGATTGAGAAAAAAATACACTCGAAAGAACATGTGTTAGCCTGTGGGGACTGTCATTAGTCATATAACATTGGAAAGGACATGTGTTAGCTTGCGGGGACATTCATTAGTTAGATAACTCGTTCTGGCACGTGGGTGGGACCTAGGGTGGGGCCCACGTGTCTGGGGGAAATTGGTTGACGGGGCCAAGTTGTTACAAGTTCTTTTAATGATTCTTAAAAAAATAAAATTACATTAAGATGTGATTAACAGAAAAAATAGTTCAGTTTTATTTTAATTAATCCAATTTAGGTTATTTTAATAATTTTCATATTGAATTGTGATTTAAAAACTTTTTAATATTTTGAAAATTTTCTCTTGAAAACAGGCATTCGCATCATGATTACATGGTTAAATATAAATTAAATTTTACCCATTATGTGGATGGAATTTAGAGAAATGGATTCCATATTGGTAATAATATTAATTTATATTATATAATAAGGTCAAATTAATTGTTTACCATAATTAATAGTAAAAATATTAAAAAAAATAACAACAGTTAAGGTAAAAGTACATTTATCGTTGGGTAGAACTTGGACGATAATGGATCAATTGAATATGTGAGTTGTAGCATTACTATTTAATGGAAGAATTTAAATATTATACTTCATCTATTTGAATATATGGTCATTTGGAATCTTTTTCATTGGTAATGACATTATTAATTGGGATTTATTCAGAAAATTTATAATTAGTTTCTATGTGGGTTCCTTTCCTCCACAAAGAAAAAGATACCACCACCTTTCACTTATATACACCAATGAATCCATATAGCTCATTCATCTTATAAAAAATCCATAGAAAATATCCAAATACATGTTCTACTGCATCTAGTCCTCCAAAAAGTTTAACATTACAGTCCTTAATATGAAATCCAATGGAAGAACTTATAATAGAAGGTAATTTCCCTTACGATGCTCCTTCTTTTTTATCGATAATTTTAAACATCAAATTATTGTTTAACATTAAAAGTATAATAAAAAGTATGGTGGGGCCCATGTGTCTGCAGGGCAACTGGTGGGTGGGGCACATTTGTAACAAGGTATTTTAATGATTCAAAAAAATCAAATTACATTAAGATTTTATTAATAGAAAAATTATATCATTTTTATTTTAATTAATCCTATTTAGGTCATTTTAATAATTATTATATTAAAAATAGGTTTATCATTGGGTAGAACTGTGAAGATAATGGATCAATTGACTATATCAGTTATAAAAATACTATTTAATGGGTAAATTTAAATATTATAGTTCATCTATTTGAATATATTGTCATTTAGAAGCTTTTTGATTGGTAGTGAAATTATTATTTAGGATTTATTTCGAAAATTTAGAATTATTTTCTATAAGGACCTAACCATAAAAATTACATAATATTAAATTAAATGAATAATTCACATTGAAGATCTTTTCAGGTATAGAGTTCTAGAGAATTAGGACATAAATATTACATCTCAAAAGATTACAAGGTAGACATATCTATATTGTTTCAATTTTTTCATAAAATAAAAACTCTTAAAAAAGAGTCATATGTAGTTCCATTTTTTAGATAGAATGACTTTTCCTTGATCATATCCTTAACCTTATTCATCATTAAGTCCTGTGAAAACATTTCAATAATTGGGATTAGAATAAAAAGATCAGTAAGGGTTATAAAAAAAGGAATGAAAACTTGTGTTCATAAATACATACTAAACATGAACACTTTTACTTACCTCATGAAATCATAAGATTTAAGAAAGACACATAGAAATCATTAATCATAAAGGTAACTTGTTGCATTCATATCATACTTACATTGTAACAATCACAACTACATAGGGAGTTACATTGGAATACCCATCCCAGTATATTCCCAAAATCTCTTAGGAGAAACATTCATGTTTACCTCTGTCACGTTACCCAATGCATTAGAGATTTATCTCGGGCTCACCCGCCCTAGGTTTATCATGGAACCACCCATATACATATATAATTCCCATGAACCATTACCTGATCATAACACAGAACATAAGAAAAAAGTAAAGATAACATTTCCACATTGCAATAATAAAATATCATTTCAAGATATTGAAATCATAAATCAATTGTCAAAATCATTTTCAATACCAAAATACATAAAAAGACAATAGGGTATTAATTTTTCCTTTTAAAAACATTCCGTCTTGTTAAGGAAGCCAAAGATCTAATAGTACACGCGGTGGCGGAATGGTCATTGTCACTGCTTACGTTAAAAAAATTCCTTTATTGTTTATTAAAATGCTTCGTATAAAAATATTCCCTTTGAATAAAATGAAAATTCAAAGGGTTTTATACACCATATAAAATAAAGTCGTGTATAAAACCAAAAATGCCTCAATGAAAGGAGATTGATATGATATCCCTTACCTCGCTTCCGACATGACCCTATCATTATTTAATCTCCTGAATAATAAACTAAAGTTAATTTCTAATTGCTTAAAAACAGTTTTCAAGTTTATTATTCATTTTATAACCCTTTTACCAGGTTATAAACATTATTCAATCATTTATTTTAATAACGTTCATTTTGTCAATATTTGGTACTTGAGTAAAAATGAACAACTTATAAATACATGTTGTCCATGTGGTCAAAGGTTCATTATATCCAGAAGTATATTCATGACTTGGATATTGTAGATATCATATATATCCAGTATATACATTTTTTTATATTAGTACATAACAGTTAGAGGTAAGAAATGAAATGCACTGTTCATGGAGACGGTAAGCCGTACGTACGCTTGAACGCGACTTTCATTTCTATTTCTTATTTTAATGGAAATAAAACATAATGATACATAGGTATATTATAATTGCAGTATAATATCATATATAATATCGTTAACACTATCCTTTATTCATCCCACATAAGGCATTGACGAGTCACATCACTTTAACGGGGCGGTAGTCCGCACTTCCTCATATAAGATTATCGTATTTACCCACTATGGAAAACATAAAGGCATGATATAAATGGGAAGTACAGAAGAATAAGGAAATCATAAACATAATATATATCATATATAAATACAGTGCCATCAAAATGGACACCATGAGAGGTGGTAAGATGTAATTGAACAATCATCGTTTCATGAGGCATTAGTTTGCCATCCATAGAAACATTATGTTATTCATCCATTAGATGGAGGTGTGTGTAACTCTAGTTCGAATCATTCTTATAACAACATTTTAGTATATATACGATCCTGGTATTGTTACAAATGAAATAAGTAAAACGATATTAGTGGTTAGAGAAGTAAAATAAATGAAAACAATTTAAGAGAAACTGTTACCTTTAATTTGGGTAACTCACATTGGTTTGAAACAATGTACTTCTTGAAGTGCCTTCTGCCTAAGTTAAGGCTTCTAAGTGGAGGGGAGGGTTGTTGAGAGCTTAATTGGGAAGAGGTTGGACAATCCATATGGCTTGAGAGGTTTGAATAATTGGTTAGAAGTTGTCTACTTTTATAAGGGGTGGAGGGGCTCTTTAGGAAAGTGTGAAACTAATATTTTATTATATAATGATATTTAGTTTATAATGGTCCAAAAATAATTATATTCTAAGATAATATGAGTCATGGTAGAAATAAAATCATCCAATCATAATTTTACATGTTTTGGATAATATTTTAATCATTATAATATTTTATATTTAAATCATTTATTAAAGAGTTAAATACTGCATCATTATTTTGTCATAAACAGTTGAATTTATTTGGTGTCTAAAAATTATTAAAAATATACCATGATATAGGATATCATTTTATATTTTCAAAGAAAATTTATTGTCGAAAATATGACTTATATAACACCATATAATAATTAATTACTAAAAGATTTTTGTTTATGTAATTTTGGCTTTTACTTTAAATTAATTAATCAATATTGTCATTATCACTTACATGTGGATAAAAGGGGTCCCAAAATAGACTCAAAGATTCCCATGGTCGTTAATGACACAACCAATAGGGTTAGGACAAGTGTTAATGTAATTTTGATTTATTATAATATTCTTTTAACCTTGAATTACCCTATTTACCTTTAATCGCGGTAAATAAAAGTCAAAAGTTACTATTCATCAAAAATTATTTTCATCTCAATGAACCACATTTTACTTCATGAAACAACCATGTATGTCATATTTTTTGAAATTCAATTCACAGAAGTGGTAAAATTTCATCTAAATGAAAAAATTAGTTTTTTTAACTACCACTAAGTGGTGTCACTATTTATCAAAAATTGATGTTTTTCAGAAAAATACCAAAAATTCATCCCAAGAATTTTTTGATATTTTGAATTCAAAATTGATGTCTATTTTGGCCAAATTAAAAATATATAAGTGGAACTAATTAATTTAAAAATTAATTCCCGTTGTTAAAACAAATACCGTGTTTTTATGAAACAATAACTATCAAAAGATTGATATTTGTTTATATCCAATTTCAAAGTCAAATTACTTCCAATGACCAACATTTGATCAAATGGTAAAAACGTATTTTAATTTCACATTAAACCCAATTAAAAAGATAATCTTACCATATAAATAAATTATATTAAAAGGCACTTTTGATTTAAAATACAATATTTTTAAATATTCATTTAAAAATGAACATTATCAGAAAATACCAAATAATTACCCAATGTAAAATTTTAATCCCCCATTTTAAATAAGGATTTTATTTGGTCAATTATAATGTATTAATGTGATAAAAAGTATAATAAAGAAGTTTCACCATTAAAAGGCGATAAATCGGCCTTTTAATGTAAATTATGCTTCAAATTAAATTCATTCACATTTTAAGCCTCTAATTTTTTTTTGATAAAAGTAAATACATCTAAGAAACATGTATAATAATATTGTAGTTAGTTTCATTCATTATCACCACAATAATAGCTAGGTGTTAACTGCCATTTAAAATAATAATATTATATTATTAGTGTGTAATGTAAGATTCCAATGAAACTCGTTGATGCGTATCAGGTACGCTTTCAAAAATAGAAATACTTTTAAAGTAAAATTAATATTTAATTCAGAAATATTAATAAATTTTAAATATGTATTATTCATCATTTACATGGGATGTTACATCCTTCCCCCCTTTTGGAAATTTCATCCTCAGAATTTTTATTCACATATCAAAATATGTGGGGGTATTTATCCCTCATAGAATTTTCAGATTCACACATTGCCTCTTCAGCCATATGGTTTTCCACAAAACCTTTTCCTGATGAATTACCTTACTCTGCAACACTTTCTCTCTACGGTCAAGAATCTGAACTGGTTGTTCCTCATAAGAGAGATTCTCTTCTAACAGAACTACCTCTGGGCTCAAAACATGTGTTGGATCTGACATATACTTTCTCAACATCTAAAAATGAAAAACATTGTGTACCTGGGATAAACATGGAGTTAAATCCACATTATACGCAACTGATCCCACATTCTCCAGAATTTCATAAGGCTCAATGAACCTCTGACTCAACTTTCAATTCTTACCAAAATGCATCACACTTTTCCATGGAGAATCTTTGAGAAAGGCATTATCACCTACCAAAAAGGAAAGATCCTTCCTCCAGTTATCGACATAACTTTTCCGTCTGCTCTGAGCTGTTCTAATGTGCTTCTGAATCAACTGAACTTTCTCTGACATCTCTTCTACCAATTCTGGTCCCATCAGCTTCCTTTAACCTACTTCATCCCAAAAAGCAGGAGTTCGACAACACTTTCCATATAATCCCTCAAATGGATCCATCTGTATACTGGAATGAAAACTATTATTATAATAAAATTCAACCAAAGAAAGATGTTGGACACAACTTCCTTGATAATACATCGAACTAGCATGTAACATATCTTCCATTGTCTAAATTGTTCGTTCTGAATTACCATCTGATTGAGGATGAAAAGATGTACTAAAATTTAATTTAGTGCCCAATGTCATGTGAATGCCTTTCCAAAAGTTAGAAGTGCACCTGAGATCACGATCAGATACAATGGAGAGGGGAACTCCATGAAACCTGACATTCTCTTTAACATACAACCATGAATGTAGATCTAAAGAGAGAGTATCTCGAATATGGTGGAAATGACCAGATTTAGTTAATAGATCAACTATAACCCAGTTTACATTATTACCTCGAGATGTATTTTGTAATCCCACAACAATGTCCATGGAGATATTTTCTCATTTCCACTCTGGCACCAGTAAAGGATGAAGCATTCCTCTCGGTAACTGTCACTCCTCTTTAACTTGATGACTAGTCAAACACTTCACAGTAAAGTCAACAATATCTATTTTCATTACATCCCACCAGTAATACTCTTGAATATCTCTTTACATCGTAGTACTACCAAGGTGAACAGAAAACGGATAACTATGAGCTTCACATAACAACTCATTCATCAACTCTAAATCACAAGGCACACATAATCTCTTCCCAAATCTCAAAACACAATAATTATCAATGTCAAATTCAATGAACATACCCTTATGAACCTATTCTACCATTTTCTGCAAATCTTTTTCTTCATTCTGTGATTTCTTAATTCTAATTGATAGAGATGATTTCACTGACACCTGAAGCAAAAAAGAAGAATTTCATGCAACAAAAACATCTATTCCAATGTTCATCAAATCAAAAATCAAAGGATCTCGTTCCAAACGTAGCATGGCTAATGAGACATTGCATTTTCGACTCAAAGCATCGACCACTTTATTTGATTTTCCCAGATGGTAATGGATTGTGCAATCATAATCTTTGATTAATTATAACTATAACGACCCACACTTTACATACATTGTTAATACTTCAAAATTGAATCATACTTATTACAACATATGACAAAACCACAAAGGACCGTATAGGTATAGTGTCTTTAGAAACTGGGAAACATAAACAACTGGTTCATAAATCTTCTAAAGTGTCTCCCATTTATTTCATCATATCTAGGGTCCCTTTTAGCATATTCTACTTAATATCCATCTTCCTGACCTGGGGAAAAGAAAACATAAAAGGGTGAGCTCAAATGCTCAGCAAGGGAAAATAAAGGAAATAAAAATCATATCATATCTTTTTGAAAATCAAAACCTGCAAAAGAGATCATAATATCTTAACATGGAATAAATCATAGAAGTGAAAATGAGATCCCCATAATCATAACATAAAACATGAAACTTTGTGTCGTGCACACATAATCATGGAAAATCATTTCTTGTTAGTCATGACTCATTTCCAAGACTATCTTAGTGGACAAAGTCACATTCTGAACCGAGTTCACTCTTCGTTTCAGTCCTGTATCACTGAACCGAAATAACCTTCTGTTCCAGCCATGTCTATCTCATGAGATATAAAATCTTTACCCAATGCATTGGAGGGAGATATAGGTCCCACCCATCTTATAATGAATCCTTTCTTATGTGTGCCACATAATCATAAACCATACATCATAGCGTAACCCATGTAATAAAAATGGAATTCTAAACAACATGACATCATAAAACAATTCATATAAGATAAAGGTATTCATAAAAATATTTCCATCACAACATAATCAAATCCATGTTATAATAGGGATAAAAACAGAACCCTTTTATTATCTTAGATGGAAAATAATTTTGATAAAATACTTGAACTCCATTCTTGAGGAAAATAACCTTTCTACTTCAAAAACACTTTTATTTTCTTAACATGTCATACAATTATAAACAAAAAGAAAAAATAAACTTGAAAACTTATAAAGGAAGATTCCTGGAAATAATGTTTTAAAATCCATTCATGCCGTATAAGTTAAAAAAAACATTCTTCATACTTTTGTCGGAATAGTCAAAAAGTACCTCGTACGAAAAATGACAAAAGATTCCTTTCATACATATTACTAAAAACTCACTGAAGGGTAAAAATGGATTTAAACAATTGTAGGTGGATAGAAATAATATTACATATTGATGAAACATGGATGTGGATGATAAAATACAGCCCAGTAAATACTTACGAATAAACAATCTCTGATAAAAATGAGATTGTGATATTTCCCTTACCTTATGTCCGATTTGCTTTGTACGTGTCCGAATCTCCTGTATAATGGTTTAAATAATGTTATTGACTTATTCCAGAATCATACATATTGATATGATATCATATGTGGTCATATTCTTAGCTTCTTGTTAGTAATATTTCATTGTTACTTGTTACTCGGGTCTTTATTGCCTTTTGTTCTTATGCATGTTTTTCCGAATACATTCTTATTATTCTTTTAAGGTTATAGATACCTTATATCCAGAATGGTATTAGTGTAACATATATCATATTTATTCATTCAATTCATTTATATAATTACTATGTAATGATGATCATGTAGAACGAGTCGCATCACATCGTGGAGACGGTATTCCGTACGTACGAACGAGTGATGATATCATTCCTATGATCGTGGAACTGTATTGGAGTATATATATATTATTTCAGTATCAATATTACTTTATAATAATCATAAATAGTTACTCATTACACCATTATACCCATCCTTGTAAAGTGATGGTGGAAAAATAGATTACCCGACGGCGTGGAGACGGTATTCCGTACATACGCACGCGCGGTGATTTCATTTTTCCGTAGGATGGATAGAAGGTGAATTATGGTTGTTTCATATTTATAATAACATATCAGTATGTAAGTAATACTGATGTTATTACTTTATCATGAAACAACTAATGAAGAAGAAGTTGAAGAAGAAAGAAATTGAAAAGATCAGTAATGGATACTACCTCTTCTTTGGAACGCCTCTTTGAATCCTCCACTTAGGGTACTAAGATTGGTCTTTGAAGAAGACCAGGACCTCTAGGATTATTCTAGGGAAGTTGAGAGGAGAAAATGGCAGGGTTTGGCCGAGCTTGAGTGCTCAAATTGGTGTGAGGAGGAGGGGGAGGAGGTGCCCTTTTATAAGGGAGGAGAGGGGCACCTTAGGAATATCTCAAAATATTATTTTATATTAAAGTCAAAATCGGTTTATAATGTTTCCAAAGGGTCTTATTTCGAAGCTAAAGTGGGGAGGGGTCGAAATCCTATCAGCGAATAGGATTTAGGCAAGTTTAGGGTATTATTTTAACCTTATCAATTAGATTTAATTCTAAGTTAAATAATTTAACTTTTACCATGTCTTTTTGTTTTCTTTCACTATATGGTTAATACACTTACTATAACATGCCAAACGAACCCCAAATTTTTTAATATTAATATATATATCCTTATCTAAGTCATTTGGACGAACCTTAGATTTTTAGGAATAAAATAACAATTAATAATATAATATTTGATTTAAAAACTATTTTGTGTCAATTTTGACACTATTTGATATATGATTTTTGTGAAAGTCATAACAGAATTATATGTTCGAACCAAGTTGATTAAATCAACACTAATATATCATATTAATCTAGAAAATTAGTGTAATTCATAAAAAGCCTCAAATTACATTTATTTTTGTGTTTATAACATCAATTATGTCAATATTTCATAAATAAGATAATTACTACATCATCGTTGTGTCATAATTAAATTACATTATTTAATGTCTAAAAATTATAAATAGACTACAATTATGTAGGAAATCTTTTTATCTTTCTAATGAATATTTATAGTCGAATTTATCTTATGTATAACCCCATATTAAAAATTATTTACTTATTAAACTTTGATTTTAACTATTTTAACCCTTCTTTAAATAAATTAATAATAAATGTCCTAATCTAATTCAAGTGGGCCTAAATGGTCATATTTTATTCCTAAGTTTGTTTTTGGTCGAATTACACTTGTCCAATAGAATTAGGACATGTGTTAGGGTAATAGTAATATCATATTTACCATTAGTTACCCTATTTACTATTAACCGCGGTAAAAAAAGTAAAAAGTTAATATTCACCAAAAAATTATTTTTATCTCATTGAACCACATTTTACTTACTGATATCAACCGTGTCTGTCGGATTTTTGAAATTCCATTCACAGAAGTGGTAAAATTATGTTTTATGCAAAAATTCAGTTTTTAACCTACCACTTAGTGGTTTCACTATTCATCAAAAATTGAAAGTTTTCATAAAAATACCAAAATTTCACCCTAGGCTAATTTCGGTATTCCGAATCCAAAAATGAAGTCCATTTTGAAAAATAAAATTTATAAAATTTCAAAAAGTGGTTATTACTATTCATAACGGCTAGTTTTAATAGCATATTGTTGTTTAGTGAAACTCGGTATTGCGTACAACGCAAGCTATCGAGGAAGGTCGCGATTGTGTATAATTCAAGCCAGGTCAGAGATGTGTATTGTGAAAGCTCCTTTTAGTGTAGCGTATAACACAAGACATTAATAAAATTAAAAAGAATATATTTCATAAAATCTTGGGTTGTTACATTCTACCCCCCTTAAAATGAATTTCGCCCTCGAAATTCGTCGGGGTTATAAATGGTTTATTATTTGAAAGTTTCTTTAATAGAAACCCACATCGTAAAAAGGAATTCCAATACTTGGCTTTAAAAACTAAAGTATGAAATGTAAAGATTACCCAAATAAACTAATCATTGGGTTTCCACATAGGTAAAAATATGGATATGGAAGAGAAATCTAACCATCATGTTCTGATTTAGAGTGGTAGAGAACATGGCTATGGAAAATCCAGTAATCACAAATCCATAAATTTGTGACGATCTAAGGTACCATCTGATTCATCAGGTATATGATCACTAGGACAACATTTTTGGTTTTCAAGATCATTTCCCTAAAGTTGAAAATTTGAATTAGAATAAATACTTACTTTATTTTGGTACAATCTCACTGTTGTTCGTGCCTTGAACAATTTCAACTTCATCTCTTAAATAAATGAAGTTGAATTTGTTATTCGTGAAGTGTTAGCAGATCATGTGATAGAATGACGGGTCATTCCATCTGTCTCTAACAAAAGGTTAGCAAAACTTATATACATAAGTCGATCTATAGTGAGATTAATCACATATGGTTCCTAAAATAGACTTATACTTCATATATCATACTGCTTAAATATAATAAAACTAGTTTCTACTAAACATGGACTTCCTGTAGGCCAGTGGTAGGTGATAAAGGCCAGTCGCACTTCGGTTGTGGGTTCGATTCCCACAGCCTTGTCCGAAGCGATGGGTCGTCGCCTGTCCTGCAGGTTGTCCTTTTTCTAAAGCTACATTACTATAACATCCCATCAATAATATCGAAAAAAAACTTCTATCCTTAAACAATACTCACTTATGTCCAACATAATCCGTTTCAATCTTTAGGATTATCCATAATACTGCAGTCCACTCTCATAACATAGTGAAAACGATTACCATAGATTTAATACCATCGTTGATCCCCATATATCATAAGATATGTTTTGTTGGTCACATTCAAAACATTCAAAGTCCTTAATCATGTATTCTCTTGAATACCTTAGTGAAAACATGAATGCAGTTTAAAGTTAACACTTTCCACATACCAAAATCCTCAAAATTCTATATACTCAAACCATGATATCACTTAGTCCTTATATCAATCATGAGCTCATGAATACTGTCAAACATTTCATTTTCTCATTATCCCTTCATGATGCGCATATCATCTGCTTTCCAAAATATTTGAATCACTTTTCATGGTTACTGGTACCTTAAAATTATTAAAAACCACAATAGAATAATACAAAAATATTCTAATAAAAGTACCTCAACAACATTATTCTTGAATACCAATACATAAACACTTCAATCCATCCTGTTCAATTATTGTCCTGGAATAAGTCCTTCCTTGATTTAGAAGTAACTTTTTAGGTCCGGGCATTGAGTTGGGTAATGCCCATGTTCTCCGCAAATAATACATTGAACTCCATAATAGTCTGTCACTCTATGACCCTTTTCTCCACACAGATAACATCGGTCCCTCCATTTGAGGTATTCCTCAAGGTTCTTCTTCCCTTCTTTAGAAATCTCAATCTTCCTTTCTTTATGCTCCTCAACATGCGAACATGAAAAATAGTTTAACTTCCTCTTCTTTGATGAATTATCCATACCACTAAATATCACCTTGTTAATCATATATCGCGATGACTGATTTGGCATAATCACAATATCTTTCTCTCTAGGAATTACCCAATTTTGTTGCTCACAGTCACCAATTTGTCCATTGGATTCAATGTTAACCAAATTCCTTCTGGTTCCCTCCATTAACTAAAACACAAAAAGAATTCGGTGAGAGGAAAAAATCATGCTAGGGAAAACAACATTATAAAGGGGGAGTACCCTTAATATCTAACATCTTAGGTTAAATTCTATGATCGTTACCATAGTTCTAGGACTATATCCTATACGTATACTTATCCTTAGGGACATCCCTAGACACACCTTAGAAATATCTCTAGGGATCTCACTAACGTTTTCGCATCCTAGTTTCCAAAGGTTGACTAAAACATTCCTTTGATACCAACTATAATGACCCACACTTTACATACATTGTTAATACTTCAAAAATGAAGCACACTTATTACAACATATGACAAAACCACAAAGGACCGTATAGGTATAGTGTCTTTAGAAACTGGGAAACATAAACAACTGGTTCATAAATCTTCTACAGTGTCTCCCATTTATTTCATCATATCTAGGGTCCCTTTTAGCATATTCTAATTAATATCCATCTTCCTGACCTGGGGAAAAGAAAACATAAAAGGGTGAGCTCAAATTCTCAGCAAGGGAAAATAAAGGAAATAAAAATCATATCATATCTTTTTGAAAATCAAAACCTGCAAAAGAGATCATAATATATTAACATGGAATAAATCATAGAAGTGAAAATGAGATCCCCATAATCATAACATAAAACTTGAAACTTCGTGGCATGCACACATAATCATGGAAAATCATTTCTTGTTAGTCATGACTCATTGCCAAGACTATCTTAGTGGACAAAGTCCCTTTCTGAACGGAGTTCACTCCCCGTTTCAGTCCTTTATCACTGAACCGAAATAACCTTCCGTTCCAGCCATGTCTATCTCATGAGATATAAAATCTTTACCCAATGCATTGGAGGGAGATATAAGTCCCACCCATCTAATAATGAATCCTTTCTTATGTGTGCCACATAATCATAAACCATACATCATAGCGTAACCCATGTAATAAAAATGGAATTCATAAACAACATGACATCATAAAACAATTCATATAAGATAAAGGAATTCATAAAAATATTTCCATCACAACATAATATAATCCATGTTATAATAGGGATAAAAACAGAACCCTTTTATTATCTTAGATGGAAAATAATTTTGATAAAATACTTGAATACCATTCTTGAGGAAAATATCCTTTCTACTTCAAAAACACTTTTCTTTTCTTAACATGTCATACAATTATAAACTAAAAGAAAAAATAAACTTGAAAACTTATAAAGGAAGATTCCTAGAAATAATGTTTTAAAAATCCATTCATGCCGTATAAGTTAAAAAAACATTCTTCGTACTTTTGTCGGAAAAGTCAAAAAGTACCTCGTACGAAAAACGACAAAAGATTCCTTTCATACATATTACTAAAAACTCACCGAAGGGTAAAAATGGATTTAAAAAATTGTAGGTGGATGGAAATAATATTACGTATTGATGAAATATGGATGTGGATGATAAAATACACCCCAGTAAATACTTACGAATAAACAATCTCTGATAAAAATGAGATTGTGATATTTCCCTTACCTTAGGTCCTATTTTCTTTGTACGTGTCCGAAGATCCTGTATAATGGTTTAAATAATGTTATTGACTTATTCCAGAATCATACATATTGATATGATATCATATATGGTCATATTCTTAGCTTCTTGTTAGTAATATTTCATTGTTACTTGTTACTCGGGTCTTTATTGCCTTTTGTTCTTATGCGTGTTTTGCCGAATACATTCTTATTCTTCTTTTAAGGTTATAGATAACTTATATCCAGAATGGTATTAGTGTAACATATATCATATTTATTCATTCAATTCATTTATATAATTACTATGTAATGATGATCATGTAGAACGAGTCGCATCACATCGTGGAGACGGTATTCCGTACGTACGCACGAGTGATGATATCATTCCTATGATCGTGGAACTGTATTGGAGTATATATATATTATTTCAGTATCAATATTACTTTATAATAATCATAAATAGTTACTCATTACACTATTATACACATCCTTTTAAAGTGATGGTGGAAAAATAGATTACACCATGACGTGGAGACGGTATTCCCTACGTACGCATGCGCGGTGATTTCATTTTTTCATAGGATGGATAGAAGGTGAATTAGGGTTGTTTAATATTTATAATAACATATCAGTATGTAAGTAATACTAATGTTATTACTTTATCATGAAACAACTAAAGAAGAATAAGTTGAAGAAGAAAGAAATTGAAAAGATCGGTAATGGATATTACCTCTTCTTTGGAACGCCTCTTTGAATCCTCCACTTAGGGAACTAAGATTGGTCTTTGAAGAAGACCAGGACCTATAGGATTATTCTAGGTAAGTGGAGAGGAGAACATGGCAGGGTTTGGCCGAGCTTGAGTGCTCAAATTGGTGTGAGGAGGAGGGGGAGGAGGTGCCCTTTTATAAGGGAGGAGAGGGGCACCTTAGGAATATCTCAAAATATTATTTTATATTAAAGTCAAAATCAGTTTATAATGGTTCCAAAGGGTCTTATTTCGAAGCTAATGTGGGGATGGGTCGAAATCCTATCAACCAATAGGATTTAGAAAAGTTTAGGGTATTATTTTAACCTTATCAATTAGATTTAATTCTAAGTTAAATAATTTAACTTTTACCATGTCTTTTTTTTTCTTTCACTATATGGTTAATACACTTACTATAACATGCCAAACGAACCCCAAATTGTTTATTATTAATATATATATCCTTATCTAAGTCATATTTCCGAACCTTATATTTTTAGGAATAAAATAACAATTAATAATATAATATTTGATTTAAAAACTATTTTGTGTCAATTTTGACACTATTTGATATATGATTTTTGTGAAAGTCATAACAGAATTATATGTTCGAACCAAGATGATTAAATCAACACTAATATATCATAGTAACCTAGGAAATTAGTGTAATTCATAAAAAGTTTCAAATTACATTTATTTTTGTGTTTATAACATCAATTATGTCAATATTTCATAAATAAGATAATTACTGCGTCATCGTTGTGTCATAGTTAAATTAAATTATTTAATGTCTAAAAATTATAAATAAACTACCATTATGTAGGAAATCTTTTTAGATTTCTAATGAATATTTATAGTCGAATTTATCTTATGTATAACCCCATATTAAAAAAGATTTACTTATTAAACATTGATTTTAACTATTTTAACCCTTCTTTAAATAAATTAATAATAAATGTCCTAATCTAATCCAAGTGGGCCTAAATGGTCATATTTTATTCCTAAGTTTGTTTTTGGCCGAATTACACTTGTCCAATAGAATTAGGACATGTGTTAGGGTAATAGTAATATCATATTTACCCTTAGTTACCCTATTTACTATTAATCGCTGTAAAAAAAGTAAAAAGTTACTATTCACCAAAAAATTATTTTTATCTCATTGAACCACATTTTACTTACTGATATCAACCGTGTCTGTCGGATTTTTGAAATTCCATTCACAGAAGCGGTAAAATTAAGTTTTATGCAAAAATTCAGTTTTTAACCTACCACTTAGTGGTTTCACTATTCATCAAAAATTGAAAGTTTTCAGAAAAATACCAAAATTTCACCCTAGGATAATTTCGGTATTCCGAATCCAAAAATGAAGTCCATTTTGAAAAATAAAATTTATAAAATTTCAAAAAGTGGTTATTACTATTCATAACGGCTAGTTTTAATAGCATATTGTTGTTTAGTGAAACTCGGTATTGCGTATAACGCAAGCTATCGAGGAAGGTCGCGATTGCGTATAATTCAAGCCAGGTCAGAGATGTGTATTGTGAAATCTCCTTTTAGTGTAGCGTATAACACAAGGCATTAATAAAATTAAAATAATATATTTCATAAAATCTCGGGTTGTTACACTAACCATCTCCTCTGTCTCAGGTTCAATTCTTTCTGAGTGAATATATACTTAAAAATTATGTGATAAGTATATATTTCACACTTCACTCCATACAAATGATGCCTCTAAATTTTTAAAGCAAAAAGAACTGCAGCTAATTCCAAATCATGTGTAGGGTAATATAACTAATATGGTTTCAACTGACATGAAGCATATGCAATTAATTGAACATTTTTCATGAGGCCACAACCAAGTCCTTTCAACGAAGTATCACTATAGATAACAAACTCACCATTTCTGGAAGGCAGTTCCAAAACTGGAGCATTCACCAATCTTCTTTTCAATTCCTGAAAATAATCATCACATTCTTTTGTCCTGATGAACTTAAAACCTTTTCTAGTTAACATAGTAATTGGATTAGATAACCGTGAAATTTTTTTAACAATCCTCTGGTAATAACCTACCAAACCAAGAAAACTACATATCTTCATTAAATTTGTGGGTCTTGGAAATTATTCAACAATTGTTTTTATAAGGATCAATAGTTATGGAATTTTTTGAAACAATGTGACCAAGGAATGAGATTTTTTTGTGACCAAAACTCATACTTTATGAATTTCCCATAATGTTTCTTATCTTTTATGGTTTTCAAGAAAACCATTAAATGACTTTCATGTTCTTCTTTACTTTTGGAATAAACAAAAATATCATCAATGAACACAACCACAAACTTATCCAAGAACTCACAGAAAATTATATTCTTAAGATCCATGAATACAGCATGTGAATTGGTTAACCCAAAAGGCATAACTAAAAATTCATAATGGACATATCATTTATGAAACACAGTATTTGTAATTTCTGCTTCCTTTACTTTCAACTGATGGTACCCCGACCTCAAATCAATATTCATAAAATACTAAGCTCCCTGGAGCTAATCAAACAAATCATCGATATGAGGGAAAGGATAATTATTCTTAACAACGATGGTATTAAATGCTCTATAATCAATGCAAAGTCTCATTGAACCATCTTTCTTTTTAACAAACATGATAGAAGCACCCCATGGTGATGGGCTAGGTCAAATGAAAAATTTATCTAATAACTCCTGCAATTTGTTCTTTAACTCTAAAAGTTAAATTTGATCCATTTGATATGGGGGTTTTGAAATTGGCTCAGCATCAGGAACTAAGACAATAGTAAAATCAACTTCCCGATCAGGTATAATACCAGGAAACTCATCAGGAAAAACATCATGGTATTCATTTACCACTGGCACATTATTAATATGAAAAGTTCCTTTGATTTCAACAATATGTGCACGGTAACATTCATTTCCATCTTTTACTATTTTCTCAGCTTCCGGATATGTTATCAAAATCAAGGGTTCATTTTTGTATACAAATTGAAAATCATTCTGAAAAGATTCCACTTTAGCTCTGCAATCAATATTGGCATGATAAATAGAAATCCAATCCATGCCCAAAATAATATCAAACTCTACTAGAGGAAAAACAATAGGGTTTTCTGGTAGATTCTTTCTGCACACAAGGATATGAATGTTCTTATGTTTTCTTTTTGTCTCAAAATTTCCTCTATTTTTTTTACCGTAAGTTCTGTATTCATATCTTGAGATGGAATTCCCAATTTACTAGAAAACTTCTCATAAATGAAAGAGTGTGTAGACCCTGAATCCAACAATACATTGGAATAATCTGAACAAACAAACAGTGTACATGATACATCTTCATTTGATGGCCCAACATCTACTGAAGTAGTTGCAAAAAATTTCTCCACCCCTTTCTACTTGTAGTCTGGCTGTTTACCTTTAGTTGAGTTCTTTGTTGGACACTCATTTGCATAATGACCCATTTCCTTGCACTTAAAACATTTTACTGACTATAAATCAGATTTTATCTTACTATTACCGTGATCTTTTTCAGTGAAATTACGAGCCTTATGTCCCATTTTACCACATCGGTATAACTTACCATAATTTGAAAGACATTCCCCATCATTCTTTTTACCACAATTTTCACAAACTGTAAACTTAAGATTCTTACCATCAGACTTTTTTGAAGAGTTCTTCCCTTTTGCATGCCACCTCGACCTCTTATTCTGTTGTTTGTCGAAGAATAGATGATCATTGACAAAATCAATTTCCTACTTCTCCTCACAATGAACAATTTTTTCATAACATTTGAACTCACGATAAGATAACTCCCTTCGATAATTTGGATTTAATCCTGAGTAAAAAATGGTTAATTTTACTATCAAGATCTCGTATGAAATTTGGAGCATACCTTGCCAGTCGAGTGAATTTTTCTTCATAAGCTGCCACTGAGTCATCCTCCTTCCTCACTTCCAGGAATTGTTTTTCCATCCTATAACGAACCACCTTAGGAAAATATTTCTCAAGAAACATACATTTGAATTCATCCCAATCAAGAGCATCAATATCCTCACTATCTCTGATATTTTTCACCATCGACCACCACTGATTAGCCTCAACTTCAAAACGGTAAACAACAAAACAATCATTTTGATGTTCTGAACAACCCATGACATAGAAAATATTTTCTTGTTGGTTAATCCACCATTCATCTAACACATGGTCAGATGATCCTATGAATGATGGGGGATGGTGCCTCATGAAATTATTTACTACTGACATGTTCCTCTGTGGTTGATCTGGCTGATCTCGTACATGGATACCACCACCATTTATAGTCTGAGTCATCTGTTCCATCGCTGCAACAAATTGTTCAGTTCCAATTCTGACCATCTCATGTTGCTGTATTGGATGGTTTTCTTCCTCCTGATGTCATCCCAACATAGCTTCCCTATTTCCTCTAATGTAAAACATTCTGAACATAGAAATATCTTAGGTGAAGATACATGGTAATTTGGAAATGCTATATGATGTCAATATTTAAATAAATTACTTTATGGATATTAATTTAACAATACCCTAACACCTAATGTTATCTAAACCGACCTTGGATATCAACTATAAGGACCCGACCTTAATCATTAAATAATATTGAATTAAATGAATATTTTAGATTGAGGATCTTTTCTGGTTTAGAGTTTTAGAGAATTAGGATATAAAAATTACATCTCAAAAGATTACAAGGTGGAAATATCTACATAGATTAGATTTATTTTTCTTAAAGTAAAAACTCTTAAAAAAAGAGTCATGTCTAGTTCCATGTTTTAGATAACTTGACTTTTCCTTGATCTCATCCTTTACCTTATTCATCTTTATGCCTTGTGAAAACAATTCAAAACCTGGGATGATCATAAAAAGCTCAGTAAGGGTTATAAAACAATGAATGAAATAATTTTTTCATAAATACATAGAAAACATGAAATCTTTTAATTAACTCATGAAATTGTAAGATTTATGAAAGACATAGTGAAATCATTAATTATAAAGGTAACTTGTGGCATCCATATTATACTTACATTGTAACTATCAGAGCTACGAAGGTAGTTACTTTGGAATACCCATCAAAGTATATTCCCTAAATATATTAGGATAAACATTCACATTTACCTCCGTCGCGTTACCCAATGCATTGGAGAGTGATCTCGAGCTCACTCACCCTAGGTTTATCACGGAACCACCTGTTTACGTAAATAATTCCCAAGAACCATAATATGATCATAACATATAACATAAGCATAAAGGAAATATTACATTTCCACATTTCAATAATAAAATATCATTTCAAGATATTGAAATAATAAATCCATTTTCAAATTCATTTTCAATACCAAAAAACATTAAAAGAGTATATGGTATTAATTTTTCCTTTTAAAAACATTATGGCTTGTTAAGGAAGCCAAAGATCGAAAAATACTCGCGGTAGCAAAAAGGTCATTGTCACCACATACGTTAAAAAACAATCCTTTATCCTTTTGTGAAAATCTTTGTATAAAAAGATTCCTTTTGAATAAAATGAAAATTAAATGGTGTTTATACACCGTATAAAATAAAGTTGTATATAAAACTAAAATGGCTCAATGAATGAAGATGGAGACGAAGTCCCTTACCTCGCGTCCGACTTGACCTGATCATTCTTTAATCTCATGAATAAAAAACTAAAGTTAATTTATACATTCTTAAGAACCTTTTTCATGTTTATCATTCCTTTTATATCACTTATTACCATGTTATAAACATTGTTCAATCATTTATGTTAATAACGTTCATTTTGTCGATATTTTGTAGTTGAGTAAAAATTAACAACTTATATTTACAAGTTATCCATGTGGTCAAAGGTTCATTATATCCAGAATGATATTCATGATTTGGATATCAAATATATCATATATATCTAGTATATACATGTTTTTGTAATAGTACATAACATTTAGAGGTAAAAAATGAAATGCACCGTTCATGGAGACTGTAAGCCGTACGTACGCATGAACGCTACTTTCATTTATATTTCATATTTTAATATAAATAAAACATAATGATAAATAGTTATATTATAATTCCATTATAATATAATATATAATATAGTTAAAACTATTCTTCATACATCTCACATAAGGCATTAACGAGTCACATCACTTTAAGTGGGTGGTAGTCCGCACTTCCTAAAATGAGTTTATCATATTTACCCACTATGGAAACTATAAAGGCTGGATATAAATGTGAATTAAAGAAGTATAAAGAAATTATAAACATAATATATATCATATATAAATATAGTGCTATCATAATCACCACCATGAGAGGTGGTAAGATATAATTGACCAATCATCGTTTCGGGAGGCGTTAGTTTTCCATCCACGGAAACATTATGTTTTTCATCCATTAGATGGAGGTGTGTGTAAGTTTAGTTCAAATAATTCTTATAAAAACATCCGAGTATATTGAGGATATTGGGGTTGTTACAAAAAATGGAAATAAAAAGATTTTACGGGTTGGAGAATTAAAATAAAAGAATACAATTTAAGAAAAACTGTTACCTTTAATTTGGTTAACTCCCTTTGGTTTGAACCAAAGGACTTCTTGAAGATCATTCTTCATAAGGTAAGGATTCTTAGTGGAGGATAGGGATGTTGAGAGATTAATTGGGTAGATATTGGACAAGCCAAATTGCTTGAGAGGTGTCAGGAATTGGTTAGAAGTGGACTCCTTTTATAAGGGGGAGGCTGGGATCTTTAGGAAAGTGTGAAACTATTATTTTATTATATAATGATATTCAATTTATAATGGACCAAAAATAATTATATTCAAAGGTAAGATGAGTCATGGTCTAAATAAAATCATCCAATTAAAATTTCACATGTTTTGGATAATATTTTAATCATTATAATCGAATTTATTTAAATCATTTGTTAATGAGGTAAATACTGCATCATTATTGTGTCATAAATATTTTAATTTATTTGATGTCTAAAAATTATAAAACAACTACAATGATAAAGGAATTCTTTTTAGCTTTACCAATTCTATTTATAGTCGGAAATAGGACTTATATAACACCATATAAAAAATAATTACTAATAGATTTTTGTTTATGTCATTTTGGCATTTACATTAAGTTAATTAATCTATAACGTCATTATCACATCCAAGTGAATCAAAGGGGTTCCAAAATAGACACAAAGATTTCCATGGTCATTTATGACTCACAAAAAATATAGGACAAGTTTTCAGGTAATTTTTAATTATTATAATATTCTTTTATCCTTGAATTACCCTATTTACCTTTAACCGCGGAAAATACAAGTCAAAATTTACTATTCACCAAAAATTATTTTCAACTTAATGAACCAAATTTTACTTCTTGATAACAACCATGTATGTCGGATTTTTGGAATTAAATTAACATAAGTGGTAAAATTTCATTTAAATGAAAAAATTAGTTTTATTAACTTCTACTAAGTGGTGTCACTATTCATCAAATATTGATGTTTTTCAGAAAAATACCAAAAATTTAGCCTCAGAATTATTTGATATTATGAATTAAAAATTGATGTCTATTTTTAAAAATTCAAAACATATAAGTGGAATTAATTAATTTAAAAATTATTTACCATTGTTAAAACAAATAGTGTGTTTTTAAGACATAATAACTATCAAAAGATTGATACTTGTTAATGTCCAATTTCAAAGTGAAATTACTTCAAATTACCAACATTGGATCAAATGGTAAAAATATATTTTAATATCACATTAAAATCAATTAAAAAGATAATATACCAATATAAATAAATTAGTTTAAATGCACTTTTGAATTTAAATACAATGTTTTTTAATATTCATTATAAATGAACTTTATCAGAAAAATACCAAAAAATTACCCAAAGTAAAATTTGATGTCCCCGTTATAAATAATGATTTTATTTGGTCAATTATAATGTATTAAAGTGACCAAAACTATATTAAAAGAGGGTTCTCCATTAAAAGGCGATAAATCAGCTTTTTAATGTAAATTATGCTTTAAATTAGATTCTTTCACATTTTAAGCCTCTAACATTTATTGGATAAAATTAAATACATCTAACAAACATGTATAATCATATTTTCGTTTGTTTTGTTCTTTCCCACCACTACAACTTCTATGAGTTAACTACCATTTAAAATAATAATATTATATTATTAGTGTGCAACGTAAGATTCCAAAGAAACCCGTTGTTGCGTATCAGGTACACTATCGAACATAGAAAGCCTTTTAAAGAAAAATTAATATTTAATTGAAAAATATAATAAATATGAAATATGTCTTATTCTTCATTTACATGGGATGTTACAGTTTTCATGTGGTTTCCTTTCCTCCATTAATAAAAACATTCTACCACATTCAGTTATATACACCAATGAATCCATATAGCTCATCATTCTGATAAAAATCCAGATAAAATATCCTAATACATGTTCTATTGCTTCTCGTCTTCCATATAGACTAAGATTATGGTCCTTAATATGAGATCCAAAGTAAGTACTTCTAATAGAAGGTAATTGTCTTTACTATGGTCTTTTTTTATAGTTAATTTTACACATCAAATTATTAATTAACAGTAAAAATATAAAAAAAATTATCTCCTATAAAATAATCTGTTATTATGTTAATGGAATAAACAAAATCCTTATCCTATTCTAATATATGGGTTACAAAATCATCATTATTGTTTGTGGCAGACTACCACCTCAAAAAATGATGTTTTTCATTTTCCATCACCACCTCTCAAGGATGTATATAATGGTGAATTTTTTTTACATACTATATGTCTAATATTATTTTTCATTTCGAATCAATATATCACAAGTTCCTTATTACACGTTCCTAGTAATGTTATATGATTTATTCAATCATTAATGAGAAGCTAATAAGGATGGGTTTAATGAATATATATGATATATATGAAATAAAAATTATTATTTAATGGAAATATATTAATTACTTTTTTTGTAAATTGAAAAAAATGTTCAAGCATACGTATAACCTACCACCTTAATGAACGATGTATTTAATTTTATCTATAAATTTTATGGAAAACTCTAAATAAATATATACTAAATTTATATAATATTTATATCATGTTTAACATTATTTATATTATGTAACCATGATCAAATTAAGTGGACGAATAATAAAATTCATAATATTAATGAAAAATAAAGCACTTGTTGCCTGAAATGTGACTTTTACATAGAATTTACAATAAATGGGAAATTAAAGTCCATACCTAAATAATTAATAGTTAGATATATATATATATATATATCTGTGTGTGTTTGTGTGTTTGTGTGTATGTGTGTGTTTGTTTAATTATTTGTGGTTAATTAATATATAAATAATAATGATATACTTATTTTAAATTATATTATAACATGTATGATGGAACTCGAGACATATGGTAAGGGATTGGTGTCTCACTTTTAATTTCAATGAGCCAGATGCTATATTCAACATGTGCTTCTTTTATTTGGTGTATATATAGAAAATGAATATATTTTATTATTAATATAATTATATTTATATATATTTACAAATCCATTTGATTATCTCTCATTCATGGGGTTTATGTTTCAGAATTTACCAAAGTGGTAAGGGATTTTTTTCTCAAATTTCCTTCACTGGGACATATGTTTTTTATACACATGACTTCTTATATGTTGTTTATATACATCCAATTTGAAATGTTCATTAATTAATATATTTATTTTTACTATATTATATGTTACATTTTATTTCCTTATTTTATTGGAATTGGGATTCAATGTTAACCAAGTGGTAACAATTTTATGTTTTAATCTAACCGTCATTCATAATTGATTATGATTATGCATCTAATGAATAAATATTATGATCCTTATTCCTTGAAACTAAAGAATTTTTTTCTCATATTATTATTTCATTCAAATTCAAATTTTCCCTTCATTATCCTCAATTCTTGTACTAAATATTTATATAGAATTTTGTTGGAATATTCATATTTCTTCATATTTTAGGAAAATAATATTTTTCCTCCAAAACCATATATTATAAGAATGTTTTAATTTTCTTTAAAAATCATTATATGATTTATTTAGATAATTTCTACCCATGATAATATTTTTAATAGTTTTTTTAAATAATCCTTCATGTAATTTTCCCAACAATGTCTATTTGGATTATATTAAAAATGTGGATGTAATATTTCATTTAATATTTACAGAATTTACTTAATTTCCCGCATCAATACCATTATTTTATTTGTTGATACCTTTAAAAAATTTTATTAATAATATCAATGAAATATAGTTTAAAAATAGTTTTACAAAGTGTTTTTAATAGAGGAAAACATGTTTTCCTCAAGAAATTACTTCAATGATTTCTAAATGTTCCTCTATAAATTTTAAAGTTCATTCAAAAGGAAAATTATTCCACAATTATTTTATGATGTTTTAGTTTTAAAAATTTATTTTAAAATTAAACATGTTTTCCTCAATAAATTTTCCATGTGTTATTTTAAATTTTTTTTCAATATAAGATAAAATCCATGGATACTACTTATGATTTACTACGGATATGATCCCATGATATTATTCTTATTCTTTAAATTGATGGTTTACGTTTATAATTATAATATTTTTATGATACCCATATCTCTTCCATGGTTAATACCATGATAAAATTATTTTGAAGCCCAGTTCATTTTTCATATTTTTCACACTGATAAGATTCATTTGAAACCTGCTTCTTTTACAACGGGTTATTATTTGATTAAATTATGAATCAATTAAAACCAATTTATATTATATAACTTATATTATGATGTAATTTTTATGAAGCTCATCTTTTTTCATGGTTTGTGATATGATTACTTTTTATAATCCTTTTTAACACATATGTTTCGTTTTCATAACATGATGGTGGTTAAATTATAATTAAGGTCTATAATAATGTTATAATGAAGGATAGTGGTAACGTTATTACCAAATATTGGTTGGAACAAATCGTTATCATATTAATTGGGTAATGCATAATATATCAAGAAATAATTATGGTAATAAAGTCTATGGTCTTGATCCTCTATAGACAATAGGTGCATCCTTATCACCTATATGAAATAGGTGCATCCTGATCCACTATGAGAAATATGTGTGTCTGGTTCCAAAATGGGAATCATGGGATAAGTCTCGATCCACTATGTTGTTGGAATTGGTAGTTAACCTTGATAAATAATATTTTTCAATATTTATGATGGTAGTATACTTTTATGACCTTCCATTATGGTTCATGATTTATTTATAATGTTATATCACTCTTATGGACCATGTATTATGATATTATAATGTTTTATTACATTATTCATGTTTGTGATATATGAATTGTTGGGTACATATGTTTTTTGTTATTTCCGTGATCACATGTACTTATTCTTATCTAATGATTTCATGTGATCAAAGATTGATATTTCCTATCATTTCCCTTACTATGCTTCTGAGGTCAACCTTTCATATGTTTCCTTCCCCAAGAAATGAAGAATGGTTTAGGTAAGGAATTTCTAAGAGAATCACTATGTGAGAATGTCATTGTGTTAGATATTGAATATATTTCTTGAAATAAGAATATTGTTCTTCTAGTCTCCAATGACCCTAAACTATTATTTTCCTTAGACGCATGTTTATGAAATGTATTGAATATTTATCTAAAACATTTGATCTTTATGTATTAAAATCCTAAATCTCAATAGTTGGTATTAAATGATAGGTTTATTAAACCATTTCAAACATAGGTGATAAAATTTTAGTGATATATAGTGGGGATTTTTGAGTAAATGTTTAGCGATTTATTTCAGGATAAGTCTAGGGATGAGTGAATTTATAGGAACATTTATTAGAATTTGGGTAAAGGAAAGGGAAAATAGTTTCCAAGACATTAAATCCATGGTTGGATACTAAAATTTTTATTCATATAGCACATAGGTTCCTAGAGTAATAAAAATGAAATGGGTTAATTGATATAAACATTATCATCACCTGCTGCATGAAAAGAGGCCTTGATACACACTGGGTATGACACTCTTGAGGTATATGCTTTGGAAATTCAAAAACTTTTTACAAACCAACAAGAATAATATATAAAATTTCCATGAATGACCGAAGATAAACCTATGTTGTAATTGATTAAAAATAACATATCGCTATTTAGACATGTTATAAGTGATTTTTATTAATTATGTGATTTCATACGATGATTATTATTTCTCACAGTATAATTTTTTTTCTTAGTAAATATAATTAACATGAAGGAACCTGATTAATGATGATTTTTATAGATATTGTGTTGATGAGAAACCAAATGGTATAATGCCATGAGTTAAGGATATTGTGATTATTCCAAATTATTTATCATGATATAGGATTAACAACATGCAGCTCAACCAACTATTACACTCACCAATGAAGATAAAGAAATATTCCATGGATAAAAAAAATTATTTCCTATATATCGAGATTGTAAATAGAAGAACCAATGTGAATGTCTCTTATTAGTGATAAGTTATTTTGATAGTGTAAAATAAAGAATAAATTAAAGTAAGTGAATTGGAAAAAATGAACCATTTAAATAATGAAAGGGTTGAAAATAATTGTCTTCCTAAAATATCATATATAGTTAAATGTTTCAAATGTTAAATGTTTTACTGTTATGAAAATAAATTTCCTATGTGGTAAGAACATGAAGTCAATCAATAAGGTTGATTGAGTAATTGGGGTACTAATAAAGAACGGGATACTAAAAATAACATATGAATGGTATGGTCAATTTTAAAATTATAGATTGTGTTAATAATTTTAAGGATGATAAAATTGAGGTTGTTGAATTTTATGACATTATTAATATTACATATTTGAGGAAATAGTTATTTATGAAAAAGATGATGAATCTTAGTTAACTGTTTCAGAAAGAAGTGTGATGATTGAACTATTTATGTATAGGAATTAATGAATTATGTTATTCATATACTGAAATATATTATTATTTTTGGTATAAGATTTTCGTTAATGATTTTCAAAAATACATTTAATATTGATAATGACCTAGAAAAGTGATGTAATTTAATGGTGAAATTTAGATTAAGGGAAGATAACCATTAATATATTCCTAATGTTGAGAAAATTTTGATTATTTGGGATAATGACATGGTTGATATGAATAATATAAATTGGATACTATTGATGAACTTGGAAATGATTACTGATTTGTGGGAATGTGGTCTATGTAATCATTTATGGTGTTTACAAAATTATTATATTTATAGAATACATTCAATAATATATTTTTTTATTTATGTAATTAGGAAGTGTGAATGTTTATATTATGGTTTTATGGTAATTATTATTATTCCCATGATTAAAGATAATATATGACAAGGGTATTCAAATATTTGGAATATTAAAATAAATAGATACTTTATGATAATTGGTGAATTAATGTTATATTTTTTAGGAATTTTTTTTATATTTTAATATATTTTTTTAAAATTTTGGATTGGTTATAAGGTTAACCATTTATGGAAAAGATTAAGTTGAAATTTGGATGAGGTTTGAGAAATAAATTTATCATTTCACAATTTGATGTTTTATTTGTAAATTTTGATAACCGTGCTATTTATAATAACAAGATTTAGAAGGAATGCGTTATAATTCATTCATGAATATTATTTAGTGTTTTCGAAATAAATAATTCACAACATAGAGTAAGATATGATATGAGAATTGATCAAGGAAAAACCAAATGATTACATTGTTCTTATGAAATGGAATAAAATCATGTAACTGTAACTTCTGAAAAAAATTACACAACATTTGGAAAATGATATTGAAATAAAATATTATCTTATTATTATTTTTTATCAAACATTATTCACTCCAATTTGGATTATGGACTTGTGGTAATTAACTTTCTCCTGACTATGTTCTCTGTCACTCTTTATTAGTATTTGAGTGTCATATTTTTCTTCAATGAACATGTTCTAACATCCCAATTATGTTATCAAATTTGATCACCTTGAATGTGTTATTATATATGTCCTTGAAAATTCCCAATATCTCTTTTCAATAGGATGCTTGATTAACCAGTTTTATGATGTGGGTTTCACATTGTGGGATTTTTAAATGTTAAATCCTTTCTTATTGGGAAATAAGTTTACACTGTAAGGATGATATTTATTTGGGGGGGGGGGGGTAGAATGTAACACCCAAATATTTTTTGAAATATTATTTTATCAAATTAATTTAATCATTAAAATATTTTATATTTTATAAAACACAGATTTTATCTTTGTTTACAATCAATACCAGTTTTAAACGAAATGGGGCCGACTATTAAAATATTATTATTAAATATGAATGTTATTATGTATCTATTGTAATGATGGGTTTGAATAAGATTAAATAAATTTTTAAAAAATATTGTTTAAATAGGTTTTTAAAAATACTTCATTAGTTCCCAATTAGTTTCAAATGAAAATTAAAATTATTTAAAAAAATAAGAATTCTATTTTTCTAGAAAACTATTTTTTGGTGAACAAATATGTTTTTCATAAAAAAATAAAAAAAATTGAATTTTTTATCATAAATAAAATATTATTTATTCAATAAAATATTTAAAATTATATTTATGTGTTTTCTAGATAATATAGAGGACTAAATATAATCTTATTATTAAAAATCTGTTTTTTTCTAAAAATCCATTTTATCCCATTTTGTGCACATATATTAAAACAAAATTTTGAATCTTTTGGAAAATTTAATAGAAAAAATAATATTATTGATTCAAATAATAATTTTATAATTATATCAGGTATAATGTTTTCGTACTTTATATGAAGTTATTTTTTTCAATGACTAGTGAGAAATACAAGTTTTTATTAAGAAATGTCATTTTGTTAATGCTGTTAAAAACCTAGAAATTGTTTTAGAATGGTTTAAAAATTAATATTAGTTAAATTATATATCTAATGATTAAATTTATTAAATTTAATTAACTATAATATTTAATTTTTATATAAAAACGTTCCAAACATTTTATCTTTTTATATAAACACTTTTTTAACATTAGAACATTTTCCCTTTGAAAACTCACTTTCTCATCACATTTGCAAGATTAATTTTAAATAATATTTTGACAATTTTGTGAATGTGAATTGGAAAAATTCATTCCAAAATTTTTATAAGAATATTTTATATTATATAATAATCAATACATAATTTTTTTCATTAATAAATAGTAAAAACAACAAAAATTATTTACCAAAATTAAGGTAAAATGGGTTTATAGGGGGATAAACTTTGATGATAATGTTTTAAATGACTATAAACCTTATATAATTATTATTGGATAGATATTATTTAATATTTTACATCCAAATTTATAATATACGGTCATTTAGAATGTCTTTTATAGGGGATGAATATATTATTTTGGATTCTTTTAAAAAATATCACGATAGTTTTTGTGTGGCTGCTTTTCCCCCACATATAAAAGGCAACCACCATCCTTCAATAATTTACTCCTATTATGCCATTTACTAAAAATAACTGGAAAAATCTTTCCCCAAAATCCTTATCTATGTTCTATATCAATTTCTCCTCTCCAAATACCAACACATGGATCCTTTATAAGAGATTCAAAGGAGGTGCTTCAATGTGAAGGAAAATATCTCCCCTAAGATCCTTAATATAATTTCTTACTTTTACACCATAAATTATATATTTACACATAAAATATAATAATACAATTTTATTATATATTATAATATGATATTTGTTTAATTTAATAACCTAAATCCTTGTCCTCGTCCGTCAAATAGGTTATCAAATCATTATTTTGAGGTATAGTGGATTACTGCCTCATGAACCAAAGTTATTTTTTTTCTAAAAACAACTCTCAAAAAATTGATATAATTATGTATTTATTTTTATCATATTCTATTTATGATCTTATTATTCCATTTGAATCAATATATCACATTATCTTCCATACCTTACATTCTATGGAAATAAAATAACGAAATTTATCTGTACAGAAGACTATCGCCTTACAAAGGAATGTGATTCATTAAAATATTACTTTTAATGTAATAATAATGGGTTTAATTTAAATATGTGATATAATAGAAATAAAAATTATTTTACAGTAGAATATATTAATTACCTATCTTTATTTATTTTCATTTGGACGATGGAAATAACATTAATGAGTAGAAACAACATATCATTTCTATAAATGGTTTTTTACATTTTCAATATCAATATTTAATGGATCACTCAAAATTAATGTAAAATAAATATATAAGAAATTTATATCATTTGTAAAATTTGGGAGATTATGGAAGCAAGATCAATATTTAGAACGAAGAATAAAAATTCAAAACATACTTGAAAAAAAATGATGTTATTGCTCGAAACATAAATTTATCATGGAAATGTTAATTAACTCATAATAAAAGTAAATAAGTGAATAATTTGTGGTATGATAATTATATTTATGTTTTTTAATATATCTATAACATACTTATATTTATTATATATGATTTTTTAACTTATGTGAATGAATTCAAGACTTATGGTGAGGGATTTACTTCACACTTTTTTTCTGTGAGACATGTGCCATATTTAAAAAGTGTTGATTTTATATGGTGTATAAATATTACATGGATGTAATATATTGTTATTATAAATAAATTTAATTGGATTTACATATCCATTTTTGGATCTCTATTTCATGGGGCTTACAATTCTAATGTTACTAAATGGGTAACCATTTTTTTTCTCAAATTACCTTTATTGGGATATCAGTTATGTTATGCACCTATCTCATTATATGATTTGTATATACAACACATTTGAAATTTTATATCATTAATACAATTATTTTTTTGATATTATAATTTTAATTTAATTTAATTGTTTTATAGGGATCACAATTCATTGGTACCAATCTTGTAATAGTTTTATGTTACAATCTCATCATTTATCATGATTGATTATGTTTATGTTTATAATGATGAAATATTATTATATATTTCTATATAAACCCATGATATTTCTTCACATATTTTTTTTTTCATTAGAATACAATTTTTTAATCACTTTATTCCCATTATGTACTCAAGAGTTGAAAATATTGTTTTTAAGAAAAATTTTCATTATTTCTAGCTTCATTCCAAAACCATTTTTTTGTTCTAAAACCATGTTTTCTAAATATGTTTTCAATAAATGTTATTATAATACATAAATTATTATAATAAATATATTTTTATCAATTTTTTTACAATTTAGTAAATAGTTATAAGGGAATATTCATATTAATTTTCAAATAGTGTTTTTTTATTTTGCCAAAAATATTGAAGAAATATTTATTTTATCATCTAAAGAATGAATGGAACATACCTCCTTCAAGACCATTATTTTATTATAATACCCCATTATATTATTTCATGGTTATTTTTAAATAAAATTATATTCAACAGGTTTGATGCATTAAATATTGTTTTTCACTACAAAAATGAAATTTTTTTCTGAAAATGTTTTAAATAATATTAAATTTTAACTATATAATTTATCAATGTTATTTTTAAAGAATTTTTTTTTAAAAAAAATTATGAATTTATTGTCTTAAAAGAATATTTTCAATGAAAATTAATTTTCCTCATGAAAATTTCCATGTGGGATTTCAAAATCATTTTCCATCTAAGATGAAATCATTGGATGTTTCTTAATCAATAATGGGAATATGATCCCAGGATAAAATTATTATTCTTTCTCTAGATGTTTTATTTTTATAATGAAAATAATTTTACAATAACTATTTTTATTCCATTGGTTATACAATGATAAAAGTTTTATGAAACCCACTTCTTTTTCAATGGGTTTTACATTGATAAAATTCCCATGAAACCTACATCTATTTCACTAGGTTATGATTTGATGAAATGATTAAAAGATTAAGAATATATTTTTTTTCTATTGGTTATGTTGTGATGAAATTTTTATAAAACCCACTTCATTCATTGGTTCTGATATGATGAATATTTTCAAATCATGTGGAACACATATGTATTATTTTCATTATGTAATGTCAGTTATGTTGTAACAGAGGATGTTGGTTATGTTAAAACAAAATATGGGTGAAACCTATATATCCCCCCAATTTACTGGGTAATTATTTATATCTCATGATAGAAAAATGGGACCCAATTTGATGTGATTGGCCAATAATGGGAAATAGGTGTGTCATTACCAATTATGAGAAATAGGTGCGTCCAGATCCACTATAAAAAATATGTGTATCATGATCAAAAATGGGAAATAGATGATAAGACCCGGTCCACTATATTGATTGTTTTGTTAGTTAAACATGACATATTAAATGTTTTTTTATATTTATTATGGTACCACATTTTTACTGCTACTCATATGTACACAAACACAGGACAACAACAACCAAAGATTAGGATAATGTCGTTTGTGTATACAGTGGGATGTTTCCACACAAATAGATGTTATTCATTCACAGTTTACATGAAATGTATTAACGATTATTTTAATAAAAATAATATATATATATATATATATGAAACAATAATGATACATTAATATATATATATATATATGATTTTCGAATCATTCATTCAATATAATAAGAAAATGGAAACACCATTCACACGTACGTACGACCTACCATCTATATGAAGAGTGTACTTTATTTACCATAAAAAATTGTTTGGATTTCTATAAATAAATAAATAAATATAAATATATATTATTTTTAAATAAAATTTTTTCTTCTATATCAGATTAAATTGTGATTTAATTATTAGTAACTATTAATAAAAAGTCCCAACATACTCGAAAAATAAGACAATTAAAAACCAAAATAATGAAAATAATTAATGATTATTAACAATAAAGTTGTAAATAATTATAAAAGGATCATATATGATATTATAAATATTTATATGGTTCTATTATAAGTTAATAAAATTATATAAACCATTATATAGGAGGTTAACATGTTTTAAACCAAACGTATGTCTAATGTAAGTGATTTTATCTCAGTATTCTTTCGTTGTGACATATTAACGTGTTATGCACATAATTTCATCTCTGGGGTTTTGAAATAAAAGTTACCTAGCCGTAAAGAATTACATAACACAATTTCATTTCATTGGGTATATTATTTCCTCGTAGTGGTTAATATAACAATATTATGTGTATATAGACATTTTATGAAATTATGATTTATTTATACTTGATTTATTTAGATTTAAATTTGATTCAATTAATCAATTCATTGGTTTTTTCTCACATCAACTTTATGATCAATTTAAGGGTTGACGTTAAAACCTAATTCTAATCATGATTATTTACACTTGATTTTTCCTTAACATAAATTATTTTACCATTGATTAATATAACATTCAATTTTATTTTCCACTGGTTCTTTAGTATTCTTACAATGAATAGTACCATTTTTCAAATCACCAGTTTTTAAATGCAGAATAATGATTTTTAATACAACCCGACATCATTTCACTATTTTGATAGAAACCACTTTTCATCTAAACCCATATTTTATAACAAAATGATTATTTATTATTAAACGTATCAAAATTATTCATTAAATTAACTATATTCCATTTTTTATTTTTACAAAATTTATCAATAGGAATCTTCTTTTCATATTTTGAAAAAAATAACATTTCTAACATTTCTACAATGTAAAATTAATTTTCTATTTATCTAACAAGACATGTATGTAATTTCAGAACATCATTTATGTGAAACATCCATTGAAATTTTAAAAGGATATTATTAAATACATTTTCAAAAATATTATTTTCAATGAAAGGGAATTTCCAATTTCATTTATGTTTTAAAATTGAATTTTCAAAATGAAGATGATATTTTACACAAGAATGTTTTTATTGATATTTTTATTTCATGAATGAAGACATCCATTATTATTATTACAATGGCTATATGTTTCATTGATAACATAATTTTCTTTCTTTCTATTTTTATGATTATTTTTATGATGGATAATATAAAGCTGAATTTCCTTTTTAATTATATATTCATTATCTTTTTATTGAAATACTCGCTATATTATGATCATTAGTCTTTAAAATCCTCAAAATATACATATAATTTTTCATTGATCTATTTATAACCTAAACCATATACCCTTTTTACATAAATTGATTAATTTTATTGTTATTTGATTAAGTGGGGAATATTGATAAATCTGCATCATTTACACAACATGGAAATTTGATGACATGGAACATTGTTAATTAATTAATGAAATCATTAGATATATGTTGAATTCTTAGGACAAGTAGTTATTAGTGGGCCAGAGACATTATATAGCATTGCGATGCATTGATATGTCTCATGATAGAAATCATTTAGCCAAATTAAATATGTTTCTACCGTTAGTTTTAAAAAAATTGGATGATATATCTTGATAGTAGAGATTTTCATGTTCATGAGACATGAAATTGGATAATTAATTATTTTATTCATTTCAATTATCATTATAATCCACGATATTTCTTCTATGATATAATCAATTGAGGCATTTTATTCTTTTCTTATTTATTTAAATGGAATGTGTATTCAGTTATGGGACATTCCTTGTTGATTTTTTCATTATCAGACCATTATGGTAAATTTATTTAAATATCATGTGTGTTTAGTTCTTTAAAATTCCAAATTGATTATCTTTATTTCTTCATGATATCTTCCACAATATTTAGCACTTAATGATCATTTTAACTCCCCCTTTTTCCCCTTTCCCCCTGATTTTAGGAAGATAAATATGAATGATAAGTTGGGATATACTAGATGGACTAATTATATTCTCAAAAAAAATTATATTTATGTATTCACATGAAATAATAGACTAATGTATTTGTTAGTCTCTCCAAACTACTAATATATTCATATATTTTATGATATAATACATTATATTATATACCAATTTAATGAAGTATGACACTAGCACTGGGGTATAGATGTCTGGGTTGATACAATCCCAATATCCCTTTGAAATTATACCATAATCTAATTGATTCTCTTTCAATATGAGAAGGAGTAGATAATGCCCAAAATCACTCAATATAACTGAAATTTTTTCATTCTCAGTGCCAATTTTATTTTTTAGAAGTATTCATGGTTTCCTACTCATTGCCTAGATAGGCCATCAGTGATTATTTTTTTTCTTATGAAACCCAAAAAAGGGTCCAATGAACAACATATTCACCTCTTAAGACAACCATCCATATATGGAATGATAGGATAATATGGTCATAGATATTGATTTCAAATATAATTTAGGATTATTGGAAGCTTTGGGCTACCATTATAGTCATTTTCGAACATAAATAGAATGATAATCAACGTCCATCTAATTTTAGAAGGGTTTGATTTGGTAGTCAAGCACGAGATACTATGAAACAACCACTTGTGGATTCAACAGAGGAGAAACAATATAATATAATGTGTGTAAGTGTCTTCATATTATAATATATCCAAGCATTAAATTGGTGGATCTACTTTTCTATTCTAATATTTATATGAAAAATGTGAATCCACTAAGGGGATGGGTTTGTGGCATTGGTTATTCTCATTACATCCCCGAAATTACCATGGTTTGTGGGGGGGGGGGTTCAACTCCATAATGAATGCATCAAAGAAGAAGGGGGAAGCAGTGAAGTCCCCATGTTTCTGGAAAGTCATCAAGTAATTCATAGAACCAATGGTCTCATCAATTTGAGATTTTTGGGAGACTCATTCACTTTCTGGACTAATTAGAAAAAGAGATGGATAATATGAAGTAGTTTGGATCACTGTTTACCCTTGCTCAATGTATTCATTTCCTATACTCAGGTTGAGTTCTTAAACCACTTTTTCAACCTCTTAAATCAATCACATATATTATTTCATAAAAAAGAGATGATATAAGGTAGATATGTTTCTTTTACTTGACTATAATAGAATAGGCCAATGTGTTCATATAGTTTTTAAAGACTTATGGGAACAACTAGTGAGGGGAAACTAAATGGTGATCCTCAAGGATAAGATCAATATGTTATGAAAAAACATATTGTAGTGGATCATTAACAGAACCAATAATTATTTTTTATTATAATTTCTAAATAATGACATCTGTACATTTGAGGGGAAGTAAGAGGAGAGGTGGGATAATGAAACTTTTCTATGATTGATGGCCAAAAAAACCACATATCTTGAAATTTTGATGGATATTAAATGATTTTCTAAGAAAATATAAATAATGGGGGAGATATTAATACTATATTATTACATTCATATGATAAATAGAATAAGGAAATGAGAAAAATCATCCTCTTTTTAGTTGATATATTGACCATTAGGGGCCTTGATTAGGATTCAAATCTTACAGAAGGACACATTGAGGGAATTCTCGTTGGGCCTCCTTCAGTGCATGATGAAAGATTCTCATGGGGATATATATATGAAAAATTCTTGGGAAACATTCAAAGTCGGGTTGGCGAAAATGACAGAAAAGTAATTCAGTCCATTATAGGCGAGTATCATATAAAAGGTGTTGTTCTCTCCTAAAATAATAAAAAAACACTAAGTACACATATATTTTTGGGTATGTTTTATATTTTTGGATGGGACTACATGAAAAATATTTCATGAATTATTTGAAGGGGGAACACTCCCTAGAGGTACATGGGAATCAAAATTGGTCCTGATCCTGAAATAGAAGGAGCCAATGGAACTGTGATTTTATTGGTTGTTACATCACTATATCTGCTATATATGATTATCATCAACATCATTAATATAATTATGAGACTAATTATTCCTCTTATGATTTTTGAATAACATCATGGATTTATGATGGGTTGGATCATTCAAGGGTGATTAGGATCGTGAAGGAGATGGTGGAAAATAATAATAGGAAGTGTCTAGGATTTAAAATCCTAATCACGATGTAAATAAAAAAATTTATTAATGGATTATGTTGATCAATATATTGAAGGACATGAATTATTTTTCTATCTAGGGGTTATGATCATGATCATATATTCATATATTTCATGTCTTCATGGCTCACTATGTCACTCATAGGGAGATGCTTCAGATTATTCAAATAAACCTATGTTCAATGGAATGGGATCCAATTTCACCTAGATTTTTCATTATATATTAAGAGGCTATCATAAGTAACATAAATTATGACATAGTGATAGGGAGTATACTTCCATTTAGAAATAGATCCGGGACTGGAATTGTCTCCCACGTGATATATTAGGATGTTATTTTATTCTCTATAATTAGTAGAAAAATATGTGTTGATGGCCTTGAAAAATCTATACATACAAGGGGTATATGAAGAGGATAGTGTTAAAACCTTACAAAGAGTAGTGCATAACTTTATAAATCTGTATCGACATTTCATGGAATGGATATAATGTATAAAATTGGAATCCATAGAAGACACCATTCGATGGTGTACATGGGTTCCTAGATCTCATATTGTAATGTCAAGAAATTATTGATCGATAACGAGGCCAGTTTGATTATAGAATATTTTTTCAACTGAAAAACCAGGCACCTTTCATTCATGGGTAGGATTAAACTTCTTAGTAGATGTATTATTTACATTGGAATGAATTTTTTTTCTATCGTGATGGAAAATAATTATATACTATCTTATATAGAAAAAATCAAGAACACACAGATTAGGGATAATAATCATGAGGGATGGTACCGCTGGAACTCTTGTAAAAGGATGGGAAATCCCATCACTGATGACAGTTTAGACCTAAGGAAAGCATGGTAAACATTGCATGGAATGTAAGAAAAATAGGAATGACATTCATAGAGGGGATGTAAATGTGGGAATTATTTATGAGTGAAAGGAATATGGATGATTGGTGAAAATTTGATGAGAATCTATGTTCGATATCTGGTCTGGCTCGATGAATAAGTAATTATTTATAAATTATGATGGGCAAGTTGTGGTGGGTGGTTTGGAAAGGTGATATAAGTTAAATGAATACCAGGCCTAGAAGATTCTTTTTTTCTGAATATGTGTAGTCCTATAGATCTCATTAATATAAGAAATTATTCATCCTAGGTTTATTTCTGCAACACATGATGTGTGTCAAAATATCCTACATGAAAGGATACAAAATGTATATAAAATAGAATCTAGAGTGTTCATAGAGTCTAATTGAAGATATTTTACTTATTTTGATCTTTTTGTTGTATTTTGTTCCTTTAAGGATTCAGTTAGGTCGTGAAGAAATTTATGTTTTTTGTATATTCCAATGAAGATGAACTTCTGTGTTTGGAGGATGCATAACATTTCCATTAAAATAGATTATAACATCTATAAGAAGTGAATTCAATTAGCCACATGATTTATGTGTTGTGATAAGCCAAAAAATGAGTCGTCAGGGGATATATTATTTGGAGTAAATGGAATTCTTTGTTTGGGAGATTTTCTGGTAGTGGTATGGTGTTTCAAGGAAGGGGGAATTCTATATTTTTTTCCACCTTGTACTAGGGGTGTATCAAATCTCTATTAGGGTAAATGTCTGAAGGATGGTTTTTTCCTCAGTATGGTGGCTGATCTAGTAGATGAGGAAAAATGTATGTGGTGGAAAATGTTATTCTTAAGTATTACTAAAGGTTATCATGCTTACTCTTATATAAGAGCATGGTGCTCTCATTTTCGATGGAGAGGCCTTGACTATCAACAATAAATTCATTATCATGTCTCTAATAGTGATAGAAATTCTCTCCAAGGGAGATGGGTAAAAGTGGATTACTCAAAGTACATGATTAAAAATAAATGTTTATGGGTTATTTTCTAGGATGTTATGAGGGGAGGAGGAATTTTTTTATTATTAAAGGGTGTCAGTGTTACTTGTATGTAGTGCCTTTTATGTTTTATGAAACATAATTGAGGTTGAGATAAGATATTTACATAGTTCCCTTTCCATGTGAAAATTCTAAAACAAAAAAATTGTTGAGGTTGAATCAGAATCCTTGTTTTTTATCCTTGTTATCCATGATAATTCTAGTACTCCATGATATTATATGTATGTTAAGAGGAATTATAAGTAACTCATTTCTCATGAAACGAAGGAAAATAGTACATGGAGATAGGGGAATATTATCGATCATATAATTTCTAGTAAAGGTAAGCCTAAGGATATCCTTGCTCTTTAATACAGTACTTGAAAATTACATTAGGATTGTAACATTATTTTCCATGGAGATGATATCAGTCATCACAACTTCAAAGGCACTTGATTTTTATTTATTTAAGAACAAAATGTCCTTTTTGATTGATTATATATCTAGTTATTCACAAATCCATAAATAATCGACCAAACATTGTGTGATCCCTTGTATCCTGTACATAAGTAGTAAAGAAAACACCTTATAGGGGTTACTATATTTACGTTGTAAAATTTGATATCAAATAGAGTTTAGTAGAAAACATGGGATCTGGTTTTTGAATAAACATAACTAAAATGTGAAAAATGATAATACATTATAGTATTTGAATTTTTTCCATTATATGGATTTTATTTAAAGATAAATACTCATGATGATTATGAGCTAACATAGTGGGAGAAATTATTTACTGATAGAAACCAATGAAACAAATGGAGTAAACACTCAAAGAAATGGTATGGTTTTCACTACATAGAAAAATAATAAATCTATTGTACGGACTATCTAGATCATGGCCATATTAGAGTAGTTGGCTTGGGTTTTGAAAAAAAACCATCTCTATATTGAAAAACCAAGGGTTCAACAACATGGTTCTCTAATATTGGATCACATCACGTGAAAAAATTCATTATCATTTAGTTGAACAACTAATATATTGGAAGCTGATAAATAGATTATATCTATCGAAAAGATATTCTGAGATTCGGGATGTAATGAGAATTAAAGGTCATTATATAAATTTATTTTCTAAAAGGTGGTTTTGATAAGTGGTGGTTATTAATCATAAAAATTAATGAGGCTAATAAAATTAAAATCATTGAACTATATTTTTTAATGTCATTTTATTTTTGAAATAATACACTTGAGAATAGTGATTAGAAATAGAGAGGAAGTTACTCACTTTAAAGTATAATGAGGAAGAAAGTGTAGTGCAATATGAGGCATGATTCACAAGATTGTATATGATTGATTCATAAAACATATATAACCAGAAGAGAAATATTTAACATTTGGTTGATGATATTAAGCCATGTCTCTAATGAGAAATAGTTTTTATAACGTTTTCCTAATAAGATGATATTTTTAATGTTTCATTATGATATAGAAGGATTTTTCCAGATCCTATGTCTTTTTGGAAAATCAAGAGAATAAGTTGTCAAATTAGAACAACTAAAATGGTAAATTATCAATGATGTAAAATAGAAAAACGTAATTTACATCATGGAAAAATAGTGGATTTAAACAACCTAGAAACCTCGTGAATGGTATGAGGGTTGTTACATCGTTCATCATGAGGGTCATATAGATAATGAATACATGTGAACGAAACAAATTGATTTTTTAAATCCTTAAACTATAATGAGATGTCAAATTATTCAAACAAATTCCATAATCATCAAGGGATCATACCCTAGAGGACTTCATAATAAAAAGACCATGATTATGTTATTACTATAGATGAATTGGAATGAATATTTTTCATTTTTTTGGTGTCAGTAATTATGTTGTAAAATTATTTTATCATAGATATTTTGGTAATAAGAATCATGAAACATAAAATTATTATACTATAATACATTTTCTTTAAAGATTTTAAAGAATATATTTAATGGTATTGATAAACAAGAAAAGTGATTTAGTGGAATGTGGATACTTTTTTAATAATATATGAATATGTTAAAAATAACCCATAATAAGATCAGAATTTATATTTAATAATATTTATTTTTGAATAAATTTAATATTGATACTAAATATGTAAAGGGGATAGAATTGGCGACCATGAAAATAGTTATTGATTTGAGGGAAATTAATTTATGATGGGTGTTTCTACATTTATGGACTAAATGGATATAATGAATAAGGATAGATTTTACTTTAAAAGTATTTTATGTTTTTATTGATGTTTGTTGGTGATTCATGTTTTTATTATGTTTTAAGAGAATTTGTGATCATGGTATCCACATGTCTAGTATGCGAAACAATGATTTACTTTTTGTTATATAGTAATAAATGTTTGATAAAATATTTTTTATTTTTGGATTTTGAATTGTGGTTCCAAATATTTTGGAGTTGACATATGTATAACTATTTATTAGATCGATTATGATGAACATTGGGGATTTTTATAGTGGTCCTAGAGATTAATGCATTATTGGATATATTGTTCTAACAATTTTGGTTTTAAAAATACCTAGAGATTATAAGAATCACTTATCATTATTTTATAAATCTTACGATCCATTAAATGTTAATTTTAGTTCTTTTGTTATATAGTAATGTCTTCTTAAATATTTACAGAGTAATAGATGAAGTGGAAATTTATCACAACATGAAGAAAATATGAAATCTTATAAAAAATAGAAATATAAAAAGTAAGTTTATGATTTTGTGATCTTAATCAAAAATTTAAAACAATCTATAATATTTTTGAAAAGGGTCTTGAAATAAAAATTTTATATTTTTCATTCATTTTAGATGAATAAACATTCTTTTCACCCATCAATAATTTATGGTTTTTATTCATTAAACATATCTGTCCATTTTTCAATAACTTTTTATAATTCCTTGGGCATTAGTTTTCTCCTCCATATCCATATTTTCACATAAAAATAATTTTTTCCTATTTTGAACCTTAGTTTATTATTATTCCATATGACCATGGTATTTCACTTTTCTGATTTTTAAAGGGATGATTTATTATCCATTTTTACATTTTGGGATTTCAAAAAAGTAGTCTTCAAGTGTAAAACTCTTTATTACAGAAAACATGTTCAAATTGTTTGAACACAATTTATTAATGGGGGAATAATATTACACCACAATATTTTAAAAGAACACTATGTGCGGTAGAGTATATATTATGAAAAACTAATATTAATAGAACCATGAAATATTATTATTTTAATATGACCTTCATTGTATTGTAATTGAATTGGTGAGTAGAAATTGGATTAACCACATTATCATATATATATATAGGACATAATCACCAATAATTTATGATTAATGCCAAGATAATAAGCACAATTTTTTTATAATGATCTTTATCCCTTAAAAATATGTTTTCTTATTAAATGGTTTCTATTAATTAAAATGATTGAATATTATAATTAATTTATGAAAAATTTAAAAATTCTATTTAATTAAAATAATATCAATTAATAAATAAGTATATCAAAATTTTGTTGGATAAATGTTTTAGGATTTTTATGAAATGATTTATTTTCTATTGAATATTAAAAAATATTTCTTTTGATTTAAAACTATATTATTTATTATAACACTTACATTGTTTCAATTTCCATAACAACCCTAACATTATAAACCATAACCTAGGGTCTTCCTCTATTAAATTAGTATAGATAAAAGAAGTTAAATCCTATAGTGCCAATCATTTTATAATTTTTATTGAACACGATACATACATGAAACCATTTTAAATTGAGAATATAAAATAAAACACAATACATAAGAAAGAAAATGAACTAAATCCATGAAAATTCATTAATATATATATTTTTAATATCACGTGGAATAAAAATATGGTGAGATAAAATGATCAGAAAGGGATATGTACAGTTGAATCTACAATAAATAAATAAAGAATAATTAATATTTCATGGAAAATAATTAAAAAAACATGCCATTTAAATAACATTAATACATTAATAAATCAGGTATAATCAACATGGTATGGTATGAAAACTGAACACACATTCCATTTAAACAAAAATATAAAAATTAAATGAATCCCAAGATAATATTATTGTTATAATATCATGGATAATAATAATAAATGAGTTCCCATTGAAGTAAATGATTAATTATTAGATTCTATGATCATCAAAATCATGATACCTCTACATTCAGGACCTTTCATATGACATAGTAATTTATAGGTAGAAACCAATAAAATTTAGACAATTGATTTTTTTCATGAGAAATTCAAATTCATTTAGTGTCTATATAATATTAGGCCCCTCCCACCACTTCAAGTGAAAATAATTCCTCACATATTGAATAATTCATTTAATTCATGAATTAATGTTCCTTATCCTCTAATATGTGTATTGGGTAATGTATTCTTATTTATCATTATTATCCCAGTTAATCAAATAACTTTCAAGGAAAACAACAACTAAATAAAAGATATATGGGTAAAAAAATAATCATATAAATCATGTAACACCACATGCTTTTGAAAAAATAAAATGAAATGCTTGAAACATAGAGTCACTACATAATGAAATGTTTTTATATACAAATTTATAAACTAGTCATTAAACATAGTATTTCGAATTTTAGGATATAAATTTTTTAAAACAAACATCAACACTTGTGATCAGTAAGCTATTTGGAGTCTGTTTGAACCAACTAGGTTTTTAGTGAATAATAACATACCCTTATGAATAGTAATAAGAATACTAATATTACCCTTGTTAATAGTAAATCATATTTTTTAAGGTTATAGGATTTTGATATCATGATTTATTTTGCAAGGTGATATAAAATGATTTATTATTTTAAATTAATTATTTCTCAAATAAATTTTGATTTTATTTCAATAATAAATTAATCATATTTACAAAATCATTTTTAAAAAAGATGTACATTTTTTAATTCTACACATTATAAAATATTTAGGTTGAATTTTGGGAATTTTATAAAATTCTGAGATTTTTTATGAATAGTAAAATATTGTAATATACCATATATATACATTACTAGTCAAATATACAATTCGTAGCACCATGGATGATGTAATAACCCTTGTTTCAAACTCACATGCTCTAATTACAATTTTAGGTAACATGAATCAATATTATTCATAGTATTGAGAAAAAATATTAATCTAATGATTAAAATAATGGGAAGCCCTTCCCCTCTATTATAAATACCACCCTTACCCCTCTTCCTCTCACACCTATCATGATTTTAGAATTGAATGAATTATAAAAAATCCTTGTCCAAAGGACCTTACACATGTACAAGACCTAATGGTCTCACGAAATGAAAAAAATTAATAGCCTTATGGAGGATCTCAAGGAGAAGAGATCAAGAGTTAAACATCCTCTTCCATTTTCATATGCTTTCATTCCAATTGTTTAATATTCTTATACTCCATTATCATTCCCTTATACAAGATACATTAAAGATATACTATAAAATATATTTTTGGTTTCTATATTTTTCATTGAAAAATTCATTATCTTACTTCTTATCCACTCCATATTATTCCAAAAATAAAAAGGCCATCTGCGATGTGCTGATTTAACAAAATCCCAGATGATATGTTTTTAATTTCCATCAATTCATTTAGATATGGTTGTAAAACCATTTTAATGGTTGAAAAATATTTTAACATGTATGAAATTACCTCTCTTATTTTATATAATTAACTTATATTCAAAATATTATCTGTATATGATGAAAAAGTTTGTTATTATCAAAGAACCGCCAAAATAATCAAAATGAATATCACTAATGGTTTACATAATGATTCATAATAATACCATAAAAAATTTATAGATTCATTTAATATTCATGAAACATACTATCACCATTTAGTTCCACTTCGGGAGATTTTCATCCATTCGATAATAAAATCCTTTACGCACCGACCACAGAAATCATGTAAAGCACTGACCCAAAACAATTGAAATAACAAAATATTATTAATAAATGGGTAAAATAATGATATAAAACGATCATATAGTGTGTCATAATCATCAATGTGTTTCTATAAAATATTAATAACACTATTTTTACCACTATATATGAGATTTAAATAGGTTTTAGGTAAGAAATACTCGAGGTAATCAAATTCTTAACACAATTTCCATTCTTTTGGTTAACTATAAATTTAATAAATTTTGTGGTACTAAGATTATTTGTGTAAGGAATTTGATTAATAATATAATTTATTATATTTATTTTTATTGTATACACATATTCATTTTATTCAATTGATTCTCAAATTAATTATATGATATTTGTAAGGGAATTTTCATTAATAATCTTATTTAAATATTCTATTTTACAAAATTCAAAAGAAATGTATTTATGAAATTATCCACGAATTATTGTTATATTACGGTTCTTGGGAATTTATTATGATAAAGGTAGAACCCCTATCTCCCTCTATTTAATTGGCTATGTGTATGTTAGAGGATGTGTGTATCGTTAATAGATGTGTAAATGTGATGGTTACATTGTAAGGTAGTCATAATCGTTACATTGTAATCTAGCTGTGAGGGTTAAAAACCATTAGGTATATAAAAGGGTTATAATATCAATATTTAATTCACTAGGAAACCATTATGGTTTTATATATTTTATATAATGATTTATGTAAATCTCATGTTTCCCAATGTAAGTATACAAGGGTGAGATATACGTCTTTGTGAAAATGATTTCATTTTTTATGTATTCATTGACTAGTGGTTTCATTCATTTTTTTATATCCATTACTAAGATTTTTATGAACATACTAGGTTTTTAAATGTATTTAATATATTATAATGATGTTTAAGTGAAAGAAAGAAGTCATGATAAATGTAATGTTGATTTATCAAAGAAAACATGTTGTTGTTTTGTGTTATAAATTATTTGTTTTGTAAGAAATTGATACTATTTTAATGGTACCCACTTCGTATGTCTATGGTTTCATATGTAAGAATTATTTCCTTTAGTTATAAAAATATTAAATGAAAAGATATTTGGGAATGTAATGAAGTGAAATATAGTTGAAATAGCTAGATTATGTAATGTATCACACTAGATCCTTATAATTGGTATCAGAGCATGGATTAGATAACATCAAGAGTTAGTTTGTTATTAAAATAAAACCATAAATGGTTTTTATATTATTTTTTTGTTGAAATGGTATCACATTTAAATATTACCATTTTGATTCATATGTGATACATCTACTGATAATGGTTTTCCACAGATGAAATAGGGAAGCTAAAGATGGAAGGAACTGAGTGGCTAATATCATTCTAAATCCACAACCCAGAATGGTGGGAATTGGAAGTATGAAGTTTTTGATAGTTATGGATTAGCTGAATCAAGTAATAAATGATGTTGTAATCTGTTCAAGAGTACAACTAGAGATACTAAAAATGAACATAACAATAGTGGAACATTTTATGAGGAAACACCATATTTATTCCTATGGGTACTCTGACCCAATAATAGCTGAAGGATGGAATAAATCCATTGAAAAGATATTTGATGTTATGGCTTGGTTAGATAACAAATATTTTAGTCATTCCATTTATCGTTTTGATAGTGAAACTGATCACTAGCGGTAAATGGATAGTAATATCATTGAAATAGAGGACATTATAGCCTAAGAGTGGGTTGAATTTAAAAGTAATTTACTTAAAAAATATTTTTTGAAGGTGGTAAAACATAGGATATAGAATAAATTCCATGAATTTAGGAAAAAATAGTATGTTTTAGTGGATGTGTATGAAGAAAACTTTCCCCGAATGGAAAGATACCCACCAAAATCATATTCCAGATATTGATAACATAATATATCTCTTTTATTTAGGATTTAATCCATGATAACAAAGGTAATTAGAATCCCAAGAATTAAAATGTTCTGAGAAACTAGTCTGATGCGCTTAGCGGGTAGAAATAGAGTTTTCTAATGATCATGTGTACATTTAAAAAAATAATAATAATAGGATATGATGGATATTTGTGGTTAATAATCAATCAAAGATATCAAAATATAAGTAATATTAGATTCTGGTTTGTGATTTTTTTTTTTGTAAAAAACAACATGGGGAATGCCTTACCAAAACTAGGAAGTGTTTTCAATGTTGTTAATTTGGACACAGGGCCACAAAATGTAATTAATATGATCTTAATTCTAATATTGATGGGAAACTATAATATATTTTAAATGTGGTGAGATAGGTCATAATGTAAATGTCTCCCCAATGAAAGATCAATGTGAGGGAAATCATCTAGAATATAAGAAGAAAGGTGAAGTGAGATCCTTTGTCACTATATTGGTAGATGTAGGGACATCTAATGAAGTGGTATCAAGTAATTTTTTTGTTGACACATATTTTTCTGATAAATTTTCTCGTAAATTATAAATTTCATCTCATTAAATGTGAATAGAACACATATTTAAATCATTAGGGGGAAATCTCATACAAAAAAACTTAATAATATTCTTATTGTTATATGTGGAAATGTATTACATTCAATCCTTGTAGTTTTACCGTTAGTATCATTTGATGTCATTTTTATTTTTGGATTGGATTTCTATTTATCATTTTAATAGTGATTGTAGAGAGAAAGAAGTTGTTTCTAGAAAATAGTTTCATATTTTATACAAGAATGAATCCATAGAATTGATAACATATAAGGAATTTGAGATAATGTAGAAAGATGGAAATGATAGTTATCTTTCTAATATTGTTAAAAACAATTAATCTTCTCAGATTAATGATGTGGAAGGGGTAAATTAATACATTGATGTTTTTTATGATGAGGTATTCAATGTTATAGCTGATCAATAAGTTTAATTCCCAATTGAAATATTTCACGATGCTAATCCAATTTCAAATCCACCTTTTTGAATAGATCAAATGTAAATTATTGAATTGAAAAATTATTTTCAATAGTTTCTTAATAAAGGTATCATTTTTTTCCAAAAGATTACCATGGTGAGCACCAATTTTGTTAATTATAAAATGATGGTTGCATGATAATTTTCACTGATTTTAGAGCTTTTAATAACATCACTTTTAAGAATATGTATATTTTTCATCACATCAACAACTTGTTTGATCAGCTCTAGGGAGCTCAATATTTTTCAAAGATTAACTTGAGATCTGGGTACCATCATCTAAAAGTGATGGAGGATGACATTCCAAAAACAAATTTTTGTACTAGATATGGGAATTATAAATTTTTTCTTATGCCATTTGGGTTAACTAATTCACCTGATGTATTCATTGATATTATCAATATAATATTTCATGAGTTCTTGGATATTATATTGGTTTTGATTATGGATGGAATTATGGTATATTCGAGAAGCAATGATGAGTATGAAGAAAATATATGGGTAATTTTACAAACCCTAAAAGAGAAGAATTTGTATTTAAAATTCATCAATTGTGGATTTTAATTGAAAAAAAAATATTTCTTGGACATAATGTTTCTAAATATTGAAAAACTATTTATCCTTCTAAAATGAATGTTTTTTATGAATATCCAAGACCCATATATATAAAAATGATTCATAGATTTCTTAGTTTGGCTAGATATTTCCCGGGGTTTGTTGAAAATATTTCATGGTTATTTAGTCCACCAAATATGTTAACTCGAAAAGGAGTTAAATCCACCTGGAAAATAGAATTTCATGACAGTTTTAATGAATTGAAAAATAAGATAGGTGAGTGCTCTATTTCAGACCCTACCTTACAGAAATGGAATGTTTTTCATTAACATGGATTTCCCCAATAATACGATATGGTTGTGTTATGATGAATAATCATTAGGTAATTGGTTATTATTCATGACTACTAAAACCTCTTGAAATAAATTATCCCACAAGTGATTTGGAATTAGAAGTTGTGGTTTTAGTTTTAAAAATTTAGAGGCATCAATTATACAGTGCCAATTGTGAAATATATACTGACCAAAAAAGTATGAAGTATATATTAACTCAAAAGTAATTAACCATGAGGGAGATAAGATTAATTGAATTGATAAAGGACTTTAATTTTAAAATAAATTTCCATCTTGGAAAACAAAAAAATGTATAATATTCCTTGTGCCTAAAACAGCATGAATCATTAACCATGTTACATTGGGAACATGACTCCCTGATTAATTATTTGATGAATATTTTCTTAGAAGTTATTGGTGTTGGAAATATCAACATTTTGTTTTAGGATTCAGTGTAGTAATCCTTCTCAGAAAAAATTAAGAAAGAATATAAGTAAGACGAGAAGATATAGAAAATGATTGAATTGGTTAATATAGGTTTTTTTCCTCAATATAACATTGATTAAGATTGTGTTTTGATATTTTCAAAAATATTTTGTTTTCCTTGTGATTCGTAGATGAAGAATGAATTGTTGTGGGAATATCATAGAAATCCATTTTCAACTCATCCTGCCAGTACTAAAATGTATAGAGACCATCGGAAGTATTACTGATGGGATGGAATGAAAATAAATATTGTATATTTGTTACTAAAATGTTTGACATGTCATCATATTAAACTAAAGTGGGAACTATCAAAGGGGTTTATTCATCCTCTTCTAATGCAAACTGATATTGAAAAAATTTGTCAATGGACCTTTTGATGGGCCTATAAAAGACTTTTGAGACAACAATGTTATCTAGTATATTATTAATTGACTAAATAAATCTTCTAATTTACTTCTTATTCTAGATAATATGTCTTTAGATCATCTTTATTAACTATACCATAGTGATATTTTTAGATGACATGGATTTCATCTTTCTATTGTATCTGGTCGTGAGCCCATGATCACTATAAACTTTTTTAAAGGCCATAAAAAGTCATTGGGAATATAATTAAATTTAATATAGATTTTCATCCTCAATTAGATGGTCATACAAAGAGATGATTCAAAAATTAGATTATATTTTTTGAGATTTTTATATAGATTACCAGGGATTTTGGGATCGAGATATTTTATTATTTGAATTTGAAAATAATATCTTTTTCATTCCATTATATAGATGGAACTTTTTAGGAATTATATAAGAATTCATGTTGAACTCTATATTATTAGGATGAGGTCATGAAATTGAAGTACCTGGGACCATAATTAGTAGAATAAGTGGTTAAGAAGGTGAAGATGATCCAACAACACATGTAGGTAGATCAGAGCAGGAAGAAAAAATATATTGAAAACAAGAGGAATGACATTTCTTTTGATGTAGGTGATTGTGTTTTTCATTGAATCACACCATAAAAAGTGTTATGAGTTTTAGTAATAAAGGAATGTTGGTTCCATGGTTCATTGGAACTTATAAATTTTAGGGAATGTTAGAACAAATTCCTACCCTATATATTTCCCTCTAATTTTATCTAAGGTACACAATTTTGTTTCCCTTTCCATATTGATATATTATGTTTCAGATTCTTCTTATTTTTTGAGTTTTGAAGTAGTTCTGGTGGAAGAGAAAATTTCTTAAGAAGATAAAACAATTCTGATACTTGATCTATGAGAACCAGTTTTGCAGAATTTGGTAAACCCCTAGGTAATGATTTTTTGGAGAAACTAAATTTTTAATGAAGAAACATTGTAATCTGAAACAACTATAAGGTAATGGTACCCTTGCTTGTTTAATAATTAAATAAAATTATGAGGGTGAATGTTACAGAAGGTGGGTAGAATATAAAATCCCAATGTATTGAAAAAATAAATTTAAATGCATGAATCATTGAGTTTCTACATAATAAATCCTTTTTAAGTAGATATTCATTAACCAACCATTAAACAAAAAAATTCTGCTTCTATGATTTGATGTTTGAAAAAATTGACATCAATAGTGGTGATCAGTTTGTTATTTGGAGTATGATTGAACCAACTTACTTTTTAATGAATAGTAGTATTAATTTATAACTAGTAATAAGAATTATAATTCTACCCTTATCAATAGTAAATAAAACAGTTTTTTTATTTTCATTAGGTTATAAGATAATTAGATCTTTATTTATTTTTCTATGTGATATAAAATGAGTTATATTTTTAAAATTTTATTATTTGAATAAATTATAATTTTATTAAAAAATTAAATTAATCATATATAGAAAATTATTTTCAAAAAAGGTTTTCATTTTCTTAATTATACAAATCAAAAAATGGTTATGGTGATTATTTTGGAATTTTCTAATATTCATGAATTTTTAATTAATTGAAAAATAATGTATTATACTGTATATATACATTATCAGATAAATATACTATTCCTAGAATCCTAGATAATGTAATAAACCTTGGTTCGATATCAGAATCTCTAATTACAAGTTGGGTCACATGAATCATTATTATTCATAGTCATCAGAAAAATATTAATCTACTGATTAAAATAAAGTGTAATCCTTCCACTCTTCCAATATACACACCACCCTCACCCCTCTTACTCTCACACATATCAATGTTAGGGAATTTCCTAAAATCTACTAAAACCACTTCATAAGGATCTTCCGCACCTCCAAGAAATTTTTATTTTACCAAAATGCCAAAACCAAAGGCCTTAAGGAAGATCTTAAGGATAAGAGATCAAAAAGTAAAAATCCACTTTCATTTTCTTGTGTTTTCTTTCCAATTCATCTATTTTCATAAACTCTATTCACCATCAATTATATAATAGGCATGATAAATAAAGTATTATATATATTCAATATTTTTATCATGCCTATGGAACAATAGAAAAATTTATTTATTCTCCTCTCCCCGCATATTCTAAAAATAAAAACACTGTATGTGATGTGCCGATTTACCAAAATCGCAGACGATGTGTTTTCAATTTCCATGACATCATTCATAGATATTTTTAAAACCATTTTAAGGGCTGAATAATATTTTAAATTGTATATTATTACGTATATTATGTTATATAATTATCTTATTCACATAATATTAATGGTATATGAAAAAACAAGTTCGTGATTATCCAAGAACCCCCAAAATTATTTAAATGAATATCACTAATGATTTATATAATTATTCATCTTTATAATATATAACCAAAAATTATTTATTGAAAAATTTTATATTCTACAAACATATTATAATTATTTTTTTCTACTTCTGGATTTTCTATTCCAATGTATTAGAAAATCCTTTTCGGAACCGACAACAAAAATAATATAAAGCATGCATCCAATACAATTGAAATAACAAAATGTTACAGATAAATTTGTTGAATGATGTTATAAAACGATCTTCTAATGTGTTAAAAAATTAATATGTTTTTGTAGAATATTAATCATAGACTTTTAATCATTATGAAAGTGTTTTTAAGTAGTTTTATGTAAGACATACCCTTGGAAAGGGAATTCTTATCCCAGTTCCCAATCTTTGGGTTAACATATTATTTGATTAATTTTGTGGTAGTAAGATTATTTGTGAATGAAATTTAATGAATATTATGTTTCATTATTTATATTTACATTTTATACAAATTTGTTTTATATTAATTCTCAAATAATTTATGTGATATAAGTAAGGGAATTTATTTAAAAATTCACTTATTGAAATTCCATTTTAAAAAATACAAATCATTTTTTTTATGAAATTATCTTTATTTTTTTTATTAGGTCACGGTTATTGGGAATTATTTATTATGAATTGTGGGACCTATGTATTCCTATAATGCATTGGTTATGTGTATGTTGTAGGTCGGCCATATGGTTTCTCCGAGTCTAACAGTTATGATTACACCATATGGTAGTCTTGATGGTTACAATTTAAATTATTTGTGAGAGTTACAAATCATATGGTATCTTAGAGGGTTACAATATAAGTATGTATTTCCCCAAGATACCTTTATTGTTCTAATAATTTTATTTAATGTTTTATGGAAATATCATGTTTCACAAAGTAAGTATATATGGGAGTGATGTTTTTCATTAGGAAAATGATATCATATATTTTTAAGTATTCATGGATTCATGGGTTATTTACATCTTTTTATCAATTTATGATATTTTTATGATCATAAAATGTTTTTAAATTTATTTTATAGATTATAAGAATGTGTAAGGGATTGAATGAAGTCACATTTAATGTTTTGGCGATTTTTAAAAGAACTCATGTAGTTATTTTGGGTTAAAAGTATAATTTTTTTTGAAGAAATGGATAATTGTTAAATGGTACCCACATATTATGAATATTGGTTTATATGTATGAGTTATGTCCTAACGTTAAAATCCCCTAAATTGAAAATATCTTTTGGAATTTAATGAAGTAAAATCTGTTGTAAATAGCGAGAATATGTAATTTTTATGTTTCGGTCCTTATATATCATACTGGAATATAGAAATTTAATTGAAAAGTATTTTATAATGAAAAATAATTACAACAAATGGATTGTTTTGGGATTGGTTTTTCAATCAATAATGAAAGTTAGATTGTTTAATAACATTTACCACTTTGTATTTTTCAATTCAAATCCCTTAAGATGAAATAATTAAAATTGAAACATAAAAATACATTATTTTTAAATGAAATAAGATAATTTTTTACGAATTTGATGTATATAATCTATATAAATTTAATTAGTTGTAGAAAATTATAATATTTCTAGATGAAGTGAAATTGAGATGAATTGCCTTACTTGATGATTTTATTTAGTTAAATAGGATTTAACCTCATATATAATTGTTTTAAGAGATTCATTAATATCCAACTGAACCATAATAATATTTATAATATCATATATTATCATCTTATAACAATATGCCACCAATTTTTTTAATAATATTTCATTATTATAATTCATTCATGTGTTAATCACCATGTATTCTCATTGATGCTTTATTATAGAAGTTATGGTTGATGCCCATATTATATAGTTTCATCGCCACATATGTAATAATCATGGAATAAAATTAATATATATATATATATATAAATAATAATTTTAAAACAAATAAATAAATATTATTTTGGGAAATTATGTCTGTTATTATAATGGAGACAATAGGTCATACGTACGTATGAGTGAACTCTCTATTTTTTAACGATCATTATATATATGAGGTATGTAATATTTTATCATTTTTTATTTATGATATTGTAATTAATTTCAAATGATTTTTTAAATATACTTCTATATTTCATCCATGTGGTTATGTGATGAAAATAATCACCCATCACTTATTGAAGGTAGTAGTCCACACGTACATGATTGTTGTTATCATTTTTTAGTGTAAGAAAAAAAAATGATATTTTATCTTCTAATAATGATAAAAATGTAAATAATATGATAATTAATTCAAGATTATCACATATATCAATAAGTTATCTTTATAACCTTCTATGATACATGTTAGTGAAAGAAGAATCACATCGATTCGTGAGGCTGTAGTCCATTGTACACACAAGCATTGTTATCGTATCCCCTACAGAATGAAAAGTGAAAATTTATATATATGATATAATGACTATATTTTTATAATTATTTTATAAATATCACTTATATTCTTTATTTCTATCATCTTTCCCAACCATGATAGGTTGTAATGGAAAAATAAATGACATCAGTTTGTGAGGTGGTAATCCGCCATACACCAAAATGTAGATTTTATAACCCATTTGATTGAAGTCAATATGTTTTTATGTTATTATTTTAATATAAAATATTAATTATATTAAATACAATTATTATATTATATTATCATCTTTTAATAATAATTAAAGTAGTGTGATATAAAAATAAAATAAATACACTTGTTGAAGAGCATTACCTTTTCTTTGTAAATCCTCCTTAGGGATACAAAAAATCCTTAATATGATAAATATCATCCCAAAATAAGAATTATTGGATGAGGGTAGGGAATTTAGGAATTTATTAGGTCATTTATTTTCTAGAAAAAATGGTTTTTCCAGTCTGAATAAGAGAGGAGGGGTGGTGGTGTTTTTTAGGTGAGGAGAGTGGCACACTTGTAATTTTTTAATAGAAAAACTTGTACATTTGTTTTTACATGAAAAAGGGTCCAATGAAGTAATATAAAGACCTATAAATTAGTGTGTTTAAAAATTTCCATCCAATAGATTTTATACATGTTCTTTTTTCCTTTTAACCCTTATCGTTTTAGTTTAACCACCTGGAAAATCAATTTTTACCTTATCTACGGTAAATAATTTTCAATCTGTTAAATATTAATTTTGAAAAAAAATTAAGTTGAAATTTTTTATATAATATAAATTATTATTTTTAAATTAAAGGAATTAATTTTAGAAAATTACATTAATAAAAGTAAAAAATTATAATTTAAACTGACGCCCACACATGCGATGAGAAAGAGGGTTTCTAAAAATTAAATGTTCAAAAGTTTACAAAGTGTTTATATTAAAATTAAATGTGAAAATGATTTCAAAAACCAAAATTAGATTAATTTATATTAAATTGAAGTATTTTTAATTTAAACCCAACTATAAAACAAATCAATATAAAAAAATAATTAAAATTATAGAATGTTTTCAATTACAATTCAGTATTTTTCACTTTTCATCAATAAGTGACACTTTTGAGAAATATCCCAAAAATTATCTCTATTATAATATTAATAATAATATTTGTTTAAAAATCAATATTTTATAATTTTATTTGAAATTAAATTTAAATAAACTGCATAATGTGCAACTAATGTGACTTTTTAAAAAATATAGAGTTATAGAAAACATTTCTTCTTCTTCCAAATAATTCTCATTTTCATTTATAATAAATATATAAAATATATAAATGAATAAATTATATATTTTTCATAAATTAGTTCTATTAATAACCACTAATTTAACTATTATGTTATCATGGTCATGTTTAAATAATATTATAATAGAGTTTCACATTTTATTTTATCCTAGTACTGCTTGTATCACAAGAAATTAATGAAATTAAATTTTTCCTAAAACAAATACATTGCAATGTATTAGGGTGTTATATTATACCCTCAAAAAAATTAATCTTCATAAATTTAGGGATATTTCCTTCTAAAAATTTGAGGGTAGTTCTTCTTAATAATATCCTCTAGTTCCCCCATTATTTCTTCTATTTGGTGATTTATCCCATGTACCTTTACTATTTTTTTATGATTTCTAAATAATTTCTCTCCAGTTTCCAGAATCTATATGAGTTATTCACAGTAAGATAAATCATTTTCCAATTACATTTCATAAAAATTGATCAAACGTGTTGGATCTGGCATAAAATTTCCTACCCACAATATATGCAACACATCATGTAATTTTTGGAGACATGGAGAAATTATAAAACGATAATAAAAAAACAAAATTCAGTCAAAATTTCATAGTGTATGAGGTACCTAGGGATTCATTTTCCATTCTTACCAAACATTATAACACTAATAATGGGTATACATTAAAGAAAACATGATCTCACATTTTTAATTCCAAATAATTTTTCTGTTTATCATCAATGTTCTTTTTCCTACTTTTGGATTCTTTAATGTAAGCATGAATAACCATTATAATTTCCTTTCACTTCAACATGTTCTTGTCCTAAAAGTTTCTTTTATCCAATGTCAACCCAACAAGATGGGGTATAACACCTATTTCTATAAAATTATTTATATGATTCCATTTGAATACATGAATGGAATCAACTATTATAGGAAAACTCTCCCAAATGTAAATGTTGATACAACATACCTTGTAATTCATGTAATCATGACCTCAACATAAATTTCATTTTTTCAATAGTATTTTTAGACAGTCCATCAGTTTGAGTATGGTAGTAAGTGCTCAAATGATGTTTAGTGATAAGAGACATCTGAATATTGTTACATAATTTTTATGAATAACAAGGATCTTTTTAGGAACAATTAAAAAAGGTTCACCATGAAGTCTTATAAATTCATTAATATAGAGCCTTGTGAGGTACTTAAGAGGTAAATATTCTCATAGAATGAAAATGTACATATTTGGTAATGTGGTCTACAATAACCCATATTATATCATTCCTTCTCTATGTCATTGGTAGTCCTATAACAATTCCCTTAGTAAATTCATCTTATTTACACATAAGATTAGAAATAGGTTGTCCAAATCCTCAATGATATTTTATTAAATATTTAACCTTTTTACAAACCAATAATATAAACACAAAATAAAAAAAATTCCCACATCATGTTATCCCACAAAAAATGTTTCCTCAAATCCTTATTGGTCTTTTTCCACCTTGGTTTGTCATTAAATTTGAGTTATGAGTGACATAAAACAATTCATTTTTTATTCAAGGTATATAGGGAACACATAATGTATTCCCAAATATAATAACAACATCTTTACAAATTAAGTCTATTAATTTCCTATCATTTAAAACAGTATTTTTCTTCTAATAGTTATCATCACCAAATTGAGATATATTTATCATTTCAAATAAATATGGTTTCGTAATAATTGGAATATCGAGTGATTTCACCCCATACATAATAATTTCCAAACCCATATTTACTCTAAATTTGAATATAGTATCCCTGTAAATCATTATTAATGTCATAACTCAATTATAATTAATCATAACTCAATCTGATAACTTATTTTCATTCCTTGGTTAGTACTTTATTGAAAATTCACAATACTTTATTATCTCGATCCATCAGTTTTTCCTCATGATGAGATATTTTTTTGAAATAAAATTTTTAGGATTATATAATACATGTATATATCACATATTTCACCATAGATGTATTGTCACTATGTCTTCAAAATAATGATTTTAACTTATAACACAACATTTTGGGTTGTGTAGTTATGTTCACGAGTCTTCAATTTCCACGATAAAAATTTAATAACTTTAACATTTTTCATTAGGAAACAATCCTGTCCCTTCTTCGATGCATCACTATTAATCTAAAACCCATCATTTCCAGATGGTAGATTTGATTCACCCACATGTATCATTTAATTGAAAAGTTTAGTGGTCATATTATATATTTTGTTTCCAAAACTACAATAGATACTAATTCATAGTATAGTGATAGTGCAGGGTCGATCCAATGAATAATGTGACTTAGTAAACTAAAAATATGTATTCATACCCTTTTTATAGGAGTCTTCATAATTTTATAGTGTTTTGGACACAAATTATACTAGAATCGGGGTTCGAGATTAGGGAGGGATATGGGATTCAGATCAATTTGAGGATTAGGTAAAGGATAATCTCAATTTGAACATGGTGTTGCCCTATTGTTTAGGCTGTAATGATAGAAACGAAAACTAGTTGAACATGACTAGACCAACTATATCTCTATAAGATTGATCTACTATTTTATATAGAGATAACTATAACCTAGATTCATTAATCCATTATTTTATGGTAAAAAGTATCATTTGATATTTTTCATAACATATTCTACTCAAATCAAGTTAGGTTCATTCTTTATAACATCCCATGGTGTGGTTTTCTTAAATGAATGAGATGATTTTTAACATTAACATGATTACAATCATTAGGGTTACCAAGAATAGAATTAATGATCCATTTAATTCAAAAAACAATACTCTTGATCCATACCTTAGGCCATTAAACAAATCATGGAAGAATTTATCAAGAATATGAAAAGAATGGAAAATATTATCAATATACAAATAAAAATTCAGTTCAAGAGACTAAATATCATTCATTAAGTATTTAAACAATGTAAACCTACAATTAATCAATAATTTGATGAAACAATTACTTTATATATGAAAAAGGAATAGTGTAACATGAGTTTCATTGCTGATTGGAAATTGAAACAAGGAACACATGTAGATAATTTGGGGCTGTGTAAAAAAATAAAGAATTATTTTCATATTCAATCCATATTTATGGAATAGATTAAAAAAAATATAGTTTCAGTTTAAGTATAAGGAAGAAGATATAATAAGAGAATAATCAGAGAAAAAAATCAGAGATTTCTCGATATTCTATCTATTGTTCACCTGCTAGAGTACAAAATCACGATATTACCTGACATATAAATGGTATTCTTGTTGTTTAATTATGATCCAAGGTTTTATCTGATAAAAATTTAATTTTCATGAATACCATGTGAATCTCATACTAGATTTTCAAGATTTAGTATTTGACTCATTTCACGATGTGTAGCTAGTATGTACGACATGTATCTTCCTTTAGTCTAGATCATGAATGTATGAATTGAGCTTGAATTTTACCAAATTTTTATTGGTTAATAACTTCATTTAACCCCTTAATATCATTAAACTCTTACAAAAATAGATTCAGGTCTTTTTTATGTTGTAAAAGAAGTCTACAGTTAGTGTATGTGAGTTTCAAGACACCTAATGATCTTTTTTGGTCCTTTTCTCAATATTTTCGTTCAAAAACATGGAATAAAATTTCTTGAAATAATGAACACATAATTGGTGCATTATTGGGTAAAAATGGATAATTCTTATTAAAATTATAGGTGAATGTATATATGATTTCATCTTACAAAATTCCCCCACACTTGAACAATTGCTTATCCTCAAGAAAAAAATTATCTCAAAAGGGATTTCAAAAGGAATTAAATTATTAAAACATGAAACATTAATTATATGTAGAAAAATAAAAAAAATTGAAACTATAAAATGTTAATATATAGATTCATTCATACATATAAAATTAGACTTTCCTCACAACTCGGTTATTTAAACAAATTATAAATATTTAAATTATAATTTATCAATGGTTCCATAAATTATCTAACCATTAAAAATTTAGCTCAAAAATAATTTTTTGTCATCACTCAGGATGAAATGAAAACGTTTTTATGCTCATACCCTGAGTAGATGTTCTTAATAATATGATTTCATTGGTTTTTTTATCTATACATAGTAATAAAAAATAAAAAATTAGTAATGAGGGCTTCATGAGAAATATAAAAATGTCTATGAGTTTGTTTACATGTTGGAAGAAAGTGAAAAACAAGATTGAAAAGTTGGTTACTATCAAATGTATAATTAATGAATATTTTGAACTATTAAACGAAATAACTCCTCCATAGTTAATAATTTCTATGCTCCCAGAAACTCGAGGTGGATCCATTAATATATCAATTGAGTGTTGAAGGTATAATGTTCATATCATTCCCTTATTGTATTTATATTTTTTTAATAGTTATATCTAGGCCAGATCTCACATCCATATCCAAAACACATATTAGACATTAGGGGATTCATCGATCTGGAAAATGGGGAATTTTGACCTTCCTAATACATAACCAAAAATATTTTCTTTTTCATTTTGTATTTTGAAAAAGAAAATGCTAGGTGTATGTTACAAAAAATTTCACATGGATCATAATCAAAGAGTCTAAGCAGAACCAAAATACTAATCCTTAGTAAAATAATTATGTTTCCATTCAATGATAAACTTATCCCATTATTAGTCAATGTGAATTCATGCATAATACAAAGTGAATAGAAGGAATGGATAATCATCTTCAAATTTCTGCACCATGTTAAGGTATTTCATGGAAACTGTGGTCATAATGATGTAAATATGTAAGGTGGTTCTGAGGGAAAAAATATCTCAACAAATATTGTGTCAATTATATTAAAATATTATTTTATTAGTCATACACTAAATATTACCTTGATAAAAATTCTGATAGGTTTACATGTCCTAGTGGTCACTCCTGAAATAAAGTCACAAAATAATATGAAATCACATGTTCAAAATACACTATTGAATGGGAGTAAATATAGAAAAATTGTAATCAGTAGGGTTAAAAAATCAATTAATTAGTCAATTAATTGTAATTTAATTTTTTTTAAATTTTAATTAAATTTATAATCATAGAAGTCATTAAATATATTTGAAAAAGAGAAAAACATTGTATTCCAACAAATTACTTCTTATGTATTAATTTATTTAATTTTGTTTAATGATTTTTAGGTTCATATCATGCATCTAATGAAAAATTTCTCCTACATAAATGAATACTTTTAATAATAAATGTGCACTGAAATTACATCTCAAGAAATAATACCCCACAAATAGAATGAAAATGTTTCTATAGTTTTCCTTAATGTACTATGGGAGGGTTATGGGAAATATGGTATATATTATAGAAATGGAAATTAGAAAATTAAATACTAAGAAATTGAGAGCTTTCTATAATTACTGGATTTCCATATAATAATTTGACAAATATTGTTTTTTGATTTTCGATACCTTCATATTGGGGTAGAAATACAAATTCATTACTCCTTTAAAAATTAGTACATAAGTTTTAACCATTTTTTATGAAGTAAAATTGAAGGTGCACACATAGAATAGATATGAAATAATTTTGATAAAAATAAACTTATTTGTATACAAGAAGGCCCAATGTGACTCTTGATGAAAAGGAGAAAACTATAAATAGATGAATAGGACAAAATTACAAGGACAAATTGGAGATTTTTTTGAAATATAGGTTGTCTCCCATAATGTGATAAATATGCCACTGTCCTCCAGATGGATTGACCATGGTTTCAGCCTGTATCATCCATCGACTCAACACACCTCTATCATCTACAAACACTAGTTGATATGTCTTATAGCTACCGCGGTTGTTTGGCTGGACTGCTTACTTCATGAGCATTCTGATCATGGATCTGTTGTGGTTTGAATGGTATCTATGATCATAGTGATGATTTCTACTGAGCAAGCTTCTTTGGTGATATATTCTGATTATTGAACTCAAAATCAAAGAGATAATGAGTCATCCATATAACAATGGTAGACAATTATGGTACGGTGCATCAATGACCATATAAAAAATATATTAGTTAGACATGGATACTATAAAAGTGTAATGTATTGAATAATCATCCATATAAATAGAGAAAAAAATATCACATATATATATATATATATATGAAGTCGAATGAAAAAAAAATAAGGGGAAACAGATAGTATAAAAAATGAGATCCTTGGTATTATAAAAAATAAGGGATGTGACTGTGGTAGATTAAAAGAAATCAGCTTCATTGAACATATAATTTATAGTTTACTCTTTAATAGATTTTGGATGTAGATGATGCACCTAATCAATGTATATAATGGTATAAGGGTCTAGGTGATCAACTACTGATGGTGATGTCGTAGCGCTAGAAGATATATCTCTAGTGTGTGGTGTTGAGGTACTTATCCAGAGTGTGGCTATGGGTCTTTGAGATAGATCAATGAATGGAACCTATGTTTATGTGGTGGATTCTAGTCTATTTCCCCCAAGAATGCTCATCCATATACTCCTTCTAGGTAGTATGGTCTGTTTGCTTTGATTATATTTTGGTTGGCGATATAGCTTGTGTAGGCGTGATAGATGATGGATGGACTACATAGAGTAGTGGTGGCTGAGAAACTACCTGATGTGATAGTGGTGACGAAGGGGTGGTGAAGTAAGAGATCTCTGAAAAATTAATATTCATGTGCTATGATATCCAGTGTTGATTCCCTTGGACATAAAGGATCATAGACTAGAGATATTTTGGATATGATGGGGTTGTAGGAGTAGATGTTTAGGTGGGTCGATATAGGAAATGGGATGGGTAAGGGGTGTGAATGGAAGCAGCAGGTCCTTGGACAAAGGTGGGAGATGTTGGTGGTGTAGGGATTGATGCATGATCTATTGGGTATTCATCAACAGCCTCAAGGTCTCATAGAACCAATTGGTAGGTATGGGAATCCATAATCAAGAGCATCATCTTCTGTATCAATAAAAATTCAATGGACTCTATTTTACTAAGGGTGTTGAGTGTAAGGGCTACATAAATAGCACATAGATACTAGTATCCATGGGTGATGAAAGATCCACCCATTAGCATTTATTAAATCTTATATGTTTGAGATCTGTAGTAAAATGTGAACAAAGATGTTGTGTTGATGGAAGGTCCACCCATTCATGCAGGGAGGATGATGATGTATGTCTAGATTACATTGTTATGAGACTCATCTCGAGTGATCCTGGAATGAGTTATGTCCCCAGAAGGATGTGGATCACTGATCCTCATAGAATACTGGAATCGGTAATCCTAGGATCATGCTTAGTGTTAGAATCCACCAATATTCATCCATCATCATTTTTTATCTTATATGGATGGCTCATGATGTAATGTGGGTAATCCTCAAATGTGGAAAAGTAGTTAGTATGAATCTCGATACCTATGACGAACTCTATGAATGAAATCTTGTGAGGTCATCCACCTAATATGAAGTAGATGTAGTCAACTTCAACCTTGATGGGGTAATGGAACATGAGATATAGCTCTCAGTATGTCTCCTCATGCTCATTGACGATAGAGGGGATATGCGGGTGGATGAGGAGCTACATGACCACATAGATGATATTAAGGTGAGCGAGGATGGCCATATTAATGTTTTTATTGGTCATCATAGGATTTTCGTACAACCATTTGAGTACGACATGATTTTTGGGGTTTGAGAAATGATGAATGGGGACATGATATGGGTGTATTCCCTCATATGATCCCCTGGGGGTGGATTGGGAGTCCACATGAGAAGTTTCCTCATTAGTGGTTGTAGATATTGTAGTGGAAGGATATAAAAGGTGTGTAGTAGGTGAAACACCTCGTTAACGCTCCACCAAATATGGAGAAACATTCTCATGAACAAGGTCAATAAGGGAAGTGTTAATAATTATTGTGCACTCCATCATATGATGAGTTATGGTGGAAGAGGGTTATACATGAAGGATGATTGGGAAGGGAGGGAGGTGGGTGGTGCAGCTTCATTGGGATAGAGTTGCAGTAGGGGGATGGGTGAGAGTAGCAAGAGGTGTGGCGGGGGGGCTTCATGGGTCGTGAATTCTAGGTTTTCAAAACTTTTTAAAAATCAAAAATTTTGATGTACATGATGTGTATTGAGGTTACATGTCATGTAATTTTGAATTTTATTAAATGTTAGGTTGTGATAATACACATCATGAGTCATGGTAACAGAGTGTGTAATTGGTTCATTCTTGAAAACATTTTGATTATACCCTGATCCTTTACTCTCATAATTCCCTAAGCTATCCTATATATTCATTTATTTAATCTTTCCTACTCGGACCAATCCTGTGTTACCTCTTAGTTAGATCATTGCTTGAAATCATGATCATGTATCTCTAATGATCAGAAAAATTTTAGGCAACCGACACAACCCTCTCAGAACGGTTTTTGAACAATTTTTTACCTTTTTACTTTTACATTTAATGGTGGTCCACCTCACATATAAATATTAATTTTCCCACAATTACATTCATGTTCAACAACAACAGGTCATAACCGTCTATATTTTAGATTTATAGGGAAAATTTTTTAAAATTTAGTTTTATAATAAGTCTGTGTTTCCTAGGGGAAAATATGTCTTGAAATGTATTGATCATGATACATCTATGTTTTTTCATTTTAGATCGTTGAATTTTAATAATAATCATGTATAATTTCTTCTAATTCATACAATTTCCACATTCTAGCTTACCCTTCTTTTTAACTATCTATATTAAGCTTCTTAATTTCCCAATATGTGTTATTCTCATGTTCTACTAGAAAGAAAATTTTTTTTCCCATATATAAAATGGAATGTTGTGGTAACAATTGGTGTTTTTTATGAATCATGGTACTACCATAGTGTATCATCTAATTTCTAAATCCAATCCTTTTGACTTTTGTTCGCAATTATTTTTTGTATTTGTTTAATTTCCCTATTTTACAATTGAAATTTCCCTCTCATTTGTGGTAGTAGTGAGTACTTGTGTTATATTTGATTCCATACATATCCAATAGTCCAATGATATCTTTATTTTGGAAATATGTTTCCTGGTCACTAATGTGTAATATAAGAAATCTGACACATGAAAGAAAATTGTTTTTCAGAAAAATTCATGACTTCCTTTGATGTGTCATGTGTTTTGAATTCATCTTATACGCATTTGGAAATTTAGTCAATACTAATAAGGATATAGGACATTCCTTGTGATTTTGGAAATGGTACCATCAAATTTACTCCCCACACATCGAATATTTGACTTCCATGATTGGGATTTAGGGAATTTCATTCCTTTTTCCAGTGATTCCAATTCAATGACAACAATAAAACTTTTATAATAATCCCCTGCATCGTGGTGGATCTTGAGCCATAAAATTCCACTTTGTAGAATTTTTTATACTTTTAAATATCTTTCATTTTTTCCCCTAAATGGTGATGTATCAAACATATCAAACACACATTGGATTTCATCTTCTTGGATGTAGTGTCTTAATCAACAATCCGTAAAGTTATAAAAAATGAGTGGTTCATCCTTTTAGTAGTGTAATGCTTCACCTAAAAATCATATACATTGATGGTAGGAGAGGTATTCAGATACACTTTTATGGAATGATATTTTGAAATATTTGAAAACTGTGGTAATTATTATATATTTAATAAAGATTCATCAAAAATTTTGACTAAAATATCTAGATCATCATCATTTATAAAAAGTGGAAGTGGCAGTCAGGACAGACGATTAGCGACCACATTTTCTATTGCATTGGAAATTTTTATAATGATTTACAATACATAGATAAATAGGATCCACCATATATATCTTGAATTGTAATCAATTTTATTCATCAAATATCATATGGGAGCATGATCAGTGTAGACAATGACTTTAGAATAAACCAAATTGGTGAAAATTTTCTCAAAATAAATAATAAATTCATAGATATCATTCATAGTGGTTTATAGTTCACCAAGGAATTATTTAGTGTGTTAGTATAATAATATATTGGGATGAATATGAAATTTACTCACTTCAAAGGATAGCGCCAACAGTGAAATCACTATCAACACACATCAATTCAAATTCTATTCCACAATCTAGTGAAATTATTGTAGGAGGGGCTATTAGGATTTTCATTAATTCATTGAATTCGTGCATAAATTCTTCAGTGAATTCATATGGTATTTATTTAGAAAAAAAATTGCATTAGAGTGTGGGAACCTTTTGAAAAATTATTCACAAATCGCCGATAGAATAATTCATGACCTAAGAAGATCGTTATGCCTTTGACTAATGAGGGATCGGGTAAATAAATGATCACTATTATTATAGCATGATATAATTCCATTCCATACATGGAATTTTTGGGTCCATGTAATTTTCACCCATGGACCATAATGTGGCATTTTTTCCAGTTTAAAACCAGACACTTTTCTTGAAATTATTTTATGACTAAATCATTCTTTCTTTGATAAATCTCGAAAGATCATCTATAAACTAAATATTAATCAATTAAATATTTTAATAAATACTCTACCATATCATGGAATATATTTTCCATGTATATTTTAATTGACATCCATGTTTTACACATACCGAAAGATATGCATCTGTAGGAAAAGATACCAAAATGGATATGTGAATGTTGTATGAGAATAATTATCTGGGATGACTGAAAACTAATTGTTTCCCAAATATCAATAGTATATTTATTTTCATTCAAGTATATCCATAATTTGACCCCTGAAGGGAATTTTGAAATGGGTTTTTGGTTCACCACAATCATATTTCATTTTCTATGATTACTCGCCTTCTAGTTATGATGGGATTTGAGATTACTTCATCTTCAACATTTTTTCAACTGTGAGGAAAACGTTCTTTTGTACAACCTATAGCAGGATGAACCACTTTTTATTCATGATTGAAAATATTATTCCAGCATCCCTATGTTTCATTAATTTGTTCGTAATATTTTTTTCTATGGTGGGGTGAATTTCCAATAGGTTGGACATTTTGGTTTTTCATCTTCCTCTAGTATGATATTATGGTTGCACAAACCCATATTATTACCCGTGATTTCATCCACCCCCAAGAAATTTAATAATTATGTCTTCTTAGGACTTCAATAAATTTTACCTATTATAACCATGATTGTTCTGAGTTATTGATAACTATTACTACAAAAAAAGTTTCTAGAAAGTAATATTTGAGTGTACGAGGGAGGTGTTTCAGTTCCATCTTTAGTGGATGAATTACATAGGGTTTGAAAGGTGGGATGTTTTCCTTGGTAATAGCTTATATTTAGTTTAATTCTCCAAATTGAATCTCTTCCTCCTCATCAAGGGTCACCTCATCATTTTCTCCTAAAATGTTTAATTATCCATCCTTTTCATTTTTTGATAATTATATACTGACACTCAAAAGAATCATCTATTTATTTTGTTATTTTTTTCAAGGTTGAAAACAACATGTTCTTAAACTAATTGAAATAAAATTATTCCTTGATTTACATATATCACTACTTTTTCTGTTTCCATAAATGGTCGACCTATGATAATCAGAATGTCTCATTCCACTTCCATTCCTAAAACAAGGATGGCTGCTTGAAAAATGAACATGTCAAAATTGAATATGATATCTTGAAGGATTATTTAAGAATATTTTATTTATTGTTCATCCAATTAGAGTGATACTAATGTGGTTTTTTACTTCCTCATGTCCATATTTTGGGAACACATTCACTGAAATGAGGTTGATGCTTTCTTTTAAATTTCACAGGGCTCTTTGGATGTTACATTTTCTTCTTATGTATGGGATTGAGAAACGTCCTTGTTATCTCAATTTTTGTGTAATTTTCTACTAAAAAACAATTGTTAATTCTTAATTTATATATATGAATACTAGGAATTCCATTTTTATTTTTTTATAAATTAGTTCTATAATAAATTTTTCATAAGTACGCATTTGTGAAATTACCACAAAAAAGGAATGTTAATGTTCAATAACATGAAAATTTCTAAAAATTTAAAGTATTTCCCATAAATAATTATTTACCTATATATTTTTTTAAAAGGGATATGTGGTTTATAATGTGGTGGTGAAGTGTAGACAACTTAGTTTGGTTGTTCATTAATTGGAAATTTTGCAGATGGTGATGCTTCTTGATGTTTCTCCTGACAAGATTCAGTTGATTTTTCATAATTTTCATCTTATATGACCATTATATTATTTTTTGTTTCCACAACTTTTTTCTTCTACTAGTGGTGGTTTCTAAAATTTTATCAATTTCCCACTCCACATACCTACTACCATTTTCAATTATCTTGAGAATGTCTCTGTATTACTAGGTAGAGTACCTGGTCATCTCTCTAACAATGTATTTAAAATTTTACACATTTGATTCTCGATGTTACAAAGATCATAATTATATTTCATCAATTCATTCTCTTGGGTGGTCATATTATGATCATCCTTTTGAAAAAGGATGAATGTATATTTTCTATATTTTTTTGAAGAAGAACTTCTGGTTGTGGGGGTCTTAGTGGAGCCGGTTGAAATTGTTGTTGTTCTCAAAGAAGGATGGGTTGTTGTTGTGTTGTGTCCAATGGTGGTCTAGGAAATAGATTAATTGGTAGATATCTTAGAAACTACTGGTTCCTATATATTGTTTGACCACTTCATTACTTATAATACCCATTATTATGTTTCAGATGTTGTTGCATAGTCTTTTGTTGATAAAACACTTGTGGTTTCTGAAATTGTCCATTTTTATATTGAAATTAATGTAATTACTATCCTGGAGTGGTAGTTCATTAACATTATATTTTATGTCTTGATGTAGATGTGGGAAACAACAAATATTTGAAAATTTAATTATAATTATAATAGATGGAGGTTGTGGTGGTTTTGATGGTAGTAGAAAGTATTCAATCTTTACAGTTAAGACCACAACTTGTATAACTAGCCGAGTATTTACATACACAAGGTAAATTCCACAACAATTTGTTCCTTGATCACTTTTCCATATAATGGAATTATTATATACTTTATATTAAATTGTATGAAATTATTTTGGTGTTTTAAATATTAACCCCCCATTAGTACTGGCATCAAAGACTATGTGTGGGACTAGTTAGAGGCCTTGATAAAATGTTTTGATTCATATCCGCCTATAAAGTATATGATATGGGTACATACGAATGAGTTCCTATGATTAATCGGATTCTTCCCATACTGATTCATCATTAGTTGGAGAGAAATTATTGATTTCATTCCATAATTTCCTTGTTTGGATTGGCGGGAAGTACATGTCCATGGATTTCATAGATAAATCATCCCAAGTCATGATGGAGTCAGGAGATAGAATTTTGATCCAATACATGTACATTCCTCATAAGTAAATATAAAATCATATTAGTCTTACGGTATGAAAATACAATCCGTGGTTGGAAAAGGTATCATAGAATTCTAGGATATTTTTGATATTCTATTATGGAACATCACTTTGAATTCCACTAAATTATCCCATAATCATGATCATATGATAGAGTCTATGTTTAATCTAGAATGCGTGAACCTAAATAGGAGGGTATACAATTTTACACATAGAACAATGGATTTAGAAAATAAATAAGAAATAATAGTTAATTCTTGATGATTTGGATGATCTCCATGTATTATAGGTATCATGTTTTTTATGTTTGGCTGGTTTGGACCTGTAGGATTGTTGCAGGTTTCCATTTTTGAATGATGACAAGCATAAATGAATCTATTGATTTCTGTTTTGATGGAAAAATTTTATTCTACATAACATCTCTTTGAATGAGTCCAATGGGCCTAATTCATCAACCAATCCCCTAGAAGTATACTTCATAGGTTTCTGAAAGAAATATAATAATGAAAAAAAGAAAAGATAAATGGAAAATGGGTAAGGAAATCCTAGATTTTTGTTATTGGTTTCAATGTGAAGAACATATTTGATCCATGAAAACAACACAAAATTTTTACGTTACCATGGGTTCTATTTAATTTACATAGGTTGTGGAAATTTTAGATTTATTTTTTTCCAAAATACCCTTTCTACTAAGGGACTACAAAGTGATGGTGCAAGGTCAATCTCAGGGGGAATGTGAGATGGTGAATAGAAATTAATGCTTCAAAACCTATGTGTAGGAGTCCTTATAAATTGATGATTTTGGGAAAACTAATGCTAAGGGAATAGAGGATTGAAATTAGAGAGAGGGAGATAGAGATAAGGTATCAGGATAACTTACTGGGTTTAGATAAATTTATAATCCCAATATGAACATGGTATTTTCCAAAGGTTTAGGTTATGAAGAAAACAAGGGACAGTAGTTGACACTGGAATGTCTAACTAGATATATCTAAGAGAATGTAATTACTTTATTTGGTGGTAACTACAACCTTTATTTATTTATCTTTGATTAGAAGGCATAATGTATCATTGGTTATTACTCATAACCTATTCTACTCAAATATGGTTAGGATTGTTCATCCAAACACCTATTGGTGAAAGATTCCTGAACGAATGAATTTTTTTTGTTTTACAATATTATTATCCTTAGGGTTATAAAGATGAGACTTAAATATTTAATAAATTCAGAAAACCCTACTCTCAATCCCTACAGTATGTCATTTAGCCCCTACTGGTAGAATTGATCAAGAATATGAAAATAATTGGAAATATCATCATCATACAAAGAAAAAATTAGATCCAATGATTAAAGATCATGAATTCAAGATTTAATAAATTTAAAATACAAATCAATCATAAACTTAATCATAAAATTATTTGATATAAAAATAAGGATGAATGAAGAACATGATTCGATGTTTATTAGAAATTGAAATGATGAATCACTGTAGATATTCTTAGTGGTGAAAAATAATGAAGAATGATTTGAAAATTCAATCCATAATTCATTAACATATGAACAAATTTTTAAGTAATTGATATATGTTAGATTTTAGGGTGAAGGAAAAAAGATAGAATGATATATGAATTCGAGAAAAAGTGAGAGAGCATCAATCATTCTCTCTTTTACGCACCTACTAGAGTGCAGAATCATGATATTACAGAATCTGTAATCAGTATTCACATCATGTAATTCCAATACAATGTTATCTTGGAAAATATTAAATCTGTGTGAATCTCTCATGAGTCTTGTCCTGGATATTCGGGATTTGTAAATTGAATCCTATCAAAATGTGTATCTATTCTGCACATCATGCATATTGCTTCATTTTGGATCCTAAAAGTGGGAATTGAGTTTTAAAGTGACATGATGTGTATTGCTGAATCATGTCATATTATTTATTTAGGTCTCGAAATTATTTGATGTCTGGTTTCTTGGATAATCATATTCTCTAATAGAAGGATACATGTCATATGAGTGAGTTTCATGATATGTAATGACTATTTTTGGTCCTTTTCTACAACCATTCTTTCAAAAAAATTGAAACCTATTAATAAAAGTAATCAACAAATTCCTGATATATAATTGGGTAAAAATGTATAATAATTATTCAAATGATAGTATAATATATATATATATATATATTATTTTAGCTTATCAATAGTCAAAATTGGATAATGGAGAAATATAACCTTTAGTTCATCAAAAAGTTCTTCACATTCCTTTTCAAAAAAAAACATAACCCCTTTCAGAGTAATCATATTTACTGGTTCATCCAATTGCGAAAAATTATGAATAAATCCCCGATATTAACCTATAAAAACAATGAAACTATATTAATTAGTTATGTTAATTAGCATAGGCCACTCATTGAATTCATTCCTCTTTATAACGTCAAATGAGGTTATATCTTTGGAGAAAATATGGCCAAGAAAAGAAACATCATGATTCCCGAAATCATAATTACTAACTATACCATATATCTATATTATTATAAGTGTTCCAATAATGATCAAAAAGTGATTCAAATGTTCCTCATAGATTTCATAATACACCAAAATATAATTAATGAATACTAAAGACAAATAATTTTTTTAGTAATTGAATAATCTATTTATTAGATCCATAAAAACAATGAGTTCATTAGTAAATAAAAATGCAATTACTATAAACACATAATGTTAATGATTTATCTAAAATTTTGTTTTCAAAATTACATCCTTATTTACACACAACTCGTAATAAAAAAAAGGTCAATTTTTTAAAAATATCATGTTATGCAATGTTTATCGAATAATTTATCAATGCAAGGAAGATGATACATTTTCATTATTATAATATAATTGATGTCCCTATAATCATTGAACAACCTCATGGATCCATATTTCTTCCCAGTGATTTGAATAGTGGATCCCCATTGTGAAATGATATGGTGAATAAATCCCTTATCACCTAACTCTTTACGTTGATTCATCAACTACACTAACTAAAATTTCTCCATTATATGAGGATTATTTGATATTGGTCCTACATCAGGGATTAAATTAATGGAAAACACAGATTCATGCTTTGGGGGATGATTAGGTAATTAATTAGGAAAGACCACAGTGTATTCAGGTATAATAGGTACATCATTAATTAGAATATTACAATCTTTATACATAGATTTAAGTTTCTCTTATTCCAAAATAATACCATTCTGTAAAAATATGGGGTGTGGATCTAGATATGTCTCAGATGATGTAGAATCATCTATATGGTTACTTAATTATACATTTTCCTCACAAATTATAATTTATTTCTTCATGCAATATATTTTTTCATCATATTTTTAATGACAACCCAAGGTAAGGATTTTATCAAATCCAACTATAGGTATGATGAAATGTTAAGAAAATAAATCACATTTATCATTCATAATTGGAAATTTCAGACATATCCTTATTGTAGTGAGACATCCCTTATGGGTTTTGACTAAAGACTAACATCTTAAATTATATGTTAAATGATTAATTTTCTTTGAAAATATGGTAGATATAAAATATTGTGCAGATCATGAACAAAAAAAATTAGTCGACATTTTTTTGAATATATGAATAAAAAACCTTCTAGTACATCATTGGTCATTTACACCACAATTTTATGTATAGAATAAGCTTGTATTATCCCCTTGCTCTGTTATATGGTTAATTCCATAAATTCATGGGTCATTGGAGTCAATATTTCTTCACTAATTTACTACTATAACACATGAAAAAATTTATTTTTCTCTTCCCCATACATTTATGATCTAGTTTCCCCTTACCACCACAGATGTGACAATATCCCATTCCCTTAAATAACATCCCATGATGTTTCATTCCTCACTTTCACCTGATATAAATTAACTCATCCTCCTTGTCAGGACCTGACTTCACCAAGATGAGGGAAGGGACAACAGATTTCCAAAACCTTCCCTCCGAAAGCTGAATGAGATATAATGACCCCCAAAACCTGCCTTCAATAGGTCCCTAAGTGGCAACTAGTACCAAGGGAATAGAATCAAACACAAAATTTAAGGAAATGCCATTTTTTCGTAGGATTAGGATATAAGAAGGTAAATCCCAAACAACACCAAAACAGGGGGCATAGGTAAAGACAAAAAACCTATTACGATATGTATGTTCCAAAAGTAAGTGCTAAAAATTATAACAGAAATCCAAAGGAATGTACCAAAGAAATGAAAATCAGAAACATCAACTTCCCCAATGTATGAACAAGTAGGGTCTGACATGGTCTTTGTAGTCATCCTGGAAACTTGAAAATAGTTTTATATAAGTAGGGTGAGTATACAGGTATACTCAGTAGGGAAAAACAAAATCTCTTATTCACAAGTGGGGAGGCATACAAATGTCCTTTGATAAAGGAGATAAAAAAATCACCTAATAAGGAAACTATCCACCCAAAACTAACCAAGGAACACTCCCCATTTAATTCATGTCATGTAATGTAAAAATAAAACAAATAGATGTGGGGGTACCCCATGCCACTTTCCAACTGGATATTGAAGACATCCTATGCGTCAGACCTCCCCCACTATTCTCACGATAGTCCCACTGCCATACCTCGCCCGTATACACTTTTTCTACCACAACCACACATCCCGCCCATAGACACTGGGGCCATAAAAAAAATCATACCATCCTCGTAGACATGAAGTCCATAACAACTACCACTACACCCAAAGACACCTGGGCATCATCCGGAAGATTCTTAGGAAATAACGTATTAGCACACACATAGCCCAACTACCACAAAGTACCCTACTTGATGAATCTTGTGCTATAATGGAAATCAAGTTGTCCCAACCTTCTCATAGAATATTGGGGTATTTGGGAAAGGGAGAAAAAAGAGAGTTAATAACCAACCACCCATATGAGTGTTGGAAAAAACACCCTCCTCCATGAATTTCAGGTCTTCAGAACGAAGTGCTCAACTTGGGTGGGGAATGAATAAGAAACATAAAATCTAAATTGTAACTATATGTAACAAGAACTAATCCCAACCTAAGGGTTACAAAACCATCCCACATAGAAACACCCTTGTTACAATTCATTCATAAGAAGCACCCCAGCAAAAAAACGGTCACAAATCATTCCTGGAAACAAATACCCATTTAACCCATTCTTTTTTTCATATTCGAGTGACTCCATTTTGATACGTTCTTCCCAACAAGGAAACTAACATGCATAGCCACAAGGCATGGATAAAAACATAGCAATTAGTAATTTATGAATTTCCACATGGTTCTATTTTAAAGTCACAACAAAAATAGTGTTCTGTGAGATCCCTCAAAATACTGAAACCAATCCATGCCCCAAAAAATACAAAACAAGAGAGGATCCCATCCCAATCCATCTCACCACAAAATCTTCTATCGTAAACATCACCAGTATAGTGTAAGTGAGTTTTCATTTTTGAATATTCCATTCATCTAGATCCATTTTTATATTTGTTTAACTGGGGTGACCACACAATGATTCTTATTCATTGGGAATATATTTAATCAACTATGATTACATGATATAATAGTTTCTATGATATATCCATTCAATAACATAATTTTATAAAAAAAAAGAGGTTCATTAGTCTGCATGAAAGGACCAAAAATAGCCATGATTTTCTTTGGACAAACTCCCATTTAATTCACAACATATAGAAAGAGATTATTGAGCACAACAATATTATCAAACACAACCCTTCATTATTTTAAATCCATTTATTATCATCATTATGTTTTGGTTTCATCTATCCCCATTGGAATAATTTTCATAACCACCCCACTTGATAAATAGTAATAGAGACAAAGAACCCAAAATGGATGGTTAATAATCAATGATTTTGTCCTCGTGCCAACAACTAGGGATGTGTGACTTGGAGGGGATGAAATTAGAGGACTCTATGAATGAGCATTCAGTAGAGGCGCACCACTAGCATTGGGAAAGGGGAATCCAAACTCACCAAGGAAAGAATTAAAACCACCATGAAGAAGAAATAATGAATTATAGTGGATTAATAAGGGTGAGATCATGTAGTTATGAGATATGAAAATCTTGAATGGCATTAAAGATGGATCTTGGTTTAACCTTCTATTTTGACGGTTACACGTGATGTAATTAATTATTATTTAAATAATTCTCATCAGAGTGGTGGACAAAACAGTTTTGCGTTAAAGGATTTCATTTAATGAGAGGAAAAATGGTCCCTTGATAGTATCCCCAATCCAATGGGATTTAAAAAATTTGTGATAGCACTAAAAATAGATTTAAACCACTTTAAATAGGGTAAATGACTTAAAAGTGGCATTACAGGAAAAATGGGGAATGAATCCCAAACACCCATATGTGGTCAATTTTAGAGAGTCATAGGGAAAATAGATCGGTGGAGCTGATTTTGTGAAGTTGATCCCGTGAAGATGATCCCATGATGTTGATTAGTGAAGCTGATTGGGTGAAGCAGATCCTGTGAAGCAGATCCAGTGAAGCTGATATGTCAATCTAGTTTGGTGAAACCAATATGTGAAACTGATTTAGAGAAACCGGAATGTGAAACAGATTTGGTGAATCCTATCTGTGAAACAGATTTCATGAAACTAATCTGTGAAACCGATTTGGTGAAACAAATATTTGAAACTGTTTTTGTGAAACTGATCTGTGAAACCATTTGGTGAAACCGATCTATGAAACCGATTTGTTGAAACCAAATAGTGAAACCGATATGGTGAAACCGATATGTTAATCCAATCTGGTGAAATCGTTTTGTGAAATCGATTTGGTGAAACCGATCTTTGAAACCGATCTGGTGAAACTGATCTGTGAAACCGATTTGGGGAAATCGATCTCTAAAACCGATTTTGTGAATCTGATATGTGAAACCAATTTTTTGAAACTGATATGTGAAACCAATTTGGTGAAAATGATTTCTACAACTGATTGGGTGAAACTGATCTATGAAACAGAATGGGTGAAACCAATCTGTGAAACCGATTGGGTGAAACCGATCTTGGAAACCAATTAGATGAAACTGATATGTGAAACTGATCTAGTAAAACTGATTTGTGAATCCGATTGGGTGAAACTGATCAGTGAAAAATATTGGGTGAAACCTATTGGATGAAACCGATATGTGAAACCGATTTGGTGTAACCGATATGTGAATCCTATAATGTGAAACTGATTTGTTAAACCAATATTGTGAAACTGATCTATGAAACCAATTTGGTGAAACTGATCTATGGAACTGATTGGGTGAAGCAGATCAGTGAATTTGATTAGTGAAGCTGATTTTTGAAGCCAATCTGTGAATTCGATCTATGAAGCTGATCAGTGAAGTTGATCAGTGGAGCTGATGAGTGAAGCCGATTAGTGAAGCTGATCGGTGAAGCTCATCATTGAAACCGATGGATGGGAGTGATCGATGAGTTTAGGACATCCCAACCAATAGAATTTGGCATGTAAATGGACCATGGGGTTCTAGGTCATTACATTAGATCCCTCTCAAAAAATTATTCTCTCCCTTGAGAATATAAGAGTATCCCAAACAACCCCAATAGAAGATACATCTCAGGGAAAAACCACGGCAAACTGCCATACAATTCCCAAGGATCATAGTTTCCCAACACACGGATCAGGGAGTTCTTTCCTCCATGTCAAGATACTGTCCACATTGGGTGGCACTGACTCGCCCTCATGGGTTTAATCGTATCCACCTTAATGAGTCTTGATTAGGGATCAGGTCCTCTCTTCCCCATCTATCTGTACTTTTCATAAACAGTCACATTGTTAGGAAACAGAAAATATAAAATACCAAAAAAGTCAACATTACATCACATAAGATAAAAAAAACAATAATAACAAGGAAGTCTCATAAAAACAACTCAAAATAGCTTTGGGTACTGGGCATACATTTGATCTTATTTCTCCAAAGTACTATCCTCGAGGCCACCATTCCTCCACAACACAAAAACTAAATTGATGGTTCATCCAAAAAGAACATTATCCATTCGATACTCGATCCTCACTGTTTACTCCCCAAACATATCATCAACCCCTATTTCCAACTCTCCCTATTAAATGACATTGGAATTATCATGTACATATCAACATACATGGGAGATATGTAAAATATCATGGATCCTTTCCAACTGAGGTGGAAATGATAGCTAATATTCCACCTCACCAGCCCGCCCCAACACATTGAAAGGCCCAATGAACCTAGGAGATAGCTTTCTTCCATTTTCGAACCATTTCTTCCCACATAGAGGGGAAACCTTCATGAACACATGATCTTCAACCTCGAACTCCAAGGGCCTCCTCCTACGATCAGCTTACTGCATCTGATGATCAGGGGATGCCTTTATCTACTCCTACACTAGTTGAACCTTATTTTTTGTGATCTGCACTACCTCTAGGCATAGAGCACATGCCTCTCCAACCTCAGTCCTGCACACTGGAAAATGACACGGCCTCCCGTACAAGGCTTCCACTGTTGACATACTAGTAGTATAGTGATAACGATTACTATAGGTAAACTCTGCTAAGGTATAATGACATTCCCATGATCCCTCGAAGTCCAAAACACATGCCCGTAGAATATATTACAATGTCTGGATCATTTTCTCTGTCTTCCCATCTGTTTGGGGGTGGAAAGATGTTCTAATACGCATCTCGGTGCCAAAAACATGATGCAATCCACTCCCAACTCGTGAGATAATCCATGCATCCCTATCTGAGACTATGGAACTTATAACTCCATGAAACCACACAACCTCATCCATGTATCTCTGTGCTAAGGAATCCACCACAGCTAACTCCTTGATCGCTAGGAAGTGAGCTGATTTCATCAATCGGTCTACCACTTCCCAGATATCATCATAGTCTCCTTGAACCATGGGTAGTCCTGTGATGAAATCCATCAAGATGTCATCCCCCTTCCCCTCGGGGAAATCTAAAGTCCGCAACAAACCTCCTAGTATGCAGTGTTCAGCCTTCACCTTCAGACACACAAGGCTCCATGGCACGAACTCTGCCACTGCCCGTTCCACCCCAGCCCACCAAAACTATATCCTCAGGCCTAATTACTTTATGGAAACACCATGTTGTATCACTATGAGTGAGTTATGGAACTCACAGAGAAACCCCTCGTGCATTGCCTCGGGGAAAACAACTTCCCTCAGATAAGAATTTGATTCTTACCATCCTCCGACCACTAGTTTGGAGCATTGACTTGGTTATCCTGATCAAACATCTCCTCACTATTTATGTCTCCCCACTGAGACTCCTCCACTTGCTACAATTGAGCTGACTACACTGTCATCTGAAACCGGTGACTTCTACCACCATCCACCCTTGCATCTTGGTGTAGGGCATCCAACTACTCTATTACCTTCCTAGCATCCATATATTCTAGAACAACTTCCCTCCGTGACTTACTGCTCTGAGAATCAGCCAAAATGTTTTCCTTAACATCAGTATAATAGATCTCCATGTTTTAGTCCTGAAGAAACTCCACCCACCTTCATTGTCACATGTTCAGGTCCTGCTGGGTAAAGATTTGCCTCAAGCTGTTATTATCTGTGAATACCACAATGTTCTCCTCGAGGAGGTAATTCTGCGAAATCATCAACCCAAACACTACTAAAGCACACTCTAGGTAATGGGTGGTGTAGTTATGCACATTGGGACATAAATGCCTAGACCCATAAGATTTCACTCCCCACTGCTACATCAAAACACACCCCAATACATGCCTAGAAGCATCACAAAATACCTCAAACAACACCCATTCCTATAGAAACCTGAGAATTGGAGCACAAAACAACCATTTCTTCATATAGCTAAACGCTTCCAGACGCTGCTCACACAACATGAAGGCCTGGTCCTTTCTGGTCAACGCTGTCAAAGGAGCTGCAACTGGAGAGAAGTCGGGTACGAACCTCCAATAATAGCCTACTAAACCAAGAATTATATGAGTCTTTTTAACATTATTGGGTTCTTCCCATGAAACAAATGCTTCAACCTCTAATAGGTCAACTAATACCCCCTGCTGAGACACCATGTTTCCAAGGAAATGCACTTCTCGTGTCATGAACATACACTTGGACAATTTCCCATAGAGATAGTGATGTTGAAGGATTTCCAAGACCATCCTGAGGTGCTTTACGTGTTCCTCCTCTGATCTAGAGTTTATCAAAATTTCATCAAAGAACACAATTTTGAACCGGCCTAGAATCCCACAGAAATTAGATTTCTTGATCCCCATGAACACAATAATTGCATTCGTAACACCGAACGACCTGACTACAAACTCAAAGTGCCCATACCTGCACCAGAAAGCAGTCTTCAGAATATCACTATCCTTCACCCATAATTGGTGGTACCATGACAGCATATCAATCTAAGAGAACCAAACTGCTCCTCACATCTGGTCAAAGAGATCATCTAACATTGATAGAGGGTAACGGTTCTTGAGCATTACCTGATTCTGTCTCTAGTAGTCTATGAATAGCATGAGACCACCATCTTCCTTCTTCACGAACAAGACCAGAGAACCCCATAGTGACACGCTAGGTCGGTCAGAACCCTTCTTCATCAGATTGTCAATATGAATATACAACTCCTGCAACACAGAAGGCACCATATGATAAGGATCCATGGAAATAATATGAGAATTGGGTTGTAATTATATCCCATACTCAACGTCGCATCGAGGGGGTAGAGTCACAACCTCATTGTGAAAAAATTTCCCTAGACTCTCTAACAACTCTTAGATCATCCATCATCTCCACATCCACTAAATCTACGGAAAGATCGGCTAACATAGAAAAAAGTGCCTCCACATGCCGTCTCCCCACCTGAACACTCCATTCACTAACAAAATACACACATTGTCCATCCTCATCGGAGAACATGACACTTCTTCGGAAGCATTCGATAACAACACGCACCGAAAGAAGCCAGTCGATGCCTAGGATAACATCTTATGGATACATTTTTAGTATAAGGAGATTCCCAATAGACTGATATGGCTATAACATCAGTCTGCATCTTTGAAAAACATTTAAATGGCTGGTATATTCCCTAACTGGCGTACTCAGCACCAGGGGTCTAGAGAGTCTCTCTATGTCTAGGCCCAAGGAATGGGCTAGACCGGGTGTATCAAAGGAGTGTGATGTTTCTGAATCAATAAAGGAATAAGTAAACGTTCTAAAAACTATAATCTTACCTCGAACGACATCTGACCCTACTGGAACTGCTACCTCTATTGTGTGCAACTACCCAAACCCAGCTCTTTTACCTCTCGGTTGTCGACCACCTCCTCGACCATGCCCTGCTCGAGGTCCTTGAGGAGCACCCTGGGGTTGGCCTCCTCCTACCATGTCTACTATCAAAGGAGCGGGAGCTCATTTTCCATGAACCTACTGCTGAATGGGCATAGCTGAAAACTGATACTGCTGAGGTGGGTGACAAACATGCCCACCACCACTGTACCACACTCTATCCGATCATTGATTCTGAAGGTTCCCATAGTTCCAAAAAATGAAGTACCTCAGTCCTATTCTTGTGAGGAAAGGGTGAGCACCGAGAGATCGAAACTGGAAGTACTGGGGCCTGCTCACCACTGGTCGAAACCTAGAAGGCCCAGACACTGGAGGCCTTCTGCTGATGACCATCCCCTTTGACATCCACAATTAGCTCCCCTCTTGTGGAACAACTCCCAGTGTGTACATCCTTTATACCAGAGTAGCCTTCTTCTGGAACTCCATGTACATCGGTAGTTTTAATGGATTAACAATATTATGAAGAGAATGTCAGAGTGCCTCTTTTAAACATCTCATTGGGAATCCTCATCCAGAAAAATGACCCGCGAAAAACGAAGGAGATCATTGAACTTGATTCGAATCTACCTCACTGAAATTCTCCCCTGTTGAAGGAAGAGTAGCTCTTACATCTTCTCCACCATCATCGTGTAAGACAGGAATTCCCTCTCTATGTCAGTCCATGAAAATTCAGCCTCCCTCTTCTTCCAAAGATAGTGCATCCACCATTTACGTGCTGCTCCCCGCATCTGGAATACTTCTTGAAAAACCCGGTACTCCATTGGATCCCGGATCATGCTGAAAGTTATCACCATCTCTTCCATCCAGTTCTCTGTTTCCATTTTTGAGATGATGACCTTGTACTTCCCGAGGTTCTACCGCAGAAAGGCATGAAGTGTCCTCTACCACTGGTCATCCTCCTCCACTCGATCTTCCCTCTACTGATCAGCCAAATCATCCTCCTCAACCTCAATCGCTTGCACTACTCATGGCTGTGGTCTGGGTTCCATATCTAAAAATCAAACAAGGAATTATTAGCCAAAGTAGTGTAAAAATTTTCAATAAATTTTTTCTTAACCTTATTATTTATTTATTTAAATCCCAATAACACATAGAAAACATAAAAACATAAGTCATTAAAATTCTTTAACCATTCCTACGGTCACTACCCTGCAATCAGTGTAGCCTCACTTGGTCGATCTGTAGGTCCTGATTCCTTGCATCAAATCACGGGGGGGGGGGGGGGGGGGGGTAAATCAGTTGTCCTAGCCAGTCTTCCCTGGCCTATTTCATGAACCAATATTTCCTATCATTGTTTCCCAACCATCCCATGAAATCCTCACTATGTCTAACCCCGATCCCCATTCAACCTCTCCAACCTCCCACTAATACAATTCCATCACAACCCACCTTCACCAAGATGAGGGAATGGACAACAAATTTCCATACCCTTCCATCCTCAAGTTGAAGGAGAGATAATGACCCTTGAAACCCACCTTCATTATGTCCCGATGTAGGGACTAGGACCATGGGTATAGAATCACACAAAAAATGGAAGGCATTACCCTTTTTATTCAGTAGGATCGGGAGATAAGATAGTAAATCCCGAACAACACCCAAACTGGGGGTAGATGGAAAGATGAAACCAACCATTCCCATATGCATGTTCCATAATTATGTGCAACAATGTACAAGAAAACTCCAAAGTAATGTACCAAAAAAATGCAGCAACAAGAACATCCCAAAAGTCTGATCTACTAGGTTCTGACACGTTCCTCAAAGTCCTCCTAAAAACCTAAAAGAATTTTATATACGTACGCTGAGTATATAAGTATTATTATTAGGGAAAAACAAAATATGTCATGCACATGTGGGGTGGCATAATAATGTCCAGTGAAAAAAGATATAAACAATGAACCTAACAAAGTATCTATCCACCCAAACCTCACAAAGGCACACTCCCAAAATAATGAATATCAAGTAAAGTAATAATAAAACACATCGATGTTTGGGTACCCCATTCCACTTTCTCACTGTTTATTGAAAACATCCTATGCGTTAGACCTCCTCCTCCATTCTCACCATAGTCCCACTGCCATACCCCGCCCGCACAAACCTTGGATTCCACAACCACACATCCTGCCTATAGACACATGGGACATAACAACCAAATGTAACCACACCCTCAAGCACCTAGTCTAGAACAACTATTGCTACACCCAAAGACACCTGGTCCCAAACTCAAAGATACAAAGGAAAAAACCTACCAGCACACAACTTGGCCAACTACCACAAAGTACACTACCAGAAGAATCATGGGCTATAATGGACTTCAGGTCATCATATCCTAACTGAATAATGATGGTATACTCAAGAAATGAGCCTAAATTGAATCACTAACCATCCACTCATATGAGTGTTGGGAAAACACCCTCCCCCATGAAATTGGGGTGGGGGGTTCGGGATGAAGGGATAAACATGGGTGGGGTGCAAATAAGAAACATAAAAACTAAATTATACCTATAGGTATCAAGAACTCATCCAATCCTAGTGGTTCTAGAACCATACCACTTAAATAAACATTCGATACTAATCATCTATATGAAGCACCCCATCCTAAAACATGTCATAACTCATTCCTTGAAAAAATTACCCATTTAACCCATTATTGTTTTCATATTAGAGTGAATCTATTTAGATAAGTTCTTCTCTACCGGGAAACTAATAGGAATAGTGTAACACCCCAGGTAAATAAAGAATATGAAATTTTCATATTTATCCATTTTTGTGAATAAAATATTAATATGACTTTAAAGGGGGTGCTATGCTCGATGGCGTACCCAACACGCAACAACGTGTTTCTTGGGAATCTTACGTTGCACTCTAATAATAAAATAATATTATTTCAAATGGTAGTTAACATGTAGCTGTTGTATTGGCGGGAATGGATAAAAATAACTAAAATATGATTATATATGTTTTTTTAAATGTTCTTACATTTATCCAATAAATGCTAAAGGCTTAAAATACGGAATGAATTCAATTTTAGGCGTATATGCCCTAGTTTTCACTAAAGGTTCACTTATTGCCTTTTAATGGAGAACTGTAATTAAATATAGTTTTGATAACTCTTATACATTCTTTTGGACCAAATAAAACTCTTATTAAGAATCGGGACATCAAATTTTACTTTGTGTAATTTTTTGGTATTTTTCCGATAAAGTTCATTTTTTAATGAATAGTGTAAAATGTTGTGTATTAATTCAAAACCTCTTTTTTAATATAATTTATTTATATGATTAGATAATATTTTTAATTAGATTTAAAGTGAAATTAGAAAATATTTTTACCATTAAATCCAATAGTGGTCGTTCGAATTATTTTCACTTTGAAATCAGACTTAAACTAGTGTCAATCTTTTGATACTTCTTGTTTTATAAAAACACGCTATTTTCTCTGACAGTGGGAATTAATTATTAAATTAATTAATGTGACTAATATGTTTTTATTTTTGTAAAACGGACTTCATTTTTGAATTCGTAATATCAAATATAGCTTAGGGTGAAGTTTTGGTATTTTTCTGAAAAACTCCAATTTTTGATGAATAGTGAAACCACTAAGTGGTAATCAAGCAAACTGATTTTTCAATTAATTGAAAGTTTACCACTAATGTGTATTGAATTTTGAAAATCCGACATACATGGTTGTCATTATTATGTAAAATGTGGTTCAATGGGATGAAAATGATTTTTTTTGTGAATAGTAACTTCTTTTCATTAATCGCGATTAGAGGTAATTAGTGTAATTTAAGTTAAAAATGATATTATAAGAATGTGAAAACACCATGACACTTGTCCTAAACCTATTGGGTGAGTCATGGCCGACCAATACAAGGCATGGGCCAACTTGGGGACCCCATGGAGCCACTTTAGTTGGAAAATGACAATAATATATTTTTATTTAATGTTCAAATTAAATTGACACAAACATGAGTTGTTTTACTAAAACAGTTTTTAAGTGAGGTTACACAAGTCCAAATTTTGATTATAAATAGTAATTTGAAATATAAAAAGATTTACTAAATCATAGTATTTTTTTTATAATTTTTATACATTAAATAAATTAAATTATTTACGACATCATAATGATGGAGCGATGACATCATTATCTGACGATTTAAATAAAATGAGAAGATAATGTAAACTCTATGACCTACAGATGTCCAAAACTTATTGGATGGGTGGATTTCGAACCCTTATCACCTTATACACGAATTATATCAATGTGGGACATTTTAAAACCGAAACAAATTTTCAAATAAAGTAATATTTCTTACTTTCCAAAAGTGCCCCTCCTCTCCTCTTATAAAAGGCCCCCACCTCTACCTCATTTCACACACTCCTCAAGCCTTTGGCTCGTCCGACCCCTTCCCATTTACTCTCTACACATCCCTCTCCTCATCCTAGAGGATTCCATTTGGGCATAATCCTTTCAAAGGAATCCTTTAGGCTCAAATCAAAAGGAGTTACATTTTTAAAGATAATTCATTATCTCATGTTCATTTGTTTTATTTTGCTTCTACAACCCCCTAAACTCTTTTTATTTACTTCTTTTGTAACAAAACCAGTATCTCCAATATACTAGGATGTTGTTATAAGATTTATTCGAGCTACACTCTCACACAACTACATAAAATGGTTAAAGAACATACGGTTTCCGTGGATGGCGAAATTCTGCCTCCCGAAACGATGATTGTTCAATACTCATTTAACAACTTCAAAGGTGGCCATTATGATGTCACTATTTTTATATATGATATATAATATGTTTTTGTTTTACTTATGCTTCTGTATTTTTCATTTGTGTCTTACCTTTATGGCTTCCATTATGTGTATACGCGATATCTTCATTTAAGGAAGTGCAGACTACCGCCCCCTCAAAGTGATTTGATTCGTTAAATACCATATGTGGGACGTATAAAGGATGGAACTATGATATTATATATCATATTATACTGGAATTATAATATACCTTTATATAATTATGATTCCATTCTATAAAATACGAAATAGAAATGAAAGTAGCGTTCATGCGTACGTACGGCTTACCGTCTCCATGAACGGTACATTTCATTTCTTACCTCTAAATGATTATGTAATGTTATAAATGTATGAATTTACTGGATATATATAAAATATATGATATCTACATCATGAATACAATTCTGGATATAATAAACTTTTGGCCACACGAACAACATGTAATTGTAAGAAGTCCACTGTTGACATAAGAACCAAATATCCACAAAACAAATATTATTAACTTATGTGATTACATAATGTTTATGACTTGGTAATAAGTGATATAAAAGGAATAATGAACTTGAAAAAGGTTCTTAAGGAAGTAGAAATTAACTCAAGTTTATTATTCAGGACATTAAAGAACGATCAAGTCAAGTCGGACCCGAGGTAAGGTATCCTACTCCTCTCTTTCTTTTTAAGTACACACTTTTATGACATTCCTTTTAAAGCTCATCTTTCGTGTTATTAGGATGATATTTTATATTAAACTTACTGTAATTTTTATGTTCATGTTATGAGAGACCCTATTCTCTATCATCAATCCATTTTGGGAGTTTTGTGTGGTGCAGTTAGGCTGCCGAACTATCGTAAGAGATCTAACCTCTCTCTTTCTTTTTAAGTACTCTCCTTTATGTCACTTCTTTTAATCTCCTCTTTGTAATGTTTGGGGATGTTATTTTATATCCCTCTTGCTGTAAATTTTATTTTAATGTGATTAGATACCCTATTTGATCTCATCAATCCATATTCAAATGTTTTATGTGGCGCCATTAGGCTGCCGAGTTTTCGTAAGGGATTTTTCATCTCACTTTTATTCTCGTGATATTTATGCTACATTTGCCACATATTCCATTGAGCGGTGTATGTACTGACCATTATTCTAATCTTTGTGTAATATTCTTTCATTTATTAGTATTTACATCAATGATGTATTGTCCTTCTTTCACGGGTCATATGTTTAGAAAGATACCCAAGTCGGTAAGGGAACCTTTCACCCTCCTCTTTTTAAAAGACTTGGTTTGTTATGTCTTTTAATTCACATACTATTATGTTGGGATATATTCTTCTATACCCTGATTGATGTAAATTTTATGTCCAAGTGATGAGATTCCGTTTTTATCTATCATCAACTCATTTTCTGAATTTTTGATGTGACACCGTTAGGCTGTCGAATTTTACCAAGGGAACTTCTTAACCCAATTTCGATTTCTTTGGGTTCAACATGTAGTTATTGAATATGTCATCCTTTGAATATGTGTGAATAACCTTTGATTGTTTTACACTTAATATCCACTTATATTGGGTGTATTTATATTTGTCACAAATAATTATGAGATTGATTTATCCTTAATTTAAGGATACCTTTTTTATAATGGATTTCATCTCATTTTACATTTCTTTTGAGACTTCATTGTTGTTATGCACCAATTAACTCTTATATGGTGTGTATACTGTCCTTTGACATATTATATCATGAATCCTTTTATTCTCATGATATTATAATGTTCGGATTAAATGTTATTCCGCTATTATTTTTATTCAAGAGTCTCTCATTTTGTTAAAAACTCTTTAACAAAAATATCATTTTAAATGTTTTAAAGATTTATTATTCTAAATCTTTATCATTAATGTCCATGTTTTCAAAATGGTTTTCAGTATTTATTTATATGGACATTAATGTTTTAAAATTATAATTCCATTAAAAGATTCGAAGTGGTATGGGACACTTTGATTAAAAAATCTATTTTAAATGGTTTTTGAAAAATGGAATGATTATTTAAATATCTGGGAATTATTTATTGTGATTGCAAATGAAATATTGTTATTGAAATGTTTATATTTTCCATATTTTATGTGTAATAATTGTACATGGACATTATGACGGGTGGTGCCGTGAATACCAGGATGGGTGGTTACGTTATAACCTCCAATGCATTGGGTATGGAAGTCGGCCGTATGACTATTCCATTAATTATGTGTGGAAATTGGCCGTATGGCTATTCCATTAAGTGATATGTGTGGAAGTCGACTGTATGGTTATTCCACATAAGTATGATTATGTCCCAAGTTACCTTTATATATGTTATGTGTTATTTATATGGGTTTTATGGTAGTCCTTTGGTTAAAAAAAGGTAAGTAATGATACTTTTTTTCAGTGATGATTTTTTACTACTTCATGAAGGTGAAAATTATTACATTGATAAAGTATTCATGGTTTACTTGTTGTTTTGAAAAACTAACAGTTTTCATTCTTTGTGTATCCCTTACTGAGCTTCTTATGCTCATCCCAAGTTTTTTAAATGTTTTTCACAGGACTTAGCGTGGAATAGGGTCAAGGATGGGATCAAGGGAAAGTCATGCTACCTAAAACATGGAACTATATATGTTTCTTTTTAAGAGTTTTTTATTTTATGTAAATTTAGTATAAGAATCTACTTTGTAATCTTTTGAGATGTAATAGTTATGTCCTAATTCTCTAAAACTCTAAAACTGAAAAGATCCTCAATGTGAATTACTCAATTAATTCAATATTAAGTAAGGTTTAAGGCTTGGGCCTTATAGTTGGTATCAAAGGTCGGTTTAGATAACTTTAGAGGTTAGGTTATTCTTTAAGCATAAGTGACATTACCATAATGGTTAGGATTTCAGAAAGTGTCCTAGTTTTTGATAAAGTGAATGAGTAAGTATATCATAGTGTTTATCATCCTCATTAGTACATGATGGTTATGTTGATATACACACACTGACCTTTTTGGTTTTAGTTAATGGCTGGATCTAGCAGGCACCAAAGTGACAATGGGTTTGAAGGAAACTTTGGTGGTTCTATGATTAAGATACTAGATAAAATGGGGGATTCAATGTGGAAACTCGTGGTTGTTCTAAACCAACTATCAAGGAGTCATGATCAACCACTTCAACCTTGGTGAGTTCTCTAATGCATCATGTATGAGATGGCCAACTCAATGTGGAAATTCAGGTAATAATTACTAAGGTAACCATTAGGGTTTATATGATACTTAATTTTTAGGTAACTATGGGTTACTCTATAATATGATGGAAAATGAAAGGAATGAGATAAAATTGAGGTTAAAATATGTTATTATTATCCTTGAATATTTTATCTCATTTTGGGGAATGTTTTAAGAATTATATAGTTTTGGAAAAAGGACAACACACAGACCGTGTGACATCCCGTCGCGTCGGACAAAGCTGCGGGAATCGAACCCACAACCAAAGTGCGACTGGTATTTATCGCCTACCACTTGACTACGTGAAGTCCCTGGTTAGTTTGACTGATTTTTTTGGGTTATAAGATTTTATGAATTATGAGTAAGTTGATTTTGGGTTATTTATGAAAATGATTAACCTATCATGGAGGATATGTGATTAGGTTAATTACTTTTCAATACGAGACTTTAGGAGAAACTGATGTTGTTTGGAGATAAATGTTACGATTTAACTTGGAAGAATATGTGACTAAATCCTTCAAATATTTGGGTTTCAATATTATATTGGTTTACTTTGAAGAATTTTATGGACAAATGGTCCTCGTTGAACTTTGGGTTTTGTTGGACAAATTTTGGAGATTAAGAATAGATTTTCTTTTTATAAAGGGTTATCCTTTTCTGGATTATCTGACCTTGTAATAACCTTTATGGTTTTGGTTTTGGTTAAAGTCTAAAGACATGGGAAGTATATAGTTCTCTTTTGTCGATTAGGTGATTCTTTAGAAATTTATTATAGTACTCTTAATGCGAACAAGTCTCCCTAAATACTCATCTTTTGGAAAAAATATGAGTTTGATTAAGGAATCTAGTAAAAGTTGAAAGTCAAAATGATAAGTTATTATGATTCCTTATGAAAAAATTCCTCTATATTAAGTAACTTAAAACAAAAATGTTGTCTATTAACTTTTCCTACTGTGGAACCCAACACCGTTTAACCCATCACAAGTTTGTGATTTTCATATTGTTAACTTTCTCCTAAACATGTTTTCTATCACTCTCCATCAGAACATAACCCTATGTTTTCTCCTCCATGTCCATGTTTTCCTATATGGAGACCTAGTATGGGTTAACTCGGGTGACCTATGTACTTATGTTTCTTTATTTTAAAGTGATTGTTTTACCGACTATTGTTCCGATGTGGGACTTTCAAGGATGTTTCAAAGCGCAATTTTAAAATTGCGAGGACGCAATTCCCAAAAGGGGGGAAGGATGTAACACCCTAGGTAAATAAATAATATGACATTTTCATATTTATCCATGTTTGTGAATAAAATATTAATATGACTTTAAAGGGGACGCTATACTCAATGGCGTACCCAACACGCAACAACGAGTTTCTTGGGAATCTTACGTTGCACTCTAATAATAAAATAATATTATTTCAAATGGTAGTTAACATGTAGTTGTTGTATTGGCGGTAATAGATATAAATAACTAAAATATGATTATATATGTTTTTTAAATGTTCTTACATTTATCCAATAAAAGCTAAAGGCTTAAAATACGGAAAGAATTCAATTTTAGGCGTATATGCCCTAGTTTTCACTAAAGGTTCACTTATCGCCTTTTAATGGAGAACTGTCATTAAATATAGTTTTGATCACTCTTATACATTCTTTTGGACCAAATAAAACTGTTATTAAGAATCAGGAAATCAAATTTTACTTTGTGTAATTTTTTGGTATTTTTCTGATAAAGTTCATTTTTTAATGAATAGTGTAAAATGTTGTGTTTCAATTCAAAACCTCTTTTTAATATAATCTATTTATATTATTAGATAATATTTTTAATTGGTTTTAAAGTGAAATTAGAAAATATTTTTACCATTAAATCCAATAGTGGTCATTGGAATTAATTTCACTTTGAAATCAGACTTAAACTAGTGTCAATCTTTTGATACTTCTTATTTTATAAAAACATGCTATTTGCTCTGACATCAGGAATTAATTATTAAATTAATTAATGTGACTAATATTTTTTGAATATTGTAAAACTAACTTCATTTTTGAATTCGGAATATCAAATATAGCTTAGGGTGAAGTTTTGGTATTTTTCTGAAAAACTCCAATTTTTGATGAATAGTGAAACCACTAAGTGGTAATCAAGCAAACTGATTTTTCAGTTAAATGAAAGTTTACCACTGATGTGTATTGAATTTTTAAAATACGACATACATGGTTGTCATTAGTATGTAAAATGTGGTTCAATGGGATGAAAATACTTTTTTGGTGAATAGTAACTTTTTTTCATTAATCGCGATTATAGGTAATTAGTGTAATTTAAGTTAAAAATGATATTATAAGAATGTGAAAACACCATGAAACATGTCCTACACCTTTTGGGTGAGTCATGGCCGACCAAGAAAAGCCATGGGACAACTTGGGGACCCCATGGAGGCACTTTAGTTGGAAAATGACAATAATATATTTTTATTTAATGTTAAAATTAAATTGACACAAACATGAGTTGTTTTACTAAAACAGTTTTTAAGTGGGGTTACACAAGTAAAACTTTTGATTATAAATAGTAATTGGAAAGATAAAAAGATTTCCTACATCATAGTATTTTTTTTATAATTTTTAGACATTAAATAAATTAAATTATTTATGACATCATAATGATGCAGCGATGACATCATTATCTGACGATTTAAATAAAATGAGAAGATAATGTAAACTCTATGACCTACACATGTCCAAAACTTATTGGATGGGTTTATTTCGAACCCTTATCACCTTATCCACAAATCATATCAATGTGGGACCTTTTAAAACCGAAACACATTTTAAAATAAAGTAATATTTCTTACTTTCCAAAAGTGCCCCTCCTCTCCTCTTATAAAAGGCCCCCACCTCTACCTCATTTCACACACTCCTCAAGCCTTTGGCTCGGCCAACCCCTGCCCATTTACTCTCTCCACATCCCTCTCCTCATCCTAGAGGATTTCCTTTGGGCATAATCCTTTCAAAGGAAGCCTTTAGGCTCAAATCAAAAGGAGTTACACTTTTAAAGGTAATTTATTCTCTCATGTTCATTTGTTTTATTTTGCTTCTCCAACCCCCTAAAAACTTTTTATTTAATTCTTTTGTAACAACACCAGTATCTTGAATATACTAGGATGTTGTTATAATATTTATTCGAGCTACACTCTCACACAAATACATCAAATGGTTAAAGAACATTCGGTTTCCGTGGATGGCGAAATTCTGCCTCCCGAAACGATGATTGTTCAATACTCATTTAACACCTTCAAAGGTGGCCATTATGATGTCAATATTTTTATATATGATATATAATATGTTTATGTTTTACTTATGCTTCTGTATTTTTCATTTGTGTCTTAAATTTATGGCTTCCATTATGTGTATACGCGATATCTTCATTTAAGGAAGTGCGGACTACCGCCCCCTCAAAGTGATTTGATTCGTTAAATACCATATGCGGGACGTATAAAGGATGGAACTATGATATTATATATTATATTATACTGGAATTATAATATACCTTTATATCATTATGATTCCATTCTATAAAATACGAAATAGAAATGAAAGTAGCGTTCATGCGTACGTACGGCTTACCGTCTCCATGAACGGTGCATTTCATTTCTTACCTCTAAATGATTATGTAATGTTATAAATGCATGAATGTACTGGATATATATGAGATATATGATATCTAAATCATTAATACAATTCTGGATATAATAAACTTTTGGCCACACGAACAACATGTAATTGTAAGAAGTCCACTTTTGACATAAGAACCAAATATCCACAAAAAAAATATTATTAACTTAAGTGATTACATAATGTTTATGACATGGTAATAAGTGATATAAAAGGAATAATGAACTTGAAAAATGTTCTTAAGGAAGTATAAATTAACTCAAGTTTATTATTCATGACATTAAAGAACGATCAAGTCAAGTCGGACCCGAGGTAAGGGATCCTACTCCTCTCTTTCATTTTAAGTACACACTTTTATGACATTCCTTTTAAAGCTCATCTTTCGTGTTATTAGGATGATCTTTTATATTACACTTACTGTAATTTTTATGTTCATGTGATGAGAGACCCTATTCTCTCTCATCAATCCATTTTGGGAGTTTTTAGTGGCGCCGTTAGGCTGCCAAACTTTCGTAAGAGATCTAACCTCTCTCTTTATTTTTAAGTACTCTCCTTTATGTCACTTCTTTTAAGCTCCTCTTTGTAATGTTGGGGGATGTTCTTTTATATTCCTCTTGCTTTAAATTTTATTGTAATGTTATGAGATACCATATTTGATCTCATCAATCCATATTCGGATGTTTTATGTGGCGCCGTTAGGCTGCCGAGTTTTCGTAAGGGATTTTTCATCTCACTTTTATTCCCGTGAGATTTCTGCTACATTTGCCCCAAATTCCATTGAGTGGTGTATGTACTGACCATTATTCTAATCTTTGTGTAATATGCTTTCATTTATGATTATTTACATCAATGATGTATTGTCCTTCTTTCACGGGTCATATGTTTCGAAAGATACCCAAGTCGGTAAGGGAACCTTTCACCCTCCTCTTTTTAAAAGATTTAGTTTGTTATGTCTTTTAATTCACATACTATTATGTTGGGATATGTGATTTTATATCCTGATTGATGTAAATTTTATGTCCAAGTGATGAGATTCCCTTTTTATCTCTCATCAACTCATTTTCTGAATTTTTATGTGATGCCGTTATGCTGTCGAATTTTACCAAGGGAACTTCTTAACCCAATTTCGATTTCTTTGGGTTCGACATGTAGTTATTGAATATGTCATCCTTTGAATATGTGTGAACAACCTTTGATTGTTTTACAATTAATATCCACTTATATTGGGTGTATTTATATTTGTCACACATAATTATGAGATTGATTTATCCTTAATTTAAGGATACCTTCTTTATAATGGATTTCATCTCATTTTACATTTCTTTTGAGACTTCATTGTTGTTATGCACCAATTCACTCTTATATGGTGTGTATACTGTCCTTTGACATATTATATCATGAATCCTTTTATTCTCATGATATTATATAGTTCGGATTAAATGTTATTCCGCTATTATTTTTATTCAAGAGTCTCTCATTTTGTTAAAAACTCTTTAACAAAAATATCATTTTAAATGTTTTAAAGATTTATTATTCTAAATCTTTATCTTTAATGTCCATGTTTTCAAAATGGTTTTCAGTATTTATTTATATGGACATTAATGTTTTAAAATTATAATTCCATTAAAAGCTTCGAAGTGGTATGGGACACTTTGATTCAAAAATCTCTTTTAAATGGTTTTTGAAAAATGGGTTGATTAATTCAATATCTGGGAATTATTTATTGTGATTGAAAATGAAATATTGTTATTGAAATGTTTACATTTTCTATATTTTATTTGTAATATTGGTACTTGGACATTATGACGGGTGGTGCCGTGAATACCAGGACAGGTGGTTACATTATAACCTCCAATGCATTGGGTATGGAAGTCGGCCGTATGGATATTCCATTAAGTATGTATGGAAATTGGCCGTATGGCTATTCCATTAAGTGATATGTGTGGTAGTCGACCGTATGGTTATTCCACTTAAGTATGTTTATGTCCCAAGTTACCTTTAAATATGTTATGTGTTCTTTATATGGGTTTTATGGTAATCCTTTGGTTACAAAAAGGTAAGTAATGATACTTTTTTTCATTGAAGAGTTTTTACTACTTCATGAAGGTGAAAAGTATTACATTGATAAAGTATTCATGGTTTACTTGTTGTTTTGAAAAACTAACATTTTTCATTCTTTGTGTATCCCTTACTGAGCTTCTTATGCTCATCCCAAGTTTTTGAAATGTTTTTCACAGGACTTAGCGTGGAATAGGGTCAAGGATGGGATCAAGGGAAAGTCATGCTACCTAAAACATGGAACTATACATGTTTCTTTTTAAGAGTTTTTTATTTTATGGAAATTTAGTAGAAGCAACTACTTTGTAATCTTTTGAGATGTAATAGTTATGTCATAATTCTCTAAAACTCTAAACCTGAAAAGATCCTCAATGTGAATTACTCATTTAATTCAATATTAAGTAAGGTTTAAGGCTTGGGCCTTATAAATAGCCACAATCCGAGGAAGGAAAAACATCCATACACTAATTTAGGTATTTACACCTAGTTATCTTGTAATGTCACAACAACAAAATGTATCTATGAGATACCTCAATGTACTGGAACGAAACCAAGCCCTAACATCTGCACAACAACAAATAATCTCATCCACATTCATTTCACCTCACATCCATCAACCATAAACATCATCAGGATAGAGCAAGGGAGTTTTTAAATTTGAATATTCCATTCATTTTTGGTTTTCCATTTGGTTTACTGGGGTGATCACACAAGGATTCTGATTCATTAGTAATCCATTTAATCAATCGAGTTTACATGATATAATAGATTCCATGTTACAATAATTCAATCACATAATTATCCAGAATAACCGAGGTTCATTAGTGTGCATGAAAGGACCACCAATGACCACAATTTTCAGTGGACATAATACCATTCAATTCACAACCTATATGAAGTGATAAAGGTGTACAACATCATTTTCAAACAAAACACTTCGTTATTTAAAATCCATGTATTATCTTCATTACGGTTTTATTTCATCCACCCCCATAGGAAACATTTTCATACCAATACGTATGATACCCAGTAAAGAGTGGAAAAAATCCTATAAGGATGATAAACCATTTATTTTTTATCCTCTCACCAACAATTGGGGATGAAAAACTTCCAGAGGTGGAACATAGAGGACTCCAAGAATGACCAGCAAAGGCTTAGACATAGGTGCAACACTAGCCTCATTATAGGGGAATCCAAACGCACCATGGAAAGAAATAAAACTTCCAAGAAGATGGAATGAATTATAGTGCAATAAAAAGGGAGAGATCTTGGAGTTATGGGATATGAAAATCCTTAACGACTTTAAATACATATCATGGTTTCTCCTTGTGGTTTTACGGTAACACCAAATTGAATTAATTATTATTTAAATAATTATTTTCATAGGGGTTGTCAAAATAATTTTCTTTTAAAGGATTTCATTTAATGAGAGTAGAACGGGTCTGTTGAGGGTCTCCCCATTCCAAGAGGATTTAATTCGTTGTTTATGGTGCTAAAAATAGCTTTGAACCACTTTAAAAACGTTAAATGTCTTAAAAGTGGAATTATTGGAAAATGGAGGAGGATACCCCGACACCCCTCTATGGACGATTTGTGAGACTCATAGGTAAAACTGATCACTGTAGCTAATTGGGTGAAGCTGATCCAATGATGCTGAAGAGTGAAGCTGATTGGGTGAAGTAGATCCTACGATGCTTATCCCACAAAGCATATATATGAAATCGACTTGGTGAAACCAATATGTGAATCATATTTGGTGAAACCAATTTGGTGAAACTAATATGTGAAATTGATATGGTGAAACCGATATCAGAAACTGATTTGGTAAAACCAATATGTGAAACTGGTTTTTTCAAACCAATCTGTGAAACAGATTTGGTGAAACCGATCCCTGAAACTAATTTTGTGAAACTGATCAATGAAAATAATTTAGTGATACCATATAATCGTTTTAAATTCATTGTTATATCAATCCTTTAATGGTCTTGATGGAAAAATACATTTGTTCGCAGTGTGTTAGTCCACCGTACATATGATCAATGATTTTATTTCCAATTTTTTGATATTGGAGATGGATCATTGTTATTAAATAAAAAAATAACATATAAGTGATTTGGTTATTCTATGTTTATTATAATTTATGGTTTAACTAATAATTTAATGTATAAAAAGAAAAAAGAAAATGAAGGATATTTTTTACTATAATTACATACTCTATAAGAATCTTCTATAGGATCTCCTCTTAAGGACTCTAGGGAAGAAATTTGGGGTAGAAAACAAGATCTATAATCTGAATAAATATATTGGAGAGTGAATTGGTCTGGGTTTTTTCAGATAAGTGGCTTAGGATTTTGAAATATTTTGGATAGGGAGTTCCCTATAATAATTGGGGAATTTGGTCCTTCGTGGAAATTACATGGAAATTTCTCAAAAGATTTCGAAATGATCAAATCATTCTCACGAAATATATTTAAAATTAACCTATTATATGACAGGGTAATTATAAGGGGGACATATAGTTATAAAATAATGTTTATTCACTTTATTAAGACATTTTAACAAATATCATCATAGTGTAACCCCATGATAAACCAATTTTTTACCTCCGCCATGGAAGTAAATTTTTACTATTTTAAATATTTATTTCCTTAAAAATTATGTTGAACATATTATATAATATAAATTATGATGAATAAAAATATATCATCCATTTTTTAAAAAAATATTCATACAATTTTCAAATTTAAATTTAAAATTAATCCGAGAGGCGTGATGGGAAATTGAGTTTTTAAAGAAAAAAAATTTAATAGTTTACATTGTTTTTATACCAAGATTCAATATGAAAATGATTCAAAAAACATAAACTGGTTTAATTAATTATAATTGAACTATGTTAAATTTATATACATTTAAAAATATTATTTACCTTTATAAATAATTTAAATGAAAAAATATTTTTCAATTAAAATTCAGTATTTTTTTATATATTTATCAAAAAATGAATCATTTCAGAAAATCAAAAAATTGAAACCTAAGATAATTTCTATGTTATAATTTTACAATCTATGTAAATTTTATAATGTAATTTTTCTAAAAATTAAAAATTTTAAAAATATAATTTTATATTAGAGAATGAAGCCCAAGGAAATCATATTTTAGAAAAAATACAGTTTTTCAAAAAACATTTAATTTTCTTTTAAATGTTTCATATTTTATCTCAAATCAATATATAACCATCTAATTAATGTTATTAATGTGTAAAACATAAAATATTCATAATTTAGTTACTAATATTCATACCATGATATTTAATATATAAGATATAGTGGTTATGAATAAATAATAATATTTTGACAATATATTGTGATTCATTCATTGCTGGTGTTACAAGGATTGAAATATATCAAAGAGATTTATTTAAAAATAAATATATTTTAGGGTCTCATGTTGTTATATTCTATTACAATATTTTTTTATGTAATAATTGATATATAATATGATGTTACAATTTCAAAATCGTGTGTTGTTACATTTAATTAAATTACAAGGAATGTCGAACATGAGCTAAGGGAGTTCTTAACTCAATTTCCCTTAATTTGGATATACCTATAATTAATTGAATATGATATGTCATGAATATGTATGATTTAAAATTTAAAATTTTATTGTTTTATTTACAATTTTTTTGTGCATTTACATTTTTTTACTCATAATCACTTCATTGACTAGTTTTTATTTCAATGATTGGACCATTATTGGGGATTTGAGATATATTTAAAATCCATTGAGACATAGTTTGTGTTTTGATCATATTTACATTTATGTCATTTATATTCTCCCATTTTAGGTATCTAACATGCAAAAAAATTTATTAATGAGGATTACATTTCTAATTAATGCTAACTCATTCGAGGGGTTATAATTTGAATGTTTCCAAATATTTATTAATTTATTTTTCAATCTCATTTATTCAATTTATTTTATTTTATTTGGAGTAATATTATAATATATCACTATTAAATATAATTTATTTTATTATCATTTACATTTTTAAGGAGTTTCCATATTTTTTTATATCTTTTTTTAAATTTGGAACTAGAATCAAGAAAATAAACATTTAAAAGGAAATATGATTATATTTAATTTTTTTGATCATGTATTTTTTGATTCCATGTCTATATTTTTAATATTTTTATTAATTTTTTTATAATATTAAATTTATTTATTAGGGAAATTTACGGTTATACATGAATTTTTACACAGTTTGAAATTAATCTTTATAATTTATTTTGTTGAATGAGTCCTTTTAAACATTCTTTGAAAAAAATAAAAGTCAATGTTATATTTTTAATGTTTAAGATGTTAATGAACTTGGCCTCCACCATAACAATTTTATAGAATTTAGATTGTTTTATATGATTTTAATGATTTAATAAATGAAACTATTATATACATTGTTTTTTGAGAATTTTGTCTTTTATTTTCATATATTGTTTTAAGGAAGTCATTTTACTAGAAAATATACATATGTAATAGTCACATTTTATCTCTTGATTAATTTTTTTCTTGTTATAATTATTTTAAAACATTAAATTTCATCAGATAATTTCTAATTATATAATAAATTTCTCTAAAATATCCATATTATATTTGTTATGGATAAGAATATTTTATAAATATATAGAATTTATATATATAGTGTTTTACTATTAATGTTTTCTAATTTGATAACGATGCCCTTGAGAAATTTAAATCCCTTACTCAATAAATATATTTTGATCATGAATACATTTTTATAAATATAATTGATCCTTTAATATATGAGGAATGAGTTGGACATATTGTGATTGGTAGGGCCCCCATATATATTGGACATTATCTCAATAATAAGTCACATAAGATATAACATTTGGAAAAATTAAATTATTTTCTATTGTATGCCTATACACAGTTTAAAAATTAATGGAATAAGGATTTTATAGAAGAGATATCATGATGTCTAAAATCATGATATCCTGAATTATGTACATGCTTCATTTAAAATCTTGTTGTTATTATCCATGATATTTTTTCATTAACAGTATCCATAGAAGAATTTTGTTCTCATGTAATTAAATAAATTAATTGTGTTTTTAGTTACATAACTTTTTATATTGAGTATACATTATTTACTCCTAATATCTTATGTTTTATATGACTATAAGTATCCCATAATGATAATCTAATATAACAAATTATTTTTTTATTATCCCTATGATATTATTAATGATATTATAAATAATATCATGGATTAGAGAATATTTCATATGCTATGTATTTTATATTTCTAGAGATATATGTTAATTGTGTATGTATCTAGATCTTCAAGACTACTAAATAGATAGATCATGCATGGTGTGATCCCTTGATCTTTTAAATATTTTTTAAAGTAAACTCTATCTCTGGGTTAATAGAGTTGTTGAGTTAAAAGCAATACTCCGAACATCCCCTAATGGTTCACATAATCATATTCCATGTTAGCATTAGATTCACCAACTAGGTCCTTTTGTGATTACACCTAGATGTCCCTAGGAACTGATCCTTGTATATTTAACCATGAATCAATCATTCACTCCCCTGATCTAGGTTCTATTACTAATAATTTTTGAAGGGACAATGATATATCCCATTGAAAACTATGTAGTATTTCTTCAAATAAATATCACTATAGGGGCCCATGTGACCATTATAAGAAATTTTATATCTCCATAAATATTGGGTAACTTATAATAAAACCATACTTATAAATAGAAGAAATTCAAATTACTAAATAATGATGGAGAAAGATGAAATAGAGATAAAAAAGTAAAATAATTGTTTCTTTGATCCCTTGGGAGATATTCATAGGATATCCGTGTTTTTGGGCAAGTTTAAATCAAATAATCATATAGAACTCTATTAGAAGAACCACACTAAGAAAATGATACTAGGAGAACATTTCAATAAAAAAAATTTCCCACCATTGTCATCACACCAACCACTCTAGGCCTATTATATTGTGAAAATATTAACAACTCAAACTACATTGATGGGACTTGGTAAGATGTGTAACATGATCTACTTGCATACAATCTATGGAGAAATTCACTATGTGTATAGTATACCTCTAATGAACCTATCATGCGCAATAATGTATAATAAAATCACATTGTATATGGAAAACACATCTAAAATGGGATGATATACATTCATCATATCACCACATTCATTGAAGACACATAATCAGATGAAGGAATCTGAAAGGACATTTATGTCTTACATCTATAATGATCTAAATCGTGAAAAGGAAAACTTAAATCCTCCTCCAAATCCACCATGAATACATGATTATGAAATGAAAACCCATTTCTATACCTTATATAATGTATTACATTAATAAAACAAATTTCCTAATAATCCCTTGATAATAATGGACCTTATCTTATGGATGATCATGAGATGTATTTTGGCTTAATAGGGGATTTTTTATACTCCAAATAATCCTTCCTTCCAATGGTCATTCTAAAATGTGAAATCCCAAAAAATCCATTCCATAATCTAAAAAAATCATTGGTTTAGGTGTTCAAAGGAAAACCCATTTGTGACACCTAATGAATTTGTGAAATATTTGTGTATCAAATTAATTTATTCTTTTTGATATTTTTCATTTCACACACCAAAAATTGTTTATTATATATTAAAGGACTATTCTTTAATTTAATTATACAGAATGCTAATTGAATTAATAATAAAATGCAATATAATGATTATCTTTAACAACATGGATCTCCAAGTTTATCTTACTTTACACACCAATATGAATTTCCTTGATGGATTGCGTAACAAAGATGACCATATTTTACATTACTTTAATATATTATTAAAAATATTATTACTTAATATTTTAATATATAACCTACACATTATCATGGATTTTATAATAGGAATAACTAGATTATGAAAATTAACAATTGAATTACATATTTAAAAAATAACTAGAATTGAATATATGAACGAATTCAATATAAAGAAAATGATTTTCTTTTAAAAACAACTTTTATGTTATCAATATAAGAATATCTGAATAAATTAAATTTTTTACTTCCGGTTTATTATATTAATTAAATAGATATTTTATATATTCAATACAATAAATTTTAAATTCATTGAATATATATTATGTCCGTAAGGCGGGAGTAAACCGAATATTACACATTAAAACATATATTTTTATAAAAATAGCTTAACATCCTTTTAATGCAAACCCTAATTTAAATCTGTTTTTTGGAACATTTATTAATTTATATTTCATAATAAACTTCATATTTTATATTTTATCTTAAATATTATCTTATGGTTAATTCTTATAATTTTTATGTGGAGTTTCATTTTATTATAAATATTGAAGAATACTTAAATTTTAATTCAAAAATGTGTTTTAGTTTAATTTATTTTGAATGATAAATTATATTTTTAATTAGTTTTAAATTTTAATTATACCAATTATACTTGAATTAGTCCATTTTAGTGAATTGGATTCATTTTCACATTGAAATTGGACATAAAATCATATAAAACTCTTGAACATATTTTCTTTAAAAACCTGAATTGTCATCCCATTTTTGAGATTAATTTAAAATTAATTTCTGCCGCTTCTATATTGTAATTTGGAAAATTGGATGCGAAATTTTTAATACGAATAATTAATAACTTCTAATCAGTTCATCGACTTTTTTCCTAAAAATATTATTTAGTGTGATTTAAATTAAATACAATTATTTATCTTAAATTGGGACTAAATAAAAATCGTAAGAGCCAAATGACCTAGAAAATTGTAAAAAATCCATTTTTTGCCATATTTTGACTTTATAATTTCATTTAACAAAATTTTTACATTATTTGAGCCACATTTTATAGGAAAAATGATTGTGGAACTCTATTTCCTAAAGGTTACGAGAATACCACTCCTTATCCTATATAAAAAGGTCGTAACCCCTCCAATATACTCACACCCCTCCAACCATTTTTATTGAAAAATGTCTCAAAAAACTCCCAAAAAGACTTTTATAAACTTAGAAGACTCAAATTGGGAATAAATCCTTCCACTGAATCTCATTACTGCAATCCAAAGGGAGTACCCAAAGAAGAAGTTTCATCCTTCCTCAAGCTCATTTGATTTATTTTCATTCTCAGCCCCCTCAAATCTACTTATTACAATATTATATAATAAATTCAAAATCCTAAATATTATGAGTTTTTTAATATATATTTTTACCTATATTTATAGAAACTTCCATATAGTAGCTAACGAACATACAATTCTTATATAAAATGATCTAATGCTTCACAAAACAATATTTTTTACTTTTCCTTTACAACATCTCAGGTTTAATAATTATGATGTAAAATAAATTTTATATGATATATATGACATTTATTATTTATTCATTATTAAATATTTAATATATAAATCATACCTTCTTTCTTTCAATTTTTTGAAACTATGATAACGTAGTTTCCGGAATTGTGCAGTGCTACCACTTCAATGTAATGTGATTCATCCAAACATTATATGGAATGTATTAAGGATGTAAATATTAAATTTATATGACAGATATTACATAATAATTCAAATATAATTAAATTATACATATAAATATATTTCATTTAATTTCTTTCATCCATTATGGAAATAAAACAGAAGTAGTGTTCATGTGTTGATACTGCCTACCGTATCTATGAACGGTGTATTTATTTTAAAATTTATATCTTAGTTATATTACTATAAATATTTGAATAAGGAATATATATGATATATAAATATTGTTTTAAATAATGTGAATAATTATATCATGATATATTCAATTTGTTAAAGAATAACAAGTCAAAAAACGTTTGATAAAAAAAGTGTGTTATTACCTAAAACATTACTTCGTCATGGACTTATTAATAAATGGGTAATATAATGTTCTATGTGAATCATATATGGTTTTATATATAAGAATAATTTTTATTGGAATATTTATAATAAACATATATTTATTATACATGATGTTTTCATATGAATAAATAAAGACAATACTTATGGTTAATGTGTTTCATCTCACATTTTATTTTCTTGAGATACATATCCTAATCTCCAATATATTCTTTTATGTGTTGTATATACTACCCGATTTAATTTTTTATAATTAATTTAAATTATTTAATGATATTTAATTCATTAAATTATGTAATTATCTCATGGGTATCGGGATTATAATGTTACTCAAGTAGTAAGGTCTTTCTCATCTCACACTTATTTCATTGAGACTTATGCCTTCTTCACTACTCGTATATTTTGTGTGGTGTATATACAAACCATGAATATGTTATATGGTCATTATAATTAAATTAGTTATAATTTACATATCAATTTTATGATCTTTATTACATTGGGATTATGTTCCAAAGATACTAAATCTGTAGAGTACTTTTGTATCCTTTTTCCTTCTTTGAGACACATCCCATGTTATGCACCTATATTATTCTATGAGGTATATATACAACACATTTAAATATTATATAATAATTAAACTACATTTCATTATATATTATGATTAATTAAATGTCTTCTTCATGCATGGGGAGTATGATTTAAAGTTACCAATTGGTAAGTGTTTATTGAAAAAATATAATCATATATTGGTGTGGATTATGATTATGCTTCAATTGATAAAATATAGGATCCAGATTTTAAGAACTATTATAACATATCTTATAATATATTTAGTCTTAATATATTAATTTATTGAAATTATATTTCTACTCTTTGGTACATATGTTAATTAATAATGTATTTTTAAGAATGGCAGACATTACCTATCACTTTGGTCAGAAAAATGGGTTATTTCAAATCCATGTTTTATAAAAATGTTTTCAAAAAGTTATAATTCATAGAAACTATTTTAAATGTTTTCAATATTTATTTATATGGTTTAAAATACTTTTTTTTAAAATTTATTTTCAATCTTCTTTCATAAGTATTCATGAAAAAATGTTTTAAAATGTTTCAAATTTTCTTTTATAAGTTCTAAAGGAAAATGGTTTTCAAAATGTTTTAGATATTATTTTATTAGGTAAAATGGTTTTCAAAATGATTTCATTAATATTTTAATATTTTCATGGAAATGTTTTTAAAAATATTTTCAATATTCATTTATATGTTTTATCGGAAAATGTTTTCATGCTTCTTTTATATGTTTTTAGGCAAAATGGAATTCAAAATGATATTCAAGAATATATTATATGTTTTCATGTAAAATGGTTTTTAAAAAGTTTTTCTAGATTATTTTATATGTTTTCATGGAAATATGTTTTCAAAAGGTTTTCATGATATCTTTTGGGTGTTTTAAATTTTTTTCTAATGAAACTGTTTTTGAAATTGAATTATGTTTATGAATGAATTTTTAAAAGAAGAAAAAATATTTTCCCCATGAAATATTTTACATGAATTTTCAAAGTATTCATTATATGAAAATTATCATTCAAAATGTTTTATAAAAGGTATTTTTGAAGAAAAACTATTTTCCTTAATATGCACTCAATGTGATCATTCAAAATCCTTCCTTATATAAGATGGAATCTATTGATAGAGCATATGATTTATTAGGGTCATGATAAAAGATTACCATTAATATTATTTCTTAAATTCTTTATATTTTTATCGAATGAGGTTTATGCCACCCGTTTATCTTTCATTTATTATATGATGATATATTCTTTTGAAACCAACATAATTTCATGGGTTATTTGTTGATTATCCATATGTTAATATATGATTACATTTTTATGACACCAATTTAATTACATCGGTTATGATATTATTTTTTATAATGTTTTGGAATATGCCTATATGATTTTATTAATGGATGGTTGGGACCTATATCTACCTACAATAAAGTGGGTAATGATAAATTAAATATGAGGTAAAAGGGTACATAGGTTATAGTGGAATCCCAAAAATTAGAACGTATAAATGTAGTAGCTGAATCCAGAAAATATACCGATGCATGGGTTTTTTCCAATTCCAAAATAGAAGAGGGTATATAAGTTTTTTCCCAATCCTAAAAAAAAGAGGGTACAAGGAATTTTCTACCATTCCTAAAGTATGTCCATGGGTGATATTACAATGTCTTACATGTTATGAAGGTCTCAGTAGGTATCCCTATCATAATATTTTTTACACATTTGTGTATTCCACAAATTCTATGTCTTACTCATATGTTATTCATTTGTGGATCATTCTCTAGATCCCATTATGATTAAAGTCTCATTAATTACCAATATTTATTTAATAATTCATATTTATTATCTTTGATATGATCTTTATGATGTTTTAAGGTTATGATAACATTTTCATATCATTACAAACATGTTTATACATATATATCTCCATTGTTTACTCTTACTGAGATTTTGAAATCACCCATTTTTCTATTTCCATCCCTTTGTTATGAAGATTTATTTTATATATTATATTTATTAGAGGGTTGATATTGGATGTGATATGGAGATAACTTATCACCCTCATTTACAAGTATTTATGATTCAATGTTTCCAAAGGCACTAGACTAATATGATATTTTGGAATTTGTTGGTTTAATGATTTACGTATCCACAAAAATGATGTAATGTATATGAAAATTATGAATATAATTTTATATTTGGTATTAGAGATTTTTTTAGTCAAACATTGAGATCATGGATGAAAAAACCATAGTGATAAATCCAGGTAAATTTTTAAGGATAAGACTAAGGGTAAGTAAAATTGTAGAAAAATCTCCTTGATTTTTGGTAAAGTAAAGAGAGTGGTTTCATAGAAATAAAACGCTATATGGATAATATAAGTAGAAATGGTTCTGTAATATATTTACCTAGGATTAGAAACTTCAACAAGGTCTGTTGTTCTTGATTCGATCATAACCTGGTACATAACAACGGGCATTACTACATACCTAGTTTGACACACTATAGGGATATGCGTTTTGAATTCAAAAACTCTTCCCAAAAAATATGAAAGGATTTAAAAATAAGTTTTCTATGAATAAACTATGATAAATTTAATATTTTAGATATTAAATAAGGCTTCATAATTTATATAACACCCCAAGATCTTTGGGTTTGTCTCTCTTAAAATTTACTATCATCAATTGTTTTTGCATTACGAAACACCGAGATTTAAACAATAATATACAATTATATATCAGTATTATAATAGTAATGTGACCATTATGAGAAGACATATGACCAATTTAATAGTAAATTCTACAATTAAAGTGTAAATAAAATTTAGGTTTCTTATAAATTAAAATATGGTATATTTTTATCGTTGAATTAATAAATAAATGTTTCAAAAAGGACAACCTAAATGTTCATATTTGTGTAAGTCATAAATATTTAATTACTATTTTATAATTAACACAATATATATCATAATAAAATAGTTACATTAATTAATATTTTTTTGTCTTATAGTTACAAGATAATTTTATGAGTTATTAATGAATTTTTCATTGTGTAATTAAACTAATTATAATGTTAAAATCATTATTTTTTGAATAAATGATCATTATTACTGAAAAATTAAATCAATCATAGTTATTAATTTTTCCATAAAATTGTGTTCTTTTTCAAATCTATATGTTCAAAAAGGGTTAGAGTGTGTTTTTGTAATTTCGTAAAATAGTTGAATTTTTGGCGTATCGTAAAATATAAAATTTTATGTTATATATACATTATAATTAAAATTCAATATTACGTATGTTATTTCTAATGTTTGAAACATTATATTGAACTACCCTTCCCTATTTACAGTATATAGTCATGGAATAATAATTATTTATTTTATTGAGCCAATGTATTGAACTAATGAATAAAATAATAAAAAAACACCTCTCTCTTCTACTATAAATACCACCCATCTCCACCTCTTATCCTCAAATCTCATAACATTGAGGATTTTCCAATTTATGAAAAATACACTTCCAAATATTATTCCCCATTTCTGGGAGTTTTTGGTCTCATTAAAATACCAAAACCAATTTCCCTAAGGTTGTTCTTAAAGAAAACAATTCATGAGGTAAAATCCTCTACCACTTTATTTATTTTCATTCCACATTCTCTAATTTTTTTATACTTTCCTAAAATAGTCTGTCCAAAAATGAATGATAGCCACAATATCTTATATATACTATAATTTTATTATGTAAAGGGAAAATATTTCCTTAGGTTTCCTCTCCTCTTCCTTTTATTCTAAAAATGAATACATCATTCACAAGATACTGATTTACCTCTATCATAGATGATGTGTTATCATTTTTCAATTATGAATTAAAGGCTGGTAATTAATCCTTTTAAATGTTTAATCTAGATTATAATATTTTTATTACAACTTATCTAATGTTCTATAACCATTATATATACATAATATTAATTAATGATACAAATCATGTTTGTGATGATCGAATGCCGCCAAAATAATATAAATAATTGTCACTAATGTAATTTTTAATGAATCATCCTCACAAAAAATAACCAAATTATTTATAAAAAAATTAATATTTTTTAATTTATTAAATATCATATAATATAAATTAGATTAAAATCTTCTCATTATGCATGATTTCCCATACATGCCTTGTAACAAACCAAACATATATGAATAAAATTTCATTTCATTTAATTAAATGTATTAGGTTATAGAAGTCATGTTAAATTATTTTATATTATAAAATTGGATTTAAATTAACATTAAATAACTTTATCATTAATAATATTTCCATTTAATAATGAACACGTGACTTTTATAAATATAGGGTTTTTATAAATATTTTTTACCAAGGGAAAAAAAAATTTGGCCTCAACTAGTAGGATCATTCCTAATGAATCCCATTTAACAAAGAATCCAATAGAGATTAAATTTTTAAGTGTTTTCTGAAGTCCATGACCAAGCCAATACCCCACAATATAAGAATCATTGAAACCCTTTATTGGCAAAGTTTTATCTTATCGAGATCATGGCCCCAACCATTTTCACCGAACGACCCCATAAAAGCCCCACCATTACACACCATACACTTTGGGCATATGATGGTGTAATAAATAGACATGTAACAAGACCCTATCATTATTATTAAGCACATAATTATTTTTTAAAATAATTATTATTCTTTTATTCTATTATTGTTACGTTTTCAATGATTTTTAATGACACGTTGTAATTTTTGTTAATATCAACATTCAATTAATAAATCTATTTTGATGGAATAATGGTTTTTTGAAATAAATAATAGTCTACTTAAATATTATTATTAAATTAATTATACTACATATAAATGATCATATAATATTTATGAAGTGAAATGTAATTTTCATTAAGGTTTAAAAACAGTTTTCATCAAAAAACCAATCAATTATCAATAAATATAAGTTTTTATTTTCAAATATTCACATATTTATAATATAATTTAGATAAAAATAATATTGTTTTCTGAACTAGGAAATAGAAATTTTCAAAGGTTATTTTTTCATAATTTTTTGAGATAGTCAAATTTTTAGGTATAAATTAAATGCTACATAAATATTCAGTGTCTTTTATGACATCATAATGGTACAATAATGAGATAATAAATTTAATAGAAGGTGTCTTCAAAAAAATATAAATTTTTTAAAAATAAGGTAATTTTATTTTTATTTGATTTTTTTATAAATCCTTAGGTAATCCTCTAAATCATATAATATATTTTATGATTTTAAAATCATTTCCTTCAAAGTACGAGTCAACTTCACCTAATAAAAGGAAATTTTTAAATATTTTCAGCCCATATGATTATAATGTTTTTTATAAAACTCCCCTTTTCCTGAAACAATGGTAAAAACCAAAGTATTTTTTTGGGGTTTTGAATATATTATTGTGTAGTTTCCAAAAGAAAAATATTAATGAAATCTCACTTCATTCTTATATATACAAACACAAGATCCCATTTAATTTCACCAAAAATCAATGAAGCTAAAATACTCTTTGAATATTACTCCCTAGTGTCCTAAGGTTCTTCCAAGATACCAGGAAGCATCTCCCAAGCCTTTTTGGTCACACATCAAAGTAAGGGATCTTCCACTGTCCTCTTTTTTCAAACAAAACTTTTTTGATATGCCTTTTAATTTTAATTTTCATATATTAGGATTTGAATACATTTATTACCCTTAAATTACATTTTAATAAAAAATAATTATACCTTTCATAAACTCTCATTAATCCATTAATCATCCTTTATATACAGACATTACCGGGCAACAATTTTATACGCGATTTCTCTCTCCTCATTCTCATTCAAGAACTTCTTTAATATTATTCATTTTAAATTCCATTTGATGTTTTGGGGTGTAATATTCCATGATAAAATTACTATACTATTAATGTATAAATGATGAGAGACTAATTTCTTTCTCATAAACCCTTTTTATGAATTTCTATTTTTTGTTATTATGCTGATGAAATTGCACTATGATTTTCCATTGAGTAGTAAATACCAAACATGTATCTCTACCACGGTTATTCACCTTCATGCTCATATACATCCTAATTTATGATATAAATTTATTTATTCCAAATTCATTGATCATAGAATAACATATTATGATTAATGATTCCAGGTTGTATGATCTATGAGGATCACTAATGTATGAAATGAAATGTTTATGAAGAGTGATCCCTGATAGGTCTCCAATGCATTGGTTAATGTTTAATATCATAATTATTCATATCCAATGATGTTTTACTAATGATAATCCCTAAAAAATTAAGGTTTAATCATTTTAATTCATGTGAAATGAGGGTTTACTCATGAAAATTTATGTGCAATGATCCATGAATTATTCTAATATCATATTGTATGTTGTTTCAAAATTTCAATTTTAATATTTTCATGCTATGAAATACCTTTATGTTCATTATTATTTTGTGATACTTTGATATTATTGTTGGATAACATGTATTGTATTCATCATGTTATACAATATTTATTTCCATAAAATGCTATATAGATCATTCCTTTCTTATGTATTCCCTCAGGCTGTTGCATGGTGTGTTACATATGAAAGAATGTTGTTATCATCTCCAAGATGTTTTCCAAAAAGATGTTTTATTTCATTTTTTATGTAATTACTTAATTTTATTATTTTAAAAAGACACTATACCTCTCAGTCCAATGAGTTATATTAACTGAAATAATATGTAATAAATAATGATTAAATAAGAAATATGGAGTGAGGATGTTATATTTGGTATCAGAGGATATGATTAGTTATTTTTGCGATTATAATATGAATAACATATAGAAAACCCTTATGGATGAGAGTAAGTAAAAGAAACGCAACTGTACATTTTGGTGACTACATATTATGTGTTTTTATCAAGAAAAAAATACCTATTTGGATATAAAAAAGTGGATGTGGCTCTCACACAGATGTATCTAGGTGTAAAACTTGAAAACACCACATTTAACTATCGTAAAACCGGTACTGATTAATGAACAATGTCCTTTCCACACTAATTTTTTGATACTCCCATGAGATATTCCTTGGTAAATTCATAAGCACATTATGATCCATTTTTAATGGAACAAAAAAAATACCCATTAAAATATATGCTGGAAATTAGATCACAAATAATATTGATTGAAGCCAAGAAAATTATAAGTTAAAAATATAAATGTAATTTATAATTTATCACTTTAATGTAATTTAATTTCCCATTATATTTTCAACTATTTTTTATTCTCCTTCTAATGATTATATTAGATAATATAAAAATAGATTCAAAAAGTGAAAGGATGTTTATAATATATAGTTCTATGAATTCTTTAATATCATGAATGTTTATTAGAGAAATCAAAACATCACCACAAATAATGGAAGTTGATATGTTTGTGAAAAAGAAAAATGGGTAAATTATTTCATCCAATTAATATGAATCCTCCCCTATTATAATTTTTGGATTGAACATCTTGAAAAACAATGTCTTACATTCCATGGTGGAATTTATTAAAATTATTTTCAAGAGTTGTATTTCCCTATATATATCTAACTTAAATTTCCTTGAGAGAGAAATCACTCTAAATATAGAAAATTGACCGCAAATTCTACAAAATTGAATGATGTAGGATGAATCTCCCTCAGTACAAACATTAGAAGAATGGATTTTACTGCCCTATGAGTACATGTGTCTTTCTCTAATGATTGAGTCTATGGAATTATCCACCCTTGAAAGAATGCCTATTGTGTAGGAATTCGCAGATGTGATTCCTGAGGAATTTTCTGGTCTTACTCCTAGAAGAGATATTTAATTCTCAAATGATCATATATCGAGGGAATTTACAATATCCAATACTCCATATAGAATGGATTCTATGGAACATGAGTAGATAATGAAATATCTATAGTAGATTCTGGATAAAGGGTTTATATGCCCAAGTGTATCACCATGGGGTTCATCAGTCCACTTCAACAATAAGAAGGATGGGTTGATGAACCTTTTCATTGATTCTCATGTGCTCCAAAAAAATCATAATAAATCAAGTATCCTTATACATGAATTAATGACTTGTAGATCTGGTACATAGAGAACAATACTTCTCGAAGGTGGATATGTAGTCAATATATTACCAATTAATGGTGAAGACATATGGTATCCTAAAAACGATTTTCATACCAGGTATGGGAATTATTTTTTCACAATGATTCCATTTTGATACACTAATACTCCAAAAATATTCATGAACAAGATGAATATAGTCTTTAGATATTACCTAAACAAATTTATGGAAGTCCTTATAGATGATATTGTAATATAATACACAAATATTGAGTAGAATGAGGAGCATATAAGCACTATAATAATGACCTTGAGAAAGGAGTAGTGTAAAGACCCGAAAATATCAAGAAAAAGTTTTTCTTAATTTTCTTTGGAATTTTACAAGGACGCAGTTTCTGACGGCGTCTGATTCTAAGGCCCGGTGTGCCCAGAATTAATTTTCGAAGTTTGGCTCAGGTACGTTCAGTGAACGAGCGATCGGGAATTTCTATCTTTTGAACCGGTGCTCGGAATCCAATTCCAAGGGCACCGATGAACTCGCAACACCAGTAATCGCTTAAGGGGACATTTACCGTAGTTGCGTTTGTGCGGGTGAAGAAGTTAAATTTTGAGGTTTAATTAAAAAGTAAATAAAATTGTTGAATCAATTTTATTTCATAACAAGGTGGTTAATTTCTCCCATGGGATGTTGGTGGTGGGGCCCACATCCACCCAACTTCCCATGTGTGGATAATCGAAAGAGTGGGGCCCACATGAAACCCTCCCCACCTTTTCAAATTCCTTAACTCCCTAACGCCTCTTAACCCTTCACTTTCCTAACCCCTCTAAACCCCCCCTTTTAAGTTTTGTTAACTTATCACCTCATTAATTTTATAACATCTTATGTTAATAACTTAAGTGAGTTAAATGTTGGTTTTGAATTTTCAAACTCTTGAAATTAAAAACCTATGTTGGGTTAATAAAATAAGTGGGAGGAGTATTTTATTTTGGGGTTAGTTGTTCTTGTGGCAGAGACTTGGGAGAGAAAGGGCTAAGTTTGAAGTCTTCTTCTTCTTCAACCTCGACGAAGAACGTGAAGAACACCATTCTTCAACGAAGAACACCTCCGACAAAGAACACCGTTCTTCAACGAAGAACATCTCCACCGAAGAATGTGACATCTTCTTCCAATGACATTTCCCCTTCGAACGCACCTCGATGAAAACAGAATCGACATTCGTTTTCCATGACGTCTGACTTCCGCGACGCTCGTCTTCCGCAACTCGATTGACGTGCACCGTATCTGAACCGAGGTAGGGTATTATTTTATTAAATTATTTCCATTAATGAGTCTAGTATATCGATCATCATGTATTTTTTCGACTAGATGTTATCTTTTAACGAGAGGGGGGTCGGACCACACAAACACGGCCGAACCCCCCTCCTATGTTCATGATTGATTCCTTGTGGATGGAACGGAATGACGTGGTGTCGTCGCACCACGCGGGAATCACACGGAAAGTATTATGTGACTTCGTCGCGCTGCACCGTGGAAATAAGATTAAGAACGCGACGTCGTCGTGCCGCATCAATGAAAACCAAAGAACCGAGGTCGGAGTCGGGCCGCGACGAAGGGGCGCGGCGCCATCAGGTCGCGCTGGAAAACTGCAAAGACGACGCTAATCGTTTTGACGTGCGAATTGATGGGCGACGTCGAAGCATGCCGTTTTGGCATTTGAATCCCTTCGCAGTGAAGGTGGGGTCCCGGGGGGACTATAGGTGAAGACGGCAGGAGAAACGGACCATCGGAGCACGTCCGGTGGTCCGCGGAATGCGGCGGCGGTGCGCCGCCGGAAGTTGCCGGTGGCGGTTGCCGCCGGTGTCAATCAGCGGCGAAGGGGGGGCGGCCGCGCGCACCCCCGCCGCTCCATGATGACCGCTCGGCCACGGCCGGCCGGTCAGGTCAGGCCGGGCCGGACCCAGCTGGGTCGGACCCGGGTCGGGTCGAACCAGTTCGGGCCGACCCAGTGGGGGTCGGGCCTGGTCGGTCCGGCCCCAGACCCCCCGTTTTCGGACTATTTTTCGTCGAATGACCATATCATGAGATGTAGACCTCCGATTGACATGCCGTCAGTGGAAACGCGATCCGTGGATCGAGACGGTCGTTTCAGTATATTACACTCAAGGTTTCGGAGAACTTTGGGTTTGGCCGGGTTGGTTCGTACACGAAACCAACCGGGCCCTCGGAGCGGAAACGCTCGTAACATGAGTTCCGGACGTCCGAATGACGTTCCGTCGACTTTATTGGATTCCTCTATGTGAGAAGGATATTTTGGCTTACTCCGCTTGAGTTTTGGATGCCGTCGGAGTGCGGTCGAGTGGGTTCGCTCACGAAACCAACCGGGCCCCTAGAACGAAAAAGCCAATAACTCATGTACCGGGCGTTCGATTGACGCACCGTCTGTCTCGTTGAATTCCTCTTGATGAGAAGGAACTTTTGACATACTTCAAATGAGTTTTGGATGCAGTTGGATAGTGGCCGGGTTGGAATGCACCCGAAATCCAAACGGGCCCCTGGAACGGAAAAGATGATTTCTTTCAGACCAGGCGTCCGTTTGACGAACCGTCAGCGGTGTTGGTGATCACGTTGAGAAACGGTCCCTTTGAGTATACCCTATGAGTGTTCGGGGGAATAGTTGAGTTACGGCTGGATTGGTTCGCACATGAAACCAACCGGGCCCCGGGGACGAAAAGGCTAGTAACTCACAGTCCGGGTGTCTGATTGACGCGCCGATTGTTGCGTTGAAACCCCTATGATGATGCGGTCCTTTGAGATTCTTCTTCGTAATACATAGTGGTACTTGGAGTATCGACCTATATCTCGTGGAGCGGACCCTCCTGGAGACGAGCGTACGAAGTACAGAGACCGTGTAGACGGCCGAGACCTGACAACTGCTTGACCGACTCGACTTGGAGTGAGTCGAGTAGCCCAGTGGACGGAGTGCCCGGTATTTGGCGACAGACCCACGGCGGACGGAGTTCCTGGTAGTTTGCCGCAATCCCGCGGTACTCGACAGGGGGAGTACCTCTATAGGATATTAGGGGGAGCTCCCAGTATTTGGCGAATGACCCACAGCGGACGGAGCGCCCTGTAGTTGGACGCAAACCCACAGTACTCAACAGGAGGAGTACCTCAGCAGTCTTCGATTAGTGAGCAGTACCTCGGAGTCGTGACAGGACCACTGTACACTCCCGAGACGGGTCTCTTCAACAGTAACGGTTTCGATAATGAAAATCCTCGTTTGAGCTGAGACTTTTGACCTTTGTGTTTACCTCATGATTGAGATGGGTCACTTATTAACTTAGGTATATGTATGGGCATATACCTGGGTAGTGGTTATCCGGTGATTTCATGTCCCTTGTGTTTCCTCATGATTGAGATGGGTTACTTGATAACTTAGGTATATGTATGGGTATATACCTAAGTAGAGGTTATCTACTGAGATCTTCTATGTGGTTATCCTTGTTGGTTTTAGTGAGACCTTGAGGGTCTCGGGGTCCCTACTGAGTATCATTATACTCACCCCCGCACGGGCTATTCCCACACCTCGTTGTGTTGGTTGCAGACGACAGGCAGTGCTGACAGAGACCGAGTGTTCGAGGACTGGATGGTACCCAGAGGTGGACTACACGACGAGTCAGTACCCGGAGGTGGACTACATGACGAGTCAGTATCCGGAGGAGGTTGACGGGTGAGAGCATTGAGGAGGCTATCTGTACCTACCCTTCTGGTAGGATCCGTGGCGGACGATCCAGGAGCTGTGCTCTCTGTACCTACCCTTCAGGTAGGATCCGAGGGGAATAACACAGGAGCTGCTTCCTTCTTCCAGCTGTTTGTCTTTTTCTATTGTACATTCGTTTAGTTGTAGCTGCACTTTCAGTTGGGTTTGTATTCTGGCCCATTTACTTTTCATCACTTTCTTTTGTACTTAGTGTTTTGCTTCCGCTTGTACTCTGTGGTGTTTTGTTTACTTTTATAATGGCAATGCCTTCCCAGTTATCAGGATTTTCGCCTTTGGTGCTAGTCGCCATCCACTGGCCTATGGAAGGCGGGCTTAGGGTAGTCACGGAACAGGCCCCAAGTACGGGTCGTGACAAGTAGAGTGTTGAAATGTAAAACAATTGTGAGTTATTGTTGATGGAAGTCTCCTTCATGGGGTATATCATCACAAGAAATGGGATATCAATGGATCCATCCAACAAAAATAAATTGAGGGATGGGTGATGCCAACATCCATAATGAATATCTATAACACACATAGGTTAGATTGATAACATCTCCGATTTGTGAGAAATTTCTCACGATTTTCAAAACCTCTTACAAAGCTAACTCCGAAGGGAGTCATGTTTTTTTGGAATAAAAAATGGGATGAAAGCTTCATGGAGTTGATAAAGTGGATTATCGCTGCCCCTATTCTCACATAACCCAACAGTGGGTTTATTTTTGTAATATTCAGTTATTCTTCAGAGAAGGGATTGGGATGTGTGTTGATGACAAATAAAACATTCATTACCAAAGACTCAAGGAATTTGAAAATTCAAGAGCAGAACTATCCCAAACATGATCTATATTTGGTAGATTTGAACATTGTTATGGAAATTTTTATATATTATCACATTAGGGACAAGTGTAAAATATATAGGGATCATAAAAGACTCAAATATATATTCACATAAAAAGAGTTTAATATGTTCCAAAAAATATCGTTAGATATCCTCAAGGATTACAAATTATCAGTACTCTACCATCATGGGACAATAAACAAGGTGGTGGATTCTTTAATTAGAAAGGACCAACCAATTCATTCACTGATGAGAATTTAAAAGGATCCCATCTTCATATATTTGATTAATATGGATATGGGTATCATAAAGAATGTATACTAATCAATAATTTCACATATTATTTCTTAATCACCTTTTTTAAATGTTAATGAAAGCTAAAAAAGACGATGGGGGAATTCGAAAGAAAGTGGAAACTATCAAAAAAGGGAAATACTTGGAGATTAGTATTAATGAATAAGTAATTGGGATATTTAGGTCGAGACTATATATTCCATTAAATAATGAGATAAAGAAATAAATTTTAGATGATGGACATAGTTCAAATTTCTACATTAACCTAAGAAACACAAAGATATATCGAAATTTCCAAGAGCACTATTCGTTGGATAAAATGAATAAGAAGATCTTTGAATATTAATCACTGTTTCTGGTATGTTAGCATGTGAAGGATGAGAGGTATAATTCTAAGCGGATGATGTTACCATTTCCCATAAAAATATAGAAGTGGGACGACATCACCATGGAATTTGTAACCAGACATGCAATGAAATTAAAAAGAAACAATATTATTTGGGTTGTGGTGGATCAACTTTCAATGACTACAATGTTTATTGTGATTCAAGTGGATTTATCACTAGATCAACTGGCACAATATAAATTAGATAAGTGGTAAGGTCACATGGAGTCCCACTATTTAGTGTGTATGATCAAGATCCAATAATAAAATCTATGTTTTTGAAAAGTCTACAACATTCTCAAGTCACTAATCCTAACATCAATATGGATTATCACCCATAAATTGAAGGACATTCTAAGAGAACTATCCAAATATCTGAGGACATGTGGAGATATATCTCAATGGACTTCAAAGGTGTATGAGAATAACTTCATCTTTTAGTGGAGTTATCTTACAAAAAATATTTCCATTCATGAATCCAAATGTCTCCATATGAATCCCTTTATGGGACTTAGTGAAAAACACTAGAATTTGGGATAATATTGGGGAATAAAAACATATAGGTCTAGAAATGGTTTAATAAATAGTGTATAATGTAATGACCATAAACAAGCACAACAAAGAAGCTCAGTCTCGACAAAATATATATGCATACAATCATCGATGAGACCTAGATTTCAATGTTGGAGACATGGGTTTCCCCAACATATCTCCATGGAAGAGAGTAGAGAGATATGGAAAGAAGGGGAAGCTTAGTACAATGTTCATCAGCACTTTTTAGATATTTGATGACATAAGAGAAGTGGCCTATTAACTAGCACCCCCCCAAAATTATCTCAAGTACATGATGTATTCCATGTATCCCCCTTAAGGAATTACATCTTAGACCCATCACATGGATTCAATATAGAGGTTGTAACATTAGAGAATGAAAATTCTTATGAGGATCAGCTAGTGATGATCTTAGATCGTCAAGAAACTTTTCTAGAAAATAATACATTTCCCCTCGTCATGTTTTTGTGGAGAAACCAAAAGTTTTAATAAGCAATGTGGGAACAAAACTAGGTGATGAAGTAGAGTTACTGTTGAAAATATAGCTTCTAAACAATGATCACATGACCCATATAAATATAGGGTTTTAAAAAATCATTTTGGCACTGACAAAAGAAGATGCCCTCAACAAATAGTATAATTCCATATAATGACCATTTATTAGGGATTAAAAGGGAAATTTATTTTCTAGGAATTTCCCACGAAGAATCACAAGTTGAGATCCCATAACATTTGCTTGATTGAAACTATTTGTAGAAAATTTAATGCTCATCAAGATTATGACATAAACCATGTTCACTGAACAACCACTTGAAAGCACCACCATTGAACATCAAACTCTTAGGGATTATGCTGTTGAAATAAAGGGATATACAACAAGACCCTGGAATTGTTATTAGTAAATTATTTTTTGTATAGAATAATTAGTATAACTTCATTATATTATTGTTACTTTGTAAATGATTTTTAAAGAATATATCGTATTATTTGTAAATATTCAAATTTAATTTTGAAATATATTTTGCTGAAATAATGAATTTTTTAAATATATAATGTTGCAATAAAATATTATTATTAAATTAATTTTATTAAACATATAGATAATATAATTTTAAAGAAGTCAAATCTAATTTTTATTAATGTTTAAAAAATGTTTTTGTTGAAACAAATCAATAGTCAATATGTATGGGTTATTATTTTTTAATATTCACATATTTAAAAAATTATTTTCATAAATTTAATATTATTTTTGAAATCTAGACATTGAAATTATCTAATGGAAATTTTTTCTTAAATTTCCAATATAGTCAAACTTTTCAGTTAAAATTAAACATTGTATAAATATGAGTATTGTTTTATGTCATTATAATTGCCCAATAATAATGTTATAATTGATATAAAAGTTATTTGAGGTAAATATAATTTTTTTAACTTTAAAACAATATAATTTTATGTTTATTTGATTTATTTTATAAAGACATAGTAAATCATTGAAAACATATAATATATTATATTATTTTAGATTCATTTACATGAAATAATGACTCACCTCCACATAATCAAGTGATATATTTGAATATATTATTCCTTTTTTACTTATAAAATATTGTTTACCACTCACATTTTCTAGAAAATATGGGATAAACATGGGATGATTGGTGGTTTTGAATATTTTGTTGTGTAGTGTCCAAACTAAATTTAATAAAGAAATCCTTCTCATATTCTACACAAACCCAACCAGGTTCCCATTTCTCTTTACTCAAGCTATTTTATGCTCGACCAACCTCTTCACCATACTCTCTAGAGTCCGTAAAAAGTGCCTCTAAGCTATTAAGAAGCCTCTCCCAAGCCTTTGGAGTCACACATCAATGTAAGGTATCTTAAACTCTCCAATTATTTTAAACACTTCTTTTTTGTTATGCATTTTAATTTCAATTTTTATATGTTGGGATATGTTCAGACATACTCCCCTTACTATAAAATACGATTAATGAATAATTATATCCTATTTGAAATATCATTAATCCATCGATGATCCTTTATATACACCCATTTCCATGCCAAAAATCCATAGGGGATTTATCTCCCCTTATTTTCATTATAGAAATTCTTTTATATTATGAATCATAAATTCCATTTCATGTGTTGGGATATAATATTAAATTTTTATATTTCTATCCATTTAAAGTATAAATGATTAGAGTACCATTTTATCCCATAATTTTTTTTATAAATTTCTATTTGACGTTGTTATGATACAGAAATTACAATACAATTTTCAATCACGTTGTGAATACAAAACATGTTTCTCTTCCAAGGTTATTAACCTTTATACTAATATACTTCTGGATTTGGGACTTAAAAGTAGTTATTACACATTCCTTGATCGTGGAATAACTTATTATGTTGAAGGATTCCATGTTATATGATCTATGTCTCACACTTATGCATGAAATGAAATGTTTATGAAGGGTGTGCCCGAACAACGGTCCAATTCTATGAGCAATGGTTATTATCATGATATGTCTTGTGAAATAGGGGTTTACAGTTGATAATTCATGAAATTTGATGGTTTGATCATAAAAATTTATTTTAATTTATGGTTTAATCATGGAAATCCATGTGAAATGGTACTAGACTCATGCTAATATCATGTGGTATGTTGTTTCCACATTAATAGGTTTTTATTACCACACTACGTCATTCCTTTATGATCAGGATACTTTTTCAATAATTTGATATTCCTATTTTATAAAAAAAATCTTCCTCATGCAATTCCATGTTTATTCCCCTACTAGGCTTTATATATCACCACAAACTTATTTATTTCCTCAAGTTAACTCATGTGGTTTTAAGTATGATGGAATGTTTCGCACATCTAAAATAAATTTTCAAAAAGATGTTGTATTTCATATTTTAAGTTTCTATGTAATGTTTTTAATTTTCCAATACACTAGAGATATTGATCATACGAGTTTTATTAAGTGAAATATTATGTTACAAATCATGTTGAAATATGAAATTATGGGAATGGTTGTTATATGTTTACATGTAAACCGATCATGAAAACCAAATAAACGAACTCTATTGTACAATGAAATTGTATCTTATAACTCACCAAAAAGGAAATAAATTAACATAATAAAATTATAATAAATAAAATATATGTATAAATGGATATTAATTAGTTAATTATTGTATTTAATGTGATTATCTAGGACATTAAGACCAAGTGAAAAACACTTTCAGAAATAAAGTAAGTGTTTCTTCCTAAAACTCCATTTTTCATTCGGGTTATGATTTCTCTCTTCCAACACAAATTTAATTCTTATTGAATTTTATAGATTTATTATAAATTTTGTTTATATGTTACAAACTCTTATATATATATATGTTAATATTTATTTTTTTGGTGGAATACATGATTTATAATTTTTCATTTTCAATTCCTCCAAATAAAAACCCCCAATTAAAGGGAAATTCCCAATATCATACTCAATATTAAGTACACTAAATTTTATGTTTTAAGAGAATTTTTGTTATAAAATTAGGATTTTTATCTAGAAAAACTTCATTAGCTATTTATAGGTTTTATGGAAACAATTAATCCTCTTCACATTTAAGGACTCTTTTATATATTCTTTTAAATTGTACAGTAGTTTCTGATGACTAATGTTTCATAAATATTATTTTTAAACGATTTCAATTATATTGGACAGAATTTAATTTTAATTAACTTCTAATTTTTCAGATATAAATTTGAAAATATAATTTTATAAGAAATACAAATTATTTTTTCAAAAGAACTCTTCTTTAGAAAAAAGGGAATTTCTCTCCAGAATTCCTCAACTATTTTATTAGCCCATTCACATCTATTAAAAAAAATATTATTTTGAATCATATGACTAATTGTGATTGATATTTTGAGATATCATATAATATAATTTTTTAAATATTTTATAATAAGTTTGACTGTGTATATATTATCTTAATACCATTCATCATGTTACTTAGAAATGATAGTGATTATCTTTACTGAATATGAGAAGTTATTAACTTTTAATATTATAGTTTTAATATTAATGTATATATTGATTATATTCTAACCCTTTCATAGGATTAATTCATTGCACTATGTGTGTGACGGGAAGGGCCTTCTATATCCCCCCGATTCATCAACAGATCTCATGAGACAAACTAGACCGGGTTTTTACCAATTTAGTAATATTTTCATGGCCGATGCCTTGATGGTATGTTTATGATCTATGAAATTATGAATTCCCTAATTATGATATTATTAATTGACAATACATTTGATTATTAGACTAGTATACTCTAAAAGGTTATGTTTCATTCTCATATGATTATAAATATTTCATGATTTATTCAGCTTGTATTCCATCCATATTATGCTCATGATTATGATTTATTGTAATTTGTATTTAATTAATCACCTTTAATTTTGATTTATGTTTATTTATGTTAGATTATTATATATTTATTACCCTTGTGGAACATTTGACTTCTCCCCTTTCTTATTTTTTCTTTTTCCATAGCATCCAAATATGTGTATTATAATTTACTTGAGTCTACAATCTAGTATTTTATAAGTGTTCCCAATGTATTCTATATGTTTATTATCATTTTATTTTCTAATTTAAATCATTTTTATTTATCTGGTTTTTCAAACATAATAAACTATTTGGCCCTTTGGGATGTGATATCTTGTTCATTGTACCATTTTAATTGATTCAGGAACCAGCTCCATGATACAAGGGTTGGGATATTTATAGATAGTGTCATAGATTGTTTAGTAGAATCCTTGGAAACATTTTTTTAGAAAATAGTGTTTAGGGATGATAGCACTAAGATAGAATATGAAGATAAGAGTATAGGAACATCATAGAATTTTTTTTATTTTAGAGATTATGTGTATCTTCTTAGAAATGAATCCCTATTTGGATATTAGAAGTGGACACTGTTCATGCACATATTTAATTGGGGGTAACATCCCAGACAAGGTACATCAGCTTTGAATTATCATAAACTAGTACATGTCAATTTCTATTATTATGCGCCTGATTTCTCCATCCCGGGGGATATTATTTGGATAATTCAAATTCTTATTATGACCAATAGGAAGGATATAAAAGTTAATTTGTCCCCAAAGAAACATTTTTAAGATAATAAGATTAGATATATAACAAATTTAAATTTATGATAATTTTTTATATTTATAAATTATGCATTATAACAAATTTTATTGTATTCCATTATTTAGAAATGGCACATAGTGTAAGGAATGTAAACTATATAAATTCAAGTATCCTATAGAGGGATTTTCCTCCCATGAAAGATAACAATGCTGGAGCATACGATTCAACTGGAGTTGAGAAACTTAAAACTATACTGGGAAAACTAAATCATGTTAAGAAAAATAACCTTACATTCAAGGGCAATCCAAATGCAAAATGTGGTGTAACAAAGTTATACCGATTTATGTGATAACAACATATGTCATTCAATGAGACAATAAATACCATGGTAGATGATCAATTTATAACATCCTTATATAAGATATTTCACACATTGGGATGTAATGAAAGGGATAAGCTTATCGTGGATGTTTATCATCTCTTAGGAGATGCAGATAAATAATGGTTATTAATTCAAATCCCCATGAAGGAGTTTAAAATTTCAAATATGGAATTTAATTATTTCATAAAAATTTTCTTGTTAAAATATTTCCCTTGGGAACATTGAGAAGATATGGAGAAATAATTCATGATTCCAAGACAAAAAGAGCCTGATAATTATTCCTTGGATAAGAAAAATTTACAAGGCTAGTATGGAATGTTATGGATTATATACATAAAGAAAAGATAAAGACCGATTGATTATTTGAGGAAATAAAACAATTCCAATAAAGGTAACTAGCCTACCATACATTATCATCATACTATGATATAGTCTCAAGTAAAATCAATAAAAAGAAATAATTCTCTAAGTCATATGAATTTAAGTTCAATTAAGAGAATTAGAGGGTGGTCGACTAATAAACAGATAAAGGGAAAAATGAAAATGGAAATTTTATATTGTGTGAGACTATTGTATGAAAACACCATGGTTGATGAATACTAGTAAAATGATTTTATTATAAGTATAGTGGGAGATTCCATTGTATACATGATTACAATGGAATGAAAGAATCTATCAAGGTTCAATTCTACAATTGTAGGTCGATAGGACACTAAGAAAATGATTTTATAAAGTATTAAGAAAACTTACCACAAAAAGGCCTCACGATTAAAGAAAATATTATCTGATCCCAATATATGAGTTTAAATTACCTAATGATGTTGTGGTAGGTAATGAAATCATCTCATCAAATTTAGAGAGAGATTTATTTTATTCCAGACCATCACATACCATTATATCCTCCATGATTCCTTTAAAAATTTGGTATTTTTGATTCACCTTAAGGAAGGAGTTCTATGTAATGTCTCATGGTGGAAACATTATTATAATAAAGATATTTCAAGTAGTTCCTATTATTACTTATAAAAGTTCTCTAATTACTGAATTTTATTATCATACTTATTGTTGATTCGTATTTAATCCTTTGTATGTACTTATTTAAAAATATAAATAAAAAATTTATAACAAAGATAAAAAAAATATGATTCATAATGAAGGATAAAAATATCTCATAATTAGAGGTAACAATAAATCATACAAGTCATATGAAGATCCACCTCCAAAAACACTTCAAAATGAAATTATTGAAGAAAAAGATAAAAAATCATCTAGAGATGTGGAAATAAATCATCAGTTTGATGATGTACCTATTATACAGGAATAAATTGATTGATTTACAACGCATATACCATGACATCCCCCAAATAGAGAAGTTTAGTTTTATATTGATTTACATCCTGATGAAAGAAAAATATCAAAGACTCGTTATAAAATATCCATTACGGAATTAATGGATCTAAGGAAACAACTACAGGAGCTGAGAGAAAATGGATTTATCCACCCTAGTGTTTATACATGGGGATAACCTATTCTCTTTATTAGTAATAATGATGTATTCATGTGGCTCTGCATCTACAATAGTGAAATCAATGTTATCAAAATAAATAAAAAGTATAAAATTACATGCATTGATGAATTATCAGAATAAACATCAAGGGGCCCAATATTTTTCAAATAATGAAAATTGATCTAGAACCATCAATTACATGTAAGAATGTAATATATTCCAATTATATAAATATGATCAAGGTAAGGACATTTAAATTTTAGTTAATACAATTTCAATGATTAATGCACTCTCTATTTTTATTGATCCAATGAATAGAGTGTTAAGGTAATATCTTAATGATTTTGTTGCAGTATTTATTGATTATGTAATTATATATTCAAAAAACAATGAGGATCATGTGATCCACTTGCATATCATTATGAGGAGTATTAGAAGAAATTTTTTATATGGGATGTCTTAAAAGTGTGAATTTTGGATTCAAATAGTCTTTATCTCACCAATATTGTCTCTAATGAGGAAATCTTAGTTGATCCCACAATGAAAAAGGCCGTTTAGGAATTTGCTACACCAAGGAACCTAATAGAGGTACATAATTTCCATGGTCTAGATGGTTACAATCGGTATTTTTTCCAAATGTTTTCTTGATCATGTAACCATTTAAACAACCTTACTCATAATGGGGTTAAGTTCATATCGAAATAACAATCTGAATAATTCTATTAATAATTGATGAGGATATTAGTGAATTCTATAATGTAAACTCTACCATCTAGAAATGTAGTAATTTTTATTTATAATTATTCATCAAATAAATGACTTGGTTGTTTCTTTATGAAAAAGATATATTTATTCCAAATACATCTAGGTAGTTAATAATAGATGAATATAACTTTCTAATTCAGGATCTTGAGTTAGCATGTGTATTATTGGATCTAATTATTTGGATACACTATCTCTATGGTGGAATATTCAAGATATATATAAATAAAAAGAGTTTGAAATATATATTCTCATAGAAAGAACTCAACATGAGGAAAAGTAGATGTCTTGAGATACTCTCGGAGTATGATTGTTCAATACACTATCACTAAGGGGAGGAAAATAAGGTTATAGATGCATTAAGAATGAAATATCATGGAGTTCAAATAATAATAATATTTGAATGGTATCTTGTGTCCATGGATCATGTAAATATGGGAATATGAATTAACAAAAATAGTAAAACATCAGTACTTTTACAATTGGATTCATAAACCATACTTATAAACAATTAAATATTCTCCACTTGAATATGAGAATTTTCAATTGAAAATTAAATATGTGAAAGAGGGGATGTTGGAATACTTAGTGTGTGGGGATAGAATTCTGAAATTTTGGAAGATTTTTATGTTCCCACTATAGTTGAGAATAAATGTAATTATTGGACGATTCCCATGGACCTAATTTCTCTATACACCATAATAGAAATATGATTTATTTATATTTGAACGAACAATTATGGTGGGATAATGTGAAGTGGGAAATTGATGATTATGTATCACGGTGTTTAGTATATCAATAGTTGAAGGATAAAAAAAATCCTAGAGGAGTCATTAAAACTCTTCATATTCCTACATGGAAAGGGGATGGAATTAAAATTTATTTTGTCACTATATTACAAAAAAACCAATAAATAATGATGAAATACAGTTAATTGTTTATATATTTACTAAGTCTTCAAATTTACTCAAAATAAGGGATGGGTTTTCACTATAGAACCTTGAAATAATTTATATTAATTATTTTATGAGACCTTATAATGAACCTTTTCCATTATTTCAGATCGTGATCCATGATTTACAAAAAAAATTCTAGATATTACATAAGAAATGTTTTGGATATGAGATTAATTTGAGTACTGCTTATCACCCACCATCATATGGGAATTCAGAAAGGGAGTTCCAAACACTAAAAGAAATGTTATGATAAATAACACATGAATTTATGGGAATGTGCGATCAATATATACATTTTATAATGTATTATTACAATAATAGTTTCTATTCAAGTATTAAAATGACACCATAAGAAGGATTTTATTGAAATATAAGTTTTAATCCATCATGTTAGGATGATGTTGGTTTATAGAATCTTATAGTTCCATATCTTATGGAAATAACAATGGAAAAGGTAAAGTATATTTAAACATATGTCAAAGAGGCATAATGTTTTAAAAGAGCAATGCTGATAACCAAATGAATGATTTGGAGTTTCATGTGGGAGATCATGTCGTCTTGAATGTATATCCATGGAAATCCATTATATGATTTAGAATGAAAGGAAAGCTAAGCACCATGTACATTGGTCCAATTGAAATTTTCGATAGAGTTGGAATTGGGTATTTTTATTTGGTGATGCCACCTTTCCATTCTAAATTACATAAGATGGTTTATAGCTCACTGATTAGGAAGTACATAGTATTCCCAATTCATGTCCTCAATTATAAAGGAATATAATTACAACCTAATTTATATTACTGTTAATATCCTATCTAGATTTTAGAAACTGGAGATTTGGTTTTGAGTAAATGGATGAAATGACTTGTAAACGTACTTTGGAAAAATCATAAAAATGAAGAGGTGATGTGGGAAACAAAATAATTTTTGATGAAGAAATACACATATATCTTTATGTTCTTACATTATTGAAATTTTGAGGATTAAATTTTTATATGAGGGGAGAAGCAACTACATAATATCTTATGGTATGTACCTTTTAAAATATAAAATCTTTGATAGTTTATAATTCACACTATATCGGGTTGAAAACTGTATTATACTGTTAAATATGAACTATGGAATATTAATGTTACCACTTGGAATTGTAATATGACCAATTTAATAGAAACATTACCATGAATGTAATAATAAACATTAGTTACATTATAAATGAAAATGTGGTAAATTTATATCATAGAAAATGTAAATAAATGTTTTAAATATTATAAATTAAGTGTTTGTATTCTTTATAAGTCATAAATATTTAATTATAGATTTATAAATAAAATAAAATATATTTTCATGAAATAGACTCATAAATTAATATTTTATTATCTTATTTTAATAATATAAATTTATGAGACCTTAACTAAATGTTCAATATGTTATATATATAGTTATAATTTTAAATTTGATATATTTCAAATAAATGGTGATTTTAATTAAAATTTAATTTTCACATATTTAGAAAATAATTTTCATTAAATTGAGTTCTATTTTTAATTATACACTTTGAAAAATTATTAACGTTATTTTTTTGGATTAGTCAAAAATAGATAAATTTTTTGTGAATAGTAAAATATAGTTATTTTTAGTATATACACATTATTAGTTAAATACAATATTCCATGAGTCATTATTGATTTAATCAATATAATATCAAAATATCATTCTCTATTTACTATGTCTATTCATGCAATAATCACTATTTCTTATCTTGAGCCAATAATAATAAACTAATGAATAAAATAACATAAAATAACCCCTCCCCTCCACATTAAAAACCTCCCCTCACCATCTCCTCCCCTCACACCTATTTTTAGTTGAAGGTTATCCAATTGTTTCCCAAATCAATTTAAAATACTCTTCCAAATTTTTAGGTGTTTTTGGTATCGAAAAAGTAGCAAATTTTTTTTCCTAAATAGGTTGTCAAGGAAACAAATTCAATAGGGGAAATCATTATTCACGTTCTTTATTTTCACTTCACAATGATTCATATTATTATACACTCCTAAAATATTCTATCCAGAAATGAATAATAAATAAATTATATTTTATATAATATAATTTTATAATGTTAAATTTAAATATTCTATCATGTCTCTTCTCCTCTTCTTTTTATTCTAAAAATGAAGACATCATTTTTAGGTGCTAATTTACAGCCTTTGTGGAAAATGTATATTTATTTATCAATTTCAAATTAATGTATAGTAATAATTGATTTTTTGGGTAATCCATATTGTAATATATTTATTATACACTATTTATCATTATGTAACCATTATATATAATTGATACTAATTAATGAAACAAAACTAGTTAGTGATGATCATAAACCACCAAAATAATCTAAACGATTATTATTAACATATTGTCTAAAAATTCATTCTCAACCAAAATAACCATGTGATTGATATAAAAGTATAATATTATTTAATTTCATTAATAATACATAATCTTAATTATGTAAAACTGTTCTTTTTCTACATGATTTTTTATACAAGTACACACATAAATTGTTCATGAAAACCAGGGAAAAGATCACTAATGAATGATGAAATTAAATCTTATAACCCACCATAAATTCCATAAATGAACTTAATAAAATTATAATGAATAAAATATATGTTGAAAATATTATTTATTTATTTATTTATTAATTAATATCTGATTATCCCAGACATTAAGATCAAGTACAGAACTCTTTCTGACATAATGTATGTGTTTCTCCCTGAACATCCATTTTTCATTCATGTCATGCTTTATCTCCCTTAAAACAATGTAATTCTTATTTATTTTTATATAATTATTCTATTTTATTATAATATTTTCCAAAATAATTTATTTAGAACATTTCATCTTTCTTTTATCGAGGAATAATTTTTGTATAAAATTACATTTTCAATTACATGAAAAAACCATGACCTATTAAAAGAAATTTCCTAATTTCATACATATTTTCTAGTAAAATCCATAACAAATTTTATGACATAAATATTATATCTAGAATAAATATATTTATAATGAAAAAAATATCTTATCTCTTCTCTATTTTATGTAAACAATTATGTCTTTTCTACATTAAAGTCTCTTTTATATTTTCCCTTAAATTGCAATGATGTGGATTATTTCTGATGATTCTTAAATACTATTTATACGTGTTTAAAATTCAGTTTGTTAACATTTAATTTTTATTACTTTATTTTTTTTGGATATACATGTTATATTATGATTTTATGACAAATACAAATTCTTTTTCAAAAAATTTCTTCTTTAGTAAAAATTGGATTTCCCACAATAGTTCCACAGTGATTTTTTTAGAGTGTTTTCATTCATTTAAACACCGTCAATTTAGTCATTTTATTAATTGGGATTATATTTTATGATATATATTACTATATTTTATTATATGTTTTATGATCAGTTTGACTATTGATTTTCTATCATGATAGCATTCACCTTGTTACTCTGAATAGTTAGTGATTATGTTAACTATCTGGGGAAAGTTATTTAAATTTCATATAGTTTTTTAACATGAATGTATATATTTTTTATTCTTCACCCATTTCATGTGATGAATTTATTGGACTTAGTATGTGTTTGGTGGGTCCATCTATATCCCATCGATGCATCGGTAGGTCTCGTGAGGAAAACTAGACATAGTTTTTACCCATTTAACTATGGTGTCATGGACAAAGCCTCGATGGTATGTTTATAATTTTAGACATTATGCATTAACACAATATGATCTTTTTAATTAATAATACATGCGATTATTATACTAGTATAATATTCTTGGTTGTTTTTAATTCTCATATGGATATTTATATGGCTTGATGTAGTTATCTTTTATTAGTTATGTATTATTCTAAAGATTATGCTTTAATGGGATGTATTTTTAGTAAATCATATTTCCATATTAGTTATATTTATGTTAAATTACATTTTATTTATTACCATTACTATGAACCTGATACCACCCATTTGAAATGTTATATTTTTTCCTAGGAAGAAAATATGTGTATTATGAATGTCATCCATGGATAATCTATGTGTCTATAGGTATTACCAATGTGGTTTATATGATATTTTCCTATAATATTGTAATGTAAAAAATATGTATGTATCTGGTTTTCCAAAAATACTAAACTCATTAGTCTATTTGGATGAGACCTCATGTTCATTGTTCTAATGTAATAAAGTAGGGAACTAGTTTTGGGCTACTAGGGTTGGGGTCTTTAAAATTTAGACATGCTATAAGTTGTATTTTATTATTATCTGGTTCCTCAATATTGAAATTTTTGCTTACTTTATAATTGTTTTAGGTAAATGGAGGGATCTAGAAGACACTAGTATAATAGTGAATGTTATGGAAAACATTCTCAAGATAAGACAAATGGGATGATCACCATATTGAAGGATGTTGTAATCTTGCCTAATCATTTTTCACGAAACATGATTAAAAACGTATACCTTAACAAACTCCCGGACTCACCAAATATGATAAGGGTGGTGTTCACTAATATTTCAGGTAAAGAAGACCATGAAGGAAATATGATTCAGTTTAATACATGTCATGAATTTTGGAAGAAACACCCATGTGAATGTCTAAGAGAAACATGAATATGTATTGACTATGGAAATGAATGAAACATAGAAAGTAACAATAAAGGGGAAATGATATGTTTAGTTAACATAATGGATAAGAATATACACCATCAGGTATTATCAATTTATTACTACTTTAAATGTGGACATTATGGGAATTATGAGAATCAATGTTCAATGTGGAAGGCTCGTGAAGAGAATCTTTATGGTGGTACATGTTTTGGTTTTTAGATTATTAAGAAGAGATGATGAATTTTATATGTAAGTTATGTTTTGTTCTAATATTATTTATTTAAATGATTATTAAATTTAATTTGATAAATTTTATTACATGATTCATATTTTTTATTATATGAAAGGGTTATGATTGAATAAGATGAATATGTTTAATAATTTGATTGAGAAGAATGTGGGATGAATGGAATATTTTTTTTTGAATTCATAGATATTGTTATACGAATCATGAAATATATACGTTTTTTTTAAAATAGTTTTTACATAAAGTATTTGATAGATAATATTTAATGGTGTCGGTGTGGTCAAAAAAATCATTTCATGTAAAAGGCAGTATTTTTATTAATTCAAGTTTACCCTTAATTTATTCCTGATGTTGTGATAATGATGTTTCGATAAATATATATTTTACACTGATATGTAAATTTTATAGTACTAATTTCCTTAGATCTAAAAATAGATTTATTGAATATGAATTATATGTTATCATGGATAAAGTTGTCAACTTCATGAATTTATGGATTAAATATAGTAATCTATGGAAGAAGGACACATGCATTTTTTCCCAAAGTATTTTTGTTAATTCTGGTCTTTAACATATTTCAAGAGAATATATTATAAGGGTCTTAACTTGTATGTAATTTGACAATAAAGAACTACTTATATATATATATATGGGATCAATGTTAATATTATTTCGTTACTATTTTTTTGATGTTTTGGATTTTCATATTTTAAATGGGTTATAAGGTTAACTATTTATCTAAGGTTTAATGAAAACATTTGATGATGTATTTTGGTATTGAACATGTATTGAAAAACAAATGTTAAATGGATATTTAGGGATTCAAAATAATATATAATGATTTCATTTTATTTATTTAGGAAATTATATCAATGTGGTTTTAGAAAAGGAAAAACATTATACCGAGTGATGACCTATCATGTCAAGAAAGGTCATGGGGCTTGAAATCACGACTAATGTATGATAATGTTTCGATACCAATCACTTAAATTTGAAATGTCAACAGTTATTTTTTATTTTTTTAGTAAATAATATGATTAAATAATATTATTGATGAACTATAACTATTATATTTTTTGATTAGAGATTAATGTATTAACCATATTGATTTCAGAGAATATTTAAAGATAAATAGCTGTAGTTTTTACTCTTCTATTGGCCTTAAGTTCCATTAAAAGTGTGTTTTAGTTCTTCAGGCACCAATGTTAATTTCTGAATATCCATTTCATCAAGTAATGTATGAATTAGAAATTGATCTAATTATAAATGAACGTTGATGTTGTGTTTATAAAAATATTTCAAGTAATTATATTCCATTATATTCTTGGCCAATAAAATAATTTATCAACATTAGAAAAAATATCAAAAAATATTTTCCTAATAACTCAATTTTTTCTTAGCTGATGGCCTTTTAAATCATCAGATATATATATTAATCAGAGGCTCTAAAAAATCCATTGATCATGAAACTATTTTTGATTTTCTACTACAATATATCCCTATAAATATTTTTTATTTTCCTCCATTTCCAGATTTTCACTTTCCATTAATGTTCTCCCTTGTGGAAACCTAGATATGAGTTTCTTTGGGAAACGTTCATGTCTCCAACATTCCCTTTTTAAAGGAAGCATTAATACTCATTTTTACAATGTGGGTTTCTATGAAATGAAATATAAATTATTAAAATATTTATAACAAATTAATTTTGAGGGTGAAATTAATTTTAAGGGTGGTAGAAAGTAAAACCGTGATATTTTTTAAATATATTTTTTGAATTAAATTAATGTTTTCATATTTTTCATTCCAAACAACACTGAAAAAAAAATTATTATTAAAGAAATAATACTGGTTTTCATTATATGAAACACAAAATAAATCAGTAAATACATGGAACATAAATTTTAGCTATCTATTTATGAAAAAATGAGGTTAAAATTCATTAAATGCAAGACTAACATTCCTTGGTGTGTTGTCTAACACGCTAGACAATGTTTTACCGAACAATAAAATATTATTAAAAATTTATTATTTAATATATTAGGATATAAACAAGCCATTATGTTGGATGTTATACACATGATTGAATAAAATATGAAAATATATGGGAGAATTCATTGGTTATAAATTAATTATAATTGAATAAAATAAATAATTGAATATAAGGGGAATATTCTTATAACAATTAATTTTATGATCACAAAGGAATTTTATCATAAAAAATATAATTACTTACCATTAATGAATGATATTAATTAAATATATATTTTATATATTAAATAAATATTTTTTTCATTCATAAAATATATTATATAGGAATATGATAAGAGAAAACCCAATATTACTCATAAAAACAAATATTTTTTTTAAAATTAGATATACTTCATTTTAATGGAGATCCAAATTTAAATAAAAACATTTGAAATGTTATTTAATTTATAAGTAAAAAAATAAAATTCATATTTGAAATTTGAAAAAAAAATTCTTATGAGGAATTTTTGTTATTTTTCTATGAAGATTCATTTTTGATAAATAGTGAAAAATACTATGTTTTACATCATAATTATTTTTTTCATCTAACAAATTTATAATGTTAAATTATACTTTCTATTTGGTTTTTTATTTAATAAGGTAAAATGTAAAAATATTAATCCAATATAGGTATTTTTTATCAATTTTAATTTCAAATTGGATATAAAAGAAAATAATTCTTTGGAAAAGATTTACATTAAAAACCCACATTATCATCCAATCTACAGAATTAATTTTAATTTAATTTCTACCACTTCTATGATTTTTATTTGGAAAAATTTATTCCATAATTTTAATAATTATCATCTATAACATATAATATTATCATCTTAGTTTCGTACCATAAATATTATTGAATGTGAATGATATTAATTATAATAATTATAGGAAAAGAAGATTAATGGTGGACTACACCATAATCAAATGATCCCAAAGTACATAGATACAAGTATAAAAGAAATTTTATGTATATATATTGAAAATATAACACATTTTTTCATATTTTTAACATTATTGAATCCAAATTTAATTGAAAAAACGTGGTTGTAATTCTCATTTCAAAAATTTACATGAATTCCACTCATACTCCCTTGTAAAAATGCATTATCACATTCCACATCCTCAAAAAACTAAATCAAATTTTTAATAAAAATTAACTTTGAAAATAGTTCCTAAAAATTCATCCCCTAATCCTTGAATTATCATCTTGGGCACAAATCCATCTAAGGAATCCCTTTGGTGAAAACCAAAATGATCTACCAAAATAAAAGGCAAAATCATTCTTGAATATATTTGTTTTTATTTTCATTATCCACCAACTAAAATCATATTAGTACATGATAATATAATAAAGTAAGTTTGCTAAATAATCTGGAATGTCTTTATTCAAATTTATTTCCTAAAATTACACTTATTTTCATCTAATGGGTAAAGAACATATAGATCTTGTCTACGACGAAATACATCCGTAAGAAATAATATTTTTCATTTTTCCAATACCACATCTCATGATTAGGTATTATAATGTACAAACTATTTATAAAATATATATATGATATATTTGTTTCTTTATTCTTATGTAATTTTCATATAAACCATACCATCATTTTTTCTATTTTTTAACTATGATAACATTGTTTGTGGAAGTGTAGACTACTGTCTCCTCGATGTGATGTGATTTGTATAAACATTATATGGAATGAATTAAGGATGTGTTTTTTAAATTTATATGATATATATAACATTTTAATTTGACTATAATTATATTATATATATTTTTATATTTCTATTTCTTTCATTCTTTTAATACGACAATAAAATGGATGTAGTATTCATGTGTACGTATGACCTACCATCTCCATGAACGGTGTATTTTGTTTAATATTTATATATTTTATAAATTAATGTAAATATTTTTTATTGAATATATATGATATAGTAATCATTTTTTACACTATGAAAATAATTAAATCCAAAGTTAAGTAAGCTAACAAGAATACAAGTCGAAACATGTATTACAAACAAAGTGTTTATTACTCGAAACAATAGAGTAAAATGGAATAGTTGACAAACAGTTAATATAATGTGACAAGTGAATCATATATGGTATTATATATAATAATATTTTTATATGGTAGATTTATAATAAACATATATTTTTTAGTTAGTAGTTTAGAATGTTTGCAATGAATGGCAATACTTATAGTAAGAAAATTTCATCTCATTTGTTATTTCTGTGAGATACATTCCATATTCACCACTCGCTTAATTTTTATGGTGTATATTCCACCCTATTACATTTTATGCCATTAATTTAAATTATTTAATGATATGAAAATATTAAAATTATGTCAATTTCTCAATGGGATAATGATTCAAATGTTTCTCAAGTAGTAAGGGATTTCTCATATCACTTTTATTTTGGTGAGACTTATGCCTTATTCACCATTAATTTATTTTGTGGGGTGTATATAATACCCATGAATTTGTTCTATGATACTTATAATTAATATATATATATATATTTACATATCCATTTTATAATATTTCTTTTATTATGATTATGTATGAAAAGATAAATAATCAGTAATGAAATTTTGTCTCAATTTGTGATCTTTGTGACATGTTCAATGTTATGCACCTATATTATTATATTGAGTGTATATACCTCATATTTACACGTTATATCATGAATATAGTAATTTTCATTATATTTTACACTTAATTTATATTCATTTTCTTATATGTGGTGTATCATACAAATTCACCAATCGGTCATATTTTATTAAAACAATCTCATAGTTTATCAATGTTATTTTTGATTTTCCTACCATTGAAGAAATAGTATGAACCATATCCTATGAAATCACATTAATTTTCTTATAATATTTTTACTAATGAAATATTCATGTATTGGAACCATTTTCCCACACATTGGTACATAATAAAATTAATAAATATTTTCTAAAGAAGATTGTCATTAACTCTCCCTTCTGTAAAAATCCATATTCGTTCAAAACCAGGTTAAAAAAATTATGTTAAAAATAATTTTAAATTTATACATTATTTTTTAAAATATTTTAAAATAAAATTAATGTGAAAATTATTTTCAACATTCTTTTATTTATTTTCAGAGAAAATGGGTTTCAAAATGTATTAAATCTTATTTTACATATTTGAAATTAAAATGGTTTTAAAAAAGTTTTCAATATTATTTTAATAAAGAAATTGAATTTCAAAAAAAGTTCAACCTTATTTTATAATTTATCAAGGAATTTTTTTCCAAATTTTTTTCAATCATATTTTAAAATTTTTGAAGATAAATATTTCATAATAGATTTTCATGATTCTATTATATGTTTTCGAGGAAAATAGTTTTAATTTTTCTTCAAGAATATTTTATAAATATTCAAGGAAAATGTGGGTACAATATGTTTTCAAGATTATTTTATATGTTTTCAAAGAAAATGGGTTTTAAAAATGTTTTCAATATTTATTTATAACTATTCAATTTATATATAAAAAATATGTTTTAAAAAATGATTAAACTTTTAGAAAGATATATACAAAGAGGATAATATTTTTTCCTCAGGATATATTTTAAATGAAATTTTAAATCACTATATATAATGAAATAATTTTTTCAAAGGTACTTGGAAAGTTATTTTAAATTGAATGTTATTTTTCATATGTTACACCTGAAGTGAACATTTAAAATCCTTATACATGTATGATGAAACTATTTGATATAGTTTAATCTTTATTGGGGACAAGATATAATAGTACCATCTATATTATTTGTCAAATTGATTATGTTTTGATGGAATGATTTTTATGAATCCCATTTCACTTCCATATGTTATAACATTATATATTATTTTGAAACACACATATTTTTAGGGGTTATGAATTGATGAAATGATTATGAAATCTATCTCTTTTTACATAGGTTAAGATATGGTTAATTTTTAATAACACCCATTTCATTTCATGGGAAGTGATAGGATTGTTTATGACATTTTGGAACATGTATGTTTCATTTAATTATGATATGGATGGGAACTCTATCTCCCTATGATTTATTTGGAAATGAAAAATAGAAAATTGGCTTAAAGGGTATATTTTTTTCCCAATCCTGACAATAAGAAGGTACGTGGGATGCATCTCATGCCTAAAAATAAGTAGGTGTATGGGTTGAGACGAATCCAGAATGTATGAGGCTACATAAGTTGTATCCCAATCCAATAAAATAATATGGAACATGTGTTGTTATACAAATCCTAAAGTAGTTCCATAGGTGATTATACCCATCCTAACATGATATAATGGTCTTGGTAGGTATCCTTCATAGAAGAATTCCTATTATTATGAGTATTCCATGAATTCTATAACTTACTCCTATATTATACATTCATGGATTATGCTATTGATACCCTTTTGATTGATTCCTTACAAATAATTCATATTTAGTCCATGATTCATGATTATTATACATCTTATGATGGGTATGATCATATAATGTTATGATCATGTTCTCATATCCTCAAGGTCATGTTTATGATTACATGTTACCCATGTTTACACATATAGAGCCTCTGAGCTCACTAATTTTTATGTTTCATTACCTAGGATATGAAGATTTATTTAATTTTTGATGTGTCTAAGTGGTGTTCTAGTTTTTCAGAACCTAGTGGGAGATAATATAGCTCCCTTATATAATAGTTTTATGTTTCCATGTCTCCAAAGGAACCATACTACTATGATCATTGTGAAATTTTTTGGTAATGCATTAATTATTTCAGTTAAATAATTTAATTTATATGAATGATAATATTGGGTTGTTATTTCATATTCATAAGACCCACTAGATGATATGTTGTTAGAACATTCATGACACAAATGACCTTGAAGCATTATGATAAACTACCAAGTCAACTTCCCTACCACACAATGTTAATTTATAGAACATAGTGTTCCCACAAAATAATAAAATCTATACCTTGAAATATATAGGATTTGATTCCTATCAATTAATATATATAGGATTCTTCCCCGTGGTTTGAACCCCAAATTTTTGACCCTCCTAAATCCATATTCATGTGGACATATCCTCATGAATCTTCTTTGGTCTATAATCCCATTGTTATATCCCCATGAGTAATGACATCCATTTCACATGGGCTATATTCCATGGCAACTATCCTCACATATATTTGTTCTTGATAAAACCTTTCTCCACCCGAATGACAATATTCACTTCATGTATTACCACATTTAATTCATTTTTCCATGTTCCTAACAAGAACACATTCTATATAGTGCACCATATTCCTACGAAATGGATCAAACCCAACCTCAATGGTCAATATTATTTGTGAAAAGAAACTATACTCATTATGATATATTCCATTCAAGTCCAATCATGAATGGATACTCATTCATAATTCCCATACAAAACATTTCTAGTAATCATTCCTTTGAATTCCACTATGTATGACTTTAATATGTATGGAATTGATAATGATGATCAACTTTAAAATCAACTACTTGACCTGTTATGTGGAACAATACTTTATGGGTTCTAAATATATTCACAAGGATATGTTGGAGCCCCCCTCGAGGGGACTGATCCCAATGTTTCAATAACCAACACTTTCCAGAATTCAGATAAATTACATACCACATCATTGTGTTTGATTTAAATTGTAGCAAAATATATTATGAATAATTAATAAGTAAAATAATGATAGGTAACGTCTAATATATACATATATTTTCAATGATTCATTATTTTTAAATGATTTTTAGGCCAAGGATAACCATTCCTATGGTGGGATTTAGGAATAATTCCTGAAAATTTATTAAATCTATAAGAGAGTATTGCATTAGGAAATAATCCCCCAAAAATTGTGTGATGAGCCCGAACATAAATCCCCTTGGGAAATGTAAACTATATGGTCTTGTTGATATTTTCCTTGTGATATCTTTCCAATGGAATGCATGCCCACCATTCCTCAACATATCATCATAGTGGGTAATGAGGTGTTTCTAAAAATATGGTGAACCTCAAATGTATCCTTTCATAACTAAACAACTTTGTTTCCCACAATTCAAGAAATTTAATTTCTCATTCTCCACATGAAAAAAAATAGTGATCCCAATATGTATTCTTAAACCATGAATTAAAATTTTCAAATATTCTCTTACATTTGATGTTTTATAGATGTGTTTTATTTTTTGTGTTTTTTATTATTTTCAGAGGAATACTCAACCTAAACCTCCCTTAAATAAAAATCAATGGAGCCACCCAATAAATGATTGAATTATTGTACAATTAAACATGTAATGAGTCCCACAACTAAGAGAACACTCTAACCCATGTAGTGACTCCACTAATATGGTATCCATACACTTGTGAAAGAGTATTGAATAACGAAATATGATCCCAAATTTGGAGTTTGAAAATGACATCCTCTAAACTATTATTCCTCATTGGGTACATCTCCGATAGAGGAAGGTCGTAAAGATATTGGTTTTTCCTATGACCATCAAAAACTACATCAAGATTCTGTCTTAGTGTGGGAGCACACCACAATCCATTATCATAGTGATGTGGTGGAAGATGTTTTCTATATATCCCCACCCAATCTAGGAGATACATAGAAGGGTTCCCACTGATAGATTCCACTACCAATGATATGAGTCATATACTCTTTATAAATAGAATTCATGAATCAACTGGTGGGTCTCATCACAAGTATCCAAAGACCATGCTTCTAAAAGATCTTGTTGGGGAAAACTAACTACTAATGGTAGAAAATGGAATCACCCCTCCCTTCCATAAAATAATTCTATCAAAACACTATTGAATTGACTATGTTGTAGGCATATATCCCTATTCAAGCTTATTAACCATTTTAGAATACCATAACATCATCTAATGAAACAAAATGGAATACCCCAACAAACATTCAATGGAGGTCTCATATTATCACACTCTAATCTAATTCCCACACCATATCCAATAAAACATAATGGATTTGTTGGGATCATATTTCCAACCACAATAAGGGATTAGATCATATCCCTATTACTTACAAATTAAGACTATCCATATATATAGGATGTAATTTAGTTTAGTGTTCATATTCCTTCCCATGCTGTATATAGTTTCTACAATATTCTAGCCGCATTGTTGATGAAAGACTCCCACTTGATTTTTGGATGACCAATATTTGAAAGGATCTTATTCATAGAACCATAAAAATTATATTATCCCATTGAAATATTCTAGGGGATACCCAATAGTGTATTATATCCCTACTCCGATTTAGGATGGTTTCTGGAAAATATTGGGGAAATTTTTTTTAGGATTGGTGTTATATTCTAATTATAATTGACTTTATCTACAAAATTAAGAAAACAACTTCAAGAAATGGCCATATTCCTAAAATATCTACTAAATGTCATCATAATGTTTCATTATTTACATCGAATAGTTCCTATATACATACTCTTTATTAGTCTATGGTTGGATAACAACATATCCCAATGATAGCCAAATGGCCAGACCCCCCCCCCTGTGCTTACTTCTAAGAGACCTGTCTATATATTATTGTGGAAATAAAAGGAATGAATCATATGATTTCTCATCCTACTATTTCTCATTTATATATTCTGAAAATAACATGATTGTAGTTCCTGAAGGCTCCACTTTATCAAAGACACTATGCACAATTCTGGTGCTCTACTTTGTAAAAAAAAATTGAAGAAGGATATATCATTGAATTCAATGTACAACCTGATATAAGAATCATATCCCTACCATGAATATCTCAAATTTTATTAATACCATGAAATATATTTCACTAGTTTCCTATTATATGATAAATCATCCCTAGAAAGAGGAATCAGTCATTATGTGATGGCCCTCCACATGGTGGAATAAAAATTGATTCTGAGATATCCTCTCATGATGTGGGTCATGAAACTATTCATTATGTCTAGAAGATCAATCAACATGAATGTAACCCCCTTTTAGTACACATTGATTCACCCACAATGGGGGACCTCCCAATGGAATATAGTATGAAGGTCCTCTGTATTGTGGGACCTCATCCTGGCATTATAGTCCTCTATTTTTGGAGACTGCCATGATGACTTCATCATATAGACATATTCTTGAATGTTGTAAGCCTACCAAAATAGGAACCACCCTAGCAACAAGTGATAAAATATCTTGACAAGGGATAGTCCTAGGGTGGAGAATGAACGCCCCAATGTACGATATTTTGAGATCATAGACAAAATATTTCATATAAAATAGTTATTTGAATCTATGAATGATTATTAAAATTTTGAATATGAGACATATACCTATAAAAGACTAAAAAACCACATCAATGAAATTAGATAACTCTGCCATCAAATTTACAGGGATACCCTTTTAGTTCCATGATTCATGAAGTCAAGAAGATAACAAAAAAACCACTATCATTCCTAACTCATCAACTAGAATGCTTTGAGCCAGCTTGTGACTGATTCCCCATATGACGTAAATGTCAGAGGGTGGGTAGAAGATGTGGTTTTTCAATTATCTCTGATTACCCCAAAAATATTCCTCTAAATAGGGAATCATTGAATGGAATTTCCTTTGTATGAGTCTCAGACTCAGACTCCAATATACACTAACTGGTCTCTTCAGTGGTATCCAATTACATCTAAATCCCAAAAGTGGTGTACCCAATGTTGGTAGGAAATTGCGAATTTAATGAACTATGATTGATAAAGGTAGATCTATTTTTTCTTATGAGGATGATAAAAATATTACCATTGATATATTATTAGTGTCCAAGGATTCATACCTAAAATGGGCCCTAATTCTAGATCATGCTCTAATAAAGGCTTAGTTTATAAAGAGAGAAGCTGTAATAGATAATTTTTTTGTGATCTAAGAGTATCCCAGAACCATGGGGTTTAATGATTTGCAATCTATTTTTCCACAACCACAACCTATGGGGACATAAAAAAAACTCAAATATTAAAGTCACAATGGTTAATATACCATGTAAACTACAATATTATGGGATGGGAGATTTATATCAACACCCAATTATACTAAGGATGCCAGTGTTATAAAAATTGGGAGAATAATCCTAAGAACAACCCTCCTAGTTTCTTCTAATATTGAACAACCTATGTCATTTGGTTCACAAAAAGTAAGGATTATTGGGTATAACATTAGAGTAATTAAACATATACAAATTTTAGGATACTAATCACGATTAATGGTGAATCCTTATAAATAAAACAAGGATAAAAGGATAGTAATGAAATAAATAACATTAGAAGACAATATCATGTCCCTTAAAAAATATCTTGAGGGAAATAAATCTCCATATCCTTTAGATGAAGACTTAATTCCTTTGGAATATTACACCTTGATAATTTTTATCAGCGTCTCCCATTAGGATGACTCAGAATGTGATATAAAAATAAAATATCATGATGATGAAGTCATCATATGGAATATGAAACACAATAGTTCATTAGAAGAAGTTTTTCATACCTAGAACTGTTGATAGACTCAAAATTTGGGTCCTCCTCCAAATACACAACTTCTACACACTTATTGATATTTGAACAAAAAAATGGAAAGGGATAAGCAACATCCCACCCACTAGAAAAGGGGATCGATGATATCACTATTGATGAATGATTCAATTAATATGAGTATTCGATGAATATACTAAGGTTTCATAATGAATAAATACTCTAGGGAAATATTCCCATTATGTAAAACTCTTGAGAGGTGTTCAATATTCCCCCTCTGATTCAAAACTTGTAAAAGAAAGACACTCAACCTATTCATGAATATCATAATAGTAAGGTTGGTTTTGGATCTAATAAATATGTATATCAGATCAAGGGGTCCTAAAATTAAATTAATTCTATCAAATGGTGTTTAAAACAAATCCATATAAGGTAAATTACTACAGACCATATCATTCCTGGGGTTGACAAAATACCCATGTGGGACAAACACTTCAGAATTCCCTCATTGACTCTTCTAAAGGATCATTTCAAACTAGCATCCCACCAACATAGATTAAATACCTATAATCAATTTATTTTTGATAGGAGGGTATAAAAAGGAGTTAAGTGACATAAAAACTATAATGGAATCCATACATGGGAGGATGTAACTCCTCCACTTCCATTGTTTTGAATTTTGTTCTTTTTTATCATCATCAGAAATGGATAATTGGTTAAATTCTTCTCTAATTTTGTATCTCTTAGTGGCCACATGGTGGTAAAACTCAGGTAGAATGAATTATCTAATCTTGGATGATTCATTTAGAATCTAGAGGGACCAATATCTATGTGGAATAATAATTTTCCAATTGGGTCTATCATAGTTTGAAAATACCTCTATTGGAAGTTGTTCAATCAATTTATTTTAATTCTATTAGATAAAACATTCATTGACATATCGAACTAAAAGAATCATTATAATGGAGGTTATATTTTAATTAGTCTCAAAATGGAACTTTCTAACATAAACTCTCAATACTGAACCCCAAAATGAGAAACTATGAGAGATTTGTTCAGAGAATATCTATGATGAAATGTAAAAATTGATGATCCTTATGAAATATCCATATGGATTCCAAGAGATTTAAACCATTGTAAAACTGATGGAGGATTTTGTTCAACAAATAATGTCCACATTTAAACTGATGAAAACATCTGAGGTAATGAGAATAATGAAACCATAAATGGTGACTATTACACTCATTCTAGAACTGTTATTGATCCTAAAACCTATGAATATCTATTAGATTATATTCACTCCCCCTAAATAGAAACGATAACTACATTGTTTCTAATAGGATGAAAGGAAGAAATAAATTAATCCACCATTAATTGATTATCAGAATAATAGGTATAATTTTTATAAGAATTAAGTTCTTGGAAAATACATTGAAATAATAGAAAATAAATTTCTCATGTTTCCAAATCATAAAAAACCCCAATGAGGTCTATATCATTAACTATATTGACTAATTTCCCATACATAGGATTTCATGACATAATATATATGATTTTTCTTAACATCATCCTCAAGATTATTAATGATTTTTGGAATGTAATTTTTAGAAATACCACAACAAAGATAGATAACATTTCTACCATTTCACTAAATAATGATAGAAAATGTAATCATGAATCATGTTAGAATGGATGAATGTTTCTGTATTGGATGATATAAAATCAATTGACTAAGAAAATGAAATACTTATGGTCCAACTTAACCAATCAATTGTTGCCCCAACTCCACCCACAATAGTTAAATAATCAATTCAACATCATAGTTTTCCAAGAGTTTGTGAAACCATTATGGGAACATCGTGGAAAATAAAAAATAACTTAGACTAATTCCGAAGCTAGTTTGGGAAGTCCAAGAATTTCATCCTTTAGTCTTTGAATCATGGTAATATCCCCACAAATCTAATCCCTAGAAGATAAATAATTATTATATATCACTATAAATGTCATCTACTTATTATACCAATAATCTGATGAATAATATACATAGAATCCTTAACACTCTAACAAAAAATAGGGATGGTGTGTAACATTAGATAGATGAAAGGGAAACCAATGATAAAGGGTTCAATAAGAATGTTGATATGAATCCGGATATGTAGGACACGTCTCGATTAAATCCATATATTCAATCGAATTATAGATACATGTAATCAAATGGGATTATAGGACAACCAATCCACTCACATGTCATTCAGATCCTAGTTATGTAACGTCATTTTAGTGGAATGATTATACCTTTCACCCCAAAAAAATCATCATCAAACCATACAAATCATAGCTCTTCCAAATTTTGTAATGGAGAATATGAATTCCAATAACTTCCACTCAATGGGGATATTAGCATAAACTAAATCAACCTCTGATCCTCGGATAATGGAATAGTCCCATGGTTTAAAATGAAGGCCCCAGGAAAAAATGTGTGACATATTTAACATATCACTGTCATCCCATCCATGTTATCAATCATGGATTCATTTCACCTTTAAAAGGGTATATGGTATGTTCTCACTTAGTCTTTATTAATCACTCAAGAGTTTATGGATGATATTGTAAAAGGTATGTTTTATTGACCAGAGAATAATATCATAGAGATATATATTGTTATCTCTATGATAAAGAAATATATTGAATTTACCAACTATAGAATCAAATGATACTCGTACATTTTTAGAATTCTTGATGACACTAACATCTATTGATTCCTCTTTGATAATGACTTGGGATCAACCTCATACCATTATAAACCCTTTAATTCTTGGGTTACAATGAGACTAGCCTCTATCCGTCAAATCTAATGATACAAGGATATGATTTGAATGAGAAAAATCCCCTTGGATAAACCTTGCTCAAAGTCTAGTGAAATGCTCTCTAATCTAATAGTAAATTTAGGGGAGTTCATCCAAGAACTTCTATCAATGCCCTTCATTGAATTTTTGACTTTATATACTTACATTGGTTCCTTCCTCGTACCATCAGTGCATCAAGTACCCTATTAATTAACAAATCAGAGGGATATATGGTGTCAAATCTTCCTTTAAGTCTCATTATTATTAGTTTATAAATGAAAAAATCTACAGAATGGAAAGGAATGGACCAATGATAATTAATTATTCGCATATTACCTCCTCAATTGTCTTGTAATTAGATATTTCCAACTCATTGAATAAAAATGGTGAGGAGTATATATTATAATAAATCACATTCAATCAATACTTCTATATATGGAAACAAAATACACATCCCACTCTATCCATGTTCTCATGATATCATGTCGGAGAGTGTAATTTTTCTATATCAAAGAGGGGTGAAATTTTGAATTGAAAAATGATTTCAAAGAGGATGGTACCACTCTATAATTTATTGATTCCATTGAATACATCATTTTGGGGGGGGGGATAGTATCTCTCCATCATTGGATATAGATGATATTTCAGCTACTAATTTCTTAAATCTCTTCATTTTATTGAATCCTCCTCACGCAATGATAGTGAGGTAGGGGGAACTATTTAGGATACCCTAGGTGAGTATGTCTCAACACCATTCACTCTAGAACCCAGATAAATATAACCATCATTCTAAATAAATTAATATGTTTCCTTGTCCGTTGATTTTGATGATAAAAATATAAATAAGTGTAGGATGTTTTTATCAAAAATGACCTACAAATATTTTGGAATAGTGTTTATACAATTATCTATGTTCTCAAATAAATGAGATTGATTATGAAGGTGGACCCATGGCCCACATTGATTAATTCCAAAATTCCTCTTAAAGAGAAGGAAATTTACACCACTTTCATGAAATAGGATCATGATATGTTTTTCTATAATTATATATAAATTTATTGTTGATATCTTTATGTGGTCACCCACCATCCTGTCCTTCTAGATTATCAATATGGTTTCAATATGGTAGCCATGATGATGCATCCCTCCCACACCGCTAAGTACAATGATAGGGTTGAAATATTTATTAAATCAAAATTCATCTGGGAATTTTAATATTCAAAATGGATTTTAAATAGAGTCATTATTATGAAAATGAATATGAAGATCAATTTTTTATGGAATTTAGGGATATAATCCAACAATTATTAAAGGATGATTTACTATTCTTAATAAAAATACTCTTGTTCAAATAAATAGTTGGCTTCTAGTAACATCCCATTAATGTAGGTTAATCATTGTAAAAAAGAAAAAATGTCCCTAGAGGAATAATATTCCATTAATATATTAGAAACCCAAATAATAATCTATCATCATGGAATGTCCATAACTTTTTAGAATGTCAGAATCAACTACAAATCCACTATGTAGCATATATGGAGGTCCCTCAAGGGAAGGATCATAGAATGTTATATGGATGATAAGGTGGTCAAATCCAAGAAATGTGTGATCAATATTATAACCATGAGATATTTCTCATCAAAATATTATATAACAGATTGAAGATGACTCCTATGAATGGTTCCTTTTAGGTAATATCTATAAAAATTCCATAAAATAATACTAAACAAATGTCGAATTGAAACTTACCTTGAGAATGCAAGTTAGGTACCTAAAATTACACTTCCTAAAAATCACAACGTGAGGAGAGTGATTTAAGGGATCCCAACTAGAGTAGCAATTTTATTTCCAGTCATGAATGAAAAGTCATATCCTTCATAATGTTATTAAATAAAAGATTCACCTGGAAATGTGATGATTAAAATCAAGAAACCTTAAAAATATAATGTAATATTTTACACAATCACTACTTATGATACAACTAATAGAAGGGACATCACTAATACAATATGTGGCCACTAAGAATCGATAGATCTCTTCCCATCAGTCATTGAATAATAATATACTGAATGAAAAAAGTCTATAATATGTTAATATGATATTTATATATGTTGTGACATCACATTATCACATAGAACAGATCTGCATCACAATTATTTTTATCAAAAAAAAAAATGAGGCACAACATATAGATCCAAAAGGTCTATTTGGTCTCTCTCATTGATCCTATTAAGAAATTAACATAAAATATGATGTGGACTAGATTGATGGCATGATGGGCGGTTATCCTATATTAGTTTTCAATCAATTTTTATTAAATATATCAATCAACGGTTATGTGATAGAAAATTTTATCATAGTAAACACTACCCCAAAAATAATACTGGTGAGTTTCTAGATTTAAAATGAAGTGGTTTCCTCTATCTATGGAACTCTATATATATTGGTGATATAATTTCAAATTTTCTCCATTTTAACAACAAGGAAAATAGTGGAAAACTGGAACCTTATTAGTGTATATTTGATAAATGTATTCACTTCCTTAAAAAAACCATGTTCTTGATAAATATTTCATTCTATCTAAATGTTACATTCACAATGATATATAATATCAAACTATCATTGCAGTCTTATAGGTTACCATATAGATCCAGGTAGTCCATTTGAAGGTTTAATATGACTCAAGACTGGATATTGATAAGATTAATTGTTAGTATTCCATAAATAATGAAGAGTGGTCTCCCATAAATTGTTATATGTGGGTATTTATGACAATATAAATCTCTAATACAACATTGAATCGTATCCCTTAATTACATAATGCTAATTATAATGAACTAGATAATGTAGTATATACCATAGTCAATCCTGAAAGGTATGAGACAATATTAAATATTTTATAGTAAAGTGTGAGGTCCCCATTCACTATGAGTTATATGGATGAAATTATTTATGTCAAAACCACTCCAAAACATGATGATCTAATATCATAATCCATTAATAAAACAATTAGATGAATGTATAGTATAATAGGAAATCATCAAAATGGGATCCACTTGTTGGAACAGGCTATAAATAAATAGTTTTGATAATAGTAAACAATCTTTGTCCTCGAGGATTGCACAAATGATCAGAAATTCTCCTATAATTATGGTCTGGATAGGGTCCTCCTCAGATTCATTGAAGGAAGATAAATCCTCACGATCATCTAGGAACTCTATGTAGCCTCCTACCATTATCAGCAGTTTAAATCTATTCCCTCCCATGAAATTAGGATTCATGGATTTTTTAGATGAAGATGGTAAAATATTAATTGAAATTTAAAAATAAGATAAATGATTTTCATGAATATGCCACTTTCATCCCACAAATCCAATTTTTTTCATGTCATCAGTTATTCATTGAATTAGTCCATTTGGGGAATAAATGTAATGAGTCTATATACCCTTTCAAAAAATATATGGAACTTGTTTAACCATACCACCGCTTACTTTTTATCAAAATAATACGTGACTATACCACTCAAATAAGTCATAATAATGATTAATATCAGATTCATAATGTCTAAACTCATCAATATATTTAGTGTTCCTAATATATTATTGATGGAAAATAGCTTTAATTTTTATTCATGCTAGTTATAAATGTTATATAATTCATAAAACATTTAATCCAGCCTTTCATATAACTATCACTAATTGGAATATGGAAATATAATTTTTTTTAAAAGACTCTATCAAACATGCTTTAGAAAATAGAGGAAAAGAACAAGAATTATTGATGATGAAAACATATAAATGAGTTTTGGTCTTATCATACCAAAAATCAGACCTTTATGAAAGTAGAACCATAATATCTCATATATGGAACAGATGTTGTCTTACACATTAAAGGTCAATTTCCCATATTCTAAATTAGTATCTACAATAAAATTTTATAAGAATAGATATAAAAAAATTAGAGTGTAGGAGTTATAGTGGATATATGAGAAGATAATAGGCAGTCCATAAAACTATAAGTCTATCATAAATATAATTTTGATGGTATTGAATAATAATATTCATATCCACTCATTCCTCTAGGGAGAGTTGGTATATTTTCTCATAACACTGATGATACTTGGGAAGAAACCACCAAATCATTATCCATTATTGGAAGGGTCTTATTTAATATAGATGCTCTATTTGAATGTTTATTACTACATTATAAACATGGATGGTTAGCTTGACATTCCTCTAATAAATTAATGATTCATTAATACTGTAGTTTTCATAGTATTCATGTTGATTTGTAAACACACCTATTGCGTAATGTTAATCAGCACTGAGAAATTAATAATTGTAGGAATTTAAACAAAATAGAATATCTTCATTATGGTCCCAACAATCCTCCATTAATCCTAGAGGCATTATTTTGTTCATAAATAATTCCAAGGATAGATTTTGGTATAAACCAGAAAGAGTTACCTAAAAAAGATGTAATGTTCTTCAGCGAGATCTTTTGATTCATTTATTTCTCCACCCATTAAATTATTATTATATCAATATTATATAATAAAATAATTATCCAAAATATTAATATATTTTTTATATTTATGGTACTAACTTAACTATTACACACATCCAACAAATGTGATGCATAGTCATCGTCTGTGCATACAACAGAATACTGCCACGTGAACTGATGTCATTTGTTCTTCCATTACAACCTATACAGGTTGAGAATAATTATGGAATTAATATTTTTATATATTATATATATATATGATATTTATTATTAATTTTTTCTAATATAATTATTATATAACACATAACATCATTATTTTCAATTTATTGGAATACGCTGACTTCGTTTGTGGACAGGTGGACTATCTTCTCCCCATAGAGATTTGATTCAGTCATGATTTTCATGCAAAGTATTAAGGATGGGTTTAATAAAAGTATTTGAAATATATGTAATAATAATAAAACTATTATGGTAATATATATATATATATATTCTTTCTTTCATTCAATAAGAATATAAAATGGAAACATCGTTCATGTGAATGTATGGACTACCATCTCATTGAAAAATGTATCTCATTTCCTTTTTAAATATTCTATAGATTAATATAAATCATTATATACTTAGTAAAAATTATATTTATATCTTTTTATTCATTATTGATATAATTTGATCATGATCTATTTAAGATGACCAAGAATAAAAATTCAATAATTATAAGAAAAACAAAGTGGTTATTACCCAAGACTTAAGATTAACATGGAATTGTGAACAAATAGGAAATATAATGTCATAATTGATTCATATATGTTTATATATATGAATATCATTATTTATAATATTTATAATAAACATATATTTAATATACTGTATTTTTTAACAATTACAATTAGAGTCAAGACTTAAGGAAGGAAATTTTCATATCGGTTTATCATATTCATGAGATATATGGAATATACACCGCCATTTTTTATGGGGTGTATATAGTTACATAATACATGATATATCATTAATTAAATTTATTTCTTTATATTAAAATTTTCAATTTGTTTTATTCTTTCATGTGTACCATGATTATAATTTTACTCAAGTTGTTAGATAATTTCTAGTCTCACTGTTATTTCTGCGAGACTTATACTATTTTCACCACTTATTTCTTTTATGTATTATATATACTATCAATGAATGTACTATATGGTTATTATTCTTAAATTTAGGTTTATTTGAAAATATGTTTCATTATATCTCTTTCATTTTGTTTTTGGTTCCAAATTTAAAAAATCAATGAAGTGATTTTGTCTCAATTTTCTTTCATTGAGTCACATGTTATGTTATGAACCTATATTATATTAAGTGGTTTATATAGTGTATATTGAAATATTTTATCATGAATATAATAGTTTTTATGATATTTTAATTATCATGTAATACTGTTATATCATGGTTATTATGATTATAGTTGACCAATGTTGTAAGATTTTATATTTACAATCTCAACGTTTAATGAGATTATTTATAATTATTCATCCATTGATAACATATTACAATAAATATCCCAAGAACTCACATGAATTTTATTTATCCTATGGTTATTAATTTTATCATAATGTATTGGTACAATTTTTAACACTTTTTAACTTATTATGATTAAGAAAAACCATTAATAAAATTTGACTTTATTTCTCTCTTTGTTTCATAAATCTATTTTCTTTCAAACCCATGTTTTCTAAATGAAATGTTTTAATAAAAAAAATATAAATGACTTTTATTAATTTATTCATGCATATTTTATTTAATATTTTTTATTTTTAAAGAGTGTTTATAATGTTTTTCTTTCATCCATTATATGTTTTCAATGATATTTTCAATGGAAATGATTTCAAAATGTTTTCAATATTTCAGTATAATTTTCAAATTATATTTTAAAATAAATGATTTTAGAAATGTTTTAATACATAATTTAAATGATTTCAAATTTAATTTCAATGATTTTTTTTAAAATTTTTAATTTTATAAAAATAATCTTTGAAATTTTGGAGGATATTTTTCTTAAGAAGTTTTATAAATTATATTTAAATATTACTCCATATTTTTTTAATGTGTTATTCAAATAAAAGGATTTTGAAAATGTTTTAATTATTAAAAAATGATTTTCAAAGAAAGGATAATTTCTTTAACAAGAAAACTATGTTATCATTCAAAATACATCTCCATATAAGATGACTTCCTTTGACATATTTTAAGAATTACTCGGGATATGATCCAAGGAAAAAGTTGTTATTATATATTTGAATGTTTTATGATTAAATTTAAAAGTTGTTTAAGAAACCCACTTCTCTTCCATGGGTTATATACTTATGATGCCCTATTATTTTCATGGTTTATGATTTTATTATTTTATTTTTAAAACTGTCTCATTTCCATCAGTTATTATTCGATGAAATGATTATGATACCCATTTCATTTAAGGGGTTATTATATGATGTTCATAAAACACAACATTTCTTGTGTTTCATGATGTGATGAATGTTTTATTATCCCATGTCAGATGTATGTATTATTTTTTATGTGATCGGTGGGAAATTTATATCCCTAAAATTTATTAGGTAATGATTTATAACTCATGAGATATATAGGGATGAGACAGGGAGTGATATCAGTTATGTAAATGAAAGTGTCCGCTAAGATGGTCTTGGGAGTGAACATTGACTACTAAGATGATCAAGGGAGTGATCATTGACTTCTAAAGTATATTTGGGAGTTACCCTTGAATAATAAGATGTTATTGGGAGTGAAACATGACCATTAATATGGTTTTTGAAGTGATCTCATTCAACTATATATAATGGGTTATGACTGGGGAAGGTGACGTGTCTTGTAGAGTAGGTGCAGCCTTCATGATGTATCTTGGTAGGCTTTTGAAATGATCCGTAACATGAATAGAATTATTTTATATTTCTAGGTGTATTAAAATGTTCTATGTCTTATTCCAAGGTTATTCATTAATGGATTTCCCCCTTTATTCTATAATGATTCAATTTGTTTTTAATTAGAAATACTTATTAAATGAATACTGATTATGATATTTGATATATAGTATTTGATAATATAATTTTATGATCATGTTCTCTTACCCTTATGATCATGATTATTCTTACACATATCCCTTATTTACACTTACTATGAATCTGAGCTCACCCATTCATATGTCAACTTTCCATATGTTATGATGAAAGGTTGTAAGTAGGAGTACTAAAAAATGGATGATATTTATAGGAGATGTTGATGGTATTTCACCATGATAGAATACTGTATGTTTCTAAAGGCACTAAAATATAATGGTACATGGGAATTTAAATTTTTAATTTGCTGAATAATCATCTAAAATTATATAATATCAATGTATGTTAAGAATGTATTGTTATATTTTGAATGAATGGAAATGTTTATAAAACTTTTAAAATAGGATGAGAAATATTTATTAATATCCATAGGGATATTTTTAATGATATTTCAAAGGATGTCTCTTAGGATAATCCCCATGTTCCATATTTATAAAAAAAATTCATGATTTAGACATCCTATAAGTAATTTTTCATTATAATGTGATTTTTTCCATGATAATCGTTTGTATCACTATTATTTTTGGTTTTAAATCAATGGAAAGAACTATAAGGAACATTGTTAACATTGAATATTTTTGATATAGATATTATGGGAATTATTAAAATAAATTTCCTAATTAGAAATATCATGTTGAGAATCTAGAAGGTAGAACTAGTATTGGTTTTGATGCTGAATATAAAGATTCCTCAAATAACATGTGAAAGGAATCATATATTCTAATAGTAGTGTTATCATGATTAATTTGAGGTTGATGAACCATTAGAAATAAATCATATTTTATATTTCTGGAAAGTGTCATTAATGAATAAGATGAATAATACTATGTAATGTTTTATGAATAATGTTTAATGATTGAAGTGTATATGTTTTGTAACTCTAAAAATATTTTATATAAATCATGAAGCATATATTTTCAATGAAGGATTTTCAATAACATATTGGATTATATTGATGACCTAGAAAGGTTATTTATTTGAAAGGAGAAAATTTTATTAATGTAAGGTAACATTTAATATATTCCTCATGTAGAGAAAATTATGACTAGGTTAGCTAATAAGATTAATGATTTGGATTGTATAAATTTGATATTATTGATGACCTAAGAACATAAAATGGATTTGTGGAAAATTTTGTTTAACATATCATTGATAGAGTTTATAAAATTATTGTATTTATGAATATATCCAAATATCGTTGGAATAATAAATAATGTTTTCTTTCAATAAGGATTTATTTTAATTTGGTTATAAACACATTTCCAGAGAATACATGATGAAGGTATTTATGTGTTTGGTATGTGAGATCCATGAGATAATTTATTCTATATGGGAATAAATGTTATGTATATTTTCATAAATTTAGTTACCTTATTTATAGAGTTTTTTATTTTTATATTTCAAAAGGGTTACAAGGGTAACTATTTATTGAGTGGTTTAACATAAAATTTTGATAAGGATTTTCAAAATGAAGTATTATATCAACCTATAAGGATTTATGCATAATTTATAACATATGGAAACCAGTTTTATATGATTTTAACTAAATAAATATGGAATTACATTTCATTATACCTCGTGATTAGTTAAAACATCAGGGAAGAGAAATTAACTTTCATTTCATGGAGTATGAACGAAAGTCAAAATAGGGAAAGGCGCACCCAAAGGTTGAGGATATGCCTATGAATAGGAATTAATTAAAGTATGTATATATTTCTCACGTAATTAAAATGTAAAATAATTACTCAAATCTAGGAAAATGTGATTAAAAATAAATTATCCTAATAAATTTTCCCTATTGAAACAATGTAATTATATATACTAATTGATTTCTAGATTTTAGGTTATTAAATAACCATTTATCATTCTATTTCTTATTATTGACTTTCTAAATAGTAACACCCGAGATTTTTATGAGTAATATTTAGTTTTTATATATCATCAAAGGAATCATTCACTACACACTTTCTTGGCTTACTTTACACGCAATCACGACCTTTCTTGATAGCGTGCGTCGTACGAATACCGAGTTTCACTAAACAACGATATGCTATTAAAATATTATTAAAACTAGCCGTTATGAATAGTAATAACAACTTTTTGAAATTTTATAAATTTTATTTTTCAAAATGGACTTCATTTTTGGATTCGGAATACCGAAATTAGCCTAGGGTTAAATTTTGGTTTTTTTCTGAAAACTTTCAATTTTTGATGAATAGTGAAACCACTAAGTGGTGGTTAAAAAAGCTGAATTTTTCATAAAACATAATTTTACCGCTTATGTGAGTGGAATTTCGAAAATCCGAGAGACACGGTTAATATCAAGGACTAAAATGTGGTTCAATGAAAGGAAAATAATTTTTGGTGAATAGTAACCTTTTACTTTTTTTACCACGGTAAAAAGTAAATAGGGTAAGTAAGGGTAAAGATGATATTATTATTACCCTAACACATGTCCTAATTCTATTGGATAAGTGTAATTCGACCAAAAACAAACTTAGGAATAAAATATGACCATTTAGCCCCACTTGGATTAGATTAAGACATTTATTATTAATTTATTTAAAGAAGGGTTAAAATAGATAAACTCAAAGTTTAATGTAAATCATTTTTAATATGGGGTTATACATAATATAAATTCAACTATAAATATTCATTAGAAATATAATAAGATTTAATACATAATGGTATTTTATTTATAATTTTTAGACATTAAATATTTTAATTATTTTTGACACAATGATGATGCAGTAATTATCTTATTAATAAAATATTGACATAATTGATGTTATAAACACCAAAATAAATGTAATTTGAGAGTTTTTATGAATTCCACTAATTTTCTAGGTTACTATGATATATTAGTGTTGATTTAATCAACTTGGTTCTATCATATAATTCTGTTATGACTTTCACAAAAATCATATATCAAATAGTGTCAAAATTGACAGAAAATAGTTTTTAAATCAAATATTATATTATTAATTATTATTGTTTTCATAAAAATCTAAGGTTCAGCCAAATGACTTAGATAAGTATATATATATTAATAATAAACAGTTTGGGGTTCGTTTGGCATGTTATGGTAAGTGTATTAACCATATAGTGTAAGAAAACAAAAAGACACGGTAAAAGTTAAATTATTTAACTTAGAGTTAAATCTAAATGATAAGGTTAAAATAATACCCTAAACTTGTCTAAATCCTATTGTTTGATAGGATTTCGACCCATACCCACATTAGCTTCGAAATAAGACCCTTTGTAACCATTATAAGCCGATTTTGACTTTAATATAAAATAATATTTTGAGATATTCCTACGGTGCCCCTCTCCCCCCTTATAAAAGGGCACCTCCTCCCCCTCCTCCTCACACCAAATTGAGCACTAATGCTCCGCCAACCCCTGAAATTTTCTCCTCTCCACTTCCCTAGAATAATCCTAGAGGTCCTGGTCTTATTCAAAGACCAATCTTAGTTCCCAAAGTGGAGGATTCAAAGAAGCGTTCCAAAGAAGATGTAATATCCATTACCGATCTTTTCAATTTCTTTCTTCTTCAACTTCTTCTTATTTAGTTGTTTCATGATAAAGTAATAACATAATTATTACTTACATACTGATATGATATTATAAATATTAAACAACCCTAATTCACCTTCTATCCATCCTACGGAAAAATGAAATCACCGCGCGTGCGTACGTACGGAATACCGTCTCCACGCCGTGGTGTAATCTATTTTCCACCATCACCATACAAGGATGGGTATAATGGTGTAATGAGTAACTATTTATTATTATTATAAATTAATATTTATACTGAAATAATATATATATACTCCAATACAATTCTACGATCATAGGAACGATATCATCACTCGTGCGTACGTACGGAATACCATCTCTACGATGTGATGCGACTCGTTCTACATGATCATCATTACATAGTAATTATATAAATGAATTGAATGAATAAATATGATATATGTTACACTAATACAATTCTTGATATAAGTTATCTATAACCTTAAAAGAAGAATAAGAATTTATTCGGCAAAACACGCATAAGAACAAAAGGCAATAAAGACCCGAGTAACAAGTAACAATGAAATATTACTAACAAGAAGCTAAGAATATGACCATATATGATATCATATCAATATGTATGATTCTATAATAAGCCAATAACATTATTTAAACCATTATACAGGAGCCTCGGACACGTACAAAGCAAATCAGACCTAAGGTAAGGGAAATATCACAGTCTCATTTTTATCCGAGATTATTTATACTTTGGTATTTACTGGGGTATATTTTATCATCTACATCCATGTTTCTTCAATATGTAATTTTATTTCCATCCACCTAAAATTTTTTAAATCCTATTTTACCCTTCAGTGAGTTTTTAGTAAATGATATGAAAGGAAACTTTTTTTCGTTTTTCGTACGAGGTACTTTTTTTGACATTTCCGACAAAAGTATGAAGAATGTTTTTTTTAACTTATACGGCATGAATGGATTTTTAAAACATTATTTCCAAGAAGCTTCCTTTACATGTTTTCAATTTTATTTTTAATCAACTTCTTTTTGTTTAAAATTGTATGGCATGTTATGAAAGGATAAAGTTTTTTGATGTAGAAAGGATATTTTCCTCTAGAATGGAGTTCAAGAGTTTTATCAAAATTATTTTCCATCTAAGACAATATAGGGTTATGTTTCTATCCCTATTATTACATGGATTTGATTATGTTGTGATGGAATTATTTTTATGAATTCCGTTATCTTATATGAATTGTTTTATGATGTCATGTTGTTTAAGAATCCCATTTTTATTACATGGGTTACGCAGTGATGTATGGTTTATGATTATGTGGAACACATAAGAAAGGATTAATTATAAGATGGGTGGGACCTATATCTCCCTCCAATGCATTGGTTAAAGATTTTATATCTCATGAGATAGACATGGCTGGAACGGTAGGTTATACCGATTCAGTGAAACAGGACTGGAACGAGGGTGACTCGGTTCAGAAAGGGACTTTGTCCACTAATATAGTCTTGGCAATGAGTCATGACTAACAAGAAATGATTTTCCATGATTATGTGTGCATGCCACAAAAGGTTCAAGTTTCATGATATGATTATGGGGATCTCATTTTCACTTCTATGATTTGTTCCATGTTAAGATATTATGATCTCTTTTGCAGGTTATTATTTTCAAAAAGATATGATTTTATTTTTTATTTACTTTATTTTCCCTTACTGAGCATTTGAGCTCACCCTTTTATGTTTTCTTTTCCCCAGGTCAGGAAGATGGATATTAAGTAGAATATGCTAAAAGGGACCCTAGATATGATGAAATAAATGGGAGACACAATAGAAGATTTATGAACCAGTTGTTTATGTTTCCCAGTTTCTAAAGACACTATACCTATACGGTCCTTTGTGGTTTTGTCATATGTTGTAATAAGTGTGCTTGAATTTTGATGTATTAACCATGTATGTAAAGTATGGGTCGTTATAGTTGGTATCAGAGGAAAGGTATAGTCAACCTTTGGAAACTAGGATGTGAAACTCTTAGTAAGAACCCTAAGGATAAGTCTAAGCATAGAACAAAATCTTAGTGTTTTAGAAATGGCCATGAATACCCTAGGATAAGACCTTAAGTGTGAAATTTTGTCCTTGATTATGTGGTTTTCCTATTATAATTAGTGTTGCTCACACTATTCTTCTTGGTTTTAGTCAATGGCTGGAACCCAAAAGAACTGTGTTAATGCGGAATGCGATGGGAAATGCAATGATTGTCCCCCTGAGCAACCAAACGATATGGGAGCTGGAATACAAAATCTTGTAGCCATGCTCACACAACTTTCTCAAGCTATGAATCATGCAGGACCTCCAAACGAGAAAATGAAGGAGCAACATTCTGTTGAATCCTTCATGAGGCAGCGTCCACGTTCTTTTAGCCGGTCTACTGATCCCTTAGTTGCTGAACAATGGATTAATACTACTGGAAAGATATTTTCAGTTCTTCAATGTTCTGAACATGATAAAGTCATCCTAGCAGTGTATCGTTTGGAAGGAGATGCTAATCAATTGTGGAATCTTATTAAGAATACGAGGCAAAGGGATGAAATTGAGTCTATGGAATGGGACGAGTTCAAGAACTTATTTTTCAATAAGTACTTCCCTCATATTCTCCGAACAAAGATGGAGAAAGAGTTTCATGAACTGAAGCAAAGGGATGATGAATCTGTTGGTACCTATGCAGAAAATTTTACAAGACTTGCAAGGTACGCTTCTGGTTTTATTATCCAACCTGAGAGTAAGATCGATCGATTCTTTAGTGGCTTAAAACCAAGTCTTCGAAGGGCATTAGCTGTAAGGGACTTCAATAGCTACGAGGAAATCGTTCGATGTGCTCTCAAAGTCAAGATGGAGATTGGAGTAACCCATCAGTCACATGGGTTTGATAAGAAGAGGAAGATGGAATTCAAAGGAAAATCTAAAGAGCACACTGAAAAGAAGATGAGCTTTCCCTTATGCTCAAAGTGTGGAAAGAAACATGGATGGAGTTTTCTTAAAGGGACTAGTAAATGTTTCAAATGTGGAAAGGAAGGTCATCGGGCATTTGAATGTCGCGATAATGGGAAGAAGATGTCTAATGATGCAAAAAAAGGAAGGGATACATAGAATTAACCTACTACACTTCAATGTTTCAAGTGCATGGAGATGGGGCATTATGCCAATCAATGCCCAAATCCAAGGGTTGATGATGATGGTCGACGTCAACAAAATCTTAAGGCTAATGACAAAGGAAAGTCAAATGCAATTTCGATCAGCGATGTGGAGTACGATAACGAAGTGGTGAAAGGTACACTTACCATCAACTCTAAAGTAGAAAATGTTTTATTTGATTCTAGATCTACCCACTCTTTTATTTCTGAAAAATTTTCTAAGGGTATCACCGTATTACCTCAATAATTAGATGTTGAGTTAGCTGTGACAACACCTAATGGCACAACAGTTGCATCAAAAGTTTATAATTCTTCTCCGATCGAAGTTTGTGGGAAAGTGCTTCCTTCAAATCTTGTGATACTTCCTTTAGTGGAATTTGATGTGATTCTTGGCATGGATTGGCTTTCTCTACATGGAGCTCATATAAATTTCCAAAGTAGGGAAGTCACATTTCATATTCCAGATCAATCTACGATCATCTATCGATGCAAGGATGAATATAAACTTCCAGTGGAAATTTCTTCCATCTTATGGGTCTTGATTCCACTGAATGAAGGTCATTTATCTCAAATGGTTGGTGGGGAAATCATGATTAAGAATGTGCCCATCGTACGGGAGTTTGATGATGTCTTTCTGGAGGAATTACTGGGTCTTCCACCTAATCGTGAAGTTGAGTTTTCAATAGAACTCGTACCGGGTGCTTTGCCTATTTCAAAGACACCTTATAGAATGACCCCAATTGAGTTGCAGGAATTGAAGAAGCAACTCCAAGAGAATCTTGATAATGGATTCATACGCCCTAGTGCGTCACCTTGGGGAGAACCTATTCTATTTGTTAAGAAGAAAGATGGAACAATGAGACTCTGCATTGATTATCGAGAACTTAACAATATCACTATCAAGAACAAATATCCTCTCCCACGCATTGATGATTTATTTGACCAACTACGCGGAGCTCAATACTTTTCCATGATTGATCTGCGTTCAGGGTATCATCAATTAAGGGTCAAAAGGGAGGATATACCAAAGACGACTTTTGGTACAAGGTATGGACACTATGAATTTATAGGGATGCCATTTGGTCTTACTAATGCCCCTGCTATCTTCATGGATCTAATGAATAGAGTCTTTAGAGACTATCTTGATCAATTTGTGGTAGTCTTTATAGACGATATTCTTTTCAATTCAAAGAGCAAGGAAGAGAATGAAGATCACTTGAGAATTATATTGAAGACCCTGAGAAAGCAGAAGCTTTATGCCAAATTTACCAAGTTTGAATTTTGGCTTCAAAAAGTTGCATTTTTGGGTCACATAATCTCAAAAGAGTGGATATCTATGGATCCAGCAAAAACAGAGGTTATCGAAAGATGGTCAAGTCCAACAACAGTAACTGAGATCCGAATTTTTCTTGGTTTGGATGGATATTATCGACGTTTTGTAAAAGATTTTTCACGATTATCTAATCCACTCACCAATTTGACCCGGAAAGGAGTTATGTTTGTCTGGACAGAGGAATGTGAAGAGAATTTCAAGGAGTTAAAAAGAAGGTTATCCAGTGCACCTGTGCTCACACTGCCTTGTAGTGGAGAAATGTTTGTGATATATAGTGATGCATCCAAGAAGGGATTGAGGTGTTTTCTTATGCAAAATGATATGGTGATAGCTTATGCCTCACGACAGTTGAAAATCCATGAGGAAAATTACCCAACACAAGATTTGGAGTTGGTTGCGGTAATATTTTCATTAATGATTTGGAGGCATTACCTTTATGGTGAAAGGTGTGATATTTATACTGATCATAAAAGTTTAAAATATATTTTCACACAAAAGGAGCTGAATATGCGTCAAAGAAGATGGTTGGAGCTGATTAAGGATTATGATTGCTCAATCCATTACCACCCTGGGAAAGCAAACAAGGTGGCATATGCATTAAGTCGACAAGACCATGCAAGTTTATCCATGATAAGGATCACAAAAGATCCAATATTTATGGATTTACAAAGGATGGATCTTTGAATTATAATGGAAGGGGAAAAATCATATCTTCCTCTAATGAATGTTCAACCATCAATACATGTGATGATTAAAGAGGCACAGAAAGAAGATGTGGAGTTACAAAAGAAGGTGAGAAATGTTCCTGAATTCAACCTTCATTGTGATGGGATAATAAAGTTCAGGAATCGGGTTTGTGTTCCTCCCATCCCCGAATTAAAGAAGGAGCTACTGGATGAGGCTCATAGTTCTTCATTCTCTATTCATCGTGGAAGCACGAAGATGTATAGGGACCTGAAAGAGTACTTCTGGTGGGATGGCATGAAAAGAGATGTTGCTGAATATGTCTCTTGATGCTTGGTTTGTCAAGAATTTAAAGCTGATTGACAGAAGTCTAAGGGGATGTTACAACCATTACCCATACCCGAATGGAAATGGGAAAACATCACTATGGACTTTGTCACAAGACTTCCTAAAACATCCAAAGGCAATAATGCTATCTGGGTCATAGTTTATCATCTTACAAAGTCTGCACACTTCATTGCTATTAGAGTGGATTTCTCTCTAGATCAGCTTTCCAGGATATATATAAAGGAAGTGGTAAGATTGCATGGAGTAACACTTTCTATTATATCTGATCGGGATCCGAGATTTACCTCGAAGTTCTTGTGAAGTCTTCAACATACTCTGGATACAGAGTTGAGTTTCAGCACTGCTTATCATCCCCAGACAGACGGTCAGTCTGAGAGAACAATTCAAACCCTAGAAGATATGTTGAGAGCTTGCTCTATGGATTTCAAAGGAGGTTGGGATCAACACCTACCTTTGGTGGAATTTTCTTATAATAATAGAATTCACTCTTGTATTCAGATGGCTCCTTATGAAGCTCTCTATTGAAAGAAATGAAGGACTCCAACTTGCTGGGATGACGTTGGGGAATGAAAGCTATTAGGACCTGATCTCGTTGATGAAATGGCAGAAAAGGTCAGATCTATTCAACAACACATAAGAGCAGCTCAGAGTCGACAGAAATGTTATGCCAACAACCAAAAAAAAGACCTAGAGTTTGAAGTGGGTGATAAATTTTTCTTACGAATATCTCCCTGGAAGAGGGTTATGAGATTTGTAAAGAAGGGGAAGTTGAGCCCTAGATATATCGTTCCTTTCGAAATACTGGATCGTGTTGGGAATGTAGCATACCGATTGGCGCTTCCAACGAATCTCTCTCAAGTTCATGATGTGTTCCATGTATCTCTCCTGAGAATGTACATACCAGATCATTCACATGTACTCAGCTCAGAAGTTGTACCGCTGGAGCAAGATCTTTCTTATGAAGAACAGCCGATAGAGATTCTGGATCGTAGTGAAAAAGTCTTACGAAACAAGACCACTCGCATGGTGAAAGTTTTATGGAGGAACCACCAACTTGAAGAAGCTACATGGGAGCTTGAGGATATGATGAGGGAGAAGTATCCTCATCTGTTTGTTACAAAGTGACAAATTTCAAGGGCGAAATTCTTTTTAAGGGGGGTAGAATGTAACACAAGAGATTTTATTGAGTAATATTTTGATTTTATATATCATCAAAGGAATATTTCACTACACACTTGCTTGGCTTACTTTACACGCAATCACGACCTTCCTCGATAGCTTGCGTCGTACGCAATACCAAGTTTCACTAAACAACGATATGCTATTAAAATATTATTAAAACTAGTCGTTATGAATAGTAATAACCACTTTTTGAAATTTTATAAATTTTATTTTTCAAAATGGACTTCATTTTTGGATTCAGAATACCGAAATTAGCCTAGGGTGAAATTTTGTTATTTTTCTGAAAACTTTCAATTTTTGATGAATAGTGAAACCACTAAGTGGTGGTTAAAAAAAACTGAATTTTTCATAAAACATAATTTTACCGCTTCTGTGAGTGGAATTTCGAAAATCCGAGAGACACGGTTAATATCAAGTACTAAAATGTGGTTCAATGAAATGAAAATAAATTTTGATGAATAGTAACTTTTTATTTTTTTTACCACTGTAAAAAGTAAATAGGGTAAGTAAGGGTAAAGATGATATTATTATTACCCTAAAACATGTCCTAATTCTATTGGATAAGTGTAATTCGACCAAAAACAAACTTAGGAATAAAATATGACCATTTATCCCCACTTGGATTAGATTAAGACATTTATTATTAATTTATTTAAAGAATGGTTAAAATTGTTAAAATCAAAGTTTAATAAGTAAATCATTTTTAATATGGATAATACATAAGATAAATTCTACTATAAATATTCATTAGAAAGCTAAACAGATTTCCTACATAATGGTATTTTATTTATAATTTTTAGACATTAAATAATTTAATTTATTTATGACACAATGATGATGCATTAATTATATTATTAATAAAATATTGACATAATTGATGTTATAAACACCAAAATAAATGTAATTTGATACTTTTTATTAATTCCACTAATTTTATAGGTTACTATGATATATTAGTGTTTATTTAATCAACTTGGTTCGAACATATAATTCTGTTATGACTTTCACAAAAATCATATATCAAATAGTGTCAAAATTGACAGAAAATAGTTTTTAAATCAAATATTATATTATTAATTGTTATTTTATTCCTAAAAATCTTTGGTTCGGCTAAATGACTTAGGTAATGATATATATATTAATAATAAACAATTTGGGGTTCGTTTGGCATGTTATGGTAAGTGTATTAACCATATAGTGTAAGAAAACAAAAAGCCACGGTAAAAGTTAAATTATTTAACTTAGAGTTAAATCTAAATGATAATGTTAAAATAATACCCTAAAATTGTCTAAATCCTATTGGTTGATAGGATTTAGAACCATCCCCACTTTAGATTCTAAATAAGACCCTTTGGAACCATTATAAACCGATTTTGACTTTAATATAAAATAATATTTTGAGATATTCCTAAGGTGCCCCTCTCCTCCCTTATAAAAGGGCACCTCCTCCCCCTCCTCCTCACACCAAATTGAGCACTCAAGATCGGACAACCCCTGCCATTTTCTCCTCTCCACTTCCCTAGAATAATCCCAGAGGTCCTGTTCTTCTTCAAAGACCAATCTTAGTTCCCTAACTGGAGGATTCAAAGAAGCGTTCCAAAGAAGAGGTAATATCCATTACCGATCTTTTCAATTTCTTTCTTCTTAAACATCTTCTTATTTAGTTGTTTCATGATAAAGGAATAAAATCAGTATTACATACATACTTATATGTTATTATAAATATGAAACAACCCTAATTCACCTTCTATCCATCCTACAGAAAAATGAAATCACCGCGCGTGCGTACGTACGGAATACCGTCTCCACGCCGTGGTGTATTCTATTTTCCACCATCACCTTACAAGGATGGGAATAATGGTGTAATGAGTAACTATTTATGATCATTATAAATTAATATTGATACTTAAATAATATATATATACTCCAATACAATTCCACGATCATAGGAACGATATCATCACTCGTGCGTACGTACGGAATACCGTCTCCACGATGTGATGCGACTCGTTCTACATGATCATCATTACATAGTAATTATATAAATGAATTGAATGAATAAATATGATATATGTTACACTAATACAATTCTGGATATAAGGTATCTATAAACATAAAATAAGAATATGAATTTATTCGGCAAAACACGCATAAGAACAAAAGGCAATAAAGACCCGATTAACAAGTAACAATGAAATATTACTAACAAGAAGCTAAGAATATGACCATATATGATATCATATAAATATGTATGATTCTGGATTAAGTCAATAACATTATTTAAACCATTATACAGGAGCTTCGGACACGTACAAAGCAAATCAAACCTAAGGTAAGGGAAATATCACAATCTCATTTTTATCTGAGATTGTTTATACTTTGGTATTTACTGCGGTGTATTTTATCATCCACGTCCATTTTTCTTAAATATGTAATTTTATTTCCATCCAGCTAAAATTTTTTAAATCCTATTTTACCCTTAGGTGAGTTTTTAGTAAAATATATGAAAGGAATCTTTTTTCATTTTTCATACGAGGTACTTTTTTTGACTTTTCCAACAAAAGTACGAAGAAAGTTTTTTTTAACTTATACAGCATGAATGGATTTTTAAAACATTATTTCCAAGAAGCTTCCTTTACAAGTTTTCAATTTTATATTTAATCAACTTCTTTTTGTTTAAAATTGTATGGCATGTTATGAAAGGATAAATGTTTTTGAAGTAGAAAGGATATTTTCCTCTAGAATGTAGTTCAAGAGTTTTATCAAAATTATTTTCCATCTAAGACAATATAGGGTTCTGTTTTTATCCCTATTATTACATGGATTTGATTATGTTGTGATGGAAATATTTTTATGATTTCCAATATCTTATATGAATTGTTTAATGATGTCATGTTGTTTATGAATCCCATTTTTATTACATGGGTTACGCTATGATGTATGGTTTATGATTATGTGGCACACATAAGAAAGGATTCATTATAAGATGGGTGGGACCTATATCTCCCTCCAATGCATTGGGTAAAGATTTTATATCTCATGAGATAGACATGGCAGGAATGGTAGGTTATACCGGTTCAGTGAAAGAGGACTGGAACGAGGGTGACTTGGTTCGGAAAGGAACTTTGTCCACTAAGATAGTCTTGCCAATGAGTCATGACTAGCAAGAAATGATTTTCCATGATTATGTGTGCATGCCACAAAAGTTTCAAGTTTCATTATATGATTATGGGGATCTCATTTTCACTTCTATGTTTTGTTCCATGTTAAGATATTATGATCTCTTTTGCAGGTTATGATTTTCAAAAAGATATAATATGATTTTTATTTCCTTTATTTTCCCTTGCTGAGCATTTGAGATCACCCTTTTATGTTTTCTTTTCCCCAGGCCAGGAAGATGGATATTAAGTAGAATATGCTAAAAGGGACCCTATATGTGATGAAATAAATGGGAGACACTATAGAAGATTTATGAACCAGTTGTTCATGTATCCTAGTTTCTAAAGACACTATACCTATACCGTCCTTTGTGGTTTTGTCATATGTTGTAATAAGTGTGATTCAATTTTGAAGTATTAACAATGTATGTAATGTATGGGTCGTTATATAAATCATGCTTTATAATTATTTAGACTTTTATTAAATGTAAAATATTCTCTTCCCACACTGTTCTTCTATGTTGAAACCTATTTATGTTTTACTTAGTGTAAGTATTATGTTTCTAACATTGTTTTGTAATGGATGCTTTAGTATTAAAATTTTATGATATGGGTTCCAATGAAAGTAAAATTCATGTATTAAAAAATTGATGACCCATTCTAATTTCAAAGGGTAAAATCATATTAAGGGGGTATAATGTAACACCATAATTTTTTATAAATTATTATTTTTTGAATAAATTAAATTTCATTGATTTCCTATATTGCACACAACAACATGATATGGTTTCTTTATATTCAATACCATGTTGATATTACACAACATGAAACAATTATGTTATATTTTGGACCACATAACATTATATTTGTCTTGCGTTACTCACAATTCTGAGTTCCTTTGACAAATTGTGATACATGGATGATTGATTTTTTCGACATACAATATACTATTATTATTCATATGAAAACATTATTGTAGATATCAATAATATAATTGAAAGTATGATATAAATAATATTAACTAAATTGTGAAAATATAGGTTACAAATTTTATTAAAATTAATCTGTTGGTTATCAATTATCAAAAAATTCAAGAAATATCTTTTTGAAAAGAATGAAATTTGTTGTCTGAGAAAAACAGTAATTTGTATTAAAACTAGTTTTTTCTCAAAAAATTAACAAAAATATTTTTGAAAAATATTTTTAATAAAATTTATATATAATAAATTCATGGAAATGTTTTTATATTCATCTAATAAGTTTATAGGGATAAAATAATTACCAATATTTTGGGGGAATATAATTTATGTTATTCTAAGAGGATGTTTTACCTCCATTAAAGTGTAGACGTATTTTAAAAATTAATTTTCAAAAATTTATAATTTTTATTTGAAAAAAAATCAATTTTTAAAATTTAATATTAAAATTGTCATTTTATTAATTTTTTATTATTTTTCTAAGATGTTTTATTTTTTTATGAATAGTTTAAAATAATATATTTTAATTGATAATTGTATTTCATCTAATTATTTATATAGTTCTATAACATATTACTTTTTTTCAAGTATATTTAGATCAATAATACATATATTACTACAATTTAGGTCATTTTAAACAATTTCAAATCTATATTAGATATAAAAACATCACATGATTTTGAAAAGATTAACTTAAAAAACTTATTGTCTTGTTGTATGTGTAGGATTAATTTTAAATTATTTTCTCTCCATTATGTAATTGAAATTATCCAAAATTGATTCCATATTTGGAATCATAATAATTTATAATATATAATAATGTAAAAATAATAATTTACTAAGGTTATTAGTGAAATAATTTAAAACTAATTACAAAGAATAATAGAAAAATGAGTTTACTTGGTGGTCAAACATTAAACATAAGGGAAACAATGACCTAGAAACATGTAAAAAATCCATCGGATACACATATTTTGACCATGTGCCATATTTTTTTCAAAATGGACCATTATTTTAGGAATATTATTTAAGTGAGACATCTGAATAATGAATAACGTTTTGTACATATTAGAATGCCACACCCCATCCACTATAAAAGGGAAATAAACCCTCTTATTAAAAACTATCAATCTCATTATATAAAAAAACTAGAACAAATAATATTAAATATTCCCCCAATTAATCATTGAAGACTATATTTTAGTGTACTTCAATAAAATGAATGTTTTTGGCATAAACCGAATGGATTTACCCAAAATAGAAGTAATGTTCTTCAATATAATCATTTTTTTATTTCATTATACAGACATTAAATAACTATTATATAAATTTTATATAATAATAAATGTTTAATAAATATACATAGATTTTTTTATATTATGGTGACTACCTAAACCCTCACAAACATCTATTAAATGGGATACACAATCATCATTCGTGTGTATAGTGGAATGCCACCTCGCAAACTGATACATGTATTTCATCCATTAACACCTCTCATTGTTGGGAATAATGATGCAATTAAAATTTATATATTATTTATATTATATATATAATTTTCTATTCTTATTTATTTATTATATATCACATACCTTCATGCATTCCATTTTTTGGGAATACAATAACATCATTTGTGGACAAGTGGACTACCTCCTCCTCAAAGCGATGTGATTTATTCACGCTTTACATGGAATGTATTAATGATGGATTTAATAAAAATATGTGATATAAATTTAATAATAATACAAATTGTATTATAATATATAAAAATATACCTATATTATTACTTTATTTCTTTCAAAACAATAAGAAAATAGAAACAACATTGATGGGTAAGTATGACCAACCAACTCCCAGAAAGGCGAATCTCATTTTATAATAATAAATTTTATATGTTATTATAATTAATTATATTAATTATATATGTAATATTTATATCATGTTTAAAATATGGTAAATAATAAAATCATGATATAATTATAAGGACCAAGAATAAAAAGTAAATACTTGTATGAAAAACAAAGCAGTTATAACTCAAGACATAAAATTATCATAGAATTTTTAATAAAAGGGTAATATAAAGTCATAAGTGAATAATATATTGTATTATATATATTAATATGGTTCTTTTATATACATATATTAATGTTATATATACTATAAAATATTTGTGAACATCTATGATGAGAGTCAAGACTTAAGGCAAGGAAATTTATCTCACTTTCTTATATTCATGAGACACATGCCAAATTCACCAAATATTTTTTATGGGGTGTATATTAGTTCTTATGACTTGTTATATCATGAATTAATTTTATATCATGATATAAATTGGTTTTATTGATTTTATTCAATCATGGAGATCATGATTAAAAAGTCACTCAAGTAGTGAGGGGATTTCATGTATCACTGTAATTTTTTCAAGACTTATTCCACATTCACTACTTTTTGCTTTTGTGTGGTTTATATAATGTCCTTGAATTTATTCTGAGATTATTATACTATAATTTATGGGTATATAAATTTTTCTTTTTTATAATCTATATTTCATGGTGTTATTGTTTTAATAGTTACCAAGTCATTAAAGTAATGATTTCTCAATTTTCCTTATATGAGACACATGTTATGTTATACACATTTATTATTTTACAAGGAATATATAATACCATTTGACAAGTTGTATCAAGAATATAATTACATTAATGATATTTTATGATACAGTTAATTTTATTCTCTCTTTAGGATTACGATTCAAAGTTACCAAAGTGGTAAAAAAAATTTGTTATATTCTCATCGATTATCAAGATTGTTTAAGACTAAAATTACATTGAAGAAGTATTATACTGCTTATATAAAAATCACCCATCAATTTTATTATTCAATGTTTAATAATTATAACCTATTCTATTGGTACTACATTTCAAATGGTTTTTAATTAAAATGAATGATATTTTTTAAGAATATATCATATTATTTCTCCCTTTGATCAAAAATATATTTCCATTAGAAACCATGTTTCTAAAAAGGAACTTTTTTAATTTATATTTTAATATCATTTTCAGGGGAAATGAATTAAAAAATTCAATAAATTTTAATATGTTTTTGAATTTAATTTTCAATAATCCTTTCTTGGTTATAAAATATGTTTTCAATGAAAAATGATTCAAATTATTTTTAATCATCAATTATAAGTTCTGAAACATATTTTTAATGAAAATGTTTTCAAAATGTTTTAAATATTCTTTTATAAGTTGTTATTGTTATTTTCAAAGAGAAATATTTTCAAAATAAATTATTATTTTGAAAATAGTTTTTCACAATTGAAATGATATTTTATTCAAGAAATTATGTATTTGATTTTTTAATCTTACATCATGTGTTTTCAAAGATGTTTTAAAATAAAATAATTTTAAAAATAATTTATTTCATAAAAAATGATTTTTAATAAAATTATATTTTACTAACGAAATTATACCATTGATATTTTAAAATCATTATACATCTAAGGTTACATCCTTTGATTTATTTTATGATTTACTATGGATATAATCCAAGGGATCTATTTTTATTCTTTTTTTGAATAGTTCGTGTTTACAATGACTAGTGGTTTATGGAACAAATTTCTTTTACATAGGTTATTGTTTATGAAACCATCTTATTTTCAAGGTTTATTCTTTGATGAAATTATTATGAAACCAATATATATTCCACATGTTATTATTTGAAGAAATTTTAATAATTCTTATTTCATATAATGGTTTATGATATGATGTTTAAGAAACCCATTTGTTTTTATGGATCGTGATATGATGAATGATTTATTATCTAGTGTAATATGTATGTATGATTTATTTATGTAATTGGTCAGACCTAAATCTCATTCTAATACAATGTTTATAGATAAATATCTCATTATATAAACATGGATAGAAGGGGAAATGATTTCAGTTCATTAATGAACTTTGTACTCTAAGATCGTCGTGGGAGTGAACCTTGACTACTAATATGGTTTGGTTAGTGAACCCATACCACTATAACGAAACTTGTTTTGACCAGGGATGGTGTTGTATCCCAGCCAGAAAGTGTATCCTCCATGATGGGTAGTGATAAATTTTGGTGTTGATACTTGAATTATACGTAATGAAATTGTATGATTTTGTGTCTTAAAAAATTTCATGTTTTATTCCTTATTTATTATTTCATGTATTTTGACCATGATTGAGTAATAATTATTTTCTTATGAATTGAATGAATTTATTCCATGAATCATCATTATAGTTATTTATTTACTGGTTATGAACTACTAATGTTATGATCATGTTATCATACCCTTATATATCATGATTATGATTACATTTCTACCTTTTTTATGCTTAAATAGAATCTATGCTCACCCTTACATTGTTTCCATTACCCAGTAAATGAAAAATAGTTTTAAGTAGGAGTAATAATTGTGGAAGATCAAAAAGAGAGATATTTAAGACATTTCACAATTTTAGAAGAATGTATTCCTAGTTTCCAAACACACTAAACTATTTTTGTCCTTGGGAATGTAATATTTTAATGTGTTTAATATTCATATAAAATGATGTAATAATCATGTATGTTAATATTGGGCCACAATATCACATGATGTGCAATGAAAGTTTTCACCAATGTCCCTTGTCCCAATTGTACGCCATGTGCTATATTGAACAATTACATTTATGAATTAATTCAAAACATTCATTATCTCAAAACAATATTTCTAAAATATAAAAACAGAAATAGATTTTTTTTTCATTTCATTTAAAGGAAATGAATGGAAAACCAGAATCTAGCCTCCATAAAATAAAAAACTCATTGTTTCTTAATTAATGAATTGTCATTACATGTGAAAATGGTTAAATCATGATAGAAAGGATTAAAAATAACCATTTTATTTCCCAGTAGGGTTTATCTAAAAGGTTAGGTAGTAAGTAATATTACATTGATAAATAAAGTGGGTTTCCTTTAGGACAGTAGGGATTGAGAATGGTTCCTTTGTGTGAGCTGATTTCATCAAGGTCATGAATTTAATCGGGTTATTCTTTCATTGAAATAATGAAATGGACGATCATGAGGGCATAAATGATTTGAGAGAAATTAGGTAAGAGAATGGAAGGTATATCTTGATGAGGGTTTGGATGATTTCCAGTGTTCATATAATACAATGGAAATAAGTTAATATATTACAAATATAATCAAAACTAATGATTGACAAGTGTGTTATTAACCTAATTTGGTAGTATTGATATCTAATGTATTTGTGATTATTTTAAAAATATTAGAATGTTACATGACCATAAAATTATGAGTTTATAATAAATACAAAACCCAACTTTTGTAACACCGAAATATTTCATAGTATGTTATCTCATTAAAGTAATTTAATAGCTAGCGCTACACACAACACCGAGTTCGAGCGCACCAAAACATACCAAAATAACCATAAAAAAGAAGTTACGAATAGAGTTAACTTAATTTTGTATCCTACATACTCTATATAATTTTAACATCCATATTATGTGTTACTTAGACATAATATAAGAATAGATTCATTTTTTTCATTAAATAAATGTTTTCCAAGAAATACAATTTAACCTCCTTTTAATGGAGACCCCTTTTTAAAACTGATAGTTTACACATTTATAGATTTAATTTAAAGAAAATAAATACTTCATTAGAATAGGTATATAAAAATTTAGTCTGGATAAATTTTTGGTGTTTTTCTAATAACCTTCATATTTTGTTGAATAGTGAAAAATAATATGTTTTAATGGAAAAATACAATTTTTAATCCAAATAATTTATTGTTTAAAATTATGAATTGAATGATTTTAAAGTATTAATATATTATATTTTTATCATTTAATACAATGTATGTATTTATAAGTAATTTCACATTTAAAGTTGACATAAAGACATGCCAATCTTTTGATAGTTTTAACTTCTTAAAAACCTGCTTTTTTGACAGTGAGAAATAACTTTAAATTAATTTATGCATAATCTATGTTTTGAATTTTTTAAAATAGAATTCATTTTTGAATTCAGAATATCAAAATTACCATAGTAATTATTTTTGATATTTTTCAGAAAACATTCTATTTTCTGATGAACAGTGAAAAACTTTCCGTTATTATATAAAAACGACTTTTTTATTTAAATAATTATTTATTTTATTTAAATTAATTATTTTTTCAAAATAGATATATAATACCTATATAAGTAAAATGTAATTCATTTGAGTCATTTTATAACACAATTAGTTGAATAAACGTGTATTGATCATTTTACCGTCTATTACCCACCTTGTAGGTGCATTTAAAAAATTAGCATAAAACATAATTTTACCACTTTTGTGAATTGAATTTAAAAAATATAAGAGACACAGTTGATATCAGTATGTAAAATTTGGTTCAATAAGATGGATATAAATTTTGTGTATAACAACTTTTTACTTTTATTTACCATAGTTAATATTCAATCGGGTAATTAAGGGTAAAAATGATTTTAAAATTACCTCAACACATGTACTAATTATATTTTATAAGTGTAATTAGACCCATAAAAACCTTATTAAAAACATATGACCCCCTTTGGTCCTCTTGGATTAGATTTGGAAATTTATTATTATTTTATTTAAAGAAAATTTCATAGTGTAAAATTCAATGTTTAATAACTATTTTTCTAATATATGGTTATAAATTAGATAAATTTTAATACAAATATTAATTACATAGATAAAAAAATACATAATGGTATTTTATTTATAATTTTTAGACATTAAATAATTTAATTTATTTATGTCACAATGATGATCCATTAATTACCTTATTCTGGAAGGATTAAAATAATTGATATTAAAAATCCAAATAAAATTAATTTGAGACTTTTGATGAATTAAACTAATTTTATTGGTTAATATAAGATGTTAGGGTTTATTATATAAGTTTTTTTCAAAGTAATCTTATTGTTATGATTTTCCAAAAAAACCAAATACTAAATTGTGTCAAAATTGACATTAATGAGTTTTTAAGAAATATAATATATTAATAATTGATATAATATTCCTGAAAATTTAAGGTTTTGACAAAAGGATGTAGATAAGGATATATATATTAATAATGAACCACTTGGGGTTCAGTTGCCTTATAACAGTATGTTTATTAACCACACAATATAAAAATACAATGAGACGTGGTCTATGTCAAACATTTTAACTAAGAGTTAAATTTAAATGGTAATGGTAATATTTTGACCTAACCCTATATAAAACCTTTTGGTTGAGAGGTTTAAGTCCCATCCACACCTTATCCTCGAAATAAATTATTTTGCAGACCACATAAATAGAAAATTATTTTATTTTAAAGTAATATTTCAAGATTTTGCTAAAGTGAGCTTCATCTCCCTTATAAAAACAAACTTCATGTTCTCTTAATTTCACACCTTCAATGCCATTTGGATTATCCAAAACCTACCCAAATATCATCACAACTTCCCTAAATTCATCATAGAGGCCTTCCATTGGTCATAAATCCAAATAATGAGCCCTTTGTATGAAATCAAAAGGAACAACCCGATGAAGAGGTAAATATTTCATCACCTATTTCAAGTTCTTTTATTCTTCCACTTCCTCTTTATTTGTTGTTTACAGTATAAAATAGTAACACCATTATATTCTCTATACATTTATGTCATTATAAATATTATAAAACAATATTCATTATTCTATCAATAATATAAATGACATAGTCACCAGACATGTGTACGTACGGCTTACCGTCTCCACGATGTGGTGTAGTTTGTTTATCAGACACATAATTATTTGGATGGGTTTAATAATGATGTATAATTGATGTAAATAATAAATATAACATGTTAATAATTATTAATATATGATATAACATTCAATTATATACAATTTCACCCTCAATATATTGATATTGTCGCTTGTCCGTACTAACGGATTACCGTCTCCATGAACGTGGTGAGATTCATTGCCCATATTATTCATTCAAGACTTATTTTAATTTTATGATTACAAATAATGTTTATTAACATAACATCATTCTGTATATGATTGAAATACATTCTATCCATAACAAATATGGCATATGTATCCAAGAATATAATGGAAAACCTATTAGTTAACACCCAAAATGAAGATACAACTAAAATATTATTATCAAATCAATATTAGAGGATCATATATGAAATCATATTTATGTATATAGTTCATGTTTAATATAAAATCAATAATTTAACTATTATATAGGAGGTTAACGTACCCTCGACCAAGGAATAGTACAAAGTAAGGTTTAAATTTAGAATATCATTATTATTCGAGGTTGTTTTTACATAAGTATCTACTGGGACATATTTATTATCCATGTCCATGTTTTATAAAACAGTACTAAAAGAGATTCTTTTTTAGGGAATTTTTTTACTAAACCACCATTTTAAATTATTTAAATATTTTTTCTTCTTAACCTTTCTCTTTAATGTCTGTGGTTTCAAAATGTTTTTTAGGGTTTTTTTATATGGACATTAATATTTTTAACTGTTAATTCCTTTCAAAGGATTAAAATTTTAATGAGACACTTCGATTCAAAACTATCTTTTAAATTACATCCTTAATAAATTTTGTGACTCTTAAATGATTTCATGAGAAATTGATATTTCTCTCAAATATTATTGCTGATAATTTTCAACAATGTTAACATCCTTTAAAATATATTATTCTTGATCGAGGATGATTTATTATGGTAAAAATATATCATATTGTATTCAAGGTTTTGTGATATGTTTGAATGCGGATGTGTTATTTTTATACCATTCGCGGTTTATGGATAAAGTATTGACATTTTGTATACTAGTTTTAATACGAATGTTTATGTTATGTTTAATCCTTTTCATATTAGGAATGAATTGGACTTAGTAAATGAAGGGTGGAGCCCAATATTGCTCCTCGAGGCATCAATATGTCTAATGAGACAAAATAGTGTCTTCTCATAAGGCCATGATAAAATCTTTTTTTAGTCATGGAACAAGGCCTTGACTATGTGGTTATGATGTTTGGCATTATGCATTCCATCATTATGAAAGTGGCTATTAATATTGCCAGTGATTTTTCTACTAGTAGAATATCCATGTGAATAAGTAAATGGAATTATTTGACTTTCTCATTGCCATATTATACTTATGTATTTGTTTAAATTGATTTTTTCATCTTAAACATTTCCTGAAATGATTAATATTATTTATGAATGTTCCCGCTATATTGTAATCCTTACTGAGAAACTGAGCTCACCCATTTCTATGTTTTATTTTTCCCATGATGTGAAGAAATATTTTATGGATGACCTGGAGGGATATGATAATGAAATAAGTGTGTTCAATATAAGAAAAAATGTTGTTGATGTTTTTTATTTCATGATTTATTATAAAACTTTTGAATGTATCGAGTACTTCAAGGGATACTTAGATAATTGGTATTTCAGGATTTGATCCCTTATGATCATGCTAATGTTATATAATAATGCATCGACTCTAGGTAACTGGGGTTGGGGTATTATAGTTGGTATCAGAGAAAGTTTAGTACAAACCTTGGAAGCTAGATTTAGAAAATCTATGATTAAAAAACATTACCCTAAGATAGACTTTGAGGATTAGTATACAAGAACATCCATGAATTTTTGTATTGTTGTGATTTTTTGTATTTTTTTTAAAAAAAAATACATCCCTGTCGGGATACGAGTAGGTGGTGGTGGCTCTGGCATAGATATACCTAGGAGTGAAAACACTGAAAAGGTGTTTCAGGCCTGACCTGAGGTATTCTGGTAAATGGCAACGGTCTTTGCTGCACCCTTGGTTATGACACTATTAGAGGATATGCTTAAGATAATTAACATTTTCATTACAATCCATTATGAAGGATTAAGGAGTAAATACATCCTCAAAGATAACATTTTATGAGCGTAGATTATATTCCTAATCATTTCAATTTATGTTAGGTATTTTAGATGTTTGGAATTATGCATTGAAATTCATAAACTAACAAAGTGCATGCCACTGTTTAGAAATGGTACATAGTAGAAGGAATATGAATTCTAGCAATACGCCTGATCGAAATATTATGAAGGATCATATATTTCATGGTATTAAGCCAACATTTAAAAGGGGAATAGTCTACCAAATATTATCATCATATGAAGAAATATTATCACGGGTTAATAAGTTATGTGATGAATTCTATAAGTCATATGGCCTTGAAAGGTAGAAAGATATGAAAATGAAGGAAGAGAGAATGGTGGAAAATGGGAAGAGGGGAAAGAAGGATTTTCGCATATGTTATTGCTATGGAAAGAATAACCACAATAAATGATTGAAGGGAACAACAGTTTTTTATAAGTGTTGATAAAAAGGACATCAAGTATGCTATTTCAATGGTAAGAAAATGGTTTCAAATGTACAATGCCTTATTTCCAAAGAGTTGGGACACTACGCGAATCAATGTCCAAATCATTAGAGTTTACCCTAAATGATGCTATTAGATAATAATAATGTTATGATACAACTGAAGATAATGATGAATGATTAGATTTCTAATGATCTTATTAAATTATTTGGGCATTTGGGTATGGTATTAATGATTTATATGTTACAAGAATTATAGAGTATAATAGTATTGTGTTGCATTACTATTTCATTAAGGACATGATATTGTGTTGACCAAAGAAAAGGGACTCAATAACAGGTTAATTTATTTAGAAAATATATGGTTGAGAGAAATATAAACCGTAATATGGTTCTGATACTGAGGTAGTTATTTTAGAATATTATATTATTTATTTTGATAAATTATATTGGATATTCATGACAATAATGAAACTGGTTAATGATTTCTATATTCCATCATTGTTGGAGTTTACATAATTCTTTAATAGATGGAGTATATCTAGTATTCGATAAGGAATAGTGGAGAATGAATGAAATCAATAATGTTTTATGTTAATTCATGATTTATATTGTTTTAAAATAATACATGATGAAGGTATTCACATGTTATTATAGGGAAAAAGGATCTTTATTGTGTCTACCTTCCTTATAAAATTTGGACTTTGAGTTTGGATATAAGTATTTTGGATAAGTCTAAGGGTTGGAATCGATTAATTTGGACATGTGATAATATTTTTTTGGTTAATAGATTTATTGAGATTATTTTTGGATTATCATACAAAAGACAACCTAGAGGTTGGGCGACAACCCGTCACGTCTGGAAGGGCAGCGAGACTTGAACCCACAACCAAAGGGTGAGAAGGGTATTCAACTAACACTGGCTTATGTGATGTCCTAGTTAGTATAATATATTTTTTTAAAAAAGTCTGACAATTAAATTATAAATTTATTATTTTTGGAACTATGTATGATTAGGATAAATAGAATATTTTTTAATTCTATTATCTTTTGGAGTGAAATAGGAGTTTGCGATAGGAGTTAGTTGAAGGATGAAACTCTACTTGTCAAGTATACTTTTTTCATCTAATTCTATGAATAAACTAATTCTTAAACTTTACTTCAATGATATTAAAACAAAAAAAATATTTCATCTGAATACCTTAAGTTTTGTCCAACTAATGATATTTTATATCATCTTAGATTGATGGATTTGAGGCCCTCAATTTTGAACTTATTTGTGATTGATGACCTCAATCACTCCCTATAAATATTTATGTTTTTACTCCAATTATGTGTCTATAATTTCCACCGATGTTCTCATAATTGGGATCATAATTTGGGGGTTACTTTTTCATTTCACTTTCATTCTTATTAAGACTAAATTTTATTAAATGAATTTCCAATGTAGGTTTTCCACAAAGGTATTTTTATATTTTTAACAATTTATTATAGAATAACAATTTCAAATTCTGAGGAATCTATTTATTGAAGTAGAGGATAATGTAATACCCAATGAATTCAAAGTATGTTATCTCATTAAATTCAATGTAATGCGCTACATACAACACCAAGTTATAGCGCACCACAACGTACCAAAATGACCGTTCAAAAAGAGGTTATGAATAGTATTAAATGAATTTTGAATCATATATACTCTATATAATTTTAATTTTCATATTATGGGTTTCTTAGACATAATATAAGAACGAATTCATTTTTGTATGATAATATAAGTACTTTTCAAGAAATGCAATTTTACCGCCCTTTATTGAAGAACCCTATTTAAAACCAATATTTGACACTTTTATATATTCCATTTATGAAATTAAATTCTTAATTAGAAGTGGGACATAAAAATTTAGTTTGGATAAATTTTTGGTGTTTTTTCTGATTACTTTCATATTTGGTTGAATAGTGAAAATACTATGTTTTAAGTGAAAAAAATTTATTAATCAAAATAATTTATAGTGTTAAATTTTGAATTTGAATTGTTTTTAAGTATAATAAGAATATATTATTATCATTTAATACAATTTAAGTCAATAAAAGTAATTTCACATTTTAGATTTACATAAACACATGTCAATCTTTTGATAGTTTTTACTTTTTAATACCCCACTTTTTGGTTCTAACAATGAGAATTTATTTTATATTAATTAATGTGAAATATATATTTTTAATTGTGTAAAATAGAATTAATATTTTATTTATACATAAAAAAATTAGCTTGGGGTGATGTTTTGGTATTTTTCTAAAAAAATTCAATTTTTGATGAATAGTGAAAAACACTACGTTACTGTTTTAAACTGAATTTTAATTTAAATATTTAAATATATTATTTTTATTTATTTTAAATCAAAATAGATATATAATAGCTTTATATGTTCAATGTAATTAATTGGAGTAATTTTATATTACAATTAGTTGTTTAAATTTTTGTTGGACTTTTTACCATATTTTACCAATCTTTTAGGAGCATTTACAAATTTTCATAAAACATATTTTTACCGCTTCGGTGAATTGAATTTTAAAAATCATAGAGACATGGTTGATATCAGTAAGTAAAATTTTGTTTAATAATATAAAAATTATTTTTGGTGAATGGTAATTTTTTACTATTATTTACCATGTATAAAAGTAAATATGGTAATTAAGGGTAAAAATGATATTATAATTACAATAACACATTTCTTAATTCTATTGGAAAAGTGTAATTCAACAAAAGACAACCTTAGTATGAAAATATTACCCCATTTGGTCCACTTGGAATAGATGGGGGTATTTATTATTATTCTATTTAAAGAAGGGTTGAAAGAGTAAAATTCAATGTTTAATAACTAAACCATTTTTAATATAGGGTTATAAATAAAATAAATTCGAATATATATATGAATTATAAATCTAAAAAAATTTCATATAGAATTATATTTTGATTATAATTTTTATACATTAAATAATTTAATTTATTTATGACATAATGATGGTGTAGTAATTACCTTGTTAATGAATGATTAAAATAATTGATATTATAAAAAACAAATAAATGTAATTTGAGTACTATGATTAATTACAGTAATTTTATAGGTTAATATGACATGTTAGGGTTGATTAAATAAATGTTTTTCTATATAATCATGTTGTTATGAGTTTCTCAAAATCCAAATACAAAATAGTCTCAAAATTGACATAATTGAGTTTTTAAAACAAATACTATATTATTAATTGATATATTATTCTTAAAAATCCAAGGTTCTTCCCAAAAGACTTATATAAGGTTATATATATTAATAATGAACCACTTGGGGTTCATATGTCTTGTTATAGTTAGTTTAATAACCAAAAAATTTAACAATACAAAGTGACATGATAAATGTAAAACTTTTTAACAAAGAGTTAAATATAAAATATAAGGTTAATATGGTGACTTGAACAAATCTAAAACCTGTTTGTTTAACGTTTTTCAATCCATCCCCACATTATCCAAGAAATAAATCATATTGGAGCAACTAGAAACTACAAAATTATTTTATTATAAAATAATATTTCAAGATTTTCATAAAATGACCGTCACCTCGCATATAAAAGGGAAGTTTCCATTCTCTTAATTTCACACCTCCAAAGTCATTTGGCTCAGACAAACCCAAACCAAATATCCACCCAACATTCTTCCCCGAATCCTAGAGCAATTATTTTGGTCATATATCCAACCAAAGGAGCCCTTTTTATCAAATCAAAAGGAATAACCCAAAGAAGTGGTAAATATTTCATCGCCTCATTAAAATTCTTTTCTTCTTCAACTTCCTCTTTATATTTTGTTTCCATTCTAAAATAATAACTCAATTATCTTATATATATTGAGATTTTATTATAAAAATTGGACAACCATATTCATTATTTAATCCATCATATGAATGACAAAGTCACCATACATGCGTACGTACGACATACCATCTCCACATCGTGGTGTAGTTTGTTATTCAAACAATTAATTATTTGGATTGTATAATAATGATGTATAATTGATGTAAATAATAAATATAACATGTTAATTATTCTGTATATATGTTATAAAATTCAATTTTATACGATTTCTCATCAATATAATTATATCGTCCCTCGTATCTATGTATGGATTACCGTCTTCACGAATGAGATGAAAATCATTCCACATCATACTAATTCATGATTAATTTTAATTTTATGATTACAATTAATTTTTATGAACATAATATCAGTATATATATGAATCATATACAATCTATCCATAAAAACATGTCTTACATAATCAAGCATATAATGGAAAATAGACCAGTTAACACCAAAAAATATGGTACTACTAAAATATTCATATCAAATCAATATTAGAGAATAATATATGATATCATATTTATGTATTTAGTTCTTTAATAATCTAACAAAATTCATTTAACTATTATGTATGAGGTTAGCATACCCTAGACCAAGAAATAGTACATTGTAAGGGTTAATTTCAAAGTCTTGTTATTATCTAAGGTATTTTTTACATATGTATCTACTATGACCTATTTATTTTCCATGTACATGATTCATAAAAGAGACTTAAAAGAGATTATTTTTAAGTTAATTTTCACTAAAACATCATTTTAAATGTTTTAAAGATTTATTCTTCTAAACCATTTTCATTAATGTACATGTTTTCAAAATGGTTATAGAGATTTATTTAGATGGACATGAATGTTTTTAAATTTTAATTCCTTTCACAAGTTTCAAAGTGGTATGGGACACTATGATTCAAAACTATCTTTTAAATGACTTACTTTATAAATAACGTGGCTTCTAAATAATTTCCTAAAAGTGGAATATTTCTCTCAAATATTTTTACTGATCATTTTCAACTATGTCGACATCCATTATGGGATATTATTCATGATCGTGGTTGATTTATTATGATACAAATCTTCTATATTGTTTTGAATGTTTTGAGATAAATTTGATTATGGATGTGTCATTTTTATACCATTCATGTTTTATGGACATAGTTTTGACATTTCGTATGCTATTTTTCATACGAATGTTTTTGTAATGTTTAATCCTTTTCATATGAGGAATGAATTGGACATAGTATGTGATGGGTGGAGCCCTCTATAGCTTATAAATGCATTAGTTGGTCTCATGAGTCAAACCAGTGTCTTGGAAAAAGGCTTTGAAAAAATCATAATTGTAGTCTTGGAATAAGGCCTTGACATTATGGTTATGAAGTCTGCCACTATTCATTCCATTATTCTGAAAGTGGCTATTGATATTTCATGTGATTATTCGACTAGTAGAATATCCATGTGAATAAGTAAATGAAATTATTTTATTTTATCTTTTCCATATTATTCTAATTTATAAGTTTAAATGAATTTTGTTTTAGTCTTACACATTACCTTAATGTTTTATGCTTATTTATGAAAGTTTCCAGCTATATTGTTATCCTTAATGAGAATATGAGCTCACCCCTTTCTATGTATTATTTTTTCCGGGATGTGAAGAGTTATTTTATGGTTGACCTGCAGGGTTAGGCTAAAGATGTTAGTGTGTTCAAAAGGGATAAAATATTTTTTAGATGTTTCTATTTCATGATGAAATGTAAAACTAATGAATATATCTTGTATTTCCTAGGATACTAAATTGACCGGACTTTCATGACTTGATCCCATGTGATCTTGAAAATGTTATGTAATAATGCACCGACTTTTGGTAAATATGTCATGGAATTACTACTTTACAATGAATGAAATTACAAAAATTGTAAACAGATTTCATAAAATGTGTATAGTAAATACAATTACCCAATTGTATGCATTTTTAGAATTGTTTCACACATTGATATTTATGAAAATATAAAATAAAATATCTCTAAAAAAATAATTAATAAATGATATAGTTTATTACAAAAAAAAGACCCAATTAAAATTTAACAATGTACAATAAAGAATGTGAAGAAATTAAAGAGTGATTATCCTATGAAAAATGAATTGACTAATATGAGAGTATTAAAAATAAATTAACAACATCTAATTAAACATAATAATATTTGATGTGTACATATATAAAACAAGTTATATACTATTTTAATGTTAATAACTTATTTTTCACTAAACAAAATTATATGTAACAAAAAACCATTGAAAAGGGAGATATTGTTATAGATAACAAAAACTAACTATATTAAAATTTATCATGTTAAATTTAAACCTAGTAATCAAAAAAATATTTAATATTATACATAAAAATCATTAATATTAAAAACTAAATTTGTAGTGTTAAATGTTTATAGCATTTGGATATAAAATAGAATAATATTTTTATGCAATAATGATTGATAAATATTAACATCATAAGAAATGTTTTTGATTAAAAAAATATTTGAGTATATTTCTATGATATCTAATTTTCTCAATAAAAAGATCTTTTATAGGTGGTTTGTAAAAATGTAGTTAAATCCTGTGTATATTTTATAACCACTATAAAAAAGAATTAACATTTATTTTAAGGTCTTAAAAACAAATACCATAAAAATTCATAAGGAATTAGGAATCAAACATCAGTATTGAAGAATATTCTATAATATTTGAATTAGACCCATTGAATTGGAATTTGTATTCAAATTGTTGATCAAAATTCTTGAAACTATTTAAAAAAATGAATAAAATCATTAGTTTCTAAAATTTATAAAATATTTTGGATAAAATAGGCTAGTATCATAAGTCTTTCTATTGTATAAGATATATTTCTCAAGTCTATAGTGTGAGTTTTGAATGCGCATCAAATCCAAGGACTTATAAGTTGTTAATAAAAAATACATAATAAAACATTAATTTTATATGTATAGAATATAGTTTAGATAATTAGAAAAAAAAATCATTACTTCTTATAATATTTAAAATATTCATGTTGATAATACACAAGGTAAAAAATAATGAGTAAACATTTAAAAACAAATATAGGGTGATAAATGTAATGATAAAATATTTTAACAACATAAAATCAACATATAAAAAAAAGATATTTCATATAGTGAACATTTAGAGATAATGAAAATAATAAATATAGAATTCAATTTTATAAAATGAATTTAAAAAAAAATGGTAAAAATCAAAAAGATATTGTTGAATGATAAGAGATTTGGTTCTTATTTAAATAAGTTCATCTTAATTATATCACAAGTATAATAGAAAATAACATCAATGTTTTTATGAGATGTTAGAATGAGGTAATAAATTAATTGAACAAAAAAACTGACACTAAAGGTTATAGAATCAAATGAGATTATTGATGGAGGGGTGGGGGCAGATTAATGTATCCACACTATGGGTTGCTGGAAATTAATATATATAAATCAACTATTCCTTCAGTCTATAATCACATGCATTGATGAGATAATTAGACCGAAAAAAATTAGAAAATTAATCACTGAAATCATACCATACGAAATAAGTCAAAACAAAAAAAAATATATTCAAAACATATCTGAAAATTAAGAAGGTAATAAATCGATAGAATGAAATCTTACCTAGTGAAAATTTTATAGGCTAAATATCTATAATAAAATAAACCTTATCGGTGGAAACAATTAGAGGGAATGTGGGGAAGTAGAACTATAATTGTTTATATGTATCTTTTTTAACATGATTGTGTGGATGTGTACTTGAAAAAATTAATGTTAACGAGAAACCAAAAACATAAATCAAATAAATAATTGGGAAATATAACAATATCCATTCAATCAAATCATATCGTGTTCTAATTAGATGTGGTGAGTCATATAAAACTAGCCAGCAAGATTTCAAAGAGATGATAGAATAGTGTAATGACTATATAAATATCATACGGTGAGTTTAGTATGTGAGTATAATTATGAGTAGGTGGAGTTAGAGGATATGGTGGATGAAACAATGGTGTTTAATGCATGACAAAGCCTTGTTAGGGCCACAACAGAGTTGAGTCAATTAAAAGTTAGAGGAGAGTCATAGTGAGGTCGGGCAGTGGTGTTAGAGGAATTATAGAGGAGGAGGTGGGGAGGCAACTTCAGATTATTATTATAGGGTATGTTGGTTTTCTAGTTTGGAGGAGGTGGGTGGTGGGGATGTTGGGTGGTCACACTATTGATATAGGAAGGTGGGAGGTAGCATCAGGGAAAAAAGGTCATGAGGACGAGATGAGGGCTTAAATTGTTTGTGGGTATACAAATATGGGTATTCTAAGACACTTAGAAATATTTTACACAACATCCATGGGTTTTTATAAACCTTTTCTATATATGTGTGGCTATAACATCAATTTCTAGTTGCTCTATTCCATTTATACTACACCATAGACATTCACTCCAAGCATTCAAAGAAAAAAATAAAATAAAACATCTTCAAAAAAATTGATAATACTATATTAGAATGGTTTTGACCCCATATGATCACCAGTTTATTTAGGAAAACACCATGTCATTTTCAATTCTGATGAAAGTAAAAATAATGAAGTGATCAAAGTCAGATATTGGGTATTTTTAAGATAGATACTAAGAATATCGAATGATTTTTTGTTTTCTTAAAAAAAGAGAAGGTTATACTAATGATATGGGTTAGAGTTTTTGGTGAAGGACCAATAAATATCAATTTTTACATTGAATTATATTTCATTTATTTCAATTTTTTGGATTGTTTTGTTTCTTTTCCTTCTCTTTGTATCTATATACATTTTTAAATTAATGTTTTTCCATTTCTACCTTTCACTATCACATCTTGTCCATTATCCTAACTCTATTTTTATTCTTTATTTTTTCCCAATCAGTCAACCATGACCTTATTCTTCTGATAAAAGATGGGTTGCCTAAGGCTTTGCCCCAATAGAAGACAAGAATTCATAAATTATAATCATTAGTTCTCCATTTTTTTGTGTGAGTTGAATATGGGAGAAGTGTACATGTTTTTGGATTTTGAAGCATAACATGAATATCTAATTCAATTCTATTCATCTACATATAATTTTTTTCATCCCTTCCATTGAACAAAATATCTACACATGATAGAGGATAGATGTACAATAAATAAAACGACATATGATAAATTTGTGTCCTCAATGATTCCACTTTCACAAATGAGGTGTTTCATAAAATATAACTATATTAGGAGGTTGAATTATGTTTTTATTAGAACTAAATATTTCACAATCATAAAATAATATGAATGTAATCAATGTGTTATATTTCAAAAATGGGTTATCAAATTGAATTTAAGGAAACAATAATGAATAATGACGCAACATAAAACCAAACCACAGTCTATGTTCATTATGGGATAACACCATTTCCTTTTTCATGGATTGATCGTTTGGACACTCATTCACAATATTCCATCATATTTTTAATTTTTTTACAAAAATAATAATAAAACATAAATAAATTAGTTTTGATAAAATGAATTGGTAAGTGAATAAATATGAATATTCTTAAGTGAGATGAACCTGGAAATCCATTGTGATGCTGTTCGAAAATTATAAAAAGAATTTTTTCACAATCTATGAATATTGTGCATTCAAAACAAGGACCTATTTTTGAGTAGCTAATCTATTGTTGATTTTATTTTTAGTTTCAAATTTTAAATTTTTTAATTAATTTAAAAATAATAAAATAGTAATTTATTCAAGATGTATAGAAAAATACCATATTATTATGTATGTAAAAATTAATATTAGGTGAATGATTAATATAAAGGGGATTATAATGTTGAGGAGGACCTCCAGAAAATGGCCAATGATCACATGGTGCTGTTAAACAATATGATGTGTGTCCAAAAGATATGAATCTCACATAATCACTTGAAAAACATTGTCTATAATGTCCAAACAAGCTATTAAATATTCAAGTCCATAAAATAAGAACCCTTGGATCATCCCAATTTTTCTAATGAGGTTCAAAATGTAGAGGCTACTCAAAAAAATACCCATAATCCACCATCACAAAGAGTAGATCTCGAAATTCCATAGACAATTATAGTGGATTCTTTATGAGGATTAGATAAATTCTAAGCTACGTGTGGTGTACCAATATGATCTAGAAAATTTCCCGAAAGAGTATGATGTGAAACATGATCTCCCTATTCCTAACAAAGTAGAGGATCTAAAACCATTTAATGTCACTCCGACATTAGAAGATGAAGATACAACCAAAGTGGTGTAGTTTGATGATATTATATAGTATTTTTTCTAGCTACCTCTATCTAGTAAGATCCAACTTCATGAGGTCCTTACCATTGGGAATGATATTAAATATTTACCTAAATATGGTATTGGTCATTTATTAATCTATATTATTGCTAATTTTGTTGAATCTAAATTTAATTTTTAATCCCACTAGTTTGAATTTTAAAATTCATATAATCCATCTTTTATCTTAGAGGAAGGTGAAAAGAGATAAAATTAACATGTCTAGGAACATATAGAGCTCCCTAATTTTATTGAACATCAAATAGAGGAATCCCATGAAGAAAACAAAGTGACCTTTACAGTGAAAAATTTATTTAGTAACTTCTTATAATGAATGGGATAATATTTATGTTGATTAATCATGATTAAATTAAATTTAATAAATTTAAAATATATCTATCCCTTTGAATATTTAATTTATATTTCCAATATTTTGAAATAATTGTAAAATTACGTGTATGTTGTATAAGTAGAAACCATGAAAAATTATTATCCATACAATTTCCTATAACCTACATGAAATATATTCAAAATTATTAAGGGGAAACATTTGGTTCCCTATATCTACAGAATAATAATTAATAAAGAATAAGTATAAGCTGGAAAAATCCATATGTGGTGGTTTAAATCCAAGAGGCTCCACCATCAATCTAATTATGGAAAACACTTAGAACTTCCCTTGTGGAGGCAATAAAATTCTTCGGCCCACATGGGTGATCATACAAATATTTATCTTTCTAGTTTCATTCATTAACATTTAATTTCATTCTTATTAATTTTTTTATAATGAAGCCCAATACCTTATACTATTAGCTTACATTGTCATGGGCCTTATGGTATAATGACTGAGATTATATTATAGGCACATGATAGAACAAGTGATACCCAAAATAGTTAGTATAATTTAGGAAAAATGTTTCAATTGAAAATTTACTTCATTTTTTTATATTTATATTTAAATATCTCTAATTTTTTTTAAAAAAATTTGATTTTAAATTTAAACTGGAAATTAAATGCCCATGATTTGAGATTTTGTTTTAATTGACTTATCTAGGAGAAATTATTTTCATTGGAATAAAATTTTTCCATGTTTAATATTTCAATTATAATGGTATTTAATGTGTAAGACATATAATTGAATTAATACATCGAATCATAGATATTTAATTCATGAATCATGATTTGACTGAATTAATTGAATAATTTAAATGAAATTCCCCTAAAATTTTTCACTCATTGAATTTATTAAATTAAAATATATTGTATTATTGTATTTAGTCATCCCCTATGCGATTTAACAAAATTAAATGTTCTATTACTGAGAGGATATCTAGACCAAATACATTCTATTATATCTTAAGTCTATTTCTTAGTGGTATTTGGATATATCACCTACTATAACATGTATTATAACTATTTGAATCTGTTATTGAATGATGGATCATGTACTAGGAGTGAAGAATTTTTATTGATTAATCTATTAATGTTGATACCACCTTATACATTATTCCTTGTTTATCTTATAATGATAACGAATTACCTTCTTAAAAATAAGCTACATTTTAATCCATTTACAACCATTTCTACCCTCATATTATTGTTATGAATGATATATTAAAGTTAATGTACGGGGTTATGGATTACATGAGGGAAATGTGCACTACATTATAATGTAAAAGTGTAGGAATGTTTTTTTGGGTATTGAAAAAAGGTTATTATTCATCATTTTTACTTTTATTTTTTCCGTTTTTAATAAAATAGGTAAAAAAGAGTTGAGATATTGGGAAATTATAAAATCACTACTACTATAACAATTTTTTATGATATGCTGTTAGGTGGTGGATTTGAGGATTATTCCATGCATGAATTCCTAAAAATTATAATAATGAAAATAGGAATAAATGTAAAAATGTAGAGAAAACATAATAATGTAGAATTAATTCATTATTATTTCATTGATCATAACCTTACATTAATATTGGGAAGTGGGAGGATGCATTTTTTAGGGGATATTTTAATTGAAATTTTTATTTTTCTATCATTATTTATACTTCGTAGTGAAAGATTCTCTTTGATCCTTAATTGGTTATCATTAATTCTTATTATCCTTGAGAATCATATTCATTCGAGACATAATTGAAAATTTCTCTAGATTTTATATTATTCTTTTCATTAAATGGTTGAAAAATTAAAGCCTTTGCAATATTATGGAAAATGAAAATGTTTTCATGGTAAGAGAATAAATCTGCAATAATTTATATAATGAGTGATAAGGGAATGATTGAAATATGATGTAAACCATTCCATGACATTTTTAGTAATAATTAATTATAATTATTGAATAAATTACGTTTAAGTAACAAAAATTTTAAAATGGATAAAGAAAAATTATTGGGTTAATTGTTTGTTTTGAAAGAATGTGATTGAATTTATGTGTTATATAAAACGTTAAAATTTGGTACAACATTGATAATAATTATATTTTATTGATTTTTTATTTTAATAATTCTGAAAATGGTACCCATGTTAATTCAATTTTCCGATTTTATACATGACTATAAGAAAAGATAAAGGGTATGGGTATTTTATGCACTCATTTTAGAATGAAAGTATTACAACATTTTTTAAAAAATTTGAATTTATTTTAATGGAAATTCCAATATAAATCAATGTTCTATTAAAATATTGTAAATTTCAATAGATAAAATAATATAGAGACAAATAGATTGAAATGATTATTTATAATGTTTGATTTTATTTATGAATTTATAGTGTTATTTCAACATCTTTTTGAATTGTTTTGAGTTAGAAATAATTGTCCAATAGGTTATCACTCAACCTGAAGAAATACATGCCATATAGTCTGCCCAATATCGGGAGGCTTACCAATAACGACCTAAAAGAGAGCCCGCTGTGTATATAGGGAAGACTTGTCTAAGCACCAGAGCGTGAATAGGTTAAAACAATGTTTATATGAGCAAGTTCATGTTGGAAGGGGACCATGTGGTGTGTGAGCGGTGAGTGGTGAGTGAAGGTGGAAATACCTTACTACATAACATAAATGATTTTTGGAAAGGGTTTTAATATATGTAACTGTCCATCCATGATCATTTTTTCACTGGGATGAGGACTCTGTTGGGAAATGTTCATCATTCAATTGAACATCTTCTTTCAGGATTCGGCCACACAATCCCATGATCAATCATTACCCTCCACTAATCTAGGTTGTATGCTGCTGCTAAAGATCACCTAACTGTTGTTGCACTAACTTTACATTTCCATGGTTGATTCTAATGAGAGATTTAGATCGAAAAGAATCCCACTTATAGGGCCTTAAACATCCATGGAACACCTCTGAGAACTATGGTAAACTCGGTGATGCACTATTCAAAGGAGAATGTTTCCCTTCCCGGATTAAGAGATTGATCTAGCCACTATAAATTCTAGATTGGAGTTATGGGAGTTTAGATTTTCCATGATGAAATGAATCTTAAATTCACATTTATTATTCTATTTATAATTTTTCCCCATTTTGTATTTAACAAAATCTCTTAACACGACTTAGTTGAACAATTCAATAGAAGAAAAAACATATGACAGAGACATTTCCTAGAAGAACATGTACTCTCTATTGAGGTGTGTCATCAACCATGATTATCGAGGGATGAGGAATTACATTTCCTTTGTAAATGAATATTTTACTATCACTAAATTATATTGTAGTAATACAGTATTTATATTTCAAAAATGGTTTATCAATGTCAATTAAAGAAAATATTGATAAATAATGAAGGGACTCGAAACAAAACCTATGGTCATGTTATATCATTTAAAACATCATTTAATTTATCAATACATGATTTTTTTAACTTTAATTCCAAATTTTCCATATATTTTCCATTGTTTTATGAACATAATAATAAAAAAAATATTAGTTTATGTGAATAGAATTTATTATTTAATAACTGTGAATATTATCAAGTGAGTCATCCTTGGTTTTCCATTTTGATACACAAGAAAAATTATAAATCAAATATTTTGTCACAAATCCCTGTATGTGTGACTTATAAAATAAATAATGTAAATGTTACAAATTTTTGGGTCTCCTCTTTCTATGATCTCGATCATTAGGAATTATTAATGTTGGATAAAAATAATAAAATTAATAAAACATTTGGGACCAATAATATGGTTCCAGAAAACTCTGACTAATGATTATTCGACCTACAAGTTCCCAAAAATATCAGAAAAATAAAATATCAATCTTTTTCTGATTATGTTTTCATCAAATGAAGATATAAGCTTTAGGGTACAAAAATCTTCAATGAATTTCTTATCTTCTATGAATATAATTCATTTATATAGGGTTTTAATCACCAAAAATATTTAATGGATATTAGTAGGGATTATATTCATCTCTAAGGGAATAATCTGTTGAATTTTCATACATTCCCATTATATTAATATATATATAAACCCCCCCAATAAGGAAAACTACCTTGAGGAAAAAAAAATTACTACAGAAGAGTTCATCTAATCCCCAAATGCCTTGGATCCTTTGAAATGTGAATCATTAATTGGTTATGGTTAGTATTTGTTACTATATATATTCATTATCTCATAAAACTTGATTCAAACTTATCAGGTTCATCAATTATTTGAGTCTCTATCACAACTAATCATGTTGATTCAATATACATGATGTTATTTCTTTATATATAAAACCTATTTTCAAAGAAATGATATGACGTCTCATTATTTAAAAATTAATGGGCCTCATAACATTAACCTAAACCACACAACAAAATGATCCATGTTTTATTCATAATCTGAATAAACCATTATCTGGAATATCATACTATTGGAAACAAAACATCTATTCATGTTAGGTTTTATCTTGAATTTCCTAGATAAATTTCCCCTCATGATTTTGTAGAAATTATCCACTATTAAAAATTATATTTATTATCACACATCAAACAACCTAAACTACTCATGGAATGATAGATGATTTTTCCCATATAAGAATCCTTTAATGGGTGTAATGGGAGGAATTTCAATCGTTAATCTCTAGGGATTCATCAAACATGATAGAAGAAAATTTGAGCGATTTAAATTGAAAAGTAAAAAAATTAGGTTGAAACACTTTAATGGGAAGCCAAAGTAAATATTGCGTTCATTCTAGCTATGATTCACCAATCACATATAAATCATATCCAAAATATATGGTGAAAATATTGAAGGAAAAAGCATTTGAGGTCCAAAATATAACCCAAAAAGAAGTCAATTTTTTTTTCTAGACCCCGCAGACTAGGAATATCAAAAAGAATTTGTTTATTCCATCATTCATAACAGATCATTGTAGAGGATCCACATAGAAAAATAATAGAAAAGAACTATTGGGTGATGAAACCCTTTTAAAATTGGAATCCTCATTCAAAATATCCCTTCACAGTTCTAATTATATTGTGTCAAATTATTCATCCAAATAGAATAAATCTATATGTATGGGTATGTTATTTATTCTTATACCTCTCTGTGATCCATCCTAAGAGGAAACAATTTATCCAAATGGACTAATTAATGTTTTATACTGATTATATGTATGCCTAAACACATAAATGATCCACTCCTATAGGGAAATCATTCTGAATGAACTTTTTGGGGGCCACCGATGAATTTAATATTACTAAATTCAATGTTAAAATTGATTGAGTTATTTTAGTGATATGTATTAGAGTTTCATAGATTATTATGATGAAATAATCAATGCATAATTAATATTTATAATGACCAAGAATTGATAACTAAATTGGTTTCATTCACTAATGAAAAACAAAAAATTAGAAAGGAGAATCCACAATATTAAAGTCTATTTCATCACCCATAATCAATATGATCATTATTGGACTCTATGTGATAAATATAGATTTTAATTTGTTTATGGTGCAATTATATAATTGATATAATAAATTCCATCTATCCATATGGCTTTAGCATTTTGGAAATCCGATGAATCCCAAAAAACATTCTTATTTCTGGTATCATCTTCTTTGTATAGTCATCAATGTTTTCCTAGTTGATCTTTATCAATATGCAAATACCATTGATGTTTCACAAATTAGATTAATGTTTCATCAAAAAATAATTTTTTTTGTCTCTACATTATCCATGTATAGAGACACAATTATAAGTGTTCTAGCTTGAATAATAGAAGACTGTGCCATTATGTTCCCCCTTTGGAAGAATTGATTTAAAATTTGACCTTATTCTCAGCACGGAACCATATCTTTTACAACATAGTGTGATACATGTAAATCATACCCACCAATACCCAGGTTGATGAATATATATGGAATGTTTCTTAGTTTTCAGATCATTTCATTAAGATGTGTTTTAGAAATGAATTTTAAAATTTTATTAACACTTAGTGCCATTTTATTTTGGGAATGATTATTCTTCTAAATTAAAGTTGGAAGCCATAGTTGGGATTCATATTTATTTTAGGACCAAATCATTCCTAGAGAATCTAGAACTGATAAATCATAGATGGTCTCTCTCCAAGATAACTTTCACTCTTATAACCTCCTCGGGTTGGGATGTTTAATCCACTATACATATTCTTCAGTGACATAAAAAACTAATAATATATAAGTTAGGGAATACTTTTAAATTAAATATATAATTAAATGGTATTAATGTTTAATCCTATTTGTTTTAGGAATAATAATGATCATGGATTCATAAGATGGAGAATATTGGAAAGGGTTTTTTCTAAAATTACCTTCATTTAATATGGGGTTTCATGCCTTGCCTCTACTAGATGAATAAAGGGCACAAAATGTCTCTCCATGTGAGATGATTTAATTTTATATTTATGAAATGTTGTTCAAAAAAATGATTATTTGTTAGTGCTAAAGAATAAGGAAAGATGTTGGTATCTAAATGGAATACCTTATTTAAAACAATCACATTAATCATTCACATATATGAATGATCAATCAAGGTTTCAACATCTAACAAAATTTCAATTAATGCTGAACGAGTTAGAGAAGAAGTGAAACATTCAGATCGAGGCTCAAATCAAGTCCCTATTGGGATTCAACCGTAAAAATTTCTCTGAATGTCCCTTTTGGTTGTATATGAATATCACATCCCTAAGTTACTAATTCTTCTTGAAGTCTAAAATTTTCATCAATTCTTTGAAAATTAATTTTATTAGATAATAAAACCTAAAAATCAAATACATGAAACAACTACCTCAGTGTTCTGAATGAGAAAATTTATATTAGTCTGACATATTAACACATATAAATTTCATTGAGAGGTAATTTATATGGATTAATTATTTTTTTATCCACTATAAATACTATAGTGGTATTTCAAATAACCTCACATATATTCTCAAGAAAACCCAATGAATAATATTCCACATCAATACCAATATTTGAATTGGAAAACAGGGAATTAAGTACATCCTCAAAAATATATTATGGAGACATAATCGATGATTGGATTCTTCATAGAACCTACATAGGTTGAATAGATAATTAATTCCTTTTTATGCACTATGTACAGAATGCCATTCCCCAATGTGAAAATTATGTTTGCCTCATTCAAAGATAAAATATAGTCAATGTCATTATCATTACAACATAATACCAACCCTATTAATTTGAAACATTACTCAGATATAAGTTCAAATCATTTAGATCATTAATGGTATTATCTAGATCTATAATTTAATCCACCACTTCATAATGGTTTTTTTTTCATATTTGATGTTGAGTTATGCTATGACATGGGAAAAAAATTTGAATGACAATCATATCCTAATGTTCCTTCCAAACATCCTCTATTGAATTTTTTCCTCCATGAGTCATATTCGCTATAATATTCTAGGAATTTGGTTTTGGTAGAGACTAAGATAATGGCTCATTTCCACTCCTTAAAAGTGGGAAGAAAAATGAATCACTTATTTTATTTTGATTTGAGATGATGGATCCCCCTTCGAAGAAACAATTTTCCCATGTATACTTATTTGGAAAATCTAATGAGTGAACATATATCCATTTATTACAGTCTAATTATAATGATTTGGTTCCAAATTACCCCTTATTTATGGTGGATCATTGAACAAGTTCCCAAAACATGATAATTTCACATTAGGGTATTATTGAATATAGGCCACATCATAGTAATATTTTTAAACCATTGTTAAAAATAAATCGATGTAAGGTCAGTTTTTCCAGTTTTTTCACGGTCTATCATTATCTAAAAATTGAATACTAGAATCATGGGTTTCCTATCATACAAATATAAAGGGGGGGGGGTTGGGAATTTCATGTGTACATGATGAAATTTCTTCTGAATCTATAGGGTGTATACCATTTTCATATATCTTTCTTATCTATTTGTGTTTCCAAAACCCCTTATTAAATTGATATTTTGTACCATTGTTCTCTATTCATTATAGAGGATTTCTCATTAATAATTATAGTTGGAGTTCTATATAGTCCATATATAAACACATCATGTCGATTTAGCTGATTATTGACTTATCACTCACTTAATGTGTAAGGATAAACTCTACGTATATTTTAAATAAATTGTCTGAATTGGACAATAGGAATTCTAGAGAATTTATAAACCCCTTAATACCAATATGAGACACTATAAAACACAAAAATACCAAAAATTTCTGAATGATTTTAATGTGGAATTAACTTTGAAAACATTACCCAAATCATGGTATAACATGGAAAAACCCAATATAGTATGGTTCAATTATTTTACACATTCTAACTATGAATCGATCAAAATTGTTGAAGTTGTCAATCTGACAAGTACTTGTATAGGTAGAAGGGAACCACTTTGATATATTTTAAAAGAACCCAGAATATATTTTTATGGTATGTCTTTCTTTTCTTGTTGTTTATGAGAAAAAGTAGATTTTAAAGAAATATTAGGAGTACACACTATGTACTTATAAGTACATGTCATGTACCCGGTTTCTATGGGTAGTCATGTGCTGGCCACATAATGGCTAATAACATGTCCATATGGGGTGACCTGGAGACCACCTAATGTGGGTCATATTTAAGGAAAGTAAACATCATATATTCTTTAAGAACACACTGTGAACATTATTTTTTTCATTAAACGGACCAGGGTCAGGTCTCAGTCACATAAATACCTTCTTGTCCATTCGTCTCATCCAGGAGAAACTATACTGCTTGATTCTTCTCCGAGCACCTGACCCACCACATGTTCTCTCTATCAATCTCTGTCGGTTGCATTGGAATCACATCTGTGAGTTCTTACTTCTTCATTTGTATTTTTACTTTTTAGTACTTCCTTGTTTAATAAATATTTTTTCTCATTGCCTTCTATATATATTCACCTAATTTTAGGTACATATCATTTGGTGGTTTCAAATAGGGTTCATCACACTCCCTGTTTGGTTTAGGCTTTAGTCTCAAACAGCTTATATTTCTTCAGGTATAGATAAGGGAAAGCACCCATCTACTACAGGTAATTGATTGATGTGGAGCTGGAGAGAATGGGACCAAGTTGTGGCTTGAAATTCAGCTGGAGTTTATTTGTCTTATTGTGTCTTGGATTAGTACTGTATTCCATCATTTAAAAATTATTGGTTTCATTCCTAGACATATGTATCATGCATCAATTATATATGTGATCCAATTGTTTATTACTTTCAGTTTTATTCTATTGCTATCTGTTTATTTCTGCTGCTTTACTCTGCCAATGAGAGTATAGTTTCCCCACTATCACAACCAAGACCATCAATGCTAGTTGGTTTCCTCTGGAATTTTGGAAAATGCACTTGTGACCATGTGACCAACCCGGTATAGGGCATCTCTAAGTGGAACCTAGAAACAGGACGTCACAATGTTGTGTCATAGGGATTCTTTTCATCTTGAATTACTGTTTGGAGCCTATAGCATTTGATAATAAGGAATATGTAGTTGGTAATAACATTTTCCTTGGAGAAGCTAACTCATGTATATTGAAAATCAAATTGACCTTGAATATTGTAATTTTTTGGGTTTTGCAAATATTACAGTTGGTTAGATTTCACTGTTGTGCGATTCACTTGTTTTGTGCTATTATCGTTGATATCGTTGAGGTTCTATTTCTGTACAAATCTGATGTGATGAGGGTATTCTATCTCATGCAACATTTATGAACATTCTAGAGATCACATGTCATGCATTCCTACCATGCCATTTAGGGTGCGTTATTGATTTAATTTTTTTTATGATAAATGTTGTGAAAGATATACATGTTGTTGTGATTGAGGATTTGATAGAATACCTACTATTTGATAAGGTATTGCTAATATGTAATGTTTTGTTTAAATGATCCCTGAACATTGGTTCATGTGGTGTTATGGGTCCTAATGGAATTGAATTTGGTGGATAATTGCTCTGTTATGTTCGTATATGACATGTCAAATATTCCAAGATTCGATTCGCGGGGAGTATGGGCCCACATATACCAGAATTTGGCACTTTTTTGTTTGATTCAGTGTTTTCTGGGTTCTGGAGTAGTTTCAGAGGCATACTATCTATAAAAACCTAGAATACACAGTGTGTAATGATAAATACACACTTGGATCCATTTTTTCAGGAAGGAAAGGATTTTCTAAAGTACGTACCATGTACTGTATGTACACTATGGGTAGTCTCTAACAGTGTTGGGCTATGTGGGAAGAGACATGAGGCTAGGAAATCGTGGGTGGAACATGCTGTATAGCTGATGTACACGCCATGTGTATAGACCATGTGTCCAGATGTGTGACCAACTACACAAGTGTATAATGGGTAGTCAATACACACTGTGCTTGGCACAAACAGGCTGTGTAGAGAGAGATGTGTAACCGTCATTGTGACTAACAACACAGATCGGTGAAGTTTTTATAGTACGTGCCATGTCTAGAACAAACACACCATGAATTCATGTTCTAGTGGAACAACGTGGTTTTGTAGAGTAGAAGAACGTTGGCCTGACGACATGATTCCAGAACACCCCACCTCTTAAAGAAACATGCCATGTGTATGGGGTGTGACATGACAAGTGTTGGCTAAATTACATGCCCATGTGGAGGCTTAAAGAAACATGCCATTTAGGGATCGTACACGCCGTGTAACCATGTATTGAAAAACGTGAATGTTTTCATTATCCTATAACCTTCATACACTTCTATGTTTATATCCTTGATAGACATGACTTAAGTGTGCATTGGACCCTATAGAGTCATTTCACCGAGACATCCTCCAGTTGTATGAAACATACTATATAGTGATCAGACACTGAACATGGCTGAACAAGGACTACTAACAGATCCTCCTGTAGTTCCTATATTGAAACCAACCATTAATCCTTAGGCAGGTGCTGATGAAGAGTTCCAAGAGGGAATCATGAGGTTCATGCCGACCTTCCGAGAAGTACTGCATCATGCCCCATCTGTGGTAGAGTTGACGAGGTTTTTTCATCAGCATCATCCTCTTACATTATCAGGGTATGAAGGACCTAAGGATCTAGAGTAATGATTAGAAGCCCTGAAATCTATCTTTAGGATTTAGGATACGCCTCAATAGGGGAGGGTTAAGCTCTATATGTATATACTTCTGGACTCCTGCAAGAGATGGTGGGATGTTATCTCATAGGTGGGATGCCAGTAGGTAATGGCTTGGGATGAGTTTCAAAGTGTATTTAATGATTATTTCTACCTGGAGAATTTGAGGTCCAATCAGGCCCGAAATATTATGAGTATGTAGAATGGTATTCTCTTAGTCATGGATTTCTCGTCTCGATTCACAGATTTGCAAGACATCTCACCTATTTCAGGAGGTGATGAGTTACTTTTGGAAATTAATTTTAAGGATGCTATGAGGCACAAAATCCGATATTAGGTGAATATCTTTTTGCTGACTTCCATCACCTCTATAGTTCAATAGGTGCAGATCATGGAAAGAAATTTGAGGGATTCTAGAGCTGAGAGTCGGGGTGGTTTGGAATCTAGTGTTTTACCCCTCATACTGACACTATGAAGTGGAACAGGGAGTTTTTATGAGAAGATTTTAGTAGGCGGGGTACTTCTTTCTGGTATCCTGGTGGTGTGATACCAGTATGGGAAGAGCGGGAATATGAGACCACATTACCTAAGATACCTAATCGAGTGCATATCTTGCGGCAATATGGGCCATATTCAATGGTTCTATTAGTTTCTCTCACAATTATCTAGTGATTAGAGTTCGTCTATAACCCCATATTCAAAAGAAGCTACACCAATTTCTCATTAGTATCAGATATGGAGATCTTCTGGCTGTTCTGGCCAAGGTGGAGGTCGCGGATGTGTTATCTAGTAACCAGGCATTCAGTGACAATAGGGTGGATTAGATTAAGGTGTGCATGTAGGGTCATAGGGCCATAATACAGGTTAGAAATTTGCTATGGAGTAGACTTAACTAGAGAAGGATCCTAGACCTTCTACAGTTCGAGGTACGATCCTAGTTGCCTCAGTTTTAGCTTATACACTTTTAGATACAGGGGATTCCTATAGTTTCATATATGTTGCTGTTGTGGGGAGCCTTGAGCTCTATATATTTTAATCAGATGACGTCTTGAGGCAGTAAAATCTGATGGGGAAAATAACGACTAGTGTACGATAGTTCAAGGAATTCTATCTAGAGGTTGGTGGGTTTCACCATTTATGGGACCACTGTGTATTAGAGTTGATAAGTTATGATGTGATTCTCACAATGGACTAGTTAGTTCCCTTTTAGGCTATTGTCTTCTGCTATTACCATAGGGTGTGTTTTAGATCACCAGAGGGTGGATCGTTTCTTCATAAGGGCGAATGAGATCTCTAGGTGAGAAGAGTGGGACCTAAGCATCATGGGATGGGAGCACTTATAGCACCGATTTCTAGTCAAAATCGGGATTACTAGGGGAATTCACAATTGTAGCTTCCCATGGGGGTTGATCGTTTTAGGGATGTATTTCTAGAGTACTTTTCAAGTTTGACTCTGGAGCGAGATATATAATTTTCTTTTGAGGTTCTGCTAGGACCAGAACCAGTTTCCATTCCTCTCTATTGGATGGCAACACCAGATTTGGAGGAGCTCAAGAAGTAGTTAGGGGAGTTACAAGTGACTGGATTCATCCGACCTAGCACTTCTCCTCGGTGTTTTACTGTCATTTTTGCAATGAAGTTTGATTGTACACTCAGACATTGTGAGGATTATCAGATGTTGAACCAGCCGATAGTCAAGAACCAATTTCCTTTTTTGATGATTGGTGATCTCTTTGATCAGCTTCGTGGAGCCAGAGTGTTCTCAATGATTTACTTGATATCTAGATACCATCAGTTTCATGTTAAACAATCGGATATAACTCCTAATGTCTTTCGGAGTAGGTCAGGTCTATACGAGTATGTGGTTATGGAATTCGGTCTCAGGAATTCTCCAGCAGTTTTCATGGAATTGATATAACATTTCTTCAATCCATACTTGGTTTCATTCATGGTAGTCTTCATGGATGATATCATGGAGTACTCTCACTCTTGACACAACCATGCCACACATCTTTTGTTCATTCTGAGCACACTGAGAGAGGTTTAGTTATATTCTAATATTTTGAAATGCCACTTTTGGATGGACCAAATTCACTTCATGGGTTATGTTATCTCAGAGACAATAGTTTCAGTTGACTAAGAGAAAATGATAGTGGTAGTTTCCTAAGAGCAGCTGAAGAACATCATTGAGGTACGATGTTTTCTAGGCCCAGTAGGTTACTATAGGGGTTTCAAATATTACATTTCAATTCAGCTACACCACTGAAGGGCTTTACTATAAAGGGTGTGATGTTCTTGTGGTCAGATTCATGTGATTCAGCCTTTCAGGAGATGAAAGAGAGGTTCAATTGAGTACCATCACTAATATTTCTAGTGCCAGGAAAGATTCATACTATTTACAACGATGAATCAGGTGTCGGACTGTGATAAATTTTTATGTATGGGGAAAGAGTCATTGTGTATTGGTCTCATCAATTGAGGCCACATGAGAATAATTACCCGACACATGATCTTAAGTTGGCTATAATTGTTAATTCTTTGGGATGTTGTTTACATTGCTATTTCAGAGAGCATTTTGTGGTTTACACCGATCACAAAAGTCTCATAAATATCTTCACTCAGTGTTATCAGAATTTGAGATAGTGAAGGTTGGTTGAGTACCTTATGTATTCTTACATTGAGGATGCCTACATACATGGGAAAGGTAACATAGTCACTGATTCATTGAGAAGGAAGACTCAGATACATATATTTTAGGAGGATATAAGTGAGTGGAATATTATTAAACTGTTCTCTGAGATGCATTTGGAGGTTCATAATAGTGAGATGCAGATGTTCCTTTCGTCTGTAGATGATACCTCTACTATACTTGATCGAGTGTGAATGAGGAAACTATCAGATTTTAAAGGCATAGTACTATAGGAGAGTGTGTAAGGAGAGAACCCTATTCCAATATGGACCATGGGGGATGGTGAGATATTTGGTTTTCATGGGCATTTCTGGGTTTTAGTAGAAATACACAAAGAGTTGAGGACAAACGATCATTCCTCATCTTGGAGAGTTCATTCTGGTGTATCCATGATGTATCGAGATCTGTACCATCAATATTGGGGGATAGGTATGAATAGAGATGTTTCTAGTTTTGTTATGAGGAGTTCCACCAATCAGCAGGTTAAGTCATAGAATCAGCGACCAACAAGGAATTTGAAGCAGTTACCCATTCCCAAGTGGAATTGGAATTATTTTGTGATGGACTTCATGACCTGGTTACAGAGGTCGCCTCGAGGGAATGATGTAGTATGGGTTATCATTGATAGAATCATGAAGGTTTCTATCTTCTTACCGATCAAGGAGACCTTCGTTGTAGAAGATCTGTGAGGGATGTACATTAGGGAGATTTTATGTTTTCATGGTGTTCCACACTCCATAATTGTATACAGGGATGCATGTTTTACTTCTCATATCTAGAAGAGACTAAAAATGGCTTTGGGTACCCAGGTACTTCTGAGTATACCTTACTATACCTAAAAAGATGGACATTTTGAGGGTACGATCATGGTGCTAGAGGAAATGCTACGACCATATGTCTAGGATTTTGGTGGTTCTATGGAAAATAACATACCTCTTGGAGAGTTTTCCTACAATAATTGTTTTCAAAAAACTATTAAAATGGAACCTTATGAGCCATTATACAATAGACATTGTGGATCACCCCTATGTTGGATAGAGTCAGGAGAGGAAGCTATACTGGAACCTCATCTTGTTCAGGAGACCACAAAACTAGTAGAGTTGATTTTAGGAAGTATGGATTGTACAAAATCATGAAAGAAGTCTTATGTTGGTCGACGAAGATGACTTCTAGAGTTCGAAGTTGGAGATATATTTTTATCTACATGTCACACCGATGTTGGTAAAAATAAGGATTAGGAGATAGAGCACACTTTTACAATGATATGTTGGACCGTTTGAGGATTTTGGGAGAGTAAGGCCGGTTTCCAATCAGATACTTTTGACTCAGAGGTACCTAGATAGGAACAATGTCTTCCAAATTTATCATCTACGACATTACTTCTTAGACATATCTCATGTATTTCAACCCAAGGATGTTGAACTAGGGGTGGAAACCTAGTTTGAGGAACATTCTATCTGGACTATTGATCCTAGTGAAAGGGTTCTCCATGTCTGGTATGTTCCTCTTGAACAAGTGCTATGGAAACAAAGGAGATTACAAAATGATACATGGGAGAGGGAGACCGATGTACAATCAAAATGGCCAGAGTAGTTTGAGGATTCTTTATCTATAGCACCATTCTAGGAAAATTTGGGGACAAATTTCTTAAAGGGGGGAAGTTTGTAAGAACTGGGATCTTTTTTATGTATGTTGTTTTTGGTTGTTTTTGAGAAAAATAGTTGTTTCTAGAAATTTTATAATTACATTCCCTATACATATAAGTACACAGTATGTAACCGGTTACCACGGGTAGCCATGTGTAATCCTTGTAACGACCATGAAAATGGATGGGTGGGGCGACCTATAGACCGCCTAAGGCAGGGGTCGATTAAGATATGTATATACCATCTACTCTTAAAGAACATGTCATTTACTTTATTTTTATTTCATTAAATGGTCTAGGGTAATGTCACATTCACATAAATACCTTCTTCTATGTTCGTCTCAAACAAGAGCGAACATAAAATGCGATTTTCTCCAATCCCCTGACATGAGGTCTGTTATCTAAATCAAACTTTATCGGTTGCTTTGGAATCACATCAGTGAGTTCTTCTATATTCTAGAGTATCATCTCATGATTTCTCTTCTCTCGCGGGATATTCCTGGTTGAACGTTTTTGACATTTTTATAGATCTACCACATTCTAGTTCGATTAAAGATATTTTTTGGAGTATATAAATCCTACAATGCCGAGGTAGGTGGATTGTGCATTTATGTAGTTAGTCTTTGAATATTATGAGCAAAAGGGCCCATTACCCTAGAATGGGGTATAGCGTGTTTAGGGATTTTTTCCCTGTTAATGCCTGTTATGCCTTGTGTGCCTGAGTAGAGGATGTATGATTGTGAATAGGGTTATTTTCCATGCTAGGGATGTGTTTCACATGATTGTTTTGATATTGAAAATTAGGTCTAGCTTTGTCGGTTAGGTTGCATACATTCCATGACAAGTGTTTTTAGGATGGAGTGTTTTATTTGATGTTATGATATGATTGTAGATGTTTAGCCAAGTAGTTATGGAAATCTGTTAGCTATGTAGTTCTTGAGTTTACTTTTATTATTAAACACCATTCTGCATGATTGACTTACAGCACAAGAGCCTCAGGCCAGTTGGTGAGGACTCGCTAGGTGCATCAAAGAGACTTGAGATCAAATCTGGGTAGAGGCATATTTCCGGGGTACTATAGTAGCACTGTAGCAGCACTATCAATGTACTATAGTAGTGACTGTAGTAGGCATTGTTTGGCACTGTAGCATCTGGAACTATTCATCCATTTGGCCTTTCGGGCCACCAGTTTGGTCCTCGGGTCCTACATGGCTTTCGGGCCACCCAAGGCCTTTGAGCTAGCTGATTCTCTAGGACTTTGGGCCACCATAAGGCCTTAGGGCCAACCCAAGGCCATCGGGCCACATGAATGCAGGCCCCAGGAACACTAAAAAAAGGAGCAGTCCCAGATAAGGATTCAGAGAAGGCACACTCACCAGAGCCGTTCCAAATGGATTGTTAGAATGAGAGATTTTGGTTATGCCATCAGTACCAGTCTATGCTTGCATGGGATGCCTAGACAGAAGGCTGTGCAATGGTGGAGATCTATTATCAATAAGAAAATGCTTGGAAAGTGTAATTATTTGTAGATAGTCTGGTTCAATTCCCTATGACCTCTGGGTCATGTAATATTCTTAGCGTACGGGCCATGTAATCTCTTAGCCTACGGGCCTTGTAAGGGTTCCCCCTCATCTGCTGAAAGTGGGCTTATCAAAAATCAATAAACTTGAAGGCCTTAGGGCCATTTAGGTAAGATTGAGTTACACAGGGCTATGGGAACCTGGTATAGTAGACCATATAGAGAATGGATGTTGAGGGATTTTCCAAAGTGATTGTTTACTTTTACATTGTGAGACCATATAGTGGGTGGATGTGGCTACTCCCTCATAGTGTATGTAGTTACACGTTGCATGAATGTAAGGGGAACTGAATATTGAGTTATTCCCTATAATTACTGTAGATTATTGATAAAGTTATAGGGGGAATTGATTGTGGGTGCTTCCTCGAAGTGTCTTTGCTAAAGTTGAACTATAGTGGTTAGAATGTGATTACATCTCATAGGGTTGATTTTGTTTGATAGATTGAACAAGAGGTTATGTATATGAGTACGTCCTAGATGGATTCTAGTTTTCGATTAGATGATTTCTTTATATTAGAAAATGAATGAAATTAAACTGTATGATTGTTACTTTTCAGTACATCCTGGTTTACGGCTAATTTTTGTTCATTGCCTACTATATATATTCACTAATAATAGGGAACATATCATTGGGTTGTTTCCCACTGGGATTCGTCTCACATCCTATTTGTGTCATGCTTTGGGCCCAAACAAATTATATTGCAGTAGGTATAGATAAGGTCAAGCACCCTTCTACTTTAGGTACTTGATTTCTATGGATCTAGAGATAAATGGACAAAGCCAAGGCTTGCTATGGTTGTAGAGTTTATTTGTTTTCTTGTATCATAGATTTGTACTATATTCCATTATTTTTACTTGTATAGATATTTCCTAGAAATATGTATCATGAATCATTTATATATGTTCTCCAGTTTTTTATTAAATTTAGTATTCTGCTATTTCTATCTGTTTATTTCTGCCACATTACTCTACCAATGATGGAATTGTTTCCCCACAATCACACCCTAGGACCTTTCTTCTAGTATATAGCCTCTGGAATTTGGGGAAACTTGCTTGAGGGAATGTGACGAATTGAGTATGGGGAACCATTGGGTGGAACCCGGAAATGGGATGTTACATATTTCTATAATGACCAACAAGCAATCGGTCTAACCATCCTCAAAGGAAAATTCCAAACTGTAGATGTGAAAATAACCCCATTCTAGATTATATTATTAATAATCATGAAAACCATGCTTATATTTAATTAATAATGTTCAGGGTCATGAGGTGTTTCGATATACCTCGACCAAATTAATGAATTTTACAATTCATTCCCTATAAGGTACACTAGACATTGGATAAATGTATTCTCCCACAAAGCATCTATCCATATAGATATATTCCATAGAAATTAGTGAATAGTTAATAGCATTTCCCATGCAGTGGTTGTGAGAATAAATTTCATACCCATCCCCATGAATTATAGCTCTATTGACCATGTCTATTTATTATACACTTATTCCAATATATAAAAGGACTAAATTAAAAGTGTTCGTATTCATAATCCTTGTAGTGAAAAAATACCCATTAGATAGATACTCCAATGAGGAAGGGTTTTAGATAGTGAAAAGGATTTATAGATATCAAAACATTTATAAAATTTTTAAATTATTATCATCTATAAAGATCATAATAATAACCATCTCTTGTAGGAGAAAAAACAACTCCAAATCCCATATATTATTTTTATGTATAAATAAGACATTAGTTACCCATCGAAATTATCAGGAAAGATGTATATTTTTAATCATCTTGTAATATTACCCAACACTCATCCTCTACAAACAATAGGGTTTATGTCATCACATATACCTCAAAGAAAATATTTTTTTTGGGAATGTTATCAGACATGGATATATACACATGATCAATCTCCGAAATCTTTATGATACTATAAATTGATTATTTAACTAGTTAAGATGCTGGAATAAGAGAATTACACAACATACCTAAACAATACAGTGGTAATATATCTAATAAAGGATAGTCTTGATGCTTTACTCAAATTATATTGGATGTGAAATGGTGGTTCAAGATAATACATTGGGACTGACCAGGCATGTTGTAACCAATTATATCATCCTAATATAAGGATATCCCATGATAATGATGAAATTTCACTCGAGTCATTGTCACTATATAATGTAAATTAATTAAAATTTGGTTGAAAAATTGATTTTCTATTCAAAATATGTTTCACTATATAGTAGCCAAAAAATTGTCACCATTACACTAGGTAAAATCTCCATGTGGGTATGAGCATACCCATGAGTTTTTCATGTAAATTTAAATCAACTAAGTTGATTTTCAAGAACAAAACAATAGTTCATGAATATATTCTTGTACATGGAGACTAATGAAAATATGGACTTTCATACACGGGATCATGTATGTGATCATGAACTTTTCCATGATCCCATTCTTGACCCTATTCAACATTATTTCCTGAGAAAAACATTTCAAAGATTTGGGATGATCATAAAAAGCTCTATAAGGTATACATAATGAAGGAAAGCTGTAATTTTTTTAAAACAACAAGTAAACCATTAATACATTAATTTAAGTAATAATTTTCACCTTTATGATGTAGTAAATACTCTTCACTGAATAAAAGATCATTACATACCCTTTTGTAACAAAAATATTACCATAAAACCCATTGAAATAACACTTAACATATAAAGGTAACTTGGGACATAAACATACGTAAATTGAATAACCATACGGACAACATCACACACATATAACTAAATGGAATAGCCATACGACCGACTTCCATACCCAATGCATTGGAGGTTATAACGTTACCACCTTACCTGGTTTATTAATGCACAACCCTTAATTTGGTTTATCTTGTAACCACCAATCAAATATTCATGTACCATTATAAAATCATTAAACAAAAAACAAATATAAAGGAAAGAAAACATTTCCACATATCAATAAAAATATATCACTTAGGTATATTTCAATAAAAATCCATTATCAAAACCATTTTCAATAAAAAAATACATAAAAGAGTATATGGTATTTATTTTCCATGAAAAAAAACAGTACGACTTGTTAAGGAAGCCAAAGAACAAAAAATTCTCGCAGCGGCAGAAAGGTCATTTTCACCGCTTACAATAAAAGAAACATTCCTTTTTATCATTTTTTGAAATGATTTGTAGAAAAAATTCCCTTTTAAAATTAAATGGTGTTTATACAGAGTATAAAAGAAATTCGTGTATTAAAACCAAATATGCCTCAATGAAATTTGATTGAGACGAAGTCCCTTACCTTAGGTCTGACATGACCCGTTCACTCTTTAATATCCTAAATAATAATCTAATGTTAATTTCTACATGATAAAGAACCTTTTTCATGTTTACTATTCCTTTTATTTCACTTATTACCAAGTAATAAACATTATGTAATCATTCAAGTTAATCAAGTTCGTTTTGTCGATATTTGGTACATGAGTCACAAATGAGCACCATAAAGTCAAAAGTTGTTCACGTGGTCAAAATTTCATTATATACAGAATGATATTCATCATTTAGATATCATATATATCATATATTTCTAGTATATATATATATATATTTATTTATTTATTTATTTATAACATTGCATATAATTTGGAGGTATGAAATAAAATACATCGTTCATGGAGACGGTAAGTCATAAGTTCGCATGAACGCTACTTTCATTTATATTTATTATTTTAATGGAATTAAAACATAATGATACATAGGAATATTATAATTCCAGTATAATATCATATATAATATCATTCAATTCATCCTTTATGTGTCACACATATGGCATTAATAAGTCATATCACTTTAATGGGGCGGTAGTCCGCACTTCCTCAAATAAATTATCGCGTTTACCAATAATGGAAACAATAAAGGTATGATATAAAAGAAAATTCAGAAGAATAATGAAAACAAAAACATAATATATATCATATATAAATATAGTGTCATATTAATGGCCACCATGATAAGAAGTATGAGATAATCAAACAGTCATCATTTCGTGTGGCCTTAGTTTACCATCCACGGAAAGAGTATGTTCTTCACCCATTATATGGATTTGTCTCTAATTTTATGTCGAATACATCTCATAAAAACATCCTAGTATATTTAGGATACCGGTTTTGTAATAACAGAATGGAATAAAAAGAGTTTATTTGTTGGAGAATTAAAATAAAATAAAAGAAGTTAAGATAAATCGTTACCCTTAATTTGGGTAAATCCATAAAGTTTGGACCTAAATGGTTTATTTAATTGCCTTATGCCTAAGGAAAGGATTCTAGGTGGAAGAATTTGATGTATTGAGCTTAATTGGGTAGAGTTTGGACGATCCAAAAGGCTTGAGATGTATGAGTAATTGGTTAGAAATGGTCTCCTATTATAAGGGAGAGGAGGGGCTCTTTAGCAAAGTGTGAAATTATTATTTTATTATATAATGATATTCGGTTTCTAAAGGTCCAAAAATCATTATAGTAGAAGATACGAGGAATCATAGTCTAACTAATATCATCCAATAGGAATTGGATAGGTTTTAATAATATTATAATCATTATAATCTTATTTTTTTAAATCATTTTTATGAGGTAAATACCACATCATTAATTTACCATGATTAATATAATTTTTTCGATGTCTAAAAATTATAAAAAAATACTATGATGTAGTAAATCATAGTATATTTCTAAACTATATTTATAGTCGAAATTATGACTTAAATAACCTCATGTAAAAAGTTATTTACTAAAAGTTTTTTGTTTTTGTCATCTTTTTCTTTACCTTAAATTAATTATTCTAAAGTGTAATTATCATTCATAAGTAGATCCATTTGGTCCAAAAATCAATCCAAGGATGCCCATGGTCGGCCATTACTCACACAATAGGGTATTGAAATGTGATAAGGTAATTTTGAATTCTTATAATTTTTTTTACCTTGAATTACCTTATTTACCTTTAACCGCAGTAAATAAAAGTCAAAAATTACTATTCACCAAAAAATATATTCATCTTATTGAACAAAATTTTACTTACCTATAACATCCATGTATGTTGGATATTCAAAATTCAATTCACATAAGTGGTTAAATTTCATTTAAATGAAAAAGTCAGTTTTTTAACTACTACTAAGTGGTCTCACTATTTATGGAAGCAATCATTCTTTCGTTTTTCTTACGATATACATACTGACTTTTCTGAAAAGAATATGCGTTGAATGTTGGTTTACCTTATAGGGAATGAATGTATTCTTATGTATTCATAACACCTTAATTCCTCGGACCATGATCTATACTATTTCATGTTTATTTTCAACTAAATGTATTTCTTTTAAAATTTCTCATCATTTTTTATAAAACAAAACGTTTTTGATGAAGAATACATATTTTCCCCAAGAAATAATTTCACGTGTTTTATCAAAATTATTTTCCATCTAAGATAATGATCATTAAATAGGGTTATGTTTATATCCCTATTATTATTGTCATTTGATTATGTAAATGATAGAGTGATATTTTATAAGGATTATGTTATGATGTTGTGATGTTTAAGCAACCCATTTTATTTCTTGTGTTATGCTATGTTGAATGATTTATGTTTTTGTGTCACATGTAAGGGTGGTTCCATTTTGAGAATTGTGGGACCTATATATCAGTCCAATGCATTTTGTAATGATTTAATTCTCATGAGATAAACATGAATGGAATGACATGTAAATCTAGTTTATTAAAACAGGAGTGGAATGACATGTAAATTAGGTTATGTAATATATGACTGGAATGACCAGTAAACCCCGTTCAGTAATTGACGTTGTCTAATATGATTGTCTTGGAATTAATTCTTGTTCTAATATTGATATCATATGATGTGCTTATTTATTTTCCACAATTCCATTTTTATGCCAATGCAGTTTTATCTTGGTTAATGATCCTTTATGATCTATGCCATAAATATTACAAAGATTCATTTCAGGAATCATGATTTTGATATATAATCATTAGGGCCATTTTTTATATTATTATTATTATGTTTGGTTTTATATTCCCAATGTTTACCCTTAAATTTTATTTGATATCACCATTTTTATGTTTTTTTCCCTAGTATAAAAATAAATGTTTTAGCTAGGAAAAAAATTGTAATATGTTTACAGTAGATTTTGATGATCTTCTAAAAATTTAAAATATTACGTTCAATGTTTCCAAAGACCCTAAAATTATATGGTTATTGGGTTTATATTTTTTAATTTATTATGTATTTAGAAATAGAAATGTAATTTCAATTTATATTAATCTTGGGTTATTAGAACAATGGATATATAACGGAAAAATGATATAAAATATGAACAGATGATAAATACATTTGGGGTAACTAGTGTTATTTGATCATAGTAATGGGGGAAGATTAATGATATGGAGATCCTAAATGAAAAAAATTAACAACATACGTTGAAGAAGTTTCTTGACCATTTATAGAGCAGTAAGAAATGTATTATCATATCTGTGTCGAAATTATCATATTCATTAGTACATATGTTATATCCTTGACGAAATATCCCAATATATTTAAATATAAATCTAGTGGAGTGTGTTGGTGACCAATATTTGAACAAAACATGTTTATTTTTAATGATAAAATTATATTGTGGTTACATTAATTTATTGAAGGGGTGCTGAAATAATTAGAATCACACAACTATTTAGTCATGAAATATAAAAATTAAAAATTAATATAACAATAATAATAATTCCAACACAAATCATGATTAAAATATATATATAATATAAAAATAATTTTCCAAATTAATCATGTAGTAGAAATTTATAAAAATTGTGAATCTTATGAAAAATATTCTTCACTAGAAGACATCATTAAATAATGGTATAATATTTTTTTAAACATGTTTCATTTTTATTTAAAAAATTTTAATATTACATTTAAAACAATAATTTGTTTTGAAAACATTAACTGAAATTTTGAAGATAAACAATTTGGAAACAAATTTTTATCTAATGGTGAGTCATGAAAAACGATTGAAAACAGTGGGTGGTGAGGCAGTACTCAATGTTTGAAATCCCAATGGTGAAAAAATATAGTATTAATTACTGTTTTCATTTTTATAAAATTTAAAAAATTAAAATAATTTGAATGAAAATTTACGCATGTTAACACTAAAGGGGAGAATCAGAACAACAAAAAAGTTCTCAAAATTGGGTTCCAATGGTGACTCATGACTCATAGTTGGGATACAATGGTGACTTATTGATAAAATAATCAAATAATCAAAGTGAATTCCAATGTGAATAAATTTTTTTATGTTAATGAATGATGAATGAAATAATAAATGTTCAACCAGAATAAATTAAGGAAAAAACATCTTCCATTCATCAATATATATGTATAAATAAAAACCAAGATGATTTTTTATATAATAATGTTTATATAACTAAGAAAAAAAATAATAAATCATCATTAAAAAATTAGAATTAGTACAAGAAGAATAAAAATGTATATATGGGAAAAAATCATAACTAACATTGAACGGAAATTATGGGTATATTTACACACTATTTTTCCCCTGGAGGTGATTCAAAGAATCACCATTATGTTAAAATAGTTTGTAAAATTTATCACCATTGGAGACATTCCAATATTGATTCAAAACACTAACTGTTGGTTAAAAATAATATTGACAAAAATTGACACTCACCAATGTTTTCATCAGCGGTGATAAGAATGATTCAAAATTGGTATAAACAAATGGCCACTCAATCAAAGTAGGGAAACCTAAAAATAGATCTTCAGTTCATAGAGAAATGGAAACAATGTTGAAAAATTGTAGAATGAGGAGAAAAAGGATGAATAAAACTAGGTGTCTAATGACTGATTACTATCAAACCAAAAAAATATAAACCAACATAATATAGGAAAAGAATAGACTTATATAACCAAAATTCTTAATAAGACCTATATTTTCACATAAATGACATATTATAAACGTTTTTTCATTTAATTTACATCCTTGCTTTGTTTTTGGGATTTCCCTAGGTTTTCTGGAGGAATATATGACTTTTCATGAATTGGGCCAAACCGTGAGCCCAATTCCAGATTGAGAAATAAATTTTGTTTCTTTTATAACATTTTCATTTTTCAACATTTGTCATCCATTCAAATTCCTACTTGGCCCCCTTAACCTATTAACACCACCAAGTAAATCTGGATCCTTTATAAATCTGTAACCAAGGTTTATTTGGGTTTTTATCAAAGGGGACGGGCCATGCCGAAAGCCCAATTCTTATTTTAAAAATGAATATTGTTTATGTTATAACGTATTCAATATTTGGGATTATTCAGTGATTCCAAGTCTCATACAATCCCATTGAACCTAGACACGTTTCGGAACTCTCTCCCCCCTCTTTAAATCTATTTGTAATCGCGATATGGTTCTGAACATCATAGGTATCCTCAAATCGTCCAAATTTGAGGAGGTAATGACATTCATTCATAACTCTCTCAATTATAAATATTTTTCTTCCACTCCAGTTCCTAAATGACCTAATATATCTTTTTCGAATGAACCCTGAATTTTGGCTGTTTTAAATTTCAGCTACTAGTTTATTGGATTGATTACTTCAAAATACATCAAGTAAATGAGTCATTTTCTTTCCCCTTTCAAATTATTAAGAGTTTCATTAATTTTTCTTAGGGTTTCATCGCTTATCATTGTGTTTACTAATTTCTAGATACTTGGTTTTCGAAAATAGGGTTTACGATTTGGATTTTTTGGCCAATTCTTGTGGTTTTAGGTTTGATCTAAGTCTCTCTTTGTGCTTAGGGGGTGAGATTTGATTTTCATTCTGAGATTCAAGGGATTTTGTTACTTTGGTAAGTGATTCCATTGTGCGTGCACTTTTTTTTATTTATCTTGTAGTGATCATGGTATTTTAATTTTTATTGAATATGAATTTTTCATTAAAAATTTGTTTTAGTTGCATTTATAATGAAAATGAATTTTATGTTCATATTTTTGGAGCAATTGGGGGTTTTTCAGACAAATATTTTATTGGTTATTTTTGGGCAGACCTATAATTACTTAGTTGATTTTATTGAACAATATTTGGACTGTAAATAATGTTTTGAATGTTTATTCTATTTGGTTGTTTCTACGAAAGTTATTTTAAATGGTGTTTTGGAAGAAAATGGGCTTTAGGGGTCATGTTTGTGTGAAAATGGTGGGTTATAAAAGATAAAACTTTGTGGTTCACATTCGGCATCCCCATAACCGATTTTATGGATTAATTAATGGGTATTGAACTGAAATTTTGTTTTGATGACTTACATGTGTTCACATAGTGTGCAATGTTGATATTTTAAAGAGCTTTTAGTGCAAAACAATGATAAATTTTGATAGGTTGTTTTATTGAAAATAAAAATATATTATTGTGTGTTTTAAATGGTATAAAATGTGTGTAGCTACTGTACTATTTGTTTGTGATCGGTAGTGATATTTTATATCCAAAAGGATGTGTGTGGTTTCTGAAATTGTTTGAGCACAAAAGGGGAATCATGGGAACTTAGGTGGGTGGATATGTGCTAGTACGACTAGTGGACTAGATGGGCTGTGTCCTTGTTTCACTAAACAAATGGATAACGACAACTCTAACTACACTATGTGGATGATATTTGAGGAGAACTATGTTATTCATATGTTTCTTACTAGTGTATCGTGCATGGTAAAGGATTATGACTTATATTCATTACACCAAGGTACGAGGTACATAGGGCCCAAGACTATTTATTTGCCTAGGGGTGTTCCCAGTTTTGGTGCTCATTGAATTTTTGGTATTTACCCTTGTATTGGGGTGTTTTTTGCAGTACATTATAGTAGCTCACATGTCTATTTAAATGTTTGAAAATTCTTAAAATTTTAGCTTGGATACTATTTACAATTGAATGGTGCATTTCTTAGAGTTTGTGACTGATTTTCATTACGTATTAAAAATGATTTCTTTTTAACATAGTATTGCATTCTATTTGGAATCATTGGGATGTATCCTATTGGGCTTATTCTTACACAGTAATTACACCCCTTGGGTGTAAGTAGACTTGGTTATGTTTGACTCAGGTATAATAAAGTCAAAGGGTGATGGTGGTTCAAGGTGATAGTCCCCATCCTTGGGACAGAGTTGTGGAGACGGCTTGGGGGTGATGAATCCTTGTCATGTGGATTACATGGGGCTGTTTTGTTGCTGTTTCATTGTGTCTCTAGACCATTTGTACTTCATTTTAAATTATGTATTCAGTTCTAGATTTCTCTATAAACCCAGCTGGTTTGAATTTTTAAGTTTAATTTTATCAGACATTTATGATTTTTAATGTATACATATCATTCCCAAACCAAGATAAATGATAACTAGTCACTTGTTCCAGCCCATGGGGATAGGGAACGCCCTTTGGGCCTTTCCATGGGATGGGTTTGGTGCTATTAATGGTGGCTACTATATTTGGTTCGTGACAAAATGATATCAGAGGAAGATTAATTTTTTGGGTTATATTGCTATTTTCTGATGAGTCAGGATAGAAAAAAACTAGGATTGTTGGGTCTCGGGGTTTTGGTTGTGAGTATGGTGCCTGGCCTGCACCTCTCATTGCAGACCATGTGTCACCAGGGGATGTTGGAATTTGCAGATTGACTTCACTTCCAGGTTAGACGTGTGGCTTGTAGACCACATGTGGACATCAGGCGGATGTGGAGTAATTGTTTCTTTTATTATTGAAATGTGTTTAGTTTATTTATATTTGATGTATTTGAATACAATTTTCATAATTGTTGTATATAAAATTATTTTGTGACTGTTGGATTTTATAGAAACATGCCACCCCGGAAAGCTCCCACCCGCCCACAGGAGGAAAATGGAGAGGGTTCTTCAACACCGATTGATCAGAGGCTTGTGGAGGCTATGGTTCGGGCTATACAAGCTTTGAGACTGGTACCACCTCCTACTCCTATTCATATTAGGGCAGATGAGATAATTCCTAGAAAAGATAATGCACAAGAGTTTCTGAAAAAAAGTCTCCTGCCTTCCGAGGTAGCTCAGAACCCCAGAAGCAGAAGAATGGCTCATGAAGATCGAGTGTATGTTTGAGTTCTTAGAAACACCTGAGTAGAACAGGGAGAAGCTTGCCTCCATTCTGTTTGAGGGTCCCAGTCGTAAGTGGTGGGAGTCTGTGCTTCATTCAGGGAAGAATTAGTAGATACGCTGGGTAGATTTCAAGACTGCCTTAAATGAACAGCACTACCCTGAGGTGTTGGCCTATGCAAGGTCTCGAGAGTTCATGGAACTTTTTCAGGGGAATATATATGTGATCTAGTATTCCAACCATTTCACTAAGTTGGTTCGGTATACTCCAGAAATTGTCTCAAATGAGCAAGGTAAGGCCTAGAGGTTTGATATAGGCTTGCGACCAGAGATATAATCCCTGGTGTTCTTGATTAAGCTGAGGACCTATGCTAAGGTTGTTGATTGGGCCTGCATAGTGGATATTAATAAGAAAGGAAGGAATGGATTCTATGGTTTAATATAAGTAGTGGAAAGTGGAAGCTCCCAATAGAAGAAAAGGAAGTGGGATGATCTTGTGAAGAAAGGAGGTGGCAATTCAGGCCACTCTACCAGGTAGTTTTCTTCTACGGCTTCTGATGCGAGATCGGTCATGTGCCACCAGAGTGAGAAGCCTGGGAACATCTGACCAACATGTCCACTTTCTCTGAAGCCTTGTTACTAGTGTGAAGGTATTGGGCATTTGCAGCATTTCTGCACAGGTATTACCGGATGATTTTTAATGTTTTCCCCTGGAGCAGGATGTGGAGTTTTCAATTGATTTGGAGCTAGGAACACAGCTAATAAATCTTCCCTCTTATTTCATGGCCCCCACCGAGCTGCGGGAAATAAAGATACAACGGGAAGACTTAGAATCCAAAGGATTCCTTCACCCGAGAATCTCTCCTTGGGCCGCTCTTGTGTTGTTCGTGAAAAAGAATGATGGATCCCTCTGGTTGGTCATTGACTACCATAAGCTAAATAAGGTTAAAATTAAGAATAAATACCATTTTCCCAGAATAGATGATTTTTTCGATCAGTTAAAGGGGTAAAAGTGGTTCTCAATGATAGAACTGCATTCGGAGTATCATCAACTTCGGGTGAAAGAGTCTGATATCCCAAAGACAGCATTTCGAAGATGGTACAGCCACATTGAGTCTTTGGTCATGCCCTTTAGATTTACCAATGCTCCAACATTCTTTATGGAACTCATGAATAGGGTGCTTCATCAGTATCACGATTCCTTTGTTGTGGTGTTCATGGATGACATTTTGGTATACTCTATATTTGAGGAGGAACATGAACATCACACGAGGATCATTTTGGTACATTATGAGATCACCGCCTCTATGAAATGTTGTCAAAGTGTACTTTCTGGATTAGGGAGGTGATATTTCTAGGTCATGTGATCTTAGAGAACAGAGTTTCAGTGGACCCTGAGAAAATCAGTCTGGTCATGTCATGGGTGCAACCGAAGAATATTTTCGAGACTCAGAGTTTTCTTGGCATGGCTGGTTATTACAGGCAATTCATTCGGGATTTCTCTCGGCTTACTTCACCGATGACTGCCCTCACCCGGAAAGGGGTGAAGTTTTATGGGGTCCAGAATCCCAGGCACCGTTCGAGGAGCAGAAGAGGTGGTTGATTACTGCCCCCATTCTGATTTTTCTAGAGGTTGGAAAGGGATATGTGGTCTATTGTGATGCTTCAGGTATGGGTCTGAGGTGAGAGATTATACAGGATGATCACATAGTCGCGTATGGCTCTCACAAACTTTGACCACATGAAAAGATCTACCCAAACCATGACTTGGAGATGGCAGTGGTGATGCACACTTTGAAGACATGGAATCACTACCTCTTCGGGAAGAGGTTTGTGGTCTACTCTAATCACTAAATCATGGATTATATCTTCTTGTAGAAGGACCACAATATGATGCAGCATTGAAGGATTGAGTACTTTTAGGGGTTTGACATTGACATTGTCTATACCCCATGCAATGGTAATGTAGATGCCGATTCCTTGAGCAGAAGGGTTCCAGTGCAGGCATTGAGGAAGTCCAGTGATGAGTGGAAATTGATGGGGCACTTTTCGCAGATGCATGTGGAGACCAGGGAACACAATGGAGGTGCATTCTGGGTGAATTTCCTATTGACTCCTTCTCTATTGGAGTTGTTTCAGTGGGAAAAACCCAGTGATGAGCTTTGTCAGCAGTTGAAGAAGTTTCTTCATGGTTGGGAGACATCCTCTGATTGGTCATCGTCTCCTGAGGGAATCTTGTGTTTCAAGGGCCGTTCAGTAGTGTCGTTATCTCTACGGAAGGTGGTGATGTAGGATAGCCACCAGTCACAGTGGGTTGTCCATCTGGGTGACATTAAGATGTATTATGTTGTTTTTCAGTAGTTTTGGGGTCTTGGTATGAGACGAGACATAACAGAATTTTTTTCGAAATGCTACACACGTCATTAGGTGAAAGCAGAGCACCAAAGGCCTTCTGGTTTGCTCCAATCACTACCCATTCTTACCAGGAAGTGGGAGGAGTTCACCATGGACTTCATTGTTGGCTCACCTCATACACCTCAGGGTAAGAATTCCATTTTGGTGGTGATTGATCATCTGACCAAATCATCCAACTTCATTCTGATAAAAGATACAAATAAAGTGGATGAGTTGGTCCATTTGTTTCTTTATGCAGTTGTGAGACTCCATGGTGACCCATCAGCTATTGTCTCAGATAGATACCCCCACTCCACTTCTCGATTTTGGGAAGGCCTTTAGAAGGCCTTGGGGCCAATGATTAATATAAGCATGATATACCACCCTTAGACAGATTGTCCGACAGAGTGGGTGAATCATATTTTTTGGAGGACATGCTTTGTGTACGTGTCCTAGACTTTAGAGGTTCTTGGGATATATATTTGGGATTGGTTGGTTTTGATTATAATAATAGTTACCAATCCTTGATTCGAATGTCCCCTTTTGAGGCGCCCTATAGTGGGTCATGTCGGTCCCCCCTATGTTGGGCTGAGGTAGGAGATACTTCACTGTTGGGGCCGACCCTTATGCAGGAAACTTCTAAGAAGTACAAGTTGATCAGGCAGCACTTATTGACAGCTCAAAGTCTTCATAAATCTTATGCTGACTAGAGTCATTGAGACCTAGATTTTTCTATGGGTGACATGGTATTCTTGAAAGTGGCCCCTCGTCTGGGCCATCGTCGATTGGGGAAGCAAGGTTTACAGTATGTCAGGCCCTTTGAGGTCATCGAGCATATTGGAAAGGTGGAATACCGGTTGGCCTTACCTTCTTAGTTGACATCCATCCATGATGTCTGCCACGACCCACATTTGAAAAAATACAACCCAGATCTGTCCCATGTGTTGAGTTGGAATGAACTGGATATAGAGCCCGACTTGTCTATTATTGAGAGGCTGGTGAAAATAGTGGACTCCCAAGAGAAGATAATTCTAGGGATGTCTACTCCATTATTCTGGGATCTATGGTAGCATGGGAATGATACACATGAGACATAGGAGTGATTGTCATGGGTCGAGCAAGAGCACCCATTCTTGTTTTCCAACCAAGGTTCATGTTTACCTTACAGGGCGGAAATACCTTCACGGTGGGGATAATTGTCACTAAATGACATATTTTAGAGGTATTTTTCAATTAATTTACATCCTTTCTTTTTTTGGGGGGTTTTCGTAGGTTTTATGGAGGAATAGATGAGTTATCATTAATTGCACCAGACCGTGAGCCCAATTCCAGATTGAAAAATAAATTTTGTTTCTTTTATAAGTTTTTCATTTTTCAACATTTTTCATTCATTAAAATTTCTAATTGGCCTCACATAACCTATTACCACCACCATGTTAATTTGGAGCCTTTATAAATCCATAACCAATGTTTATTTGGGTTTTTTTCTAAGGGTTTGGGCCTGGAAGAAAGCCCAATTTCTGTTTTAAAAATTAATATTTTTTATGTTATAACATATTAAATGTTTGATATTTTTCAGTGATTACAAGTCTCAGCAATGACCATTGAACACACAGGCATTTCTGAACTCTCTCCCCACTTTGTGGAGCTCTGGATACTCTCAATTGGATGCTGAACTTCGTAGGATTCCTCAAATCTTCTAGATTTGAAGAGGTAAGTTGTTCATTCATAACTCTATCAATTATCAATAGGATTCCTCCATTCCAATTCCAAAATTTCCTAATATATATTGTTCGAACGAAACATGAATTCGGATGTTTTAAATTCCATCTAATGGTTTTTGGAGTGATTACTTCAAAATACTTCATGTAAATGAGTCCTTTTTGTTTCCTCTTTCAAATTACATAGGGTATCATTCATTGTTCTTAGGGTTTCTTCACATATCATTGAGTTTCCAAATGTCCAGATAATAGATTTTAGAACCTAGGGTTTAACATTGGGCTTTCTTGGACAATTCTTGTGGATTTAGGTTTGATCTAGGTCTCTCTTGGTGCGGTGGGGGTGCGATTTGATTTTTGCATGGAGATTCAAGGGTTATTGTTACTTTGGTAGGTGATCCCATTGTGTGTGAATGTTTTATGAAATATCATGATGTGTTCATGGTATATTAATGTTTATTTAATTTTAATTTTTCTGTAAAAATTGGTTTTAGTTGCATTTATAATGAAAATGAATTTTAAATTCGAATTTTTGGTGAAATTGGGGGTTTTTGACACAAATCTTTTATTGGATAATTTTGGACTGACCTATAATTACTTAGTTGATTATATTTAAATGTTTTTGGAATACAAATAATTCTTTGAATGTTTATTCTTTTTTGTTGTTGCTGCGAAAGTTTGTTTAAATGGTGTTTGTGAAGCAAATGGGGTTTAAGTGTCATGTTTGAGTGAAAATGGTGGGTTTTAAAAGATATAACTTCTTGGTTCACATTAGGCTGCCCCATAACATAATTGATTATTTAATTAAATGATAGTTAACTAAAATTTTGTTTTGATGACTTAAAAGTGTCCACATTGTGTGCAAAGTGGATATTTTAAAGAGATTTGGGTGCAAAACAATGTCATATTTTGAGAGGTAGTTTTACTGAAAATCACAATATTTTATTGAATGTTTTAAATGGTATAAAATGAGTTTAGCTACTGAAATATTTTTTTTGTGACCAGAAGTGATATTTTTTATGCAAAAGGATGTGTTCTGTTGTAGAAATTTTTTGAGCACAAAAGGGGAATCTTGGGTACTTAGGTGGGTGGATATGTACTAGTACGGCTAGTGGACCAGATGGGTTGTGTCCCGGTTTCACTGAGAAAATGAATAAATAAAACTGTAACTAAACTATGTGGATGATATTTGGGGACCACTAGGTTATGTCTATGTTCCCTACTAGTGGCTCGGGCACATGAAAAGATTGTGATTTTGACACTTTACACTGAGGTACGGGGTACATAGGGCCCGAGACTATCTAGATGCCTAGGGGTGTTCCCAGTTTTGGTGATCATTGGATTTGTGGTATTTACCCTTGTATAGGAATGTTTTTTGAAGTACTTTACAGTTTATCACATGTCTATTTAAATTTTTGAACATTCGGAAAATTTTATCTTGAAAACAGTTTTCAATTGAAAGTTTCATTTCATAGATTTTATCACTGCTTTTCTTTGTGTATTAACAAATCTTGCTTTTTCACATTGTATTTCATTATATTTGAAATAATTTTTGTGGTATCCTATTAAGATTAGGCTCACACACTACTTACACCGCTTTGGTGTAAGTAGACTTGGTTATGTTTGACTCAGTTAAAGGAAAGGCTAAGGGTGATGGTGGTTCATGGTGTTAGTCCCCATACTTGGGACAGATTTGTGGAGATGGCTTGGGGGTGATGACCCCTTTTCAAGTGGAGTCCATGGGGCAGTTTTGTTGCTGTTTCAATATGTCTTTGGAACTTTTGTACTTCATTTGACCTTATGTATTCAGTTCTGGATTTTTTTATAAACCATGCTGGTATGAATTTTTTATATTCATTTTTTCAAATATTTTTTATGTTTTTTTTATACATATTCGGGTAAAGCATTCCCAAACAAAGATAAATTATACCCATGCACTTCTGCCAGCCTGTGGGGATAGGTAACGCCCTTCGGGCCTTACCATGGGCCGGGTTTGGTTCCATTAATGGTGGCGACCAGATTCGGTTCGTGACATATATATTTCAACTATGAAGGATCCTGAAAAAGATGATGAAAAATGATGCACTATTATCAAGAAAGGGAAATTAAAAGGAATAAACTAAGATCAATTAATAAATCTATTCACTTCAGATTCAATAATAATAAAACGTAATTAACAGATGTGTACACTGTATAAATTTTGTCGTTGGAAAGTAATCTATGGAATAAGATGAGAATATGATCAAGGGATTGTAATGTAGTTTGATAATTCAAAATAACAGCACGAGATAGGTGAAATCATGAATGCCTCACCGAGAAGTGATCGAGAATATATGATATATAGAGATGAGATGTGATGAAATAGATTGGATCTTAGTTTAAAATTCACAAACCACATCGAATCCAACACAGGGAGCATGATAATTATAGGAGCCTAGATTTGTTGTAGTTCAGCTAAAATAAAACACAACACAATCTAAGGGATACTAAATCCAAATGATTGAATGTGTTTCCCTATCGATATACATAAGATTGATCATCACATTTCAATCACTATGATCGACTATGGTTCCATGGGAGCCATAATGGGTGAAACTGCCATTATGGTAGACACTCTGGTCCACTTAAAAATTGTACATGATTGTATTGCGGGATTGGTACCGAAAGACTACATTGTTTAAAAAATAATATAAAGTATAAATAATTAGATATCATAACAAAATATGAATATAAGTTAGTAATATTTTTGAACCAAAATTAGATATAATTAAATGTTAGGGAATTATAATTTATCAAAACAAAAAGATCTATAAAATAGATATCACCTAGTTTAAAATACATAAATGTTATTATATGTTTCAAAATGACTTTTTTATAGAAGTTTAACAAATTTGAATTTATTATACAAGAGACTAATGTGATTTCTATGATTGGAGAACTGAAGGGGAGGGATTTACTTGACAATACCATCAATATTTGATAATTTTTATGGCTAATTTTCTAGTGGGAAATATTTATATTCCATATCAATGTTTTCTATAATTGATTAAACGTTTTTAATATTCTCCTATGATATTTTAATGTCATTTTTACCCATTTTTAATTTATAAAAAATTATTTAAAATGAATCTTCTTTTCATTTTTTGAATGAGGTATTTTTTTATTATTTTTACAATGTTGTGAAATGAATGTTTTTTAGATTATATGGTGTGATTTATTTTTTCAATCATCATGAGGAATATTTTATACTAATCATACTTTAATGTTTCCAATATTATTTTCAATGGGGTTGGTTTTTCTTTTTAACCGCACCATTCATTTAGAATAACTTTATTAAAAATGGAAATGGTATTTTAAAGAATTAATGTTCCATGTAATAATTAAATATTATTTCTATATAAGATGGAATCCTTTATGTTACTTAATATTTAATAGGGATATAATCCAATGATACCATATTTATAACTTCTTTGAATGGAATGGGAATATGTTGATTTTTTTTATGAAAACCTCTTATTTTCAATGATTTATGGAGTTTTGAAATTTTTTTAAAACCCAATTATTTTCACTGGTTAAGATAAGTTGAATGTTTTATAATATTTTAACCCAAGCTAAAAGTAAGTACATTAATGGTTATTCCCTTCATATAATGTTATGAATGTCTTTGTGGACAGTCATGACATAAGATTATCGATGGTTACTTGAATACAAAAATATATGACTTGTTAATATTTTATTTTATCATGGCTCTTATTATTTGATACATTCATCTTGTATTTTGAACTACCATGATTTATTCCATGTGATATTTTTTTAGCTATGATATAAAGGTATGGATTTTAAATCTAATGCTCATAAATTTATGCACATGTTATTTTAAATGGTCATTGATATCACCATTGTTTACCCTTACTGTGAATCTCATATCACCCATTAATATGTTTTCATCTATTGGTTATGAAGAATGATTTTATGTTTGATAATACTAATAAGGGTTCCACATATAAATAATTTAGTGGGAAATGATGTAGTTCACCTATGATCCAGTTGTTTTTGTGTCTAGGTTTCTAAAGTAACATGACATAAATGATTCTAGAATGTATTTTTTTATATAATGAATATTCATCTCTTAAAATGTAATATCTATGTATGAATGGTTTGGGTCTCTATAATGTTTCAGTATTTGGCCATATGGTTAAGCCACATCTTCAAAATTGGGAGATATCGTGTTGGAGGAATAAAAGGTTGTCTAATGATCTTGAAACATCATGGAGGATAACCCAAATTCCCACAATAGAACATGTAGGGAATATTTGACTCTAGGGATCCAAGTAGCAAATAAGACCAACCTGTTTTATCTTAATCAATGAATGAGAAAGAGAATATTTCTTATAACCATCCATCTGAGATGAGGTTCACCTTCCAAGTAAAATTTTTAGTGCCCCAAAAAATTGAGAGGCACTTCATATTGGGAGGGATTTTAAATAATATATAAAGAATTATTATAATTTATTTTCCTTCTCTAAAAGATAAAATAAGTTGATATGGATGGATACCAATGATTATTCATCATTATAATTGAAAATTCATCTCCGACATTAGTGTATAATTAGGATGAATGAAAAAAAGTGTTTCATTTATGAAATATTTCTTGAAGATTAAATCAAACTAAAGAGGTTGATGCATTTTTTTTAATTGAGAATCTTCCAGACATAACTAGAAATCATGACCCTATTGAATATGTGAATTTTTTTGATACCAACTCTTCCCATTTCATGTGGCTTAGTACATTTCTTCTATTCTACAAAAGTAATCATTATCTCATGAATTAATACAAAACATAGGGAATATAAAATATTGTAATCAATCCATTTTTTCATATCTCATGAACATCTATAAAATAAAAATTATTATAACTACATTGATGTGATAAGAGGATTAACAAGGAATATTTTTGTAACTTATTAGAGGTTCTTACATTTCTAAATAGAAATTTGGGTGGGAAATATTGTGTTTAATACCCTCCAAATAACTTATCATGACCCTTTACATAAACAGTGGGACTCCCAAGTAAGTTAAGTGTAAATATCCATACTTGAACCCATGAAGGATCCTTATAAATACCTCTAACATCCTAAAAATAATTTCACAAGGATGAAAAATAATTTTTTCTTGGATATAAGCTACCTAGATACCATCCCATATTGGGAAAAACTACCTTGATAGAATTAATGTACCTTCACTCATATTCACTATAGACTATAATATCATAATCATAAAAATGTTTTTAAGGATGTTTAGATTCATAGCTTCCATGATAGGCTCAATATTTCCTTAATCAACATATTTGATAATGCATTTTCTAAACATGTTTTTAATGACAAAAAAGAGTGAATCATAGGTGGGGTCTCCCTATCAAAATAAAATTGGGAACACAAAATAACTTTTAAATGAATCATTTATGAGGAATGGGAGTCTATAATATTCAATGAGGGAGAAAGACAGTATGATAAACCATTGAGTGAATCTGTAGTATTACAACTTTTTCTGGAAATATTAACTTCATAGAGTATAAAAGGGCATATGATATCTTGGTTTTGAGATATATTTCAAAAACTAGAACTTCTAATTAGTATATTGATTATCACATATGTATTCTACAATATTTTCTTAATTATTCTCCCTAGAATTAACCCAAAATAGATAGCTCTATGAATTTGATTGATAAATTTTCTAATCCTTGGAGTAATAATATTCCCCAAATTTCATTGAAAATTATTTCCTATAATTATAGGTGTGAAATCACTGACTTCAATGATATGATCCATTTTAGGTATATGGTTTAATAATTAAGTGTTGAATCTAGGTTGCATAAACTCCCTAATAAGTAATTCATAGGCAGCTCTAATAAAATCTAAATGAGTGATATCCTAGACATACAGGATGATTTTAAGAGAGAGTAGATCATATCCTTGATAGAATTCGTAATTTTTAGAAAATATAGAAGGCTTAGTTTCTTCCTAAAGTTTAATAATTGTGAGATAATAATTATACAAATTTTTCAAAAACTAGTAATTGAAATCATCCAGCTATGGAGCATAATTATTGAGGGATTATTCAATAAAGAGCTATATAAAATATCCTACTAGAGAATCACCATTTATATACACCTTAAAAGGGTATAATAATTAATTCATAGAGATATTATTGGATTATAGATTTACTTTCTCTCTCAAGAAGAATAAATAACAATGAATTTATGTCACCCTCTTTGTTCCATTAAAATATAAGGTACCATATCAAAATATACTCATTCATAGAGACAAGCACATATAGTTGATGGGTATTATTAATTTCATCATATGATGGATTATTTATTTCTTCAATATCTATTATATTCATCATGATTATTAGAATCATCATGGAAAATATCAAAATCCATTTTATTAAACATTTTATTGCAACTTCAAAGAGTATTCTTAACCATCTTCAGCTTAATAGAGTGGTTTTGAAGGAATAATCATTGATAGAAACAACCAATCATCTTTGGAAACAAATCATCAAATCCTAAGAATTCAATCATGAATTATTGAAATGAATAGTAGTAGGTATCCTATTAAACAAAAATTAATGAATTAAGAATATCATATGCTCTGCATAGATTCTATGATGTTCACTATAGGATATAATAAGGGTATGGTCATCAACTATCATATAAAAGAATGAACTATCAATTATACTGACCTAATTTTCATTAAAATGTGTCCCCACTAGGTCAATTCAGTCACAGTATTCCAAGTTTCAGTTAGTGGACCTTCATAAAGGAATTTATGAAACTTTATAGAAGCAATCCAACAAAAAATACCATCACGCCATTCAACTACATGCAAACTATTTTTTAATTCCCCAAGAATAAAAAAATTACTATATTTAGAGTGAATCCATGGGAAATAATCCCAAATTTCACTTCAATTAGTGTAGTATGAAATGGAATTAATAAATGAAACAATACTTAGGGAGTTCTCAATGTCGGCACTGATAGTTACATGATTATTTCCCACATGAAAAACGGAGGATTTCACATCCTTCCTTATTGTCACGCATAATGATTTGAAAATTTTAATCCTTATAATATAATCCAGCAAATAATTAAAAATCATAATCAAATAAAGATAATTGATGAAGTAAATATTAACAATTTCCACAATAATTCAAATTAATAAAGGATTGTGTTGTAAAATTAATTTCTTAAGGGCCGTAGAATTATTGAAATTATTAATCACATGGTAGTTCCATAATGAAATACTAATTTGGAATTTAATTTATCAGTTGATTGGGGCACATTCATTGGATCCAGAGATGAGTATGGGTTTTTACCAATTACCATGTCATTTTTTTCTCAAACACATATGATTTAGATATCTCTTTAGTTATCCCCTTCTCAAGAATTGAAGAATCCTCCTAGACATCATATTGTTATAATTTACCAATGAGGGGTGATAATTTATTTTTAGAGTATTTTGCTTATGTGGTAGAATCCTAAATAGTCTTACATCAAGAAACATTTTATAAGTAGGTCCATATAGATAGTTTCTCAATGATAAATCATTAATGAAATTTATCATCATGAGATTGATAGCTTTAAATATATAGATAAGGGTAGTCACTTTGAGGGACAAACATCAGGTCTTCCAGAGATTCATATACAATAAAATATATATATTAAGATGCATGACAATCCTTAACCTCTATGTTATGTCTAGGTGACAAAATAATTGTCAAGGTTTCCCCTGTTCATCTATTCTCAAATAAAAAATTATAAAACATCTCTCCACTTTTAGATTCCTCTACACCTATAGTAGGTCATTATTGGATAACCATACCAATGTCCAACATATTTATTCCATTAAAAAATATAGTGTCTTTTTTAATAAATGGTTCCATATCACACTCATTATTAACATCTAGTTTATAGGACCCACAGTCAGCTACTGAATGGTAATCCATCCCTACCCTAGAGTAACTATCAATAGGAGGACAAATAAAAGAATGATCCCAATATCATGAATTTATAAGTGCCTTCCCTTTAAACATCATCTTAGATTTCAATTATCTAATATGAGGCACAATATCACAGCATATTATATATATATATTAAATGTTACTTGAGCCTCTGGTATTCATTGTAAGAATATCAATTTTAATTAAAATCTTCCCAAAATGATGGAAGTTGATTCTAAAGAATATTAGCATATATTCCATGTGATAATCATTTAAAAACACCTCATAAATCATAGTATAATATAGGTCTACCACTATCAGAATGCATTTATAGTGATCATATATTACGATTAACGTTTCATTGTATATTTTCATAGGGATAGTTAATGAAAATGAAATGTCTCACAAGATCTTCGAGTTCTAATTGTACTAAATGAGTTCATGGAAATATATCCATCCATTTTCAAGGGTGGTAGTCACATTCAATGGATTAATGTTGAAATCCTGGTCATGGATCTTTAGGATTCCATGTTTCATAGAGATTTACCCAAAACCATCCTTTTTTGCTCATTCAATTGGTAATATGACTTTGAACTACCCATATTATAGAGAAACTATTCACTAATCAGTGAATCCATAGATCTCATCCATTCACCAAAGGATTTCTTAGAAATTACATGCATCTGATACTTTTGGAAAGGTCAAATGGGAAGTTATTAAGAAACAATAGAAGCCCGCTATCACTACTAAAACATCAGGGTCCACAAATTCATATGTATAATGTAGAAAAATGAATCACTAAAAATAGTGCTCAATGATGAATACAATGAATTTATCATATTCACATCCCAAACTATTATCCAGTCCAAATTAGCAAGGGTTTCAAATGGGTGAAGAATCCTGGTGAACGTCCATGGGGATTTAAGGAAAATGCATAACAAAAACAAAAATAAAAAATAAAATGAAAATAATAAAAAATAGTATTAACAATCAAAACAAAAACCACAAAAATAACAACGACAATAATAATAACAATAAATATAAGAAAAAAACAACAAATACAAAAAATGAAACCAAAATAAGTATAATAGAAATTATATTAATGGAATAATAAAAATAAATGCACACATACACCCATATACAGTATGGATTGGTCATTTCCCCAGGTATAACCCATTAATCGATCCATTTTATTAGAAACATCATCCTAAAGGTCCAGTTGTCCTAAAAACTAATTACAAGGAAACAAATACAAAAATGTCATCATCATTGAATTGGGCCTACCCACATTCGCATGTCATCATCCTATATCTACATGAATCCCAATCATCATTCATCACGACGGGCCTGCATCTCCACCCATTAATCTATCCATAATAACAACAACAACAAAAACAGAAAAGAAAAATAATCATGATATTCATATTTATAAAAATCAACATTGTAGTGTTGGTGATGGTGATGATGATGGCGATCATAATAATCATGAAAATAATAATAATAATCAACATTATCATCATAATCATTATGATGATAGTAATATTAATTATATAAATCGGTATGATAATAATTATAATCACAACATTCATAATGGTAATAATAATAATAATGATGATGATGATAAAAATTATAAAACTATGAATAAAAATAAAAAAAGAAATAGTAAAAAAAATTTCTTGTATTTTATAAGAAATGGAAACACAAAAAAAACCCATTGTGCTAGTAAGAACCATACCTTACCCCCCAACCATGGAATATCCCACATTTATGATATCACATTTCAATTTCGAAAGGATTGACGTCCTAGTAGTCCTGAATCCAATAACATATCAAAATAGCCTAATTTCTAGCACGAAGTCCCAATGAAATCCCATATCAATGTCATTATAATTGTATACCCAATCTGATATCATGCACGCATTATCATATGTATTATTTCAGGCATTATTCTAGGGTCATATCCATCTAGTTTCATTGTATTACATTTCCACATGAAAAGTACCATAATAGTATATGCACTCATTTGTGTTTTAATGTAAGTCCTCTTAGATATGGAGGCCATTAGAATATGTGTATTTTAGTAAAATTCGATATCCAGTGAGGTAATTGATAAATCCCAGGGTGTGACAGATGTTCTCAAGCTAGGAAATGGATATGAATCATTGTGTTCATAATCTTAATATTATCCACATCTCAAGGGCCTCAAAATTAGGATAGTTCCCATGGGAAGCGAATTGGCACCAACTAGGTGTGCCCCATGACTAACAACCCAATAGATAAATCATTTGTATAGTTAATTATTAAATCTATGCGGTGGACCCAACCATGACCATAGTGTTCGATATGTTTAAAAACTAGGAAATAGATTAATATCACCTTTTTTATAATATGAATATTGTTTATGTCTTGTGGGAATCATGATTATTTTATTTCCCTCCAAGGGGCATGTTGGATCTAAATTTGTGTACCTCTCGACTAAGGCTTCCATGTATTAAATGTGTGTATGGTTAATGATTGGATCCTAGAGGGGGGGGGGGTCCAAACAATGAAAGGGAGTGACACACATTCCCCAGCAATGAAATGAATTTAAAAAACTATTTTTTTAAATGAAAAATGTCAATTGGGTTAGAAAGACTCTGACGTCATCCCTAAAACATTATTCCACAGCCAGACTAGACCGTTACAATTTTTCACATCGTGGAGGCCCAATGGTCAAAAAGCTCATAAAATAGTCCAAAAGACCAATTTCTAGACTAATGTATGAAATGCAGTGTAATTCGTACATAACAGTTCCATTCTCACTACACCACCATCATGAATAAGTCTTCTCTTATGTTGAATCATTTTTAATTCCTATTTCACTGCCTGCATGTATCAATGTCTTTAATCACCTCATGTATAGTAATATAATAGTAAAATAACAATAACAAAAAAATGAAATAGAATAAACAAAAATAATTAAAACAAGGTTCTATTTGTGGATTGGAGAACCCAAATCCCAAGCCCTGAATAATTTATTAGAGAAAAATACAGTCACACACATAATTGTACATGGGGTAGAAATTTTAAATAAATTATAAAAAAATATAGCCAAATAGAAAGTAAAATAAAATTTCAATTTGTTAATAGATACCATATAATAGGAATAACAATAAAATATATCGATTTCACCATTTTTATACTGACTTCCACTACGCCATAGTCCCCCTCAATTTAATGGGATCTGACTGACCCTCCACTAAGGATTTTGTATTGGAGTATATTGATAATAAATATAAAATATATCTTCTTTATTCACTAAATCTACATTATATTCATCTAGTGTTGTTCATATACTTTTACATCCTTCACCATAATATTCATTTATATCAATGGAATTTTCAGTGTACTAACCCCATGTTTTCATTTAAGCACTTAAGAGTTTTATTATGGCAAGAATTCATATGAGTCTCAATGAAATGATTTTCTATGTTAGGTCAAATAGTTGATACTAAATTATTATTCATTATATATTCTTTTAAAAGAAGATGAATAATACTGTTTTTATGACAACCATCATTCTCAAAAATGTCCACAAAAATTCTATCAAATTTAGGGTAAATAATGTACTCTATCGTAGATAAATAATTTTTAATCATACTTCAAAATTTCATACCCCCTTAATTTGAAGTATGACCTGGTTTCAGGACAATGGATTGTTTCTATTATATGACTATAATATATTAATAATTAAGATTTCAGACCAGTAAAACAAGGTCATGCATAAGTGCCTCTATATAATCACTACAACATGAAATTTCTGCACATCAGGCATAGTCATAAAAACTTTTTTTGGATGTACTAATGACACCAAAATAATTGAGGTGGATTATTGAGGAGTAGGGACATACTGCGATCCAAGATCCTTAATTAATTCCCATTGAGTTTCATAATTTTCCTTAGAATGTAAAATGTGGACTCATATGCATTGGGTCCAGTATTATGTCCAACACCACTCACTGCTTGGTTCTAGTGATCGAAACCCATTATAATATATTCTTTCTATAAATTCAGGTATTTTTAACTCGTTTATGTTTTTATAGTATATTTCCCAATATAGTATTTATAAAGAGACCACAATACACAAAACCACATCATAATTAATTCTAGACATAGTTTCTCCATGTGTGACAAGCTATAGCCCAATATCCTTGACAAATCCATCATTCTGGGGAAGAGTCTTATTAGACTTATGTGTATGATGCAATACAATAGAGACATAAATATGATTTTTTTACATTACAATCACGAACAATCATAAATCAATTATCATGAAAATTAGTATGATTATTACTCATATCACCACTTAGATCAATATTTTCCAATTTTCCATCATCATCACAACGTATATGATTATCTTCTTAGAAATAACTCATTTATATTTAGTATAAATATAACTCTCATACTATTTTTAATTAATATTGGACCTCATGGGATTGTCATCACTACTATTCCCTATAGATTAATGATTTATGAAATTAAAACTACACTTATCAACACTACTTCCACTTATAGAAGGAGTGAAAATAACCTTCTTTTGAACTATAAAATATGGGGAGGCCATGTAATTTTTTGGACCCAACATCACATTATAAGGAATTAACTTATAATAAACCCATTATCATTTAAATGGTAACTTCCGATTTTCATATTATTATTACAATCTACCCATGAAATGACCATGAGACACATAAGCAATAGGATCACCAAAATTACCGTGTCACCTCGACCATGTAGTTACAATTATAAAATTCTTCAAAATGTAATAGATATCATATTCTTGGTAACTTATAATACAAATATTATAATTCTCGTCAATCTACGAACATCTGGTAGTTTAAATATGAAAGAATAAATTGTATTCCCTACCTTCTAAATAAATAAATAAATATATAATTCCCATGTAATTAATTCATGGTATCCCCAATGTAGAAAAAATTTAAATATAATACATGTTTATTTCTAAATTAAATAGAAATATCATTTTTTAAATAGTATAATTCAAGCTCAAAATCTCAAAAAATGGAAAATTAATATCAATTTTAACTAGATGTCTTAAAATTTAGTCATAAAGGACCCTTTAAGCCTCTATCAAAATTAATTAGCACTCTAATTGTAATAAAAATATCGTAGAGGATATGATGAGTCAAGAAGACCAATACTTATACAAAAATTCAAATCCAATATTGGGTGATTGAGATTTTTACACAATTTGGATTGAAGTAAATCACTCAATCTATGATTCACAAAACATCTAGAATAAGGGAGAAAACTAGATTCCATATGACTTCAATTTAATCTCATACATGGGGAAGACGATGCAGAATATGAAATTACTTAGAGACCCCATTTTCCAACAATTAAATCCAAATATATACTAATAATGATGTTTCAGGTCCTTAAACACCTAAGAATAACCCTTTTAGTAAACCAACCTAGAAATAATAGAGAATTTTCATTCCTAAATAATGTCAATGATAATCTTAAAATTCACTAAAATGAAATATAATGATCTATTTTTGTTAAATTATTGAGTGATATAAACCCATCACTAAATAATCAATCCTTCACAACACTATCATTAAATGAAATCAACGTATTCTTCATCAATTCTTAAAGAGTACCTGAGTCATCATGGATATTAAAATAATGGTTTATAGGATAAAAAATCCCTAAATTAGATCCCCTCAAGTTTAAATAAACATTTTGGATGTGAGAGGAATCATCAATTACTTTTTGGATGCCAAAAAACACCTATGTAGAATCGAAGAAACATTTTATATTTTATATAATGTGGATCACAATCCCTAATCACTATGGGAGTTTAGAGAGAAAGTTGAATGATGTATTTAAACCCCCCCAATAATAATAATAATAATAATAATTTATTTAAGTTCATATGGGTTACAAGGAAAATAAAAAAACACACATAGACTGACTAAGGTAACAAGTCTCACACCTTTTCTATCCCTCAGCCTTACGCCCACTACCATGATATCCCATAATTAATTAATATTTAATCATCATTATACATTATTTTGAATAAGATTATTTATAGGCTTAAAACGTATTTTTTGGCACCGATTTATAAGTTCCAAAGGTTTCTCCAAATTAAATAATTTAAATGTAAATTAATAATGACTGATTCGATTGAAATTTATATATTATATATCGATTTAAATGATATTAAATCCATATAATTATGATTACTAGTCATATAGTTAATAAAATATCATCTTATGTTTGAAAAATTCATTTCCTGAAAAACACTTTTTGACACGATTTATGGGCTTATTTTAAAATTAAGTTATTATAATTATATGAAATCAATGTGATCAAATTGATTACATATTTAGAATACAAATAATTAATTTTAGGTAATTATGTCAACATAATTTTTATTCATAGTGAATATTAAAATAGTACAAATAAATTTCCCTGATTAAGGTTAAAACAAATTAATGGGGGGGAAGACAAATATATTTTTTGAAATAATATTTTCAAAATCAAATTATATAGATATATTTTGACCTTTCAATGTGAATAATTTATATTTATGGTTATTTGGAACCATTATTATTTGTAACCATCTCTATACGAAAATGTAATCACTTTCACGAAGAACTATTTTTTACATATTATTTTAACGTATTAAATTAAGTATTAAAAATTAAATTAAAATAAAAATATTATATAAAATATAATTTGATGTAATTATTTTTATATCATAATATTTATCCATATCCTTCTCAATCAAATGGGAAAAAACACTACCGCTCGTGTGTATGATTGACTACCTACATGTGAACCGATTTAATTGTTTTCCATCACCAACTCACATGAATATTCATAATGATAAAAATAATGAATATATATTATATATATGATATGATATTCATTCTATAAAATTATTATAGCATGCACATATATACAATTTCACCGATTAAGGGAATGATATTGTCACTTATGCGTACATATGACCGACCATCTCCATGAAGAAATGCAATTCATTTTTCATGTCCAACTATCACAAATGATTCTAAAAATGAATCAAATTAATAAATATTTTATTCATTAAATTAATATAATTTTTAAAACTATGGATCTTTATTCTATTCACACGAAATAAATCTTATGTGGAAAACAATAATTAGAAAATAAAGAAATTAATACAGGAAACACTGATAATAATGAAATATTATTATCAAACATGTGAGAAGATGTTATTATAAGACAATATTGGATATTATAAATATTAATATGTTTATTTTATAAATTAATATCATTTTTAGAACCATTATGTAAGAGTTTATTTCATTTTCAACTAAAGGAAAACTAGAGGTAAGAAATGTTTTCTATATTTCATTCATTATGTTATATTTTAATGTTATACAATGAATTTATTTTCTATGGTTTATATATTACAAATTTTAAATTTAATATCACGCATCCAATATATTTCAGGGTTTTTTATGATTCCATTTTAATTATATTATCCCATAATATTTTATTTGAATTTTTCCGAGGAGTAAGGAATTTTTTAACTAAATTTATTTTCATTGGGTTATATTACATCTCTATTTTCATTAATATTCTATGATAATATGTTTAATAAATTTTTATTATTTTATATTTATTTCAAATTCTTTTATCAGGATTTAAATTTTACACACATAATCAATTCATTTATTAATCCTCAATACAGTAGATTTATAATTGTTAAAGATTTTATTCGAATTATCACTTCATTAGGACATATTTTTTATTATGAAACAATTTATTTTTTTCGGTTTATCTAATAAATCTTTGATATTTTATATATTGAATATAATTATATTAATTGTATTGTATTTTTTTATTTTATGTTATTATATTCATGGGGTTATTATTCAAATGTTACAAAACAAGTAATGGTTTATGTTAATCTCATTTGAATAAGGATTGTTTATGCTTGAATTTCCATTGAAGGTAATTATTTGATAATTAATCAATAAAACAATTTATTTTTTTGTCAAATAATTATTCATTAAATTCTTATGTAAATTTATCATTTTATTCTCTTTGGTACTTAAAATTATTGATAAAAATAGTTTTATTAGATTCCCAATTTACATTTCTTTTGGTTCAATAATATTGATTATTCTATATCAATGTTTTATAAAATCTTATTAATAATGGTTTTATTGTAATAATATTATTGTTATAATATATATTTCACCAAATTTTAAAATTTTAAATAATGTTTTAAATTTTATTTTCATATCATTTTCAGTAAAGGTACATTTTTTATTTTTACAGAATATGTTAAATGATTAATTATTTTACCATAATCCATATGAATAAAATTTTAACACTATTATGACCACTCATTTAATTAAAAAATACAACAGTATTTTACATGTATATTTTCAATAAAAATTCATTCCTAATAATATAGAATCTTTTGGCTTTTAATGTTATTTTTATGGAGAATATGTTTTTTCCTCATGAATTTTTTCAATGACCATTTTATAGTATTTATATCCATAAATCATAAAAAAATACTATTTCACTAATGTTAAACTATATATATTTTGTAATGATACCATCTTTATAATTTTTCTATTTTTTTGATCAGTTTGACTTGTGAATGTATTAACATTCCATTTCTTGATTAATTTCATTTCCATTAACATTCTTTTGAAACATAAAATTTCTTGATTTCATTGTATATAAAATTTCTATTTAATAACCATATTACTTATATCATGATAATTATTATTTCATAAGTCATATTACATTTTTACATATAATTTATTAATGTGAATAAAGTTTGATAGATTGTCGGAAATTTTGATAATTCCTTATTCTTTTCAAAATATGAATATTTTATGATAAGGAAAATTATCTATTAATTAATGTAGAAATTTGATATATAAGGAATGGAATGGACATGTAGTGACTAGTGTGGAAATAAATTATATATCACTTTGATGCATCAATAGGTCTCAACTAAAAAATAAGGGAAACAACATTAACATGGTTTTTGGTGTATAGATATCCATGGTTAAATTGTCTCATCACATGGTCTTGATAGTAGTGGTATCAAGATGTATCAGATCATGATATATAATCTTAGGCATTTAATTAATTTATAATTTATTTATTATTATTAATCTGATAACATATTTGATATTATATATGTATTAACATCAAGATAATGTTATTATTTATATGGAATTATCTAATCATCATTTTTTCAAGAAATACTATTCTTCATGATCAAGATATTTGTATAATGGAATGTTTTTTAAATTATTAATCATGCCAAATTGTTTATGGATTATTTGTTACTAACAGTAACCTCTGTACTTACCCATTATTGAGAATTTCAGTTCACCCTTATTTTCCCCTCCCCATGACTTGAATAAACAATATTTGAATGAGTGCACAGATGCCTAATATTTATATTCACTATATTATCATTTCATATTTCAAATATAAATGAAGACTGAATTATAGATAGATTTTACTAAAATGACTAAACAATTCAGTCCTTTTGGATGTGATCAAATTTATCTAGAACAAATTTAATAAGGAAAGCATAAAATCTAAGAGAATGGAGTTGGATTATTTATAGTTGTTATGATATAATTTTATAAGAATCCTTGGGTACAAGGTTCAGGGAAACATATATTTGATAACATAACAATATCATAGGATTTATGGAAATTTCTATGTATAGAATAATATCCATAAGTTAGGGTAATGAAGAGTCTATTTTAATTTAATATAAATACATCCATTTCTGGATACTACATGTGGATGTGGCTATGATACAATTGTGTGAATGGGTAAAAGATCTAAAAAGTGTTAATTGGTTTTGACTAATTCACCACCTAGTTCATGAAAATGGGTCGTGTTTCTTACACAGTTTGACACTCTTTAGTTATATTTTCAAATTAATAAATATTTTCTTTATAAAACATCCAGAATGTTTTTCGTATATGATAATCATATATGACCTTTGTTAAACTTGTGGTGTCATAGATTGAAAATAAAGTATCATAATTTAGATATTCTATAGATTATTTTTCCTAATTATGTTTATTATTACATAAACGTGAGTTTTGGTTTTAGTTAATGGATGGAACCCATACGAATGATGTTAATATTGAATGTGATGGATAATGCAGTGATTACAAGAAACAAAATGGGATGATTACTAATGTAAAATTTATTGTTATTATTCCTAATTAGTTATCACAATATATAATTGAAAAACTATACTATAATAAACTCTTGGACTCACCAATGAAGAGATTGATGGAGTCTAATATGTTCTTTGTTGTTGGATGCTATGGAGGAAAAGAGGCTCAATTTACTTCTTGATAGTTATATTGAATGAAAAACAAATGAAAATTTATCAAAGGAGAAATAAAAGGTTTTAGACAAATGAATTACAGAGTAAAATTATAGAGTTCAATGGAGATAAATTAATATCATTATAGAGGTCAATTTATAGATTGTTATCTTAAATGTGGGGAACATGTGCATTATTTGAGTCAATGGCATCTTTTAATGGATAAATCTTCAACCAATGTTGGACTTATTTTATACCAATAATTTAATAAAATGGGTTGAAGTATTTATGTTTTGGGATCAAATAATTATATTCCTTATCGATTTTTATCAATGGTATTTTAGATATAATATTAATGAATCATCTAATGACTATGTTAATTTTTGAAAAAATATTTGCCTTTATATATGATTAACCTACATGTTATGGATAAAAAATTGTGTTTTTGAAATTAAGGTTGATAATAAGTCCTAGACACCAATTTTTACGTTTTAAGTGATAGAATTACAATATTATTATGTATTTTTGGGAGACATATATGGTAATATATCTATTTTGATTAATGTGGGTTTTAGAGTAAAATTAAATAGTGGAATAATGCATTTTAATTTTCTGAATATATGTTTATATGAATTGATATCATTTAAGGTTAATATGACGGTTGATTTGAACTTAATAATAGTTAATTAAGATAATTTTATTTTTTTGTGGAGAATTTTTTTGTATAAGACCTTTTTGATTTAAAACTGTTTTGATGATTAATAATATTATTTATGACATTTCTCATATTGTTAAGATCATTATAATAATAAAATTGACATAGTATTAGAAATATGACTAATAGAATACTAGGTGAAAACCCATCACATTCTGAATTTCCTGAGGCTTAAACCCACAACAAAACATTGACAAGGCTGAAGTGGAAAAAACTGTTCTATATGACGTACTGTTTAATATGACATTATTTTTTAACAAAATTTAAATGGATAAATAAATGGTTGATCAAATATTGTAAAATTTTTATGATTATTAGGTGATTAATAATTTTTTATGAGACATTTTATTGGGTTGAGAAACATATATAAATAATGGTTTTAACAAAAAAAATTGTGAAAAATGCTATTATGTTTTTAGAGAAATAAGGGGATGGTTTCTGTGGTAAATACATTTCTAATGGATTTTGTTTAACATTGGTTGTTAGTTTGGAGATTTAGAGATCAATGTATTATATTGGATAACATGTTTTAACAACATTGGTTTTGGGAAATATTTAAGGATATAAAAAAAGACATTCCACCCCTTTATATATATTTTTATTTGAAAACAGATAATATTAGTTCTTCTTGAAAAATATTATCATTGATATTAATTTATTAATAAATGAAGTGGAAATTGATTGATTAATAACCAAATGAAGGAATTATTCTTATGAAATATAAATATATCATGCTAGTTTGTTTTATGGTGTTCCCTCTCTTGATAGTATATGAGTCCTTAAACCTAAGGGAAATTTTTTTGAAATAAAAAATATAAATACATACATTCATTTCAGATGAATGAAATGATCTATTCACACCTCATCAATTTATGGTTTTTGGGTCATTAACATTATATTGATTATTGAATTTCATAAGCTGAATAATTTACATCACTCCCCATAGTTAATTTGGCATCAAATATTTATCCCTTATCCATGTTTTCTATTCCAACTAATTTTTTCCTATTTGGAAACTCAGTATTGTGTTATTCTATATAGCTTTCGTATATCCCTTTCAATGATCAGGTGGAAATTTTACTAAACCTTTTTCTGTTGTGGGATTCCAAAAAAGGTATTTTCCATTATAAATACCTTCATTTCTGAGGGTATGTTAAAATTGATAGGCCACAATTTATTTATGTTGTATAAAACGATACACCCTGATATTTTAAAAAAGAATACTGTTTTTGATAGTGGATATGAAATGTAACACCTGTAAAAAATGAACCCTGATATAATATATAAATGTGACAGTAATGAAATAACTTTTAAAGATGGTGGTATGAATAATAATAATCAATTTTAAAAAATTATGTGTAAATTTTTTATGTGATTACAATATATTGGTAAATAAAAACGCAATTTCTACTAAAATAATTACATGTTTTGTAAATATATTTTTCATCCAAAATGTTTTTATTATATTATGGGAGAAAATATTATGATTGATGTCTAATTTTTAAGGAAATTTTATTAAAAAGGGAAATTATTTTTGAAATGAACATAAAAAATTTAACTTATGGTGAAAATTTGTGATTTTTTTGGAAATAGTTGTTTTTATAAAATAGTGAATAATAACTCGTCTTATAAATGCGTCATTTTTAAAGAAAAATAATTAACTCAAAAGCATCATTATGTATTGAATTTGTTTTCAAAGAAAAATAAGTATTTTTTATTATTATATTCAATCTAATGAATTATAATTTAATCAAATGTAATCAAGATTCTGGTGTATGATTATTTTTTATATAAATTTTGGTATTAGAAGTTATTTTAAGTTGTAAATGATTCAATATTTCTATTATTTAAGATAATAATTATTTTTTAATTAATTAAATAAAATTTAAAAATTATATATCTATACATATTAATTTAAATATATCTAGTTATGATTTATTTATATTTAGTTAAAATAAGATCATCAGATTCATGAAACATTAATTTCATGAAAAACTCTTTTCAAAATAATTTATAGGGTTGTTTTTATACTATATTATAACAATGATATGAATGGAATTTCATAAAATGGATCATATATTTTTAATTAATGAAACTAATATTAGGTAATAAATTTAACTTATTTATTTCATAATGTTTGGTAATGATAATTAAATGTAATTTTTATAGTTATGGTAAAAAAGGGTATACATGGGGTTAAACTAAAAGATAAGGTAATGTTTTCCAATTGAACATGTTGATATCCTTTTATCCATTATTGTGATCTTATCATATAACAAATTTGAATCTAAGGAAATAATAATGCTTCTTTCTTGGGAATAACATTATTCCGGAATGGCCCGAAGGCCTTCTTTTTTTATTTTTATTATGGATAATCCCCCTTTTAAGGGTTTAAGGGGAACCCATACATAAACTGTAGGCCTAAGGCACAAAGCCCTACCAACCCACAATACAAGACCCAAAGGCCCATAAGCATAACAAGATCAATACATGACCAGTAGGCCCAGCCCACTTGAACTTCCCCTCCCCAGGTTTCTGTGTCATTGATCACCTAAATATATCATTTTTCATTCCATTGAAAAATTTCTTAATGTCTTTCAAGATGGTCCCACCCCCCCACATATAAAATGGAACCTAATAACCCAATATATTAACACATATTTAGATATTTATTTGTAAAAAATCATGAGAAATCTCTCCCCAACATCCTTATCCCTCTTGTGATTTTGTTTCTCTTCCAAGAATACTAATCCAATAGTCATTAATAATATATATAAATGATGATTCTCTAAGAGACGGTAAGCACATTCATAGATATATTTCTTTTCACATCTTCTTTTGTCACATTAATATATTTCTTAATAATTAAAAAGTAATAACACTATAATATCCCAAAAACTTATATTTCATTGTTATTTTGTTATAATATTATTCATCTCCTTCTCCAGCAAATTTGAGAAATATCTGTCTAACATGTGTATGAAATACAAGTGCCTCAGGAACATATGTATTTTTATTTCCTTCATCCAAACACATAAATAGTAGTAGTTATTGAAATAATTATTATATATGAGACATATTAATTTTTATTAATTTTTTAAAATAGAAAAAAACACTCATTCCTTACCCTCTCACCAATTAATGTAATGATATAATCACTCATACGTTCGTTCAACCTACCATCTCCACGAATAAATGTGATTCATTTTTTCTGTCCAAAATAAAATAATTTTTCATAAAATATCTCTAATGATGAAATATTACATTTATGAAATTAATATAATTACAGTAATTATGTATGTATAAATTATATAGACGAAATGTAACATCACTGACAAAAAATATTTGTGAAAACAAAGCATTTAACATAAGGAACAATTGTTAGGATGAAATATTATTACAAATTTAGTGATAATATGTTGTAATATGATCATATATGATATTATAAATATGAAGATGGTTCTCATATAAATTTCACAAATATTTAAAATAATTATACCAGAAGATAAATCATGTTCAACTAACGGGAAATGCAAGGTAAGGAACCTCATCTGAATTTTCCTTCATCGAGGCATATTTTAATTTCATTCAACAAATTCATTTTATATGGTAAATATATTTCCACTTTGAAATTAAATATCATGAATCATTCATATTTCATGAAATTTTATGCTTCAATTTTAATTATTTCATCCAAGTATATTTTACTATAATTGTAACATCCTAGGTAAAAAAATAATATTTCATTTTCATATTAATTAATATTTTTGAATGAAATGTTAATATTACTTTAATTGGGATGCTATGTCTGATGGCGTACCCTATACGGAACAACGAGTTTTTTTGAAATCTTACGATACACACTAATAATATAATAATATTATTGTAAATAGTTGTAAAATCCTAGCCGATGTAATGGTGGGAATGATCATAACTAACCAAAAAGTGATTATATATGTCTGTTAAATATTTTTATATTTATCCAATAAATGTTAGTGGATTAAAATGCAAATGATTCCAATTTTAAGAATAAATATTCTAATATTCTTTAAAAGGACTATTAACCGCCTTTTGATGTCGAACCCTTTTTAAATATAATTTTTGTTAGTTTTATATGTTATATTTGAAAAAATAAAATCCTTCTTTAAAATCAAGACATCAAAATTTACTTTGTGTAAATTTTTGTTATTTTTCGATAAGGATCATTTTTAGTGAAAAATGATGTATTTTATTTCAAAACCTCCTTTTAATATAATTTTTTTTGAGAATAAATTTTTAATTGGTTTTAAAGTGTAAATAAAATATATTTTTATCATTTATTCCAATGGTGGTAATTTGAATTAATTTCACTTTGAAATTGGATCTAAACAAGTGTCAATCTTTTAATAGATATTGTTTCTTAAAAACACGCTATTTGTTTTGACAGTGGGAATTGATTATAAAATTAATTAATTCCACTTCTATGTTTTTAATTTTGTAAAATTGATATCATTTTTGAATTTGGAATATAACATATATTTTCGGGTGAATTTTTTTAATTTTTCTGACAAATGCTCATTTTTAAATAATAGTGAAAAATACTGCATTTTAATTCAAATCTTCCTTTTCATCCAATATATATATAGTTATATTGTCATTTTCATTGGTTTTATGGTTTAATTTAATAATATTTTTATCATTTAATAAAATTTGTGTCATCGGATGTAATTTATTATTTAAAATGGATGTAAAAGAAAATCAATCTTTTTATAAATTTTACTTCTTAAAAACCAGTCTTTGGTTCGGACAACGAGATTTATTTTTTAAATTATTTACTTCAATTTTTATGTTTGGAATTTGTTGGAATGTATTCCATATTTTGAATCAGGATGTCCAAATTATGTAATTAATACTCTTTTATTTTTTGGATATTATGAATAATAATGAAGATAATTATATTTAATTATCATGATTAATTAGTAATCTGGTAGTTAAGGGTAATAAAATAAAATAATAATAATATAAAATGACCACAAAAAGTGTTCTAATACTATTGGCTGTGTCATGGGAAACTATGGAATTCATTTTTCCAACTTAGGGACCCCATGGAATCACTTTTGGGTGATAGTGACATTTTATCATTTTATTTTCTAAAGAAATGAAAATATAACAAAAGTATGTAACACCTAAGTAAAAAAAAATTAATTTTGTATACATAAATTATCTTTTATACTATAAATAGTCATTGGAAATCAAAAATGATTTCCAACATCACATTATTTTTTTATATTTTTTATACTTTAAATAAATAAATTTATTTATGACACCACGATGATGCATTGATTACCACATTAATGAACGATTTAAATAAAATAAATAGATAAGGTATAATATATGACTTACATTTACTAAAACCTATTGGATGGGTGGATTTTGAACCCTTATCACCTTACCCTGGAAATATATCTTTGAGGGTCCTTTAAATTCTGAAACTCATTTTATAATAAAGTAACTTTCCAAAACAATCCAAAAGTGACCCTCCTCCCTCTTATAAAGGGCCCCCACCTCTACCCCCATACCCACCCCACTAAAGCCCTTTGCTCATCCAAAATCTGCTTATATTTTCTCTCCACATCCATATCTTAATCCTATAAGCCTCACAATTGGAATAAGTCTTTCAATGGAAACCTTTGTTCTCAAATCAAAAAGAGTTATCTGATTTGAAGGTAATGTCTTCTCTTATTTCATTTGTTTTATTTTTCTTATCCAGCCCCCTAGACTCTTTTTATTCATTTATTTTGTAACAAAAAAGTATCTTCAATATACCAGGATGTTTTTATGAGAATGATTTGAGCTAAACTCACACACACCTCCATCTAATGGATAATGAACATATTGTTTCTTTGGGTGGCGAATTATTGCCTCACGAAACGATGAATGTTCAATCTTCAATTAACACCTCCCATGGTGGCCATTAAGATGTCACTGTATTTATATAATATATATATATTATTTTTATTTTTTCCTTATGCTTATGTATTTTTCATTTATTTTATAACTATATGCTTTCCCAAATGGGTAAAAGCGATAATTTCATTTTAGGAAGTGCGGACACTCGCACCCTCAAAGTGATTTGAATCGTTAATTCCATATGTGAGATGTATAAAGGATAAAGTTTATGATATTATATATGATATTATAATGTAATTTTAATATACCTTTGTATCATTATTTTTTCATTCCACTAAACTATGAAATAAAAATGAAAGTAGCATTCATCGTATGTACGACTTACCGTCTCTGTGAATGGTACATTTCATTTCTTATCAACAAATGTTATGTACTATTATAAGTACAAATATATAATGAAAATATATGATATATATTACATTAAAATGATTAATATCATTCTGTAATTATAATATATATATCTCTCATTCAGTTTTTATTCGATTAATATGACAAATAAATGAAAGTAGCGTTCTTGCGTACGTACGACATACCGTCTCCATGAATGGTGCCTTCCATTTTTTATCACCTAATGTTATGGAATAGAATAAAATTAATATATACTAGATATATATGATATTCAAATCATTTATACTATTCTATATATGGTGTACTTATAACTACATGGACAATTCTTTTTAAACCAGTTCATTTTTGACTCATGTAACGAACATCGACAAAAACATCTGATATGAAATCTCATAATTAAATATTTATTATAACATTATAATATGTGATATTAATTGATTAATAAACTGTGGAGGAGGTCCTTCAGAAATTAAAAATTGTCCAATGTTTATTATTCAGGAATATAAAGAAACAAACAAGACAAGCTGGACTTGTTGTAAGGGATCCCACATCTCTCTTTCATTTTACGTACTCTCTTTTATGTCATTTCCTTTATGATCATTTTTATTATGTTGGGGGATGTTCATTTATATTCCACATACTATAAATTTTATGTTCATATGATGGGAGACCATATTTGATCTCTTCAATCCATTTTTTTGATGTTTTAAGTGGCATCGTTAGGCTGCTGGAATTTCATAAGGGATTTCTTATCTCACGTTTAATTCCGTGATATTTCAAATTTTTGCAAATCATTTATTGTATGTGGTGTATTGTGTACATCCCATTCATATAAAATATCATGATTCTATTTATATTTATGGTATCATGTGATTGATTTGGTGTTTATTATCTTTTGGTCATATGACTCGATTGATTACAACAAGGTAAGGGGTTATTGTCTCAATTTTTATTCCCGTGAGATTCATGCAACCTTTGCCAGTATTTCCTTTTGTGTTGTGTATGTACTGCCCATGATTGTATTATTTGTGTAATATACATTAATTTATGGGTATTTACATCTTCATTGTATGACCCTTCTTTCATGGGGTGTACGTTTCGAAAGATACCAAAATCAGTAAGGGAACCTTTCACCCTCTTCTTTTTAAAAGGCTTCTTTTTTGTTATGTCCTTTAATTCACATCTTGTTATGTAGGGATATGTTCTTCAGTATCCTTATTGCTGAATATTTTATGTCCATGTTATGATATAACCTTTTTATCTCCTATCAAATCCTATTCTAAATTTTAATGTGACGTCATTAGGCTGATGAATTTCTGTAAGGGAACTTCCTTACCAAATTTCAAATCATTGGGCTAAACCTCTACTTCTTGATAATGTTGTGCTATGAATATTTTTGGATGACCAATTATTGTTTTATACATAATATCAAATTATATTAGGTGTATTTATGTTTTTCACACATATTTATGTAATTTATATCTCCTTAATCATAGGATATCGTCTTTGTATGGGACTTCGTCTGAATCTCCTTTCATTTAATCATATTTGGTTTTATACAGAACATTTTTTTATACGGTGTATATAACACTTTGAAATTTACTTTTATTCAAAAAGAATATTTTTATAAGAAGTGTTTTACTAAATGAAAAAAGGAATGTTTTGTCTTATGTATGCAGCGACAATGACTTCTCCGCTGATGTGAAAATTATTTGAGTTTCGGCTTCCTCTACAATCCATAACGTCTTTGAAATGAAAAATAAATACCATCTTCTAATTTTCTTTTATTATGGTATTTAAAAGGCTTTGATAATAATTTTATTAAATCAATGTGTTGTATTGATATATTGTGATTGAAATGTGGAAATTTTATGTTTCCTTTATGCATGTTTTATGTGATACAATAATGTTATGATTCTTGGGCATTGTTTATGAAAAAAGGAGTTTCAAAGATAAACTAAGGGCATGTGAGCCTGTGATTGCTCTCCAATGCATTGGGTAACGTGAAGTATTTGAATGCTAATGTTTTTCTGAAGAGATTTATGGAATATACTGTGATGTATTTTACAAACGTAACCACGAGGGTTACTCCCTATGTAAGAATGTTATGAATTCCACAAGATACCATTATGTCTTAGGATTTATATGAGTTATTCATAAATATTATGATTTTAGAAGGTATGTTATTATTGAATGTTATGGTTTCATTGATTTGTATTTATCGGTGGGTTAATGTTTCCTTTCATTATGTTATAACCCTTACTGAGCTTTTTATGATCATCCCATGTTTTTTATGTTTTTCACAGGTTATAAGGAAGGGTAAGAGAAAGGAAATATTCAAGAAGATTAATATCATGAAAATAACTCTTGTTTTATTTCTTGATTTTTATTGTTGTGAAAAACCAGTTATAAATGTAGTGTCTACTTTGTAATCTTTTGAGATGTAATAGTTATGTCCTAATTCACTAATACTCTAAAACTAAAAAGTTCCTCAATGTGAATTATTAATTTAATTCAAGATTAAGTAATGTGTTAAGGATGGGTCCTTATAGTTGTTATCAGAGGTTGGTTTAGATAACTTTAGAGGTTAGGGTATTCTTTAAGCACAAGTGATATTACCATAATGGTTAGGATTTTAGAAATAGTCATATTTTTTTGATAAAGTGAATGAGTTAAAGATAATATAAATAATTATATCTTTGTATTTACCACCACATAATATATTATATGATTTTATTAATGATATACTCACACTTAAATTTTTGGCTTCAGGAAATGGATGGATCTAACATGCAGAAATGTGAAAATGGGTTTGAAGGAAACTGTGTGGGTTCTCTGATTAAGAGACTGGATGAAATGGCGGATTCAAAGTGAAATATCATGGTTATTCTAAACAAACTATCAGGATTGTTGATTAACCACATGATCCTTGGTGACATCACTAATTCATCATGTAAGAGAGAACCAACTTGATGTGGATGTTCTAGTTATAATTATAAAGGTAAACTTTAGTGTTTATATGATCCTTACATTTGAGGTAATTATGGGTTACTATATGTTATGATAGAAAATGAAAGGCATGAGATAAACCACTGTGGTTATATTCAGTTATGGTTATTTTTGATAATTTTACCTCTTTTTGGGGAATTTTTAAAGAAATATATAGTTTTGGAAGAAAGACAACACGCAGACTGTGTAACAACCCATCACGTCAGATGAAGTTGCAAGAATAAAACCCACAACCAAAGTGTGAATGGCATTTATCGCCTACCACTGGACTACGTGAAGTCCCTGGTTAGTATGACTAATTTTTTCAGTTATATGATCTTATGAATCATTAATATGTTTATTTTGGGTTATCTATGGAAGTTATTAACCTATAATGGATGATATGTGATTTGGTTAATTACTTTTCAGTATGAGACATTATGAGTAACTGCTTTTACTTGGAGATAAATGTTAAGATTTACCTTGGAAAACTATGTGATTAAATTCTTCAATTATTTGGGTTTTCATAATAGATTGGTTTATTTTTGATGAATTTTAAGGGAAATTTGGTGTTGAATGGTCATGGTTGAACTTTGGGATGTTTGACAATTTTTGGAGATTAAGAGTTGTTTTTACTTTGTAAAAGATTATGTTTTTTTCGTATTATCTGATATCTTACAAACAATTTTGGTTTTGGTTTGGGTCTAAAGACATGGGAAATATATATTTCTCTTTTGTGGATTAGTTGATTCACTATAAGATGATTATACCGCTCTTAATGTGAACAAGTCATCCCGAATACTCATCATTTGGAGAAAATATTAGTTACTGTTAGAAATCAAGTAAAAGTTGAATGTCTACATGAAAATTAAGTAAGTTTACTTATGTTTTAGTTAAGCTCATAAAAGAATTACTCAATGAAATTTAAGTTAAAACAAAAATGTGTTTTGTTAACGTTTCCTACTGGGGAATCAAAAATAGTTTAACCCATCACAAGACAATGATTTTCTAGTGGTTAACTTTCATTTAGACATGATTTCAATCACTCCCCATCAGACCTTGATGGTTTTTTTCTTACATATCCATGTTTTCATGGAATCCTAGTATCTTTTGCCTTTGGTGACCTTTGTACTTCTATTTATTTCTTTTAAATTGGTAGTTTTATTGATTCTTTTTCTAATGTGCTGCGTTCAATGATGTTTCGAAGCCCATTTTTTTTTTAATTTACGAGGATGAAATTACCAAAATGGGGAAAGGATGTAACATCCCAGGTAAATAAATAATATTTCATTTTTATATTTATTAATATTTTTGAATAAAATATTAATATTAATTTAAAAGGGATGCTATGTTCAATGGCGTACCCTATATGGAACAAAGAGTTTCATTGAAATGTTGCAATGCACACCAATAATATAATAATATTATTGTAAATGGTAGTAAAATCCAAGATTATGTAATGTAAGGAAAGAACATAACAAACATAAAAGTTATTATATATGTTTGTTAAATATTTTCACTTTATCCAATAAATTTTAGCGGATTAAAATACAAATGAATCCAAATTTAAGAATAAATATTCTAACATTCTTTTAAACGCCTATTAACCTCCTTTTGATGGAGAAACCTTTTTAAATATAATTTTTTTTCTGTTTTATATTTTGTATTTGACAAAATAAAATCATTCTTTATAATAAAGACATCAAAATTTATACTATGTAAATTTTTGTTATTTTCCGATTAAGATCAGTTTTAGTGAAAAATGTTTTATTTTCATTCAAAACCTACTTTTAATCTAATTTATTTATATTCTAATATTATATTTTTAATTGGTTTTGAAGTTTAACTAAAATATATTTTTACTATTTAATCCAATGGTGGTCATTTTAATTAATTTCACATTGAAATTCGACATAAACAAGTCTCAATCATTTAATAGACATTGTTTCTTAAAACACACTAATTGTTTTGACAGTAGGAATTGATTATAAAATTAATTAATGAAACATATATGTTCTGAATTTGGAAAAATTTATATAATATTTAAATTGGGAATATCAAATATAGCTTAGTGTTAATTTTTGGAATTTTTCAGACAAATGCTGATTTTTAATGAATAGTCAAAAATAAAGCATTTTAATTCCAAACTTCCTTTTCATCCAATTTTTCTATATAGTTATATTGTCATTTTGATTGGTTTTAAGATGTAATTTGATTTTTTTATCATTTAATACAATTTTTGTAATTGGATGTAATTTCACTTTTAAATTTGATGTAAAAAAATCAACCTTTTTATACATTTTACTTCTAAAAAACTCGTCTTTGGTTCTGACAACAGGAATTATTTTTTCAATTAATTACTAAAATTTCTGTGTTAGCAATTTGGTAGTATTGATTCCTTATTTGGAATCAGAAGGTCCAAATTATGAAATTTAGAGTCTTTTTTATTTTGGATATTATGAATAGTAACGATTGTAATTTTCTTTAATTGTCGTGATTAATTAGTAATTATGTAGTTAAGGGTAATAAAATAATATCATAATAATATAAAATGAACCCAACATGTGTCATAATCCTATTTGATATGTCATTTACGACCATGGGATTCCTTTTTCAAACTTAGGGACCCCATTTAATCACTTATGTGTGATAGTGACATTTTATCATTTAATTTTTTAAAGGAAAATATAAAAAAAGTATGTAACACCTAAGTAAAACAATTTTAATTTTGTATACATAAATGATATATTAGACTATAAATAGTCATGGGAAATAAAAAATATTTTTCCAACATCACGGTATTTTTTATATAATATTTATACATTAAATAAATAAATTTATTTATGTCACCATGATGATGCAGTGATTACCTCATTTATGAACGATTTAAATAAAATCAAAATATAAGGTAAAATATAAGACTTAAACCTGTCTAAAACCTATTTGATGGGTGTATTTCGAACCCTTATCACTTTACCCTTTAAATATATCATTTTGGGACCTTTAATATCTGAAACTCATTTTATAATAATGTAACATCCAATACTTTCCAAAAGTGACCCTCCAACCTCTTATAAAAGTCTCCCACCTCTACCCCCTTACCCACACCTCTCAAGCCCTTGGCTAATACAACCTCTACTAATATTGTCTCTCCACATCCATATATTACTCCGATAAGCCTCACTTTGTGTACAAGTCTTTCATTGGAAGCCTTTGGTCTCAAATCAAAAAGAGTTATCCGATTTGAAGGTAATGTCTTCTCTTATGTTCTGTTGTATTATTTTCCATCTCCAAACACCTAAACTCTTTTTATTGAATTATTTTGTAACAAAAAATGTATATTAAATATACTAGGATGTTTTTATGAAAAGGATTCTATCTACAATCATACACACCTCCATTTAATGGTTAAAGAACATTCTGTTTCTGTTGGTGGTGAATTACTACCTCACGAAACGATGATTGTTCACTATTCATTTAACACCTCTCATGTTGGCCATTAATATGTCACTGTTTTTATTTATGATATATATATTATTTTTATGTTTCCCTTATTCTTCTGTATTTTTCATTTATTCCACACCTTTATCGTTTCCAAAATGGGTAAACACTATAATTTCATTTTAGGAAGTGCAGACTACCGCCTCCTCAAAGTGATTTGAATCATTAATTCCATATATGAGATGTATAAAGGATGGAGTTACTGATATTATATATGATATTATACTGTAATTATAATATAACTATGTATCGTTATGTTTTCATTCCATTAAAGTATGAATTAGAAATGAAAGTAGCGTTCATACGTACGTACGACTTACCGTCTCCATGAATGGTACATTTCATTTCATATCTCCAAATGTTATATACTATTATAAGTAAATATATATAATGAATATATATGATATATATTAAATATAAATGATTAATATCATTCTATAATTTTAATATATATACCTCTTATTTAGTTTTAATTCCATTAATATGGAAAAGAAATAAAATTAGCTTTCATGCGTACGTACAGCCTACCATCTCCAATAACGGTGAATTTTATTTTTTATCTAAAAATTTTATGGAATAGTATAAAATGAATCTATAATTGATATATATGATATTTAAATCATTAATAATATTCTTTATATGGTGTTCTTAAAAATACATGTACAATTATTTTCAAACCTGTTCATTTTTGACTCATGTACCAAACATTGACAAAAACGTCTGATATAGTCTCACATAATTAATTAATTTTTATAACGTTATAATAAGTGATATTAATTTCATAATAAACTTTAATTGAGGTCCTCAAAAAATAAAAAATTGACCAATGTTTATTATTCAGTAATATAAAGAAACGAACATGACATGTTGGACTTGAGGTAAGGTATCCTACCTCACACTTTCATTTTATGTACTCTCTTTTATGACATTTCCATTAAGATCTTTTTTCTTAATTTGGGGATGTTATTTTATATTCAGATTACTATAAATTTTATGTTAATATGATGATAGACCATATTTTATCTCGTCAATCAATTTTTTTGATGTTTTAAGTGGCGTCGTTAGGATGTCGGAATTTCATAATGGATTTCTTATCTCACTTTTAATTCCGTGAGATTTCAAATCTTCATCACTTATTTATTGAATGTGGTGTATTGTGTTCTTGACATTCATATCCATTGTCATGATTATATTTATATTCATGGTATTATGTGATTCTTTTGGGTTTATTATCTTTTGCTCATACGATTCGATTGATTACAATGAGGTAAGGGGTTTTTATCTCACTTTTTATTCCCATGAGATTCATGTACATTTTCCTCTATTTCATTTTGTGTGGTTTATGTACTTCCCATTATTGTATTATTTGTGTAATATACCATAATTTATGGGTATTTACATCTTCATTGTATGACCCTTCATTCATGGGGTGTACGTTTCGAAAGTTACCCAAATCGATAAGAGAAACCTTTCACCATCCTCTTTTTAAAAGGATTATTTTTGTTATGACTTTTAATTAAAATATTCTTATGATGGGATATTTTATTCTATATCATTATTTCTATAAATTTTATTTCCATGTGATGATATACCCTTTTTATCTCTCATAAAAACCTTTTCTGAATTTTAATGTGAAGTCGTTAGGCTGTCAAATTTATGAAAGGGAACTTCTTTACCCAATTTCAATTCTTTGGGTTAAACCTCTTATTCTAGATTATGTAGTTCTATGAATATGTGTGAATGATATATTATTGTTTTACACATAATATCCACTTATATTTTGTGTATTTATGTTTGTCACACATATTTATTTAATTGATTTCTCCTTAATCTAAGGATACGTCTTTGTAAGGGACTTCGACTCAATCTCCTTTCATTGAGGAATATTTTATTTTATACAAAACATTATTTTATAAATTGTATAAACCCGTTTTATATTTAATGTTATTCAAAAGGAATATTTTTATGCAAAGCATTTTACTAAATGACGAAAGTAATGTTTTATCTTATGTATGTGGTGAAAAAGACTTATCCACCACCATTACCATTATTTGTGTTTCGGCTTCCTCTACAAGCCATAAATTCATTTAAATGATAAATAAATACCATGTTTTAATTTTTTTTATTTTGTTATTGAAAATTTATTTGATAATGTTTTGATTAAATCAATGTTTTGTATTGATATCTTGGGATTGAAATGTGGAAATGTTATGTTTCCTTTATGCATGTATTATGTGATATGATTATGTTATGGTTCTTGGGAATTGTATATGAAGACGGGTGTTCCGTGATAAAATAAGGGAAGGTGAGCCCGTGATAGATATCCAATGCATTGGGTAACGCGAAGGAGTTGAACACTAAAGTTTTTCTGAAGAGATTTAGGGAATATACTGTGATGGGTAATCCAAACGTAACAATGAGGGTTACTCCATACGTAAGAATGTTATGAATTCTTCAAGTTACCTTTATGTCATAGGATTTAAATGAGTTAAACATAAAAATTAGGATTTCATACAGTATGTTATGATTGAATGTTACTGTTTCATTGATTTGTATTTATCAGTGGGTTAATGTTTCCTTTCATTATGTTATAACCCTTCCTGATCCTTTTACGCTCTTCCCATATTTTTGAAATGTTTTTCACCGTTTATAAGGAAGGGTAAGAGAAAATAATTATTCAAGAAGATTTATATCAAGAAAAGAACTCTTGTTTTATTTATGTATTTTTAATGTTGTGAAAAAACGGATATAATAGTACGGTTTACTTTGTAGTATTTTGAGATGTAATAGTTATGTCCTAATTCTCTAAAATTGTAAACCTGAAAAGTTCTTCAATGTGAATTATTCATTTAATTCAATATTCAGTAATGTTTTAAGGCTGTGTCCTTATAATAATTACAAAATGTGGTATGGAATTTCAAAACTCAATTAAATTTCATTGGATTATATTACATATATGTTGTCATTGATATTATAAAATTATTTGTGTAACGTACATTGATTATTTTATGATTTATATACAGTTTTTTATTTCAATTTGATTATTACAGTAAGATCTGAGAATTCTTTGATGTGTGTTCTTGTTGATTTGTTTTCAAATCCCTCCAGTTTAGATTATTGAATGCTTAATGGGTGTATGAGTAATTTTGGGGGTGATAAATGGGTGAGGGACATGAATGAAAGGGAAATCAGGCCATCCTATGCATGATTCTCAATTTGATCATAGTTATGAAAACCATGCACTCAAACAATTCTAGCCAGTAGGAGGGGTGAATAGTTAAGTAAAATGTATGAGGGGATATATAAACTATGGAGGGTTGGATAAAGTTTTTTTAAATGGTTGTCAGACAGTGTTTTAAATCATATGTGAAGAATTTTTGTAGATTTAGTGAAGGGTGGATCAAAAAATTATATAGCCCCTTAATGCATCGGTAGGTCTCATGAGACAAATTATCAAGCTAGTATTATGTGGGTTTCATTGTATATGTTTTTAAATTTACACTAACATGGAACCAGTTCATGAAACTATAGATATCTTGATGTAAAAGATCATGAAATTAAATATAAAGAATTTACTTCCTTGAGAATTCAATTATTTTTTCCATGAGATTACTACATTGATATCATCCATCAATTATGTCAAGATTCTATTGTTATTTTTATATAAATATTTGATCATTATTTATTCATAATATATTATACTTTTTATGATGTTATTGATGAAATGGAATTTTTTTAGTTACCTACCATTGCATATTTTTTATGCCCTAATTAATAATGATATATTCCACAATACACTTCTTTTTAATTTTAATTTAACCTCACCGTTATTATGTTTCCATTCCCCAAGATGTGAAGAAGGAATAATTGAATTAGATAAATGTTTTAAACTAATTATTATATAATTTATTATTTATGACTTCAAATTTAATGTGAAAATTATGCATGTATCTATTTTTAAAAGAAAAAGAAATTGTTCAACCATTTTGGATGAGATCACGTGTATCTATAAATAATGTAATCAAGTAACCACCAACTATATGATACTAGGATGGGTTCTTTACATGTTGGTGGAATTATAATAAGAATAATAATAAACAATAATAGTAATAGAAAAAAACAACAAAACAACCAAAACAACAACAAAAATAATAACTATAATAATAATTTATACTATTTATTGGGGGAATAATAAAACCATACAACATTCACACACATGACCTACCCAAATACTAGCTTCCTCATTAACCGGCATGGATGAGAAATAATTATATATACATTATTTAAAAATTTTATATCCCATATACCATAAATTATAATTGGCCCAAAGTCGCTTGATGCAAGTCACATATGACCCATATAAATAACATCTATGGACCCTTTGAATTCCAGTACAAAGACCCTCATTGGACATGCCAGGAGGCCTAGTATTAGCATCGCCCACACCTACAAGCATATATATTCCCTCAAGTGGGCATCGATTGATGGAGACCCTTCATCATCACACACTCACTGTCGAGTGGGGGTTTTTTGAACCACCACATATGCATGTTAGAAGGGACCATCCACACCACAACCAGTGAACATGGTTTTATATAAAAGGCTTCACGTACCAACCACAATGGGAAATCCCTATGATTGTTTCAATTGATTCTAGATGAACATTTTCTCCCCCACTATCGAGTATGATTTTTCTTACACTGAAACTTCCACCTACTTGATTTCGACACAATATACCTCTTTAACCCCATATTTTTTATCATACTCCACCTCAAATTCTAGTGTCATGTTATTATACCCCTACACATAAACCCTTCCCAATTTAGGTGGGGGAAAATGCGAACGGTGGATGTGATTTGAACCCTAGAAGCCCATATACATACATGGTACTCATTCAACATGGATACAGCTCCATTTAAATAATAATAAAATTAATAATGATGAAAATAATAATAACAATAATACGACAAAAAAAAATTAACAACAATAATTAATTTAATAGTAAAAGTAAAAATTTTCCTTGGAAAAGAGTTAGTGATCCAAAAACATTTTCCATTATTAAAATAAAATTAAAATAAATGCAATGTGAAATATAATGTGACTATCAGTGGCATACCACTACCACAAAAAGATAATAGGAAATATACCAAAATAATAAGTGAAATATGCTTAATGAAGAATCCTCAATATGCCAACAGAATAAACTAAATCATCAATCCGAATGATATTAGCCACCACCTCATCCTCTCAAGTTAAAACCCATCCTCTATGATTTGGTATTTTTCTATTTTTTATCATTATTAAATTGGGGACGAATGTTTTCAGACTGAGGATTATATTTTTGAGGTGGAATTGAATCCTATAAAGTAATTCTCTAGTAAAACCAGATCCTATGAACTATTGAATCATTCCCATTACCTTGATTTATCACATCAAAATGGATGTGGTATTTGAGAGTCTCAGCGTTAAATGTAATAAATTCTATAAAAATTAATCCAAGAGTCTTTTAATATTCATCTACTAAAATATCCCTATTATATGATTTATTCTGGTTTTCATGAAATATAAATATGTTATGTATTCTAAAACCAGTATGGGTATCTGATATTACAATGAGTTTTTTGATCAAACCCGGTTGTAGGATAATCACGTCAACCAGAACTAACTGGACAAGAACAAGGTACTAATTCATCACCGAGGCATTAAATTCACCATCCAAGCACATATCTACTTTGACACTATTTACATTATTCCATTAACAATCAATTTAAACTACTTCATAAGACTATTTTGGATTACCACCACTAATAATAATAATTTTTGTAGTTAGTGATATGAATAACACGCCCATTACCATAGATTTTTTACCCTCCCCTCATTCATTATGTAAGCCACATTGTGATTACATAGCCCTCAGAGAAGTTACCTATTCATTTAGATCATGATAAGACTTTGTTAAAATTTTAATCTTCACCCCTTCCACTCCAAGTTTAACACACAATATAGCCTCTCCATATTCTATCATGTAGACTATCAGATCCACTTCACATGTCGCTATAATACCTATGAGAAAAATATTTTACTATTTTATTTTTATCTATTGGCTTACCAAAGATATGGATTTTAGAAACACACATTTTCAGGTGTTCCTAAAACATTCATTCTTCCAAGAGTAGTTATTGAATCCAACATCTCCTGAATAGATGCAATAACCATACTCTCTATAATATTGTTGTCAAAAGAAGAATTATCTACACCAATGTGTAATTTTATAGTACTATCTTTACTGTGTAGATCTTTTATAGTATCAAAAGGACATTTTAGCTTACTTATATGAATAATAGAAAATACTTGAAATGCATTCCCTTTACTTCAACCCGATATAAGGTATAATTATTCCTAGAGACCAAACTCAGAAATTTCATACTTACACTCAGAGGGCCATGAATAATTATGGAAAATGAATTCCTCAATACTATTTCGAGATAAAATATAAAATTATTCCCATTAGTAATGTTCAACCCAATATTGGGTGGAGAAGACATCCTAAGATACTTTTTTTGATTCATGTCATTCACATAATTATTTAAACTATGAACTATATATTTAACATGTTTTTGATTTGAAATTTCCCAATACGAATTAGAGGATCATTCTTGAGGCTCATATACTATAGATGATCGCTTTATAGAATTATTATGATGCCCTAAATGAGATTATGTCTCTTCAGATTGGTCTTGCACATATCTAGAATATAGGTATTTGGTGACCATGTTAAATTTATCAACTGAATTACCTTTTAATCAATACTTAACATAAATCATCCTTTGATTAAATTTATCAATTTTATGTCCAATTTTTCATAATCCCTAAAAATGGAGATTTCTAAAAATCCACCATCAAGTCAAATATGAATTCAGTTCCATTTAAAATAATATTTATAATTAGGTGAGAGTTTTTATAAACCTAAAATATGACATTATCAAATATTCTACACCTATAATATTCCATAACGTTATATTTTTTCTTTGAACACCAACAACATATGAAATTTTTCATTTTATTTTTTGATTTGGAAATAAAACAAACTCCACATTTGAATTGAAACCAATATACATGTAATAGAATTATTCACATATAGGGGACTAGAAAGTATATTATAGTTCAAAATTAATAGGAAAAAACATTATATGAATATAACTAAAAACCCATTCCCTGGAATTTATAGTGGAATAAATTATAAGATGATATGTATATAGTCATTCCCAAAATATTTCATTCTCCAGTCATAAAAAACATAAAATTAATGGAGACTTTTCATAAGTTCAATGTAATTTTGTTATATTTTCAAGGATTGTAGGAGTAGATAAGATATTATGGAGGTATAATAATCATTAATTTGGTCATAAATAAAATTCATTCTTCTCATAAAAATTTCCATTTCATCATAGTCCAAAATACACCTAGATAGAGTATTATGATCACTATTTCTTGCAATGGATCAATTTTGTAGAAAATGGTTCCCCACAACTAGAATATTTATACGGGGATCCTCAAACCCATTGACAACCCATAGAATTTGATCTATGTAAGAATTAAAATCACCCAAATTCATCCCTTTCTACATATTCTTAGAGCAATCTTGTGGCCTTGATTGCTGATTATGTACCACCACCTATGAAAAAGTGACTCACATCCCAATATTTTTAATTGAATCCCTTTAAAACATAGCCTCTATATAATGCATACGAAAACTGCAGGATCATGGTCCCTATTAGTGGAACATATTATGGATCCCCTTCCACTAGAGGAACCTACAAATCTAATTAACAAATAATACACTAGAAGAACATGTTTCAATGTAATTTCCATTAAACTGGGTCCATTTAAAAATAGAGAATGATGACTCCCCATTCTCTGAGATCCCACTCACATCCTATGAACATATCCTCATTCAAGGGTTTCAAGAGTCTCCCCAGTGGTGATGGATCCTTATCCTGCTTCTTGGATCATCTTCCTTCCAGGTTTTCTTCCTCCTTTTGGTTTTCCCATCTTCCTGGTAACCCCTACCTTCAAGGGTTTACTTATTTCGGGCATGGGTTCTCTGATTCCTTTTTCTTCTTCCCTCTAGTTCGTTCTCCGAGTATCGTTTCTTCCATTGTTCCTCGTATCGTTTAATTCTGATTTGTTCTAAGGGTTTCATCATCAGTTCCCTTTTTCTCGTTCTGATGGTATTTTAATGGGTGCTTCTCACTTGACCATGTTTTCTTAGGTTTTCATTTCCATTGTCCTCTTTTTCCATTCCATGATGGTTCCTTCATTAGAGTCTCCTTGTTAACATCTTTGTTCACTTCCTCCCTTCTCTTGTCACTTGATCTTGTACTTCTGGACCCCATCTTGGTATGGTGGGAAGGATCTCATGGTGGATTTGGATGTGTTCATCGTTCGTTGGAGGTTTTTCCAGGATACCCATCTTGTTTCAGATTTATGTTTTTTCATCTGTGATTGGTTCACTATTTTATTGGATGATGTGGTCCCCACCATAGTCCCTTATCGAGGTGTCCTATGCTAAATCCTACCCGGACATCCTGGTCCCGCAATTATTTCCTTTTTTGTCACATTTAATAGTCTTCAAAGAGGTTATGGGAGGTGCAATTCAAGTGTCTTTGTGTCTCATGGAGGGAGACTGGCCTATCGTTAGGGTTCTCTGTCTGCGGCATTCTGTTATGATAGAATTTTGGTTGTGATTTTTGAATTTTATGGTGGTGTTTTTTAATTCATTAGTTGTGATGGGTGGATATCTACGTTTTATTTACTGGGGTTCTGAGCTTCGACAATAATGGTTGACAATGATGAAGGGGGTGTTCCAACCACTGATGCGGTGACTCTGGCAGAAATGGTAATGGTGATGATGCCCGGTGTGGTTTTTTATGACGTTATAATGACTACAAGTGATGATGACAGTGAGAAAGATTTCATCATGCATTTATCGATGCAGGGACATCATGATTTTCTGTATCCTTCACTGACATGATTTTATTTGTAGTGTTTTAACTTGTTTAATTTTTTTAATTTGTGGATTGTTATGAATTTTGGACGTGGGGTGTTTTTGGCCATTTTCGGTTCCCACTTTTTCCTCAATGTGGTTGATTTGAAGATAAAAAAAATTATTTAGAGGAGGAATGAAAGAATATATAAAACAGAAACCTATATATCCACATGGCCGCCCACAATCTTCTCCAACCATCAATTCATTCCTATCCATAAATAAATAATATAATAAAATAATGATGATCATGATGATGACAATAATAATAATAATTAAAATTATTGTAATGATGATGATGATGATGATGCTGATGATAATGATTATAATAACAATAATTAATGAAACAAATAATGAATTTAGATTCCTAGATCCATGGTCCTAGAAATTTTATTAATAAAAACAAATGCACACAAACATATGTATATAGATATGGAATATCGAGAAATTCATTGACACAACACCACCCAATATCAAAAAATGAAAAAGAGAAAATAATAACCATTTGAAAATTCTACATTCTCCATATTAGACAATTCCAAACAATATTCATCGCTTTTTTTGTAACCTAGACCAGCTGCAAGACCCACCCTGATAAGCTGAGTGTCATCCATTCCTCTATTGTGGAATCTATTATAAGGTGAGTTCCTCATCCCATGAATGCTACTCCATTAAATTCATGACTACATCGCCTTACACAAGTCCTTCAGCTATCACATCCTACTTATAATGGTCACTCAACACATTCCATTGATCCGATTTTTGAAGTGAATAATAATAATATTATTAATAATAATATTTTAAAATAGTTTTAGTTTAATCAACATAAATTAAAAACTGGAATACCCCATTTTCTAACTAAGTTGATGTTGAACCCAATACCTTACCTAAAGGCCTTGTGTCTTGAAATAAACATATTTATCTTAAAGGAAAACCATTTTTCGATCATGATTGTGCATTGTTAATTTAGCCTAACCATCTTCTTGCATCACCATCTATATATTTCATCACCTACACAGTAAAATATTTCATAAATACACCTATGAAACTTCTAGGATAGGACGTGCACCATCCAATGTTTGGCCAACTCCATCTATCTATTGTTTATCCTGAATTACCCTAAATAGATGAACTATTTCATCATACCATTCTTTCCCATAATCCATTTTCTACAGGCTAACATCAGGGTTCTGAGGTATTTATGTGGGGAAACTATACCTCCATATCCAAGTAAAAAATAAAAAAATTACTAAATATCATACACAATTGAGTATATAGAAGATAAAATAAACTAACCATGCTATAATCCAAATAAATTCATACAAACGAAATACAAGACCGATAAACCCCTAGGCCAGTCACATATCCATAGAAATAATGAAAATAAAATTTAATGTCATGCATATACTAATACATTGACCCACACCTCATCCAAAGATCTATGCACTCATCTAAGATATCCTTATTTATTAATCCTAGTCCTCATCCAATAATCAACTGACAACCAAGTGAGATTACTCTCATGTATCGTAGTGCAATGGAGGATCAGGTAGGGTGTGGGTATATAAATATTTTTGGAACTAGTAATGTTTTATAATAATATATCATTAATTCAGAACCATGTGTGTGGGTATTACTAATAATAAATAAATAAGCCTCTAAATCATTCTAATCCTTAGATATATAACTCTGATTGACTATACATGCTATGATTAATATCGAGGTGTCACTAAGAAAATCGTATTAATTGTTCTATCCTAGTCAAATATAAGCTCTAAATCCAAGGATGTGACCACTATATCGTCACGAATCGAGGGTCCCATACAATGAAAATATAATGCATGAGTGATAAATCCATTATAACTCTAACATAGAGAAACAAATCTAAGGAAGATTTAATTGAATAATGATGAATTTATGGTCCCATCACATGATATTAGAACATATGTGCTCCAAATCCATCGTAACTCTAACCCTGAACTCAAAATCCATTAAATATCCAATAGAATATTCGAATCGAAATGGATGGAATCCCATCGATGTATCAAGCTTCCATTATCTGGCATCCCATTAATATATCTGGCTCTAAATCCCTGGAAGCCTAACCATATATCAGACCCCAAATCCATAACATCATAACCATTATCCAGTCTCCCCTGAGGGAAAATTCCAAATCAATATAAATAAAATATACGGCAAGGTTGTAAAAATTTCCAAAATAGAAATCACTATTTATATCTTACCACACCCGCTCAATTTATACTTTTCACTCGAAAACTTACTGAATCCCCCATAGTTAAATCAAACATCGATGCATTAATGGAGGTTCCTCAGCCCCATCCCATGTCACTCGAGTCCCAACACATCTCCTAGAGGATGAAAGACTCCCAAGAGTTTTCATAAACCACACCTTAAAACCCAAAACATCACAATGACTATCCAATAACCACTCCCATATCTGTAATTCCAATAGAATATCATAAAAGACCAAACCCACATAATGTAGATGGATCAATGACACCTTTTTTTCAATGAAACCAATGGATCTAATGTGGCGTTAGGTTCCTCACCGGGCCTACTATGTCCATTCATCTCAGGTCATCAAACACATTCTATGGGAATAATCCAAGGGAAATATAAAAGAGACACTATCTCATGATCATTGATCCTTATCATAGAGGAATCTTACCTGGGAATCAAAAGGGAGAGGGAAAGGAATTTGGTAAATGAACTCAGAACTTCATGGTTGTCGGACCGAAGAAAGTGCACCAGGGCCAATGTTGTATTTCCACAATAATTGGATAATTATAAGAATTAAAATAAAATTTAAAATTATATTAAACAATTAATTTTATCAAAATGTATCAATTCCCTATGTGGTGAAACCAAACCTCACATGCATCATAATAAAAAAGAAACAATTTCATAGGTTATGTGTGCAGAACACCTACATTTTTTAATACATTCTCATTTAATTTCCAATGCTAACCCTAACTACACAAGGCCAAACAAATATCTACTAACCTCAACCGTTCTCCACTAAACCCATATCCACCTTATGAATCATAAATTAGGACAATTTATCAACATAACATAATTTTAAATCTTATAATTGGTTAAATAATTCAATTTAAACATGGAATAACCATTTAAAACTAATGTAAAAAACGCTTCACACTTTAATTAAGACCATACACACATGGGTTGTCCCATATGGACCCTTGAAACAAAAATAATCCAAAACCCTCACTTATCATTCAAATTAAATAACTAATTCAATGAAATTATAAAGAATCACCAAAATAAATTATGAAAAAATATATACCATCACCTATATAATGTAGTGGATTTAATCTAAGGACGTCCTCGTGTTAGGAGGAAGAAGATACCCATAATTTTTGGAAAATACAACACGATCTGATGGATTTTAAAATAAAATGTAAACTATGAACTCAAATAATATAGAGGAGGAAAGAGGAGATGGTATGAAACAAGAAAATGTTATTATTCACATAGAATCACTATAAATTAGGGAAAACCCCATAAAAAATAAAATAACTATTGAAACATGAAGAAGAGGAGAGGGGGTTGGTCCATCCAAGTTGTAGAAACAAATATGAGAGGGAGAGGAGTGCCCCAACAAAAAAAAACCATCTTATTAATGATGGACACATACAGTTTTCAGGTTACTCTATCAAGCTACTAGCTAGTTAGTGGGAATATGATACTAGCTACCAGAAACCCAATTGCCTTGGGTTGCATCTGATGACTTTGAGAGCCCTATATATCCTTTATAAGACTCATACCATATAAAAAACTACATTGATGTTTTATATATCCAAAAATTTCTTTCAAATGGTTAGTTTTTTATACTTCCTTTCCCATATATTGAACAAATAAAATTTTCTAGAATTACCAATGATTATATATTAATTTTAATTATAACAGAGGAAAATTATATTCTATTTTCTATATAATGAACAACAATTTGGGAATGATCTGGATTGAATGTGATTCAATATGGATATCTATTCTCTTAATTAGTAGATCAAAATTGGTTCCCTAGAATCTATATGGGGAGTGTATAAATTACTTTTAATATCATGATCAAATCCACTAAGTGGCCACATATACATATAGGGAGGCTAAGATGATGGCATACACAATATCAAATGACTTCAAATAGATTCACATCAATGGGCCCATAATAGTGATGAAAATCAAGGAATAATTCTTTCACAGATCCATAAATATTGAATAAAGACCACCACGACCTCTAAGTCTAGGATCACCATGGGATGAATCATATGTATAGATATAAATCCATTATAGTTGTGGTAGAATCCATTTAATATATTTGGTATATTTAAATTTTCTAGGGATACCAATAGTTAATAGTTTTTTGTGATATTAATATCATTAATTGTGTTATTCATGGATCCCTTTCTAAATATGAATTCTATTCTAACATCATTCATAATTCATATATAATGAAATTTTATAGAAGGATTATATCCTTAAAATATATAGTTGGATATGTAATTATAAATTTAATGAAAACCAAATAAAACAACACAATGTATAATATTAATAATCTGATCACTTCTCTCCAGATTCAAAACTATATTCAAAATAAAATCCAAATCACTTTTATCATGGATTAGAAATGAATATTGGTCCTCAATGAATCCCCAGATCACATAAATAATTAAAATTTATAAAAGTTATGATAATTCCCCCCCAAATTTATATCATAAAAAAAACTGAGACAATAAAAATACATTCATGTATTAAGTTCTCATTTTTGGTCATACAGTTGAGCCACATCTTCCATAACATGATATTTAAGTGCATGTTAGTTTTATGATTTTTCTTATACAATGTATTAAAATGAGTACATTTCTCACAATAGGCCATCAGATATGAGGTGTACTAGTTTGTCTAAATATTCATGTTCCCAAAAAATGGATTGGAATTTCATATGGGGAGTGATTTGGTATATTTCATATTGAATGTTTCAAAGATATTTTCTTTTCCAAAAGTTAATAAAAGATAATTCGGAATAATGCCAGTGATTATTTAGAATTATATAATATAATTAATCTTTAATAGTAGTGAAAAATATAGATTATAGTTGAATAGTGTTTTATTTAGGAAATATTTCAAGAAGACTCAATCATAGTAAAGTGGTTGTTGCATTTTATGAATTAAGAATCCCCAAGACATTACTAAAAATCAACGACCTGCTGATGTGGGAAATTTTTTGATTCTAACACTCAAAATTTCAAGAGGATTTATACATTTACTACTTTCCATAGTAATTATATTTCTATCATGAATGCATCAAGTCCATATGAAATTTTCAGTTATAGATTTAGGCCTTCATATAAGAGATCACTTCTGTCTATAATTTTGAAAGGAGTAGAAAAAAATCTTCGTGTAAAAAACATTAACAAGGAATATTATTGTACTTAGTTAGAGTCTCTTCGATTAGGAACAACATAATTATTTGGAAATGTTGCTATAAATAACCAAAAAATAAATATTATTGAACTTTACATGAAAATTGAGACTCCCAAGTATCTAAATGGTAAATATTCTTGAATATCACCATGAATGTTCCTTATAAATCCCCACTTACTTCCCAAAACACCATTCATAATGAAAAGATGATTTTTATAGGATATAACCTTTTTATAGGCAATATCATACTAATAAAAGAAATATTGGATAGATATAATGGACTTGGATTTGTCTTCACTAATGACTAAAATTTTATCAGCATAAAATATATGTGTATGTATATTCATGTTCATTTATTACATGGTAAGGTTAATATTTCCATTACCAAAAAATATTATTATGAATTTACTAAGATACTATTCAATCCAAAAGAATATTACAGTAGAGGGGGGAGGGTATCCCTGACCAAAAACTCTTGAAAACCGAAAAAACATCTAGGTGAATCATTGAAGAGGACTAGAATTCAAGAACATTCAATGTGAAAGCAAGATAGTTTCATAATGATTTGAGATAATAAATAGCACTGAAATTTTTTCGGGTAAATGTGCATAATAGGGCATCAAGGGGATTAATTATATCTAGTTTTAGATATATGTTTCCCCATGTGTATGTTTTATTAATTAGATTCACACATTATATTAATTGTACAAGTATTATTTATTTATTTAGACTCTAATAGAACTAAACATGTTATTTGCCACAAATATATTTATAATACATCTGAGACTGAGTGTGATATTATTCCCTATAATGTTAGAAAAACTATTTACCATAAAAATAGTCCAAAAATCATTGACATCCAGGCCATGATATATTTTATGTATAAGATAAATGAATTAGAAGTTGAATCTAGGGGGCATAAATCATTTTCTATGGAATTCCTCGATATATTTAATAATGTTGAGATGAATGGTATCATATAATTAGATGATGAATTTATTAGATAAATCATTAGGTCCCAATGATATTTCGTATTTTAGAGAAAAAATAGAATACTTAATTTCATCATAATGGTGAACAATGTGGAGATATGAATTTTTCATATCATTTAATGAGATGGAAATGATATCATCAAGATCAAGAGCATCATTAGAGAGGTACTATTCGTTATATATCCAAGTGAAATAGACTACTAGAGAATCAATAATTTCATTCACCTTATAAATGGACAAATTATTAATTTACATTATAATAGTAGGTTTTTCATATTTCCTTTTTCTATAATTATAGTAGAAAAAATTTAATTGCTATCACCCTATCGGATCAATATTATTTAAAAATGCTATCTCAGAAAATACTCATACACAGTGATTAACTTATATAGGGTCCAGTTATAATGAATTTCATACTATGGTGGTATATTTTGTCAGGAGTTTCTATTAATATAGTCTAGTAGTGTATAATCATCTTTCAAAATATCATATTTTATTTTACTAAACATTTGTTTTCTCAAACTTCTAATAGTTATCTTAAACGTATTCATCTTAATATAATGGTTTGAATAGAATCTCTATTAATTTAAACTAACAATGAGTTTTCAAAAATAATGTCCATAAGTCTTCAAAAAAATAAATAATTATTGAGAAAAAAAGAATCATGTAGACTCTTTACCACATGTAAAAGATTTAATATGAGACTGTGGTCCATGTAGATTCTCAGAAGATATCAATAGGATATAATAGGGTTAGGTTTGTAATCCATCATAGAGGAGAATTATATTTTAATTTATATAGAAGTTTTACCTTTTATGGAGTTTCCCTAGATGGTAAATTCGGTCCTAGTCATTAAAATTTGAGTAAGGAGAAATATGTCATGGAATTTAAGGAACTATATAGAATCAATCATACGGAAATTACCAGTAACCCATTAATTAGAATAATAAATAGTTTAAAAGTATCCTCGTAGTGAATAGTAACTATCATTAGAGGGAATACGAGAGATAACCTGAAATTTTTATGTCATCCTGTGAATCATGTAAAGGAATAAATATATAAAACAAGACACGCAGAACTCAAAAAGTCTGAACTAATTGTAACATGTGGATGTTACACAAAAAAAATAGAATATTTCCCATCCTTCCTTTTAAGAACTCATTATGTTTCAACATGTACAATATTGATATAATGATCTAATAAATAGTAATAAATCATACAACATTGAAAAAATTGAATCATTTAACGTTAACCATATGCTAAAAAATGATAATTAATAAAGGCTTGTGTTAGAAAATGTGGTGCATATGGTCCATAAAGTGTAAAAATAATAATTATCATGGTATTCATATAGTATAATACAAATTTATAATTTATTATACCCATTTTTTAGATACCATGCTTATAATCCACCAATAGTAATGGATTTTGACATTTTCCTTTACCATAATTTATATCAGAAACATTAGATTATGAAATGTCATAAGTACACCCCATATAAGGAATTCAAAAATCCACATCACCATCATTTACCTAGAAATGACCACTGAGGGTGACCATTTAATGAAAGGGGATTATTTGAATGTAATAGTAGCCTCAATATCCTTCATTTAAGAAACCTTTTCTAGGGGGATCTATATAAACGGTTCCTCATCTATAATCGATTAAGGTATTTTTTCATATCGAGGTGCCTCCCCTAGAATTTCAAGTGGATGGGTATCACTTTTAGGGACACCCATCCAAGATTCTAAAGATTCTATTATAGTAACATTCAAATATGAATATGTATGTGAATCCTTAACTACAAGGTTAAATCCATGTAAGTAAATTGGAGTGGATAGTTACCCCAATTCATCTCTTGTTAGAGAAAAATTATCAACCTGCACATTAATCTCATATTCCTCTACTACCTTTGTTGATCTAAATTATATAGCCATAACAATACCCATCATCGATATTCCTATAGGAATTCAATTTTATATTTTCGTGATAGGGTCTACAACACAATCATGATTAATATCCTATTAAGATGATTTATATGTTGGGGTCAAAAGGGAAGTTAACTCTACCCCCTAGAGACTAAAAATAAGAGGAGAATATACAAAATAATCCCCATTTTTATAATTTATAGGAAAATTCCCATTCAACTTATTTATAGTTTTCAATTTTCCATAATTAGTATCTATAAGACCCCTTAAATTATAAAAACAACATTCAACTTTGTTCTTTAGTCATTCACTAGAAACCTATCCAGTGAATTCAGAGTCCTCAAAAAGGTTGAAAAAATATACACATTAATTTTATATAATTTTTTATTCACAATAACCTCATCAATAATATTAGAATATAGTTCTATCTCTTCTTAAATTATTGAATAATGGGAATATCTTGCCCTTCTAGTTTCATTTTCCAGATTGATAGGGCTTCCCATTGAATAAGTAATGTCCCATAATATAATCCTATTCGAATGGAACAAATTGAGGCAATAGAAACATATACATACTATCTCATGGATTTTAGTGACATTTTATGGATCGATGATGAAATATAATCCTTGGATCCTTAAGATGATAGGATTATAGAGAGAGTCTCAAATCCCAAAGAATTCCTCTCAATCTCATTTCAGGGTTATATTACATGAAAATACACAAATGATAAATTATTTATTCAAAAAATAGTTAATCCAAAGATATCTTCTAATCACTAAAGAGGGTTGGGGAATTACATGGGACCCTTCATTTTGGGAAAATCAAACAAGAATGATTAATAACTTACAAAAATCCATTCTGTCCATGACATCATCAAGATTCTTATCAAAAGATCTAACAAACCCTTTTTAATGATATTCTCATCCTGAGGTATAATTTTTGAAATTTAATCCTTAAAAAATCAATCAACGAGGAATATGATGGATTTCATATATTTACATGGCCACATTGTTAATTAGTTAGGACCTCCAAAGGGATCAAATGAGTGTGGAAACCCTTATTTTCATAATGAGGATTCAAATAAATCATTTAATAACAATAATAAAATAAAAAACCATAATAATAATAAGAAGAAGAACAATATTTGTAATAAAAATTAAAACAAAAACAAAAAAAATAATGTTAACTATATTAATAACAATAGTAACAACAACAAAAATCCATAATAAAATAACCTATAAAACAACAAAAATCAAGACAATAATAATAGGATGGATATTGGGGGTATGATATAAAGAAAAACCAATGCACCCAAATCAACAAACATGAAGGATATGGAATAACACATTAGATATATAATCATTTCGACCAACCATTTTATTAGAAAGAGTATAATAAGGGCCTGAAAGGATAGAAATCCGATAACATAACCCAAAGGACCTACACATCATCTTCATTGAGTATGATTTACCCCATTCACATTTCATCAACCTTGAGTCAACCTGAATAACTATTATCATGTGTCACCGCCCATAAATCTCTACCCTAGGGGATATAAGAATTTAACAATTAAAAAAACAATAAAATTCATGATAATACTAAAATTTAAACAATCATTGTGGTGGAAATGAAGATTATGATGATTATGGGAATGATGACGATGATTATGATGATGATGATCATAATAATCATGATGATAATAATAAAAATAATAATAATCAGGATGATAACACTAATTAAAATGATGAAGACTAAAATTATAATAATTAAAGTACCTGTGATCTTATTTATAATAATAATAACAAGAATAACAATAAAAATAAAAATAAAAATATAAATAATAAAAAATAAGAAATAAAAAAATATATATACAGTATTATGGTCTTAGGGGGTTTATAATAAATGGGAACACACACACATAAATGGATAGAAATATTAGAAGTTATCCCCCCATAGATGGAAGCACATAGTGTATAATCCCTTACCATATCAAATTTCTAAAAATTATAGTCAGTCTGAATCTCATAACATGTCCCAATTGCCCAATTTCTATCCCTAATGTTCATTGAAAATTCATTTCAATGTCATTATTCCTGTTTCACCAGGCTTGTATCAAGTCCAGGATACCACAATTCTTGTGTTGCGGGTTATTCCAACATCATATTCTTCTTGAGTCCTCGTGTTTCATCAGTGACTTCAGAACACTATAACAGTATCTTCCCTTATTAGGGTTTTAACCCAGGGCCTCTTAGATGTGGAGGCTTGCACAATAAGTTTTCATAATTAACACTTTAATCCAAATAGGTGGCCCTAAAAAAGACCAAGTTACACCCTAAATTCCCCAAAAGGTAATTTATTTGAATCTACATATACATAATATGAATAGTATTTGAGTCTGGTGGGGCCCGAACCTATCCTAGTCCCTCAAGTAGTGAGCTGGTATCAACAATGTTTAAAATCTAACTAATGCCCTAATGGCTAAAACATGGGTATGTTTAATTCTAAACACCCAGTGGGGGACCGAACCAATTCTAGAGAATTACACGTGGTCCCCAACTAGGAAAAGGGTTTGTATCACCCTTCTCATTATATGAATTGAGTAAGAGTATTGTGGGAGTCATGTATGTGTTAGTTCCCCAAGGTAGTGAGTTGGTACCATTTGGAATACCACTCGAATAATGGTCTTATAGATACAATATGTGTATGGTTAATGATTGATCCCAACATGGGGGAACATGTATAGATAATTACGCTCATTAATTATATAATAAATGTATTTGAAGGACCTTGTTCAGAAAACAAACATTTTTTGCTGAGACAACTATGCCCAGACCTCATTCCTCCTTAATTTTCAAAAATCCTTTATATCCCATTAAAAATTTTAATGGTCCAATGAACTAGTGGGTATAAATCCCATAAAATAAACAAAATTATAATTTCGATTTCCTTCATATAGAATACTGCTAGCACCACCTAGACAACCTCATGCCTGTGTCATCTCCCCTATTTCTTTATGTATGATTCCTTTGTCATTGACTTCCTGGATCATTGTCATGCGTCACTGCATCCATAATATCTGGTAAAATACAATAAAATTACCAAAGCCCATAATTTTTTATACCTAAGACCTTCGGGATAAGGATTCAAGTGGCTGATCACAAATAATCCATGAATCTATTAATAGAAAACAAAAAAACAAAAACAACAACTGAAGAACAACAACAAACAAAATAAGAACAACAAAAACAACCACAAAAAAAATAAAAACCACTATAAAAAAACCAGCAAAAAAATATAAAATATAAATAATATAATAATAATAATAATATAAATAATAAAATAATAATTATATATTAAGAAAAAAACTGGTAATTAATTACAAATAAGAAAAAAATAAAAAATAACAACCAAAAAACAACAATAAAACATAAATCATTAATTACTAAATCAATATATTTCAGAACTGAAATACATATCATGGAAATTCTTATTAAATGAAAAAAAAACGCACACACAACAGTACATGTGATTAAATGTTCCAAAATACAATCTCAAATAAATACATTGAAATAAAAAAATACAAGTACAAATCTAGTGGAAAAGATTATACTCCATCAGGACAACAGGGATATAAATTTATTTCCCTTTTATGATAAATTTCACTACTCTATAGTCTCTATTGATTTACTATTTATGGAAGTCTCCTCTATTTGAGATTCTTTCTTGGTGTAGTTAGAGCATCTGTTTCCAATTTCTCTACATCCTCCCCGGAAGATATTTCAGATTTATCTAGTGTTGTTCATATATCTTGACATCTTTAACACTAAAATTTATGTCTATCAATTCCCTATTTTGGTGTGTTATACTCATGTTGGGATTCCAATCCTTAATGAGTTTTCTTCTGGATAACACTCACAAGAGAATCTATACAAAAATTTTATTTGTCTTCTATAATAGTTTATACTGATGGATTACTATTCTTAAATTCATTTAAGGTGGGGATTATACTATTGTTATGAAAACTATCCTCCTAAAAATATCATGACAATTTCTATCAAATTAATTAAATTTAATTAGATTAAATAGAGAAATGAAATTGGGAATAAACACTCTTATTTTATTAGACCTCCACATTAACGTATGACATAGTTTCAATAGCTATGGAGATTTTATATTAAATGACTAAAATATTTTGATCAGTAATGGTATATATATGAAATAACTAGTTCTTCATAGGTGCTTTTATACCATCAATATCCTGATTAGTTTCTTTGACATCTTGTATAATTTTTAGAAATAGTATTAAATTAACTTGTTGAAATAGAAAATTTGAGGGTCTTAATTTATGATATGGGATAGAATGGGATCTAGTATCATTAGAAAATCCCCATGAGTATAATCATTTTCATAATTAATGTGACATAGGGACTCTGATTCATCAGGTCATGTACTAGTTCCAACCCTATAGACATCCTAATTATGGAGACCAGAACCATCATAGAAGATTTGTAACACCCCGAGCTTCCACGATACGCATCTCATTCAATAATGCAATAGCTTGCATTGTACGCAAGTTCGAGTTCTAACACATTGCAACTAATCAAAATAGCCGTTATGAATAGTAATAACCACTTTTTAAAATTATAGAAATTTTATATTTCAAAATGGACTTTATTTTTGTATTCCAAATATTGAAATTAGCCTATGTTGAATTTTTTGTAATTTTCTGAGAACTTCAAAATTTTTATGAATAGTGAAAAATACTTAAAACAACTTTTTTAATCAAAATAATTCATAGTGATAAATTATACTATTGAGTGGTTTTAGAGTATAATTAGAATATATTTTTACCATTTTATCCAATGGTGGTCATTAGAATTAATTTAACATTGAAATTGGACATAAACAATTGCCAATCTTTTGATATAAATTGTTTCTTAAAAACACGCTATTTGTTGTGACAGCGGGAATTAATTATAAAATTAATTAATGCAACTAATATGTTTGGAATTTTTTAAAATAGACATCATTTTTGAATTCTTAATATCAATTATAGCTTAGGGTGAAATTTTGGCCTTTTTCTGAAAAACTTCAATTTTTGATGAATAGTGAAACCACTAAGTGGTAGTTAAATAACTGATTTTTCGTTTAAATTAAAATATTACCACTTCTGTGATTTGATTTTCAAAAATCCGACATACATGGTTGTCATTAAGAAGTAAAATGTGGTTCAATAAGATTAAAATAATTTTTTGGTGAATAGTAACTTTTAAGTTCTTAATCGCGATTAGAGGTAATTAGTGTAGTTTAAGGTAAAAACAATGTTTTAATAATATTATATGAGCTTGACACTTGTCCTACTCCTATTGGATGAGTCATGGCCGACCAAGACAACCCATGGGTCAACTTGGGGACCCCATGGAGCCACTTTAGTTGGAAAATGACATTAATATATATTTATTTAATGTTAAAATTAAATTGACACAAACATGAGTTGTTTTACTAAAATAGTTTTTAAGTGGGGTTACAAAAGTCAACATTTTGACTATAAATATTCATTAGAAAGCTAAAAAGATTTCCTACATCATAGTAGTTTTTTTATAATTTTTAGACATTAAATAAATTAAATTATTTATGACATAATTATGATGTAGTGATGACCTCATTATTTAACGATTTAAATAAAATGGGAAGATAATGCAAAATCCAAGGCTTACACTTGTCCAAAGCCAATTGGATGAGGAGATTTCGAACCCTTATCACCTTAGCCTCGAATTATATAAGTGTGGGTCCTTTAGAATCCGAAAAGCATTGTGAAATAATGTAACATTTCAATCTTTCCAAAAGTGTCCCTCCTCTCCACTTATAAAAGGCCCCCACCTCTCCCACCTCATTTACACATTCAAGCCATTTGGCTCGGCCAAACTCTGCCCAAATACTCTCCCAACTTCCCCCTCTTACTCCTAGAATCCTCACTTTGGGCAGAACTCTTCCCAAAGAAGCATTTGGCTCAAATCAAAAAGAGTTACCCGATTTTGAGGTAATGTATTTTCTAATGTTGTTTTGTTTTATTTTTCTTCTCCAACCCCCTAAACTCTTTTTATTCATTTCTTTTGTAACAACACCAGTATCCTCAATATACTAGGATGTTGTTATAAGAAGGATTCGAGCTACACTTACACACACCTATATCTAATGGTTAAAGAACATACGGTTTCTGGGGATGGCGAATTTCTGCATCACGAAACGATGATTGTTCAACACTCATATAACACCTTCAAAGGTGGCCATTAAGATGTCACTATTTTTATATATGATATATAATATGTTTATGTTTTACTTATGCTTCTGTATTTCTCATTTATGGCATACTTTATGATTTCCATTATGGGTAAAACGCGATAATTTCATTTTAGGAAGTGCGGACTACCGCCCCCTCAAAGTGATTTGAATCGTTAATGCCATATGTGGGATGTATAAAGGATGGAGTAAATGGTATTATACACTATATTATACTGGAATTATATTATAAATTTATATCATTATGATTTAGTTCCATTAAATATGAAATTGAAATGAAAGTAGCGTTCATGCGTACGTACGGCTTACCGTCTCCATGAACGGTGCATTTCATTTCTTACCTCTAAATGTTATGTAATATTATAAATGAATGTATATACTGTATATATAAGATATATATGACATATAAATCATGAATATAATTCTGGATATAATGGATATTTCACCACATAAACAACTTGTAATTATAAGAAGCTTATTGTTGACTCAAGTACCAAAGATCGACAAAACGACCGTTATTAACTTAAATAATTACATAATGTTCATATCATTGTAATAAGTGATATAATAAGGATAATGAAATTAAAAATGGTTCTTAATAAGGTATATATTAACTCTAGTTTATTATTCAGGAGGTTAAAGAATGGTTGAGTCAAGTCAGACACGAGGTAAGGGAATTTCTTAACCCAACTTCCATTCTTTGGGTTAATCTTCTACATTCAAATTATGTCATGATATTATTATGTCCTATTTTGTATTTTTACTTTCTATATGTGTACCTATAGTGAATACACATAATAGATCTATTTTATTTTAAAAATGATCTTTTTAAGGACTTTGTCTCAATCTACTTTCATTGAGGCATATTTGGCTTTATACACAACTTTCTTTTATACGGTGTATAAACCCCTTTGACTTTTACGGTTATTCAAAAGGAATCTTTTTATACAAAGCGTTTTGCTAAACGACAAAAGGGAATGTTTTTCTTTCCGTACTTATGCGGCGACAACGACTTCTCCGCCGCCGTGACCATTATTTGAGTTTCGGCTTCCTCTATAAGCCATCTTTTTTTTTAATGAAAAATAAATACAAAGTTTTAACTTTCTTTTATTTTGGTATTGAAAATGGTTTTGAAAGCATTTTTATTATATCAATGTGCTGTATTGATATCTTGTGATTGAAATGTGGAAATGTTATGTTTCCTTTATGCATGTTTTATGTGATACAATTATGTTATGGTTTATGATATGTTTAAACCTATTCATATGAGGAATGCATTGGACTTAATATGTGACGGGTGGAGCCCGCTATAGCTCCTCGATGCATTGGTAGGTCTCATGAGACAACTAGACGTGGAATTGGCCGAGGCCCTTTCCCAATTTTATTTATGGTTTTGGCCGAGGCATTAATCATTTTAGATGTCTTGGCCGAGGCCTTGACAAAATGTTTCAGAATGTCCGGCATTATACATTCCCTCATTATGAAAGTGGTTATTGATATTGCATGTGATTATTCGACCAGTAGAATATCCATGTGAAGAAGTGAATGGCATTATCTCATTTTACTTATGCCATATTATGTTGATGATCAAGTTTAAAAGGCTTCTGTTTTTGTTATACATTGCCTTAAATGTTAATGTTTATTTATGAAAGCTTCCGCAATATTGTTATCCTTACTGAGCATCTGAGCTCACCCCTTTCAATGTTTTAATATTTTCCAGGATGTGAAGAAGTATTTTATGAATGACCTGCAGGGATAGTCAGAAGAGGATATGAGTGTGGACTATGGAGACTTTGTTATTGTAGTTTTTCACTTTATGATGTAATGTAATGTTTACGAATGTATCTAGTGTTTCCAAGGCTACTAAACTAATCGGTCTTTCGAGACTTGATCTTTTGTGATCATGCCAATGTTACGAAGTAATGCACCGACTCTGGGTAGCTGGGGTCGGGGCGTTACAGTTGGTATCAGAGGCAGTTTAGTACTAACCTTGGAAGCTAGATTTAGATAAACTCTGATTAGAGCACATAGCCCAAAGATAGACATTGAGGATTAGTATAGAAGAACATCCTAGAATTTTGGTATTATAGAGATGTTATGACTTTTCCGAGCAATACATCCCTGTCTGGATACGAGCAGGTAGAGGCGGCTCTGGCACAGATGTACCTAGGGGTAAAACCCGAAAACACCGCTTTGAGCTAGACTCGAACGGGAACTGGTGCACGACAACGGGCCTTGCTGCACTCTTGGTTACGACACTCCCGGGGGATATGCTTAGGATAATTCTCATTTTATTTACAAAACCACTATGAAGGGTTATGAGTATATACTTTCTCAAAGAAAACATTTCTTTTTATGATTATGGATTATATCCATAAATAGTTCAATTTATGTTAAGTGTTTTATATGTATGGAATTATGTATTTTGATTCATAAACTAATCTAGTTTATGCCATTGTTTAGAAATGGCGCCTAGTGGAAGGAATGGAAACCGTATCAATGCACGAACTCCGTGTAGGGATTTCCCTCCTGATCAAGATAATTATTGTGGATCTGGAGATACAACTGGTGTTGATCAACTTATTACCATACTGGGACAACTCACTCAGGTTATGAATAATAACCTTACTCGTATGGAGCACCCTGATCCGCAACGTGGATGATCAATGCTAGATCGTTTCATGAGGCAACAACCACCAACCTTTAATGGGAGTACAAATCCCTTAGTAGCCGAGCAATGGGTAAATTCCCTAGAGAAAATATTTCAGGCTTTGGGGAGTAGTGAAAGGGAGAAGGTTGTCATGGCAGTTTACCGCCACACTGGAGATGCCGATCAGTGGTGGTCGCTGATTCGAAACACAAAGGAAGATGATGATGTATCGAATATGGAATGGAGGGAGATCAAAGAGCTTTTCTTAGAAAAATACTTTCCTCGTGACCATCGAGCAGATATGGAAAGTCAATTTCTGAGTCTGAGGCAGAAAGAGGATGAGAATGTCGCAAAGTATGAGGCTAACTTTACAAGGTTAGCAAGGTATGCTGTAGATTACATACGTAACCCAAGGAGTAAGATTGATCGTTTCTTTGATGGGTTAAAACCATTTCTCCGTCGAGCTTTGGTATCACAATCCTTTTCATCATACGAAGATATTGTCTCGTGTGCTATCAAGACAGAAAAGGAATTCTCTAAGTCTTATGACAACAAAGTAAAGCAAGAGAAGAAGAGAACGGTGGAATAAGAGACAGATAAAGGGAAAAAGGGAAAAAAGGATTTTCCATTATGTGATAATTGTGGGAAGAATCACCCTGGTACTTGCCTAAAAGGAATGGGAGTTTGTTATAAATGTGGAGAAAAGGGTCACCAGGCTCGTGATTGCAAGGGAAAGAAAGGGGCTGTCAAAGTTGAATGCTACAATTGTAGAGAAATGGGTCATTATGAAAATGAATGTCCTAAGCATCAGGGAAACTTACCTCAGAAAAGGCCAAGGGATCAAGGACAATCTTATGCTGTTACTACAGTTGAAGCAGAATAACTAATGTATTGGTGCTTTTGGACTCAAGGATTATATTCTGGTTATAAGAATAATGTAATATATATATATGGATTGTACTGCAGTACTTTTTGATTTCAGTAAGGTTTTAATATGATTAAGGTAATCATATTTTTAGTATGTGACAATAAGAGAAACTTTTCTTTGTTTTGGGAATCTGATAAATTGATTTTGGAATTTAGAGACCTTTTAGAGAAAGTTTGGACGAAGGTATTTTGGATAACTATTAAGGTTGGAATGGATTAAGTTGAACTTTGGATAGTATTGTTTAAGGCTAAAAAATTTATGAAGATTATTTTTGGAATATTATGATACTATAGGACAACCTGCAGGGTGGGGCATAACCCGTCGCGTCGGACAAAGCTGGAGGAATCGAACCCACAATCATAGTGCGACAGGCCTTTATTTCCTACCACTAGCCTACAGGAATTCCCTGGTTATTACAATATAATTTTACTAATCTAAATGGTATGTGTTAACATTTGGAACCTTATACAATTAGGATAATAATAATATTTTTGAGTTCTATTATCTTTTTGAGTGAAAGATGAGTTGAAGGTTGAAACACTAATTGTCAAGCATAAATATATATATACCTATCTCTTATTCAATGAATAAATTAATTCTTAAACTTTAGTAAAGGGATATTAAAACAAAAAATGTGTTATCCTAATACCTTATGTCTTGTTGAACTGATGATATTTTAAATCAACATAGATTGAAGGCTTTGAGGCCCTCAATTTGACAGTTGATTGTGATTGATGACCCCAATCGCTCCCTACAAATATTTACGTTTTTCCTCTAATTATATGTCTCTAATTGCCACCAATGTTCTCCTAATCGAGATCATAATTGGGTGGTGACTTGTTCATTTCCCTTTCCCTCTTATTAAGGCTAAATTTTATTAATCTTATTTCCGATGTGGGTTTTCCTCAAAGGTATTTTCTATTTTCAACCTTTTATTTTCCAAGAAAAATTTCAAATTGCGAGGACGCAATTTATTGAAGGAGGGGAGAATGTAACACCCCGAGCTTCCACGATACGCATCTCATTCAATAATGCAATAGCTTGCATTGTACGCAAGTTCGAGTTCTAACACACCGCAACTAATCAAAATAGCCGTTATGAAGAGTAATAACCACTTTTTAAAATTATAGAAATTTTATATTTCAAAATGGACTTTATTTTTGTATTCCTAATATTGAAATTAGCCTATGTTGAATTTTTTGTAATTTTCTGAGAACTTCAAAATTTTTATGAATAGTGAAAATTCCTTAAAACAACTTTTTTAATCAAAATAATTCATAGTGATAAATTATACTATTGAGTGGTTTTAGAGTATAATTAGAATATATTTTTACCATTTTATCCAATGGTGGTCATTAGAATTAATTTAACATTGAAATTGGACATAAACAATTGCCAATCTTTTGATATAAATTGTTTCTTAAAAACACGTTATTTGTTGTGACAGCGGGAATTAATTATAAAATTAATTAATGCAACTAATATGTTTGGAATTTTTTAAAATAGACATCATTTTTGAATTCGTAATATCAATTATAGCTTAGGGTGAAATTTTGGCCTTTTTCTGAAAAACTTCAACTTTTGATGAATAGTGAAACCACTAAGTGGTAGTTAAATAACTGATTTTTCGTTTAAATGAAATATTACCACTTCTGTGATTTGATTTTCAAAAATCCGACATACATGGTTGTCATTAAGAAGTAAAATGTGGTTCAATAAGATTAAAATAATTTTTTGGTGAATAGTAACTTTTAAGTTCTTAATCGCGATTAGAGGCAATTACTGTAGTTTAAGGTAAAAAAAATGTTTTAATAATATTATATGAGCTTGACACTTGTCTTACTCCTATTGGATGAGTCATGGCCGACCAAGACAACCCATGGGTCAACTTGGGGACCCCATGGATCCACTTTAGTTGGAAAATGACATTAATATATATTTATTTAATGTTAAAATTAAATTGACACAAACATGAGTTGTTTTACTAAAATAGTATTTAAGTGGGGTTACAAAAGTCCAAATTTTGACTATAAATATTCATTAGAAAGCTAAAAAGATTTCCTACATAATAGTAGTTTTTTTATAATTTTTAGACATTAAATAAATTAAATTATTTATGACATAAGTATGATGTAGTGATGACCTCATTATTTAACGATTTAAATAAAATGGGAAGATAATGCAAAATCCAAGGCGTACACTTGTCCAAAGCCAATTGGATGAGGATATTTCGAACCCTTATCACCTTATCCTCGAATTATATAAGTGTGGGACCTTTAGAATCCGAAAAGCATTGTGAAATAATGTAACATTTCAATCTTTCCAAAAGTGCCCCTCCTCTCCACTTATAAAAGGCCCCCACCTCTCCCACCACATTTACACATTCAAGCCATTTGGCTCGGCCAACCTCTACCCAAATACTCTCCCAACTTCCCCCTCTTACTCCTAGAATCCTCACTTTGGGCAGAACTCTTCCCAAGGAAGCCTTTGGCTCAAATCAAAAAGAGTTACCCGATTTTGAGGTAATGTATTTTCTAATGTTGTTTTGTTTTATTTTTCTTCTCCAACCCCCTAAACTCTTTTTATTAATTTCTTTTGTAACAACACCAGTATCCTCAATATAATAGGATGTTTTTATAAGAAGGATTAGAGCTACACTTACACACACCTACATCTAATGGTTAAAGAACATACGGTTTCTGGGGATGGCGAATTTCTGCATCACGAAACGATGATTGTTCAACACTCATATAACACCTTCAAAGGTGGCCATTAAGATGTCACTATTTTTATATATGATATATAATATGTTTATGTTTTACTTATGCTTCTGTATTTCTCATTTATGGCATACTTTATGATTTCAATTATGGGTAAAACGCGATAATTTCATTTTAGGAAGTGCGGACTACCGCCCCCTCAAAGTGATTTGAATCGTTAATGCCATATGTGGGATGTATAAAGGATGGAGTAAATGGTATTATACACTATATTATACTGGAATTATATTATACATTTATATCATTATGATTTAGTTCCATTAAATATGAAATTGAAATGAAAGTAGCGTTCATGCGTACGTACGGCTTACCGTCTCCATGAACGGTGCATTTCATTTCTTACCTCTAAATGTTATGTAATATTATAAATGAATGTATATACTGGATATATAAGATATATATGACATATAAATCATGAATATAATTCTGGATATAATGGATATTTCACCACATAAACAACTTGTAATTATAAGAAGCTTATTGTTGACTCAAGTACCAAAGATCGACAAAACGACCGTTATTAACTTAAATAATTACATAATGTTCATATCATTGTAATAAGTGATATAATAAGGATAATGAAATTAAAAATGGTTCTTAATAAGGTATATATTAACTCTAGTTTATTATTCAGGAGGTTAAAGAACGGTTGAGTCAAGTCAGACACGAGGTAAGGGAATTTCTTAACCCAACTTCCATTCTTTGGGTTAATCTCCTACTTTCAAATTATGTCATGATATTATTATGTAGTATTTTGTATTTTTACTTTCTTTATGTGTACCTATAGTGAATACACATAATAGATATATTTTATTTTAAAAATTATCTTTTCAAGGACTTTGTCTCAATCTCCTTTCATTGAGGCATATTTGGCTTTATACACAACTTTCTTTTATACGGTGTATAAACCCCTTTGACTTTTACGGTTATTCAAAAAGAATCTTTTTATACAAAGCGTTTTGCTAAACGACAAAAGGGAATGTTTTTCGTTCCGTACTTATGCGGCGACAACGACTTCTCCGCCGCCGTGACCATTATTTGAGTTTCGGCTTCCTCTATAAGCCATCTTTTTTTAATGAAAAATAAATACAAAGTTTTAACTTTCTTTTATTTTGGTATTGAAAATGGTTTTGAAAGCATTTTTATTATATCAATGTGCTGTATTGATATATTGTGATTGAAATGTGGAAATGTTATGTTTCCTTTATGCATGTTTTATGTGATACAATTATGTTATGGTTTATGATATGTTTAAACCTATTCATATGAGGAATGCATTGGACTTAATATGTGACGGGTGGAGCCCGCTATAGCTCCTCGATGCATCGGTAGGTCTCATGGGACAACTAGACGTGGAATTGGCCGAGGCCCTTTTCCAATTTGATTTATGGTTTTGGCCGAGGCCTTAATCATTTTAGATGTATTGGCTGAGGCCTTGACAAAATGTTTCAGAATGTCCGGCATTATACATTCCCTCATTATGAAAGTGGTTATTGATATTGCATGTGATTATTCGACCAGTAGAATATCCATGTGAAGAAGTGAATGGCATTATCTCATTTTACTTATGCCATATTATGTTGATGATCAAGTTTAAAAGGCTTCTGTTTTTGTTATACATTGCCTTAAATGTTAATGTTTATTTATGAAAGCTTCCGCAATATTGTTATCCTTACTGAGCATCTGAGCTCACCCCTTTCAATGTTTTAATATTTTCCAGGATGTGAAGAAGTATTTTATGAATGACCTGTAGGGATAGTCAGAAGAGGATATGAGTGTGGACTATGGAGACTTTGTTATTGTAGTTTTTCACTTTATGATGTAATGTAACGTTTACGAATGTATCTAGTGTTTCCAAGTCTACTAAACTAATCGGTCTTTCGAGACTTGATCTTTTGTGATCATGCCAATGTTACGAAGTAATGCACCGACTCTGGGTAGCTGGGGTCGGGGCGTTACAAGATTATTTACAATCCTTAGTTTTTTTCCTCACTTGATTGTTTTAATAAGACATCATAAGAGAGGATTTCCAAGGATTTCATTGTATAAAAAACTCATTATCGCTCTTACATGAGGAAGGATCCCCTTGAGTGGAAATCCAGATACTAGTACGCTTTCCTTCTCCATCATGGTGTAGTGGTGTCTTATTATAAATTAGTATAAGAATAATGAATATATATAAATCAATATAAATTTTTTCATTTTCTATAAACAACAGTCATAAATATATACACATCTAAATCGACCTTATATGTACTCATATCACCATTTAAATCATTATTTTATAATTTTTCATCCACTTCCCTCCATAGGATTCTATCCGATGAATTAAAATATTTCTAAGGAGTATTAATATCAATATCTTCCTATTTAGTTGGACCAATGGCCCTCATGAGATGATCATCACTACCATTACCTACCGATGAAACATAAAAAAAATTATAACTAGTCTTTTCAACCACTTAGTAATAACAGATGGAGAGAATGTGTCCTTCTTATGGGATACTAAATAAGAGGATTCCTATCTAGAATTTGAACCAGAAAAAAAAATAAAATCATCAATATTATATGAAACCCCCTATTTAATCAATGATAACATTTCCCTTAATAATAATTATTTCCTAATACCCAAAAAGACACTAATATCCATTAGAAATAAAATTCCCGACATTATCATCGCCCATCAGCTACTTAGAGGCTAGTCTAAAATCATCCCAAAACTAATTTATATGATATTCTAGGGAAATACCAATATAAAGAATATTATTTACCTCCATATTTCTAATAGATGGTAGTTTAAATTTGAAAGAGTCAATCATATTCCCTTATATCATACATTTTACAAATAATTTTTTTTCGTAAAACTCATTCATGGTATACCCAATGATGGAACATTTCTTATTGAAGATGGGTATATTTTAATATTCAATATAATGATAAATTTGTTTATTAATAGAAATATATATGAAAATATCATCAAATTGAAAATAGATATCAATTTCTACTAAAAAATTCAAAATTTCCCTTTTTGGAACTTTTAGTATCTTTTTTAAATTTTATTTGATCCAAGATTACAATTTAAATACCCTAGATGATCTTTAGATTCTCGAAGATCCAGTTTAATCCACGAATTCTAATCAACGATTATATGGTCATTTCTTCTACGATTGAAGAATTGAAATCATCTTCTTTATCAAGGATTATTTGAAATTTTGTCTTGATTGAGACAAATTATAATTCATTAGCCACTAATTTATGAGAATCAAAGATAAGAGAATGTGGAATATTACCTTACTGAGTGATACAATTCATCATCCATTAAATCGCTAGATTTACTATAGATGATGCTACAATTCATCATTATTTTAGGAATATTACCTATGAGAAACAAATTAAGAAATTATTGAGAATTTACATTCCCCCAAATGCTTAACATGAATATATTTGGATTCAATTCTTAAAAATCTAGAAATCCATTTCTTGTGATATGATTTATTTATATACACTCACCTCAATAGAATTGATCCTTCATAAACCTATCATAAAATGAAATCAAGGTATTCTCATTTGATTCGTCATTAGTATCTGGGAAAAAATGGATCTTGAATGAGTGGTCCATGGGACTGTAGAATCCTAAATCTAAACCCCTTTTGTTAAAAAATTGTTTAAGGGAGAACCATGATTAATATTTTTTTATTATGATGGCTACCACAATCGGATTAAAGTAATAGTATGTATTTTTTATTATGTAGATTAACATCCATAATATCTATTACAGTTTAGAGAGATATCATCTCAATGAATTGTAAACCCTAAATAATAATAATAATTATAATAATGATAATACTACTAATTAATTTAAGGTCTTTGTGGTTAAATGAAATATAATCAGACTCACTTTGACACACATTCATACAGTAGGGCTCATTCATCATCTCTCTCGGATGCACATGGATTTGGAAAACAATTTTTATAAAATTATCACTTATTTTTATTTTTTTCTACCATTCATTAGTGTTTTTAGGTTCTTATAATTTTGCAGTGATTTTTTTATTTTTACATTTTTAGTTAATTTTATATTTATTTTATTATTTTATTATTAATTTAGTTTATATTAATTTTAGCAGTATTATTATCAATATTATAACATCTAATAAAATGTTTATAATATTACAGTTATATTAATCTTAATCAACTTCCATCCTTAGTATTTTAAATTATATATATAATTATTTTAAATAACATAAAATATAAATATTAGGATTAAAAATTAGAATTAGTAATTTATTTTTTTGTTATTACTTAATAATATTTATAATATAATTACATTTTATTTTTATATATAATAGTAGTATTAATAATTACAGAATTTTTATTTTTAGATTTTTATTTTTAATAATTTATATTAATAATGAATATTAATAATTTTTATGTGTTTATATTTTAATATTTTTTACCACTCATTATATATTATATATTATATTAGTATATCTAATTATATCCTTATATTTATATATGTAATTATATATAATATTAATTTTTTCTCTTTTATTTATTACTATCAAAATATACCAAATGTTACTGTTAAATATATTATCCTCTTCTTAGAAAAAGCATTATAGGGGCATCAGAGGGTGGAGATATCTCCATCATTAGTAAATCCAAAAAAAAACATTGTAGAATCCTTTATCCTCATCCTCCACCGATGCATCCACACTGCGCACTATTACAACCCATGAAAACTCAGACCTCCTCTCTTCTTAAGCTATCAACCATGACACACCACCCTCATCCAATAACTCCTCTCTCCACTTCTCATAATAGTCACCAGTGCATCTCCTTATCGACTACAAAAAAATAGAATTCATAGCTACTCGCCACACACTCATCTTATTCACACACAACACACCAGAAACCCCCTTTAATATTTTTACAAGAAGTTACAATGCCTCGAGTTCAATAAAACAACACAACGTCAATCCCCACTCAACCATCTACCTCTTTTTTTTGTTCATATTCAGTTTCTATATGAATTAGATGTATTAAATTCAAGAAGGTTATGTTTTGTTCAATTTTGGTGGTAGGTCGCGCATGTTGGGTTCTTAATATCAATGATTGTATTCCATATCATATTGATCACTGGATTTGAAAGTAATTATATGCCTTTATTTTTGAAAATTTTTGGATTTCCATTTTAGTTGTTTTTTATTTTGGATATCTATTTAGAAAATTATATTTTTGTAGTATTTAATATGCTATAGAGTATGTACACATGATGTAGTTCCAATTTCTTTAATACCACATATGTAATCATTGTAGTAGATATTTTGAGAAATTATTTATCTGTATGACAATAACATTTATGAGAGAATAATAAATTGCTTATTAGATAATTCTGAATAAATAAATATAATAATAGGAGAATTTATCTTTTTATGTGTTCACCATAAAAAATACAAGATTGATAGATAATAAGTTATCTCATTTTAATGAACCTATCACAGAGAAACACACTTACCTTTTTAGAAATGAGTCGTTCCATTTCTCCATGTGATTCGATGCAAAAATATAAAACATTTTATTCCCAAAATCAATGATCAAATTAATGGATTATTTTTGTGAAAATATAAATACATTCTAGAATCAAAAAATCAGACCAAAAAATATTTTGATTAAATTTGGTCTCATTGGTAGTTGAATTAATAGATATTAAAATGTGAGAATTTATAAATTGGAATTAAATATACACGAATGGATGTCTACAATCTAACACTTCCATCTCGACCAATTCATTCTATAGATTAATTTAGTTAAATTAGATAGTTGAAGTTAATTTATTTATTTGTTTTTAAATAGTTTATTATTATTTAAAAATTTAATGTTTTAATAACATTGAAAACTCATCATATAAACATTTTTCCTAATACATATCCCTAGTGTCTTTAAACATTTTCTCTATGTTTTGAACATGATCGCCGCTTCAATAACTGTTAGTTGGTTAATGAATTTTAAAATTAGTTTGTATATGATGCACTAACCTAATTTTTTATTCCATTTATATGGAGAATAGTATAATTATAAATCCCTCAAATAGATTAATTTTGGTTAAAAATTTAAAAACTACAAAAAATTACTTTACTACTCAATGAATTTTTCATTTTAGGGACATTTCAAACACCCATATGTTCTGAAGGGTGTGGAAAGTACCATTAAACATTAACTAACATCCTCAATATACTCCTAAATCTCACATTAAAGTGTATAACGATTATCCAAACAAGATATTTCTAGGAAATCCTTTTTATTATAATGAGTTTTATTCAATTCTGTCTGACGATCAATAAGAGAATTCTTCTACATGTTTTGTTACAATTCCAGATTTTTTTAATAATTCTCATAGCCAAGGACATGTAAATAATTTAGAACATGATAATTCATGTTAAACAATGAATAAATAATCAGTAACATGATGTTTTCTACTACTACTATGAAAAATAAATGGTTTGTACAGAAAGGTGGGCATTATGAAAATATTTTTTCTTGAAAAATGTTTTATAAAATTAATTGAATAATATAGAAAATAAACTGATTCATCATGTCAAACTACCCACCTCACTACCACATGATCACCTAATTTTAAAAAATTATATTGATGAAGGGGAAGTAGATGTTCCACTACTACATGAATTTCCAAATTTTTGTAATGAGGAAAAATTTATTTTTCACCATTATTATCATACAATTGATATATCCCCACCATCAAAATTTAATTCTTCCAGACTAATAATGTTTCAAGAATATGATAGCTAAATCATCAAAACTTTTGAATATAGTAGCCCATTAGAATATTTGATTTCAGGTCCTTTTTCCTTGAGTACACAACCCATCCATCGCAATGTGAAAAAGTACAAATTCAATTTATATCATATTACAGAATTTAGGATGAAGAGGACATTGAAATGGAAGCCTTATTGACTAGAATTGTGTTAAAATTAATCAAACACACCACAGATTTCCACATAAAATAGAATATCACATAAAATTTATTTGAATGAAATCATTATGAAAATATTTGTGACTCTAAATTTCTATACAATATTAACACATCTGATACATTTCACAAGTCATAATATTAATCAGTTATTTTTGTGGAGAATAGTATTAATTTTCATGAAAAAAATGAAGATTGAAATTTTCTAGAGGATCTAGAGTTCTTGGTGACAAAATTTTGAATGGATTGATATAATGAGGGTGGTATTGAATAAAAAATTTGGGAAATATATCATTACTGATATAGTGGTGTCATACTCTCTAGTTGTTCCTGCCCCACATGATCCATGAATAAATGTTAAAAATGATTAACATTAAATACCCATATATGATAGAGATACTCATAGAATTGGTATAATAAATGAAACTGTGGAGGATGAATTATGTTTTAAAACAGTGGATTTTTTTATTTCAGTTGTTGGTGATTAAAACAATTTAGTTTCATCTTTAAACGAGATACTACACTCTAGGATATGTCGAATATAATCCAACCTATAAGAGATTCTAGTAAGGGAATTTCTTCACTATTGACAATTCAAAAATATAATTCATCTGATATTCTATAAGATTATCTATACAAAAAAAATATAATTTTCAGTGAGTCTTTTTTAAGATTAGAAAATTTCATTCTATTGTTAGTTGTTCTATATTCATTTCATTCTACCTACCGAATTTTATGTCAAATTTCGGCTGATATGATGTGATTCTTTCAGGGAATGATCTTTCGTGATTAATGCATGACAGACATACACTCAAGATGAAGAAAATGGAAGTTATAAATTTTCATTTGATCCGAATGGAGTTTCATCAATGTCTGAATAATGACTATGTTAACATTGTTCTCAATGGGAGGCTACCCATCATTAGTATGTTTTACATTCGATGTATTTAATTTCAATTCATATAAATTTTATGTAATAAAATGATATTTAGTTACTAAAATATATTTTCTCATTGAACAATAGTGGATAAGATCATCCATAAAACCTAATATTACCATCCACATGTTAATTTTATTTTGGTGTTATTTCTTTGATATGATGTCTGTATGTATTGTCCATCTGTAGATTCTAGAGGTACATCATTTCTGGAGATTCATAGATATATGATTCATTCCCATGTTTATTTACACTCACTAAATGGAGTTTTTATATTATATTATATTTTATTTCTCCAATAAATCCATGAAAAATAACTAATGAAAAAAATATAATTTAAAATATGTGGATAATGAAAAAAAGACAACATTATTTACATTGTGGAAACCACATAAAAACCATTAAATTTATATCTAATAATAGTTGGGAACATACTAATTTGATCCTCATTCAATATAAGAACATTATTATTATTCATAATACTTTCTTACTTGATCTCATGACATAGATGATTGATGATATTATTCCATGATTTGAAAATGTTTTTTTTTGAATGTTGTATATATTTGAGATAGTTTTTTAGCACCATTGATCTTCGCTAATATCAAGCACTATATTTCCATAACTATGAGGATTCTAGACCATTTTTAGATCATCTTATACTAATACTTTTCATGAGGGAATCTAGGAAATGTTATATATTATAGAACAATACATGTTTTTCAATCAAATTGATTGGAATATTGAACGTTTCCTTATATTAACTAAGACATTTATATGATTTATTTTCCCTATTGAACAAATGAGAAATCCATTCATTTTCTATGTTTCATATCCATTATAATACATGATGAATCCTTTTTAATATGGTACCATATCTTATACCCTTCCATTATAATTTCCTGAATAATTTTCTGATAATTCTATATCTATGTGTGCGGGAAATTTTATTTATTGAGAAGGTTGTTTGAGGGATAGTGATGAAATTTATGAAGATAGATCAACATTATCCTTTCATGATTATATATGTTATATTTAAAATTATAAACATGTTTTAAATGTATTTTTAGAATGTAATATATATTATTTTTGGTTCATATAATGAGTTCAATAGTATTCTTTACACTATAACCCTTTCATTTAGGTATACCTATAAAAGCAATGATTCATTACTCCCAGAGATGTAGATTTCACTATATGTCCTACATTAACTGAGATTATATAGATTATGTGATAATTAGTTACCATTTTTTGGAACCTTATCTTACTTATATTTCATGGGTTTTAGGAGGTGATACTCACATGTTTAACTATCCATTACGTTTTCATGAGTTGTGTCATTAAAAAAAGAAAAATATTTAGAAAAACACATAATTTTATTGGAGTGACATTTATTACCATATTATTCGGGTAAAGTAACGTTTTACGTGTAGGATAGTTAGATTTTGATAGTTAAAATTAGATTAACATTTTTAAAGCATTTATTTAATGATTCAAACTCAATTTTTTTAAAGCTCTCAATTTTTTTATGACGAACTCTCGCCGAGCCTTAGAGACATTTTTATTTAATATTAATCCTTGGGATTGTTGATTTTTAAATTTCCACTAGTGGATATATGATGTTAATTGAAATCATATTGTAAGAATGCAGGTGTACTAGAATTAAGCATATGATTGATTAAATTGTTGGGAAATGAGATTTATGTTGAGTATGTCACATTGATCCATGTTTTTTGTTATTTGTTTTGAGATGAATCCCGTTGGAAGGAAACTATTTTCAAAAAATTAAATTCCAATTTTTTTTGATATTTTATGGTTAAAAGATATTGAAAATGTTTAAATTTTTAATTTTCAGGTTTTGATTTAATTATGGGTCCACCTGTTTATTCTTTCTGATTTTTTCCATGGGGTGTAACAGTTTATGTGTGGGAGATATGATCTACATGAATTTTGATAACTATTTTTTTAAAATTTTAACATATTTTTAAATGTTCTATATAGACATATTTATTGTATTAATGTTTTTATAGTTTTTTAGTGTTTTTAGTATTTTTAAATTTTTAGTAAATTTAATATTTATAAAATTTATCTATTGATATTTATATAATATATTAATTATATTAAAAATATTTTCAATTTTTTTGTATATTTATTATTTTTATAATTATATAGTTAATATATTTTTATTAATTATTAACCTTATTATATATATTTTTATATTTTATTTGAAATATTATTTAAAATTAATATTAACATTATAACTACTTTTTAGTATTTAATTATTTTTTTGATTAATCATTCAAATTTATATCATCATTCCAAATTTTTCTGTAAAATATTACTTGTTTTAATATAAATAGAATTTATTTTAATAATTTATTATTAATTATAATTTAGATAAAAATTAACATTTTTTATTTTTTATGAGTAACGATTTTAATATTTTCTAACTATTGATTATTTTTTAAGTATCATACATGTATATCAAAATATATTTTTTAAATTATATATGTAATTATTTTATTTCTTAATTTTTTATCTATTATGGTTATTATTATTTTAATTTATGAAATATATATATATATATATTTCAATGTTCTTTAGAAAATCCCATAGGTGTATCTTCTGGTAGAGCATCCTCCATATTCAAATATGCTTGGAAAAAAATAACTACATAATCTTCCATCCTTGTCCAACATTGCTACCACCTCCCTATGAATTGCAACAACCAACAACTGCACCTACCTCCTCTCATATGTGTTGATTCACCATGAACCACCACCCTCATCCTCCAACTCCACTCTTATCCACTCACAGAAATCTATGTAGAACCTCCATATTGATAGCGCATCATAACATATGTTTCCATTGTACACACCATCATCATCTCAATTCACTCTATTCCAAACCTCACCCCATCCTTCTTCCAACTCAAAGTGACAAGACCACCAATTTTACGAACCCGCACAAAGTCAAACCCTTACTCAACCATCTACATAATTTTCATGTTCCCATTGGGTTGTTTTAGGAATATGTTGTATTGCATTATCCATAGTTCTGATGTGTTTTATTTTGGTGGTAGTTCTCAAATGTTGGTTTCGTACTTTTGAAAAGTTTTCATCAATATCTTTGCGATCAATGGAGCATTGTTTTTTATGATTTGATAATTGATGGTTTCTTATGGTGAAAATTTTGAAGACAAAAACATGATGATATCATATTTTTATTAATTTATGTTCCACTATTTCATCATGGTTTCATAATAATTAGGTTTCGGAGTGCCGAAGAACATTAATATAATTTTAGGCCTTTCTTTTTAAATCTGGTTTGAATTCATTTTCAATTATTTTTTTACTAGGATGTTAATTATGTAAATTATTATTATTTTTATTTATTAATTTCTTGATTTTGAAAAATATATGTGGTTACTAATCATGTGATACCTAACAAGTAATCACATATAGATTATTATCAAGGAATTTATTTTCACAGATATAGTTCGTACATGTGATTAAATGTTAAATCCCATACAGATGAATCCAAAATATATAAATATTTTAATTGAAAAATTAATATACTGTGCGTTCTCTTCTCCAAACATAAATGATTTATACCTAATAAGTGATATAATGTTAGAAAACTAGACATAGATATACATAGTGTTTGTGAGAAATATATCATTGCATTTCATGATGTGATTTCGTGCCAAAATAATGTTTAAATTATACATCAAATTATAGAATTAAATAATGGAAGATTTTTGTGAAAATTATAATAATTTCTAACACTATAAAAAAAGACCAAAGCGTGATTTGATTGAATTTTGATTGAATGAAGTTAGAATGAATAGATTTTCAGATCTAAGAATTATATTATTGGCATTTCAGGAAAATAAACATATATCTCAAACCTAGCACTTCCATCTCCACCTATTTCATCCATTATTATTTTAGTTTATTAGGATAGTTTTACATAATATAATTATTCCTTTTTATATCATTGATTATATTATATAATTTTATATTCTTAAATCCATAAGAATTCCTCTTCCTGAAATTTTTTCAAAATAGATATTCGTAGTGACTACACACATTCAATCTATGGTTCAATACATCTATCCATATATAATGTAAATAATATGATAATAAAATTTGGGATTGGAAACATTCTGATGTGCATACTACTCCCCAAAAGCAATCCTGCAATTGATTTATCAAATTATATTTTGAATAACCCAAAAACCAAGAAGTCTAGAATCCGATCACATATCCCAAAGGATATGATTTCTATCTCAAATTCCAAACATATCATGACGCTTGTATCCTTATGCCAATATTAGCGAGTCTACATAATTCTTGTGACATTTCCTACCCATGTCATGCATTATTCTGGCATCATCTCCTAAATATGTGATTGTCTATATTACCACATGCATCACTACAATTATAGTAATATAACAATATTTTACTCATTAAGGATTTTTAATAATAGTAGTAGGAGGTGTAGAAGTATTAAAATTAGTATCACTACTATGAATAATTATTAGAGTAATATTATAATTAATAGAAACAACTATAGTTGTAGCCCTAGTAAATATATCACTAATAACAACCATATAAACAACAAAAATTATATAATAATAATAATAAAATAATAATTTTTTTTATTTTTGGTTTAAAAATAACATAACCAGTCTATGAATTGATCCCAAAAACACAACCACACCCCAACAACCCTTCTATACCAACTGACTACAGAGGATAAAATAACAACAACAACATCAACTGCAGTAGTAGTAACAAAATAAAAAACAATAATAATAAATCATAATATTTATTAGGGGCACAATAAAACCAAAAAAAACTACCACACATTTTACTGCATGTAATACTAGTTTCCTCATTAATCCCAAAGGGATGAGAAACTAGTATTGATACATTATTTATATATTGTATAACCCCAAACACCGCATATTATAATCTTCTTTATGGCCCATGATAAATGGCTTGTAGGCCCACATTACATTCAAGGATGAAGTACCATGTTTGATAGGCATAGAGGCATAGTATTATCATTACATATGTCTTATATTGTCAGATATTCTCTATGTTGGTGTAAATTTCTTATATCATATATCATTTCATCCATAGAATTGTTTCCAGGCCCAATTCCATACTAGCCACACTAATTAACATGGTCAACCATTATCCTCAGTGTCTATAATGTGGATATAAGTAATACTTCATCTACCTTTTGTAATTGGTCATCCACATTAAAGTGTTAGTTGATGCCAATTATACATCATCACCCTCACTATTGATTATGTGTATGTCTTCATCATTACCTTTACCTGTTGGAAAGGGCAATAATCCATCACTTTAAATTCTCTCTATTGTGCAGGGTCCACCTCAACCATTGGCATTATATAAACCATCCATACACATAATTTCACCCGCATTTAATTATGGGGGGTTTGATAATAATATTGGCTGGAATTTGTACTCCATATACACATGTAAAGGTAGGGTGTTCATGACACAAGGGTAAAATGCCAATTGTGTAATAAAAATATATTAAAAACAATAATAATAAAAATATTAATAATACTTGTAGTAATAAAAATGTTGACGACAACAACAACTACTACTACAAAAACAACTATAATAATAATAATAATAATAATAATAATAATAATTAGAGATGTTCCCGAACCATAAGATTGATGATCCAATCACTTTTTGTCTTTATTGAAATAAAATAGAAATATGTTTAGAGGTAAATGAAATGTGAGAAACATAGATAACCCAGTTTGACAGTGATTAATGTAGAGTGATGGCCAAAATAGTGAAGAATTATGCTTAAAGAAAATGCCTACCTAAGACAACTAAACAAATTTAATCATCTATAAAAATGATATCGGAGACCACCCCAACCTATCAGCTGAATTCCAAACACCAAAGATTTTTGTTTTTATATATTTTTTCATCATTAACCTTAGGACCAATGTTTTCATGATGAGGATCATATTCATCAGGTGGGCCCGAAACCACTTAAATAGTTATCAATAAAGACTTACTCTTTATTTCTATTGGATCCTGCCCAATCCCTCGATGTCTCATATAAGTTATATTGATGACTTTGAAACTCTCAGTGCTTGAGGAATATTATAAAATACAAATAAATAAATGATCCCTTTCACAATTATTTATGAAATTTCCACTTTTACTAGATCTGTACAAGATTTAATGTATAAAATATATATTCTATTTTCAAAAAGAAATATGGTTATTCTACAAAAATATTTATGTTTTTCACTTCCATAAATACTAGTGAATCTAATTAGCCATCACCAAAGGAATCCCCACATGGATATACTAGATCATTGATGCATTGGATTCATTGTGGATTCTTGTACCAAGTGTCAAATAAATAAAAATATTTCCAAAACCAAAAATTATGATCAAACCATCTAACCCTTTCGATGTACCACCACTCCTATCATGAAGGTTTACAGTAGGTGTTATGATTGAATCATTAATTACCATAGATTTTTTACATATCACAGCTTCATTCCATAAGTCATTAGGTGATTTCATCTTCTTTCTATTCGTCACCTATTCATTTATCGCTTGAGGAGCCTCAGGTAAATTATGTTTCTTGACCCCTACATCACCAAGTTTAATAAAAAAAATCATTCCTATACATATTATATTAGATAAAGTGCAATATGATATACAATAACTTTATGGATATCATAACTAGAATCATGATATCTTACAATTTAATCATTGTCCTTAGGCCCATCCATTTTTTGAGTTGAGGAACACACCTTGGAAAGTGTTCCTACCACTACCATTCTATTATGAGTAGATATAAAATGAAATTTCCCCAAATTTTGAGGTTCTGACCTTACTTTATATTATCTTATAGTTCTAGGTATCATTCTCCCAAACCATGTTGGTTTTAGGTACTATTTTTGTAGATATTTGAAAAAATTGAAATGATATTTTTCCATAGTGACTTGATGAGAAGATAAAAAATATTTTGATTTCCAATTATTTTTACGAGAAATAATGTTACATTATTCTTTGAGATTACATAATATAGTTCATACTCACTCTCAATGAAAAATTACTCATTATGGATAATGATTTCTTAATTATAATTTTATGATAATATAGAAAAATGATTCCCATTAACAGTATTCAAACCAGTATTAATTTATGAAGACATCTTATGTAAGGACCAGACTTTAAATATGACATATTATATTGATTGTAGTCTACAATTCACATTATTATAATACCCAGGATCATTTTAGTTTATAGTTTTAGGGAATTAGGTAATTATCTCACATAGTAATTCCATGTTTTATATTTAGGACACATCATCATGATATCAATTTTTCACGAAAAAATACATTTTAAAATAAAACATTGTCTAATATCTAGATCAATCATCAAAATTTTCATATTGACCACATCATTCTCAAAAATATTCCTTTAACCATGTCAAAAATATTATAAAACATGGGTCGACAGAAAAATATTAGTAAGGTACATAAAGTAAATGAAATTTTTAGTCGAGTGAAAAATAAGAAAACTCGTATAACATTTACCTTTCCTTCAATTTCCATTGAGTATATAACACAATTTCACATTAAAATTACCCAAATTTTATTCTTAATAATTTTTGAAAACCCATATCATGTAATTAATCCCCCTTTCATGGACATAAGTAATCATATTCATAAAACCCTTTAAAACCAATTTTAGTTGAAATAACCATGTCCAAAAATTACAATATAATCAATACAAAATTCATTATCGAGCTATAATGTCGATCAATCATAGTATTTTCCAATGTTGGGTCCTCTCATGAGATATAATGGGGATCAACACTTCATATAATCTATATATTGCTCATTTTTGTTCTATAATGGGGATCGAACCTTCATATAATCTATATCTGCCTCAACCTTTTTCAAGAGCTATAATGGGGATCAAATCATAATATAAGTCATATCGGGATCACTATTGATCTATAATGGTGATAAACCCATTGTATAATCAATATTAGGCTCAAATAGGAGCTATACTAGGGAATAACCCATTGTATAAGATATATCAGTCTCACCCATTTCATTATTTCTCAATTAATATATATTGAATAAATTTTTTTTACCATTCCTTCTTTTTCATTATAAAAATTTTGAAAAAATATTTTAAACATGTAATGAATTCAATTTTGGAAATAAAAACATTATTTTATTTTAAAAATACATTCTAAATATAAAAAATACCGAAACCAAGTAAACTGGATTGATCATTGAAGATAATCTCATTAACGCCTTTTTTTATGAAAATATTTTTTTCATTTTGAAAACACATATTTCCCAATAAAAGTTGTGCAATTATTTGAAAAAACATATTCATGAAAAATAATTCTCTCAATTTTTAAAGTATCAATTAAATAATTAAGGGTCCAAGATAGTGGTAGAATATTCTTATTTTGTATAATATAAAAAAACATTACTTCCATATTTCTATCAGAAAAGTCATAAAGATCCTTGTATAAAAAATGACAGAAATAAATCATTTAAACTCGTTTTGAAAAAATTAAAACATGAGTAGAAATGGAAATAATCATTCATTAGATAATAGTAAAAAAATCAATTTTTTTTAAAAACATGGACATGGATAAAAAAAATTAATGGGAACATTAAAAATATTATTATTAAAATAATGTACTTTTTAAATATTGTATCATTATTATGAACATTGAAAACAATAATCAATTATGTATATCACATGTTAATCCTTATAAAAATGTGTAAATACAATGTAATATAGTTAAAAATAATCTCATACATAACCATAACATTCCATTATCAAAAAATTATGTGATTAACCCAATGAAATAAAATTTAGTTTGGAAATACCTTACCACTTTTAAATTAGTTGAATCATATACCTTGTGAATAAATATAATTTTAAAAACACTTTAAATATCATTAAAAAATTTTTGATATAAATTTTCAAAGTGGTAGTTACATAAATCTCATTAAAATAATATATGCACATAACATCAACACATTTCTCTCGAAAAATATATTAGGATGATGTTACTTACTAAATGTTTGGAATCACAATGAAAACATATAAATATTCATAAAATGGATTAATTTGAGATAAATGTGCCTCTAATAATTTTATCATGAATGGAATACAATATGATTGTGTAAGAAAATTTCTAATCAATAATAATTTTAAATAAAATTCATAAAACAAATAAGGCATTGTACATGGAGAGTGAGGGAGGTGTCCCTTACCTTGTTTCTAAATGTTTTCTTCACTTTCTCTTACTATCCTAGACAATCAAATTTGATTCATTAAGTACCAAATTGATAAAAAACATTATATATATTTTATTTATTATAATTTAATGAATTATATTAATCTCCATTTCAATGAGTTATATAGTTATATTTTATTGTTTTGGGAGCATTCTTCTTATGGTTTTAAGATTAGTTCAAATGAGTATAATAATGGATGATCTTATAAAATTCTAAAATAACTATATAAGTGAAATAAAAAATAAATAAAATCTATTTATTTCACTTTAAGTAAAATTGAAACCATATTTTGAATTTTAATTTTTTTAAATTATTGAATGTAGAAGGCATATTTGAAAAAATCAAAATTTTTTACTATTCACTGAAAACCCAATAATTTAGGAATATTCAGAAAATGAACCCCTCAGTAAAACATGAAATTCGTATTAAAAAAATTAATTTACTTTATGAAATTTATTTTCCTAAAATTTATGGAATAAAAATAATGTTTTCACTCCTAAAATGCTATAATATAAATTATTTTTAGAAAATATAATTTTTGTAAAATAAAATAAAATTACTGAAAATTCAAGAGACTATTCAACACTAATTAATTTAAAAATTATAAATGATTAATACCACTATATGATTTGTAAATATATTAATACTCTTCATTTTCTCTAATTTAATTGTTATATTATGACAATCCAATTTAAATAATATTATTTAGTTGGTTTTTTATGCTCGGAGTTGTGTATCATGTATGTTATCAAACATATTATTATAATTTTAAAATATTAGGATGTTAAATTATACCCATTTTAATAAATTGAATCCTTAAAAATTTTAACTCTAGATAAACACTACGGTTTTTACTTTCCAAAATACCTTTTTCAATATCCCAAATCATAAAATTGATCAATAAAACATGCTCTTGAGAAATCCAAAAGGAAGGTACAAAGGTCACATGATATAACACACACTAGGGATCCATGAAAGAAAACATTGAAATTTAAGTGAAAATATAACACCCATGGAATGATAATAAATAATAAGAAACATGGTCTTGAGATATTGGACCATCACATGTATATGATATGTTAAAATCCCATTGGTTTAATGGTAATAAGAGTAAAACAATATTTTTTTTGTTGAAAAAATATTCTTTCAAGATTTCAGGAATTCATTTAATTCCATGAATAATAACATAAGGAAATATAATTGAAAAAAAAATAAATTTCCATCTTAAATTTTCTCCAAATAATTACTATTAACTAGGAATTGTTTATACCTGGTACATTAGAATCAACATCAATAGATCAAATAATGAAAGAATGTTTTAAAATCCATTTCTCTCGTCTTTTAAAAATAGCAGAAACCAAAATGTATTGTACAATATAATATATATTCAAAATATGATTAGACATTTATAATAAGAAAAACTAATTTAATATCTAAATTTTAATATTAATACCCATGGTTCGACATAGATTATTAAAAAAATTAATATCCCTATAATTACCAAAAAATATTCTAGGCTATTATTGAGACCCAAAAATCATAAGTATATGATCACATAGTCCTCAAATATAAATTTAATTTTTATCTTCAAATAATATCAATCATTTTTAATATCTCATTAAAAATTTAATAATTCTCAAGTAATAATAATTATTTCCATAAATGACTATATCAACATAAATCATATATATTTTTGATAGTTAATTCATAATTTATTTCAAAAATAAATTCCCATAGTGTTATATATCCATTAATCACATAGGGTTCCCAAAATAGATATCGTATTTTTTAATAACAGTTATCACATATTCACCAAATCAATTTTGAATCCCACTGTTATTTATATGATGAAATATATATTCACAAAATATGATTATTTTACTAAAAATTTAATCATGTACCTTATATTTTTCCTCTAAAAATTATGAACCCCTAATTACCTCAAATTTAAATATCAAATAAAGCTAAAATAATTCTAATACCATTAATTATGTTTCAACCAAAATTAATGGATTATTTCCTCGAAAAACCCATTATCATATCATAAAATTAGGTGTAACATGTACCTTAAGTACAATCACATTTTTACCACTTTTCAATGGAATCAATTCCATATAAAATATGTTTAAAATTTTATAAAAAAATAAACAACTATATTAAAATACTTAGGTGTTCCATGATTCCTGTAATATTTAAAAAATAACACAGTATTAAAAATTTATAAACTCAATACACAAACATATCCGTTATTAATCTTCATTCTTAAAATATTATCCATTATTCATATTCTTATTCTTTAATACATTATCGTATAGTCAATGAGTTTAATTATATCATTATGAATCTCCAATATCAACCTAAAAATTATAGATAATTTGAATATGAGGAAATAATTTGTAAATTTTATTCATACATCATGATATATTTGATTTCCAATTTATCCTCAAACATGATAAAAAAAATACATAATCTAAATGGTCAGGTCCTTTATTGATATTCCTTTTTAAAGAGAGTCGTTAAAGGTCATATTTTAAATTCAAATTAAACGATACGTAGATCAAAATATTATTTCGTGAAAATAAAATGTGTTATATAATTCAGATAGATTCTTGCATGTGATTGGATAAGACAGAAAACTATTAAATTAATTTGAGCATGGTTTTACAATAATTGTGTTAATCAAATAATATGGTACATATATTAAGGTTTTGAAATATATCATTCCATTCATATTGATAAATTATTTTCAACATAAAAAAACAACATCATTAAAACATGAATTTAATTATTTCATGTGAATATGAAAATGGTACTTTAAAAAATAATACCCTTTGAAACTCTATAATACATTAACCTTAAAATACATTATTCCTAAATTGTTAACCATTCAAAATCCAATATATAAAAAATTCCTTAATTTATTATAAATCAATAAATTTTAACAAAATGGATAACTATTTCATAAAACATATTACTATCATTGAAAATATATTCCCAATGATGATTTCCATAACTCTTCTCAAAATATACAATTCTCAAAATTTATAAAATTCACATTTGGTACTAACTATAAGGAAATATCATAAAATTTCACATATTTTAGTTATTGTAAAATAGAATTCACATTATTATAATCACAATGATATTTTCATTTTATAGTTTTATAGAGTTTGGAAAAAATGTTAAATTTTAATTCAGTATTTTATAGAGGACACATCAACCCAATATCCATTTTTTCAACAAAACAATAAATTCAAAACAAAAAATGGTTCCTTTCCATGACCACCCTTCACAATATCATCATGAACTCATCCATGTACCTAATCCTCCAAAAACCATTTAAAAACTATTTTCGAACATTGAATGAGAACAAAATATCTGTAATGGACATAAAATAATAAAAACCAATTGTCTAGTGAAAAAAAAAAACTCATAAAATATTAGGTTTTTTTTAAATTTTATTTTTGTTTATAATTAATATTTACATGATAGTAACACACATATTTTTTCTAAAATATAAAATTTAAAACACGTAACAATAAATTAAACAACTTTTCAATGAATTAGAGAATTATTTTCATAAACCTCTTTCAAAACTATTTTAATTCAAATAAAAATATGATAGAATTAAAATAGAATCATTACCCAATGCATTGTCATTCTATAATGTTGATTAACCATCGAAAAAGCTATATTAGGCTCACTATTAATCAATAATGTTGATCCACCCTTCATATATGCTATATCATTTTCACCCATGAGCTATAATGCGGCTCAAAAATTTTAAAAATCTATATTGGGATCACATATTTTTCAGGATCTATAACAGGGAACTACCCTTCATTTAAGATATATTCGGCTCACATGTGTGATAAAATGGGGCTCAACCTTTCATACAAGATATATTAGGCTCATCCATGAGAATAATGGGCCTCAAAACTACGTATAAGCTGTATTGGACTCACTCGTTTCATATAATGATAATGTATCATATCATTAAAAAAAATTATACATACACCATTTTTATCATAAGAGGATGGAAAAAATATTTTAAATTTTTTATCCAATTACTGTTGGATTTTGAAATACTACATTATTATAAAACCCTTTCCAAATTCCAAAATACCCAAAATAATATAAAGTCTATTGTTCCTTGAAGAAAATTTCATTCACAACTCTTTTATGAAAATAAATTTTCCATTTTGAAAACACATAATTTCTTATAAAAATTGTATTAAATTATTTCAAATAAAAATTACATTGAAAAAAATATATTTTTTATTAATTATGATTCAGTTAATTAAGACTCTATGATGGGAGGAAAGTATGCTCATTCCATACGAGTTAAAAAAATACCATCCACATATTTTATAAAAAATTGAAAAAGAACCTCATTTAGAAAATGAAACAATAGAATCCATTCAAACCATTTTGAAAATATTTAAACATGTGTATAAATTAATTTAATCATTAATAATATAAATATAAAAATATTTCTAGGAGCTTTTTTTAAAACATGAGGATGTTATTTAAAATGGATTTAAAGGGAATCTATAAAAAATAATTATATATTTCTTAAAAATACCTTATTAATATAATATCCTTAAAGTGTGAATTAATCAAATGAAATTATTATTTATATTATCATAATATAAAAATAATAAAATAACTCTAACAAAATATAATCAAAATTAATCTCAAAAATAATTGTAACATAAAAAAGATAACTACGTATAAGTTATTCCCAATGAATTGAAATTGAGTTTGAATATCCTTTTAATCCTCGTAATAAGTTGAATTATATGCCCCCAGATAGAAAAAAATTTAACAATCCATTATATATCTTGAGAATTAAAAAATTATTGATATAAATTTCATTATGGAATTAAATACAGCACATTAAAGAATATTGGAACATAACCTAAAAATAATCCTCTGTGAAAAGAAATTGTGATGAAGTTCATTACTAAATATTAGGAAAAATAATGACTTTACAAAAAGATTAATAAAATGGATAAATGATTGATATAAATGTCACTCATAATTTTAACATGAAAAGGATATTAGGAGGTTGTGGAATAGCATATCCCATTAATATGAGTATTAAATCAAAGGAATAAAATAATGATGGCACTGGAAAAGAAGAGAGAGAGAAACATTAGTAAAGGCAATGTGTTTTGCACTTGCTCTTACTATTCTATATTACCAAATTTATTTTTATTAATTTCCTAATTCATAACCCTTTTATTCTATAATGTTGTGAAAATAACTCAAGGACACTTTAGGAAATTTTTGGGGGTGATTTGGTTTTTTGACAAAGAAAAAGGACTACGAATGTTTATGGATGGTGTTTTCAAAAGCTTTTTTTGGTGGAATTGTTTCCTACTGTTTAGAAATATTTTTCACCTAAAATATTGAGTTATTTGAATGGTATGGTTTTTTGTAAAGGGATTCATGATTCGCATATCATGAAAGATATTTTGTGGACCATTAATGGTGGTACGTGGGACAACAAAGAAACATTAGTAAAGGCTGTTTTTGCACATTGTACCACTTTGCGGACTGCGAAAGAGGGTACGCGGTCCGTGAACTGAAAATAGTTCATGGGGTTTCTTGTGGTTTATGATAAGGAATGATGTTCATGGTCGGAAAATTGTATGAGGAAGTCATGTGGGTTATAGGTTGGATTTCATTATATGAAACAAGGTAGTGATTTGAGTTTTTTTATGTAAGTGTGGTGGTACATAGATGACATAGGGAAGAATAGTTTAAAGGATAACAACACGTGGGGAATTTTTTGGTGAATTTAATATTAGAAAATTATCCACATCTATTTTCTAATTTATGGAGCAATTATCCCATCAGAAAGGAGAGAATGATTTTTATATGAAAATATCGTTTCACTAGGAATTCAATGAAGTCAAATAGTGTTTTATAATGGATAATTCTATTAATATTTAATTAGTTCATGAGGATGACTCTACATATTTATAAGTAGTTTTTTAATAGATTGTGAAGTGGTTTTGCGAAGAACTTAATATCAAAAAAGAAGACTATTTTTGAATGGGTAATGGATTGCAGAAGAAGAAGAGGCATATGATGAGAAGTAGTTCATGGAATTGATGGTGGTAAGAAGAGGTGGTTTGTAGAAGTAGTAATCATAGGATTTTCATGTAGGCTGTTTTTAGAGGTAGTTAATGGAATAAGTGGTACTTGAGTCATATGCACTATGTGGTGCATCATTGTTTGTGGATGAAACATTTTGTTCTTGAATGGAATTAAATAGCTCACAAAATAAATTTTCAGTAACTAATAGTACATAGAAAAGTTGAATTTGTTTGTGGGTGAAAATGGACATCAATAGATCATCTATATGATGTTTACGATACATGATTTCATGAAAATTAAAGGACTTAAATTTCTATAAACATTGAGTGGACCTCTTCCAAGTGCAGTGAGAATGGAAGGAGGAATATGGAGATCCTTTCCACTAATAGTGATCCTGATAAAGATATGTAAGGGTAACCCTCAAGAATCGTGTGAGAATACCCTAAATATTATTAATGTAGGGATTTTTTTAGATAATTGATCTATCAAAAAATCAATATTGGGAGTGGTCCTTAGTGAATTTGGTACAATCAGAACATTATCGTTGTATGATTCTTGGAGGAATAATAATGTGGGTGATCCAAGTAAAAATAATTTCTTCCTTGTTCTTCCATTATTTCTTTATTTTTAGTTCATTATAATTATATAATATTTGAAAGTACAAGGTTTACATTAACATTATGGGTCATCTTAAGTGACCCTTGTAATAAAGAGGTCAAGATCTTGTGGTGTTGAAAGAAGTTTGTAATGAATATCCATACCATGATTCACCCCACCTCTGGGTATCTGGGCCCCTTTTGGTCCTAACATATATTATTTTATTATAATTTTATTACGTAAATTATTTACCATTTTCATGTGTTATATTTTTCAATTTCATTATTTATAGAGTGTTTTTTTCAATTTTTTTTCATCAGTTCACATGAGTATAATCATGGATGTACTTGTAAAATCAGAATACTACTAGAGAAGTGGAATTAAATATCACTAAATAATACTATTTAACATTAAATAAAATTCAAAACATAATGATACATTTAAGTTGTATTATATTTGAGAAATAGTAGGTATATTTACAAAAATCAGTATTTTTCACTAATCATTGAAAACCTAATATTTTATGAAGAATGAAAATTTTTTGACAAAAAGTTAATCCTGATACTCTGATTTAATAAATTTATATTTTTTTAGGAATTTTTTTTTAAATTTTATTGAAATTAATTATAATATTAACTCATAAAATTAAATTGAACCCATTTATGAGGAAAATAATTTTATTGAAATATAATATGACTTAACTAAAAAGTTGAGTGATTATTTATAAAAAAAATAATTAATACATTAGAAATGATTGTGGAAATTATATATTTCATGATTACAATAATACTATTCATTCTCTCCAATTTAAAGGTTATGTTATAATTGTCACATTTAAATTATAAGATTATTTTGTGTGGTTAATCACGAAGATTCTTATCTTGTACACTATCAAACCTGGAATTTTCAATTAAAAACTCTCGATGTTACATAATAAGTTCTAATTTTTTATTTTTGTACTTAACATACATAGTTAAATAATGATATTTAATATTACCTTGATAATAATCATTTAATTCTATGCACAGTATTGAGGCTCCATGTTTCAGCTTACATACTCCCAATGATACCTTCCTATGACCAATATGAAGCCCTCAAGAAGGTTCTCTATGGTAAAACAAGTCCCATAAAACTCTAGCCCTAATATCATTTGTGGTCCCATTAAATTTTTCAACCAAATTATCTTTAATTCCACACATTACTAAAATTATTCCGTAGTTACATTTCTCAATTATATGTCCTATGTTTCATCCTCTCTTCTAAAAATAATTTTTTTTCTCAAAAAACAACATATATTAAAATATAAAATCATCAAAAAAATTTAATTATTTTTCTAAGAAAATAATAGATTACGTAAAAATTAAATTCGACTCGATAAAAGTTCACATACATATAATTTTTAATATTATTATCCATTTTTCTTAGATCACCTACAATTGAAGAAATGTCCGAGAGTATTTTTGATGAAAAAAACTCAACCGTAGAATGTGGATCAATATATGTGTAACTAATTTTTTCCACATTGAAGGGATTAAAAATTAAATTCCAATTGTGAATTCAATGTATTTCATGATATCTATTATAATAACTATAACCTTGAGATTTGGATTTTAGAGTAGCATATGGGAAGACTATATAGACATAGTCCTTTCATATATATTTCATTCTCATATCATCAAAAACCCAACACTCCATGAAACACATCAAAATATCAAATAAATTCAGTCCTATTTAATTACATTTTTGGTGTATATGGTAAATTTTAGAGTTTTTACAATCAATAAAATAGATATAAATAATTCTCTTACTTTCCTCAAAAAATCCCATTTATCTGTTCTTTTAAATTCATGTAGTCAATATTTTAAGATCACTATATTAATAAAAGAATCTAACATATATTAAATGGTTCTCTTTCAAAAAATTAACTACCCCCAAATATCTTGCCCCATCAAAAACATGAGTCCTTTGATCTAATGAAGGATTCAAATAAACCAAAGTATCCACTTTCAATCCAGGCATATAGAAATCATGTGGCCACGATTCAGGATTCCATACCACCACTTGGGAATATTTCACCCATTTCCCAATCCTGTTGAGTGAACCATTTGAACTTCCATTATCACCATATTTATTACCCAATACATAGGATCAGGAATTTAATTATATGAACACATAGGGGTACTAATATAAAATATATGAAACATCACATTAGTACTTTGAGAAAAAATTATATATAGAAATCACAATGAAAAATCAAATTCTCTATTGTCAGCCACTCTCTACTCTGACCCAAGATCAATCCCCATCTTGAAATCAGTAATATCATAACAATTATAATGAAGACAATGAAATTAATAATAATGATAATTATAATTGGTATAATAATAATTATAAAAATAATAATTAGTATTATATGGAATTGATCAAACCATGGATTCAAATTCCCATATCCATGGTCGAATTTAATTTATTAAATGAAAGCACATCAACAAAAAAATTATATAGGGATGGGAGATCATGAAAATATGTAACCCCAAAATACTAATATATATATATATATATATATATAAACAATTAATATCATAATATCTTACATCCTCTAAATTGGACAATGAAAAAAACTATTCATCACTTTTTTTTTCTGGAAGAACTCCTATATCAACCATGATAAGCCATCTGTCACCCTCTCCTCCATTGGGGAGTGAGTTTAATGGTTAGGTAATTATTGTAGGAAGCCTAATATATTAAATCTATGGATATTTCCACCAATTATTCCATCAGTTTTCAATTCTTGTTAATAATGGCTAGTTAGCACATTCTGTTCACCCTCAGTATGAATTGAACAACAATAAGAAAATTGAAAAAAAAGCTTATGTTGAAATTGTCTAGTGTTAAGACCATTTTATTAAAGAATGGAAAACCCAATTTTTAAATGAGTTGAGTGGGTATCCATTACATTATCTGAAGGAAAAATATATTAAAATCCCAAAAAATGGCTTAAATCCCCATTATTTTTCTATCCTGAAGACCTTAATGTGCTCTTGCATCACCCCTTATGAGTCCACATACCAACATCAACATATAATTGAATCATGGATTTTTTCACTACCTTTTTCATAAATCCACCCAATGACCTAAAAGGATAGTGTATGCCACCTCATAAGTTTGCACCACTTAATTGCTATAATGTCCCAACCTGACTCACTCTGAACAGAAGCTAAACTGGCATGATACATGACCTTAAAAGTGCTTCCCCATATGATGGAGGATACTTACTAGAATAAGGGTTATATTTTGGTGTTACAAGGAGACAATCCCCCCGTATTAGAGTAAAAGATAAAAATAAAATACAAAACAACATACATGTTAGAGTATACTTACAACAGAACAAACAGAAAATGCTAATATAAAAAAGAAACACTAACACATGGAATAAATGATTGACCACCCATTAGGTTAGTTACATATTCATGTAAGTAAGGAATATAAAAAAAATTGATGGATTTTCTAAAAATAAAATTAATACCTCAACTAATTCTTCAAAAATTCATCAGAGATATTCCAATCAATTAATCGAAGGACTCAGGCCAACATATGCCTATAAAAAATTGAGATTCTTCTTGGGTACCCATTTTCAATGGATTCCTATGAAGTGTGTGAGTGAATAAAATTATTAGGAACCACCACAGAAGTATGATACTGTATCACTAAAGTAGTGAAATGTTTGTGATGCATTCTTTGAATAAAAAATTGAGCCTTAATAAAATAAATAAAAAACATACGTACAATAACACAAATTTTTTCAATAGTTATATATGTAATCCTGATCAATAATTCCATCTTTGACCAATGATGGTGTATCTCGAAGAACACTGTGGTGACCATACCAACCTAGTAACATGAGGGATCCAAATATGTGGAAGTGATATCCATATCCTCATGAATACATGGTCACATCCCACAATAATCTAATATCCAAGATATAAATACATGGAATATAAATGACCTAGATTAAAATATATAGAAGATTTAATAACATCATGATGACTCTTAGGTCCCATCCAAATAAAATTTTAATATTTTCACTATAAAATCATGGTGTCTCCCACCCTGATCTTCAAATAAATGGAATATTTAAAAGTATATATAAATCTAAATCATTGTAAGTCTATCCATGTATCAGTATCTAAATCAATTGATGTCCCTATATCTATTAGGATGTAAATTCATGGATGCACAACAATATACCAAACTCCAAATATATATCATCCCATCCATATATCCCATATTCTCTAAGGGGTTATTCCACATCAATTTAATAAAATGAGTGGATTGTTTAGCCAAAAACCCTAAACATCAATTTCTTACTATATTCCACCACACCTTCATAGAGTTTTATGGTAATTGGGGTACTTACCATAACCCCTAAGTCAAAAAATACAAAGAGGTGCAGCAAAAGGTCCCTCAATACTATCCCAAGTCACTCAGGTCTTAGCATATCTCCCAAAAAAATAATAGAATCCCAAGACATGGTGTAATGTGTATCTCGAATCACAAAAAGTCATGAGGTCTATCTACTCACCCAAGTCATGCCTATAATGCCTATGGTTTTTCCTAGAATAAACCCAAAAGGGTTTGGATCACTCACCCATGTCCTGTTCAACGAACCAAAATGGTTTTATGGTTCCTTAATGTGCCTCACATTTCCAACTCGATCTGTTAATATCACATCATCCAAAAAATCCTCTTAGATGTAAAAGAGGCTCACATAAAAGGGATAATATGTAATAATCATTGATATTTAACTATGGGACAAGAACGTGTTGTTCTTATTGTTGAGGAAAACCAAATTGGGTCATGCCCACATCCATTAGTTGAAGAAGCATGAAATCCTCTATGATAGGTCCAACAAGGTATTGGAACCATATTCATCCCATTCTAGGGATTATATATAAATTAAAAATATAATTATTCATTATATTTTATCTAAAAGGGGTAATGTGTCTAGTGTTGTGACCACACATCAGATTCATTATTATAAAAAATGCAATAATTCCAAAGATTAAGAACCATATAACCCCACTAAAAATAACAAAAAAACCTACAACGTCCATGGTTTTTTGAAAGAGGAATATTGAGGGTAGGGGTATGACCCAGTTTTGTCAAAAAAATAAGAGAGGGAGAGGGTGTTTCCCCACTAAAAACATTCCATCAGCAAGCCATTGGACACCAATCGTTTATAGGTTGTTGTGTCTATCCCCTATCTAGATAGTTTCTATAAGATACTCTCTACTATTTTCTCAACAACCATATGATTTCTACTATTCCCACTCTAACCCGATGACTCCCCCACAATCCCTAATAAATGTACAATAAAACTCTATTGATGTGTTAAAAGCCTAAATATTAAATTATAAAAGTATTTTTTAAATTCTATTATCCATTAAATTGAATAGATATAATTAAAATTAATTTCTAAAATATCCATTTTCACATGAAATACAATAGAAATAACATTACATTGATTGTCCTAAATGGTATAGTGTTCTGGAATCCATTTCATGGGTCTGCACATCTTCGTTCATTACTCATGTGTCACAACCCTAAATCATTGTGTATATAACTTCTTACTTGTATCATAAATCCCACCCTGGTGGATTCCATGATCAGAGGCATAGTTCCTAGAATGTGGAGGTAATTATTGAGTTTTTAAAATAATAATAATTATTATAATAATAATTATTATAATAATAACCAAAACAAAAAATTACAATAAAAATAACAACAACAACATTAATTATCAAACATGGTTCTAGAGATAGGTCAATTTCATAGTCCAAAAAAATTAAAAAATTAAAAAAAAGTGTGGAAAAATATAAAATAAGATTTTAGAATATTTTTATTCCATAACATTGGAAAAATTCAGGTAAATAAAATAATCATTATGAGAGATGTAAATGAATTAATTTTTATCCACACTAGCATGTTTAGACATGGTAAAAACACCATGTTTCCTCCATATATATTTGAGTGGATTCAAACTGGATTGATTCAAAATTTGGGTAAAAATATTCCATCATTTAAGAGATACCAAGGGAATACATATGATATACTCTTAATAATATTAACTAAAAATAATGAATCAATTTCAATACAAATATCACCACATAGAAAATTATTAGTATAACAAATTACATGTATCAAATACTATATTTCAACATCAATATAGATAGATGTAAAAAGGAAATTTATAAACATACAATGATAAATCCCCTATTGTTTTAAAATATATCACCACAACCCGTAGGGCTAGGTACACTATGAGCTTCCCTATACACCTTAATAACGATTTTGATGACGATGGGAATGATGATGATAATAATAGTAATAACAAAAAAAATTGACAAGAAACTAAGAATTATTATTGAATTACAGAAGATGTAAGATGAATGTTAATGGCATGACAATACAGTAGGCCTTTAGGATATAAAATAGGCATTTGTCCTATGTTTTGTTCTTTATTCCCACATGGACATTGATCTATTTAACACAGTAATAGTCTATCTTGGCTATGGGTTTATCCTGGCGGTATGATATTTGAGCCTTTCTAGAATAGTAGTTATGTATACATTTTTACCTTCATTAAAACACTAATGAACTTAAATAAAAATAATTAAAATAATAATTAGATATGGTCTTGAACAAAGTGTTTATAGATTTGAACTGGATGATCCTTTATTTAAATAAAGGAAATGTGGTACAAAGAGAAATGGAATGTGAGAAATAGTAACAAACAACATATATAAATATCCAAGTACTAATTATCTCAAAAAATAAAGGGTCTTAATGAAGAAACCTTCATAATCTAGTTCAGTAAAATTCATTTTCTACTAAAATGAGATTTACCAACACAACGGCCTCTTGGGTGAAGTCCCCTCTTCTAGGATTTCTTTTTTTTTTTTGATTTTTTTCTAATCAAAAACTTGTGGTCCACCATTTTCCCCCATTCGAATAATACCCTTAGATTCCCATGGATCCTATATATGGGTGGACTTTTACACACTAACATAATCATTAGTATCGAGAAACTATTTGGTACTATTAGAGCCTACCCAATCCCATGATGTTTGATATCTAATATATTGATGCCTTTGATTGTCTCAGTGCATGAGGACTTTCATTCAACTCATATAAATAATTGATAATTTTATAATTCTACCTTGAATTATTCTATCATGCTTGATCTATTTAGGATTTCCAGTATTCTATATATAATCAATTTTATAGAAGTAGTTTGAATATTTGACATGACATGTTCTGTGATTATCTAACTAGGCTACTGGTGACTGTCATAACCTTAAACTGGAGGGGCCAGCAAATGGTCCTACTAATTCTGTGATTTAATTTATTCACAAAAAAATCATATACATTGTTTCAATGCCTTAAAATCATGACCAAAACCCCAAATTCTAGTTAGATCATCCGACCTGTTAAAATATCCATCACAACTAATAGTGTGGATAAGTTGGGTAGTTGGTGATGTGACTAAAAAATCCATTCTCATGAATGTATTTCCCATTATTAATTTAATATTCAAATCATTATTCAATTTCATCTAATTTAGGGAAGTCACATTCTCATTTATAGTTAGGATTTCTTTAGGTACAGTTTTCTACTGCACCCCAACCTCAAATGTTATTATACTTAATATAGTTTTTTCATGTTATATTAGTAGAGATTGGACAATATATCCAAATACCATTCATCTATTATCCCTACCTACATGATATGTTTCTATTGTATTATTGTCACATGGATGATCAATATATTATGTTAATGAACAAAAATCAGTAGGTGATCTTACAATAACTATACTTCAATGAGTATAATTATATTCCAACTTATCGTGAATAGAGGTTTCATCCTAATTATGTGAAATAATTAGGCTACATGAAATTGTTTACCCATCATTCTTTTTTACTTTGGCTTCTAGATTTAGTGAACATCGCTTTGACATCATCGAAAAATAACTTTCCATTAGTGACCTGAATGGAAGATAAAACCTCATAAGATTTCCCTTTATTTCCAAAATATAAATGGATCAATTAATTAATGAATTTATCCTAATATATTTAAAACTCGCACATAGAGGGGAACTAATAAAAAGGGATATTACAATAATATTTTTTTAGATAAACTATTAAATGATTACCATAAATAGTATTCAACCCAACATGTGGTTGAAAAAAAATCTGTTCTTCGATTTTTATTCGTTTCATTAACAAATTTTTTTTAAAATTGATTTATATGTTATCATTATTACTGATTTGAGAAGGAAAATTCCAAATTAGTGCCTCTTTCTTGAATCACACATGCTTCATAAGATCATTTCTCAGGACCCATCTAATGTTCTAAATGAAATATCTGCGATCAAATTTTTCTTTCAAATATAAATAAATATTTCTCTATGGAAAAAAGTTTCATTTTTCAAGTAAATTAACGTTTATTATATACATTACAAAAACAATCCCTTTAAAACAATAATCAATAATATTTCCAATTTTTCAACATTCCATAAAAAATCAAGTGACTTCTAAAAAATCACCATCTAGTGATATGTGAATAATAAAAAATAGAACGATGATGTTTTTATCAAATGAGATCTTAGAACAACCTCATATTATAAATTATCATAGTTCTCAAACCTATCATTTTCTATTTGATTATCCATTATAATTGGATCTTATATAGACAATTTAATTTCTTATAGAATTTATAGGTTCCTGAAATACAAATTCAACACTTAATTGAGAATACATATCTGTTTAACTAAAATTTTACATTTAGGTGATTAAAAATGAGATTCCATTTCTATAGTCAAAGGATAATAAATTTTAGGGTAATATAACCCAAACCTAAACAGTGTATTTAAAATTAACATAAAGGAAAATAATATGGAAATTGAATTTTCTTCGTATTTATTTTTCCAATCATCTAAACTCCAACATTCTCAGAACTTCATATTCAGATGAAAGAAATATTATCATATTTCCATATATTATAGGGGTGAATGTAGAATTATAGGGTTCCTACATTCAGTAATCTAGATAGAAATAATTCCATTAAATTCATCAATAATTTTCATTTCTCCCTTATTCGAAATTCTCTTTCTCAACAAATTATGATCACTATATCTAGAAAATTATTTCTTATGTATAAAACAGATCTCATCATATAGATTACTAATACATTGATCATCAACTACATCAGTAACCTAGGATTTTAAATATTTATAATGATTAAAATCACCCTAAGGATTCTCTTATATCCTAGACTTACAAGAATCCAGTGTCCTTGATTTGTGATTCCACAACCCCCCTTCGGAAATAAAGAAATGTTTTGTTAGTATTATCAAGGGAATCATGATAAACCTCTGACACACTAATTATATTAACCAAAAAAATTGGATCATGAATCCCATCATTGGAACACATAGTGGTATCGATAATATAACTATCCACTAGAGGAACCTATATATCAACAGTGGAAGAATAAATTAGAATAATAAGTTATAAGTAACCAAAAAATCACCATAGTTTACCATGATCAGTTCCCACCCTTGATCAACTAGGTACTAATAATAATAAAAATAATAATAAATAAGTCAATTGTGTTTTTCTCATTTCTTGTGTGGAGGGATGAGTAATGAACAATTAGGACGCTTATTTTGTTTTTTGTTTGGATTATTGTAATCCTTCTACATAAAATTATTAAAAATAATCATAAAAATAATAAAGATAATAAAAAAATATATTAATATTAATTATAATAATTGTAATGATAATATTCTTAACCATAGTAATAATAATAATAATAATAAAAATTAAAATACTTCAAATAATAATGATGATGAAAATAACAATGATAATAATAATGACAAAGCTACTACAAATAAAAATAACATGGATAATAATATTAATAATAATAATGGTAATAATTATTATTATTATGATAATAATGATACTAATAATAATGATAAAAATAATTATTTTAATAATAGATATAAAAAACAATAATGATTATAATAATAGTAATAGTAAAAATAATAACGATAATAATATTATATATTAGATGATGGAAGTATAATTACTACCAAACATCACATAGAAACATATTAATCTTTATATATTTTATTTCATTACCCCCAAGTGATGAGAACACAATATAAGAAATTATTATATATATATATATATATATATTATATATAACTTATGGGAACTATATATTAAAATTTACAGTTTAGACAACCAATACAGGTCCCTTTGGCCAAATATGTAAATGAACCATATTCCCATGATGGAAAAAAAACAGGACATATCACAAGGATACATAGAGATGAAAGTTCCAAAAATGTTTCACCAAAATTCTACATTAATGGAAAAAGAAATACAACTGCATTGGACAAACAATAGACATTATTTGTTTTTCTATTAATGATGATTCACCCAAATTCAAGATATTCATCAGTTGACCAAGGATTTCCCACCTCTCTATTGGGTAATATATCCTTAGGTGATTTGTTCATCCTTTGATTCCACCTCTTATAAACTTAGAGCTACTCTAGATTCCTCCGCAACTGACCCCACTGGTTACAAAATTGACATTCCCAACCATTTAGAATGTTGAAACAATACTTTCCATTCATCCTCTTTATGTATAAAATTTTACTTTTCCTCAGGAGGTCATTTATTTTCCATCACAATTGTTTGAATACCCTTAATAGGATCATCAGTTGGAGTATCCATTGTAGTTGAGGACCTGGTATCTATAAAACATAGATCATTACTACTAGGGAACTTAAAATTTTAAAATATGGAAATTTTTATAAAGGGAGGATATAAAGAATTGACCTTAAAAAATTACATTATCAGGAATTAAATTATTAATTCTCATTAAGGATCTTTTCAGGATTATACTTTTTGAGAATTAGGACATAACTATTAAATTTTATTTTAAAATAGATAATGTAGATACTTCTACTCAGTTTCCATTTTTTCATAAAATAAGAACTGCTGAAAAAAAGATTCATGTCTAGTTCCTTGTGTAAGATAGCATGACTTCTCCTTGATCCCATCCTTTACCATATTCCACATTATGTCCTGTGAAAATAATTTCAAAAATATGTGATGAGCATAAAAAGATCAGTAAGGAATACACAAAGAAGGAAAAGTGTTAGTTTCTCAAAACAACAAGTAAACCATGAATACTTTAACATTAGAATACTTTTAACCTTTATGAAGTAGTAAAAACACCACAATAAATAAAAGATCACTAATTTCAAAATTATTACCATAAAACCCATATAATGAACACATAACATATAAAGGAAACATGGGACAAAAATATACTTAAATGGATTAACCATATGGTCGACATCCACACATATCACTAAATGGAATAGCCATATGGCCAAATTTCATACAAAATGCATTGGAGGTCATAATGTAACCACCCATCTTGGTTTATCAAGGAACCACCTAACATTTGGTTTATCATATAACCACCAGTCAAATGTATATGTACCATTATACAATCATAACACATAAAACTAATATAAAGGAGATAAAAAATTTCCACATTTTAATCACAATATATCGCATAAATATATTAACATAAAAAATCTATTATTAAAACAATTTTCAATACCAAAATACATAAAAAAGTATATGGTAATTATTTTCATTGAAAAAAATCACGTCTTGTTAAGGAAGCCAAAGAACAAATAGTACTCGCACCATCGAAAAGGTCATTGTCACCTCTTACATTAAAAGAAACATTCATTTTTTTGTTTATTAAAAATCATTGTATAAAAATAATCTCATTGAATAGTCAAGGGTGTTTAGACAGTGTATAAAAAAAGACATGTATTAAAACAAAATATGCCTTAATGAAAGAAGATTGAGACGAAGTCCCTTACCTCGTGTCTGATATGAAATTTTTGTTATTTAATATCATGAATAACAATAAAAATTTAATTTATACTTGAATAAGATAATTTTACAGATTTAGTATTCTTTTTATGTCACTTATTACCATGGTATAATCATTATGTAATCATTCAATTAAAAAATGTTATTTTTTGTTGATATTTGGTACTTGAGTCAGAAATGAACGTCATATAGTTACAAGTTCTCCACATAGTCAAAAGTTCATTATATCCAGAATGATATTCATGATTTAGATGTCATATAGATCATATATATCTAGTATATATATTTATTTATTTATAATTGTACATATCATTTTGAGGTATTAAATGAAATGCACTGTTCTTGGAGACGGTAAGACGTATGTACTCATTAACGATTATTTCATTTATATTTCATATTGTAATGTAATTAAAACATAATGATACATAGGTCTATTATAATTTAGGAATAATATCATATATAATATCAATAAATACATCCTTTATACGTCCCACATATGTCATTAACGAGTCATATGACTTTGAGGGGGCGGTAGTCCGCACTTCCTCAAATGAAATTATCGAGTTTACAGATAATGGAAACAATAATGGTATGATATAAAATAAAAATAATGAAGAATAAAGAAAAAATAAAGATAATATATATCAAATATAAATATATTGTCATCACAATGTCCACCAAGATATGCGGTAGGATATAATTGAACAATCATCGTTTAGTGAGGTGTTAGTTTTCCATCCACTGAAACAGTACGTTATTCAACCATTACATTGAGGTTTGTGTAAGTGTAGTTTGAATACCTCTCAAAACAACATCCTCATATATTGAGAATACTAGTGTTTTTATAAAAGAATGAAATAACAAGAGTTTAAGGGTTGTAGAAGTAAAATAAAATAAAATAAGTTAAGATAATCGGTTACATTTAATTTGGGTAACTCCATTTGGTTTGAACCAAAATGGGTTGTTGAAGTGCCTTCTGCCTGAAGTAAGGCTTCTAAGAGGAAAATCTGGATGTAGGGAGACTAATTGGATAGACTTTGATCGAGCCAAAAGGCTTGAGAGGTGTGAGTAATTATATAGAAATGGTCTCCTTTTACAAGGGGGAGGAGGGGTTGTTTAAGAAAGTGTAAAATTAATATTTTATTATATACTGATATTTGGCTTCAAAAGGTATAAAAATAATTAAATTAGAATAAAATACGACTCATAGTCAGAATAATATCATCCAATATGAATTTTATAGGTTTTGGATAAAATATTTATCATTATAATCTAATTTATTTAAATCATTTTTTAATGAGGTAAATACTGCATCATTATTGTGTCCTAAATAATTTAATTTATTCGATTTCTAAAAATTATAAAAAAACAATATGAGGTAGGAAATATTTTTATTTTTTTAAATAATATTTTTTGTTGAAATTATGACTTATATAACCCCATGTAAAAATATATTTATTAAAAGATTTTTGTTTATGTCATTTTTGCCTTTACTTTAAATTAATTAATCTAACGTGTCATTATCATTCATAAGTGGCACCATGGGGTCCCAAAATCGACCGAAGGATGACCATGGTTGGCCATTACTCCTAAAACAAGGTTAGGACATGTGTTAAGTAAATTTTGAATTATTATGATATTATTTTTACCTTGAATTTCCTTATTTGGCTTTAACCGCAATAAATAAGTCAAAAGATACTATTCAACAAATATTATTTTAATCTTATTGAACCAAATTTTACTTAGTAATAAAAACCATGTATGTTGGAATTTTGAAATTTAATTCACAGAAGTGGTAAAATAACATATAAATGAAAAATATGGTTTTTTAACTACTACTAAATGGTTTAACTATTCATCAAAAATTGAAGTTTTTCAAAAAAATACCAAAAATTCAGCCTATTCTATATTTGTTATTAGGAATTAAAAAATTTTGTCTATATTACCAAATTATAAAAATATAAGTTTCATTAATTAATTTAAAATTAATTCCCATTGTTAAAAATAATGACGTGTTTTTAAGAAACAATAACTATCAAAAGATTGACAGTTGTTTACGTCCAAATTCAAAGTGAATCTAATTCGAAGGACCAAAGTTGGGTTAAATAGTAAAAATATATTATAATTACACTTTAAAACCAATTCAAAAGATTATCTGACCATACAAATAAATTATATGAAAACACAGTTTTGAATTAAAATATAATATTTTTCACTATTCATTAAAAAATGAACTTTATCAGAATAATTAGAAAAAACTACACAATGTAAATTTTTATTTCCCAATTCTAAATAAAGATTTTATTTGTTCAAATATAATGTACTAATTTGATCAAAACTAAATTTAATGAGGGTTCTCCATTAAAAAGAGGTAAATTGACATTTTTATGTAAATAAAGCTTAAAATTAGATTCATTCACATTTTAAGCCTCTATCATTTATTGGATAAAAGTAAATACATATAACAAATATTTATAATCATATTATAGTTTATTTTTTTCTTTCCCTCCAATACATTGGCTAGTGTTTAACTTCCATTTAAATAATAATATTATATTATTAATGTGCAATGTAAGATTTCAATGAAACCAGTTGTTTCATATCATGTACGCAATCAATCATAGCATCCCTTATTTATAATTAATTCACAAATATTAATAATTATGAAAATATCTTATTCTTAATTTACCTGTGATGTTACATCCTTCCACCTTTTGGAAATTGTGTCCTCACAATTTTTATTCACTTATCAAAATATGTGGGGGTATTTATCCCCCATTGCATTTTCAGATTCCCACGTTGCCTCTTCAACCATATGCTTTTTTCAAAAATCTTTTACCAGGTGAATTACCATATTCCAAAACAAATGCTATTTTCGGTCACGAATCTGGACTGGATGTTCCTCATAAGAGAGATTATCTTCCAACTGATCTACCTTTGGGCTCAAAACATGAGATGGATATGGCATATACATTCTCAACATCAAAACATGAAATACATTGTGTACATGAGATAAACATAGAGGTAAATCCACTCTATATGCAACTGATCCAACTTTTTCCAAGATTTCATAAGGTCCATTAAACCTCGGACTCAATTCTTCCTACTTACCAAAACACATCACACTTTTCCCTGGAGAAACATTGGGAAAGGCATGATCACCTACCGCAAAAGAAATATCCTTCCTCGATTTATCCGCATAATTTTTCTATCCACTCTGAGCTATTTTCATGTGATTTTCAATCAATTGATATCTCTCTTCCATCTCATCTACCAATTCTAATCCCATCGGCATCCTTTCACCTACATCATCCCAAAAATATAGAGTTCGAAAATAACTTCTATATAATTCCTCAAATAGAGCCATTCGTATAATTGAATGAAAAATGTTATTATAAGAAAATTAAACCAAAGAAAGATATTTGTCCCAACTTCCCAGGTAATCCATTCAACAAGCATAAATCATATCCTACATGGTCTGAATTGTTCGTTTTGACTTCCCATATGATTGAGGATGAAAAGCGGTACTAAAATTTAATTTAGTACCCAAATAATTCTGAAGGCCTTTCCAAATGATCAAAGTAAACCATAAATCACAATCTGATACAATGGAGTGTGGAACTCCATGAAACATGACAATATATTTAACATACAACCGAGAATGTTGATATAAAGACAATGTATCTCGAATAGGATATAAATGAGAATATTTAATCAATAGATCAACAATAACCCAAATGACATTATGTACTCAAGATGTCTTCGGTAATCCCACAACAAAGTCCATGAATATATTATCCCATTTTCATTCTGGAACGGGTAAAGACTGAAGCCTCCCTTTGGTAACTATCTCTCTACATTAACCATGTGACAAGTCAAACACTTCACAGTAAAATCAGCAATATCTTTTTTCATTCAATCCCACCGGTAATACATTCAAAGATCTATTTACATCTTAGTACTACCAGGATGAATGGATAATAGAGAACTATGAGCTTTACATAATAAATCATTCATCAAGTGTGAATCACAAGGCACACATAATCTCTTACCAACCACAAAACATGTTCATTATCTATGTTATAACCAGACAAATTTCCCTTCTAAAACAACTCTACCTTTTTATGAAACTTAATATCTTCTTGATGTGCTTGCTTTATTTTGTTTGATAGAGATTATCTCACTAACACCTGATACAAAGTAGTTGAATTTCCTACACCAACAACATCTATTCCAAAAGTCATCAAATCAAAAGCAAAAGTATCTCGTTAGAAACATAACATGGTTAACGAGACATTACTTTTTCGACTCAAAGCATCAGGCACTTTATTTTATTTTCCTGGATGGTAATGGATTGTGAAATAATAATCCTTTATTAATTCCAGTAATCTCCTCTATCTCATGATCAATTATTTCTGAGTGAATATATACTTTAATCATTTTTGTTCATTATATATTTCACATTTTTCTCCATACAAATGATGCCTCCAAATTTTTAAAGAAAAAAACAACATCTGGTAATTCCAAATCATGTGCATGGTAATTTAACTCATGTGGTTTCAACTGACATGAAGCATAAGCAATTACCTTATCATTCTACATTAGGACACAAGCAAGTTATTTCAACGAAGCATCATTGTAAATAACAAACACACCATTTCAGTAAGGTTGTTCCAAAACTGGAGCATACACCAATCTCCTTTTCAATTCTGGAAAATAGTTATGACATTATTTTGTCCAAATGAACATAACACCTTTTTGAGTTAATTATTTCATTGGACTAGATAACCGTGGAACATTTTCAAAAAACCTCTGGTAATAACCTTCCAAACCAAGAAAACTACAAATCTTGGTTATATTTGTGGGTCTTGGACATTTTTCAACAAATTTTGGTTTAGCAGGATCAACAGTTATGCCGTTTTTTGAAACAATGTGACCAAGGAAAAGATTTTTTGTAACCAAAACTCATGATTTCAGAATTTCATGTAATGATTCATTTCTTTTAAGGTTTGAAAAATTACCCTTAAATTACATTCATTCTCCTTTTAACTTTTGGAATAAACCAAAATATCATCAATGAACATAGCCACAAACATATCCAAGAACTCACAGAAAATTCTATTCATAAGATTCAGGAACACAGCTGGTGCATTGGTTAAACCAAAAGGAATAACTACACATTCATAATGTTCATATCTAATTTGAAACGCGGCCTTAAAAATGACTTCATCCTTTACATTCAACTGATTGTACCCCAATCTCAAGTCAATCTTCGATAAATTCGGAACTCCCTGGATTTGATCAAACAAATCGTTGATAAGAGGAAAAGGATACTTATTCTTAAAAGTGATGTTTTTCAATGCTCTATAATTAAGGAAATGTCTCATTGAACCATCATTATTTTTAACAAACAAGACAGGATCACCCCAAGGAGATGTGCTAGGTCGAATGAAACCTTTATCAAATAACTCATGCAATTGCTTCATTAACACTAAAAGTAAAATTTGAGCCATTCGATAAATTGGTTTTGAAATAGGATTAGCATCAGGAACTAAGTAAATATTAAATTCAACGTCCCGATAATGTATAAAACCAAGAAACTCATCAGAAAAAACATCGAGATACACATTTAACACTGGAACATCATTAATCTGAATAGTTCCTTTATTTTCAACAATATGTGCAATGTAACATTCGTTATTATTTTTTACTACTCTCTCAGCTTCCTGATATGTTATCAAAAGAAAGGGTTCATTCTTTTACACTAACTGTAAATCATTCTGAAATGAATCCTCTTTAGCCTTATAGTCAATCATAGCATGATAAAAAGATAGTCAATCCATGCCCAAAATAACATCAAACTCTAATAGAGGAAAAACAATAAGCTCTACTAGTAGATTCCTCCCGCACACAACGACATGAAGCTTAATCTTTTTTCTTCTTTTCTCAACATTTCCTCCAGCTATTTTTATCCTAAGTATCATATTCGTATCTTGAGATGGAATTCCTAATTTATTAGAAAACATTTTAGAAATGAATGAGTGTTTATACCCTAAATCAAAAAACACATTGGCATAATCTGAACAAACAAATATTGTACCTAATAATACGTCGTTTGATTGAAAAACATCTAATGATGTAGTTATAAAGGATTTCACGACCCCTTTCTACTTGTAGTCTGGATGATTTCCCTCAATTGAGTTCTTCGCTGGACAGTCATATTCATAACGACCCATTTCATTACACTTAAAAAATCTTACTGATGGATTTTCATTGCCTTCTTGATCATCTTCGTTATAGTTACGAGCAATATGACCAGACCAACCACACAGGTAGCACTTTCTATATTATGAAAAAAAAATTCCAAGATGCTTTTTACCACACTTCTCACAAGTTGGATATTTAATTTTCACACCTCCAGGCTTCTTTGATGAATTATTTCCCTTTGCCTGCCAACTGGGCCTCTTATAATATAGTTTTTCAATGAACAACTAATCATCGGAATAATGAATTTCCACCTTTTTCACACATCAAAAAGTTATTCATACCATTTAAACTTAGAAGAGGCTAATTATATTTGATATCATGGATTCAGTCCTGTGTAAAATTGACTTGTCTTACTATCAATATCTCAGATGAAATTTGGAGCATACCTTACCAGTCGAGTGATTTATTCTTCATAAGCAGCCACTGAGTCATCCTCCTATCAAAGTTCCAGGAATTTTCATTCCATCCTATAACAAACCACCTTACGAATGTATTTGTCAGGAACCATACCTTTGAAATCATCCTAATAAAGAGCGTCAATCTCCTCATTATCCCTGAGATTTTTCACCATCGACTTCCACTGATCAGCTTCACCTTCAAAACATTAAATAGTGAGACCAACCTTTTGATGTTCTGAACACCCCATGACATCAAAAATATTATCCATTGATTTAATACACACTTCAGTTTTCACAAAGATAGATGATACTCTTAATGATGGGGGAAGTTGCCTCATGAAATGCTCCACTACTGATATGTTCCTCTGCAGTTGATCTGGATGATCACGTGCATGGATTCGACCAACATTTATAGCCCGAGTCAACCGTTCCATCACTGCAACAAACTATTCTGTTCCGATTCTGACTTCACAGGTTGTTGATTTGGAAGGTTGTCTTCCTCCTGATGTCGACCCAACATATCTACCCTTTTTCCACTATGGAAAACCATTCTGAACATAGAAATATCTTAGGCAAAGAAACATGTTAATCTAAAAATGATATATCTTTTCATTATTACCATAAATTAATTTATGGACATTTGGTTAACAATACTCCAACTACTAAAGTTGTCTAAACCGACCTCTGATACAAACTATAAGGACCAGACCTTAAAACATTATATAATCATGAATTAAATGATTAATTCACATTAGGTATCTTTTCAGGATTAGAGTTTTTGAGAATTAGGCCATAACTATTACATTTCATTTCAAAAAGAAATTCAATTTAGAAAATTCTACCTAGTTTCCATTTTTTTCACAAAACAAGAACTCTTGAAAAAATAATCATGTCTACTTCCATGTTTAAGACAGCATGACTTTTCCATGATCCCATTCTTGACCCAATTCCACATTATTTCCTGAGGAAAACATTTCAAAAATTTGGGATGAGCATAAAAATATCTATAAGGGATACACAAAGAAGTAAAGCTGTGAGTTTTTTAAAACATCAAGTAAACCATTAATAAATTAATTTAAGTAATAATTTTCACCTTTATGATGTAGTAAATACTCTTTAATGAATAAAAGATCATTAAATAACCTTTTGTAACAAAAATATTACCATAAAATCCATTTAAATAACACTTATCATATAAAGGTAACTTGGGACATAAATATACGTAAATGGAGTAACCATACGGTCAACATCACACAAATATCACTAAATGGAATAGCCATACGGCCGACATCCATACCCACTGCATTAGAGGTGATAACGTTACCACCTGTCCTGGTTTATTATTGCACAACCCTTCATTTGGTTTATCATGTAACCACCCATCAAATTTTCATTTACCATTATAAAATCATAAAACAAAAAAAATATAAAGGACAGAAAAAATTTCCACATTTCAATCATAATATATCACATAGGTATATTGAAATAAAAAATCCATTATCAAAACCATTTTCAATACCAAAATACATAAAAGAGTATATGGTATTTATTTTCCATGAAAAAAACAGTACGACTTGTTAATGAATCCAATGAAAAAAAATACTCGCAGCGGAGGAAAGGTCGTTGGCACCGCTTACATTAAATGAAGAATTCCTTTTTATCATTTTGTAAAATGCTTTTTAGAAAAAATTACCTTTGAAAATTAAAGGGTGATTATACAGAGTATAATAAAAAATTTGTATTAAAACCAAATATGCCTCAATGAAAGGAGATTGAGACGAAGTCCCTTACCTCATGTCTGACTTGACCCATTCTCTCTTTAATATCATGAATAATAAACTAATGTTAATTTCTACTCTCTAAAGATCCTTTTTCAAGTTCATTATTCTTTTTATATCACTTTTTACAAACTAATAAACATTATGTAATCATTCAAGTTAATCAAGTTCGTTTTGTCGATATTTGGTACTTGAGTCACAAATGAACACCATAAAGTCAAAAGTTGTTCACATGGTTAAAATTTCATTTTATCCAGAATGATATTCATGATTTAGATATCATATATATCATATATATCCAGTATATATATATATATATATATAACATTGCATATCATTTGGAGGTATGAAATGAAATACACCATTCATGGAGACTATAAGTCCTATGTTCACATGAACACTACTTTCATTTATATTTCTTTTTTTAATTGAATTAAAAATAATGATACATAGGAATATTATAATTCCTATATAATATCATATATAATATCATTCAATTCATCCTTTTTGTGCCAGACATATGGCATTAATGAGTCATATCACTTTAAGGGGGCGGTAGTCCGCACTTCCTCAAATAAAATTATCGCTTTTACCCATAATGGAAACCATAAAGGTATGACATAAAAGAAAATTCAAAAGAATAAAGAAAACAAAAACATAATATATATCATATATAAATATAGTGTCATATTAATGGCCACCAACATAAGCAGTATGAGATAATGAAATAATCATCATTTCGTGAGGTGTTTGTTTGCCATCCGCGGAAAGAGTATGTTCTTCACCCATTAGATGCAAGTGTCTCTAATTTAACGTCGAATAAATCTCATAAAATTATCCTAGTATATTGAGGATACTGGTTTTGTAATAACATAATGGAATAAAAAGAGTTTATTTTTTGGAGAAATAAAATAAAAGAAAATAAGTTAAGATAAATCGTTATCTTTAATTTGGGTAACTCCCTTTGGTTTGAACATAAATGGTTTATTGAAGTTCCATATGCTTATGGTGAGGCTTATAGGTGGAATAATGTGATGTATGGAGCTTGATTGGGTAGAGTTTGGGTGATCCAAAAGGCTTGAGAGGTGTGAGTAATTGGTTAGAAACAGTCTCCTATTATAAGGGAGAGGAGGGGCTCTTTAGCAAAGTGTGAAATTATTATTTTATTATATAATGATATTTGGTTTCTAAAGGTCCAAAAATAATTATATTAGAAGATAAGATGAATCATAGTCTAAATAATATAATCCAATAAGAATTTGACAGGTTTGAATAATATTATAATCATTACAATCTTATTTTTTAAAATCATTTATTTATGAGGTCAATACTGCATCATTATTGTATCATGGTTAATTTAATTTTTCCGATGTCTAAAAATTATAAAAAATATTGTGATGTAGTAAATCTTAGTATATTTATAATCAATATTTGTAGTAGAAATTATGACTTATATAACCTCATGTAAAAAGTTATTTAATAAATGTTTTTTGTTTTTGTCATCTTTGTCTTTACCTTAAATTAATTATTCTAAAGTGACATTATCATTCATAAGTAGATCCATGGGGTCCAAAAATCGATCCAAGGATTCTCATGGTCAACCATTACTCACACAATAAGGTAATGACAAGTTATAAGGTAATTTTGAATTCGTATAATATTCTTTTTACCTTAATTACCTTATTTACCTTTAACCGCGGTAAATAAAAGTAAAAAATTACTATTCGCCAAAAATTATATTCATCTTATTGAACCAAATTTTACATACCAATAACATCCATTTATGATGGATATTCAAAATTAAATTCACATAAGTGGTTAAATTTTATTTAAATGAAAAATTCAGTTTTTTTAACTACTACTATGTGGTCTCACTATTAATAATGAATTGATGTTTTCAGTAAAATACCAAAAAATTATCCTAGGATATATTTGATATTATGAATTGAAAAATGATGTCTATTTTACAAAATTATAAACATAGTATTTTCATTAATTAATTTAAAATTAAATCATGTTGTTAAAACCAATAGTGTGTTTTTATAAAACAATAACTATTTAAAGATTGACACTTGTTTATGTGAAAATTTAATGTGAAGTTAATTCCAATGACAAACATTGGATTAAATTTTAAAAATATATTCTAATTAAACTTTAAAACCAATTAAGAGGATAATATAACCATATAAATAGATTAGATTAAAACACATTTTTGAATTAAAATACAATATTTTTCATTATTCATTAAAAAATGAACATTATTTATCGGAAAAATTTCAAATATGTACACAAAGTAAATTTTTATGTTCCCATTCTAAATAAGGATTTTATTTTGTCTAATAGAATTTATTAAATTGATCAAAAATATATTTAAAGAGGGTTCTCCATTAAAAGGTGGTAAATCGGCCTTTTAATGTAAATTATAATTAAAATTAGATTCATTCACATTTTAATCCACTAAATTTTTTCAAATAAAAGTAAATAAACATAAAAAACATGTATAATAATATTGTAGTTAGTTTTCTTCATTCCCGCCAATATAATGGCTAGTGGTTAATTGTCATTTAAAAAAATAATATTATGTTGTTAGTATGCAACGTTAGATTTCAAGAAACCCATTATTGTGTATTGGGTAAGCTATCGAACATAGAAACCCTTTTAAAATAAAATTAATATTTAATTAAAAAATATTAATAAGTATGAAAATATCTTATACTTCATTTAATTGGGATTTTTTTCGAGGAATTATCGTACAATTTTTAAATCCTTCATTCCCAATGTCTTAATGGTACAACAATAAAACTTAGGGGTTCCAATGGAGTCTAACATAAATAATATATCGGGGTATGGTCAATTAGTAGGACAAAACACCTTATCATTTCCAATTTTTATTTTAAAGAAATCTCCCTAGTTAACTAATTCAGTGTCTAAGAAAAACCATTTTCTATAAGAGTACAATCAGTTATACTAGCTTGAGCCCTAGATATTTTGGCATCTCTGGGAGAGTCCTCCATGTCTCTATAAATCTGGAAAGAAATAAATCATTTTTCAACAAAAACACCATATATAACATGATACCCCTATATTTATAATTGAGATCTGATAGCTATGTTTATGATGGACTTCTCAGAAGCTGCTGTATGTAAGGATTCATATCCTTGAACATGGAAATCCTCAATAGTGGATTTATTGAATATAGTCATCCCTTGAATATTTCCCACCTAAACATTAGGAAGCATTGGGGATTCCAGTATAAGAAAATTATGGGATCAACCATGTCAACATCCATCATAGATCCAATATTTATTAGATTATGAACATCATCATTTTGGCTTTTTGTTTAATAGGTAAAATGAGTTCCACCCACAAGAGGTGTTGTAAAACATTAGTATATACTGCTCGACAACAACTAAGAGAAATATATGTCATCATAGAATTATTCTTGGAAGAATTTTTATCAAAAAATATCTATATAGATTACCTAAAACTATCAGAATTCAAGATATATTTCTTCGATCTAGGTCCACCATGATTTTCATGTGGAATCCTAATAGAGGATGAAATCATTTCATTAAAGGAAGGCACATCAATAAACTTATGATGAGCCTTCATTTCCCATTTTTTAACAATAATAGGAAATTCATGATGATTTTCCACTTGAAATTATTTTATGGAATAAATTTTTCATCCTATAAATCAGTATGACTAGTTTTAAACTCATAATTAAAAGACACCAAATTATCATTTCCAATACTCACATCATTGGTTTTTATCTATGGTTGAGAATATTCATATAGATACAATGCATCTTTTGGAAAATTCATCTCATCATGACTATAGTCTACTCCTTTCACACCCCCAAGACTAGAATCAATAGGATTCACCTCATCACAAACTATAAGCCGCAAGAAATTCTTTAATTTGGGTTTGTATTCCATTATATTTTGTGAAATATAAGGGTGTAAATTAATGATAATAATTATCATTATAATAATGATGATAATAATAATGATGATAATAACAATAAAAATAAGAAAAAAAATAACAATAATAATAATTTTAAATATACTAATAACAATATTAATTATAATAATGATAATAATAATGATGATGATGATAATAATACTACTTTTTTTAATAATAATGATAATGATAAAAAAGATGATATCACTACCCCACTCATGTTGGGATCAAACCCCAACTACCACAAGAAGGCCGCCATAGGCTAGGGGTAGACACAGGTTTAGAAGGCACAAAAATATCAAGGATTACTTTTCTTAAGTACTTGTACACCCTCACAAATTCAACACTATGAAAAAGTGTAGAGGGAAAGAATTAAAAGATGTTACACAATAATAATTAAACAAACCATACATGGACAACATAACATTAAAAGTACAGTAATTTAAACAGAAAGGAAAAAGTGTAAAATATGAACCTATCATGAAATGATTCCAACCTTAAAGACACAGGAAAAGAAAAATATCTTAGAGATCTCTTCACATGGAACACAAGATATGACCACTATAGGCGGTTTAAGCACATGTATACCAAATCTCCAATGAAGTCATGATCAAACATGTGAATCGTCTACAGAAGGGATGATACGAATGGGAAAATCCCATGTAGGGGTGAGTATAAACTTACCCAGTAGGACACCCATAAAAAAGAAGGTGGGGAGAGAGTAACAATTATAATAGAAAAGGAATATAGTAGATAGAACAATTTATGGTGAAAACTGTGCAGCTCAACCCAACAAGAGAGTGAAGTAAGCACATCTAAACACATGGAGCAAGAGATATTGGGATGATAGACTTCATTTCACATATTCCCTACCTATATTAGGAGATTATACTCATCCAAACATGACTATCTATATATGGAAATCTTGAGGCATACCATGCACATCTTCGCCTCTCCTAGAATGAGAGTCACCAAAACTCAAGGAGTTGTTACTAATGTAGGATATATATATATATATATATGATCAGTCAAAGAAAGTAAAACAAGAGGGAAAAGGGATATCCGTCTCACAACTTAGCCAAAAAAATAGTTACCAAAAGTTCTACAAGTAACAACATAATTCCCTGAATCCCTCACATCTACCGTAAACCTTAAAGTTAAAGGGACTCAATCAGAACGCCTTGATAATATTCACATTGGGTAGTGATTTTTTACTTATACGGTTTTAGGTCCCATCAAAATGATATCACTCAGTGGGGAATGTTTCCTTCTTAGTTGTCAATCCAAAGTCTCATCACAGTATGTATCGTCACTAATCCATAACCGGATGTTGAAACATGATGTAGATGACCCCTGACCTAGTTCATCAAGGGAGTTCTAGATTGGTATCCATAGTCGATTACTAACACCCACCTGTGTCCTGGGGTATCCACTCTAATAGTAGTCATTGAGGACCCACACCTAGGTATCGTAAGGGGATTCCACTCAAGGTCATTGATGACCTACACCCTTCCCAGTAGGGGGATTCCACTCAGAATTAACTATAGATAACTCTCACCCAAGTCGATGGTGGTGGGGGTTACCATTTGATATCATCGAGGAACTACACCCTAGAGCGTTAGCTAAGTTCCAATAAAAAACATTGATATCATCCCCTGATCAATACTGTCATCTAACACCCTTAAAAATACATCGTGCATAGAACAACTTACACCATATCTAGAAAGCTGTATCTGAGATCATCATCACATTCCCCATGAAGAAACATGTAGGGTATGAAAATTATTTTCCTGAAATAGAAAACTAGTGAAATGATTGAATTTCACCAAAACAATCCCAGACATGACATTGTGGGGCCTTCATCTCAAAAATAAATATTTAATTCCCAATGTGACAAAAAAGTACATTCACATATAGGAAATCATAGTTTCAAAGAAGGAGTACCAATTTGATTCTATATTTAGAAGATATAATCGTTTGATAATGGCACATGAAAATTTATTGTGACCCACCTGACCCACCATGGAACGACCTCTGTAGACTACTATCCATAGTGTGGCATCTCATCGACCAACCTATGTGTTCATTTCTCTAGCCATGCTGATTGGAATAAATGGTTCACCACTGCCACGGTACACTCTGACATACACCGATTTGACCGGGGTCTGAACCTGTTGGCTGGTCTTGACCAACTTCTGCCCGCCTCAACCCACATCGCTGGACTCACCCACATCGTTAGCATATCACACTAGCCCATGTCCCTCGGCCAGCCAGCCAACCGCGGACCTTCCCGCTTTCCAATCACCTTCGGCATGAAAAAAAAAGTATGACCACCTAAGGCATTTCACGGTGGTAGTCTTCACCTTGGTTCAAACCCCACAAACCTGCACAACCACCTTATCTGTACATGCAGCATAGCAACTCCTATGGCCCATCATATTGTGGCCACAACTAGTCTCCATCCACAGTTCTTCCTCGATGGTCCCTTCAACCAACCACCAGGCCTTCTCCTATTTCACGAAAAAGATTCCAAAAGTAGATATAGATAACTCATTAATGGATTGTGAATTTCTTAAGCCCTGTTTGATGATCCAATAATGATTAGATGTGACAAAAGTTATGATGCAATTTCCATGATAAAACAATGAAGGAGTAGGAGAAACAAATGATTCTAAGCATGGAATGATTGTTATGTACTATTCACTATTGAAGATGGGGTTCACAAATAAATTAAAAAATTAACTAAAACTCAAAAAAATAGAAATTGAAATTTGTATGTCGAGACCAAAATAATCCTACCAAGATTTATTTTTTCATCAACCACAATGTTCGTTATGCCACCACTATGATCTGTCGATGTTTCGTTAAAAATTCATCCTTGGTCCAGAAAAGAAATATGCGGGAGAAAGAGAGAGCTTGATGGAGAGAGGATTAGTGGATAACCCAAAATATCCTCTCAACCACCTTCTTATATCCCAATGATTATGTTATACCCACCAATGGTCATGAGATTAGAACATACCGCACCCTCTCTTGTTTGGATCTACTTAGGTAAAACAACCCATTATGAACTTAATGGCGGTATTAGATTTCCAATAGGATACCCATTTAAAATTTATTTTATATGACACTTGTGATAAAATAATTAAATTTAATTATTATTTTTACGATTATTCCCAATGTGGATTTTTCCATAGAAGCCCCGCATTGGTAAAAGTTACATCCCATCTATAGTAAACACCATACTTGGAACGCAATCTTGGCCTCATCTATCTGATCCGACCATCCGTTTAATATTTATCATGTTTCTTCTATGAGTATAGTATAAAATATACAAATACATTTTAGAATTAATTCTGAGAACAACGGGACTCAGAATGTCATGTTGTCTTTTAACAAATATCAGGATAGATATATATATATATATAAATCAAAGTATTACAATGAATAAAAGGACCTCTAAATCACCTCCTCCCTCATTATTTTCATCCTTGAAAAGAAAAACCAAGAAAAAAACAATTTATAATGGGATCGTATGTGGATTTTCTATTCCCATGAACGCCCTTGCATGATTCCATGTTTCCATAACATGTGAATGAAAGATATTTTCCTTCCATATAAGGTCTTCTATTATTGATCATTGATTTCCAAGAGGTGTTATGTAAAGGTTTATTCATCTTCAATGTATACCACTCCCCAATCTGTGAGGTGTATAGGATCACACATGTATCTACTCATTGGTGACGCGTGAAAGGCTTCGTGCACCCACTAAATTACTGGGGGAATAAAAAGGTGTATGGAAACCTCAAAAAGACTTCACACGATCAAGAATATCTCATTGAACCTCATGTTTGTCATTCCTCCGCGGCTGAACCATCGCATTCCATGTCGTTGAAAGACCCTCATGAAGGCATGGTCTGTCTGCTCGAACACCAAGGGCCTATGAAGGAAATACCTGAATAATTTCAATCTTCTTTGGTGAATATTAATCCATTGATGGATGACCTAAAAATTATCCATCATTGTCTACACCAACAATGGGCCCATGAGGAATTACTCTCCAACCACTATCCACCATAATGATGAACTTCATGGACTCCCATATATGTAATCAAAAGGTTTCATGATGATAGAGTAGTGGTAGGTATTTTTATAGGAAAAATATACCATAGGTAGGTGATCCTCTCTGCTCTGGATGAAATGTAACAGGAAATCCCTCACCATACCCTCCAACACCTAGATAGTGCTCTTATTCTGCCAATAGATCTAGAAGGGTGAAGTCATCTACAACACTATCCTAAATTCCTCCTGTAGGCCTCTCTATTATCCTGATGTTAACCATGTGTCACAATTGGTGAAAATCATCCTAGGTACTCCGTGAAGGTTTACAGTCTCATGTATGTACAACTTCCCCAACCCTCTACTGTAATATACTCCATGATAGGAAGTAAGTGTGATGAATTAGTGTGTCAGTCCCCAATCACCATGATGGAATCATTGACCTTCACTATGTGCACATGCCCTATGACAATGTACATGGATATGACATCCCACATCCACTCAGGGATCTCAAGAGGCTATAGAAAATGCACTGAAACTTGATGTTCATCCTTCAACTACTGATATGTGAGGCATCATGAGATGAACTATGCTATTATTTATCTCATTCTAGTCCACTAAAACTACAACTGAATATCTCTATACATCTTCCATGCACCGGGATGTAGAACTAAAGGAGAAATGTATAACTCCTGCATTACCTCCCCCCATATCATTACCGGAACCACTATTTTATCCTAAAGTAAGATATCTTAATTCCCTCTTAATGAATATCCATTTGGTGTGTCACCAATTGATATCTGATCACAAAAAACAATGATTTATTAGTCCCCCATTTTGGAATCGTTCACATTCTTATGGAACGAATGAGTTAGCACCATCGACTGTAAAAAAATTATACCATCCATTTATATTTGGGATAGTTGTAAGTAAGCTAACTGCTCTAATCCTTCTCTCACTATGATTGACTGGGACTTCATGCGAAGGTAATATTCACCAATTTATTTCGTATATATAGTAAATACTATCTCTAAATCTTATTCCTATAGAAAATACAATGAGCATCAGTGCCTCGGGTATAGGTCTCTCTGGTAGAAGATGTACGAGAGGCTCTAGTGGTTTGTGTAAACCACAAGGCGCTCTACTAGAAGGTAGTGTCTCCACATCCTCATGTCAAAAACTAATTCCTATGCCTCTAGGTAATAAGTCACATAGTTATACTACATTGGTCTCAACATCCTTTACCCGTATGTGATGAATGCCTGTCGTTCCATCAACATAGAACCACACCTTGGTCCTGAGGCATATCTATACAAAACTAACACAACACCTTCCTTTGATAGTCTCAATACTAGAAAACTCTTTATCCTATAACATAACCCCTCGATGCCCCTGAAGCAGTACTCATACTAGGTAAATAATCATCCATTCCACAGAATAGCAGTCAATGGTACATAGATCCTAGAAATGTATTCCACAAATATACTATAGTAACCAGCCAAACAATGAAAGATTCACTTCTCTAAAAATTTACTTGGTGTATCCCAATAAAAAACTACATATATCGTTTTTGGATCCATGTATAAACCCTACTCATATATTACAGCCCCAAAAAATGAACTTCATATATGTAGAACTAGAACATTGAGATATTTTTATAATTATGGTGCTCTCGATGTAAATCAAGAACCATACTCAAGTTCTATGTGTTCTCCTCCGGCGGCACAAAGTAGATGAGTATGTCTTCCATGAAGATAAAAAAATTCCATGTATAGATAGATGATATGGTTCATCAATGTCCTAAAAATAGCATGGGAATTCTTCACACCAATGGGAATCATTAGGTACTCGTATTTACCCTAGCGATATTAGAATGGTGTATTTATAATATCATCCTTGTGAAACCATAGCATGTTGTAACCATATTTTAGATCGATTTGGGAGAGCCACATATCACATCGCATCTAGTCAAAGTGGTCATTGATTGTTGAAAAGTAGTACCTTTTCATTATCATGGACTAGTTCAAGGGATGATAATACCTAAAATGTTGTAATCTCTTATCTACCTTCTTCACCAACAGAACAGGAGTAGTCTATGGGGAATCACATCATCGGATAATTCCTTTCATATAAAGGACCTACAATTATAATAGTATCTCCTCAAGCAAAGTGGTTTCCATAAAATATTCCATAAAAGATATAGTATAGTCCATATATTCAAGCCAATGAAAAAATCTAACTCTTTTCATAGAGGTAGTCCTAGAACATAATCTGGGAAGATGTCCATATAAACCACCACAATTGAAGGAATCCAAATTCTTGATTATTTGGCTATACTCGGGGTTATGATCACTAATGGATGGGAAAATGGAATTATCCACATACTCATATGATCTATTTTCCCAGTTATCAGGTCACTTTAACCGATAAAGGATTACCTTTTCCCATTAGTGTATAGGCATCTAACAATCCTACAGTGATAATCAATTTGGCCTTAAACCATGGAAAGCCAATCCACGCCCAAGAGGATGTCTTACGGATCCATCATCATGAATAGTATGTCCCACATGAACAACCCTCCTCCAAGAGGTAGCTCGCACTACCGTCTAATGGAAGACCAAAAATAAGCACTTTCTATAGGATCCTCAAGACAAAGATGATATACTAGTGCCTCTACTAGAAGCTCTATGAGTAACATGATAAAAGAGTGACAGGAAAATGTTTTTACTGATACTAATGAATTATTATATTGTACATAGAGCGTACATTAGATCATCACATGTTTTGTTGGATGATAGATATCCATATCATGGAGATATCTGAAAACTCGAATCCAGATACCTCATCTTGATGTGGGCCTCTCAGTGGTGGGGGTGGGAGGATCATCTAGCTTCATCTATCACCTATAGCTCATCCCACTCATTTTCCAGTACTAGCTCCCTTGGACCACCCTGTCCCCATCTGGTGGATCCCTAATCATGTTGATGTCTCAATCGTGGTTGTATAACTGCTATCTGCCTATGATGCTCTACAACTTTGGTCCAAAACAATCATGGCTTATAAACTCACCCATCACAAAAATAGAATCACCCTTCTATTGTATAACCCAAAGGCCTACACTGCCCCAAAAATCCCTGACTACAAGCTCGAGCCTAATAATGGTGAGGCCTCCTAAGTCAAGGCCCTACCATCCTACGTCTGCTAGATATAGAATAAGTCTCAGCATTGTAGCATCCATAACCAATTCCAGCTATCTAGAATCCCTCTAATAGCATGATCTATTTCACAAGATCCCATTACTACACCACCACAAAAGTGGTAATGCAAAAGGGTACTATGTTGAAACTGATCTCTCGGTGGAGCCCATTCTTGATATTCCATTCCTAGAAGTAGCCATTGCAAATTATATCCATAGATTACTGAGTTAGATCTGTGAACCTAGATGAGTACTCTGGAACATCCATCCCCCACTACTAAATCTTCAGAAGCTATTGAATATGAATGGAGCATACACAGAATGGGTAATACTCCTCAGTAAATAGTTTTCTTACATCATCCCACGTGAGTGTAGGCTCATAATGCATCAAGGTAACTAAGCTCCACTAAACTCAATCTATATTGTTGAAAATATGAGTGGACCAGTGTTGGATATGATAAACACTGAGAGGGTGGAATTAGTGTTAAGGAATTATTATTCCAATTCTATCTATTTAACAATATACCTCTTTAAATGTTATGATCACTATTCTCTTATTCTACTTTCCCTATAACATGCATTAATGTGATTGCGGTAACGAATATGCACACATTATTTTTACAAGGTTCACTACTCAATAAGAGTATCTAGTCCATGACATATATGGGTATGACAAGTATATAGATTGTCCAAAATAATTCTGTAACAAGTTAAATTGGGTTTTCTTAGAGAATAATCCACAAGGAGCAATGGGTCCCAAAACCTTGGTGGGGGAATGAAACAATTGTACTTCCTAGAACTAGTGATGACCTAGTCCAACATAAAACTCTTTATTGGTTATTTATACTATCTACCTAGATAGTATTCTCCATGTTTAAAATTTTTGTAAATGATAATATATACTTCTACCTATTGAGTCCTATTGAATGTAACAATGATGATTCATCTTCAACTAATCACATGTTACTTCCTCATCAGCATGCATGTAACCCTTCTCATTTATTTGCAGCAGAAAACATGATATCTTCACAGTCATCTTGTATTTCTTCTTTAGTGAAAAAACAATTGAACATAAAATAGTAATCCTTTTTTCTAAAATCTCATACTTCTTTTGTGATTTTCAAATCAATAATGATCAGCCTAGACTAGCATCGTCATAGTCAATTCTTCATCATTGATACATAATATCAATAGTTAGTGTAGTATCAATATTATTTTCTTCTATAATTATCATCCTAATTAAAACATATACACATCATGTATTCCATGTGGTGGAATTCAATTTTTTTTGTTGTAGTTTCATTCAAGGCCAATTATGTGTTCATAATACTTAATGTATGCATGTAGGCAAGCATGCCATATTTTCTTTTTCTTTTCCTCTTTTCCCAATTCATGTTTGGGAGTCATGTGGTTTAATTTGTGTTCGTGGACTCATGGACTTACATCATGGTGAAACTAGTTGTCCACATACTGCTTCACGTTATTATACATAATTCATTCTCTCTCAACCCACACATTATCCACTTTATTTCTATATGTCATATAGTATATAATCTTCTTCAATATTGAGTGTGTGTAGTACATTGTTCACACTGTTCATGCACACCCGAGTTTCTCAAATCCTGCAAATGAGTGTATGTGCATCATGGATGAAACTTCAACTCATTCATTCATGATTAATCTTCTTCACAAAAAAACACATCTAAAAGGATATATAATTAATTTAAAAATATGAGTATGATCATCTTTATGCAAGCGATGAGTTTCACAGATCATTTTCTTCCTAAAACATATGGACTATGTTAAAAATCTCTTGTCTGAGTGCGGCATCTTCTTCTATTCATTTAATGAAATGGTTCATGGAAATATACTCTTCATGAAATCTATATGATAGTTCTCAGAACATGTTGTAGACCTATGGGGATCCATTCTCCTTCACATCGAATAAATTTGTTAGTTCTCAATTTTTTTAATTGAAACTCCCATGAATATGAGAATGGAATCAACATCCTCATCTGGGTGCACCTATCCTTTTACAACAAAGGATCTAACATTCTTCCTCATTCAAATATCATAGAATATAACATATTTAAATATCACCTTTTATTAGCTATTATTTAAGTTTTTTTATTCTTCAATCCCATGTAAAATATACATCGATAATCTTGGAGTATTTCCTTTTATTTTCACAGTAAACTATTCACATGAATAGATAAAAAATTTTATGCAATCCTCATTAAAATTTAATATCTGATCATCCATGTGGACTCAAAAACATCCCTTAGCTTCATATAATACATATTCATCAATATATCGACCTTCATGCAAGACATAGATTTCATGTATGGTCTCATCTTGATCCTAAGATTTACCTTCGATTGTTATAAATCATGTATGGTGATTGACCTTCATCTCTGGTGAGACATCGGCAACATTGTGCAATGGTGGGAGGAAGGAGACATTTTTTATGAAAAATGCATGTCTTGTTTTAACGAATGAAGACATGGGTGACCTGATTTCTTTGGATAAGTGGGAAGGTCACATGATTATATGAGAGACTGTGATTTTGACTGAGATCTGATGTTTGGATAATATCACTCCAAGCATTAAAAAAATGCTTCCCACGTCGAAAATTAAATGTGGCACATGTCATAATTATAAGAAAATAATATCTAATAGTGTCTCATAATTATCCTTTCCCCTCCTTGGTACTGCCTCTTACCGCCTCTTCGGTTTCCCTCTATGCCCACTATCATCATGGGATATGTACCTATGCAAGGGCTTGGTTCCATGTGCTCTTGATGGATTACACATGACCCTACGTGTTGCATGCCAATAGGCTTCCCTTGGCTTTTGTCGAACTTGAGTACTGCATACACCCCTGATTGATGCTAGTAGAGGTATATATTTTTTTGGGTAATCCACATAAAAATGTTAACATTAAATGAATTTCCCCCTTTGAACACATAACTTATTCTTGGACACCATTGTGGATAGAACTCCATGCCTCTTCCACACTCTCCTTCTCTTCTCATCTTTAACCACCATTCTTCTTCATCTATTATTTTTTTGAATATTTATACAAATTAAAATCATTATTACTCAAATCAATGATAAATAATTTCGTCAAAAAATGTATCACTGGTGATACATATAATTTTATCTTAGGAGCAGTGGGAATAACATCTAATTTGAACAACATGTAGTATTTCAAAATCATGGAATCCACTGATATGAATCCATAAAAATTCTCCAATAATCACATCAACCAATGTCCATTAACTTTGGAGTTTATTAATTATTTTGATCAGCATTGAAAACCATTAACAACAAACAAAAATCATTCACAATATTCGTCCCAACAATTACCCACTTTGTATTTGATGGAAATACTCATGTTCTTTCTCAAATTAATGTGAAAATATCAAAATGTGAAATATTCTCTCTCCCATTTACAATTACACTTTCATTTAACTTTCTCTACCCCTTGTTGACATGAAATAAAATGTTCATGGGAAATTGGATTTGATTTAGTCATCAATGTTTTCCGTTACCATTGATCATGATACTACTTGAGATAAGAAATATTGTACGTGTCTTCATGTATTGTTCAATTTCATTGGAGGTAAAAATCACTATGAGTGACATAAATATTTCTAAGTACAGTCAACCTAAAACCCCTAAACTATCTTTATATAATGGGTCAAAAACATTTATGTGCTATAGGAAGGATAAGTGACCTTGGGGAACATCCAGTATTCATATGTCACTGAATAATTTAGTTACTCCCCACTGTTAAATGTTTCTTATTTTTAATAACAAATAACGAGAGACTATGAGATGAAATACCTTTCATAGTGACATTATCTTTAATAAATTTATTAAATAATTTGACACTCATTGATATAATATTTTCGAAAGCTTCTTCATTCTTATCACACTCAATGGAAAATATTTATCATCACTATTTCATATGTTCTCCCCTTGAGAACTTACACCACCATCAGTTCCCTATATTATAAAACCAAAAACAATAAAAAATATTTTAGGGAATAAGATGGATCTTCCTTTCAACATCAATGTGAACAATAAGGTTGAGATGTTTTTCTCCACCTTGTTTCTCCATCTCCCCCAGTCTTTATGTTTATACATTTCAAATTCTTTTATGATATATATAGGGGAAACATGGATATCTTCACAATATCATATACATTGTGTGGAGAAATATTATTCTTGATTTCCTTGATAGATGATACATTGGTGTTATTAATGAAGAATTATTCTTGTTATGGAACTATGGTTATAAATCCATTTGCAATGTGATCAGGTTTGTTGTTTCTCTCCCACATAACATCATTTCAACTTGCACAGAAAATTTCTTGTCCATCATCAAGATTCATCTTGAATTCCATGACGTCAGGAAAAATAACTAACATATTATTAGGAACTGTGAAATCCTGTTTGGATATTCTACATGGGTTATTATGAGTTTCATCTTTTTGAGCAATTATTTTGGATACCCCACCCTTAAAATTCATGTATTCTGAATACAATGCATTCTCTCCTTTCATTCATGGAATATTCATGGTATAATTTATTTTCCATTATATTTTTCTATTTTTTTACAGAGGGAAATTATTTATTCTTGTCAAGTTTCTATGTTTTTTTTGTTCTTATCAGCTTTGGAAACATATGGAATGTATCAAGCACCAACCTTGTGGACACTCTCATCACATACATCACAAATATTTTCATGCAGAACAAATCTATTTAAAGTATTCTGATTCTTCTAGATCAGTGTATTTTTCTGCACCCTCAGTGAATTTCTCCCCCTTGATATGGGATTTTATTATGCATTAATAACTTGAGGATTGTACAGAATATTTAATGTATAAATCCTAAATCTACTGCATAACAAAATATGACCACAAACCTGGATTTCCTGAATTCTTCTGTATTCGATTATTGTCTCTTTTTCAAGTTGCATTATGGGATCAATAAGGAAAAATCTTCCACATTATTCTTCTAATCCAATATAGTCTTGGTGGTAGGTATCTTATCACCTTTCCTCATCGACATATGTGTTTAATCTACCTTCCAATCTACACAGCTTGTGGAAACATATTTAGATACATGGGTACAAGAATATTATGGATTGTACCTGAACCTTCTCAGCATCATTTGATTACTAAATGAGCGTAGTATTGTTATTCATATCACATATTTTAGGAATTTATATCTCAAAATAAATCAATAAATATTTAGTTCGAATAGCAACTATTTCATTCTTTTTTGAAGTCTTAATATGGGACTTGTCATGATTAGTAAAATGTGCTTCGAAATATCGAAATTTCACATTGGAGATAATTTTATAATATTTAATCATAATCATAATTTCATTAAAAGAGTTCTTTATTCTTTCAACAACATATTGTTTCATCTTGAAAGTTTTTTTAATAAGGAGTCAATTTTTTTATTTTTATAGAAGTGTCATCCAAATATAAATCCATGACATCTGTACTCACCATTATCTCATATTAATGTGCATGAATCATTTATTTAAGAGAATTTACGACTCAATCATTCACATCATCTTATATGATAATTTTTTGGGGAAATCCTTTCAATTTCCATATTTTTTTCTTCAAATACACTTACATTTCTAGGCAGATTTAAACACTCAACAATTTTTCCTAGTAAGAATTTCTCAAAAACATCAGTTTCTTCTTTCAATTTTATAATATCATCATTCCTAATTTAATATAATCCATAAACAAGGGATAAAATATTGAAAAGAGTACCATGAAGAATATTTCATAATCTATATATTGATAATTATTGAAAATTGGTAGAATTATCATCACCACTTGTGCTAGAAATTTAATCTTGAGAATAATTTTTTAAAGTAATATCACATACCTCATAATCATTTGATGTTTGAAATTTATACATCATAATAGGGGAAACTGAAACCATCCTCTCATTAAATTCCAATCTAGATTTTTCCTCATTATCACAATGGGTTCGAAACAAAGATACATCTTGTTATTTAGTAAATAGGGGCTTCTTCTTCATTTTTCTCTCCTCTTTGTTTTTCATATGAACCATGGACTTGGTAGATATGAAATTCTACCAATATATGAATTAATATTCACAAAAACATCACTAAATAATTTACCCCTGAATGAAACAAGGCTTTCAAATGAAAATAACTTCACAATAAATAATCTATCAAAGGTAAAAATTTGATCAAATAGTGATTTTGAGGAATATTTTGGGATATTCCTAACACCGAGAGAGGGGTGAATCTATATAGACAATGAAATTTCATGGAAAATATTTTCTATAATTCTTTGGGATTTTACGAGTCCACGGTTTATGACGGTGCGTGATTCTGAGGTCGGGAGTGACCGAAATGATTTGTTGAAGTTTTGTTAAGCTTAAATTAACACTCGTATGTAGTTTTCCTGAAAAAGGGTAATAACCCATAAATGGTTAATCAGATCAGAAATATGAGGCCACCGTTACACTAAGGATGGTGGTTTTACACTAGGTGTTAGTTATGTTTTGTCAGCGGGGGACTCCTATGAGAAATCTTGAAAATGGCATAACTGTAATAAAATAAATGAACAAAGTTTTTTTAGTTTTTGGGCAATGATTCATTTAGGCAGATCCAAACCTCAACGGTACTGTGTCTAGGGTGGCTGTTAATAATATTCTGAATTTTTTTCGGGTATGTTCAGTAAACATATGTTTGGGATTTTATATCTTTTGAACTGGTCCTTGAAATTGAAATTTGAGGTCACCAATGAACTCGCAACGTTGGTATTCTCCTAAGGGGACCTTTACCGCTGTTGTGTTTGGTCGGGAGGAGAAGTTCCTTTTTGGTTTCTTATTAAACTGAATAAAATTTTTTTGTTACATAATTTTTATTTATGGTGGTTGTTATTATCTCTAGAAGGGAGTTGGAGGTGGATCCCACACCCCACATAACCACCCATGAGAGAATTTAGTGTGGTGGGGCCCACACTAACCCAAACTCTACAACTCCCATTGAAACCACCCTTTTACTCCTAAAACCATTCACCTTCCTTATTTTGATTTTTAAACTCTCCACATTCCACCCTCCTCACATAAATGTGCCAACAAACTCTAATTTAATGAGAAATTAATTTTTGGCTCCTCTAAAATTTTGAATTAATTTAAAATTCTTAACGAGAATAAAAATAATAGCCAATCTATTATTTTTGGGTTGAAATATTGTGTTGGGAGAGATTTGGAAAATAGAGAGGGCCTTCTTCCAATGATGAAAAATTTCCTCTCTCGAAGAAGAACAGTGACACCCATGAAGAATGCCCATCTAATTTCTTCTTTCTCCATGCCAAGGGTGAAGACGTCGCCCGCAAAGAACATCGCCAATGATTCTCCCTTTGACATTGACGGAATTACACCATCATCCGTGATGCCCAACTTCCACGACACTTTACTTCCATGGCTCGTCGACGTGTAACGTTCTTGAAATTGAGGTAGGGGGTTTACTAATTGTTGATGTAATATCCCATTTATTTTTTTATTCGGAATTAAAGGGAATCATTTCATGGTTTAAAAACAATTGAAGATCATCCCCTTTCTTAAGACAATTGTTACCACACTAAACACGGAGGGTGTGGTCCAAACAAAAATGGCATGACTCCTCCACTGATCTTGTTGTAATGTTCTTTGGAAGAACGAAGCAGCAATGGGGCGACAAAGGCGACAATGAGAAAGGTCACACCACCTATGTTATCTGTGAACTCTGCCACCCCAACAGTTCCCCGGTGCACTACCCACACCCCCATGCCCCTGCTGGCATGCTTTCGGCGCCCCACACCCCTGTCGATGCTGTCTTGGCACCCCACGCCCCTCCTGGTACCCCGCACCCTCTGACCGGCGTGTTTCCTGGCACCCCTGTCATTGCCCTCCCTGCACCCCGAACCCTTGTAGGCATGCTTCCCAGCGCCCTGGTCCCTTGGCGGCGCGCTCCCAGCGCCCCACGCTGCTACCGGCATGCTGCCCGCCGGCTCGGCTCCTACTGTGTCCTGCCCATTGCGCTCGGAGCCTACCGGAGGCTAGCCGGCCGACCCGGGCGCCGTGCTGCCGACGTGCTGGCCTCTCGGCCACTGGCCTCCCTAGCCAACCTACAGCGTCCCCTGCAATGTTGCTGGCTGAACTAGCCCGGTCTTTAGGGCCGAGTTACCAAGCCACCTACGTGGTGACTATCGGGCCGAACCGCCCTCGCGGTCCACTTGGCGGGGCCCAGCTGACCAGGTCAAAACATAGCAGGATGACCCGCCCAATGGGTAAGGTTAGAACTAGCGAGTCTGTCTGGGATGACCAAGACCAGGACGGCCCAGACTGGGCTGGGCTACGTCAGTCTGACCCGGTCGGACCTGACACTAAACCATTACTGACCCTTTAACTTTTTGGAACATATCTTTGGCACCAGACGTCCGTTTCATGAAACATCAGGGGCGTCCGTATTCTTGGATCATATACGTCTCTTTGAGTATACCACAGTAGAGTTCGGGGTATAGTAGAGTTATGGTCAGGTTGGTTTGTACACGTATCTAACCGGGCCCCCGAGACTAAAACGCTAATAACTCACAGATTGGGCGTCCGATTGATGTGCCCTCTGTTTCGTTGAGACCCCTTTGACGTGGTGATCCTTTTAGATAATTACACCTGAGACTTCATGACACTTGGAATGTAGACTAGTAGCTCGTGGAAAAGATCCTCTCGGAATCGAGCATATGGAGTGCAGAGACCTAGTAGCTGTAGACCTGACGATAGGTTGACCAATTCAACTCAGAGTGATTAGACTAGCCCAGTCGATGGAGTGCCCGATTTGGTTGAAGACCCATGGTGGATGGAGCGCCTGGTTTGGAAGAAGACCTATGGTACATGACAGGAGGAGTACCTCTAATGACTATTAGGGGAAGTACCCAGTTTGGAGGCAGACCCACAGTGGACGGAGCGACCGTTTTGGCAGTAGACCCACGATACTCGATAGGAGGATTACCTCTATAGTCTAAGGTTAGTGAGTAGCAACTAAGAGTCTCAATGACCTTTTGTTGTCCTCATGATTGAGATGAGTTACATGATAACGTAGGTATATGTATGGGAATATTTCTACGTAATGGTTATCCATGGAAACCATAAATTGAGATTTATCCTTGTTGGATTTGTGAGACCTTGAGGGTCTCAGGGTCCCTACTAGGTATCATTATACTCACCCCTACACGTGATATAATCGTACTTTGTTTTGTTGGATGAAAACGAAGGATAGCGCTGACAGAGGCTGAGAGAGCCAGGACTGGATGGTACCCAGAGGAGGACCTTATGACGTATTGGTACATGGTGGAGTCTGACGGATATGGAGTTCTGAGGAAACCATCTATACCTACCCATCAGGTAGGACCCTCGAAGATGATCTAGAAGCAGCATTCACCTTTCAGATATTTGTCCCTTTTTCAGTTGTACTTGTTTTCAGTTTTATTTTTACTTTATAGTTGGGCTTGTATTCTGGACCACTTTACATTCAGTACAGTTTTTATAGAACTCTTACATAGTGGTTTCTTCGGCTTATACTCTGGTTTTGTGTGTTTACGATTTATAGAGTCAATGGCTTCCCGGTTTTAGGGAATTACGCCATAGGTACTAGTAGCCAGCCCCGGGCCTATATAAGGCCGGCTTGGGGTAGTCACGATGCGGGCCCCGGGGGATGGGTCATGACAGAATCCATTTTGGATAACTTTTAATACAATTATATCCTTTTATACCTTACCTCTTAACCTATTAATATCTTTATTATCTTATTGTATTTTCTAGGTCACATGATATTAAATGAATGTTTTTCAGAATATTCAAGAAATATTTTTATAAGATTCTCAACAGGATGAGACTAGGTAGTCCATAACTTGTATGGGTATGAAAAATACATGGATTATCCCATATAATTTGTTACTTGCTATACTGTGATGGATTATAAAAGAAAACTAATGACAGTGTGCGTTCGAACACATTAGATGGGAGTATGAAACAATTATACATCACTAAACTGTTGAGGAGCTAGTCTAACTTGTTGCTCATTTTTGGTTCTTTATACTACCTCCAAAGATATTCTACTCACTATTGAAGGGGATTTCAAAACCAACTGATTATTCCCACTCCTGAGACCAATTGGATGTCACACTACAGTTTTTTATTTTACACTTCACTTTTTACAAGCTTAGCATTACGTAGGTAACCCTTGTCAATTCTTCATTGTAGCAAACTTGATATCTACAAAATCATCTTTTCTCGGATGCTCCATGCCAAAATAATACACTGAAACATATTTCTCTATTATCTATAATCCAAAACATCTTTTGGGACTATCAAAACCAAAATTATCAACCTATAATAGCATTATCCTATTCAATTCTTCTAATTTAATACAAAATTTCAATAGTGAGTGTAGTATCGATACTATTATCTTCATCATGAATTATCAACCCAATTAAATTATATTCACTTAAATAAATCAATGCATTTCAATTAAATTATTTGTTTGAATCCATAAATACATGAAAATTATGTGTGCATGAGTATTCACATTTTCATGCATGCCTGCAAACACAATTTTCATCTTATTTTTCTCTTTTAATAATTATTTTTAGATGTCAAGTGGTTTTATATGTTTACATGGAAGCATTCAATTTATTCTTGGTTCAAACCACTATCCACTTCCCCCTTCATGGACTTATCATTAATTATTTCTCTCTCAGCACACACACTGTCCACTTTATTTATTTATTTTTATTTTCATCGAAACATCATCTAGCCCGAATGGGTATATTAAACTGTTCCCCTTGTTTATTCACACTCATTTGTCTCAAATCAAGAACATGAGTTAATTCTAACCATTAATGTATATAATACCACATCCATTGTATTTCTACTTCTCTAAAAACAAAAACCCAATAAATAGTTTATCATTAATGTGGAAACAAGAGGATGATCATCTTCATGCAATTCATGAGCTACATGGATGTGTTTCTTTGTGAAACATAGATAGCTTGTTAAACACCCATCACATGAGTGTGGTATCTTTTTGAAACATAGATAGTGTGTTAAACACCCATCACATGGCCTTTGGGAATCCATTTTTCAACCCCTATAAAAACTAATAGAGAGTTCTCTTTTATTGTAAAAAATAAACACCTGTGAATATGTAAATGGAAGAAACCTCCTCGATTTTTTGTATTTTTTATTTTATAAGAGGATCATATATTTTTCTTAATTCAATTCTCATGGGATTTACAATGCATAATTATTCCCATTAAATAGTTGAGATCCTCAGTTTTTAATATCCTTCAAACCCATGTAAAAGATACATCAAGAATCTTAGAATATTTCATTATATTTGTACAGTAGACCCTTCACATGCATGTGTTCCTTATCATAGGAAATTATCATTAAAATTGAAGCTTATATTATGCAGGTAATCTCAAAACCTCCATTTTCCTGGTTGAGATTTCTTCTTCGAGATATACACATGCATGCCTGATGTAGATTTAATGCATGGTCTTAGTTTTATCTAGACACTCTACCTAGATTTTCATAAATTGGTTATGGATATATTTCATCAAATTTGGTGACAAAGCAGTGACATTTATAAGTGGTGGGAGAAAGATGATGTAGTGGAAGAAAAATAAATTCCTTATTTCAATATCAATATCAATGGGCGATCAGATGGATCTTGTGAAGCGGGCATGGCATGGGATTTAACTAGAGTCCATGATTATTCATGATATCTGATGGTTGGATAAGATCACTCCATGTGTTAAAAAAATACATACCACATAGAAATATTGATGTAGATCATATCTGGTTTAAGAAAAATTCCATCCAAATAACAACTCATAATTCTCCACCACCCTCCTCAGTACCGCCCTATAATGGATCAAGGGGTGTGCTCTGTTCCCACTCTCTTCATGTTATTTGGCCCATACAATGCATAATCTCACCCATGTGTGCTCTATTAGGATAACATAGTACCCTACATGATGCATGCGAGTGAGCATACCTTGGGTGCAATCAACCTTGAGTCCAACATACAACATTTTTCTAGGATAGCAAGTGGTTGCCAATTTTTTTGGGAAAGAAACATAAAAAATGTTAACATAAAATGAATATCCACATTTGAACCCAAAACTCATGAATAAACACAATTATTCTTATAATTACAAGCTTCTTACACACTCTCCTTTTCTCTTCGTCTTAAAATTCCATTGTTCTTCTTCAATACTCTTAGGAATATGAATTTCAAATAACATCAATCATTATCTAATGGATGATAATTCATTTTTCATATAATTTATCATTGTTGATACATATAATTTGAATATGGGACTAGTGAAACAATTGTATGATTTGAACAACATGCATAATTTTACAAGCATTTCTCCAATGCTATGAATCCAAAAAAAAATCTCTCATAATTACATCCACCTACAATCAATATCATTGGATCTTGTTATTAAATTTTTATCACCATTGAAAGACATTGAAAAAAAATAAACTCATACCCAAATGTTCTCCCAACAAAAGACAGGATACCAAATCCAAAACCTAATCCATTGGTGCCTAGACAATTTAGAATAGTTAGACCACTGACACCAAAAAGTCCTCTACTGCTGGAGGATCTTACTAACATCAAGACCTCAATAGCCTATGTCACTGGAACATGTGGAGTGAAATATACCTATGATCATACTTTTCCTTATCTACCAGGACTAGCTTCTTCTCAATTTGTGGGGGTACCACTATTGGTCCATGTGGAAGAAGGGGATCACATGATGGGCCATGAACTGAGGCCTTATCGCTCACATGATCATCATCACAAAAACATAGCTCATATCCAGGCTGGCTGTCATCACGGATGCATCATAAAATTTCTCATGGTGTGTCGTGGTCTGATGATTATAGATATATATGAAAATAATAATGGGGATATGACTCATGAATTAAATTCAAAGGTTAAATCCAATATGATTCATGCACCATTGTTCCCTACAACAAGGGTCTTAGAGTGCACAGATGACCAGTAGGGAATAAGGGTCCTGGTGAATAAACATGTCAGCTACCTATACCGTTACTGGACATCCTAGCCCAAGACCCACTCTATAGAAATGTTGATGCTATTTCTTTCATCCCAACAAATTCACTTTTAGGGAAACACCCAAACAATATCCTATGCGTCAAAAAACATATGATACAAATTTTTCATGACCTGAACTATGTCAAGATCAAGCCTCAACTACCGAAAGCCCAGCTCCGTAGGCCAAGGGGTGGAGATAAATGCCAATGTGAAAAAACACAGGGTGTTCTTTTCCTATATACATGTACACACACACACATCCAACTCAATGATATATTGTAGATAGAAAGAAGTAAAAGTTTGTACATTTCAATAAATAAAACAAACCAGAGATAATAGGAAATCCATATCACAACATATCTTATGAAGAAAACTCACAAATAGTTCTAGAACAAAATAAAATTAATTCCATGAATCCGAAATTTATAAACTGAACCATCATGTCATAGGGGATCAATCTCCACACCTTCATACTTTCCACTTTGTGTAGATCTATCCCAATAGCATAGTTCTAGGTCACTTTATAAGGAAGCATATTTTTTGGAATGTTTCCATATTTATTGTGAGTCTAAAGTCTCATCAATTTACAGCTCGTCACTGATACCTATTCGGATGGTGAAACTCGATATAGGGGACTCGTTCCCGAGTATGTCAGGGGGTTCCACTACAACAGTATATGTAAATGAGCCAAACCTTGTAATCAAAAGGGAGTTGTACTCAATGAATTATAATACCTACTATCTTCCCACTAGGGGTTTCTACTTGGATGTAACTATAGGGGACATGTGCCAATCTTAATTGGGGTTTCCACATAGATATATTCTTGGACCTGTGCCCTACTATGTCTTGGGGTTTCACATGGAAAATTATTATATCATATCTTGATAACGGATGTCATCGAAGACCCCTAAATATATGTCATTCTCATAAAACCTTACATCATAACTCAAAATCTACATACAATGCTACCATCATGTTCTACGCTGAAAAACATATAGGATAGGCTATTTATTTACCACAAATGGATAATTGTTGAAAATTGAACATTTCACTAAAACAATCCAGAACCTTATATTGTGGTGCCCACATCTCAATGATAAACATTAACTTCCAAAACTGAACTCAAAATATCCATCTTAATGAGAGGACCACATTTCCATAGAAGGAACACAAATTGGATGCACTGTTTAGTAGATATGGTAGTTTAAAGATTCCAAACAATGATCTTATGGGACCCACCGAACCGATTGTGGGCCAACAGTTATGGTCTGTCCACCTACTACTAGTCGACTACCAATGACTTACATCTATGGTTTGGCCTCCCATGGACCAATATACATAGTCAGTTCACTAGCTTCGCCGACTAGATAATGTAGTCGACTACTTGGGAACGGTTACAACAACTGGCACCGCAACAGTTCCAGTTTTCGTGATATCATAGAAGATTGTAGCTACCGTTCACTTTAAACATCCTAAGTCTAACCTAATTGTCCAGTTAGAACCCACTTCTTCCCAGACCGACCCACATTAATATCCCAACCTTCTTCGCTGGCCCAACCCACTAAACTGCTTCCGTCAGACCGCCAACAAACCATGGCCCGACCTACTGACCCATCACTATCTATACAACGTGTTGGGCCATGCGACCCTACCTCACTGACTAGCTGTTCTACATGGTACCACAATGTTATATTTTCTCCACCGCTCCGAGGTCCTAGCACACCACATCTTCTGTTGTTCACCGTCAATGGCGCCTCGTCTAAGGAATCATCCGTGGACTCTCAGGCCTCCTTCAGTTGCTCGAATACCAATTTGAAAGAAGATCTGAAATTGTCAAACCAGAATTTTCCCAGTCTTACCCACCACTCGATGATCCATTGATGATCAAATGTGCCAAATATTAGATAAAAATTTCTATGATTAATGGGTATAAAAAATTGATTCCAAGGATGGATCAATGTCCATGTTAGGTTTTCCATTGACTATGGTGTTCAAAAACGAAGAAACAATTGACAATGATCTCAATAGAATTTAGGAATTGAAATTTTGGGTTAGAAACCAAAATAATCCCTCCTAATTTGATCCAATATTCATCAACAAGTCTCAAAATGGATCTTTTATGACTTGCTTATGGTTCTTCAATGATTCATCCTTTATCTGTCCAAGAACAATGAGAGAGAGAGATATATTTTGGTGGAGGGAGGATTAAGGGACAACCCTAAAAATCCTATTGGCCACACAATTATTGCATGGTGATTTGGTTAAGATATACTATAAACAATAACATCCAATGGTCATGGTATCCAAACATACGAAGCCCTTTCAGGTTAGATCATGATTAGGTAAAACAGCAAATTATAAATTAAATGTTCATCTCCGACATACAATATGAGACCTCATTGAAAATATATTCAATACAATGTTTGAGATAAAATAATTAAATTTAATTTTTTTTTATGATTATCACTCTATGGATATTTCCATTAATGTATCATTATAACATAAGTTACATCCTTCCTAGGGTAAAAACAACACTCCAGACTCAACTGTGACCATATATTTCTAACCCACGCAACCAATTAAGAGTTATTCCATTTCTGCAGTTTGAATTTTATAAAATATATATCATATTTTTATAAAATTAATTTTGGGCACACTGGTCCTCAAAATTTCATGTCAACCATGGTCTAAGCTCTGGAAACATATATATAAATATTTCAAAATCTTACAAGAAATCACCGAGTTACTACATAAAATGATGATGACCAAAATAATTAAAAGGATAATAATAAATTGTATAATTATTGGTGTATACAATTACAACAAATCACACTCATTGAAACCTAACCCCATCATTATAAATGATATCCCATTATCACCCCTAATAATGTGTACCAAATAATGGTACATTATTTATATATTTTATATATCTGTTGACAAAACTAATTTGTATATGGCCCAAATGACCATTATTAATAGACTGTATGACATACCTAACAAATGGCCAAATGGAACAAACATATTCCATTATATTTTTATAGCTACCCAAACTATACCAGAATTTAATTTATATCATTTTACATGATTTAATACATCACATCTCATATAGGTAAATATCCCAAGGACTGATTGTTTTACTGTTTGTTGTACTAGAAAGGGAATAATTATATTTAACGATACTTGAGATCGTTTATCATTAAGTTCACCCCACTATAATATGTCCAAGAAATATAATTAGTATGTATTATCCTTATAACCTACATAATGAAAGGTAGAATGGGGTATTCTTAAACACTTTGTAATGGTTGAATAAAAGTTTGTCAGGTATGTGTTAATAAGAAGAAGAGAAAACATGGGAGAAAGGGAAATTTAATTAAATCAAGTGTTATAACAATTAAACATTGGTTTTATTGAATGTACATGGAATATGAACTTAAATAAAAAAAAGATATGCATCCTACTGTTATAGTTATTACATAGATTTAATGAATTTTACATTATCCTTGAATCATTAGGGAATAAGATCATAATGAATAAAATATAATAATTTTTATAGTAAAATTATAATAAAAAAATTATTTTAATGATCTATATAATGAATGAATAAGATTAGAAAGAAAAAATTCATCCCATTATGGCACATACATTAGTATAAGGAACATTAATTTCTCGATCCACACTATTAGTCCTAATTATTATAAGAAATTAAAATCACTTAAAAATATTTTATCTTATGATATATGATCTTTATCCGGGGAATTATATTGATATAAAAGACCCATCCATATCAAGATTATAATATAACCAACCCATCAATAGTTTAATATGGAACTAGCCATCATTGGTTTATAAAAGAATATCATGTCCATGGTTTCAAAGAGAACAACTCCTCACGCATCCATAAATATGTATTACAATTAGAAATAATTCACTTTTAATTTCATAAATAAACCCATGGAAATAAAATGGGTTTCATAAAATAACAAAATAAAAATCATCTAGTTTTCATAAATAACCCATATAAATAAATGAGAATTTTAAAACATCCAAAATATATAAAATAAAATCATAAACTAAAACAATAGATTCAAAAAACATGATCACCAAAAATAATCACATTATAAGGGAATATTATAGGGTAAAACATGAAAAATAAAATTATTTAGAGATTGATCATTTGGAGTATTATAAAAATCTAATCATGAATGTTGTTTTTAAAACATTTTTTATTAATCATTTTAGTTTCCCTAGTAACAAGTATCGTTTAAAAAATATCTTTTTTTAAGAAAAATTAAAAGAAAAACATTCATGCAAATAGAATTAGTTAAGAATCTATTTTTGAAATAAAATTAATAAATGAGCATCATTTAAAATGGAAATTCATGTTAAATAGAAGTTCATACAATAGATTTTATTACTCAAATAATGGTTTTTGAGTTAAAAAGTCAATTTGATTTAAAAATTATTTTCATGGAAGAGATTTAACCTTATATATCATGAACATTAACATATTAATTAACAATTTTCAAACCATGTTAACATAAATTGTGACTTTTCATCTTAATTAATTACAATTTACACCATAAATTATATTTTTGTACTCTTCTTTCAATATCATGTGTTATTAATTTTAATCAATTTCACATGATTTATAATGTTGATATCATTACCCATTATTTGATTCTAGGATTGGAATTAATATATAATTTATGATACAAAATTATATATCATACACTAATTTATAATTCATTTAAATCCTTCTATAGGGTTTTGGTGGTGTTGTGTGGAAATTGAATTAGTGTTGGCTTATTTTGGTGATTTTATCCAATAATGATAATTATTTCATAACAAGTTAAATAAATAATTTCATTTTTTTAGAACCATATTCTAGTAAGGATTTTATTTTTATATTATAATAATAAATAGTGTTCATATTAATATAGTCATCCACGTTATATTTCGTTAAATTCGTTCATGCAGGTGGTTAACCACACCAAAATGTGAACACACATTCTCTCGATGAGTGAGTATGGTTATGTAGGTGATTATGTTGATATAATTTCATTATAAGAGAATCATAATGATTTTATTTTGATGTTTTCATGAAGGTAAATAATATTAAATAATTTTCAAAAAATAATGAAAAACTAGAGCGAGAACAAACAAATGATTCTTCATAGAGGTTTTAGTCCACACACATATACAATTGAAATTACGTTATTTTTCAATGTAGATGAAAATGAATAAGTATGTTTTTAACAATAAATCTACCAATATATTACTTTAAAATTGATACTGAATTCATCATATTATTAGGGTGGTGATATGATTCTATGAGTAATATTATGGAGAAAAACATAAGATGATGATAATACTTATGATAGAGACTTTGTCATTCCTTGGAATACCCCATAGAATTGAATAGATTAGAATAAATTTCTGTAAGAATCAAATTTAGGAATTTTTAGTGATTTATGGTCGGAGAAAAATCAGAGATCATAAATGTTTAATTCAATGGTGATATGTAACTTTTATAGGTGGAAATTATATCTATTTATATGGGATGAAAATGTATCTTTGTGAAATATAGAACATTTTTCAATAATTCAATGGAATTATTCAAGGTTCAATTGTAAAAAATGGAAAAACTGAAGGGTAAAGTGGGTGTATTTCTAAATATACATTAAAACACATTTAATAAAATGTTTTCAACATCTTTTGGTTCTTTCCCCAAAATAGATTAATTTTCTGTAATTTGTTTATTGGGTAATTTATTTTTTAAACTTAAAACATTAATTTTATGACAAAAATGTAAATATACCTTAATTACTAATTTAATTCATTTTATATAAAATTTAAAAAATAAGTTATTCATATCTAAATTTTGAAATTTTTGAAAATTAATTTTAATATGAACACACTTAATTACATAAAAATGTTTTTATAAAAAATGAATTTGTTAATATATTTCTGTATATATGACATAAAGTTACCACATTTACCAATTTTATTATCATTAATTAATTTATTATAAATATAATGAAAGTTATGAGGATTTTAATTCAAACGATAATTGAAACTCAGTAGAAAGAAACATCATTCAGAAAAAATATAGAAAAAGGTTTTTGTTAAAAAAACATTTTAATATTGTTCTAAAAATAATCAAAATAGAATTTATGAGGTCAATATTATATTAAATTTATTTATATTAATTTATAAATACATATTTTATTAATTAATTTTTTTAAACTTCTATGATATGATTATATTATAATGAAATAATAAAAAATTGATTTAAAAAAACCTATTTTTCGACAAGAAATCAATATCTTCATTAAAAATTCATAAAATCATAATAATTAGTATTTTGGGAGATGAATTAAAAAATAAAGATTATTTTATTAGATTTAAATTATAAAATTTATAATGTAATTTTACAAGAAGATAATTTTTTTTTAAAATCTCTTTTTTTAAAATAAAAATTATTTAATGTTAATCCATATTATTAATTTATATTTTAATTGTGTAGATTTAAAATTTTTATTATCCAATATTTAATTATATAAATTTTTATAATATTTATATTGATAGTTTAAATTGGGTGAAGCATGTTACCTATGTTATTGATCAAAATATTTTTTCATGGAGGGAAACAGTTTGGTCCTTACATTCTACAACCCTAAAAAATATAATTTCTCAAAGTATTATTGTTGTGATGAAAAAATCTAGGTTAATTTTCTATAATTAAATCCATTGGTTTCCATATATAGATTCTTCATACTTACTGTATATTCAGATCACTTTTACTAGATGATTGGTATTGTTTCAAAACATATTATCTCTTCAATCTAGAATTTACATAGGTTGTTCTTCATATTATAGATAGTTTTCCAGTTACAATGATTATCAAATCAAGACATGTGATTGTTTTGATATTTAATTTTTAAAAAGTAATTCATGGATCACATCATATACTTATGAGAGGTTATACAGGATTGATAATGCATATATAAAACTCTAACATGATCTTTGATCTTGAAGGATTGATATACCTAAGGATTTTCTTACTAATCTTACTGAATCTCATAAATATCATCATAGTATATATTGGAAATAAATTATTGTTAGATACATCTAAATCTAGATCTCTTCAATGATTTTTTTCCAGAATATTTTATTATCTTTTTGCCAAATTCATTTATTTCTAAAGGGTTTGAAACTTCTCTAAAATTTCTCTAACATTGTCTGGACCTATCCTATTTATATATACAAATTATTCCCATCAAATTTGAGTAATTAAAATATTCCCCTATGTAGCATCATATGGTTCCATATAAATGATACATAAAAACATTATTTATATGTAAAATCTAATAGGGGGTGGTATTGATCCCAATATCCTTCGAAATCCTTTTAACAAGTTCTCAACATATCCTATAGAGTTTGAATTTACCTCTTAGACCAAAAATATATCCGAGTTTGATATGAATGGATGTAACTAATATATGTATCAATTAGTTTATGAATAATTCTTTAAAACATTAAGGTAATCCTTAGATCCGACTCAGATAAACTGGAAAGTGGATTTCCATGCAGCTTCACAACTTCCATTATGTATTTCTTGGTGATTTGGTTATTGGAAAATATTATTTGATAATAAAAAATTATTGAATTTATTAGGAAATAATCTATTTCACAAATAAAAGTATTTCCTTTAGATATTTTTTGGAGTCCTATAATAAAACCCATGGTGATATTTTCCCATTTACATACTAATACGGGTAATTGCTATAACATGCCATTTGAATATTATAATTTACACTTATCTGACTGGTATACCATGCATCGAGATATATATTATACAACATATCTCTTCATTAAATCCTATCAAATGATTTAGTTTTTATCACTTTACAACATCATACTTCACGGATTGTTAGATTATGATGATATATGAGAAAAATAAAAATGGTCCTTTTACAATACAGGGTTTTCTGGAAATAATATATGGCTTTCAAACATTATAACTCCATATTTATCAATATTGAACCTGGAAAATTAGAATGATTTTTTATAGATCTATATCATCATTACGGTCTTCATTGACATTCATTGGAATAGAATATTGAGAATCTATTTGTGAATTATAGGATTCATCCTCACTAATTATGACTTCATTCTTCATTATATTTAAATCAATGAGTATTGGGACTTTTTGAATCATCGTTATGGATTGTATAGCATGGTCTTTACTTCATATAGAAAAAACTCTTTATATTACTTACATCATTGTTAATGTATAGAGATGTAATAATATTGAATAAATTAAAGTTGTATCCTTTGGAATATATTCAAGTCCATCTATAGGAATTAGTATTTTTGACTCTCGTGACACATATATAAAACATGCTCTACTTCTAAGAAATGTTATCATAAAATATTCTATGACAATATCATTTCTTCAAGATCTAAATCATATATTAGGTAATTTTTCTCTTGAGTTTTTAATATTCACAAGTCATAAGAAATTACCTGTTTTTTTCATAAAGAAACATCAAAAGAACTTATTTTAGGAGTCACTTTATATTAAAACCCCATAACCACAACTAGGTAATGTATGTACTTGAGCTGTACAGAACCTCTTCTTCAATTGCTTGATTCATTTTTCAAATTCATATCTCCAATGGAAATTTATTACCTTAAATGGTAAATTTTCTAGAGGATTCAATGTACACAAATAATTTCACCCAAATCATTAATAATATAGTTCAAACCAAATAAAACAATATATCATTATAACATTGGTAGGTCTTTTCCAATTTTTAATAACATATATTTTAAATGGATATACTAATTTTCCTTAATATTGACTAAATATCTCAGGAATGAAAACTTGTGTACTAATAATTTAAATTTTATAAAATTGGAATATATGTACTTTTTCTTATGATGATTAACAGAATCCCAAAATGATCATTATGGTCATTCATTATCTTTTACTACATTACAATATAAACTATAAAGACTAAAAAAACTGATCTAGGTAGTATCTAATTATAATATTTATTATATCTATAAAGATTTCGTAGAATTAGTCCATTTCATTGAATCACTATATAGTCATGTTTCCATACCTCATTTTAAATGCAACTTTTGAAATATCTTCACCTTTTACTCTTACATAATGATATCTTGATTAATGGACAATTGTAAAAAAGAAAAAAACTCCTCTGAGTTGATGAAATATGTATTGAACACAGGTTAAATATTGTTTTTTAATAATTTTAATATTGATAAAATCATGATGGTCAATATAAATTTTTATAGATCATAATTCTTCTTTACATAGAGAGATGGTTCTCCCCATGGTGAAGCACATGGGAGAATAAAACCTTTGTGAAAATTATCATTTATCTTCTTATATAATTCCTCCAAATGAATGTGATCCATTCTATATGAAATAATTAATATCAACATAGATCATGGTATAATTGTAATAGATAACTCACCCTCAATCACTTGGGGAATACTAGGAATTTTCTCTAGAAATAAATATGTATATTGTTGTATAATGGTAATGTCACATATAAATAATTCTTCCCAGATCTTTAGGGATATAAATAGCCCAATTTTATATATTATATCCCATATTATATAACATTCCTTCACATGGATTTCATAAATAATGATTATATAAAAACATATGACTTAATATGCTTCAATATATGTTATAAATTTTCCTTTTTCCTATTATGTTATCAATCCTAATTTTTTTCATCATACTCAAATGGTTTGATAGTATTTTTATGGATAATGTCATTTACGGATGAATATTACCCATGTTTGTAAATCATGGTGTTCATTTAAGACTCTTATTCATAGACCAGGTCATGGTTTAGAAAATAACCAACATTCCTTCTTTGTGGTTATTAAACCTAAGTACAACTATACAAGAGCCTACTTCCACTCTCCATTATCTAGATATGGATTCATTTTTTAGGAAATCCACTTACTGAATACATAACCAATATTTTAGGATATCATCCAATTCAAGGAATAATCTATACTTTTTTCTACTATGTTTCTCTAATATTCATCTTGAAGTAGTTTCTCTAATATCTAAAAGTAACTAAACAATAGTTCTGATTACAAAAAATTATTTTAGTCAAAATATGATTTTTACAATGATTAAATTATTTAAAATATTACATTTCATGTGTAAAAATATCATAAGGAAAGATATGTTCAGTTTATTTGGATTATATAACCACAATCCTTATATTTACAATAATTAATATCATTTCCCCTTAAAAGAAACTTACTGGACCATAAACTAGAAATTTCATTAGTAATTATTATCCTCATAACCAGTTGAATGAAAACATAAGAAATGATTAACTATAATGATTAATAATGGGTTAGTAAACATTTCATCAAAAATGATTTCAAAAGAAAAATTAAAAAATGAGCATTACATAAATATCATTACATCACGATTCATAACAAAAAAACATAAGTGATATTCAATGTAAATAGAATTAAAACATCATGCCATTAAATATTAACATGTAAATATAACCGATATAATATGGAATAAACGAATTTATCTAAACCCATGAATAATTAAATCATAAGATCATAATGACTAACATCCTTTAATTATTTTACAAACATTAGAATAATGAAACAGTACTTTCATGATCCACTTCATGAGGTAAAAAATAAAAAAATAATAATATCATTCCAATATAGCGGAAACATTAGAATAAGGAACATTATATTTATGTGATACAAAATTATTGAACATGCATAAGACAAACAAAATGTACTTGCAGAATAAATTATCTCATAAAATATACATATTAAACTAAGGATTTGTAGGTATATAATGGAACATACAAAAATAAGTTTATAATATACCTCCTTTACAAGGTTTATAAAAGAACCATTCATCCATGGTTTCTAACAAAACCACACGTTTTTTGGTTTATAGTTGATCCACCATTCAGTCATCCTTAAATATATGTGAAACATGAAAATCATTCACTTTTCACATAATAAATAACCCATGGAATTAAAAAATGCGATTAAAAAACCAATTTAAAATCATTTAATTTTCATAAGGAACACATGAAAATAATATTTGTTTTACATAATAGTAAAATGGTAGAAATAATATCATGAAATCATATTCATGAAAAAATAAATTATTTCCAGAAAATAATCACATAAGAAAATAATTTTATTTCATGAAACATGTAACATAACACTATTATTGTTTCAAAATTTTGAAGATAATGAAACAATTATCACAAAAATATATTTTAAAAAATATTTTTTATTCATCACTATAAAAGTTATAGTTTTTAGTCTAATATCATAAAAAAGAAATGAATATAATTATTTAAAAAATTATTTTTACAAAAAGAAGATGTCATCAATTAAAAATGTATTTCATTGAAAAATTAAACTTGAATAAGAAATTATATATATAGAGACCCTTCCATTTCATAAATTAATATTAATTAATTATAAAGATAAACAAAATAAATGTATTACACCACAATTCTATAGAGATTTATAATCGTGGGAAAACTGAGACAAAAAATAACATTTACTAAATCAAGCATAAACAATTATTTAATTTCTTTTTCAATAGATTCTTATTGTAACTTGAATTATCCTTTGTACATATCGTCACCCAAGGATATACAGCAAAATTGGTGAGATAAAATCCATTTATGAGGATAGATAATAACATTATATAATGGGTTCAGAATAATCATAACATCGTCATCAAAATTTTGATTGGAAACATAAATAAAATACATGAAATTTGTAAATGCATTAAAATAAAACATCGTGTCTTAGTGGTCATCTACCACACATAGTTGTGAACAATGATAGCATCATGTTCACCCCTAATTTGTCATTATCTCGATAGGTTCATCACATTACCCAATTCATTATAGCGCGTTAAAATTCTAGTTGCACTTGTAACATTCAATCATTCATATTTTTCTATATAATTCCTGGCGTACTCATCACATTCAAGCATTCATATTGCGCTATATAATTTTGGGCACACCCGTGACAATATAAAATTTTCAATATAATTATTTACACATATTACATATATCAATAATAACCATTTAAAAGATTTTGTTTCAACACATATAAATAAATTCATAATCATTGGGACCCCAAAATTAACAGGGAATGAAAAAATTGATTCTAGAACCATCAACCATGAGTGAGAAGTATAAATGTGTGTTCTTGAAAGAAGGATTCTTTTTTAAATTTTTTTTATTGAATTAAAATCTTGTGCCAAACATTTATATCCTATAATATGTAATGTAATGATGACCAGATGATTTTTAAGGAGTAACCATTCCAAAAATTCATTGAAAGATGAAGAACTTGAAGAAAGAAAGCTGGGTTCATGAATTTCCCATTAACTAGTATCCAAACTCTTTTATAACATTAAAATCATTTATAACTACAATAGATTCATTTATTAAAAATTATAGAACCTTGTTTACATGAATAATGTTCATTATGGTTCCATTAAGTTATTTAATGGTCATGTGGATGAGTTATAGGGTTGAAATCCATTGTTCGAGAATGTTTATTTTTATGGTTTTCATGAATGGTTCACTTGTGTGGAAGTTCAAGTAGATAATGGATAAACATCCATAATTTATATTTCAATTTATTAATGGTATTCTATGTGTTTAAATGATCTTATAATGAATAATGTAAATACCATATGGATGAATAATTTGTTATATTTAATGATGATAGTTTGGGTTAATTCCTACTGTTTTTTTTACCACAATTAACTTGTTTTATTTAATCATTTTGTACTATGTACGTAAATTAGACCCATAAAATTAAATTGGATATAATAAATATAAAAAAATATGGTTCAATCATAATTTTTTTCATTACCATGTCTGAAGGCAGTAATGGAAATAGAAAATATGTTATTCTTCAAAAGTGATAAATTAACACCACGTGAACAACATTTTCTTTTTGAATATAAATAAATATAAGAAGTGGACTAAATGTTATATAATAACATTAATATCATAAAATTACACTATACTTGTGATACTATAGTTACCATACGATTTGGATGAGTATAGGTAGAGATAGATTAAGAAAAGAACCTGAAATTGAAAGGAAATTAAATGAAATAGTGTGAGAGAGAGTAATTACCTCTTGAATCTTACTCTTGAGATCATCTTTAAGGGACATGGACATGGAATTTTTATGAGACTGGAAGATCATGGAAGTTGGTTAGGGGATAGAAATGTTGTTTGGTTAGAGTTTATAAAAGTATTTAACATTGAAAGGAATGTGGAAATGAGGGTGTGAATGCTGGTATTTATAGTGGTGGGTAGAGGGGGTTTTCTTAATATTTTAATAATTAGTTTATTAATTTCCACAAGATTAGAAAATGTGATGATTCCTTTACCAATAATAGTAAATAAGTCACGTGAGATTGTGTTTTGGTCACTTACATTACTTGTAATGTCAAGAATAGTTGGTTTACATTATAATGTATTTATAGTGAAAATTAATGCATTTTAGAATTCACCAACCAAATGTATTTTAGGAAAATTCCAAAATCCACCTTAATGATTTTTTGATTTTTATAATCCAAAAATTAATTCCAATTTTAAAAAATTATTTTCTAAATATGAATCATTTAATTATTAATTAAATTCATAATTTACATTGAAATATATTTTTCAAAAATAAAACTGATTTTACAATGCTTTCAGAAATTACATAAGGATTTATAAAATTATCTTAAAACTAGAAGACATAGAATTTTTAATTTATGAACATGTTTTTAAAAAATATATTTTCATTTAAATTAAATAATTAATTATATTTATTTATTTAGTACATTAAAAACACCATTACTTTTACTTTAGCCAAAATGTTAATTCTAAGATGCCTAAATTTTATTCAATCATTCATGGGTAAGGTTACTATTATTTTAGATAAATTACTATTCATAAGGGTCATATTACTGTTCATAAGGGTTGGTTACTATTCAACAAAATTTATGTTTTTTTCTATCGGACTCCTAATGTCTTACTGGTCGCAACCGTGTATGTGAGATTTTCAAAATTCCAAACATAGAAGTGGGAAAATTATTTTTAATGGTCACATAGTATTTAGTTTCATTTTATTGTGTTTACTAATGTGATTATACTATAAGTAATAATAATACGAAGTGTATTCCATTAATAAAACATTGGGTCATTACATTATTCCCCCATATGAAATATCTACCTCGAAATTTCATTTTACATAAACAAATGAGGGTACTTATCCTTCATCACCTCCTCTGGTTCCTATGTTGCTTCTTCAATCTTATGGTTCCTCCATAAGACAATGAAAATGTGGGTTGTCTTGTTGCGTAGACCTTTCTCTCTCCACTCCATAATCTTAAGTAGCTAATCCAAATAAGTGAGATAATCTTCCAGTTGTACAGACACTGAGTTCAGTACATTTGCGGGATCTAGTATTTACATCCTCGTCAGTGATACCTGAAAAAAAACATGAAATTTAGCCATATTTAGTGGAAGTGAATGAAAATTGGCCATAGCTCTTATGTCCTCATGGTTCTCAACGTGGCCATTTCACTTCAGGATTGGCTTCCCATTCATTCCAAACCACATGACTCTCTTCAATGGGGATATTCGATGGAAGAATTTATCTATAATGTCAAACTCCAAATCTCTTTAATAGTTGTCAACATAGACTTTTTTCAACTCTTTGAAGTTTTTATATGTTTCTGGATGACTTCATGATGCTCTTTAATCTCTTGTACAAGATCAAGTCCATGTTTCTTTCATTCTCCCACTTCATCCCAATAGGTTGGTGTTCTACATCACTTTCCATACAAAGATTCATATTGAATCATTTGAATACTCGAGTGGATTTTATTGTTTTATGAGTACTCAATAAATGGGAGATTTTGATCCAATCCACATTTTAATTCTAGAGAGCATACACTTAGCATATCGTCAATCATCATAAAATTTCTTTCATATTGGCCATCAATTTGGGGGTGATAAGCCCTGCTAAAATTCAATTCAGTAATCACCGAATGTTGCATATTTCTCAAGAATTTAAATGTGAACCTTGGATCACGATTAGATACAATCGATAGTGGAACACTTTGGAGTCTCACTACATCCTTCACATATATCATTGAAATTTTTTCATGTGAGATAACTTCCCTAATAGTGATAAATGGGTAGTTCTACAGAGTCGGTCAACCAGAACCCATTTCACATTATTTCCCTTGATGTCTTTGTGAGTCCCATAAAAATGTCCATAGTGACGTTCTCTCATTTCAAAATGGGTATAATAAATGTTTTCATAACCCCTTTGGACTTTTATCACTCAGCTTTAACTTTCTAAAACACCAAGAATCATGAGATATATTCGAAAATATCCTTCTTTAGGTTATCCCATCAGAAGAGTTCTCAAAAAAATTGATACTTATTGGTGCTACCAGGATTCATATAGAATGTTGATCTATGTGAATTTTCCAATAGTTCCTTCTTTATTCTGGGTGATGAAGGTACAAAAAACCTCATTCCAATTCTAATTATACCATCATCATTTATATGGAACTCTTGCAGCTTCCATTCTTTTATTGCATTCACCTTATTTTGAAACTCTATATCATCCCTTTATGCATCCTTAATCATCTCAGGGATAGATTTTGGCACAATCATTTGGTAATGGTAGAATGTATCCCATGCTTTTATGATTTTAAAGTCCATCATTTCTTTATCAATGAATATATGGTCTTTCTCAATCCTCATCATGGATAGGGAATCAGGTTATTTTCTACATAGAGAATCATCTAACTTGTTCCCCATTTAAGGATGATAGTGCGTCGATCAATTGTAATCATTTATTATCTCTAACCATCTATTTTGATTCAGGTGTAGCTCCATTTTATTGAATATATACTATAAGTTCTTCTGGTCATTGTATTTGTCACACTTCATGCCATAATGGTAGTGCCGTAATATTTTGAATTAAATAATCATAGCTTCATGCTCTAGATCATGTGTTGGGTAGTTATACTGATGGATAATTAGTTTCCATGTGGTTTAGGCTATCACATTTTCATTTTGTTGTAGTACACAACCCAAGCCTTTTTTTTGAAGCATTACTGTATTTCAAAAAACATTCTATAGTTTTTGGTAATGTGAGTACATGTGTCGTGATCACCCATCAATTTAGCTATTAAAATATTACATTACATTCATCCATCCATAAATGCATAACCCATTTCCTTGCTAATTTAGTTAGTGTGCTTGAAAATCATGTGAAATTTATCAAAAAAACGTCAGTTGTACCCAGATAATCCAAGAAAACTATGGATTTCTGTGACACTAGAGGGTCTAGGACTTTCCATAAACACCTTTGTTTTTTAAGGGTCCATAGAAATTCAATTTCATGATATCACATGTCCCAAGAACATGACTGGCTTCATCCAAAAGTCACACATTATGTACTAGGTGTAGAACTTTTCCTTTCTTAATGTCACCAACACAAGTCTTTGATGTTCTTCATGTTCCCCCTTAATCTGGGTGTATATGAGAATATCATTAATAAACAATACCATAAATTTGTCTAGTTAATGTCTAAAGACACTATTCATAAAATCCATGAATATTTCATGGGAATAAGTATGTATGAAGGCCATCACCAGAAACTCATAGTGCCCATATCATGTATGGAAGGAAGTCGTCAGAATGTCTTATTTCGTCACCCATTGCTAATGATATCCAGAACAAAGATCCACCTTTGAAAAGAATTGATATCCTATTAAGTTATCATACATGTCATAAATAATTCTAAAATGATAATTTTCCTTTTTGGAGATCTTGTTTAGTTCATGATAATCAATACAAACCCTTACTGTTCAATACTTCTTATTCAAAAAGATCATAGGAAAAACCCAAGGTGATGCACTAGGGAGTATGAACCCTTTGTCCAGGTGCTCATATATCTACTTCTTTAACTCCCCTAGTTTGATAGGATCCAACATATAGGGATACATTGAGATTGGATTATCTCGGGGTATTAGTTCTATTTATAACTCTACACCATGATATAGAGGAATTCCAGGTAACTCTTTAGGAAATACCAAATTGTATCCCCTTATGATGGGAAATTTTGCAAGGTTAGCACTTTCCTTTGAATCAACCATTTTGGATAGGTATTATTCTTGTAAGTGTATATACACCCACACCATTGAAGGATTTCTCAAATGAGATTCTTGATATTCCATTCATTTGTAGACGATCATGGAATTGTTTGGAATATGAAATGATATTTCCATTTCTTGATAGTTAATATGTGCTATATATAACAATATCTAATCTATTCCCATTATAATATCATGATTCACTATGGGGTGTATTATGAGTTTCACTAGAATAATATTCCCACATACACCAACTAGAGAAGAGTCAAACAATTTGGTATAAATGATTTTTCCACTTGGTGCTTTTACAGATATATCTTCTTCATGATTTTAGGGATTCGACTCTATATTTCTAGAAAACTTCATGATCTTAAGGAGTGTGTAGATCAAGAATCAAATATGAAAATTTCCCTTCATGAGTGAATATGAAGTATACCTTTTACAATATCATTACATTTCTCTACTTCTGTAGTAGAGATGGTCTATTCCTTACCTTGATGCATTAGATTTTGGGGCTATAGATTCAAATTATTCTTGACAACTTGAGGATTAGAGCATTGGATCACATAGTTCCCTTTCTCCCTATAGTAATATCATTGAACCATTGGTGGTTATATCCTACATTCTATTATATTCTCGTTCCATCTCATGTCATTTCGACACTCTTGACCAAAATGTCCTTCTTTCCAACACTTGAACCATTTCCCCATCCCTTTGAGGTAGTTACCAAGAACCAACTTCCCACATTTTTTGCATATCGGTCATTGAGTTTTCTTCCCCCCTTTGTCATTAGATCCCCTGGCTTGAAACTCCATCTTTCATTTCTTATCAACATAAATATGGGACTATTATAAAAAATCTATCATCGCGTTGAGGGAACACTGAACATGTTTTTCATAACTCCCAAAGACTCCCATTGAAATATCATTTTGCTATTTTGGTTTTAACAAACTAAATAATCAATCAATTTTGTTATCATTGTTGACAACAAAACTCGAAGCGTACCTTGATAGACTGGTGAAAGTATCTTGGAAGGTCATGAATGATTCTATATTCTTTTTCATGAGCCCTATGATTTCTTTCCCTATATTTGTATAAAGATTTAGTGGGAAATAGTTGTGACGAAATGTGATCATGATGTCTTGACATTCCATCTCTGCAATTTGGTCACATGACCTGGTGTTCTAAATCAAATCCCACCATTGGTCTTCTAGTCTATCTAGATAGTAAATAACTACTGTCGCCTTCTCCTTCATAGAATATTGAATAATAGAAAAGATCTTATCCATGGTTTTTACCCACTATTACTCAACAAGTGGATCAGATGATCCCCTAAATGTCCATGGTCGTTTCCATATAAAACACTCGATAGCCCGTTTCTCCCTCATTGGTGAAGGGGGGTATTCCCCAATAATCGGGTTATTTTTCATAAACTATGATAGTTTGGTGACCATCTCCATGATGTTTTGGTCTTTTACTGCCATTGAATTGGGGGGGGGGGGGGTCATTATAGAAATATTTTCATTGTCCCTCGCACATGTTTTTTTATACGATTGTTCAAGTAACCAATGTTTTCTCTAATAGTAAAGGTTAGAACAAAACATAATTTAAGATTCCATGAATAACATATTCACCTGTGTGATTTACACTAAAATCATAACATATGGGATCCCTATGTAAATAATCTTGTGTTCATATTAGTACTTTGTCTCATTTTAGAGGGTTTCAATAGGTTTCACTAATACAAATCCCCAAACTAACTAAACCATGCCTCTGATACCAACTAATGCGACCCTGACTTTTCTTACATTAATATAACATCATTATGAAGATAAAAAACATAATTTTATTACACCCTAAGTATATATAGGTTTAGTGTCTTGGATAAACTTTTACCAAACATATCATTTACAACATCAAGCATAAAAATTTATATAATTCCTTCTTCTCTAGCTTCTTATTGGAATTGGAACATTCCTTTATACATGTGTTCAGCTGAGGATATACATCAAAATGGGGGAGCTAAAATCCCATTAAGAGGAAATATAAAAACAATATATCATGGGTGGTTATATTCATTACCTAATCATCAAAGTCATGATAGAAAACAAGAATAAAAGACTTGAAATTTGGAATGGCATAAAAATGAAAAATTATGTAATAGTGGTCATCTACCACACATTGTTCTGATCAAATCCAGCATCATGTTCACACATAATTTCACTTTAACTCATAAGTGCATCACTCTACCCAATTAATAATAGTTCTGTATAATTTTTGGAACACTCGTCACATTCAATCATTTATATTGTGCTATATTATTCTAGGTTTACCCATCACATTCAAAAATTCATATTGCACTATATAATTTCAGGTGCACCTGTCACATCATAACATTTTCATCTCATGATTTACACAGAAAACATATATCAGTAATTAACATGTAAAGGAATTGGTTTCAACTCATAATATAAAATTTATAATGTTTTTCTTCCCAATAGATAGAGGGAATAACATACTTGATACAAGAATCATCACCCTTGAGGGAGAAGAAAAAGGTTTGTTCTAGAAAGATGTACTCTTTTGGAAAAAATTTTGTGTAATATAAAATATAGTGGGGAAAATTTATATATTAGAATATGACTGATAATGGTGAGAAAATAATTTTTAAGGAGTAACCATACAAAAAATGGAGCGAAAGAGGGAGAACAGAAAGAAAGAAAGTTGGTTTCGAGAATTTCCCATGACCTTGTATCCGAACTATTTCTTCACTTCAAAATACAGTATAAACACATTATTTTCATTAATTAACAATTAAAAAAAACTTTTTACATTAATATGTTTTATTATGATTCCATTAAGTTATTTTATGGGTCTATGGGTGAATTTTATGGTTTAAATCCATTGTTCAAGAATGTTTGTTTTTTTGCGATTTTCGTGAACGGTTTACTTCTATAAAAGTTTGTGTAGAACATGGATAAACATATATATTGGATATTTAAATTTATTTCTGAAATTAATTTATATTAAATTACCTTAAAACGAATTATTTTATATACATTGAGGATAAATCATTATTTAAAATTTAATGATGATTGTTTGGGTTAATTCGAGCAGTTTTTCGACCACTACAAAAATAATTTGTTTAATAATTTTTTAATATCTACATATGTTAGGTCCATAATGATAAATAGGATATAATACATATAACATAATCTATAAAAGCTTTAAAAAATATTCATGACTACATCTGATGGAAATAATGGAAAAAAGAAAATATGTCATTTTTTAAAGTGATAAATTAACACCTCACGGACAATGTTTTATTTTCAAAAATAAAAAAAGAATAGGATAAGGGGATTGGATGATATATAACCCCATTATTTTCATAACATTCCATTATATTTATGACAGTAGAGTTACCATACCGTTTTAATGAGGATAATTGAGGATAGATTATGAAACAAATATGAAATTGAAAGGAAATTAAAAGAAAAGGTAGAGAGAGAGAGAGAGAACAATTACCTCTTGACTCATTCTCTTGAGATCCTAATTAAGGAAACTATGTTTGGACATTATATGAGATCAAAATATCTTGGAAATGGGGGAGGTGATAGGGATTTTTTTTGGGTAGAGTTTAGACAGGTCATCAATCTTGAGTGCTGTGAGGAAATATGGGTGGGAATAGTGTTTATTATAGTTGAGGGGAGAGGGGTTTTTGATAGGACCAATAGGGGTCTATATACCTTGATAGGGGGCTAAATCAGGGTATGAATATTCTTTTCTTAATAATTCTTCCTTCACACTGGATCTTGACATCTTTATTGCAAGGGTCACTTTTTTTTCTTGTGTGTAAACTATGATCACTTCTTCACTTCTTTATCTAATGATGATGCTTTGAATGAAATGCTGGGGAGTAAACAAGAAGACACAAAGATTTTTACTTGGTTCACCCTCACTCGGCTACGTCCAAGGGGCATACGCCCAAAAGATGCCGGTTGTACAAAATTCCACTATTCTTCACTAGTGGTCGATACAAAGTTCGGGCTAGATGACTTCTATCCCCAGGCTCAGATCCTTTACAAAGTTTAGGGTCAGCTCACTGCTTTCCCAAGGGTCACTTCCTATTTCTCTCTTTCTGGCTCACTACCGGTGGAGAGGATCATCTTCTTCCTCTTCCTATGATCACTGCTCTAGAAAGGAATCCACTCACAATTTATAGACCTGTAGGTCTCTTCATTTTCATGAAATAATGCATCTTCCTCCGTAAGTATATGCTCTGTTGAAGCCCAGTTTTCACCCGTAGATAAATCTCTCTTTGCACCGAAGGTATCGGGTAAACTTCCAGCTTCCACGTAGACCAAAAATCACTATTGGAAATAAACCTTACTTGGCGCGCAAGTCAACCTTGGTGCGCAAGTATCGGTGCACAAGTCACAACGGGTGCGCAAGTCCTCCTCAGACACTTGCGCGACTCAAGCATCCTCAACTCCAAACTTGTGCGACTCACTTCCTTTTACGCCCAATCCAATATTGGCGCGCAACCCTACACTGGTGCACATCTTCAAACATTGGCGCGCAACTATCTCCCTGGCGCGCAAGCCCCACCTGCGCGACCACACACACCACTTACGCGACCACCACACCTGCGCGACGGGAGCTCTGATTTCTCAAAGTGTTGAACTCCGGTTAAGAATGAAGAGGGGTGGTCCAGTATTTATAGTCAAATTGACCACCCTGTGCGACGACGCGCAAGTCACCTGCGTGACCCAGTCTAATCGTGCAAGTCTTTTGTCCTTTTAGACACTTGCGCGACCAGCACCCAAACATGCGCAAACCAGTTTCATTAGCCATATTTTGACCTTATTGATCTTGAAAACATATGGCATGAAAGTTTCCTCAACTCCAAGTCCTTGGCGCGCAAGTCCCTTTTCCAAAAACACTTTTCTTCATTTGTCGATTTTCAGGCCCAAAAATTTGGCAAACACTGGAAAATGGCGCCACCTTGTATCTGTTCTGTTGTACCACCTCCAAATCATCCATTCCTTTTGTCGAAGTTCTTGAATTAAACATGGATCGTTGACCTCATCTCTTGAACTCGACATTACATCATGAAATCTTTTTTTCAACAAATTTGTATGTCATTGGTTTTCTTTGTCAACAATCACTACTTAGATGTCCACATTTTCAAAAAACACAATCACTTCAAAAATGCATCAAGGATACCTTGAGGTATTTTTTCCCAACAATCTCCCCCTTTGGGTTTGTTGACAACTCTTCTATAAAAAGATATGTCGTTGATTCTTCAGCCACCATTCGCCTCATTGCGATTCTGATAGTGATCAAGGATTTACTCAGCACATACTCTAAGCCCACATGAGAAATGCTCGGCGTGAGAAACAAGAGTAAATGAAAATTTCATCAATGAACCACTTCATCTATGACATCCACTGTTGACACCAAACTGATACCAATTTGTACTAAACTGATACCAATTGTTGAAGGACTTGTTGGAAGACAAATTTTTGCTTGGAAATATTTTTACCACATTACAACACTACCCTTCTACACCACTTCTTTTATTCTATCAGGATCATCAGCTATCGTGATATATAATCTTTGATCGATCACTTCTAGCATCGTCAGATTTTATATGCTCCCCCTTTCTGCTCACAGTGTCGACACCTCGTTATCCCTATTTCCTGTGTTGTCCAAGCTAAGCTCTAGCTAAGCATGGTCAAGTAGCTTCAACTCCCCCTATATGGATGCTCCAATTGTCAGCTTCTCCCCGTATCAACCATGATTTATCAAATTGCCACACTATCTCCCCCTTGAAAAATCACTATTTTCTCCCCCTTTGTCAACGAACCCAAAGGTCACTCCTTTGTAGTCTGTAACAGAGTAAATAACACATATCAGCACATTAGGGAAAACACATCATACCATGGGGAGATAGGGGTTTGTGTTTCACATCCACACTATTTCAAGTGCGGGGAATCGACTGAACTCCCAGAGCCAGTCGATGCCTCTCAAATGCTTCCCTGGGTAAGGCCTTTGTCAGAATGTCTGCAACCTGTAGCTCTGTAGGCACATACTCTAACATCACGATTCCCTTTCAACTTTATCCTTGATAAAATGATACTTTATCTCAATGTGATTTGTCCTTGAGTAATGGAAGATATTTTTTCTACGATTTATAGAACTTGAGTTATCACACTGGATTCTGATCGGAGACTTCACTGTAACTCTCATATCGTCAAATTGTTGTTTCATCCACAATAACTGTGTGCATGATTCAGTGGCCGAAATATACTCAGCTTCTGCGGTGCTTAATGAAATGCAATCTTGTTTCTTTATTAGCATTGAAATACACAATCCACCAAGTCAGAATGCACCACCTTACGTTGATTTTCTATCATCTGCTGAACCGGCCCAGTCTGCATCAGTATATCCCAATAACTCTGTCTGAGATTTGTCAGTATATGTGAAGTCGAAATCCACTATGCCCTGGATATACCGAAGTATTCTTTTCACTACAAGCAGCTGGCTATCCTTGGGATTACTTTGATATCTCGCTTATTGGAATGTGGCAAAAACAATATCAGGCCTTGTTGCGGTTAAGTACAATAGAATTCCAATGATTTGCCTGTATTCTGTGATATTAACTTCCTTGTCATCCTCATCTTTTGATTATTTCATCTGGATAGAAACTGGAGTCTTCATCTCCTTTGAATTTTCCATTCCAAACCTTAATGACATATTCAGATTGAGAAATGAAAGTTCCATTCCTTCCCTGTGTCACCTATAGACCAAGGAAAAACATCATCTCACCAATCATAGACATTTCGAACTCTTGTTTCATTAATTCAGAATGTTGTCTGCATTGTGCTTCATCTGATCCGCCAAATATTATGTCTTCTTCATATACCAGCCTCGTCATACTTTGATTACTATTATTGTTGAAATAGATATTGTAATCAATCACATCACACTGAAAACCAAGCTTCTTCAAATACTGATATTGCCTTGTGTACCATGCTCTTGGTGCTTGTCTCAGCCCATACAATGCCCTCTTTAGCCAACAAACATTATTCTCATCTTCATGAATGAGAAAACCATCTGGCTGCTCGATGTGCACTTCTTTCTCTAGAATCCCATTCAAGAGTGCTAATTTGATGAACATCTGGAATACTTTGAACTTTCTTTACACTAAAATGGATTGGAATAACCTGATTGTCTCCATCCTTGAAACCAGTGCAAATATCTTTTCAACTTCGATTCCCTCTATCTAAAAGTGTCCTTTGTACACCATTTGTTCTTTTTTTTGAATCACTATGCCATCTTCGTTGATCTTTTTACGAAAGACCCATTTAGTCCTGATGACGTTCTTATCTGCTGGACTCGAAATAATCTCACATGTTTGGTTCTTCTTAATCTGGTCAAGCTCTTCATTCATAGCCCGAACCCAGTTTTCGTCTTCAACAGCATCAGCTAAGCATTTCGGCTCTACCTGAGATAGGAAAGATATCTGGTGCAGTGACTTCATTATTCTTATTTGAACTGAAGCTCACTGATCACTAATGATATTCTTCCTATCAATTTCAGCTCGACTCTTTGGCTTTTGTGTAGATAAGGATTTTACTTCCTTTTACTCACCATCAGTGTCTACTTCTAAATCAACTTCAGCCACTTCTTCTCTCCCTAAGTCTCATACAACTTCCACACTTTCAACAGAAAACATTTCACTATGTCATTGTTTAATGACACCACTTCATTCTTCTACTTTTCTGATCTTCTTGTTGAACCATTGTTGATACTCTCTCGCAGCATCTTGGTATCCTGAAAATAGTCAGCTGATACCATATTGTTAGAGAAAAATAGATAAGCATGAAATTCTTGATTATTGTTGTTTCTCCTGCAATATGTCTTCCCTCTATAGACAACACCTGAGCTGAGTCATGTAATTATTTCATTGATGGCTCTTTTGTCTGATTTGGATATAGAATGCTCCCCCTATGTTACACAACACTTCTATCTATTAGGCCCAATGGTATAGAATCATAACCATCCTTCTCTGCATGATCCATTTATTCTAATCTGGCACTCAGCATCGATCCATTAACCAAATCTCTAAGCCTAATGAGTTGGAACTCGGTGTAGCAAATAAGAGACAAAGCTAATAACACAATTACGTCTCATTGTGCTCTATTTCTCCATTTCTTATTTAACAATGGTACCTGATTTGAATCAATTGAAACTCTAGAAAATATCACTTATCCACTTCGCATCCTTGGATGACACTTCCCCAATGATCATATCTCCCTAAAAACTAAAACACATGAATCATCAGTTAATAGCATTTATATACATATGGAGAGGGGGTTTTCTAGAATCCTCAAAATGAGGATAGTGGTTGATCCTCACAAGTCAACCCTTTGATTTTTTCTTAGAGGGAATAACACTCTTTTAATGCTTCCTCCAGCTACCTAGCCAACTTCAACTGTTCTGGCCATATGACTAGGCATTCATTTCCTACATTCTGAGCATTTTTTTGATATGTAGATTTGGTAGGATCGGTCGTTCTCACCACTTGGGGTATAAACCTGCTAGTACACATTTCCTTCATTGTGGTTTTACCAAAATTCCATTTTCCTTGATTATTTTTTTGAGTAGGAACCTCTCTGTCTCCCATCTTCCCTTTCTTCTTCTCCCATCTTAGGGGTCTTCCTCTTTCCTTCACTTCTCGCTGAGAAACACGACATGAAGATTTTTCGATGCATTATTTGTTCATCTTTCTTTTATCATATGTTTGAGACACCACACTCCTTTTTGCTAGTGCTGAGTCCTCCATTGAACGTTCATTATTCTTTATCACAGATGGAGTATATCTCCCCTTAATCTGCCAGGTTTTTTCACTTTCTCTCCTTGAGAGCGGTTGTGAGTATGATAGAGGAGGTGACTGATACACCTTTCGTTCCTCTCCATGTGATTCCTCTGAGGCTCTAAGCCTATTTTTCACCTTACCACTTTGTCTCCTAGTGTATAATTTCTCATTATGTACCACTGGAGTTGGTAATCTCTATCTCGGGTCTTTTTCCATCCCCGCTTTTTCTTGCTGCACTATCTAGCCAAATTCCCATGATCAGAACATATGAAACATTTTACATCAAAGACATACCTCATTTCATCATTCTTATATAGATATGTTGATGCAGCATGAGTTTTTTCTCTAACATAGAGCTCCTCAACTTCATGACACATACTTATTGTGTGTCCCTTTCTTCCACAGTAATAACATCTGATTAATGCATTCCTCTGAGAGACTCTTCTCTCTGTTTTCTCATGACGCTTCTTCTTATTCTCATATTTATCAAAGATTACATTTTCACAGTCTGAAATGTTTTCCAGAGCCTCTGAACAGATGCTTGATATATGGCCATGAAACCCACAGAAATAGCACATGTCATCACTACTTGTTGTAACTGTCCTTTTAGGACTATCTCCAGCACCTATAAAATTTCTTTCACATCTGGAACTGTTCATAGCTCTCTTTCTATCATGCATGGTAGGTGATTCATCAAATCCAATCCCAGTTTTTCCCAAACTGTATGGTATTTGAGCTGAGATAATTTGTTCTTCCCTCTTTATAGAAATAGAAAATTTTCATTACATTTCATCATCACATGCCGAAGGATAATCAAATAGTAAGTACAAGGCATACTTAATGTTAGGCTTTCCTCTAGCATTGGATTTCTCTATTTCCTTCTTCACTGATTCTAGCTCTTCTTTCAACTTCTGAATCTTTAATTTACTTGATTCAAGTTGAGAATAAAGTTATCTATTGAGATTCTTTCCTCTACTCATCTAATCTTACAATTCTCGTGTTTGATTTTCCACCACTTCACTTTTCTCCTTCACCTTCAATTTTTCTTGAGCAACAGAATGAGAACAACATGCATTATATTTTTGTAGCCTTTGATTCTTCTGAACTAGTTCAGAAAGCTGGGTCACAAGATCATCATTTTTAGATTTCATGTTTAGAATCTCGTCTGTGTTCATATTCTTCCCCTTGACATCAGCTATTGATTTTTCTACCTTTGCTTATCTCTTTCGCAATTCTTCATCTTGAGAGTAATTTTTCTCCCTCAGATCAGTAGCTACGTCAATAAGCCCTTGATTCAAACTTCTTAGCTTGTTGATCTTAGTTTCCAGTGCTTGGATCCGAAAATCTTTAGATTTAATTTCATCAGTGTTTCTAACATCACTTGAAATATCAGGTTCTTCGATACACTTGACATGATCATTATCTTTTATATTTAATCCATCGATCTTCCTTTTCTGTTCTTCAATCTTAATCTTATACTCACTAACTGATTCTGAGTTCTCTAGTGTTGATAACTTGAGTTTCTCAATTTCTTCCATCAACTCAGACTTCTCTTCTTCGTGTTGCTGCATATCGAGTTTGGAATCGTGAACAACATTGTTAGATTTCTTTGTTTTATCTCTCCAAACATATATCTCTTCAAGAGCAGCCTCTAACTCAGCTCGCATATATAATATTACTTCAATTCCTTCTTCTGTTTCAGAATCACTCTGATGCTCATGTACTTCACTCATTCCAACATCATGATTGAGTGAATCAATCTTTTTCCTATCAGATTCATCCAGACCTTCCTTCAGTAAGCTATTTTATTCTTTTAGTTGAATCACAATTTTTCCATAAACACTTCCACACTGAGGGAAATTACCTGACATTTGATTCTTTTTTGATGCTTTTCCTTTTCCCATGTCACATTGAGGTAAGAGAAAATTGTATCTTCAACCACACATATCGACTACACCAAGTCGAAGAAAACAAATCTGATAAAAGAAACCATCCCTCTGATACCAATTGTTAGGACCAATAGGGGTCTATATACCCTGAGAGGGGGGGTGAATCAGGGTATGGATATTCTTTTCTTAATAATTATTCCTACCCCACTGGATCTTGACCTCTTTATTACAAGGGTCACTTTGTTTTCTCTTGTGTGTAAACTATGATCACTTATTCACTTATTTATCTAATGATGATGCTTTGAATGCAATGCAGGGGAGTAAACAAGAAGACACAATGATTTTTACTTGGTTCACCCTCACTGGGATACGTCCAAGGAGAATACACCGAAAAGTTGTCGGTCGTACCAAATTCCACTATTCTTCACTAGATGTGGATACAAAGTTCGGGCTAGATCACTTCTATGCCCAGGCTCACAGCCATTACAAAGTTTAGGGACAGCTCACTGCATTCCCAAGGGTCACTCCTTGTTTCTCTCTCTGGATCACAGTCGGTGGAGAGGATCACCTTCTTCCTCTTCCTAAGCTCACTGCTCTAGAAAGGAATCCACTCACAGTTTATAGACTGGTAGGTCTCTTCATTTGCATGAAATAATACATCTTCTTCTCTAAGTAGATGCTCTGTTGAAGCCCAATTTTCACCCGTAGATGATTATCTCTTTGCACCGAAGGTATCAGGAAAACTTCCAGCTTCCACGCAGCCCGAAAATCACTGCTGTAAATAGACCTTACTTGGCATGCAAGTCATCCTCGGCGTGCAAGTATCGGCGCACAAGTCACAACGGGCGCGCAAGTGCTCCTTAGACACTTGTGTGACTCAAGATTCCTCAACTCCAAACCTGCGCGACTCACATCCATTTATGCCCAATCCAATATTGGCGTGAAACTCCACACTGGCGCGCAGCTTCAAACACTAGCACGCAACTATCACCCTGGCGCACAAGTCCCACCTGCGCGACCACAAAAACCACTTGCGCAACCACCACACCTACGCGACGAGAACTCTGATTTCTCAAAGTGTTGAAATCTGGTAAATAATGAAGAGGGGTGGTCCAGTATTTATAGAGAAATCGACACCCCTGTGCGACGGCACGCAAGTCACCTGCGCGACCCAATCTCGACACGCAAGTCTTCTGTCCTTTTAGAAACTTCTGCGACCAACACCAAAACATGCACGAACCTGTTTCCTTAGCCATATTTTGACCTTATGATCTTGAAAAAAATATGGTGCACATGTTTCCTATACTCCATGTCCTCGGTGCGCAAGTCCCTTTGCCAAAAACACTTTTCATCATTTGTCGATTTTCAGGCCCAAAAATTTGGCAAACATTGGAAAATGGTGCCACCTTGTATCTCTTCTTTTGTACAGCCTCCATATCATCCATTCCTTTTGTCGACGTTCTTGAAATAAACATAGATAGTTGACCTCAGATATTGAACTCGACATTCCATCATGAAATACTCTTTGTCAACAAATTTTTATGCCATTGTTTTGCTTTGTCAACAATCACTACTCAGATGTCCACTTTGTCAACAAACACAATCACCTCAAAAAAATTTCAATGATACCTTGAGGGATTTTTTCCCAACAGTTTTCTAAATACATTAATCATTCATTTACTACATTCCACCAAAATAAGAAATAGTGATGATTCCATGAAAAATAATATTAAATGTCGAATGTGAGTTTTAGATTTGTTTTCATACATCCCTTGTGCTCAAAGAATAGTGGGATTAAATTATAATGTATTTATATGGTAAATTAATGTATTATACAATTCAATAAAAATTCAAGTATTTCAGAAAAAAGAAAAATGATCACCCGTACAATTAATTGATTTGTAGAATAAAAAAAAGGAAGTCAATTTGTCAAATATAATTTTATAAATGTGATTAATTTAATTTTTAAATAAAATCATATTTTACGTAATAAATTAGTTTTAAAAATTAAAACTGATTTTAAAATGCTTTCAAAAAAAAAACATAAGGTATCATAAAATTATCATAAAACCATAAGACAGAGAATTTATAATTTATTAACACATTTTAGAAAAATAAATTTTCTTTTAAAATAATTATTTATTTATGAATTACAAAAATACCAATACATTTACTATGGTAAAATATTCACTTATATGAAGCCTAAATTTTATTTAATCATTCAAGGGTAAGGTTAATATTATTTTGGAATATTCATTATTAATAAGGGTCATATTACTATTTATAAGGGTAGAAAACTATTCATAAGGGTCGGAAACATCTCACCAAATTATTATGTTTGTCCCATTAGACTCCAAACATCTTACTTATCGCAACCATGTATGTCAGATTTTCAAAATTCCAAACATAGAAGTAGAATATTATGTTTAATGGTCACATAGTATTTTGTAACATTTCATTGTATTTTATGATGTGATTATACTATAAGGAAAAATTATATGAAGGGAATTCAATTGACAAAATGATGGGTCCTTACTATATAACTCAACAAATGGAGCTCGATTTACCGAAGTCCCTTAACATTACAGTTTATTTCCATATAAGAGATTTAAACTCAAATATCATAAATATAGATAAATTAACTAAATATTTAATAACCTTACTCATATACATTTACACATATACTTCACATTATTAAAAATTATATTCAAGTATTACATTTATTGAATTTCTTTTTAGTATTAGGTGTTAATAACATTAACCATTTTGACATGCATTATCATATTAATATCATCACTACTTATTTGATTCCATGTTCAACATAGAGATATAATTTATGATAAAATTTTATAAAAATTGCACGGATTTATAAAGAGCATACATCATTCCAGAAGTGTTTTAGTTACATTGCATGAAAACATAATCACTGTTGGCTTGTTTTAGTGTCTTTAACAAATAAATATGATAATTTAATAATTAGGGAAATACTTAATATAATATTTTATGAATAAAATAACTATAGTTATTTGATTTATATATTATAATAATTTTAATATTAATTTTTCTCTATTATTTCTTGATATTGTTGTAATGAATCATTTATATTTGTGGATTAGACGACCAAAACATGAACCCACATTAACATGATTATTGAGTATGATTAAATATGTGTTTCTGTGGATATAATATGATCCTGAAAGAATAATAATGATAATATTTTGATGTTTTTATAATGTTGAACATTATTTTTAAATTTTTTTTATAAATAAGGATAAACCACAAGAGAAACTAATGAATGATTCTTCATAAAGGTGGTAGTTCACACACAAACACATGATTAACATTCCATTATTTTTATAAGTGAATATAAATGAATAAATAATTATTTTACCATTATTATTAAAATATTTGAACACTACTAAAGCTGAATTTATCATTTTATTACTATAATAATATATTTGGATTACTTGAGAAAGAGACTAGAACTTTTCCTTGGATACTCCTTGGAATTCAATGTCTTGAAAAAATGTTTTTTCACTAGGGGATTTATGAATATGGAGTAGGATACGGTTGGAGAAAAAAAAATAGATTTTCAAGGAGAAATTTAAAGGTAAATTGTATCTTTCAAGGGTACAATGGTATCCTTTTATATATGTAGAAAAGTGATCGTTTTTAAACAGTTGTCATTTCACAATAATTCCGCAACATTATTCAAGGGTGAATGTTTCAAAAAAATGGATAAAGGAAGGTTAATGTGGTTGTGTGTTGGAAAAACCTCATAAACTCATTTAGAAACAAGTTTTAATCATTTTTTATACATGTTTTCTCCCCTTCCCTTTAGGAAAATACTTTTTACCATTTTTACTTGGCTGTCTATTTTTTGAACGTTAGTAATTTAGTTTGATGACCATAACTATAATTAATCATATTATCTAATTTTTACCTTTTTATATAATCTTTGAAAATAATTTTATCATTTTAATTTTCTAATTGTCTTAAGAGTAACTTTTAAATAAACACACTTAATTACATAAAAAGGATTTTTATAAAAAAGTGATTCTTTTCATATTTAAATTTATATACCAGATAAAAAAATCATTTTTAATGATATAATTATCTTAAAATTATTTATATTAAATTGAAATAATTTTTTTTATTTCTTGCAAAGCCACAATAAAATCTCACATTGAGAAAACATCATTTTAATTAATGAGTAAAAACGAATTTTATTATACATAAATTTAAATTCAATTATAAATATTTGGGATATATGGAATATAAGATCCAATAATATATTAAAATTCAGTTTTATATTCCTTAAATAAATATTTTATAATGTAAAAAGATTTATGAACATCGAGAACATTATTACATAATGATAAAATCATAACAATTTTAATTTTTATGAAAAATATATCCTTCTACTATAAATAAAGATTTTATGAAAAAAATCATAATAAGTATATTTCAATAAGTTTAATTTAAAAATGAATTTTATTTTATCAAAATTACAATGAAATTTTATTCATTTTTTTCAAATAAAATATAACATAAAGGGAATTGTTTTTTGAAAATATATTTTTCAATATTAACTCATAATAATTATTTATTTTCTAATGGTTAGAAGTTTCAATGGTTTACTATCATGGGGTTTATTATGTATTTATTAATAATGTTAGTATAAATAAATGTGGTCTATTTACATTGGATATAGAATGAAATGAAATAAATTGAACAAAATATTTATGTAAGGATTAAAAAATTGGGTTGTTATAGTTGGAACCCATAACATGGCTCATATGTCAACCCATTACAACCAAAAGTCCCTCACAAAATGTTTTTCATCCCCCGTGATGGTGGACCATAAGACCATTAATCCTTACTAGCCCATTGTCCCACCGGATTCCTCCCTGAATTCCCCATATCATGATCTGACCTTCCTCTCATAGACCAGTATTCATGTGCACTACCACTAAAAAACACCCCACAACCATGATGCCATAACCACCTATTGTGATAAAAACATTCTCATCACAGAGTGTGGCTATACTTGTATCACTGTGCTCATCAACATACATGGTGCATCAGCAATAACCTCTCTGTAGAGAGGGGGTCCACCCACAACACATCGCATTCATTATAGTGTGGTAAACCAATCATGATTGAGTTAGTAAGGAAAATCCTTTGAAATGTCCAGATAGGGTCATCCTTGATAACTTCTCCAATTAAAAGATTATTGTTGATTTGAACACATCACACCTGAGGCCCAACAGATGCACTACATGATCCTATTGAGATTTTCCTTCCCAATTCTACTTCCACACTATGCCACAGTTTCATGATTGATATGGACTTTTATGTACTTTTCCCAAATGGGGACCCATAACCCTATAAAATTCACACCAATTTCCACCATATGGTACCATACCTCAAGTGAATCATAGTTGAACTCCCGAAACTGAGGTTTCTAGTATCCATAAGTTTTATTACCCTAGATTTCACTAAAAATGTTATTTTACACCCCTGAGGACCCATAACACAAGATACATTACACTCGCCTAAGCTAAACCATGGTTTCTAATCAAAAAATAAGAAACTACCCATTGCATCCATAATGGTTCTCCTCATCACCACAATATCCATTGTCACAATAGGAATCACTAACACAAATTCATTTAGCAACCAAAAACCATTACAAATGTGGCTGACAGTATTCTACCTAAGGATTTACACATCAGTCACATTTTCATCACCACCAAATAAGGTCTCATACACTCATAATCATTTTCCCTTTAGTCCTTCATCATTTTCCCATAGTTTTTCATGCCCACATTCACCAAATACACGTTTCCCCGAAAAAAAATGTGCCTGACATGGGAAATATATGTGTAGAACATGTATTAATAATAATAAATATAATGAATTTTTTTTATAATAATAATTTTAATATATTATATTTTTTGGGTACAATTACAATCAAACAACTCATAAAAACTCCAAACATCCGTTTAATGGGTGTCTCGTTAGTACCAATGAATGAGAACCCAATAAAATAATGTTAATTATATATTATATAGGCAAATAGAGGTTATATATATTCAAATATCCCTAGAATTCCACTAATACATGGATGGTATGGTCACTGATAACCAGACCAAAGGCCCATTTTTATTCCATCCCATAAGCTCGTGTTCTTATGAAGTCCTCTAATCGCAAGCCCACTCAACCATCAATGATGTGTTATTACTATATTCTCCATAATTTGTATATCCACCAATATCACCTCAAATGTGCACACAATGTTCATGACCAGCACTATTGAGTAGGGTCTCCATTGTCTTCTCGTCCATCTAGCAGATCTCTACAAACCAATAGTTTCACATCATCCCCACTACTCTGTGGATTTTAAATTCAAAATGGTATTAGTTTATTTTGACATTCCATCATCACTCGACCATTGATCAGGGGTCCTCCAACTTATACAAATACATAAGATGATATGGCATTGCCACATACTAGTGTCTCTTTATGCTAAAATAGTCATTAACACCCTCATCTTCAAGTGGGGTGTCTTGTAGCACCTCCCACACCTAATGTCATGGTCCCTTCAACACTCTATTGTATGTATAATTCCCGATAAGAAAAATACCACCCCTAATTTAAATTAGGGTACATATAACTGTGGTAGTATAGATTTTAACCCCATCTACCAAGATGCAATAAAATATTTTCTACATCGATCAGTGATAATGATAATAATGATGATGATGATGATGATGATGATTATGATTATTATTATGATGATAATAATGATAATACTACTAAAAGTAAAACTAAACTATGTGGTAGTTGTGGTTTTAAGGGTACTCTTAATTATTGTAGCAGAAGAATAATCATTAGTGGTTGAGTAGTAGTATTAGTGGTAATAATAATAGAAATTGTAGTAGTGGTGGTGGTTACAGTAGTTATTGTAGTGGTAGTAGAAGTAGAAGTAGTAGTACCGGTAATGGTAATGACAATAGTAATAGCAGCGCCATTTGTTGTAGTAGATGTGTTAGTAGTCATAATAGTAGTATTAGTATTATTGTTAGTATTAGTACAATTAGTACTATTTATAATATTTGTAGAAGTTTAAATGGAAGTATTATTAGATGATTCTGTAATTGTAGTAGTAATAGTAGTATTATTCATAGTTGTAGTAGTATTGGTTGTGGTGGTAGTTTTAGTATTGATGGGGGTTGTATTCTTTATAATATTATTTCTAGTGGTAGTGGTAGTGGCAGTATTAGTGATGGTGGTGATGGTTATGGTGCTGGTAGTGGTAGTCATAGTAGTAGTAGTAGTCATTGTGGAAGCCTTAGTAATGTTTATGGTATTAGTAGTATTAAAAGTGGTGGTAGTAGTAGAAGACCATGTTGGTGTAGTATTGTTGGTAGTGGTGGTGGTGGTGGTGGTGGTGATATTATTAATTGTAGTGTTAGTAGTAGTTGTTGTAGTAGAAGTAGTACAAGTGGTAGGAGTAGTAGTGGTGGTAGCGTTAGTAGTGTTAGTAGTAGAATTTGTATTAATAGATGAATCATAGGAAGTTTTAGTGGTAGTAGTAGTGGAATTAGTAGTAGTGGTTGTAGTTGTTTTGATTGTAGTTGTAATAATTGTAATTGTAGTAGTAGTCGAGGTATTTTTAGTGGAATTAGTATTGGTAGTAGTTGTAGTATTAAATTTCGAAGTAGTTGTAGTTTTGATGGTGGTGGTGGTTTTGGTTTCAGTAGAAGAGTGGTAATACTAGTTTTAGTAAAAGTAATAATAGATGTAGTCATACTAAAAGTAGTATTTATTGTATTAGTGTTAGTTTTTTTTATTTTAATTTTTTTATTAGTGGTTTTTTGTTGATTTAGTAGTACTAGAGGTAGTAATTGTGGAGATGAGAGCTGTGGTTTTAGTAGTGGTGGTGGTGGTGGTGGTATTAGTTGTAGTATTCGTAGTAGTAGTGGTGGTAAAAATAGTCGTAGTAGATTTAGTAGTAGTACATATAGTAGTAATAGTTGTATTTGTTGTCATAATTTGAGTATTAGTAGTAGTATACTAGTAATATTCATAGTGGTGCTGGTGGTGGTAGTAATTCTATTAGTAGACGAAGTGGTGGTTGTTGTCATAATATTTAAAGTGGTTGTAGTTGTTGTAGAAGTGGTAGTAAATGTGGTGGTTATAGTATTAGTGGTGGTAGTAGTAGTAGGATTAGTAGTAGAAACAATGGTAGAGAAAATTGTGGTTTTAGTAGTAGTCATAATCCAAGTATAGTAGTATTAATAGTAATCATAGTAGTAGTTGTATTAATCTTAGAATTTGTAGTAGTTTTTGTAATTTTAATTATAGAGTTAATTGTTATAGTAAAAATAATAACAATAACATGAATAATAACAATAACAATATCAACATTAACAATTATTTATAGTATTATTTGTGGGTAAATTGACAAAAAATCACACACACACACACACACACATGAACCTCTCATATTCCATATAACCCATTAACCCCACCCATTGAATTAGTACCTAGTATTTGTATATTTATATATATTTATGTTATATTAACAATGAATCCCTCTTTCTTCATTGAATTCCCCTTGTTTTTTTGGGACTACAAACTCATGTTAGTCAGGATCCTGAGATCTCACTCACTTTTTGTGGAATGAGACCCCCTTTTTTATATTCATAGCCCAAAAGAGCCATATTTATTGGTTTATGACCACCCTTCTCAAATCCAAAAGGTCACTATCAATGTGGAATCACTAAAAATACATGTAGTAAATAAACTTAACTTGTGTTATCATCCCACCATGCGTGGTGCGTCTCACACCAAAAATCCTACCAGCATCTATCCCAGAATCATGTTAAGAACCATCATGGTCATTGATAGTTTCACAGATCTAGGTCATCCACCTTAGGTCATAGATAACAACTATGTTGTCAAACTCATGTTCTCTCATCCCAAGGTTCTCATTGATAGGTACTTATCACACTCCTGGTATAATAGCTACACGACATGATCCACCTATGGTAATTCCACTTTAGTCAATATTCTAGTCCCACAACTTCCTTGAGATCATTTCTATATTTGTGGTACAAAATTCCATTAAATTCATGTAACACTAGAGGCATGACCACTGATCACCTGAAAACGAAGTCACTCATCACTGAATGAAAAACTTCTCATGTCATTACCGATGACTGTTATATCCACTCCTATGTTCTCAAACCCACAAAGGCATCATGCATCGAAATTATATTATTTCATGACCTAAAACAAATAACCTATAAATAATCAACATCAACAACAGATCATCCATTTTTCATCAACCTTGGTTCGTCACCTGGAATCATTGGTTGTGATTTTGCTGCCTCCCATTGAGTTCCCCTACCCCCAAATTTCATTTCACTCATATAGAGGAATTCGTCTTCACCCATGCTACAATATTTGAGGTCTTATATGTTGGTATCTAATTGTTTTATTGTTTTTAAATGTTATTAATTTTGTAACTGATGCTTTTAAGAATGCTTTTTCTTCTTTTGTTTTAATATAAATAATTATTATTTATTAATACTTATAATAATAAAAAATATATAATAATGGAAGATGTTCCCTATATAGAGTCCAATAGATGAATAATTATAGAGATATATTTTTAGACAATGTTTTTATACTGAAATTTTCATCATTTTTTCTTATATGTTCTGTCATACATAGATTGTAGTGAAGTACTAAAATATAATTATTATTTTATAATTTTAATGTTTTAAATAGTATTAGTCAAGATTGATATCAAGATACAGGAATAGGATAAAATAGTGAGAAATTAATTTTTACACTAAAATTTCAAACGATGATGTCTTTACGAATTTCCCTAGACGATCATCGAAAATGCAATTTTATATATTGGTTAATGTGTGAAATGTTTTTTCAAAATTTCATATAGAGATGATATGTGATGATGTTGTGAAGATATTTATATATTTAAATATGAAAAATTTCCAAATGGATGATGTCTAAATAGAAAAATGTTATAATTAGTTGATATCCAAATGGGAAAATATCAACAATACAATGAGTATCAGATGATCCCATCTAATATACCAGTGGTCAGACAAAAGTTTAAAATTAATTAAAAAATTTATATCATGTCTCTAAACAATTTTTTTTTATAAATTACATCGAACATAGTCCTAAGTATGAAGGAAATTGAAAAAATGTTCTCAGACATGTTCTCATATGGAGGAGATGACAAGAGAATTATTTTTTCGAAGATGTTTATATATTTTTTTATGGAATTATTATATTGATTTTATATGTAAGGAAGAATTATTATAAGTTTTTTTTGTAAAATGATTATGTGTTATACTGTTTTACTAATTCAAAAGGACTTATCAAATTTTCAAAAAGATATAAATAGTTATGAGAAATACGATGTATAAATTTTCCAAATATAAAAAAAACATATTTCACATGATGTTCGATGAAAGGTAGGAAATGATTTAATTTTATATAAGGATCAATAATTCTATAGAATCATTGGGAAGAATTTGAATGACAATTATTGAGAATTACATTTTAATTTCATCTTTTCATTGAATGTAAAATAAAAATTCTGATACCACTAATTTACAAACTCACACCACTATGAATATGGTGAATGTATAGTACAAAAAAAAATCTTATTAAATCATGGAAAAGTGGATGTTTTGTAAAAATAGTGTTAGATATAATTATTGGATGAACATATGAAATAGAAAGTTTGAATATGAATTTTATAAACAAGTAATATCTTGGTTGAAGAAGAAGATGATGGAAATGAATAATGAATTTGCGATATATGAAAATAGATATACATTATTTGAAAACGTATTATAAAAGGTGGAATCAAGTGTTTGTGCGTAGTCGTGAATAAATAGATAGTGAGTAATAAAGTTGTTATCATTATCTAGTGGAACCAAATTTATTTTTTAGATGGATGATTGGAGAGAGAAATAATTAGAACTATGCAATTGAAATAGATTTTTTATTGATGTTTAAAATGGAAGTTTTTTCATACCTCTAGTAATGTAGGTATGGAATATATTTTTTCATTAATGTATGTTTGACTAAGTACATGAAAGATTGTGATAAATAAAAAGCTTTTTGGAAATGGTTTCAAACATTTTTATAAAATATTTTGTTACATATTTTTTTTTTTAAAGAGTAACATTAACTGTTTTTTTGTTCATAGTAGAACACAAGTCTATGGTAATTATATACTACCTATAACCACATAAAATGACTATTTTCTAGTAGATTGGGTGGTATTTGATTATTTAAAAACAATTCCATTTACTATATACTCTTCCTATTTTGTTAACCATATAAATTCTTCAATCTCAATGAATTTTGATTTTTAACTTGTTTTAGCATAGACAGAACTCTTTATTAGTAGGTAAAGTTTGTTTACAATGTATGAAAATATAAATAGAAAATATCCTTGATTCACACACTACACATATATTTGAACACATATATAATTATTGCTCCTTTGGAGTGGTATCAATGAAAATGTTTCCTTCAATAATACTTTTCTGAAGTTGGAAAAGACTTGTGTTTCATAGATGTTATGAAATATATTAATAGTAGGGGGACTGTTACAGTTAATAGAATGAAATATCATATCTCGAAAGATAGAATACTCCATATCATATTCCCATTTTTTATGTAGTTCATGTATATATTATATATGGTTTCTTACCTAGTGACGTGTTGTTATACAAATAGCTGCATATAAGAATAATTTGCAGAATAATGGGTTAGGTAGAAAATATTTACTTTTAACCCTACCTGAATGTCAATTTCTTAGATTCAAATGAGATAGAATGATTATATGCCTATGGGAGAAGACAAAAAAAATCAATGAAGGTAGTATGCATGTGATGAAGGAAATGATTGAAATATAAGGTTTTAAGTTTTAATATTACATGATGGGTGATTTTGAATCAATTATTGAATTTTTTAAAAGGGTGAATAAAATTTTATGCACTATAAGATGTCTTGATGAGAACATAAAACATTCAACCGTTATTGATGAAATGATAGGAATAATTAATAATTAATTTAATGTACAAGATTCATCATTAGAAGATTTATATCCCAAAAATATATATGTGGATGAAATATATAGCACTCTTTTTAATTAAAAAATTAGAATAGAAAAGGTTATGAACAATAATGAAAAGGTCGACTGAGAATTTATCTTCAATAATGCTAGGAATGGAAAATATATATAAATTAATGAAGAAGAAGATGATTGTGGAACTGAAATTAAAGATGATGTTAGTAAAATTTTTAGTAAATTTATTTCATTTCTTGTAAAAAATGTGACTATAGTTATTTGGAAGTAAAAAATTGAAAGTTTAAACTAATTTATTTGTTTATATATTTATTAGATATTTTTATCTAAAGTAACCATGATGAATTGACGAAACACAAGAAATATAAATGAAATAAAGTCACAAATATAATTTTATAAAAAGGGTTGAAATTGAATACTTATCATTATTTAATGGATAAGAAATTATCTAAATAAAAAATGAGAAAGTATATGTATAAGTGTGATGAATATGATGAAAATTAATAAAAATAAGGAACCTTTTGTGATAATGTGTATGAAAATACTTTTTAGTGATAATATTTATGATGAAAAATTTACCACTGATTACATTGGTAGCTTTAAAGAAGAGGTTGCTCAGATTATTTTTATACTATAAGGATAGTTTAATGAATATATTATGAAAATTATAAAAAAAACAGGAAGAAGAGTTTGAACAAGTGAAATACATTAGAGAATTGTAATGAATATTTGGGTAATGAGAAATTAATGTTTTTAAAAGATATTGATAATTTGAAGATTTCATTTAATGAATATATGGACTTAAACATCAATCAAAAAGAAAAGGATAGGTCAAAATAGTAACAGTTTGAACTCATTTTTTTCTAAAAAGAATTTTGAGTTTATTAAGGAGTCAGAAACATCTGAAACATAGATATAGATGTAAATGATGGATCTAAGAAGAATAAACGTAAGAAATAGAAAGAAACTTATCCCAAATGATTGATAAGAAAAAAATTGAATATAATAAAGAAAATTATGTTAATAAAACCATGTAATATTTTAAAAAAGATAAGATAAAGAACCTAATGTTTCTATGTTTACAATTTTTGGACCAAGATATAGTACAACATGAGAAACTATTAAAATTTTGAGTAAATATAAGATTAAAAATAAAACCAAATGAGGTGACCAAAACATGGGTGTGAAATGAAATATTAATGTAGAAGAAAATAACATTATAGGAAAATAAAAACACGACTATAAATAGCATGGGAGTTATAGTGGGATATATATTTTCCTTGGTCTCTACTGAAATTGATGATGATTTTGTGTATATGGAACATAATTTTTTTATTTATTCATTTATATTTAACATAATAAAGGAGAAACATGTAAAAATTATTTTAGGGGTGTCAAACTAATAAAAATAATCCTCCAAGTAATTTTAGAATGATAATTGAAAATAGATTCCATCCCAAAGAAAACATTTTTGAAAGATGTGAAATAAGGATATCTTGTAAAAGGAAATATTGTTATGATATCAGTACACCAATGATTTTTTAATAATATAAAAATTCATGTGATAACCAATAGAATTTTATGTAAGAGGACTTAGTTATTTAAACTATTATGAAAAATTTAAAAGGATAATGAACTTTGTTTTTGGAGAGTGGGGTTTTTCCCATATGAAAAGAGATACAAATATGTGCAATAATGTGAATGATTTTAAATATTTTACAATAATTTTTTCAATGACGATTCTATCATTGTCTTGTTATTTGGATACTATATCATTTTGGGAGAAAAGGTAAAATCGTAATGATCCATTTTAATTTATGGGATAACAAAATTTATGATAAGTATTCTACTTTTTTTGATGATGTTAACAGAGTGTATTTTAAATAATAGAGTTTTTATTTTAATGGTATGGATGATGAGAATGTTTTTATACATGTCTAAAAAATAATGAGAAATTTATTTTAAATTGGTTATGCGTAAGGTTCATGCAATCTAAGAAAGTTAGTCGAAAATTATCTATGTAATAAATGGTTTGGGTAGATGTCTTAGAAGACAGTTATAATTCTTATATAGAGGGAATGTATTTGTGATATTCCTATAATTAAAAAGTAGTTATTTTTATATATCCATTCATATGAAATGGATTACTAAAAACCTAGTACATAATAATGTTGACATAAATTCAATTATGCCCTTAGATCTAATATATTCTGACATTTATGGAACCATAAGTAGTCAATTGTTACTTTATCTATATCATTGACTACTTTAATCCCAGTACATTATTTATGCTTCAAAAATATAAATTTTATTTTCTAAATCTATTTATGATTTTTAAGAGAATTTCAAAGAATATTTCATTTATTAGGTGTGGAAAATGAACAAAAATACTAATAGTGAATTTATATGTTTGAATTTTAGATATTATCTTGAAAATCATGGTCTTATCAAAGAGTTTAGTGCAATATAAACTCCATTAATTTTTTCTATTGAAAGACAATATAATGACTCTCTAGAGAAGAAATGAAATATTTTGATCAAAGATAACACTCATAATTAGTATTTAGGGTAGGAAATTAGATAAATATTTCATACATAGAATCATTTCTTCTAAAAGGGTGAACAGTGATAAGACTAGATACAATGTGTATTACAATGTTTCCCCATATTTGAAATTCATAAGGGTGTTTATTATTCCATTTATTATACATATAAAGGGTCAACATCATGGGATGTTTTATTATAGAGGTATTTATGGAATATTTATTGGAGACCCTTTTGATTTGATAGGTTATTGGTGTTATAATAAAGAAATATAAAAGATGGATGACTCAATAAACATGAATCTTCTGGAATAGTTTGATGAAAAAGTTTTAAATCATGATAGAGGCATATAAGATAGGTAATATAAGGTGGTTTGAAATTAAAAACGTGATAATTTTTTTAAATTATAGTAACAATGGTTAAATTTTTCAATATAATTATTCAGATATAGTTATCTCATGTAATGAGGAACCATTATGTTGATCACATCCCAGGATGAAGAAGTAAGTGACAGTTCATAGCATCCATGAAGATTAATTATAGTATGATTAAACATGAATTGAATCAATCTAACTATCACATAAATCAGTATACTCATAGGTTTAACCAAAATAAGTTGATGAATCAATTGCACAACAAGAATGGATTGATTCCCTGAATAAAGAGCTTATTCTAATTGAAAATATTTACTCTTGGGAACTTATAACCAAACCAAACCACAAATATGTTTTTCATATAATGTTCGTGTTATTAAACAAGTTGAATAAAAAATGTGAAGTTATAAGACATATTCCATGATTTATTTGTGAAGTATGCTCTCACATTTAAAATGATGATTTTGATCAGCCTTTTTTTCATGTGGAATTATTAAAAACAATTATAATTTTTCATTATATAGTTTCAAAAGAAAGAAAAAATAATTTCAAGTTATTTTGAATTTCATATTTTCTTAATTAATATATATTTTTTGAATTTTATATTGAAAACACATGTGTATTAATTCATAGGAATGAAAAAAAATTCTATATACAATTTAAAAAATAATTTATATGAGTTAAAGCCTTCTTTCAAATCATGGTTTTTCAATTTAAATACTTTTTTAATATTACTAAACCTTATGAAATGAATAGTTTAATGTAACATTTATATATGAGAAAATATAAATGATTCAATCATTATGGGTTTTTTTGGTGAAGACATCATACTTATAATGAATGACGAAGGAACCTTTGAATTTTTTACTAAGGAGATAAATGATTTACATGAAATTACCATTATAGAGAAATAAAATATATTCTCATCATATAGATCCAAAAAAATAAGAAATATATTTTTCTATCTCCAAATATGTATGATAAGGATAATATAAGGATTTGTTTATAGAAAACTATAAACATGCTTCCCCATAAATTTTAGTTGGATCATTTTTGTAATAATATTTTGATGTACAAGAGGTGGATCCAAAATAAATTAAAATGTTTTCTGGTTGTTTATTATATATAATGGATTAATTTAAAAGTATAGTGTATGTAATTAATATTTATAATAGGATTAAAGGTTCACTCAATGAATCAAATATAATATCTTGAAAAATAATTGTAATATATAATAATGTTATAAAAAATTTTGCGGTGGAAGGATGACAATATAGAAAAAATTGATCTATTTGGACATAATGATGATGATTTGTCCTGAATTATTTAAGATAAACAATCCAAATATGGTGGAGAGTTTTTCATGAAATAATTTTGTTATCATAAATTAAATAAAATAGAATTTAGTGGCTCTAATTTCAATGGAATCATGATATGTTTTTTTCACTAAATATATTAAAAAATGGTATTTCCTAAATAAAAAATTTAAAGGATTGTTTGTTGATATGATGTTTCCTCTTAACATATATTGAGACAATCTATGTTCAATAATTTTTTTTACAAATATTGTTTGATATTTACATTCCATTAATCTTGATATATATTATTATTTCATTATAGAAAATGTGGATAAGAATAATCTGAAGTTGGATTTTGTTCCAAAAATGGTACCAGATTTTGATATCCTTACAAAAGAATTTCAGATGGAAAAATTTCATAAGATGGGTATGATAATGATTTCGCATCCTCTATCTCTTCAAGGACACTATACATGATATTTTTCCACTATAAATCTTTTCCTTGGATAGTGTTTTCATGGGGGATTAAAATGTTAAAACAGAAATCTTGCCCTTTGTAATTATTTTACCTTATGAGGGAAAGAATTTATTTTTGGGGAGTACATAAATATGTTAAGATGTTATTTATGAATGTGTGTGTGTGAAAAAATTTAACATTTTATTTTGATACAGTTATATGATAATTAATTTTTATTAATAATGCATTAGGAGGAAAAATAAATGTATGAAATGTTTTCTTATGTTTCTACATTTGGACTACATTGTATTATAGTTCAATGATTCTTGTTTCTTATTGATATTTCACTCCTGTAGTATTATAATTATTTGATAAATAATCCATTTCAAGAGTAATAATGTTTTAGTGATTTTTTTGGTAATAAAATTGAACATGGGTTACTATAGGGACCACGATGTTTAGTGGTTTTTTAAAGGTTCTTAAGGTTGTTATGGAATATAATATGATTGTTTTGTCTTATAATGTCCAAATAGAAATCATATATGGTTATTAAACATCAAAAAATTATAAAATATATAGATAATAATATACTTAGATGTCTAGATAGAGACTATATAATGAAAAATTCCAAACAATGTTATTTGGATGGAGTTTTTGTGATGAATGATCCATCCTATGCTACTTACCAGTTCCATTAGCTAGATTATTCAGTGAAATAAAAAAATTGGTAACTATTTTAAATTTATAATATTTATAACATCATGAAATTTTAATTATCACATGATCTAATCATATGAATAAATGGGGAGAAATAAATTTATATGAAAAATATCACACTACTATATTCCGAGGAAGGTCTGTGGATGTTCAACTGGTAGATGTTTCTAGATAAAGGGTTGCTATAGAAAATATAGTTCTGAATGTTATCTAAATTGATAGAAACTTTTGAATTTAGAAAGATACTTTTAAATATATGAACTAATAAATTCCTAATATATTATATTTATACAAAATAATTCCTAATGGATTTACATCAACTGGACAATGTTTATCAGGCAATCTCATTGGATACAAAAGGAATAAATCAAGGTCTCTGATTCATCAACAATGTATTGGTTTAATTAAATGGTAATATATATATAAATTCAATCAAACTATTTCTAGAATAAAAATTAAATAGGAAAATAATTACGATGTAAGTTATTATTCCGAGGAAAAGACTAGAACAAGTACAAAAATTGTTTTCCTACATCATTTTCTTACTTTCCACATCATTTTTAAAGGTGGATCTACTATAAGTGAAGTTAAAAATAATATTTTTTACCATAATTTATTATAACCACCATTAAAATTATTATTTCAATATCTTTTATTTATTTTTATTTAATTACATATATAATAAGGTAGATCCAACATCGGTGATAAAAAACTAATGTTTAATTTCAGTTTGTTATCGGTTATATAATAACTAATATAAAAAATTCTTTTTTACATAATTTACATTAAAAATTATTTAAAAACTATCCATTTTTTAAAAAAATATTATTCATAACCAACTACTCCATCGGATTAAAAAATATATTAAATAAAAGAAAATTAAATTATAAAAAATGATGGAATTTTGAAAAAGAAACATCAATATTTTACATAAATTTCACTACATTCAAAAACATCATTGATATAATATTCATTTGAAGAAGGAATTCATGGTTCATTTTCGTAATTGGATTTAAATTCATTTTAGACTATGATAATAGAATAATTATTTTTACATGATCCAAAGAAGGATTCTTCATTTCAGGAAAAAAGAAATCACTAAATGGCTTCTCAAATAAGAAAAATAATCATAAAAATTTATATAATAGAAAAGTAATTATAAATAACTTATAAAATCCACAAATGAACAATTTATTTAATGATGATAAAGATAAAAAAATTATTTTGTCAAATGATGATGATTAAAAGGAATGATCATGAATGAATAAACATGAAAGATGAAAAAATATAAATTAAACTGCAAATAATAAATTTTCAGTATAAACTTTTAGTGGAAATAGATAACTTAATTTCCATTCTAAAAAAATGGAATGCTTCATTTACGGAATCTAATATTGCAACATTCACATTGGTAATATATTAATTGATGTTATCAAATAATTTTTAAGAATTTTTATTCTAAAAATGATGTTAAAATTATATTTTTTCACATATGTTAATGGATAACTGATTTGAAAAAACAATTTTCATATGGATTATCCTTAAACTGCCATGAAAAACACAACTACATTATTTTAATCCTTTTTTATAAAAATAACCCATTTCTAAAATCTTTTAAATTTTGTTATTTAAAAATTGACCATAAATATATGATGTAAATTCTATTTTTTTTATTATATTTAGGGAATTTTCCTAACATGATCCTATATGTTTTTAAATGTAAAAATAGTAAAGAGTTTCTATAAATGAAATACTTTCATCAATGATTTACAATATAATATATAACTGGTATAGTAATTTTCTATTTCTAAAGTCAGTACATGTTTTTCATAAATATATTAACACTTATGATGCTAAGATGATGTTTTAATGTTCTAAATATCATGGAATGAAAACCTATTATTATCAATGAAATTAATGTAAGGTAGTGAATGTTTTAATTTTTTATAAGGTTAATTAATTCTATTGAATCCCTGAGAATTATCCAAGAGAAATTTTTATGGTTGGATATATTAATTTCATATGTTCATTGAGTATGAATGTGAATTTGTGATCATGCCTTACCTCATACTCACATATCTCTAAATATTGTGTATTTACATTATGTAAAAGTTTATTTTTTTAGAATTTTATAGTATAGGAACTACAAATTGAGTTTTATACAATGTTACTAGATAAATATATAAAATACATTGTTTTATAATGAGTTTTCCAACTAAGGAATCTCTTGGTTTATGAAGAATTTAGTAATAGGTCGAGAAATTGTTATCAAAGACAGCAAACAAACTCCATCGAACATAGATTTATAATTGGCCGAATAAGAATATTTTGTGAAGTGGTTAATAGAAGGATAAAGTGTATGAAATTTTTAATAATTATTTGAATTAACCCGGTAATGTTTTTTGAATTAATGACTATACAGAACAATAGGTAATAGACTAGGATTTATACAAAATTCTAGGAAGGATGTTCTTTCATACTACTGGGTATGATAGTTAAGAATAAATATCTGCATAAAGTGTATGTGTGAAATATTACATACAAAATAATGAAGGAATGGGCATGTAGGTGAATGTTAATAAATTTTTTATGAAAAATATCATTACTTCTTTATTTGTACGAGGATCCCCTGAACTATTATATTAATCATAGTGTAATTCATGTTTATTGATATTCCCTACCTATAGTAACCACATAAAATGATTTTTTCTATAGTAATCTATGTTATTGTATTATTTACAAACAATTTCAATGAATAGATTCTCTTGTTGAGTAGTGAACAATGTAAATTCTTTTGTTCCAATTTATTGTTGTTGTGTATTTGGTTTCAAAAAATTCATAACCCTCAATAGGAGGTAAAGGTAATTTCAAATGTAAAAAAATATAAAATGATAGGATCCTAGCTTCCCCCTGTGAAGCTTAGTGATTGTATATATATTGATACGTCCTTTAAACATACCCCAAAATTAGTTCATCACTAATCCATATGTTTTTACATGTAGAAACTCTCACAAATTCAATCCCCAAAAACCTAAACACACCCAACGCAAGACAAATTTTTTTAGGTTCGTGATTTGATCTGGGAATATTCCAGGTGTGGTGATGGGACAATTAATACTTGGATGTGGCCATATACATGTAATAATAATAAAAATATTAATCAATATAATTATTATAATTATTATCATCAAAATAATAATATTTTTTACTGAATAAAATGTCATCTCTTTGAGAAAACATCTTTTGATATAAAGTGATATAGATTAACTGGGATTTGAGGGACATGAGTGGATTATTTATCTAATATAATTTAAGAAAAATAAACCTATTTATTTAAGGGAAAGTAAAAAAAATTGGGGGATAATAGAGAAACTTTTTTTAATGATATAAATAGAAAAATAAAATATTGAAGTAAGGAGAGTGACTGAATAGAGAGATCTTATTCCAAAAGGATTCCAAGGATTTTTGGAAAGAAGAGGGTAAATTTTAGGTTTTAATCATTCTATAAATTTTAGGATCTCATCATGATGGTGAAGGATTAGATTATTTCTACATTTTAATTGGAGTAATTAATTATTATAGGTTGAAAATTGTGTTTTATATTCGTATGAGAAATGGGTTCTTTAAAATAAAGAAAAATTTCACTTCTAATCAATATATTGGTTTTAGACCTTATGATATAGTGATATTACAGTAAAATTATATGAACAATTCATTTTATTTTAAATAAAATTAATACTCTAACACATCACTTAGTGTATGTTCCATATATATATATATCATTTTGTGGGTGAAATATGTAAAATTCAATATGTGTCACTTTAATATTTTTTTTAAAATTTATTTGAGAAAAATATGAGAATTTAGACTAACTAAAAATCAATATCATTGGGATAAAATGATTTAATCTGTAATATCTTGATTCACCCCTATCTTCTATTATATTCATGATATGGGACCAAAATGTAGTATCATATAAGAGAGTATAATCTACTATGTACTTAAAATCTCCCTTTCCATCCACACATGTGTCCTTCCATTATCACTCCACTTACCTCCAATAAAACTCAGTGGGATCCTCTATAGAAATTTATACAACACTTCCTCATAGTTTCTATCCTCTCCACCTATGGTTTCCATAAAACAACCAATCTCTATGCGGAATTCCATGCACCCACTTCCCAAATATATTCCATTTCGATGTCTGATTCCAACAACTCCAATCATTATCTCTTCCCTGCCACACAAGTGATGACCAAAATATTTTTTCCTATCCATCATTGTAACTATATATCAATTTTACTTCATATATGTCCCTAATGAATCAATGATCCATCTTACCATAGTTTGACCACATTCCCAAATCTCTGTATGACGACTCAACAATAAAATTAATTCCTCTGATGATGCATTCCACATCTATGGTCCTTTACATTCCGTTTAGTTTCAAATGTTTCAGAAAAAATGTTTTTCATATGTGTGGCTTATCTAAACCTGAGCAGTCTATTCATCTTCATTAATTATATATTTTTTATCCATGGTATAAAATTTTTATTATTTCCATTTTTATAAGAATTTTTAATTTCTTATTAAAATACATATATTTTTTCTATATTTCAATTGATGAATCTATTTAATTTTATTAGCCAATATTTTTCCCCTATTCATTTTTAGGGTTCCCACTTATTTATACCATAACATTAAATTGTGTAGTAGTTTAGGAAATATTAACAAATTTTATTCACTATGTATTATATAAAGAAATATTTTTTTTATCTCATGCATATTTTCTGTACTTCTAATTACTAGTTTGTATAAAGGTGTGGGTTTTCATGCATAATGAAATTGTTTTTTCCTTTTAAAATTTATTTCATGTTGTACACTAATAATTATTCATACAAATATTTTTTTGAACTCCATGAAAATTCATTACAATGATAAATGATATAAACATGAAATATCTAACTTGTTCTATAGAATTATGTTTCCAAATGAGAGTATTAAGGAAAAAATGTCATACTGGTATACATGTAGTTATTCATCATTACATGGAAAAGAATTAGTATTTATCATTAATTCTCTATATGTATTCACTTTATTTCAAAAATTACATTTTCAACCTCTATTATAAATTCATTGATTACATATACTAGAATAACATATAATCCTTTACTAGAAACACTATAATTAATTGAAATCATATAGAGAGAAACACACCTTCTATTATCACCTATATCATGAAATGGTTTTTTAATTTTAAATTTATATGTACTATTTATTTTCATTATTCATGAAATTAAAATTTCAATAAATTTTTAAAATTAATCATCTCATTAGGTGATTATGCCTAAAAATTGTTATAATTTATCAACCATATTTCTAGGAACACAAAAGGAAAAACCGTGGAATGATACCATGTCTCAACATGGTTATTTTATTTGTATGTATGATGTCACTAAATTATGATGAACACAATGTTGCATATATAATCCTTTCATGTACTCATTAAATTGTAATTCATTACTTATTTTATCCTCAATTAATGATTCTATCATTCTTATGAATTCCAATGTCACATCCTCATTAATGTAAGGACAAATAATTATAATACATAATTTCTTATCTCTTATATAAATGTTATCTCTTATCCATTACACTTTAAAAAGATTGGTTTTAACTGATAATGTTATTCAAAATTTCACTTCCCTTTCAAGTCCAAGTAAGTTACAAATTATAATTGAAATATCAATTTTTTTTATTTATATTCATTATATATAATAATTTATTAGAGAATAATTTATTCTATTATGAGGAAAAAACTATATTGTTAATATATGTTCTAGCCAATTTTCACATGTTTAATCTTTAATGAACTGTATAACATCAGGAAGACATGTAATAAGAAATGGTGTCATAAATCATGATATATGTTTTATAGGTATGTCCACATTATATTTTTATTTAAAAAAATTAAATTAATACTATCATCACGAATATTACCAAATAAATTGAACTAACTATTAGAGTAAAATTGTTTCCATAGAAAATTAACTACTACTCATAACTAGGGAACACATTGGATAGTTTAATAACATAAATTTTCTTATTAATAAAACAAAATTTTAACAATGTTTATGATATTATTTTTAAATTTTCATTAACATATTTTATTATATTTTTTTCATATATGTATATTAATGGTTTGGTTATCCTTATACCATCTTCCAATATTGTGGTTCAAAGTTATGGTTTCACGAGATAAATAAAATATGAAGAAATAAACATAACCCACATTTTTATTTACTCTAATTGATGGGAAATATTTCTTTTGACTTATTTTTTTCATGTCAAAAATACCATAGAACATTGGTTTTCAATTATATCACTATACAGGAAGGAACATTCCAATACCCCATCCACATTTACAATGCTATTATTTCATTAAAACAAATGTTTGGGAAGATTGGATGATCAATAAAAAAATTTAGGCGTATAAACATATATATATTAAATAGAATAAACAACCACTACATGGGTATTTTTGGTATTCATAATATAAAAAACCAAAATTTTCATAACCATATAGGTACTACAATGGAAATGAGTCTAATTATAGAATACATTGATTTAGGTAATTATAAAATTCATTAACCTATTCATTATTAAAATTATATATATAAGAACACTGCTAATTATTAAACACATAAACCTCTTTTATTTCATAAACTTACACTTAAGACAACTTTGATGATCGAGATGTATAGTTTCTTTTATGAAATTAGAAACACTACAAAACAAAATATAAATTAATACTCATTATCATTATTGAAATCCTCTTCTGCATGACCACCATGTTCCTTTGTACATCCCATTTCATGAGATAACCTGAGGACAAGAAAATGAAAATGGTGATATATAAAGACCACTATGGGAGTAAACAATGAATTACATGAATAATATAGTACATTCTACCAAATACGCATATCAATGGATCACTAGATATACATGAACAAAAAGGAATGATATATTATGCTTATCATAACATGGACATGTGGTAACAACGTTTAACAAGATATTAACCAGAGCTAAGGATCATTCTACATAACTAATGATTAAACCATCAATTCACATGAATTAGAAAGATTAAACCCTCATAGAACTTTAATGATCATGATTATACCCTTATTTCATATGTAGTATCAGGATACTATGCATTTACCCAATGCATTGGAGCACTATCAAGGAACTCCCTTCTTGATCCTTTCATTTTGTTCAAAAGTGTTCCACATGGATCATATAACATAAATTCATTAAAAAAATTATTTCTTCCACGATAAAAGAATTTTTAATTAATAAATTAAACTCTATAATAAATATATAATTTTGAATAAAGGATAATAATGTTTATAGATTAATGGGCATGGTATTCACTATATAATGAATTTGGCTTGGAAAATCACGGTGCAATTTTGGCTGCATAACAACGCGACATAAGAATTCATAAAAATGGTTGATAAACGAGAAATGGTTGTCTCATAATATGTAAATGAAACTAACCATCAGGGAGTAATATAGATACATGAACCCACATATATAATCGAATGTAGATTCGTAATACAAAAGTATTAATTGAAGGTAAACGAGAAAAAAGTAATTACTTACGAAATTTCATCATTATAACGGGTGTATATAAGAGGCATTAATAAGAGAGAATGAGGTCTCTCATATTTCAAACATAAATAGGGAATTATGTGGGAGGTGTGAAATCATACACCAAAAAGTTTTATTGAGATAAATGGTATAACAATTTAATGAAATTTGGATGAAAATGAGAAAGGAAGAAATCCCTTACATGGATGTGTGAACCCAAAGGCTTGAGAGGGGATTTAGAGAGGATTATTGGGAACATGGGGCACATTAACAGGATTTTAGAGGGTGGAGGGTACGGTAGGGACATGATCCAATTAATTTTAGTGAATAAAAGTGGGAACATGGGTGGGATTATATAAGAAAAGTGAGGGAATTATTTATTATTTAGGTTTGGGCACCACACATTAAACAAATAAAAAATAGAAACCATCCAATGTTTTTACCAATGGTTTTATCCAAATGGGTATTGAAAACAATATTTTATGATGCCAATGGGTGAAGATCCTAAAATATTTTGTTTTTTATGTGTAGGTTAGTCACACTCTCTATGAAATCATTTTGAAATATAAAATGTTTTATAAAAGTATGAGGGTGAACTAATGATTTATAAATCAAATAAAACAATCATAAAATAAAACTTTTTTAATGGTAATACATATATTTTATAAAAATAAATTTTATAGTTTTTTATTACATCACTATTGTGTCATTATGTTGTCATAAAACACATTATATATTTAAATGGTATTTAATTTTTACCTAAAATATCAATTATTTCAAAAAATTCTGAAAAAATAAACATTGGATATTTTCAACATCATGAATCCAAAAATAATATTAATTTTATTGATATAATTTTATAAATATGTGAATATTTACATTTACAATAAAAACCGATATTTATAAAAAAATCATGGGATTCGAAAAAAACGAATTTCAAACCATAATAAAAATTAAAATTGTATTTACAAAAATTATGTGATCATTATTATATAATAATAACTAATTTTTTAATTATATTTTATTAAAATATTATTTAATTCAATGATTCATTAATTTATCTAAATAAATAACTTAATTGAATATAAACTAAAAATACTATTTGTGATTTGAAAATAGTTAACAAAATAAATGAGTATTCTTTATAAAAAATCACATACTCCAGGTGATAGGGTCTTGTTACATGTCCACTTATAACACCCGCATAAGAACTAAAGGTAAGGTGTGTGATGGTGAAAGACTCATGGAGTGGCTTTGATAACATCGCTCGAATGGTAATATCTATCATCTTTTAATTATCCTATATGACGTTCCTTTCGAGCTTAACAAGTTGAAGCATGGCACATTCATGGTCAAGAGAGAAGCCCAGTGATGCTACCTCCTTTCTGTGCTCTAAAAAATTTTCATTGTGTTGAGAAATTCTAATGGATGAGGCCATCACTTCAATTATCGAAGTATATATGATTTGTTAATGCACTATATTTATACTAATCACGTGATCATTGTTCAAAGTCTATATAAGCAATGGTAATAATTATTAACGTCATTTTGAAATCCAAAAACATAAAACTAGGGAATTTCATATTTCATATAACAATTTTAAATAACAATACATTTTATTAATTCAAAACTTATTTCTATTAGAAAATTTTTGGGTCATTACAATTTTCCCCCTTAATAAATTTCATCATAAATATTTCTTTTCCCACACTAAAACAGATACGGGTAACTGTATTTCATCACTTCCTCTAATTCACACATTTCCCCTTAAAATGTGTGTTTTCTCCAAAACAACTTAATAAGGGGAATTGTCATACTTCATATAACTTTATCCATATGATCTAAGATTATCACCTTCTTCTCATCCTAGTAGAGGTCAAGATCCAATGGTACAACCTCTGGATTGGGTACATGTTATGGGTCAGGTATGTACTTCCAACAAATTGATACATGTAATACATTATATACATCAAATAGGTTCATTGGGAGTTCTTGTCTATATTCCAATACTCCAATGTGATCAATGATATCAAAAGGGCCGATGTACCATGGACTAACCATTCCCTTATTCCCAAATTTCATAACTCTCTTCCATGGTAATATGTAGAGGAATTCCTTGTCTCTTACCTCAATCGGTAGTTCTTGTCAATGATTATAATCATAACAATTTTCTTCAACTTGATAAGATTTAATGTGATTCTAGATGGTCTTATCCCTCTCCACCATTTCATTTACCATTTCTGGACCTATGAGTTTTCTCTATCCAACATCATCCAAACATGTCAGTGTTATGCACCTCTTCTCATAAAGGGGTTCATAAGGATCTATTTCAATGCGTGATTAGAATTTTTTTTGTAATATAACTCAACTTGATGAAGAGGTTGATCACATCCTCCTTTTAAGTCAATTAAGCATGATATAAACATTTCCTCATGTGTTTGGATAGTCTGCTCATATTGGCCATCAGATTGAGGATGATAAGTCGTACTTATATTTGGATTAGTATTCATAGAATATTGAAGTCTCTTCTATAACATAGAGGTGATTCTTGGATTTCAATAAGATAAAATAGATAGTGGTACTCCATGTAGCCTTACACTTCCCTGACATATATATGTTCTAGTTGATCCAATTAGAAATCCTCTCAATTTACAATGATGTTTTTAGACATTGTAAGAAGATTCACAAAAACCCTGATAGCATTGTATCCTTTGGACGTCATTGGATGTATGTCGAGAAATTCCCTAGTGATACTCTCCCATTTCCAAGCTATTATTGGTAATGGTTACCCCATCTCCTTATACATCTTCCTCTCATCCTTCACTTGCTGAAAAACCAACCACTTTGAGGTATACTCAGTGATATCCTACTTTATGTTATCCAACAAAAAATTATCATAGAAATATCGATACATCATTTTGTATTATAGGTGAATGGATAAATTTAAAATATGTGCATCATCCAAATGTTATTTCATTAACTCTGGATATCATGAAATATGTAGTATTGTTCCAAATTCCAGAATTACTTCTTAATTAACAATAAACTTCGAGTACTTCTATTTTCGTAATGTTTCCACTTTCTTCTGAATCCTCTTGTCATCATTTTGAGAATCCTAGAACCTTTACAAAAGAGATGGTTAAGAAATCATTTGTTAAAATATTGATGATGTTACCTTATTTATGATTCATATTTACATTATCATAAAATATAAGAGGATTAGATCCTTTCTATTCACATCAATGATAGAATCATTGGGTCCTTTCTACGTAGATCATCCTCTACCTTGTTCACTTTCCGAGGGTGGAAATTTATTGAGTAGTCATAGTCTATTTTTTTACAATGGCCATCCTCATTGGAGCATATTCAACTCTTTATCTATGAATATATACTTTAGGATTTTGAAATCTCTGTATATTTTACACTTATCCCTAGAGAGATAATGTCACCCAATTTCTAATGAGAAGATTAATGTAACCAACACCTAGTCATTTATTGGACAGTTTTTATAAGGAACATTAAATTTTTATTGAATCATAGGTAATGAATTATTAATTTTTCATCAACACATAACCCATTACAATATTCAAAGAATCACTAAATACCACAAAATGTTCTCCACCAGTGGGTAGTTTGAGAACGTATGCAGTAATATGCCTCCTTTTTAACTCCTTAAATCTCTGTTCAGATTAGTCACTCCATGAAAACTATACTCCCTTCTGAGTTATCTTGTTAATAGAATTGGAAAATTGTGATAAATATCTCACAAATCAGTGATAATATCTTGATAACCCTATTAAGATCTAGAATAATGTTACTAATGTTGGCCTCAATCATCCCTCTATTGCAACAATCTTGGAGGGATCCACAGACCTCCTATTTCTTGTGATGATATGACCCAAGAATGAGAACTCCTTCAACCAAAACACACACTTTCAGTACTTTCCATATATCTTATCCTTTTTAAAGGACTCTAGTATATTTCCTAGATGATCCTCATAATACTACATGGTTTTGTATTATATTATAATATCATCTATAATGAATACCGAAACGATTTAATTGTAATCTTTAAAGACTCTATATATGAAGTCCATGAATATTTTTATGGAATTAGTGGGTCTAAAAGTCATCAATAGGAATTAATAGTTCCCATATCTTGTACAAAAATCAATCGTGTGGATATCATAATTCTTCACCCTCACTAGATAATATCAAGACCATAGATCCACCATAGAGAAGTATAGTGCTTCACATATCTAATCAAACAAGTCATCAATTGATGGCAAATGATACTTGTTCTTTATCTTGACTTTTTTGAGACCGCGATAATCAATGCAAATTCACATTGACCCATCGTTCATTTTGATGAAGAGGAATGGTAAACCCCATTGTAAAGCACCTTGTCATATAAACGATTTATTTAGATTCTCCTATAGTTGTTTCTTATTCTCCTCAATCTCCACAACAACCATTCTATGTGAGGTCTTGGATATTAGTAATTGTCCTAGTTGAAGATCAATTGAGAATTCAACATCTCTTGAAGGACGAAGACCATACAACTCCTTGGGAAACACTTCAGTGGATTCCCTCAAAATAGTCATGTCTTCAAGGATGGTTTCTTCATTAGACTCAATCATCTGAGAATGATAAATATTCTCATAAGGCAGTAATTTTCACACTTGATATGACGGTGAAAATGAAGATTAATCCTCCTCCTTGCACTTTTACAGAATCTGGGGACGATTCTCAAAATAGAAATTGATTTACATCTAATGAAAATTTATGTTGGATCTGTATTGGGAAAGCAAATACATTCCTAGAATTGTATCAAATTCCACTAGAGAGAGTATGATGAGATTCTCCATAAATTTCAATCCATAAATTATGATAGAGGAGGGGTATATTAATTGAATGAAATGATTTCCCCATTTTCCATTATCACTAACATCAATACATTAATGATTTTTGGTGGTGTCGGGATTTTCCTAGTAAACATTTATGATATAAATGAATTATTAGAACAAGAAATAAAAATTATGTTCGCTATTCATTAATGAAAAAATAGAATATCTATAACCACTTAATTTTTTGGGTTCACATTGGGGGTAGTTAAGGAAAAGCCTCAACCTTTATACCATTGAAGTTGTTGGTTGCCTCAAAAAACATCTTAGGCCACTAGTTTGAAAATTTCCCTAGTTTTTCAGTTATAGCAAAGAGTAACACATTGAGGGTCGAACGGTTTGTTACTTTCCGCTGTCATAGCTATGGGTTCTTCAAGTTGGTAGTTAATGTCCACATTGTTTTCTCTTCCACACCTAAAGCATTACATCATCCCCATCGGGAAATTTCTGAGTTTCTTCTATCCGGACCTTTGGATTGTGGGGTACTGGATTTTCATAGCACCATTGGATTTATCATACGGACCACTAGAATTGAAGTCCACCTTATTATTTGTATCCCCATGATACCACTGAGATTCTCTAATCACTATTTTGACATTTAGGGAACATCAGACAATTTACTCTTAGCTTTCAAAGTCATGGGTTGCTAGGGATTTTCATTGGATAGATTTTAGTCCACCATAGAAGCGGTCAACATTTCATTCGAGGGTAACGATATAGCTTGAGGCATATCGTGCAAGACTTGTAATATTTTCCTTGTATGCTCTAATAAAATCAGTGTATTTTTTATTGAGGTAAAGGAAGACCCTTTTCATCTTATTTATTGTGGTTCACCGAAAATATTTAATGACAAGAATTTTTTTTCGAAATCCTTCTATTCTAATGACCTAATCTCTTCCTTATGATTTGTATTGTTGATTAATGTCCACATTTTTTAGCTTCATCATTGATATGATAAGTATCCAAATGAACCTTCTCATATTATGATCCTCTAATGATGGAGAATAACATCTCAATATAGTTGATCCATTGTTAAGGGATTGGGAAATCAGATGATCTATTAATAGCATAATGCATTTGACTCATGAAGCTAACCATTTTGAAATTTTTTCTTGGGGGGGGGGGGTTAAACGTCCCCCTTGTCCCATGTTTCTATTCAAAACATTAGTTAACTGAGATAGTGTCATTACAAAGTTCTTGATTCACACTCCCATCAGAATGAGAATCTCATTAGAATAGTAATAATATTGATTTTCAAATTTTTTGTTTGCACAAGTTCTCGTTTTACCAACAAATGGATTGAATAAAAAGAAACTTAGGGGTAACACATAAAGTGTAATCAAAATAATAATTTGTATTACTTTTAAGTTACATTTATTTCCTTAACTTTTGAATTTATATTTTTCGATCAATTTTATCCATGATCTAATTCCTAACATATATTCATTGGGGAATTTTTTATTCCCTAATAATAGTCTTGTTCTAGTCAAGCTCAATGTCGTGTTTTTGGGTTTTACCCATAGATACATCTGTTTTAGAGCCGCCTCTACCTACTCGTATCAATAAAGGGATGTATTTTCATGAGAAAAAACTTACTAAATACTCAAAAAAACATAGGGATGTTTTTTATTATACATAGACTTATCTCTATGAATTTTACTATTGTTTTCTAAACCCAATCCCAAAAAAAACTAAACATATCCTCCGATACCCACTATAACTGCCCTTCTCCTTATTACAAACTTAAACATGATTTATTTCCTAAACATTCACATAAGATAACTCTATGGATTGATGGGTCTAGTGTCATGTGAAATTGAGAATATTAAATAACAACATAGAATATAAAACACAATATCTTTATTTAAAACATATTTTACATGAAAAAAATTATAATTCGTACTTATGATTTCATGGGATAACATGAGGACATGTATAATAAACGGGTGAGCCACAAATCCCAATAAGTGAGTAAAAAAGTCATTACATGATGAATATAGTACATTCTAGGAAATATTCATATCAATGGAGAACAATAGAATCATGAACATTAAGGCATGATCTAGAATGATTATCATAACAAGGAAATGTGTCAATAACATTTATCATGATATTAACATGAGCCAAGGCTCATTCTACATGGATCATAAAAAACTCCTAAGTTCACATGAATTATCATGAGTAAAACCTAATTTCACATGAATTTTCATGAGTAAAAAGTCATTGCACATGGAATAACATGATACTTTTCTTTTCCAAATGAATTTAAACGCTATCAGGGTGCACCCTTTTTAATCATTTCACTTCATGCTTATTTTTCTACAAGTATCATATAAAATTAATTCCTTAAAAATAATAATTTATTCGATGATAAAGTAATATGGAATTTATATATGAAACTTTGAAATCAATAAGTAAATTTTTATAAAGTTGGATACCCATGACCAAAAAATTGGCATGGTATTCATTACATAATGACTTTGGCAAAGAAAATCATGAGGCAATTTCAGAAACATAACGATGTGATATAAGAATTCATAAAAATGATTTATGAGAGAAAGATAGGTTTATAATAATATATACTTGAAATGAAAATTAATATGATCATATATATTAAATTCACAAGATTTTTGATGGAATTTATATTCATAATACAAAATAATTTCATGAATATAAATGAGATGAGGGAAATCTGTTATAGAATTTTAGCATGGTAACAGGTGTACATGGGAGGAATTAATTAGAGAGAAATAGGGCTCTTGTCATTAAAAAATAATGAGGTCATTATGAGGGAGGTTCAAGAACATTCCCCAACATGATTAATTGAAAAACAAATTGTATAACAACCTAATGTAATTTGGGAAAAATGAGGAAGGAAGAAATCCCTTACATGGAAATGTGATCCCAAATGCATGGGAGAGAATTTTTAGAGGATTCTTGGGATCTTGGGGTTCATTTGTAGGACTTTATAAGGTGTAGGGAAGGGTAGGGACGTGTTCCAAGTGTTTTGAGTGATGATAAGTGGGATCTTGGGTGGGTTTATAGAGGAATAGATAGGGAATTCTTTAATATTTAGGTTTTGGACACCACACATTAAACTAATCAAAAACATGAAACAAACACATGGTTTTTTCCCAATATTTTTACCCATGGGGAGTGGAATTAATTTTTTATATGGAAAATGTCTGAATATCATAAAATATTAGTCCTGATTATTTGGAGGTGAGTCACACTCTCAAAGAAATCATTATAAAAATTATAAATTTTTATAAGTCTTAGAGGGTCCATTAATGCTTTTTAAATTAAATTAAACATTCCTTAAATCCAATTATTTTATTTTAAAAAATATATTTTCCAAACATCCCATTTATATCATTTTATTACATCACTATATGGACATTATAAAGTCCTAAAACACATTATATATTTAATCGGTATTTATTTTTACCCAAAAATTATATTATCATAGAAATTTATGAAAAATTAAATATTATATAATTCTAATGTCCTGAATCCAATAATAATAATAATTTTATCTAAATAATTTTCTAACTTTTTTAATTTTAACTTTTACTATAAAATCCAACATTTACGAAAAAATCATGTGTTTTGAAAAAAATGGTTTTCAAAAAGTAATAAAAATTAAAATTATAGTCATAAAAATAATATGATAATTTTTATTTAATATGAAGTAATTTAGTAAAAATATTTTTATTAAAATATTATTTAATTAATAAAATAAATTAATATATCAAAATATATCTATTAATTTAATATTAACTTAAAATACTATTTGGGCTTTAAACCCCGTTTAAAAAATAAATGTACATTCTTTATAAACAAAATATAATTCCCATAATCATCGTGCTATGGCCTTATTACATATCCCTTTAGAACACATGAAAAATACTTAAGGGTATGGTTTTTGATAGTGACAAGCTCTTGGGCGGCTCAGATAACATTTCTTCTTTGGTAATCTCTATCAACATCCACTTCTTCTATAGGTGGTTCTGTACGAGCTTAACGTGTTGAAGCCTAGCTTGGTCTTGTTTAAGAGAGAAGCCCATTGATGCCACCCCCTTTTTGAGATCTGAAGAATGGGCTCCATTTTGAGATATTATACTGGATGAGTAAATCGCTTCCATCTTCTGAGTAAATTGTATTTATTAATTCCATATATTTATACTAATCATGTGATCACTATTCAACATCAATATTAGAAATGGTTACAAATCATACTAATATATTGAAATCACAAAACATATACCAATGGATGTTAATATTCTATATAAAAATTTTACATAATAATACATTTAATTAGATCATGAGTAATTTTCATTTTTAAATGTTAGATTCATAATAATTTATCTAAATGTATCACATTTTCTATGTGCATCTTTAATGAAACAAACCAAAATTCATATGTTATCTATAATATTTTTGAGAAATTATCGGAAATAACTAATGAGAAAAATTTTTTATCCCATCATTTGAGAACAACAAGGGATATTATTGTTTCATATATAATAAAAAATTTAAATTTATTCCTTCTTAAATAATGAAGAACACATTGATTTCAAAAAAATACACATACAAGGAATTTTTTAAAAACATTTCACAATAAGATTAAATGTTTTCGATTTTAATCATACATCCACTATAGAATGTCTTCATCACTTTAATTCAATGAAGAAAAACATATATTATACAAGAAATTCCACCTTCTGTAAAAATACCTATATCACTTGAAGATGTTTCACCAATAACATTTGGGCTTCGTAACTTCAGGGACCCTTCTTCTAGTATTATACCTTGTAGGTCTCAACCTTAACCAATTGATTTGGTTCCATCAGCTCTATGTGTGCATCCAAGTTGGCTTCCCTTGAATGGAAGCCACCACCAACTTGATGAGGTCTTGTCTTCCACTCATCGCTTCAATGATAATGACGATATGCATTGTCATTTAACAAACCAACTACTTTTGAAATTGAAATTCATATGGAAAAAAACATTGAATATCATAATCAATAAATGAATATAACCCACCAAATAAAATGTTTCAATTTACAAATCATTTTTGATATTCACCCATTTTACCTTCCATCGTAGTATCCATTAGTTTTCACAGGTGGATAATACATATATATTGATATCAAATGTCGTGACGATAAATCCTTTAATAAAAGAAATTACTCCAGAATGTAACCCTGAGAGTGTAGTTCTTTTGTCACATTATGATTCGTTCCAATGACATTTCAAATCTTCTAGATGGTTGTTGAAATAGTTATTTGGTGTATGATTATATAATGATAGAGTCACAATGGATTTATTTATTATCATTAAAAAAAGCACTTGTGAGTTAAACATTATAATTTCATTGAAGATGATAACCATAGAAGTGATCATAGATGGTTTTTATTTAGAAATCATATCATTTTACCTTAAAATGTTACTGGTTATCCTAGGTACATGATTAAGAATTTATAATATGCGATGTTGATTTGTAATTGGGAAGGATATCCAAATTTATTTTAATATTTACTAGTAATCCAATATGGCCTAAAAGTTATAGATTTTTCAAAAATAACAATCTTAAACATCCTTATTGTCTTCATATATAATCAAGAGTGTTTAATATGATTGTTGACAACATAATTTATGATTTATGAGAAATATGTTTCATTGGAATGTCTTGAGTAGATAATGATCTTAAAAACTACTATTTATAAAATATAGAATATCCATTATTATTATATCATGTTCTATTTAATTTCTCTAAAATTACACATTTACATGTTGTTGTTTGTATTGTGGAGTTAAAAAACTAGGGTTTACTCAAGTGAACATTCAATAAATTATTTGTCCTGAAAACGAGTTTATTACTCCAAGATATGTGATAAATTTTTTATAATTTAAAATAATGGTACATTCCTATGAATTTAGGATCCTTTTAGAAAATTTATGATCCATGGACCGTGAGGTGATTATAATAATTGATTTCCTTATATAAAATGGAAAATTTTGAAATTCATTGCTATGATTTTTTTACATAAACAATTTAATTATTATAGTTATGTCATCTATTGAAGAATGGATTGTGGAATTATGATCTTAAAGAATTGTGTTGATTTGGATAAAAGGATTGTTGTCTTATATAATTATCTTTTTCTATTAAATTATTATGGTAATATAAATACTGATATTTTCAATCAATCGTCTTATACTAAATAAATTTTTAAATATATCAATAAAGGACATGATCATTATATAATGTAAACTTATGAGACTAATATCATTCACTTGTGTGGTAACAATGTACATGAGACTAAATTTTTTTATTATGGTCGGTACATATCACTTAGAAATGATTCCTAGAGTATATTTTCTTGTGACATAAATTATAAATATCCTCCAATAAATAGATTTCATTTATATTTACTATTAAAAAGCACTATGACCTACACAGATTATAAGGACCCCGCCTTAAAACATTACATAATCATTAATTAAATGAATAATTCACATTAATTATCTTCTCATGTTTATAGTTTTAGAGAATTAGGCTATAAATATTACATGTCATTTTAAAAAATAAAATGTAGACACTTCTACTCAGTTTCCATTTTTTCACAAAACAAGAACTCTTGAAAAAAAGAGTCATGTCTAGTTCCATGTTTAAGAAATAATGAATTTTACTTGATCCCATCCATGACCCTATTCCACATTGTGTCCTTTGAAAAATATTTCAAAAACATGGGATTAGAAGAAAAAAATAGTAAGGATACATAATGAAAGAAAACTGTTAGTTTTTCAAAACAACAAGTAAAACCTGAATACTTTAACATAAGTAATATTTTTTACCTTTATGATGTAGTAAATAAACTTCACTAAATAAAATATCCCTACTAACCCTTTTGTAACCAAAATATTACAATAAACCCCATGTAAAGAAGACATAACATATAAAGGTACCTTGGGACATAAACATACTTAAATAGAATAACCATATGGTCAACTTCCACACAAATCACCAAATGGAAAACCCATGCGGCTAACTTCCATACCAAATAAATTTGAGGTTATAATGTTACCACCCATCCATGTTTATCACAGCACCACCTTTCATTTGGTTTATCACGTAATCACCGGTCAAAAGTCTACGTAACATTATAATATCATAACACATAAAACAAATATAAAGTAAAGAAAACATTTCAACATGTCAATAACATTATATCACATTAATATATTGACATAAAAAATCCATTATCAAATCCATTTTCAATACCAAAATACATAAAAGATTATATGGTATTTATTATCCTAGAAAAAACAACATTACGACTTGTTGAGGGATCCAATAAACAAATAATATTCATGGCGGCGGAAAGGTCATTGTCAACAATTACGTTAAAAAAACATTCCTTTTTTCATTTATTAAAACTATTCATTGAAAAATATTCCCTTTCAAAATTCAAGGGTGTTTATACAGAATATAAATGAGGGTCATGTATTAATAAAAAATATTCCTAAATTATAGGAGATTGAGACGAAGTCCCTTACCTCGTGTCCGACTTGACCATTTCATTCTTTAATCTCCTAAATAATAAACTAATGTTAATTAATAGTTGGTTAAGTACATAATTTGATTTTATTAGTCATTTTAAATAAATTATTAACATGTTATAAAAATTTTGTAATCATTTATGTTAATATTGGTTGTTTTCTAGATATTTGGTAATTGAGTCCAAAAATGAACACCTTATATTTACAAGTTGTCCATGTTGTCAATAGTCCATTATATCCAGAATGATATTCATTATTTAGATATCATATACATCATAAAAATCTAGTGTATATATATATAACAGTACATATCATTTGGAGGTAAAAATGAAATGAACAGTTCATGGAGATGGTAAGTCGTACGTACGCATGAACGCTACTTCCATTTCTATTACTTATTTTAATGGAAGTAAAACATAATGATACGTTGGTATAGTATAATTCCAGTATAATATCATATATAATACCATTAAAGGTATCATTTATAGGTCCAATGTATGGCATTATGAGTCATATCACATTGAGGGGGAAGTAGTCCGCAATTCCTCAAATGAAATTATCGTGTTTATCCATAATGGAAGCCATAAAGGTATGAAATAAAAGAAAAATATAGAAACATAAAGAAAAAATTAAAATAATATATATAATATATTAATATAGTGTCATTTTAATGGCCACCATTATAGGCAATAGGAGATAATTGAACAATCATTGTTTCGTGAGGCGTTTGTTTGCCTTCCATAGAAACAGTATGTTCTTCACCCACTAGATTGAGGTGTGTGTAAGTGCAGTTCAAATAATCTTCATAACAACATCCTAGTATATTGAGGATACTTTATTTGTTATAAAATAAGTTAATAAAAATAGTTTAGCGGTTGGGGAAGTATAATAAAATAAAAAAGTGAGGTGAAATTGTATCCCTTAATTTGGGTAACACCCTTTGGTTTAACCCGAAATGCTTTGTTGAAGTTCCTTCTGCCTAAGGTAAGACATCTAGGAGGAATAGAAGGATGTAAGGATATTAATTGGGTAGATGTTGGACTAGAAAAATGTCTTGATATGTGGGAGTAATTGGTTAGAAGTTGTCTCTTTTTATAAGGGGGAGGAGGGGCTCTTTAGGAATGTGTGAAAATATTATTTTATTATATAATGATATTTGTTTTATAAAAGTCCAAAAATAAATAAATCCAAAGATATAATGACTAAAAGTCTAAATAATATCATCCAATAATAATTAGATAGGTTTTGGATGTTATTTTAATATTTATAATCTTCTTTAGTTAATTGATTTGTTAATGAGGTAAACAATACATCCTTATTGTGTCATAAATAATTTAATTTATTAGATGTCTAAAAATTATAAAAATATTACATGTTGTAGGAAATCATTTTATCTTTCCAATGAATATTTATTTTCAAAGATATTACTTATATAACACCATATAAAAATTAGTTTACTAAAAGATTTTTGATTATGTCATTTTGCCTTTACATTAAATTAATTAATCTAAAGTGTCCTTATCATTAATTTATGGCTGAATGGGGTCCCAAAATCGACCCAAGGATGCCCATGGTCAGCCATTACTCATCCAATAATGGTAGGACAAGTGTTAAGGTAATTTTGAATTATTAGAGTTTTCATTTTACCTTGAATTACCCTATTTACCTTTAACCGCGGTAAACAAAAGTCAATATTTACGATTCACCAAAAATTATTTTCATCTAATTAAACCGCATTTTACTTACTAATAATAACCATGTATGTTAGATTTTTTAAATTCAATTCACAGAAGTGGTAAAATTACTTTTAAATGAAAAAGTCATTTTTTTAACTACTATTAAGTTGTTTTAGTATTCAACAAAAATTGATGTTTTTCAGAAAAATACCAAAAATTTAGACCAAGAATTATTTGATCTTTTGAATTCAATTTTTATCTATTTTACAAAATTATAAACATAAAAGTGGAAATAATTACTTAAAAATTAATTCTCTTTGTTAAAAAAAATATCGTGTTTTTATGAAATAATAACCACTTAAAGATTGACACTTCTTTATGTCCAAATTCAAATTATAATTAATTTCAATGACTAAAATTGGATTCAATGGTAAAATAATATTCTAATTACTCTATAACCCTAATTAAAAAGATAATCTAACCAGATATATAAATTATATAAAAATGTAGTTTTGAATTAAAATACAATATTTCTCACTATTTATTAAAAATAAACTTTATAGAAAAAACTCCTAAAAATTACACAAATAGATTTTGATGTCCCAATTCTAAAATAAGGATTTTATTTGGTCAAATAGATTTTATTAAGGTGACAAAAAATAAATTTAAATAGGATTCACCATTAAAAGGAGGTAAATCATCCTTTTAATGTACATTATGCTTAAAATTAGATTCATTCACATTTTAAGCATCAAACATTTATTGGATAAAAGTAATTATATTTAATAAACATGTATAATCATATTGTAGTTAGTTTTGTTCGTTCCTTCCAATACAAAAGCTATGATTTAACTTCTTTTTAAAATAATAATATTATATTATTTGTGTGTAATGAAAGATTTCAAGGAAACCCATTGTTGCTTATCAGGTGCGCTATCGAACATAGCAACCCTTTTAAAGTAAAATTAATATTTAATTCACAAATATTAATAAGTATGAAAATCAATTATTCTTCATTTACCTAGGATATTAAATTGTTTCCCCTTATTTGGAAATTACAACCTCGCAATTTTTATTGTCTTATCAAAATATGTGGGTGTATTTATCCCTCTTAGAATATTCATATTCCCCCATTTCCTCTTCAAACATTTGGTTCTTCCATAAAACCATTACCTGGAGAATTACCTTATTCTGCAACACTTGCTCTCTATGATCATGAATCTGAACTAGTTTTTCTCATAAGAGATATTCTCTTCCAACTGAACTACATCTAGTCTCAAAACATGAGATGGATCTGGAATATACTTTCTCAAAATCAAAACATGAAAAAAATTCTGTACCTGTGATAAACATGGAGGTATAGCCACTCTGTACACAACTGATCCATCATTCTCCAGGATTTCATAAGGTCCAATGAACCTCAGACTCAACTTTCCCTTCATCCCAAAAAGAACCACACTTTTACATGGAGAAACTTTGAGAAAGACATGATCACCTACCTCAAAAGAAGTATCCTTCCTCTAGTTATTCTCATAATGTTTCTCTCTTCTCTGAGATGTTCTCATGTGCTTCTGAATCAACTGAACTTTCTCTGCCATCTCTTCTACCAATTCTTGTCCCATCAGCTTCCTTTCACCAACATCATCCTAAAGAGCTGGCGTTTGACAAATATTTCCATATAATGACTCAAATGGATCCATATATATACTTGAATGAAAACTGTTATTATATGAAAATTCAACCAATGAAAGATGTTGGTCCCAACATCCCAGGTAATCCAGTGAACAAGAACATAACATATCCTCCAGTGACTGAATTGTTCATTCTGATTGCCCATCTGATTGAGGATGAAAATTAGTACTAAATATTAATTCAGTACCCAATGAATTCTGAAGGCCTTTCCAAAAGATAGATGTAAACATTGGATCAAGATTAGATATAATGGAGAGGTGAACTCTAGGAAACCTGACTATCTCTTTAACAAAAAACCGAGAAAGTTGATTTAGAGACAACATATCTCAAATAGGAATGAAATGAGAATATTTATTCAATCGATCGACAATAAAACCGATTGCATTATTACCTCGAGATGTTTTTGGTAATCCCACAAAGAAGTCCACATATATATTTTCCCATTTACACTCTAGAACTATTAATCAATGAAGCATCCCTTTTTGTAATTGTCGCTCTTCTTTAACCTACTAGAATGTCTAACACTTCACAGTAAAATCAGTAATATCTCTTTTCATTCCATCCCACTAGTAATACTACAGAATATCTCTATACATCTTCGTACAACCAGGATTAACTGAAAATGGGTATCTATAAGTTTCACATTACTACTCATTCTTTAACTGTGAATCACAAGGCATACAAAATCTCTTTCCAAATCTCAAAACACAATCATTATCAATGTTTAATCTAGGAAAATTGCCCTTTGGAACCAACTATAATTTTTCCTACAATTCACTATCTTCCTTCTGTGATTGCTTAATTCTATCTGATTGATATGATCTCACTGACACATGATACAAAATAGAATAATTTTCTACACCAACAACTTCTATGTCAAATTTTATCAAATCAAAAACTAATGTATCTTGTTCCTAACATAACATGGTTAATGCAGCATTACTATTTTGACTCAAAGCATCAGCCACTTTATTTTCTCTTCCCAAATGGTAATGTATCGTGCAATCATAATCCTTAATAAATTCAAGCCATCTCCTCGGTTTCATGTTCAATTCTTTTTGAGTGAATATATAATTTAATCTTTTCTGATCAGTTTGTATTTTAAATTTTACTCCATTCAAATGATACAACCAAATTTTCAAAGAAAAAATAATAGAATCTAATTCTAAATAATCTGTATGGTAAATTAAACAATGAGGTTTCAACTCATGTGAAGCATAAACAATTACCTGATCATTCTGCATAAGGACACAACCCAGTCCTTTCAACGAAGCATCACTATAGATAATAAAGTCACCATTTCTCGATGGTAGTGCCAAAACTAGGGAATCCAAGAATATTTTTTTCAATTACTAACAAAATCATCACATTATTTTTTCTAGAGGTACTTAACACCTTTTCAAGTTAACATAGTTATTGGACTGTAACACCATGAAAAAAATTAATCAATCCTATTGTAATAACCTTACAAACCACGAAAACTATGAATATCAGCTATATTTGTGTGTCTTGGACATTATTCGACAACTTTTGTTTTAGCATGATATACAGTTATGCCATTATTTGAAACAAAGTGGCCAAGGAAATAAATTTTTTGTAACCAAAACACACACCTTTTGAATTTCCCAAAAAAATTGTTTTGTTTTATGGTAAGCAAGGCAACCCTTAAATTACTTTGATGTTCCTCTTTATGTTTGGAATAAAACAAAATATCATCAATGAACACAACCTAAAACTTATCCAAGAAATCATGAAGGATTCTATCCATAAGATCCATGAATACAGCAGGTTCATTGGTTATTCCAAAAGGCATGACTACAAATTCATAATGGCCATATCTAGTATGAAACAAGGCCTTCAGAATGTCTGCTTCTTTATATTTCAACTAAGGGTACCCCGATCTCAAGTCAATCTTTGAAAAATACTATGCTCCCTAGATTTGATCAAACAAGTCATCGATATGAGTAAAAGGATACTTCCTATTATCAATGATGTTATTCTATGCTCTATAATCGACGAAAAGTCATATAAAACCATCAATATTTTTAACAAACTAGACAAGATCACCCCATGGTGATGTTATAGGTCAAATGAAACCTTTATCTAATAACTCTTGAAATTTATTCTTTAACTCTAAAAGTTCAATTTGAGCCATTCGATAAGGGGGTTTCTGAAATTGGCTTAGCATTAGGAACTATGATAATAGTAAATTAAACTTCCCTATTAGGTATAATACTAGGCAACTCATAAGTAAAAACATCAAGGTACACATTTTCCACTGGCACATCAATAATATTAATAGTTCCTTCATTTTCAACAATATGTGCAAGGAAATATTCATTTCCATCTATTAATAGTTTCTCAGCATCTTGATATGTTATCAAAAGAAAGGGTTAATTCTTGTACAAAAACTGTATATCTTTTTGAAATGAAACCTCTTTATATCAACAGTCAATCATAGCATGACAAACATACTGCAAATCCATGCCTAATATAACATCAAACTCTACTAGAGGAAAAACAATAAGGTTTTCCAATAGACTCTTTCTTCACACTTGGACATGAATGTTATTATGTTTTATTTCTTTCTCAACATTTCCTACATGTGTTTTTAACATATGTTCTGAATTCATATCTTCATATGGAATTACCAATTTACTAGAAAACATCTCAGAAATGAAAGAGTGTCTAAAACTAGAATCAAACAACACATTGACATAATCTTCACAAACAAATGATGTACCTAATACTACTTCATTTGATTACCCAACATCTTCAGAGTAGTTGTAAAGGATTTCACCACCCCTTCTGCTTGTAGTCTGGCTACTTTCCCTATGTTGAGTTCTATGTTGGACAGTCATTTTCATAATGACCCATTTCATTGCACGTAAAACGTTTTACTAACTATAAATCATATTTTGTCTTACCATTACCCTAATATTTTTTAGTGAAATTACAGGCCTTATCTCCCATTTTACCACATCAGTAGCACTTATCATAATTTGAAAGACATTCCCCATCATGCATTTTACCACAATTTTCAGAAAATTTAACCATAAGTTTCTTACCATCAGACATTTTTGAAGAGTTCTTCCCATTTTTCTTCCACCTCAACCTCTTAGTCCGTTGTTTGTCAAAGAACACTTGATCATCGGAAAACATCATTTCCACTTTCTCCGCACAATGAACAAGTTTTTCATAACTTTTGAACTCACGAGATGCAAAATCACTTCGATATTTTGGATTTAATATTGAGTAAAAAAGGTTGAATTTACTATCAAGATCTCATATAAAATTTGGAGCATACCTTGCCAGTCGAGTGAATTTTTCTTTATAAGAATCCACTGAGTCGTCCTCCTGCCTCAATTCTAGGAATTTTTTTCCATTCAATGATAAACCACCTTAGGAAAATATTTCTCAAGAACCATACCTTTGAATTTATCCCAATAAAGATCATAAATCTCCAAACTATCCTTGATTTTTTTTACCATCGACCACCACAGATTAGCTTCACCTTTAAAACAGAAAATAGAGACACTATCCATTTGATGTTTCGAACAAACCATGACATCAAAAATATTATCCAGTGTATTAATCAACCCTTTTTGTAGAACCATGTCAGATGAACCTCTTAATGATGAGGGATGTTGCCTCATGAAATGCTCCACTACTAGCATGTTCCTCTGTGGTTGATCTAGCTGATTTCGTACATGGATTCCACCACCATTTATAGCCTGACTCAACTATGCCATCCCTGCAACAAACTGTTTAGTTCTGTTTCCGATCATCTCAAGTTGTTAATTTGGAAGATTGTCTTCCTCCAGATGTCATCCCAAAATAGCTACCTTGTTTCCTCAGTAGAAATCCATTCTGAGCACAGAAATTTCTTACACAAAGTAACATGGTAATATATAAATAAAATATAATTTAAATATTAACATATATTACTTTATGGATATTAATTTAACATTACCGTAACTCCTAAAGTTAACTATACTGACCTCGGATACCATCTATAAGTTCCTGGCCTTAAAACATTATATAATCATGAATTAAATAAAAAATTCACATTATGTTTATTTTCGGGATTATATTTTTATTGAATTAGGCTATAACTATTACATTTCCTTTAAAAATACAATGTAGAAACTTATACATAGTTTCTTTTTTTTCAAAAAAGAACAACTATTGAAAAAAAGAGCAATGTCTAGTTCCATGATTAAGATTGCGTGACTTTTCCTTGATCCCATCCTTGACCCTATTCAACATTATGTCCTGTGAAAATCATATAAAAAACTCGGGATGAGTATAAAAATCTCAGTAAGGGATATAAAAAGAAGGAAAACTTTTAGTTTTTCAAAACAACAAGTAAACCATGAATACTTTAACATAAGTAATACAATTTACCATTATGAGGTAGTAAATACTCTTTGCTGAATAAAATATAACTAATAACCCTTTAGTAAACAAAATATTACCATAAAACCCATATAAAGAACACATAACATATAAAGGTAACTTGGGACATAAACATAGTTATATGAATGACCATATGGTCGACTTGCACACATATCACTAAATTGAATATCCATACGGCCGACTTCCAAACCCAATGCATTGGAAGTTATAACTTAAACCACCCATCCAGGATTATCACGACACCACCTGTCATTTGGTTTATCATGTAACCCCATGTCAAATGTGCAGGTACCATTATAAAATCATAAAACATAAAACAAATATAAAGGAAATAAAACATTAACACATTTCAATCACAATATATAAATTAAATATATTGACATAACAAATCCATTATCAAAAACATTTTCAATAACAAAATACATAATAGAGTAATTGTTATTTATTTTCCTTGAAAAAAACATTACAGCTTGTTAATGATGGCAAAGAACAAATAATACTCGCGGTGGTGGAAAGGTCGTTGTCCCCACTTACGTTAAAAGAAACTATCCTTTTTTTCATTTAGTAAAACGGTTTGTAGAAAAAAAATTCTGTTTGAAAAGTAAAGGATATTTATACAGCATAAAAAAGAAGGTCGTTTATTAATTCAAAATTTGCACCAATGACATGAGATTGAGATGAAGTCCCTTACCTCATGTCCGACTTGACCCACCCGATCTTTAATCTGATGAATAATAAAATAAAGTAAATTTATAATTGCATAAGAACCTTTTTCAAACTTATTAGTTCTTTTATATCAATTATTATTTGGTTATAAAAATTATGTAATCATTTTAGTAAATAACAGACGTTTTGTTGATATTTGGTACACGAGTAAAAAATGAACACCTTATATTTTCAAGTTGTCCATGTTTTCAATAGTCCATTATAACCATAATGATATTAATTATATATATATATAATATTTTATAAATATACTGTATATATATATATACAACAGTACATATCATTTGGTGGTATGAAATTAAATGCACCGTTCATGGAGACGGTAATCATTACATACGCATGAACGCTACTTTCATTTATATTTCTTATTTAATGGAATTTAAAAAATAATGATATAATGATATATTATAATTCCAGTACAATATCATATATAATACCATTAACTCTATCCTTTATACATCTCTCTTATGTCATTAAAGAGTCATATCACTTTGAGGGGGCAGTAGTCCGCACTTCCTCAAATAAAATTATCGCATTTTACCAATAATGGAAGCAATATAGGTATGCTATAAAAGTGAAATACAGAAAAATAAATAAATAATTAACATAATATATATCATATATAAATATAGTGACATATTAATGGCTACTATGATAGGCATTAGGAGATAATCGAACAATCATCGTTTCATGAGGTGTTAGTTTGTCATCCACAGAAACAATATGTTCTTCACCAATTAGATGGAGGTGTCTTTAAGTGTAGTTTGAATAATTCTCATAAAAACAACATAGTTTATTGAGGATATTGTTTTTGTTATAAAATATTGGAATAAAAAGAGTTTAGGTGTTGGAGAAGTAAAATAATATACAAGAAGTTAAGAGAAACTGTAACCTTTAATTTGGGTAAGTCCCTTTAGTTTGGAATAAAATGGGTTGTTTAAGTGCATTCTACATAAGTTAATTCTTATAGGTGTAAGAGAGGGATATAGGGAGATTAATAGGGAAGAGTTTGGATGATAAAAAAGGATTGAGAGCTGTAAGTAATTTGTCAGAAATGGTCTCCATTTAAAAGAGGGTGGATGGGCTCTTTAGGAATGTGTGAAAATATTATTTTATTATATAATGATATTCGATTTATAAAGGTCAAAAATCATTAAAGTGGAAGATATTATGACTCATAGTATAAATAATATCATCCAATAGGAATTGGACTGGATTTGGATGATATTTTATTAATTATAATCTTTTTTAATTAATTGATTTATTAATGAGGTAAACACTGCATTATTATTGTATCATAAATGATTTAATTGATTCGATGTCTAAGAATTATAAAAAAAATAACATGATATATGAAATCTTTTTATATTTTCAATGAATATTTATTTTCATAAAAATTACTTATATAACACTATATAAAAATTAATCAAATAAAATATTTATGTTTATGACATTTTCCCTTTACTTTAAATTAATTAATATAAAGTGTCATTATCATTCATAAGTGGCACCATGGGGTCCTATAATCGACCCAATGAATCCCATGGTCGGAAATTACTCATCCAATAAGGTTAGGACAAGTGTTATGGAAATTTTGAATTATTATAATATTCTTTTTACCTTGAATTACCTTATTTACCTTTAACCGCGGTAAATAAAAGTCAAAAGTTACTATTCACCAAAAAATATTTTCATCTAATTGAATCACATTTTACATACTTATAAAAACCATGTCTGTTGGATTTTTGAAATTCAATTCACAGATGTGTTAAAATTTCATTTAAATGAAAAAGTCTATTTTTTAACCACAAATAAGTGGTTTCACTATTCATCAAAAATTGATGTTTTCCAGAAAAATACCAAAAATTTAGTCTAAGATTTATTTGATATTACTAATTAAAAAATAATGTATATTTTAACAAATTATAAACATTTAATGTTACATAAATTAATTTAAAATTAGTTCCCTTTGTTAAAACTCATTACGTGTTTTTAGGATACCATAACTATCAAATGATTTACACTTGTTTATGTACAAATTCAATGTGAAATTATTTTCAATGAACAACATTGGATTAAATGGTAAAGATATATTATAATTACACTTTAAAACAAATTAGAAAGATAATCTATATAGATAAATAAATTAGATTAAAATGCAGTTTTGAATTAAAATACAATATTTTTCACTATTCATTAAAAATGATCATTATCGAAAAAATTCCAAAAAATTAAACAAAGTAAATTTTGATGTCCCCATACTAAAGAAGGGTTTTACTTGGTCAAATAGAAAGTATTAAAGTTACCAAAACCATATTTATAGACGTTTCACCATTAAAAGGGGGTAAATCGACATTTTTATATAAATTATGCTTAAAAATAGATTCATTCGTATTTTAATCCTATAACATTTATTGGATAAAAGTAAATACATTTAACAAACATGTTTAATAATATTGTAGTCAGTTTTCTTCATTCCCGCCAAAACAACAGCTAAGAGTTAACTTCCATTTAAAATAGTAATATTATATTATTACTGTGCAACATAAGATTTCAAGGAAACCCATTGTTGCATATTCGGTACGCTATAGAACATAGAATCCATAATAAAATAAACTTAACATTTAATTCAATAATATTAATAAGTTTAAAAATCACATATTCTTCATTTACCATGGATGTTACATCCTCCCCCTTTTTGGAAATTGTGTCCTCACATTTTTTATTCACTTATCAAAATAAGTGGGGGTATTTATCCAACATAGAATTTTCATATTCCCACATTGCCTCTTCAACCATAAGGTTTTCCCATAAAACCTTTAATTGGAGAATTACCTTATTCCACAATAGTTTATCTCTATGGTTAAGAATCTTGACTGTTTGTTCCTCATAAGAGATATTATCTTCCAACTGGACAACCTCTGGACTCAATAATGAGATGGATCTAGTATATAATTTCTCAGCATCGAAACATGAAAAACATTGTGTACCTGGGATAAAATTGGAGGTAAATCCACTATATACACTACTGATCCAACTTTATACAGGATTTCATAAGGTTTAATGAACCTCGGACTCAACTTTCCCTTCATACCAAAATGAATCACACCTTTCCATGGAGAATCTTTGAGAAATACATGATCCCCTACCTCAAAATAAATATCCTTCATCTGGTTATTTTCATAACTTTTCTTTCTGCTCTGAGTTGTTCTCATGTACATCTGAATCAAGTGAAATTTTTCTGCCATCTCTTCTACCAATTATGGTCCCATCAGTTTCCTTTCACCTACTACATCCCAAAAATCTGGAGTTCGACAATGATTTCCATATAATGAATCAAATAGAGCCATCTGTGTACTGAAATGAAATATGTTATTATAAGAAAATTCATCCGAATAAAGATGTTGTTCCCGAATTCCATGGTAATCTAGTGAACAAGTATGTAATATATCCAAAAGCGTATGATTTTTTCATTCTGATTTCCCATCTGATTGAGGATGAAAAGATATACTAAAATTTATTTCAGTACCCAATGACTTCTGAAGGCCCTTCCAAAAGTTAGAAGTAAACTCGAGATCATGATCAGATTCAATGGATTGGGAAACTCGATGAAACTAGAATATCTCTTTAGCATACAATCGATAGAGTTGATATTGAGACAATATATCTCGAATATGAAGGAAATGACTAGATTTATACAATTGATCAATAATAACCCATATTTCATTATTATCTCGAGATGTCTTCGGTAATCCCACAACAATGTCCTTGGAAATATTTTCCGATTTCCACTCTGGCACCAGCACAGACTGAAGCATCCCTTTTGGAAACTGCTGCTCTTCTTTAACCAAGAAACAAGTAAACAATTCACTATAAATTCAGTAATATCTCTTTTCATTCCATCCCACTAGTAATACTCCCAATGATATTTGTACATATTTGTACGTCCAGGAAGAACTGAAAACAAGGAACTTTGAGTTTCAGAAAACAACTCATTCTTCAACTATGAATCACAAGGCACAAGTAATGGAATTCCAAATATCAAAAACACAATCATAATCAATGTTAAATCCAGGAAACTTACCCTTCTAAACCAACTCTTCCTTTTTCTATAACTCACTGTCTTCCTTCTATACTTACTTAATTCTGTCTGATTGAAATTATCTCACTAACACTTATTACAAAATAGATGGATTTTCTACACCAACAACTACTATTCCAAATTTTATCAAACAAAAACCAATGGATCTTGTTCCAAATGTAACATGGTTAATGAAGTATTAATTTTTCAACTCACAACATCAACCACTTTATATTATTTTCCTGGATGGTAATGGATTGTGCAATCATAATTCATGATTAATTCTAGCTATATCCTCTATCTCACGATCAATTATTTTTTAGGGAATATATATTTTTATCTTTTGAGATCAGAATATATTTCACATTTTTCTACATAAAAATGATGCCTCCAAATTTTTAAAGAAAAAATAAGAGCAGCTAATTCAAAATCATATGAAGTGTAATTTAACTCATGGGGTTTCTACTGATGTGAAGCAGAAGAAATTACATGGTCATTCTATATTTTTAAACATCCATGTCCTTTAGTGAAACATCACTATAGTTAACAAACTCACAATTTCTGGATGGTAGTGCGAAAACTAGAGAATTCCCCATTCATCTTTTCAATTTTTGAATACAATCATCACATTATTTTTTTCAGATGAACATAACACCTTTTCAAGGTAAATGGTTTATTGGACTAGATAACCATGAAAATTTATCAAAAAACCTCATGTAATAACCTTCCAATCCAGGAAAACTATGAATCTCGGTTATATTTGTAGGTCTTGTCCATTCTTCAACAACTTTTTTTACCAGGATCGATAGTTATGATATTTTTTTAAACAATGTGGCCAACGAAAGAAATTTGTTGTAACCAAAACTCAAACATATGAAATTTACCAAATAGTTTCTTTTGTTTTAAGGTATGCAAGACAACCCTTAAATGACATTCATGTTCCTCTATACATTTGGAATAAACAAAAAATGTCATCAATGAACACAAACACAAACATATCCAAGAACTCACAAAAAATTCTATTCATAAGATCCATGAATACAGAAGGTGCATTATTTAAACCAAAAAGCATAAATACAAATTCATAATGGTCATATCTATTACGAAATGCGGTCTTCGTAATGTCTACTTCTTTCACTTTCAACTGATGGTACCCCTATCTCATGTCAATCATCGAAAATTTTTGAGATCCCTGGAGCTGATCAAACAAATCATTGATATGAGTAAATAGATACTTTTTCTTAATAGTGATGTTATTAAATGCTCTAAAATCAATGAAAAGTGTCATTGATCCATTTTTTTTAACAAACAAGATAGGAGAACCCCATGGTGATGTCCTAGGACAAATGAAAACGTTATCAAATAACTCCTGTAATTTCTTCTTTAACTCTAAAAGTTCAATTTTAGCTATTCGATAAAGGGGTTTTGAAATTGTCTTATCATCAGAAAATATGTCAACAGTAAATTCAACTTCCTGATCAGGTATAATACCAGGAAACTCGTCTGGAAAAACATTAAGGTACTCATTTTCCACAGGAACATCATTAATCCGATCAGTTCCTTTGTTTTAAACAATAAATGAAAGGTAACATTCATTTCCATCTTTTCCTAGTTTCTCAGCCTCCTAATATGTTATCAAATGTAAGGGTTCATTCTAGTTCACAAACTATAAAACTTTTTAAATTTTAACCTCTTTATCTCTGCAGTCATTATTAGAATGATAAACATATAACCAATCCATTCCCAAAAGAACACCAATCTCTATTGGAGGAAAAACAATAAGATTTTCATGTAGATTCATTCCGGACACAAGGATAGGAATGCTATTATGTTTTCATTTTGTCTCAAAATTTCATGGAGGTGTTTTACCGTAAGTTCTGTATTCATATCTTGATATGGAATTCCCAATTTACTGGAAAACAACCCAGAAATGAAAGAGTGTGTAGACCCTGAATCAAAAAACACATTGGCATATTCTGAACAAAAAAACAATATACCTGATATGACTTCATTTGATAGCCCAACATCTACGGAAGTTGTTGCAAAGTATTTCTTCACCCCATTCTACATGAGGTCTGGCTTCATTCCATTATTTGAGTTCTTTGTTAGACGCACATTTGCTTAATGACCCATTTCATTACACTTAAATCATTTTACTAACTGTAAATCAGATTTTATCTTACCATTACTCTGATCTTTTTTAGTGAAATTACAAGCCTTATGTCCCATTTTAGCACATCAGTAGCACATACCAAAATTAAAAAGACATTCCCCTGCATGCTTTTTTACCCAAATTTTCACAAACTGTAATCATAATTTTCTTTCCATTAGACTTTTTTGAAGAGTTATTCCCTTTTTTCTACCACCTCGACCTCTTATTCTATTGTTTTTCATAGAACATATGATCATAAGAAAACTCAATTTCCATCTTCTCTGTATAACGAACAAGTTTTTCAAAAATTTTGAACTCACGAGAGTATAAATCCCTTCGATACTTTTTCATTAATATTGAATAAAAATGGTTGATTTTACAATCATGTTATCATATGAAATTTGGAGCATACCTTTCCAATCGAGTGAATTTTTCTTCATAAGAATACACTGAGTCATCCTCCTACCACAATTCCAGGAATTTTTTTCCATTATACGACGAACCAGCTTAGAAAAATATTTCTCTATAATCATACCTTTGAATTCATTACAATCGAGAAAATCAATCTCATATCTATCCTTGATATGTTTCACCAGCGACCACCACTGATTAACATCACCTTCAAAACAGTAAACATCGAGACTATCCTTTTGATGTTTCGAACAACCCATGGCATCAAATATCTATTCTAGGGCTTTAATTCACCCTTCTGCTAGCACCAGGTCATATGATCCTTTAAATTATGGGGGATGATGCCTCATGAATGCACCACTACTGAATGTTTCTTCTGTTATTGATCTTGATATTCTCATAAATGGATACTAACACAATTTATATCTTGAGTCAACTGTTCCATCACTACAACAAACTCTTCAGTTCCGATTCTGACCATCTCAAGTTACTAATTTGGAAGGTTTTCTTCTTCCTGATGTCTCCCCAACATACCTGCCATGTTTCCACTATGGAAACCCTTAATGAACATAGAAATATCATAGGTGAAGCAACATGGTAATATGTAAATGCTATATGATTTCAATATTAACATAAATTACATTTTGGATATTAATTTAAAAATACCCTAACTCCTAATGTTATCAAAACTGGCCTTTAATAAAAAAAATTATAAGGACCCGACCTTAAAACATTACATAATTATGAATTAAATGAAAAATTCACATTAAATATCTTTTCAGGTTTAATGTTTTCTAGAATTATGCCCTATCAATAACATTAAATTTAAAAAATTACGAAGTAGACACTTCTAGTCTGTTTCCATTTCATTCACAAAACAAGAACTCTGGAAAAAAGAGTTATGTCTAGTTCCACATTTAAGACAACACGACATTTCTTTGAACCCATACATGACCCTATTCCACATTAAGTCCTGTGAAAACATATAAAAAACATGAGATGAGCATAAAAAGCTCAATAAATGATACACAATGAAGGAAAAGTGTTTTTTTTAAAAAAACAACAACTAAATCATGAATACTTTAACATAAGTAATAATTTTCACCATTATGAGGTAGTAAATACTCTTTTCTGAATAAAAGATCACTACTTTCCCTTTTGTAACCAATTGATTACCATAAACCCCATATAAAGAACACATAACATATAAAGGTAACTTGGGACATAAACATACTTAAATGGAATAATCATATGGTTATCATCCACACATATCACATTAATAGAATAGCCATACAACCAACTTCCATACCCATTTCATTAGAGGTTATAACGTAACCACTCATCCAGGTTTATCACAACACCACCAGTCTTTTTGTTCATCACGTATCCTCCCGTCAAAATTCCAAGTACCATTATAAAATCATAACAAATAAAACAAATATAATAGAAATAAAACATTTCCACATTTCAATCACAATATATCACATAAATATATTGACATTACAAATTCATTATCATAACATTTTTCAATACCAAAATACATAAAAGAGAATATGGTAATTATTTTCCTTGAATAAAACATTACAACTTGTTAAGGAAGCCAAAAAACAAATAAAACTCGTGGCGGCAGAAAGATCACTGTCACCACATAAGTTAAAAGAAACATTCCATTTTTTCATTTAGTAAAACACTTTTTAGAAAAATATTCCCTCTGAAATGTCATGGGTGTTTATATAGAATATAATATAAGGTCGTTTATTAATACCGAATATTCCTCAATGATAGGATATTGAGACGATGTCCCTTACCTCATGTCCGACATGACCCGTTCTTTCCTTAATCTCATGAATAATAAAATAATGTTAATTAATATTTCATTAAGAACCTTTTTCAAGTGTATGAGTCCTTTTATATAAATTATTACCATGTTATATACATTAAGTAATCATTTCGGTTAATAATGGTCATTTTGTCGACATTTGGTACTTGATTTAAAAATGAACACCTTATATTTACAAGTTGTCCACGTTTTCAATCATCAATTATATCCAAAATGATATTCGTTATTTAGATATCATATATATCATAAATATCCAATATAAATATATATTTATAACAGTACCTATTATTTGGAGGTAAGAAATGAAATGCATCGTTCGTGAAGACGGTTAGTCGTATGTACGCATGAACGCTACTTTCATTTCTATTTCTTATTTTAATGGAAATAAAAAATAATGATACATTTATATATTATAATTCCAGTATAATATTATATATAATACCGTTAACTCTATCCTTTATATTTCTCACATATTTAATGAATTGGTCATATAACATTTAGGGGCGGTAGTCCGCAGTTCCTCAAATGAAATTATCGTTTTTACCCATAATGGAAACCCTAAATGTATAATATAAAAGAAATATGCAGAATAATAAAAAAAACAATAAAATAATATATATCATATATAAATATATTGTCATATTAATGGACACCATGACAGACGGTAGAAGAAAATCAAACAATCATTGTTTCGTGAGGCTTGAGTTTTCCATCCACAGAAACAATATGTTCTTCTTCCATTATGATGGAGGTGTGTGTAAGTGTAGAACTTATAATTCTCATAAAAACATAATAATATATTGAGGATACTGGTGTTGTTTTTAAATAATGTAATAAAAAGACTTTAGGGTTTGGAGAAGTAAAATAAAAGGAAATATGTTTAGAGTAACGGTTACCTTTAATTTGGGTAACTCCCTTTTGTTTGAACCAAAATGGTTTTTTGATGTTCCTTAAGCCCAAGTTAAGGCTTCTAGGTTAAATATATAGTTTTAGGGAGCTTAATTGGGTATAGTTTTGACAGGAAAAAAGTCTTGAGAGGTGTGACGAATTGGTTAGAAATGGTCTATTTTTATAAGGGGGAGGAGGGGCTCCTTAGGAAAATGTGAAAATATTATTTTATAATATAATGATATTAGGATTATAAAGGTCCAAAAATCCTTAAAGTATAAGATAAGATGACTCATAGTCTAAATAATATCATATAATAAGAATTGGATTGGTTTTGGATGTTATTTTAATATTTACAATCTTAATTATTTAAACGATTTATTAATGAGGTAAACACTACATCATTATTTTTTTATAAATAATTTAATTTTTTCGATGCCTAAAAATTATAAAAAAAATACCATGATGTAGGAAATATTTTTAAATTTACAATTTATATTTATAGAAAAAAAATACTAATATAACCCCATATAAAAAAGAAATTTACTAAAAGATTTTTGTTTATGTTATTTTTTCCTTAAATTTAAATTTATTAATCTAAACTGTCATTATCATTCATAAGTGGCTCCATGGGGTCCCAAAATCAATCCAAGGATGCCAGTTGTCAGAAATTACTCATCCAATATGGTTAGGACAAGTGTTATGGTAATTTTGAAGTATTATAATATTCTTTTTACGATAAATTACCCTATTTATCTTTAACTGTGGTAAATAAAAGTCAAAAGTAACTATTCACCAAAATATAATTTCATCAAATTGAACCACATTTGCCTTAATATTAATAACAATGTATGTCAGATTTTGGGAATTCAATTCACAGAAGTGGTAAAATTTCATTTAAATGTAAAATTCAATTTTTTAACTACTACTAAGTGGTTTCACTATTCCTCAAAAATTCAATTTTTTCAAAAAAATTCCAAATATTCAGCCTAAGAATTATTTGATATTAGTAATTAAAAAATTATTTATATTTTACCAAATTCTAAACATATAAGTGGAATTAATTATTTTAAAATTAATTCCCATTGTTAAAACAAATAGCATGTTTTTATGAAAAAATAGCTATCAAAAGTTTTACTCATGTTTATGTCCAAATTCAAAGAGAAATTAATTTCAATGACCAACATTGGACTAAATGGTAAATATATTTTCTAATGAAATATTAAAACAAATTAAAAATATAATCTATCCATATAAATAAATTAGATTAAAATGTAGTTTTGAATAAAAATACAATATTTTTCACTATTCATTAAAAAGTGAACACTATCTAAAAATTAAAAAAATTAACAAAAAGTAAATTTTGATGTCCCCATTATAAAGAAGGAATTTATTTGGTAAAATTGAATGTATTAATGGGACCAGAACTATATTTACATATGGTTCTCCATGAAAATGTGGTAAATCGACCTTTTAATGTAAATTATGCTAAAAATTATATTCATTAACATTTTAAGCATCTAAAATTTATTGGATAAATGTAAATAAATTTAAAAAACATGTATTATCATATTTTAGATATTTTTGTTCATTCCAACCAATAAAACGCCTTGGAGATAACATCCATTTAAAATAATAATATTAAATTATTAGTGTGCAATGTAAGATTTCAACGAAATCCGTTGTTGCATATCGGGTACGCTATCGAACATTGCAACAATTTTAAAGTAAAATTAATATTTAATTCAAAAATATTAATCGGTATGAAAGTATCATAATATTCAGTTAATTAGGATGTTACAATTATTGTCATGATATTGAAGGTATGTTGAGTAAAATAATCATTTATGAAAAAATAATTACTTTCTGGTTTGATGAAAATATGATGTACCCATAAGGAAGCAATCCCAAATATATTTGATTACCACCATGATTTTCCATTATCATTTTTGAAAAAAAATATACCCTAAAAGTATATATTCCATATTGATATATTATATTAAGTTCTTCCCACAACTAGGGAGCTAAATTATATGTAAATATTTCTTAAAATGATCTTAAGTGCATCTTTATATCATGATATTAAAATAGTGAACAACATTAATCAACGTCCATTTAGAGTGGAATGTTTTGATTTTGGGACATTCAGCTTATGGAAGTGAGAATATTATATCTATAAAAGAGGTATTAGATTTTGGAAAGAGACACTAATTGTGCATACACTTTTCTAGGATGTTATTTTTAAAAAATATTTATCATCGTGATTTTTTTTGTAATGAAAACTAGAGAATCATGAGTGATGATCTTATATATTCCAAATAATCGATGCGGCAAAGACAATGAATTCCATTTCACTATATTTGCAATTTATTTAATAATTGTAAATAATTGGTGTAACTATTGTTCAATTATATTTAAATATTTTTTTACCATATATGTTAGGAAATGTCTGATAATGTTTCTATTTTATATCATTAAATATTTACATATCTATAAAAAATATGCAATAATTTATTTTATTATAGTACTAAATGTATTTCATTTTATATGTAGTGATATTTTCAAAATTTAATATCTCATTTACCATATTCCAAATATATATTATAACATACACCTTATAATATATAAAACATTTTAAGTACATTTTAACATATTTTTTAAACTGTTATATCATAAATTTTATTCAAAAACAATTTTTCCTTACCCAAATAAATCATTTAATATCATTGGAAAATGTACTCGTTTCATGAAATAGATATGATTATGTTGTTATAAGGTTGTAGGTTGCATGTACAAACATTTTATACATCTAATATGTATCATTAATATCATTTGGTTTCATAAAATATCCATAAATAACTAACTTAATATGTTTTAATTATAATACATAATTTTTTAAATGGTGGAAATGATTTAATCCTACCCAAATAGTGTATGATCAAAAAAATCTAACAATTATGTTTATTTTGTAACTTGATACATATAATATGACCATAATTCTATATCGTGATGATTGTAGAACAATATTATTACAATATTATAAATTATTATTTTCTATTTATTATATTTTACACTCATTTTTTATCATTTGAAAATGTATGCATAACTTTAAACACATGACATTCTGTGCATCAATGGTGGATCCCTTTATTCATATCCTCCTAATCCAATACCATATTGTTTAATTTATGCTCAATAAAATTCGTTTGATCACTAAAGAAAATAATTATACCCCAAAAATACATCACAGTGAGTATAAAACATTAAAATGTATGCTAATAATTGAATTGAAATGGGTGATGTGTGTCATTATGACCTCATTTACTTCCACTATTAGTTTTTTTTCATTCATGTATAGGGATGAATGGGTAATTCTTTCATTTGGAGAGTCCTAACATATTTGTTTTGGTCGAATGGTAATATTGTTCTTGCAGTTTCTTCCAGTGGCCTGGCATCATTACTTCTTCCTGTTTGGAGGATGAACCCCCTAAATTCAATTTTCCAGTATTTATTATTGAGCAGCATGTTTTCAATATGCATCATGTTAATGACCTTGATGAACATCTTCATTTAACAAAACTGATTTTTTGGGATGAAACAAAAATGATTAATAGAATTTTTTTGGGATATATTAACTGTTATATGATAGATATAATCTGTTACACCCTAGTTTATATTATCATCCTTGGTTCTAGTTCATTTTTTAATATTAGTAATTCTCTTGAGATCCTGATGTGAAGGGTTTAAATTTTTAGGAAATCATCTCTTTTTTATTCATCTTTGTGCAATTACATAAATTCCCTTAATAGTTTTTGTTGAAAAGTATGATATTTGATCATTAGTTTACATTTTTCACAGTTTATGCCTGGTTAGAGGACATCATACGACTTTCTCCAGGACACTATATAGCCCTTGGGATGCTTTTAGTTGAGGGAAAACAACATATGCACGTATTGTAAAACAATTCATAAAGAATGTGGGGAGACACTATCTTATGGATGAACTATTACTCATGGTTGGCACATGGTATACCAAACCAACTGTCCAAATGATTTGAACTTCAAAAAGCATTTTTTTTGAAAATACCTATTCTACCCTCTTGGGATTTTAAATGAAAAATTCCCCAATATTCTCTATCTGGTAAGATTGGCCCTAGGTGTGCTTCCCCCTTGTTCTCCAATACTCATCAATCCATCCTTGAGGTAGGTTTCCATTTTAACTAGCCACTTAAATTTATGAATCACTTTTGTCATGTTTTTTACATTTATTAGAAATATGAAATAGTGATGTGCCATATTTCGGTTATTTTTTGGTGTGAAATGTTATTATTTCAAAATTATTTTCTGAAAAAATTAATTTTTTTGTTAAATATTTTCCACCAGGTGTTCGAAGATATGTCTGATAGGATTTTTTTTAGTAATTTATGGTATTAAAAGCATGGTTTGATTTTGTTAATAAACTTTTGACTTGTGAAACAATGGAGCAGGTATCTTGAATGGATTTCAAAACTAGAATATTAGTTTTAAATTATAGTTTATTTGGCTGTGGAATCTATTTTTGAATGTGTTTGTGATGTGTGGATAATGTAGAAATTTTATATAGAATGGGCGTCAATTTTAAAAATGTGATGCAGGGATTTAAATTTATTTTTATTCTAAATGGTTGTGAATTGGAAATTGGGATTTCTACAATTTTTTAATGGAAGTTTAGTTTCTTTGAATAAGGATTATTCATTCTTGTTTTTCACCTTGTAATTGGATGAATTTTTTTTTCATTTAATCCCTCCTTGGATAATATTATTGCCTTGATTATATTTCATGGATTGGATATCCAGGATCTGGAATCATGATGTTCAATTTATGAAAATTTATAAGATGTCCATCTTATTGAATCCTCAAGACTCTTTTACATTTTGTGGAATGGGAGATCCTTATTGTGGACTCTTTTGAGATTTATTTCTTTATGGAAATATATTAATCCATGTACAGGCTTAGGTGATTCAAGTTGTGTGAATTATATATATATATATATGATTTGATGGTCGGTTGGAATTGGTTGGAACACCTTATTTTCAATATGACATGGGAACCAAGAATAATGAGTGATTTTATTATGAATGATTACTACAAAATCATATGTTATGTATTAGCTATTGGCCAATAGTAGGGGATATTTTTATTATTACTACTATAGTACATAGCAACTCAGTTTGTACCATGTAGGGGATGGCTGATCATTTGAGATTATTATTGACGTCATCGAGTGATTCATAGTTTTTGGGATGATTCAACATGTATTAGTATTTTTTTGATTTTTCATGATCACTTTGGTTGAGCCATGTATATTTTCACTTCATTGTATACAAATATTGATTTATTTTCATTGTAGAATGGTTACTCTTATTTTTAATTAATCAATATCCTTTATTTTATGATGGGTTTTATTACGTTTGAATAGTTTGGCTTTAATCCAATAATTATAAAAAAAATCATGTGTTTATGAAAAAGGGTTTTAGAAATGTTTTACACTTTTTATATCAATTAAATTGAATGATACCTTTACATTTTTAAAATATATTTGTCTCTCCCTTGTAATATAGTGTGGTCTTAAATTTTGAAAACCCTAATGAAATATGGTGTGTTTTAAAGTGTTTTTTTTGGAGAATACTTAATTTCGTATATTTTATTTCAAACATAATGGTAATGTTTATTTTATTTAAAGGATGTTCATTGGGATTATATGTGTTCTGGATTTCCTACTGAGTTATAGTACATATCTTTATAGGTTATTATTGTTTTTAGCCATTGGTGCAGGTTGTAGATTTAGTTCACTCACTATGGTTGATAGTTGATATTCGAATCATAGAGTGACCTTTGGGGTCCCATGGAGACGTGGTCATCTTGTACAATTTGGTATTTTATGGTTCAATTTTTGTATTATTTTTTCATGTATAATATATGTTTAGTTTGTATATATATATATATATATTTCATATTCTATATTTATTTCTATTGTTTTTTCATTATAGGAATAAATCATTCCCTTTGTTTCTCTATTGATTCCCGACACTTGTTTACAGCCCGTAGTTATCAAGTGCACCATTAAATCCTTGGCTCATAATATCATGGGTGACAGGTTCAGGGTTGACTCAGGTTGGTTCCTAAAGTAATGTCAGTAATCAATAAAAATGCATCAAATTTACCTTCCTTTGAACTAAACATTTTCTTGGGGGGTCAAGAAAATATAACCTATAATGCTATGTGGTAAAAAAGGACATTATGTTTGAAAATATCAACCGATCATATATGTAGGGGTACTTTATGGTTTAATCTTTTAAAAATAACATCTGATTTCTTTCTACACACTGTAGTGATGATTTTTTTGAGGTATAATAACTTTCTAATTGGTAATTGGATATGGGTGATGGTTGAATTTGAGATCCTAATGTTAGTGAACCAATCATTACAATTCCATCAATATATCACCTTACATTAGTACAAAACCTAATTAATTCAACAGATGAATATGAATTCAATAATTTCAATGACTACTATGGGGATATGACTTATTTGGAGGAATGTGCAATATTACCCATAATATATGATATCATTCATGCAGTAAATAACTACATGTTATCATTAATAAATTGTGAAACTATGGATTACAAGAGTTTTAATTCAATGGTAAATTTTCTCAATAGAGATTGGATAATGAGCATATACATATATAAAATTTTAAATAGTATCAATGTATCTAGGATGCTTTCCCACAAAATTAGAATGATAATTGTGGATCCCAGAATTTTTTTCGTAAAAGTAGATCAATCTTTGGGATTCAACATTTATACTCAAATGAATGTAACACACTTGGGGTGACCATGTCCTTATTGTAGATATTTTATGTGAATTTAATCCAAGGCATCATGCCTTTATTTTGAAAAATAATTAGACACAATTTAACAATATATGGTCATTCATACTACAAAGAAGAAAATAAATTTTTATTGTTTCAAATGTAAGGACTATTAAAAAAGGTCTTGTAACTTTCTAATGTTGGGTTATATCATTAAAAGAGTGAGTTCTAGTATGGACATCTATTTGATTCAATATCTAGGGTCATGTTAAAAAGGTGTCTGAAAGAATTAGTAGTTTATAAAATTAACATGGTATTCAATTCCAATAATTTATTTTCTATAATGAAATTTTTCATAGTTTATGTAAGGAATTAATTAAATTACAATATTGAAATTTTAATGTGTTTTTCAATTTCGAATATTTTTTATTTCATTGTTTTCATTGTTTCTTACTATGTTTTATTTTTTTAAATTTATTAAAAAGAAACATACATACAAATACTCAATGATCAGTAATTTCATCGAATAATATTACCCTCAAAGTTGATGATAAACTAAGGATACATGTTTTTGTATTAAAGATGTGGTTCACATCATCATCTAATTAAACCAATGAAATTTTTCTTTTTGATCACATTATTGGTGATGAACATGTGACATTGACATATAAAAATGAGAAACAGTATTTTTATTTCTAATTATTGCATTATTATGTACATATATTTCATTAATTTATTCTACAATGATGACACACAATAATATTTTTTCTTAATATATTCAAAATTTTAAGATACATTCTATAGGGAACAATGTTTCAGTGTACAATTAGTATCCATCAACTAATCTCATAGTTAAAACTATAGTTTTGTAAAGGAATATGTAATATTAAAAAAAATCCATTATTTATGAAAATCAAGGAAACTTATTGTTAACTAAACATGTGTACAGAATTTTGTTCACATCAACCACAAATGTGCAGCCATGTAATGCTAAACTACCACACTAGTTTTTTATATTACTTATTTTGATGCAATAATTCAAAAAAGTGTTCTAGAACAACAACTAATAGTTAAATATTATTCCCTATTCAATTATAATCTTCTTATACATTTTCAGTAACCATTTAATCTATGTAAAAAAAATCACTCTTATATAAAAAACAATCACTAATACAAATTACAATTAAAATAATGTGTATCATAATTTAATATATTGAAATATACATTCGATTTCATTTAATTTTTATTTTCATTAATATTGTTTTAGTTTATTATTCTTTAATTGAGAAAATATTGGTCATTTTCATTACTCCCACCCTATAGAATCTTTGGGGAATTAAATCCTAAAAAGGTGAATTGTTCTAGTGGATGAATGGATAATTTTTTTTATTTTTTATATAGTATTTCATATATGTTAATCTTTACATGGTTGTTTTTATGTATTCTTATATATTCATACTATTTATCTATATTATAAGTGTTTACTTTTTTACACAAATATCATGTTACTAGGAAATGATAACGAATCATCTACATTTATGATTTTGCAACTTGATAAGGAAAATTGATTGATCAAAAGGCTTTCTATATATACATCACCATTTTTCCCTATATATTTATTATTCATTTTTTAAATTAAATCCACACAATCCTATATTCTTCTTTTTTGGAATTTCATTCAGGTGCTATTATTTTCACATTTAGCATTAATGTAATGAAATTAATTTTCATCCTATATATTTCTATTGTTTGATTCTTCTTTAGAATATTTCATTTTACCTGAAATTACACGTCATTTATTTCTGTTTCAAATTTTCTACATTATATACTTATTCTCCATGATATATAATTAATATGGATTCATATTTTATAATTATTGGGTCATTATTGATCATTATATAACATTTTTTCATTCTAAAAACATCACATGCATATAGTCATATTAAAACAATATTATACTAGAATAATTGAAAAACTATTTTTGATTTTAAAAACTATCAATAAGTTAGTAATATGTAATGGACATTGAAATTTCAATATCATCAATTACATAATGTTCAATATTTTTCTATTCTATTTATGAAATTAATATCTTGTCACTATTACTTATCATACATCGTGCTTAATTGCAACTAATGAATCATAAAAAACATGAATGAAGAAATTTGACACATATGATGGAAATATTTTGGGCTTGAACTAAAAATACACTTTTAATAGAACTACACCCTATTTTTCTGTGATTGTTTTCATCATTAATTATTAGAAATATATTATTTGGTTACTATTAAAGTATATTATTTCTTATAAAATGTTTGATATTTTTTGTAAATACAATAGATTTATATTACAACTGATGGTGAATAAACATAAAAACTTATTTTTACTTGTTCTCTTTGATAAAAAAGTAACAAAATTTATAACTAAAATAACTGTATATTTGAGATATGCTTTGAAATATTTAGAAATATGTCAATTTTTTACATTATGTTAATATGTATTAAATTAATTTAAACTATCATTACTATTAATTATGAAATCAGAATATTTATGGGTTTGGTTTTCCTATGGATTTAAATATTTTCAAATATATCACTTTTTTCTGTATATTAATAATTATTAATTTAATTTAATCTTTTATTACAATTCATTAACAAATATGAATAATTTTGTGTTTGGTTTTCTTATATTTTCAAATTAAAAATATTTAATTTATCTGTTGATGTAAAAATTTCCAAAATTTAAATCATTCCACCATGTATACATAAAAAACACCTAAAATGTTTTTGTTATTTATAAAATTGAAAATAACAATTGATATTTTGATCACATCATAGAATACTATATGTTATTATTTATTTGAAAATAAAAAATTTAATTTATAAAAAATATCTAAAAAATAATCCTTTTATCCTTAATAAGTATGATATTAAAATTATTGTATCGCCATAATTTAATAATATTGTGGATCATAACTAGGTAATATAGTTTCCAATTTTGTAAATCAAATTTATTAAAAAATAAAAACTGCCGCATTGTTATGGTATTTTCAACATTACATCATAGGGGCATCAAATTAGGATATCTTTAAAACAATTTAGAAACACTAACATATGGATTTCTACATCAACCTTTTGTATTTCATATAAATAGACATATATATATATTATTGATTGTTTATAATTTTCACTAAAACATTTGAATATTATAATATTATTTTTTCCTTGTCTATATATAATATGTTTAAAACATGGAATTCATTTTTTATTTTCAATTAGATTTTTTTATTATTTTTATTTATCATTTTTAGATTTTATATGTCTCTATTATTTTCTATTTAATAATTATTTTTGAAATGTTTGAGGTTCATGCCCCCTTTATTGAACATAGAACTAACCCACTTACTAGACTGGGAAAAGAGGGAACCCATTACATTAATAGATGAAAAAACGTACTACAAAAAACAAGACCAAAAGGCCCTTACATGGCCCAAAATTTCCAATGGAATCAAACATCATGATAAGTACCAGTCCAAAATCTCCCACCAGTCAAAGAATTTAGCAATGCTTCCATAAAATGAAGAACCCCCCAGACAGGATTTTAAAGTGATAGTCAACACCAAACATGTTGTAGGACTATTTTCTATAATATTGTTGAGAAACCATATGAAATAATTTATGAGAATTTTTTTTATCTATTTATTTTAGAATAGAAATGTATTATTCAATCATATTCCATTCAAAATTTAATGATATTCATTCTTAAATAATGAAAAACACCCGGATTAAAAAAACATACATATAAGAAAAAATTAAATAACATTTAACAATAGGATTGTGTGTTTTGGAATTTCATCATAAATCCACTATAGAAATGCTTCATCACTTTCATTAAATGAGGAGAAACATATATGTTACCAGAATTAACATCTTCAGGAACAATACCTATATAAATGGAAGATGTTTAACCAACATCATTGGGTCATCATATCTTCAGGGTCCCTTCTTCTAGCATTCTGCTTTCTATGTCTCAACTTCCACTATTGGCTCTGGTTCCGTCTTCCATTTGTGTGCATCCAAGTATGCTTCCCCAAAAGGGGAACCACTTCCAACATTATTAGGTCTGGTCTTCCACCCATCACTTCAATGATTATGAACATATTAATTTCTATTTAACATACCAACTACTTTTGAAATTGAAATTATTATTGTCAGGGTCACTGAATATCATAATCAAGAAATAGATATAACCTTTCCAAGAAAAAGTATCAAATTTCCAATGATTACTAGCATTCCCACATTTTACATTCCATTATAGTATCAATTGTTTTTCACAAGTGGATAATATGGATATGGTGATATCATTTGTCATCACACTACATCCTTTTATAATAGAAATAAACTCCATATTGTAAAAATGAGAGAGTAGTTATTTTTTAACTTTATGTTCAGTTCCAATGATGAATAAAATCTACAAGATGGTTTTTTCAACAGTTTTTTTGACTATGATTATACAATGATTGAGTCGCAATGGATTTTTTTTCTCATTAAAAAAACACTTTTTGATTTCCGCTTAATAATGTCTTGTAAGATGCGTATCATAGATGTGATCATGATTGGTTTTTAATTAGAAAGCATATCATTTTACCTTAAAACCTTACTGCTGATCCTAGGTATATGATTCAAAATTACTAAGATGTGATGTTGATTTGTAATTGGGATGGCTATCCATATTTATTTGAACATTTTCATGTAATCCAATATGTCCTGAAATTTATAGATTTGTTAAAAATAACAATATTCAACCTTCTTATTTTCTTAAAATACAATCAAGAGTGGTTAATATGACGGTTGACCATATAATTTATGATTTTTGGGAAATATGATTCTTTCTAATGACTTGAGTAGATAATGATCTTCAACACTACTATTCGCAAAATTTAGAAAATCCATTATTATTATATCATATTCAATTTAATTTATCTAATCCCACACTTTTACATGTAGTTTTTTGTATGGTGTAGCTTAAAATACTATGGTTTACTCATGTGCACATTGTATTATTATTTTTTCTTGAAAATGAATTCATTACACCATAAGATGTGATTTGTTTCTAAATTCCAAATAATGGTACCTTCTTTTGAATTGAAGAACCTTTTGAAAATTTTATGATTTATATCCCATGAGGTGTTTATAATCATTGATTTACTTATATAAAAATAGAAAATGGTGAAATTTTTAGCTATTTGATTTTTTACATACACAATTTGCTGATTCTGGTTATGTCATCTTTTGAAGAATGGATTGTGGAAGTATGATCCTAATGAATTATGATGATTTTAATAATATGATTGGTGGCCTATACAACCCAATTTTTCTATTAATGTATTATGGTAAACTAAATAATTTATATTTTCTACCAATCATATTCCACCAAAAATATTTTTAAATATATCAACAAGAGACAAGATCATGAAGCTATGGAACTTTATTTTACCAATATCGATCACCTGTATGGTGATATTGTAGATTAGATTAAAATTTATTATTACAGTCGGTACATATCACCTTGAAATTAATCCTTGGGAATTTTTTCTTACAACATCAATTATAAATATCATCTAATAGATAGATTTCATTTCTGTTTACCAGGAATAAACACTATAACCAACATTGATCGTGGTGATATTGAAGGTATCTTGTTTAAAATTAACATTTCTGAAAAATTGATTAATTTTTTGTTTGATTAAAATTTAATGTACCCAATAGACAACATCCTAACATTTTTTGATTTCCACAAAGATTTTCCTTTATCTTTTTTTGAAAAACTGATATCCCTGGAAGCAGAGATTCCATATTTTTATGTTATATTATGTGATTCCCACAACTGGGGAGCTATATTACATAAAAATATTTCATAAAATTATCATTGGTGGATTTTCATATCATTATATTAAAATAGTGAACATCATTACTCATCCATCTATTATAGAGGCATGTTTTGTTTTTGGGACTTTCAGCCGAGGGAAGTGACTTTATTTAAGCTAAAAAGAGGTTTTAGTTTGTGCAATGAGACACTCCTTATGCATAAAAATTTTTGTATGGTTATTTTGAAATAATATTTATCGTCTTGTTATAGTTTGGAATTAAACATAAATAATCATGAGTGTTGATATTCTATATTCTCAACAATAGAGGTAGAAAATACAACTAATTCCATTTCACTATATTTGAAATTTAATAAATAATTGAAACAAATTGGTATAACTGTTGTTACATTATATTTCAATATTTTTTACATTTTATGTTAGGCAATGTCTGATAATGTTTGTATTTACTATCATTAAATATTTAAATTACCAAAAAAATATGCATTAATTTTTTTTTCATCAGAGTACTAATTTTTTTTCATTTTATATGTAATGATATTTTCCTAATATTATCTATCATTTTCCATATTCATATAAAAATATTATATCTTAACCTTCTAATATATAAAACATTTTAAGTACAAATTAACTTATTTTTTAAACTATTATATTATATGTTGTATACAAAATGTTTTGTTCCCTAAACCAACTAATCGTTTAATATCATTGAAAAATGTACACAATGCGTGAAACAGATATGATTATGTTCTTATAGTGGTGTTGGTTGCATGTACAAACATGGTATACAACATTTCTATATCATTAATATCATTTGGTTTCATAAAAATTTCATACATAATTGACATAAAATGTTTTACATATAATACATCATTTATTAAATTGTGGATATGATTTCAACCGCCACTAATACAATATTCTCAATAACTTTTAATAATTTTGATTATTTTATGTCATAAAAACTATCATTTGATCACAATTCTCAATCATTATGATTGTAGAACAATATTATTATAATATTATAAATTATATTTTTTATTATACTTTAAAATCATTGATTATCAAAGGATAATGTATGAATCCCTATAAATAGACATCATTTGGAACAACAATCATATTTCTCATCATTTTTATCCTCCTAATCCAATTCTGGATTATTTAATTAATGCTCAAAAAAATTATTTTAATCACTCAAGATCATTATAATACCCCAATAATATAGTAAAATGATTATAAAACCTTAAATTTTTTTGTCTAAACATTGAATTAAAAAGGGTGATGTGTTTCAATATAACCTCATTATCATCTACTATTGGAGGTTTTTCATGTAAGGTTATGGGTGAATGGGAAATAATTTCATTCAAAGAGTTCTAACATATTTTGTGTGGTGATATAGTAATATTTTTCATGAAGTTTCTTTCTGTGGCATGGCATCATTACTTGTTCTTTTTTGGAGGATGGCCACCCAAAATTTCATATGCTAGTCTTTATTATTCAGCATCCAGTTTTCAATTTGCATTTTGTAAGTGACCTTGTAGAATATTTTCATTTAACAAAATTGTTTAGTTAGGATGAAGAAGAAATGATTCATATAAAATTTTATAAATATATTTAGTGTTATTTTATAGATATAATGTGTTACACTAGGGTTTCAATTATCATCCTTTGTTCTAGTACATTTTTGAATCTTAGTTTTTCTCTCAAGAAATGGGTGTGATGGGTTTCAATTTTGAGGTAATCATCTATTTATCATTGATCACGGGGATATTACATACATTCCTATAATATTTTTTATTAGAATGAATGACATTTGGTCTTTACATTAGGTGGATCACAGTTTATGCATGGTAAGAGGGAATCACACATCATTCTCTAGGAAATTATGCGGCCATTAGGATGATTCTGGTTGAGGGAAAACAACCTATGCACATTTTGTAAAACTATTCTTAATGAATGTGGGAAGACAATATATTTTTTCTGAACTATTAGGCATTGTTAGTTAATGGTATACCAAACAATGTAGCCAAATAATTCGATCTTTGAAAATCACAATTTTTTTGAAATTCCTATTCTACCCTATTGGGGTTTTAACACAAAACGCCCCCATATTCTCTGTCTGGTTAGTTTGTCCCTATGTGTTCTTCCACCTTGTTCTCCAATACTAATCATTCCCTCCTCAGTGTGGATTTAATATTTAATCAATATTTGGGAATGTATCTTTAAGGTGTTCTCTTCATTTGCACTAATTCATCATTATTCATCCATTTTTTATTGAGATCTTCTTCTCCCTTAGTCATTTGAATATATGTTTCATGTTTCCCTTCATTTATATTGGTTTTTTGTTTTTAGGGTTCCTATTAGTAGTCATGGTGTGTTAGAAAATTTGTGAGGTGGTTTTAGCATTGCATTATTGATGCTCTATAATGTAGAGGTAGGATTCCCTTTTCACTTGCCTTTTAAATTTCAAAAACACTGGTATCATGATTTTGACACCTCCCAGAAATTGGAAATAGTGGTTTTCTGTATTTGGATTATTTTTTGGTGTGAAATGTGATTATTTTATTTTTATTTTGTGATAAAAGGAATTTTTTGGTTAAATATTTCCCACCAAGTGTTTGATGAAATATCGGATTGGATTTTGTTCATAATTTATGGTACCTAAAGCAAGGTTTGTATTGGTCAATTAATTTTTTACTTTTCAAATAATGGATTCCATTTCTTGAATGGATTTCAAAAGTAGTTTTATAGTTTTAAAGAAGTGTTTATTTGGCATGGGAATTTGTTTTGGCATTTGTTGGTGATGTGTGTCCTGTATGATAATTTTTTATTAAAGTGGCATCAATTTTGAAAATGTGATGCAAGTGTTTAAAACGAATTTTGTTCTAAATGCTTATGAATGGAAAATCGTGTATTTTAACTTTTTCGAACGAATTTTTTTGTTCTTTGAAAAATGATTCTTTATTCTTCTTTGGAATCTTATAATGTGGTGAAATTTCTTATAATTTTATCCCCCCTTGGACAATATTATTTCCTTGTTTATATTTCATGGATGGGTTGTCCTCGATATGAAATCCTTATGATCAATTTATGAGAACGTTTTTTTATTTCCATGCTATGGAATCCTCATGACTCAATTATATTGTGCGGAATGGGAGATCCTCAGTGTAGACTCTATTGAGATCTATTTGTCTAGGGAAATAGATTAATCCATATTGTTGGATCAGGTGATTCTTTTTGGGTGAATTATATATATATATATATATGATTTGATGCTATATTGGAATTTATTGGAAAATCATTTTTAAAATTGAAATGGGAACCGAGTAAAGTGAGCTATTTTTTTCTGAATGATTACAAAACACTCGTAGGTTATGCACTAGATTGTGTCCAAAAGAAGAGGATATATTTTTTTATTATTACAATGGGATTGGTCACCTCAGTCTGTACCATGTAGGGTATGGGAAATCATTTTATCTTGTTATTGATGTCATAGAGTGATTCAAAATTTTTTAGATGATTCAACATGTTTTAGTATCTTGTTTATTTTTCATGATCTCTTCGGTTTCACCCATGAAAATTGTGAATTAGTTGTCTGCAATGATTTATTGAGTTTCACTATTGATTTGTTACTCTTGTATGTAATTTTTCTATTTAAATTACTGTATCATGTGTTTTATTACTTTTTGATAGTGTGGATTTAATCTAATAATAATAATAAAATTCATGTGTTTATGAAAAAGAGTATTAGAAATGTTTTACACTCTTTATATCATATAAATTGAATGCTACATTTCCATTTTTAAAATGTATTTGGATCATCCTTGGAATATAGTGTGGTTGTAAATTTTAAAAACCATAATGAAATATGTTTGGGTTTATAGTGTATTTTTTTTATCAAAAATAATAATTTTTATCTTTTATTTCAATCATAAAGATGATGTTCATTTTATTTAAAAAATGTTCATTGGGAATATATATGTTCGGGCATTCCTACTAAGTTATAATACATAAAACTATTGTTCATTATTGTTTTTAGCATTTGGTGGAGGTTTTAACTTGAGTTTTGATCACCATGGTGGTTAGTTTGTATTTTAATCCTAGAGTGAACCTCAGGGTCACATGGAGACATGGTAATCTTGTTCAATTTTTTATTTTTTGGTTCATTTGATGTATTTTTTGTCCACCAATAAAATTTTTTTAGTTTATATATATATATATATATATATTTCATATTAATTTTTTATTTATATTGTTTTATTTTTATATTGGGAGAAATAATTCTATTGGTTTCTCTGTTGATTCGCGAGACTTGTTTCAAGAATGTGCGGATTAGGTGCACCCTTAAATCATTGCCACAGATCATCTTGGGTGACCAGTTCAGGATTGAATCAGGTTGTTTCATGATATAATATCACTATAGAATAAAAATGATTTAAATTTAACTTCTCATGATCTCAAGGTTTTATTGGTGGGGGGGGGTCAAGAAAATAATTCCAATAATGCTATGTGGTAAAAAAAAGTGCCAATGTGTTGGAAAATATCAAGTCATCATATCTATGGTGATACTATCGAGATTAAACTTTGAAATAGAACCTCAGATTCCATTAAACATCCTACAATGATGATTTAGATTATGTATAATAATTTTTTAATTGGTCATGGTAAATTGGTGATAATCTAATTTGAGATCCTAATGTTAGTGAAACATTTATTCCAATTCCATTAATATATCTCCTTACATCTGTTCAAAGCTTAATAAAATAAATTAATAAATATGGAAGGTGTAATTTCAGTTACTATAATGGGGATATGAGTTATTTGGAGGACTTTTCAATATTACCCCAAACCAATGACATCATTAATGTAGTAAATCACTACATGTTATCATTGAAAAATTGTGAAACCATGGATTACATCATTTATAGTTCTATGGGAATTTTTTGTTTTGATACAGATAGGCTATAGAGCATATAAATATCTTATATTTTAAATTGTATCAATATATCTAGGATGCATTCCCCCAAAATTAAAATGAAAATTGGGGTAGCCAATATATCTTTCATAAATCCAGATCAATTAGATTGTTTATATAATTACACCCAAATGATTTTTACACACATGGGGTGACCATGTCATTAGTGTTGAAATTTTTTTCTGGATGTCTTCCAAGGAATCATGCCTTTATTTTGAGACTTTATATGACACAATTTAAATATATATGGACATTAAAACTATAAATAAGAAAATATCATTTGATTTTTTCCAGTGTAAGGAATATTAAAAAAAATGTCAAGTTACTTTTTTATGTTGGGTTATATCTTCAAAAGCATGTGTTCTGGAATAGGCAACTATTCGACTCTATATCTAGGGTCACATAGAAAAGGTGTTCAAAATCAGTATTAGATGATACAAATAACATGGTCTTCAATTCAAAAAAATACTATTTATATGGAATTTTTTCATAAATTATATTATGAATTAATTTAATTAAAATATTGAATTTGTATTGTGTTTTTCGATGTCAAATATTTTTATTTTCATGGTGTTCAGTATTTCATACAATGTTTTATTTTTTACTTTGATTCGAAAGCTACAGAGTTACAAAAATCCCATGATCAGTAATTCCATTGAATAATATTACCCTTAAAGATAACTAATCACTAAAAATATATTTTTTTTATTAAATATGTGGTTAAATTAATCTCCAAATTATTCCAATCACATTGTTCCTTTTGACCACATTCTTAGTGAGGAACATGTGATATTGACCTAAAAAATTTAAAAAATATATTTTTATTTTTCATTATTTCATTTTTATGTACTGATATTTACTTACATTTTTCTTCAATGATGACACACAATAATAACTTTTTTCACAATATATTCAAAATATTATTATATCTTAAATAGGTAACAACATTTCAGTGAACAGTTTGTATCCATCAACTAATACCATAGTTACAACTACTTTTTTGACGAGACTTATCTAATATTACAAAAAAATACCATATTAATTCAAATCAGGGAAACTCCATGGAAAATAAACATGTGTGCATAATTTTGTTCACATTAAACACCCATGTGCAACCATGTGATTCTTAACTTCCACTATAGTTTTTTTACATATTTTTATGGAATAATTCAAAAAAGTGTTCTGAAACAACAACTAATAGGTAAATATTATTCCATATTAAATTATTTTCTTCTTATGATTTTTCATCACACATTTACTCTACATAAAAAACAAAAACTCTTATATAAAAAATAAAATCACTAATACAAATTTAATTCAAAATTATGTGTGTATCATAATTTATACTATTTGAATAGAAATTATCTTTCATTTAGTTTTCTTGTTCATTATGATTTTATTAGTTTACTATTCTATTATTGTGAAATTATTGTGCATTTTCATTACACCCATTATATATAATCTATTGGGAAATAAAACCTAAATATGTAAATTTTTCTAGCGGATGAAAGGATAAACCTTTTTATTTTCTGTATTATATGTCAAATATATTAATTTTTAAACTACTGTTTTTTTATATTCCTATAGAGGGATACTATTTAACAATATTTTATGTGGTGAATTTCTGAATCAAATAATAAGTTACTAGGAAAATACAATGAATCATCTACTATTTAAATATTGAAACATGGTAAGGAAAATTGATTGTTCAACAGGATTTGTATCTATATAGTACCATTTACTGTCAATATTTATTGTTCATTTTTTAAATGAATTCTTCACCATCCTCTCTTCCTATGTTATGTAATTTCATTTAGGTTCTATTATTTTCATATCATTCATTGATGTAATGAAATTAATTTCCATCCTATATATTCCAAAGATTATATTCATTATAAGAAGGTTTCATTTTACCCGAAATTACATTACATTTATTTATGATTCAAATTTTCTACAATATATATTTATTCTCCATGATTTATAATTAATATGGATTCATATTTTATAATTATTAGGTATTTATTGTACATTCAATAACATTTTTGTTTTCCACCAACAACACATTGATATAGTTCTATTACAACGATATTATACTAGAATAATATGAAAACTAGTTTTGATTTTGAAAAACTATATAGAAGTTTGTTATATAACATGACCATTGAAATTTCTATATCATCTATTACGTAATGTTAAATATGTTTCTATCCTATTCATGAAAAATAATATATTGTTATTATTTCTTATCCTATTACAAGTTTAATTGAATCATATGAATCATAAAATCTTTAATGAAGAAATTTGACACTTCTGATGGAAATATTTGTGGCTAGAACCTAAAATTCTCTCCTAATAGAACTACTGAATGATTATAAGTGATTTTTTCCTTATTAATAATTATTAATCTATTATTTTGTTAAGATTCAAGTATATTATTTCATTTAAATATCTGGATATTTTTTTAAATCCAATAGTTTAAGAGTACAACTGATGGTGACTAATCACAAACACATGTTTTTAGATGTTTTCATTTTAAAGAAAGTAAAAAAATTTCAAATTAATATAACCAAATATTTAAGATATGCTTTGATATAGTTACAAATATGCCAATCATTTACATTATGTTCATACATATTAAATTAATTTAAACCATCATTACTATTCCTTATGAAACATGAATATTGATGGGTTTTGTTTTTGTATGGATTTAAATAATTTCAAATAAAAAAATAGTTTTTTTTTCTATTGGTGTAAAAAATTACAAAATCCAAAACAATCAAAATTCTATAGATAAAAACAAATAAATTATTCTTTTCAAATTGTATAATTGAAAATTACATTCGATATTTTGATCACATCTTTGAATTCTATAAGGTATTATTGATTTCAAAATAAAAATTTCAATTTAAAAAAAAATATATCTGAAAACAATATTCATTTTCTCCTTATTATGTTGGATCATAAAAGTAGTGGATATTCAAAGTTTATTTTTAGCAATGAACATAACTAGGCAATATTGTTCCCAATTTCCAAAACCAGATTTTAAAAAAATTAAAAAACCAACATCTTAATGGTATTTTTAACATTACATCATAGGAGAATCAAAGTACTATATCTTTCAAACAAAGTTGCAACACTGACGTTGGGTTTGTTCCATTAACCATTTGTATTTTATATAAACCTGTATATATCCATATTATTGATTGACGATAATTTGTACTAAAATATTTTAATATGAAAATATTATTTTCATGTCTTTTCTATATTTAATATGTTTAAAACATGAAACCCATTTTTATTTTCATTTACCTAGAGTTATTATTTTTATTTATCAATCATTGATTTTATATATCATTATCATTTTCTGTTTAATAATATTTTTGAAAAGGTTGAGGGTCATGGCCCCTTTATTGAACATAGAATGAAACCAGATTTGAGACGAGAAAAATATAGAACCGAGATGAAAAAACATTCTTTGAAATACAAGACCATATGGACCTGACATGGACCAAAATTTCTAATGAAACAAATAGCAAGACAAGTACCAACCCAAAGTCTCCCTCCCCCTATAGTCAAGGAATGCTGAAATGATTCTAGTCAAAGAAGATGCATCACCCCCCTATGAAGATTGCATGGTGATGGTCAATAAAAAATATGTTGCATGAATTTTATGGTGAGGATGTGGTGCAAGAAGATATTGTTATTTATCGAGACTCTATGACTTCAAAAATCTATGGTAATGAACTGAAACCCACTGAAAATTAAAATATAAAAAATAATAATTAGAAAAATGAACAAAAATAAACTATCATACAAAAAAGTAATATATAATTATTATTTTTTATTTTATCATTGACATTATCTCTTAATTTTTATTTCTGGTACACATAAAATAATACAGTCCAATTTACCTAATATTTGTTCTAATAGTTTTTTTTCAACATTTGTAGTTTGGAATAGGTATTTCATATACACTGAACAAATTATATTTTCTATTTTATAGTATTTTTTCAATTTATATTACTTATTTCACATAATTACTATTAAATATTAGTCTATTAAATTTTATGATGCATTTTAATATAACCATATAATTTTAATTTTTATATAGATTCAAAAAATGGGTATAATCACTATAGAACATTGATAATCAAAACATGATCCTAGTCCTTACACTGTCTCATTCCCTTCCATCTAGTCAATCTCCTTCCACATTCATCTATACTCAGAAACCCCACCCAAAGTTTCCACAAGACTAGAAGAAAACCTATAAAAACCACATTCCCAACCTTCTTATTCCAAGAAAACAAGTAACAAATCCAATGATGAGAACCCAAATCTAGGGAAGACCAAGCCACATCTCATCAATCCATAAATCAGTCTTCCGGAATTTCTATTTATATAACTTACTACAATCAAGATCATCGAAACACATCAATTTGATATGTATCTTCATACTACACATTCTAGAATGAATCTTCTTTTTAGCATTAGGAAGTATATCCCTTGTCAAAGTCCCTGGTTGAAAAATCGTTTCCCCAAAATTTCAAACATGAAATTCTATATTCAATATCCACATAGATCTTTCTCAATTACTTCCCATGTTATGAAAATGTAATAAAATCACCATCACTATATCCCTAATATTACTCCATTAACACTATCCATATATTACATTATACATTTTTTGTACAACATTTTTAATCCATAAGATATTAAATTTACAACATTAACTACATTTTGAACATGAGTATATTTACTTTTATAGAGAAATGTTTATTTTTAATTTCCATGTGTCATCATTTGAATTTCCATATCTGTCCATTATGTGTTTTCCATTTTTTATCTAGCATTTTCTAATAATTCTATTACATTATATTCAAAATTATATATACTAATCATGGAAATGATTTAAAAAATTTCATATACTTGAATTTTTCATAACATGTTGCATGCATATTTTTAGTAAATAAAAATTTTAAATTTAAATGTTTCAGTATTGTAGTGTGATAATAGATTCTGAGAGTTAGAAGGTTTTTAGGTAAAATATATAGATTTTTTTTCATTAATATTTATTATCCCTTTTAAGATGTTGACAATTCATGCCTAAATTTCCCGAAGGTCTTCTTAATTGATTTTTGATAAACCCATTTCAAGGTATGTGTGTTAACCCTAATAAGGAATAATATATACATTAATTTTACATATTTAAGAAAAAATAGGCATATTTATATTTTCAAAATCATGGTTTAGAACTTGATCATTCATAACCTAATTCAATTAAATAATTTCACTTCTCATCCGCCATTTTTTCTCACTAACCCTCAATTTTTTTATACATGTACTCACAAATTATTATATTTTTTTCTCCATTAATTTAATAAAACCCCATTAACGTCAAATATAAAGGTGGAAAATATTACTATCAATTGGAATTTGATTTTGTAGATATACAATGTTTTCTATGATAAAAAACATTAGGTTTTTTTAACAAATTCATCTTCTCAGAACAAGCTGATCCATTTCTAATTTCATAGTTCATATTTTCCTTACATGAAATCCATTTTTATCATTCTATGAACATATTACATCATATAGGTAGATTAATCGTATATATTTCATTTCAAATATTTTTAAATCCATGATGATTATTCATGTCTGAAAAAATGGTGAAACTCCACCATGGATTTTGACTCTCACTTTTACATGTCATTTATAAGTGTACCAACTTCACAAAAAGGGAGAGGTTGTAGGTCTATCCTCCCCATGTTGTATAAGTAGCTTTAAATATGTGGTGTAATTTTTTTTTTGAATTTACAATTGTTATATGTAGTTTTTGAATCATATATTTCATCAGATAATGTACATTAATGTTTTTATCACAATTAATAAGATCAAAACTAGTTTTGAATAAGCTGTGTAATAAAATTAAGAACTAACTATTGTTATAATAACTTTTTATTTTGTTATGTCAAATATATCCTTATAAACTTTCATTATGTTATAACTTTTCACAGATAATTTAATACTCTTTATTTAAATATCAAATTACAAAAAATAATTTAACTATATTATAATAAAAAAAATTATATGTGGTATAATTAGTTATCAATGAATTTTAATTTGATAATAGAGAAAAAATCCCAATTTTATAAAAATTAATCTTGAGTATGTAAATAATCTCAATTATGTTTCATCATTGAAAATGGTATATGATAAAAAAATATTTCGTTATTAATTTTTTGGTTTCGAATTCTCTTATTTCTGTTAAAATTATATTTTTGGATTCTAATATTTCCGAAAAAATTTATATTCATTCTTATTTAAATTTTTGTTAATGTTCTAGATAATATATTTATTATTTTTAAATACTATAGAGAATTAATTAGAGATATGCAGCTACGATGACATGCGAATCTAATGCCCAATGTTCTAGGAATAAATGATCAAAATATCATAAATACACCAAACAACACACACTCAAAATCATACTGTTAAATCTAAGGAACCTCAAAACAGGATCCCATATCTGAAATCAGAGGGAATCATTGAATTTATTGCAGTGAGTTTACCCTAAGCATGAAAAGACCTTATCCATAATGATTTGGATAGGAAAATTAGTTTTATGAAATAAAATAAGAAAAGAATTTATTTTTTAACATTTTACAGTGACATTAAAATAGTTTATTTTTAAATAAAACTATTAGATGGGGTCTAGGGTTTATCTCATAACCTTGGAATCCTTATATGATTTCTAGAGAACCATAGAGAACTATCTAAATGTAAAACAATGATGAGATGGTGGATTGAGATCATTCATGACTGATCGCCATAAACATAAAATACATAACATTGAATGATCTTTTATTATGCAGGACATTTTTATTTTATATTATTCATTACCCAATCAAAGAATTAATGTTGAGCACAGATCAACCAATAAACAAGTTGACCGGTAATTTGATCATCCTTATGGGAAGGATTTTGACTGGGGGAATTTTTTGGGTTCAAATTTTTGAATTACATTGATTTTCAATATATTTCATATAGAATTGATTGAGGAATGAATAAAAAATAGTGTTTCATTCCATTTGTTGGTCCATGTAAATTTCTCCCCCAAAATTCATCACATTCATTGTATTCTTCACAATATATGAACATTTGATCATTTCTTCTCCATTTAATAGTGCGACAATCCAAAACTGAAGATCCAATATTGGTATGAATCAACATAGGTGTGGTGGTGGTTGAAGTTGTGGGTGGAAATATAGTGGGTGCTGATTTCTCAATATTCATCATAAAATATTAATGGTGAAGATATTGTTTTCTAAGTTTATTTAATGGCTAAATCTTACCATTTTGGTGATGGCATGACCATACAACCAAGAATCTGGTGTTTCCCCAAGAAGAATGTTCGGGATCAGTGGTTGGCTAAATAAGGAAGGTGATAGGGGAACAAACAAGAGTTTAACTAAATTTCTAAACATCGTGACATGTATATCACAATACATGGCATGTGGGGCCCCTAGAGTGGGTAATAGGGTTTCAGGATGTAGTGAAGTGTCACATGACAAGTGACAATGATCACATGATAGGGGATCCTTTCTTGGGGACTCAACAAGTATATTCATAGATACAAATACATGGGATTGAGTACTTGGTCTAACTACATGGTATATACTCCACCACATGGCTTTGATGCACCAGTTACACGGATTTCAAAATGTATTGGTACATAGGCACCACTAAATAGATTGAAACTATGTACTGGAATAGAGTCGGAGTACATGGTGGGGACCCTGGATGGACCAGAACATGTTACCCTATTAAAGTCCCTTTATACCTTTCTATTCGAATTTAATTTCTTTTCAAATATATCTTAGACAAGATTAGGTCGGGTTTGTAAACATGATCATTTCCTAGAAGGTTGGTGGGTATAAATTCCTATTCATAGTAGTACTACCCCTTCTATTAGAATTTCTATATAGAGTCGTTCTAATCCCCTCTATGAGTCTTGGAGAAGGTTCATCAATTCATTCTTCATTCCCTTTGTTGAGTCACTTTTATTGATGTGACTATCATCACTGGACTTCGATCCTCTACGTAGCTAGTTAATCATGATAGAGTAGATGGTATCACCCCATGGCCTAGGCTATGATCCTCATCAATTATATCATATATCACTTTTTTGATCAATCATTATATCTTTATCATGATGGTTATCGATGAATATTAATTATTGGGTAAACATCATCATTTCAATTAGACTCATGATTGTGTTCTCCCAGATATGTACTTTGTGGAATATGAATACTAAATATCGAGTGGGTTTCTTTGGTAGTGGAGACTTACCTCTAGACTTCATGTCTTTTTATGAGAATACTTGGATATTCTAGTAATATGTTTTTTAGATATTTACTGTGTAGAAATTATTATACCTCACTCGTTGGGTATTTATTTGTTTTTTCGGGTGTCCTACTGAGTATTTTTATAATAACCCCTACATAGGTATTGACTAAATGTGTTGTTTCTTGTGCATATGATTTACCTTTTGATGAATGGGAACTGAAAAGAGAATTGTGACTTCAGGTATGCCTATGTGTTCATATGGATTCAAGTATTAGTCCTACTACTATTTTGTTTATAGGTTGGACATTATAGTTTAGAAACACAGTCGTTTGGTGGGATTTTATTCTAGACCAATATATTTTACCTCGCATTAAATCCTATCATACTCTGTTGGTTTGTATATAGTGGTACATGTGCATTTGGTTATTTATTGTTTTTATATTTCATAATTTTATTGGATTGCTGTTTTTTGTGTATGTATGTGTAAATAGGATATTCCTCCCATATTATTGATATGTCTACTCAATTCTAATCACCAACCCTAGGCCGATTGGAGGTGGGATTTGGGAGTTGTGACATGAGCCCCATTGTGGAAGGTCATGATTGAATGGTATCAAAGGAGGTAGGTTCTACCTTAGTATCGAGAGTCTATGATATTGGATTTGGGTCACAATATTATGTGTTTCATGCTTGACTTTCAGGATATGTACTCAAGAGTTGGTGGGTTCGGTCGACGTATCCATTCATGATGTCATTGATAACCTTCTTTTCAACCAGTTACATGAGAAATTTGGTTGTAGGGAAAATAATAATACATAAATTATATAGTAATGTGTTGTGGTTCAATTTCCTTCTTGATTTAGATCTCCAGAATTAGTCATTGACCATGGTGCATCTTTTTTTCTTATATGATTCCCCCAAGACACATACTTTCTAGGATTCGGTTTCTCAATCATGTTGATGACCTCATCATTTACTAGGATTTGATACAATGGCCAGTTCCATAGGTATTTCCTATAGGTAGTGCACAGGCTATACCACCAACAACAGTGCAGTACGTGTTACCACTAGTACAAGATGATGAGAACCATAGGCTGAGAACACTCCATGAGTTTCAGAGATATAGAGCCTTCGATATCTGAGGTGAGACCGACCCTTAGGCAGCTAAGGTCTGGCTTGGGGAAGTGACCAGAGTTTTTCGTCAAATCGGGACACTAATGTATCAAATTGTGGTCCAATTAGGGAGCATTCCCCATAGCTCGGTGTGGATATGGTGGTGTTGGGATATCCAAATAGATGATGAGGATAATATTTCATGGATATATTTCAATCGTCTCTTTAGATTGGAGTTCTCACCATTTAAACTTAGATTTGTGCATATATAAGAGATTCATTAGCTCTGTCAGGGAAGAATGATGGTGGATGACTATTTATCGAGGTTCACCATTATTTCTAGGTACTCGATGGATATTTTCATTGATAAGTACTTTAGGGGTCCAACAGTCAAGTGATATCTTCATAGAGACATCTGAGCCTGTGTAATTCCTTTATGAAGTCTGACATATACTTGAGTGCATAAAAGATATTTGGTGGTCTAAATATTCTTAGCTATGCAGGTACATCAAGTAGTAGTCAATAATGTATGTGTAGGGGGATGAAACTTGTAAGTAGGGATTTAACCTCAGTGTCAAGGATTCAAATGTGGGGGACATTTCATGAGGAGATCCTTGGATAGGGGATCTACAAGTAAGGGCTTGCAGGATTGGTCCTATCAACCTAAGGAAGGAAAATTAAATTAATTTGATGAAAAGGGACATATCTATCAATATTGTATGACTCTCCATGCAGCTGATATGGAGACAGTGGATAGACCACCAAGGTAGAGAAAACAAAAATATTAGGCAGATCAGTATGGAGGTAGACACAGGAAAGGATATGGGAGAGATGCAACAGGTGTTCTATGTTTTGAATTGTTACACCGGTACCCATGAGGTTATCGACACCAGGCTCAGGGTGTTGGAGGATAAGGGTGGGGATAGTTACATGTGGTCAAACCATGTGATCCAGGGGCTCTAAAAATTATTTGAGGTATGATATGTGTCTTTTCTACTTTGGACTCAGTACTCTTAGACACAGGTGTTAGTCAATTCATTCTTTCAAAATATCTTATTTCTAACCTGGATATTCTAGTTGAACTATTGAATCTAACCATACACTTGGTGATAAGAACTGGAGAAGACTCAGTGATCACACATATATACTGACAGTGTGACATAACCCCAAGAGGTAAGAGTTACTATTATAACCACTTTGATGAAGTATTGAGTCCTTAAGATGTCATTAATGGTATGGATTGGTTATCTATAGTCCATGCCCAGATTTAATATTTAATGAGAAGGGTGTGGTGTGTTTGCAATGATGAAATAATGATTTAAATTATCAGAGAAAAGGAGACCCAGACAGCACTAGATGGACTCATGCATGGGAGGGTGAAGTCGATCACTCAAGAGTTGTCCATACTGACCCTCAGTATAGTAGAAGTTATGAGTTTCTATTTCCCAATAGTTGTAGTGGTGTAGAAATACATTATTCGAAATGATATTTCATGATTACCTCCTCACCTGGGGGTAGACTTAGGAATTAGCATACACCCCGGGACAACATCGATATCTACATCAGTATATCAGATGCCTCACATTGAGCTTTTCTATATGATGGTACATTTTGAGTACTTTTAGAGGAATGGATATGTGATACACAATGTTTCTCCCTAGGTGGCCCAATTTTTGTATAAAAAAAGGCATACTGGAACATGAGGTTGTTTTAGGACTATCAACACGTGAACTAGGTGACCATGGAGAATAATTATCCACTACTGATGATCAATGACCACTTTTATTATTTTAGAGGGTCATGATCGTGTTCAAATATAGAACATTGATAAGCCTATCACCAATTGCAAGTACGGGATGAGGATATACGGAAACCATATTTCAAAATCCCGCGACATTTATTAGGAGTACTTGGTGATGCCCTTTGGTGTGAAAAATACCCCCACAGTGTTCATTGGACTCATAAACTGGAACTTTTTGCCTCACATAGACTGGTTTGTGATAGTCTTCATCGATGATATAATTATTTATTCAACATATAAGAAGGATCATATGAAGAACATGAGGTTGGATCTAGATATACCATGATTGTAGGATCGAAATATTAATAAAGAATCTCAATATACAAGAAACAAGGGGGTGAATTTTATACTTTAAGAATTCCTTTGAAACCTTTAATGATGGTATAAAACATTCATTTTTGAAATTGAGGAAAACTATTTTTAACAAAGTTAATCTAGGTAAATTCACAAGACCTCTTATCTCTACAAAAACTCTATGTATTGGAAAAATGGTTCTATAAATGAATCATAAGAAAATTTTACAAGGAAAATGATTCTACCTTAACGCATATAGAATCTTTCTATTTAGAGTATAAAGATACAACAATGTATAATATAGTTATACATTATTTATTACTAAAAATGTGGTAGAAAATAATCTTGAAACAATACAAGTAACATGTTTGAAATCTTCTAACCCAAAGAGAAGGTTATCCAATATACTTGGATAAAGATCACTATATTTATACATTCAAGAAATTATGTAATAACCACACAAGGGTAAGTCCACGATAGAAATATCGGAATATGTCATGTTATACCCTCAATCTCTTGAACCTTAAGATAGTCAACACCTTTGTCTTCATAAACTAGGATGTCAGTGAACTTTAATGTAGACGGAACCTCTGTTTTCGTATCCCTAGGAGCCCTCTAACATTAAGGTAGTTTGGACCTATGTCTTCCTATTCCCAGAATACCTTGATTTTAAACAAAAGAAATTGAATTCACATAAAGAAAGATGAAAAAGATGTTTAGTACGCACAAATCCTGAGTATCTCTACCTATAGAAATCCCTTCAGTAGTATGTAGTCTCTAGATTGATCGAGTCATTAGTTTGATGTGACTTCATTCAAAAGTGCTCCAATTTATATGAACTTCTCCAATGGTCATCTCGCTCTTCGAGTGGTTATATTTTTCCTTTAATCACTGAGGGAAATGTACATGTGTCACTCAAACAACAGTTATTTAGAAAAATATTTAACAAAAACGTTACATAATTAAAAAAAGGGTAATAAAAATATGGTTGCATAAACAAATCCATTATTTGAAGTCTATAAAAAATAAAATTTGGAGTATATGAAAATAAACATTAGGAGTCTCTATAGATATTCAGATTCTATTTTTCAATGAATTTGGAATCAAAATTCAATAGGTTATGGATTCTGAATTTTATTTAATTTGGATTCTGAATTCTATGAATTTTGATGTTTGAATTCTGAGGAATTCAGAGCATGAATTTTGATGAATTTGGAACCTAAATTATGTGTAATTTCAATCTGGAATTATGAGGAATCCAGAATATGAATTTTATAGAATTCAGTGTTTGAATTCATATTATTCAGAGTATGAATTTCAGAGAATTTAGAATCTGAATTTCAGAGAATTCAGATTCTGAGTTTCAGAGAAATTGGAATCCTAATTTTAGAGAATTTAGATTCTAAATTCATAGAATTCCAAAACATAATTTCCGAAAATTTTTAGTTTTAATTCAGAGAATTCATATTCTTAATTTAGTGAATTCCAAATTTGAATTTCAAAGAATTCGGAATCTGAATTTTAGAGATTTTGGAATCTAAATTTCAGAGAATTCAATGTCTGAATTCAATGAATTCAGATTCTAAATTCAGAACCTGCAAATAGAATACTCTATATCTACGTATTTATAGGATTATAAGGGTTTAGATATGGAACCTAATTTTACACATAGAAATAAAATGAGTTAGATTTAGAGAAACTATAACATACACAATGAAAACGGTGGAAAGGATATAATTTCCTTGGGAAAAGAAAATGTCCTTATTAAAATAAATCTTTGGGGTATTAAAAATATATTTCAGATAGAGTTTTTGTTATTTTCAAAACCTAAAGAAATATAAATTTTATAAGGAATCTAATAAACGGAATAATATCCCCCTTTTTGGAAACCACCAACATCCTTACTAAAATGAATCGTATGACTTAGAAATTTTATGGACATGAAATTAAAAAAGAATATCCCTTTACTTATGGATCATATTGAATATGAATGGATCCCACATAGACATTGGAATCACTAAGGATTGTATTATTGATTTTCTGAATGAAATTTTACATTATCTTTCATAAGAAAATCATTATTGATAAGAACTTTCCAATAGATGACCCCCCTTACATAGGAAAATATCTTCTTTACTTGGTATTCTTTTTATCATTCCTTTCACCTGTTGGTGATTTTCAAAAAGGAATAGAGGGTATGGAAAAAATTTGGAACATGAATTTTTTGTACTAAACAACCAAAAATAAAATATATAAATAATAATCAGCATTTCATTAATGTTGAAAGAATTTTTTATATGGAAACATACAACAAAAGATCTTAATGGAATGAAATTAACCTTCTTTCATCATTGGTATCAGCTTCTTCCCAATGGTTTTTAGCTTCATCAGTACCATGTGATCATCTTCTACAGGCTTAGGCAACTGATCTTGTTATTCACTTTTTATCTCTAAGGATTTAGTTTTAATATTGATCCTTAAGACATTACACTTGAGCTTTCAACACTTCATCATTCTTAACCATCTTCTCTTCAACCACAATTCTTATATCCCTTTCCCTCATCGAATTCATGGACACAAAATTATTCTTTCCTTTCAGATCCTTATCTTCCAACTACAGAGTAGTCTATTCTAGGATTAACTATGACTCGAAACAATTTCTAAGATCCTTGATCTTCCCATCTTTGGTGTCAAAATCATCGATGACATTATCATGAAATTAATTGAAGATTCTCATATCTTCTTTTTTCTTATTTGACCAGCTTGTAATCTTCTTGCGAGATCTTTTATGAGCCTCATAACCAATGAGGAAGGTTTTGAAATATGCATCTAGCCTGACACAGTTGTCCATAACCATGGAAACTGAATTTGATTTCTCATTAATTGTATACTGAAGCATCTGACATCATGAGTCTATGATTGGAAATAAGAGAATATTACCAACCATATTTTTCAATGAATAAACAAAAAAATCATGTCCAATGGATGATTATTGTGAATCCATTTTTTTGGTTGATGATGATTATTTTTCTATGTATTTATCTTTTCTCTTTCAAGAAGCACATACATCATTCTTCTTCACCATAGATTTAATAGGTGTATCTACTGCCACCATCTTTCATTTATCAGCTTTTTGAATGATTTCATGAGCTTTGGGAGATTCATGTTCACTATTTGTTAGCTGAATAATCTTATCTTTATATAATTTTTCTTTCTTTTCTCCTATCACAATATCCTCCAACTGTATAAAATAATGATTTCTAATTTCCTCTTCATAAAATTTATTCACTACATCCTCACCCATCTCGCATTTTCATGTAGTATCATGTTTTAATGTATCAAAATCATAAGTTTAGATTAAAAATTTATCAGAAATACATTCCTTCTAATGATAATCCACTACTTTCCTCATCACATCCTCTATATCACCACCTCCTTCTTCTTCTACTTCTTCTTCCACTTCATCTTGTTCAATAATTTCTTCTTCAAGAAGTGATTATAGAATGACCCCCTTTTTTCCCAGAGTCACATGAATTGATTCTAGAAAAAATGATTCTAGCACTGAGATTTGTTCTTAAGATTTCTTACGATATTTGAGAATAAATTGTACTATCTCAGTCTCAGAAATCTTCTTCTTTTTCATCTTCTCTTTCTGTTTCATCTCAAGCTATTTAGAAAACTTTATTTTTAAGGATTTCACCTCAGAAAGGTCAAAGACCAACATATGACCCCCTTCTTGTTTTTCTTATCCTCTCCCCACATAGCCACTAGTTCATTAGGATAGTCATGTTTCTTCATTGGCATCAGTGGGACTGAATGAGTTTCCATAGAAACAAGGGGGTATTCCTTTCTATTCTTGTTCATTAGAATTTCTCTTCCTTCTGCCTTTATTATATTTTTCTACCACTTCTGGCTTCTTTGAAAAATATTCTACTTCATCTTTACATAGAACAAAAAATTATCCGAATTCATTAGAAAAGCCAGCCTTCACCCTATTTAAGGTATCATCACTCAATATCATTACCTTGTAATTTCTCATCTTGGAATTTCATCGAATTTTGAATGATTCTAAGAAAATAACTCTAACATTTGAGAGAATAGTTAGATACATAATGATTTGAAATTTCATATTTCCATTCTTGATGTTCTCAATCATCACCAAGATATATTTAACCAAGCTTATCTTCATGAGGGTCACCAAGAAATCCAATATATAGCTATCACTCTTCCTTAAAGTATCCTTATCCCAATTTCATGTTATTATTAAATCTTGAACCCATAATTCATGAATTCGTTAGTTCGTATATAGATGAAAAGTATTCGGAGTCTTCACTCTGTTCAAGACAAGACACTCAATATCCTTTTCCTCATCAAAGGATCCCGATATATTAGGTAATTTCAGAGTACAGAATTCTGCTTCTCCTTTGTAAGGAATTCCAGTCAGAATTGCTACCTTGCTGAAAGAAAGAGAGTAGGTCTTTCCATAACACTTGAAGGAGAACATGTCTCTACCTTCTTCCTTAATGAAACAAGAAATCTCATAGAACTCAATCAACATTTCCGAATACAATGGATCATGCAACTTCATCATTGAAACACAATCACTCTCCCAATGATTCAACTTATCATTCTTAGATATGATAGAATCATACATGTTGATGAATTTTGGATCAACTAACCATTATCGGAATATCTACCATTCATTGTTTTCCATAATAGTAGACATATCTTTATATGGAAAAGCATTAGAAAAATTTTTGAAATAGGGAAACATTGAATATTCAGAATCACCTTATGTAAAGAGATAGTGCTTCAGCATGTGAAATCATGAAAATCGGATGTAGTACAACAATTGGAGAGGCTTTATATAAACAATTGAGGTGATGGTTTAACTTCCTTGGTTTATCCAACGGTAGAAAAAAATTATTATTAATTTCAACTGTTGAGATGATGACCGAAGAAATATTTTGATATTTTCTGATATTTTGTGGTTTTTAAGAAAAAAAATCAGATTTATGTTAAAGTGAATCCGGAAAATTTTAAAGAAAATGAATATACCAGAAAATAAAATGATTATTATGAAAACAAATGAAAGGAAACATACCTTTCAGATTACTAGAATGATTATTCATAAATGAGGAAGAATATTCTTGAAGAACGTTAGATTCTGAAAAAATTTAAAATCAAATTTAGGGAAAAATATGATTACAAAAATTTGATTACAATAATTTTGACTATGGAAAATTTAGACTATGAATAATTTAGAGTATGAAAAATTTCTATTACAGAAAAATATTGACTACAGAAAATTATGATTAACAAGTAAAAGTTCTCCCCCTATGAAAATAGTTTCTTACTGAAAAAATATAGGTTTCAACAGGATGATAATATGGAATATTACCTCATGGTTTTCATTCTTAACTTCTGTTTAATGAATTCAAATCTATTTGAGGGTAATGATTTTGTAAAAATATCGGTAAGGTGATGTTTCATTCCATTTAATTGAAGAATGACATCTCCATTTTTTGGGTGATATTTAAGAAAGTGATGCCTAATATCTATATGTTTTTCATGAGCATGATGATTAGGGTTATTACTTAAGGCAATGGAACTATTATTATCACACAATATTTGTGTTTTGGTAAAACTCGCACCATAGTCTATGAGTGTGTGTTACATCTACAATACATGGGAACAAAAACATCCTACTTCTATAAATTCATCATCAATAGTGGAAAGTGCAACTAAGTTTTTCTTTTTTTGATTACCAAGAAACTAATGAATCTCCAAAAAAATTACATGTTCCAGATGTACTTTTTCTATCCATTCTACATCCACCAAAGTCAGCATCTGAAATTATTTTTATGAAAATATATTTTCCAAAAGTATAAAAGAGTCCTAAATCCATTGTTCCCTTTAATTTGTGAAAAAATATTTTCACATCCTAAAAATAAGATTCCTTAGGTTTGGTTTGATATCATTCAAATAAGCATATTAAAAATATCATGTCAGGACGACTAGCTGTCAAGTATAGTAAACATAATATCATAACTCTAAACAATGTATGATCCACTGGTTTCCCATCTTCATCAAGATCAAGTGAATTTGAGATACCAATGTGAGTACTAACACTTTTAGTGTTTTCATATCCATACTTTTTAATAACTTCATTAATATAATTATGTTGGAATATAAATATTCCTTCTGGTTTTTGATAAATTTGAAAACCAAGGAAAAATGTTTACTCACCCATCATACTCATTTCAAACATAGATTTCATTATATTTGAAAATGAATCAGTTAAATATTGTGGAGTTGAACCAAATATAATGTCATCAACATAAAATTGAACAATAAATACATTTTTCTTATGTTTATTTATAAAAAGGTTTGGATCATCATTTCCCTTTACATAATTATTTTGATGAAAAAATCATTTAAGTATATAGTACCAGGATCTAGGGTATTGTTTATGTCCATATAAATATTTGGTAAGTTTGAACGCATGTTCAAGATGTTTTTTATCTTCAATACAATTAGGTTTTTCAAAAAAAAACATCTTCTTGAACATAACCATTAAGGGAATCATATTTAACATTCATTTGAAAAATGTTTGAAATTAATGAATAATGAGAAGGCAAGTAGAATATGAATAGATTCAAGTCTAGCTACTGGAGCATAACTTTCTTGATAGTCTATTCCTTCTTGTTGATTATATCCTTTAGCAACCAATCTAGCTTTTTTTCTTATTATGATTGCATATTCATCATACTTATTTCTGTATACCCATTTTACTCCAATAATAGAGGTTTCATTTGGTATTTCAACAGATGCCCATAATTTATTTATTTCAAATTCATTTAGGTCATCTTGAGTAGATTTTATCCATTCATAACCACCTATAGATTCATCATTGCTTTTAGGTTCTTATTGAGAAAGCAATGATAGATGTTCTACTTCATTTTTAAGTAACTTCTTGTCCTAAAAATTTTATTTACATCACCAATGATTCTATCACTAGGATGATTAATAGGAAACAACTGATTTGGTTTTGTAAAACTAGTTCATCACCATATGGTAGGAAATATTATGGGGTTAATGTCTCAGAAACATTTTCATGATCATTTATATAATCAGAAGGATCTTCTATCATGGATTGATAGTCAGTTTTTGAAAAAACATTGAGATATGTAGGTTGAGGTTGTTTAAAAACAAAAGGATTAGTTTCATTAAATTAAACATGTAATATTTCTTCAATAGTATAAGTATTTTTTGTTGAAAACTCTAGAAACCTTAGTAGTTGTGGAGTACCCTAAAAAATCCATCAACAGATTTGGGTGTGAACTTATGTAGAATATCTTTAGTATTAAAAATGAATACTTTCCAAAAAAATACCTTGAATTAGGAGAATCTTGGTTTTCTACCATTCCATAACTCATAAGGAGTTATGTTAAGAAATGGTCTAATAAAAATTAGATTTATAGTATAACAAGCAGTACATACAGCTTCATCCCAACATTGTTTAGCTATTTAATATTCACTCAACATGGTTATTGTTATTTCTTGAATAATTTGGTTTCTTCTTTCAATAACACCATTTTGTTAAGGATTTCTTAGTGCTGAGAAGTTTTGTGTAATGCCGTTTTTACTATAAAAATTTTCAAAATCAAATTTTTTAAATTATCCTACTTGATCACTATGAATTGTTATTAATTGAATGTTTTTCTCATTTTTAACATGGGCTCTAAAAATTTAGAAATATTAAAACCCTTTAGATTTCATTGTTATAAAATAGCCCCACTTAAGTCTAGTGTAATCATCAACAAAGACAAATACAAAATATTTTCCTCCAATGCTTCCAATTTGTGTTGGACCAGAATGATCCATATGTAACAACTGTAATGCATTAGTAGTTGAGACTTCATCAACAGATTTAAAACATGATTTATGTTTCTTTCCATATTGACCAGGATCACAAACTTTTGAAGAATCAAATCTAAGCTATGGTAGATCCTTAAGAAGACTTTTTGTAGTGAGTTTACATGGGTTCCTATGGTTATCGTGTCCTAACCCCTATTCCATAAACCAAAATGGTCTTCCATTGTACTATGGTAAGGTAGATCATGGATCCTATGGTCTTAAATATTTAGTTTATAAAGATTCTCTTGCCTATGGGTAGAATGAATAAACTATTCATTGAAATTGTGCACTAAAAATTTATCATTCCTAAAATTACCAAGGTAACATTCATCATGTAACAAACTAATGCTAATAAGGTTATGCTTATGACCCTTAACAAATAAATCATTTGAAATCAATGTTTGTTCATAGAGAGTGATGAATCCTATAAAAATAATTTCTCCCTGGGAATTATCTTCAAAAGATACTTTTCCTCATTTCATTTTGATAATATTTTCAAATAATTTTTGATTGCCAATCATGTTCCGGGAACAACTATTATCCATGTACCAAGTATTGTTGTTGGTACTATATTTATTTTCCTGCAAAAGAGTGTTAGATTTTTGGATCCCAATCTTTCTTGGATCTGGAAACTTCATAAATCAATATTTTCGAAATCCATATTTTCATAGAAAAATACACTTTAAGATAACCTAAATGCTATGTTTTGTTTAATGTAGGATTTTTCGCTCAATGTCCACCACACTGAAATCTAGTGCAGAATGGAGCACTTTGACGAACAAAATAATTAATCTTAAAAAATGGTTTAGAATGACAATAATCTAATCCAGATTTATACATTAGTGGTTGAATTGGAGAATAAATCTTATCAATGTTTTCCTTACCTAATGTAATGTTTGAAAAAAAACATCCTTAAGGAAAATTTTTCTCACTTTAGTCTAATATATATGATTTTGTCCTAAAATTATTTGTTTTTTAGAGATATTCTCTAATAAATTTTTCTTAGAAATTATTTTTCAAGATCCTTAGAATGTTTATCCTACTCTGAATGAACCTCCACAGGGGTTTTTGAAATTTTTTCAAAATCATAAATTTTCTTATCAAGATCACTACAAAGATATGGTACTTCATTAGTAAGAACAGAAATTATAGAATATTCCTTATCAATATTTTTCTTCACTTTAGAATTTTCATTCTCAAGAATCATACATGACCTAGAAAATCCTTCATAAGTAGGTAATGTATTATCTTCATCATAAGAACATTATTCATCGGAATATTCATAATATATATTTTCTCTATAATTTCATTTAAGGAAAAATTGGTTATAGATTCAACATTGTGTACGTTGGTCATTAGATAGTGACTTTCAATGGGTAACTTTGGAATTTAACCAAGATTATTTTGAACAGAAGATTTATACTCTGAGGAATCATCTGAAGAGTCTCCACCACAGGAACACCAGCTGTCATTATCTTTCAAAAAATTCATAGTATTATCAATGTAGTACAACATTTTATTTCCCTCATAATGATTTTCATTACTATCCTTTTTCATAAGCATAGGACAATCTGGCCTTATATTCCCTGCTCTTTTGCATTAATAACAAGTATCTTAAGATTCTTTCTTGTCCTTTATTTCTCTCTTCTTTTTTCAATACTGAAATTATTTCTTCCCAACTATCTTGATCAACATTCGAGCACAATTTTCAACCTCATTCATAGAATGGTCAATTTCAATTGATTCAGATAAAATAGTTACATTCTTTGACTTAGATCTTTTAACTATTTCAGGTGTCTTTTTGTTGTAGTATTAAAGGAAACATTTCTATTTCCATTCTTGTTCTTATTCGAATAAGCATCTCTTTTCATTCTTTTATCTTATTGGAGAAGAGTTCCAAAAATCTCATAAAGATTAATCTGAGATACTTTCTTATTCTCATGAAAGGATGTTCTCTAAGATTCCCACTCATTAGGAATGATATCTGTAATTTTTTCCACAAGTTCCCCATAATCTAAACCTTTCTCCTCCATGGATTTTAAACTATTAACAATAGCCATAAACTGTTGTTTCAACACGCACACTACTTCTATATAAAGAAATATAAATCCATGATACTCTGCTCTAAGCATAGTTTTTCTAGTTTCTTTAACTGTGGATATACCAAAATGATAAAACTACAAATTCCTCAAAATACAATTTTTAGCTTTAGAAGAAGAATTCTGACTATATATATTACGGTTCATGGAACAAAACAAAGTATTGTGTACCTTGATGTTTTGTTAATATTATGACTTTTCTTCACTAATAGAAATTATGACTTCCTTATCAAAAATCATATAATCTCCAGTAATAATAAAAAAGTTGTCCACTCTAGTATTAATAACAAAATTCTTCATACAATCTCCCCACTTTTCGTAATCATTCCCATAAAATATAGGTGGTCTCGTAGGATTTAGATTTTCAATCAATCCAACATTCATTTTTTCCATCTAAAAGAAACAATATTTCCCCAGAAACTTGTTAATAGTAAATGCTTATAAACAAGGATAAAAATCATATGCATGGAAAATATATTTAACAATGGAAACTTGATCATGAAAACTTATGTGTTAATATAAGTATCTCAAACACCTCCACTGATACCAATCTTTTGATCAAAATATGAACAAAGATGCACAATATATAAGAGGGGGTGTGAATTGTATACTTTTAAAATTCCTTTTGAACCTTTAAAGTTGTTTTAAAAAATACATTTTTAATATTGAGTAAAAGTATGATTAACAAAGTCAAAAAAGGAAAATTCACAACACCTCTTAGTTCTACAAAATTTCTAGGTTTCGAAAAAATGGTTCCAGAAATGAAAATTAAGAAAAGTTTTGAAGGAAAAAAAATTCTAACTTGAACTGTACAGAATCATGCTAATCAGAGTATACAAATACCAAAAAGTATAAGATAGTCATATTTTCCATGTTATTCAAAATGAATTCTAAAATAAACTTGAAACAATAAAAGTAACGAGTATGAAATCTTTTAACACAATGATATGGGTATCCAATAACCATGGATAAAGGTCTCTTGATTTATACATTCATGAAATTCTGTATTTCCCACACTGGGGTATGCCCTCGATAGAAATATCGAAAACAAATTTCTATCACCGCAAGCCCTCAAACTTCAAGGTATTCGACACCTTTTCCTTCCTAAACAAGGAAGTGCATGAACTTTAACATGGTTGGATCCTTTTTCATTCTATCCCTAGATTCTATAAAACTTTAATGTAGTCGGTACCTCATTCTTCCTATCACCGAAGGCCCCAGATTGTACACATCATCAATATGAGTTACACGAAGCAAGATGAACAAGATGTTCATTATGCACAAATAATGATTCTCCCTCTCTCAAAAAATCACTTCAGTATCATGTAATCTATATATTGATCGAGTCATTAGTTCATTGTGATCTCATTTAAAAGAGCTCTTATTTATAGGCACTTCTCCAATTGTATGTTCCCTCTTCCAATGGTAAAATTTTTCCTTGAATCTCAGAGGGACCTGTACACATGTCACTCAAACAACGGTTAATTATAAATGGAATGAAGAAGAACATATCATAATAAAAAGGCTATGGAAAATATGGTTGCTTATCCAAATATTTTTTTTGGTGTGTTGGAAAAATTATCTTCAGAATCTATGAAAATAAACATTTGGAGTCTATATAGATATTCATATTCTGTTTTTCAAGGAATTCAGAATCATAATTCTGTAGGATTATATGTATGAATTTCAATGAATTAGGAGTTTGAACTATAAGGAATTCAGAGTCTGATTTCTAAAAAATTCAGAACCTGGGTTCTGAGGAATTTGGAACATGAATTATGGGGAATTTGGAATCTGAATTTCAAAGTATTAGGAGTCTGAATTCATATAATCTAGAGTCTGACTTTCAAAGAATTTGGACTCAGAAATTTAGAGAATTCAGAACTTGAGTTTATAAAAATTTAGAATCTGAATTTTAGATAATTCAGAGTCTCACTTCATAGAATTCAGAATATGAATTTCAGAGAATTGAGAAACTGAATTTTAGAAAATTCGGAATTTGAATTTCACAGAATTCAGAGTCTGAATTCAAAGTTTTCAGAATCTGAATGTAGAGAATTTAGACTCTGAATTCATGGAATTCAGAATTGGAATTTAGAACCTGAAAATAGAATACGCTATACCAATGTATTTATAGGATTTTGGGGTTTTAGATATGGAACAAAATTTTACACATAGAAATAAATTTTTTTTCGATTTACAGAAAATATATCATGAAATGTGAAAATGATTGTAAGGATAAACTTTCCTTGGGAAAGGATAATTTCCTTATTAAGATAAATCTTCGAGGAAATAAAATTTTCCATGATATAGAGTGTATGTGATTTTCAAAGCATTAAGGAACAAAAAATTCATAATGAAAATTACTAACTCAACACTGAGAGATCTATCATTAATATAAACTCTCAAAATTACCATTCTAGATTCAAGAGGTCAACTTTATGGGACATGTTATCTCAAAGGATTGAGTGGATGTGGACCATGCCATGTTAGAGGCATTTTTAGCATCAGATACACCTAGTAACATGAAGGAGGTGTATAGCATAATTGGGATATCAGGCTATTACCGGAGATTATTAAATTATTTCTCAAGGATATCAACACCTATGAAAGAATTGACCTGAAATGGGAATCCTTTCATGACCACAAAGAAGTACAAGTAGGATTTTCAATAGGTGTGGAAGAGTTTTACGAGTCCTCTAATCTTGATATTACCATATGAATGTGTTGAGTACATAGTGTTATGTGATGCATCGGGGACTAGATATGGTTGTGTACTAATTTAGAGGAAACTGGTGAATTCTTACGGTTAATGACAACTGATTACATAGAGGAATAACTACACGACGTTATATTATTAGTTACCAGCTATTGTCTCTGAATTGATGAATGGGAGAAACTACCTTATGGGAGAAGAGTTTATTATATACTCCAATAACAAGAGTATCAAGTATATATTCTCTCAAAAGGATATAAAAATTAGATAAAGGCGATGGTTAGAGTTCCTCTTGGAACATGACTTTGAGATTATCTATAATCCTATGAAGGGGGATGTGTTGGAATATTCTCTCAGTAGAAGATCTAGACTGCAGTTTTTGAATGATGTATCGGAGAAATTGGAAACAAATTTTTATCCTTTGTGGATGTAGATGGATCATATTACAACCAGAAAATGGTTATTACCCATCCCAACTTACAGTGAGTCAAGGAGGCATAGATTTTCTGTACCATCTATAGGACCCTACATGATCAGTTTTCCATATGAAACCAGCCAAATGATATTAACAATGTATGAATTATGTCATAATTTCTAGGGGGAACATAGTTGTAGTAGCAGTGTTATTAGAGGAGGTTCTACATGAGTTTCATGTGATTCCTTTTAGTGGTATATCATTGAGTGGAGAAGATGTAATAATATATCTGACATCTATTTTGGTGGACAGGGATGAAGAAGGTAGCGGGAGTGTTCATTTCTCAATACCTTACATTTCAGAACGTGAAGGATGAGCACTAGGTTCTAGTGGGTTTTTTCTCAACCCCTTGATGTGACAGAATGGAAGGGTTATGCAATATCAATAGACTCCATGAAGGGTTCACCATTTACTTATAAGAGAGATGATTTAATCTCGGTGGTCGTTGACCGACTCACCATGTACCCCAACTTCTTTTCTATTCGAGAGAAGTGTTTAGTATATATCTTGGAATTCCCTTATGTGAATATGATAGTTCATATTCATTGAGTGACATCAACAATTGTTTTAGATCATGATACTAGATTCAAATCCCAGTTGTGGAAGGGATTACATAAGACATTTGGGACCTAAGTTATTCATGATCATGCTATTTCACCCATATACAGAAATCCAGACAGAGTGGGACATTCAGGTTCTAGAGGAAATGTTTCTGTGTTCTATGTTGAACTACAGATGTAGTTGGGATGATAACATACCTCTATTAGAGTTCATTACAACATTATCAACCATTCCAACATTCTAATGTCATAATTTGAGGCGTTTTTCAGGAGACCCTCTCAATCACCACATAGTTGGACAAACCCCAAAAATTCACCACATAGGGGCCCAGAGATTGTTTGAGCTACTACCGGGAAGGTTCATATGATCAAAATGATGATGAATAATGCCTAGATAATTAAATCTATTATGCATATAGGCAGTGTAGTCCTTCATAGTTCCTGGAAAGAGACAACAAGTTCTTTGTGTTCTCACCACCATGAGGATTGTGGAGATTTGGTAGGGGCAACATGTTTTCCCAATGATTTTTATCCATTTTAAATAAAACACTGATATGATGAGGTGATTTATATCTTGGATCTACCCCAGTAGTTAGACCTGGTACATTAGGTCATCCATGGGCCACAATTGAGGAGGTACGTGCATGACCTATTGCATGCCATCGACTAGGGAAATCTGGACATTGGGGATGGAGAGAATCTTTCTGAGTACCCAGTAGAGACTGAGGATTGATTGGAGAGGTTCCTTTGTAAGTGAGAGATTTCCTTGGTCATTTATGGTGGATTCATGAGAACATCTATGAGACCACATTTGAGTGGGAGGTCCATATTTTGGTGTATTAACCACATCATTTTGAGTATCCTTGTTTTTTTCATTTCGAGGACGAAAATCCATATGGTGGGGAGAATGTAATGTCCTAAATTATCAATCCATTATTTTTAAATATTATATGGAATTAATTCATGAATAGGAACAGAGACGATTTGTGATTCCATGGCCTTGTGTATCCTGAATAAATTATTGAAATATATTAAATATATTACATATCAAGCATTCACAGTTTCCCTGAAAAATTGAAATTACTTCATCATGGCTACTCGAATCAGAAGTCCATTGGATATTTCATGATCATAGCAGTGTGTTTAGCCTAGGTGCAACCTAACAATGATCGGTGTAGGTCTGGAATGATATTTACTTTTTGAATTTAAATAAATAAAATATAATAATAATTTATTTTTTTTAACTTTTTGGAAAGACGCATTGATGGGTTATTTTAAAATAAACCTAGAAGTAGGTGTCTTGGGTAAATATCATAACCCTATATTTCCATGGAGTCTCTAGAGAGAACCTTGATGAAATCCCTCGACATAAATCAGTAATGGGATGGTAGATCATGACAGTTCTTGATGGAGAACCATCTACAACAAACCCTCGACCAATAATGATCCTTTCCTGGTATGGAATGGTTATTTTCGATTATTCATTAATCATTCTTAGAATTAATGATGAACATGGATCAGCCAATTAATAGGATGACACACAATTCGATTGTCCTTCAGGATGAGTTTTTATTGGGGGATTTTTTAAGGATTAAATTGTCAAAATTCCTTTTTTGCATGATCATTATAACATAATGGATCAAGCACTAAATGAATAACTGATGAGGTTCATTCCTTAGTTTGTACCTTGTTCATTTCTCCCCTGATTTTATTTTCATTCTTCACAGTATTGGTTGTTTTTGAATGGTTGACCATTAAACCTTTTGTTAAATGTGGAACGATCTGAAATTGAATATTTTGAATCGGTGTTACTACACTTGGGTGTGATGACGGTTGCAAAAATAGATCAAATGATAATAGGTTCCAATTTATCATTCTTCTCCAGAAATTAAAAACGATGATTATCTTGTTTTCTAAGTTAATTCATGACTAAATCTTACTTATTCAGTGATGGAATGAACAAATGACCTCATATGTTGAGTTTCCCGATAAATCACTACTGGGATCCGTGGCCGAAATGATGGGGACGATGACCAGATCACAAACCAAGTTTCTGAAAATTTCTGAACAAAAAGGTTTGTATACAACAATACATGCAGTCTGGGGAACCCCGGGAGGAATCTATGGTTTTGAGAAGTAGTGAAGGGTCCCATGGTGTTTTGGTCATTCCCTAGGAAATGGTGTGTATCTTGGGAGATAGACGGACTTGGGGGTGGAGTTCAAGATTAAACTACACGGCATGTACTACCCACATGGCATGGATGGACTAGTTATGAAGATAACCTCATGTACTACTAAACAAGAAGAGATACATGGGTTGACAACATGTATTGGTACATGACTAGAGTACACGGGTGGACCCTTGATGTACGGTTATTGTATGTATGTCTTTATATAGACATTTTACTCTATTTTTAAATGACATGTTCTAATGGCAAGATCTATTGTACATGGGTTGACACCATGTATTGGTTCTTATTTTTTTACTCATTAATGGGTAACCCATGAATTCATTTTATATTTATATAAACCATATATTATAAAAATATAGTTAATATTATTTGTAACCACTATCAAAATATTGAGTTTATATCATATTTTATTGAATAATAATTTCTTAATAATTCGATAATTTTTTTTGTGAAACTCAATCTTTTGTATAATGAAATTCATCATGGAAGGTCTCCTAGCATGTTACAAAAAATAGCATAGATGGTAACTCTTGATTGTAATTCAAGATGAAATTTATTTCTTTTATTTTATATTATACATTATATTATATTTACTTAATATAGTAAATAATTTATATTGTATTGGTTTACTATACTCCATTTTTAAACATGGTGATGCCTATAAAACAATCCATCAAATACAAAGTAATACATTTGAATTTTGGGGTGTTAAATTTTTCTCTAAATACTTATATTTGTGGAAAAAACATAGGGCAATGAAATTGTGAACAGGTATAAATATAAACATGTACCATAATTACTTTAGGAACATCAAATTAGGACATTATATTAACTTATGATCGCACGTCCAGGTCCACACATAACCTTATAGACATGAAATCTGTATCCTCACATAAAATAGTGTTCATGTATTCTGGTTCACACATATAATTTTGAACATGTCACTAGGTTCATGCATAAATATTTGGACATGTTATTAGTTTCATGAATATCATATTTACTCTTGTGTTATTCATCACTACCCAATGCCTTATAAGGACATATATGTCCCACCACTCAAATAATTCCTAAAATTGTATGTTATATGAAGATAAAATAGTCATTATATCAGAAACCAATAAAATTATTTTTTTATATAAATTTTTTCACAATGTAACTTTAGGAAATGAAATGGGTTTCAAGATCATTTAATCATTTAATCAAATCATAATCAGTGAAAGAAGAAAATTGTTTCATAAACCTTTTATCAATGTATAACCCATGGAAGATAAATGGGTTTCATAAACAACATTTCATCAAATAAATAAACTATTAATTTAATAATTATTAATTGTATCCATTTATAATATCCTTAGTAAATATTAACTAATATAAACAGATTTTATAAAATATGGAAAATGATTTTGAGTAAAAAATCACTCATTACAATTCATAATGAAAATAGAAATTCAACATTGATTATTTTAAAAAAATTAAACAGGTTTTTATAAAAACTGAATTTGGAATTTATAAATTAAGCATTATAATTCATATAAAATATTTCTAGAGGAAAATACATTTTCAACATGAAATCATTCCTTTATAATATATAAATTTCCAAAATACTAAGATAAGAAACTACTTTTAAAAGACATTGAAAAAATGTTACGGAAGCCTGGAATCATTTATTGGTAATAATAGTGAGAAATACTATTAATTACATATATGTTAGTATAAATAATCCATTCATATTTTTTGTGGAACCAAACTAACATAATTCTCAAAATAACATATAGATATCTAATAAATTCATTATTTTAAATGTAAAAAATGTGTAAAAATGACAATAATAATTTATTTATATATTTTTAAATCATTTTTTGTGTAATTTTTAAAAAACATGGATATAGAATAAATTGGAATTTCGACTGAAAAACAAAATAATGCAGATGTTTCTTATAAAATTATTTGATTCTTTTTACTAAAAAGAGAGGAATCTGAAAGAAAAAATTTATTTTCATGGAATGCCCATAGGATAAGAAAATTCAATATTTTCATGGGAATTATATAACAATATTTCACCATATAAAACATTATCATTAGAAATATTTATAAATAATGTGATTATAATTTCAAACCATTACCACATTTGTAACTTTTGAATCTTAGGCCACATTAATGAATAAGTTAAAATTATCATTTAATTTCATGAGAAGAAGGATATCCCTGATTTATAATTTCAAAGTGTTAGTATTACACCATATAGAATAATAAAGGTGTGTAACATAACTTGTGTTTTGATGACGGAAAATTGATACAAGAATCCCATACCGATTTCATAACCTTTGTTACATAAACCCCATGAATGATATATCCTAAAATTGATATTTAAATTCCCATAATCTTTTGAAGAAAAAACAAAAAATATATTTTTATTATATACACATCATAAAATAAATGTGTAGTGATTATGAGATGTGTCTCACAAAAAATAAAAGTGAGATTTAAATCCCTAACCTTAATCATGAACTTCCTATTTAAATGATTAAACGTAGTGCATAATAAATATAATTTTATTATATATTAAATAAATAATAACACAAATATATATATATATATCATAATATATATTATTTACTTTCCAAATTTTATTACCATTTATAAATAATTTCTTTTTAGATTCACATTATGGGTATGAACTGCTTAGTTTTTCATGTATGGTTTGATTTTTTCACACCCCTTACATATATCATGGTTTTATAGTATCTAAAATTTTATCCATGATATAAATATAGTATTTAATAAATATATATATACTTATTTATTTTAATCCATAAAACTTAGAGATATAAAATTAAATAGCCCATTCATGGAGAGGGGTGGTCGCACATATGCGATAACATTGTTTCAATTTATTGAATGATTGGATGAAATATGTGTAAATAATATATTAAAAATAAAAATTAATTTTTAAACCATATATTTTACATATTATTTATTTAATTTTTTTCATATAACCTCCCAATTAAATCATATATGATGAATTAATCACAGTACCTAATAAGGATATAGTTCTATGTACACACTAATGATGTTATCATATCCCCAATAGAATGGAAAGTAAAAAAGATAAATGTGAAATATTTTTTTCACTAGTTTAATTATTTTAAAATTATCATATAGATTATTTTGATGTGTATTTATTACCATCATTATAAAATGGGAATTGAAAAACATATCACATCGATTTGAAAGGTTGTAGTCCTTCGTACACACGAGTGGCATTACTATTTTCCAATTGGTGGGTAAGAAATACGTTTTATGTCTTTTTATGGATAAAAAGGTATAATAATATCATAAATATCATATATAAACATTTAATACCTTAATCTATCAATCCATTAGATATGATGATAGATGATGAATAACATCGGTTCACGAGGTGGCAGTCCACCAAAAACATTAATGATTATTTCATATCCTATTTTATGGAATTGGATAAGGAAATATTTTAAGGTATTTATATTATAAAAATAAATTATATAATTATATAATTTTTATTTATTTTATCTTATTTTTAAATTATTTTATTGATTTATAAGAATATGTAAATGAAAAATTTATAGTTACAATAGTTATCTGTTCTAACGATAACCTCTTTAGGAATAACATAAATCCTTATTAGATAGTATTTATGTTCTTTAAAAGGACAATAAGATGTATATATATTTTTACAGAATAAATTTTGGAATGTATTGGGTGAACCATATTTTTTATATAGTGTGAAGTGGAGATGATATGTGGGGTAATTTTATAAGTGATCTGAGTGGAATAATTGTAATTTTCGAAATGAAAAGGGTTTACCCCAAATTTTCCCATTACAAAAGGACAAAAAATTGGACCATTATCAGTATTTAAGGAAGATATGATCAAAATATTTCAATAAAATGGAATTTGGATATGTTTCTTGGTTGTTTTACCCCTTTGGTGTTTAAATTAACCAATGGTAAGCCCATTTTCACCTCAGCCAGAATAATTAATATTTGATGATTTTCAATTTAATTAGGGTATTAAGTTATGTTAAAATTTTTATTCAATTTTCTTATTTTTGATTCATAAATTGGTTTCAATTTTTCTTAATTATATTCACATAAGTGGGAAAATATAATTTAAAATTGAACTTGTAAAAGCAATAAAATTGTTTGTTTTTTCTAATGGGAAATGTTTTAAAAGATTAAAAACTGTTTATATAAAAAATAAATATTAAATTTATTATAATGAAATAAAGTGGATTATTGTAATTATTTATATATATATATATAATTGAAATAATTTAGCTTTAAAAAATATCTACAAATAATTTTTTAAATTTTAAATACTTTAATACAGATAAGAATTCTTAATAAAAAACTATATTTTTCAATATTCATATAAAATAAATTATCTATTCCAAAAATTATCAAATATTATGTCTAATATAATTTTTACATGATTATTTAAAATATGATTTTTATTTTTTCAAATAATGTTTTTTAAATTTTAATAATTTATTTAAAATTTAGTTCATAGAAGATGACAAAACTAAATTTTAGAAAACAATAGTGTTATGCATAATAATGGATTTATTCGTATATTTAATCTAGAAAAAACAAAATATTAATGGTAATTTTTTTATTGATTATATAATATATAAATATCATTAAAATAGTTCTCCAAAATTTATTTTCAATTTATTTATATAAAATAGGTTTATAACATAGAAATTGTTTTTTTAAATGATTTTCCTTATTTTCAAATTATTTTCTCATTTTATTACAAATCAATTGGTCATAAAAAATTCATTGTATATAAATCTATGAAAAAAAAATTTCATAATTATGTTTATCTTATTTATACCTACCATTAAAAATTTTGGTAAATAAAAATCATATAAATAATAAAATCTTAAGTGATTTTCCCCATTCAATTAAACTATGTGTTGCATGTGGTGAAAACTAAATATTAGGTTTCTTGTATCTCAATATAAATTCAATGTACCAAGTAACAAAATAACAAAAATATAGAATTCATTTTAATAAAAATATTCCATCAAATGTTTTGGTGTTTCATTCTAACACCCTTAAAATGACATTCACCATCTAAATTCATCACTTGGGTATGAAATACTAAGGTTAATTAATCCTCTTTCTTGACATAGGTTACAACATAAATTTATTAAGATCATGGTTTGACAACAAATATTGATAATAAAATATTTCTTGTTTCATATAACATTTTCTATTATAAAATCTCTACAAGTTGTTCCTCAAAAGATTTATTTGTCTCTAGTGGTATGACCTCTATGTTCAGAACATGTAGTGGATTAGTTATCTATATCCTTCGGAGGGATACATGGAATGTACCATGAACCTAAGAGTGGTTTAGTGGAATATCCAATTAATAAGCTATGGTGAGAGGAATAATTATTTTTAATTCTACCTTTATGGATTCATATTTTGATATGGTTTCATCCTTATCATTTAGTCATTCATGTGTTATTGATATTTTGGGTTCACATGTGGAAATGATTCGTTCTATTCTGAATCTCCAATGATTTTTGGGAAAATAAGATTGTGAATACTTAAAATGCGCATCATATTTGATAAAAATAAATGGGACTATGGTTTTATGGTATTTATCAATGCTATAGATGTGATTCTATGACTTAATTATGAGAATTTATTGGGAGATGATCATTGAAACTATATAGATTATTATGCAAGGATTGCAACTTTTAAATTTTTTAATTGCTTTTAGAATGTCCTTAAATGAGATTGGGCAGTGGATTCAATAAGAGAAGGACCATTAGGTATGGTGGTAGAGAGAATCTCATATATGTTGAAAGAACGTTCATTTAAATTGATATATGAGATCAGGAATAAATGATTTCATAATATTTTAAACTAGTGACATATTGTTTTTCAGAAAATTTCTCATTATTCCACTAAAATGAGAAATTGAATTTGCGATAGATCTCCGACAGAAGACCATTCCTATTTCGATTCTATCACATTGGATTGAAAAAAAATGAATTGAGGGATTCTATGAATCAATTGGAATTCTTGGAATGTAAAGGGATCGTACTATTGAGTATGTATCCATGGGAATCACCTGTTGTTTTTGTAATGACGGTTTATTGATATCAAATGATTTGTGTAGATTACTATAATCATATCAATGTTATAATATATAATCGGCATCATATTCTATGAATTTATGATCTTTTTAGTCAATTAATTGGATCCTAGTTGTTATATAAAATTGGATTTCCTATGCGATGTCACTAGACGGTTACATGAAAAGATGAAATTCTAAAGACTGCTTTTAAAACCAGGTATGACAATTATGACTTTATTGTTATGGATTTTGGCCTTTCAAATGAACTATCAATCATTATGAAATTGATTAATCAGATATTTCCACGGTATATGAACTCCATTATTGTTGGGTTTTTTTGATGATATACTATTGTATTCTAGGACCAAGGTGGGTCATGAAAAACACATGATTATATTAGTGGGTATATTAGAGGAACACTATCTATATTCCACAGCAACAATGTGTGACTTTTTGATACTATAGGTATGTTTACATGAACATGAAAATTTTAAAATAATATGTTATATATTTTCAAAAAATAAATAATATTTTATCTCTTGTAAATATCAAAATAATGTCTTTGTGATACATAGTTTCCTTATATAATGTGTATACTACAAACTCTTAGTATGTGACATTTCTAATTTTCCTTTATCGATGTAATACTTGATTAAGAAAGGTGTTCATTTCCATTGGAGAGAGTAATGTAAGAAATTATTTAAAGGGATAAATGATTGAATTAAAATAGAACCCATCCAAATGTTACATGATTACGAACATGGTTTTTTATTCTATTATGATTGATCAATATCAAGGTTGGGATATGTTCTCATGAATGTTGTTCACGTTGGTGTTTATGGTTTACAATAGTTATAGATTCATGAGATAAACTACCAAAAAATGATTTTTAATTTTCTACAGTTTTCCACACACTTAATTCTTGTTGTCATTATACATTTGGTGAGAAATTTATTATCTTTATATACCCTAAGAGTTTAAAACATATTTTCCCAGAAATGGATTTTAGCATAAGGCGTTGAAGATGGATGTAGTACCTTCAAATTTTTTACATCAACATGATGCATAAACCAAGTAAAGGAAGTTAATTGGTGGAAAAATTTACTAGGAAGTCGTATATTCAATTGGATAATGAATTATTAGATCAGTGGTAGAAGATATTAGTAATATTAATCATGCACGTGTATTGTACCGACTAGGGTGATGTTGTATTCTTTTCACAGTTTCATTTGTACCTATTATTGTTCAGCATGGATAAAAGGCTTATATATATAATTATCAATGGGTTTATATGAGGTAAAAAATGGCGAGGGACCATTGAAAGATGAAATCTTGATGAGAGTTCAATTTTGTGGTTTTGAGGTCAGATCATGGAAAAAAATTTATGTTTCGAATATATTATTAATGCTTAATACCAATTGGGATGGGATATTCACCCATGAATTTAGAAAATATATATTGTAAGGAAATATGTATGTTTTTTAGTGGTAATGAAATGGGTAGTGTAAGATATTTTTTAATACTCCTAATCTATAATTAGGTTAAGACATAACACCAATGACTAGAGGACAAGTTGCAGTATTTACAGATTCCCATGTGGAAATTGGTGTAAATAACCAATGTTTTGGTTATGATTACCAATAATTCCAATAAAACATTATTGCAATGAGTAATAATGGATCATCTCATTATATAGGATCATTTTATCTCTATTCATGAATCACATACGGTGGAGGACTTATCAATAATCTATATTTGAGATGTTTTACAGATATATAGTGATCCAGTATCAATTGAATTAGACAAAGACCCTAGGTCTACATTTGATTTTTGGAAATCCTGATAGAAATATTTTTGGAATATATTAAATATTAGAATGTTGTATCATCCTATAGCAGATGAAAATTTTGAATGGACGATCCAAATATTGGAGGACATTATTCGGGATTTTGTAATGGATATTCAAGGGTTATGGGAGGAACACATACCACTAATGGATTTTTCATACAAAAATAGTTACTAGGACCTGATATATATGTTTCATTTTGATTCCTTGTATAAGAATCATTTACTTCTCTAGATTATTGGGTGGAGACATGTAATATGTACCTAGTTGGACCACGCCATAGATAAGAGATAACCTAAATGATTTAATTGATCCATAAGATAATGGAGATATATTAGAATCATCAATAATCATATGAGTACCATCTTTTATAATCATTTTCTTCTAGATTGTTGGTCATGTGTTCTTGATAATCTATCAAAGTCATGGGAATCATCATTTAGGTATGATCATATGGCTACATCCTAGATACATTGGACCTTTTGAGATAATTAAACATGTGTGTTAGGTGGAATATTTGTTTGATTTTCATCAAAAGTTAATTTTTTGTACATTAAGATTATTGAATCTTATTTTTAGATGTATCAACATGATCATGCTATTTGATGGGATCGCATTGACCCTGATAAAGATACCATTTTGATTTATGTTCCAATATGGAAGGTATATTGGAAAAAGAACTACTAGAGATGGAAAATAATTGGTCTAGTGGGTGATTTATGGAAACTTAGTAATATTTCAGAAGAATCATGGGAGCATGCAATGGAAATGATAGAGAAATGGCCATAAATCTTCTAGGAAATGTTTTTTTCTACTTTTATTGATAAAAAGACCAATGTTGGTGAGAATTTAAAACACTGTATTTTTTCTAATTGACCCTCATTAATGTATTTTATGTCTATAAAATGATTAGACCATGTTTCAGGAGGCCTAAAGGAATTTATTTCATGATTTTTTTTATTTTAAATGGGAAAACATTTCCATTGTGGCCAGTAAAAACAATTCAACCCATCCAAAAAATGTATGTCTTATAAAAGGAGGGATAGTATCTCCACAGAGTATGCCCATGGTTTTGATAAACCATACATATATTTAGAGAAAACCATGCAATGATGGGATAAGGGTAAATATTAGTTGGCACATGATTTTTGTAATCATATGATCGAATCATTTGAGTGGTTGGATAGAGGTAGAAGCTCAAAAATGGTTAGATATCGGTTTCACTAACCTTGCACTCTAAACATGCACCTCAAAGTTTTAGAAATGTAATTTCTAGATATATCTTGATTTAAGTCCCAGGACCACCATTAATTTTCAAATATTTTACAATATGGAATTAATATTTCCTATATATAGAGAGAGGTGATTTCCTTAAATAGGGAAATATGTTTTAGGTATTTCAAAGACTGTTAGAGATCCAAATTGAGTAGTAAGTCACTATTCTTGGCCATTTTTTTATATTTCTTATCCTTTACTGTTTCATAACTATAGATCCAATACATTCCGCATATATCCATATTAATTTATAGATTCCTGAAGATATTATTTATGAATTCTTGATGGATCTAGGGAAGATAAGTAGGTTTTTATCAAATCTAGAGAATTATTGTGACATGATTTGTTTTCACCAATGTTTTTGGGATAGGTGGATTATATCATGACTACACTTGATTAAAACAAGAAGTATTTTATTAAAATGAATGTTTTTCATCTAATTATAGTGAATAACTCATGTGATTAATGATAGAAACTAAATTATTGATTGTTTTGAGTCTTTTTTAATGTTGATGGATTTTGGAAAAATGTTCTTGGATTGTAATTTAAAATGATGATTTTGATATTAAGGATAATTTTATTCATATAAAATGACTATTGAATGGTTTTCTAGAAATAATGATTTAATGTTAAATGGATTGGCATGGATTTTTGTGTACATGGTTTGTGTGATGTCACTTTTATTATGCGTGACACTATTGAAGAGGTGGGTTCAGTTAGGGCACCAAGTATTGGTTACCCTAGGATGATTTTTTAGATCGAATATAAACCAGTCATGAGTATGATACTATTACCTTAGCCTGCGTATGTGAATGTGTAGAATCGTGAAATGATTATGAAAAAATAGAGAAGAAATGGTTTAATGTATTTTTTTAGTTATTTCAATGTAAAACTAATTTAGATTTGATATAAACTATTTTAAATTTCATCTAAACTATTATATATTAATGTGGAACCATGTTTTTTCCTAATAGAATGAGTTGGTATGTCCTTGGGGAAATAATGAGGAGTTTAGAATAACCCAAAACAAAGGAATTATTTTGAATACACATTTTTCATCATTTAAGATATAGATAAAGTAATTGTATCTTAGTTGTTTAGTGAATCTTCATGATACAACGAGCATGACTTGTTGAGTTGTATCTTGGGGTAGGTTTGTAGTTGCTGGTTTGATGTTTTTGGTTTTTTTCATCTTTAGATTAATTTGGTTACTTTAATTGGTTTTTGTTTAGACTCTGAAATGGTTGTTGTTTTAGTTATATTGAGTCGTATTTTGTACTCATACATCATATTATAGTTTTTTTGGTATTGTATTTATGGTTTGGATATTTATCTATAAAATGTAAAATAATCCCCTGAATCTTCTTTAAGGATCCTGAAATTTGTTTCCAACCTTTTATTTATTGATGATGTAACCAAAGTCCAGTAACACCAAAAACCTCTTACCCATCCAATGATTAAGGAGACAAATTTTACATATAGTACCACTCCTTACTATGACACCAAATGTACCTGGAAATACCCCTCTCCCTTCCAAATCATACACTTAATTATTATCAAATATAGTGGAAGGAGATGAAGGAAATGTAGTATAGATATATGGTTCTCAACCTGATCATACTCTTACAAAGATTATATGAAAATGCTTGGGTGAACATGGATACAAACGAATCCAAAAACTGATGGAATTGAGGGGTCACAAGTCCGAGGAACATAACAATGGAATTAGTGACACTAAATAACTAGACCATGAGAATGAAGATACCATATAAAATCCTAAAATTTCTTGACTAAATATAATCCCCATTACCTATTATTTGTTCATATAGAGACCATATGTGGACATTGGAAAACAAGCTATCTACCTTCTACTAGTTGTGTTAATAATTGATATTTGACAGAGATTAAATGTTCTTCGTAAAGAAAAATAGATTCAATTGATGGTATTTTATAAAACACCTCAAACCAACAACCTGGTTCATTGAAAATAACATCTGATCACCTCATTATGAAACATTATGATTGATACATCCCTTCTGTAAACACTCTTCATCCTAAATCCTCAAATCTCATAGATTGTAATGTGAAATCGCATAAGGATCCATCCAAATTTGTTAGTCAAATATCTATAAATATATCCCAAACTATACATTGCATCAAGTGGGTAGATCTGGAACCTCCTTGCAAACAACTAAGGAACTCTTGAACTACTCCAGAATACGGACCACAAATTATTCCACTAAAACCAATGTAAAATAATATAATTGTGACAAAAATAAATCAAAACGTTTAAAACTTATCGGATTCTCAGGATCCATAATAAATACCACATGTTATCCATCCCCATCTCATAATAAAACAGTCATCTAGAAGTATTAAATATCCATTCATTGAGAATAAACCCATTTAATTCTTATAACAACATCATATTTTTGAAAATAAAGTTAAAAATAATCCACAAATGACTAATTATACCCATCACAATCTCACAACCCCACTACACATAATGTTGAATCATATGAACTCAAATTGGTATGGTAAATTACATAAGTATTTGAAGACTCATCACCATGAGTATTATGTGAAAGAATATGGTGGGTGTAATAAATTGTTTCAACGCTCAAAAATCAAACAAATAAATCAAGATAGTATAAGATAAGAAGATGAAACATAATATTATATTGAGATTCTTGGGAATTGGTGCATCTATTGCATGAAGTTATCCAAATATTTCTCATGTACCTCACTTCTAATGACCAAATATAAAAATTTCATCAATCCTTTTTATATGTGGTTAAGTGAAATCGTGGGGATATCTTAAACTAGCTCTATATCCCCTCGATATTGCAATGGGCCAATTCCCATGATACTAGTTTAACTACTCGGGAAACAGCTGTTGTTGGTGCTAATAATGAACTTTGGTATGTCAATTATACTAATCTCCCTAAATTGATGAGAATTGGATTTTACAACACCATTTAAATCTATAAATGAATAACATTGGAGCAGAGCTCTTGTTGAGTGCATAATAGTTATTGGCCTAAGAGATGTGGTAGGAAGAAAACAAATAAGTCTGACTCAGAGACAACCAAAAATGTGATTGTAACTCCCAACTATTTTGGAATACATTTAATTAAATATATATTTTTCCAGTAGCTTAATCCACAAGAAACATTAAACTATAATTATATGAAATATATACATTGTTACAAAAAATTTGGAGTAATATACCTCTAGTAAATAGAAAGATATTAAAAAATTATAAATTATTTAATTTGGAGGATATTTAATTAAGATGATTTAATATATAAAAGGACATCACAATCTCAAATAATTTTTTAATATATTAATTAGTAAAAAGACATAAATTTTAAAATACTATTTGTATAATATATAATTTTTAAAAGGATTAAAAAATATATATACAACATTCAATTAGTAATTTGTATGAGATAGTAATTTGAAATAATAATTTTTTAAAAGTCCATTTTTAAATAAATACTATTTTCTTAAAATTTTAACATTAAAGATAAATTTATAAATTTTATAGTTTTTTTAATAATACAGTTTAATTTTATATTTCCACACATAAATGTTATCATAATGTGATTTTTTAATTTTTATTACATAATATATTTTTATGTTAATAGTGAAAATATATTTTTTACAAACAATGTAATGGTATATATGAATGTCATAGAAGATTACGAAAAAATTTAAATAATCATTGTTGTATTTATGATGAAAAATTATATATTTTAAAAATTCTATGTTTAATTTATAAACGACATAACTAAAATTTCAATGACAAAGGAAATATTTTCTAATAAAAGAAATTGTTTTTGGTCTTTTATTTTAATTTAATAATTTTTTTATAAAATTATTTTTCGGCCTTATTTGAAATGAAAAAATTTCTTTTTTTATATATTAATTCATTTTTTATCATTCAATTATAAACTCTTGATAATTTTATACCACACATAAATTTCATGTTTTTAAGTAAACTTTTTCTAAAAATAATTATTTACACATTACATGCGCAAATGTAAAAATTTATTTTTACTACACATATATTTTTTATGATAAAATTTAGATCATATTTAGAATAATTTTTTCCATATTATATAACAATTGATAAACATATAGCCCTGAAAATTAAATTACTAAAATAAAAATAGTTACCATGGTGAAATTAAAATTTCTAAAAGTAAAAAACTCAATGTTTAAATTGATTTAATAATGTTTAAACATGTTAATAATTTAATGGATTGAAAATTGTAGACCTTATCCCCTAATAAACTATGTTATTTCCCATTTTTATCTGTATTATATGTGAAACATGCATTATTTTTATAATATGTTGAAATATTAAGAAAGCACTACTTTTTCTGCATTTATTAAAGGGTCCTCCCAACAACACTTAGATAATACTCAAAAAGATTAGTTTAATTTTCTAAATATTACCATTTCCTTCCATTATAATATTTATCCATTTTCGTGAGCCTTTAGTCATATTATATGATCTTAAGATCACTGCTTCCAAGGAATCGTCTAAAAAATGGAATATATTTCTAAATTAGTGCTCATTATCTTTCCTATCTTATCTACCTTTCTATTATAAAATTCAATTATTATTTTATATTTATTATATAATTATATAAATATTGTTTTTATAATTTTTTATTTTTAATTTTTTATAACTATTAACCATCATTCCCCTTTTTTATTAATAAAAAATAAACTACAATTCAAGTGTTATCCGCACTACCGGCACTACAAATTAACAACTTTGATTTTTTCACCACCACATCAATTGTATTGATTATTAAAGTAAAATTGAGGATCAAATGTTAAATATAAAAGATAATAATTTTTATTATTTAATTAAAAATTATGATTCACCCTTTTACCTTTAATTGTTTGAGAATTGAAAACATTAAATATTTGTTTTGTGGAATACCACATCCATAATGTAAATTATCTTGTTTTTCATATTGTTTTTTTATTAATATAAAAAACATAAATTATGACTAAAAACCTTCAATATACATAAATAATATCATTTTACTTATAAAATAATGATATAACTCCATGATAAATTACTATCGTAATGATAATAATCCATCAATTATGTTGTGTTATTGTTTTCATTTAGATACCACTACATGTTCATAAAAATTATAGAAACGTGCTCCTCATTGATAACATATTTGGTGAACATAACCCAGAAAATGTGTTGAAAGAATTTATAACATTAAAAATAAATATTAATAACCATTTATTTTTCCTCTTTTTCCTATATCGATATAATTATGGCGAATAATGAAGAACAACGATGCTATTAAAAAATTAGTTAAAAATTTTCAGGATTACTCACACACAATATGGAAAATAGTTTAAAAATAACTAATATATATGTAGAAAATAATTTTTAATTATTTTTATAAATTTTCACATATATGAATATTGTTGTTAAATATATGATTAAAATTGTTATGGTTTTTATAATTTAGGTTAGTGAGTGATCAGCAAAAGAATAATTCGTGGTACGATTTTTGTGTCTGAAATTTAATTTGTTCTTGCATATTTCCTATTGTGCATCATGGAATATTTGATATAGTGTGAATAATTACTAAGGAATTTATTTTTCAATGCTCAAGTAAATATAGGATTTTACAATCTATTAAAATTTTTACCTTTAAAATAATTTCAATTAAAAACCAACTTTTCAAGGGATTTTGTTAATTCAACCCCCTTCATTGAGTTTCAATTCATCCTCTTAAACTTATTTCTTAAAATAATAATTTTTTCTCTATAAGATTTAATTTCATGGTACGTTATCATCCATTATTGAGGAAAATTACTTTTTAATTCATTTCTATTAATTTAATAAAATTTTATTCCCAAAATAATATTATTATTTAGAATAATTATTATCCAATTTAGTCATAGTTTCCCTACCATTCATATTTTGTTTCATCCATATAATGTCCTCCATGATTTTTAGAATCATAATTATTTATTATATCATGTGTAATTAATATTTCCAATATCTTAAAATAAAAAATATGTTGTTATATTATTAATACAATTTTGTGTTTCAATAAAGGTAATACAAAATATGAAAAAGTTCTTCGATTTTTTCAAAATAAACTATTTTAACTTCTAATACACATTTATTTTTAAAACCATTATTTCATTTAAATGACCCAATTAGGAGGTTTATTTTTCAATGGTGATTGTTTTTTTAATTTACACATCAAACATTGAAAATTAAATTTTTATAGTGACCCATTACATAATAGGTTTACGAATGTATTATAAAAAAATATTTTCAATGTTATTGCAGGAGAAGACATATTTCTTCCACCTTTGATATTTTATATTAACTTTTCAATTTATTTTTTCATTGTGTCTAAAATAAATAATTTTATTATCGATTTATAAAATATTTATTGTAAAATTTCATCAAAATATAAATGGTATTTCATTTTTCTAATGTTATTTTTTTCTAATACTCAAAAATTTTATTATTCATATAATTAATTGTTTATAATAAAAATTATACATGATATAGGAAAATATTCAAAATATTCCATACAAATTATATATTTGGATAACATATATAATGTCCTTCTATTTTGGAGAAATGAGAAATCAATACCATTGTCTTTCCAAATAATCCATCATAAAAATATATAACAAATCTTTTAATGTTTTTCAACTGGGAAAAATCACTATGTACTTCCTTTAATAGATGGGTTTTTACCAAGAGTATCTATATAGACTAATTGGGGAAATTATTGACTTAACCATATACTATTTGTCGATGTGGTGTTAATACCATATTATTTTTATAATGGTTAAATGGGTTTTAACTAAAATATTTTTGAATATATTTGGATACCATTTATTTTATACAAGTATACCATCATTCAATTAATAATGGAATTATGTATGTTTTTCTTTTGTGATTATAATTGAATATAATATGAAACCAATTTTCAATCACTGGAATCTTTATGATATGATGAATAATTATTTTACATTGAACATGGATGTAAGGATGATAACAAGGGGGTCTTGTATCACCCTCTAACGAATTGGTTTATGTGTATGTATCATGGGATAAAATGGGTTCCAAAGGAGATTCATCCCATGAAAAATGGTACATGGGGGAATTTATCCTAATTCATAGGGTATTTGGGAAAGTTTATACCAGGATAAATATTTACACGTGATAATTTATCTCATGGAAAAGTGTACATGAGATAATTTATGACAATATAAATGGTACATAATAGGTTTTATACAATAATCATTGTTATATAAGTGGATTAAGACAATCCCAAGATGGTATATACATCGTGAGAACAATCCTAATATTAAATGAATTTATTGGTGGGTAGCCTTATCATATGATATTTATGATTATGTTTATTCTATGAAAATGTTTTATAATCATGTTATTATGAATATCCCCCATAACCCATTCATAATGTATAATGATTCAAAAAATATTCCATTATATATGTTGGTTTATTCGAGGTTAAATTTCCTTATATCCATACATATGGAAAATGAATATTATTTCCCTTTCTTTTTAATAAGAGATTTACTCTCATCCCACATTTTTTGAAATTCATATGATATAACTCTTGATGAAATTTAGATAATGTAACATTCCATTAATTTGATCACATATGTTTTACGCCTTTTCTGACTTCCATATTAGTAAAAAATCATTTTATGTGTTTTTATGGGATTATTGTATACTAATGAATAGGTACAAACATCGTACTTGGGGCTGGTTTCAGGTTGTGAATGGGGAGATTATGTCATGAGATGGTACACATTGTGTACTTGAGGTTCACATCGTGTAGGTGTTAAATAGTATTTTTTCAACCTGAGGGGATTGGTTTTTCGGCATACATATTCAGTTTGGCCTTTAAATCGTGACCCCTAGGTACACATCATGAAACGGTCTTTGCCAAGTCTAATGTAATGTGTTTGGAATCACTTCATGGACTATTATTCATATACCTATTTTCTATTGACCCTAAAATCTACCTAGGCCATTTTTAGAGGCACCCCACCATCCAGTTCGATCCAATCATCTTCGGATCTCTATTGCATCTACGGTGTGATTCAATGGTAAGGGTTCTCCCTTGTTTATCAAGTTTCACTCTTTATCTCCTCTTGGGATATCAATTGATCATCAAGGGGTTGATTGATCTATTATATATTGTTTTGGATCATTCAATAAGTTTGTGTTTCAGGATCTTCTTCACCAATGTTCTCGTCGATGGTTCCCATTATGAGAGTCATTCTTCAAGAAAGTGGTAGGTGGATCTGTCCCAATTTTACAAATTTATTAAAATAATATTTCAAAATTTAATTCAATTAATTATTTAGATTCAGTTTCATTAACCTTGTTTCAATTTTTTATTATATCCTAATTCCAGGGAATTTTTTGATTTAAAATGGTTACAGAATATACATTTCAAAAACCCATAATTCTATTTAATATTGGAATGATTATGGAAATTATAAATTTAAATTATTATATTTAAGTGGAGGATTTTGATGGAAATATTTTTAATTTAATTGTGTAGTTTTAATATTACAATGAATTATGAAAAATATTTAATGGGTTTTGAATGAATTTAAAACTAATCAATGTGGCTGGATATGATTAGATAGAAACATAACTCATTTATCATGTGAAATTTCATGTTTTTTAATAAATACTTTTTTGGTTTTAAATGGATAGAATTTGGAATTTTTTAAAATGACGAATTGAATTGATCATATTTTAAGAAGTCTTAAAATATTTTTCTGATCATATACGAGTGCATGAAATCCATAGGAAGTAAGTGATCTATTTCGATACAATCTATGCTATTTCAATATTTTAAAATATACAGGAAGCATGTCATATCCCCGAATGGTTGGCGATCATTACCCATTGGCCATTTTCACTAGGACATGTGTATATAATTTTTTGTGAGTTCAATTAATGATCACTACATCTTATATCTGGTTTATACTATCTTTCCTTCTGATAGATGACTATGTTTCTCATTAGATTATTTATATTTGTGATATAAAAGTTTGAAATTGTTTTTTTGAAGTACCATATAGGCCTACTGAATTAATATAAACTGTTATATATAAATGTTTTACTTATTCCAATGTTTTAGAAATATTGCATCTCTTTTAAAATAAAGCTAGTGCTTTATTGGTATTTTCCATATTTCTGAAACTATTTAGAAAGTTTTTTTAAATGTGGTTTCGAATTGCTAAACCAATTTATTTTTAAAATTAAAATATTATCCTTAGTTGGTATATATTTTTAATATTTTATGAAGTGTCTCGTAGTGTCCAATGAGGCTTAGGATCACAACATATTTTTTTGGGTGACTGTATACGTTCTTCTTCTAGGCTCGAGAAAAGAGAAGGGACCTCTTGGTGGTTGATTCAGCTACATAGCATTGGTCATGATGATTTTTGTGCTTTGGGACTTGTGGGATGTTTTATTATTTTCATACTTGGGTTTTAGTAATCTTACATTAATCTTTTTTATATTCTGATACCTCACACCCAGTTGATTTTTCACTTTGATAATCATATTGTTTTGTTATTCATTTTCATCTATATTCTTGTGGGATAAATCATTCCCACTTGAATATTGGATGATGCCATGTGGTATTCTCTGACACATGGGGATCTAGAATGCCATTATGATTTGTGTTGACTGCCTCAGTTATCTGGTTACCAGGTTATAATTAATGGTTTGGGGACAATTGGTCTCATAGAAGGACATTAATAATTTTTTCGTGATTTCAGAATGAATTTTTGAAATCTTTTCAGGATGTTGGAGGCAGTTATGATTAAATTCATGTAAATATATCACAATAATGATCCATGAGTCTCTATGGTTGGTTAGGGAATGGTTTCTTATAGATTAGTTATAGTCTATTTCCTATATAGATTTGGATAGGTTGCAATCTAAATCTAGTTTGTCCTTTCTGTTGAGAATATTTTCTCATGTTACTCAGTTTGATGGTTAATCTAATGTAATCTATTTAACTACTATTTTTATGTAGAACCAGGCCTATGAGAAGATGTATGAATCACATACAAGAAAAGGATACTACTGAAACTGAGAATGTAAATCCTATAGTTTATCCAAATCTGGTTGAGGGGATTGTGTGCACTAACTATGCTCTAGGATATTCACTATCTCCAATTCGCAGTTAGGTTCCAACTGTGGATCCTCATATGGGTTGTTCTTCGGAATCATTATCAAGATATTCTATTCTAGAGGCCTCCATTATTCAAAGGCTCGACCAATCCATAACAATTGAACTATGGTTGGGCATGATAAAACATCTATTTGAGAACATCAAGATGTTGGAAGTGATCCAGGTGAAGTGTCCAACCATCATGTAGGAAGTACTGAGAATGATATGGTTTGACATGATGGTTATGGATGGGAAACATGAGGTATTACAGCTTAATGACATCAAGGTTTTTTTCACCAATCAGTTCTATCCATGGTTGATGTTGTTGGCTAAGGCTATAGAGTACCTCAAGCATGAGCAGTCTGACAAAACCATGACTGAGTATTGAAATTTCATTTCTTATTCCATAAAAGTTTCTCCTATGATTGTATATAATGAGATTATTAAGGCTCAATACATCAATTTAGGACTTATAAAAGATATTTTTTCATAGGGTTTCCTGCTAAAGCCACCCACTTATGATGACGTGCTAGATATGGTGACAATGATTGAGATAGATGTGGGTGGAAAGTCAATATTGACAGGAGTCCCTTATTCTCCATGTGGATGTGTTGGTTCCTTCAATGGAATAGAGGATGCGTGATAATCCTCATTGAAGGTCTCGATGGAAAAGTTATTCCAGACCTCCTGCATCTCTAGGATTATTTTCATTGACAAGCTACCAGTGTGGAAATCTAGGACATTCAAGGAGGGTTTCCACTTAGGCACCCCATAACTGTAGATCATGTGGATGTTCAGGGAACTTGTAGAGATCATCCATCACATCTCAACTATGAGTAGTGGGAAAAGATCACCAAATCCTCCTAAAACTATGGTCCAATAATATTATTTGATTATAAAAGGTTTGCATCCACTGTCGAGATAACATTGATTTTCATATTCTTGAATGAAATCTATTTATGTCATATTCATTATGGATTTTCTCACTGACGACAAAGACCGAAATTATTTTCTTACTTTGACTGGTCAACATCACAACACCTAATGGTGTGCCTCTTATATTTCATGAAGAATGGGATACAAGGTTGAATAGAGATGTACCTTCTTATCCAGAGATGGGGAATGTGATCTAAGAGTTTTCCATTAACCTAGAGAGAGATTCAATGGGTTTTGATCTTCCTCCAATTGTGGTAAACTATTTCGAAATTTCCCTTTGGATTTCTCTAGTCTGCCACCTAATGAGAAGGAAATGTTTTCTAGTCACTTAATTACTATAACCCAACCAGTATTTTCCCATGTTACTGTATGGAACCAGATGAGTAGAATGATTTGATGCCTTAGTTGGATGATATTCTGGAGAATTCATTTATTCATCCAAGTGTGTCAACATTGGCAGTGTGAGTTCTCTTTTCTAATAAGGATGATGGATCTCTTCTCTTATGCTTTCATTATTAAAAGACCGATCATGTTTTGATAAATAACAAATATATATATATATACACACATTAAAAATCTATTTAATCACCAAAAAGGGGAGATGTGGTTTTCATAGATCTACCTTTGATCTGGTTACCATCAGTTGTGGTTAAAAAATATGACATTCAAAAAATGCCTTTCGGAGTAGGTATGGGAACATTGAGTAACTTATTATTCCCTTTGGTTTGAAATTTTTCATGTTATTTTTATGGATTTGATGTAAAATATTTTCCATCAGTACTTGGATAAAATTGTGGTCATCATTGTGGATGAAATTCTTGTTTACTTCATATCTGAAGTGGGTCATGTGTAACATCTAATAGTAGTTCTAAATATTCTATGAAATCACTAGCATTGTGCCATGCTTTCAAAGTGTGATTTCAAGATTCGTGAGGTGAAATTATTAAGACATGTGTTATTTGAACATGGTGTGTGAGTTGATCTTGAAATGGTGAAGGCTATTGTGGTGTTTGAAAAACCATGATATGGCTTCAAGATCCAAAGAATCTTGGGATTATGTATATATTACTGTAGGTTCCTGAAGGACTTCTCAATGTTGGATTCTCAAATGACTTCTTTGACTCCGAATGGGGTGATGTTTTTGTGGGATGATAAATTTCATTGTTCTTTTGCTACGATAATGTATCTATTGACAACTGGGTTGGTGTTAACTCTTCAAAAGTCCAAGCAGGGCAATAAGGTCTTTTTTAATCCATCGGGTTCAGGATTCGATTGTTTTCGTATATAGGATGATCATGTTGTAGCATATGTATGTCATTGGCTTATGAAACATGAGTAGAATTATCAGAACCATGACCTAGAACATACAGATTTGATGCACACTATTAAGAGTTGGTGGCACTACCTTTATGGTGAAATGATTTTGGTGTATTCAGACCATAAAATCCAGATTTATATCTTCAACCCAAAAGAATTGAATCTTCGGTAGAGGAATTGGACTTAGTACCTGCAGTATTTCAACTACGTCATTTACAATTCCTAGGGGAAAGGGAATGTCATTTCTAACTCTTTGAGAAGGAAGCATCCAACATATTCAGTGAACGAATCATCAGAACAGAGGAATTTTATGGATATTTTTATAGAGGTTTATATTGGAGTTCAAGAGGAAGGGTTTGGGTTTCATTATCTGTTGTTCAGCTAACATATGATCTTCTTGATAGGATTATCCATGACCAACATCTTGATGATGTGTTGTGTAGAATTATTAAATCCCTTTATGGTGGGGTTATAGTTGACCACTGTTTGATCTCCAAAGAGGGATTTCTATGCTATCAGAACTTCTTTGTTGCACTGTTATCATCAAGGAAGGCTGTGATTGGAGATTGTCATTTCTCTTAGTGGGTTTACACCAAGTAACTAGAAAAAATGTTACACGACTTGTGGTGGAAATTCTAGTTTTCGGGCATGAGATGAGACATTAATGATTGTTTCTCTCATTACAATACATGACATCATGTGAATGTGGAGCACTAGAAACCATTATGTTTTCTATAACCACTTCTTGTACCTACTAGGAAGAGTTCTAAGAACAAAATGAACAATTTTTTTTGGGTTTCCTTATACCTAGAGAAAGAATAATTTTATATTGGGTGTGATCGACCTGATGACCATATCAGCTCACTTTTACATATTCATGATACTGCCAAAGTTCAGGAGTTTCATTACATTATTGGAATGTGATTTTTTGTTTTCACATTGTTTTATATTCTATAGTATCTTTTTGGGATCCTTAGTTTACTTCATAATTTTGGAGAGGAATTTAGGAGGAACTGGGATCTCAGGGTCATTTGAGCTTGGACCACCAACCACAGTCTGATGGCAAGATAGAATGAGCTATACATATTTTTGAGGATATGCTTCACGCATGTGTCATCGACTTTGATAGGGATTAAAATGATCACATGGGGCTAGTAGAGTTCTCTTATATCAATAGTTACAAGTACTGTATCAAAATATTACCTATTGTGTCCATGTATGTTTGGCCTTGTAAATATCTATTGTGTGGGTCGGAGGTCAGTCAATGTTCTTTGTATTGACCATGAATAGTGAAGGATATGACAACATAGATTCATATGATTTTAAAAATTATGATTATAGAACAAGGGTGATATAATTCATATTTTGATCGACATCATTGACCATTGGAGTTTTTAGTTTTTGATCAGGTGTTCGTAATTGTGTCACCATAGTTGGGGCATCGATGTCTTGGGAGGAAAGGGAAGCGTGATCCTAATTTTGTAGTACCATTCGAGGTAGTTGAGTATGTGGGGAAGGTTTTGATACATTTTCCACTTCCACCATAGCTGAAATCGATATATAACATGTTCAATGTATCAGAGCTGAGAATGTATTTATATGATTCTTCTCACATTGTGAGATTGAGTGATCTTGAGATTGATCTTGAAATATCATTGATTGATAAACCAATTAAGATAGTAGATTCTGAGAACAATATACATTATGTGAGGATGATACCTTTGTGCTTTTTTTCTATAGAAGCATGGGGCTGGTAGTCATGATTCATGGGAACATGAGTCACTAATAAGAGAGCAGTGGCCTTATCCTTTTTGAATGGAATCATCTTCATTGGCCCTATAGGGGTATAATGATTTTATGGTGGGGAGGTGGTAACATATCGTTACCTTGATCGGTTAAGTCTTCCACCATTTTTATGTTACCTTTTTGTTAAAAATTATTTTATGTATTTTTCTGGGATTACTACATACAACAAAATAGGTTCATACCATTTATCTAAAGTATAAGCCGTGTACTTGGTGCTGGTGTTAGGTCGTGGATGGGTAGATCATGTCGTGAGCTGGTACACCTTGTGTACATAAGGTACGCATCATATAGTGGACAAATAGCGGTCTTTTAACTAGAGGATATGGGTTTTTGGCATACTTATCTAGCATGTCCAACATGTTGTAACCCCTATGTACACGTCGAGACTAGGCTCACACCAAACCAAATGTAATGTGTTTATCAATACATCTAGGTTTATTATTACTATACCTTTTGGATCCTGACCCTAGACTCCCTCTATGTATTTTTAGAGGATCCCCCCAATCTTGTTTGATCTGATTAGCTTCGAATATTCATTGCATTTTTTATGGGATTTCGAGTCAAGGGTTCTCCCTAATTCTATGAGTTTCTCAACTTATAGCTTCTTGGGAATTCAATTTATGTTCAAGGGATTGATGGTGCTCTGGAATGTGGTGTTAGATCTTTCTTCTAGGTCGAGTTTTATGATCTCCTTCACCTTTGTTCTCGTTGACCTGTGTCATTCTGAGTGTTGTTCTTTGGAAAAGAGGTGGGTAGTTCCTTGTCGATTTTACAAATTGATTAACATCACATTGCTTAACTTTTTCAATCGCTGATTTACATTCCATTGATTAAACTTTTTTTAAATTTCATTGATAAATTCCAATTCCCAATATTTGTAGGATTCTAAATTTTTAAGCCATGTAAAATTTGAAAACCCACATATTCAATTTAATTAGGGCTTGTTTATAGAAATTGGTCTATTTGAATTGTTGAATTTAAATGTTGGATTATAATAGAAATTAAATAAATTAAATTATTGAGTTTAATTATTATAATACATTTTTTATTTTATGTAATTGGTTTTTAATGGATTTCAATCTCATGAAAAAGAATTAAAATTATTTCATAGAAACCGAGTGTTTTTATCTTGTGAAAAAAGGCATGTATTTTAATAAAACATGTTTTGGTTTTAAATGGATGAAAGGTATTGATCATATTTTAAGTTGTCTAAAAATAGTTCTCCCAACATGTAGTGGTGTTTTCATGACATAATTAGTTTCTCTATTATTTGAATACACTCTATGATATTAAAATTTTCAAAAACATATTTACAATGAGTCACATACCTGATGGGTTGGTGATGAGTCTCCTTTGGAAAGTGTCATAGGGACGTGTGTATATACATTTTTCTTTGTTCAAATGGAGAGTAAGAGATCATATTGATAGTTAATACTATTGTACCTTTTGGAAGATGACTGTGTTGCTCAATGGATTATTTATATTTGAGATATAAATCTATGCCAATTATTATTTGAACTACTTTACAAGAATGGTGAATTTATATAAACTTTTTTCTCTAAATGACTTTTTTAAGACATTATTTATGATATATTCAAACCCCATTAATGTAAATCCAATTCTTTAAATTAATTTTCCATCATTCAGAACTTTTTTACATGTTTTTTTAATGTGGTTTTAATGTACCAAAAAAATCTATTTTAAAAATTGAAACCATTATTTTGTAAAATATATATTTTTCATCAGTTATTTATTCATTGTATGTATTCAATTGGGATTAGGATGAAACCCTAAATTGGACGTCCGATGTTTCTAGACCTTCTTCTTCTATTCATAAAAAAAGGGATTCAATCTATTGTTGGTGGATCAATGTGTTGATTTCTACACATGGTGTGATACGTCCTGATGGATATTTGGGATGTTTTCCTATTTTAGTAATTGGGTTTCATTACTTTAGATTTATGCCTTTTTGAATTCTGGTACCTTAGTACTAGTGGATTTTTTTGATTTTCATAATATTTTGTTTTTATTTTTCTTCCATGTTCTTTTGGAAGTAATCATTCACACTTGTATGTTGTATGATGATAGTTACTAGTGAATAACTAGTGGGGATTAAGAATTCCCTTCAGGGCATGTCAGACCCATCTCAGTTATCAGGTTACCGTGGTACCCGAGTTGGTTTGTGATAGATAGATCTCCCCTACTGATCATTTTAGATCATCCATTTCTTTGGTTTTTATTTCCACGGTTATGGAGATTAATATAATTTATTGAAATTCTAGAAGGCAATATAGGAGAATTATATTATGGATATAATATTTTAGATTAAGATGATAACAAAGATAATCTACATGAAATTAAACCATTATATATGTAGGATCTATATTTTTTGTGATTTATAATATATAAATAAGGAAATATTTATTTTATTTATTTATTTTTGTCCTCGGTTTCAACATTGACTTCCTTAATACTTATGATCCATCACCACCATCTCTACTCCTCGAGCAACCCTAATGGATCCCCGGTCAAGATGATGTGAGATGAGTATGAATGCTATTAATTTCCACATTCTTAAAATATTTCTCTTAATTTGTAGGAATTGTAAATTTGGTGACTAAATCGAAAATTATAGGACCCAAGGACACCCACAAACACGACCATTAGAATCCTTATCCATAAAGAGATCTTGAGAAAAAAAATAATGTTCCTTAAATAATATTCAGATCTCTCGCACAACAAATGACCCATGATGAAGGTATATTATCTCTTTCATCTCCAATAATATAATCGTTCATTATAAAAAATCAATATGAAACTTCCTCTGAATATCTTACAAATAAATGAATAAAACCTTTTTCTCCCTAAGATAGAATATCCACCACAACTTTGTTTCCCCTTATACCCATCTAAATGATAGGGAAACCTGATACTCTACCCTTTCTTAGGTATAACTAGAAGAGATCTAAAGATACATATTCAAATTATATATCTAGATTATAGATTATAACCTCTTTCATAGACAACCATTATCTACATAACTCTCATATCATATTCATCTATCACCCATCCTACTCATTCAGGTCATCACTGTTATGGTCTCTCAGATCTGTGTACTGGACATCTCAAACTAAAACCACACATAGAGAATGAAAATATAATATATCTATAATATAAAATAAAAATCCAAAATACCAATTATTTATAATTTATTTACTCAATTTCTATTAATTATATTAATTTAATTTCAAAAAATAGTCGGCTTAATAACATAAGAACACAAAACCATGATGAATGTACCTTTCCATGGTCTCCACCCTGAATGAAACCCCATTTCAATTGTTTATTAGGTAAACTCAGGGTATTTGAATCAAATCATTGGGGTACTAAAATTCAATATCCTATCCAGTCTCCCTTGAATACATCACATGCATAACTCAACGAATACATTTTTACAACATGTAATTGAATTCCTAACTAGTTCATAACTCTAATATCCATTCTATATGTCAACTAAAATCATTGATACTAATATATAATTAACTTTTCCATTTTTAAACTAATCATACCCTTATGTATGAATATGATATTCCCCCCTTAGCCAACCTCTATTAGGCCTTTGGTTTCAGAATATCACTATTTTTATAAAATATATATATATATATATATAATAATAATTATACTCATTATACAAAATATATTAAATAAAACCCACAATGAACATCATAATTTAAATAAAAAATATCCAATGTTATCCCACAATGCATAAATATATCATAAAAATAAAAATAAAACCCTAGTTAAAATACCAATAAAGACCAATGAAGTGACTCTATAACCGACCCAATCTCGAAGATAGCATTGTCCAACTATTTTACCTAATGTTCTGTGGAAATATAGTCAACCATACTTTTAAAACATAAATATTCAATCTTTTTAGTTGAATATTCATTACATAAAATTATGATCCATGTCATAATCCTATAGGTTTGGTGTAACATCTTGACCTGGGTTCCACTAAACATTGCTCAGAGATAGTGGGTCACATGCCCTTAATTTAACCTCTTCATATGCAAAAGGATTCAAACTAACAATGAGGGTATATAATGGTAGGGTGGATAAACTATACCCTCATGATCATAGAATCAAAATTGTATCACAAATTAATAAATAAGCATAAGCATAATATAAACCATCAACAAAAGATAATATCCAGATGACAACAATAATAATACAAACCAAAAGAAGTTTCATATACAATATGTTGAACATGTTATAATTATAAAAAAATTGAAGTAAATTCATGGAAATAAACATCCACTTAAATACATGATTCCCAAGTAAAAAAGGCCAAAATTCCGAACTCATGATTAAATCACTAGCCATAGATTAATCATAAGCTCACCTACTCCTAAGAATAATCAATCAAGAATTTCTAAGCTGTAAATATTACTGATCCCTTTCTATATACATTAAGTCTATCTGGGAACCCAAAAATATCCAAAATTGGGTGTGAGATAACCCATAGTAGGCCGCCAAAAACTATATATATAGTAAGTGTTGTCTGTTTATTTAAGCTGAAGTAATGTGTAATGTAAAATATTAATATAAATGAATAATCATGTGTGATATATCCCAGCCAACCAAGGAATAATGTAAAACGGAATCCAGAAACATATGGTTAATATAAAGAATTAACATGTAAGAGTGACAATATCCAATATAAATACTATAATCAAACACTGATGGGAATTGATATATGTGAAGCATGATAAAACATCCACTTTGGACCATGATGAGTAATCTAGTGTGAGACCAACAAAGTCTAGATCCATGTTATAAATGAAAAAGGAATACTCGTGGTTTCAATCCAACACGGGGTGAGTCCAAGGAATAAATCAAAAAGGCACCCTCATCATGTCCATGGAGAATCTCTATAAAAATTCAATAAACACTTGTATGTATCACAAGTATCATGTTAATGAATAATTCCCAAGGTGGTCCAGGAATTTTAGATTTAATTAATATCAATTTCCTTGGAATCCAATGAAATTTAGATCCATGGAAGGGAAATTTCCATGGAATTCAAAACAATCAGGATCCATGGAGTGTAAATTTTCATGGAATCCAATGTAATCTTGGATCCATTGAGTAAAAATGTCCATAACATCAAATGAAATAATAATCCATGGAAGATAAATTATAATTCAATCCAATGTAATCATAACCATTCCATTTACCAATTTCATAGTCCATTTCATGTTAATAAATAATCCATGAGTTCATAAAAATCATTCAATATTTTCCAATTCAGCCATTTTTTCCACATTAAAATTATTCTATCACATAGAAAGGGGGAATAACCCTTTATTAATATCATATTTAAATACATATGACTCTCACTAAGATGGAATTATCACACACACCCAATGGGATTTTAAAACATGGGAACGATATTAAAAAAACCTTATAGGTGTTCTGGGTTGAGTTTGACATCCTACAACAATATCATGGGCCTTAATGGGTAACCGTTCAATGTTCTAATAATTGAATCAATTTTTTTTTAATTTATGAGAAAATACCTGAGGTTTTGGCAAAAATTATGATAAAACTATATATCAAACAACTATAATTCATGGTAAAATGTATATAAAACCTTCATCAAGTCCATTGTATAACATTCATCCATTATTGGTTCCAAACTCGACTTATATTAGAAGAAAGAGGAAGAAAAAATGAACAACATGAAAATAGATCAAAATATACCATACCAAAATAACTCCATATTGGAGAATTGAAATTGTGAAATGTGAAAGGGGAATATAAAACTCAATAATATACATCCATCATGATCTATAGTAGACATAATAATGTATGTATCCGGGAGATATGGAGAATCCTATTTTAGTTTCCCATGAGAGAGCTCCTCAATGGATCTCTTGGGCATGGGATAAGAGGGGTGATGCTTATATAAATAATAAGTATCCCTAACTCATTTAAAAAAATATATTATGGATATTACAAGGAATTTATGCTTTAAATTCCATGCAATGTTCGATGTTTCCCCCTCTTGGGATATACAATTGCACGCCGTGAAAGGTTCTGGCCTAACCAATTCATGTCCTATATTAGATACATGTTGTGTATTCCAAATGACTGTAATGTGTTTTTATTAAAATAAAACATCCTTTCAATCATAAAAAATCCAATAAAACCATAGGTCAAAATTTAGTGGGTATGACTAAGAAGAGAACATAAAAAATTGTTAAACATTAAAAAAATAATTTATACTTGAAAAAAACCCTTGATTTTACTATATAACCATCATAAGAGAAAATGTACCTGATTTTCTATTATAATAGTGATGAAGAATCCTATAATAGTTAACTCCAATGATTAAATTCATCTACATATCTCTCTCAGGTCAGGCCATGCACTCTACTATGCTTCCACAACACCCGAACAACAAGAACAGACATGATTTAGAGTGCTTTCAAGATCTAATGAATGGTATGTATAATATGATCATCAATGGATGCATATACATATAAATATACCTCATTTGGAAAAAAATATGAAATGGGACTGAGTGATAAGGATATAGCTAATATAACTGGATGACTTTGTTCATTTGTCAACACAAATGAGGTAACTACAACTGATAGTATACCAGCCCAACTCTCCTCATAATCTCAAAAGTCCTCAAATATAATCGTGATTTATTACCCAATCTATGAATTAGTTTTACCCCAGTCACAGGGAGATATGTAAATAGATATGATCCCCAAACTCAAATTCTAGAGGTCTTAAGAGATCGGTACAAAATTTCATTCCCAACTGTGTGATATACATCTACATTCTAATCAGCATGACCTACTATAAATTCACATAAATGTTATGAGGTATTAGATGATCTACCTCCCTATCCTATATCAAACACAGAGGGGATCATCATGGCCGACTATACAAATTCCCATATGGTGTAATCTGTACAGATGCTTGTTATCAATATTTATGTGAATTCAACTAGGGGTATATGCATATCCTAAAAAGTCCCAAAATCTATAACATGTGATCTAATATTGTTCTTGAGATCCTATTTGGCGTGCACTATCCATCCCACACTATTATGGTCGTATTCCATTCTAAAAAACACATCTACACCAAACTCCCATTATAAGAATTTACAAAAACAAATAATTAAACCAAGATTCTATATCTAATACAATGGTATGATGAAATACATGATGGAAATAAATCTCATGGATATAAATCCTACCATGATAATCCAAAAAGTGTGTCTCCATGATAGTTTGGAAATGGGTGACCATCATGAGATTTCCCACAATAACCCATACAACATCACTATCATGAGGTCACCTCAACAACCCTATGATGAAATCCATCTATACATCATTTAATTTCCTCTAGTGAATTGGTAACTGAATTAATATACCCTCTGTACACTCTCATTCTGCATTCTCTCACTGACAGGTTGACATCCTAGTAATAAAATCCATCTACCCATGGTTTATACCAAACTAATAATTCTGGTGATGTAAATCCCAATACATATCGGTGATTCTAGTACGTATATAGCAACATGAGGCTTGATTATTACACATTAGATCCTCATGTATTATTAATAGAACCAAAAATGGCCTTATATGTATAGAATTTTATCTTCATCAATGGTCCAACTAGGAGGTGGTTCTTCACATTCTATGCTCCCTTGTAGGACTAGGCCCGTGATGTTTGAAAATTTACCTATCAATGCCCTATCAAAAAGACTAAAATTGACTAGCACAGATGATGGAATAGTATACCATTGACAATCCAAAATCTCAAGAAGAGTATCTAAAAACAATACCATATGTTTACACTCCCTATCATCCTCCCGAACTACCTATATCTATGCCCATATTCTCAGTGAAATGAAAACTAAATTATCTGTTGTAGGAATATAATAAATATTGAAGTCAAAATAATATTGGCACTCAAACCACCTCCATTTCCTATTATTCAAGTTATACTGTGTAAATATATAGATGAGGATTTTTTTGGTCCATGTACAACACAATATTCTCTCCCATTATTCCATTCCACCAATAATGAAAGGCATGAACACCAATGGCTAACTCGAGATCATGTATTGGGAAATTCATCCTATGAGCCTCAACTGACAATACCTATATTCCATGACTCACTCCATTTTAATTAAAATTGTTCCCTATTTGATACCTAATTCATCAAACTAAACGTTATAGATTATTCCATACCCATATAAAATTAGGACCATTTCTAAAGTTAGTCTCCAATTCTGTCTGAAAAATAATGTCTCATATATATATGGCCATGATAACCTCACACCCTTTTTATTCAAGCCTATAATATGTGATTCTAATTGTGATAATTATTTTTTTAGAATGCTTTTAATATCCATCTATCCCTAGGAAAATTCAAAAGTCAATGACTTTTTTAGGATTCTCTAAAGAAACAATAGCTCTAACCTTTTATCCATCAACTAATACTCATTTCTCAAAGATAATATGACCCAATAAGGGAATAACATCCATCCATACATGGAAATTTGTGACCATATAATATAATTGAATCTCTCTTAGTTTATCTAAAATGATATGAGGATGTTTTTCATGGTTATGTTGATTGATAGTATACACCATAATTTCATCCATGAATACCAGCACAATAAAATATGGATTAGGATCTAAAACGTGGTTCATTAGTTCCATGAAATCATCTACAAAATTCATATAAAATAAATATATTACCAAATACTCATATTGACAATAAATTCAACGAAAATGTATAAGAGGAATTTATAATTTTTGGACATGTACCAAATGATAACCCAATTTTAGATTAATGTCTTATAAAATTAGACCTCCCTATGGATGATCAATGTGGATATATATCTATGGTAGAGGATACATTTTCTTAATTGCAATGTTGTCCAATTTCTGGTAATCACACATACTTTGAAGATCCCATCCACCATTTTCAATAAAACCAATTAACCTCATATAAAATTTATGATTCATATAAAACCATTTCACTTCCATGTCATATAGCTATCTCTTGAACTCATACATCTCATTAATAGTATCATATAAGTAAGAATTAATATGATTGAAACTACTAGAACTTTCTCAATAGATAACTCCACCTCTCTCTTAGGATATAAACCATAAATTTAATCTTGTAATACATAACTAAAATGATCTACCACTAAAGGGAATTAAACCTTCCATGTTCCTTGATCATCTAGATAAAGAATAAAAATCTTTTATATCACGCCACCAAGGTCGTGATGATTTGTTCAATGTCTAAAATCATGGAAATCCAATTCACCCTAGTGGATATACCAACCAAACTATGGTGATGTGATAGAATCTTAACACTAATAGGATTCAAGAAGGTTGTGGTTTGAAAAAAACCTATCCATATTGATAAAGATATTAAAAGATATCAACTCTCTAAAAAAGTGGTCACATATAATGTGACACCAACTGATCTCAAGGGGTAACACCTTCCACTTGTGGACAAGCTCTAATTGTATCCCCAAAAGAGTATCAAGTGTCATAAAAATCACCATAATACTGAGAATTGAGCCCAAGGATCCCCAAAATAGTTACATATCTGTATGAATGTGATGCACCAATATAAAAAATTTAAGAAACTAGATTAGAATATACTATGATTGTACATATCACTATAGATTTCTTGAATCATCGATGCTTGAGTATAATTTGTAATGAATGTTATTTAAATGAATTAAATACATGTGAAATATCTTGACTACCATTTGTAGGCCCACTATACTCTTGAGGTTAAATAGGTGTCTGGATCTATCATCCTTGACAACATGCTCAATTTGGATGACCGATAATACACTAGATCCCATCTTGATGTTGATCTATGAGTCATACTCTATAACCAAGATTGAAAGAAGACCCCCAATAACTAACCAATAGTCGAATGAACCTAAAACAATAATATATGTGTCCCATCCTATCACAATGTTAGAACTCTACATGGTCTCTATCACATTAGTTCCTCGTATGTTTCCTTCTACCACACAGATTATAGAATATGGAACTATGAACTCTCGCACTCTAGCTGGTATTCCCCTAACAAGAAGACTCAAAATGGTGCTTCCTCCCTATTTTCACGGAACTACTAGGCTGAGAAGATACACTACCATACTCTGGCCCCTCATCTTCCCTCAATAAACATTTAGTAATCATGACTATATTTACTATCTCATTAACATAATTAATCCAATACCTAATAACCTATAATAAAAAAATATTCTTGGGGCCTTCCCCGATGTGTTTCATCCAAGATGGACCGTCAACAAGATACAAAGGCGTAAAGTGTTGAATCAATGTAAAGGGAACCAAGTACTCCATAATTGTCACGGTGCCAAAAAAGACATAAAATCACTAGATCATTCATCACATAGAAATTTAGAAAATATGTTGTCATAAAAAATGGATTGGAAATGAATCTATACCATATATTTATGCATATCACCCTGGTTCAAAACATCCCGCCAGCACTTAGTTTCTCCCTAAAGTATATACATTGTGAGCATTGCTCTCCTATTAGTATGTGTATATATATTATTGAATGTTGATAAAATAGTCTCAATAAATATCTCAATATCCTATTCCAAAACATCCATAAAAAAGTGGGTTGATGTAGCTATTTGGACACATACATCAGCTCTTCTACATAACAGGTAGGTTGAGAGGCTCCCAGAATGGTCCACATAAAGTACCCGAAACACTCTTTGGACTGGGAATAAACACTCATGTCAAGAACAATGGTAGGTTCCATATGATTTAGTATTATAGGTTCTAACAGTGTCCTTTGGCACACAAGCTCTGTAGAATGGTCTTCGCTTCCATTCTAGCACAAGAATGGAGGTCTCCATGGTTGAATATCTCTGAAATTCCGATCACATGTCTCAGAAAAGATTCATTATCAACTAGATAATAGTTATAAACATAGTAATTGTTAAATCCTTTATATTAAAATGCCACACCCTTCTACCAACTCTTATTGCTGGGACTGGGTAATAAGGAAAACCATAAATAGAACATGGGACAGTTCCTACAACCCACTATAATGACGGGTCTGGGACATGCTCTCAATTCCATAATGTGGGTCATGGAATATGGATTGTTAATTGAAATGGTAAACACCATTTAATGGTTAAAATTAAATTATAAAATTTAAAATTAATTTAAATTAATATTTATTTTAAAATCATCATTAAATTTTTGAACCATATGGATCACCTATTCTAATTTCTAAGGGCCTATGAAAAATTTAAATTGAGTCATGAAATCCCTTTAATCCCATCCAAATCATGTTCTATCCCATGAAACAAATTTTCCATGAATCAACATTCCATAATTTACGGCTTATGGTTTCTAGTATATCCTATATATGAAAAATATTAATTAGGTTATAGAAGACACATTATGTACCAACTATTTTTCAGGATCTAGTACACTCACATTAGCCCATAACAATCCAATAAAACAAGTCACACATACATAATTTCACGTAGACAATGAATGAATCTCATAAAGATTGGAATATTCATTTCATTTGAATATTGTATGGTTCCTAAAATGATGCCTGGTCAATTTATCCTTTCAGAATCCATCTATGGATAAAATTAGTTTCCTCAATAATATAAATAATAACATCAAATATCAAGTGAATCACCCAGAAGTCGAATCAAATCAACTGTAAAAGGAAAACTCTTGAATAGATTGTTCCATTCAATGAAATTTATATTTTTCTTGTATGATGGTTAGCTACTCCCAGGTAAAACTCAGTTCTAAATTTATAAAACTTGATAATCTCAGGTATAATATATTCAGATGATAAGACAAAATAAATAAACTCTACTAATACTAATTTGTATCTTCCTAATCTGTGATCCATGAAACAGTACCACACGACAGAGTGTCACATAGCTTCAAGTGTGCCTCCCCATATTTCAGCGGCATTAAAATAATATCGAGGATCTTCAAGCTATATTGACGACACTATTCCCTCATGATCATGGTAAAAAAAGGTATCACACCTGAATATATAATAGAAAGTGTAAAATTAATTTCCATCATAATATAACATCCATATGATATTAATAATAATAAAAACCAAATGCAGTGTCATATATAATGTGATAAACACATCATGTATCATTAAAAAATGGTAGGAAATACATGAGAACAGATATCTAGTATGATACATGAGTCAAAAAAACCAAAATTCCAAAATTACTATCTCCAGATTGAATAATGATCCATAGTTCTGTCTGGTGCTACCCTTCTTTTGAGAATAATCAATCAAGGATCAGTATGTGGGTGATTTCTCTAGTCGCATATTTTATCCAGGTAGTCTGTTTGGGTTCCCAAAAGAATCTCAAATAGACTGTGAGACCACACTTAGTAGGATACCACCAATGATTTCTACAACAAGTCAAAAAATTGTATATATGTTGAATCAGTTCTAAAAATATGATAATAATATAAACGTATAAATAAGTGTGATACTATCCTACTAACCAAACTCACTGTTAAAAAATGACCATAAATACATTCTCACTGTAATGTAGGTTAAAGTATGAGTGATACTTTCCTACATAACAACTATAATAAGACACCCATATCAAGGTCTATATAGGAAGAATGTTTAAATATCCACTATTCCCTCTACTGTGTAATATTGCATCAATAATAAAATGGTTGGATAAAATTAATTAATTTCCAAGGAATCTTATCATTTTTAGGATTATATGGGTCGGAGCCAAGGAATAAATTACCAAGGAACCCTCATCATGTCTGTAAAGCATCTTCTTAGATCACTCAGCAATGATGTCAGTGGATCCCAAGGAGAATGTCAAAGGAACCTAACTAAATTGGTCTATTAAAGCCTAGTACAAAGAGTATCATTTTCATTGAAAACAATTGTCATCAAGATCCATGGAGTCAAACCTTCCATAGAATCCATAATAATCAGGTACGTTGAGTTGAAATCTCCATAGATCCAATGTAATCAATGATCCATGGAGTAGGAATGTTCATTTCATCCAAGGTAATCATTATACACAATTTATAAATTTATATGGAATCCAATTCAATCATAACCATTTAATCAACCCATTTCATAGTCTACATCATAGTTATACCCAATCCTAGAGTTAATGAAACTTATTCAACATTTTCCAATTAATTTTTTTAATCATTTTAACAACAGAAAATACCATAAAAAGGTGGAATAACTCTATAATAATATAAAATTTAATTCATTATGGCTCCCACTATGATGTAGTGTCTAGACACACCCAATGGGGTAGTACTATATAGGTAATATACATAAGCACACATCATAGGTGGTACGAGTATGGCTTTAAAACCTCTATCCATATCATGGTTCTAATTGGGAATCCAATCAAGGATCCAATAATCTAATCAATATATTTAATTAATTTATTATAAATGCATGGATTTTTTTATATGTGGCACCATGGAAACTATATATAAAATAACTAGACATTGCATGAAAATTTATAGACCTTCAACCACAATCCGATGGTAGAAGAAACATCTTTTATCAACTCATAACTTATCCCAGTATGGGTGAAAATGTTAGAATTAATAAACTCCCAGAAAATAGGGCATAATATCCTTCACAAGAATAACTTTGTCGAGGAGAATAGAAATAGAGAATGGAAAAAGAGGAATAAATATATCACAAAGGAGTATACAACAAGTCAAATGAAGGATGAATTGAGGTTTTCATCATGGAGATATAGAAAACAATTTATTAGAATCTTATTGGAAAGATAAACTATAGACCTCCAATATGTGAGAGAAGAGGGGTGAGGATTCTTCCAAAAAAAGGACCTACCTCCATTAAAAAATTGACCCATGCAAATTACACATTTTGTAAGATTTACACACTATAATGTTTAGGTTTTCACCCTCCAGGGATAAACTGTTACACTCTATGTATGGTTATGTATAGACTAATACAAACTGTATACAAAAAATACACACCATGGGTTTGGATTTAAAAAATAATTCATCCTCCTCCTTTATTTCCGTCAAAAAACAACCTAATTAGTCCATGGGCCAACATTATTGTCTAAAACAAATATGACAACATTAAAAAAAGTTTAAATAAATTTAAATTGATATGTACCTCATAAAAACTAAGGATCATACATTTAGTGTCATTGGAATCAAGGATATATAAACATCTGGTTTATAAGAGATCTTCATCATCTCCAAAAATTTTCTTCATAACATTAACCCTTCATTGAAATTTAATACATAAAAACATTACACATAACTTCAAGAATGGAAAACAAAATTACATGTTCATATGCTCAATAAGAGTAAACATGGGAGATAACAATGAACACTTAAACCTAACATGAGAATCAAGACACTACCATAAAATGGGGCAAGGCCAGCGCCACACTTTATCAGTGATAACGAAAAATATCTGTTAAAGGGGGGTACATTTATCAACCCTAAAAAAGCGCTGATAAAATCCCCCTGATTGGCATGATTTTTTTAATTTTTTTTTATTTTTTTAATTTTTTTTTCTTTTATCAGCACTAAAAACCAGCGATGATAAATGTGGTATTTTATCGGTGCTAAAAAGAAATTGCTGATAAAGGACCCTTTTATCAGCGCTTCTTCTTAGCACTGATAAAAGACCCCTTTTATGAGCTCTTTATTTAGCGCTGATTAAAGGGTTATTTGTCAGCACCTTTTGGGGTGTTGATAAAGGGGACCACCTTTTATCCTCACCGACTTTAATAGCACTTTTCTAGAGCAGTTAAATTCCATATTTAGTGCTGATGAATGGGGTACTTTTAGTAGTGACATATAGGAATATGATATTAAATTTGGAAAACCATACCCATTATTTAAATGATTATAATCATGAGTACTTACATAAATCATGGTAGCTCATAAGATATGAATCACAAATTAACCAAAGATCATTATCTATGATAGTGTAACATTTGAATAATACATATGGTTTTGGAATACACATATGTACAAAAAATCATTTCATTTTTTGTCCAGTATATCCTCCATGACAACCATATTTTATTGTGTTCATTAACCTTTTTCATCCCATTTTTCAGGGTTCACTCCCCAGACTATCATAGTTGACACAGTCCCTTACTTAACTAGTTCCTCTACTTATTCTCATCGTTATTATCTCATGTGATATTAATATTCTCCCAAAAAATTAGGGAGATGTATATTTCTTATCCAAACCACCACACAATCCTAATATATTCAGATGTTTTTCCAAAAGATTATAAATCATTCATCATATATCAGATCCCATAGAAATGAAATAGGTTTGATAAAAATCTCAATAATTTATCAAATAATGACATAAGTAAAATAAATATGTTTTCTAATATCTCATCATGTAAGATATATATATAAATTATAAGTATTCAATGATCATATCACATACCAAATAATGAATTAGTAACATAAAATTATATCATCTTAGTTGAAATTTCAATTAAATTAACACATGGAATATTTCATGAAGAAAATATTATTTTCACTTTGAAATCACTTATTTAATATCAAAAAATAAATAAATGATAAATAAATAAAATTCATTAAAAATAACATTGGTTTTATGTAAATAATTGTTCCATAATAATAAATTTCGTGATGATGGGAAATTTTTTTCATTTAGTGTACATCAAAAAATATTCATATTGCATTTTCAGTATAAATTCAAAAGAGACACTTTCCAAAAATGATTAGGATATTATTTTTAATCAATTTCTTCAAAAATAAATCATATATAGAAATTACGGTAAATAATAATTTTAGATAGTAAAATAACATTTGTAAATAGTTTTATAAAACATTGTCTTTGAATAATTATATTTGAAAATAAATAGTATAATATTGTTTGGATTCCATTAAACTATAATTTTGGTATATTTAATAAATTATTAGGGAAAATTATAGTAAAACATGTAAAAACAGAAAACATAAATAGAGAAGAAAATTAAGTATATTCTTGAGTGGTATATCATGATATTTCATCATCAAAAACGTAATAATAAACATCCCCTATCAATAATGAGTTTGTAAAATACAAACCTTATCGTGATTTGGACTTGCCTGTAAAGTGATTTTACCACCTATATAAAAAAATTAAATTTATTTAAATTATATAAACAATGGTTTACATACTTATAATATCATATATGATCCACTTATAACATTTAATCATCCAGTTATACACAATTACGTATTAAAATTGTGATTTTGGGTGCCAACAGTTTCATTCTCCAAGAGGATTTCAGTTCGGTAGATTCTACCATCATAACATGATCATGGTTACGTCATATATGTGAATTTAATCATGATAATTTATAATATATATTTATTATATTTATAATTTTTTTCATCCATAAAAGGTAAATTGTGTAAAAATGTATTACACTCTTCATGCATATGGTATATCATACAGACATGTGAATCTTGTGTTCACTTTTTGACATATGAAATGAAAGGAATGAAATTTAAAAACTAAAAATATTGAAACATTATTAAATCAAATTTATATTATATATTAAATAAATATATCCTTATTACCATGATTTTTTCAGAAATGAAAAAAAATGCACATCGCTTTATGGATGTGGTAGTTTTCATGTTTACACAAAAAAACATTATCATTTTCCAATAGATAAAATGAAATTTGATATTGGTTATTACATTCTAAAAAAATGATTATAATTAATATATTTATGTTATTATTTTAGAATACATACCTTGAATTTCAAAAATTATAATAATAAATGAAATTTAAAATGTGTTGTAATGAGTTATTCCTCTTCATTGAAAAGCCACTTATGGATTGCACCTTTAGAATGAAAGAGTTAATCATTTGGAATGAATATAATATCTAGGTTGTGTATAATGAATATAAGAATATATTATGGTATATATTTTGTTCTCATTTTGTGGATGTGTTGTATTTATTTTTTATGGGTGTTGTGGATTTTCAATGGTGGTAAATGATATAACAATATTTATTTTATTTCAATTTTTTAAGAAGATATAAAGAAAAAAAAAATTATAAACACCCATGATATCCATGTTACACATGATAATCTATAGTGTAAATTGATGAAGAATAACTTACTAATGTTTTATTTCATTATGGATGTTCTTTTGAAGACTAATTTTACAACTCTAAGGTTTTTTATCTAACTATAAGTTCAAAAGACATGTGACACTTTTTTCATTAACATGAAACACTGTTTACAACAATGAAGAAGATGTGAAGAATAATTATTTGATCATTAATATTTCATTTTAATATTTATTTAAAAAAGGAAATGAATAGTAATTTAATAATGAAATGAAATTCTTTGGTTGAAAGAGGAGATCATTTTAAGAGTATAAAAATATTAATGTTCATGAAAAAGAATATTGAAGATACAAAATTAAATTTTGAATTATGGAGAGGTCATTGGAATTAACAATAGGTTGGTGAAATATTTTATTATCAAATTTATTTTTATGTTGGCATTGAATAATGGGATATATGTCTTTTCATTAATTATAATACTTATAATTATTTTATGAAATAATTTTTGTGGGAATTTTATAAAAAATTATGCCAACCATCTTCCATCCAATAAAATTCATCGTCAACTACACATGTTGGACCATTGGGTAAACCACATGAGTGGTATTCGATGTTCTATAATTCCATGAAGGTACGTGAAGTTGGAGAAAATAATTCAAATGGAGTGCATAATTGGGTGCACATGGTGTGTGCACGATGTACCTAGGGGTTAGCATATATGCAGCATTACCCATGAGTCTGTGTCTGCATAGGTGTATATGGGTTTAGATTCTGAGGGTGACCCAAAGGGCCCATATGACACACTTATTTCCTGGCTCTCCTCTTGATCTCGTATTCGCCTAGGGATTACTTCTAAAATCATTAAATTTGTGGTTGGGGGACCTATGTTTACTCCATTCTCCTTCTCCTTTCTCCTCCTCCATCAACTTCTATATCCTCCTGTGTATTCTTGCCCATTAAGCATGGATTATCCATGTGTTCATTCCCCTGGAGCATATTTCACAGCTTGTCTACTTTTATGTTATTCATGTTCAGCCTTTCTTCTTGTTCTCAATCTTGTGTAGGTGCCTGGACTTTTCTTTCAAGATGTCAACTTCTTCTTCTTATGAAGGTCTTTTCCTAATGGTTTGTCCAATGATGGAGCTGTCTTACGCATTCTCTACAGCTCTGGCCTCACGTTCCACTGCGACTCTCCATGTTGGATATTGAGTAGTTGTTAAAATTGGTTTTGAGTTTTGTGGAATGGTGGTCGATGGGTCTCAAGGCACTACCTAGGGAGGCATGCTCCATTTTTTGAAAGGTCCTAGTTTTCTGCATCGTCGTTGTTTCCATATTCTGGAGCTCTCGGGTGCTCAAACACTACTCTGACCTTACGCTTCGCTGCTCCTCCCTAAGTCGGATCACGAGTAGTGGTACTAATGGGGTTTTGGGAGGTTTGGTTTGGTAACTGGCAGTGTTCTCGGGGTGTGGCCTTCAATGATGGTTTGTGTATTTCAGTTTTTACTCAAGTCTTCTGTAAGGTTTATATTATTCTTCTGGTCAGTCGATCAGTTTGAAGATTTCTTGATGGTGTTTCGATATGTGGTATTGGATTGGAATTGTTCACGATTTGGTATGGTGTCATTGGACTGGTTTGGTTTGGTTCATGATTGGGGGTCTTATTTTTTCTGGTTCGATGGGGGTTGATTTTACCATGATGTTCAATGGCAGTTTTTTAGGGTCTTTGATGGTCTCCAGTGCCGGTGGTGCACATCGGTGAAGGGACGATGGTGGTACGGTCTGTAGTGATGGAAGCAGGTGTAGCAAGTTTAAATAATGACGAATAATTATAATTATGGTGATTACATGTTTTAAGGACTAGTTTAGTTCTCATTCGGCGGATAGCTGGATTTGTTGGATATGTTGTGATACCATTTGAATTCTAAAACAGGCGTCATTTTGATGGTTTTTGAGCGGTAATGCTGGCTACATTTCTATCTTTTTTAATTTTTATTTCTATCAAAGTGTAATGTGTATGTGTTACTTTATTCTAGTATGGTTGTTTTTGTGTTATGTTTCCACTTCCAATTAAAGTGGTTTTTGAGTAATATAAAAAAATGGATTGGGTGTAGGTGTATATGGGTATAGAACTTGATGACATGGATGTAAGTGCTACTAATATAGGATCCTTTATTATGTATCACTTGTATGTGTTTGGTATTGATGTGAGAAGAGATAGGGTCTCAAAATGTAGAACCGTTAAAAATTTATTGTCAAATTAGAGTCTACTCGATCAAACACATCTCAACCGTGTAATCACTACCATCGATCATCGTGAACTGATTGTATCCAATGGGTTATTGTATGATGGAGTTATTTCATAATGTGACTACTGAGAATTGGACTGAGCTCAGTATCATGAAAATTACACATATGAATGATTTGGATAGATACTCGGGCTTATTTTTATGTGTTTAAAACTATTTTTAGATAACTCTATAATACCTGAATAAAATGATGTTTATAAAGAATTTTTTTAATTCGATTTATAGGGATGTGTTTGAGCATTAAAATATTAGAATCATATCACTAATATCCCATGAATGTGATGATATCATCATATAAGTAGTGACACAGTGATTGCTGGTAAATATTGAAAAATAAATTTTATTTTATAACATTAAAATATGTTCAGATCTTCTGTATTTCATGAATTTATTGATACAACATTATATATAGGATTTGAGTTGCTGAAAACATGAGGTAGAGGTGGTTTCCCTTTTTTATAAAAATAGAATCCTTGAGGATGAACAATTATTATTATATTCTTTAAATCACTGAGTCCTCTCGTTTTTCATAAAAAGGTTCTTCTCTAGATTTTACTTACATGAGGTTGAATATTGTTCTATTGGATTCCATAGTGATTTAAAGAGTGTTATCCCACACTCATCATTAGTGGGATGAATACAATTATAAGGATTTTTTTGAAGGAGAATATCTATAGATACTAGACCCATGTTAGTACATACTCATAGTTTTTCAAGAATAAATATTCATTGAATTAGTGGAGAATACATCTGTAGGATACAAAGAAGAGAATGAACAATATGACCCCAAGAATAAATGCTATAACATGAGAATTCTGATTAATGAAGGTCGTACACAAATAATATATTAATAATAAATATCATGTTCTAAAGATACATACTTCAACACATTTAGGTTTTTTAATTAAATTGTTATGATATAAAACTCACTATTGTTTTTATTTGCATGAAGAAGATGATTTAAGGTGGAAGGGTGTATTGAATGCATGCATGAAGAATCACATGTTCTCATATGAATAGTTTGAATACCCTAACCTATTTTGTGTGAATAATCATTCCAATGAGATATAAAATAGTATATGTGAATGTTGAATTGTTCTTTCATGATAATCATAATGATAATACAATCACAAATCATAAATAAAAATATATTCATAATAATTTAATGGAAATAAGTTCACCTGTTTTTTTATAATACAACGTATAATTCAAATACATTCATAAGATAATGTGATATGTTCAGTATAGTGTTAGGAGTGTTTACAAAAAAATCATTTCTACTAAAAGGAAATCTATAGCAAATTCAATTGATGATATTGTGTATCGAGGAAAAGATATGGTGGAATAGTTTTAAAATAATAAATTATTGTTTGTCGAAGAAAATGTGAGGGCCCATTAATAATTTAGTGTTTATCATTTGGGTTAGAGAATATTTATAAGACATCTATTCTACCATAGATTCATATTATTATGATAAGATAAAAAAGGAGATAAGTGATTATGATAAAGATGGACTTATATTTCATTAATTCAATAATTCAAATGGATGATTTTTAATTAAAAAGATGAATAAGGTGATCTCGTGTGGTATATTTTTAACTAATGAATAATTATTGATTGATTTAATAAGTAATAATTATAACTTGGGTTCTGGAATAATTATGAGATTATTATTCCACCACATATTTATATAATTATGAATGATATTAGTAAAATAATAAGTGCATGTATAATATTTCTATTGTGAGGAATAAGAAAATTATTTTCATACCTGCTGTTGTGGATGTAACGAAGTAACAATGAAGTCTGTCAATGAAAAAATCAACAATGTGACACCCAAAAAAATTCCCATTTTGTGAAATAATTTATTTCCATTACAAATTTCCTAAAACAATTTTTAAACTTTGTTTAGAGGAAAAATAAATAACCATTGTGAAAAATTAATTCTAGACAAGTCCATCACTAATATAGGATAAAATAATTTTTTCCTTCCCGAACCTAATTTTTAGGGACCCACAGTCGCTAACAACTGCCTCATATCCAATGAAATATAAATCAACTTCTCATTATGGTGAAGAATCCCTATATTGGTTATCACCATACACAATAAGGGATTGATACACTTATTGAGTATAGAACCTTTTCAATCCTCGTGTGTTATTCTTTAATAGATTCATATACTTTCATATATTATGAAGAAGATAATAAGATAATAAAAAATTTATATAGGAATAATATTTAAAATGGATATAATTAGATAAACATTTCACAACACTAATTAACCCACTATCAATTATTAGTATATCCAAAAGCGGTCCTCTCAATTTGTATGACATAAATGGTTCACCACTATTGGATTTTGTACATTCCAATTATTATCTTTTAAATATTTTATTTTATTTAATATATTTATAATGAAGTACAGTTATGGTGAATATTTAGTTATATTTTAATAAAATTATATTTCTACTAAGACTAAGATTAGTAGCAGAAAGAAATATAAAATTAAGATGATGAAGAAGTCCCTCTAATCTAATGAATAGAATTTGTCATGATATCCATACCATATTGAAATAGAATACATTTAATAATTGGGGAGTAAATAATAGGTTGTTTAATTTTCCACCATTTGTATTGACAATATATTTTTCTCAATGTCATCTATATATTCCAATGAGTAATTGGTTTTTGTTTATTCTTATTAATACTAATATTAATATGATCAAGGAAATATGTGGAGTGGTAACATGTTAGTTTATATTTCAATTGTAATATGGAAACATATGATGCATGGATATCCTATAAAATAAATCTATTATATTTATGGGCTATTTTAAATCATATAGGAGGAGATGACTCATCTTGAAAAGAATTCACTAGTCATATATAAATATATTAATTAAAATCTTCCAAAATATGCAATTCTCCCTTGAATGGTTGGATTCATAGATGTAATAATGTGGAACATGAAATATGTACCTAAAATTGGCTCAATTAATATTATAAGTGATATAAAGTAAAGAATAATTTGGAATAAAATAATCATACACTTGAAGAGAACCTAAATAATATCATTGATTTCAAGGATGTAAAATTAGTTGAATACCCCAATAAAATAAAATAATAGGACACTTTTTTCTAAAACAATTTTTACTTTATGAATATAAAGTTGAATGTCATAAAACGTATTTTAAATAGGTGGGTCTTGTAATTAATGATCATTGAAACCCTCAATATGAGTTTTATTGCACTATATGTTCATTTGGAAAATATATGGATGACACATATTGAGACATCACTAAAAAGAAGACAATTTATGCTACTCCCCAACTACAACAAGATGATTATATGATTTTAGAAACTCCAATATTTGATAATAAAATCATGAACTTGTTTAATGATCCAACACAATAAGATGTGAAAAAACATGTACCATGTATATAATCTTGAAATAATGTGTCTAAATATGTTATCATGAGTAGTTTATGATAGAAAAAAATATGTACAGGTATGGATGATCAAAGGTGATGAGAAGACTACATACATGAATAGGGTGGTAAGAATAATATGGCGGAATATATTTCCCATTAATGATATCAAACTATTACTAATAAGACAAAAAACAACATATATAAGAAATTAAAACATCAATAATTGTTCATTGATGATTTTTCTACAATATATTTAGGCATAGTTCAGATGATAATTGCTTGAATAGTCTAAATTCTCAATATAAAAGAAGTCCCGTGTAAAGGTGCATCATGCTATAGATGAAGAGGAAACATATATAGCTTTAGAAAAATATTTATTCTTAAAATTGATTTGAAATGATTTTATATATCATGGATTTATGAAATAATAGTGTTCACAATAATTGTTCATTATCAATATGGCATGTATCTGAAGATGATTTGAAAATACTACAGTAATTTTTTCCAAGAATCAGGAATCAATCATAGAGAGAACGTAGAAAAATGTGGTAATAATAAATTCCCCAAAAGAGTTATAAAAAATAATAGTGATAACTACTTTAATTCCAAATACAATAAATATATGAAAGGTTAAACATTCAAAAGTAATACTACCAAGGATAGATCATAGAATAAGAACTCTAGAGTATCCAAAATTGTTTTCATTGTTCCTAATTACATATTAGTTATTTAGCTATAATATTTATATAGAATATAGAAAATGGCAGGTTAAAAATACAAGGCTAGTGAAATATGAAAATTTAAATCAACTCCATGATGATTATAATGTACATGAGATGATTTTAACAAAAGAAAAATATTTTCCTAATGATGTAATGTGCAAGAGATGTAAAAAATATGGTTATATTATAAAAGATTTGTTTAATAATTAAAACAGAAGATAAGGCAGTCTTATTCCAGGAAGGATGTTATAAAAAATTATCCACAAATAGAAGAAGCTAATGTCAATAGATCAATGCATCCCAAAAATAAATCAGAATAAATGTTTATATGTTCAATCTTGAAGTCTAGAGCAAATAAATAAACATTGGCGATAAAACAGTCTGAAACCTTTTATTCAAATTTATAAGAAAGTAATATCAACCATATTCCCTTTATATAATGGTGTTTTATTTGATTACCTCAAGATTGTAATTTAAGGTGTGTAATGTTCTCAAGGGGGCTGGAGAAGCAATGAATGCATTTAATTCATGATAGTAAAGCTGATGAAGTTATCATCCTTGGGTGATATCTTAATTGGTATTGAAATAAAATTTCATAGAGGTTATTACTTTCTAAATATAAATAATATTATATCATATGAATAGAAACATGTATAATGATTATATAATCTTGGTTTGTTCTTAAAATTGGTATCATGAATAACAAGTATTAAAGAAGAAAATTCTTGGTAAAGTTGTGAATGTTATCAAATCTTGATAGTCACAAGATGAAGATCCATGTTTGAGTTTTCCCTAAATTGGAACATCTTGAAATACATTAATGAAGATCTCCAAAAGTATAAACAGAATTAAAAGTATATTCATTTATGGGGATAAAAAGTAAAAAATATGCAGTTTTTTTAAAATCATTGTTTTAATGGGAATCAAATATAATCATTCATGAATGTCCTGAAGATCATGTAACAATAAATGGTATATGTTTCTTAATATCTCATAAGTGGTTATATAAATAATAAACTCTTCCCAAAGGGGGATTAATTTAATTAATCAATTACATTAGAAATGTTAAGTAATGTAAGTTAACGAAGGCCACTTATCCCACTAATTTCCCTTAAATGTTTTTGATATCTTAGTGGAATTGATTATTGGATTCTTAGGTTGATATTTCTTAAAAAATTTAATATATTATTTAAGTATCGTAATCCTTGAATAAACATGGATGACTATTGAAGGAAATTGTATGAGATATAATTTCACGTGGTATCATGATCAGTTGGTAATATATAAGATATTTTTCTAAATAGAATCCTATTGTCTTATACACAAAGCATGGTACACTTAAAATTAGTGTGAAATAATTGATGGAAAACATCTTAAGTATTGGATGAAACACCATTACCATGAAATTTTCATTTTTTTAATAATGGGGGAGAGTAATTGAAAAGAATGTTTCAAATATATAAAGGATATATTAACATATATATATAGTCATTTGAAGTAAACATTGAAGGTATTTATAAAAATAAAGGGGTCTAATTATTGAGCACTCTTTGTTTATGAGTTGAATTCATTTTCATTGGTAGTTATTTTTTGTGATCGTGGTTGTAAATTAAATAGAAATACTTCATTGATGTTAGAATGTTGATAAATATGGAGAGAAAGAAGTTGTTGATGTTTCACTGTTGTCCTTGATTGACATGAATGTTTCATAGACAAATGGATGATGAGTAATTCAGGCATATATTATTATCATAAGGGTGTTATGATTAAGAAATTATGTTTCTAGATTAGATGTTATTTGACATGATCTTATTCTTATAAAACATATATTACAAAGATATTAAACATAAAAAACTATTTAGAAAAAAAATTATGTTATGATGGATGATTTTATATTGAAGAGACCTTGGTAATTGATATTCCAAAAAGACAAGAATATTATTTGAATAAATATGTGAAATTTTATATTTTTATAGGATATCATTTTAAGTTAATTAAAATATTACGTTTCATTTGTATGTCTAGTGAATATGAAAAATAATTTTTTTCATATAGAATAAGTAGGAATTAACAAATAGGGTATGAAATATTTTATTATTTCATGTGTTTTAATTTTCAAATTGAATAAGGGGATTTATTGATTTTCATTAATTAGAATATTTATAATTATTCAATATTATAATTTTATTGGGATTTTTATAAAAACCGTTTCTAACCGACTGTATGAAAATCAGGGACAATCTCAACCACACATATAGGACCAATATATCAACTATTTAGGATGTTGTCAGCCTAGTTATCTATCCACAACAGAAGTGGAATTGGGAGAATCACTTATGTAACCTATATATATTTTATGATTTTTTGGTTAAATTTCTTTTTCTGAAAGCTGTTTTATGGTGGATGATGGTTTACTTTTTTTTATTTGTTAAAATAACACCTAATAAAAAAATTTAAATGTAATTTATATATTCTAATAAATTAATTTTTAACAGAGAATCATAACATGATTATTATTAGGTATATATTTAATATAAAATCATCCTCCTTGAAATAAATACACTTCTTGGAAATACATTTTTCATCCCGCAAGATGGTTTTGTTATAAATTTATTTTTCTTCCCATTTAGGAAATTTTTTTCAAAAAAATTAACATCGTTTTTTTAATTTTATTTTGAATTTTATGTGTTGATTAATTTTTTAGTGTTTTCTGAAAAGAATAATTTTATGATGTATAATGAAAAATATTGAATTGTAATTGAAAACAACAAATTGGTTACAATTTTTCAGAAAGATAATTTATATTTAAATTTTTTATTTAAATAAATTTAGTGAAATGATATGTTAATTAATATATTTTATGTATTTTTAATCCATTTCATATTGAAATTGGATATGATTGAACATTTTATTTTTGAAAACCCACATTCTTGTTGCATTAATGGGATTAATTTAAAACTAAACATTTACACTCTTGTGAATATAATTTTGAAAATTGGATTAGATAATTGGAATAATAAAAATTTATATCATCTATTATTCTATAAATAATTTTATTCCAAATAGAATAATATAACAAGAATAATTTTTTACAACAATAAAGGTAAAAATCGGTTTATTGAGGGTTATAATAAAGGGATTGTTGTTTAAATGAATTAAAAATATGAATAATATACATTTTATGCACATATTATGACCATATAATTTCAAAATGCTCTATATTACGCCATTTTTTATCATCTTCTCAGAAGAAAAATGTGGGTACATTATTGTTGATTAAAAACATTGCAATTGCGACACTATCCTAACCTATAAAATGTGACCCCCTCTTCTCTCTTCTTCTCACCGTCATAACCATTTTATTAGGAAAATTTCTAAGAACAAACCTTCACATATTCCTTAATATCATCATTTATGACTTAATTTTGGTATAAATCTACCCTATTAAGAATGTTCTTGAAAATATAAGGAGGATACACAAAGAAGAGGAAACATTCATCAACAAGCATGTTTATTTTATTCCTTCCTCTACCATATTAAATTATTATTAAACCATGATGATATAACATAATAGGTATATAAAATATAATAATTTTTTTGTTAATTTAGTTACCTAAAACCATATATTCTTCCATCAAGTAAGTTTGGAAATCGTCATTTATGTTTATGGTAGACCACCGCCTCGCGAACTGATGTCATTCATTTTTCAATTACCACCACTCACAGTTTTAAATGATGATGGATATAAAGTTAATATAAGATATTTATAAAATAATTAATCCAATTTTGTAATTATTTCACACATATAATATTTATTTCCATTCTGTAGGGGATAAGATAGTGTCGTTCAATTGTACGGAGGACATATGCCTTAAAAAGCGATGTAATTCATTGTCACTAACGCTTTACATGGATAATAATAAGGGTAAAATTTATGATCATATTTTTTATAAATTACATAGTTATGATATAAATGAAATATTTATCATTATTAAAATATAATTTAACATTTTATATCATACCATTTTAGAAACTCAAAGACGATGATGTCATTCATGTACGTTAGACTACCACCTTCGTATAGCGGTGTGATTCATTATTTTCATCACAAGTACACATGGATTATATGTATACATATATATAAATTAATAATATTTTATTTATGATAAATTTATAATTCATTAATGGTTAAAATTTACTAGCCTCATTACCATAATGATCGTTGAAAAATTAAAATATTGCTAATGCGTACATGTGACCTACCATATCCATGATTAATACACAATACAATTCTAAAACACATATTTCAGTATTGGTATTAAAACTATAATTTATATAAAATTTTTATTATTATTTCAAAATTATTTTTCTAGATATGATGGAACCATGATTAAATGAATAAGAATGAAAAAAATCGTAGCATATATGAAAAACAAAGTAGTTATTACTAGAAACATGATTTTAACAAGGAATTGGTGATATAAAATAATAAATGGTCATCACTAAATAATATATGGTATAATAAATGTATTTATGTTTATATAATATATGTCTAATAAAATTATATATTTTATACAGGAGGTTTAAATGCTTACGAAGGAAGTCAAGGCATAAGGTAGGGGAATTCAATTCTCTCTTTTATTTCTAGGAGACATATTAAAATTCACCAAATAATTATTTTGTGTGGGGTATAAAATTCCGCTTTATAGGATATATCTTGAATATTATTATTATATCGATCTTATATGTTTCATTTAATTTTAATACTTCAGGGGGTTTAAAATTTAAAAAATACAAAAGAGGTAAGATATGATTATCTGAGTTTTACATCATCGAGAAAACATTTATGTTATAAAACAATATTATTATATGAGGGGTGTATACTGAGCCATTTAAATTTTATATAACCAATTTCATCATTTTTATTATATTAAATGTTTCATTTGATTTTATTTTTTATTGAGTCTTATAATTCAACTGATAAATAATGTAGAAATGGATTTCTATCAACTTTTTAACTTTTGTGAGATACATAAAATATTAAAAATTTGTTTCATATAAATTTTGTATAATAAATAAATATATTAAATTTATATTTATTATCATGAAAATAATTGGGATTTACATATATATATTTTTCTATCTCACTTTCATAGTGATTATGGATAATATAATACTAAAGTGGTTGAACACTCCTTTTTGAAATCTAATATTTCTCCCTTACCTTAGTATATCAGGGTCTAACATATGAAACATAATAATTATTGGATCTTTTATTCATCAATATATATATAATCCAGTAGGACCCTTTTATCTCAAATCATCATCCACCTTTTTTTGATTTCTAGGGTGGCAGTGTACCGAAGACACATAACTGTCTTATTACGTTAATATTAAAACATTTCTGGGTGAATAAATATTCTATACATTTATTATTATAATATATGACTCAAATTTTTCAATTAAGATATTTCCTCAATACATTTAATTCAAATATTTTCTTTATTATCTCAAAATCGTGATTTGGTTAATTTTTTTCATGAACAACCAATTAGAATGAACCAATAGATGTCACTATATTATTATTCAGTATTTGAAATACCCACCATTTTATTTATATATCAATATAGTCAATGAATCCTTATCCACTATAGGGTAGTGTGATCACATGCGTAATGACCTAAAATCAATTCATTACCATGAAATACTCTTAAAACTCATCAACCTAATGAAACAAGAATCCAACACAGTTATCATGATGATTGGATTAGATATCAGTGGCAATGTTTTTAGAAATAATTGATAATATCAATCCAATAAATTTAATCTATAAATTTATCTCACTGTGGTTAGTATCATATGATGTTTGATAATTTTTATATTTTATTATTCTACTGATATACCCTCACTGGTGATTATATTTCATTAAAAGGAAACATTTTTTTAAGATTTAACACATGGTAAATTTATTATATAGTTTTTCCATCCATGGGGTATTTATTCCAATCCTCATGTGACATTTATGCTCATGAATTATGTTATTATATATAATAATATTACATATAAATTCTACCCTAAACCAAAAATTGTAATTTTTATGACTATATTAATTATATCCATGAAGATTTCTGGAGAACTAGGATGACTAAATTGAATCAATCTGTTTTAAAATTTGTATATACCATAATAAAAAGACTATCTTGGGTATTTCAAAACATTTGAACCTGAATAGAAAGTATATATATTAAAGAAAAATCCAAAAAAATTATTAATATTCCTCATAATAGATCAAAAAATCATTGACATGAGGTAGATGATACTTTTTATTGATCTTTATGTTGTTATGTTGGTAATAATCAATGTAGATTCACATTTATATATCTTTATTCAAAAAAAATTAATAATAGGTACACCCCATGGTGACAAAATTTTATGATTTAATTCCTTATCATGATTCTTATAGAGTATCTTTTCAATTATTATAAATATATTAGGGAAATTTTATATGGAGTCTCAATAATATGTTCAACATTATGTATAAATTCTAATGAAAACTGAAATAAAAAATGATTTAAGGGATTAATATGTATCTCTTCTATAAATAATTAATGACAATTAAATACACAATGTGTATATTAGATGGTGTGTTTCACTCCAACCATATAATATAGATATACACTTTGTATATGAATCAGGACCCATAGAATAGTTTTGATTTCCTTTGGAAGTTCATTTTAATCCCCGCACAAATAGAAAATCATATATTGGTTTAGAACATAAAATGTGACTTACCCTTAAGGGAAATTGATACGGGACATATATATATAATTGTAATCAACTCCCAAATTCACATCAAATTCATCTTGATGATGAATAAAAATATTTATAGGATGCATACCCCCACAAACACTATTTAATGAATATTGATAGATATGTGATGTGATCATCAAAACAGTATGAGTTTTATTACTCCTATTTCATCATCCATTCACTGAGTTGGAACTATAATACCCAAAGAAATATTTTCAGAATCAATAGAGTTTGTAGATCTAGAAGAAAAAATTATATCTGTTATTGTAGAGTGGATGGTATGTGTACCTTTCCACACTTTTTTACACACCCAATATCAATAATAATGGTCAGTGTGGATTTCACATTTCATTTAGGATTAATATATTACTCACAATTATCATTGTTACTATCCATCATTTTCTAGAATGTAGTACCCCCGGTTTCTCGTATGTAGCCCTTACTTGATTCTTTTCTTGTTGTAAAAGTTAAGGGTGATGTTTGGGAGAGTCGGGAGATCCTGGATTGATGTTTCAAGTAAAGGGGAAGGCACACGATTTGCACAATATTAATCTAAACCATGCAGCCAAACCCTACATGGATTACTGGGGAAGTAGTGGCTTCTACACGGTCGGCACACGGTTTTCCTAAACATGCGGCCAAACCGTGCGTGAAGGAGGGCCGAGGTAGAAGCTAAGTCACAGTTAGTGCACGGTTTGTCAAACTGTGCATACTAACCTTGTGGTTACTTAAAGATAGATCCAAAAATTGTGGCTTTAACTTGTTTTGCCTCTATTTTCCTTGTTTAAACATCCTATGCGGCCCTAACTCGGTATTACTCTCCCTTGAATGTTTGAGCACTTCTCCAAGGCATTCTAGAGGCTATTCGAATGGTTCTCTTGGCGAATCGAAGTCAGATTCTTAAATTATGTGATCATTCATGGTCGGTTTCTTAGATCTACCTAGATCTACTTCTCCTCTTCTCTAGTTTTCTTAGATTTTTGTCTTTTAGGGGTATATCTAGGGGTGTGGATGACAAAAATGACATTATTTGGTCTTGGTTGTGTTAATATAAGAGATCTAAGGAAGGTTTTTGGAGAATTGGCTCAATTTTTTTGGCATTCTTCGTTTGATGGTTGTTTTTACCCAATACGTTGAGGTAGGTGGATTCAATCTCAATTCCTCATTCGTAGAACATGAAGGCATAGTTCAAATGGATTTAATTTCTTGGATTTTATTGTGAAATTATTGTGCAAAGAATGTTATAAATCTTCTTTAGTGTTTATTTATGAGTTCTGATGAAATTATTGAAATTGAATGAATGGTTTGTACAATGTTTTTTGGTTTCTTGATTTTAAAAGGGTGATTTTAAAATATGGATTGGCTGGATTTGTACAATAGTTTAGGGGAAAACGTATTCAATAAAATGGGTTGTTTTATTGAAATGGTTTTTGCATGGTTGAAATGGTGTGGTTTTTGAGCATACTCGGTGTCTGTGTTCATATTACATGTACGAGTCTTGGTTGAAATATGACCTTCTGCTCGGTGCCAAAAGTGTAATGGCACATGGGGAATAATAACCTTGTGATGATATTGTATATCGACGAGAGACTACCCATGATTATGGAACTATCATAACAATGCATGCATTGTTTTTTTCATGGATTGTGAAATGGTTGGTTGTGTGGATTTGTGAAATGAAATGATTATGACATAAATTGAAATGTGGTTATGATTTGGATACTTTTCTTGTTTGCCTTTCTGGGAAAATATTGTATTGGTTGGAAAAATGGTTTAGTTGGAAAATGGTTTTAACATGGAACTTGTTATATTGTGAACTATTTTGGAACTGATTTATATAAATTGGATTACATAATTATGCTAACATGTTTTATCTTAGAGGAATGGGTTGGGAAGTCATCAGGGGAAACCTACTAAGTTTCATTACTCACCCCCTGGTTTGGCATGTTGGTGCTTTTACAGATGTCATTTACGGGGATGTTGGCAAGGGAAAGGTGGCACACGTGTTTAGGCACTACATCGTGATTCTTGCGCTGTTTGGTAGAGTTAGAGCATGGAGCTTGTGGAGCCTTGGTGTCATTGTTGTCTTTGAGTCACGTCGAATGAAATTCAACTAGTTACTCTATTTTATTTTTGGTTTACACTGTGATGCTTTGGTTGTTTTAAAATGGAATAAATGGATGAAATATCATGTTTTTTATCATGCATCATATAGTGGTTGCTTGGAGATGTTTGTCTAGTTTTCATTGTTATTGGTTGTTTTCATTAAAAGGGTAAATCGTCCCCCATGTGTTTGAAACCGTTCAGCATTTATTTCCACCCTTTGGCACCTTGGGGATGTCTCTTAAGGCCATGTAATGACTTATTGAGCTCCCAAGACAATGAGAATTGGTGGGTCATTACAAATGGTATCAGTCTGTTCCATCCTTTGAGGTACAAATGGTACCAGCTTTTTTGGGTCCTTGCCTAACATGTGTTCATTGATTTTATTGGTCTTGGAGTTGAAATTCTTTATGGTATATTCCTTGGGTTGGAATAATAGAAATAAGTAGGAAAGTCGGAACATGAAAGGTATAACATAAAATGACGTAGCTAACCCATTTATGTTGAACCTCATGTTACTAGGCAGTTGGGTACATAAGTGTTTGGAGACACTTCTAGAATGTTGAAAATCTAATTTTCATGGGTTAATCCAATGTGATAATAATGGAATGCATTGTAGAGGAATGACTTCCCACTAGGACTGCATAAATCATTTTGATAAATAGATGATGGTTTGATGCAAAAGCATATTTTCTTAAAATTTGATGCATGTTTTAAAATTAATGACTTTGAAAAGATAATGGATGCTGTATTATGAAAATTGATTGATTTTCAAAATAAAGAAAAGATCTGTTTTCGAAATTATTTGAAATCAATGTTGTTATAGTGTTGTTATAGGAATTTAAATGCTAAGACTTTAGTTTCTAGGAAGTGAGACTAACGGTGGGAATTGTTTGTATAGAAAATGGCACCAGTTAGACGTCGTAGAAACCAATCAGAAGAGGCTACAAAGAATGTTGTCACACCTAAGCTACAAGTGAACCATCAGCTAGTCCAATGTATAGTTAAAGCGTTCTAAGCTGTTGACATGGGGAATCAGAGAGATGAGTCAAGGCATGTAGACCATTCCGTCCAATTCCAGAAGAAGAATCCACCCATCTTTCGGGGTGATTATGAACCAGAAAAGGTGGAGGTGTGGTTATGCTGGATGAATCATATCATTAGTTTCATAGGCACACCAGTGGACCTGAATGTAAAGGTGGCGAAATATATGCTGGAGGATCATTCACAACAGTGGTGGGAGCTAGTGGTGTAGGCTAAGGTTAAACAAGTCTGAGTTGGGAGGAATTTGAATAATTGTTTAATAAATAATTCTATCCCCACAAGTTCAAGATCCACGGGAAAACTAAATTTTTTAGCTTGAAGAATTAAAATATCCCTATCACGGAGTATGCGGCTAAATTCATCAATTTAGTACGCTTTTCACCAGAGTTGGATGCAAGTGTGTCGCTGAAGGCCCTCATATTTGAATCCGGATTGCGACATGGGATTTGCTCAAATATAGATGTGTTATATATTATTGATTATACAGAGATGTTAATCATAGAAACAGTTGCTGAAAGAGACATATCAAGAGTTATGGGAGGAGGGAGTATGATGATACCCACAAGAATGGGTTGGAACTCTAATGCTAGGAATATGTGGAAGAGGGACACCTATTTCCAAGGTGGGAGTGCGAATCAGAATCAAACGACTGGATCAATGAATCTTCCTCCACGACCCATGATGAAAGCCGGTTGTTTTCAATGTGGCACAATTGACCACATGAAACAAGAATGTATATCAACACCGAAATCATGTCACAATTGCAACAAGATGGGGCATCTTCAGCGATATTTTTGCAGTGCTCCGAGGTTGGGTGCGCGTGACACTTCCCAGGCGTCGCAAGCATCTTATGATTCGATAGGGTGAGGACAGAAAAAACAGTATCGCCAACAGAACAGAGCCAGTTATGTTGATTCAAGGAATACCATGACTCCTTAGGCAGGTCAATCTCAACAAGGAAATAAGGAGAAAAGTGTAGCAACAAAGCAATTGTATGGAGTAGAACAGGTGATTCTGGATGACCAATATGAACTATCTACGGTGAGAGGTATGATTCATTTGAATTCTACCCTCATGTATGAATTTTTCGATACTGATGCATCACATTCTTTTCTTGCATCTCGTTTTTATGATTTGATAAACATATGATTTGAAATGACTCCCTCTGTGATAAAACATCAAACACCCCTCGGTGAAAGAGAATGTAGAGCCTTCATGTGTAGTGCATGTTCTATAACTGTTGTTGGAGTAGAGCTGAAATGGGATTTCACTATACGGGATATGGATGTCTATGATATAATCCTAGGTATGGATTGGTTGAAAAGGTTTAGGGATCACATCGACTACTATAGAAGAACAGTAGGTTTTGTGACTAAGGATGGCATTAAGCATCTCTTTAGAGAAAAAAGAGTGGTGAAGGCAGGTGAAATAGGCTTTTTGGCACCAGCAGTGGCAACAATCTCTTACTAGTTGTTAGTGTTAAACTTGTAATCGGTGGACGATATCGCGAAAAACATTTTTCCTATAGTTGTGGATCAATTTCTTAATGTTTTTTCTGAAAAAATCTCGGGGTTACCACCTGTAAGATAAGTAGAGTTTAAGATTGATCTCATTCTGGGGACTAGTCAGGTCTCACCTCCATCGTATAGGATGGAACCAATGGAGTTTAAGGAATTGAATGTGCAGTTGGAAGAACTAGAAATCAATGGTTTTATTTGGCCAAGCGTGTCTCTGTGGGAAGTACAAGTTTAGTTTGTAATGAAAGAAGATGGAACTTTGAGGCTATTTGTGGATTATCATAAATTTATATAAGTTATGATAATGAATTGATATCCAATTCCACGCATTGATGACCTATTTGATTAGTTGAGTGGATATCAGTGGTTCTCCTAGATTGACTTGCGGTCAGGTTATCACCAGTTGCGATTTCGGAAAGAATATATTCCAAAGACTGCCTTCAGAAGTAGAGATGGCCACAACGAATATGTAGTCATGCCTTTTGGTCTATGGAATTCACCAGCGGTCTTCATGGATTTGATGAATAAGATATTTCATCTATATCTGGATTCTTTTTTTGTGGTGTTGTGGATGACATATTTCTGTATTCACGAACAAGGGGTGATCATGAGCAACACTTGGTGAAAATGTTGGAAATATTGAGGTACAATCAGTTGTATGACAAATTGTCAAAGTGAAATTTCTGGATACAAGAAGTATGTTTCTGGGCCATGTCGTTTCTAAGAATGTTGTTTCAGTGGATCCAAAAAAGATTGAAGATGTTCTTTCTTGGTAACTACCGAATAATGTCTTTAAAATACAATGTTTTATTGGTCTAACTAGTTATTATCTACGCTTTGTGCACGACATCACACAACTTTCTTCGCCTATGACATCATTTACAAAGAATGATAGTGCAATTCAATGGAATGAGGAATGCCAAAGTTCTTTTCAAGAGTCGAAAGTATGGCTTACATCCGCACCCGTCTTATCTTTCCAAAACCAGGATAGGGGTATGTGGTGTATTGTGATGCTTCAGGAACAGGGTTGGGTTGTGTTCTCATGCATGAGGACTATTTTGTTGCTTATAGGTCAATTTAGTTGAGGGTGCATGAGAAGAATTCACAAACACATGACTTGGAATTGTCTACAATCATCCATGCTCTGAAGACATGAAGACATTATCTCTTTGGTGAGAAATTTATTGTGTTTACGAATCACAAAAGCATGAAACACATTTTCTCCCAACGAGATTTGAATCTGAGGCAGAGGAGATGGATGGTGGATCTTCCAATGTTCGACTTCAACTTCATATATACACTGTGTAAGGGAAATTCAGTGGCCGATGCATTAAGCAGGAAGTCGTATGCTCAGTTGGAAAAGGAAGCTTCAGCTGAATGGCAGTTGATGACGGTCTTAGCCGACATGCATGTGGAATGTGAAAACTGAGGTGATGTTGCAGTTTTGTTTGGAGCTACACTTTTTCCATATTTTGAGGAGATAGTAAAGGAGGAACAAACATCCGATGTAGACTGCATTGTAATGACTTCAAAACTCAATGGTGGGAAGACCATTGAGGGATAGAAGCTGGATGGGAGTTTAGTTTTGTGTTTCAAAGATCAGATGGTTGTACCTATAGCATGTCAAGAACAACTCCTTCATGCTTACCACTTTTAAAGATGGGTTGTACACCTAGGTACATAGAAGATGTATATAGCGTTGAAGGCGTAGTTTTGGTGGTGCGGCATGAAAAGGAAGGTGACCGAGTTCGTCTCGCGGTGCTTAACTTGTCATCAAGTTAATGGAGAGCATCAGAGACCAACCAGTATGTTACACTCTTTACCTATCCCTGTGTGGAAATGGGATTTGATAGCAATGGATTTTTTTATAGGTCATCCAAGAACAGTCCGGAAACAATATTCCATTTGGGTGATATTGGGTCGTCTAACTAAGTTGGCCCATTTTATCCCTATTCGTGAAACTCATACTGTGGAATATATTTAAAAAATCTATATCCGAGAAGTGTTAAAGTGACATGTTGAACCTGTTTCTATCATCATAGATAGAGATCTGAGGTTCACATCTCATTTCTATAAATCCTTAAAAATTCCCATAGAACTCAGTTGAATATGAGTATGGCGTATCATCCTCAAATGGATAAACAATCGTAAAGGATGATACAGATGTTGGGAGACATGTTGAGGGCTTATGTAATGGATTTTGGTGGCTCATGGGTGGAGCATATACACTTAGTGAAGTTCTAATACAATAAATGCTATCATGCTTCGATATGCATGGCTCCATTTGAAGCATTGTATGGGTTTCCATGTCGTTCTCCACTATGCTTGGTGGAAACAGGTGAAACTTCACTAGTTGGTCCGATCCTTGTCCAAGAAACAATGGAGAAGATACAGTTGATTAGAAAGAGGATGGAGATGACTCAGAGTCGTTAGAAATCTTATGCAGATCACCACCGAAGACCCTTGTCGGTTGCGGTGAGTGATCATGTCTTTCTGAGAATCTCTACAAGGCTTGTACATCGTCGTTTTGGAAAATAGGGAAAATTATCTCCTCGTTATATAGGCCCTTTTGATATTCTGGAACAAGTCGGTGAGGTGGCATATCAGTTGACATTACCACCACAGTTTAGTGCAGTGCATAATGTGTTCCATGTATCTTTGTAGAAGAGGTATCAGCCCGATCATGACCATGTGATCAGATGTGATCACATTGACCTAGATCCGTATGCTTCGTTGATACATACCCCATTGCGGATTGTGGGTAGATTGGATAAAGTCTTTTGTGGAAAAAAGCATCATCCAAGTGTGTGTTTTGTGGCAACATGGTCAGATTCTGGAAGAGACTTGGGAACACTATAAAGAAATTGAAGAGCAATGGATAGAACTCTTTCAGGCAACCCTTGGTTTTCTACTTTCCAGGGAAGGAAATGCCAATAGTGGGGAGAATGTTGTACCCCCAGTTTCTGGAATGTAGAACTTACTTGATTCTTTTCTTTTTGTAAAATTTAAGGGTGACAGTTGGTAGAGACACGAGATCCTAGATTGATGTTTTAAGAAAAGGGGAAGGTGCACGGTTAGCGCACGGTTAGTCTAAACTGTGCATCCAAACCATGCGTGGATGACTGGGGAGGTAGTGCCTTCCACACAGTCGGCGCACAGTTTGTCTAACCATGCAGCCAAACCGTGTGTGAAGGAGGGCCGAGGAAAAAGCTAACACATGGTTAGCGCACGGATTGTCAAACTGTGCGGACTAACCGTGCAGTCACTTAAAGTTAGATACTGAAATTGTGGATCTATCTCTTTTTTCCTTTAATTTACTTCTTTAAACCTCCTAAGCTGCCCTAACACGTTATTACTCTCCCTTAAAGTTTGGAGGACTTCTCCCAAGCGTTCCGGAGGCAATTCAAAGGGTTCTCCTGGTGAATTGAAGCCAGATTCTTAAAGTATGTGATCATTCTTGATCGGTTTCTTAGATATCCTTTGATACACTTCCCATATTTTCTCTTTTCATTGATCTAAACCCATTATGGGTAGATCTAAGGGTGTGGGTGCCCATTATGACACGATTTGATCTTTATTGTTTTAAGAGAAGAGATCTATGGAGTGTTTTTGGAAAATCAACTCAGTTTTGCTGGCGTTCTTCATCCTTTGGTTGGTTTCAACCATATTTTTGAGGTAGGTGGCTTCACTCTCGATCCCTCTTTCATAGAACATGAAGGATTAGATCAAATTGATTTAATTTCTTTGTTTTGATTTTGAAATTGTTGTGCAAATCATGTTATAAATCTTCCTTAGTGTTGATTTATTAGTTTTGGTGAAATTGTTGAAATTGAATGAATGGTTTTTATAATGTGTTTTGGTTTATTGATTTTAAAATGGTGATTTTAAAATTTGAATTGGATGGATTTGGAAAATGGTTTGGTGAAAAAGGTTTTCAATAAAAAAGGGTTGTTTTATAGAAATGGTTTTGGCATGGTTGAAGTGGTGTGATTTTTGGGCATACATGGTGTGTTTGTGATCATTTTTCATTTACGAGGCTTGGATGAAATATGAAAATGTTCCTGGTGCCAAAAGTGTAATATCACATGGGGAATAATTGCCCTGTGATGACTTGGTAGATCAAAGAGAGTCCTCTCATGAGTATGGAATTGTAGTAACGATTCAGGCATATTTGATTACACAGATTATGAAATGGTTGGTTATGTGGATTTGTGAAATGAAATGGTTATGCAAAAAATTGAAATGTTGTTATGATTTGGTAAATTTTCTTGGTTTCCATTCTGGGAAAAGATTTTTTTGGTTGGAAAAATTGTTTAGTTGGAACATAGTTTTGAAATTGAACTTTCAATATTGTGAACTATTTTGGAACTGCTTTATATAAATTGGTTTATATAATTATGATAACATGTTTTATCATATAGTCATGGGTTGGGAAGTCATCGGGGAAAAAATACTGAGTTTTATTAGTCACCCCCTTCTTTGGCACGTTGGTGCTTTTTCAGATGTCATTTACCAGGATTTTGGCAAGGTAAAGGTGGCACATGTGTTTAGCACTACTTCATGATTCTTGAGCTATTTGGTAGAGTTGGATCATAGATATTGTGGAGCCTTTTAGTCATTGTTGTCATTGAGTCTTGTCTATTGGCATTCCACTGTTTACTCTGTTTTTGTTTTGGTTTTTGCAGTTGCACATTGGTTTGTTTAAAAGGGAATAAATGGATGAACTGTCTTGTTTTTTTGTCATGCATCATATTGTGGTTTCGTGGAGATAGTGGTCTAGTTTTCGTTGTTTTTGGTTGTTTTCATTAAAATGGTAAATCACCCCCCCCCCATGTGTTTGAAACCCTTCGGCATTTATTTCTGGCCTTGGCACCTTGGGGATGTATGATAAGGCCATGTAATGACTCGTTGAGCTCTCAAGCCAATGTGAATTGGTAGGCCATTACATATAAAATGTAATTATAATGTCAGTAATCCTTGGAATTATAGAATTACAATATGGGTGGTGCATTTTGTGGGGATTTATATCCACATAAATTATTAGAAAACTTCTTCTCATTTAATTGAAATTTTATTTCAATATTGAATTATATTCTAATAATAACAAATTTTTTAATCCCCGTAAAACAATTTCCCCTATAATCCATTCAAAACATATAGCATAAATGATTATCCATCATTTTCCCTTTGTGTTTTTTTGTTATAATTTCTTTTTAGTTCCAATTTTTTTATCAAAACCATGATATTGATGAGTAATTGAAACTTCTACATCCCCTTGATAGATATGAAATGAATTTATTCAAATCTATAAATATCTATTATGGAAAATTCCCTACAGAGGGCTGGTTTTATTATATTGAAGAATCAATCAACCTTACATTAGAAGTGTTTTGTAATTTTCCTCATAGTTACAAATATATTCCTCATCATTCTTCGTAAGATCATTGAATTTATCTCCTATATTCATAGAAATAATACAATTAATTTTATTTTTGAAAATTAATACCCTAAAATCATCTATCATCATGGAGAACATTTAGTACCATTGGATCATATTATTGATAAGAATCTTCCATTTAATCTCATCTCCTTCCAAATGATAATCAACTAAGATATCCATTTCATGTTCTGAGCACTTGAGAAAGGAAAATATCTTCTCTAGGACAATAATCCAACAATGAACAATTTTCGGATTGGGGGGCACAATAAAATATAGTTAATGTTTCTACATGAAGGTGTTAACAATAAATTATTTATTACACAAATTATTTGGATTCTAAATATTATTCACAGTTTAAGAATTTTTATAAATCATATTAACAAGAATTTATATTTCGTATCCCATAACATTCGGTTATTAATGGGTAATATAATATCATCGTCCATCACATTCCAGGTTAGTATGATTCCTTAATGATCCAACCATTGACTGAGACATAAAACTATAGTTTTAGAAACTACAATCATAATGGGAAATTTCATAATCCTGAATATAATTTATAGGGTTTCTATGTCACGAAACATTATTTTTATCCTATAATACCTTCTATTTTTCCTAGGTTATCCATGGACAGTATGAATTTATAAACTTCATAATTATTATTAACGAAAATGAGCATTAAGCAAATAAAATTACCTAGGTAGAGTAAAAAAAGTTTATGGATACCCAAGATTAACATAAATGGATATTACATATTTTTTATTAATATACATCACACTAGAAAGATTAATGATGTATAACTATAAATGTTTCGTGTCTTTCATAACATGGTACCAGATAATATAACATAGTGAAAGATCTTAAATGTTTCATATAAAGAACATCCTATTATGTACTTTTACTTAAAACAATTCATAATAACCTAGGGTTTAGAAACACAAAATATGGGTGATCTTGGATTCTATATAGGGTTAAATAAAATAAATATGTAATAATAACATGAAAAAATGAAATGATAACCTGATCATAACATTTGAAGATCATACAATAAATATGAATGATCAGAATAATGAGATATGGAATAAAGATTGTATGTTCATTAGACATGAATCATAAGATAATCATGAACATAAACAAAGTGAACATATTATTATAATAAGACATAAAATTAGTGTAAAACACAAAAAATTTGTAATGTCATTCCCTATAAGTTAAAGATCATTTCCAAAAAAATTATCTTGCCACTTTATGAGGAATATACCTACAAGGTGGGACACAACACCCACCCCAATCATAGTCTATTCAGTATATGGAATCAGGTTTCACCATATTCTTATAGAGGATTAGTTTATGCTATCTTCCCATAGTATATTACGTTTCTTGATATTCCCATATTGGATCAGGAATCCCCATCTTTCCATAGTGTATCATGTTTCCCCATCTTTTCATAGTGGATCTGGACACACCATTTCCCATTTAGGATAAAGCGTGTTGATTTTTACCTCTTATTACCTCATGACATATAAATCATTACCAAATTCATTTTCGGGAAATATAGGTCCCACCCATATCATAATGAAATCATATATACATATACCATAATATCATAAACAAAAATATCATAACACATGACATGAAATTGGAATCATAAATTTGTAATCATATCATAAACTAAAGAAATTAGACATGTTTCATTATAATTTCATCAAATAATCACAAATGAAAAGAATAATATTTCATAAGAATAAATCCCCTTTATGATAAATTGGTTTTATAAACATATAACCCAAGAGAGGGATATGAGTTTCAAAAACATATAACTCATGATCTAAAAATATGTTTCATAACCATCATTCCATCAATATATAAACCATTAAGAGGGATAATATGAATAGAACCATTAGATAATTTTCATAGAATGACATGAGTAACACCAATGGAATTTGTCGTTAGTGGGAAATAATTTGGATATATTTCTAGATGAAATTATCTTTTAGACATTACAAAAATTATTTTTTAAACAAAAAACATTTTGAGATGTATTTTCTTTGAAATATACATTAAAATTTATAATTGATACTATGAATTCATTTTCATAACTTTTCATTGAAATCATATAAAATACATTGAATTTCTTTTTGAAACAATATTCATTGAAAAATAATATAAGAATATTAAATGATTTTTGAAAACTATTTCTCATAAAATACAATGTAAAAATATAATAAAATCTTGAAAACATTTGGAAAACACTTTTTTTTAATTCTCTAAAAACATATATAGAAATATTGAAAACATTTTAAAAAATATTTAAAAATACATTAAAATATATAAAAATATCATGAAATCCTCTTGAAAACATATTTCATTGAAAATACATATGAAACATATAAAAGAATATTTGAAATAATATAAATCATTTTCATCTTAATGCAACCTCTTAGAAACATATAAATGGAGGTTGGAAAATTTTTTAATACAATTTTTAAACAGAAAAAGAAATTTCAAAACATTTTTCTTTGAAACTACTAGTAAATCAACAAATATATATAATACTAGGGAAACATATTCTTAAAAACAAATCATTTAAAAGTTCAACTTAAGCTTCAAATATATAATGGTCATTGCGGTAAATAAATCCATACATGTTAAACAATCCATTAACACCATACACTATTTAGCAAAAGTGCCTCGAATGAAAAATGGAAAGAAGATCCATTTTTTAAAACCATTTTGTTTTAAATGTAAAAAAATTATATAAAATGTATTCTAAATTTCATAGTATAATAGTAGTATGTTTTTGGAAATGTTTATAGAAAACATGGTTTTGATGGAACACAAATTCCTGATCAAAGAGAGAGGTCAAGTGAGACATTCTTAAAAACAGATTCTTAATTATATAATGTAATATAGTGATGAAAATTGGTACCAATTCATGAAGATATAATGAAAAATGATACAATAAGATAATTCAAGATATTTATTGAGAGATGGTCAAAATATTACCTCAACGGAGAATAATCGTAGACAATCTTGATAAATGACGAGATTGTTTCAATAAAATCACACCGCTCATTAAATATTAATCATACTCCCCATGAATGAATATAAATTTACATGAAGATTAATATATCCTAAAAATAATTAGATTAATTACAAAATATTTCAAATTTATGTATATACACATGATAAAACAATATTGGTTTATAACAAATCATGTGTCAAAAAGAATAAAAATTGAGATATAAATATCTTACTTATTGGGTAACAATTGAATGGTAAAATCCATGAATGATAGATCATTAAATGTATATTTAAATACACATATATTTATGTATAATATTAATTTAATATATTTATTGTAATTATATACACCACATCAATGAAATATGTGGTGAATAAGGTATTAATATCACAGAAATAAGAGTGAGACTAGAAATCCCATTACAACTTGAGTAACTTTAGAATCCTGATCCTTGTGAGATAACATCAACATTTAAATTTTTAAAAAATTTATTAAAATTTTTTTATGATATATCATTTCATAGGACTCTATTTACTCCACAAAAAAAGAATTGAGTTAGGAATATAGCATGTATCTCAATGATATAAAAAGTGAGATGAAATTCCCTATGGTGAATCATGACTTTATTCATACATATTCAAAAATAATAAATAATAAATATATGTTTATATAAATCTACCAGAGAATAATATTATTATACATAATACCCTATATGAATTGTTAATGAATTTTTATTACCCATTTTTGAACAACTCTGGGTTAATATTTTGTTTTGGGTAATATATGATTTGTTTTCTGTATATGCTTTGGCTTGTTACTCTTGATCCTATTACATAGATCATGTTTTAGTTATTTAAAGAATAAAAATAATGATATTAATATCATATATATATATATTCTATATATTTATTTATAATAATCTATAAAATAAATTAATTTGAAATTGAATACACTGTTCAAGGATATGGTAGGCAGTACGTACGCATGAACATAATTTCCATTTTATTTCTCTATTTAATAAAAGTATATAAATTAAATATATGTATGGACACACCCAAAATGTTTCGTTAATTCATCCATGCATGAGACAAATTATAAATTTATAATGTCCTGTATCCTACTATCTATAATGATATAGAATAGAAGAAGTGTGGGGTTGTACCCACAGAGAGTGGGGAAAACATCGATCACAAATCATGACTAATGGTTCGGCCGATCCAATTTATATTTTATTTTATTAAACTATATGTGAAATTAAAATTAATAAATTTCAATAGAGTAACAGTATTGAGTGGAATCATTTTCCAGGGGAGGTATTTCTAAATAAATTATTTCCACCTTACTCAAAAAATAATCATATTAAATAGTCGTGTAACCAAATAGATTCATTTATTAAATAAATGATAATTCCCTTTCAAAATACCCTAGAATCCCAATTCATCATGTTCAAATGATTAAAAATAACAAAAGTATTTTTTTTCAAATTGTTATATTCATGTGTGTAATTCCATTCAAATAGTCATGAATACATTATGTCAACCATGTTGGGGTTGTTTCATTATTCAAATCCCCTCTTCAATGAAGGAATGAAAAATAAATGTATGAGAAACAATATGATGTGGAATAATCATATCATTATTAGAAAACATAAATTGAAATATTCTGGAACACACCGCCTTTTATCGATTCTTCTGTCCCCTATGGGTTTTACAAACCATCCCCTGGTGATCACAAATGACGATTACACCCAAATCCATAAGATATAGATTAAGAATGAATGAAAGAGGCAAAAATAGAGAAATGAAAATTATTTGAATTAAAATATAAAACATTCAATGATTACATAAATGAAAAGAAATAAAAACATAAATAAATCATATCTAGGGTTTAATTCAACGGAAGCTCCTGGTGGTCGTTCTTTCTCCCTCCGGTATAGAGTGTTCCAAAATATCTTGGAGGGGATGACGCGGGAGGTGTTTATATATTTTTTCCCAAAAATCATCACCCACATCACATTTATGTTTCATCATATTTCCATCATCATGATGTGTAATCGAGCTACACCTTTTTTACTTCAGAACCATGTTTTTTTCTACTATGTTAAATATTCTGAATCATCGTACGCTTGTTTGATTCTAGTCACATCATGTACTAGAGGTACATGACGTTTACTTGTAGTTAATTGTGTGTTTTTAGTCATGAATTTTCTATTTCATATCTATTGTAAATGATATGGTAACAAGGTGTAATCTCTTTAATGACATGTAGTCATTTTTCTTCGGTTTCTAGATCGACGTCGCACTCAAACATTCGGTGTCGCACGACTTGGCCAATTCCAATCTTTTCATTTATATTTATCTCAATGAAAATCCTATATAATAATTTTCAAAACATTTATATTAGGAACATATATTTTTTTTAAATGAATTAATATTCAATAAATGGATATCTAAAATACCATAAAAATGAATACAAAATAGAGATATCAAATACCCCAACACTCAAATCATTCCTTGCCCTCACGAAAAAACTCAACATCAAATCCCCAAGGATTCAATCCTAAATAAGGGAATTTTAAAATTATGATTCTCAAAAAAACATGTTATAACATGAGGTTTTTGAATAAAAAATCCAACCCGATAAAGAATTTCCAAAGTCATAATACATTTAAAATATGCAATTCAATACATTTCTATATTTTCACATACAGTTTTCAACCTTTCATCAACCCCCATGTTATTAATGATTTACCTCTCCCTAATTTTTTCCTCTCATCACTCTATGTAAAAATTTAATGGAGTTATAATCCAACCCTATGTACATGTTCCTAACCATAGGGTTTCATTGAATCTACATTAATCACTGCATAAAGACAAATATTACAATTAATCAAGAGGTATTTTAAATAAGGGTCCAATGACTCTGTCGCTGTGGGTAGGTTTGTAAAATGTTGAAGAAAAATTAAGACTACTGGATGGGATTAAATATTAATGTACAAATAATGATATTAAAAATACAATATCATTCAAATTCCCTTCCACAAGAAAATGTAATTCCATCTCACACAACCCCCAATGAATAAAGTGAAGGCTCATAGACAAAGTAATCAAATGAAAAATTTCCTTCCCCTGTTGTTATTTTTTAATTTTTTTTGTTTCTATTTTTCTTTCATTTTACTTTTCATTTCAAAATTCATGATAGGAATAAACATCACATCCACCACCTAACCACATATGATAAAATTAAAATTCATTAAATTGTTGATTTTTGATTCTCCCTATTCACATCACATTTTTTATTCTTATTTTTCTTTTTTTGACAACGACAGAGATATAAAATGAAATATAATGAATGTAAATTATAAAATTCCTAAAATACAATGAAAAATACAAATAGTCTCCCCTAAATATATCACATCCCATATACACTGTAAAAAAACCCCTCCCCCACACTCATTAAGTTGAACATAATTAAAAATAAACAGAGTTAGGTAGAAAATAAAATTCTAGATTGTAATATGGATTAATCCTAACAAACTCATCCATGGATTCTATAGGATAAAGAAGGATCAATGTGTATGTGAGACTTAGGATAAAAGGCCTCATTAAAAAAATTCTGCAATCACATCAAAAGATAATTTTTACAGTCATCGCTTTCATAAGATAACAATGCATGTTCTAGACGGTTTACTTACCCCATGTTTCACTAAAGAAATATGCTCAGAGAAAAATATAATATTAGATTGATAATCCTATTAGGATTGAGAATAGAATATGATTCAATCTGGACATGGAATAAAAATCATTTGTCGGACTACTCAATTCATGCTTCTATGAATCTACATCATGAAAAGAAATCATATCGTCAATCATTTTATTGTCATTCCAATTCAAAATAAGTAATTCACTTTTAAAAATTCCGTTTATATATTTATCATTTATGGGAATAATATTTCAAATTTTCTAGCTTGTCTAAATATTTCTCCTTGATTTTAATGTCTTCTAGATTAGTGTGTCGAAGACAAAATAATCAAGAATTTATGGAAGAATATAATTCAATTCAGTTCACCCAACAATTCAATTAATTTTTATATCATGTTATAAATACAACTAGGGGTGATATGATATTAAAAAGTAAAAAAATAATCCTCTTCCATTGATGATTCTAAATGATTTTGTTAGGTTATGTCTGTCAATGTTCAAAATGTGTATTGGGATTAAACAATGGGTAATGTTCCAATTTGCAGATATGTAGTTTCTTCATTCTCATCTCATCTAGGGACCGAAAATTAAAAAAAAAGTGAACGTACAAGTCATTGATAATTTAAAATATTTGGATTAAATAGGGAATGAGGATGATCCTTGGGATATTTATTTAAACTAATAAAATAAATATATATCCGAGATTGCAATTTGAAAATATGGGTTTCCTTCCAGTTGCTTCTTTTTTTATATTCTTTTAGCTAGACATTTTACCATTGATAGATAATTGGATAATGGTACAAAGATAATCATTTTGTATTGAACTAATTATGGATTTTTTCTGCATCTGGTGTTGTCGTTTTCTTCAACGTCCATTAGTTCTTCTTAGATAGTCATAGTCTTCAATTTGAGGAAAAATGTTATGAAAATAATATGAAATCAAAATCTAACCAGATTTTTTATCTCACCTCCTCCACCACTACTTCTTTCAATTCCATTTGTTCACATTCAATAATGAATTCTCCATTCAGGTATACATTGGTCACTGCATCATCTTGAAGATATAGGTGGGAGTCTCATTCATCATCAGTCTCAAGAATACCCGTTAGGTCGATTGATATTTTTTCATTTTCCTATTCCTTTAATTGGTATTTCTCCCTAATCAATTCACTGGATTGTACCTCCATGATATCCTGATCATCATTATTTACATCATCTTATTCCTTTGATTCAATGGTTTATATTACCTTGGACTCCAACTATTTATCCTCCACAATCCAATCAAAAATTTCAATCATTTCCCTTTCCTCTTCATCATGATGTTGCAAGAAAAAATTTAATTCTTTTTCTTTGTACTTTTGTATGTATTGAAGGGATTCATCTTGTTCTGATACAACTTATAAATCTAGAGGTTAATATTTTTCTATGTTTCCAACAACATCTAGGTAATGTTATTTGTTTTATTCCTTTGATTTATCTACCTTTTTTGTTACAATAGTATTAAATTCCTCCACATTTTGATATTCTTCTTCATCAAACCAACAAATCAATGAATTAGATTTTAATGGTAAATTGCATACAACATAATATAAATTTGTTATAAAATTATATTGATGATTGATCAAATATCAATTTTAATTGATTTTGGATTCATGGTCATCCATCCACTTATCCTACAATAGAATGAACATGGAGGGTATTATGGCTAGTTTGTCATCGGAATTCTTCTCCTAATGATAAGTAATGGAATGGTCTTCATGAAAGTACAAAATTTGAGTTTGTTTTATTTCAAATCCATGGACTTTCTCCACTTCATGATGTTCATCATCTTTAAAGGAACATGTATATTCATTGTAATCTTTTGGAAAAAAATTAATAAGAAAAATTAAATTTGAACGGATTTGAGCAAGGTGAGCAGTCAATTCTCCCTACTCATTGATTTCAACCTCTATATAGTCCATCTATTTGTACATTAATTCCATTCACTGGGTGAGTAGTCTGGACAGACATTCATAAAGAAGTAACTCTTGATTTAGTTAAATTAAGTATATTTAATTAGTAAATTTCTAGGCCCTACAATATCCTTGGTAGCATTGAAAATCGAGAGCTTCCCCATTTGGATGAATGGAGGTGTCGATCCACTATTGTGGTTGGAAATCATCGTACTCAAGATAACATGACTCATCTCGACCGTTGTCATATATTATCCACCCTTATAAATTTAGTTCTTCCCTTACCATTGGATACTCTAGATATTCAATATCTTTTAATGGCGGTACAACATAATGCAAGTACATTTCAAAACACATCCTGCACAACAACAAACACTTCCAAAATCTAATATATATGATAAAATAATTGTCTATAAAATAGATTACCTACACTAAAAAATCAGTAAAAAATGGGATTATAAAATTATTTGACTTAATAAATCAGTATAATGTCCCCACAATGCCCCGCAACTCCCTGTTAATGGCTCTAAAATTTGATGCACTTGAAATAAATTGTTAATTCCTCAACGTATGAGCCAAATTAGGAATTTATATTGTCCCAAACCCTATTTTCTATAAAATGTTTAGTATATCAAAAGTGTAGGCTTATACCCATAAAGAGAGGGGAACATAATGATACCAATTCTTAACTAATGGTTGGTTCAGCCCATACTTTTGTTTGATTTTATTTAACAATTTGTGCAATTATAATAAATTTATTTCAAAAGTGAAGTAGAAGAGAGGGGAATCGGTTTCTAGTGGAGTTTTTTCTAAATAAATTAGTTCCACCTTACTCACAAAATACTCATATCAGATTTTCGCAAAAACAAACAATTTCATTGATATAAGAAATGATCATTCCTAATAAAACTACAATAGAATCCCAATTCATCATGGTCAGATGAATTGAAATAATTAATGTTCATTTAGTTCAGATCAATATATACACTATAGTAATTGAATTCAATCATCAAGATTACGATATCTCATCAATGTTGGGGTTCGTTCGCTATTGAAATCATTTGATCAATGAATCAATGATGAATAAAATAAGCATGAAAGAACAACATGATATTATCACAAAATCTTTTCATTAGGAGAAATGATAAATTGAAATATGATGGTACACACACCCATTAACAAATTCTTCACTCCCATATGTGTTTATCCAACCATCATAGTGTGATTTCCAACAACAATTAAACCTAAATACATTAGAGAGTGATTTAGAATGAAACAAAGAGACAAGAATAATGAAAACACAACAATTTGAATTATAATATAAAAAATTCAAAGATTAAAACAAATAAAGAAATAATAACATAAAAAACCCATATATGGTGGAATCCTATATATTCTCCTGGTTGAAACACTTTCCTCCTTAGGACCAGAGTGTTTCAGAATATCATGGATGGGGGTATGAGGGTAGTATTTTTAGGTGTTTTTTAAACCTACGGTCCTCATGGATTGAAGATTTATCATATCATCGTCATAATGATGTGAACTCGAGATACATGTCATGTAATTTAGATCTGTGTTTTCTACCTCCGCATTGAATATATGTAATCTTCAAACACTAGTCTGACTCTAGTCACTTCGTGTACTGGAGTTACACGATGGGTACTTATAGTTCATTGTGTGTTTTGTCATCATGACTTCTCCAATACAGATATGTTGCACATGGGTTGTTAATGATTTTACACTCGTTTCATGACATGTAGTAACTATTTTTCACAATTAAGATTTACCACTTTCTCAAACATTTGGTGCCTTGCTGCTTCATCAATTTCCACGTTCTCATTTATATTTCTCTAAATGAAAATCTTATATAGAATTTTCAAAACATTAATATCAGGAAAAAATATTATATAAAATAGATTAATATTCAATGAATTAATATATAAAAATACATCAAATAATATATAAAATATAAAGATATCATGTATATATATATTATAAAATTACAGTACCATTATTTGGTAATACATATCATATAAATTCACTAAACACATATTAATACATTCTTTTTAGAAATTAAATGAATCACATTTCATTGACAAGGTAGTATTCCACACATCCCAAAACAATATTATCATAATTTCACCAAATATAATGCATGAAGGAATGTGTTATATAATAATTCTACAAGAATAAATATATCATAAATATGATAAATATCATATAAAAATAGAGTGATCATTTAAGGACCCTAACCATATTAGTTTGAATCTTGTGCCTCACATTATTAAATTGGTATAATAAATAGGGAAATATTCTCTCAAAGGACTGAATAGATTAGTTGAATTGGAAAAACAGATACACAATCATGTTTTACAGTCCAACTTGAATGAAAAAATAACATAGAAAATCCATTATAAAAACCCAAAAAATCATATATTATCCCATCATTTAATTCATAATATACATCATCATATCTCGTGGAGAAATAAATCATAATAAATGGGTGATATTAAATGCGTAGTAAGGGTATCAAATACTGCATAAAATATCCTAAAAATAAACAATACGTAACAGTGAAAGAAAAATAGATTCTATTAAAATATATTCTTGAGCATAATATAAAAAGGGTTAAAAAATATTTAATAATTCAAAAAATAATAAAATAAGAAATAATAACAACTATGGATATTATACTGGTTGAAAAATAAAATTGATTATCAATTATCAATATCCTAGTGATGTAATATATAATGTCAGATAATATAACAAAATGCCAAGGATTCATCCAAGACACCATAAAAGGGTAAAAATTTGGCCAATACCCAAAATAGATTTTCTAATGTGACCTAGTAATGCATCATGGGGTCATATCAGTCCCCACACACCACATACTAAGTCCAATTAATTTCACATATTATATGGTTGGCACATAACATAAACATTCATATTGAAAAACGAGCATATAAAATGTGAATACTTCAACCATAGACCCTGAATAGAACAACCGTACTAAATTTTGTCATAAAAACTATAATAAAATATGGTATATGGTATAATATGAGATAATACTCTATTAGTCATAAAATCCAACAACAAGTTTTGAATTAGATGAAAATATTATAATAAAACCATTTAAAAAATATGAGTAAAATAACCTTTTTACTTAGGAATGAATAGTTATTTTTGAAAAAATAATTTGTATAATATGATATTATAATCATTATTATAACATAAAATAGGGAATTGGAAATTAAATTATATTTGAGTCACAAATTTTTTTTAACATAATTGATAACATGTAAAATTATTCTCTAAAAATGAGAAACATTAGTGTGTTTTGAGAGAGAATATAAAAAGAATATTTGAAGTGAAAATGGATTAATTGTTTTTAAAAAAATAAAAAATAAAAAAAAGTATTATTCATGATAAAAATTATTGATTTTAAAAAATATTTATTCTTTAAAACAGATTATGGATTGTACATGAAAATGGGTTATAAATTGGGAAGTATCATTTAACCAGTCTGGGTTATCAGGTGAAACTGGAAAGGTAAACTTATATAAAATGTATGTCACCTAAAAAGAAAGAATAATTTATCTAGATACATTATTTTAGAACATATAAACCTAATTTATAAGAATTATATAAAAATAAATAAGAATTATATTGGTGTAACTAGAGGGATTGTGAAACCCGGATGATAAATGGATGTTCCGGGACAAACCCTTACCTTATTTCAAAAAGTGTTCTTCACATGAGTATAATGTATCAGATAATGAAATTATATTATATAAAAATTAATATAAAAACACATTAATGAGTAATTTTATTTATTTTAATTTATTATGTTCATTTATTTCATTTTTGACGAGTTATAGGATTCAATTTTTTCATTCGGGAGAGTTCTTTTACATTGTATTCATGATTGGTTCATATGTATACATGTAAGAAAGATCATGTAAAATGGAACTAGTTATCCCAAATTTAAATTATTTTTTATTATTTATAATCAATAATGATTAATGATCTTATATATATCATTTTTTTGGATATGATTATGATTTATGAGAAACGACATTAATGATGATAATTAAGATTATTTTGGTGTTTTTTTCAATCATCATGACCTTTTTTTGTCTTATGTACCAATATTATGTATATATAATAGTCCTAGAGGATTTAATAAGTTTTAATACATATATTATAGACTATTTTATCCATAAAATGGTTTTATGACCATAATTAAGGAATAATTGAAAAAAAAACTCAATGTCCAAGAAGAAGGTACACCAGCACTTCATGAATGATGTTTTCATTTTTTTGAAAAAAGTTTGAAGGGAAAAGAATTATTGGTGGATATACAATCAACATAATAACATTACATTATATATAATATAATTCAATAATCCTGGATTTTTTGATTGAGTTGATAAGGAAAGGATAAGATTGGAATAAAATTGAATGAAAATTAAATGATCAAAAGGGAATTTTACCTCTTTAATTCCTCTCATTGAAAACCTCCTTAATGAAATTTTAAATGGTCTTTTGGGTGTGACCAATAAGACTAGAGCATGGGGGATCATTTTGGGAGATGTATTGTTAATAAATTCTACTATATTCAAGGCTTTAATGTTTTGATTATAAGGTGTTGTGATATGTTTCATTAATAGTACAAGGGGTGTTTCTTTTTAAATTTTGTTCATTTAATTATTTTTTTTTCTAACAACCACTAATAGTTTAATCATCATCACTAATTTTATTTAAATAATGAAGGTGAGTTTGAGATTATTGTGATTAAATCAGAAATTAAACTAAGAATAGTGTATTTATCATATAATGTATATATACCAAAAAAACATTTATTTCATAATTCACCAAAAGATCCACTATTTTAGAAAAATCTAAAAAATTCACCATAATTTTTTTTCAACTTGTACAATTCATAAATGGACTCAATTTTAGGAAATTATTTTCTAATTATGAGAATTTTAATTATTAAATTTATTATTTAGTTTCTCAGAAAATAAAGATTATAATATAGTAAAAGATTTTATGATACATTAGAAAGATAATTAATGTCTCATAAAATTTAAAACTATTAATTAAAAATAAAAATAATAATTTATGAACTTTTTTCATAATTTTTTTTATAAATAAGAAATTTGATTATATAATTATGAATTTACATTTATGTTTGGCATACAAACCAATAAAAAGTGTATCATTTTGAAAAGATTTATTAATTATTAAATTATATTTTTACTCAGAAGATACCTTAATTTTATGTATACTTTCATAGGTGATGTTACTATTATATTGACTATATTACTATTAGTAATGGTAAAATTACTATGCCAATGGTCATATATAATATTATATTATGATTTTAAACACGGTGTTGTGTGAAGCATAAATTTTTTATGATACTAAATATTAAAATATTCATTCCATTAAATCATTGGGTGTTCCATTATCCCATCCATCAAAAATAGGTTTATCAATATTTTGTGTATGTCACCTTATATAAATATTTGTGTTGTACTTAATCATCAATTTTTCTAGTTCCCACACCACAAATTCAATGTTATTATTTTTCCATAGTACCTTTACCAACTTAGTTTCTTAGTTCATCAACACTTATTTTATAGTATCCAGAAACTAGATAGGATATTCACAGTATGATAAATCATGTTCTAATTATATTCCTATAGAAGAAAGGACATGCATGGGATCTAGCTTGTACATCCTAAAAAATTAATTTGGAACACATTGTGGACTTTATAAAGGCTAGGCGGTATTTACAAATTATAATATACATATCATATCCTCTCTATGATTTCAAAAGGTCTAATGTACCCTGGGATTAGTTTCCCTTTCATTATGAATCTTATAACAAACTTACATAGAGATAATTTCAAGGAAACATGATCTCCCACTTCAAATTCGAAATACTTAAAAAAATATTAATATAGAACTTTTTCCTACATTGAGAGTCTTTGATATGGGTTGGAATAGTATTTACAATTTCTATTGTTTCCTCGAAAATTTTATGTCCCACTAGCTCCCATTCACAAACATCAACCCAACAATTTGGTGTACAAAATAACTTTCTATACAATTATTAATATGGTTCTTTTTGAATGCTTGAATGGAATCTATTACTTTATGAAAACTCTATATGGTATACCTCATTACCATTATATCAGGTTGTTTTAAACCATAAACATATTTTTTTTGACTAGGTCGGTTTGAGATGGAAATGGGAGGGTACCTGTAATGGTGAATTTAGAGATGTGTTTGAATTTCTAGCAAAAAATATATTAGTTTTGTATCATGAAGAACATTTACTATCTATGTAATATGGAAATATGATTATTGTATCATAAAACATAATAAATTCTCTTTTTACAGATGGTGATATATTTCATGATGATTATAGAAATTGACAGTTACACGTTGTGTAATTGGGTTACGCATCATGTAAAGTCTTGATGATTATTTTTTAATTCTAAAAATGGATGATTCTCAATTTTGTCAACACCAAGTTCCTTTTTATTGACCTAGAGTTTTCCATCAGCAATTTTAAGATCCCTCCAACCCCTCCGAGTCTTTTTATTTGAGGATTGATCCTCACAACAGTCATTGTGTGACATACCGACTTAGTTTTATCTCTCTTTCTTACCATATTTTTCCATAATGTTTTATATATCATCTATGGATTTATGGATCTAAACCCTTTGTTGTTTAATATTGCTTCTAGGTTGACTTCCAATATCTTCTATGCCTATGTTCTTGTTTGTGGATCTATTTGTGGATGTTTTCAATAGGGGTCTTGAGGGATGGAGTTTTTTCTATGTAATAAGATTGAAAAAAAAAATTATTTCTTTTTTATAAATTTAATTATAATTGAATTGGTTTGAAATTGAAGTTTTTTTGTTTTAGTGTTGGGAATAATTTTTTGACGAAAAGTGGGTTTTCATAGTTTTTTGGTAAATTAAATGAAAACGAGGTATATTCAATTCATTGAATGATTTTATAAAAAGACGTATGTATAATTACTATAATAAATATTAAATTTCATAAATGGTTTTGAAATGGTGTTCAAAACATTGATATGATTATGAAAATGGGAAGATGAGTTACCTAGGGTACTATGTGGAAGGTTTAGCTTGAGGCTATTGTCTATTGGGGTGTTAAAGTTCTGGGTATTCCTATTATCTTAGAGTTAATATTATGATCTCTAGGTACTTATATCATATTTTGGATTTACATTTTGGGGTGTATCCCGGGTCCTAGAGTTTATATAATTGGATTTTGTTACCATAATTCACTTATCATATATTTTAATGTATGAGTTGTGTGATGCCTAAGCTATTGCATTCCTTGGTTTTGTGATACATTTGTTCCTACTATTCTTATTTATTTCATTGAATTTTACAATTTTATCATTGATATGCCTATTGATTCTTGAGAATGATGATACTGAAATTGTTCTATGAAAATGATATACATGATTTTATTTTAGTTCTATGGGAAAGGGAAATGTTTACCATGTTTTCAATAATCTACATTACAGGATATCATGCGATGATTCATTTTAAATCAGCATTAAATAATTTTTATACAAATAAATGTTATAGAGAACCTTGGTGGGATTCTACTAATACTGTTATTTCACACCCTTTTCTCCCCTTTGGTGATGTGTAGGCCTTTGTATTAATTTTTATATTGAGAAAGTAAATGAACCTCAATGGGGAATCCATTTTTCATGTCAGTTGAGTTGGGTAGTTGTTGGTGAGAAGGGGGAGGTTTCCTACACTATCAGAGGGACTATATTCTTTTTTTCATTTTCCATTTCTGTTGGACTTCTCTCTAAGAGCTATTAGATACAACACCTATTATTGTGTTTCCATTTTCTTCTTATATTTACAATATATATATATATATATATATCAGTATTAAATTATTTCTTTCATCATTGAGAACGTAGATATTTCCTTTTTATTCATTCATGTGGAGTCGAAATCATTCCCCTGTTCAATTTTTCAATGTCTGAGTGCTTGTTGTCTGCTTATGGGGATCGGGAACTCCCATAGGGTATATAAAGGATCGGGTTGGTCCTAGGTTTGAGATTAACCCGAGATGAATCATTGAAAATGATATTATTGGATGGTATATCCTCAATATTCCTTATCTTGGTACATTTTTAGACTATATATATGATTGTTGGGACTTGATTGGTATGTTGTGATAATTTTCCATCAATCTCTTATACTAACAAGACTCCTGTTTCGATTGGACATTGAGATATGGGTCTCTAGTGTTGGGTTTTGTTTTAAATATGATTTTTTATAGATGTATTTTTTTGTTTTAACCAAGATTTATTTTTTGGTATGATCATTCTGTCAATTTTGGTCGGTATTAGTATGCTTCAGAGATTTATTCCTTGAGATGTTCAAGAGGGTTCAATTAATTCTCCTCAAGGGAAACTACTAATAGATAAAAATACCATCAAGGATATAGTATATATAGTTCGGGCTATTGATTAGAACATATCATGAGTTCAGAAAACATTTTTTGAGGTACAGTCTGGATCAAGAGGGGATAGAGATCAAATATATGAATTCATGCACATTGAATCCACCTTCCATTGAAGGAATGAATGTAACTCAATAAGAAGTGGATTGGCTGGACAAGCTCGATCAAATATTTTACATTCTTGAGACATGTGAGAACATCAAGATAAATTGTGTTGTGTTCAGGCTCGAGGGATTGGGTAAGAAATAGTTTTATTCCATAGTCCCTGAAGATTTACATGTGGACTAGGAACCGAAATGCATCAAAACACGATTCCTCCAATAGTTTGTTCTAGAGTTGCTGATGTTGAAAAAATATTTTGAATTTATCTCTTTGCATCATTGAGAGAATTCATTGTCAGCATATGACAACCAATTTTATAATCTTGTGCTTTTTCTCTAAATGTGGTATGAAATAACCATTTGATGGATCATTATTAACTTTAGGGTTTGAGATCAGATATTAGACCACTAGAAATTAGGTTGAATATTTACACCTATGTGGAGACGATAATAATTGTGATGTGAAAGATATTAATAGGTCATTCCATGTTGACTTATCAACCTCTTCTCTTCTATCCAGTAGCAGCTCTAGTTTCTCTCTTTGGAGGAAAAAGAGTTCACAAGACCATTGCAAGATTGGTTAATGTGGGTATCTATTGTGAGCCTCCTCTACACAATATATTATGACAAGCAATGTAACTAAAAGTTTATATCAATGTGGAATCATTGTACACATCATATTATTTTCTCCATTTCCCGCGAATATGTGCAACTTCTATGGGTTTGATTCTCATGTTAATCAATTATGTCAGGATACATTTAGGCCTTATTATGGTCATGGATCATTAACTCCAAAGGCTTATATTAGGATATTATATTCTTCAATGACTATATAAATCCATCCAAATACCTCAATAGGGAATCAATTTTGAAGATTATATGATGGTATTGAGGAAGATGATGCAGGTCCTGTGAATATGAGAGGTATTGCCTTTATTTAATCTTCCTTTGTGATTGCTTTATCGGGTATTGGTGCCTCCCACAAGACTATATCTACACATTTTTTCTATATTCATAAAATTAAAATGGGTATTATCTTCTTTAATAAGGTGTTAGTGACTCCCATTTGTAAATGAAATGTCATCGGTTTCAGTGTCCCTGTTCTTCGTTAATGATAGCTGATAGGTGGTTGTTCTGAGATTTTCTCATTCTGTATTTGGATCTGATTGACATAATTATCATTATGGACTAGATAGTTTCCGATCTTGTTGAGTTTTAATATTATCATCGATGTGTTTCAATTGTTTCTTCTAATGGGGGAACTGATGTGTTTCAAGAAGAGTTAGACCCAACATATATACATGCAGGGCCTTCCAACCAATAACTCATTATTTTTTTGTCTTCTGTTGAAATTGTGATCAATGGCGTTTCTTCTATTTTTGACCTTCCCATTGTTTTTTTGGACATTTATAATGTATTCATTGATGACATCTCTGGTATTCCTCTATATTGAGAGGTATAGTTTACGATTGACTTGGGACTATGGAGGTAGCTTATATGAATACCTTCTTATTGTATGGAACCAATGAAGATTAAAGAGATTAAGATTCATTTGGATGACATTTTAGAAAAAGGTTTCATTCACCCTAGTGTTTCTCCTTAGAAATACCCTATTCTATTTTTTAAGAAGTTATATGGTTTACGTCGATTATGTGTGGACTATCAAAAGATGAACCATGTCATCATTAAAAACATCTATCCTTTACATGTTGTGGACGATTCGATTGATAAATAATATGGGGAAAATTGGTTTTCAAAGATCGATCTTCGGTTGGGTTATCATCATATCAGACTTCAGGAGTCTGATATTCGTAAGACTGGTTTTAGGAACAAGTTTAGCCATTATGAATATCTTGTTATAGACTTTGGTCTTACTAATACTACTATAGATTTTATGGGTTTTATGAAGTACATATTCCATCAATATCTTGCCAATTTTGTGGTAGTGTTCATGATTAATATTTTGGTTTATTAAAAATCTGATCGTGATGATGATCACAATTTGATTTTGGTATTAAAACAATAAGGAGTGACTTTTTGGTTGGTAATATTTCAAAATATTGTTTTGGGATTCACGAAGTGATGTTCAATGGGCATGTGATTTCAGAACATGTCTTATGAGTTGATCCGGAAATGGTGAATTTTTCCTTGTCATTGAATGAACCACTTAATGTAATTGAGATTCATATTTTACTTGGTCATCCTAGATATTACCAACAATTTGTCAAATATTTCTCTAAAATGGAGTCATTGTTGACTTCCCTTTCCTAGAAAGTGTCAAAATTCACATAGGATATGAAGTTCCAGCCCGCTTTCAATGAACGAAAATGACATCCACCATATCCTCTTATCCTAATCTGATATGATACTAGTAAGTAATACATTGTGTTTTTTGATTCTTATGTGATGGTTTGGGTTGTGTGCCTATAAGTGATGATCATGGGGCTACTTATATATCTCTTTGGCTCCAAAATCATCAGATGAATTTTTCCACTCATGATGTAGATATTTCAATGGTTATGAATGCAATTATGTGTGGGAGGAACAATATTTTTAAGGATCAGTTCGTAATATTTTTTTATTATAAGGGTCTGAGCTATATCATCTCATAGAATGACTTGAATCTCAGATAGAGAAGATGGGTAGAATTCCTTCAAATGTTTGACTTTCATGTTGCCCACACATTAGGGAAGGGTGATGTAATTTCATATTATTGGAGTAGGAAGCTTCTTAACCATTTTGTGAAATAATAATTTGACGATTTTATCTTGATATCTCTTCTTTTAGAGTTTCACATCTGAGTATAGCATATCGGTGGAGTAGTTCTCTTTGAAAAATGTTTAGTTGATCTTTTCTGTTCTCAAGTTAATGCCTCTTGAACCCCAACTTAATGATGAGTTATTTGGAATTATCGAATCACATGTAGTTGGGAAAACCATTTCTAATTGGTCGTTCTCAAAATAGGATGTTTTTTTCTAGAATCATCATGACGTACCATAGTCTCTAAGGATAACCGTGATGATGGATTTCGACAGTTCGTGGTGGGAAGTGAAAATAGGATCCATGATGATTTTCTATGAAATGATTTGGAAATTTTGTTGGATTTGTATGATATGGGACATTTCTGAGTTTGTATCACATTTCTATACATTCAAATAGGTGAAATCCTAGCATTATAAACCTTTGGAAATTCATCAAAAACATCCAATGTAACACAACAATGTTTTTTGGAATTATTTTTATTAGATAATTTTTATTATTTATTAGATTAAAAAAAACACAATCATGTATTTAAATAAACTTTGAGAAGCCCTTAATTTAAAATTAACCTTCTAGACTAGCCATTTGGTTATAGGGAATAATTATAACTAGCTTATGAAAATGCATTATCAATTTTTTGGCTTTTAATTATTTATAAAAAATTTCAATCAATTACATATGTTCTATTTTTGAGTGATTTATTTTTGGTAATGAAATTAATGAGATATATATGTGTTATATACATAATAATGTATTCTTGACATTCATCCAATATATATTTTAGTCATAGGGTATGAATAATACCCTATTTAATGTATAAGAACCTATTTATTCAAAGGATAATTTTTAACATCAAATTGAGTAACCATTTTAAATTAATATTTGGACATGATAATAATTTCTATATTTCAAAATAATAATTTTATTTTTATTCAGGGCATAAAAATTTATATGGGAAAATTTTTTGATTTTTTCCATTATCTTTCATGTTTTGATGAATAGTAAACATAAGTTAAAATTTAATTTAAAAAACTTTTTTATCGATATATTTTACATGGTTATATTATAATATTTAACAGTTTTAAAGAATAAATATAATATATTTTTACCATTTAATATGATGTATGTCATTATCATTAATTATATATTGAATTCGTAAGTAAAAACATTTCAATCACTTCCAATGGTTCAACTTTTAAAACTCATTTTCTCATTTCAACAATGGGATGAATTTTAAATTAATTACTACTACTTTTATGTTTTAAATTTTAAAAAATTGGATGCTTATTTAGAATCATTATGTCCAAATTATATTAATTGGATAATTTTATTTTTGGACACAGTGAATTGTAACATGGGTAAATATTTTATTACCATGGTTAATGGTAAATTGGGTAATTAACAGAAAAATATTATTATAAAATTACAATAACATCTATATAAAATCTTATTGGATGACTAAATTCGATCCTAATCATATTTTTTTCGAAATGAAATCACTTTATGGCCACATAAAAATGAAATTGCCATAAATGAAATAAAAACTAATGTAATGGACAAAATGCCACAATGTCATTTTATATAAGTATATAAATTTCAATATATGGATAAATAGGAGATAAAATTGATTTTATATAGTCTATGGAAATATAAAATAATTACATACATCAGAGAAATCTATTTATAAGTTTTAGAGATTAAATAATTACCATTAATGATGACATAATAGTAACGTATAAATTATTTTATAATTAGAAATATAAAATAAATGGTATAAAAAATATTAAAAGAAATATCATATGAATTAATTAAAGTGATCCATGAGTTTTCAATGTGACTATGACATGTAATACGTGTCTTTTTTATAATATATAATTTATCATCTATTTAATGTTTATTTAAAATCTAATAAATGAATAGTGTCAAAATTGACCCTCTCGGCATTCTATAAAAATAAAATTTTATAAAATTATTTAAAAAACAGAAAATTATTTAAAAATTACAAATTAATAAATATAAGGTCTAAAATGTCATTAAATACCCATTTATGGTCATCTAACAACATATTAGTAAATATTTATAATCATTAAAAATTTATATTTTTATTACCATAATAAATATTAAATATAATAACAAAGTGTTGATTAAATTTATATTTCTTAAATTGACATAAAATCATGTGTAAAATAAATTTTATGATGATATTACAACCCTATATCATCTCATTTTCTAATTTGAGACATTTAGGTGGTTTTAAAGGGGGGTTTTTACTTTATAATAATTTAGTATTTTGAGAGTTTCCAAAAGTGACCCTCTCCTCCGATATCAAAAAGAACCTCATATATCTTATATTTACTCCATTTTTTGATTCCTGCGTGCCCAAACCATAACCATTCAACATCTATGCTTCCATTGTAACAATCTAGAAGTTATTGTCTTCCCAATATACCAACTCTAGTGCCCTATGTGGAAATTCAAAGGAGGAACGTCAAGGAAGTGGTAATCATTTCTTCCAATTCCTTAAAATTCCATTATTATTCTACATACTCTTTTGTAGTTGTATCATTAATATATAATAACGTCAGTGTCAATTATACACTAATATGTTATTATAAATATGAAACAAATCATACCAAAAGCGAAATCACAGTGCAAGCGTACGTATGACTTATTGTCTCCACACCTTGGTGTAATCGGTTGGTCACCACCAGCATACATGAAATTCTATAATGTTGGAAGTAATGCCAATATATGATTAAAATAACCTCATACTAATTCAGAGATAAAATAAACAATCCACTTCAATACTATTCAACAATTATGAGAACGATATCGTCATGCGTGCGTACATACGACTAACCGTCTCCACAGTGTGATGTGATTCGTTCTAATGATATTCATTAAACCAGAACTACATAAATGGATTTAATCTATAAATATTAGATATATAATTCTAATACCATGCTCTAAATGATATAACTATAACCTAAAAATATGAATAAGAACTTATCTGACAAAACTAACGTACTAACATTAAGTAGATAATACTAGAATAACGAGTAATAATGAAGTGTTACTAAAAAACGGTTAAAAATATGATCATAAATTTTAAAATAAAAATTATTATTATTATGGAAAAGTTAGTAACATTATTTAAATCATTATACAGGATTAATTTATACATACAAATAATATTGGACTTAAGGTAAAGGATAACTTTTCAAATATTCTTTTTATCTGAGATTAGTTCTAGTAAGAATTCACAGGGGTATAATGATCATCCACATCCATGATTTCTTAATATGTATTTCAAAATATTAATTATATATATTTATCATTGTTAAAATTCAATTTTACCAATTGGTAAATTTCAAAATGGTATGATTCAATTCTTTTGTCATTTGGGGTATGAGGTACTTGTTGACTTTTTTGGAAAAAGTATAAGAAGAATTTTTTTTAACTTATACGGCGGGAATGGATTTTTACACTGTCATAATTCATTATTTCATTGATGATTTTCCAAAAATATTACATGTTTTTTCAAATAAAATGTTTACTTCTAAAATTGTAAGGAATTTTGAGGAAGGAAAACGTTTTTGAAGAAGAAATGATATTTTCATCCCGAATGAAGCTCAAGTGTTTTATCAAATTTTCTTTTCATCTAGGATGAAATAGGTTTATGTTTCTATACCCATTATTACTTTTATATCATTATATTTATGATGGAATTATTTTAATTAAGTAAATTTTTCTTATATGGATTATTTTTTGAAGTTATGATGTTCAAGAATCCCATTTTATTACATGAGTTATGATATGATGAATGATTTTGATTTTTTTTGGAACACGTAAGAATTTATTCATTATGAGATGGGTGGGAACTATATCTCCCGTCAATTAATTGGGGAATGATTTATATCTCAATAGATAGACATGGGTGGAATGAAAAGTAAATCAGTTTCAGTAATACAGAGCTGAAACGAGAAGTAAACTCAGTTCACTAATGGATTGTGTCCTCTATGATGGCCTTGGAAAGGAGCCTTGACTAATATGAAAATATTTTCAATGATTATTTTTGTATTCCAAAAAAATTCATATCTTATGTTTGGACTATTAGGATTACATTTCACTTTTATTATTTACCCTATGACACGATTTTATGATATTTATAGTATAAGAGATGATTTTCAAATGTTTTGTTCTTATGAATATGATATGATAGATATTTATTTTGATTACCCCTACTGAGAATTTTAGCCAACCCATTCATATATTGTTATCCCTAGGTAATGATGAATGGTGTAAAGTATGATATTCCAAAAAGGAGTCATGTTTTGATGAATAAAATGAGATGCAATGTAGATGTTTTAAGAACCAGATGTTTATAATTTACATTTTTTGAAGGCAATATACCTATATGGTAATGTAATGGTTATGTTTTATGTTTTAATGAATATAATTAAATTATGAATTAATGTCATTATTTGAAAATTATGGGTTATTATAGTTGGTATCATAGGAAAGGTATAATTATCCTTTGGAAACTATGATGTGATATCCTCAGTAAGAACCCTAATGATATGTCTAATAATGGTATACAATCCTAGTGATTTTTAAATGGCCATGAATAACCTAGGATAAACATTGATGTGTCCTAAAATAATTTATTCTTCATTATGTGGTTTCTTTTTAATGATCTGTGTTGCACACACTATGGTTTTTGGATATAGGTAATGGAGGGAACCTGAAGGAACTGTGTTAATGTGGAATGAAATATGAAATGAAATGATTTTCCCCCTGATCAACCAAGTGTTATTGTATTTAGAATGAAAATTATAGTATCCATGATCACACAACTTTCCCAAGATACGAATCATTCTAGAAATTCAAATGAGCAATGGAGGGATCTATATTTTGTTGAATCTTTCAAGAGGCAGTGTCCAGCATCATTCACCGAGTTATCTGATATATTATTTCTTAAAAAATGGATCTGTACCACATAAAAGATATTTTCTGTTCTAATATGTTCTGAACATGATAATTTCATCTTAGTAGTATATCATATAGAAGCTGAAGCTGATGAATTGTGTGATATTATTAAGAATACATATAAAATAGATGAAATTGAGTCCAAGGAATAGAATGAGTTCAAGAATTTATTTTTCAACAATTACTTCACTCGTATTATTTGTATAATGTTGTAGAAGAGGATTCTTGAACTAAAACAAAAGGACGAGGACTCTGTTGACACCTACGATGAAAATTTTACAATATATGAAAGGTAGACTTTTTGAATAATATTCCAACTGGGGAGTAAGATCGATCAATTAATTAGTTTCATAAAACCAAGTCTTAGAATGTTATTAGCCATAAAGACTTTAATATCTATGAAAAAATTGTTCGATGTTATCTCTTGGTAGAGATGTTGATTAGTGTTACCAATCAGTCATATGGGTTTGATAAGAAATGTATAATTGAATTCAATGGAAAATATACAGGCCACACTGAAAAGAGGATGAGTTTTCACTTCTAATCAATGTGTAGAAAGAAACAGTGAGGGAATTGTCATAAAGGTACTACTAAATGTTTTATATGTGGAAAATGAGGTCATAAATAAATTGAATTCTAAAGTAATAGGAAAAATATGTCTAATGATGTGAAAAATGAAAAGGCTGCACCAAAAGAAACTCCTACAATTCAATGTTACAAGTGCGATGAAATGGGGAATTATGCCAAAAATTTCCCTACTAAATGTTTATTGATGATGATCAACATCAACAAACTATTAAGGCCAAACACAAAGGAATATCACATGAAATTACTATCGGTAATGTGTAGTATTATTATAATGTGGTGAATGGTACACATACCATCCACCGTAAAGTAGAAAATGTAATATTTGATTTTGGAAAAACCCATTCAATTGTTTCGAAAAAAATTTCTAAAGGTATCATTGTATTACAACAACAATTAGATGTTGAGTTAGTTATGACAACTCTTCAACGAACGATAGTCCCATTAAATGTTTATAATTCTTCTTCTATTGAATTTTTTGGGAAAGTGCTTCTTGAAAATATTGTGATCTTCACTATAGTGGAATTTGATGTGATTCATGGAATGGACTGGATTTCTTTATATGGATATCATAACAATTTCCAATAAATGTATACCACATTTCATATTCTAGATCAATATACAATCATCTATCGATGCATGGAGGAATATAACCCTATAGTAGAAATTTCATCCATTTTAGAAGTCTTGATTCCAATAAATTAAGTATGTTAATCTCATATGGTTGGGGATAAAATCACTGTTAAGAATTCAACCAATGAATGAGAGTTTGATGATGTCTTTTTGGAGGAATTTACTGGTTTTCCACCAAATTGTGAATTTTAGTTTTCAATAGAACTTATATAATGTTCTATGTGTATTTCAAAGATACCATATAGAATTTCCCTAGTTGAGTCTCCAGAATTGAAGGAAAAACTCCAAGAAAATCTTGATAAGGGATTCATATAACTTAGTCCTCTCCTGCAAATTGATGACTTATTTGACTATCTACACGCAGCGCAATAATTTTCTATGTTTGATCTTCATTCATGATATATTCAAATTAGTTTCAGAAGAGATGATATACAAAAGATGACATTCGGTACGAGGTATAGATACTATTAACTTATAGTTCTTCCTTTTTTTCTTACTAATTGACATGCTATCTTTATGGATCTAATTAATTGATTCTTTATATACTCTCTTGAATAGTTTGTGGAAGTGTTTATAGATGATATTATTTTATATTAAAATAGTAAGGAAGAACATGAAGATCGATTGATAATTGTATTAAAGTCCCTATGAAAGGAGAATCATTAAACCAAATATACTATGAGTGAATTTTGGCAATAGAATGTTTCATTTTTTGCTTACATAATCTCAAGGGAGGTGATATATGGGAATATAGCAAAAAGAAGAGGCCATTAAAAGATGGTTGATACCCAAAATATTAACTAAGATCTAATTTTTTTGGTTTGGATGGATATTATCTATTTTTGTTGAAAACAATTCTCAATTATCTAATGTAGACATAATGATGAATTGTAATGGAGATATGTTCATTTGGATGGTGGAATTTTAAGGTAATTTCAAATAGAAAAAAAGAAGGTAAGCATGTGCATCTATGCTCACGTATCATGGTATTTGAGAAAGGATTGTGATCTATAGTGGTGCATCCATGAAGGGGATGGGGTGTGTTCTCATGAAAAAATTATATGATGATAGCTTATGCCTTGAGATAGTGGAAAATCCATGAGAAAAATTACCCAACACATGATATTGAGTTAGTTGCGGTAATATTTTCGTTAAAAATATGGAGGCGTTATTTTTATTATAAAGGTGGTATATTTATACACATCATAAATGTTTAATGTATATTTTCACACAAAAGGAGCTGAATATGCACCAATGAAGACTGTTTTAGTTGACTAAACATTATGACTGCCCAATACATTACCACCCATGGAAATTGAATAAGGTGGTAGATTCTTTGATTTGAAAGGACCATGCAATATTATCCATGAAGAGTATAATGAATGATCAAATAGTTATGGATTTCCAAATGTTGGATCTTGAATTTTTAATGGATAGGGTGAAATATTATTATTCACAAATGAATGTTCATCAATCTATTAATGTGATGATTAAAGAGGCACATAAGGAAGATGCAGAGTTACAAAACAAGTTGTGAAATATTCCTAAATTCAACCTTGATTATGATGAAATAATAAGGATTAGTAACCAGGTTCATATTACGCCCTTACCAGAATTAACGAAGGAATTATAAGAAGAGGCTCATAGTTCTTCATTCTCTATTCACCCTGGAAGAACAAAAATGTATAGGGATTTTAAGTAGTACTTCTGGTGGGATGGGATTAAAAGAGATTACATAGAATATTTCTCGTGATTCTTGGTTAGATGGAAAGTTAATGCAGAGTGATTGAAATATAATGGGATGCTACAACCATTACCCATACCAGACATGAAATGGGAAAGCATCACTATGGACCTTTTCATTGCACTTCCCAGAACATCCAAAGGAAATAATGATATCGGGGTTATATTTGATCGTATTATGAAGTTGGCACACTTCCTTGCTATTATAGGGGATTTCTCTCTTGATCAGCATTCCAATATATCTGTAATGGATGTTGTATAATTTCATGTAGTTTCACATTCCATTATATTTGATAGGGATCCATGGTTTACCTCGATGTTCTGGTGATGTCTTATGTATGCTCGGCATACATAGATATGATTCAGAACATCACATCATCCTCAGACTGACAGTCATTCTGAGATTAAAATTCGAACTCTGGATGATATGTTGAGATCCTTCTCTATGGATTTAAAAGGTGGTTGGAATGAACACCTTTAATTGGTTGAATTTTTATAAAATTATATCTTTCAGTCCAATATTCATATTCCTCTTTATGAGGAACTCTATGGAAATAAGTGCATAACTCCAACATTATTGGATGAGGTTGGGGAATTAATGCTATTAGGACTTGATCTTGATGATGAAATGGCAGAAAATGGCATGAATGTAATAAAAACTAATGAAATGGACAAAATGTCACAATCTCATTTTATATAAGTTAATAAATTTTAATATGTGGATAAATTGAAGATAAAATCGTCTATATATAGTATATGGAAATATAAAATAATTACCTACTTCAATAAAATTAATATATAATTTTTAGAGATTATATAATTACCATTAATGATGACATAATAGTAATGTAGAAATTATTTAATTTATAGAAATATCAAATAATTGTTTTTAAAAATATAAAAAGAAATATTATATGAACGAATTAAAGTTCTCAAAAAAATTTCAAGGTGACTTTGACATGTTATAATTGTATTAAACATTTTTTTCGAATTTATCTTCTATTTATTGTTTATTTAAAATCTAATAAATGAATAGTATCAAAATTGACCCTATTGGAATTCTATAAAAATAATATTTTATTAAGTTATTTGAAAAACAACAAAATATTTAAAAATTAAAATGTAATACTTTTAATGTGTAAAATGTCCTAAAATATCATTTTATGGTAATTTAACTACATATTAGTAAATATTTATTATCATTAATAATTTATAATTTTGTTACCATAATAAAAATTTAATAGAATAAAAAAGTGTTAATGAAAATAATAATGCTTAATCTAACATAAAATCATGTCTATAATATATTTCTTGATTATATTAAAACCATATATCATCTCATATGATAATTTGTGACATTTTGGAGGTTTTAATGTGGTTTTTAAAATTATAATAATTTAATATTTTGAGTGTTTATAAAATTGCATCTCTCCTCCAATATAAAAAGGAACCTCCTACCTCTTCCCTTCAATCCATTTTAAAAATTAAAACATGGCCAACCCCTAACCATTCCTCTTCTTTGATTCCTTAGTTACATTCTATTGTTGTTTGTCTTCTCAAAATACAATCTCTAGAGCCCTAACTGTAAATTGAAATGATACACATCAATAAAGAGGTAATCATTTTTACTTATTCATTCAAATTTAATTCTTATTCTACATCCTATATAGATGTTCTACCATTATTATGTAATAAGATAAGTATTACATATATACTAATATTTCATTATAAATATAAAACAACAATATCTCACCTTCTATCAATTTTAAAAAATGATATCACGACCTATGTTTATGTACGACTTACTGTCCCCACACTGTGATGTATTCTGTTTTCCACCACCAACATGAATGTATTTGCATAATAGTTGAAATAATACCTATATATGATTAATATGGAATCATACTAATTCTGAGATAAAATAAACCATCCACTTTAATACCATTCAACAATTATGGGAACGATATCATCATGTGTGCATACGTAAGACTTACCATTTCCATGGTGCGATGTGATTCGTTTTAATGATACTCATTAAACCAGGAATATATATATGAATTGAATGTACAAAAATGATATATATTTTAATAATATCATGCTGTAAATTATATAACTATAACCTAAAATTAGTAATAAGAACTTATCCGACAAAATAAACATACGAACATTAAGTGGGTTAATACTAGAATAACGAGTAACAACGAAATGTTACTAACAAAAGCATGAAAATTAAATAAAAAATTTTATCATAAGATTGATAATTATTCAGGAATAAATAAGTAACATTATTTAAATCATTATGCAGGATTTTTTTATACATTCAAAGCATATCGTGCCTATGGTAAGTGATAACATTGCAAATCTTCTTTTCATTTTAGATTTGTTATTAGTAAGAATTCACTAGGGTATAATGATCATCAACATCCATGTTTCCAAAATATGTATTTCAAAATATTCTTTATATTCTTCTATAATTGTTAAAATTCAATTTTACTCCTTGTTATATTTCTAAATGGTATGATTAGAATCTTTTTTCATTTTCGGTATGAGGTACTATTTGACTATTTTCAGCAAAAGTGTGAGAAGAATGTTTTTTAACTTGTATGGTGTGAAAATATATTTATGCTTTCATAATTCATTATTTCATTGAAAATTTACCTAAAATATTACATGTTTATTTTCATATTAAATGTTTTTATAAGAAATTGTATGGTATTTTGTGGAATGAAAACGTTTTTGAAGAAGAAAATATATTTTCCTTAGGAATGAATCTCATGTATTTTATCAACATTATTTTCCATCAAAGATGAAAAAGGGTTATGTTTATATCCATATTATTAATTTTATTTGATTATTTTTATGAGAAAAGTATTTTAATTAAGTCCATTTGTCTTATATGGTTTATGTTATGAATGTATGATGTTTAAGAATCCAATTTTATTACATGGGTTATGATATGATGAATTTTGTATGTTTTTGTGGCACATGTATTATATTTTTTATTATGAGATTAATGGAAACTAATTCTCCCACCAATGCATCAGGTAATTATTTATATCTCAAGATATAGACAAGGACTGAATGATATGTAAATCGTGTTCAGTAATATAGGGCTGGAACGAGAAGTAAACTCAATTCAGTAATGGCCTATATCTGCTATCATGGTAGTGGAAATGATCCTTGACTAATATGAAATAATTTTCTATTCTTATGTGTGTATGAAAAAATGTTTCAGGTCTTATGATATGACTATTGGGATTTCATTTCACTTTTATGATTTACGCTAGGACATGATATTATGATCTTTAAATGTTAGAGAATATTTTCAAATGATATGTTCTTATGAATATGATATGAATGATATTTCTTTTGATTACACTTATTGAGAATTTGAGCCCACCCTTTCATATGTTTCTTTTCCCTATGTAATGAAGAAGGGTATGAAGTATTATATGATAAAAATGAGTCTTGTTTTGATAAATAAAACGAAAGTCAATGTAGATGTTTTAAGAATCATTTGTTTATGTTTCCCAATTTCTAAAGACAATATAACTATACAGTCCTGTTATGTTTTTTTATATGTTTAAAAGAATATACCTCTATTCTGAATTAATTTCAATGTATGTAATTTATGGGTCATTATTGTTGGTATCAAATTAAATGTATAATTATACAATAGAAACTATGATGTGAAATCATTAGTAAGAAACATAAGGATATGTCTAAGAATAGGACACAATCCTAGTGATTTATTAATGGCCATGAATAAACTAGGATAAATACTAATGGTTCCTAAATTGAAATAATATATGGATTATGTGGTTTTACTTTTATAATATGTGTTTATCACACTATGCTTCTTATATTTAGTCAATGGAAGAACATGATTGAACCATGTTAATATTGAATGTGATGTGCAATGCAATGATTCCCCCATTGATCAACTAAATGTTAAGGGAGATGGAAGGAAAATTCCAGTATCTAAGATCACACTACATTATAAAGCTATGAATCCTTTCGGACTTCCAAACAATCAAAGGAGGGATCAACATTATGTTGAATCCCTCACGAAGCAGTGTACATCTTCATTCAGTGGGTCTTCTAATCCATTAGTGGCTGAAAATGGTTCAGTACCACAGAAAAGTTATTTTTAGTTCTACAATGTTTTAAACATGATAATGTCATCTTAGAATTATATCATTTGGATGTTGAATCTGATCAGTGGTGGAATCGTATAAATTATATAAGGAAAATAGATGAAATTGAGTCCATGTAATGGAATGAGTTCAAGAAAATAATTTTCAAAAAGTAATTTCATGTTATTATTTGAACTAATATGTATATGGAGTTTCATGAACTAAAATAATATGATGATAAATCTATTGATACCTATGAATAAACATTTATAATAATTGAAATGTATTCTTCTGGAATTATTGTCCTACCCAAGAGTAAGGTCGATCGATTCATTAGTTGCTTAAAACCACATATCAAAAAGGTATTATCCATACGAGACTTCTACAGAAACGAGGAAATTTGTTCTATGTACTCATAAGGTTTAGAAGGTGATTGGAGTTACCCATCAGTCATATGGGTTTGATAAGATGTGGAAAACTGAATTCAAAGGAAAATATAAGGGCCACACTGAAATGAAGATGATTTTTCCCTTATGATCAATGTGTGGAATTAAACATGGAGGGAATTATCTTAAATGTACTAAGAAATGTTTTATGTGTGGAAAATAAAGTCATTGGGGAATTGAATCCCGATGTAATTGAAAAAATATGTCTAATGATGCAAGAACAATATAATAGGCTACAACAAATACACATCCTATAATTCAATGTTACATGTTCAAGGAAATTGGACATTATGCTGATCAATGCCCTAATCAAAAGGTTATTGATGATGATTGATGCCAACAAACTCTTAAGTACATACAAAAAAAGAATATCACATACTATTATAATCGGCAATGTGATGTAAGATAATGAAGGGCCGAACGGTACACTTACCATCCACTCAAAAGTAGAATATTTTATATTTGATTCTAGATCAACCCATTAATTTATTTTTTAAGAATTTTCTAAGGGTATTAACGTATAACATCAACAGTTAGATGTTGTGTTATTTGTAAAAACTCCTAAGGGAAAAATAGTCGAATCAAATATTTACAATTGTCATCGATTGATGTTTGTGGGAATGTGCTTCCAAAAAATCTTGTGATCCTCCCTATAGTGTAATTTTAACTGATTCTTAGCATGGAATGGATTTTCTTATGGATATCGTATGAATTTACAAAAAAGGGAAGCCATGTTTCATATTTCAGCTCAATATACAATCATCTATCGATGAAAGGATGAATATAACCATCTAGTATTAATTTATTCCATTTAAGATGTCTTGATTCTAATAAATTAAGGTTATTTATCCCATATGGTTGGGGAGAAAATTATGGTTAAGAATACACCCATTGTATGGGAATTTGATTATGTCTTTCTAGAGTAATTGTTAGGTCTTCCACCAAATCGTGAAGTTGTGTTTTCAATAGAACCCATATAGGGTTCTATGCCTATGTCAAAGACACATTATATAATTTCTCTAATTGAGTTTTAGGAATTGAAGAATAAACTCCATGAAAATCACGATAAGGGATTCATAAAACCTAGTGTGTCCCCTTGGGGAGAACCTGGTGAGTTTTTTCAGAAGAATGATAGATCAATGAGACAATACATTGATTATCGAGAACATAACAAGATCACTATCATGAACAAATATCCCCCCATGAATTTATGGCTTATTTGGCCAAATACATGCTATTCAATACTTTTCCAAGATTTATCTTCATTCGGGATATCTTCAATTAAGGGTCAAAAAGGAAGATATACCAAAGATGACATTTCATAAAAGGTATAGACACAATGAATTTATAGTGAAGCTCTTTGGTCTTAATAATTCCCCTACTATATTCATGGATTTAATTAATAGATTCATTAGAGACTCTCTTGATTATTTTGTGGTAGTGTTTATAGATTATATTCTTGTCTATTCAAAAATAAAGGAAGAACATGAAGATCACATGATAATTGCACAAAAGTCCCTAAGATATTACAATCATTATACCAAATATACCATGTTTTAATTTTGGCTTTAAAAAGATTCATTTTTGGGTCACATAATCTCATGATAATGGATATATGTGGATCTAGAAAAATCACAGCTTATTAAAAGATAGATGAGAACAACAACATTAACTGAGATCTGAAATTTTCTCTGTTTGGATATATATTATCAATGTTTAGGGAAATATTTTTCACAATAATCAAATACACTCAACAAGTTGACTTGCAATGGTGTTTATTTCATTTGGATAGATTAATGTGAAGATAATCTCAATGATAAAAAAAGAAGGCTAGCCAGTGCATCTATACTCACACCTCCTAGTAGTGGAGAAAGGTTTATGATATATAGTTAAGCATCCAAGATGGGGATGGGGTCTGTTCTCATGAAAAATGATATAGTTGTATCTTACAAAGTACTATAGTTGAAAATCCTTGAGAAAAAAATACCCAACACAGGATTGGGAGTTATATGTGGTAATCATTGCATTAAAAATATGAAAGTATTATAATTATGGTGAAAGGTGGGATATTTATATAGATCATAAATATTTAAAGTATTTTTTCACAGAGAATGAGCTGAATATGTACCAAGGAATATGGTTTGAGTTGACTAAAGATAATTACTACCCAATAAATTACCACCATGGGAATGCGAACAGGGTGGTCGGTGTGTTGATTTGAAAGGACAATGATAGCTTATACATGATTAGGATAACAGTGTATCAAATATTAATGGATTTTAAAAGGATTGATACTGAATTTTTAATGGATGGGGAGAAATTTTATCTTTCAAAAATTAATGTTCAACCATCTATTCAAGTGATGATTAATGAGGCACAAAAGTAAAATGTAGGGTTGGAAACGAAGTTGAGAAGAATTCCTAAATTAATCCTTGATTGTGATGAAATAATAAGGTTTAGAAGCCAATTAGGTGTTCCTACCATACTATAATTAAAGAATTAACAATGGGATGAGGCTCATAGTTATTCATTCTCTATTCACCCTAGAAGCACAAAAATGTACATGGATATGAAGGAGTACTTCTGGTGGGATGGAATGAAAAGAGATTTTGATTAATATGTCTCTGGATGTTTGGATTGATATAAATTTAAGATCGAGAGACATAAATATAAGGTGATTTTACTACCATTTCCCATACTTGATTGGAAATGGGAAATCATCACTATAGATTTTTTCATCAGACTTCCCTACACATCAAAAGGCAATAATGCTACGTTGTTTATAGTTTATCATATTACGAAGTCAGCACACATTATTTCTGTTAGAGGCTATTTCTGTCTTGATCATCTTTCTGATATATATATATATATATAATGGATGTGTTATGATTTCTTTCAGTACCACTTTCCATTATATCTGATTGGGATCTAATGTTTACCTCGATGATTGGGAGAAGTCTTCTCCATGATCTGCAATACAAGATAAGCTTCAACACTTCCGATAATCTTTATACAAATGATCGGTCAGAGAGGAAAATTGAAACTCTTGAAGACATGCTGAGAGCTTCCTCTATGGATTTAAAAGGTGGTTGGAATCAATACATACCATTGGTGGAATTTTCTATCAATAATAGATTTCACTATAGTAATCATATTACTCCTTATGAAGCCCTATATATAATGTAGTGTAGAAATCTAACTGAGTGGGATAAGTTGGGGAAAGAAAGCTATTAGGACCTAATCTTGATGATGAAATAGCAGAAAAGGACAGATCTATTCAACAACACATAAGAGCATCTCAAATTTGACAAAAAAGTTATCCTGAAAATCGAAGAAAATTCATCGAGTTTGATGTGGGTGATAAGGTGTTCTCATAAATATCTCCCCAAAAGAGAGTAATGAGATTTTGAATGAAGGAAAAGATGGGCCCTAGGTATATTGGCCCCTTAGAAATACTAGATTTTGTTGGGAAGGTAACTTATTGATTGATGCATCCAGAATATCTCTGTAAAGTTCATGATGTGTTCCATGAATCTCTCCTGAGAAAGTACATCCCTGATCCTTCACATGTACTAAGCTCAGAAGTCATACCGCTGGAGCAAGATATTTCTTATAAAGAACAACCGATTGAGATTTTGGATCATTGTGAAAAACATTCTACAAAACAAGGCCACGGACGTGGTTAAAGTTTTATTGAGAAACCACCAATTTGAAGATGCTAAAAAGAACATGAGGTTATGATGAGGGTGGTGTATACTCATCTATTTGTTTTAATGTAAAGAATTTTTTCAGGAAAAATTATATTAAAGGGGGTAGACTGTGACATCCGGATGCTTTTAGGAAATATTTTATTTAAATATCTTTTATTCATTAGTAAAAAACATTTCAAATAATAGTGATTTTAAATGAACCACAAGATGTCGATAATATAAAATTATTATTATCGCATATCAGTAAGTTTAGAGGGTATAACATTAAATAACTACTAAAAATGCATTATGAATTCATTGCCGATTAATTTATTATGAATAATATAATTCAATTTGATATTTGTATTTATGAGAAAATTGATTTTGGAAATGAAATTAATTAGATATATAGATGTGTTATATATAATATAATATATATATATATATATATATTATTTTCATCCAATGGATATATTAGTCACAGAGTATGAATAAAAACCTATTTAATGTATAAAAACCTATTTTTTTAATGGTAATTTTTACATTTAAAAGGACAACCCATTTTAAATAAGATTTTGACACATTAATAATTTATATATCAAAATATTAACATTCTATTCATAAGTGGGATATTAAAATTTATTATGGATAAATTTTAGATATTTTTTGTGATAAAAATAATGATTTCTTGAATATTAAAAATACACTATATTTTAACTAGAAAATTTCATCGATATAATTTATATCATTAGATTATAATATTTTCACAGTTTCAAAGTCTAAATATAATTATTTTACCATTTAAAAAAATTTATGTCATTAGAATTAGTTTTACATTAAATTAATAGGTAAAAACATTTTAATCTATTGCATGGTTTTATCTTTTAATACCCCTTTTCTCATTTCAACTACGATATTAATTTTATATAAATTACTTCCACTTCAATGTTTTTAATTTTGAAAAATGGATTCCATATTTTGAATAAGTAAGTCCAAATTATCTTCATATTATACTTTTAATTTTTGGCATTATTTAAAGTAACTTTCTTAAATATTTTTTAACAATGGTTAATGTTAAACTGGGTAATTAGGTGTAAAAATAAAACTATAAAATTACATTAATACCAATAAAAAATCCTTCTAGATGGCTAAATGTGAACATTATCATCTATTTTTTAAAATGGAATCACATTATTGCCACATACCAATGATAATGACATGAATATAATAAAAAGTAATGAAATAGAAAAAATTACACATTCCCATTTTATATAAGTATATAAAATTTAATATAGGGATAAAAATGTGATAAAAATGCTATATATAGTTTCTAGAAATATAAAATAATTACATACATTATAGGATTTTATTTATTGTTTTAAAATATTAAATAATTATCATTAATGATTGCAGAATATTGATGTAGAAATAATTTTATAAATAGAAATACCAAATAAATGGTTTTAAAAATATTTAATGAAACATCTTATGAAAGTAATTAAAGTACTCCATTAATTTTCAACGACACAATGACATGTTCTTAGTCTATTCAAACATGTCACATATTCTATTATTAGATGCGTGCGTCCTGCATAACATCTCCACAGTTAGATGTGATTAATTTTACATGATATTAATTAAACCATGAGTATATAAATGAATTGAATAAAAAAATATGATATATTTTCCACTAATACCATGTTATAAATGATATATCTACAACCTAAAAAGTGCAATAATAACTTATCTGACAATAAAAATGTAAGAACATAAAGTAGTTAATAACCGAATAATGATTAGCAATGAAATGTTACTAAAAAACTGATGAAAATATGATCATAAATGTTAACATAACAATTATTGTGACTCTAGAGTAAATTATTAACATTATTTAAAAAATTATACATGAGTTTCATATACATACGAATCATATCAGACCTATGGTATGGGATAACTTTTCAAATCTCATTCTTATCCACGATTTGTTATTAGTATGTATTCAATGGGGTACAATTATCATCCAAATCCAGGTTTACTAAATTTATGTTTCAAAATATTCTTTATATTCTTCTATAATTTTAAAAATTCAATTTTACCTCTTTTTAAATTTCAAAATTTTATGAATGTTGTTTTTTCGCTATGAGATACTTTTTGACATTTTCTAAAAAAAAAGTATGAGAAGAATGTTTCTTTAAATTGTGCGGCATGAATGTATTTTAATGATTTCATAATTTTTAATTTCCTTGATTCTTCCCCTAAAATGTTACAAAGTTATTTTCATATAAAATGGTTTCTTCTATAATTGTATGGTATTTTTAAGAAGTAAATCATTTTCTAAGAAAAAATGATATTTTCCGTAGGAATAAAGCTAAATTGTTTCTTCAAATTTATTTTACATCAATGATTACATAGGATTATATTTCTATCCGTATTATAATTTGGATTTGATTAGTTTTATGGTGGAAATATTTTCATAAAGTCTATTTGTCTTATATGGATTATGTTATGATGGTATGATGTTTAGGAATCCCATTATATTACAAGGGTTATGCTATGATGAATGATCTATGATTTCTTAGCACACAAAATAATGGATTCATTACGAGATAGGTGGGAAATTGTTTCACCTCTAATACATTGGGTAATTATTTTCTTCTTATGAGATAGATATATCTATAGTCACATGTAAATATGGTTCAGTAATATAGGGCTAGAACTATATGTAAACTTGGTTCAGTAATGGAATTTTTCCACTATGATGGTATTGGAAGTGAGACTTGACTAATGTGAAATGATTTTCTATGAATATGTGTGTATTCTATAATGTTTCAGGTCTTTTGTTATGTCTATTCAGATTACATTTCACTTTTATAATTTATCCCATTACATGAAACTATGATATTTTAAATGTCGAAGAATATTATCAAATTTTATATCCTTTTGAATATTATATGATCGATATTTATTTTGATTATGCATACTAAGAATTTGAGATCACCCTTTCATTTATTTCTTTTCCCCAGGTTATAAATTAGGGTATTATATATGATATTAAAATAGGAGTCTAGTTATGATGAATAAAATGAGAGGAAACCTAGAGGTTTTATGAACCAGTGGTTTACGTTTCCCTATTTCAAAAGAAACTGTACCTAAATGGTATTGTTATAGTTTTGATATATGTTGTAATGAATATAAATCAATTTTAAAGTAATTTCAATGTTTATAATGTATTTTTCACTATATACAATAAATACATTAATGTGGGATCAGATATCTATGGACTTTGTGGTTGGGTTTATATGTAATGAAAAAAAGAATTATGTGAGATGGGTTGTTGTCAGTTGACTAAAATAATCTCCTAAACTTTTACACTTTTTGTATACAATCAAACTTGAGGGGAAGGAAAATATTTCTTTGAAATGGATTGTTCTATTCCATGATGTTCCATCTAGTTTATATTTTTATTGTGATCCCTATCTAAAATCTTTTTATTGGGAATCCCTTCAGGATGAATTGTGATATTAGTTTCATTATTTGAGTACATATTTCAATTCACAGTGAGATCGGGAAACAAAAAAGATCTATACATATTCCTGAGTATATGTTTCTCAATTATTTTCAAGAATTGGTATGGTCTTAGAATGATCATGTGGGGCTGTTTACTTTTTCCTATAACAACAGTTACCAGTTCATGATCCAAATGGTTCATTTTGAGGTCATGTATGGTAATCCTTGTAAATCACCTCTATATTGGTCAATTATTTTTGAATGTTCCATTATTGGACAAATCAAGGTTCAAGAGATGGCATCATAGATTTAGTTGATTTATGAGAGTATTTTGATGGAATAGATCTGATATAAATGTAATGTTAATAATATTCATGTGATGTTGGTGGTGTTAGTTGGTGACTAATAGTTCTTGAATATTTCACCCCATTTGGGTCATCGACATCTTCAAAGGAAAGGGAAAAAATTACACATATTGTGGGGCATTTAAAGGATGTGGAGAAGGGGGGATAGTTGTTTAACATTTCATAGTTCCACTACAACTGATGTCAATACATTATGTGTTTCATGTATCTTAGATCTGAAGGTATCTATTATATATATCTCATGTTTTGAGATGTTGTGATCTTAAAGCTGAGTCTGAATTATCTATTATGGAGTGTCCATTCAGGAGAGTCAATTCTGAAACCTTGGTACATTATAGGAGGATGATACCTTGGATTCAAGTTATATAGAAACACAATTATGATTCTTATGAGACATGGGAGTGTGATGAACTTATGAGAGAGATGTAGAATTGTATTTTTTTGGCATGGTAGCTTTTGCATATGGATTTGAGGGGAAGTATTTTTTCATATTGGGGATGTTGTAACATTTTTTACCTATATATCAGGTTTGTTTGAAAAGTTTTCATTTTTTTTATTTATCATTAATTTGGTAGGGTTGACATGGACATGGGAGGATACCTGTAATGGTAGAGATATATATTTTTTGGGGTTTCTGGTGAGAAATATAATGATTTTTATCCATATAAATATTTACATGATGTGTAATATGGATACACAAAATGTAAATCATAAATGAAACCAAATCTTCATTTTACCAATAGATGATGGATTTCTCGGTGATTATGGAAGATGAAAATTATGTTACATGTAATTTATTTACACATAGTTTAATTCCTCGATGATTTTTTTTTTTAAATAGAATAATGAGTTAGATTTACAATTTTTTCCCCTTTAGATTCCATTCTCTCAACCTGGATCAATCCCTAGAATATTTTTCAGAGCCCACCAACCACTCTGGGACTTTTTATTCAGTGCTGGATCCACCATCTAATTTTTTTTGAGATATTGGGTAATCATTCTCTTATTTTCTTAATCTTTTCCCCCATGGAGTTCGATAGTTCATCTATAGATGGATGGATATAAACACTATGTTTTTGAATCTTGATTCTCGGTTGACATCGAAGATCGTATTCCCCTTTATTCTTATTGGTGGATCCCATTAAGGGCATGTCTAACCCAAATCGTGAGGTTGGCGGTTCCTTCTCTAGCCTATGATTGATAATCCATATTTTTCTATTTTTATAAATTGATTTTCCAAGAAATTGTTATGAATTTTACATGATATATTTTGTGTTCTGTATAGGGATTTTGAAGAAAAGTGGGGTTTCATTGGTTTTTTATATATCAAAATAGAAGGTTTATTTTCAATGCATTCAATGATTTGTGAAAAATAAGTTGGTATGTTTATCATTTTAAATATTTAATTTCATAAAATATTTTGAAATGGTTTTCAAAACATTATTATGGTTGTGAAAATGTCCATATGGGATACCATGAGTACTAGGTGGAAGGATTTTCATGAGGCCATTTTCCATTTTTGGGGTTCACATTCTGGGTGTACCTCTTGTCCTTGAGTGTAGATTATTAGATATAGGTACATATATGGGGTTGTGGTTTCACATTATGGGGTTTCTACCTGGTCCTTAAGTGTCGAAAATTGTCTTTAGGTACTACATTGAACTGGTCGTAGATTTTTTTTATGAGTATTACACTTCATGAATATTTGTATTCCATGGTCGTGTGATACATATATAGCTAAAAATACATTTATCCAAGAAATTTAATGTTTTCACCATTATATGTATATTGATTCTAGTGAATAAGGATATGGAAAATGTGCTTTGAAATTGATATACCTACTTTTATTTTGAACAATGGAAAATATAGATGTTTATAATTTTTATATAAAATTTATTTTCTACAAATCATTACATTTTTTATTTGAAATGATAATAAAAAAATAATATATTGAACTTTTTAGCGGAACTGCAATTTTGATCCTGCTCAGAGTGTTAGCTCACACATTGTATATCCCTTTGGCAGTGCGTATAATTTTTTTTGTCTTTAAATGCTATGAAGGGAAACATAATGTAATATTGTTGTTGGTTTTTGTGTTATTTGAGTTTGGTATATGGTGGTGAGATGGTGGGTGGTTTTCTACACTGTGACATAGAGTAGTTTCTTATCTTCATTGTCCTTTTAATTGTGAATTTTCTCTTGGAGTATTTATATAATTCACCTATTGTTTTTTTTCGGCAGAATTCTTACAGATATGTTATATATATATTATTTTTCTATTGTTTCATTCTACATTAAGTGTTCACATCATGTAATTTTTTTTATTTAGGTTGGGAGAAAATCATTCCCTCAGTGTACTATTTGATGCCTGAGTCCTTATCTACACACCATGGGGATTGGAAATTCCCTTCCGGTATGTAACATATCCGGTTGTGTCCAAATTTTTTGGGTAAACGGGTTGGTTCATTACACTAGAAAAGGTAAATACAAAACCCACATACCTTTAAAGTCTTGTAAGAATGATCTCAGCTTGTATATTATTTTTTATGGTCCTTTAAGACTACCCATCAGTTTGACAGTGGTATGTGGTGCTCAAATGAATCTCAGTATCCGAATAACTATGAGGAAATTTTAATAATTTTGATGTTAATTGTGGACCATTGTAAGACACAATGAAAATTTGGCCTCCATGTTATCTCACAACATCATTAATACATATTCATGCCATGAGATCTATTATAAAATCCTCATATATAGTGATGAAATGTGAAATTTGGAAATTTGATCTATAATTACCAATATTGTATCATTATTTACCGATGTTTTTGGTAATATAGTGACATGATCTAAAGTAATTTCAACCCATTTTCCGGTTGGAATATTCAGATATTGCATAACTCTTCTTGGATTATTTTTTTCAGCCTTCCCTTATTGACAAACTAAACATCTCGATACATAATCATCAATTTCCTAAGTCATATTACCCCACCAATACTTTTTACTCATATATTTACACATATTTGGGATACTTGGGTGTATAGAGAAACTTGATCAATGACCATCATCCAAAAACTACATTTTTTATCTCAGGTATAGAGGTAACACAAAATATTTTCCTAAATTTCATGATTCTAGCCTCATAAAAAATTCCTCCCTACTCCAATAAGTAACATATTTAATTTTTCTTTAAAAATTATCATCATCATACTGATAACTATAAATATTTTTTAATAAAGATGGTTGGGTTACAAATTCACAATGTATTGATGTTTCACCATCCTTGATAATTTCTATATCCTTCCTCACTAGATCCATGGACATAGGATCCCTTTTAATATTCACTTTGTTTGAAACATGATGATCTTTCGTACTCAATGCATCAACTAACTTATCATCCTTCATCAGGTGGTAGATTATTGAACAATCATAATCCTTGAGATTATTAAGCCATATCTATTTTCCTCATTTTGAGTTATTTTTGTGGGAATATATATTTTAAGATATTTTTATCTTTATATATCTCAAAACTTGGTCTATAGTGATATTGTCACCATTCCTATAGATAAAATATTATGACATCTAATTGAAGATCATGAGTTGGATTTTTCTATTCAGGAGTTATTAAATGCCCTGATACATACAAAATAACTTTATCCTTCTAGATAAGTACACACTCATGTCCTTTCATTGATGCATCACTATAAATAACATATCCACCATTTAAAAATTGTGGATTCAAGATCGTAGAATTAAATAATATCTTATTAAATTCTTCAACACAATATAAAAATTTATTTCAATATGATATTAACCCCTTTAGTTGTAATCTTGGTTAACATGTTAGAAAATTATGCTAAATTGTGAAGGGAATGCTAATAATATCTAACTAAACCAAATTAAATAATGTACATCGGTTTTTTTCATTAGTGTAGGACATTCCTAAAATACCTTTTTCATTGGAGGATAAACAAAGATTCTATATATAGAGATAATATTTCCAATAAAAGAAACTGTTTGATGGTATAATTCATGTTTTTTAAAATCCCGTATAACATTTTTCATCTAATATAATTTCGAAAAATCTTTATGTGGTTCTCAAGATCCCAATAGCATTTTTTATATATCAATATTTCATTAATAAATACCACAAAATTTTTTCCACGTTATTCCATTAATACTATGTTCCTTAGATCCATAAAAATAGAGGGTGTGTTATTCTGTCCAAATGGAATTATTGTAAAATCGTAATGTCCATACCTAGTTCAGAATACAATCATTGCAATAACATTCATATTTACGCATAATTAGTGACATAAATATAAAATATCCATCTTTGGAAAATATTCAGCTCTGTGTAGTTGATCAAATAATTCATCAACTAAAGGAAGTATATACTTGTTCTTTATCATGACAGAATTGATCTCCTAATAGCCAACATAGAACACCATAGATCCAAAATTCTTCTAAACAAAAATAACAAAGGCTCCCCATATATAAAAAATTGGGAGAAAAAATCAATTATTAATATACTCTTCTAGTTGTTCATTTAGATCCAATAATTCCATATTGGATTTTTTATAAGGAGTCATTGATTTTGGCCATGCATTAGTGATTCAATAAATAGAAAACTAAACTTCATGACATAGAGGATCACATGGTATTAACTCAAAAAATACATCAATGTACTCCTATACAAGAAGTACATTCTCAATTTGAAAATATTATTTTCTATAGAAATACTATATTATCTATTTTTTCTAGAGAATTTTATTTATAATAGATAATGGAATTGAATCCAAATATGGCTTAGTTGATGAATTCTCCACTATTAAGATGACAAATTAAATAACTTCATCATGAATCATAATTTCCTTCTATTTACAGTAAATCATTTCATTATAATTTAAAATCTAACACATACCAAGAATTTTATCAATATAAACCATAGCTATGAAAAATAATAATAATTAGAGAACATTTATGTGTCATAATTGGAACATCATGACACATATTTTTGGTAATATGGTTTCCACTATGAGACTTACTAAAAACTCCCTTGTTATTGTTTATCTGAAAAAATTTTAATTTTGTTGGAAAATTAGGATGATATAAAGGAATGTGAGGATACAGAATCAAAAACAATTATCTAAATTTGTGGATATGATTAAATTTTATTCCACCACATCATTAAGAACATCATTCTCAACAATTATGACAACATACGAATAACCTATTTCCAATATACTTTTCTACAAAATTTTCCTTAATTATTAGGGTATTCATTTTCATAATGTCCCATATCATGGAAATTGTAACAGTGAATACTTGTATCTTCTTTATTTCCCTTTCAATAATGGACATGGTGGGCCTTTTCTCTACATATGTTACAAACATCTATCTTCAATAAGCATGTTCCATTATGCTTCTTTCCAAAAAAAAGTTTTAGATTAAAATTAAACTCTTATATTCCTCCCATTTTCTTTTTTCACATTTCCAAAGTGTTCAATATACCTTTTCTTATCATTATTTTCATTAATTTTATAATACATGGATTATTATTTTTTATTCTTGATAGAAAATGAGACTATATCATGGTATTATGGGAATTTATGGGAGACTAGTGCCTTAAAAACAAATGTTTTTAACCAGTAAATGAATCAATCAATCATTATACCAAAATTACATACCTAATATATAATATTCCTTTATAACAACTTATTTATTAACTCATACCTGTAAACATTCTCAACCTCCTTTTTCCTTATATTTAGGATTTCACTCTCTATATCCGCTCAATGTTCCTGAGGAAAATAATTTTCCCCGAAAAATTCCTTAATATACGCCCATTAAAATTTTCAAATTTCATCCTCCACCTTTTTGATTGAAATTAGTGACCACTATTGGTCATAAGCTTCTGAGAGATTGAAAAATGAAAAGAGGAAGATGTCCATTACTCATCTACAAATTGATTTGTTGTCCCCTTGAATGATTTTGGTCATTGTCTCGAGAATTAGTCTAACATTATTCATCCACATTGTGGATTAGGTTGTTCCATTCATGAAAGGTTATTATTCAAAACCTTATTATGGTGTCCAAGTAGAGTTATATGTTTCCCATCTATAGTTGCAACTAATACTCCAACAACAATATCTTTCATAGTATAGAAATCCATATATTGAATATGTGAATTGATACAATTTTCCTTCCATCCACAAGGAACCATTTCGTAACAATGGAATACACTAAATTAGATTATTAATCATAATACATAATTTGTAAATAGTAACAATTAACATAAATTAAATAATTTATGAATAGTTACTCTAATAATAATAAACATGGTTTCTTTTGGGACATATTAACTTTTATGTCCTTTATAATGGTTTGTAATGAAAATGTGAATTATATTTTTCATACCCCTTGATGTGTCAAATGAGTTGTGTATTATTGTTTTTTGTTATGTTTAAAGAACCATAATTTCCATGGAACTTTTTCTCATAAATACATGGTAATTTTAAAGGTCTGGGAAAATTGAAGGCGCCTAATTCGGAGGCCCAGTGTGCCCGGAATCAATTTCTGATGTTTTGTTCAGGTACGTTTAGTAAAAATATGAGCGGGCTTTTATAACATTTAAACTAGTTCTCGGAATTGAAATCTGAGGGCACCATTGAAATCGTAACACCGATATTCACGTAATAGGACTTTCAACTCGACTGAAGTTGGTCGGAAATAAAATATGGTTTTTGGGTTTTTAAAGAATGAATTAAATAAAAATAAAGTTGTTGATTTATTTTTATTTTGGTTGGTTGAATCATCCATGTTGAAGTTGGAGGTGGGGACTGCCACACCTTAGCCTCCCATGCGAGGTTATGGTGGTGGGGGACATAAATACCTAACCTCCCATGACAGGTTATGGGGGGTGGGGACAACCCAAGTCTTAAACATCTCGAACATACATCTTAAGTGTGGGGGAAGCCTCTTAAAATCCCCCACATTAATGGTGCCATCACCTTTTTTTAATTTATTATGAAATCACCTCTTGAAATAATGGTTTAATTCAAATTAAATTAATAAAAAATAATATAATTTATATTGGCCATTCCATTGATGGGAGAGGGGTTGGAAGAGAACTGGGAGAAAATTATTCTATCTAATGAAGAATGATCCTCCCAATGAAGAACGACCACCGGAGATCGAAGAACAAGGAAACCGGACTTGAGAAAGATCGGAAGCTCAATTCAGAGGCAACTGATGTAGGAAGTCTTCAATTGATGACGGTCCTTCCCTTTTCATCCATGACCATCTATTCCCAATGACTTCATATCCTTCCTCGTGACCTCCATCGATGAATCAAACAAGGTTAGAGTGTGTTTGATTTGATCAACACTATTCTTTTTCCTCATAAGTTGCTTTATTCCTCTTGAACTGCTTGTTATCAAACTAATAATGAGGGATCGAGAAAAACTAACACGGCTTGATTCCTCCACCATACTTCATGTGGCGTGTTCTTCGCATTCTTCTTGGTTGATGAACAATAAAACATTGTGGTTTCCTTGTGCGATGAAATGATCCCAAATTGAAGACCCAACATCACGATGACCTAAAGAAGGTGCGACGAAGATAGCATGTGATGGATCATACTGGACTGGGAAGACTGTTCTTCAACAATTCATCGAGTGGGTGAATCATAATGTGTTTTCGGAGCCAATCGGAGGCTTGATAACACCGGTAATGATTTTGAAACATCGGCGCAACCTAGAGTCTGTAGTTTCATGGTGATTGGACCGTCAGAACGAAGGACATGCATCATGGGTGGTGTGATGGCTAGAAGCATCATTTATGGAATATTCTATAATACATGGTGTTTACTTCTGAAGAACATGTCGTGTACTACCAGCATACTATGGTTAGGGTTACAGGCATCAGATGCGAATCTTATGGAATGTGACCCATGTTCCATTGCGTGTACTCTTAACACTACTTGGAAAAGGCGTCTACATGAGGCACGACGTGTATCCCTGGGATACACAGGCACGAGGTGAAGTACACGGGCATGTACACCACCACACGTCCAGGCAAGGCTAGTGACACAGGCTACCATGTGTACTAGTTACACGGGTTGGAGAACACGGGTTGAGGCCGTGTATGGGCACATGGCTAGCGTACATAGAGTTGACCCCAGTTTCATGGACATCGTTTGTAACTATACCACATGCCATGTACTTATTTTTCTACATGACTAACCTTTCGATAATGGTTGTTTCACACGGGCAGTACCTGAGGTCTGACTACACGGCGTAAACCTTATTCCAACACGCTGTGTACATTTTGGTAAATGGATTGGTAATATCTTCCTCAGTTTATTGGACATGAATTGTTTGGTTTTTCCCTATATGATGTTGTAGTACCTTTGGATACATCTACGTGGGACTTCGTGGTATTTGATTTATCGACACTTGGCTTGAGGAGTGGACCCTCTCGGGATCAAGTGTGCTTGGGCGGATACCCTCTAGTTGGCTAAACTATGACTATTGTTCCTGGATCCTATGGGGTTTTGACAGCTCTGTCTATTATTTATGGATCCTATGTGGGTTCGAAAGCTCAAATAATGTTCATGTATCCTATGTGGGTTCGACAATTCTGACTTCTGTACCATGATCCTACGTGGGTTCAAAATAATAGAGGTTACAGTGGCTACATATTATCATCTATATATCTCTACATAAGTTGTATACATGTGTGATCTGAGTTAGTAACTTTGTGTTTTCCATATGATTGAGATAGATTACTTGGTAACTTAAGAATATGTATGGTCATATACCTAAGTGGGGTTATCTGTTGATTTCATACCTTGGTGTTTATCCTTGTCAGTTATTCTGAGAAATTTAGGGTCTTGTGGTCCCTACTAAGTATCATTATACTCACCCCTACATGGGCTATCCCCACACCTCATTGTATTGGATGCAGACGATAGGATGTGCTGACTGAGGATGAGTGTACTGAGACTGGACGGTACCCGGAGGTGGACCTTGCTGCGTGACGGTACATGGAGGAGATGGATAGACGTGGAGTGTGGTGGATGCTATCTGTACCTACCCTTTATGTTGGATTTCCTAGTGGACCATCCAGATATTGTTTTCCCTTTTTCTAGTATTATTGTACTTTACAATTGGGCTTCTGTTATCTGCCCCTTTTACTTTTCAACACTCATTGGTTATACTGTTTTACTTAGTGTTTTACTTCCAGATTGTACTTTTTTGTGTGCTTTTTCAGGTTATAAAGGCAATTCCTTCCAAGTTTTAGGGATTTATGATGACGGTTCTAGTCACTAGCCTCTGGCCTATGAATGTAGGGCTTGGGGGTAGTCACGGTACGGGTCCCTGGGGAAGGTTCGTGCCAAATTAGTTTCAGAGAAGTTGGTTATACTGCAAAACATAGGACTCTGATCTTTTCTATGAAGCAGTAGTGTTAATGGTACCAAGTGTCATTTTCTGATCAAGGAGTCTAGTGTTAGTGTAGAGTCCAACGTATTCATAAACTAGGATCCTGACATCTGATTTCTGAATCATTGCATGAAAACACTAATTGTGGGTGTGTTTTGAAGAGTTTTCTTTTTGATTCCTTTGAGTCAGCTCTCCAGTAATAACTTTTTTACCATGGCCCACCTGTTTCTTTACAGGATGCCTCTACGTAGATTGCCTTCCAGTGTTACAAGTATTGCATGAGATGGCATCCCACTTAGCGATGAGGCCTCTGTGTTGGAACCTATCACAGTGGAGGCACCAGCAGTACCACTACCCGTTGGGCCTCCAATGCCACCAGCCCCTGCAACATAGAGTGCATGGCGCCTGAGCATGTTGCATGAGTTCTATCACTATATTCCACATTGGTAGAGGGGTGAGATTGACCCGAAAGAAGTTGAGGATGGGATGGAGGCTTTGGTGAGAGTCTTCATACTGTTAGGGCCACTAGCCACCTTTATCGCGATCCTTGCTGTGAGTCTCTTTTAGGCAGTAGCAGGCAGATGGTGGATCCTGATTCTCCAGGTGCATGATGATGCAACACTACTCTGGGAATACATTGAGAGCATGTTTCAGGTGGAGTTTTTCCTAGTCACTCTACATGTAGTACAAATACATGGTCTACTTCATCTACATCATTGTAGCATGACGGTGGCACAGTACTCAGTGAGGTTCACCGACCTCTCGCACTAATCCACAGATATGGGACGTGACCAATTCATTAGGGGCCATACCATTGAGCAGGGACTCAGGTGGGAGATTAGGGCTTCGACGATCTCCCTCAGCATCCCGAGACAGGGGGTGTTGGAGAGACCCCTCTTAGTGGAGAGTTTCCTTGATGAGAAGTCATCTGTAGAGAGACCCACCATCAAGCATCACATAGCAGGATCTTCTGCAAAAGGTATCATACCAAGGTTGTAGAGATCCGAGTGGACCAGACCATCCGGTGGACAACATTAGGACTTAGGTTTAGTTGTGCGAGGGACATGAGACAGAGTCAGTCATACGAGGAACAAGTAATATTTCACATGGGGTGAACAGGGTCACATGCCTTGTGACTTTCTGACCTACCATTTGGATGATCATCAGACTGTTGAGGGACCTCTCAGCCAGAGGAAGAGGCTCGTTTGAGGCGATCAGAATGCTGTAGTTGGATGCGGTAGAGGAGATGGTCATGAAGCTGGTGGTGGAAAACATTCTGAGGTATTGCCAACACCACCACCAAGAGCTCCACCCCGACTACTGGGATCTGGTGGATAGGCGAGAGCTAATCTCCAGATAGCTAAGGCTTACCATCATGGAACTCCAGAGATGATTTGAGGTATTTTCCATGTCTACTCTACCTTAGATGTAGTTTCTATAGGCATAGCTTCCAGTATCTCTTTCATCACCACCACCCTTATTCCGAGCTAAGAGATTCCAATGGAGTCATTGGCTTGATCCATAAAGGTAGAGACTCCTACCGGAGCGGATTCGATTATTACGCACTGGTTTCGGCATTGTGATATTACTCAATGATGCAAGATATTTGGATAAGATATCCTACTAGAGGAATTGTCTTCTTGTGCTGCCCCGATTCTGTTCACCATGAAGGGGATGGGAGCTTGAGGCTTTGTGTCGACTACAATCGCCTGAACTAGGTGACCATGAAAAACAAGTACCCACTCCGAAGGACTAACGACCTCTTTGATCAGATAAAGGGAGCACGATGGTTCTTGAAGATAGATCTCATATCAGGCTATCACTAGATTAGAGTTTGAGATGAGGATTTGTAGAAGATGGACTTTAGATATCGCTATAGCCACTGCAAGTTCATTGTTATTCCATTCAGAAAATCCAACTCTCTAGTAGTGGTCATGGGAATCATGAATAGGATTTTCCACCCATAACTCAATCGCTTTTTCGTAGTCATCATCGTCGACATTCTGATCTACTCGACTACTGAGGAGAGGCATGCCTACCATTAGCAGGTAGTACTAGAAACACTCGGAGAGCACTAGATTTATGGTAAGCTCTCAAAGTTCTAGTTCTAGATCCAAGAGGTTTATGTTCCGGGACAAGTCATTGTGGAGGATGGAGTTGCAGTAGATCCAACGAATATTGAGGCGGTACTTGCATGGGAGCCACCCAGGAGTGTGACGGAGGTACAGAGCTTCCTGGGTTTGTCTGGATACTACTAGATGTTCGTACCAGACTTCTCCAGAGTTGTAGCACCACTACCGGCCTTGAAAATAAAGGGGGTACTGTTTCGGTGCGGATGTGCGTCGGGTTACGCTGTTCCGCGAGGACGCGTTCGCGCGTGCACCCGTCGACCAGAGGGGATAGGCGCGCGGCTTGTGGCCCCGCAGTCCCGCTTTCCAAGGGCAGGCGGCATCCGTCCCTTATTCATGGGCGTCTGCTCCTTGATCGAAACCGGGATGATGGGACGTCGGCTCCTCCTTCCGTGGACGTCTCCTCGGAACTCGTCGCCTAATCCGGGTCTCCCTCATAGATTTAAGAATGTTCGTGAATCTCGTTCTCGGCGCCATTGCTTCATGGACACCGGTTAATTACGCTGCTTCCGCCCGGACGCCCCAAGGAGTCTGGTCGGGGCAGCAACCTGCGGTGAGGATACCGGGTGGCTCTGGGTGTCGAGGGCGTGTCTTAACACTGCGCCTCTGCATGTCTGCCTTCCGTCCCTAATAGGGCCACTCGAAGGCATGATGGCCTGAGGCATCCTGCACTGGGTGCGGGGAACTATGTTACCTGAGGTTTTCCTCAGCTTCCCATGTTTAACACGGGGTATGCCGCGAGTTTAACGTCCAGCGGGGACGGCATCGGACTGATCACCACGAGAAGTGGATCAGATGACAGAACCCCTTGCGGGGATCCTCCGACGCTGGGGCCAGCACATGGGCGGCTTCCCGAGTGGAGTGGAGTGGAATGAAATGGCATGACCCCACCGGGATGTGGCGGCCCGGGTAAGGATCAGGGTGGATGATGGAGTGAAGAGCTTGGACCCCGTAGGGGATTCCTACGTACCGCGCGTTAGCGCGGATCAAAGTCAGTGTAGTTCGGATATACAGTTTAACGTCATGTTGGACGTCGGCAAGCCGACTCACGAAGAAATCGAGGCCGCCGGATGGAGGATTGAACCGAACCACCTCGCACAGAGGGGGATGGAACGGCCGGGTGAATCACAGTTTCACGTCATGCTGGACGTTGGCAAGCCGACTCACGAAGAGATCGAGGCCGCCAGATGGAGGATTGAACCGAACCACCTCGCACTGAGGGGGATGGAACGACCGGGTGAATCACAGTTTCACGTCATGCTGGACGTTGGCAAGCCGAATCACGAAGAGATCGAGGCCGCCGGATGGTGGATTGAACCGAACCACCTCGCACAGAGGGGGATGGAACGGCCGAGTGAATCACAGTTTCACGTCATGCTGGACGTTGGGAAGCCGACTCACTAGGAGATCGAGGCGGTGGGGAAGCACAATGGAGATACACACGTGCAGTCCCCCACAGAGTGGATTCATAGGTGAATCGACGCAAGTGTGAACCCAGGAGGGGTCCACTGATGGACGAACCGACGTAAATACGACCGGGACGACCAAGTGGCGGGCTTGAACCTCGGAGAGGCTTCCTACGTACCCTGTTTAGAAGACAGGGATCAAAGTCCACGTAGTTCGTTCTGTTTGTAACACTCTACCCCCGCGGGCGAAGGCCACTCCAATCCCGACATCCCTGCAGAGACGAGCGGGTGGGGGCCACATCCAAACCGGAGGGACCCTGCATGCGGGGCACGGGATCGGGTGACGTGGACGGTTTAACGTCTTGCCGGAAAAAGTACAGTTTAACGTCATGTGTTGAGGACAGAGCGGACGGTTTAACGTCTTGCCGGACGAAGTACAGTTTAACGTCATGTGTTGAGGACGAATGCTGAACAGTTTAACGTCTTGTAGCTCGGACGATATGCTAGGCAGTTTAACGTCGTGCAGCTTGGACGTATGCAGTTTAACGTCGTGCTGGACGAATGCTAAACAGTTTAGCGTCTTGTAGCTTGGACGGAATGCAGTTTAACGTCGTGCGGGACGTTGAAGCCGCCGATAGGTCCGTGTCACATCGCGCAAGCCTAGGGGGGACTGCACGGGAAGACGACGCACGGTGCGGGCACCCGGGATGAGGGTCATCGGGCGCCACGCAGGAGGGTACCCAAAGGGGGTCAAAGGGGGCGACCCTGGCGGTTTGCGCGCAAAAGAGGAGCATTGCGCGCAATACCGCGGGTCGGCGCGCAAATGGACGGGCTGGCGCGCAATTGGGCCAGCGCTTTGCGCGCAGAAGGTAGATATTGCGCGCACCGGGCTTCGGACAGCGCGCGGGGGCATCGACTCATTCTTTAATCGAATGGCCACTTTCAAAATGGGGGGTGCGCGCAATCGGGCTGGATTGCGCGCACCCGGGGGGGCAATTGCGCGCAAGAGGCTTCTTTTGTGCGCGAAGGCCTTTGGGTTAAGATTTGTTTCAAAGGAAAGGGGCCCAAGGGATTGCGCGCGAAGGCGAACCCTGAGGCCTTATTGCGCGAAAGAAAAGAGGTTACCTGAAGATCGGCATTGCGCGCGGCAGGGGTTGGATTGCGCGCACGAGAGACGTTTCGAATTCCGGCAACCTTCAAAACGTCGGGGGTCGCCTTATATTTATAGGCAACCCCTGGCGCGGAATCCCGGACACGGGCGCGAAATTCTCTTCGCGGGCGCGGAATCGGGCCCGGCGCGCAAGGGGAGCCGCGCGGGCCACGGGCGCGCAAAATTGCGCGCCGGCCCGGCGCATTGCGCGCATCCCGGGAGGTTTGCGCGCGGCTCATCAACTTTGCGCACGGGTCTCCAAAATTCCGCGCAAGGCCTCCGGGCCCTCCGAAACATGCTTCCGACTCCAAATATGACCTCGCTTTCCGCATCCGGAGCTTTGTTTGGGAACAACGGACTTTTCCGGCGTCTACAAAAGCCCCCCCCCCCCTCAGAATCTGATCGGCGAGAGGTCGCAACGATCGGGTTTTGAGGGAGACGCCGGAATGCCGAAGTCCTGGGCCGCGTGGGACTGTGGCGCGCAAAAAAGGGCGTCGGGCGCGAAATTCGACGCTGTGGTCGCGCAAAGCGCTTTCCGCACAGCGCGGACTCCCGGCTTTGCCTATAAATAGGGGCCCTGGGTCCCCCGCACCGTACACTGGCCTTCCGCGCGATAAGCCTCTAAGCTCTCGTGCGCGAAATTGCCTTTTCCGGTGCGGAATTCGTCCGCTCGTCGCGCAAACCTGTCCGGAATTCGGCCTGCTTTTGCGCGAACACCCGGGGTTTTACGCGACGGACTTCCCGATTGCGCACCGTCCACTAGGATTGCGCGCCAACTCTCAAACTTCTCTACCAGCCTCGTCCTATACCGCACGCTTCATCCCTTTACCCGCACGACTCCCGGAGCTTCTGAGATGGCCGCGAACCAAGGAAATGAGGGGGATGCCACCACTCGCAGAGCTGAGATGGCGACGAACGAGGAGGTCTACGGAGCCAAGGAGATTGTTTCCAACAATCAATCCTTGTTCGACTTGCTGACGCCAGCCCAGAAGACATATCCACTGTCGGACAACCTGCCGCTCTGGAACTTCGGCATCCTAGATGAGGTTCTGTTGCCAGGGTTCGAGGTTGATGCGCCACGGACCTGGGTGACTCGGGAGGACGAGCTTCTCCGCTATAACATCACCAACAATGGACATCCTGCTAGGGAGACCAGACACTTGGATGTCTATGTCCTGAACCTGAGGACGCGAACCATCGTCGGAAGTGAGCCTACTGCGGAGAACTCTCCAGCCCTCTACTCGAGCATATATCGCCAGAGTGTCCCCGACGACACCAAGGGCTGGTTGAAGGACTGGTACTTGCGGTCTGGGGGCAATTTCACCAGTGAGTGGGCCTGGGAATTATGGGTACGCCACACTTGCGATCACTTCGCGGAGGAGCTGCGGTACATCGGCCTGTTTGAGGCGGTGTGGACGTCGCAGTTCCACTTCTACCAGCAGTCCGAGCTCAGGCCGGAGCTGTTCATCCGCTGGTCCCCGGATACCAACACCTTCCACCTTCACCATGGGGAGGTCGGTATCGGTCTCTGGGACATCCACTGCATCGGAGGTATCCCGCTGGAGGGTTACCAGTACGATGAGTTCCTGCCACCGAAGAACACCTGGGAAGACAGGTCACGGACTCCCATTCTGACCTGGCATCTGCTTGACCTGGCTACGCAGCGGCTCGGGATCAAGGACTTCCAGAAAGACATTGCCTACAAGGAGTGGTTCGGCCAGTTCTTGGAGCATGACCCGGTGGTCAAGATGCCAGGCAGGGGGAAGCGGTGCCCGACCGCGGCTCAGAGGAGCCGGAACGGGTCGTACTGGCGGGTCCTGGAGACGGGCGACTACCGCTCATGGGGGTACCGCGTCATCGAGGCCCGAGACCCAAATGTCCGGTACGCGGCGTTCCTGGCCGCCTTTCTGAGTGGGTGGCTCCTGCCAGTGCGGGACGCGAGAATGGGCGTTCGCCCGGCGACACTGGCGATGGCGGGCGCTATGGCCGCCAACAAGAGATACAACCTCGACGTCCCAGTACTGGCGAAGCTGTATGCCATCCTGGGACGCATCTCACGAGGGGGGTCGCCACGAAGGATCTGTGGGCCCTTCCAATTCTTCCACGGCTGGGTGGCTGCTCAGCTTGGTGGGTACACGTTTCCGAACGCCATCATTCCTCCGGGCAACGGCCTGCGACCCTCCCTGCTGAACATTTCGGGGGTCGCTCCGATGACCCTAAGTGAGGAGGGCGTGAGGATTCGGATTGGCAATCATGCCAATTTCAACTTCAGCCCGTTCCCCACTCCCGTTGGCCAAATGATCGACAACGGGCAGGGTCCGCTGGAGCAGCATGAGTACTTCCTGAACATGCGAGGCGGGGTGCTCGTGGCTCGGATCGACGGGAAGGTGATCTGCGAGCCTTACGTGCCAACCCGGTTCGCCAGGAAGTTCGGGTGCCTTCAACGGATGCCGAAGACGGTATTCACTGCTGTCCGGGAGGAGATGAACCCTGGCGTCCTTCGTCAGATGTGGCTGATGTTCGCCGTCTTTGGCTCTGGCGACGTCATCACTCTCCCTCCTACCGGGGTTGATGCAGGCTTGGCAACCGAGTACGCCAAACACTGGGCCATCGCGTACCCCGAGGGGATTCTACGGAAGCTAGTTCGGCGGCTCGAGGTCACCCGTGCGGAGACCGGGCGTCAAGGAAGGAGGCGAGGCGCCGCCACATGGGGGAGAACGGAGGCGCGCCAAGCAGCGGAGCCGGCGCGAGCAGGGACTTCGGCGGCGGGTACATCGCAGGCTGCCGCTACGACCTCGGCGCCCAGAGAGGGGGCGCGTGCGGTGGTCGAAGAGCGGCCCGGGAAGCAGGTAAGGCGTCTGCTCGAACCCTCCCATGATGCAGTCTTCCCGGCGCTGTGGTCGGCCTGGATGACCCTGCGGCAGTCACTGGGGACCGACGTCATCTGGCGAAAGATACTCAGAGAAGGAATCTATCTGCCAGAGGTCGGGCGCCTCCAGATTGCCGACAGGGTGGACTTCAACCGGCAGTATGCGTATCTGACGGCCATGGACGAGTACGCGCGCCAACGTGGTCAGCGTGCGGAGCCATCCCTTCTGGTGAAGGTGATGCTCTGTCTAGAACCCGCTCCAGAACAGATGCCTCCGGGAGAAGATGACAGTAACGACTCCGAGGAAGAGGAGGAGACGGGGGAGAAAGAAGGCTCCGAGGGAAGGTCCCATCGGGGGAGCCCGCGGGAGAGCGGCGAGGTGGCCGGCTCTGACAATGTTGATGTCACTGAGCTCCTCGAGATCCGCTTCTATCCCTACTCAACCTGCTTCATCCATTCTCTTATGTAGCTTCTAACCCATTTCTCCACGTTTCTCAGGAGCACACGGATGTTGGTCAGACGTCCACAGCGGGAGTAGGAGAGGCGCCAGCAGGACAAGGCGGGGGCCAGACATCCATCATTGAACTGACAAGCGCTGAGGGGTCCCCTGCTACAATTGTTCCCGCGGCGACCGGGATAGCGGAAGATGACGCTCTGAACTCCCGTAAGTCTCATTACTTTACTGCTGGTGTCTGCCGTTGACGATCCGTGACTAACCACGGCATGCCCTGCGCAGTGATCTCAACACCGGAGGCTCATCGAGCTACCGAACCCGGGCCATCTACGAGCGGACCGGTGGCAGACATGCCGCCTGCTCTGGAACAGACATCCCAAACCGAGCCGGCCCCACCAACTGCTGATCAGGGGGCTACGGACGTCGGCGTTGCTGCCGTCGGAGAGAGGTCGGGGGCTGACGAGGGTGTCAACGCCGCTGGGGAGGGAGAAGAAGGTCGCCCAGATGTTGGGGAACCTATCCCCCGTGAGGACATCCCAGGGGCGGACCCTGCAGCAGACCTGCTGGTTGCCTTCCCTGCCTACCAGCCTGCCGACCCCGAGGAGATGGATGACTCGGACGCGGAGGCGGTCGAGGAGAGCCGGATAGCGCGCCGAAGGGGGTGGAAGTGCATCCAGCGCTTCCTCAAGCGAGACCCATCGGAGTGGCTGGGGCGCATGGGGTCACTCCAAACCTGGCTGCGCTTCCTGTGTGCCGGGGGAGCTGATGCTCAACGCCTCCATCTGACGGTCCATGATTTCATGGCCGAAAAGATGCGCGAGAGCCGCCAGCGTGCCGACGTCGCACAATGTCGGGACATGTCGGAGAATACGCGGGCGCTCCTCGCGGCGGAGCAGGAAGTATGGCGTCTCGAAGGGCAGGCGGCAGAGAAGGAGGCCTCTGTCGCAACGTGCACCGAGCTTGTGGAGCAACTAGCAGCCCAGCTGGTTGACGCCCAGGTGCAGCTGACGGAGGCAGGCCAACAGATGGTCACAATTCAAGTCGAGCGGGAGCGTGCACAGGCCAGAATCGGTGAACTGCGTGCTGCGACCGCCGACGAGGAGAGGGCACGCAGAGAGCGAGAAGCAGCTCTGGAGGCCGCCAGCCAAAGGGTAGCGGCGTTAGAAAGACTTATCCAGCACGCTAATCCCTAGGGGCTTTGTTTTTGCCACTCCCAGAACATTTGCTTCCGCTACTCAATATTTCGATCCATTTGTATGAATCACCATATTTATCTACATCTTTTGGCTTAACATGCTCAACCACAATCCATTGTCTCGCGGGAGCGTTAACCAAGCTTCAGGCACCCACAATTGGGTCTGGATTTCTAGAGAAAAGAGGGAGGTCATTCCTAGGAAAGGAGACCTCAAGCCTAATCAATGTATCATCCCCCCAACTTGTTCCAACACACGAGAGGGACAACGCTAGGGGCGTTGAGATTTTATCCGAACATAGGGAAATGAGAAAGGGTGAATCGCGTGTCCCGAATTCAGAAATCCACAACGGTTGGCCTTCCAGGAAATGCCCAAGACGGCAAGCGGACAATGGATCAATCGACCATACTACTGCGATAGACGGACCGAAGGTCATCATCCATATTGCAGGAGGCGGATCACATGTCATCATCAATGCCGCTTTGGGGGTTCCTTCAGGCACAAGGGTGGAAATCCAGATCAACAGGGCGTGCGAAGCGTGGGGCGAAGTGACGATTTTTTCAGATAGAATCCAACGCTCTCAAAATTGCGCCACCGTGGGGAAAGCGTATTAGGCGGATGCACTAATCTGGCCGTGAATCACCCCAATTCTCAGACAGAACCTCTTTGACGAGGAAACTGTCGCTTCCCATCATTGCGATGGGGCATCCCGAGCTGAATCGGGGAGAATATCACAACTGCACCACTCTACCCGAAGTCAGGACAGACGGCCGGTGACAAGGAGGGGTGGGACTTAGTGATCCCTGAGGCTGGACCCGAGTCGGAATGCCCGGGCGTTCCTACGTACTCCATCAGGCTGGAGATCAAGCCACACGTAGTTCTGAGAGTGCAGTTTAACGTCATGCAGGACGTAGAACCCCGTTTGCGGAGATCTTAGTTTAGGGTCGTAGAGCTCGAACCATAGGGGTAGATCTTAGTTTAAGGTCTTAGAGCTCGGACCATAAGGGTAGATCTTAGTTTAAGGTCTTAGAGATCGGATCATAGGGCTAGATCTTAGTTTTAGGTCTTAGAGCTCGGACCATAGGGCTAGATCTTAGTTTAAGGTCTTAGAGCTCGGATCATAGGGTAGATCTTAGTTTAAGGTCTTAGAGCTCGGACCATAGGGCTAGATCTTAGTTTAAGGTCTTAGAGCTCGGACCATAGGAACCTCAAAGTACGCCGCATCGTGGTCCTATCCCCTGGATATGCGAAGATGCACTGAGGGATACTGTCAAGAGTGTCGATATTTCGCCCGGTCCGAAGGGGAGGTGGAAAATGTGATGTGAATCATGCGGCCATTCACTCAAGGACTGGGGGCACCGGCGTAACCACGTGGGAGTACTGCCGATCCTGGCGGAAAAGCAGCATCAATATCGCACTAACCGTTGATGGAATGAGGCAGCAAACGAGCATCGACCGCTCAATCGCAGGATTCATATCGATTTGCTGCCCGAGGCCATTGGGGGAACCACCCCGAGTCGGTGGGAGAGCACTGAGGCATTGTGTCCAAACCGTTCACGGGGGCTCCACCCAGGGCGTAGGCGATGGGTCCGAATGAAAGGGAGCATGAAGCCTGAAAATGGAAAGAACCTGACCAAGATGAACCTGACCCTCTTGGAAATAAACCAGAGTACTCTTGACACCAGTGGACCACTGCAAGGGGTCGAGGGACACACCTTGAGGGTGGCCTGAAGGCGGCGGATTCCCCAGAGAAGGGGAAATCCCTAAGAGGTGGGGGGCTGGACCCAGAGTTTCAAACATCCGGGCGTTCCTACGTATCCCATAAGGATGGGAATCAAGCCGTACGTAGTTATTGAAGCGCGGCGCAACACAATCGGGCACCATCGCGGGGAAGGGTGCGGGTCTGACCCTCACACACAGAAGAAGCGGTATTTGATATTTCTTGTTTGTCCTTAAAAGATGGATGGTTTTCTTTGTGCAGTGACATGCCTGTGATTAAGGAATCCCTGGCGTCGCCACAATAATCAAGCCACGAAAGGCATTGATGAATGGCGTGGTTATTAACCAGCGCCCAAGGTGAGTGTCCCCTGAGGAGAACATCACGATGCAGTTCCGTTTCTCGTCAGGCGGCCAAGACGATCACAGTTTACGGTCGTGTGGTAGGACCAGACAACACAGTTTATGTTCGTGTGGTTCGGACCATGGAGGAATCCTCGTATTGCGATATGGCGGACTCAGCGGAGGTGGGAACATACCCAGCCCTTCGGTCACGCATGATTCCAGGAGAAGGATCCTGGGATAGGGGCCTGCGTATGTCCATCACCCGAGGGGCATAGATGCTAGCCTCCAGATATACTGGGCCCAGAACGCGATTGTTCGGGCGACTCCTTCCTCCTTATGGGGATGAGGGTCCAGCTACACGTGGCCCTTAGGGAGGACATCAGCGTATATCTTTGGTGCTCAGATCGTGGGAGCCTCGACAGACACCATTACCCTGGTTGGCCTGCCTAACGTGTAAAGGTGTACTGAAGGTCAGTATGAAGAGAGTGTCGAGATTCCACTACAACGCACACAGGCGGAGTGTGATGAGGACCGTGCAACCAATGTTCGGAGCCTAAAAAAGCCGACATGGCGATCAAGGATGTCACTGACCATATTCGCAACACAACATCCGATCGTGTCAGCCTAGAACGGGGCAAGAAAACGAGCATCAACCGCTCAATCGCAGGATTCATATCGATTTGCGGCCCAGGACCCACCGGTAAATCGACCCGGAGCGGTAGGAGAGCACTAAGGCATCGTACCCAAACCGCTAACGAGGATCCCTTTGAGTGAAGGCTCAAAAAAGAGGAAGCGTGAGGCCCGACAAGCAACACAGGACTTGTCGGGATTGAATCTGACACCACGGGTCATAGACCGAAGTACCCAAAACATGTTAACAGATCGCCGGAAAGGGTCGTAGGACTCACCCTGAGAGCAACCAAAAGACAGCAGATCCCTGTGATCAACCAAAAGACAGGGCTGGACCTGAAACACAAGCGTCCAGGCGGTCCTACGTATCCCATAAGGATGGGAATCAAGCCGTACGTAGTTCTTGAAGTGCAGTTTAACGTCATGCAGGACGAACAGAGAAAAAGGGGGGGAGCAGGAGGCATCCCCAAACGTAGGGGGCGTACAGCGTGGCGAGCAAACCGACGTGAATGAGGGCGTAGCCCCGCGTCCACACCATACGCCACATACCCAGAGGCAACTGGGCCAAGGGCCCGAGGTGGGATGGAAATTCCCGAAGGATGGGGCTGGGCCTGAAACATGAATGTTCAGGCGGTCCTACGTATCCCATAAGGATGGGAATCAAGCCGCACGTAGTTCTTGAGGTGCAGTTTAACGTCATGCAGGACGAATACTGAACAGTTTAACGTCTTGTAGCTCGGACGTGGTGCAGTTTAGCGTCATGCGGGACGATGTACAGTTTAACGTCATGTTGGACGAAGCACTTGGCAGTTTAACGTCTTGCAGCGCGGACGAAGATGTTTGGCAGTTTAACGTCTTGCCGCGCGGAAGATATGCTGGGCAGTTTAACGTCGTGCAGCTTGGACGTATGCAGTTTAACGTCGTGCAGGACGTATGCAGTTTAACGTCGTGTAGGACGTATGCAGTTTAACGTCGTGCAGGACGTGGTACACTCAGACAAAGTACTGCTTGAGGAACCTAGCGTTGGTGGGAGGAGTGACACGCTCACCATCCATAGTCGCTAGGGAGTACGCGCCATTGGGATAAACTTTGTGGACGACAAGAGGTCCCTCCCACTTGGGCTCCAACTTGGGTGGCTTCCTGCCGGGGATCATTGGCGCTCTTAAGGCTAGCACTAGGTCACCTTGCAGGAATGAGCGGAGGCGAACCTTCTTATTGAAAGCTCGAGCCATTCTGCTTTGATGCCTCTCCAAGTTGTGCAAGGCGCGAAGTCTATTCTCATCCAGTGCTTCCAACTCGACTAGACGGGCTTCAGCAGCTCTGTCCGGCACTTGCTGGTCGTAGACCGCAGTGCGCAAGGACAGTAACTGGATCTCGATGGGCAGGACGGCCTCAGCTCCATACACCAGGGAATAAGGGGTCATCTGGGTGGAATTGCGAGTCGTCGTCCGATAAGCCCAGAGGGCGTTGGGGAGCTTGTCCGGCCAAATCTTCTTGTTCTGACCAACCATCTTTTGCAGAATGTTAGAGAGGGTTTTGTTAAACGCCTCGATCTGTCCATTCGCCTGCGCATGATAGAGAGATGTATGGTTCGAGCGAATGTTGTACTTGGCGTACAAATTCTTCAACTCGGCTGCTCGGAAATTGGTTCCGTTATCCGTGAGGATAGCGTGAGGCACCCCAAATCGATAAATGATGTTGGAGGTCACGAAGTCAGTGATCGAACAGGATTTGACCTCTCTGAGCGGGATTGCCTCTGCCCATTTGGAGAAGAAGTCTGTGGCGGTCAGAATGAACCGGCACTGGCGAGCCGTCGCCGGCGGGTAGGGTCCCACGGCGTCCATCCCCCAGACTGCAAAGGGCCAAGAATACCTTGTGGTATGGAGTGGCTCCGGCGGCCGATGCACAAAGTTCGCATGAACCTGGCACGCATGGCACCTCCTGGCATACTCGATGCAGTCATGGATCATGGAGGGCCAAAAGTATCCCAACCTCCGAATCTGGTGGGACAGCTTCGGCCTAGTCTGGTGGGCACCGCATGAACCAGCATGAACCTCTTGCATGACTCGTGGGATCTCAACTCCCTGAAGGCAACGGAGGAGAACACCATCAAATCCGCGTCTATAGAGGATCTGGTCCAGGCCGGGACTGCTCTGGAGGACAAACTGCGATGTGCGGCGTCGAACCCGCTCGCGCTCGGCCCGATCCGACGGGAGAATGCCATGTTGGAGGTACTCAACCAAAGGCGTCCTCCAATCAGGGGCTGATTCGACTGCGATATCTGGGGTACTCGGGGCTCCGGGCACAGGGGCAACCGCGGTGAGATTACTTACCGACGGGCCGCGATCTCCCTCCGGGATAACGGGAGCGATGAGCCTGCGGTGCATCACGCGGACGGTCAGGCTATCCTGTTCAGGCTCTGCAAGTGACGCAGCAAGGCTGGCCAAAGCATCTGCTCGACCGTTCTGCGACCGGGGAATATGGACAATTTCTGGCGGAGAAGGGAACCGGGCCATTAGAAGGAGGGTGCACTCCAGCAATGGCACAAGTTCCGGCTTCCTGACAACATAGTCGCCATTGATCTGCTTAACAACCAGCTCGGAGTCCCCTTTCACACACAGATGGGGCACGTCGATCTCAAGAGCTAACTCGAGGCCAGTGATGAGGGCATGGTATTCCGCCTCATTGTTGGTACAGCCCACTGACAACAGGAAAGAGTATGGCAGTACGTCTTGCTCCGGGGTGATGAAGACGATACCCAAGCCCACTCTGTTGAGCATAGGATTATCGAGCCTTCTACCGGTGGGGCTCCGGAAGGCACCTTCAAAGTGCATCTGCCAGCATGGACCGGCTCGATCGACCGAGAGAATGGCCTCATCAGGAAAGCCTAGATTCAGCGGCTGATCCGCGGAGGTTGGGTGAGCAGCCAGAAAGTCTGCCAATGCTTGCCCTTTGATGGCCTTCTGAGACACATAGCTGATGTCGAACTGCTGGAGAATCACATCCCACTGCGCTAGACGGCCAGTCAACATAGGCCGGCTCAGGATAAATTTCAACGGGTCTACCCGAGAAACCAACTGTACCTCATGGTGCTGCAAGTAGTGCCGTAATTTCTGTATGGCAAATACAAGCACCAGGCAGCTCTTCTCAATGGGGGAATATCTGACTTCCGCATCGAGGAGCATGCGACTTAGGTAATAGAGGCTATTATCTGTTCCCTCGTTGTTCTTCTGGGCGAGAAGGGCGCCAAGGGACCGTTCCAGGGCGGTCACATAGAGGACCAGCGGCTTCCCGGATACAGGCGGCATCAGAACCGGAGGTTGCAGCAGGTACTGCTTGATTTCCTCGAAAGCGGTCTGACACTCTTTATCCCATACATAGGTGGCACCTTTCTTCATGAGCCGAGAAAAGGGATTACACTTGCCGGCCAGATTCGCGATGAATCGGCGTATATAGGCTAAGTGGCCTTGGAGCCCTTGCAGTTCCAGGATGTTACCTGGGGGAGGCATCTGGCTAATCGCCCTGATCTTCTCTGGGTCGATCTCAATACCCCAGTATCTTACCACAAATCCAAGGAACTTTCTGGAGGTGACCCCGAAGTCACACTTCAACGGGTTCATCTTTAGGCAACGAGGCCGGAGGAAGCCGAACACTTTCTCAAGATCTTTGAGATGGTCCTGACGCTGGCGCGATTTGACTACCAAGTCGTCGACGTAGCATTCCACCAGTGTGCCGAGGATTGGCTTGAATATGCGGTACATCGCCCGTTGATAGGTGGCACTTGCATTCTTCATGCCGAAGGGCATGACCTGGTAAAAAAAGGTACCTTGGGGGGCCCTGAAGGCAGTGAACTCCTCATCCTCAGGGGTCATCCAGATTTGGTTGTATCCGGAGTATCCATCCATAAAGGAGAGGGCTTGGAACCCTGCCGTGGTGTCAATCAACAGCTCTGTCACTGGAAGGGGAAAATCATCCTTCGGACAGTGGCGGTTGAGATCGCGGAAGTCGATGCAGACTCTGATCTGCCCGTTCTTCTTCCTGACCGGCACAATGTTGGCCAGCCATTTAGGTTACTGAACTTCCCTCACGAAGTTGGATTTGATAAGCTTGTCAACTTCGGCCTCAACCATGGCACCATGAAATGGGTGCATCTTCCTGGGAGGCTGCTTGAACCCGCGATGGTTCGCCGGGAGACCAAGGCGGTGGACGCTACCTGAGGATCTAGCCCCGGCATCTCGTCATAGCCCCAAGCGAACACATCACGGTGCTGTCTGAGAAAGTCCACGTACTGCTGCCGCTCCTCAGAGGGCATGGCGGCACTAACCAATGTGGTACTTGGATCTGCTTCGGTTCCAAGGTTCACTTGTACTAACTCATCGACCGTGGCGGAGACGCCCTCCTCAAAGGCTGGGGGTGCATCTTCCACGTCCTCTCCACTCGGGGAGGGATCGTCCACGGGAGAGACTGCGTTGGCGACTGCATTGGGGCTACCAGATCCTGCTGGGCCGCTGGTGCTGGCATGGGCGGTCGCGGTCATCTCATCAGGAGACTCACAAGCCGTCGAGACCATGGCTACGTCCAACCGTTGAATCGGGAGGACGTAAGCATCATCCAAACTTGCCCAGGGATCACTTGCAACAGTGACAGGCTCGACCTCACCTGCCAGGATCTGCTTATCCTTGCTCTTGTAATAGTCCGCGTCTAGATAGCGGGCTTCACATGAGGCAAAAGGAGAGGCATCTCCTTGAAGCATGCCTACTCGACCATTAAGGGAGTATTTGAGGCATTGGTGGTATGATGAGGGAACCGCCGCATGAAGGTGGAGCCATGGCCTGCCCATCAATGCGTTATACGCAGTGTCTTGAGAGACTACCATGAATTCGGTGTTGGCAACCAAGTCACCGAACTGGGTCTTCAAACGTATCTTGCCGACCGGAGTTTGCTCGGTGCGGTCGTACCCCTGGATCCTGAGGTCGGAGGGGATCAAGTCATCCTCAGACAACCCCAATCTCCGGAGCGTCCGAGTTGGAATCAGGTTAATCCCGGACCCCGTGTCGACAAGACAGCGCCGGACTTCAAGGCCATTGAACCGGCCAGTAACATACAGCGGACGAATGTGACCCTGTATAGGAGGGTCTTCATCCTTACCAGAAAACGAGATAACTGCCTGACATTTGGCGTCCTCAATCGTTTCGGCGTGAAAGGCCTCTGCAGCCGCAAACTCTGTCTCAAATTGGAGGGGGCTCTTTAGGGCTTCAGCGAGTGCCTCACGCATCTCAGATGACATGCGCAGAGCCTCATGGATGGAGAGTCTCGCTGGGATGTCGGCCAAGTGCTTCAGGACATCATTCTTTTTGGCCAAGCGCGAGCCCCTGGTTACAGGAGGTTGCTCTGCGGTTGGAGGCATGACGGGCCTTGCCGGTTGGACCGGCGGCCGACTGGTGCTTGGCGCATCTCGCTGTTCATTGGTTGAAGCCCGGGAAATGGTCACCGTACTGGGGTCAGGAGGCCGGGATGGACTCGTGGCAGGACGGAGCTGATTGTGACGCGGCTGAGGCGGTTCTGCCTGGTCCCACACCACAAACAGTGGTGGAGGTGAATCTGTCCTCCCCGGATGGGGGGCATGCGCACGCTGAGCTCGGTTTTGAGCCTGCTGCCTAGTCTCAGTGGCGTGCACGGCCTGGCTGGAGGTACCAACTGCTGGGCCCCGGCGACTCCTGTTGTTGCGGCTCCTCCGACGGTGGCGACGACCGGGGACACTAGGGAGGTCCACCTGGTGTTCTTCAACGTCGGGAACCGAGAAGGGATTTACCAGCTCGACGGTATTAACCGAAGCGTACCCAATACTGTCATCGGACGAATCATTCACCACGGGGCGGATCCGAGGAGGGATCCCCATCTCCGGGGGCATGAAATCGCCGAGAGTGCGTGATAGTGGCGGAACTAGCGGGGCGCGCTCTTCTTTCTTGCGCCGCCGCCGTTTGCTCTTCTTGGAAGAGGCAGGCTGGGACGACGATGCCGAAGCAGCACCTGCAGATTCTGGGGGCTCAGGCTGATTCAAGCGTGCACGGATGATTCCATGGGCGCGAATGATCGTCTTGCGGGCCATCCAGTTTTTATACTTCTGGGACCCGCGGTCGGAGACCAGCTGCCATTCGTCCTCATCGCCGCTATCGTCATCTGATCCCACGAACACGCCCGCCACTTGTGCCGGAGCTGGGCCCAACCTGATTACACTGTTGTTGATCTGGTCTTGGAGCCAATCCTTAAACACATAGCACCGCTGGATGGTGTGCCCCAGGGCCCGATGGTAGGGGCAGTAGCGGGGGTTATCCGTGAGATGTGCCTCCTCTGGCCTCCAACACTCAGGCAGTCGCACAATCCTCTGCTCCAGGGTGCTCCGGAAATAACCGGGGACCTGATCCTTGTGAAATGAGTAGTTCAGGTATCGCGGGCCCCTGGGAGCGTGGTCTTGACGAGGGGCCGGAGGGGCCTGCCGAGGAGGTGGACCCTGATTATCTCGCCTGGGTTGTGGCGGTACATTACGCGGAGGGGCCGGCCGGTTCTGAGGCTGCCGCTGTTGGGCCGGGAACTGAGCCCGTGGAGGCGGATTCCTATGAGGCTGTGGAGCTTGTCTCGCCGGCAGCATCTCCAATGGCCTGGGGGCCTCTATCTGGGCCACAGCAGCGGGCTCAGCCCTGCTGGCTCTCCTTGCAGGAATCATAGGAGGTAGCGGGTGTGCCTGGCTGGCCTGTTGCAGGGCTTCCTCAAGACGTTGAGCTTTGTCTGAGAAGTCCCTGAACCCTCCGGGTTAATTCTGAGTGATCAGGGAAGGGACCAGCTCGGTCTTGACGTTCCCGACGCACATTGTCAGCAACTACTCCTGAGTCAATGGCATGTCAACGGAATACGTGAGACCCTTCCATCGGGCGACGAAGTCCGCGACTCGCTCATCAGGCCTCTGCTTGCACTTGAAGAGGTCTGCGATACTCGTCTTCCGGGTCGTGGAACTGAACTGGTAGAGTAATTGTCTACGAAGGACCTCCCAGCTAGTTATTGACCCGACGGGGAGCTGGCTGTACCAGACAAATGCTGGCCCATCCAGTGTCTGGACAAAGCAGCGAAGCTTAGCGGCTTCATGCTGCGCCGGAGTCCCCAACATAGGTCCGCACCTCAAGTTGAAATGGGCCAAATTTTGTGGCGGATCTACAGTCCCGTTGAAGGGGGAAAAAGTGGGATTCCCGAATCCCGGAGGCGCCGGCATGTCATCCACCCATGCTGGGTATGGCTTGCCGTCCGGTGGGATTGCCACTTGCCGAGTCTCCAAGGCTTCCAGGCGGGCAATGAGTGCCACCATCGGATCGTCCGGACATGGGTTCCAGTCCTGGCGAGGATCTCTAACCACGAGCACATTGCATGGCCCTTCAATCGGGTCGTCGACCGGGTCGTCGAACTCGGCAGCTCGTGGGATGGCGGGCGGAGCGGCCCTTGGGGCAGCGGGAGGAATCCGAGTGGGGTCTCTCAGGTAGTCACGCCGCTCGGGAGGGTGTGGTGAAACATACCGCGCCCTCTTCCATAGGTGATGGCCTCTCTCCTGTCGGCAAACACGGCATAATCACGGTTGCCCGGGAGAGCCTCATCGAGGGGTGGTTGTTCCTGTCCCTGCTATCCTGGCCTAGGATCACCGTAGTCAGGCCGCTGCTCTGCAGCGCGCTCGGCGAGGAGCTGGTCAACTAGCTTCTTCTGCTCGGCAAGCTGCTGACGTAACCTAGCCTTCTCGAGATCCTCATCTGCCCTCTGCGTGGAGGCAGACGGGTCGGCGGGCTTTATAGCCTTGCCGTGCTCTTTGCCTTTGCTGACGTTTCGGCTCAACGTCAGTGCTTCAGTGGGTGCGGGGAGTCCCAGGAGGTTCCTCTGATGACGAGTAACTCTCACCGATGGATCCAACAACGGCTTGTCTTCGGGGGGAGTGCCCCCGTCGAGAAGTTCCAAACCGTTCCCCTCCCCCGACAGGTCAGCCATATTGACTGTTTCCGTCCCTGGAGATGTACCCTCAGGGCCACCCAGTGAATAGGGCTGTCGGAGAATCGCACTGAAGCGTAGGGCAGCGTACTGCCCCCATCCAAGGATATACACGTGGGTAGTGGCTTCCTCGATAACCTTGGGGAGTACTTGAAAACACTCAACGCATCGTTGTTGGAGGGCCTCGTGGTGCCCAAATGACCCGGGGTGCCGAACCGCGGGGAGCGTGGCCAGGTCAATTTGACGGCACTGCTCACCAATATCCTCCAGGTGCACTTGGCTCCTGGGATATGGCATTTGTAAGCGGTGAATACGGGAGTGAGTCTCCCGGAGAGTTCGGCGGAAGCATTCGAACTCATCCGGGGTGAGCGATTCGGGTGCATCAAAGTCCGGTCCTGCGACTGGCCAAAACTTCTCAGGGAAGTGGCCCTCTGCAAGGACGGTCCAGAAGCTCCACGACTCAAGCTCGGGACCCAGGTCTCCTTGGTCCTCTTCAAAGACTGGGAATGGACAGGGAACCGGCAGTGGTGCCGAGGCGGGCCGCCGGGCCGATGGGCTGGCCGGAGGTGAATACGGCGAGCAGGCCGATTGGCCTCCATATCCCGGGCCGCCCCCTGAGGGTGGCGGTGCCCCAGCTACCACATCACGATAGGACGGGCCGGCGAGCGAACATCCTGTCGTAGCGTCGGTGCTCGCCGAGGGTGCACTAGATCGTGGTTCGACCGTCGGTCCCCAGAAAAGGTCTCCGGCTTCTCCGATCGAGGCAGAAGGCGCTTCCGGAGGGGCCGGTACCAACCGCAAGCTTGATCCTTGGGGGTCTAACAGGCCCTCGCTACTCCGGATATACCTTCGGAGAGAGGCGGGGATCGTGTCGATCTCACTCTCGGGAAGTACGAGGCTGACGTGCCGCATTCCTACCCCTGCCCCTGACTGGCGGGATTGGGGGGAGGGCTCTGTCGCCGAATCATACTCCGCCTCTGTATCAGAGAAACGAACCGGTCAGATCTCTGTCCGTAATTCCGTAACATTCTTCCCTCGGCGTCGATGCCTCGCCCTCCTGCCCCTGGGTGGTTCTTCGGGGCACGGCTGATCTCTATCCTGGCGTCCTCCGGCCGCACTGGTGCTGGGGCCAAGAGGACTGGAAACCAAGGTGCGAGGAGCACCGGGACAGATATCAAAGGGGACACGGGAAGAAATGATTCCGGGCGGGCCTCCGGGCCGAGATCGAAAGGTGGGATGACCCATGCATCTTGGATCGGCCACACGGAGTAGCCCCTGTTGGCGAATAGCGCTACCACGAGGTGGTCCGCGGTGGCTATTGCATGTGCCAGCAACCGGGAGTGTCAACCCAACCTGCCTTAGGGGCGGTCGGGGCCCCGATCCAGGTCGGGCATAGAAGTGCCCCCACTCAGGATGCGCAGGGGCCTGGTGACTGGAGCCAGCGGTGGCTTGAGCCAACGCGGCCGCTGTTGCTAGGGCCCCAAGGTGGGCATCCTCTTCCGCTCATGCCCGACGTTGGCGTCGAGACAGACGATTCGAGATGAGCGGCGCGGGCAGGTGGAGAGCCTGTTCCTCGACTTGAGGGGCCTGGCGGCGGTGTCGCCGTGGCCTGGCGGGAGCCCTTATCGTGGATCCCTGGAGCGGATCTCGGAGAGGGTAGTCCCGGGCATCTTCCACTTCATCCGCATAGGGGAAGGAGTTTTCGGAGCGCTCCGGGGATAAGCTCCCAAAGCGGTTGGACGTCGAGGTTGGCAGCAGTGCCTCCCTGCGCGGCCCTCGGGGGCGGCGTTGGCGGCGAGGTGCAGCTCCCTCGAGGTCTAGGCGAGCCATGTCCCTGGTGGGGATGACTCCCTCTTCCTCATATCTCCGCACCAAGCTGTTGATCACCCTTCTTTGGATGACCTCCGAGGGGGAGAGAGGGCGTGGTTGTCCCGCAATTTCAGCTGCTGGGACAACTGTGGAACAGGTGGGACCACGCGGAGTTGCCGCGTCGGTGTTTCCCCTACCCCTGCGCCAGTGGGCGGGCGGCGATCGGGCACTGGATTGGGTGACCTGATTTATGAAAGCAGGGAGAAGAACCCATTAACACTGACAGGAAAAGGAATCGACAACCAACCATTAGTGCCACGACGCCTTCTGTGGGGGGGACCCAGGCCCTCGACGTCGCGAGACGGAGTGCCCGAGTTCCCTTCCCCAGCCCCTGGCGGGTAAAACTGAATGCTCGGTCGAGCAGCATGCTGGTCTTCCAACACCTCCGAAAGCCATCGGTCTTCGTATCGAGGAGAAGAGATTCACGTCGGGTTCACCATTTTTCTGTTTCGGTGCGGATGTGCGTCGGGTTACGCTGTTCCGCCAGGACGCGTTCGCGCGTGCACCCGTCGACCCGAGGGGATAGGCACGCGGCTTGTGGCCCCGCAGTCCCGCTTTCTAAGGGCGGGCGGCATCCGTCCCTTATTCAGGGGCGTCTGCTCCTTGATCGAAATCGGGATGATGGGACTTTGGCTCCTCCTTCCGTGGACGTCTCCTCGGAACTCGTCGCCTAATCCGGGTCTCCCTCATAGATTTAAGAATGTTCGTGAATCTCGTTCCCGGCGCCATTGCTTCATGGACACCGGTTAATTACGCTGCTTCCGCCCGGACGCCCCAAGGAGTCTGGTCGGGGCAGCAACTTGCGGTGAGGAGACCGGGTGGCTCTAGGTGTCGGGGGCGTGTCTTAACACTGCGCCTCTGCATGTCTGCCCTCCGTCCCTAATAGGGCCTCTCGAAGGCATGATGGCCTGAGGCATCCCGCACTGGGAGCGGGGAACTGTGTTACCTGAGGTTTTCCTCAGCTTCCCATGTTTAACACGGGGTATGCTGCGAGTTTAACGTCCAGCGGGGACGGAATCAGACTGATCAACACGAGAAGTGGATCAGATGACAGAACCCCTTGCGGGGAACCTCCGACGCTGGGGCCAGCACATGGGCAGCTTCCCGAGTGGAGTGGAGTGGAATGAAATGGCATGACCCCACCGGGATGTGGTGGCCCGGGTAAGGATCAGGGTGGATGATGGAGTGAAGAGCTTGGACCCCGTAGGGGCTTCCTACGTACCGCACGTTAGCGCGGATAAAAGTCAGCGTAGTTTGGATATACAGTTTAACGTCATGTTGGACGTCGGAAAGCCGACTCACGAAGAAATCGAGGCCGCCGGATGGAGGATTGAACCGAACCACCTCGCAGAGAGGGGGATGGAACGGCCGGGTGAATCACAGTTTCACGTCATGCTGGACGTTGGAAAGCCGACTCACGAAGAGATCGAGGCCGCCGGATGGAGGATTGAACCGAACCACCTCGCACAGAGGGGGATGGAACGGCCGGGTGAATCACAGTTTCACATCATGCTGGACGTTGGCAAGCCGACTCACGAAGAGATCGAGGCCGCCGGATGGAGGATTGAACCGAACCACCTCGCACAGAGGGGGATGGAACGGCCGGGTGAATCAAAGTTTCACGTCATGATGGACGTTGGCAAGCCGACTCACAAGGAGATCGAGGCGGTGGGGAAGCACAATGGAGATACACACGTGCAGTCCCCCACAGAGCGGATTCATAGGTGAATCGACGCAAGTGTGAACCCAGGAGGGGTCCACTGATGGACGAATCGACGTAAATACGACTGGGACGACCAGGTGGCGGGCTTGAACCTCAGAGAGGCTTCCTACGTACCCTATTTAGAAGACAGGGATCAAAGTCCACGTAGTTCGTTCTGTTTGTAACACTCTACCCCCGCGGGAGAATGACACTCCAATCCCGACATCCCTGCAGAGACGAGCGGGTGGGGGCCACATCCAAACCGGAGGGACCCTGCGTGCGGGGCATGGGATCGGGTGATGTGGACGGTTTAACGTCTTTCCGGACGAAGTACAGTTTAACGTCGTGTGTTGAGGACGGAGCGGACGGTTTAACGTCTTGCCGGACGAAGTACAGTTTAACGTCGTGTGTTGAGGACGAATGCTGAATAGTTTAACGTCTTGTAGCTCGGACGATTTGCTAGGCAGTTTAACGTCGTGCAGCTTGGACGTATGCAGTTTAACGCCGTGTTGGACGAATGCTAAACAGTTTAGCGTCTTCTAGCTTGGACGGAGTGCAGTTTAACGTCGTGCGGGACGTTGAAGCCGCCGATAGGTCCGTGTCACTTCGCGCAAGCCTAGGGGGGACCGCACGGGAAGACGATGCATGGTGCGGGCACCCGGGATGAGGGCCATCGGGCGCCACGCAGGCGGGTACCCAAAGGGGGTCAAAGGGGGCGACCCTGGCGGTTTGCGCGCAAAAGAGGAGCTTTGCGCGCAATACCGCGGGTCGGCGCGCAAATGGACGGGCTGGCGCGCAATTTGGCCAGCGCTTTGCGCACGGAAGGTGGATATTGCGCGCACAAAGCTTCGGACAGCGCGCGGGGGCAACGGCTCATTCTTTAATCGAATGGCCACTTTGAAAATGGGGGGTGCGCGAAATCGGGCAGGATTGGGCGCACCCGGGGGGGCAATTGCGCGCAAGAGGCTTCTTTTGCGCGCGAAGGCCTTTGGGTTAAGATTTGTTTCAAAGGAAAGGGGCCAAAGGGATTGCGCGCGAAGGCGAACCCCGAGTCCTTATTGCACGAAAGAAAAGAGGTTACCTGAAGATCGGCATTGCGCGCGGCAGGGGTTGGATTGCGCGCACGAGAGACGTTTCGAATTCCGGCAACCTTCAAAACGTCGGGGGTCGCCTTATATTTATAGGCAACCCCTGGCGCGGAATCCCGGACGCGGGCGCGAAATTCTCTTCGCGGGCGCGGAATCGGGCCTGGCACGCAAGGGGAGCCGCGCGGGCCACAGGCGCACAAAATTGCGCGCAGGCCCGGCGCATTGCGCGCATCCCGGGAGGTTTGCGCGCGGCTCATCAACTTTGCGCGCGGGTCTCCAAAATTCCGCGCAAGGCCTCCGGGCCCTCCGAAACATGCTTCCGACTCCAAATATGACCTCGCTTTCCGCATCCGGAGCTTTGTTTGGGAACAACGGACTTTTCCGGCGTCTACAGGTACCCATCGTGTGGTCGGAGAGATGCCAACAGAGCTTCCTAGAGGTGTGACAGATGCTGACTAGTTCCCCATATTGAGGCATCAAGAGGAGGGAATAGGGTACCAAGTCTAATGTGATGCATCCAGAACCAAACTCAGATGTGTCCGGATGCAGGACCGAGTAGTGATCTTTTATGGTTATCGTCAACTGAGACAACATGAGCATAACTACGGTGCCCATTACCTAAATTTTGCAGCAGTGGTATGTGTCTTGATGATATGGTGGCACTCTCTGATGTGCGAGAATTTCATAGTCTACTCTAACTACCATAGTATCAGGTATATCTTCTCTCAGAAGGACCTGAACCTCAGACATCGGTGATGGCTTGAGTTCCCCCGTGACTATGACTTCAACATAGTCTATACTCCTTGGAATTGGAACTTTGTAGTTGATGAACTCTATAAGAGATCTGGTATAAAACCTCTACGTGATGTGACAGAGTAACTAGCTACTTTACAAATATCCTTCTTGGATAGAAGAAGAGCAGTCTTTCTATAGTCTCTCACAGTCACACCCCCACTCCTTCAGCGAGTCTGGTAGGTTTAGCATGGGGACGCTGACTGTGAGACACGACGTGCTCAGATATCCACAAGGGAGGAACCTGATGGATTTTCTGAAGGTGGGGATCACTTCATCCTCTTCGGAGAAAGTACTATGGTGCTAGTGTCACTTCAGAAGGATGTATTGAGGGAGTTCAAAACATCCCCTCTATCAGTACATCCAGAAGTAGAGAAGATGTACCAGGATCTCCAACGACAACACTGGTGGTTGGTAATGAAGAACGAAGTATCCATGGTTGTCTATCGATGCCTCACTATTTTTTATGTGATGGTAGAGCATTAGGTACTATCAGGCTTGGTTCATCCTTTAGAGGAACCAGAGTGGATGTGGGTTGGGTTATCGATGGACTTCATGAAAGGTCTTCCACAAACATCAAGAGTTCATGACTAGGTTTGGGTGATCGTCAACCAACTCAGCAAGTCATCCCACTTCCAACTGAACATTGAGCAGGGTTCAGTAGAGATCATGGGATGCCTCTTCATGTAGGAGATTGTGCGGATACATGTAGCACCTTCTTCTGTTGTCTCCTATCGGGATTAATGGTTTATTTCCCACCTATTTAAGGGGTTGTAGGAGGCTATCGGGACACAGGTTTGTTTGAGAACCGCCTTCCATCCTCAGACGGAGGGCCAAACTGAGCAGAAAAATCAGACCCTTGAGGACATGTTCCGTGCTTGTGTCCTCGACTTCGATCACAGCTGGGAGGATCACTTACCATTGGAGGAGTTTTCATACAACAACTTCTACCACTCAACAATTGGGGTGACCCCTTTTGAGGCGCTATTAGGGAGACCTTGCAAATCACCCTTGCGCGGGATTGACCCTAGGGAGTCAGCACTAGTGGGTCCAAAGATGGTATGAGCTACCACAGAGAAGGTGCAGATCAACCAGGAGCAGTTGAATACTACACAGAGTAGGCATAAGTCTCATTCTGACAGGAGATGGAGACCACTGGAGTTCTAGGATGGTGACCATGTCTTTCTACGTGTCTCACACCGATGAGTTCTACAGAGATTTTTCCAAGTTGGAGAGTCATCATCAAATTTCATCAGACCGTTTCTGGTCCACAGTAGAGTTTTTGAGATGGCATACCTCTTATCTCATCCACCTAAGTTGCTCCAGGTGGATGATGTCTTCCATGTTTCCCAGCTAAGGAGATATGTACATGACACTTCTCACATCATTGACCATGGAGAGCTGGACATCAAAAATGGGAAGACTTTTATAGGGTCCCAGTGGAGATGGAGGATCGACCAGAGCGGGTCTTTCATGGATGGTTGATATCTCTGGTGCATGTTTACTAGAAACACGGGAACCTCCCTGAGAGAACATGGTAGCGGGAGGCTCATATGTGTTCTCAGTACCCCCAAATGTTCCCTTAGTTCGAGTTGTAGCTTATGGGGATGTAAAGCGCTGAGGAGGGGAGAATGTAAAGACCCGAAATTTACGTGAATTTTTATTTAAAAATACATGGTAATTTTTCGAGTCTGCAAAAATTAACAGCACATGATTCAGTGGCCCAGTGTGCCCAAAATCAATTTCTGATTTTTTCTTTGGGCACATTCAGTAAATGTATAAGAGGGTTTTTATAACTTCTGTACTAGTGCATACAATTGAAAAATGAGGGAACTATTGAACTCACAATGTCGGTATTCACTAAAGAAGACTTTCACCTTGACGAGAATTGGTCAGAAATAAAAGGCAGTTTTTGAGGTTTTAATGAATGAATAAAAAAAAATAATGTTGTAGCTTTATTTTTATTTTGGTTGGTTGAAGCCTCCATGTTGATGTTGGAGGTGGGGACCGCCACACCTTAACCTCCCATGAGAGGTTATGATGGTGGGCTCCACCCAAACCTAACATCCAATGAGAGGTTATGGTGGTGGGGACCACCAAAGGCTAAAACCTCTTCAACTCCCCTCTTAAGTACGAGAAAGCCTCTTAAAATCCACCTCTTTAATGGTGCCACCCCCTTTTTTTTAATTTATTATACCAGCACATCTAGAATTAATGGTTCAATTCAAATTAAATTAAAAAACATAATTCAATATATATTGGCCATTCCTTTGTTGGGAGAGGGGTTGGAAGAGAACTTGGAGAAACTTATTCTCTCCAATGAAGAAATCTACTCCCACAGAAGAACAATCACCGGAGATCGAAGAATCAGGAAACCAACCCTGAGATGGATCAGAAGCACCTTGCGGAGGAAAATAACATTCGACGTATTCAATCGATGACCATCCTTCCCTTCTCATCGACATCCGTTTATCCCCATCGACATCACCTACATCCTCACGACCTCCGTCGACAAATCAAAAATGGTAGGGGTGTGTTTGATTTGATCAAAGTCATTCTTATTCATCAAAATTTGTTTTATTCATCTTGAACTGCTTGCTATAAAACTATTGTGGATGGACCAGGACAAACTAACAAGGCCCGATTCCACCGTCATACTTCTGGTGGTGTGTTCATCGCTTTCTTCTGGGGTGATGAAAAATGGAACATTGTGGGTTCATTTTGCAATGCAATGATCCCAAATTGAAGACCCAACATCATGATGACCTAGAGGAGGTGTGACGAGGATAGCAGGAAACCGATCAGATAGGATCGGGAAGACGGTTCCTTGACCATTCCTTGAGTGGGGTGAATCATAATGTGTTTTTGGAGCCGATCAGAGGCCTGAAAACGCTGATAATGATTCCAGAACTTCTGGACACCCTAGAGTCACTAGTTTTGTGGTGATCAGACTGTTAGAATGAAGAACGAGCATCACAGAAGGTGCATTGTATGGAAGCGTCATTTTTGGAAAATTCCAGAATACGTGGCCTGTACTTATGAAGATCATGCCATGTATTACGGACGTACTGTGGTTAGGGTTACAGGTTTCCGATGCACATCCCACGGTGTGTCACCCCTATCACACGACATGTACTCTTCACACATCTTGGTAGAGGGGGCTACGCGAGACTCGGCATGTATCCTGGGGATACACGGACACAAGGTAAAGTACATGGGCATGTACTCCACCACACGAACAGGGAAGACTAGTGACATGGGATACCCTGTGTACGAGTTACATAGGTTGGAGAACACGAGTTGAGGCTATGTACGAGCACATGGGCAGCGTACAAAGAGTCGACCCTAGTTTCTTGGACACGGCATGTAACTATACCACACAACAAGTATATACATTTCTACATGACCAACATTTCGACAAGGGCCGATGCACACTGGTAGTACACAAGGTCTGACTACATGTCTTGTACTATATTCCAACACGCTATGAACTTTTTGGTAAATGGAATGGACATATAATCCGTAGTGTCTTGGACATGAATTGTTTGGTTTTTTACACTATGATGTGGCAGGACATTTAGAAACATCAACTTGGGACTTTGTGGAATTTGATGAATCGACACATGGCTTGAGGAATGGACCCTCCCAGAATCAAGCATGCTTCTTTGTAAACCATGTGGTTGGATGCGCTCCAACTACTATTCCTAAATCCTTTGTGGGTTTGATAGCTCTATCTACTATTTTGGATCCTGTGTGGGTTCGAATGCTTTGAAAATGTTCTTGGATCATGTGTGGGTTCAACAGTTCTAATTTCTGTAACAGGATATCACGTGGGTTCGACAGAATAGATGATTCAGTGGCTCCATCTGATCATCTATAACTCTCTACATAAGTTGTATACATGAGTGAGATGAGTTAGTAACTTTGTGTTTCCTCATTATTGATATGGATTACATGATAACATAGGTATATGTATGGCCATATACCTAAGTGGGTTTATCTGTTGATTCCATACCTTGGTGTTTATCCTTGTTGGTTTTTGAGAGACCTTGAGGGTCTCGGGGTCCCTACTAAGTATCGTTTTACTCAACCCTTCACTGGCTATGGCCACACCTCATTGTGTTGGGAGAATACAACATACAGCGCTGACCGAGGCTGAGTGTACAAGGAATGGACGGTACCCAGAGGTGGACCTTCCAGCATGATGGTACATGGAGGAGACAGACGAATGTGGAGTGCTATGGAGGCTATCTGTACCTACCGTTCAGGTAGGATTTCCCATTGGATGATCCAAAATCTATTTTCCCTTTTTCTAGTTTTCTTGTACATTACATTTGGGCTTGTATTTCTGGTCCCTTTTACATTTCAGCCCAGTTTTTTATACAGTTTTACTTAGTTTGTTACTACTAGCTTGTACTCTGTTGTGTGCATTTTCAGATTATAAATGCAACGGCTTCCTAGTTTTTAGGATTATGCCTTTGGTTCTAGTCACCAGCCCCTGGCCTATGGAAGGTAGGCTTGGGGTAGTCACGGTACGGGCCCCAGGGGACGGGTCATGACATTGTCTACCATGATAATTAGTGTAAGGCATAATGCATCATGTTGGAGTTGTTACCCCTACTTATTATTGTTCTAGAACCATTTACTCATATTGCATCCATAAATGGATGTATTTCTAGGTATACCCACATAGTCAGTACCTTACAAAAATTATAGTACATTTTTCTATACATATCCTCATAGTCTTTCATAGGGAAATGTTCCCTAATCTATGTTATCAGCAGATATTTTCCAAGGTTTCTACTAAACATTCTATGATAATAACTATAAATATCCTAAACCCAACAGCATGTATCCAGTGCATTAAATTACTAAATATCTATAATAAATAATTAAATCACATCCCAAAGGACAAAATAATTTAATAACATCAACATACCAAATAAAAAATCATTTTTACATTATAAGATGAAAGGAAAACAACATAAGAAACTCAATTGGAAACACCCATAAATTCCCAGATTATCCTGGAAAGTCATTCATAATTTACATATTGAAATATTAGGAAAAATAAATAAAATAGATTTTGGATCTCATTTGATCAGTACGGGTATCAAATAAAATATAAGCCACCTTGAAAAATCTTTAAGGCATGGTGAAATAAAAATACATGTAATTAAATTATAATCATGGTCATAATATGGAAGGGAAAAAAATTTATTAAATAATTCCATAAATAACAAATGAGAAAGTAACATAATCATGGATGATATAGAAAAAAAATAATCACATGGATTATCAATTACCAATATAATAGTGAGAGAATTAATAATGTCACACATCATAACATACCATCATGAATACAACCAAGATACCATAAATGGGTAAGACGTTAGAAAATACTCAAACTAGTTTGTCTAGAAAGACCTACAAATGTATCTAGGGGTTATATAGTTCCATAACCATAACATAGTATTTCAAATTAATTCCTCATATCAAAAGGGCTAATCATAGTAAAAACATTCATATTTAAAAACATGCATACAAAAAGTGAATGCTTCACCCATAAACCATGAATAAAACAACCAGAATAAAATAGATGAGAAACCCTTAAAATAAAATTATGTATATGGTATCATAAGATATCAACCTCAATAAATCATAAAATCTAATAGAGTTTTTTTTAATGAGATGATAATACTCTAATAAACCCATTATAAATTTCCTTTTCAAAAAACCCTTTTTACATTGGAAAGAAGAGTTATTTACAAGATAATCATTTACGTAAAAAAATTAATCATACATATCCAATGAAAAAATATATCTAAAAATAAATCATATTTAAGGAATAAATTAAGTCAAAATGATGTGAAAACAACTAAAATAATCTTTAGAAATGATCCAATTTAGAACAATTTAAGGGAAAATATAACTATCTTTAATGAGGACAAGGATTATTTGTTTTTTTAAAACCAAAAAAGAACCAAAATGTATTTTAATGATAATAAATCATGATTTTAGGAAAAAATTTGGGCCTCATAGCAGATTATGGATTTTAGTTGACAAAGGCTATGTAATTGGGAAGTACCCTTTCATCAGGCATCCTCATTAGGATATATTGAAAAGGGAATCTTTTAAAACCTAATTTTCCCCATGATAGAAATATGAAATTTTATAGTAACATTACTTTTGAATACATCCATATAATTTAAAATAATAATATAAAAATTAATAATTACAATACTGTAAATAAATAGAAAGTGAATCATGAATGAACAATGGAGGTTCAGGGAGAGTAAATCAACAAATGTCTAAAGGTGTTCATAACTTGACCATAATGTCCTAGATAATGAAATTAGATTCATAAAAAGTTTAATCAATAACCTATTATCAATTTATTTGATTTATATTAATTTCATTAATTTCATTTATGTCATTTTTGATGAGTTATAAGGTCAATTTTTTTATTCAGGAATGTTTGTTTCCTTGGTATTCAGGATTAGTTCACATATTTATATGTATGAAAAATCATGTAAAATTGAAGTTTTTATACATAATTGAAATAACATTTTATTAATGAAAATAAATAATATTTAATGGTATTATATTTCTTTTTTTACTAATATGAGGATGATCCTTTAGATAAATAAATAATGATAACCATTTAGATTATTTTGGAATTTGTTTTGATCATCACAAAGTAGTTTTTTCTTAATTATTAATGTTATTTATATATAGAGGTTATAGAACATTAAATAAGATAAAATACATACATTATAGTCATTATTAATAATAATAATGGATTTATTACTAGAATTTACTGCAAAATTGAAAAACGAAAACTCATCATCCATGAAGGCGGTAAATTGGCTCTGCTCTGACCGTGCTTAATATTTTTTTAATAAAATGTGGAAGAAAAAAATAATTTATGGTGGATACCCAATAATAAAAATAAAATTATACTATATATAATATATTTATGGTGTAATGTATGTTTGGAAATAAGTGGTTAGGAAATGATAAGTAAATAAAGGAAAATGAATGAAAATTAAAAGAAAAAATGTGAGTTTACCTGTTGAATTCCTCTCCTAAAAAACCACCTAATGGAACATTTAATTGATATTTTAGGTGAGACAAGAAAGGCCTTAATATGGGTTAGAGGTTTGGGAGAGGTATTGGGCTTAAATCAGACATCCTATGAGTCTTTTTAAGAGGAAGTAGTTCATTGTACATATCAATAGCAAGTTCATTACCCATTAGACTGAAGTGTGTGTATGTAAAATCCAACGCATTAAAATAACAGAATGATAGTTTATTTATTATAGTGATACTATTATATAAGAGTATAAAAATAATAATCTAATGTGTGGGAAAATAAATAAAACAAAAGTGATCGTGGAATAAGGTTACCTCATTTTGAGTAACTCATTTTGTTTTTCACCAATAGACAACCTTGGATCCCATTCCCCCCAAAGTGTGGACTATCGGTTGAGTGTAGGAATTTTTTTATAGTGCCTTTTTATAGTGGAGTTGGAGTTGCAATCATGAAAATTTTCAAAAATAGAATTCCATAAACATATTTCTTTTGAAACGTGGAGGAAGTAATGAAACAAATTCATTCAAATAGAGTATAGGGTCAAAATATAACCATAAAATGACATTTATTGATGTTTCTAGGACATTTTTTCCCTTAATTGTAACGTTTAACCCCTTCTTAAGATAATTTGTCTCTTAATCATTGTAATTTATTATAACCACATTCAGTAATATTTTTCATCAAAAAATAATTTGACCTTAATAAGCACTATAATTTATTCATATTATTAATATGTTATTGTTTTTAAAAAATTACAATAATAGAAGTTACAGACATTCACCTAAAATTAATCATGGATATCGAATAACACAACATGTTTTGAAAGTAAAAAATGTTCCAATGATTGGTATGTTTTTATATCTAATTTCAAAGTTTATTTTTTTTAAATGATCAAAATTGAATTAATTGATTTATTATTTATTTAATTTACAATTATAAACAATCAGAAACATAATGAATCCTTATAAATAAAATAGATTAAATAGAAATTTTCAATTAAAATTCAATATTAATCACTATTAACGAAAAATGAAACTTCAATGAAAATTTTAAAAAATTCCCCATAATGTAATATTTATGATTAAATTTCAAAAATGATATTTTTTTCAAATTTTTTTTTTAAAATTCTGAAAAATAATATTTCAAATTGGTTCTCTATTAAAAAGTGGTATAATTACCTTTTAGAGGAAAGATACTTTTTATTCATAAAATGTAATTTATTTTTATCTTCATCTAATAAAATATATTGGATTAATATAAAATTAATTGATTTAATATATAAAAATTTTATTGAAAACACTCACCAAAAGTGGGTTTTAATTTTATTGAGATAAAATAGTGTTTCTACATGGAATAATAGTTTTATTAGAAAAGTAATTTCTTCGTTATCAAATAGTTTTTACATTCACATATAATTAATTGAAAAGGAAATGATTCATTTTATATAAATGTGTAAATAATAATTTCACAATTTTGTTAGTCTTATTTGTAACTTTTATTCCAAATGATAGGTGGTAGCAGTAATAACATTTTTATATTAATATTAATAGTATCTTATAATTCTGTAAAACTCAACCATGCATTTAACAAAAGATATCAAAGGGACATGTTATTTCATCTAATATAGGCAAAAATAGTATTAATTTTACCAAAATATAATATAAGTGTTTCATCTAGAAGAATATTTACTTTGTGTTGCATATAATAAAATCCACCCACTATTTAATCATATAAAAAACTATCTTTAGTGTTGCGTGAGACGAAAAATAACAAAATATTACATTAATTAAAAAAATTATTTACAAAGTCACGGGGTTTTACATTTTACCCCCATTGAAATGAATTTCACTGTCAAAATTTATATGTGGTAATAAATGTCAAATACATGAAATTTAATTTCACAGTAACCCTCTACATAAAAATATATACAAAAAATCATTTAAAAAGGTAATTTTGGAAACATAACGGCTAATTAAAGTTACTCATAACTAGTTTTACATATATGAGAACATTGCAGGAATGTGTAAATATTCACTTAGAAGGAAAAAATAAATATTTATAGGGAGTGACAGAGGTTATCAATCTAAAACAAGTGACTAATCAATGGAATGTTTAGGGCCTCAAATTCATAAATGAATAATTATTTAAAATTCCGTCACATCAACTAAAATCAAGGTATTTGGTTGAAATTTTTTTTATTGTTCATTTTCCAAAGTTGAAAAAGATTCACCTGAAGATATAGCTACTTGATTTTATTCCATTTCATTTTCAAAATCTCAATCATAGGTTGTTCCTTGATAAATTCCCCCTTCATCTCTTACCCTAGGTAATGAAGGTGGATTTTTCATTATAGAATAACTAACTGATCATAAGATCTATAAAAAGAGATCTAATTCCTTCCATATGTCCTTTATTATCATACATAAATTGTTAGCACAGTTTATCCAATTTTCAAAAATAATCATATGGAGATATAATACATTAATCTCTATAACCACATTCAATATTTATAATAAGACATTTCATATATGGTTAACCTTGTAACCCATCCAAAATACTAAAATAAAAATCAATTTAATAAATGTCACTAAATAAAATTACAATTGACCCAGCAAATAGAATTATGTAGCTCTTGGTTGTCACATTCCAAACATGTGAATTCCTTCCTCATATATTCTTTTGAATGTTGGTAATTACTTGAAATAAAATAATTCCTTTTAGAAAAAAATCATTATTCTTTATTCATAAGTCTATTATATATATTTCTTATATATATGTAGTTGTAAACATAATCCATGATAACAAAGATCAATTTTTGGAATAAATATTTAATTAGTTTTACGTCCATTTATACTATAAAATTTACTTTATCCAAATCAACCATATCAATATCAAAACAAAAATACTTTTCTCAACCTCTTTAACACAATAAGGGTTACCTTACCTTCATCAAAATATCACCATTTTAACAATTCATTTTTAACCCTTTGTGAATAACATATAATAAAATTAATTATACATATAATCTTTCGTATACGATAATATTTGAATACCAAAAAATATTCACGCTAAACATGATAATTTATTCATAAACCATTACTCAGGATTCTTCAACTTATTATATAATTCCTATTTCCTATAATATAATTTTTCAATCAGATATTATGTTTACTAAAACTAAATCTATTCATGCCTCTTATATTAAAGGTATACAATACTGTAAGAATTTCACATACCTTTCATAGGTCATTTTTAGTCTCGTTATCTTTTAAAGTATAACCAATACTCCAAACACAATCCATATTTTATTTATTATTTTTTAAAATAGGAAATTAATATTAAAATTATTTTAATATCCATATCTAAATAACGAAATGTTTACTAAGTTCCTTATTATTCCCTCCATTCAAAAAAACCAGAAATCTTAGGTTGGGAAACACTAATCCTTGAAGAAAACTGCATAACCATGATAAATTACATAGTTTTTATATATTATGAAACATTAATTAATATATGAAACATTTGGTTTATCATAGTATATTTATATCATACTAAAATGTAATTATTTAATTATTTTTCTTGTGTTTTCTTGTTTATTTCCAATTTAATTCCCTAAGAGTGTCAATCAAGGTGCAACAATTCTAATTTTCGTGCACCAAGTTTTGCTCGAGTCAGGCCCAAAATAACCTATCATAGTTATTAACCTCAATTATATATATTCGAGAGCCACATCCACTATTATAATCTACATAGATATGTATTTCTAAAATACCACTCACTCTATCCAATGAAAATTTTCAAGACAAATTTTGTAATTTTCATTATCGTTAGACTTATCCTTAGACATCTATTTAGCATTCTCACAAAGATTTTATCATCATAGTTTCAAAATTATGACTAGTCCTTTCCTTTTATATCAACAATAGTGAGTAATTCTTAATATACATGGATATTACGTAATTTTTTATGAATATTTTACACATTGCAAAACTACATTCATTAGGACCGTAATAGTGTAGTGTCCTTGGAAATATGGAAAAAAAATTCTAACATGGTGAATCATCATCTTCGTTTCCACAAATATATCCTCCCTTGAGTAAATTTACATAAAAACCCTTCTACATAACTTTGGTAATGGAAACATAAGAACATGGTGATCTTGAATTCTCAAAAAGTGTAAATAAAGAAAATATGTAAGTATAATAAGAACATAAGAGTACAAGAGCATGGGAAAAACATTTAAAATCACACCCTTCATATAAAATGTAAAAAACATCAAACATGTCATTATTATTGTCTGTTAATGGGGCATGACTAACTACATAATAAATAACATCAACTATGTGATCATATTATAGGCATAAAAACTAAAATTTTGGTTAAATACATAAACATGTAATAATACTCCTTATATGTCAAGGCTCATTTCCAAAAAACAAATAAGGGCACTTCATAGGGACAACACTTATTGGGTGGACACACCACCATCCCCAGTCGCAGTCCTTTCCTTATAATGGATATTGTTTTCCCATATTCACATAGTTGATTGGGTTTCCCCATATCACAATAGTGGATATATTTTCCCCTAAATCCCTTCGGGGACCAGTTTTCCCAATATGCACATAGTGGATCAGGTTTCCCCATATTCTAATAGTGGATTAGGATTCCCTATAATCCTATAGTAGTTCAGGATGCACCTTTGTTTCCAACATGTATCATGCCCCTGTAATTATTCCCAATCATTATCTCATTGTATATAAATAAATACCCAATGTATTGGAGAGAGATATAGGTCCCACCCATCACATAATAAGATCACAGATAGATGATAAAAAAGATCATAAAAAATCTTGTCATAAACCATGATGTTAAATGGGATTCATTAAAATTTTATCATTTCATAACCAATAGAAATAGATGGGATTCATTATCATTTCATTAATGAATATCCTATGAAAAGAATATTGTTTCATAAGGATATATCCCATGAAAAAGAAATGGGTTATTTAAACTTATTATTCAGGAAATACAAATAGGATTCATACACATATAACCTATTAAAGAGAAATGGGTTTCATAAAGATCATGTCATCATCACATAAACCATTCATAGAAACAATAGGAATGGTTCCTTAGGATCATTTTCCTTGAAAGAAATAGGTAACAATAATGGATGTCATCTTTGGTTTGAAATAATTTGGAAATATTTCAGGATGAAATTATAATTTCTTCTTTCAAAAAATTCATTTTAAAACACAAAACCCTTTGAAAATAATTTTCTTGAAAACAAACTCGAAATCATATAAAGAAATATTTTAAATCCTTTTTTAAAACCATTATCTATGATAAAATATAATGAAATATTAAATTATTTTTAAAATTTATTTCCTTGAAAACATATAAATGAATAATGGAAACTTTTTAAAAAATATTTACATGAATATAATTTTAAATCTTATTAATAATTCATCAATACATTTTTCTATGAAAACACTTTAAAAACAAATAATGAATGCTTGGAATGATTTTGAAATAATTTTTCTAGGAAAATAATTTGAGGCCTCATAAATAATTATTGAATACATTTTGAAATAATATTGTTTGAAAATACATTCATATGTTATAAAAGGATATTTTTAATCATTTAAATACTTTTCTATGAAAAATTCCTTTTGAAAATATATTATGGACTATTTGAAAATCATTTAAGGCACTTATTTATCATAATAATTTTTAAATAATTTTATTTTGAATTTTACTTTAAAAAAATGAATGTAATGAATATTAAGGAATAATACATTATTAAAAAGTAATAATTAATATATATAGCATAAATTTCATTGAAATTATGTTCATGATGGTAGATAAATCCATACACACTGAACATTCCTTTTACATTGTAAAATGTTTATAAATGTGCCTTGACTAAAAAAGCCAAAAATATTAAATTTTAAAAATCATTTTGTTTAACATATAAAAAATGGGTATAAAATTTATATAAAATATCATTGGATAATATGAAAATATTTTTGCAATCTTTTTCAGTAATCACGGTGTTAAAGGAACACATATTACCAACTAAAGAGAGTTAAAGTCCGAATTTCATAGAAAAAATTTCTAATTTGTCATATGTACCAAATATTGCTAATATGTTACCAATATATGATGAAATTATAAATTTATAGAGGATTAAAATATTCATGACAGTTCTTGAGAGATGGATTATATGATTTCATCAATGTAATCAAAATAATAAATAATAACTATAAAAGATTAAATTGATTCAAAAAACTCTCAAAACTTAGTAAATATGAATCATACTACCCTTGTAAGATGGATGAATTAAAATAATATTAATATATCATCAAAATAATGTGATAAATGATACATAATTTTAAATGTAACAATTCACACCCCAAAAAATAATAAAGGTGTAAAATAATGCATGTGCCTCCAAGAAGGAAAATTGAGACCACGAAATCTAAAAGATTTGGTAAAATATGAATGATCAAACCCCATGAATGAGATATCATAAAATATATGTCTGAATAAAAATAAATATTTTTAATAATAATCGTATAATTTATTCATGGTTAGTACAAACACCATAGAAATTATATGAGTTTTGAATGGGTATAAATCTCACTGAAATAAATGTGAGACTGTAAATCTCTTTACAACATGATTTACATTATAATTGATGTTACCATGATTGAATAATGTCATTTAAATATTTTTAAAACATTAAATAAATTAAATTATTTTTATAACTTTTCATAGAGTAGTATATACACCAAAAAATAATTGATTGGTGAATATGGAGGGTATCACACGAAAATAAAAATTAAGATGAAACTCCTTTACAATAAGTATTGAATTTGTTCTTTCATGTTCAAACATCATGTATAACAAATAAATTTTTATTATATATATTAATCATAAAATTATATCTATATCAGATTCCATATATTATTTTTATATTACATTATTTTACCTATTTATTGACATCTCTAGATAAATATTTTGTTTCGGGTAATATCATCTTTGTATTTTGTATATGTTTTGGATTATTATTCATGATCATATTTCACAGATACTGATTTATTTATGTATATAATTTAATGTATTATTTAAATATCATATATGTTCAGTAAATATTTATTTATATTAATCTATAAAATATTGAAATATGAAACGGTATACAATGATAATGAAGATAGTAGGTTGTACGTGAGCATGGACATTGTTTTTGTTTTATTATTTCATTGAATAAAATATATTGAATGATATAATTATATATATAATATAATTCCAGCAGAATTATTATTTAATATAAATCATAAAATTTCACTAAAACCATCCTTAAACTATTCCATGTATTGGGTGAAGAGATCAGATCACATTGTGGAGGCAGTACTCCCCACATTCCCAAACGAAATTATCAAATTTACAAAAAATGTGAAGCATGAGGGTATGTGTTATATTGTAATTAAATAGTAATAAATATAAAATTATTATCATATATATCATATAAGAACATATTTTCCATCATATTTCCCATCCATGAGAGGTGGTAACCAAAAAATGAAGAACATTATTTCATGAGGCAGTAGTTTACTATGCAAAAGAATGGTAAGTTCATAACCAATTAGACTAAAGATTTTCAATGATGATGTATAACCATTGGAAAAAATTATAATTATATTTTTATTCTATTTTTTATAATCAGGGAAATATAATAATTTAAGGTGTGACGAATGAAATAAATCTAATGCGATTGTTGAAAAATGTTACCTAATTTTCAGGTAACATCATTTTGTTTTCACCAAAGGATATCCATGGATATCTTCCATAACATGGTTTGGATAATTGGGTGATGGTAGGGATTTGGTAAATTATTTGAAACAGATTTTTGTTGATCCAATTGTCTTTATAGATGTGTATAAGTGGGACGTGTCTTTTACTTTTTATTGTGTAGGTGGAGTTGAATTCCTGTAAATATTTTAAAAGGGAACTCCACAAATATATTTCCTATGCCAAGATTATCCAATAATGAAAAAAATTAGATAAAAGGTAATATAGGTTAGATATATGTAACTAAAATTGATTTTTACATGTTTCTAGTTTCTTTTTTCCCCTAAGTGTATGGTTTAGTCTCTTGTTAAGCAATGTTTTTCCCTGAATCACTATAATTAAATTTAGTCACTTTTAGTAATATTTTTTAGAAATACCAATGTTTAAATTGTTTTAAATTATAAATTATTATCATTAAAAATATTTAATCCATTTTTACAACTTTGAATCACATATATGTCACAAATTAATTTAAAATTAATCCCATAGATGAGAAGATCCAACAAGTTTTTGATAAAAAGATTCTCAATAGTTTAGTCAGTTATTTTGTTCAATTTAAATGTAAAAGTTGTTATAATGAACTAAATTATTTTAATTGATTTATAATTGAAATGCTTTTACTTTAAAAAATTCATATACATAATTTAACCTTATAAATTTATTACAAGAAAAATAAGTTTTGAATTAAAATTCATGTATTATTCATTATTCATAAATAAAAATAAAACATCATATAAAAATAAAAAACTCAACCTATTTGAATTTTTATTTTCCAATTTCAAAAATGATGTTTAATTTTTCAAATAAATATTATAAAAGTTCAAAAAATAATATTTAAATTTGGTTCACCATTAAAATATGCTAAAATTTCCTTTTAGAAGAATAAATCATTTTATTCCTAAAATTTGATTTATTATTATCTTATAAGTGTCCAATATATTAAAAGAATATAAAAAATAGATTTAATATATATATTTTTTATTTAACACATTCATTTAAATTGTTTTTTTAATATTATTTAAATAAAATGGTGTTTTTAAGTAGAAAAGTGGTTCTTTTTATAAAATGAATTGTTTTCATTCAGAAATAGATCATACATTTATTTTTAACTAATTGAAAACCAAAGAAATCCTTTTATATATATGTGTGTGTGTATCATATATTAAAAATTAACATATTATTCATTGCAACATCCTTTCCAATCGATAGGTGGTAGCTCTAATAAAATATTAACAATGATTTTAATAGTATCTTTTTTTTAATAAAAATCATCTTTTCATTTAACAGAAGATATTGAAGGGACTCAATGTTTCTTGTAATTAAATAAAAACATAGTATTTTGTGTACTGATATATTGTATATGTCTTTCATGTAATGCATTATTAACATGTTGCTATAGACAATGCAAGACAAACATAGTGACTTTGTATAATGGAGTATTTATTCAGTGTTGTGTAAAATGGAAAATATCACAAAATTAAATTAATTTGAAAGAAAATCAAAAAGGCATGGGGTGTTAAAAATTGCACAATATGGTCTCATTCAACATCCACAGGAAGGATGGAGGAAATATACCTGATAAAATCTTTTTTGTTTTATTAACTATAGATTAGATAAAAAAATATTCCCTTTTATTATACTAATATTTATTACATGGAATATCTAGGATATAATGAGTGAGATATGACATGGTTCAAACCAAGGTCATCACCTATAAATGAATCAAAAAAAAAATTTGCGAAGGGAGCTTATATAAGTTTATAAGAAACTTTTTCTAGTTGTGAAAACCATTTGGGGTATAATTTCTACTTCCCATGTTGCCATCACGCCATCTTTGAAGAATGATAGTAATGTTGGATATGAAGTTCATAAATCTATGAATATGAAATGAAATTGACTAAGTGTTGTTGATCATCCCATGAAAGACATTAAAAGTAACAATACAGTCCATATCTACCATATATATTTCAATTTAATAACAATGCAGATCTAAAAGCCATCCAACATCCTACTATCATCGGGAATGTGGGAGTCTCCCTTACCGTACGAATAAGAAAAGGCGAGAATCAACGAACCCCTGGAGTACTAAACAATACCACCCCAAAGATGTTGGAAACAAAAGAACCATCAATGTTCAATTTTAATCCATTTGGATGAGGATTCTAGTGAACATAGTGTCCCTGATGGGGAATCCTCTATTGTATAGGCATTGTCCAACACACTCGGATTAACTATCTATGATAGGTGCAATTAAAAAAATACTTTATAATATGATACATTTAAACCACCATGCACTTCATCCTCATAACTAGAAAAAGCCGCAGGATGTGAGTGACAATTAGACAGACCATGTTCCTCGTATCCCAGATACACCATCTGTCACCATTTAGAACCAAATCATGTGCATTCCGCTTCAATATATTAATACATGTACTGTGAAACAACCTTTAATATAATGTTTCTCTTATACAGATCTTGTTCATCAGCCCTATGAAATCACAGAACTCACAGAAAATAATGGTTCACCATTATCCAATCAAAATAATATGTGGGGCTGATTCTTCATTAGAACTCCAGCAACAAATACTTTTAATGGAGGGAAATATACCTTTTATAATTAAACTCTACTTCTATGGTAATGGTGTTGTGGAGGAAATACCATAATGAAAAATTATTTTTCCAAATGAGATTGTTGAACTAGTGAAAAAACCCCAAGCATCATATTCTTATGTCTCCTATAGAGTCCTTCAGAAGGCCCTTGTTATTAATGTTCTAAAAGATGAACCCATGAAGATATAGAGGTCCATATCAAAATTAATTTTCATTTCCTTGAAGATATATCATTGATTAAATATGATATTGGTTTCATTGGATGATGGATGGGTTCTCGCCTATAAAAAAATATCAGGAGTTAGGTATCGGGGAATTTCTAGCTTCAATCCAGCCTAGTTGTGATCCGAGAAACCAATATCACCATTACCAATAATCCACTAGGAATTCATAATGATTGTTGCGATGTTCAATTGGCTAGATCACCATTAACTCTAACCCTTCTCCTTTGGGTTACTCTGGTACTTCCCATATTTTTTCACAATGAGTTTACCCTAATGAGATCGACCTTCAATATCTACACATGAATGATTTTCTTGATGGCTATGTATAGTGGAAATGATGTCACTCTAGTTGATTCCATCACTCTCTATGGTATTTTCCATCCAATCCCATGAGGACCAACTACACCTACCTTCTTAGAAATAATCCATAATTATTCATGACATAAAACCTTATATCACCTTGATAACAGTCAGTGACTCCCTATAAATAAAACGTATATTCATAGGAATTTAAGTGAGTACACAGCTCACCACATTGATCCTACCATCATAATATAGAAATCAATTTTTTAGTTGTAGATATGATTTTTGATTTTATTTACCCCCACTTGAAATGATGGACACACATCATGTATAATGAAATTGGGGCTCCCAGATACTCCATGGGAAATCTCCAATAGTGATTACTTAGAGAATATTCATTATTTAAGATTTGACACATTGAACACCTATCTTGTAAAAAACACATCACTTGTATTGATTAATAATTTTTTTCACTCAATATGCAATAAAAAAATCACCTTGTTGAAACAATGGATGGATATTTTTCTCTTGTTCAGAAAAAAGACTATATTAACTGAAATGAAGTTGTGTGGGCCCCACTAAATCCATCACTACTGCAAAAGGAGAAGAGTTTCCCACTATATAGATTAAAAATTATATATATACTAATGGTGTCATACACCAGAATGAATTGACTCATAGATAGGGGCTGCCTTGCTTCTTCCCACATATCAATTACATAAAGGGACACATTTTTCCCATAAAATTGGTAGAGAACCCTGTGAAACTATAACATTTCAATAATAATTTGAAAAAAGAGTAGAAAATCCAGTATAGCTCATCACCTTCAAAATGAATATTCATTCCAGCCTTTGATATTCTTTATCAATTTTGATCATAATAGAAACAATAGAAACGAGTTCCTTAGAGTTGATAAGACCAATTATTTAGTTACCAATACCAATGAATCCATGGATTGAACAAACCTAAATGAACCCATCCTAGTCCCCATAACTTAATAATTAAGATACGTTGAATTATTCTTGTTAAAGATTCTAGTTGGCACCGTAAATAAAAAACTTTCATAGGGTAAATGGTATGAATTTCCTCAAAGAATGTGGGTATTTTATAATTTGAATAATTACCAATGAAGTATCATATGCTATTTGAGGAAGAGCGCCTCCTATGAAAAATAATAAATGGATTCATGAAACTTTTTCTTTACCTAGCTCTATGAAGCCACACAAAAAGACCCTTGGAAACCGTCTAGGCTAGGAATACTTTCATGACTATGAGAATGAATGAATTCCCAAAAAAAATTCATGGGGAACATGGAAAGCATACAATTGTGATGGTTATCAACAAACCACAAAATATCTGAAAATATCTCATAATGGCCTTGTGGATAACCACCATACATACTAGATTTGACATCCATAAAAATGACTCTAAAATAATCAATATCCATCTTTCCAACTAAATCAGGGTCACTTATGTTGGATTATTTTTCCATGTGAATAATCATAATGGAATGTAATCTAATATCCTTAATAGAAGAATGAAAATAATTCATGTTGCAGTAACCCTCCATGAGCCATGTATCCCATGATTTTGAATGATCTCCCCTTAATTTCTACAATATGATATTCAGAAACATAATTGTTTTTATCAGTGAGATCTTCACAATAACAATCATCCCATCAATCATCTATATGAGTTTCACGAAGGAAAATCTTCAAAATAAATTAATTCAGATCCTTTAAAATTTACAACATACCAGTATCCCTTATCTTAAGATCATTCTTCAACCAACATATATTTTTTTAATATTTGAAATATTCTCCCTCATAGATGGGGTTTTCCCAAGAGGCATGCACTATTTTGAAGGATCATGGTTTAGAGGGCCACCAAATGGAGAAGAAAAAGTGTCGGTGACTACCACTGATTGATGCACAATCAATAATGAGTAAAGAGTGATATGAAAGTTATCATTAAATATAATGATGTTTTTTATTTTTGTAAATTGTGTGATTAATAATATTGGAGATGATTCTATCAAAGAGAAACCATATTCTAATAGGTCAGAGCTAATTTTTTCACCTGATGAATTTATCAGTGGAATATCCTAGTTCTATAATTCCAATGTGAGAAACAAATCAACTGATGTCTTTCCTTACATTGACTGAATACGTAGAAACCCTTTTTTATCGGTTGGGTAAATTATATTTTTGATTTTACATCCAGTGTACCATACTGAGGTCCCTATATCTAATGAAGAAAGTCCTCGCCATAACTCCTCCCTAGCCAGACGCTATCATTTTTCATAATAAAATGACGTAAAAAAATGTTGAACCAATGATAACCATGAAAATGATAAAATAATATTATGAGGAAATTATATCCTTAGATTTATATCCTTTATATAATATCAAAATGTGATGATTGACAATATATCATTACAAGTAATCTATAATAATCATTCTACTAAAAAAATATGATATCCAAGAGGGGACTAGATTGTTTTCAAACACAGATAAAAGAGGAAGGTTATTATGTTGAAACTCACTAGTGACGAACTCTATTGTCACCATAGATCTGAGGCCATATGAGTTTAAAATCAACAGGGATATAGTTGAAGAATATGACACATGTCTATGGAATATGTTGACTCAATATCCAATAACTGTAGAGAAACTATAGCCAACCTATTCCTTGTTTTTGATCTTATGAAACCACCATATACATAAAATAGTTTCTATTTAAGAATCACGTATGGTGATTCCATGATGTCTAGTGATTTATAAATTCAATACATTGTTTCTAATTCATTGTATTGGAGTATAAGAGATCTTCTAGGGGAACTAGTGATTGGGAACAATGTCCACATAAATGGAAGTTAATAATAAATCACATCTTTCCGCACTGAAAATGATTCTCTCATGAATTAAGAGAAACTAGAGAGGTGTAATCCTCTATTTCGTGAGATTTAATCATGTTACCCGGTTTGAAAAACCAAGACCAAGAACACACCACCGTTGACTTGAGAGGAAGGGTAACAAAGAGACATACAAGATATTAGTGGAAACCCCATTGTTGTTAGGATGTGAGGAGGATAAAATATTAATTTAATTGATCACGAACCAGAATAAGTATAAGCATTCAATGGGATGCCATAGACCTCTAACTTCTTCATCATTGGATCAAACTTCCATAGATTTGGAAATAAAGCCTCTGCCTAATGGTTCTATTTTTGAAACGACAATACACTGTTTGAGAATCCATTATATCGATGATGATATTTCCTACATGCTATGATAATGTGAACCTAAAGGTGGAATGATGAATATAAATTAGTTTGGGAATCATAGATGATGAACTTATAAAAATTTATTGAAGGATATTCCTAAAAAAGAATTTGTTAAGAGAGTGGATGATAAAGATCCATTTCCACAAAAAATATGAGTGGTTGATGGGTCCAAAATACTATTGGAGTGGTCATCAGCACAAAGAAATGACCCCAAGTCATCTACAATGATTCATAGAAATTAATGATTGATGAAGGTTAGGGGGATTATATTGAGAGTGATCCATACTGCCTAATGGGGATAGTCTCACAAACATTGGACAACCATTAAAAAATGATATACTGTAATATGCCATCGGACTACCACCATAGTGTTCCAATACCATGGCATCAAAAATTCCTCCCTAGAATAAATCACCACTCAAAATTATGTTCTATGGAGAACTGACATCCTAGAAAGAAAATCCAAAAACCATGTGTCCATGAAATCTTGAAAGGAAATGAGGGTCAGAAGCCCCATGCCAAAGAGAGCAACACAATTCCACCTATGAAGAGCTAATGCCACCAAAAATGAATCAATAGAAAATACAACATTGGTGAACCATCCACCTTTGAGGACTCATGCACCACCATATAGATTTTAGGAAGAACCAGAAGAAGTTAATCGTGATAATATAAGGAACTAAGGAGTGCATATTTAATTGAAGGTCCTGAAAGGAATATACAAGGAAGAGTAGGTAGACCATATGATTCAGATAGTTCTTATAAAGGATGAATATGATGTGGATGTGATCCAGATTAATTTGGTACTATCACCAACAGGTTTGGGAGGGGTGATGGAAACCTGGGTGACATCAAATAATGTTTCTCTGATGTGGTAACCAATGAGAACAAGCCATCATGTGATGATGGAATGGCCCATGTGATCTTCAAGATTGGTCTAAGATCACTAAAAGTCAAAAAAATATCGAAAAGTGGGAGGTGTGTGTCATGTATTCCCATGAGCCATAACCTCTGAATGGTCCAAAGGCATTATTTTTTATTTTATTATAGATAATCCCACTTTTAAGGGTTGAAGGGGAACCCGTACATGACCCGTAAGCCCAAGGCACAAGGCCCGACATGACCCTCAATACATGACCCGAAGTGCCAAAGGCATACCATGCCCATACATGACTTGTAGACCTAGCCCACAAGAACTGCCCCTCCCAAGAATCTTTCATCCTTGATAGCCTTCGCTCCCCACCTTGTATTGATGATCGACTGGCATTTCCCCATACAAAGTTGCATGGGGACAGGTCCTAATGGCGGCTGCCATACCCTCTCATTCTTCCAATCTGGTTAGCTCTATATCTGGTGGCTGCTACTCCTGCAGCTCTGATCCTCTTCTGGGGCCTGTTCTATGTGAACTGGGCTACTCCATGTTTTACGTGTCCCGAAGTCCCTGTGGCCCAAAGTCCTTTTTATGACCCGAAGGCCCTGGAGATCACATTTTTCATTGATAAAAAATATCATAGAATCCATTGGTTAATGATTCGTCTATGCGAAAACGATGTCAAAATAAATTATCCAATCTTAAATATATATATATATTTTATTGAATACACACTTCATTATTTAAAATAGTATAATATATTATCAAATACATATGATTATAATAATTTCAATCCCAAATTTTCTCATCATTATATCTTTAAAAAGTTTATAAATCAATCCTTCGATAGAAACAATAGCGACCTTAATTTTTCATGCATAAATACATGATAATTTTATATCAATATTGAATATATTTCACTCAAATACACAACTAAAAATCATAAATGATAATTTTCCTTCGATACATGTATATATAAATAAATTATACCAAACAAATCTACACCATATCCCAATTAGTTATATTTTACTAACTCCGTTATTAGACATATCATACCTCAAACCTTTCTACATTATCATGGGAATTTAATAATAAAATATTCTGAGCTCAAATTCAAAATAAGGATAAAAACAATATATAAATAAATTGGCATGTGTGATCATATGTTAATAATAAGGTTATGAGAACATGATTAATACTTAAAATAATCATTAATAATTAGTAAAATATCTTAAATCATGATACATAGAATAAGGTATTTCAATATAAAATCCAAAATATATATGAATATTGAATTATCAATAATTAATCATTATCCAGAATAAAAAATCATATGTTTAATAAATAACATTAGGATATATAAAATAGGAATATAAAATAATTTCTATAGTAGAGGAAAACTTAATGTACTATTATAGTGGACTCAGTTCACTCTCCATTCCATTATTAACTTATTCATGGTTTACATCTAAGACTATCATAATAAAATTATTTCACTACAAATTATATAATTTTTTTAAAGGATGACTCTAAATACAATATTATTAGATAATTTAAAATAATGAAATTGTTTCAATCCCCGCTATATTCCTTCTAATCTCATGAGTCATCCTTCTTTACCCAATTCATTAGATGGATATAACGGACCCACCCAACTACAGTTTATAAGATCGTGAAATTTTTATCATATCATCATGTCATAACCTTTTAAGAAGGGAAATTTTTTATAAATATTTAATATAAATAATAATAACCAATATATAGAAATTATAATAATTATAATAATGGATTGAATCCAATGTAAACCATTATAAAATTATAGGATGAAATTACATGTGAAAATTACTTCAAATGATCACTAAAAAATTATTGAGGAAAATAATATTATCATTTTGAAATACCTGAAATAAAATATAAAATATTTTAAAATATTAAGGAAAACATTTAATTTGAAATTAATCAAGAAAATTATAAAATAATTAATATGGAATAGTTTATTCATAGTGGTAGGTAAAGTAATTCATGTTGTGTGACTAAAATAAAAATTCCTTCCACATTATCAGAATGAAGTTAAAAGTACCACATTTAGAAAATGATATTAAAATTAAATTAGAAACATTATAAATTAATATTAAATATTTAAAAATGAAATTAAATAATATTTGACAAATAATAAAACAATTCATGGAAACATTTTTAAGAACATATAGTCATAGAAGAAAATATTCCTAACAGATGGGAGAAATGAATTTGGTTTTCCCTAGAAACAAATATTCAATATTTTGATTAAATAAATAGTGGAGAAATTATGAAAATCATGTAGTATCTATAAATAACATTATTATAATAAAATACATAATATTTTGGAGATATAGATAATATACTATCAAAACTGGAAATTTAAATAGAAAAAAACATAATTAAAATGTGATTGAATCACAAATACCATACCATTGTGGTAAATTTTTATTTATAAACAACATGAATGAAATAAAATTAAATGAAACATTAAATACAATGAACATATATATACTCATCATGAAAATAATAAAAAATTGGTCGTGGATACAACTCATAAAATAAAATTCGTGTGTTCTATTAAATATGACTCAACAAAACAAATTTGAGTTGAAGAACACCTGTGACATTATTTTTTTTTGAAATGAATGTCATTTTAATAATGAAAATAAAATAGTCATATAATTCAAATTATTTTGATAATTTTTTGTTCCGAAATAAATTCATGGGATGTATATAAAATAGAGAAATAAGGAAATGTTTCATAACATATAAATATGTATCAATGAAGAGAATGTGAGACGAAACACATGTAACTTTGATATCCTCGAAATTGAAGGACATGTTAGTAAATGAAATAATATTGATCATAAAAATCCAAGAATTTTATGAGTATTTCAAATTATATTATTTAGGTATTAATCAAACCACATAATTGAAATTAATGTTTACAATATCAATCATGTTTCATGAATTTGAAATTGAGACATGGAACCCCTTATATCATGTTCTTCATGATTTGTATGTACTCCACTCTATGGTATAATAAATTTTAATTTATATTAGTTTTATTATATAAACATAGTAATACATATAATACCATGCATGGTTTAATTATGTATCATATTGGCTCATATGTCACTATTCAGGTGCCTTGAGATGGTCTTCCCCAAGGCCTGAAGCACATATCCACACACGCTAGAGGATATGGACAAGCAGAGAGGGTGTAAAGGTGGTGTGGTGGCCAGAGTATACCCTCATATCAGGGTAAAAATAGTTTAAATAACTAGATATCATCTATAGAAATAAGAAAATAGTGCAAAATTAGTAAATAAACTAAAATACAACATGTTCTAGAAATAAAATGAATGAGGTAAAGGCTGGAATAACCACATCGTACATAGAAAACTGGTCACACACTAGGTTGAATGAACACGAACGATTATATAAAGAAAAATGAAATAAATGTAAATAGATCTCCTATTATTTTTGAGAAACACAACATACCTGATCTCTAAATACATATCCAATACATCCAACTCAAATAGTCATTGGCCTCTGCCCAACCAATTTTTGTAATCATGTTAAATTTTCCTTGGGTACCCAGGTGTAATGGCGGACCATGTAGTTTATTAGTAAATAGTTTAGTATGGAGTCACCAATATAGTCCCATTCAAATAAAGTAGTATAATATTTTTGTAAATGTTATCTAGTAGTCAGGTTGAAAATAAAACAATAATAAATACATGAAATATGATGAATGTCTCTGTCAAGTGATGCATGCACAAGGGAAGCGCTCATCCTAGCCAAGACACAACTGAAAATAATTAATAATGTAAATAAAGTGAACCATAGTCGATCCCTAGGTTTGTGATATTAGTCAACTATGAAATTTTCCACCATGTATATATATATATATAAGTGTGTATATATATATTCCCAATGATATATTTATAAATATATATGCATATACATGAATAATGTGAATAATATCCTAAAAAATATAGACAATCATTAGGTACATAATCTGGATAATATGGATATACTATGGAAATGGAATTGAGTTTGTCATCCTACTATTGAGAGACAGGTATTTTTTGTCTATCCTTGGGCCCATTATCCTATTTGAGGAAAAACTACTGCATCAATTATTGGAAATATCTCAGAGTAATCCAACCACTAAAGGGGGATCCATTTCCATGAACCAGGATCACTCGTACTCCACTGTACTCACTATAATTAATGTTTTTGTATAATGATGGAAAATACAATAAATAGTCTTTCAACTAGATGTCATTACACTTAAGCCATGTAATTCATGTCTGATGCCCGAGCCATAGGTCTCATTCCATATGCGGTCAAGTTATTGAAGCATGAATGATCCCTAAGGTGGACAAAACATCAGCGATCTGTAAAGGGATTTATCTTTAGAACCATGTACATGATTGGAATCCATTCATTTTAATTACTCAACAGCCCCATTTCATGGAAATAGATATGGGAGATGAAGTAATGGTTCACCAAACCAACCCTAGGGAGCATCCTTGGATTCAATATAAGAGTGTCTAATCATCTATTGAGTATATCACATCAAGGATATGGTCATTCCACAACCACAACCATGTTTATGTAATTTATTTTGGAGGAAATAAACATCCTCTTCACCAGGGAGAGTGAAATTATTGGAGTGTATATGTCACATATATGATGAGGATTTCCATGTACAACACTATGATATAGTAATCGATCAGAAAGAGTGAAATCATCCTCATCATTTGGGAGAGAATAATAATCCATTTATATCATAATCATAGGTTTTCTATGACTGATTATATTAATCATAGGGATTCCATGATCGTGTATCATAATCCTAGGTAATCAATGCCTGAATATCACAAACATATAGACACCATTACCAAATACAATAAACATAGGATAAAAATTTATATCCCTTATAATACATATGGACATCCAAATATGTAAAAGAATGGCCTTAGAAGCTAGACATAAGGAAATACGTCTAGAAATTCCAAAAAACATACCACATCACATAATGCACATAATCCACAAACTAGGAAGCACCTATGGATATAATTGTATCATTAATAGTTACCACGCGAATGCACAAACTAAAGATTGAGGGTGATAGAATACTGAAACTCACAAAAGCATTCACAACATTAAAAACTAGCATGTTCGGTATAGATTCTTGGGTTACAACAGCTATCATCTCTACCCAAACCCCACAATTCGCTAATTCATATTTGGTAGAACCTAGGGCCCCACTGGGGCCACTATGTTATAAGACATTAGAGGCATCATACATAAGATCCTTTAGGTCCATGGTAATAATAGAAATCCCTATTAGGGTCCCCATATGTCAGTATGTAAACAAGGAATCGTTCATGACATACAAAAAAGGAATAAGTAGAGGCATCCCATAGGGGATCCTCAGTTAAGGTCGCATACTCATGTCTCAAGAAGAATCTACGACACTAGGGTTGTTATAAACACAAAGTCTTCATCCAGTTCCATCATCCTATTTCATTTAGTTATAAAATTCAAAATAATTAATTTTAAAATGGGTAGTATCCCACAGGGGAAACCCTTATCCTCCGGGTAATATAATAAACTTGATTCACTACTATTGGGAATTTATTATCGTCCTCATATATTTAAGATGATTTAACTATTCAATAACATCCCATAGAAGCTCTATCCATGTTACCTATTGTCTAAGTTAATCCACGTTAGCGTACAATCATCTATAAGCACTAGAAAACTAAATAATAGAACAAAAACATTAGTTACTTCATTAAACAATTTAATGTTAAAAGAAAAAAATGCATTATAATTCATTACTCATTATTTACCTTTTTATTGATGATAGTCTCAAGTACCCTTTGCAGTATGTCTCCCTGGTACACCCAATAAAATTCCTACAAAAATACCTAACTGAAAACATCAAAAAAACCACTCGAATAAATTTATTTAATATATCAAATCCCTATAATATCACCGCGGTGACATACCTCAAAAAAATCGAGTGTGGTGAAGTGAAGAATGCCTCTCTGGATGTACACATCCTTGGGAGATAAATGTCCAATAAAAAATGGTTAATTCCACCATGATTGGGTTGATCCCATGAATAACCCTAAAGGATAACTATTTTTATTAGGATTAATAAAAGGAAAATAATTTATAGAGAAGGAAGATAAAGGTATTACATTCCAACAACATTGAATCACACCTGAAACACCCTTGATGAATAAATAATATAGTTAGAGGGGAGAATATTCCATGAGCTCTCTTGTGCACTCTCATATGATCAGAGAATAAAATGGGAGAGGACCTCCCTTCGTTCTATTTTTTAAAATATTATCCCTAACGCTAAATTACATGAAAATATTTCATGTCTTTTAAAATTATGATTATATATAACTGATACACATCACATATTCAATGGGTCACCCCCCCCCCATTTTTTCACATCTTGCAACTACCTGGACATATCTCATGAAACCATTTAACATCTATTATTCAATACATTACATGAATTTTTCATTACAACTGTTTTTAACATCATCGTTGCTCGTTCCTCCTCTGATACTTTCCCAGAACCCACGATACTTCCACTGGTATTTATAAAACATAAAGAAACACCTCTAGATATTAAAACACTCAGAACATTATTATTATATCCTATTCACAAAATTTCTCTTCCACAAATTGGGAAATTTTAAATTTCTAATTAAAATTCAACATGTTCTAAAAAATGGGTCCTTAGAGTATCCCCGCCATAAAAAATATCATCCCAAAAAGGAAGTAGGGAAAAAATCACCCAACCTACCTAGGCCATGATATCCCACATTGAATGTTTTATAGAATCTTTTAATTCCCAACATGCTTCTAAGAACCACTTAGAACATGTGGTACATAATCATCTAAAACTACATTCAATACTCATCATTGTTAATGAAAAACCAATACAATTCTTATACAAAAATAATATAACATAATTTGAGCCACCTTCAGTTGACTAGTTCAGAAAACTCATAGCTTAGGTAGCTGATCATCACCAAAATAGATTCAAAATCATTTATCCCAAGGAATATCATGATGATTCTGATCATGATTACTAAATCCCATAAATAAATTTAAATGATATATCTTGAAAAAATCATCCCCTTTCCAGACCAATTTACATTCCACCATAAGAAAAATAATATATTTACATTCTAATAGATATGGATCATCATAAAATATCCTATAAAATTCCCTCAATATCTCTCCATCTAAGTCTATATATGAACTAGCAATAGAAATTTCCTATGATATTTCAGTGCATATGCTTCCATTTTTCCAAGGGATCTAGAATCTAAGTGATTGTCTAATAAGTTTTCTCATAGTTCCCCCCCACATCAGGAGAGTCCTTGGGATCACACTAATAATTTGTATCCTAGATCGCTATATCACATTCCAACCCATTACCAAAATTTTCAATTATTGTGGCTAAAAAACTAGCTCAAAACCTAGGATCTACAAGAAACCTCACTCGTCACCCATTCTAATCCACAGAAATGTTATGAAAATAAAATTATAAATTACAAGAACACAATAAGGGTCACCACATTTATATAGGCAATGGATTACTATGTATTGAGTGGAATACCTTTAATTAACCATCGAGAAAACCCTCAACAAGTTTCATTAGTAAATAAAAAAAGGAAATTTACGAAGCTACCTATAGAACCAATTCTCTCTCAAAGTACTCAGGATGAAATTAATATAGTGAATGATCACCACTATCTATGAGTACAGTATTATTAAATTAAATAGTGTGTATCACTCTCCTGATCCATGATCACATTATTAATTCTACACATTGTTTATCCAACCACTCAACCATGTATCCACCAAATTACTATCCAAGTCCATGAAATGGTCAACAATATCAAAACAATTAATTCATTATCAATGTCTCCTATACCACATAGGGAAATTTTAAATTTAGGAAGAACTCCAATGTAACCATGCCTACTTCATTTTTTGAAACCATCAGTCCTCAGCTTACAAAAAACCACTTATTGATTAATGATTTAAAAAATATTACATGTAATTTATATGTACCACTATCACCCATCTGATACTCAAATAATTATTCCACGATAATACCAGATGATCATACTACCTGACATAAAAGTCTCATTAGTTAGTAATCTCTATTGAAACTCCTATTAATAATCATGCACATTACCATACCCAGCTTTATTCACCAGCCACCAATCACCCAACTTTGTTCTAGTCACGAGTGTCAACAAGAATGCATTCTATATTTGAAATATTAAAAACACTATTCAACAAGTCCATGAACCTGTATAATTAATTCCAATGAATCCAATCTCGAAAAACATTAACCGTAGGTGCTTCCTCCACAACCTAAGGAATCTCACCATGCTTATATCACTATACCCAAAAACTAGTCATGAATCGATATCAAATAATTGTATAACCTAGAAACCTTTTTTAAATGGAATGCATAAACCCATGCTATCCCTAGTAATAAGTTTTCAATTGATCAAAATGAACATCGACCTACAATGGTCTAATTCAATCAAAGGTATTATAGGTCTCAAAAGGATTCATATTCATAAAGGATAATAATATTTTATCTAAGCCTGACATCCCACTCCAAGCTCAAACCACTCTATGATAAATATAATATATATCTACAAGGGTTTAAACTATCAAACATTACCCTACATGGGCCTTATTCTCATAGATAATCCTCCCAGGGAATGATCCCTAGATGCCCTAATGGAAACATAGGATGAATGATGAAATGAAACTCACAGGGAATCTATATATTGTAATACCACTAGAGGTCTACCTCTCTTTTGATTTTTTGGTTTTTGTAAACATTTTATAAAGAGGCCAAAATAGATCCCAAAAAATAAAATTATCATCAGTTGAGGATGGCCAATGATAGTCAATAGTATGCACACAATATCATCTCAATGATTTCTTCCATATCATAGGTTCTTATTTTAGTTAAGTAGAATATCGTTAAAAGCTATGTTATTACACTATGAAGGTTTTCACTAAAAATCTAAACATAAACATCTAAGTAAAAACTCCCTATGAGGGGTTCACCATATGGGTATCATATGCCCTGTTGACCTGCTAGGGTAACTAAACCTCATGTGCATGAGAACTGATTCATCAGTCTCACTATAAAATGATTCAATGTAGATCCACATAACCTTCCATAAGAATGATATATATATATATATCTAAAATAGATTATTTTGAATTAAATAAACACACTATACCTAAAAACACTATTTCAGGTTTTGTTTGAAACATTGAACAGTTGGCCTCAAATATTAGAAAAATAACACAATATATGACCTACAACAAGTGAATCATATATTTCAAATAAGATTCATGATACACCTTCTAATATTTTCCTCCATGAGTGAAAATAATTCACTAGCCTCTTTCCAATGGGGAATGATCTATAAATCCATAATAAATCATAACATCCACACTTCATGTGAGATGATGATAGTGAAAATTATAAAATATATTGAAATGGAATATCATGAAGTATAATCCCATATCCATGGAAACCAAGAAATCATTCCCGAATAGCTATTCTTGACACACTATTCAGATATCATCCATAGATTCTAATGCATATCTAATACTGATGTATACCATTTTCCAAATAGTTAATCAAGAAAAAACAAACGACTCTTATACCACATTGTATTTTCCCGACCCAGATTCAACTAATCCAGTCCCCATAATGGTTCACCACAAAGCCTATGTACACCTCCCTATAGGGAAGAGGATATAGACTATCTTTGATGGTCTATTGTCGGTATAGTTGGGAGATTATAACATCACATCAGAGTAATAAAAGTGAAAATAATCAGATATCATCAATAGAGATAATAAAATCCTGCATACGAAGTTAATGAAATCAAATAAAAAATTAAATAAAAATAAAAGGAATAAAATAAGGTATTGAACATCCATGTCATACATATAGCACATTTCACCCAAAAGCATAACCTAAAGGCATGAGTACATAATGGAAACTAAAATAAAATACAAGTGTCTCATGTTATCTCTGGGCCGAACCACATACCCAATCTCAATATACATATCTAAATAAAACTACTTGTTCTATCCTAAAACATAGACCAATAAGTTCTTACAATCATGTTAACATGTTCAAGGGTACCCGGGTGTAATAAAGGATCAAGCAAGGTGTGAGTTAAAAACTGATTAGGGAACCAACAACGTGGTACCATAAAAATAAAATAATATACAGTGTGTCTATGTCTGACATTATTGGTTGAATAACAAAATAATAATAATAACATATATAAATAAGATAAATATCAATGATATATGAGGAATTATCTTGGGAAGTTCACAACCTACCTGAGATGTAACTAGAAATGATAAATAAAATATACAAAATGAACCAAATTCGATCTATTGGTCTGTGATCCAGGTCAAAATGAAAATGTCCCATCATATATTTATATTTATATTTATATTTATAGTTATATATATAAATACTCCCATATATATATAAATAAATATGTATATACTTGAGTAAGGTGAATAATATCACAATAAAAAATAAAGGATCCTTGGGTCCATAATCCTTATTTCATAAACATCCAGTGGAAACAATATTAAGATAGTCTTTATACAACTCTATATGTGTATAATTAGTTAAAACATGGTTCTGTAATCCTAATCATAATAACCTATTTCAGATAGTGATATAAATTAAATTGAAAAATCAATGTCCCCATAGGGGGATCCATTTATGAGTACTAGGATCACCTATACACACTTCCAATCAATATATTGATGGATTTCATACACTAAATGAAAATCATGTAAATGATCTCGTAGTTAGAAGTAATTTCTCTTAATTGATGTAAATGTAGTCCAATTATTGAGACCATGGTCTCAGTCCACAAGTATTCATAACATAGAAACATAGAAGATATCTAACGGGACTGAGCCATAGGGGATATATAATAATAATTCTCTCTCGACACATGTATTTGATCAACATCCACTCATATGTATTTCTCAACAACCCCATCGTTAAGGAGTATATTTGGGAGATATAGTTATATGTCATCAACCTGACACTATGAATCATCCTATATGTTGCCCGATGAAAGTGTAATCGTCCATCAAGAATGTCACATCATTAATGAGGAGTGAAATATCAACCTCCAAGATTAATTAATCTATCAGGGATAGTGTAATCATCCCCGTCACTCAGTATTTCCTAATAATCCATGAGAATATGTCACAAAAATGATAAAGAGAACCATGTCCACCACTAAGATCTAGTAATCAATCAGGGAGAGAATAATCATTCCCATCTCCTTGGGGAGCATAATTATCCTTGTGTATCATAATAATATGTTGTTCATTCCTTATTATAATAAAAATATTGATTCCATTATTGTGTATAATAATCATCAAGATGTCATTCCTGAAAATAACAGTCATTTAGATGCTGTGACGAAATATTGTAAACATTCTCTAAAAATTCAGACCCTCAGGATATGTCTGGTCATACCAGTATATAAAAGGAGTGGTTAAGAAGCTAGATCCTAGTAAACAGAACTGGGAATCAAAATAATCCATACCACATCATGTTAGGAACATCAGTCAAAAACCTAGAGGCACCTATAAATGTCGTAGATCCATCATCTATAACAATATAAATCATAAAAAAAATATTTAAGTTGGTGGAATTATGAAACCCACCACTCTTATCATAACCTTATAGACTTACAAGTTGATTACATATTATAGGGTGACACATTCTACTATCTATAGCCAAAACCCACAAATGTAGTTCAGTGTTAGTCAAACATAGGGGCACCCACTGGGTCCCCTATGTCTTAACACTACTGAGGAACCGAGATGGGATCCTTGATGTCCATTGTATATAGTGGCATGCCTATTGGCTTCCATTAAGTCCATATATATGTATGTAATTTCTCTTGGGATCCTAACAATGAATATTTAGAGGAATCCCATAGGGGATCCTTGGTTTTGGTAATCACCTCATGTTGTTGGATTAAGATAGTGTATTGGTGTTGTTAGTGACCCAGGGATCCAGTACCATCTACCCACTTAGTTTATATTCAAAATCATAAAAATAAATTTAAAAAGGGTGAATTCCCTACATGGTATTTCCCAATCATCCATGTAATTCAATAAACATACATAATTGCTAAAGGGAATTTATGACAGACTACATACCACTAGTAGGATTTAACTATTTAAGAACTACCCTATATAGAACCATCCAATATCACTAATGTCCAATCTAAGATGAATTTGATTCGAAGTAACAACCAACACTGTAAATCTCAATAATACACCAAAAACTTCAATTAGATAATTAAAAATCTTAATATAAAAAATATAACCAAATTTGAATTATATGGGATATATCACGAGACACATTTCACTTGAGGAGAATATGAGAATACTCATGAAGAAGGTCAACTTGGAACCACTAAGACGATTCCTAGAAATATCCTAAACAAATATCATCAAAAAAACAATAAAAAAATTAATTTAAAACATTAAATATTAATATAATCACTATAGTGATATAACAAGATTAAATAGAATACTACAATTTGTAGATTTCCACTCAGGATGTCCTCATCCTAGGATGTGATAAATCCCCAACCTAAAAGGGTGATTCCACCATGATCAGGTTGATTCAATTAATAACACTAAATGAAAGGTAAAAAAAATAAGTAATGATTGAAGGAAAATATATATCCATAATGTAGTGGGATATATTTCCACCAACAAATTTAAATTGCACTTGAAACGCCCATGATTAGTGAATAATGAAGATATAGGGTAGCATCGGTCGATGGATCCCATGTATTACATCCTATTTATATTGAATAAAATAGGAAATGATCCCTATTACAACCATGTCATTATTTCTACAAAAAGCACTTTAAACTCATATATAATAATTTAAATTTTTTATAAGTATACAATGGGACCATAATAATAAAAATAATTACATACATGGAAAACACCAAATTTAATGACCTAATATTTTCTTCATATTTAATACTTTTTTTTAATGAACATTCATTACATTACTCAAACACATTCTTGGGGATCGTAATGGTATAGTGAACATTGAAACATGGATACAAAATAAAACTAGTTCATATGTGTACTATACCATCTCTAAAAAAGATAATTATAATTATAAACTATCATACCAAATTTATACATAATAAATTTCATCACAGCCTAGGGAAAATCATAATATTAGGTGTTATCAGATGATCAGAAAAGATAAATAATGGAGATATATAAATATAACATGCGAAGAAGGATATGAGAACATGAGAATAACATTTAAAAATATTACCCTACATATCAATGAACATAACATTAGGCTATTATAAAAATATTGACAGTTTATAAAACATGAATCCTCGGGGAATTAATGAACATTATACTAGATAGAATAATAGTAGAATAATACATGGAACTGTGGTATAAACATAATCATAGAAAATCATTTACATAGTATTCAAAGATAATATACATGTATAGAATAGTCAAATGGGATCACTCTCCCAAAACATTTTATAATTAACGATTTTCCCATAATACTAGCATAATGGTAATGGTTCCATACAAAACATGGTTTACTCCCAATTCTATTCCTGTTTATCTCAGGGTATTTCAATATATACCCAATGCATCTGGGGAGATATAGGTCCCACCCATTAAATATTGAAAATAAAAAATTGTGTTCAATGTTGTCATAAATAATTCATCATATCTAGAACGATGAAAATAATTATATTTCATAATAATTATGTAATAGATAACCCATATAAAAGAAATAGTGTTCATATACAATTCATGATATCATAACCCATGGAAACAAAATTGATCCATAAAAATATCTTCAAGATAATTAGAAAACACCATGTGATAGAATATTATTGTAAAACTAGATCACATCCTAGGTAAAACATATGCAACACAAATGGTTTTTTACTGATTTATATAAATCCCATAAAAATAGTAATCTTTTTACGGAATATATCCATTCTATTTTCAAAACACATCTATAAAATGTGAAATTATCCTAAATAATATAAAAAATATTATTTCTAAATAATTTTTTAAAATTTTAAGTTTACCCTTAAAAATTGTGTGTTATTATGGAATTAAATTATGATCACGTTGTAAAATTTAAAATAACAAATTCCATCAAAATTATTGGTAAAATTCAAAAGTACCTTGTTCCAAAAAAACACGAATATTCTGTTAAATTTTTGTGAAAATTAAAAAATTAAAAATGAATTTAATAAATGTTATGGATTCTTAAATAAACATGTTTAAAATAATTTTTTAAAACATGGACATGGATGAAAAATTATTTTTTACAGAACAGAAAATTAATGATTAATTCATTAAAAATATTCTTCTAAACTATTGAGTTTAGAAATAGTGGAAAATGATGGGAAAATAAGTATTCTTATTAAATAAACATAGGGAAATAAATTCCAAGAGTTTTATTAGATTTGGATCAGAATATTTACTCAAAGGTAACATAATCATAAATAATTATCATAAATAATAAAATTGTAATTAAAAAATATTTACCACTTTGGTATATTTTTAATTATAAAAACCATTATAAATTTACATAAAATGAAACAGTAATTATAACTAAATGATGTGTATTTATGATATAATTTGAATATGAGTTGTATATACTCCTAATAAATGAATATTTGTGCATAGAATATCTTATTTTACAATGATAGAAAATTGAGAGAAAAATAGTTTAACTTGTGACTTAACTTTTAACATACATGTTTGAACCTAATGCGTAATAAATTTAAATTTTTTATAAATACGATAAATAAATATACTAAAAAGTGGCATACCCTATATAATATAATTATGAATTTTTATTACTTTTTTTCCATATTTCATTCATAAATTCACATTTTTGGTAATAATCGCTCTATATTTCTTATTTGTTGGTTTTTTATTTATGATCCAATTACTTTTATCATAATACCATATTATCAATGCAATTTTTAAATAAGTAAATATCATATATATCTATTAATTATAAATTTATATTATTCTATAAAATTTATTGATATAAAATGAAATACATTGTTCATTGATATGATATAACATAAATTTTTATAAACTATTCATCCATATTTTAATAGATGAGAAAAAATAACAATAATCAATATATTAAATTTACTGAATAATTGTTTTTTCACTTGTATCACAACAAGAATTTAAAAATGAATTTTATATAGAATTCATGAAACCACGTGTCTCTATGAAACCACACATTGTTATAACATATCTAGTAAACATAATTTTTTTCCTCTGTGATTTGAATTTAGAAAAACTAAAATACAGGGTTCCATTCAGTAAGATATTTGGAGTTTTATTGGGTCAACAAACATTTTTGGGGAATTTTATCATGAACCTTATAAATTTTAATGTAGCCTTGTGAATAGTAATGTTACTATTATGAATAGTAATTTTACCCTTAAGAGTAGTAACCTCAACCATAAAAGTATAAATAAAATTTAGGCACCTAGAAAATGATATAAAATTAATAATTATGTGTATGAATTTTTCATGTGAACAATAAAAATTGTGTTAAAATTTTATAATTAATAAATTTATTAAAAACAACATACTTTTTAATAAATTATATTTAAAAATAATAATTTTTTTAATATGATTTAAGGATAATTTAATGAGACCCTAGTTAATTTTTATGGTGTTTTAAAATCAGTTTTAATTTTAAATATTGATTTCAAGAAAATGACGATTTTAATTTCAAATAAAATTCATCATATATAGATATTTTTTTGATAAAATGGTTTCAATTTTTTTAGTCAACAAATTAATAAATTATTATGGATAATTTTTTTGATTTTTCTGAAATATTGAAATTTTTTGTGAATAGTGAAATACGGTCATTTACCATACATATAAATTACATGTTAAATAAACTATTATAGGAATCATGGATGGTGTAAGAAACCTTTATTTTGAAATAACATTCAGTTATTACAATTTTATGTCACATGAATAAAGTACCATTTATTGTCTTGAAAAAAATAACAAAATAATGAATATGTTATTGAAAAATCACTCCTCTCGTCCAATATAAAAACCAACACTCACACCCCATTATCTTCACTCCTATCATACATTAATCTTCTCTATGTTATACCCACATTCTCTTCCATATTCTATCCCCACATCCAAGAGCTCTTGGTATTTTTATAATACAAAAACCCATTTCCCTTAAGGAGGTTCACAAGGAGGATATTTTAAGCAATAAACCCTCTCTATTTTTATTTTTATTTAATTTTCAATTTATATTATATTCCAATATTCTCCTGACATAAACTATATAAATTATCATTATAACACTAATATCACTTATATAGTTGATTTATATTATGTTAATGGAATGCACATCATTAATCTCCTTACTCTACCTCATTTATTTTAAAATGATATAATCATCCAGGGGTGTCGATTTACAACCATAGTGGATAAAGAATCTTTTTTGAACAATTTATAATTAAATAATGTTCATGAAACCATTTTTATTGTTGATAAATATAATTATATATGTATTATTATGTACTTAATATTTGGTAACCAGAATATATATATAATAAATATTAATATGAAAAACTAGTGTTCAACAATCGAAATACCGCCTAATTAATATAAATGATTGTCATTAAGTATTTATCAAATAACCCATCCTCATAAGATATTAACAAATGAGTTATATGAACATTTAATATTCTGTATTCTCATTATTATCATGGAAAATCAATTCTAGGTAATTATATCCATTCAACATAAACTCTACTACAAATAAACAAGATAACCGATTATGAAAACCAAGAAAATGACCTTTCTCAAACAATAGAGTACAATCATATAACTTATCATTAAAGATATTTATGAACATAATAAAACTATAATTATTAAAATTAATGTATATATGGTTATAAATTATTTAATTAATGGATTTAATTTGATTATCTATGACATTAAGGTGATGTGAAAATATTTTCGGACATAAGGCATGTGTTTTCTCATCTCACATCCATTTTTCTGAGATATTCCATATTCACCACTATTTATTTTTTGTGGTGTATGTATACTAACCATTGATTTTTCATATAATTAACGTATTTACTTTCATGGTATTCAATGTACAATAAAATAATTATTAATTATGGGGCATATGATTTGATTGATGACAAACTGGTAAAGGATTCTACCTAAACCCCAGTTTTCCCTTTTGGTTACTCATTCACTACCATTACCCAAATTTAATTCTTATTTATTTTTATGTATCTTAAAAATTAGTTCTATTTGTTCCAAAATCATTTACCTTTATCATATCATCCATCTTTCTTCTGTATAAACATGTTTTTAAATCGATCCCATCTCAATTCTAATCGATACAAAAGCCTGATTAAAAGGATCTACTTGAATTCATAACCATTTTCAAGTTCACTATATAATATATTTTAAGCCACCATTATCTTTATAAAATAAAAAATTTTATCTTGATAAACAATATTGTTTAATTTTTGATTTTATGAAATCCTACATGCCTTTCCAATTTAATAATATCATTAATATTTTAATTAAACTCCACTAAAATGTTTTATTTACAATGTATCATTAAATTATTTGTACACGATTTCAATTCAGTATAACATGATTTGTGTCAAAAAATTAAATTTATGGTTCTACAATTTTAATTTTTGGGATATAAATTTTTACAATCTGATTTTATGAAAAATAAAAAATATTTCCCAAAAGAACGCTTCTTTCCCAAGTAAAAACTATTTATCTCATATAACTTTATCATTTGTGGGATATAATCCTTGTTCACTACATATTTCATGCATGTTGTGAAGGTACATATCTTTTGTATATCATATAAATAGTATACTTATTATCATGATATTCAATGGGATTATGATATGAATGTTTCAAGGTTGTATAGGACACATTGGAATTTTTAAGGATTATTTCCTCAAGAATATTTCAATGGTCTCATTTTAATGTATCTTCATATATTTAAACAAATCTTGTTTCATCTTGCACTTAATTTAGGTTTATCTATTAGGATATCCACTACAATATTTTTTTGAGGGGTTTCTAATTATTTAGACTGTGTATCTGTTTTTTGGATATCATTTCCCAAATTACTCAAAATGGTTAGTATTTATGTTTAATGATTCCTAAAGGTTATTTACATTTCATATGCCAATTTCAATTAGTATTTACATTTTTTATTATGTTCAACCATTTGATATGAGTAATTCATTGGACTTCACATGTGATTGGTGGGGCCGGTTATAACCCCTCAATGCATCGCTATGAATCATGAGGCAAACTATATTTTGGTTTTTACCCATTTATATATTCCCTTAACATGAGGCCATGGAAAAATGGTTATGATGTCCCAAATTATGAATTAATTAATTATGAAACTAATAATGTATAGTCCATATGGTTATTAATCTAGTAGAATAGTCCTCATTTTTTATTATGACACTATTTATTTAGCTCTTATTCCTTCCATGTTATACTAAAGGTTATTTTTTAAAGGAATGTGTTTTTAGATATTCACCATGAATAATTTTTACATTTCTGATATCTCTCGTTGTATTTTTTATCCTTAATAAGCATCTGAGATCATCCCTTTCATCCATTTTATTTTTCTCGATGATGCGATGAAGTATAATATGAGGGACTCGCTTGGATAATCTAGGAGTTGTGGGTGTTTGCAATGGAAATTAATTAATAAATTTCATTTCATTATTATAATGATGAACCAATGTATATATCTTTTTTTCCAATACTACAAATCTATTATGTCTTTTGGGATTTGGTTCCGTGTAATAATTATAATGTATCTAATTAATGCACTAAATCTAGGCTTCTAGGGTCAGAGCGTTATAGTTGGTATCAAAGGATGTTAAGTGGAAACCTTGGAATTAGGAATTAGAAAGTGTATATTAGGGAAAAACCATGATATTGAAATTGGGGGTAAGAATACAAGAAAACCCTCTAATTTTCGTATGGAAGATATTTTGTGGGTCTTCCTAAAAAATACATCCATGTCTTGATACTATAATTAGAGATGGTTCTAGCACATATGTACATAGGCCGAATGGCCCGAAAGCCTTCTTATTTTTATTATAGATAATCCCCTTTTTAAGGGTTGAAGGGGAACTCATACATGACATGTAGGCCCAAGGCACAAGGCCCGAAATAACCCATAATACATGACCCAAAGGCCCAGAGGTATACCATGCCAAATACATGACCCGTAGGCCCAGCCCACTAGAACTGCCCCTTCCAAGCTTCTGCATCATTGATTTCCTTTAGCTCCCCACCAGCATTGCTGATCGGCTAACATTACCCTGTACCAAGATATACATAAGAGTAACAACTTAGACAATGTGTTCTAAGCATGGCTTAAGGTAACTTGTTAGATGAAAATGGATCATACTATCCACTTAATTTCAAACTTTTGATGAATATTCTTAGGAAAAATCACATTTATTTTACCGACCATTTTGAAGGATCTATTCCTCCAAAGTAAGCAATGTAATTGTTTCTAGGATTTATGATGCATATGTTTTTGTTAGGATATATACCATGTTTATATTCATATAATGGTCATAATTTTAAGGGCTAATATAATATAAGAAATTTATTAAAAATTGTGACTAGTATAAGGAATGGGAACATCGCCAATGGATGTGATTCAATGAGTAAGAAGCATCATATCTCTAATGGTCTTAAGACATAATTTTTAAGAGTGATAGTCTCTTAAGTATCCTCTTTATATAAGAAATTGTTATCTTGTGTTAACAAGATGTGTAATATATTATATGAGTCCTACAGAATTCAAGGGACGCAAGATAAGAAGATGTTGGAAGTGAATAATAAAGATAAAGGGAATTTGGAAAAGAAGGGGTTTCCAGAGGTGAATACTATGTAATGAATCACCCTAGAAAATTAATTAAGGAAATCAGAGTTTGTAATATGTGTGGAGAAAAATGAAACCATGCTCCTGATTGTTAGGGTATGAAAAAATTATTCCATTGTAAAATTCTTCAATTTCAAAGAGATGTGACACTACGAAAATCAATGTAAGAAATGTCAAAGGAAGAAACCACAAATGATATTATTAGATAATGATAAAGTTAAGATACTTCTACAGATGAAGTGTAATGATTAATATTCCTAGTAAAAAATCATTTCATTTTACTATTTTATTTGAAATATACTAGTAATAAAAAGTATGAAATATATGAGGATTATACTACAATACCTTTTCATTAAGGATTTGAGACCACAAGTTGAATGGTAACGAGATGGTATATTTATTGGAATGTATTTTTTTATAAATGTATGATTGAGTGAAAGATAACCACAAACATAATCCTAATATTGACATAATGACAACAAATTATTGATTTATATGAGTTATAATAACCTAGTGATTGAATGATGAGATTTTAAAAACTAGTCTATGTAATCATTGATAGATCATACACCACATTTAAAGACACGTAATATATCCCATAACATTTTTAGGGACATATAAGTTATTCTAATAAGGTTTTTTAGTAATTTGAGATATTTCCATATTTCAATAGGACACATTATGAAGTTATTCACATGATTGGAATGTGAAAATTAACAACATCTTCTGGCTGATTAAAGGAAAATAAGGTATCTGATGGATTCAATATGATGGATCATGCTATAAGTCCCTAGACATAAACCTTACTTAATATTGAGTTATTACAAGATTACACATTGAGGATCTTTTCAGGTTTAGAGTTTTAGTGAATTAGATCATAAAACATGCATTACATTCCACATTTAAACAAAGTTGTTACATAAAGATAGTATTAATTTTTCCCATCAACGGAAACATATTTAAAATAAAACATAGATTCATTCATGACACTTCCTTGACAGTATCATCATATCATGTACCTTTCCCTTGACCTGTGAAAAACATTTCAAAAAAAACATGGGATGAGCATAAAAAGCTGAGTCTGGGTTATAAAAATATGGAAAGGAAACATGAGTTCATATATAGATAAGAATGAAACCATACGTTACCCATAAAACCTAAGCACTTTAACATACCTCATCAAATCAAGAGTTAATCAAAGAAATAATAATACATAATGGTAACTTGAGGCATTCATAACATTCTTAAATAGAGAGTAACCCTCTTGGTTACATTTGGAATACCCATCACAGTATATTCCCTAAATCTCATCAGAGAATCCTTAACGTCTCACTCATTTGCATTACCCAATGCATTGGAGAGCTATATCGGGCTCACCCGACCTTAGTTTATCACGGAACCACCCGTCTTCTTAATAATTCCCAAGAACCATAACATAATCGTATCACATAAAACATGAAAAAAAGGAAACATAACATTTCCACATTTCAAGCACGAGATATCAATAAAACACATTGATATAATAAAAAAATTATGAAAACCATTTTCAATACCAAAATAAAAGAAAAGTAAAACATGGTATTTATTTTTATTTTAAAAAGAAGGTATGGCTTGTAGAGGAAGCCGAAACTCAAATAATGGGCATTGCGGCAGAGAAGTCGTTGTCGCCGCATACGTATGACAAAAACATTCCGTTTTGTCGTTTTGTAAAACACTTCGTAAAAAAAAAGATTACATTTGGATAAACGTAAAAGTCAATTGGGTTTATACATCGTATAAAATAAAGTTGTGTATAAAACAAAATATGCCTCAATGAAAGAAGATTTAGACGAAGTCCCATACCTCGGGTCCAACTTGACTCTATCGTTCTTTAATGTCCTGAATAATAAAATTGAGTTACTTTCTACTTGATTAAGAACCTTTTTCAAGTTCATTATTCTTTTTATATCACTTATTACCATGTTATGAACATTATGTAATTATTTAAGTTAATAATGGTGGTTTTGTTGATCAATGGTACTTGAGTCAAAAGTGGACTTCATATATTTACAAGTTGATCACGTAGTCAAATATACATTATCTAAATAATGATATTCATGATGTATATTCCATATATTACATATATATATAGTATATACATGCATTTATAATATTACATAATCATTTAGAGGTAATAAATGAAATGCACCGTTCATTGAGACGGTAAGCCGTACATACGCATGAACGCTACATTCATTTCTATTTCTTATATAATGGAATGGAATCATAATTATATAAAGTTATATTATAATTCCATTATAATATCATATATAACTCCATCCTGTATACGTCCCACATATGGTATTAATGAATCAAATCACTTTGAGGGGGCGGTAGTCCGCACTTCCTTAAATGAAGATATCGTGTTTACTAATAATGGAAACCATAACGGTATTACAAAATTGAAAAATACATAATCTTAAGGAAAACATAAACATATTATTTATCATATATAAATATAGTGTCATCTTAATGGCCACCTTCGAAAGTGATAAAATAATGTTGAACAATCATCGTTTCGGGAGGGAGAAATTCTCCATCCACGGAAATAGTATGTTCATTATCTATTAGATGTAGGTGTGTGTAAGTGTAGCTCGAATCCTTCTTATAAAAACATCCTAGTATGTGGAAGATACTGGTGTTGTTACAAAATAAATGAATAAAAATATTTTAGGGGGTTGGAGAAGGAAAATAAAACAAAAGAACACAAGTTAAGACATTATCTTAAAAATGGGTAACCCTTTTTGTTTTGAGATCAAAGGCTTTCTTGGGAATAATTATTCCCAAATTTAGGCTTCTAATAGTTATATAGGTATGTGGAGAGACAAAATTTTCAGGGTTTGGCTGATCCAATGGCTTTGGAAGTGTGGGTAAGGAGGTAGAGGTGGGGTCTTTTATAAAAGGAGAGGAGGGGCACTCTTGGAATGTAAAGAAATGTTACATTATTTTAAAATGATTTTCGGATTTAAAAGGTCCCACATTGGTATAATTCTAGGATAAGGTGTTAAGGGTTCGAAATATACCAATACAATAGGTTTTTGACAAGTTTAGGTCTTATATTTTACATTATCTTTTCATTTTATTTAAATCGTTAAATAATGAGGTAATCGCTGCATCATCATGCTGTCATAAATAATTTAATTTATTTAATTTCTAAAAATTATAAAAAACTACTATGATGTAGGAATTATTTTTATCATTCCAATGACTATTTATAGTCAAAAATCTGAATTGTATAACCCCATTTACAAATTGTCTTAGTAAAACAAGTCATGTTTGTGTCATTTTAATTTTAACATTAAATAAAAAAAAGTAATGCCATTTTCCTAACAAAGTGGCTCCATGGGGTCCCCAATATGACCCATGGCTTGTCTTGGTCGTCCATGACACATCCAATATGGTTAGGACATGTGTCTAGGTATTTTCATTTTATTATAATATCATTTTTTCCTTCAATTGCACTAATTACCTCTAATCACGATAAAAAATTTAATAAGTTACTATTCACAAAAAAAAATTTTAATCCCATTGAACAAAATTTTACTTGTTAATGACAACCATGTATGTCGGATTTTTGAAATTGAAAACACAGAGGTGGTAAAATTTCATTTAAACGCAAAATAAGTTTCTTTAACTACCACATAGTGGTTTCACTATTCATCAAAAATTTGTGTTTTTCAGAAAAATACCAAAACCTCATCCAAAGATATTTTTGATATTTCGAATTCAGAAATTATGTATATTTTACGAAATTCAAAACATATGAGTTACATTAATTAATTTTTAATTAATTTCCGATGTCAAAGCAAATAGCATGTTTTTATAAAACAATAGGTATCAAAAGATTGACTCTAGTTTAAGTCCAATTTTAAAGTGAAATTAATTACAATGACCACCATTGGATTACATGGTAAAAATAGATTATCTTTACACTTTAAAACCAATTAAAAAGATAATGTAACCATATAATTAAATTAGATGAAAAAGCTATTTTGCTGTAAAATGCAGTATTTTTCACTATCCATTAAAAAATGAACATTGTCAGAAAAATACCAAAAAATTATCCAATGTTAATTCCAATGTACCAATAATAAAAATAAGTTTATTTTGACAAATATATATTTTAAAATTGTCAATAGCTATCCATCAAAAAGCAGTAAATTAATTAGTGTATTCCATGCTTATGATTGGATTTATTCTCAATTTAAGCCTCTAAAACACTATCTAATTCATAAATAGACATCGATAAGAATATCTATTATTCATTAATTACATGGGATGTTACATCCTTCCCCACATTAGAAAATTGTGTCCCCACAATTTATTTACTTATCGAATAATTGGGGTATTTATCCCTCATTGCATTTTCAGATTCCCATGTTGCCTCTTCAATCATGTGGTTTTTCCACAAAACCTTTACCTGATGAATAAACATATTCCGTAACACTTGATCCCTTTGGTCTAGAATCTGGACAGGTTGTTCCTCATATGATAGGTTCACTTCCAGCTGAACTACCTCTGGACTCAAAACATGAGATAGATCTGGCATGTACTTTCTTAACATGGAATAATGAAAAACATTGTGTACTTGAGATAAGCTCGGAGGTAAAGCCACTCGGTAAGCTACTAATCCAACTCTCTCCAGAATTTACTATGGTCCAATGAACCTTGGACTCAGATTTTTTTTTTCAAACCAAATCGCATCACACTTTTCCATAGAGAGACTTTGAGAAAAACATGATCACCTACCTCAAAAGAGAGATCCTTCCTCCTATTGTCTGCATAACTCTTCTATCTGCTCTGAACTATTCTCATGTGTTTCTGTATTAGCTGAACTTTTTATACCAACTATTCTACCAATTTTGGACCCATTATCTTCCTTTAACCCACTTCATCCCAGAAATCTGGTGTTCGACATCGCATCCCATATAACGCCTCAAATGGTGCCATCTGTATACTGGAATGAAAACTGTTATTATAAGAAAACTCAACCAAAGAATGACATTGGTCCCAACTTCCCTGATAATCCATAGAACAAGCACGTAGCATATCCTCCATAGTCTGAATCATTCGTTCTAACTGCCCATCTGATTGAGGATGAAAATCTATACTAAAATTTAATTCAGTACCCAACGACTTCTGAAGGCATTTCCAAAAGTTATAAGTGAACATGGGATCACAGTTAGATACAATGGAGAGAGGAACTCCATGTAACCTGACTATCTCTTTGTGATACAAACGGGAAGGTTGATCTAGGGAAAAAGTATCTCTTATAGCAAGGAAATGAGCATATTTAGTCAAGCAATCAACAATGACCCAGATTTCTTTATTACCTCGAGGTGTCTATGGCAATCCCACAACAAAGTCCATGGATATATTATACCATTTCCACTCTGGCACTGGTAAAGGCTGAAGCATCCCATTAAGTAACTTCCACTCTTCTATAACCTGATGACAAGTCAAACACTTCATAGTAAAATCAGCAATATCTCATTTCATTCCATCACACCAGTAATACTCACGAAGATCTCTGTACATCTTAGTACTGCCAGGATGAACTGAAAACGGAGAACTATGAGCTCCACAAAACAACTCTCTTTTCAAATGTGAATCACAAGGCACACACAATCTCTTCCCAAATCTCAAAACAAAAGCATTATCAATGTTTAATTCATGCAACTTACCATTCTGAACCAGCTCTATCTTTTTCTACAACTCACTGTCTTGCTTCTGTGCTTGCCTGATTCTTCCTGATAGAGAAGATTTCACTGACACCTGAAACAAAATAGAAGGACATCCTGCACCAAAAACTTCTATGCCAATGTTCATCAAATCCTTAACCAAAGTATCACATTCCAAACACAACATTATTAATGAAGCATTACTATTTCGACTCAAAGTATCAGCCACTTTATTTGATTTTCCCAAATGGTAATGAATTGTACAATCATAATCCTTGATTAATTCTAGACATCTCCTCTGTCTCATGTTCAATTCTTTCTGAGTGAATAAATTGATTAAACTTTTGTGATCGGTATATATTTCACACATTACTCCATACAAATGATGCCTCCAATTTTTTAAAGCGAAAACAACAACAGCTAATTCCAAATCATGTGTAGGGTAATTTACCTCATGAGTTTTCAACTGTCGTGAGACATAAGCAATTTCCTGATCATTCTTCATTAGGACAAAACCAAGCCCTTTCAATGAAGCATCACTGTAGATAACAAAATCACCATTCTTGGAAGGTAGTGCCAAAACTGGAGCATTCACCAATCTTCTTTTCAACTCCTGAAAACAATCAACACATTATTTTGTCCAGATGAACATAACACCCTTTCGAGTTATCTTAGTCATTGGACTAGATAACCGTGAAAATTTTCAACAAACCTTCAGTAGTAACCTTCCAAACCAAGGAAACTATGGATCTTGGTTACATTGGTGGGTCTTGGCCATTCTTCCACAACTTTTGTTTTAGCAGGATCAACAGTTATCCCATCTTTAGAAACAATGTGACCATGGAAAGAAATTTGTTGCAACCAAAACTCACACTTTTTGAATATTCCGTACAGTTTCTTTTCTTTTAAGGTTTGCAAGATAACCCTTAAATGTCTGTCATGCTCCTCTTTACTTTTAGAAAACACCAGAATATCATCAATGAAAACAACAACAAACTTATCCAAGAACTCATGGAAAATTCTATTCATTAAGTCCATGAATATAGTAGGTGCATTGGTTAGCCCAAAAGGAATTACTACAAATTCATAATGGCCATATCTTGTACGGAACATGGTCTTCAGAATATCTGCTTCCTTTAGCTTCAACTGATAGTACCCCGATCTCAGGTCAAAATTTGAAAAAAACTGATCTCCCTTGAGCTGATCAAACAAATCATCGATAAGATTCATAGGATATTTGTTCTTAACAATGATTTTATTCAAGGCTCTATAATAAATGCAAAGTATCATAGAACCATCTTTATTTTTAACAAATAAAACAGGATCACCTCATGGTGATGTGCTAGGTCAAATGAAACCTTTCACTAATAAATCATTCAATTGCTCCATCAACTCTAAAAGTTCAATTTGAGCCATTCGATAAGGGGTTTTGAAATTTTCTTAGCATCAGGAACTAAGTCAACAGTAAATTCAACTTTCCGATATGGTATTATTCTAGGATACTCATCAGGAAAAACATCCAGGTACTCATTTACCACGGGCACATCATTGATCTGAACAGTTCCTTTGTTTCCAACAATATGTGCGAGGTAACATTCATTTCAATCTTTTACATGTTTCTCGGCCTCTTGATATGTTATCAACAGTAAGGTTTCATTCTTGTACACAAACTGAAAGTATTTGTGAAAAGAAACTTCCTTAGCTCTATAGTCAATCTTATCATGGTAAATAGATAGCCAATCTATACCCTGGATAACATTAAACTCTACTAGAGGTAAAAAAAGGTTTTCAAGTAGGTTCTTTCCACGGATACAGATTGGAAGATTCTTATAAATTCGTTTTGTCTCAACATTTACCCCATGTGTTTTTACCACAAGTTCAAGAGTCATTTCTTGAGATGGTATTCCCATTTTACTAGAAATGTTTTCAGATATGAAAGAATGTGTAGACCCCGAATCAAACAACACACTGGCATAATCTGAAAAAACAAACATAGTACCAGATACAACTTCATTTGATGGCCTGACATATGCTGAAGTAGTTGCAAAGGATTTCACCACCCCTTTCTGCTTGTAGTCTAACTGCTTCCCATCACTCAAGCTCTTTGTCGGACACTCGTTTGCATAGTGACCCATCTCATTTCACTTAACACATTTCACTAACTGTAAATCGAATTTGGACTTACCATCACCTTGATCTTTTTCAGTGCAATCACGAGCCTTATGTCCCATATTACCACATCGGTAGCACTTTCTAGAATTCAGAAGACATTCCCCAGCATGCCTTTTAACACATTTATCACAAACTAGAAACTTAGTTTTCTTACGATCAGACTTTTTTGAAGAATTATTTCCTTTCTCCTGCCACCTCGGTCTCTTCTTCTTTTGGTAGTTACAGAACACTTGATCATTGGAAAACTCCATTTAGACCTTCTCAGAACATCAAACAAGCATTTCATAACTTTTAAACTCACGAGAAGCTAAATCACTTTGATATTTTGGCTTTAATCATGAGTAAAAACGATTTATTTTATGATCAAGGTCTCGGATAAAATTTGGAGCATGCACTGACAATCGAGTGAACCTTTCTTCGTAAGCAGCCACTAAGTCTTCCTCTTGCCTCAATTCAAGGAATTTTTTTTCCATCCTAAGTCGAACAGCCGTAGGAAAATACTTCTCATGAAACATACCTTTTAATTCATCCCAGTCGAGAGCATCAATCTCATCAGTGTCCATGATATTTTTATCCATCGACCACCACTGATCTGCTTCACCCTCCAAACTGTAAATAGCAAGACTAACCTTTTGATTGTCTGAACACCCCATGACATCAAAAATCATCTCCAGTGATTTAATCCACCCTTCAGATAGAACATGGTCAAATGATCCTCTAAATGATGGGGGATGTTGCCTCATGAAATTTTCCACCACTGACATGTTCCTCTGGGGTTGATCTTGCTGATCTCGTGCATTGATACCACCACCATTTGTCTCTTGATTCAACTATGCCATCATTGCAACAAACTGTTCAGTTCCAATTCCGACCATCTCAGGATGCTGATTCGGAAGGTTATTTCCTTTTGTATGCCTTCCTAGCACTGCTTCCATGTTTCCTCTATGGAAAACCATTCTGAACAAACATGTCTTAGATGAAACAATGGTACTCATCAAATGCTTTATCATTTCAATTTGACCATAAAAAAAATATTTTTGGATATTCATTTAATAAAATTCTAACTCCTAAAGTTATCTAAACCCACCTTTGATACCAACTCTAAGGTCCCAACATGAAACCTTACTTAATATTGACTTATTACAAGATTAAACAATGAGGATCTTTTCATGTTTAGAGATTTAGACAATTAGATCATAAATCTTGCATTACATTCCACATTTAAACAAAGTTGTTACATAATGATAGTATTCATTTTTCCCATCAACAGAAACATATTTAAAATAAAACATGGATTCTTTTTTCTAGACACTTCCTTGACACGATCATCATATCATGTACCTTTCACTTGACCTGTGAAAAACATTTCAATAAAACCATGGGATGAGCATAAAAACCTCAGTAGGGGTTATAAAAATATGGAAAGGAAACATGAGTTCATATATACAGAAGAATGAAATCATACTTTACCCATAAAACATAATAACATTAACATACCTCATCAAATCATGAATATATCATAGAAATCATAAGACATAAAGGTAACTTGAGGCATTCATAACATTCTTACGTAGGGAGTAACCCTCTTGGTTACATTTGGAATACCCATCATAGTATATTCCCTAAATCTCTTCGGAGAAACCTTAATGTTTCACTCCATCGCGTTACCCAATGAATTGGAGAGCTATATCGGGCTCACCCACCCTTAGTTTATCACGGAACCACCCGTCTACTTAATAATGCCCAAGAACCATAACATAATCGTATCACATAAAACATGAATAAAGGAAACATAACATTTCCACATTTCAATCACAAGATATCAATACAAAACATTGATATAATAAAAACATTATGAAAACCATTTTCAATACCAAAATAAAATAAAAGTAAAACATGGTATTTATTTTTATTTTAAAAAGAAGGAATGGCTTGTAGAGGAAGTCGAAACTCAAATAATGGTCACGGTGGCGGAGAAGTCATTGTCGCCGCATACGTACGACAAAAAAATTCTCTTTTGTCGTTTTGAAAAATGCTTCGTATAAAAAAATATTCTTTTTGGATAAACGTAAAAGTCAAAGGGGTTTATACACCGTATAAAAGATATTTGTATATAAAACAAAATATGCCTCAATAAAAGGAGATAGAGACGAAGTCCCATACCTCATGTCCGACTTGACTCGATCGTTCTTTAATGTCCTGAATAATAAACTTGGGTTAATTTCTATTTGCTTAAGAACCTTTTTCAAGTTCATTATTCCTTTTATATCACTTATTACCATGTTATGAACATTATGTATTTATTTAAGTTTATAATGGTCTTTTTGTTGATCAATGGTACTTGAGTCAAAAGTGGACTTCTTATAGTTACAAGTTGATCACGTAGTCAAATATCCATTATATCAATAATGATATTCAGGATGTAGATGCCATATATTTCATATATATCCATTATATAAATTCATTTATAATATTACATAATCATTTAGAGGTAATAAATGAAATACACCGTTCATGGAGACGGTAAGCCATACATACGCATGAACGCTACATTCATTTCTATTTCGTATTTTATGGAATGGAATCATAATGATATAAAGTTATATTATAATTCCAGTATAATATCATATAAAACTCCATCCTTTATACGTCCCACATATGGTATTAATGAATCAGATCACTATGAGGGGGCGGTAGTCCGCACTTCCTTAAATGAAGATATCGCGTTTACCCATAATGGAAACCATAAAGATATGCCCAAAATGAAAAATACAGAAGCTTAAGGAAAAAATACACATATTATATATCATATATAAATATAGTTTCATCTTAATGTCCACCTTTGAAAGTGTTAAAAGAATGTTGAACAATCATCGTTTCGAGAGGTAGAAATTCATCATCCATGGAAACAGTATGTTCTCTAACCATTAGATGTAGGTGTGTGTAATTGTAGATAGAATCCATCTTATAAAAACATCCTTGTATATGGAAGATACTGGTGTTGTTACAAAAGAAATTAATAAAAATAGTTTAGGGGGTTGGAGAAGGAAAATAATACAAATGAACACAAGTGAAGACATTACCTTAAAAATGGGTAACCCTTTTTGATTTGAGCTCAAAGGCTTCCATGGGAAGACTTCTGCCCAATGTGAGTCTTCTAAGAGTTATAGAGGGATGTGTAGAGACAACATTTTCATGGGTTAGCAGAGCCAAAGGCTTTGGAAGTGTGGGTAAGGAGGTAGAGTTGGGGGCCTTTTATAAGAGGAGAGGAGGGGAACTCTTGGAAAGTAAAGAAATGTTACTTTATTTTAAAATGAGTTTCGTATTTAAAAGGTCCCACATTGATAAAATGAGAGGGTATGGTGATAAGGGTTCGAAATATACCCATACAATAGGTTTTTGACAAGTTTAGGTCTTAGATTTTTCATTATCTATTCATTTTATTTAAATCGTTAAATAATGAGGTAATCAGTGCTTCATCATGATGTCAGAAATAATTTAATTTATTTAATGTCTAAAAATTATAAAAAACTACTATGATGTAGGAAATCGTTTTAGAGTTCCAATGACTATTTATAGTCAGAAATCTGAATTGTATAACCCCATTTACAAATTGTTTTAGTAAAACAAGTCATGTTTGTGTCATTTTAATTTTAACATTAAATAAAAAAAATTAATGTCATTTTCCTACCAAAGTGGCTCCATGGGGTCCCCATGTTGAAACATGGCATTTCGTGGTCGGACATGACACATCCAATAAGTGTAGGAAATGTTTATAGGTATTTTAATTTTATTATAATATCAATTTTTCCTTAAATTGCACTAATTACCTCTAATCACGATTAAAAATTTAATAAGTTATTGTTCACCAAAAAATATATTTTAATCCAATTGAACCAAATTTTACTTCTTAATGTCAACCATGTATGTCGGATTTTTGATATTCAAATCATAGAGTTGGTAAAATTTCATTTAAACGAAAAATCAGTTTCTTTAACTACCACTTAGTGGTTTCACTATTCAACAAAAATTGATGTTTTTCAGAAAAATACCAAAACCTCATCCAAAGCTATTTTTTATATTTAAAATTCAAAAATTATGTCTATTTTACAAAATTCAAAACGTATGAGTTACATTAATTAATTTTTAATTAATTCCCGCTGTCAAAGAAAATAGCATGTTTTTATGAAATAATAAGTATCAAAAGATTGACTCTAGTTTAAGTCCAATTATAAAGTGAAATTAATTCCAATGACCACCATTGGATTACATGGTAAACATATATTATCTTTACACTTTAAAACCACTTAAAAATATAATCTAACCATATTATTAAATTAGATGAAAAAGCTGTTTTGATGTAAAATGCATTATTTTTCACTATTCATTAAAAAATAAACATTGTCAAAAAAATACCAAAATATTATCCAATGTAAATTCCAATGTACCAATAATAAAGAATAATTTTATTTTGAAAAATAAAGCTTATAAAATTTTCAAAAGATATCCATCAAAAAACAGTAAATTAATTAGTGTATTTCATGCTTAAGATTGGATTTATTCTCATTTTAAGACACTAAAGCACTATCTAATTCATAAATAGACATAGATAGGAATATCTATTATTCATTACTTACATGGGATGTTACATCCTTCCCCCCTTTAGAAAATTTATTTCCCACAATTTATTTACTTATCGAATAAGTGGGGGTATTTATCCCTCATTGAATTTTCATTTTCCCATGTTGCCTCTTCAATCATGTGGTTTTTCCACAAAACCTTTACCTAATGAATAAACATATTCCGTAACACTTTCTCCCTGTGGTCTAGAATCTGGACCGGTTGTTCCTCATATGATAGGTTCTCTTCCAGCTGAACTACCTCTGGACTCAAAACATGAGATAGATCTGGCATGAACTTCATTAACTTGGAATCATGAAAAACATTGTGTACCTGAGATAAGCTCGGAGGTAATGCCACTCGGTAAGCAACTGATACAACTCCCTCCAGAATTTCATATGGTCCAATGAACCTTGGATTCAGCTTTCCTTTCTAACCAAATCGCATCACACTTTTCCATAGAGAGACTTTGAGAAAAACATGATCACCTACCTCAAAAGAGAGATCCTTCCTCATGTTGTATACATAACTCTTATGTCTCCTCTGAGCTGTTATCATGTGTTTCTGTATCTGCTGAACTTTTTCTGCCAACTATTCTACCAATTCTGGTCCCATTAGCTTCCTTTCACCCACTTCATCCCAGAAATCTGGTGTTCTACATCGCTTCCCATATAACGCCTCAAATGGTTCCATCTGTATACTGGAATGAAAAATGTTATTATAAGAAAACTCAACCTAAGAATGATGTTGGTCCCAACTTCCCTGATAATCCATCGAACAAGCACATAACATATCCTCCATAGTCTGAATCGTTCAATCTAACTGCCCATCTGATTGGGGATGAAAAGCTGTACTAAAATTTAATTTAGTACCCAACGACTTCTGAAGGCCTTTCCAAAATTTAGAAGTGATCCTGGGATCACGGTCAGATACAATGGAGAGAATAACTACATGTAACCTGACGATCTCTTTGTGATACAAACTGGAAAGTTGATCTACGGAAAACGTATCTCGTATAGCAAGGAAATGAGCATATTTAGTGAAGCGATCAACAATGACCCAAATTTCTTTATTACCTCGAGGTGTCTTTGGCAATCCCACAACAAAGTCCATGGATATATTCTCCCATTTCCACTCTGGCCCTGGTAAAGGCTGAATCATCCCTTTCAGTAACTGCCACTCTGCTATAACCTGCTATCAAGTCAAACACATCATTGTAAAATCAGCAATATCTCTTTTCATTCCATCCCACCAGTAATACTCTCGAAGACCTATGTACATCTTAGTACTACCAGGATGAACTGAAAACGGAGAACTATGAGTTTCACATAACAACTCCCTCTCCAAATGTGAATCACAAGACACACACAATCTCTTCTCAAATCTCAAAACACAATCATTATCAATGTTGAATTCGTGCAACTTACCTTTTTGAACCAGCTCTACCTTTTTCCACAACTCACTGTCTTGCTTCTGTGCTTGCTTGATTCTGCCTGATAGAGAAGATTTCACTGATACCTGAAACAAAATAGAAGGAAATTATGCACAAAAATATTCTATGCCAATGTTCATCAAATCCTTAACCAAAGGATCACTTTCCAAATGCAACATTGTTAATGAAGCATTACATTTTCGACTCAATGTATCAGCCACTTTATTTTCTTTTCCTGAATTGTAATGAATTGTACAATCATAATCCTTGATTAATTCTAGAGATCTCCTCTGTCCCATGTTCAATTCTTTCTGAGTGAATAAATTGTTTAAACTTTTGTGATCGGTATATATTTCACACTTTACTCCATACAAATGATGCCTCCAAAATTTTTAAAGCGAAAACAACAACAGCTAATTCCAAGTCATGTGTAGGGTAATTTACCTCATGAGTTATCAACTGTCGTGAAGCATAAGCAATTTCCTGATCATTCTGCATTAGTACAAAACCATGTCCTTTCAATGAAGCATCACTGTAGATAACAAACTCACCATTCCTAGAAGGTAGTGCCAAAACTGGAGCATTCACTATTCTTCTTTTCAACTCCTGAAAACAATCATCACATTCTTTTATCCAGATAAACATAACACCCATTCGATTTAGCTTAGTCATTGGACTAGATAACCTTGAACAATTTTCAACAAACCTTCAGTAGTAACCTGCCAAACCAAGTAAATTACGGATCTCGGTTACATTAGTGGGTCTTGGCCATTCTTCAACAAATTTATTTTTAGCAGGATCAACAGTTATCCCATCATTAGAAACAATTTGACCAACGAAAGAAATTTGTTGCAACCAAAACTCACACTTGCTGAATTTCCCATACGGTTTCATTTCTTTTAAGGTTTGCAAGATAACCCTTAAATGTCTTTCATGCTCCTCTTTACTTTTAGAAAACACCAAAATATCATCAATGAAAACAACCACAAACTTATCCAAGAACTCATGGAAAATTCTATTCATTAAGTCCTTGAATACAGTAGTTTCATTGGTTAGCCCAAAAGGCATTACTACAAATTCATAATGGCCATATCTTGTACGGAACACGGTCTTTGGAATATCTTCTTCCTTTAGCTTCAAGTGATTGTACCCCGATCTCAGGTAAATCTTTGGAAAAAACTGATCTCCCTGGAGCTGATCAAACAAATCATCGATATGAGGCATAGGATATTTGTTCTTAACAATGATTTTATTCAAGGCTCTATAATCAATGAAAACACTCATAGAACCATCTTTCTTGTTAACAAATAAAACAGGAGCACACCTTGGTGATGTGCTAGGTCAAATGAAACATTTCTCTAATAAATCATTCAATTTATACTTCAACTCTAAAAGTTCAATTTGAGTCATTCGATAAGGGGTTTTGAAATTTTCTTAGCATCAGGAACAAAGTAATCAGTAAATTCAACTTACCGATCTGGTATAATTCCAGGAAACTCATCAGGAAAAACATCTGGGTACTCATTTACCACTGGAACATCATTGATCTGAACAGTTCCTTTGTTTTCAACAATATGTGCAATGTAACATTCGTTTCCATCTTTTACAAGTTTCTCGGCTTCTTGATATGTTATCAACAGTAAGGCTTCATTCTTGTACACATACTGAATGTCTTTTTGTATAGAATATTCCTTATCTCTACAGCCAATCATAGCATGTTAAATAGAGAGCCAATCTATACCCAGGATAACATCTAACTCTACTAGAGGTAAAACAATAAGGTTTTCAAGTAGGTTCTTTCCACGGATACGGATATGAAGATTCTTATAAATTCGTTTTGCCTCAGCATTTCCCCCCATGTGTTTTTACCATAAGTTCAGGAGTCATTTCTTGAGATGGTATTCCCATTTTACTCGAAAAGTTTTCAGATATGAAAGAATGTGTAGATCCTGAATCAAACAACACACTGGCATAATCTGAAAAAAAAACAAACATAGTACCTGATACAACTTCATTTGATGGCCTGACATCTGCAGAAGTAGTTGCAAAGGATTTCACAACCCCTTTCTTCTTGTATTCTAACTGCTTCACATCACTCAAGCTCTTTGTCGGACACTCGTTTTCATAGTGACCCATCTCATTACACTTAAAACATTTCACTAACTGTAAATCGAATTTGGACTTACCACCACCTTGATCTTTTTCAGTGCAATATTGAGCCTTATGTCCCATCTTACCACATTGGCAGCACTTTCTAGAATTCAGAAGACATTCCCCAGCATGCCTTTTACCACATTTATCACAAACTGGAAACATAGTTTTCTTACGATCAGACTTTTTTGAAGAATTCTTTCCCTTCTCGTGCCACCTCAGTCTCTTCTTCTGCTAGTTGTTATAGAACATTTGATCATCGGAAAACTCCATTTTGAACTTCTCAGCACATCGAACAAGATTTTCATAACTTTTAAACTCACGAGAAGTTAAATCAATTCGATATTTTGGCATTAATCCTGAGTAAAAACGATTTATTTTACGATCAAGGTCTCAGATAATATTTGAAGCATACACTGACAATCGAGTGAACCTTTCTTCATAAGCAGCCACTGAGTCTTCCTCTTGCCTCAATTCCAGGAATTGTTTTTCCATCATAAGTCGAATAGCGGTAGGAAAATACTTCTCAAGAATAATACCTTTGAATTCATCCCAGTCGAGAGCATCAATCTCATCAGCATCCCGGATATTTTTAACCATTGACCACCACTGATCTGCTTCACCCTCTAAACGGTAAATAGCAAGACTAACCTTTTGATTGTATGAACACCCCATGACATCGAAAATATTCTCCAGTGATTTAATCCACCCTTCAGCTAGCACATGGTCAGATGATCCTCTAAATGATGGGGGATGTTTCCACATGAAATTTTCACCTCTGACATTTTCCTCTAGGGTTAATTTGGCTGATCTCGTGCAAGGATACCACCACCATTTATCACTTGAGTCAACTGTTCCATCACTGCAAAAAACAATTCAGTTCCAATTTCGACCATCTCAGGATGCTGATTCAGAAGTTTATTTCCTTCTGTATGCCTTCCTACCAATGCTTCCATGTTTCCTCTATGGAAAACCATTCTGAAAAAACATGTCTTAGATGAAGCAAAGGTAGTCTTCAAATGCTTTATCATTTCAATTTGACCATAAAAAAATATTTTTGGATATTCATTTTATAAAATTCTGACTCCTAAAGTTATCTAAACCGACCTTTGATACCAACTATATGGCCCCAACCTGAAACCTTACTTAATCTTGAGTTATTACAAGATTACACATTGAGGATCATTTCAGGTTTAGAGATTTAGAGAATTAGATCATAAAACTTGCATTAGATTCCACATTTAAACAAAGTCGTTACATAATGATAGTATTCATTTTTTCCCTTCAACGGAAACATATTTAAAATAAAACATGGATTCTTTTTTCTTGAAACTTCCTTGACACTATGATCATATCATGTACCTTTCACTTGACCTGTGAAAAATATTTCAAAAAAACATGGGATGAGCATAAAAACCTCAGTATTGGTTATCAAAATATGGAAAGGAAACATGAGTTCATATATACATTAGAATGAAATCATACTTTACCCATAATACATAAGCACATTAATATACCTCATCAAACCATGAATAAATCATAGAAATCATAATACATAAAGGTATCTTGAGGCATTCATAACATTCTTATGTAGGGAGTATCCCTCTTGGTTACGTTTGGAATACCCATCACATTATATTCCCTAAATCTCTTCAGAGAAACCTTAACGTTTCACTCCTTCGCGTTACCCAATGTATTGGAGAGCTATATCAGGCTCACCTGCCCATAGTTTATCACGGAACCACACATCTTCTTAATAATTCCCAAGAACCATAACATAATCGTATCACATAAAACATGCATAAAGGAAAAATAACATTTCCACATTTAAATCAAAAGATATCAACACAAAACATTGATATAATAAAAACATTATGTAAACCATTTTCAATACAAAAATAAAAGAAAAGTAAAACATGGTATTTTTTTTTATTTTAAAAAGATGGAATGGATTGTAGAGTAAGCCGAAACTCAAATAATGGTCACGACGGCGGAGAAGTCGTTGTCGCCGCATACATACGACAGAAAAAAAATTCCCTTTTGTCATTTTGTAAAATGATTCGTATAAAAAAAGATTCATTTTCGATAAACATAAAAGTCAAAGGGGTTTATACACCGTATAAAAGAATGTTGTGTATAAAACAAAATATTTCTCAATGAAAGGAGATTGAGACGAAGTCCCATACATCGTGTCCGAATTGACTCGATCGTTCTTTAATGTCATCAATAATAAACTTGAGTTAATTTCTACTTGCTTAAGAACCTTTTTCAAGTTCATTATTCATTTTATATCACTTATTACCATGTTCTGAACATTATGTAATTATTTATGTTAATAATGGTCGTTTTGTTGATCAATGGTACTTGAGTCAAAAGTGGACTTCTTATATTTACAAGTTGTTCACGTAGTCAAATATCCATTATCTCAATAATGATATTCATGATGTATATGCCATATATTTCATATTTATCATGTATATACATGCATTTATAATATTACATAATCATTTAGAGGTAATAAATGAAATGCACCGTTCATGGATACGGTAAGCCATACATATTCATGAACGCTACTTTCATTTATATTTATTATTTTATAGAATGGAATCATAATGATATAAAGGTATATTATAATTCCAGTATAATATCATATATAACTCAATCCTTTATATGTACCACATATGGTATTAACGAATCAAATCACTTTGAGGGGGTGGTAGTCTGCACTTCCTTAAATGAAGATATTGCATTTACCCATAATGGAAACCATAAAGGAATTCCCAAAATGAAAAATAAAGAATCTTAAGTAAAACATACACATATAATATATCATATATAAATATAGTTTCATATTAATGTCCACCATTGAAAGTGTTAAAATAATGTTGAACAATCATCATTTCGAGAGGCAGAAATTCGCCATCCACGGAAACAGTATGTTCTTTAACCATTAGATGTAGGTGTTTGTAATTGTAGTTAGAATCTTTCTTATAAAAACATCCTAGTATATGGAAGAGACTGTTGTTGTTACAAAATAAATGAATAAAAAGAGTTTAGGGGGTTGGAGACGGAAAATAATACAAAAGAACACAAGTGAAGACATTACCTTAAAAACGGGTAAACATTTTTTATTTGAGCTCAAAGGCTTCCTTGGGAAGACTTCTACCCAATGTGGGGTTTCTAAGAGTTTTAGAGGTGTGTGGAGAGACAAAATTTTCTGGGGTTGGCCGAGCCAAAGGCTTCGGAAGTGTGGGTAAGGAGGTAGATGTGGGGGCCTTTTATAAGAGGAGAGGAGGGGAACTCTTGGAACGTAAAGAAATGTTACTTTATTTTAAAATTAGTTTCGGATTTAAAAGGAACCACATTGATATAATTAGAGGATATGGTGATAAGGGTTCGAAATATACCCATATAATAGGTTTTTGAGAATTTTAGGTCTTATATGTTGCATTATCTTTTCATTTTATTTAAATTGTTAAATAATGAGGTAATCTCTGCTTCATCATGATGTCATAAATAATTTAATTTATTTAATGTCTTAAAATTATAAAAAAAATACTATTATGTTGGAAATATTTTTATATTTCCAATGACTATTTATAGTCAATAATCTGACTTGTATAACCCAATTTACAGATTGTTTTAGTAAAATAACTCATGTTTGTGTCATTTTAATTTTAACATTAAATAAAAAGATATTAATGACATTTTCCTACCAAAGTGGCTCCATGGGGTCACCAAGTTTACTCATTGCTTGTATTGGTTGGCCATGCATCATCCAATAAGGGTAGGACATGTGTCTAGGTATTTTCACTTTATTATAATATCATTTTTTCCTTAAATTGCACTTATTACCTCTAATCGCGATTAAAAACATAATAAGTTTCAATTCACAAAAAAATTATTTTAATCCCATTGAACCACATTTTAGTTCTTAATGACAACCATTTATGTCGGATTTTTTAAATTCAAAACACAGAGGTGGTAAAATTTCATTTAAACGAAAAATCAGTTTCTTTAACTACCACATAGTGGTTTCACTATTAATCAAAAATTGATGTTTTTCAGAAAAATACCAAAACCTCACCCAAAGATATATTTGATATTTTGAATTCAAAAATGATTTCTATTTTAAAAAATTCAAAACCTATAAGTTACATTAATTATTTTAATATTTAATTCGCGCTGTCAGAGCAAATAGCGTGTTTTTATAAAACAGTAAGTATCAAAAGATTGACTTTAGTTTAAGTCCAATTTTAAAGTGAAATTAATTCCAATGAACACCATTTGATTACATGGTAAAAATATTTTCTATTTACACTTTAAAACCAATTAAAAAGATAATCTAACCATATATGTAAATTAGATGAAAAGGCTGTTTTGATGTAAAATGCAGTATTTTTCACTATTCATTAAAAAAATGCACATTGTCAGAAAAATACCAAAAAAATATCCAATGTAAATTCCAATGAACCAATCATAAAGAAAGAGTTTATTGTGACAAATATAGCTTATAAAATTTTCAAAAGATATATTTAAAAATGGTTCGCCATTAAAAGGCAGTAAAACAATTAGTGTATTCCAGGATTAAGATTGGATTTATTCTCATTTGAATCCTCTAAAACACTATCTAATTCATAAATCTACATAGATAAGAATATATATTATTCATTACATACTTGGGATGATACACATGCAGTTTTAAAAAAGTATAATTTCCAAGGACCTAGTTAATATGGATCTAGGATGTATGGTTACTAGAATTATCATGGAACAATGTTGTGGGATTTAAGAAGAAAGGGAAACTGGGCCCCATGTGAATTGATAATTTTAAAATTATAAATAGAATTAGAGTTGGGGAATATCGTTTGAAAATTTTGTAATGAATTTTTATGGTATACAATGTTTTTCATGTCCCTTTGTTAATGAATTACATGAATACCCAACACATGTACTCACAACTGAAGAGATAAAATATGAACCGGACATATCTAACTAGGAAGAGCCTATATTGATTTTGGAAGCTAAAGAACTAGTGTTGAGGAATTAGATAAATCAGATGGTAAAGGTACACTAGATAAATAATAGAATTGAGGGGGAATTGAGAGATCCTGATCAACAAATCAGGAAGAAATACCCAAGTCTTTTTATGAGGTAACATTCTACAAGCTCGATGAAAATATTATTATGGGTGATCAATGTAATGCCCCAAGGATTTACAAATAAATTTAACATATATTGCATGAAACATTGAGTATATATTAAAAAAATTTACAACTTATCTAATAAAAATAATTATTACACATCTGTGACTTTACTTCTATAAAAATGATATACATGGTTACATTCAATAAGATATTTAGTGTCTAGAAGGGTCAAATCACTTTTTTTGGTGAATAGTAAATCGGCCATTATGAAAAGTAATTTACCCTTATGAATTGTAATGTTACCCTTATGAATTTTAATATGACCATTATGAATAGTACACATACTCATTAAAGTATAAATAAAATTTAGGCACCTTTTAAATGAAATAGAATTAATAATTAAGTATTGGTATTTTTCTTATAAAAAATAAAAATTCAATTGCAATTTAATAAATAAAATATTTATTTAAAGGAAAATTAATTTAACTAAAATATATTCCCAAGTCAATATCTGTTTTTCCTTTTATATTAGAATAATTTAATTAGTACTTAGTTAATTTTATGTTTGTTATAAAATCAGTTTTAATATTAAAATATATAATTTTTTGAGTAAATAATGTTTTTAATTTTTTTAAAAATCTATATTTCTAAAATTCATTTTATTAAATACAGTCCCTTTATGGATTATACATTAATTAAAATTGTTATGCTGAATTTTTGGGTTTTCTCTATAATAATTTAGTTTTTTGAGAAGTGTGAAATATTGAAATTTACCGTATATATACAATACATGATAAACACATTATTCCAAGCTTCAAGTATGATGTTAGAAACTAATAGTTCAGACTCAAATTCACATGTTCATATTTTTTTGTCACAATGAAAAAACACTATTTCTTTTCTAGATCAAAATAATTAAATAATAAAAAATATATTCAAAAATCACTCCTCCCCTCCACTTTAAAAACCACCCATCACTCCCTCTTCATTTCACTACTCTATGCCTGAATGATTCTAATAGTTCTTTCCAAATATTATTCCCTTGTCTCATCCCACTTATAAGATCTATTGTTCTTGACAAAAGACCAAAACCCTTTCCCTTAAGAAGGTTCTAAAAGGGGATATTTCAAGAGGTAAACCCTCTCCCTTTTTCTTTTAGTTCATTTTGAATTTGTTTTATATTCTTATCTTCTCCTCACCTCTTCTGTCAAAATGAACATGATAAATATAGGGTCACATATATAGTGGATTTCTATCATTTTAATATAAGAGTAACTATAAATCTCATTACTCTCTATGTCTCTCTCTATCTCTCTATCTTATTTTGAAAATTAAATCATCATCCTGGTGGTGCCGATTTAAAACCATTGTGGATGACGAACCTTCATTCTCTAGTTTTTACATCAATAAAGGTAATGAAACCATTTTTATGGTTGAAAAAACTATAATATATTTATTAAAACCTATTTAATGTTCAGTAACTATTATATATACGTAATATTAATTCATAGGACAAAACTAGTTCGTAATAATCAAAATACGCCAAAAATAATCTAAATTATTGTCATTAATTATTTTTATAATAACTCATCCAAATACCATATTACCAAATGAATTATAAGATAATTAAATCATCTATATGTCCAATAGTATCATATATAATCAATTTTTGTTAATTATATCCATTCAACATGATCTCCACTACTTAAAAACAAGAAAATTGATTATATAAAGCAAGAAAATTAACACTCCGGAAAAATGGAACTAAATCTTATGACATAGTAATAAGGATATAAGTGAACCTACTTAAACTATAATTAGTCCAATATATGTTTATATGGGTTAGGATTAATTAATTAATTGATTTAATTTTATTATACCTGATTTTGAGGTCATGTGAAGCATACGTTCAAACATTACGTAAGGGTTTTTTCATCTCAATTTCATTTTTTGTGTGATATTATTTATTCACCACTCTTTATTATGTATTGTGTATCCATAATTACAATTAATGAATCTTATAATGAATATATATATATATATATATATTCATGGTATTCAATGTATTATTTGATGATTATTAATTCCGGGGTTTATGATTTGATTGATTACAAACTGGTAATGGATTCTTCCCAAACCCCAATTTTTACTTGGGGTTCCTCTTTAACTTCATTTAATAAAATGTAATGGTTCATAAATTTTCAATTTCCAATAAATTAGGTCTATATTTTCCAAACTCATATATCCAAATCTTATCATCCATATTTGATATGGATATATGTGTTTTTAAAGAGCTATATTCTCAATTCATTCTAATAAACGAACATGATTAAAGGGAAATTCTTGAATTCTTACCCATTTTAAACTGTACTATATAATATATTTTAAAATATAATATATTTTTATAAATTAATACATTTTATATTGAAAACATATCTTTGATCATTTCTATCTTATGAAATAAAACAACCCTTTCCTCTTTAAAATTACTTTAATATTTTACATAAACCGCTCTATATTGATACATTTCTATAGTTTGGTAAAATGGTTTCTTATGTGACTTCACAACAGTAGAACATCAGTTTTTCTTAAAAATAATTTAAATGATCTTATAAATTATTTTAGGGTATATTAATGTTTACAATATTATATTATAATAAATAAAAAATATCTTCCAAATTACTTTTTTTATAATGTAAAATAAAATCTTCTCATCCGACTATAACGTTTTTGAGACATATACTTTATTAAACACATATTCAATACGTGTGGTGTATGTATTAGCCTTTTTATATCACATCAAGTGTCTCATTCGCATGAAACATTAATGGACTAAGGTTCAATGTTGCAAGGTGGTATGTGAAACTTTGTTATGTTTAAGGATTATTTCCTCATGAATTTTTTCATGGTCTCATTTAAATGTATCATTATTTAAGTAAACATCCATTTTATAACATATAAATTCATCGATGTTTAAATATTATGATATCATATAAAATATTTGGTTTAAGGGCTTCTTATTAGGTTGACTATATATGTTTTATCTAGATACAATTCAAACGATTACACTAAATGGTTTGTGATTATGTTAAATTATAATGGAAAATTACTTACATTTCATATTTCAGTTCCAAAAATAATATATTTATAGATTATGTTCTGTAGTTTTATATGTGGAAAAAATTGGGATTATTAAGTAATAGGTGGAGCCATATATAGTCCTTCGATTCATCATCAGTTCTAATAAGACAAAGTAGTTTGGGTATTTAACCATTTATGTTTGGCCTTGCCACAAGGCATTGGAAGAATTGTTATGATGTCCCGAATTATTCATTATGTTGTTATGAAACTATAAATTTATTGTCAATGTGGTTATTAGACTAGTATAATACTCATTGTAATGTTTTGTTATGGAAATATTTATCAATTTATTATTTTTTCAATTATATATTGACGAATAATTTTTAAAGGAATGTGTTATTAGTTATTCACCATGCCCAATGGTTATGTTTATGATATCGTCTATTGTATTGAATACCCTTACTGAGCATCTTGTATCACCACTTTCTTATGTTTTATCTTAACCAATGATATGAAGATAAATATTATGAATGAATTTCATGAATAATATAGGTGTTTTGGATGTTTCCAGTGGGAATTATATAATTTATTTCATATCATGTTGTAATGTTTAACTTCTCTTTATACTGTGTTTCCTAAACAAACAAAAAACAATTTGGTCCATCCGGATATAAATCCATGAAATTATTCCAATGTAATAAATTAATGTACATGCTCAAAGATTCTATGTTTGGGGAATTACATCATACACATCAAATTTATTTATTCATTTTATCCTTATTATCCTCCATGCAATCTGTCTTCAGAATACAAATCATAATGCTTCATGAGAGGGTATTTTACCATACACAAGAATGAAATTATTATACAATCTGAATAATTTAAATTTTGGTGGTATAATTATAATTTAATCATATAAGTATTATTATATTATAAATATCATATAGTAACATTAGATAAATCATTATATATAGTTGTGAGAAGTGGCCATGGATTACGAATTTCATCATTTCATGAGGATGTTGTCCTCCTATCAGATGATCAATGGGTTTGTTTCGTATTTGAGGTAGTATGATATATATGAAGGTCATTAAAAATAACATAAATAATAATAATATGTAATATAATAATTTTATTATTTCATCATGTTTTATTAATATTTTATGGTGGTGGCGGAAGGAATATAATTAAATTCTCTGTTTAGGATGTTACTGCTTCATTGGACAACATCCTCTGGTTATCACCAGTAGCCTTACTAAGGTGTATTTAAGAAAAAATGAAGTTTTTATTTGTGATTTAAGCGAATTAGATATTTTATCTTTGATGTTATTTTTTAAACTATGTTTTTTAGATGTTTAAAAAGGATAAGAGAGTGTGTTTACATATATAAGTGTGGGAGAGGACACACATAGAATTTTAGAAGAGAAATTATTCCACCAATGTTATTATCAAGAAAAAACGATCCAAAATTTAAAATTTTATAACCTTATAATATATAATGTGGAAATATGACCATCCATGTCACGACCCGTCCCCTGGGGCCCATGCAGTGACTACCCAAACCACCCTCCCATAGACAAGGGGTTGGTGACTATCACAAAAAGACATATTCCCTAATATCAGGAAGGCATTGACATTATAACCTCTAAACACACAAAACCATGAACACAACAAGGTATGAACATTAGTAAACTGTATTGTAAAAATAGTGAGTACAGTAAGAAAAAAGGGGCCGGAATACGAGTCCAACTGGAGTGTACAAGAAAACTGAAAAGAAAAAGTAAGCTAAAACATCTTCTGTGAACTCCCACCAAGGACCCTACCTGAAGGGTAGGTACAGCTCCTGAACAATTTTCTTTACAATGCGCCTCAACTAATGCCCACCTTCGAGCTACCTCCCGTCCTAGAAATCACTTCCTCAATCAGCGTTGTTCATCTTCGGCACAAAACACAATAAGGTTCGGGAGTTTCCCATGCCAGGGTGAGTATAACGATACTCAGCAGGGACCCCAGGACCCTTGAAGGTCTCACAAAATCCACAAATGATAACCAAATATCATGAAAGGAAATGAAAAACCTACTTAGGTATATTCCCATACATATACCTAATTTATCATGTATACTCAACACATCCATGAAGAAACTCAAGGTCCAATTATTTTTTTAAAGTACAATTGTTCCACGATGAATGGAATTCCTTGAAGGCATCACCACAATGGTAACTCCACACAGACGAATACAACAAAGGTATCACCACAAATGTACGTACCAAAAATGTACACCACCCTGAAGAATACCACAGAGGTAAGTGCCACAAAGGTACGCCACACAGATAAATACCACAAAGGTATTACCACGAAGGTAAGGACTCGTCTCACACCAGGTATAACTTATGTATGTCAGTGAAGATTATTATATATAAATACTAAATAATTTTACTCTGATAAGAGGTAGACCCATGTAGGATCTTAATCATCAGAGCCACAAAGGATCATAGTACAGTGGACCCACATAAGATCCTAGAATAGCAGACCCACGTAGGATCCTATAGTAGTCTCATGTGGATTCTTTGAGCGGATCCAAGTTATACTCCTGAACACAGAACCATTGTGATCTCAAATCACTGACCCAAAAATGATCCAAATGCACAGACCCACATAGAATCATTTTCTCATGTTACATCCAGCTACAGGGTTCCCACATTAATATTTCTTGATTCTGGGAGGGTCCGTTCCTCAAGCCACATGATTATTCTCCAACTTCCATGAAGGGAAATAAACATATATCCCAAAGGAACACCATGTGACAGGGGTCTCAACGCAATTAACGGTACGTCAATTGGATGCTCGGTCTGTAATTTATTGACCTTTTAGTCCCAAGGGCCTGGTTGGAATCGTGTTCGTTCCAACCCGGTCGTACCCCACTTTATTGAAAACTCATGTGCATTATACCAAATGTACTATCTCAATCCAAGGTTTTCAGGCTTGTAGACGGTTCAATAAACGGACACTCATAGTTCAAGATATGACCGAAATAATGAAAAGCATTGAAGTTGGTCGGGGTCCTGTCCAGCCCGGACCGACCTGGCCTAGGCCGACCCTACCCTATTCTGGCCCGGGGTCAAACCCAGCTAGCGAGATCCGACCTGGCCCAATGGGTTTGGCCCAGCTTTCCGGAGTGTCCCGCTGGGCAGCCTGTGTGTCGGGGACCCTGGCTAGTAGGATGGCCAGCCTCTCCTCCACGTGGTGCGGTCGCACACCACAACATCTCTCGTGATGGGCGGGACCGACCACCCTCCTTCGCTGATGCAGCCTCATGTTGAACCTCCCAAACACCCTGTGGCGTGGAAGAGAGCCGCCGCCTGCCCTTCATGTGGCGGATGGTGCGTCAGCTGCCATCTCTGCTCTACCGCGGCCGATGGGCCGTGGCTGTTCTCAGGCGGTGCGGTTGCGCCGCCGCCATTTCTCAGCTATCCAGAGAGCCTACCGTCATTCCCTAGTCCCACTGGTTCCAATATTTAGAACCTATCTCTGTCCACATCATTTGCAAAGAGCACATCAAAACCAAAAATGATGCGGAGAGGTCGGGCCTTGTTTTTTTGGGCCATACCCTTCGCGTTAGTGAGGTATCAAGCATCTCATGGGGAGATGTTCAACATAAAATAATTAATGATGGTAATTCCAAATCGCAACCCAACCATGATGATTCCATTGTATATCATCTGTGGTTGAAGATGGAATGGGTTTTTTAAATCCCGAAGCAAGCATCCTCCAACGATGCCTCTTGTTTAACTATCCCCTATTCCTTGGTTCCTCCATGGCGAGAACTGATCTTCCTCAGGAGGTTCCAACAAGAACACCCTTTTCCAATGATTCCCCAAAACCCATTGGTTTAACACTTCTTCATTTAATTAATGAGATTCATTAATTTTTGAAATATATGAGCCTCATTAATCCTACGCTGGGGTGTTACACATTTTGAGTATCCTAAAATTTAATGTCTATCATTAAATGCCTGACCTCCCTCAGGTTGTACCAGGGACTAGAATTCAAAATGGATGGTGTGAGATTTCCAAATAAAAATAACTTATTTTATTTAAATCTCCCACAAAACACCACAATACCAACTTCCACTCCTGACTCAACTGCGTTCGAGGTAATGCATCCCTTAAGCGAGTATCGACATTATGATTTCAATAGTGTCCTCAGGTATCCATTCCCAGAACTGGTTCAAAAGTTACAAAAAACCACATGCATGTTTGCTGAACATACCTAGAAAAATGTTTTAAATTATTTGTGGGCACTCCTTGCCTCAAAATTACGCATCATCATGTTTTCCAGACTAGTAAAATTCCAGTATAATTAAAATAAATTACATGGAATTTTTGGGCCATTACATTCTCCTCACCACAGTGCTTTGTTTCCCTGAAAGCCACATTACAAAAACTAGGAAAACAAGGCGGGGTAGTGAGCATTAATTTGGGCCTCTTTCTCCCATGTACTCTCCTGGAGAATCCCATTCTTCCAACAAACATGATCTAGAGGTATCTACCACCCTCGAAGGACCCAATCCTACCAATCCTCAATCTCCACTGGAACCTCTGAAAAATTCACCCCATCGTCGATGTCCAGCTCACCCTACTTAGTGATATGTGAAGGGTCATTCATGTATCTCCTCAGCTGGGATATGTGGAAGACGTCATGCACCCGGTGCAAATGAGGTGCAATTAATAAGGGGTAAGCCACCGCACCAACTCCATTGAGGTCCAGAAAAGGCCCAATGAACTTGAGAGATAACATGCCACCCAGCCAAATATCCGCAAACCTTGTTGAGGTGAGACCCTTAGAAAGAGGTGATCACCATCCTCAAAATCCAAAGGTCTCTGCCTCCTGTCAACATAAGACTTCTTCCTACTTAGTGCAGCCTTCATCCACTCCTAGATGATCTTCACCTTCTTCGTGGAAGCCCATACCATATCGAGTCCCATGAGAACTGACCCCACTCGGTCAGTCCAGCACAATGGTGATCTGCAAGGTCGCCCATACAACACCTCGAATGGTTCCATCCCAATCATGTAGTGATAGTTGTTGTGGAGTGAAAACTCCACGAAGGGAAATTGATCCTCTCAGTTTCGACCGATGTTGAGGACCCAAGCATGAATCATGTCCTCAAGGGTATGAATGGTCTGCTTATTCTAGAAATCCATCTGAGGATGGAAGGTGGTGCTAAAACGAAGATGCGTCCCGAAATCCTCCTTCAACCCCTTTCATAGCTGAGATGTAAAACATGCATCACGATCGGAGATAACAATCGAGGGTAATCCATGTAACCGGACAATCTCCTGCACATAGTGGAATCCAATGCTCTCTACGGAACACTTCTCCCTAATCAGTAGGAAGTGGGAAAACTTCGTGAGTCATTCGATGATCACCCATATAGAATCATGCCCCCTAGATGTACATGGAAGTCCTATCACGGAGTCCATGGATATCCCACCCCACTTCCACTCTGTGACCTCTAATGATTGAACTAAGCCTGGTGGTACCTGATGCTTCACCTTCACATGCTGACAAGTGAGGCACCGAGAGACAATCTCTTCTATTGAATTCATCATTTTCGGACACCATTGCTATCGTCAGAGATCCTGGTACATATTCACCATGCTTGGATGTACCACTAGAGGTGATGTGTTGAACTCCTACAACACTTCCTCCCGAAGCGACACTAGTACTATGACACATCCTCCGAAAATTATGGCATGCTATCCACCTTCAAAAAAATCCATCAGGTTCCCATCCTGTGGATATCATAGCACGTCGAGCCATATAGTCAGTGAACCCACAATGATCCACGCTAACTCGGTGAATAATTGGGGGAGTGACAGTCTGAGACTAAAGAAAAGATACTCTAGCTCATTCCACAATGGTTATCTATAAAGCGGTCAGCTGCTCCGTCCCCTAACCTAACAACTATATACCATACCTCCTGCTGAGTGTTTCTGCTACAACGTTCCCCTTAGAAGGAGTATAGACTATCTCAAAGTTGTAGTCTTGGAGGAACTAAATCCAACTCCATTGTCTCAGATTCAGGTCCTTCTACGAGAAGATATACCTGAGACTCTGGGGATCAGAGTCGAATGTAAAACATTATCCCATCAAGTAATGTCAACACATCTTCATCGGAAAGACCACTAATTCTAACTACAGGTCAAGGGTAGTGTAGTTCATCAAATGTTGTCTTAGCTATCGATAACCATACGAGATAACATCTCACTCCTACATCAAGACACATCCGAGCTCGGTCCCTAATGCATCATAATAGACTATGTACCTAACTCCCTCCTCTAGAAAACTCAAAATGGGTGCACTAGTCAGTCTCTAACATAGCTCCTGAAAAAACCACTGACATCCCTCTGATCATATAAAGGGTTTACCCTTCTTCTTCAACACTGATAAAGGTGCTACAACTCATGATAAATCTAGCTCAAATCTCCAGTTGTATCCGGAGAAACCCTGGATACTCCGTACAACTGTCACACTCCTGGGTGGATCCCAAGAAAGTATCACCTCAATCCTCACCGGATCCCATGCAACACCATCCTTGGTGATTCCATGTCCAATGAAGTGAACTTCCCAGATCCAGAACTGGCACATCGAGAGCTTACCATAATGTCGGTGTCTCGGAGTGTGTCCAAAACCATCTTCAAATTATATACATGCTCCTCCTTGGTATCCGAGTAGATAAGGATGTAGTTGATAATGACTACTACAAAGCGATCAAGGTATGGCTGAAAGATCCTGTTCATGAGTTTGATGAACACTCCTAAAGAATTATTCATACCGAATGGCATAACCAAGCACTTGTAGTTGTCGTACTGACATTTGAAATTAGTCTTCTGCACATCCTCATCTTGTACTCTAAGATGGTGATATCCTAACATGAGGTCTATCTTCGAGAACCACCGTCTTCCCTTCAGCTGATCAATGAGGTCGTCAATCCTCAGAATTGAGTTCCTGTTCATCACTTTCCCTTGGTTCAAGATCCGATAGTAAACAAAAAGTCTGAAGCTCCCATTAGCATTCTTTGTGAACAAAATGAAGGCTACCTAAGGAGAAACATTGGGCTAGATTAATCCCTTTACCTGCAAGTCCTCTAGCTATACACGCAACTCACAAAGTTCTGTGGGATCCATCTGATATTTTGTTGTAGATATCATTATCGTCCCGAGGTACAAGCAATGTTAAAGTCAAACTCTATATGAGGAGGTAGACTGGGAGAATCATCAGCGAAGACAACTGTGTATTGTTCCACTACTACAGTATTTCTCAGACTCTTCACATCAACCGCTCCGAGGCTAAGGCAATAAAACAGATTAGTGATCGGTTGTACTCTCCTCCAGGTAAGTCTATCATGTACTACAAAGTCTCCTTTCTCACCTGTGAAGGAAATCTAGTCTCATCGGTGTAGATAGACAACACTATTCTCCTAATACATTTAATCTGAGCATGGACTATAGATAATGAGTCCATACCCATGATTAGGTTGTAAAGCCTTGATGCCACTACTAGGATATCCCAGCAGAAGATCTTGCCTCCTAGAGTAAGCTCACACAATAGGCACCAAAATGTATTTGTCGAATCCTCTCCTGTAAGAGTCTCCAACCGAATGGATTGATCTAAAGGATCTATCAGAATCACTATGCTCTAAACGAGAGCAGTGGAAATAAAAATATTAGTGGAACCTATGTCTATTAGTACTGAATATATGGTGGAGTAGACCCAAATCATGCCGCATATCATCTCCAGAGCACCGTGATCGTAGGCCTCAGCTACCTAGATCTGAGATCTCCTATGTGCAACTCCTCCATGTCGTTGGGGTGGACCACATAGTGTTCATGGCAGTAACATCTCAAATCGTCGCCCACTGCGAGTTGCATGACCATCTCTCCTGCCACATCCGCCGACTTCCTATGGAACTCCTTGTCTGAACCTATGTCTCTACCTTGGAAGTCCTTCGACCATCTGCTGATCCACCACACAGTGGTTCAGATTGTCTCAATCCATGTGACCTTGCTTATCAAATTTGTAACATTGGCTAGTCCTCACATGACATTCTCTATCTCTGGTTCCACTCACAACTGACAATGAATCATGTGGTCATCCACCCGTAGGTCTGGTCCACTTGGACCTCGGGGACATCTGTCTACTGCTAACAACAGATGACTCCACTACATGATTCTAGGTGGTGGGTATCGCAGCTAGTGGCTCCTTATCATGAAAACTATTCACTAATAGGGCTCACTCTAACACCCCTTCATGCGTCGGGATGCAGAGAGAAATCATCGAAGCCCTAATCACCCGCCTGAGTCCCAGCTCGAAGGTCTGGTCCCTGATCAATGTTTCCTGCACCATATCAGTGGAGTAGCATGAGTGGTCGGTTAACCTCACTAATTACGGAGCCATAGTCATGCTACCCTGATATAGATGAAGAATCTCCTCTATGCATGTCACAACCCGCCCTCGGGGACCGTGCCGTGACTACCCCAAGCCCGCCATCCATAGGCCAGGGGCTGGCGACTAGCACCAAGGCGTAAATCCCGGTAAAAAGGGAAGCCATTGCCTTTGTAAAGTAAACAAACACCACAGAGTAAGCAAGCGGAATGTAAACACTAAGCAAAAGCAGAGTACAACTGAAAGTGAGGAAAAGTAAATGGGCCAGTATACAAACCCAAACTGAAAGTAAAGTACAACTCGAAAGGCAAAACAACAACTGAAAAGTAAATGCCGCTACGCCGAGCTGTCCACTGGAAATCCCACCTGAAGGGTGGGTACAGATAGCTCCACTACTGCACGGGTCCCGCCGTCCGCTCCGAACACGTCCTGCCTAGTGGTCCACCTCTAGGTACCATCCTGCTCTGCAAGCCTCAGCTAAGATCAACACTGTCCGTCGTCTGCAACCAACACAACGTAGTGCGGGCAATGCCCGTGCAGGGGTGAGTATAAGCTACTCAGTAGGGACCCCGAGACCCCTGAAGGTCTCTCCAAAATCCACAAAGGATAAACCACGAAGAAAGGTACAATCACGAAGTAACAACCGACACTGCTTAGGTATATGCCCATACGTATACCTAAGTCATCAATTCAAATACGCTCCAACCTCCGAGCCCAAGTACAACTCAGTCCACACATGAAAGTAAACGTATTCCACACAGGAAAACAAAACGTAATCCACACAGGATAGAACAACACAATCCACACAGAAAAGCAACAGGATTCAGCTCACACAGGTATACTTCTTCAAGGACGATAAAGATGATCTCTGATCCATCTATTCATCGGACCCACGATGGATCGATAGGTAACTAACCCCCGCAAAATACCCACATAGGATCGGGCCCACATATGACCTGTAGGCGCTGGTTCACACAGGACCGCTGAGCGCAAGGACCCACACAGGATCGGACCCACACAGGATCGGGCCCACACAGGACCTGTAGCACTGATCCACGTAGGATCGCTGAGTGCTATAGTCGTCGTCGTCGAATCCACACAGGATCTCTGAACTGTCGTCGTCGCAGTCACAGTAGCAGTAGTAGCAGTAGTAGTCACAGTAACAGTCGCAGCCAGCACAAGGGCTCCCGCACACAGCAAGCTCATACAGGAGGGTCCGCTCCACGAGCCGAGAGGATGATACATCAACTGTCACAATGTCCAGAGTTGATGTATCCAAAAGTTCTGTATCGTCAACAGGAACTCAACGCAACAGACGACGCGTCGATCGGACGCCCGGTCTGAGAGTTATTGGCATTTTTGTCCCCGGGGCCCGGTTGGTTTTTAAGGCAAAACCCACCTGACCATACTCCACCTGCGTCCAAACCTCGGGCAGAGTATGCCAAAAGATCCGTCTCACTAAGAGGAACTCAACAAAGTTGACAGCACGTCAATTGGACGTCCGTAGCTCGAGATATGAGCGTTTCCGCTCCGAAGGCCCGGTTGGTTTCGTTAACGAACTAACCCGGCCGAACTCAAAGTGTTCCGAAACTTTGAGTGCGATATACCAAAACGACCGTCTCGTTCCATGGATCGCGTTTCCGTAGACGGTTCGTCGATCGGAGGTCCTTGGCTCAAGTTATGGCCAAAATACCGAAATCGTCTCCAAAACGGGGGGTCCGGGTCAAGGCCGACCCGGCCCGACCCCCCCTGGGTCGGCCCGAACCGGGTCGACCCGACCCGGGTCCGTCCCGGCCCGGCCGGCCAGCGGCGCGGCGTCCTGGCGCCACACGGAGGCAGCGCGCGGGGGGGCAAGGCCCCCCGCTTCTTCAAATTGCTGGCGCGGCATAGCCGTGCCTTTTTTCCAATCAACGGCCCCCCTCCTGGGGGCCCGCTTTGAGGAGGAACCGGGGGGCCGCCTGCCCCCCCTCAAGGAAACCGCCCCCCTCAATTAAATGAAGGGGTTTTAGAGCTGGCCGGGGGAATTAAATTCCTCCGGCCTTTGACCTTCCGGCCGGCCATCTGCCGGCCTGTTTTTCTTCAACGGACCGGAAACCGGTCCCCTTTCCGGCTTCCGACGCCGGTGGCCCGGCGTGCCGCCGGATTTCCCGTCTCGCCGCAGCCCGGAACCGGCCACGATGTTCGTCGTCCGGCGTGGTGCGACAGCACCGCGCCCCTCCGCCGTGCCTTTGATTCCCTTCAACGTGGCGCGACGGTGTCACGTTCTTGATGATCCTTCCACGGCGTGGCGCGACGGCGCTGTGCAAAATAAACGTGTGAATATCCGCGTGGTGCGACGGCACCACGCCATCTTGTTTCACCCACATGATAAATCAATCAAGAACAATGGAGGGGGTTCGGCCGTGTTCATGCGGTCCAGCCCCCTCACGTTAAACCATAACACATATTTAAAATCCTCACGTTAGTCATGCTAGAACCACGAACAAGGATAAATAAATAAACAATTAACAACAACCCCTACATTGGTTCAAGTTCGAAGATTGTCAATAACCCACGGAAGACAATGTCGCGGAGGTTGGGCGTCGCGGTAATCGTTCGTCAAATCCGATGACGAAGAGGTACGTCCGAAGAGGTACGTCGTTGGCGAATCTTCGTATGCCGACGAAGGAAGTCCGAGGAGGAAGCGGCGTTCCCTTTTCGTTGACACGGAAGGCGTCGTCGATCTTCGGATACAATCGGTTTCGAAGAAGAGAGGAGCGGCGTTCTTCGTCGGAGCTTGAGCGTTCTTCGTCAAAGCTTGAGCATTCTTCATCAAAGCTTGATGATGAAGGAGAAGCTCTCAAATCCTCTCAAGATGGCTAAACAATTATAACCAAATAAAATAAGCTAAGAGCTTATTTTATTTACTCAACCAAACCTTTTTGAAATTTCAAATGTTTGAAAAAAAATTAAACAAATCAACCTAATTAATAAGCTAAGTTGTCAATTCATTTAAAAAGGGGAGTTAAGGGAGAAGATGGAAGGTTGGGTTTCGTGTGGGCCCCACCACACTTCATCCTCCCAAGGGAGGTTAAGTGGATGTGGGTCCCACCTTTAACTCCCATTGGGAGAAGTTAACTAACAAAAAAATAAAATAAAAAGTGTTCCACATTTTTATTCAACTTTTTATAATTCTACCAAAAACTAACATTCGTCCCGCAATAAACGGAACTTCGGAAAAGGTCTCCTTAAGCGAATATCGGCGCTGCGAGTTCATCGGTGTCCTCGGATTTCAATTCTGAGCACCGGATCAAAAGTTAGGAATTCCCGCTCGTTCGTTCATTGAACGTACCCGAGCCAAACTTTGGAAATTAATTCCGGGCACACCGGGCCTCGGAATCAGGTTCCGTCTGAAACCGCCCTCTTGTAAAATTCCCAAGAAAATTAAGAAAAAATTTCCCTTGAATTTTACGGGTATTTACATTACTACCACCTCAGGGCATTACGTCCCCGTAAAGATACATCAAAAACTAGGGAAACAAATGAGGGTACAGAGAACGCATCTGAGCCTCCCGCTCCCTTATGCCCTCCTGGAGATTCCCGTGCTGCCATCTGATGCACACAAGAGGAATCGATTGCCCACGTAGGACCCGCTCCTGTCGATCCTCTATCTCCATTGGGATCTTCGTAAAATTCACCCCATCGTCAACGTCAGGATCCCCGTGTTCAATGATGTGTGTCGGGTCGTGCACGTATCTCCTCAGCGGAGACACGTGGAAGATGTCGTGCACCCGGTGCAATTGAGGTGGTAGATCCAGGCGATAAGCCACCTCACCAATCCTGCTGAGGACCTGGAAGGGTCCGATGAAGCGCGGAGATAACTTGCCGCCTCGGCCAAATCTCCGAATACCACGTCAAGATGAGACCCGCAAAAAGATGTGGTCACCATCCTCGAACTCTAGTGGCCTTCACCTCCTGTCAGCGTATGACTTCTGCCGGCTCTGAGCTGTCCTCATCCGCTCCTGGATGACCTGGACCTTCTCTGTCGTGGCCTGGACCATCTCCGGTCCCACAAGTGCTGACTCCACAGGGTCTGTCGATCACAAATGAGATCTACAAGGTCGGCCGTACAACGCCTCATACGGTGCCATCCCGATGGTGGAGTGGTAGTTGTTGTTGTATGCAAACTCCACCAAGGGTAGGTGGTCCTCCCAGCTACGACCAAAGTCGAGGACACATGTGCGGATCATGTCCTCGAGAGTCTGAATAGTCCTCTCCGTCTGACCATCCGTCTGAGGGTGAAAGGTTGTGCTCAGACGTAGCTGCGTCCCGAACGCCTCCTATAACCCCTTCCAAGGCAGGGAAGTAAAGCGAGCATCTCGATCGGAGACGATAGATGATGGCACACCGTGATGCCGCACAATCTCTTGAACATAGAGACGTCCCAAGCTCTCCACTGAGCCCTGCTCTCTAATGGGTATGAAGTGTGCCGACTTGGTGAGCCGGTCAACAATCACCCATATGGAGTCATGACCTCTGGAAGTGCGTGGAAGTCCAGTCACGAAGTCCATAGATATGCCGTCCCACTTCCACTCCAGAACCTCCAAGGGTTGTACCAAGCCTGCTGGTACCTGATGCTCTGCCTACACCTGCTGACAGTTGAGGCATCGAGAAATAAACTCTGCTACTGCCTTCTTCATGCCTGGCCACCAGTGCTGTCGTCTGAGGTCCTGGTACACCTTCGCCACTCCAGGATGTACCGCCAAAGGAGATGTGTGGAACTCTCTCAGCACTTCCTCTCGCAAAGTGACTGGTACCATGGTACGTCCACTGAAAAGGATGTCGTGCTCTGCTCCAAGGGAGAAACCATCAGGTTCCTGTCCCGAGGATATCTGTGCACGCCGTGTCTCACAGTCAGCGTCCTCACGCCGTGCCTCTCTGACCCGCTGCAGTAGTGGAGGGGTGATTGTGAGAGACTGGAGGAAGGCTGCTCCATCTCTATCCACGAAGGATATCTACAAAGAGGCTAGATGCTCTGTCGCCTCCTCAAGTAGCTGAATGCCCGTCCTTCTGCTGAGGGCATCGGCTACTACGTTCCCCTTCCCCGGAGTATAGACTATCTAAAAGTCATAGTCCTGGAGGAACTCGATCCATCGACGCTGTCTTAGGTTCAGGTCCTTCTGCGAGAAGATATACCTGAGACTCTGATGATCGGAAAAGACTGTAATGTGCTCGCCCATCAGATAGTTTCTCCATGTCTTCAGAGCGAAGACCACTGCTGCTAACTCCAGGTCATGGGTAGCATAGTTCTGCTCATGCGGCCTCAACTGACGTGATCCATAAGAGATCACTGCCCACTCCTTTATCAGAAAACATCCGAGTCTGGTCCCTGATGCATCGCAGTAAACTACGTACCCTACTCCCTCCTCAGGCAACCTCAAGATAGGTGCGCTGGTCAATCTCTGTCTCAACTCCTGGAAGCTCTGCTGAAATCTATCTGACCACACGAAGGGTTTCCCCTTCTTCGTCAAAGCTGTGAGTGGTGTCGCAACTCTAGAGAAGTCTGGCATGAATCTCCGATAGTATCCAGCTAGTCCCAAGAAACTATGAACCTCAGTCACGCTCCTGGGTGGCTCCCATGCTAACAAAGCCTCGATCTTCACAGGATCCACTGCAACTCCCGCCTCAGAGATAACGTGTCCCAAGAAGTGGACCTCACGTATCCAGAACTGGAACTTCGAGAGCTTACCATAAAGATGGTGCTCTCGAAGTGTGTCTAGTATAACTCGCAAGTGATAGGCGTGCTCCTCCTCAGACTTAGAGTAAATAAGAATGTCGTCGATGAAAACCACGACAAACCGATCGAGGTATGGCTGAAAGATCCTGTTCATGAGAGCCATGAACACTACTGGAGCATTGGTTACACCGAAAGGCATAACCAAGAACTCATAGTGGCCATACCGACATCTGAAGGCCGTCTTCTGCACATCCGCGTCTCTGAATCTGAGCTGATGATAGCCAGGCCTGAGGTCTATCTTCGAGAACCACTGTGCACCCTTGAGCTGATCAAAGAGGTCATCCATCCTCGGTAGCGGATACTTGTTCCTCACTGTCACCTGGTTCAGGCGACGATAGTCAACACAAAGTCGCAAGCTCCCGTCCGCCTTCTTGGCGAACAATATCGGGGAAGCCCAGGGTGAAACACTGGGTCGGATGAACCCCTTGCCCTGCAAGTCCTCCAACTGTACCCGTAGCTCTCGAAGCTCAGCAGGGGCCATCCGATATGCTGGAGTGGATATCGGGACTGTCCCGGGGTACAAGTCAATATAAAATTATACCTCTCTACGAGGAGGTATCCCTGGTACGTCGTCAGGAAAAACTTCCGCAAACTGATCCACCACAGCAGGAAAACTAGGACTCCGCACGTCAACTGCTCCAAGGATGAGGCTATCTAACTGATGAGTAATGGGTTGTCCTCTCCTCCGCGGAAGTCCATCCTGTGCTGCACAGGCTCCCTTCTCGCCGGTGAAGGTTAACCTGCTCCCATCAGTGCATACACATCGCACCTTGCACCTAAAACAGTCAATCTGTGCATGGACCGTAGATAGCCAATCCATGCCCAAGATGACGTCGTAAGGCCTCGACGCTGCTACAAGAAGATCCTAGCCGAAGCTCTCGCCTCCTAGAGTGAGCTCACACTACCGGCACCAGTGCGTAATCATTGAGTCTGCTCCTGTAGGAGTCTCTACTCGTAAGGATCGAGCCAACGGCTCTGTCGGAATCTCCGAGCTCCGAACAAGGGCAGCGGCTATGAAAGGGTGACTCGCTCCTGTGTCTATAAGTACTGCAGCAAGGGTGGAATAGACACAGATAGTACCTCGAATCAGCTCAGGTGCGCCGTGATCATAGGCCTCTGTTGCCAGGAGTTGTGCCTGTCTCTGCCCGCCAGCTCCCTGTGGTCGGGGTGGACCTCCTGTTGGTGGTGGTGGCAGAGCCTCAAAGCGTCGCCCACCACCTGTTGCTCGGCCGGCTCCTCTACACCGTCCGCCTCCTCCCTGCGGACCGCCACGGTCGACCCTCTGCCTCTGCCTCGGTGGTCCCTCAACTGACTACTGCTCCTCGGCATGGCGGGTCGGGCAGTCACGAGCCATGTGGCCCTGCCCGCCGCACGAGTAGCACTGTCTGCCTCTCAAAAGACTGGCTACGCGCTGTGTGCCCCGAACTTCTGAGCCAGTGTCCTGAGGTCGTCTGCCCGAAGGTCTGGTCTGCCTGGACCCCTGAGTCATCTGTCGGCTGCCTGCTGCAGATGACTCTGCCACGTGCCGCCCTGCGGTGGGTCGTTGCGCTGGTGTAGACTCAGCAAGGAAGCTCTCGATCAGAAGGGCCCGCTCCAGTACTCCTGTCTGAGTCAGTTTGATGAGGGAGATCAGCGATGCCCTGATCTCGTGTCTCAATCCCTGCTCGAAGGTCCGGGCCCGGATGAATGGGTCCTGTAGCATGTCCGTCGAGTAGCGTGAGAGATCGGTAAATCTCGCCGAGTACTGAGTGATCGTCATGCTGCCCTGCCGCAGCTGAAGAAGCTCTTGGATACGCACCGCACGAAGGGTGGCTAGGATGAACTCCGAGCGGAAGAGGCTCTCCAAGTCCGTCCAAAGTAGAGATGCCTCATCGTGCACCTGGAGCATCAATCTCCACCATCTTCCTGCTGCTACGTGTAGTAGGCTCGTAGAGAGGATCACCATGAGGTCTGCTGGTGTCCTCATTAGCCTAAACACACATACTACTGCCTCCAGCCCGTCCTCTACTGTTGGGGATCCATCTCCCCGCGAAACCTGGGCGGTCGCTGGCGCTGAAACTCATGCAGTGCGCTAAGGCGACGTGCATCGTCAGCGGCTGGTGCTGGAAGCATCGGGGGCTCGGCGGGTAGTGCTACCGCCGGTGCCACTGCTGACAAAGGGCCTTGTACCGAGGCCTCGTCACTCGGTGGACTGTCGTTACGCTCGACTCTCGGAACCCTAGCTGGCTGCCGTCGTGGGGCCATCATGAAAAGGAAACAGGTGCGCCACGGTCAGAACATTATACCTGGTGAGCTGATATAAGTAATCACAAAGAAAACTTTGAAACACACACGCAATCAATGTTTTCGTGCATTAAGTCGGAAATCAGAAGTCAGGGTCCTGGTGTACGGATACATCAGCCGCCGCACCAACACTGGACTCCCTGGACTGATAACCACACTCAGTACGCTAAACATTATTGCTTCACATAGAAAAGATCAGAGTTCGCGGTAGAACCGAACTCCTCTGAAACCAATTTGTCACGACCCGCCCTCGGGGACCGTGCCGTGACTACCCCAAGCCCGCCTTCCATAGGCCTGGGGCTGGCGACTAGCACCAAGGCGTAAATCCCGGTAAAAATGGAAGGCATTGCCTTTGTAAAGTAAACAAACACCATAGAGTAAGCAAGCTGAATGTAAACACTAAGAAAAAGCAGAGTACAACTGAAAGTGCGGAAAAGTAAATGGGCCAGTATACAAACCAAAACTGAAAGTAACGTACAAATCGAAAGGGAAAACAGCAACTGAAAAGTAAAAGCCGCTACGCCGAGCTGTCCACTGGAAATCCCACCTGAAGGGTGGGTACAGATAGGTCCACTACTCCACGCGTCCCGCCGTCCGCTCCGAACACGTCCTGCCTAGTGGTCCACCTCCAGGTACCATCCTGCTCTGCAAGCCTCAGCTAAGATCAATGCTTTCCGTCGTTTTCAACCAACACAACGTAGTGCGGGCAAAGCCCGTGCAAGGGTGAGTATAAGCTACTCAGTAGGGACCCCGAGACCCCTGAAGGTCTCTCCAAAATCCACAAAGGATAAACCACGAAGAAAGGTACAATCACGAAGTAACAACCGACAATGCTTAGGTATATGACCATACATATACCTAAGTCGTCAATTCAAATACGCTCCAACCTCCGAGCCCAAGTAAAACTCAGTCCACACAGTAAAGTAAAATTATTCCACACAGGAAAGCAAAACGTAATCCACACAGGATAGCACAACACAATCCACACAGGAAAGAAACAGGATTCAGCTCACACAGGTATACTTCTTCAAAGATGATAAAGATGATATCTGATCCATCTAAGTCGTCGGACCCACGAAGGATCGATAGGTAACTAACCCCCGCAAAAGACCCACACAGGATCGGGCCAACATAGGACCTGTAGGCGCTGGTTCACACAGGACCGCTGAGCGCAAGGACCCACACAGGATCGGACCCACACAGGATCAGGCCCACACAGGACCTGTAGCACTGATCCACGTAGGATCGCTGAGTGTTGTAGTCGTCGTCGTCGAATCCATACAGGATCTCTGTACTATCGTCGTCGCAGTCACAGTAGCAGTAGTAGCAGTAGTAGTCACAGTAACAGTCGCAGCCAGCACTAGGGTTCCCGCACACAGCAAGCTCGTACAGGAGGGTCCGCTCCATGAGCCGAGAGGCTGATACATCCACTGTCACAAAGTCCAGAGTTGATGTATCCAAAAGTTCCGTATCGTCAACAGAAACTCAATGCAACAGACGGCGCGTCGATCTGACGCCCGGTCTGAGAGTTATTGGCATTTTCGTCCCCGGGGCCCGGTTGGTTTTTAAGGAAAAACCAACCCGACCGTACTCCACCTGCGTCCAAACCTCGGGCAGAGTATGCCAAAAGATCCGTCTCACTAAGAGGAACACAACAAAGCTGACGGCACGTCAATTGGACGTCCGTAGCTCGAGATATGAGCGTTTCCGCTCTGAAGGCCCGGTTGGTTTCATGAACGAACTAACCCGGCCGAACTCAAAGTGTTCCAAAACTTTGAGTGCGATATACTGAAACGACCGTCTCAATCCAAGGATCGTGTTTCCGCAGACGGTTCGTCGATCGGAGGTCTGTGGTTCATGTTATGGCCAAAAGACCGAAACCATCTCTAAAACGGGGGGTCCGGGTCCGGGCCGACCCGGCCCGACCCCCCTGGGGCGGCCCGAACCAGGTCGACCCGACCCGGGTCCGACCCGGCCCGGCCGGCCGGTGGCGCGACGGCGCAGTGGCCTGGCGCCGCACGGAGGCAGCGCGCAGGGGGGGGGGGGGGGGGAAGGCCCCCCGATTCTTCAAATTGGCGGTGCGGCATAGCCGCGCCTTTTTGCCAATCAACGGCACCCCTCTTAAGGGCCCTCTTTGAGGAGGAACCGGGGGGCCGCCTTCCCCCCCTCAAGGAAACCGCCCACCCTCAATTAAATGGGGGGGGGGGGGGGTTTAGAGCTGGCCGGGGGAATTAAACTCCCCCGGCCTTTGACCTTCCGGCCGGCCATCTGTCGTCCGGGTTTTCTTCAACGGACAGGAAACCGGTCCCCTTTCTGGCTTCCGACGCCGGCGGCCTGGCGTGCAGCCGGTCTTCCCGTCTCGCCGCGGCCCGGAACCGGCCGCGGTGTTCGTCGTCCGGCACGGTGCGACGGCACTGCGCCCCTCCGCCGCGCCTTTGATTCCCTTCAACGGGGCGCGACGGCGTCACATTCTTGATGATCCTTCAACGGCGCGGCGCCACGGCGCCGCACAAAATAAACGTGCGAATATCCGCGTGGTGCGACGGCACCACGCCATCTTGTTTCACCCGCAAGATAAATCAATCAAGAACAAATGAGGGGGTTCGGCCGTGTTCATGCGGTCCGGCCCCCTCACGTTAAACAATAACACATATTTAAAATCCTCACATTAGTCATGCTAGAACCACGAACAAGGATAAATAAATAAACAATTAACAACAACCCCTACCATGGTTCAAGTTCAAAGATTGTCAACGACCCGCAGAAGACAACGTCACGGAGGTCGGGCGTCGCGGTAATCGTTCGTCAAATCCCATGACGAAGAGGTACGTTCGAAGAGGTACGTCGTTGGTGAATCTTCGTATGCCGACGAAGGAAGTCTGAGGAGGAAGCGGTGTTCCCTTTTCGTTGACACGGAAGGCGTCGTCGATCTTCGGATACAATCGGCTACGAAGAAGATAGGAGTGGCGTTCTTCGTCGGAGCTTGAGCGTTCTTCGTCAAAGCTTGAGTGTTCTTCGTCAAAGCTTGAAGATGAAGGAGAAGCTCTCAAATCCTCTCAAGATGGATAAACAATTCTAACCAAATAAAATAAGCTAAGAGCTTATTTTATTTACTCAACCAAACCTTTTTGAAATTTCAAAGGTTTGAAAAAAAATTATACAACTCAACCTAATTAATAAGCTAAGATGTCAATTCATTTAAAAAGGGTGGTTAAGGGAGAAGATGGATGGTTGGGTTTCGTGTGGGCCCCACCACACTTAATCCTCCCAAGGGAGGTTAAGTGGATGTTGGTCCCACCTTTAAATCCCTTTGGGAGAAGTTAACTAACAAAAAAATAAAATAAAAAGTGTTCCACATTTTTATTCAACTTTTTATAATTCTCCCAAAAACTGAATTTCGTCCCACAATAAACGCATCTTTGGAAAAGGTCTCCTTAAGGGAATATCGGCGCTGTGAGTTCATCGGTGTCCTCGGATTTCAATTCCGAGCACCGGATCAAAAGTTAGGAATTCCCGCTCGTTCGTTCAATGAACGTATCTGAGCCAAACTTTGGAAATTAATTCCGGGCACACCGGGCCTCGGAATCATGTGCTGTCTGAAACCGCGCTCTTGTAAAATTCCAATGAAAATTAAGAAAAAAAATTCCCTTGAATTTTATGGGACTTTACAATGCACACTATGTGAAGGGTCTCTAGAATGAACTCTTCACAAAATTGGTTCTCAAAGTCTACCTAAGGAAGTGTCACATCATCCTGAACCTGGAGCATCAAGATCCACCATATGAATGGTTTACCTATTGAAGTCTAGTGTCAAGGATCACCATGAGATCAACTGGGGTCCCTACCAGTCGGAAGACTCTTCCCACGGTCTCCAGCCAATCCTCAGCCACCTGTGGGTCCGTCTCTCCCCAAATCTTGGGTGGTGTCTAGCACTGGAACTCAAGAAACTCACTCAAGCAGCATTCACCCTCTGCTACTGGGGAAGGTGGTATCGTTGGCCCAACAGGTAATGGTAATGATGGTGTCTACGACAGTTCCTCTACTGAAAGAGGGCCCTACACTAAGGCCTCTTCGCTCGATGAGCCATCATCATGTACTATACCCAGAAACGTAGATGTCTATCTGCGTGGAGGCATCCAGAAAAAAAATAGGTGCACCACGGTCAGCAAATTATTCCAGTAGATCTTAATAAAAATGTTCACAAAGAAAACTTTTCAAAACACACATGCAATTAGTGTTTACATGCACTGAGTAAGAGGTCAGAAGTCAGGGACCTGGTGTATGTATAGGTTGGTCGTAGAACCAACACTAGATCCACAAAACTGATAACCACACTCAATACACTTAACATTATTTACATTAAAATATTTGACTCCAATGTTCTATGGTATAACCAGCCCCTATAATACCAATTTGTCATAACCAGTCCCCCAGGGACAAAGTCGTGACTACCCTAAGGCCTCCTTCCAGAGGACAGGGGATTGTGACTAGAACCAAAAGGCATATTCCCAAAAGCTGGGATGGAATTTCCATATAACCTGTAAACACACACAACCAAACACACAACAAGGTATGAACACATGTAAATTTTATAGTAAAAAGAGTGTGTGTAGTAAGGAAAAAGGGGCCGGAATACATGCCCAAATGGAATGTACAAGAAAAATGAAAAGTACAATTAAACTAAAATAGCTCCAGTGAACTCCCACCAAGTACCCCACCCAAATGGTTGGTACTGCTCTCGAATGGTCGTCTCTGCTGTGTGCCTCATCTAATTTCCACCTCCGAGCTACCTTCAGTCATGGTACCCTCGTCCTCTGTCAGCATTTTCTATCATCTTCCCCTTACACAAAAAGGTAAGGGTGTAGCCCGTGCAGGGGTGAGTATAACAATAATGATTCGGGACCCCGAGACCCTTGATGGTCTCACAAAATCAACAATAGATAATAATAAATCATGAAGACAACTGACAACCCTACGTTGGTATCTGCAAATACATATACCTAAGTTATCATGTATACCCATCTCATCCATGAAGAAACTCAAGGCCCAAATCCTTATTCAGTGTACAACTATTCCAAAAACAATTCCATGAAGGTAACCCCACAAAGGTAAGTACCAAAAAGGTAATGCCACAAGGAAGAATACCAAAAATGTATCACCACAATGGTAAGTACAACAAAGGTACACCATACTGAAGAATACCACAAAGGTATCACCACAATGGTATGTACAAAAAAGGTACGCCACACAGAATAATACCACAGAGGTATTACCATAGAGGTAAGGACTGAGATCACACCAGATATAACATAAGTACGGTAGTATAGATGATTTGATATAACTACTGAATCGGCTTACTCTGATAAGAGGCAGACCCACATAGGGTCCTAAATCATCAGACCCACCATGGATCGTAGTACAGCTTACCAACATAGGATCCAAGTATAGCAGACCCACGTAGTGTAGAGACCCGAAGCTTGACGTACATGGACATTACATTACTTTTTCGGAATACTTAGTACATAACAAAAACACACACACAAGGATCGTAATAGTTTAGTGTCTTTGGAAACTCGGAATTAAATCTTCTTAATAGTGGTGAAAGATCTTCAACATCTCCAATAAAGATCTTATTTTTTTTTTACCTAAAACCTTTCTTTATATCATGGGGAAAAGAAAACATAAAAGGGTGAGCTCAAATGGTCAGTAAGGGTAAACAAAAGAAATATCAATCACATCATATACATAAGAACATAACAATTTGGAAATCTTAACCTGCAAAAGAGAGCATAATTTCATAACATGTAATAACTCATGGCAGTGGAATGTAATCACAATAATCATAACTTAAAACATTAAACTTTGTGGCATGCACAAATAATCATAGAGAATCATTTCTTATTAGCCAAGACTCATTGCCAAGACTATCTTAGTGGACAGAGTCCCTTTCTGAACCGAGTCACCCTCGTTTCAGTCCTGTTTCACTGAACCGGTATAACCTACCATTCCAGCCATGTCTATCTCATGAGATATAAAATCTTTACCCAATGCATTGTAGGGAGATATAGGTCCCACCCATCTCATAATGATACCATTCTTATGTGTGCCACAAAATCTTAAATCATACATCATTGCATAACCCATGTAATAAAAATGGGATTCTTAAACAACATGACATCATAAAACAATTCATATAAGATAAAGGAATTCATAAAAATAATTCAATCACAACATAACAAAATCAATGTAATTATAGGGATAGAAATAGAACCCTATGTTATCTTAGATGGAAAATAATTTTGATAAAACACTTGAAATGAATTCTTGATGAAAATATCCTTTCTTCTTCAAAATCAATTTCATTTCACAAAATGTCATGAAATTTTAAAAGAAAGAGATTTTATTGAAAATAGTCATTAAATATTTTGGAGGAAGATTAATTAAAATAAGGCTTTATAAAACCATAAAAATCCGTTCGTGCCGTATAAGTTAGAAAAAACATTCTTCGTACTTTTGTCGAAAAAGTCAAAAAGTACCTCGTACGAAAAACGAAAAAAGATTCCTTTCATATCTTTTACTAAAAACTCACCAAAGGGTAAAATTGGATTTAAAAAATTGTAGGTGGATGGAAATAACATTACATATTGAGGAAACATAGATTTGGATGATAAAATACACCCCAGTAAATACCAACGTATAAACAATCTCGGATAAAAATGAGATTGTGATATTTCCCTTACCTTAGGTCTGATTTGCTTCGTAAGTGTCCGAACCTCCTGTATAATGATTTAAATAATGTCATTTACTTATTACAGAATCATATTCATTGTTAGGATATCATATATGGTTCACTGATGACTTTATATTACCTGTTATTTTGTAACTTCCATGTTAAACAACATTTTGGGTAAAATTGTTTCATTTATCGTAGGTGTTTGGGCATGTTGTTCGTGACTTTATTATTACTTATATCATGATTTACATACTTCCAGAATATAAAATATGATTTATATATCATATATATTCATTATATATATATAATAGGTAGATAAATGAAATGAAACACACCGTTCATGGAGACGGTAGTCCGTACGTACGCATGAACGTTATTTTCCTTTCCTTATTGTCTTGAATGGAAGTAAGTAGATGAAATACATATATACATTAATCCAGTAGATTTACCATGGTATATATTTCATTATTATCTCTTATATATACTTTATAATCATTTTTAAATGGTTAACATGGAGAATGAATCTCATCGCGTCGTGGAGACGGTAGTCCGTACGTACGCACGAGCGATGATATCGTTTCCATAATTATTGAATTGAATTGTAGTGGATGATACAATATATCAGAATCAATATGATGTTCTAATAAATATTTATAGTTATTCTTTACACCATTATACCCATCCATGTAAGGTGGTGGTGGAAAATAGATTACACCACGACGTGGAGACGATATTCCGTACGTACGCACGCGCGGTGATTTCTTTTTCCGTAGGATGGATAGATGGTGAAATAGGGTTGTTTAATACTTATAATAAAATATCAGTATATGAGTGATACTGATGTTATTACTACATAATGAAACAACCTACGAAGAAGAAGTGGGAGAAGAAATAAAGATGAAAGAATCGGTAACGGACATTACCTCTTCTTTGAAGTGTTTCTTTGAGACCTCCTTTTAGGGCACTAAAATGGGTCTTTGAAGAAGACCAGAACCTCTAGGATGTTTCTAGGGAAGTGGAGAAGCGAATTTGTCAGGGGTTGGCCGATCTTGAAGGCTCAATGTTGTGTGAGGAAGAGAGGGAGGAGGTGCCCTTTTATAAGGGAGGAGAGGGGCACCTTTGGAATAACAAAAAATATTATTTTATTATAAAGTCAAGTTCGGTTTTAAATAGCTCCAAATTGATTTATTTCGAGGCTAAGGTGGATACGGGTCGAAATAAACTCATCCAATAGAATTTAGACAAGTTTAGGTTCCTATTTTAACTTTATCATTTAGATTTAACATTAAGTTAAATAATTTTACTTTTATTGTGTCTTCTTGTGTTCTTATAATATAAGGTTAATAAACTTACTATAAGAAGCCAAACGAAGCCCAGGTTGTTTATTATTAATATATATAACCTTATCTAAGTCATTTGGCCGATCCATAGATTTTTAGGAATAAAATAACAATTAATAATATAATATTTGTTTTAAAAACTATTTTATGTCAATTTTCACACTATTTAGTAATTGATTTTTGAGAAAATTATAACAGAAAGATAATTTCGAAAAACTATCCTTAAATCAATAATAACATGTCATATTAACCTATAAAATTAGTGGAATTCATAAAAGGGTCTTAAATTATATTTATTTGGGTATTTATAGCATCAATTATGTCAATATTTCATTAATAAGATAATTACTACATCATTGTTGTGTCATAAATAAATTAAATTATTTAATGTCTAAAAATTACAAATAAAAGACCATTATGTAGGAAATCCTTTTAGCTTTCTAATGAATATTTATAGTCGAATTTAGATTATGTATAACCCTATATTAAAAATGTTTTATTAAATAAAATTTTATTTAAACTCTTTTAACTATTCTTTGAATTAAATAATAATAAATGTCCTAATCTAATTCAAGTGGGCCTAAATGGACATATTTTATTCCTAAGTTTGTTTTTGGTCGAATTACACTTATTCAATAGAATTAGGACATGTGTTAGGGTAATAATAATATCATTTTTACCCTTAATTACCATATTTACTTTTAACTGTGGTAAATAAAAGTAAAAAGTTACTATTCACCAAAAATTATTTTCATCTCATTGAACCACATTTTAATTACTGAAATCAACCGTGTCTCTCGGATTTTTGAAATTCCACTCACAGAATCGGTAAAATTATGTTTTATGAAAAATTCAGTTTTTTTAACTAGCACTTAGTGGTTTCACTATTCATCCAAAATTGAAAGTTTTCAGAAAAATACCAAAAATTAGGCCTAAGATATATTTGATATTATATACTCAAAAATGATTTATATTTTACCAAATTCAAAACATTTCAGTTGCATTAATTAATTTAAAAATTAATTCCCGTCGTCAAAACAAATAGTGTGTTCTTAAGAGATAGTAACTATCAAAAGATTGACACTTGTTTATGTCTGGTTTAAATGTGAAATTACATCCAATGACCAACATTGTATTAAATTGTAAAAATATATTCTAAATATACTTTAAAACTACTCAAATTAATAATTTATCACTATTAATTATTTCGATTGAAAAAATTGTTTTCAATTAAAATTTAGTAATTTTCACTATTCATCACAATATGAAAGTTATCCGAAAATCACCAAAATTTCACCCTAATCTAATTTCGATATTCCGAATCCAAAAATGAAGTCCATTTTGAAAAATAAAATTTACAAAATTTCAAAAAGTGGTTATTACTATTCATAACGGCTAGTTTTAATAATATTTAAATAGTATATCATTGTTTAGTGAATCTCGGTATTGCGTACTACACATGCTATCAAGGAAGGTTGCGATTGCGTGTAATGAATGGAAAGTCAAGGGTGCATGTTTTTCAAGCTCCTTTTGGTGTAACATGCAACACAAGACATTAATTAAATTAAAAAGAATATTTATCATAAAATCTCAGGGTGTTACATTCTACCCCCCTTAAAATGAATTTCGCCCTCGAAATTCTTCGGGGTTATAAATGGTTTACTATTCGAAAGTTTCTTTAGTAGAAACCCACATCGTAAAAAGGAATACCAAAACCAATCTTTAAAAATGAAAGTATGAAATGTAACGGTTACCCAAATAAACTAATCACTGGGTTTCCACATAAGTGAAAATATGGATATGGAAGAAAAATCTAACCATCATGTTCTGATGGAGAGTGGTAGAGAACATGGATATGGAAAAGACATCAATCACAAATCCATAAATTTGTGACGATCTAAGGTATCATCTGATTAATCAGATATAAGAGCACTAGGACAACATTTTTGGTTTTCAAGATCGTTTCCCTAAAGCTGAAGAATTTGAATTAGAATAAATACTTACTTTATTTTGGTACAATCTCACTGTTGTTCGTTCCTTGAACAATTTCCACGTCATCTCTTAAATAAATGAAGTTGAATTTGTTATTCGTGAAGTGTTAGTATGACAGGTCATTCCATCTGTCTCAAACAAAAGGTTAGAAAAAGTTATTAAATATACATAAGTCATTCATTAGTGAGATTAATCATATATGGTTCCTAAAATGGACTTATACTTCATATATCATACTTCATAATATAATAAAACTAGTTTCTACTAAACAGGGACTTCCTGTAGGCCAGTGGTAGGTGATAAAGGCCAGTCGCACTTCGGTTGTGGGTTCGATTCCCACGGCCTTGTCCGATGCGATGGGCTATCGCTCGTCCTGCAGGTTGTCCTTTTTCTAAATCTATATTACTATAACATCCCATCAATAATATCGAAAAAACTTCTATCCTTAAACAATACTAACTTATTTCTAACATAATCCATTCCAATCTTTAGGCTTATCCATAATACTGCAGTCCATTCTCATAACATAGTGAAAACGATTACCAGAGATTTAACACCATCATCGATCCCCATATATCATAAGATATGTTTTAGTCACATTACAAACATTCAATGTCCTTAATCATGTATTCTCTTGAATACCTTAGTGAAAACATGAATACAGTCAAAATTCTATATACTCAAACCATGATATCACTTAGTCCTTATATCAATCATTAGCTCATGAATACTGTTAAACATTTCATTTTCTCATTTTCCCTTCATTATGCGCATATCATCTTATTTCCAAAAAAAATTATCTCAATCACTTTGAATACCACATTAGACCAACACATAAATATTCCAATACTTTATGATACCACATTATTTTGGAATCCCATTATATAAACACTTAATCATTCCACCACATCGTTGTCATATTCAACATCGCCAATAGTGATCGCATGTGACTTCCCTTTGTCCATTGCCTTTAGTGGTTTCTCATGTTGATCATCACTAACCCTTGGATTAGGTCATTTATTAGCATAATGCCCCATTTATTTGCACATGAAGCATTGATGTGTTGGTGGTGCGTTTTCTGCAGTGTTTGCTTTATTCACATCATTAGAATCCCTTTTCCCATTACATCGACACTCAGCTGCTCGATGACCTTCTTTTCTACACTGAAAACATTTTATAGTCCCTTTAAGACAATCTCCACCATGCTTATTTCCACACATTGTGCATAAGGAAACATTAATCTTCTTTTCACCATTATTCTGAGATTTCTCCATGAACTCCATCTTTCTTTTCTTGTCAAAACCATGAGATGGATATGTAACACCAACTTCCATTTCTACCTTGATAGCACAACACAAAATTTCGTCATAGAAACTGAAGTCTCTTATAGCTAATGCCCTTCGAAGACTTGGTTTTAAGCCAATGAAAAATCGATCAACTTTACTTTCAGGTTGGATGATAATGCCAGATGCATACCTTGCAAGTCTTGTAAAATTCGCTTTGTATATACCAACAGATTCATCATCCTTTTGCTTTAGTTCAAGAAACTCCTTCTCCATCTTTGTTTGAAGAATACGAGGGAAGTACTTATTGAAAAATATGTTCTTGAACTCGTCCCATTCCATGGACTCAATTTCATCTCTTTGCCACGTATTATTGATAAGATTCCACCATTGATCAGCTTCACCTTCCAAACGATATACTGATAAGATGACTTTATCATGTTCAGAACATTGAAGAACTGAAAATATCTTTTCAGTGGTACTGATCCATTGTTCAGCAACAAGTGGATCAGAAGACCCACAGGAAGAAGGTGGACATTACCTCATAAAGGACTCAATATAATATTGTTCCCTTCTCTGCTCATTTGGTAGTCCAGAATGATTCATAGCTTGTGTATGTATATCAATAATATTTTTCACTCCATCTGCCATAACATTTGTTTGTTCAGGAGGACAATCATTGCATTTTCCATTACATTGATCAACACAGTTCCTTTGGGTCCCAGCCATCGTCTAAAACCCAAAAGAATAGTGTGAGAGGCAAAAATCATGCTAGGGAAAACAACATAATAAAGGGGGAGTACCTTCAATATCTAACATCTTAGGATTAATTATATGATCGTTAGTGTAATTCTAGTACTATAACCTATACTTATACTTAACCTTAGGGACATCCCTAGACATACCTTAGAAATATCTCTAGGGATCTCACTAATGTTTTCGCATCCTAGTTTCCAAAGGTTGACTAAACCTTTCCTCTGATACCAACTGCAGAGACCTGAATCTTTATGTACATAGACATTACATGACTTTTGAGGAATACTTAGTACATAACAAAAACACACACACAAGGATCGTAATAGTTTATTGTCTTTGGAAACTCGAAATAAAATCTTCTAATCGTGGTGAAATATCTTCAACATCTCCCATAAAGATCTTCTTTTATTTACCTAAAACCATTATTTATATCCTGGGGAAAATAAAACATAAAATGTTGAGCTCAAATGCTCAGTAAGGGTAAACAAAAGAAATATCAATCACATCATATACATAAGAACATAACAATTTGGAAATCTTAACCTGCAAAAGAGAGCATAATTTCATAACATGGAATAACTCATGGCAGTGAAATGTAATCACAATAATCATAACATAAAACATTAAACTTTGTGGCATACACACATTATCATATATAATCATTTCTTATTAGTGAAGACTCGTTTCCAAGACTATCTTAGTGGACAAAGTCCCTTTCTGAACCGAGTCACCCTCGTTTCAGTCCAGTTTCACTGAACCGGTATAACCTACCATTCCAGCCATGTATATCTCATGAGATATAAAATCTTTAACCAATGAATTGTAGGGAGATATAGTTCCCACCCATCTCATAATGATACTATTCTTATGTGTGCCACAAAATCTTAAATCATACATCATTGTATAACCCATGTAATAAAAATGGGATTCTTAAACAACATGGCATCATAAAACAATTCATATAAGATAAATGAATTCATAAAAATAATCCATCACAACATAACTAAATCAATGTAATAATAGGGATATAAATAAAGCCCTATGTTATCTTATATGGAAAATAATTTTGATAAAACACTTGAAATGAATTCTTGAGGAAAATATCCTTTCTTCTTCAAAATCAATTTCTTTTCACAAAACGTCATGCAATTTTAAAAGAAAGAGATTTTATTGAACATAGTGATGAAATATTTTGGAGGAAGATTAATGAAAATAAGGCTTTATAAAACCGTAAAAATTCGTTCGTGCCGTATAAGTTAAAAAAACATTCTTCATACTTTTGTCAAAAAAGCCAAAAAGTACCTCGTACGAAAAACGAAAAAAGATTTCATTCATATCTTTTACTAAAAACTAATCAAAAGGTAAAATTGGATTTAAAAAATTGTAGGTGGATGGAAATAACATTACATATTGAGGAAACATAGATGTGGATGATAAAATACACCCCAGTAAATACCAACGTATAAACAATCTCGGATAAAAATTGAGATTGTTATATTTCCCTTAGCTTAGGTCTGATTTGCTTCGTAAGTGTCCGAACCTCCGGTATAATGATTTAAATAATGTCATTTACTTATTAAATAATCATATTCATTGTTATGATATCATATATGGTTCACTTATGACTTTATATTACCCGTTATTTTATAAATTCCATGTTAAAGAGCGTTTTGGGTAAAATTGTTTCATTTATCGTAGGTGTTTGGACTTGTTGTTCTTGACATTATTATTACTTATATAATGATTTACTTACTTACAGTATATAAAATATGATTTATATATCATATACATTCAGTATATATATATATATATAATAGATAGATAAATGAAATGAAACACGCCGTTCATGGAGACGGTAGTCCGTACGTACGCATGAACGCTGTTTTCCTTTCCTTATTGTCTTGAATGGAAGTAAGTATATGACATATATATATATACATTAATCCAATAGATTTACCATTTCATATATTTCATTATTGTTGCTTATATATACTTTATAATCATTCTTAAATGTTTAACATGGAGAATGAATCTCATCGCGTTGTGGAGACGGTAGTTCGTACGTACACACAAGCGATGATATCATTTCCATAATTATTGAATTGAATTGGAGTGGATGATACAATATATCAGAATCAATATGATGTTCTAATAACTATTTATAGTTATTCTTTACACCATTATACCCATCAATGTAAGGTGGTGGGGGAAAATAGATTACACCACGGCGTGGAGACGGTATTCCGTACGTACGCACGCGCGGTGATTTCTTTTTCCCTAGGAAGGATAGATGGTGAAATAGGGTTGTTTCATACTTATAATAACATATCAGTATATGAGTGATACTTATGTTATTACTTCATAATAAAACAACCTAAGAAGAAGAAGTGGAAGAAGAAATAAAGATGAAAGAATTGGTAACGGACATTACCTCTTCTTTGAAGTGTTTCTTTGAGACCTCCTTTTAGGGCACTAAAATGGGTCTTTGAAGAAGTCCAGAACCTCTAGGGAGGAGAGGGGCACCTTTGGAATAACTAAAAATGTTATTTTATTATAAAGTCAAGTTCGGTTTTAAATAGCTCCAAATTGATTTATTTCGAGGCTAGGGTTGGGATGGGTCGAAATCCTCTCATCCAATATAATTTAGACAAGTTTAGGTTCCTATTGTAACCTTATCATTTAGATTTAACATTAAGTTAAATAATTTTACATTTACTGTGTCTTCTTGTGTTCTTATACTATAAGGTTAAAAAACTTACTATAAGAAGCCAAACAAACCCCAAGTTGTTTATTATTAATATATATAACCTTATCTAAGTCATTTGGCCGAACCATAGATTTTTAGGAATAAAATAACAATTAATAATATAATATTTGTTATAAAAACTATTTTTTGTCAATTTTTACACTATTTAGTAATTGATTTTTGTGAAAATTATAACAGAATGATAAGTTCGAAAAAAGTTAATTAAATCAATAATAACATGTCATATTAACCTAGAAAATTAGTGGAATTCATAAAAAGTCTCAAATTATATTTATTTGGGTATTTATAACATCAATTATGTCAAAATTTCATTAATAAGTTAATTACTACATCATCGTTGTGTCATAAATAAATTAAATTATTTAATGTCTAAAAATTACAAATAAAATACCATTATGTAGGAAATCCCTTTATCTTTCTAATGAATATTTATAGTCGAATTTAGCTTTTTTATAACCCTATATTAAGAATGTTTTATTAAATAAACTTTGATTTAAACTCTTTTAACTCTTCTTTGAATTAAATAATAATAAATGTCCTAATCTAATTCAAGTGGACCTAAATGGTCATATTTTCTTCCTATGTTTGTTTTTGGTCAAATTACACTTATCCAATTGAATTTGGAAATGTGTTAGGGTAATAATAATATCATTTTGACCCTTAATTACCCTATTTACTTTTAACTGTGGTAAATAAAAGTAAAAAGTTACTATTCACCAAAAATTATTTTCATCTCATTGAACCACATTTTAATTACTGACATCAACCGTGTCTCTCAGATTTTTGAAATTCCACTCACAGAAGCGGTAAAATTAAGTTTTATGAAAAATTCAGTTTTTTGAACTACCACTTAGTGGTTTCACTATTCATCCAAAATTGAAAGTTTTCAGAAAAATACCAAAAATTAGGCCTAAGGTATATTTCATATTATGAACTCAAAAATTATTTCTATTTTACAAAATTCAAAACATATCTGTTGCATTAATTAATTTAAAAATTAATTCCCGTCGTCAAAACAAATAGCGTGTTCTTAAGAGATAATAACTATCAAAAGATTGACAATTGTTTATGTCTGGTTTAAATTTGAAATTAAATCCAATGACCAACATTGTATTAAATTGAAAAAATATATTCTAAATATTCTTTAAAACCACTCAAATTAATAATTTATCACTATTAATTATTTCGATTGAAAAAGTTGTTTTTAATTAAAATTTAGTAATTTTCACTATTCATCAAAATATGAAAGTTATCCGAAAATCACCAAAATTTCACCCTAAGATAATTTCGATATTCCGTATCCAAAAATGAAGTCCATTTTGAAAAATAAAATTTACAAAATTTCAAAAAGTGGATATTACTATTCATAACGGCTAGTTTTAATAATATTTTAATAGCATATCGTTGTTTAGTGAAACTCAGTATTGCGTACTACACACGCTATCAAGGAAGGTCGTGATTGCGTGTAATAAAAGGCAAGTCAAGGATGCATGTGGTGCAAGCTCCTTTTGGTGTAGCATACAGTACAAGTAATTAATGAAATTGAAAAGAATATTTTTCATAAAATCTCGGGGTGTTACATGTAGGATCCCTGATTAGTCATTCGTGGATTCCTACGAACGGATACAAGTGAAACTATAGAAGAAAGACCAATGTAGGATCCCAAAGCATAGACCCACAATAGATCCAAAAGCATAGACCCACATAGGATCCTTTTCTTATATTACAACATGCTACAATTTTCCTGCACTAAGCTTGCATGATTCCAGGAGGGTCTGGTCCTCAAGCCACAGGTCGACACTCCAACTTACACGAAGTCCCATGAAAAAGTATCCCAATGGACCACAGAGTGATAGAGGTATCAATACAATAGACTATGCATCAATCGGATGCTCGGTCCGTATGTTATTGACCTTTTATTCCAGAGGGTGCGGTTGGATTCGTGTTTGATACAACACAGATATACCCCATCATTATCCAAAACTCATGTGGATATACCCAAAGGACCATCTCGATCCAAGGTTTCTGGTACCATAGACGGTACATTTAACGAATTCCCATAGATCCAGATATGACCGAAAGAATGAAAAGGGTCTAAGTTGTTATGGGTCCGGTCTGACCTGAGTAGACCCGCCCAGGGCTGGCCCATCCCGGGTTTGGCCCTTGGTTGAACTCGGCCTGCAGGATCCAAACTGGCCCACTGGGTCAGGCCTGGACTCCCAGTGTGGCCCAGCTAGAGGAGCAGCCCGTGCTGGGAAGCCAGCACAAGGCAGCCCAATGGGCGGCCCGCGGTGCGACAGCCCACGGTGCCACAGCCTGCGGTGTGGTGGCCCATGGTGCGGCATCCACTGGGCAGCCCTAGCTGGCTGGATGGCCAGCCTCTCCTCCGCGGGGTGCGGTCATGCGCCGTGACATCTTAGGCGGCCGACTCGACCAGCAGACCTCCATTACTATCGTGGCCTCATGTCACGGCTCCCGCACACCCGGCAGCACGGACGTATGCTGCCACCTCCCCATCACGCGGTCGGTCGTGTGCCGGCCGCCACCATGGTCGATGGGCCACAGACCTTCTCTAGTGCCATGGTTGTTCCATCGTTGTCGTCGCAGCTTTCCGGAGTGACAGATCCCATTTCCGAGTACCACCTAGGCCAACCACTGGCACCAGTCGCCATCCTCCTCAATCGTGAAGATCGCATCAAAACCACAATGGTTGTGGAGAGGTCATGCTATGTCCATTTGGCCCTCTCCCTCCGCATTTGGGAAGTAGCTGGTGGATCAAGGGGAGTCGTTCAATATTAATGAAAAACTAACAAGGGTAAATCAAAATCACACCCCTACCTGGAATGTTCCGTTGGAGATCGTCTGCCGTTGAACACAAATTGGCATTTGTCGATCCCAAAGAAATCCTCCTCCAACAACACCACTTGTTTGAAGAATCTCCGTTCTTTGATTCCTAATTGGTTGGAACCGATCTACCCCAAGAGGCATCTCCAAGCACACTCTTTTCCAAAAATTCCCCATAACCCAGTTTTTTAACTTTTCTTCATTTAATTAAATAGGTTCATTAATTTGGGGAATTAATGAGCCTCGTTAATCCTACAAATGGTGGATACACATATTCTCTAACCTAATATATACTATCTATCACTAAATTCCTGACCTCCATCAGGTGTTCCCCACCACCAAAATTCAACAAGGATGGTGGGAGATTTTCAAATAAAAATAATTTATTTTATTTAAATGTCCCACAACAATCCACCAAACGAACTAACACTCCCAACTCAACTACTGTCGAGGTGAATCCTCCATTAAGTGAATATCGGCGCTACGAGTTCAACAGTGTACTCAGATTTCAATTCTGAGCACTGTTTCAAATTATACAAAAACAAGCAGTCATGTTTACTGATCGTACCCAAAACAATATTATAAATTCATTCCAGACACTACGGGTCTCGGAATTACGTGTCGGTAATTTTCACAGACTCGTAAAATTCCATTATAATTAACAAAATAATATTAAATTTTAGGGTATTTACAATATAATATGAATTTTATAGTTTTTTTGTGATTTTTAATCCTCATCGTTCAAGTTTTACCCTTGTTAAACCTATTTTGATCTTAATAATGGTAATAATTTTTTATTATTTTTACTATTCATTATAGTGAAAAATTATGTTATATTATTAGATAATAATAATTATTTTAATTATGAACATTGAATTAATTTTTCCAAATTCCATTCAATGAATTGGAATATTTTATTTTCAAATTAAACCAAAAAATTCGATGAAATTAGAGTATCCATGGAGAAAAGTTACATAAGTTTAAAATGTTTATATATATAAATTTATAAATAAATTTTATTAAAATGACCTATATTATATTAAATATAAAATAAATAGACTGATTTAGCATTTAGAACAAATTAGAAAAAATCAACAAGAAACATTCATTAAATGAAAATGATGTTTTCTGTTAAAAAAATATTTTTTCAATCTTAATGTTAAAAATAATCTTCTTGGAAAATCCCAAAAAATTCACCCTAAAATAATTTTTACATTTTTATTCTAATAATAAAGTTAATTTTTTAAAATAAATTTTCTAATTTTTTCAAATATTACTTGTATAATTTTTACAGAAAAATAAATAAAATAATTATTTTGAAAAGTAGTATTTTTGAAAAAAAGATATACATAAAAAATATAAGAACTTTTAAAATAAATATTTTTTATTTATATAAATATATTATAAATAATATTTTACAATTGGTTATTTCCATAAATATTTCCATATTTAATGGATAAATAAAAATTACCATGTTAAATAATAATATAAATATTATATTGTGGTTTATTAGAACCCAATGTTGCATGTAACACATGATATCAAAGGTATTATATTTAATATGGAAATATATATTTTATAAAATCTATATGTGTCACATTATACCCCCATTAAAATGAGTTTCATCATATAAATTTCATTTCATTGGTAATGAAACTCAAAATAAATATGCATCATTAAAACCTAAGGATACCACTTTATTTCCTCAAACTGGTGGTTTCACCACAAAACATTGACCATGTGAGTTATCTCATTTCATAAAACTTTATATGTATGATTCAAAATCTCCATAATTTGTTCCCAATAAGAATTATTGAGGTCTTACATTATACCCCTTCTTTTTAGAACATGTGAATGGACATGTATGAACTTCACTAGGAGAGAAACATGGAACACACCATGGAATTTAGAGAGGATTAGTGGATGACATAAACAATTGGATACTATAACAATATCTTAATAAATTTAAAAATTACGTTATATACATAGGGATTAGATTCCATTTATTCTATAATCTCATAACCTTCTTCCATAGAGAAATTCATAGAAACACCTAGTCACGAACATTGCAACGACCAAAAAATTCATTAATGAAAATTCCACTTGGTCTATTTAAATGTATTCATATGGTTTTGTAAAAAATATACACTTATTTGGTTCTGTTTTTTGGATTTTAAAATACTGTTATGAATTGGGACTGTTTCTAATATATTTTTTCATGATTTATCAAATGATTAGTGTATATATAGGAATTTAACAAATCCAATTTACTCAGACAAAGGATGTGATGGACTCAACCAGTAGGATTTCCATATACAAAGCACATTTGATGGATCTTGGAAAAGATGTGGCATCATGGGGCTTAGCTCTTGTCTAAGATGAAGCTGAGCATGAATACATTAATCTCAAGTGGAACAACATATGAGAGAAGTGGAAGTTGATAGAGATTACCCCTCGAGAAATGTTATCCAAGCCTCCCCAAAAGTCGGTCACCATCACGAACCTTACCCAAAGGTCTTATGTGGGTGTTTTAAGGGGTTATGTTATAATACCCTAGTATGACGCTTTTGTATATTATTCATGTATTGATAATATATATTCTTTTTATTTTTGTTACCTTGTAAATAGTTTTTTATAGAAGAAATAGTATTTTTAGTTAATATTAAATTATGAAATATATTTCAATGAATTAATGGAAATATTAATTAAAAAATAATCTAATAAAATATTATTGTTATTATTAAATTACATTTTATAAAATATAAATGGTCGTATAATTTTATGAATGTAATTGTAATTTTTATTATGATTTGAAATATATTTTTTGTCAAAACGAATGAATTTTTGATAAATGTATGTTCTTATTTTAAAAGTAAAATCTCACATATTTATAAAATTATTTATATAAAATGAATATTATTTTTCAAATTAGGATTTTGAAATTAACCAATGGTGATGTTTTCATAATTTTCTGAGAGAGTCGAATTTTTGGGTAAAAATTATATACGGTTTAAATATATAATGTGTTTTATGACATCATAATGACCTAATAGTGATGTAATAAAATAATATAAACATAATTTTCAAAAAATATATGTTTTACCATTAAAATAATGTGAATTTGGGTTTGTTTTATTTATTTTACCATGCTTTTGTGGACCCTTCAAGACTAATAAAACATTTTGTCTTTTTAAATTGTTTTCCTTGAGAGTGTGACTCTCCTCCATATAAGTAACCCTATAATTTTAATAATTTCAGGCATTTTCCTTATAAACTATTATTTTCCACTCCCCTTTGGAATAAAACATGGGCTAAAACCAAGGTATGGTTTGTGGTTTTGATTAGTTTAATGTGAGTTGTTGCTAAATTAAATAAAAAAAATATGTCCGTTTCATATCTGAAACCACCCATAATCCCACTTCCTCTTCACTCAAATCCTTTTTAGTTCAACCAACCCATGACCTCCTCTCTCTAGAATCATCCCACAGTTCCCTATCACCCCAAGAATCCTCTCTCAAGCCTTTCCCAAGACTTTGGGATCACAATACCATGTAATGGATTTCATCTTTTCATTTTTGTCACAATTTCATTATGTTGGTATACACTTCTACATACAAGTACAAATGTTAGGGTATGATTTAGAACCTCCCCCATACATCCCTCCTTATGTTTGAATTATGGGATACCTTTTTCTCTATCATTAATTCCTTCCATTTACACCTATTACTATGTCGAAATTATGTAATGAATTTCCTTATCCTCAATTACATTCAAACAATTCTTCACTATTATTAATCTAAATTACATTACATATGTTGAGACATGTATCAATATGAAAGCATTACTATCCATTTCATGTAAATATTATGAGACACCCATTTTTCTCTCATCAACCATTTTATTGAATTCTTATGTCACACATTTATACTGGTGAAATTTAACCAATTTTACAAGACAATGTAATTGTGTAGTGAATACCATGCCCATTTCTCTTTCAAGGGTATTCACCTCTATTCCTATTTACTTATTGATTATAAACCCTCATGTATGTATTACGCATCCATTTATCATGTAATAAATGATCATGATTTATTCCATGTTGTATGATCCATGTGGAACACTTATGCATGAATTGAAATGTTTAAGAAGGTTTCACCCAGATAGCGCTCCAAAGCATTGGGTAAAGTATAGTATCATGAAATGTCTTTTAAAATGGGTGTTGATTGATGTTAATTATTGTTCAATAAGGGTTTACTCATGCCTCATGTGCAATAAGGGTTGACACATGCTCCATGTGCAATGTTTCTTGGCTCATGATAATTCCATGTTAAGTGTTGATGCCATATTTCTATGTTATAATTATCATGATTTATCATGACTTTATCTTCATGTTTCTATTGTGCTCCATTGATATTCCAATTTTATAACATGTATTTTATTCCACATGTTATTCCATGTTTATTACCTTACATTCATTTATAGCTCACTCTTTTTTATGCATGTCCTCCGGCTATCCAATGTTTTGCTATGTACGGGGGGGATATAGTGGTCTTGTAAATGAAGTATTCAATAAGATGTTGAATTCTATGTTTTAATTTGTTATGTAATGTTCTTAATCCCTAAATTCACTAGACCTATTGATCTTACCTGTCCAATCAACTGAATATATTATGTGATAAATCATTTTTAGTATACAATAAAGCGATGGGTTTTTATTGTGTGTATAAGAGGATAGGATTAGTTATTTTTGGATTTAGGATTATAGAACTCCAATGACGAATTAGAGACGTGACTATGTATAATAATAACATCCCTATGTTTTAATGAGTATTGAGTAAGTGTTTTATCATGAAAATACATCCCTGTAAGGATTCTAGTAGGTGAAGACATCTCTGGCACATGTGTACCTAGGTTTGAAACCCCTGAAAAGGAGTTTCTGTCTTACCCAGGGTAACTTGTTACAAGACAATGGTCCTTAATACATTCTTTGTTATGATATACCAGGGGGATATGATTTGGTAAATTAACAACCATCGTGTGAACCATTATTAAGGTAATTTAAAAAATTCCTCTATGAATACAGGTTCGAAAGTAGATCATGGATAAAATTGATTAAATCTTATAGATTCATAAGTTAAGTAAATAAAATTAACTTATAAGTCTCCATTTTTTCATTGGATTACCCTTTATGTGTTACCCCTAAAATTCCATTTATTACAACCAATGGTTGGTAAAGGGGGGACCCGGGAAAACAACCGATATGAAGATCAATGTGATGATTTTGCTAATGAGATTCCCAATCTGATGGGAGCAGGAATCACGAACATTGTTACGATTCTCTCTCATTTAACTCAAGTTTTTAATAGAATCATGGGTAAAGAGGAGTGTTCAACCACCTCCACCCTAATAATGAACAATTCTCTATCGAGTACTTCATGAGACAAAGGCCTCCAACTTTAAATGGATCATCTGATCCCTCAATCACCGAACAATGGATCAACTACATTGAAAATATATTATCCTTCAATAAAAGATCTGAAAAAGATAAGGTCCTCTAGGATACTTATCATATGGTGGTTGAATAAGATCAATGGGGGGCATTGATACAAAAAATAACAAGCATGAGGAGGAGGTCGAGGCATTGGAATAAATGGATTTTCCGAAGATGTTTTTTGAAAAATATTTTTTATGAACCCTCTGGTTTAAGATGGTAAGGTACTTCCATTCCATCATTCAAAAATAAGAAAAATCAATCAGAGCTTACTGGGATAACTATACATGGCTGACATGATAAGCGTTGGGTTTTGTCTATACCCCTGAATGCATGGTTGACCAGTTATTTGGTGGGATGAAACCTAGCCTATGAAAAGCCCTAGCGATCCGTGACTTCAACAGCAATGAGAAAATGTCTGATGTGCCCTCATTGTAAAAATGGAGATAGGATAATCTCAGGCATATCCTTTGGATAAGAAGCGTATGTTGGATTTCAATTCTAGTAGTCTGATGGATAAATCTAACGGGTGTATGAAAATACAAATACCCACTTTCCAATGGTATATAAAGAATCACCGTGGAAATTTCCTAAAGGGGATGAGGAAATGCTTTTGGAGTGGAATATAAGTGAACCTGTTTATTAACAGCTAACATGAAAAACCAACTGCTGCGACAAAGGAGAGGAACACTCCATTCGAATCTCAACACATTGTTCATTTCTTCAACTGCAAAGAACCACGACAACTTAAAAATTAGTGCCCAAGCCAAGGGCGTTTTGAGGGAACTAACAACCTCCAATCCAGCAAGGGTGTGATTTTTTCCACCACTACCACTAAATTGAACTCCGAAAATGAAGTGGTGATAGGTACTCTAGTTTTTCATTCAGGAATAGCAAACATACTTTATGATTCTGGTTCTATGCATTCTTTAATATCATGAAAGTTTAGTAGAACAATCCCAACACCACCACAAATCATGGAAGTAATGATGTTGGTGAGTAAGAAAAATGGGGCAATCAATGAATCCAATGAATATAACTCCTCACCTATCATAATCGGTGGATTGAACATCCAACCAAACCTCATCATACTCCCACTTGTAGAATTTGATGAAATTATTGTTGTGGATTGTCTATCCCTATATAGAGCAAACATAAATTGTCATGAGAGGGAAATACTCTTAATGTAGATAATCGACCCCCGATTATGTACAAGTGAAAAGAGGAAGATGAATCTTCTTTAGCTCCATCATTTTAAGTGTGGTTATTAATGCCCTATGAGCATGCATATTTGGCTCAGATGATAGAGTCGGAGGAGGGAACAATCCTTGATGAAATTCCTATTGTGAGGGAATTAACTGAAGTGTGTCTTGATGAATTCCCTAGTCTTCCTTATAGAATAGATGTTGAATTATCAATAAATCTTATACATAGGGAGTTTCCAATATCAAAGGCTCCATATAGATTGGTTGTTGTGTATCTTGAGGAGTTGAAGAAAAAACTACAAGAAAATAAGGATAAATGGTTTATAATCCCAAGTGCTTCAACATTTGTTTCACCAGTCCTCTTCATCACGATGAATGATGGGACAATGTGACCTCACATTGAATATCATGATCTTAACAAAATCATGATAAAGAACAAGTATCCTCTCCCACGAATTAATGACTTGTTCGATCAACTACAAGGAGTACACTGGTTCTCTATTGTAGATTTGAGGTCGGGATATTATCAAGTAAGGGTGAAGAGGGATGATATCCCCAAGACTGATTTTTGTACATCATACAGGCAAATTAAATTCATATTAATGCCATTTTAACACACCAATGCTCCAAAAAATTTCATGTACTTGATGAATAGATTTTTAGAGGTTACCTCGACAAATTTGTGTTAGTATTTGTAGATAATAATATAATATACTCCAATACCATGGAGGATAATGTGTGGTATCTAATAATTGTACTAGAGACCATGTGAAAGGAGAAGCTCTATGAAATGTACCTCAAGTGTGAGTTCTATTTGAAGGAGGTCTCATTCATGGGCCATATCATCATAAGTAATGGGCTATCTACGGATCCCTCCCAGAAAAATACAAGAGAAGAATGGTCAAGGCAAACAACTGTAATGGATATCCGTAGCTTCTTTCGGTTAGCTGGATATTTTCAACAATCTGTGATAAATTTATCATGATTTTCCAACCCTCTTAACAAGATAATTCATAAGGGAGTGAAGTTTTCATGGTGTGACGAATGCGAAGAGATCTTCAAGGAGTTGAAAAGTAGGCTTATCACTGTGATCGTTCTCACATTTCACACAAGTGTGTAATGTTTTGTGGTATTCAGTGATTCTTCGATGAAGGGTCTAGGTTATATGTTGATGAAAAATAAATAAGTCATTGCATATTCTTCTAGACAATTGAATGATCATGAGCATAATTATTAAACACATGATCTAGAGTTTTCTTCGGAGAAATAAGATTTAAAAAACTAGTGTCATTATCTATTTGGGGAGAAGTGTAAAATATATATGGACAATAAAAGCCTCAAGTATATATTAACATAGATATATTTGAACATGCTCCATTGAAGATGGTTAGATCTGATCAATTACTATGACATGTCAATCCATTACCACTCTGGGATAGAGAACAAGGAGCCAGCTTCTCTATATAGAAAAGACCAAGCGATGCTATCATTGATGGTAATTGAGAAGGATCCAATCTTCTTATATTTGATAAATATGGACATGGGAATCATATATAAGGGAAAAAAATCATTCATTTATCAAATTATTCCTCAACCACATCGTTTTGAATGTTTAAAGGATGCTCAAAAGTATGATGTGGGAATTCATAAGAATGTAGAAGCTATCACAAAAGTGAAATCCTCAGAGTTCATTATTAATGAAGAAGAAATTGTGATATTTGGGAAATGACTATGTTTTCCATCGAGTCTTGAGCAGAAGAAGGAGCTTTTGGATGATGCACATAGTTTAAATTTCTCTATTCACCACAGAAAAGAAAAGATGTTTTGAGATATCCAAGATCATTATTTGTGAGATAATATTAGAAGAAGATCAATGAGTTTACATCTATGTTCTTGGTGTGTTAGCATGTTTTGTAAGAGACGCAGAAGTCTAAGGGGATGATGCAACCATTACCCATACCAGCATGTAAATTGGAGAACATCACCAGTGACTTTGTCACTATATTTCTAAAGACATCCAAAGGAAAAAATGATATATGGGTTGTTGTGGATCATCTTTCAATGTCTTCACTCTTTATTGAAACATGAAAGGATTTTTCATTAGATCCATTGGAACTAATATATAACAAGGATGTGGTAAGGCCTCATGGAGTACCACTATCTATTTTATGCGATAGAGATCCAAGATTCACCTCTATGTTTCAGAAGAGTCTTCTACAAGCTATGGATTCTGAACAGAAATTTAGTGCAGCCTTTCATCCTCAAAATGATGGCCAATCTGAGTGAAATATTAAGACACTGGATGAAATGTTAATATCATGTTCAATGGACTTTAAAGGAGGATGATATCAACATCTTCCTTGTGTTTTATTAATTTATAATAAATGTTTCCACCAGATCATCCCAATAGAACCATATGAAGCCCTATATGGGAAGAGGATTAAAACACCAGCATGTTGGGATGATATTCGGGAGCATAAAATTCTTGGAACAGAAGTGGTTGACGAAATGGTGAAGAATGTGAAAACCATTCAGCAGTATATCAAGGCAGCCAAGAGTTGATAGAAGATTTATGCAGATAACCATTGATAATAGCATGAGTTTAATTTTGGAGATATTTTTTTTCTATGCATATCTATAAGGAATAAGGTCACGAGGTTTGGAATGAAAGGGATGTTATGTCCTAGGTACATCAGACCCTTTGAGATTTTTTTATCGTGTTGGGGTTGTGGCCTATAGATTAGCACATACACTTACCTTGGCCAATGTTCATGATGTCTTTTAGGTATCCCTCTTATGGAAGTATAGACTAGACCCTTCTATTGTACTCTCTTCATAGTTGTACAATAAGAGGATGATATTTCTTTTGAGGAGCAACTGGTGAAGATCTTCGATCATAGAGAAAAGGTTCTACAGAATAAGACAAATCCCATCTTCATGGTGTTGTGGAATAAACACATGTTTGATGAAGTGGTGTGGGAATCATAGGAAGTGATGAAAAAAGTTACCCACATCTATTCTAGAGTGGGAAAAGGAAATTTTGAGGGAGAAATTTCATAAGGGTGGATATTGTAATGACCCAAAAATTCATTAATGAAAATTCCTCTTGGACTATTTGAATATATTATTATGGCCATGTAAAATGCATGCACGTATTTGCTTCTATGTTTTGGATTTTAAAATACCGTTATGAATTGTGATCATTGCTAATATAGTCATTGAACAGTGATGACATGATTAGTATAAATATTGGACTTAAAAATTCCAATTTACTCAAACAAAGGATGTGAAGGCCTCATACAGTAGACTTTCCCCATATGAATCCGTTTTTTCGAATCTCATAAAGGAGGTGGAATCATTGGGATTTTCTCTTTTCCACGCCCATGTTGAGCTTCAATACATTAAGCTCGAGCTGAACTGCTTACGTGAGAAGTGGGAGTGGATATAGATTACCACTCGAGTAATTTATCTGAGCCACCCCAATAGTCGGTCACCATCGTGCACCTTACCCAAAGGTCTTCTACAAGGATTTTAAGGGGTTTTGTAATATGACCCCGATACTATGATTATGTACATTATTATTGTACATATAAAATATATTATTTTTATTATCGTTACCTTGTAAATAGTTTTTTAAAGAACAAATAGTCTTATTAGTAAATATTAAACTAAGAAATATGTTTTGATGAATTAATAGATTTTTTAATTAAATAATAACTTAATAAAATATTATTATTGTTATTAAATTACTTTTTATTAATTATAAATGATCATATAATTTTATGAATGTAATTGTAATTTTTATCAAGGTTTAAAAGCTATTTTTTTCAAAACCCATGAATTTTTGATAAATATCGGTTCTTATATTAAAAGTAAAAGTAAACATATTCCTAAAATTATTTATATAAAATGATTATTATTTTTTGAATAAGGATGTTGAGATTATCCAATGGGGATTTTTCATAATTCATTGAGACAGTCGAATTTTTGGGTAAAAATTAAATACCGTTTAAATATTTAATATTTTTATGACATCATAATGACCCAATTGGGATGCAATAAAATACTATCAACATTATTTTCGGCGAATATATTTTTTACCATTAAAATAATGTGATTTTGGGTTTTTTTTGATATATTTTACAAAGCTTAAGTGGACCCTTAAAGACTTATAAAACATTTTGACTTTTCGAATTGTTTTCTTTCAGAGTGTGACTCACCTCCACCTAAGCAACACAAATATTATAATAAGTTTGAAAATATTCCTTATAAAATGTTATTTTTCACTCCCATTTGGAAAAAACAATGCGAAAAAATCATGATATGGTTTGTGGTTTTGATTTTTTTAATGTGAGGGGTCCCAAAAAAATTAATAATGATTCCCTTCTCATTTTCTATATAATCCCATCCGTGCCTCCACTTCCTCTTCACTCAATGTATTTGGAGTTTGACAAACCCCTACCCTATTCTCTATATAATCCTCCCAAGGTGACCCAAGCTCCAAAAAATCCTCTCTAAACCCACTCCCAAGCATTTGGGATCACACATTTAAGTAAGAGATTTCTTTTTTTCATTTATGTCTCAATTTAATTATGTTACTATACACTTTTACAAACAATTAAAAATGTAGGGGTACGATTTTGAACCTCCAAAAAAACTAACCTATTTATTTTTGAATGATAGGAGTCCCCTTTCTCTCTCATTAATTCCTTCCATGTACACATGTTACTATGATGAAATTCCATAATGAATTTCTCTTTGATCATTTACATTCAAGTAAATCTTATGTATTATGAATCTAAATTACATTACATATGATGGAAAATGTATCTATATGACCCAAATAATATCCATTTCATGTACATATCATGAGACACCCCTTTCCATCCCGTCAACCATATTTATGAATTCTTACGTCACACTATCACGCTAAAGAAATTTCACAAATTTTCTATACCAATGTCATTGTGTAGTAAATACCATGAATATTTCACTATCAAGGTTATTCAACTTTATGAACATTTAATTATTAATTATAAAGCATCATGTACGTATTCCACATCCCTTTATCATGGAATAAATGAAAATGATTGATTCCATATTATATTATCCATGTGGGATGTTTATGGATGAAATGAAATGTTGAAGATGGGTGTTCCTGGATAGCGATCCAATTAATTGGGTAAAGTATAATATCATGATAATTGGTGTTGAATCATTGTAATTAATTTTCAAAAAGGGTTTACTCATTCTTTATGTGCAATGAGGGTTTACCCATGCTCCATGTGCAAAAATCCTAGGCTCATTCGGATTTCATATTTAAGTGTTGTTTCCACGTTTCCATGTTCTGATTAGCATTCTTTGTCATGCATTTATGTTCATATTTCTCTTTTTATCAATTTGTATTCCTATTTTCAAATATGTATTTTATTCCTCATGTTATTCCATGTTTATTCCCTTACAGTGCTTTATATATTACCCTTTTTAGGCATGTCATCTGGTTATCCTTTGCAATGCTAAGTACAAGGGGATGTAATGGTCATGTAAAGGAAGATTTATGTAAGGTGTTTCATTTTTTTATGTTATTATGTAATGTTACTAAGCACCCAATTACTCTAGACCTCTCGATATTCTATGTTTTATCAAGTGATGTTTTTATTTAATGAATCATGTTTATGTATGTAATAAAGAGCAGGGTTGTTATAAGCCTCAAATTCTTGATTAGGTATGGGATTGACAACATAACTTCTCTGTCTACATTTTAACTCCCTTATGTGTAGTATATTAGTTATAACCATGTATTTCATTTATTGAGACATCTTATGTCTCAATAGTTTTATTTATCTATGTTCATTCCAGAACCTTGAATCTTTATACATCATTCCATAGAGGGATTCAAAAGGATCAATCTAATGTGAAAGTTGTTATTGTATGAAACATAAACTAGAGAAAGGAATTGATCCATACCATATTTGAAAAATAAAGACATTGATCCCCACATAATCTGTAGGGTTTGACTTTTTCACTCATATTTACCATCTATTTGAGGATGATACATTGTGGTAAATGTAAAATCTATATCATGAGTTTGCTGGATAATTCACTAAAACATCATTGTTAACAAAAGATCTCGACTAAATAGAATGAAATGTGGTACTCGATTAATATTTACCAATTACTTATTATATATCCATGAAATATGATGTGATGATAAATCTTATGTACTAGTGATGAATTCTACTAGGATTGTAAGGATAACAACAGCAACCCATTTTAAAATTTTCCCTTTAGGCATTTTTTGAAGTCAATTAAAAAATACATGGTGATGCTTTTCCATTTCTATTCTAGTATGGGTAATGGATGTAACATCACTTTATACATTTTTATCTAATCTATAAATTTTTTACATATGATGAAATAATATATAAACTATATGATATCTCCCTTCATTCCATCCCACAAAAATACTCTTTCATATCGATAAATATCTTTTTTACTTCCATGATGAATATAAATGGATGAACTGTGAGCCTCCGATAACAACTCCATATTCAAATATTTTTTTGGTGGAACACATACACAGTTTTATGACATTATAATTCAATAATAATCAAGGTGAGACACATAAACATTTCTCACATTCTTATTCACCAATATATCACACTTGTACGCCCCTCTAAACATCCCATGTATATATGGATGAAAATTAATTTGATAAAGATAATATTTCGCTCATTCCTTTTGGATTTCAAGATCAATCCTTTGAAAATCCTTAAATATTATAATTTTGTGATCCATATCATGGGTAATCATTCATAATCCTTTTGACTAAAAACATTTTCCTCCTTTTCTTCTTTTACTGGTTGGTAATTTATTTTGCAGTCATAATATTTAATAAGCTCATAGCTTCTCCTATGGTTCAGGTTCAACTCATGTTATGTGGTGATATATATATTTTTTACCATTATATACAAAAAACGTTTCTATGTGAAGACTATTCCACTATATCTTTAGTGAAATATTTACCACAACTAACTCCAAATCATGAGTTGGTTAATTTTTCTCAGGAACCATATATTATTAGGAGGATTAAGCTATAACTATTTCATTATTCATAAAATCTCATCCCAATCCCTTCTTGGATGCATCACTAAAAATTAATAATCGTTCCCTACAAAAAGGTAATGTAAAAACATGTGTGGAGAATAATCTTCACTTTAGTTCCAAGAAAATTTCCTCACAGTAATTTTTTCCAAAAGCAAATAGAATCCTTTAGAGTCAACAAGATGAATCGATTTGATAATCATGATAAATTCTCCAAAAAAGTTAATAATATCTTGAAAAAACAAGAAATATTCTATTCTCATTCACTTTGGTTAGTCTAGGAAAACGTTAAATAGACTCTATCATTGATGGATCCACGAATATACAGTCTCTTTATATTAAATATCCCAAAAATTAAAACGTTTTATAAGAAATATTCAGAAAAAATTAAATTTAACAAAAAAATATTTTTCATTAGGTTATTCTATAAAACAATGATGTTATCTTCATGCTATTATATTATATTTGAAAATATAAGAATATTATTTATATGGATGGGGAAAAATATATCAAGGTAATCACTAAAGAATTTATTCCTTAAATCCAAAAATATAGAAGGGGAATTAATAAGAGTAAATGGAATTACTATTTACTCACAGTGTCCATATCTTATATGAAATTATTTATTCATTATATCCTCCTTCTTGACCATAAATTATTGATATTAAAATTGTGTTTCAATCTTATAAAAGTGTTGATCTTAGTTTAGTTGGAAAAAATGTCACAAATTTGAGGTAGAGGATACATTTTCATGATTGTTATCCTGTTTAGATTCTAATAATCTTTAAATAGTCACATACATCCATATTTTTTTCAAAAAAATGAACACTTTCACCCTAAAGAGAAACACTTGGATGAATAAATACCTATTAAGGATTATATTAGATATTTTTGTTCTAATCCTATAACTCAATTGGTTACATTTTGTATAGATTCTTTGAAATATGATTGGAACTAAAAATGAGATGTATTGAAAACTCAACTTCATAATTTAGTGGGATATACAGAAATAATTCTATAAATATATCAACACACTCATGAAAAATAGGTAAATCATTGATATGGATTTTATGCCCAACCATCAGAGATAAAATCCCCTTTTGTGCAGGTATCAAAACCCATACAATGGATGTGATTTTCATAATATTTTCATTTTTACCATTGAAATGATAGATGATCATTAGATGGTTTTGAATATGAAATTTGAATTCCCTTACATAACAATTGATATTGGATTTTTAAATGATATTATAATCCTTGCCTTATATATCATAAAATTCAACGGTACGATGAATAAAATGATACATATGAAGCATATTCCAATAAACATCAATTATAGGGGAATCATATATATGAGTGTTGGAAACAAGGAATTTATTTTCTTGAAATAGAGTATGGTTTTTTTGATCGACACTGGGTTGTTCAATGAGTTTTCAATGAATTTGGTCTAATGATTAAGGCTAAAAGCAGTATTGAAGGTGGCACAGTATCCCAATGTTTCCAAAATTTTAGGGCCTCAAAATCATGAGTTTATTTTTTAAGAGGAAGTGTTTCAGAAAAGGAAATGAGGACCATAAACCATGTTCTAGTAATAGTCTACAGATCATGATATACGATACATAAAAAGTAGAACTGTGAACCATGATGTGAGAAATGTACGCATACCGTGTAGGAGGAACAGTTTACAAAAAGATGTTGTTTTGTGGGAAGGATAGCATTATAAATAAGGTGTGAAGGTTAATGGGATGGTGTGTCATTTCAGAAAACAAGGTGATTAGGTTCAAAGAAAATATGGTCTATATATGAGTTTGGTCACCTTCTATAGATGAGAATCAATATGTGGACTGTGTATGGAAATGGTTCGTGGGAGATGCATGTTTTGTAGTAAAGGCAGGGTCGTATCAATGAATTGGTAAATCATGTATTATAAGGTTATGTTTATTTATTTTCATATATAATAGATCACAAATCCCATCTTTAAGATGAGAAGTAATTTCTTTATAGTAATTAATTGCTATGGAATTTTTTTTATGTATGAAAGAGGATCGTGCAGAAACAATTTTCCCGAAGGATTGTTTGTAGTAAACAAAGGGATGACATGTCTAAGTATGAGATTCTTTAGAAATAGGATGAAATAATTCTTGTGGTGCTCTTTAATTATGTTGATAAATTGAGGAAGTATGTAGATCAAGTAATTAATCAAATGACGGTGGTATACGAGAGGAGAAGAAAAGACAGTTCCTAATTATGGTTCACAAAGCTAGTACGCAATCAATGTTTTTGTGTCAGTATGCAAATGTGGTACATGAAGAATGCTTGTACATGGACGAATAAGTCCATTTCATGGTGTTCATGTTCGGAAATGAGAAATATGTGGAAATTTAGATAATATATGTATGGGGAACAATGCATTCAATATTGCATCTATCTGTAGCTAAGGATGCATGATTTAATGCAAACCCATTGAACCAACCTGCTAGTCAATTTATAGATTTCATATTATTAAAAAGGTAGTATGAAAGGGGGATTCAATGGATGTGATCTGAGGGATGTAATGTGTGGTATCTAAAACCTAGATATGGTAGTGTTCATGGCCCAGTGTGACTGTGATAAACATTTTTACTACACAAATAATGAAGATTAATTGACTTTTTTTAAAACCAAAAATCATTCAGTATATGCTCCCAAGAGGTAGCTGTTAGGGATAAACCAAATAAAATTTTTGTGTCCTCACATTTAATGTGATTTTTTGTTTTCTTTTCTTTCTCATCAGACATGTTTAACAGGTTCATACCAACATGGGTAAAAACCCATCAATTAAAAAGAAAAAAGTGACCCCCTAATTTACCCTACACATCTCTGGGTGTTTCAAGGTCATTCAAGTGGTATGATAGGGTAATGGTTGTCGGTGAAAAATCTTCCCTTCATTTATACATTAAATAAGAGAATAAATATTTTGGGAGTAACCCTCATTGATGGAAGAAAAATTTAAATCTAGAACTACAATTTGATATGTCATACAAGATATATGGGAATGGAATTCATGTTTTCCAGTATACTATAAATGCAGATAACTGATCCAACTACAATGTATATGATTGGTATAGACAGTAAAGTGCATGATGCAGATTCAAAGCACAAAACTCCCTAACTACATCACTTTTTGATGAAATATATCTAAAGGTGATGAAGAGTTTATCAGCAAAGTTCATGTGGGAAAAAACAAGAAAATATTTATGAAGGAGACAACAATGTGAATGAGGCGAAACTACATGTTTTCATAATATGATTTATGATTTAAAGATACATCCTGATGAAAATGAAAATGCATTTTTCAGTAAAATTACTAATTAAGATGGGTAAATTCGAGGATTATTTTATGAAATCAATGAAATTGATATCGTAAAGAAAACCATGAGATGACATCCACCTCATTACAATGCAAATGTGTGATCACTTGAATAATGGGTTCATTACAAATATTATATTGATGATCTGTTGATAAGACTGGTGGAATATGAAATGAGTGTCAAACTAGAAGATGTAATGACTCGAGTAAGAATAGAAATGTAATTCAAATCCATGGAATAACATGAAATTTCATGAGATTATTTTGATGATGATAATGAGGAAATAGAAATTGTTTTTCTCATTACCGTGAAATTCATGAAGTAAAAAATGGAAATTTAATGTCATGTTACCTATGGGTTGTTTTCATTGAGTTAGAGTTTGGCACATTTCCTATCAGTGCACAAGAATTTTCATTGATGTAGTAAATAATGTTGGAGACATGTAGAAGAATCAGAAAATGTTTTTTAGCAATAGATACTTCATGTTCTGTAAGAAACTATATGTAATGTCTTTTATCAGTGAAGAAGAAGATGATGAGAGTGAATTATTTTATTAATAAGAGACAAAATTTAATGCTGGAACCCTATAATAAATTATGGATACAATCAAAAAACCAGAAGCATTGGGAAATGAATCCTGAGAAAATTAGTTGACCACTGATGTCAATCTCTTGATTCAAATCAACGTTCCTTTTTGTAATCATGAGAATCAATGAAAGAGATGAAAAAAACATGAATGGAACTGTGGATAAGTAATCAAAATATGTTAAAATACTATAAGATTAAATTGATTGACTTATGTAATAAATGTAGATTCAACCACTTTTGATATCATAAGGAATTGGGGAACTAAAGCTCCGAATTTAGGAAGATGGAAATGTCATTAATGAACATACCTAAAGACATGAGGTGTTATCCAAAACTATTGTGTTGCTTTAAGAATAAATTGACACTCCTAGGAGTAAATATGAACGTTATGGAATTTAAAATGTATAAAAAAAGAAATTTAAATTTGGATATTTCAAATATGTTAAGATGCTATAGTGGTCTATGTGTAGTTCTGATGGAGTTGAAATTTTTATAAATTTTTAAAGACCCTAATTCATGGGAGTCCTAGTAATTGGTTTTAACGATTAACCATTGAATGATGTAATTTAAATGGGCCAGAATAAATGTATTTTAAAATTAAGACAATTAACAAAGAAACATGTAGTCCAAAATAATAATGACTCATATCATATAGAAAAGACCGGAGAAAAAAATCCTCAAGTTTCTCAAGATTAAATATAGTAAAACTATCCTTTTATGGATTTTTATATGAAGAGGAATATAAGTGAAAAGACTTTTCCACTTTTGAAATTCATTTTTTGGGGTCATCTAGGTCATACCATGTCATACAAATGATGGGAATTGAACTATTAGAATATTGAATAGATAGGAATTCCACAAAGGATAAATAATTTATATCCTCATTCGTATATAAGAAACAGATTCAATGAGCATTGTTTTCATTTTTCTATCTTGGCCCATAAATATGTTTATTGTAGGTGGAGAAATGGCATGAACAACTCATACATAACCTAGAGACAAGTCAATTCTCACAAACCAGGCAGTGTTGTTCTTATAAAAAAATTAACTTCTCTAGAATAAGAGTATGAGTTTTATGAATCTATAAACATAGAAATAATATTTTAATGACATAATGATCGGTCACTCAACGTAATATTTCATGGATGAAAAATAAGAAAATAGAGAAATCCAACCATGTAGATTTATCTCTTAATGAAAATAAGAATAGTATAACATTGATTCATGATAGTGTTTGTGAATCCTACATGATGGGAAATGCATAAATATTTATGAAATTCAATAAAATGGTTGATTTATTATTGATATTTGACAATCATGGTGATTTTATAATCAAAGGATACAGAAGTACTGAATTGGCCTATGGTGAGAAGAAGAAGACCCTATTTCATTATATGGATGGGTTGCATTATAATCTCTTATATGTGATTAAAATTTGTGACTCAATAATTATTGTGACATTCAATAAAAATTTGTGAACTATAAAATGATGAATTTATGATTCTCTCATGAAAGGTGGCAGAACAGATAGAAACATATATCAAGTTGATAGATAAGAAAACATTTGATACATGACTGTTGATGAAGAAAACAACATATGACACCAGGGGTTGGGTAACATCAATCATCAAGACATGAAAAAGATATCAAAGATAAATATAGTCATGTATATCACCAATATAAATAATGAATGGGAATATACATGTGATGTTTTGATTTGAGGGAAGATAGTGTGCAATACATATCGTTCATGGAAGAAAAGTGCATCAAATCATCATGATAACATTCACACTAATGTTTTCTTTTTGATAATTTTTTTAAATCATGGAGAAATGTACATAGTAATTTTCATTGATGATTATTGTATAATGGCTTGTGTGATGTTTATACACAGTAAAAAGAAATTTCTTGATTGCATGAAAACTTATCACCGAATTTCTGAGAAAGATACTGGATAGAAAATCAATGTTCTGTGGTATGATTATGCTAGAGAATATACATATATTAAGTTTGAAAACTACCTATAGAAAAGTGATATACAACATCAGGTGGATTTTGTGAGAACCCTACAACAAAATGGAGTTTTTGAGCACCATAATCGACAGGTGAATAGTATGTCACGAACTATACTGATAGATATTTGTATCTCTTGCCATTGCGGGAAAGGGGATTTTTAATCTTTATTTTATACTCAAAATCAAACAAGGATTTATATGGGGGAAACTGGGACACCATATGAGTTATGTCATGGAATGAAGCCCCCTTTTAGTTATTTTCATGTTTCAAGATGTAAATTCTAGGGACCCAAGATTGATGTACATGGAAATTACAATTATTTTGTGGAATGGATTATATAATACAAAAATATATTCCCAAAGACCCTATTATATTAGACTCTTTGGAATCATGGAACATAATCTTCTAATATGGTGAAAGATCTTCATCATCTCCCACAGAGATCTCCCCCATTTGTTTTCCTACCCAAAAAAATTATTTATATCATGCGGAAAAGAAAACATAAAAATGGGGATCTCAAATGCTCAGTAAGGGTAAACATAGAATCCATAAAACAAACCATAAACAAAATAATGTAAAAACAACTACATAAATTTAAATATCAAACTCAAGAGTCATGAAATAAATCATGGAATTTCATAAGGAAAACATCTTAAAGGAATAGTAAACATAGTAAAATACAATTGGAATAAAACATGTAATTGATGTAAACAAATAAGCACATAATATGATTTCCATAGTAGCCAGGATAATGCTTCCAAAATCATAATTGTGGACATAGTCCGTTAACGAACCATGTTTACATGTCATTCCAACCATGAATTACTAAATTGTACTTAATTTTCATTCTATCCCTGCGTTACCGAACCAGATTTAATTATCGTTCCAATAATGTCTATATAATGAGATATAAATCATTACATAATGAATTGGAGGTAAATAGAGTTCTCACCCATCTCATAATGAAATCGTTGATTTATGTTCCCCAAAAAAATAAATCATTCATCAAAACATAACACATCCACTTTAATTGTTTAATTGAACATCATTACAACATAACATAATCCATATAAAATAAATGGATGTTTTAAAAATAATTCCATCATTAAAAGAATAAAATCACATTTATAATAGGGATAGAATAATAACCCTATTTAAAGAGCTTCAACATAGAAGAAAAATAATTTTTATAAAACACGAGAACTTAATTATTGATGAAAATATTCATTCATCGTAAAAAATGTATTTTCTCAAAATTCCACATGATTTTAAAAAAATTGTTGAAAATAAGCACAAAATCATATATTTGTAACTTCTTGGAAATAGTTCATTATGATAACATAGATATCCATTAATGTTGTATATGTTAACAGACATTCTTCTCATACACATGTCAGAAAAGTAAAAAAGTACATTATATGGAAGATTAACGAAATATTCATTCAATACCCTTTAATACAACTACACCAATGGATAAAATATAATTTATACAATAAAACAATAATATAAATTATATTAAATAATTAGGAAACATGTTTTTGGATGATAAATAAACCCCTATAAATACTTCTGTAAAAACAACCTTTGATAAATATGAGATGGGAAAAATATCCCTTACCATGGGTCTGATATGATTAGTATATATCCAAAACTCATGTATAATTATTTAAATAATGTTATTGATTATTCTAGATTCACATACAACTTTATGTTATCATATATTATTGTTTTATGACATTAAATTACTTTTTATTAACAATACCATGTTAATACAATGTTTTGGGTATTAATCGCTTTCTTTATCGCATGTGTATTGAATTATCACTCATTATTATATTAAATAGATTATTATAACATGATTAATATTTCATATATATTTGTAATAAATATATATATATACTAGATAGATAATAGAAATGGAATACACTATTTATGGATATGGTAGGTTGTATGTACTCTTGAACGCTATTTTTGTTTCCTTGTCAAATTGAATGGATTCCTGTATATGACATATATATATATATAAATAAATAAAATATCATTATTATTTCATGTATATCTTTATTATTTATTATATATACTAAATAATCATTCTTGAAAGGTTGGTGTGGAGAATTAATCTCACCACGTCATGGGGATGTTAGGTCGTACCTAGGCACGAGTGGCGATATCATTTAAATAATTGTTAAATTTATGGAATTTGATGGTATGATAATTATAATGAAGAATTATCTTGTTATATTAATTATTTACATCCATTATATTCATTATTATACACATATAAATTATGTATTGTTGAATAACAAATTACACCATGGGGTTGAGATGATAAGTCGTACGCGCGAAAACATGGTGATATTGTTATTCAGAGGTTGGATAAAAGGAGGTATATGGTTATTACATAATTATAAAAACATCTCATAATTTGTAATAAATTTTATTTTTCCATAAATTTTAGGAATAACATAATAATATTAATAATAAGAAGAAATTAATTTTGAAAAAGGTGATAAAACAATTTCCTCCTTTTTAAGTATCTCATTTTGATTCTAACAAAATGACTCCCTCGGATGGATTTTATCCTAAATTATGTCCTCTATGATGAAATGAACGATTTTGGTAAAATAAATGGTTAGGTGATGGTTGTAAAATACGGATCTATATGTGTGCTAAATGGAGAATGATATGTTCCCTTTTATAGGAGAGGTGAGGGGCATAATATGAAATTCTTTAAGTATTAATTTATTATAAATTTAATTTTGTTTCTAATGGTACCAAACACATTTATTTAGAATAGATGATGAGTACAGAGAATACTCTCAATAAATAGGTTTTAGAATAGTTTATGTCACAAACATAACCATATCTTTCAGCTTTAACCATTAGTTAACAATATTAACTCTTACCATGCCTTCTTGTATTTTCAAAATATATAGTTTTTATTGTTACTATAAACCATCAAGAGAACCACAGTTGAATCATTAAAGATATTTTTTACATTATATATGATAGTTGGTTGCATCAAATATTTTTATAACTATTATATCTTTTAATAAAATATTATTTGGTTTAAAAAATCATTTATGTCAATTTTGACACTATTTTGTAATTCATTTTTTTAACATCATAAAAATATGATTTCCTTAAGGAAAAAAGACATTAAATCATAACTCACATGTCAATTTCATCCAAAAATTTCGTATATGGAATCATGATTTTCATATTAAATTTATTTTAATATATATAATATCTATTATTAGAATATGAAATTAATAACATAATCACTGCATCATCATTGTGAGATAAATAAATTTATGTATATAATGCCTCAAATAATATAAATAAAATATAATGATTATGAATTAATTTTATATTTATGATGACCATTAATTGTCAAATATATAATTTATATATACCAAAAAAAATTACTAAAAATATACTTGTTTATGTTATATTTCCCTTCACTTTAAAGTAATTATTATAACATGTCATTTTCACACCCCAATGGTTCTCAAAATCCCAAAGGTTTAGCATGAAGATTTTTTTGGTCTACCATGACTCTTAAAATAGGATTACAATACGTTTTAGTGTAATTTTTGTATATTAAAATATTATTTTTCCCCTTATTTAACTAATTTACCCTTTATCCATGGTAAATAAAAATAAATCTTGAGGCTACTAATTATAATGTACAAAAATAGGGGATTCATATTTACACAATTTGGATTCTAGATTTTGAAAAATGAAATCAATTTTTCTATATTCAAAACACACAATTAAAAAATAATAATTTAAAATAAATTGTTGTTGTGAAAACCAGAAAGTGTGCTCTTAAGAAGTAAAAGTTGTCAAAATAATGGCATGCGTTTATGTCCAATTTAAATTTTCCTTTACATTCATTAAAAAAATATTATCAAATGATAAAAATAATATAGTTATTATTTAAATTTTTTAAAGATAATCTATCTATATAATTAAATTAGATGAAAAGGCAGTTTAGAAATAAAATGAATTATTTTTCACTATTAATTAAAATATGAATTTTATCATAAAAAACAAAAAAATCAACCAATGTTTATTTTAATGTCCAAATTAAAAATAATTTTTTTTCATATTGAGTATATAAAAGTTCAAATATATATTTTAAATGGGTTCTCCATCAAAAAGAGGAAAAACTGCATTTTTTTAAAATAATTCTTTTATCTGAAAAATTGAATTTGTTCTTATTTGATGTCCAAATAATATAAAAGATGAATTTTATAGTTATATAATATTTAAATTGATGTTAATAATATTCATAATTTATAGTTTATATCATATTAAATAATAATATTTTAATAATATATCATTTTTAGTGAAACACTATATTCAGTATAGGGCTTGCTATTGTGGAAGGACAGAAGACATGTCGGTGTTTCGTGTATCACAAGATTCTTTTGTTTTAATGTATAACATAATCCAAACATAGTTCTTTTATACATTGATCAAAATCTATAATCATTTGTGCTTGTATTTTCCGCCAACTTGGTGTTGCGTGTAACATTAGACAAGTTGTTTTAATATGAATGGAATGTTTGACTTAGTGCATTGCAATATATAAATGAAAATATTAATTTATTAAAAAACATCAATGGATGCTCAGGGTTTTACATTAATCCCCCTTCAAAATGATTCTTTCCCTTAAAATTATTCAGGGTTATAAAAGGTTTACTAGTTGAATTTTTCTTTTTTGTAAACCAACATTATAAAAAGGAATACTAAAACCTTGTTTTTTAAAAGTAAATTTAGAATCATAACATTTACCAAGTGTAACTCTTAACTATGGTCCACATATGATAAAAACGTGGTAAGAGAAAACATGTATATGGAAGTGAAATATAACCATTATGTTTTAATTGATAGTGATGGAGAACAATGTTGGAGAATTTTAACCAGAAATCCATAAATCTGCATTGATTTATGGGACCATTTGATTCATAAGATAAAAAGATAATTGGAGAAAATTTTATGTTTCAACATCCTTTTCAAAAATTTGATTAATTTTTCATGATACTAAATACTTACTTGAATTTTGTACAATCTCACCATTGTTCGTTCCATGAAAAATTTCCACTTTATTTATTATTTAATGAAATGAAGTTGATCTTTTCATTCTTTATGTTTTAGCAGATCATGTTGCTGAATGAAAGGTCTTTCCATCTATCTCAACAATAATTTTATTGCAGGTTATCAAATATTCATAGATTCACCTATACTATGATAATACATTATTATAACAAACTCCAACTAGAATATAACTTATACAATCTATAAATTGATAACATTATAATCCTTCAATAAACTGAAAATATAAATCTTTATAAAGAGGTTAACTAAATCAAATTAAAATTTATCTCCCATATATCATAATGCAGTTCATGGTCTTAACATTCCAAACATGTGTATACCATAATAATATTTCTCTTAAAACAATATATTTATATGAATGACCATAGAACCTCGATGAAAACCTGAATTATGTCAATATTTACTATTTCCACACACCAAAATACCAAAAAATTTATAATACTCAAACAATGATATCACTTTTTTCTTATATCTGTCATGAGGTAATTAAGTCTATCGAACATATAATTATCCCTTTATCTCCTCATTATTAATGTATCAAGAATTTTCCAAATATATATATATATATATATATGTTCCAATAGTTATCGGTGTCATTCAACATATACATCCAAATACTTAAGGGAAAACAATAGTGTTATATTCTATAAATGTTAATTACTCTATAATTCCATAAAATTACTTATACAAAATTATCATGATAATCATGTAATCAACACACTATCTCCTTAAACCATTGATTACCTTTCATCCTTAAATTTATTAACACTCATTTCATGTAATATATCATTTTTTTCTCTTCATAGGCATCAACATTAATACAACCCATATGACCATTTAGATTATCTTCATGATATTTTCCCTTATTGAATCGATAATGCTCATAAATTCACATTTAAATTATTTAACCATCATTGATGTCTTAAAAATACTGATATCCTTGTCCATTGAGTTAACTAAAACTTTTCCTTTGTAATTAGTATCATTGTTTCCTTCTTTTCAACACCCAAAACATCTTCCAGTTCCTTGAAAAGTTCTCCCTGATTCTTTATCCCACATGATTTACATTAGTAAAATTGAATTTCCATTCCACTATGATATCCATTAAAATCCATCTTTCTCTTTTTATATAGGATATAAAACTCACCAAATGATGAGATTATTGAACATATTATGAGATTTCTAAATGGGCATAATAACGATTTCTCTCCATCCAAATCCCATTACATATGGTTTCACCTTAAGAATATGATTACATTGTCCATCATATTCTCCATTAACATGAATCCTTCCATTTATAGTCATTTTATACAACCCTAAAATATTATTGTGAGAGGAAAAATCATACTAGGAAAGCAACATAATCAAGGGGGAGTGCATTTATACTCTAACTTCACAGGTTTTATCCAAGGTTATTCGTGATCATTACAATAATTATAGGACTTTAATCTATTTTTATACATACCAATAGGGATATTCCTAGACATACTGTAGAAATATCTATTGGGATATCACTAATTATTTCACGTCAATGTTTCCAAAGGTTAACTAAACCTTTGACGACATTCTAACTCTCATGACCCAATATTGACAAACATGGATATTTTTTCAAAATAATTAATAAATTACATAGATATATGCCCAAATACTGTATTTCTTTATTGCATTTGGATACATAGAACATAATCTTCTAGCATGGTGACAGATCTTCAACATCTCACTTAAAGAACCTCCCCATTTGTCTTCCTTTGTAAAACCATCCATTATATCATGGATAAAAGAAAACCTCAAAAGTATGAGTTCAAATTCTCGGTAAGGGTAAAAAAATTTAACATTAAAAAAACCATAAACATAACAATGGAAAAACATGAACATGTTGTTTAAATATCAAAATCGTCAGTCGTGAAATAAATCATGGCAGTATGTAAGGCATATATCATAAAGGAACATTAACCATGATAAAATAACATTGGAATCAATAATTTAATTCTGGAATAAAATAAATACATAATATGATTTACATAGTATCCAATGAATTTATTCCAAGACCATCATTGTGCACAAAATCCATTACTGAACTGGGTTTACATACTGTTACAACCATGTATTATTAAACCAGATTTACTTGTTGGTCCAGTCCTGGATTACAGAATCAGATTTACGTCCATTATAGTCATGTCTATATCACGAGATATAAATCTTTACCCAATGCATTATAGGTTCATATAGGTCCCACCGATCTCATTATTAAATCATTCTTACATGGGTCACAAAAAAATCAATCGTCATAGCATAACCCATGAAACAAATGATTTTCATAAAAATCATTCAATCATAAAACAATCCATATAAAATAAAAGAATTTTATAAAAATAATTCCATAATTAACATATTAATATCATTTTAATAATAGGGGTTGAAACATAAACTTATTTAATGAAAGTCATATTAGATGGAAAATAATTTTGATAAAAGACATGGAATTAATTTTAGAGGAAAAAAACCATTCTTCTAAAAAAATGTATTCTTTTATCAAAATGTCATGAAATTTAAAAAAAAATAATTTAGTTGAAAAAAATATGAAATCATGTAGAGGATGATTCAATGAAATAAGTCATTATGAAGAAGTAAAAATCTGTTTGTGTCATATCAGTTAAAAAACATTCTTCTTGTCCTCGTGTCTGAAAAAGTCAAAAAGTACCTCGTTTAGAAAAATAATGAAAGATTACTTCCATACCATTTAATAAAATGTCACAAAATGGATAAACTTGTCTTCAAACAATAGAAAAAGAATATAAATAATATTACATAATTAGGAAATGTATATGTGGATGATAAATATACCATAGTAAATAGTTACATATAAACTATCTCGGATAAAAATGAGATTGAAAAATTACACCTTACCTTAAGCCTGATATGTATCAAGTGTATTTGAAAATCCTGTATAATTATTTAAATAATTTTTTTTATTATTCCAAAATCATAGTAATTTTTATTATATCATATATTAAGGGTTTATGACTTTATATTACTCGTTTTCTAACAATTCCACATTAATGCAATGTTTCAGGTATTAATCACTTTTATATCACATGTGTTTTAATTATTTATTTGTTATAATATTAATTATACCAAGATAAATAAATAAATTTATTTATCATTTATACTAATAATATAAATATATATCATAGATAGATAAATTAAAGAGAATGTGTTGTTCTTAGAGATAATAGGTCGTATGTATACATAATCGATGATTTTGTTTCTTTATTGAATTGAATGGAAGAATGTAACTAACAGATATATATATATATATTTAAATAAAATAGAATTATTATATTATATATTTCAGGTTTATTTATTATAAATACTTTATAAGCATTCTTGAATGATTATTGTCTAGAATGAATCTCATCGCGTCGTGGAGACGGTAGGTCGTACGTACACACATATGAAAATATCATTCACATAATGGCTAAATGTTAAGGTATATATTATTATATTAATTATATAGTTTAATTATAATTTCATACTCATTATTTAAATATAGTACACTCGTTTTTAAACCCATCTAAATTATGTATTGATTACTAAGAAATTACACCACACTGTAGAGACGGTAAGTCGTACGTACGCACTGATGGTGATATTGATTTTCAATAGATGGATAAAATGAGGAATAAGGTAGTACCACAATAATGATAAAATCTCAGAATGTAGAAGATACTATATTTATTACATTATTATTGTAACAACATATGAATATGAAGTATAGGAGGAACAAAATTTTGAAAGAGGTGATAAAATAATTACCTATATTTTCGAGTATCTATTTTTGATTTGCATAAAAGGAATCCCTATGATGGATTTTTACCCAATGTGTGGACTCTAGGATTATGTTAGAGAAGTTGGAAGTGGAAATGGGCAGTTTTTGGATGAGAAAGTTTAATTTAGGTGTGTGATTAAAAGAGAAGGATATGTGCAATTTTAAAAGAGAGGTGAGGAGAACATTATGAATATTTTTAAATATTAATTCATTATAAATTTATTTTCAGTTTCTAATGGTCCCAAAATAATTTATTTCCATGATAAAATGATTATGGGTCGAAATAATTGCAACCAATATATTTTAAACAAATTTAGGTGACAAAATTAACCTCATCTTTTAGGATTAACCCTTAGTTAAAAAAATTAACTGTTACCATGTCTTCATGTATTTTCATAATATATGGTGAGTTTAGTTACTATAAAATGCTATGTGAACCGAAATTGGATCATTAATCAATTTTTAACATTATATATGTAATTTGTCCGAATATTAGACTATTAAGACTATTATATAATTTAATTAAAAATTATTATTTTTAAACTCATTAATGCAATTTTGACACTATTTTTTAATTGATTTTTTTAATGTCATAACAAATTTTTTCATTTGAACCAATTTAAATAAATCATCCATAACATGTTAAAGTCCTTTAAAAAATCATTTATGGACTCAAAATATTCAAATTAAATTTATTTTAATATTTTTAATATCATTTATGTTAATATTTTTTAACAAGTTAATCATTGCATCATCATTGTGTTATCAATTTTTTTTATTAAATTCCTACAAAAATTATAAATAAAATTCCATGATATAGAAAATATTATTATATTTAAAATGACTATTTATAGTAATATATAAAAATTATATAAAAAAATGCAATTGTTTTAGTAAAAACATACATTTTTATGTTTTATTTACCTTTACAAAAAAATAATTATAATGACTTGTCATTTTCATAGCAAATTGGTTTATAAAATGAATCAAATTTGGGCCTATGTATTGTTTTGGCCAGCCATTACTCATCCAATATGATTAAGACACATTTTAGGGTAGTTTTATATCATAAATATTATATTTATTACCCTTATTTACATGATTTACCCTTTAACCATGGTAAATAAAAATAATTACTAAGGTCAATATTCATAATGGACACAACCAAAAGGTACCTATTTATAAAATTTAGAAATTATGAATCAAAACGTGGACTCAATTTAATAAATTAAAGACATATAATTTTCATAAATTAGATTAAAATTAATTCCAATTATCACAACCAGAATGTTGTTTTTTATGAAGTAAAAATAATCAAAAGATTGACATGCTTTTATGTCAAATTTTAATGTTAAATTACATCCAATGACCCAAATTGAGTTAAATTTTAAAAAAAATATAATTAAACATTTAAAACAATTGAAATGATAATTTTACTATATAATTAAATTATATGAAAATCCAGTTTTCAATTAAAATACAGTAATTTTCACTAACATTAAAATATTAATTGTTTCAGAAAAATACCGAAAATTCAATAAAATTAAAATTTGATGTCAATCTTCCAAATAAGAAGTTTATTTTGTCAAATATTTTATTTAAAAATGTTTAAAACTATATTGAAAATGGGTGTTCAATCAAAAGGTGGCAGAACTACATTATTTTTGATAATTACAAATTTTATATGAATAATTGAATTTGTTCTTATATCATGTCTAGAAAATACATTAGATGAATTTTAATGAGATATAAAATTAATATTTTTGATAATACTATTCATAACATCTTTTTTGTATTCCATTAAATAATAATATTATAACAACATATAATAGTTTAGTGACTCTAATTATTGCATATAATACGAGATATCGAGAATGGTCATAATCCAAGTAAGTGTTGCGGGTAGTGAATGATTTTTTTGTGAAAACATATAACATAATCCAAGTGAATTTATTTTATATATTTTACAAAATCTATAATAATTTGTGTGTGTATCGTATGCCAACTTGGTGTTTCCTGTAACTTTTGACATGTCTGTTTAGTGTGAAAGGAATGTTTGCATTAGTGAATTGCAATATATAAATTAAAATTTTAATTTACTCGAAAAAACGTTGTCCTTAAAAACAAGGCATGTTACATAAATTTATTATCTGAAATAGAAAATGGAATCAAGGAATGTATAGTGATGCTGTATATAATGGAATATTCATCAGATATTTAATGAATATGAAAGCCTATAAATATGTTTATAAACATCTTAGAGAATTAGGGTAAGATGTGATGTGGTTATCATTAATTATAAAAATATAAATTTCTTTATAAATTCAAATAATGTGTTCATTTATGATGTGGATGAATGAAGAAATGTAATAGATCGAAATACTGAGGTAGAGGAAGGTATGAAAAACACTCCGGAATCACATCCTGATGTTGAATCAGAAAATGAATTAGAAGAGGAAATTGTGGATGGAGAAATTTCCTCTGAACCACACAGATGAAATCAAAGACCAGAAAATGATATATAAAACATAAATGGGGATTGGAAAGCTCCCACATAGAAAAAAAATGAGGAATAGTTCACAATCTACATTCCATTTGACTATGGAACCATCCTAATTTGAAGAAGCTGTAAACGATGAATCATGGTTTAAGGGCATGAATGATGAATTGGACTAGATCGATATGAACCAAACTAGGGATATAGATAAGATATCTGACACCCACCATGTTATTGGTACAAATTTTATTTCCAAAAACAATTTTAAGATCATGGAAATGTGATAAAAATAAGGGATGGTTGGTCTGTAAAGGTTATTCATAGATTTAAGTTGTCGATATTGGAGAAAACTTTTCCCATGTGGAAAGGATGGAGTCAATATGACTACTTCATTCCATGGATATTTTAATAGGATACATATTTGTATCAAATGGATATCAATATATCATTATTAAATGGTGTTCTTGAAGAAGAAGTTAGTATGGAACAACCATTGGTGTTTCTTCTTGGAAATAATGAAATGATGGTTTTCATATTACATAAGGCACTATATGGTTTGAAATAGGAAGCATGGACATGATATTATTGAATGGATTTTTATCTGAAAAACCTCAATTTTAAAAGAGGATGAGTGGATCAAATTCATTAGGTGAAACATTCTCAGAGAGTACAGTTCATTGTTCTGGTGTATATAGATGATATTATATTAGGAGGGTGCATGAAGGGATATATGTATGAATTATTCCATTAACATGAAATCTGATTATTAAATGTCTATGATTGGTGAACTTATATACTTCTTAGTTCTACAAGGTATTTAAATAAAATAATTAATTTTAATTTCATAGTAACAGAATCCAAGAGAGCTATTGAAGAAATTCAATATGCATGATTCCCAACCAATATCGACTATGATTTAGGTTGGTTGTAAACAAGGAAATATTGAGGATGTGACTTATATAGATCACAACAAATACAAGAGAGTCATTATAATCCTATTGTACATAACTATTGAATGGCCGAATATTTTCTATGCCACATGCTATGAAACCAACATTCAATGTAATACGAAGGAAGAACATATTGTAATAGTGAATATAATCATGATGTACATTCACAGAACTCATAATTATTGATTATTCATTGATTAAGGATGATATAACGAAATATCTACATTTATTTATGTTGAATGTGCTAGAGATGTTGTTGAAAAAAGTAAAAAAAATTGGACAATTCATTATTAGAAGGGAATGTGTGGGATAATTGAGTAATAAATAGGAAAATATTTCTATTAGTACTGGTGAAGTTCAGTACATATCCACTAAAAAGGATTTCACTCCATTTAAATGGATGAAGCAATAAATATATGATATTGTGGATTAGTTGATACCACCAATGGTGATTCACTATGATAACAATGGAATAATTGATCATTCAATGATTCATGTTTAGCATTCTCATATGAAACACATTGAAATACGATATCACTTTGTCAAAGAAAAGTGGAAAAGTAATGATTGAAATTTATCATATAGGAACTAATGATCATGTGGTTGACATACTAACTATGTAATTTTCACCAAGTCTGTTCGAGAATCATTAGTTGAACCTCGGTGTTCAGCCACCTCCCCAAAACTGAGGAGTTTACTAACATCTACTCTCCCTAGATGTATGATCTGTTTAAATTTTTTGTGAATGTGATGTAGAATTATGGGGGAGATATGATCTATGTGGAGTGCATGTTGTTCTCCACCATGTTAAAATACTAGCCTTTGGGTATATTTTAAATGGGGTTTAATGGATACATTCAATGTTCTTTAATAGAATAATGGAGAATGTATAAATTCAATATTTTAAAGTTAAAATAATGATGAAATAAGAATAATTTTATAGTGGAAAATTATGTAGAATAATGGAATTTTAAAATTATACATCTCGGGACAAGGATGAGTTATTAATGGGAAACAATTTGGATACAATGTGAATGTTAAACATATATTCTTAGTTTGGTATCAAGAGAGGAAAATTCATTATTACCCTATTATTTTCTACACTGAGAATTGATCAGGTAGACTTAGAGATCTGGCTATTTTGTTTCTCTATTATCCTTTTTGGCTAGTCCTTTCTTGAATTTATATGTGGATTACCAAAAACCCCATAGGGGGAGATTATTGGATCTGATGAAGGTTTTTTTGTCAGAAATTGAGTATTTTTTTTGTCTGTTATCAAACCATATTAGGATGATCAAGGACTTTTCAATGAATGTGTTGTTAAAATTGAGACTGAATGAAGTATTGAAAATGGTGTTGTTTCCTAGTGTTTTCAAAATTTTAAGGCCTCAAAATAGAGATTTTGTTTTTTGGAAAGGATGTGTTTCAGAAAATTAATGTCCAGCCATGAACCATGTTCTGTGAATAGATTAAGTGTCATGAAATATGGTGTGTAGAATGTATAACTGTGATCCATGAAGCAGGAACGGTGTGAGGACTGCACAGGATGAATAGTTCATGAAGCGATGGAGGTTCATGGGAAGTCTACCAGTACGCAAAATGTGTGATTGTTCACAGTATGTCACGTCATTTATTAAAATGAAGTAGAGAGGTTCATAGAAGGGATAGTTAACAGAAGTGTTTAGCCACCACAAAGGGATGCGTTGTGGTATGCTGACTGTGTAGGGATATGGTTCGTGGGAGATGCATGATACATAGTAATGGTGGTGTTGTATCAAATATTTGGTAAATATTAGATTAACAGGTTTTGTGGATCTGTTATCATATATAAAAAATTTTAATCCCATTTTTAATGATAGGTTTAATGTCATTAGTATTATTCATTACTCTAGTAACTTGGCTATGTACAAAAGTGGTTTGCACAGAAACAATTATTTTGATGTATTTTCAATATTCCACAAAGGGAAGACTTTTCTGAATAAGAGAGTCTGTATGCAGAGGAAGAACATAGTTTGTGGTGCTCTTACAGTAAATGAAGAATGTGAGGTAGTATGTGGATCAATGTAGTACAAAAATATGGAGCACATGAGAGAATAAGTAAATGCATTTCACGAATGTGGTTTGTGATGGTGGTACACAATCATGGTGTACTGTGGCTGTACACGGAAGTGGTACATGGAGAACTGAAATAAAAAAAGGAAGAAGGCTAGTTCATGGAGATCATGTTCGTGAATGATGTATATATGGAAACGTATATTGAAACTGTAAGGAAAATGGTTCTTCAATAGAACATCTATCTGCAGTTAAGGGTGTGTGATTTAATTCCAACCCATTAAAGTGGCCTTCATGTCGATAAATTAAGATCAGATTGTTTGCATCACAGTGAGAAATAGGGATTTAATGGAAGTGATCTTAGGGACCCATTGTTTTAACCCCTATACTTTGTAGAATAAGTGTGACTAGCATAGAGTGACAATGCTGATATCATGTACTCCACAAATAGTTAATATTAGTATACGTTGGTAGGACCAACAACCTATTAGCATATGCTCCTTGGATGTAGCCCTTAGTGGTGAACCATGTAAAAGTTTCGCATGCTTTATTTTCATGGAATATTTTGTTTTCTTCAGTTTCTCATCAGGTGGGATTAATATGTTCTTACAAACACGGGAACACAACCCGTCAGTTTAAAATAAAAAGTTAACACCCTGATTCACCAATCCACTCTCATGGTGTTTCAGGGTCCATTAATGAGATGTACGCATAATATAATTATGGGTTTTCAATTCTAATTATTTATCTAAACATGTTAAAGGAATCATCATACACATATAAAATTCTACAGATTAAAAATAATGGGAAGAAATATAGTCAAATAAGATATTATCAATTTTTGAGTGGATGGTAAGTTTTCATTTCACCATGTCTTCATAGCTCCCATCATTATAAATAGTGATCACATGAGATTTCCCCATGTTCCTTATCTTAAAAGGATATTGAAATTGATACTAATCATTAACCATTATATATGAATTCTAGTTAATATATTACCCATAATCATTGTATTTGAGACACTATAGTGTACATGGTGCATTGTACATAGAATTCTCTCTATTCACATCATCAGTTAACTTTTATCCAACTCTTCAGTATTAAATATCAAAATAACCTTCCACTATAAACTTAGTAGATTTTATAGTCCCCTTATGATAGATTCAAAAATGTTTCCAACAAAAAATTGATAATTAAGGAATTTTCATCTCATCCTATCCATGGTTATTAGTGATTTCCTTGAATACCATCTTTCATTTCCCATCAAAACCATGTTGTTGATGGGTAACTCTAATATAAATATCCACCATGAGATCACATCAAATGATATATTTATTTCTACAAAATCACATTATATTTATCAAAATTTAATGGTTTTAGTTTAATCTACTGATGAATCAACCAACCTTACTGCCAGATTGGATGATAATTCAGAACTTCTCTTCACAAATCTTGTATGTTTTACCCATATGAATCAATAGATTCATCATCCTTCTTCATTATCTCAAGGAATTCCAAATCCATTTTAGTAGGAAGAATACAATTGATGTAGTTATTAAAATATAATATAATAAAATCTACCATCTCCATGGAGTCAATTTCAACATGTTACCTTGTATTCTTGATGAGAGTTCCCTGTTGATCCACATTACCTTCCCAATGCTATAAATATAAAATCAATTTATAAAGTTCTCAACAGTAGAGAATGAAAAATATACTTTCAATTGTACTATTCCATTTCTCAGTAACTAGTAGATCAGAAGAACAACTACATGATGTTGAAAACTGCCTCATGAAATTCTAAATAGAATGTTCACCCTTACTTTTACAATTTATACGTTAAAAATGATTTGTAACATGATAATGATGTGTTAGTCTTACAATGATATTTTTCATTCTAGATCCAATAACACATACCTAATCAAAAGAAAAATCATGGTATTATATTCTTAATTTTTCAATAACAAGGTTATTTTTAGTTCCATCCATCATCTAAAAAAAACTATAAGATATAGTAATCATAATTGAAAAAAACATAGATAGGAAAAATCAGTTATATCAAGTCTAAAGAAAGACACCTTATTTAAAATCCACAACATCAAATGTTTACACCTAGTTATTCAAGGTCATTAACTAATCAAATAAATAACGATGGTTCTTATCGAAAATATAAATTAACCAAAATATATCTCCCTGGAGTGTCATACCAGATGCACATTAAGGATCATGTGTGTGTTCCTGGAAACACTAAAGTAAATACTATTACACCTTATTCTTAGTTTTTAACCCTTGGTACAAATTTTTTGGATATATTTAAATATTTAATATACATACAAAGAAGTATTTCTTGGTAAACAATATAATATATTCCATGAAAAATTATTAGGTTGGTACCCCATACATAGTGTTATGGTAAGGGTTTTCACTAATGTTTTATAATCATATTTACAAATGGATATATAATTCTATCCTATGATACTAACTGTATTATTAATGTATTTTCATATTTTTCTATTACATATATTTTCTGAATAATCATTACATTACACAAATAGTATACTTACGATCTTATCAGTATTGTGCATTTGGAAATATAGAAACATAATCAATATGTTTATAGTCGAACTACATTATCTATCACTGTGTTCTTAATTAATAGATCCCATTATAAACAAGTCATATATAATAAAATATATCATAATATGGGGAAAATAACTATAATAGAGGATGATATTAGATTATTAATAATAGTAGACAATGGAGATATAAAAACAAAACATGAGAAGATGGGTGTGAAGAAAAGATCATTACATTTGGAATCCATACAATTCATATTCAAATAGATAATATTGGGTCATGGAATAAATATTGGAAGTTCATAAGACATGAATTATAATGGAATCAAAGAACATGAGCCATGAAGGAAAAATAATGGAATAATCATTTTAATTATGGGATAAACATAATCATAGAAAATAATTTATATTGTATTAAAGGCACATTTCAAGTCGACCACAGTGGAATGGGTTCACTCCATAAACCATATTAGTAGTTAGGTTTCACTAATAATACAATCATAGTGGATTATGTCACTCATTGAACCATGTTCTCTCCTCATTCTTGTATTATTTATCACCATGGAATTTAATATTCACACAATACATTGGTGGGATATATATATCCCACAAGTCACATAATGAAAATAATTAAAATATGTGTTAAGCTATCACAAAAAAATCCTCATATGAAACCCGTAAAAAAGAATGGGTGTTTATGTCCATTATATCAATGAAAACCACATGCAAAATAAATTGGTTTCATATACATTTCATTATAACATTGACCAGGTAAATGAAGTGGATCCATAAACATATTTTCATAATAATCATAAAAATATATATAAATGATAAGGATGACACAAAAATGACATATCCCATATAAAACATAATCAACTCTAAAGGATTTTGTCGTTTCTAAATATAAATTCATTAAAAATCATTAAAACATTCTTGAGGAATAGATAATTTCAATTAAGAAATAATTAAATAATATATAATAACATCCCAAATATTAATGAAAAAATATACTTTGAGAATATCCCTGGTAAACTTTAAATAATTAATTTAAAAAATGTGTGTTTATAATAATATAATATTCATGTTATTTTATACAATTGAAAACAAATATTCTTATCACATTTTCAGAATAAAGCCAAAAGAAAACCATTTTGAGGATGAAAAGAAGATTCCTTTTAAATAATTCTATGATAAGTAAAACAATAGTACTAATGGAATTAAAAAATGTTAGGTTATATTGTAAAAACATATTAATTTTTTTTTAAAACTTGTATATGGAAGGAAAATCATTTATGACCCAAGAGAGAAGTAAATATATTTCTTTTTTAAAAAATATAATTTTTAACTATTAATTTCGTAAAGAGAGTAAAATGAAGGAAACTTGTATTATAATTAAATAATTAGAGGATATAAAAATTAATTATTTTAATGATATATGAATCATTATATTTCATCATCTGGAATATAATCCCAAAGAATCTTGAAAACCAATGAGATTATAACAAAGAAATCATTACCACTCTAGTAAATTTTGAATCATGAGAAACATCAATGATTAAAATAAATTTAAACATTAAATATAAGTAAAATAATTATATTAATGATTTAAAATGTCAAAAGATGGTATATACTCTTCATAAATTAATATATGATGATAACAGAACTTATGTCCCAAAGAAAGAAATTTTAGAAAAAAATTCCTTACCTTAAGTCTCAACTTCCTTTTTAAACATTTGAACCTATGGTATAATAAATATAAGTTTATTATAAATATATTACATAAATTTAAATTTATTTAAAATTCCATATATTATTTACTTATGACATTTGATTACCTATTTATTTAAAATTTCATGTGAAAATCATGTTTTGGGTAATAACTTCTTCATTTATTAATTATGTTTTAACAATGTATATTTAATATTATTAACATGATAAACATTTTATATTCTAAATAATGATATAAAATAAATGAATATCATATATATTTAGTATTTATGTTTTTAGGGTAATCCATAAGAGTTAGATATAAATAATGAAATGCATCGTTTATACTGATGATAGGTCGTACATATGCTTGAACACACATTCCATCAATTAATGACTGAAACAAAATTGAGGTTTATAATTTTTTTATTTACATAATAATTTATATTATATATATATAATTTATTTTAATATTTTATCAATATTAACTTCACTGTAAAGGATTAGTGAAAATGGAATCACCACACTTCGTGAGGTGATAGTCCACCTTATACATGAACAATGTTATCCTATTCTCAACAGAATGGAAACTAAGAAGGTATATATGATATTATAAATACTTAAGTGTTATTATATTATAAATATATTTTATTAACATTATATACAACATTATATGTATCCATTATAATCAGTGATGGATAATGAATTTCATAGTTTTGTGAGGCGGTAGCCTACTATACACATGAATAGTGGTTTCATTTCATATTTGTGGGATGAAGAGATGGATTTATGTCATGGTCATAACATACAAAAATATCAGTATATTTAAAATAATTCTGTTATTATAAAATAATTTTTCAGAAAAATTTTATGTAGGTAGTTAAATTAAAAAAATAAAATGATTTGTTAAGGGAATTACCACCAATTTTAAAAAAAAACATTGGGTTTGAACTAAAATCCTTCATAGGATAGAATTATGAAACAAATTAATTGTATGATGATTTTTAGAAATTATGTAGGAATTTATTTTGGTATTATAAAAACCAATGAGGTTTTTTAGGTTTTTTAAACCATATGATTGTGGGTGTCCTTTTATAAGCGTGGGAGAGGACATAGTTGGATGTTTTGAAATGAAAGAATCCCGCAATAGTTTTTATCATGCTAAAAATATAGAAAATAGACCAATTAAAACTCTAGGAGATATATGTAAAAAATATTTACCAAAAAATTGGTATTATAAATTTTTTATGTCATTTTTATCCCTTATATATTCTAATTAACTCCTTTGAAAACCCCTTTCTACCTTATATGAGATATCTATTTTTTACAATTTTCAATATTTATTAAGTTAAAAAAATTAATTCAAAATATTATATAATATTAATTATTGTTATTCCAAATATAAAATAATGTTTTTAAAATTTCAATCACATCAGTGGAAAATATAAATATAAATTTAATCCCATATATACGACAAAAAAACAGTTTTCCAAAGAAAACAATTCAAAAGATTAAAATTTTATATATCCAAATTCAATATGAAATTAATTCCAATGAAATATATTATTTTATTATTATATAATTAAAATAATATTTATTTTAAATCTATTTTGAAACAAAATTTAATATTATAATTTTTTTAATGAAGAGGTTTTTTTCAATAAAAACTTATATTTCTCATTATTCAACAAAAAACATGTTTCTAAAAAAATTAAAAAATTTCAATATAATATTATTTTTAAATATTGTTTAAAAAAATAAGTAAATTTCTCAAAATAAGTTTTACTATTTTTTCAAAAATTTCTTTAATTTTTTTGTATAAATAAATGAAATAATTTTTTTAGAAAATAATATTTCCAAAATGTATAAAGACATTAAAACAATTAAGTAAATTATTATTAATAGGTTTTATTTTTTTAGAAACCGTGACTCATGTAACATGGTTCTAGTGTATTAAATTATTAAATTTTCATAGATATATAGTGTCAAATCGCATAAGATCAATCAGCTTAGTAGTTTTGGAGAACCAGATACATACATAATACAGATTTTTTATAAGGAAAATAAAATAAAACATAATACATAACTAAATAAAAATAAATTAATTCTTGAAAACACTTTCAATTATATCTTCTTTTTTTATAGACAAAAAAATTAATATTTATCTCAAATACCCAATATGGTTTATATACAGTATATGTTATTATGAATCAATAAAGAAGAATTAATATGTCCGGGTAAATAATTGAACAAAAATGCCTTTTAATTAATAACGAGAATATCATAATTTTATCATTAATAATCAATTTTTTAATTTAAGTAGTTGAAAAAATACCATTTAATAAATAAAAGAGAATGAAGTTCGTATAAAAATAATATCATATAAAATATCTTTTTGATGATAATAATAATAATAGAATTTTAAATGAAGGAAACTCTTAATTATTTTTTTATCATGATATTTAAATTAATGATACCTATAACTGAAACATATTTCCATGAGATAGTTTAAACTTATATGTAGAAACCTATTTAATTTTAGAAACTATTCAATATCTGGAGACCTGTTGATGCATAAAGTTGCTATCTATAACTGGGTGACACCTGTGTTTTCATGTATAATGAATTACTTATATATCTAATAATCTTTTTAATTCATATAAAATTTCCTTGTCAAAAAATAACTATATTTAGATAAGAATACTGATTTATCAATATTTCCTCAAATAAAAAAATAACATAATATTTTAAACACAATATGTAAAAATTATATACACTTTTGTAAATAACCACATCCAGCATATAGGGATACAAATATTTAAGAGAAATATAGTGTCTGATGAAAAATGGTAATTATAAAGTGATGTTTTCTGGATAATGTTATCAATAAAAAATAATGTGAGATTGTATAATAAATTTTACAACTTGGTAATTTTTAATCTAAATCCCCTAGGATGAAATAGTTAAAATTGAATCATTTAATACAATTACTTATGGTGTATTCATGATATTAAATATTAAATGAGAGGTGTATACACCATATAAAATAAATTGGGTTATAACGTACAAATATTCATTAATGAAATTTAATTTAGACCAAATCCATTACATTGAGTCCAAATCATCTTGTAAATTTTTTATCTTCATGAATAATAAATTATGTTAATTATTTACTTGAATGAGAACTATATTTAATTTTATCATTCCTTTTTTTCTTACTATCATGTTATGTTCATGTACATAATCAATTATGTTTATGTTGGTTTTTTCAATGATATTTGAATTATCTGTCAAAAATGACTTCAGATGGTTACCACTGGTCTAAGAGGTCATTATATAAAAATATAGAGAATTGTAATAAAGAAATAATTATAATATTTATAAATAAATTTTAATTTTATTACAAATTATTAATTATGGTTTTGAGTAATTAATTAAATTATGACCATCGAGTCGATAGGTCATACGTATGAATGATTAACATTTCCATTTATCAAACGATCTTTATAGGAAGGTGGTAAGTAATTTTTTATCATTTAAGAAAGATAATAATATCATAAATAACAAATTATTTTCATAAATGTCCTTACATATATCATCACTGTTGTTTGGTGAGGACAAGAGATTAACATCACATCATGAAGTCGGTAGTCCACACAAACCTTAATGATGTTGTCATCATTCAATAAGAGAAATGGTAAGAAAAGAAATCATATATTATATTTTAATAATGTTACATATTTTATTAATATCATAATTATTTCATTTATATGTCATATTATAATTATATATATAATTATCACCTTCTAGGTAATGTGATAGTGAAATATGAATCACATCCAATTATGATATATTAGTCCTCCGTACACATGAACAACGTTACTATATACCATATGGAATGAAAATTAAAAAATGTATATATGTTATAATGATTGAATAAGTATAATAATGCTATAAATATCATATAATTACTTATATTCATCATCACACCCAACTGTTAGAGTTGTTAATGGAGAAATAAATGTCATCAGTTTGCGAGGCTCCAGTCACCCATACATACAAATGATAATTTAATAGCCCATTTGAGGGAAATGAGAATGGTTCTTTGTAATTAACATCACACAAAATAATCTCATTATTTTTAAAATACTGATTTTATTGTATGAACATGTTTTAATATTAATTTTAGGAGATGGATTATTAAATAATTTAAAAATGATCGATGAATAATGTTACCTTTTCCTTGGGTAACCTCATTAGGATACAACCAAAAGCATTAATATGTAGCATTGAAGAAAAAAAATATCATTGTAAGATGAGAGGAGGGATACAAGGAAATTATTTCATCATGTATTGGAAAAACCAAAGTGTTTTTATGTTTCCAATAAGATAGGAGAGTGGGTTTCCTCTTATGAGTGGGGTGAGTTGGATGCTTGTCATTTTTGGAAACAAAAAGGTATACCCACATTTTTCACAATCCACAAGTTATGATTCCGTTTTTTTGATGTATAGAATAAATAAAATGTATATATTAATTAAAATTTTATAGAATAATTATTATAAATGAAATATAATAAATAATAAATAATTATATATTAATCATTGACCATTAATGATGTTAGGGGGAAATGAGTCTTATCCATATGTGGAGGTGGTTGTCCACACGTACATATGAGACATACTTTAATCTCTGATTTAAATGAGAAATTAAATTACATGGGATCTGTATCACCATAAAATTATCTTAGTACATTTAGGATACTAGATTCATTATTTTTTATGGATAAAACAATTTTAATGTTAATAGAATAAAAAATAAAATTAAAAGAACTTGGTTAAGATCTATAACTCTTTATTGATATACATTCTTTAGATAACTCAATAAGCCTTGAAGAAATGTTTTAGGAGAATACCATAATATGTAGGATGAAGGTAATTATTACATTAATGTTTTTGAGTAGATATTTTATAATAAATAACACACAAATGGTGTGATTATGTGAAGTAAAAAAGATTCCCTTTTATAAGTGAAGGGAAGGACACACGTGGAATTTCATAAGAGAATTGAATTTTATAAGTTAAATTTCTGGGGAATGTGGCACCAAATTTTTAGGTATTTTATTTTTTTGTTGCAAATATGTTTTAAAAATAAGTATTTAATCATTATTTGATAATATTTTTTGTTGTTTTTGAACTATTATATAATTTCTTAACCTAGAAGTAATATCATTTTTACTTTAACTGTCGTAATATTTTGAACTTTTTATTATTATCCATGTCCATAAGATATGTTAAAACATTAAATTATAATTATTATAATTATTTAAAATATTTAATCCATTTTACCAAATTCAATTTCATTATGTAAAATTATTTAATTTTAATTAATCATGGATACTACAATGAAAACCAATTTTAAAAAAATTATTTTTTATGTATATAACATAATTCACATCTATTATATAAATTGTAAAAACATTCATATGAATGTAAAAATTTTAAAATGAATTTTTCTCCACTAAATTTAATTAAAATAATTAATAAACAGTTATTAAATTCGTTTATTTTTATGAATACATTAAACATGCTTGAAAACTATTTATAGGAAATCTTAATTTACTACAAAACATTATATTATATAAAAAATATAATAATGATTAATATAAAATTTGTTATATTATTTGTAGTTAAATGATATTTTGTTTAATATTTGATAAAATTATAAATATAATAATACATTTAATTGTAAAAAATGATATTATTTACAAGGAAATCTATATTATTCATTATTCTGAGAAAAATAAATCTTTTTACAAAAATACTAAAAAATAACTCTATGTTAATATTGAGAATATAGTTTAAAAAATATTGTATATTTACTAAAATTAAATTTCAAAACAATTTTTAATTATTTATAATGATCAAGTGAAAAATTTGATAAAACCCATTTTTTATGAGAACATAGTTCTCAAGCGTAAAATGACTATACTAAAAATAGAGTAATTGTTTATTAATCACTAATTGATATATTTGAATTAATAAAAACCATATATATATTTTTTATAATGTGGTTGTTATTGTGAATAGCTTCTAATTTAACAACTATGCTATAATGTTTAACTGAATCGTGAGTTATATAGACTAAATGTTTCGTGTAAGGGATGTTATCAAATACATCAAATTTCACTTAAAAATAAATACATATAAATTTTTGGGGTATATCATTATACCCCAAATGAATCGAATTTATCAATAAAATTTATATTTCACTAGTACAACATAATGATAATATCTCTCCTTCATCAAATCTTTCGGTTCCCATGTAACTCCATTAAATTTTTGATTCCTAAAAAGTGAATTGACTAGATGAGTTGTATTATTCCATAGAACCTGATCTATAATATTCATGATTTCAACTGATTGTTTTTCATAATAAACATCATATTCTAATGGTATAACCTACTAGTTCCATACATTTTTAAGAACATGTATTTAATTCCTAATGAGATGTACGTGGAACATATCTTGAACTTGAGAGTGATTTGGTGGCAGTGCCAAGTGATAAAGTATAATACGTATATGATGAATAACCTCATAGGGAACAAAATACCTAATTATAAAAATTAACTTATTTATTAATCTCATAACCTTCATCCATAGATATATTTATTGGAAAACCTTCTCACCAACATATAATTATAGATCTCACTAATTATTATTCGTACAACACTTCTATCAACTCTTAGCAGCCTTAATGTGATACTAAATGGATTTAACCTTCTCTTCTTTTTCCCAAACATTCTTCATTACTAATAATCACCATTCTCTAAATTCATCCAAGTTTGTCTGATCAATACATTTCTATCCTTCGATGGGTACATAAGGGTCTTTCTTAATTCTTGGGTAAATGGTATTTTTATACAAAAGAACATCTAGGGTTAGGTGTTAATACCAACCTCATTTTAAATATAGTTAAAAAGATCTCAATATGTCATCTAGTGTTTGAATAATCCTATTAGACAGGAAAAATAAACCATAGATGATGAGATGCATAGTGAAAAAACACTATATCTAGTGTTTAATGAATATATCCCCCATAAGATCAAGGTAAAACATAGATCCCAATAAGATATAATAGAATGTGGTTCTAATGAAACCTTACCACATCTATTATGTATATCATGAAATTTAGATCAAGATATAAATATTCTATGATATAAATTATTTGTATTGAATTCATAAGGGAATATACTATATCATAAATTATATTACGGCCTTTAGATTTTTTGGTAAGTATGAAAAGGAAATCCCTTGTGGTGTTTTACTATTACCATTCATGTAAACAGAAATGGTTGTAACTTCACCGTAGACTTTTTTCTTTAAACCATAACATGTCAACATACAAGGACCCAAAATATATACCTTGAAATTTAAATCTTAAAGTTTTATAACTCGAAATAATATTTCAAATCACTATAAATATTCATACATATATGATGAATAGAGAATGGTGATATATGTGTTTCTAATAATAGTTCCTTGTTTTTGTATAGTTTTAAAAGGGCACATACAAGGTACCAAAACATTATTAGTCCAGTAGAATCATGTTTTTACTCAATAACACATAAACTATATGATATAGATAATATTAATACACTTACTTTAAAATTTGAAGGTCCATCATTTAGAAATCTAGACATTTTAGATTATTTGTGATCCTTGTCACAGGTAAGATAACATTATCTTTTTGACTCAATGATTTAGCATAATTGATCTCTTTTTCTAGGTGGTATTATATTAAGATGTTATGATATTAAAGAAACTCCAAAAATTTTAGATAGAACATTTTCAAATATTTATTAGTGAAAATATTATATAAACATTTAGAATAAATAAATATATCACTCATTTATTGGTAATGAAAATTAATCTATATCTATTATAAGATGATTACAGGTACTAAATCAAAATCATGTGTTGTGTAATTTTCCTCAACGTTCATCAATGGGTGTGAGATATATGATACGACTATATTATTATGTGTGATAATACATCACAATCCTTTTTGATGCATAATTGTACATCAAAAACCCTTCTACACTATAGGATAGAGTAAAAATAATTGCACTAAAAATTGTATATTCAATTCCGTGAAATATTTATCACACTAATATGACAAATGGAACATAACTACCAATTTAGATAACTAGGTTATTCAATTATGAATAAAAATTAAATAATTCCAATATTTTGATATTATCAATCTAATCCTATAAATCAATGGATTTTGGTCAATGTGGTTAATCTGGTCAAATTATCAATCACATTCATCGTTTAAGGAGCCACCAATATACCATTGGTTAAGGTTAAATTACATAGAAATAAACTTTTTGTAGCTACAATTCAAAAATGGTAAACTTTATGTACCACTTCTCTTACCATAGGGTCATTACTACAATTTTTAAGTGATCATTATTATGTTCAATTCCAATGGAATATACAAAAATACTTTCTATAAAGACTAAAAAACTATCAATATAATATTTGAAGATAGTATTATTTAAATAAATTATGTGGGGAATTTATTAAGGCCAAATACTGTTAATATATATTCATAGTGTATATACCATGAATATAAATATGACATTGATATGTCCTCAATTTTGACCCTCAAATGATATTATCCTAATTGAATATCAATATTTGAGAAATACTGAGCTCCTTATAATTAGTAAAAATTATTCAATATGTAGAAAACTATACATATCAATGATCATGATCTTGTTATGTTTTTATTAGAAATGCATAGCCTCATTAATCTATCATTCTTGTTAAAACAATGTTCTGTAGCACCCAATGACAATGCGCATTGTTCAATGAATCTCTTATCAAGATTATTCTAGAGATTCTTATTCAATTGAAACATCTCAATTAGAGACATTATATATAGATTATATGAAATAGTTTTTTCATACGGTATGTGTTCAATTGAAAATTGATCCTCATGATTTGAAGGAATATCAGGAAACCCTTCAATAAATACATCAATAATCTCCCATAAAATATGCACATCATCAATTTTGAGGCTCTCCCCATACATCTAAGAGAAATACTATATTAAAATAGTAATAAAGGAAGTCTAAATGGATGAAACTTATATTATGGGATCTCATTTATCAATGCACTAATAGAGAATCATAATTTGGATTAGAATATAAGAATTAAACATCCCTTCATTGGAAATTGATAATGTATTTATAACAATATATCAATTACATTACCAAAATCTCATCTAATTCATCTATTGGAATAATGACATGATTTTCAAGATGAAAATTCCCACAAACATAAGTTGGGTAATAATCACCGACTTGTGATGTGGTCACAATACCATTATGTGTTTTTATTACTATTTCAATAATGAGTCATTATGGTGATAATGTTATACCATAGAAAAAAGATTAGATATTAATGTGTGTCTATAACCATAATCCAACTAGACATTAACTATCGCATCTCGGTCCCCACAAGGTGTACCCCTGCTTGGGAGGAAATGTTAGAAGGGATATAGTGACCATAGAGTCCCACCTCTAGTAGTCCCTAGGTTGGCGATTGGACCCAAGGTTAAAAGAAACATCCAAATGGGAGGAATTTACCTATAATAGAACACATGAGGAAGAGAGAGATATGTAAGGTATAAAAAAACTCCATCATAGACTGTAATATAAAAGAAAACCCAAGTAAACATTTATAATGTCATGAAAAAACTACCACAACTGAAAATGAAAACTACGAGTCCCGAAATAATGTAAAAAATGACAGGAACCATGAATCCCAAATAGATCCTACAACCCCAAGCTAGTATTAACCAAATGGATCTCTATCTCTATCTAAGTGACATGAGAAAAAGTTTACAAATATGTTGGTTGAGTGTAACCGTATACTCATTAGGATCCTCCTCATAGCCTCTCATGCAAAAGTAAAGAAATCATGCTAAATTATAGTGAATAACATGTGAATATAACTCATCACCTAAACAGGAATACTAATTTACCAAACTCTCCATGGATACTCTCACCAAGTATCACATACAATAGTATATTATATAATAATCAATATTAAGGGTAACCCAATACTACTTCTCCCACTCGTTTTCTACTTTTCCCCAACTTCGCATGTCCTAATCATATCTCTTTAAAAATTATTTCCCATATATAGCTTGGGGAATCACCACAAAATACATCTGCTGCAACACAATGCATACCCACAGACACTTGGGTGAAGCAGCACATCATCCACCCAAATTCAAATGTAACAAGGTAGTTTCCTAGTGCCACCAAAACCCGCATAATGTGTATTATATGTTGGTCATTATTCATCAATCCATTATAGCCCACAGTCCAAGTAAGGATCCTCAAGCCATCAAAACCTATACACGTTTCACTTATAGTAGTCTATAGGAAACTATATCCCAGATATATCTATGTGAATAACCACAAGGCATTAGATCCCTCTACACACATATATGGAGAAAACTAATCCCTATAATGACCAGCACAAGTAGCTGCCAAGATAAGAGAGTAGGTCTAAAGGGAGTCGTCAGCTATATATCCTCCCATCTGAATGTTGGGTAAAACAAACCCATAGGGCTCCTAATCCCTAGGGATTCAATTTCCCAAACTGACGGGGTGGATTAGCATATAGAAAAAAATTAATAGAATATACTATAGCTCATGCTTTCACTATGTGAATAACCTTGTCTTAGACTCAAATTCTGTTAATGTCTTTTAGACTCCATGCCACCACTACTATGACTAGGTATCCAATAATCAAAAAACAAATTAATTATCTTTATTAGATTTATTAATCAATTTTTTTGTTTCAATTCACATTAATTAATTCTTTAACAATTAATTACCCATTACAAATTACCAATTATATTTCATTAACTTGACACCAATGTTTCATTCCATCTAGACATACCCAAACCACGGCCACATCTTCTAATAAATATAACCACCACATTTCAGCCAATCATGCTCGAAACCCATGTGTAAACATAATTTATTCAATCATTTTCTAATATCATTATGACATTCCCTTATTCCCAATTATTCTAGAAATAGCATTCTATGATACCAAAGACCAGGGGATCAATACGGTGAGTAGATGAACTAACCATCATGTCTTTACAACCTATATAAATAATGTAGAACAATACTCCCTCCAAAATCTAAATATGGAATGCACGTGTCATACCCCGCTTGTCTTATCCCCTTTTGAAAAAGGGTAAGAAAGAGAAGATGGCTTAAGCAGTGGGGAATGTACAGAAGATAAACAACCAAAAAGATTCAGCAAGTATCCATCATTCATATCCAACATGATTCAGCATATCTGTTGTCCTTCCTGACACCCACAACCATAAAACGATGCATCTCGCCACTCTAAGTGTCAACTACTACCATAACCAAGTGGCCTTCCTTCCCCTAGATATCTTAATAGCCATACAGGATCACGTCACTATACATGAAGTAGGGAATAAAACATCTTATAAACTAGGCTCTTGGCCCTGAAACAATACATTCTTCCTTCACAAGCAATGATCTCTCATAGGTCCAATAATAACTCTCTTTGTACTTTAGAAGAAAGTGGGTAACTCCGAATACTACCATGAATTATCCTTTATGAGACAACTAGTATTGTAATCCATCTTGAATTAAAAAAATCATTATTTGTCGGTTCCAACATTGGGACACAAAAACAACAAGATATCATAGCTAAGAAAAATTAATTAAACAATTAATTAGACATTCCTTTAAACAAAAAGAACCAACATGCATCATGTTCAACAACCAACTAGAATAGGCATGCACACATGAATCAATTTTATTAAAATAAAATTTCAACAACAACAACCATATTCATTTCTATTAATCAATATATGTGCCCATTTATTTATCAATTAATTTCGGCTTTGCGTTCATTAAAAATTTCATCATGAACAACATGATGACAATAAAATAATAGATATCAAACTATTTATCAAATAAAGAGTAAAATTGGAATCATAGTGAAAAGAAACAACATATGATCAAACCAATTCATTTAATCAAGTTCAATTATTTAATTAGTCATTTCAATTGTGATCAAAAGGGAAAAAAAATAACTCTATAGTTTCATATAAAATAATAGATAAGTAGTGAATCACCTAACTAGAAAGGTTTACAATTTTCTTCCCTTGAGAGTAGATCAATGAAATGGATCATGATCTCCTTTACCTCAATAAATACATCCACCTGAGTATGTCAAGGTGCAAAAACATCAACATTGACCAAAATAAACTCCCTTAGAACCATGGAGATAAATTCCATAGCCTGGAAAAAATAAATTGGATAAAATGGATCGAGGGGAAAAAATAAGTGAGGTAGATCATATCCAAAATTTTATATGGATCGATGAAGGATATGGGGAACTAATCTAGGATGAAGGAATCCATAAACCGTAAATAGTGATGCATATGAGTGATTTCGGGTCAAGAGGGGGTGAACTCAAGCCATATGTCTTGAAAAACTCAAGTGCTTGGGTGTTTTTAAAACACCTAGCAATGTGTCCATACATGAAGTGTGCCTCATTTTCATGTTGTGAACTACCATGATGTTACATATGAAGAAAAATGTGTCGCCTTGGAACTCTGTTTATTTTTAAGATACCCAAATATTACTCACCTTGTCCCCATGGTCAAGTCGTGTACCCACCTATTTCTAGCTTCTCATGACTGAACACTTCAAGACATCCTCTTAACCTTCTCTAAGAACCTCAGTCCCCAAAAACATGCAAAGGGTCGATCCAAGTAGATCCAGGACATTATTAATAGTTCACGATTGGATGGTTAATGTACCATTTACAACATCATTATCACACCACGCATCAACAATATTTATTACATGAGATTTCCCTTTATCTATAAAATTATGAGAATCCAAACATCGATCATCACCATTAAAAACAATATTCCTGAATTGGTTAACATAAAGATTTTACTGCTTGCAATTATAGAATTGGAGTGTCGATGGTGAATTCTATTGAGATTTCATTCATTTTTTATGATTAAAAAACATCATCCCATTAATTGAATATTTAATTACTCAATGACATAATTTTATACTCTTAAATCAATTAATAATCCCTTTATGGTAATATCATCCATTATACTTTACACAAATCTAGTATAATGGAAATATTTTCTTATTCCCTCTATGGGTTTTGTTAGAGAATCATTTAAATTCAATATTTCTTTTCTTATGAAAACAAAAAGATTTATTGTTCAATAAAATAGTCATTTATCCCATGATAGCACATCAAATTATTAATTCAAAACTGCTATATTATTCTATGGATAACTTTATTTTAATATGTTTTATTAATCCACTAAAGAGTCAATGAATCTAACATTCAGAATCACTAATAATATAAAAAACATAACAAATTTTTTTTAAAAAACATTAATAGTCCCCAAAGATTCATCATACATATTCTTAGTCTCAAGGAAATATTTATCTATATTTTTACAAAGAATAGAATGGAAGTAATAATTGAAAAATAATCTCCTAAAAAGTCACACTCTATGGAATCAATTTCTTAGTTTTTCTTTATATTCTTGATCAGATCCCACAATTAAGTTTACTCACCTTACCTACGATATAAAAATTATATCTGTTACATATATTACAAACTATATAATGGAAAATATATTTTCAATGGTTTTTATACATATCTAACTAATTAGTGGATTTTAGGGTCCTATAAAAGAAGGTGAAAATTACCTCATGAATAACTGTATAGAACATTTTTCCTTAATTCATTATTTTGGTATCTCAACATAATCAATTTCTTGATAATGTTATATAAGAATAAAAAATTATTTTTCATTACAACTCAAATAAAATTCACTTTATCAAGGGTAAAATCATTTCTTTAATATCATTTATTTTTTAACATGGTTTTTTCAAATTTTATCAAATGACTTAAACAAAATACCATAGTAAGATATACAATAATCATATTAGGGAATTTCATATTTGCGAAAATAATATATTGGATATAAAAATTATGACACATTACTTTGACTCTATGAAAAAATAGGATTACCATTGGTTATCCCCATTAATTATATAATCAAATAATTCATGATGGCTCCTAAACAATATTTAAATTTACCTAAGAAGATCATCTAAGAGTTTTAAAATAGGTGTTCAGTAAGGGCACAATAAAATTAAACCATAATGTTGGATGAGATATAAACGACCAACCCTTTTTAGGGTTATTAGCACTATATTTATCAATTAAAAAACCATGTCCACTTTTAATACCCAAATATGGGTTAATATTCTTAGGGAAACCATAATACATTATTTATGATACCATAGTATGTCCAAATATAGTTATTATTGCCCAATGTTTTCTCACTAATGTTTTGTCATCCTATTTTTCAAAAGTTATTAAAACTTTAATCTGATACCATCTATAATTCCCCCTAATTTTAAAATATAAATTTCACATCACATTAGATGAATATTAACTACATTTCAAAATAAAACATTCTTATATATAGTAGAGGTATAGATTCCTTGGAATCATGGATATGTAAAACACTGGTACATAAAATATCAATATCATTTTCCATTTATTTCTTCAAAATTTTCAATATTATTAGACATATCATAGTTAAAACCATTTTCCATAACATGGGGAAGGAAACATAAGAAATGGTGACCTCAGTTACTCGATAAGGATAAACAAAATAGGTCTAAAAAACAAAAAATATGTAAGAATAATATAAGAATAAAGTTATGAGAACATGATATAAACATTATAAAATAATATTTATCAATTCATATATAATAATAATGGAACATGATATTATGTTTTTTCAATCAATAAACATAAGGTATATGAGTGAAAGTTCATCAATAGTCAATCATGGTCCATTAAAATATATCAGAAGCATAATTTTGTGGAATTCACATAAGAATAGAAAACAAATTCATTATCAAGTGTTACATCTATATCTATCATAATAGATTTTGTTCACTCAACATTCCATCATTAATTTAGTTATAGTTCACTCCCAAGACTATCTTATTAGAAAAATTACCTTATATAAACCAGTTCACTATCCATTGATGTCAATATTATCTTGTGAGATATACTTGTTTAACCATATAATTAAAGGACTATATAATTCTGGGTACACCCACAACCTAATTAAACCCATTAATATAGAAGCCACAAGTTCATAAAACATTCCATATATCATCAAATCATAAACCATGTAAAGGATACATGGTTTTATAAAAATTTCATCATCCTACTGATGGATCATGTAGAAAAATTACAAATTTGGTATCATTGGTTCAAATCCCCATCAAACCACAAGAAATGTGAAATTTCATTTTTAAATAGGTCAATATACCCTTAAAATTCAACTTGTATATTACTTGAGAAAAATATCAATTCATTTTTAGATCACTTATTGAAACATTAAATATTTCATAAATATTAAGGAAAATTATTTCATTAAAAAACATGAAAAAAAATCATGGATTATTTAAATAAAATAATTTTTATTATTGTTAAGAAATATATTCATATAGATTATGTTAAAACAAAAAAACCTTTCTCTTTTTTTGTGAATAATGTTCCATATTTAGAAAATGGTAAGATGTTTCATTTGAGAAATTTTAAATTAAATTATTATATATTTAAAATGAATTTAAAAAATATTTAGAATATATGAATACCATTTTTAAAAATACTTCAAAAAATATAAGGATATGTAAGATGGTATTCTTGACAAAAGGGAAAAAATAATGTTATTTTTCACTGAAAAAAATATTCTAGTCATTGGATTCATTAAAGAGAGGAAAATGAATTGAAAACATGAAATATTTATAATTAAAAATATTTTCATCGAATATATACTATTTTTTAACAATATATCATATTATTTTATTATCTTAGTATTTATGAATATGCAATCCTGATAAAAATTATATTAGAACATGAAACGCTTACTAATGTAGTATCTTTTGAATCATAACCACAATTAAAGAAATAATATAAATATTAAATTTAAATTCCAAGAACGTAAGTATATTCATGATACCAAATATCTTTTGGATGTTAGATACACCACATGTATGGATTTAGGTGAATAACATCAAACATGTCTCAATGTAATAAAATTTTGAAAAACAACACTTATTGATTTATTTTTTTAAATAAATGTCATTAGAATATTGGAAATAATATGGTTCTATAAATCACATAAATTAGATAATATATTATACCCAAATAATTTGTTTTTCTGTTTATAAACCATTTAAATAACAAATTATAGCTTAATATGAAAACATTTATCCACCAAGAGAAATTGAGACAAAACCCTTAACTAGAGTCCATCATGCTTGGTATTATCTATAACATACAGTAAAATAAATTGAAATTTATTATAAATATAAATTATATTATTAATCATTAATATAATATCATACATGTTTTTTTAGTGTATCTTATAACCTTTTATTTGAAATTCATTCATTATCATCATTATTTTTGTTGTTAACTACTTTGTTTTTCCCATATGTTCTATTATGGCTATTATGGTCCATGAAAATTTCTCATGGTTACATCATATATGTAAATCATATCATTATGTAAATTTTATATATAATCATTATTTTTATATTTATAAATATTAATAAAAAATTGATGAAAAATGAATTACATTACTATGTGAAGATTGTAATTCATACATACACAAGAGTGGAATTTCTATTTTAAATTAATGAAAAACTAATAAATCTTATTTAAGCATTCCAAAATAATTATTATAACATAATTATAATATATAAAAATTAAAACTATCATAATAAAAACCATGAATTATGGTGGTATAAAATGAGTTGTATCGCTATGTAGAGGCGATAATCCACTAGTACCAATGAGCAATAATTTAATCTACAATAAGATTGAGAATGTGTTGTAAATTATTTTGATATAATTATAATAACATATTTTTTTATTGATTATACATGATTCATAATGTTTTATAGATATATCATGTTTATAATAAGTATAATAATATATATAGTTTAAGGATATTGGTCATGATCTATACGTCTTCTTTGAGAGGCCTCCCTCGACATACTATAAACACCAACAAGGATTAGAATCACAAGAAGAAATTAAGATCTATTTTGATGGTATGGTTTATATGATGTTTATTTATTAGGTAAATTTTGATCTACAAGGCTCAAATGGTGTTAATATGGTAGGTTAATGGGTTCCTTTTTATGATTTATGGTTGGGCCACACAAGTAATTTCTTAAATTATTTCAGTGATTTATGATCAATTTACAGTGAACATGGCTTCATATTGATAGTCCATCGAAGTAATGATCATATATTTCTAAAAAATCATTAAAAAAATAATTAGACCTATTTTTTTGAAAATATTATTATTATCTCATGGATTATCCCCCTTGTATTCTCATTGTAACTATAACCTTGATAAAAAAATTAATACGTTTAATTTTCCCTATGAAAAAAATATATGGAACCAATTAAATTATATTAATAATTATGATGAAAATATGGAATTAATTTTAATAGATTAAATATATATAAGTGGAAATTTTAATTTTAATTATCCATGATAATTGAAATGAAAATTTGTTTTCTAAAAATTATATTTTAAGCATCCAATTTAATAATATCCATTCATTTCCAGGATAAAACATCAAAAAATGGATAAATAATATATTGAATATATTATATACACATTACATTTGTAAAATTGAAATAAATACAATCAATTAATTTAAGACGATATGAACATATTTCATTCATAAAATAGTTTTTTTACAAAATAATTTTTATCCCAAAAATAATATTACACCAAAATAAAATTTAGTGATTTTTTTAATTAATAATATTATTACTAATTAAAATATCATTATTTTAATTTTTTATGATATTAAAAAAAATAAGTGAATCATTAATGGGAAATAATGTCATATTTTTCAAATAATAAGTATTTTAACTATTAACATTATGATAACTATTTTTAGAATAATCCAAAAAATAATCCATATGATAATTTTGACCGGATTATTTAAAATATTAGTTTAAATTTATCCATTAAATTTTTAAAACATGTTATAAATTAATATTAATTTTAATGTGAAAACGTTTAATGAAACCATTCTGGATGAAAAAAAAAATTAGAATCATAAAATCAATTTACTAAAATTTTAGTTCTTAGCTATTATGAATTAATCAATTATTATTATTTATTAAAAATATATGTACATTCTGTAATCAAGTTTTAATTCCATTCATACCTTTGAATTTAAGGACTATGTTACGTCATTTTATTATATAAGGATTCATATAGACTCAATTTTTAATGTAAGGAAAACTATCAAGTATGTAAATTTCACTGTGAATTGAAATACATATAAAAACATGTAGGGTTTATATTCATATGTATTTCCACTATGATAAAAATTTAATTACTTCCTATCAAGCCATATACGCAACCCCGAGTCTATATAAATCGGGACATAGTAATCTGTTATAACATAATCTTTATATTAACATGTACAAAAATTAATAAACAATATGTGAAATATATATATAAAGGTATTTATTAATTAAAATATATTTACTAATGAATAATAAATACATAATCAAATTTAATGTAAAGACAATTTATGATTTAAAATTATGGTTTCTCCATAAATGTATTTAACTTATTTTATCACATGAAAAATAAACTTAATTTCATTCATTTTTAGAAATTTTATATTTTAGTTTTTTTATTTATTTTAAAAAACAATTCGTATTATATTATTGTATGGTTTCCGGATTTTTCAAAAAAGGTTTGTTTTTCAATGAATAGTGGATAACATGTATTTTTTAAAATAATGTCATTTATTTTAAATGTAATTCGTAATTATAATTTGAAATTGATGATAATTTTAAATAGGTATTGAAATGTCTAGGAAATTTTGTGTAATTGTTTTTAATTATATGGAATTATTTTACGACCACATACTTTGAAAAATGTGATACTGAGGCTGGGTGATCCCAGAACAGTATTTTGAAATTTTTTTAGTTAACTTAAGTAAACATGCAAGAATGTTTTTTCTAACTTTTGAATATTTTCTTGGATTGAAAATATGAGGGCATTTGAATTTAAAATGTGAGGATTTAGCTAGAATGGACATAACATTGACCATCAAGGGTTGGATGGAAAAGTTAATTTTTTGGAAATTTCAAAAAAATAAAATAACATTAAAAAGTTGTTTTATTCATCCTTCTCACCCATGAGTGGTGGACAATGATCTTGCGATATAGAGTTGAGGTGATGATGAGGTATAATTAAGGAATCCCATTAATGGTTCATTGTGAAAGCATAACTACAATGTTTTTTCATAAATAAAATATCATAACAACGCAACGGCACAACATAATAGAAATGTAGTGGTGTGTTTATTTTTATTAGATGAACACGTTGCAGAGTGGGGGAATTAAACTCTGTGGATTATCTAAAGAAAGTCTGATGGTCTTCCACAACAATTAAGAACAAAATATTCTGACGAATGTCAAACATCTTTAATGCACCTTGAATAATGGTGTCAGAAGAGATGAACGATGTCGACGTCTTTAAATATCAAGAATATAAACCTTTGGAAACTAACATCAAATTGGTAGGGGTTTAATATTTGAAATCTCTTCCACAATCCTATTCTATAAATGACATATGTGGATCAACCCATGAACATGATGATCTAAAAATCATTCATTTGGGCGTGATGGTTTGTTTTTTGGTATTTTATTTTTATGGGGTTAAAATTATCAGTTGTTGATTTGAATGAAATCCCCAGACCTCCCATGATTATAAAATTTTAATGTGGGGGGCACGGGCTGACATGAATAATGCTTGATCCCCTTTACTACGTGTGTAAATTGTTTCCAAACATTTGAATCAATGGAATTCTAGGTTTGACACCTTCACTGTGAATATATTGTTCCCCAGAGACAATAAGCACTAACATAACGAAAAACAGGCCATTGGACAAACATTGATGTCCTACTAAAGGACCATCGGTGTGCCTGTCTATGCACTGTGATAGTAGGAGCTACGACAGTTGTGAGGTGAAGATGTGCCAGGTGGGGGTCATGTGGATGGGTGGAATAAATCCGGGCCACCCATAGGAGATGTTATCCACATTTGTTTGACCATAGAAGGAGGAGGGCCTCGTGTCTGCAGTGCAAGTAGTGAGGCGATGTGGATAGTTATTGCGACATATGCATGCACCACTAGCTTCTCGTGAAGCAGGTCATTAGGTTGGAAGGCCAGGCCCCCAGTTATTGGGTCATGCTTGTACTATAGCCCAACAGGCTAGACCTATGCCTAGAAGGTCAGGCCCATGCTCGCAGGCCAGACTCACGCTCTTCAAGCCAGGCCAGACATGACCGGGTCGCCGAGCGACCCCGTTGGTCGGACCCTTAGACAGACCAGGGCTAGGCCCAGCGAAGCCCTTTGGACCTATCCCACTAGCCAGGTCAGAAAGGACTAACCCTTTCCCAAACTGGTTCAGGTCGTGTCTGTCAGTACTAAACCATGTTATGTCGGACCCTTAGGATGGGTTGGTCGGGTTAGTCCAACCGGGTCGGACAAGACCAAGATAATACCAACCCCTATTTAATAAAATGACAATAACATGCAATCTGATCTTCCAATTGACGAGGTTTGTGTATAATTAGGACTCTCTCGGTGAGGAGGATCTTTTTTCATTCACTGAGGATTCTTCCATGTACTTTTAGATGTGATAAATGGATTGAGGAGTGCCTCTCCTAGGCTCTCTATGTACGGAACACAACGATTGGATATGACCAGAGGACTGCTGATTTTCGAATCTATATGACTCAACTATGGAGCACTGGGATACACTTATATGTGACATTGTATCCCCATGATAGTAATCACTTATGTGTGAATTTTCAAAACAATATTATGCGACGAGGAGAAGTTCCTCAATTGGCCATGATTAGTGAAAATACTTTTTGTGTGACATTTTAGGCCTATGGTACGTGATGAAGAGGTGTACCCATGGAATCCAAGGATAGTGGGAATCACATCTGTGTGTCTTGGATAGCCAACTGTACTCGATTGTGTAAAAAATATCTAGTATCCAAGGTGTTCGGTGATGGGACATATGACGCATCTATCATTAACCTAAATGTATACCTAGTTTTAGCTATCTCGTCCATCGTTGTTTGGTTTGAGGATTTTTGTGAGGTATTTATTTCTGTTTTGGGGTCCCTAATGAGTATTTTTTTACTCAACCAAGCATGGGCTTCACCCACATGTGTTTTTTCAGGTGTAGATGATGTAAAACTCGACATTGACTTTAGTGGACCAAGAACTAGAGGTGCTTAGGGGGATGGGATTAATAGAAGCTATGATTGTGTAATGGTTCCTAAGACCTAGAAACACCTAATAGGATCAGGTGGACATGATGTTCTTCTCCAGATTCTAGTAGCTACTATACTCTCACGATCGGGTAGCGTTTTCTACGGATAGCGATCAGTGTTTCCGGTTTGTGCCTTATTATTTTTAGTTCTTTTGTTGATTTGGTTTTCTGGCCCACTTCTATTAGTGATACTTTTACTCAGCATTGTTTTATTGATAATTGTTTCCATTTCGATGATTGGGACTAGGTTCTTCAGGTGTGTTCATACATTTACTCTGGAAAATGCCTCCCACAATCATGTTTATGCCTTCATTTCTTATCAGAAGCCCCTACCCTAAGGGAGGTGGCCTTAGGTTAGTCACGACATGAGACCCAGGGTACTTTTTGTGAAAAAGTGGTATCACAGTGAGGTTATTCCTACCAAAATGACTGTTAGTCTGTGGTTTTATTTTGGGGAAATAATGTTAAGTGTTTTGATCCCAAATTTCAAATTCGGGGAGTCCAATATTGGTGAAGTGGCCGATATATCCAAACACCATGACCTTGAAATATGCTTTTCAACTCAATATATGATAACAGTGGTTGAATAAGTTTTTCCATATGTTCTTTTTAAAAACATTCAGCTGACCAGTTATAATATTTTTATTGTGGTCCATCATGATCTTTATTAGGATGCCTCAGTGTGGACGACCATCCATGATCCTGATACGATGTCATGAGGAAACCCACCTAGCATTGATGCGTCCGTTCAGGGGCCAGTTCTAGAGATGGAACCACCAGGTGGAGCACTAGTGCAACCACAACCCGATGGTTCACATCTACTGACGGCGGTTCCGACAGTCAGGGAATTTGGATATGTCAGGACATATAGGTAGATCTGGTGGTCGTGGTTGTGGTAGCAAGACACCAAGATCTCATAGGAAGTAGGGCGGGATAGCATAGGGTATCCAGACAGTGTTGCAGGGCCGCGGCACTGGGCAGACATATACAGTGCAACAGACCCAACATGAGAAAGATCCCGTGACTTCTACTATTAGAGGCACTATTCGAGATACTTTTATTTTGTCTTATATACTTTTCAATGCAAGTGGTACACATAGATTCATATTTGTGCCCATTATGGGGAGCCTTGGGCTTAGTGTTTCTTTATCTTCTATTATTAGGATGCTTGACACTCCGTTCGGAACAAGAATGGTTGCTGTGCGTCAATGCAGTGAGTGCCCCCTAGAGGTTTGTGGGTGTCACATTTATGGGACCTCTATGTCTTAGAGATGACGAGCTATGATGTCATTCTCTAGATGGAATGGTTGGTTCCCTTTCAAGAAATTGTGTATTTCTATCATCGTAGGGCGAGTTTCACATCACCAGAGGGTGGAGAGTTTCTATACTAAGGTGAATGGGATGTCCAGGAGAGCCGATCTAGACCTGAGCATCATGGGTGAGGTGGTGTGACAACCCAGATTGTGAGTTTATATCTGGTTGATCATGGGACTTTTCATAAGGATTCCTCTCCAATGGTTTATCGTTTCAGGGATGTCTTCTCGGACGACTTTTTGGGTCTACCTCCGAAGCGAGAGGTGTATATCTCTTTTGAGCTTGTTCCAGGAGCAGCACCGGTGTACATTCCTCCTTATTGGATGGCTACACCTGACTTGAAGGAGCTCAAGATATAGTTAGACGAGTTACAGGCAAAGGTTTTCATCTGACCCAGTACATCTCCTTGGGGTACTCTTGTCCTTTTTGCGATGAAGGCAGATAGTACCCTCAGACATTGTGTGGATTATCGGAAGCTGAACGAGTTGACGATTAAGAATAGATATCCCTTTCCGAGGATTGAGGATATTTTTTTTCAACTTTGTGGAGCACAAGTGTTCTTGATGATTGACTTGAGATCCGGATATCATCAGTTACGCGTTAGACAATCGGATATACAGCTTACAACTTTTCGGAGTAGATATGGTCTATACAGGTACCTGGTAATGCCGTTAGGACTCACGAACGCGCTTCCGTTTTCATGGCACTAATAAATCATGTGTTCCACCCTTATCTGGATTAATTTTTGGTAGTCTTCGTGGACGACATATTGGTGTACTCTCACACTCGAGATGACCATGCTACCCATCTTCAGATTTTATTGAGTACACTGAGAGAGTATTATCTATATGCTAAACTCCCAAAGTTCCACTTTTGGATGGACCAGATACACTTCTTTGGTCATATTATCTCAGAGGCTGAAGTTGCGGTAGACCCAAAGAAGATAAGAGTAGTGGTTTCCTTGGAACATACTAAAAATTTGTTCGAGATACAGTGTTTCTTAGGACTGGCTAGTTACTAAATTCACTTTATATAGGACATCTCCCGCTTAGCAGAGTCGTTGACAGGTTTGACTAAGAAAGGTGTAATGTTTGTTTGGTCAGAATCTTGTGAAACAACCTTTCAGGAGGTGAAGGGAAGGTTGACATCGGCACCAGTCCTGATACTTCCATAAAAAGGGAAGGGCTATACATTTTACTGTGATGTATCATGTATTGGGTTGGGAGCAGTGTTGATACAGGGTGATCGATTAGTTGCATACGGTTCTTGGAAATTGAGGCCACATGAGAGGAATTACCCGACACATGATCTCATGTTTGCTGTAGTTGTTCATGCGTTGCGATTTTGGAGACATTATCTCTTGGGAGGGAATTTTGTGGTTTTCACCGACCACAAAATTATCAAGTACATCTTTACTCAGCGTGACATGAACTTGAGATAGTGTAGGTTGTTTTAATACCTTCAGTCCTTCGATTTTTAAGTTTCCTATACATCGGGTAAGGGTAATGCAGTTGCTAATGCACTGAGCAAGAAAACATAGACACAGGAAGATCCTGAGGCCAGTGGTGAGTGGAAGCTTATGGATTTGTTCACTGAGATGCATTTGTAGGTACACGATAGTAAGGCTCAGACCTATGTTTCTTCTTTATTTGTGACATGTACCCTCCTATAAAGAGTGAGGATGAGACAACTATCTGATTCTGAAGGCCTCGATCTACGGGAGTCGGTGGCAAGTCAGGACCCTCCCCCTGGATGGACGATATGAGATGATGAGGTATTGTGTTTCCATGGATGAGTATGGGTTATAGGGGATATAATCATGGAGATTATGCGAGAGTTTCATGCTTCAGCATGGGTAGTGCATCCCGGGATTTCCAAAATGTTCTGTGAAATGAGACATCAGTATTGGTGGCCGGGTATGAAGAGTGACGTAACTGGGTTTGGTGTGAGATGTTCCACATGTCAGCTGGTGAAGGTGGATCATCATATGCCAGCCAGACTGTTACTACAGTTACCCATTCCAAAGTGAAAATGGGATGATGTCGCGATGGATTTCATGACTGGATTGCCGAGGTCACCTTGAGGTAGTCATGTCTTCTGTGTTGTTGTAGACAGTCAAACAATAGTAGACTACTTTTTCCGATCAAGGAGACCATCAGTGTTGATGAGTATGGTAATTTGTATATCCAAGAGATAGTGAGTCTTCATGGGGTTCCTCATTCTATCGTTTCATATAGGGACACCCACTTTTTCTCACATTTCTGGCAGAGTTTTCAGAGGGAACTGGGCAAACAGGTTCTTCTGAGAAAAGATTACCACCCTCAGACCAATGGCCAGCCAAAACGTATGAGACATGTGCTTATGGACATGTTGTGTGCATGTGTCCTAGACATTGGGGGATCTTGGGAGAATTATATACCCCTAGTTGAGTTTTCCTATAATATTAGTTTTCAAGAATCTATTTTATATGGCACCTAATGAGGCTTTATATGGTAGGCCAAGCCGATCACCCTTGTGCTGGTTAGAGGCAGGTGAGGTAGATTTTGTGGGACCATGCCTTGTGAAGGTGACATCACAGCAGGTCTAGTTGATACAAAAGTGGATGGATACTACACAGTCTCAAAATAAATCTTATGCTGATCGCCCTTGATGCCCATTGGAGTTCGTTGTCGGGGATTAGCATTTCTTATGTGTTTCACCGGGGTTGGGGCACAGGTGAATAAGGAAAAGGGTAAACTTTGACTGAGGTATATGGGGCCGTTTGAGATTCTGGAGAGAGTCAGGACAATTGCATATCGGTTGTAGTTACCAGAGAGGTATCGGGCCATGCATGGTGTCTTCCATGTATCTCACCTGTGCTGTTATCATTCAGACCTGTCTCACGCCTTTCATCCTGAGGATGTTGGGCTTCAGATCGATGTGTCCTTCGAGGAGTATCTGATTCGTATCATTGATTGGAGCACAATGGGTCTCCAAGGCCAGTCAATTCCTCTCATATGGGTGCAATTGAAGCATGGCTGTATTCAGGATGAAACCTGGGAGCGGGAGACCAACGTATGGGCTCAGTGGGCAAAGTTGCTATGAGCTTTATCATCTCCAACATTGTGAGGGAAATTCAGGGACGAATTTCTTTAATGGGGGATGTTTGTAAGAACCTGGTTATTATTATTGAGGTATGATTTATTTTTATTTTTCTATATGTGTTTTTGAGAAAATAAGGGAAATGGGGAAAATCCCAAATTTTGTGTGTACATGCCATGTAATTTTCCACATGTGGTGTACTTTGGCCGTGTGGGATGAGTACATAGGTCATGTAGCCCTATCAGTGATGAATGATGTAAAAGCTGACTACACACTGTGTAGTGGGTATTTACATGTTGTATAGTCAGTCAACATGTGAATAGTAAGGTGGTGGGAGAAGTTGCTAGCTGAGCGAATGTAGACACCGTGTATTTGGAAATACACATCATGTACTCATATTGACAGATGAACAGTCCAGTGGGGTAAAATGTTGTCTCTAGATGAATAGTTAAATGATGAAAATTACATGCCGTGTAATTGAGAGTACATGTCGTGTCGTTTGTTTTCTTTTATTAAAATGTGCACTAGCCTCGTCTATTCATAGAGGAAGCTTAGAACGTCATTGGAGCTCAGGAGGATGGCTGAATCTGTAGAGATCAGCTGACTGTGCACAAGTAATCCATTTCTACTTAAGCGGATCACGTTGGAACTACACGAGTGAGTTCTCCCTTATCCTTGCGTTGTTCTTACCAATTCATCATCTAATGGGAAGTTGTTTTCATTTTAACTAGAATTATTTTATCCAAGATCTACGTCATTCTTGTAATATTCAGGAGGCATCATTCACATAAAAATATCAGGGAAGATTGTGGTAGGTGGTTTGGTGTTTAAATTCCAATTGTTGTGTGTTTTATGTACCACTGTGCTACGCGCCCATGTTTGGGGTTTCTTATGGTCGAGGCCTTGTGTAATTAAATACCTATAATTGCATAGGTAGTTTAATGAATATGTAAAACTGATGTTTGGGATCACTAATTGGATCCAAGACCACCCTGGGGGTGCGTTCCTCTGTTTTTCCATTTGGCCAGGATACCCGAGGGTATGCCATGATTATAATGAGTATTGAATTTATTTGAGAGTAATTGTATATAAATTTCTTGTTTATGCTTTGGGCTTTCCCCTGTTACTTTCTCCTTAGGGAAATGTTCTTCTTAGCCTAAGGGGATTGTTTGTTTAGCTGGAGCGCAAGGTACTGCTTAGCCTAAGGGAAATGTTCTCTTCTGACTAAGGGAAACAATTCTTATGCCTGAGGGTAGGGACATCTGTTCCTGAGGTCAATATCTCATATGCCTGAGGGAAATATTCGATAGCCTGAGGGCATGACTGAGCTCATGTTTTAATTATATTAGCATAAGGGCAGTGTTCTGATTGGCATGAGGGATTGGTTTTGATGATCATAGAATGTTATTAAATTGAATGGTTAAATGAATATCAAAATTTCAATATGACTGGAAATTTTAGTTACTTTTGAGTTCTTTTTATTTTTTTTTCATTTACCATTGCACACTACTGTTTCACATTCTCACTGACAGTTGGGCACGTGCCTTTGGTGGTTTCCTACTGGGATTTATTTATCACATCATGTTTGGGGTCATGTCATTGGACCCAAAAAAATTAAATTTCTACATGTATGGATAAGGTCAAGGGTCCCTATACAAGTACTTTATTGTAGCAGAGGAGTAGGATAGCATGGGACCAAGCTTAGGCTTGCGATGCTGCTACGTTTTTTTTACTCTGATTTTTTTTGCTTGGTTGTAGTTTGTACGATGATTTGTATTGTATTGTACTGTAGTGTATCGTTTTATGGCTGTTTTCATAGAATTAGTGACATGCTGCATCTTTATATATATGATTTCTGGTTCTCTTTTACTTTAGTTATCCATTTCAGTTGAATATTGTTTACTGCTTTCATTGTTGTATGTTTATATATTTAATTCTACTCCGATACAATTTAACAAATGAGGGCATAGTTTCCACACTATCAGTCCTTGGCCCTTGCTACTAGTCGGTAGCCTCTGGCATTTGAGGAAATTCACTTGAGGTCATGTGACCAACCGGGTTCGGGGCACCAGTTGTGTGGAAACCGTATATGGGATGTTACAAAGTGGTATCAGAGGCTGGTTCTTTTCATTGACATAATATTTGGAGCCTTAGTTAGGGATAGGACAGACATGGAAGTTGTTAATAAGCTGTGATCAGGAATAGCTATCATGTGTAAAGGGAACAGATATTCCACCTTGGTTATTTAAATTTTTCTGATTTTTCAATTTTAAAATTGATTATATTTTCACCATTTGGTGACTCACTTTTGGTGTGCTGTTTATATTATTATAATGGGTTCTATTTTTCCATAACCTGATGAGATGAGGGTACACCATTTCATTCATCCTTTAGGAACATGATAGAAATCACATGTCATGCATTCATCCATGCCATGTAGGTGCATTATAAATTTCATGTTGTTGTGATAGTTGTTGTTCCAAAAAATCATGCTCTTGTGATAGATGGATTGATAAATACCTGGTATTTGATTTGGTATTTTTGGTGAAGGTGATAAAATGAACACCAGACGTTGGTTCTTGAGGTGTATGGTCCCCCATTGACCAAAATTTGGTTGATCATTGAATTTTTATCTTGTTATAACACGCATCAAATGACAAACGTTGATTCGTGGGGATTATGGGCCCTTACGGATCAGAATTTTGAACTTAGGTGTTGTCTTCAGTGTTTCTGGGTTCCGGAGTAGTTTCTAAGGCTTTCTGTCCGGAAAAACCCAGATTACAGGACATATGGTTTTTACTACACTCCGTGTATTCTTCTGTTCGAGAGGAAGAGAAAACTTTTTGAGTATACGTCGTGTACCCATGGTACTCTCCGTTTAGCAGCTAACCGTGTCACATGCCGTGTGGGCAGAGACACGGTATGGGGAAGTTCTAGTGGGCACACTCCGTGTACTTATTTCACACGTCGTGTGGTGTGGACCCTATGTCCACCCATGTATCTAACAACACGGACAAAGGAAGTCTTTTCTTGTGCACATTGTGTCAATGATGAACACGCCGTGTAGTGTGACCTGGGGACCCGACCATGTAGCTAACAATCACGGGTCGGTGTTACCACTTCTTGAACACGTCGTGTACAAATGGGACATGTCTTGTAGTCTTTACTGGGGAAATATAGTGTGGACTTGGTCATGTGGATGGGATGACGGAGTTGTGTACACACTGTGTGTGGGTGTAGCACGCCGTGTAGTGTCAGCTAAGTGGTTAGTCGTGTCACTAACAGCACGAGAAGTTGGAAATTATGCCATATATGTTGTGTCTATCTGGGACACACTATGTTGTTTTGTTAAAGGAGATATGAGTGGCTATGTCGTATATTAGGACTCGTGTAGGAAATAAAGATTCACATACATGTCGTTTAGTTAAGAGACAAGTTGTGTGTTTGGGTGTTACATGACCAGTTTTGACTAGGGTACACGCCCATGTGGATGTCTTGTGAGAACATGCTGTGTAGTATTTTTACATGTAGTGTAGTCATGTTTTGTAAATATTGAATGATTTCTTTCTCCTGTTCCCTTCTTGGTTTCATCATTTTCGGTCCTCAATAAATCTTGATCTAATGTGTGTGTTTGACCTTGTATAGTCATGCAACTAGTATGACCACCTGTTATTCTCCAAGAGAGAGGTGAATATTATACAAATAAGATGATAGGGCATGGGCTTCCAATGGATCCTCTACCAGAGAAAGATGCAGTGCCAGCTATTATACTGGACACATGCATGGAGGCGCAGTTCCGTGAAGGCTTCATACGATTTAGACAGACCTTCCAGGGAGCACCGCAGGCCGCCACATCTATGGAAGAGTTAACACGTATATTTCCGCAGCAGCATCCGCCTACGTTTTCAAAGGATGGAAGACCGCAGGTTGAAATTTTTTGGGAGGATTCTATGCAGACTATTTTCGAGAATCTTGATATGCCTCCTGGGTGGAGGGTCAAGTTTGCTACATATATACTACGTGATTCTACAAAGAGGTGGTCGGATGTTACCACCTAGTAAGAGAATCACAACGACATTGTGTGAGAAGCTTATCCGGAAGTCTTCCACAACTTCTTCTTTCCGGAGATGTTGAGGGCATATCGATCTTGAGGGTTCATGAATTTTCAGAAATGCACCATGTCAGTGGTGGATTACTCTACTCTATTTATGGATATTCATCATTTTTCACCCTTTCTGGTGGTTGATAAGGCGTTCAGGGTTAGATTTTTTTAGGATGAAATTCAATATGACATCCGGGCACTGGTGAATGTTTTGCATTTGTAAAAAGTGAATGCTATTGTGAACCAGGAATGGATTACTGAACAAAACCTACGAGAAGCTAGTGGTGTGTGCCAAGGAGGTTCGACACCAGTTTCTGGTACTATTTCTACTAGGAAGAGGAATCGGTAGAAGGGTTTCTCTAATGGAGGAAGTACTAGAAAAAATATTACTTCAGGTTGCCCGGTCATTTGATACCATTGTGGTAGAGTGGGGCACAAGAGACCTCAGTGTACCTATGACCGAGTAGAGTGTTGATCTTGCAATAAGATGGGTCATCTGTAGAACTTTTGTAGGGCGTTTCTACCAGTCGCTAGTGAGAGGGGTTTTATGTAGACTTTGCATGAAGGAGTAGGACAAGCAGCTTCTTACCACCTGGGGAACAGAGATATGTCAGGACATATAGGTAGAGGTGGTGTTCATGGTCGTGGTAGCCAAACACCAGGATCTCAGAGGCAGTATGGCGGGACAACATAGGGTGGCCAGGCTGTGTCGAAGGGCCGTGACATTGGGCAGGCATATGTAGTGCTACAATCCCAACAAGAGCAGGATCCCAGACCTTTTACAGTTAGAGGTACTATTCTAGTTTCTTCTGTTTTGTCTTATATATTTTTTGATATGGGTACTACACATAACATTATATATGTGCCCGTTGTGGAGAGCCTTCGGCTCTTTGTTTCTTCTTCTTCTTTTGATGTTATGATCCTAGACACTCCGTTGGAAGAAGAACGGATGGTGTGCGTCAATGCATTGTGTGCCCCTTAGAGGATGGTGGGTGTCACATTCTATGGGACCTCTATGTCTAAGAGATGATGAGCTATGCTGTCATTCATAGGATGGACTAGTGTATTCCATTTCGAGCCTTTGTGGATTGCTATCGTCGTAGGGTGAGTTTCATAACAGTATAGGGTAGGGAGTTTCTATAAAAAGGTGAATTAGATGTCCAGGAGAGACGAGATGGACCTGAGAATCTTCACCGAGGTGGGGTGATAGCCCATATTATGAGTTTATATCTGGATGATCAAGGGACTTGTTAGAAGGATTTCCCTCCAGTGGTTGATCATTTCAGGTATGTCTTCCTCGAATACTTTTCTGGTCTACCTCTAAAGTGAGAGGTGGATTTCTCTATTAAGCTTCCTCCAGGAGTAGCACCGGTGTCCATTCCTCCTTATAGGATGGCTACACCAGAGTTGCAGGAGATCAAAAGATAGTTAGAGGTGTTATAGGAAAAGGGTTGCATCCGACCCAGTACTTCTTCATGGGGTTCTCTTATCCTTTTTGTGATGATGGTGGATGGTACCCTCAAACATTGTGTTGTTTATCAGAAGCTGAATCAGTTGACGGTTAAGAAATGATATCCCTTGCTGAGGATTGAAGATCTTTTTGATCAACTTTGGGGAGAAAGCGTGTTCTTGAAGTTTGACTTGAGATCTGGATATCATCAATTATGGTTTAGACCATAGGATATACAGCTTACAGCTTTTCTGAGGAGATATGGTCTATACGAGTACTTGGTTATGCCATTTGGACTCTCAAACATACCAACATGTTTCATGGATCTGATGAATCTTGTGTTCCACCCTTATCTGGATTCCTTTATGGTAGTCTTCATGGACGAAATATTGGTGTACTATCAAAGTTGACACTACCATGCTACCCATCTTGAGATCATATTGATTACACTGAGAGAGAATCGACTATATACTAAACTCTCAAAGTGACACTTTTGGATGGACCAGATACACATCCTGGGTCATATTTTATCAGAGGCAGGAGTTGTGGTAGACCTAGAGAAGGTGAGATCAGTAGTTTCCTAGAAGCATCCTAAGAAAGTGTTTGAGAGACGTAGTTTCTTGGGGTTTGCATTTTTACTACTGGTGCTGTATATAGGAATTCTCCTGCTTAGTGGATCCATTGATGGGTTTTCCTAAGATGGTTGTGAAGTTCATTTGGTCAGAAGCTTGTGAAACAGTCTTTCAGGAGCATTATGGAAGGTTGACATCGACACCAGTCCTAATACGCCTATAGAAAGGGATGGGATATACAATTTACTATTATGCATCAGGTATTGGGTTGGGAGAAGTGTTGATGTAGGGTGATCGAGTAGTTTCATACTGGTCTTGGAAATTAAGGCCACATGAGAGAATTACCTGACGCATGATCTCGAGTTGCCCGCAGTTGTTCATGTGTTGCGCTGTTGGAGACATTATCTCTTTGGTGAGGATTTTGTGGTTTTCAGTGACCACAAAAGTCTCAACTAGGACTTTTCTATGTGTGACTTAATCTTGAGATAGCAAAGGAGGGTTGAATACCGTCAGTACTACGATTTCGAGCATGCCAATACACCGGGTAAGGTTATTGCAGTTGTTGATGCACCGACCAAGAATACTCAGACACATGTAGTTCTTGAGGCTAGTGGTGAGTGGATACTTATGGCTTTGTTCTCCGAGATGCATTTGGAGACGCACGACAGTCAGGGGAAGACCTATCTTTCTTCCTTATATGTGACCTCTACCCTACAGGATTGAATGGGGATGAGACAACTATCTGATTCTGAAGGCCTTTTTCTATGGGAGTCGGTGGCAAGTGAGGACCCTCCTCCTGGATGGACAATAGGTGATGATGAGATATTGTGTTTCCATGGATGAGTATGGGTTCAAGGGTATATATGTGTGGAGATGATTTGGGAGTTTCATGCTTCAGCTTGGGCAGTGCATCGCGGGGTTACCAAAATGTACCATGACTTGAGATGTCAGTATTGGTGACCGGGTATGAAGAGTGAGGTTGTTGTTTTTGTTGCGAGATGTTCCACCTGTCAACAGGTGAAGGCCGAGCATTAGAGGCCAGTCGGACCATTACAACAGTTACCCATTACGATGTGGAAATGAGATGATGTCGTGAACATTTTTGTGACTCGGTTGTTGAGGTCACCTCGTGGTAGTGATGTTGTGTGGGTTTTTGTAGACAGACTTACGAAGGTAACTCACTTTTTTCGGATGAAGGATACCCTTGGTGTGGACGAGCTCGGGAAGTTGTATATCTGAGAGATAGTGCGTCCTCATGGGGTTCCACATTCTATTGTTTCAGATATAGATGCCCTCTTTACATTTCATTTCTGGCAGAGTTTTTAGAGGGCACTGAGTACACAGGTGCTTATGAGCATAGCTTACCACCCTCAGACTGATGGCCAGTCAGAGCGTACGATACAGGTGCTTGAGGACATGTTGCGCGCATGTTTCTTAGACTTCAAGGGATCATGGGAGAAGCATATACCCCTAGTTGAGTTTCCTATAATAATAGTTTTCAGAGAACTATTCAAATGGCCCTTTACAATGCTTTATATGGTAGGCAATGCCGATCACCTTTGTACTGGTTCGAGGCAGGTGAGGTAGCTTTAATGGGACAATTCCTTGTGCATGAGACATCAATGTAGGTCCAGTTGATACAGATGTGGATGACTACTACGCAGTCTTCTAAGAAATTTTATGTGGATCACTACAGACAACCCTTGGAGTTAGTGGTCGAGGATCAGGTTTTCTTGCGTTTTTTCACCGAAGATGTGACACAGGTGAATCCAGAGACATGGTAAGCGTTCACCGAGGTATGTGGGGCCATTTGAGATTTTGGAGAGAGTCGGGTCGGTTGTCTATCAGTTGCAGTTACAATAGAGGTATCAGGCCATGCACAATGTCTTCCATGTATCTCAACTGTGCCATTATCATTCAGACCCATCTCAAGCCTTTCATCATGAGGATGATGAGCTTTAGATCAATGCGTCCATTGAGGAGAATCCGATTAGTATCGTTGATAGGAGAACGAAGGTTCTCCAAGTCTGGTTAGTTTCTCTCGTACAGGTGCTTTGGCTGCATGGCTGAGTTCAGGATGAATCCTAGGAGTAGGAGACCAACATATGTGCTCAGTGGCCAGAGTTGTTTTGAGATTTATGTTTTCCACCCATTGAAGGGAAATTTGGGGATGAATTACATTAAGGGGGGATGTTTGTAAGAACCCAGTTCTTATTCTTGAGGTTTGAGTTTCTTATTTTCAATTTTTCTTATGTGTTTTTGAGAAAATAAAGAAAATGGGAAAATTCCAAAATTTTGTGGGTACACTCCACGTACTTTTCCACACGCAATGTACTTTGGCCGTGTGGGATGAGTACATAGGGCGTGAATCCCTATCAGTGATGAACGATGTAATAACCAACTACATTCCATGTAGTGGGTATTTACTTGTTGTGTAGTCAGTGAGTAGGTGAGTATTAAGGTGGTGGGTTTAGCCACTAGCTAAGCGATAGTACATGTCATGTATTTCAAAATACACATGGTGTAATCATGTCGACAAATGAATAGTTTGACAGTGGAAATAGTAGCCTCCAGAGGAATAGTTAAATGATGAAATGTACACGCCATGTTCTTGAAATTAAACCTAGTTTAGCTTGTTTTTTTTCTAAAAAATGTCAGTATCCTCCTATGTTCATATAGGAATCTTATAATGTTGTTGGAGCTCGGGAGGACGACCGGAGCTTTGTTGATCAGCTGACCGCGCACCGGGAATCCATTTCCACTTTTTCCGATCATGATGGAATCGCATGGGTGAGATCGCTCTTCTCCTAGTGTTGTTCTTTAAAATTCTTCCTCAAAGGGATGTTATTTGAGTTTGAGTGGGAATAAGTTTATCCTAGATCTATGCCATTCCTAGATGATTCAGGATTCTTCATTCACGTATACTGATCAGAGATGGTCGAGGTAGGTGGTCTTGTGTATAAATTCATACTGCTGTGTTTTTTGTGTACCATGGTGATATGCACCAATTTTTGTGGTGTCGTATGGCCGATGACTTGCACAATTAAATACCTATAATTGAATAGGTAGTTTAATGAATATGTATAACTATTATTTGGGATTACTGCTTGGATCCAAGAACACCCCATGGGGTGCGTTCCTCTGTTTAGCTGTTTGGGCAGGATACCTGAGGGTATGCCATGATTAAAATGTGTATTGAATTTCCTTGAGAGGAATTGTATATAAATTTCTTTTTTATTCTTTGGTCTTGGCCCTATTACTTGCACCTGAGGGAAATTTTCTTTTTAGACTAAGGTCATTTTTTTTAACTTGGGGGAAAGGTACTGCTTAGCCTGAGGGAAACACTTCTTATTAATAAGGGCAGCGACTTATGTGCCTGAGGGAAATATCTAGTATGCCTGAGAGAAATCTTCAATAGCCCGAGGGAATGCATGAGGGAGTGATTTTATTATATTAGCCTGAGGTAAAGGCTCCGATTCGCATGATGTCTTGGATCTGATGAGCATAGAATTTTATTAAATTGAATGGTTAAATGAATATCAAAATGGAAATATGATTGGTAAGGTTATTTACTTTTGAGTACTTCTTATTTTATTGCATTTACTATCGCACACTACTGTTACACATTCTCACTGATATTTGGGCATGGGCCATTGGTGGTTGCCTACTGGGATTTATTTCTCACACCTTGTTTGGGTTATAGTCTTCGGCCCCAAACAGATTACAGTTCTGTAGGTATGGATAACGTAAAGGGTCCCTATACAGGTAATTTATTGTTGTAAAAGAGTAGGAGAGCATGGGTTCGAGCTTAGGCTTGCGATGCTGCTTTGTTTTTTTTTTCTCTTCTTTGTTTTGTTTGGTTGTACTTTGTACTTTGAGTTGTATTGTATTGTGGTGTAGTGTATCATGTTATGGATGTTTTCATAGAATTAGTGACATGCTGCATCTTTATATTTATGACTACTGGTTCTATTTTACATCAGTTTTCCATTTCAATTTAATATTGTTTATTTCTTAAACTGTTGTATGTTTATATATTTTATTCTGTTGCGCTACACTTTGACAAATGAGGGCATAGTTTCCCCACTATTAGTCCTTGTCCCTCATAGCTAGTCGGCAGCCTTTGGCGTTTCGGGAAATGAGCTTGAGGTTTTGTGACCAACCGGTTTTGGGGCACCTGTTGAGTGGAAATCGGATCCGGGATGTTACAATTCCCTCTATGGGTTTTGTTAGAGAATTATTTAAATTAAATATTTCATTTATAATGAAAACAATAAGATTTATTGGTCATTAAAATCATCATTTCTCCCATCATATCACATGAAATTATTAATTCATAACTAATATATTCTTCAATGGATAACTCCCTTTAAATATGTTTTATTAATCCACTAAAGAAACGATCAATCTAACATTCTGAATCACTAATAATATAGAAATTGTAACTCACAATTTTTTAAAAAAAACATTATTTTTCACAAACGATTCATCATACATATGCTTAGTCTCATGGAAATATTTATCTATATTCTTAAAACGAATATAAGGGAAGTAAGAATTGAAAAATAAGCTCCTAAGAAATTACTATATGGACTCAATTTCATTTTTTTTCTTTATATTCGTGATCAGATCCCACAATTGAGTTGATCCACCACACCTACTATATATAAATTATAACCTTTACAGATTTTATATACTATATAATGGAAAATATATTTTCAATTTTATTTATACATATCTAACCAATTAGTGGATCCAAGGGTCCAATAAAAGAAGGTGGAAACGACCTCATGAAGTACTCTATATAACATTTTTCCTTAATTCATTATTTAGGTATCTCAACATAATTAATTTCTTGATAATGTTATCTATGAATAAAAAAACAGTTTTTCATTCCAACTCAAATAAAATTCTGTTTATCAAGGGTAAAACCATTTCTTTTATATCATTGTTTTTAATAACATGGTTCTTTATTGTTCTATTGAATGACTTAAAAATAACATATTATGTTAAACAATAATCATATTAGGTTATAATATTTTGTAGAAAATATTATATAGGATATAAAAATTATGACACATTCCGTTGAATTTATGAAAAATTAGTTTTTCCATAGGATATCCACATTAATTATATAATCAAATAATTCATGATGGCTCTTAATGAAAATTTAAATTTTCCTAAGATGATCATCTATAATTGTCAAACTAGGTGTACAGTAAGGGCCCAATCACATTGAACCATATTGATGGATGAGATATATAGGACCAACTCTTTTTGTGGGTTATTTGCACTATATTAATCAATTTAATAACCATATCCACCTTTAATACCCATATATGGATTAATTTTCATAGGGAAAACATTATACATTATTTATCATACCATAGGATGTCCAAATATTGTTATTATTGTCAAATATTTTCTCACTAATGTTTTTCCTCCTATTTTTCAATAGTTATTAACATTTTCATCTGAGATAAACTATAATTCACCGTAATTTTAAAATATAAATTTTACATCACATTAGATGAATATTCACTACATATCATAATAACACATTATTATAGACAGTAGAGGTTTAGTGTCCTTGGAATCTTGGATATGTAAAACACTGTTACATAAAATATAAATATCATTTACCATTTATTTTTTTATAATTTTCATTATTATTATACATATCATAGTTAAAACCATTCTCTATAACTTGGGGAAGGGAACATAAGAAATGATCATCTCAGTTACTCGATAAGGATAAACAAAATTGGTGTAAAAAACAAATCAAATGTTATAATAATATAAGAATACAGTAATGAGAACATGATATAACTATTATAATATAATATTGATTAATTCATATATTATAATAATGAAACATGATATAATTTCATTTCAATCAATAAACATAAGGCATATGAGTGAAAATTCATCAATAGTCAATAATTGTCCTTTAAAACATATCACATGCACATGTTTGTGGAATTCATATAAGAATATAAAATATTTTATTTATCCAAGGGTTACATAGTGTATTTGGTTCACTCACCCTTCCATCATTACTGTAATCATAGTTCACTCCCAGGACTATCTTATTAGAAAAATTACATTATATAAAGGAGTTCACTATCCATTAATGTCAATATTATCTTATAATATATACTTATTAAACCATATAATTAAAGGACTATATAAATCCTGGTACACCCATATCCTAATTAAACCCATTAATATAGATGCCACAAGTTCATAAAACATTCTATATACATCAAATAATATACTGTGTAAAGGATATAGGGTTTTATAATAATTCCATCATCATACCGATGGATCATGTAGAAAAATTATAAATTTTGTAACAATGGTTCAAATCCCCATAAAATCATAAGAAACGTGAAATTTAATTTTTATATAAGTGAATATACCTTTAAAAGTTCCCTTGTATATTACTTGAGAAAAAGAACATTTCATTTTTAGATCAGTTATTTAAAATGTAAATATTTCATAAATATTAAGTAATATTATTTCATTAAAATAAAACATTAAAACAAACCATGGACGATTTAAATAAAATAATTTTAATTATGGTTAAGAAAGTTATTCATATGGATTATGATTAAACAAAAATTCCTTTCCCTTTTTTAATTTATAAATATTCCACATTTAGACAATGGTAAGAAGATTCATTTGAGGAATTTTAAAATAATGTAATATATATTTACAAAAGAATATAATTTTTTTTAAAATATATGAAAATCGTTTTTCAAAACATTTAAAAAAATAAAAGGACATTTAAGAAGGTATTCTTGAACAATGGAGAAAAACAAGGTTATTTTTCACTGAAAAAAATATTCTAGTCATTGGAGTACTTAAAGAGAGGAAAATGAAAGTAAAACATGAATTATTTATAATTAAAAATATTTTCATAAAAAATTTACTATTTTTTAACAATATATCATTTTAATTTATTATCTTAGTATTTATGCATAAGCAATCCTGATAAAAATGATATTATTACATGAAACCCTTACTAATGTTGTATCTCCTGAATCATAACCTGTATAAAATAAATAAAATCTATTTTAAATTTTAATTCAATGAACATAAGTATATTCATGATACAAAATATCTTTTGGAATATAGATACAACACATGTATGGATTTAGGTGAATAACATCAAACATGTCTCAATGTAATAAAATTGAGACAAAGAACCCTTTTGATTTAGTTTTTTTAAATGAACATCATTAAAATATTGTAAATATAATGGTTCTAAAAATCCCATGAATTGAATAATATAGTATACCCAAATAAATTTTTTTCTATATATAAACCATTGAAATAAAAAAATTTAGCATAATTTGAAAACATTTATCCACGAAGGGAAATTGAGACAAAACCCTCAACTCGAGTCTATCTTTCTTGGTATTATCTTTAACATATAGTATAATAAATTGAAATTTATTATAATTATATATTATAATATTAATCATAAAAATAATATCATACATTGTTTATTTAGTATATCTTATAACCTATTCTTTAAAATTAATTCATTATCATCATTATTTTTATTTATAACCACTTTGTTTTTCTCATATGTTCTGGTATGGTGGTTATGGTCCTTGAAAATTGATCATGGTTACTTCATATATGAAAATTTTATCATTATGTAAATTTTATATATAATAATTATTTTATATATTTATAATTAACAATAAAAAAATTGATTAAAAATTAATTACATTACTATGTGAAGATGGTAATTCATACATACACAAGAGTGGAATTTCTATTTTAAATTAATGAAAAAATGTTAAATATTATTTATGAATTCCAAATTAATTATTATAACATATATATAATATATAAAATTTAAATCTATCACAATAAAAACCATGAATTCTGGTGGTAGAAAATGATTCGTATTTCTATGCAGAGGCGATAGTCCACTAGTACCCATGAGTGATTATTTCATCTATAATTGGATTGAGAATGTGTGGTAAATTATAGTGATATAATTCTAATAAAATATTATTTTATTTAGTATACATGATTGATAGTTTTTTATAGATATATCATGTTTATAATAAGTATAATAATAAATATAGTAGAAGGATTTTGGTCATGATCTGTACGTCTTCATTGAGAGGCCTCCCTCGACTTACGCTAAATACCAAGAACGATTAGAATCACAAGATGAAAATAAGATATATTTTGATGGTATGGTTTATAAGAAGTATTTATATTAGGTATATTTTGATCAACAAGGCTAAAAAGGTTTTAATATGGTCAGTAAACAGGTTCCTTTTTATAATTTAGGGTTGGGGCACAAATGTAATTTCTTAAATTATTTCAATGATTTAAGGACAATTTACATGGAATGTGGCTCCAAATAGATGGTTCATCGAAGTAATGATAATATATTTCTAAAATATCTCAAAAAATAATAATTAGACATGTTTTTATGGAAATACTACAATTATCTCATGGATTATTCCCCTTGTAATCTCATTGTAACCATAAACATGATAAGAAAATTTTAATATTTTTTATTTTACTTATGAAAAAAATATGGAACCTATTAAAATATGTTAATAATTATGATCAAAATATGGAATCAATTTTAATAGACAAAATTTATATAAGTGGAAGATTTTAATTTTAATTATTCATTAGAACTGAAATGAAAATTGGTTTTTTAAAAATTATGTTTTAAGCATCCAATTTAATATATATCCATTCATTTCCATGTTAAAACATCAAAAAAGGAAAAATAATATATTGAATATATGATATAAACATGACATTAGTAAAATTTAAATAAATACAATCAATTAATTTAATAATATAAGATCATATTTCATTCATAAAATAGTTTTTTACAAAATAATTTTTATCCCAAACATAATATTACACCAAAATAAAATATAGTGATGTTTTTTAATTAATAAGAATATTAGTAACTAAATTACCATTATTTTAATTTTTTATGATATTAAAAAAATAATGGAATCATTAATGGAAAATAATGGATTATTTTTCTAATATTTTGTATTTTCACTATAAACATTATGATAACTATTCTTATAATAATCCAAAAAATCATCTGTATGATAATTTTGACCAGATTATTTAAAATATTACTTTAAATTCATCAATTAAATTTTAAAAAAAATGGTATAAATTAATTATAATTTTAATGTGAAATTTTTTATGAAAACCATTTTCGATGAAAACAAATTTTTTAATCATAAAATGAATTTACTAAAATTTGAGTTCTTATGTATTATGAATTAATCAATTAATTCTAATCATCAAAAATCAATGTACATTTTGTAGTCAAGATTTCATTTCATTCATACAATTGAATTTAATGACTATGTTATGTCAGTTTTTTATATCATGGTTCATATAGACTCAATTTTTAATGTAAAGAAAACTGTCCAATATGTAAATTTCAATATGAATTCTAATATATATAAAAATAAGTAGTGTTAAGATTTATATTTATTTCCACTATGAGAAAAAAGTAATTACTTCCTAACAAGACTTATACACAACTCTGAGTCTATAAAAATATTAATGTAGTAATCTATTATAACATAACCATTAAATTAACTTGTACAAGTAGTAAAAACAAATTTGTGAAAATTATATATAAATGTATTTATTAATTCAAAAATATTTACTAATGAACAATAAATAAGTAATTAATTTAATGTAAAGAAAATTTATGCTTCAAAATTATGGTTTCTCCACAAATGTATTTATCTTATTTTATCACACGAAAAATATAATAAATTTCATTTCGTTTTTGAAATTTTATTTTTTTAATTTTTTTATTTATCCAAAAATATTAGAATTATATTATAGTATGGTTTTATGATTTTTCAAAAAAGATTTATTTTTCAATGAATAGTGGATAACATGTATTTTATACAATAATGTCATTCATTTTAAATGTAATTTACAATTATGATTTGAAATTGATAATAAATTAAAATAGCTATTGAAATGTCTCGGAAATTCAGAGTAATTGTTTTTAATTATATGGTATTAATTTAACACAACACACTTTGAAAAATGTGATTATGAGGCCCGGTGAGCTCGGAAAAAATTTTGAATTTCTTTTAGTTAACTTATGTATGAGTGCAAACTTGTATTTTCAAACATTTGAATTATTGATCATATTAAAAATATGAGGAACTATTGAATTTAGAATGTGAGGATTCACCTAGAATGGACATAACATCGACCTTCAAGGGTTGGATGGAAAATTTAATTTTAGGGAATTTTCGAAAAAAAACTAATACAACATTAAAAAGTTATTTTATTATTCCTTCTCACCCTTGAGAGGAAGACAATGATGATGTGATGCAGTATTGAGGCAACGATGAGGCCCAATTAAGGAATCTCGTTAATAGGTCATTGTGAAAGTTTAACTACAATTTTTTTTCGTAAATAAAATAGTATAACGACGCAATAGTGAAACGTAATAGAAACGTTGTGTTGTGTTTCTATTAATTAAATGAACACGTTGCAGAGTGGGTGAAATAAACTCTGAGGATTATCTGAGCAAACTCACATGAACTTCCTCAACAATGAAGGAAAAAATATTCTCACGAATGTCAAACATCATTAATGCAGCTCGAAGAATGGAGCTGGAAGCTAGGAATGACTTCAGCGTCATTAAACCTCGTGGATGTAAACCATTAGAAAAAAACATCAAATTGGTAGGGGTTTAATTTTTGAGAGCTCTTCCCCAATATTATTCTATAGATGACAAACGTGGATAAACCCATGAACATGTTGATCTACAAATCATCCATTTTTGCGTGATGGTATTTTTTTTATTTTCATTATCTTTGGATAAAATTATCATTAATTGACTAGAATTAAATACCCATACCTCCAATAATTATAATTTTTAATGCAGAGGGAACAGGCTGACATGAACAAGGCCTGATCCCCTTTACTTTTTGGGTAATTTGTTTCCACACATTCGAATCAATGGAATTCTAGGTTTGACACCTTCACTTAAAAGAGAATGTTCCCTAGAGACTGTAAGTGCTAACATAACGAAAAACGAACCATCGTAGAAACATCGATGTCCCACTAAAGGACCATCGGTGTGCATGTCTATGGGATGTGATAGTAGGAGGTTGCGACAGCATCGAGGTGATGATGTTCTAGGTGGGGTCGTGTGGATGGGTGGCATGCATCCAGGCCACCCATACGAGATGGTAGACATGTTTTCTTGACCATAGCAGGTGGAATTCCTCGAGTATATTGGGCTAGTAGTTAGGTGATGCGGATAAATTTCTCATCTTATGCATGCACCCCTGGCTATATAGCATCCTGCCATTTTATCACATAATCTTTCATTACATTTTACAAAACCGAGGATCTTTAAGGTTTAGTGTCTTGGAAACCAGGAACATTAAACATGAAAACATAAAAAATTCTTCTAAAACACTTTAAAGGCTTCTCCTCATGTTCATCCTAGGTTCATTACTGCATCACATAACCTGGGGACATACATCAAAAGAAAGGATGATCAAAAAGCCCAGTAAGGGAAACAAGAGAAACATTTTACATGTGAACTTGAGATACTTCAATAAGGTCATGAAAAGAACTTTAAGGCATGAGAATGAAATCATGAGGAATATCATAATAAAAATAACATTTTAATAACTTGAAGATGTGGCTACATCATTTAACATAGAAAATCATTAACATATCACCAAGGTCCATCCCCAAGGTGTCATTTGAAAATTACCAAGGTTATTCACCAAGGTATCGTGAAAATTGTAATCTCTAGTGGTTACATCATTACCCAATGCATTGGAGCGCTATAAGGGAGCACCCTTAAATTTGACTTTATTATCATGTGAGCCACATATATCACCATCAAACATTTCATAAATAACCCATATAGCATAAAATAAATGGGTTTCATTTCATAATCACAACGTTTTAAAATCTTCATTAAAGACAGGATCTTTACGTCACATTAAAACCCACAGAAAAGGAAGGTGGGTCTCATGTATGTAAATCCCAGAATTTAAAATAGAATATTTTGTTATATATGTGAATACCCCATTAGAAGAAATAGATTTGAGTATTCACTCAATGATATAAAAAAACATTCTAAAAAGAGAAAGACATTTTGAGACGGAAATTCTACAGCATAACGGCTATGTTACGAGGTTTTAAAAGACATTAAAAAGAGAGGGAAAATGGGTCAAACATTCATAAATGACCCATAAAACAGTAGATGGACATAATAAGAAGGATAAATGATAATGGTAATTAAATTTCAAGGACATACCATTTGAAATGAAAAACATGGAAGGAAGATAAAATTAGATTTCTCTTATGAAAGTTCGGCAGCCTAACGACGTTACTTAAACTTCAACAAAATGATTTGAAAAGATCAAATAGGGTCTCTCATCATGTGAACATAAGAGTTCAGTATGATGGATATAGAGATAATTCCCCATCATAATTAAAAAGGAACTTGAAAGAATTGACATGAAACAAGAACTTTGAAATGAATGAGAAGGGTGAAAGAATCCCCTAAAACATTCGGCAGCCTAACAGCGCCACTTAAAACTTCAAAATACTGATTTTAAGAGATCAAATGGGCTCTCTAATCATATGAGAATAATATTCCAGTATGATAGATATAGATATCATACCCCAACATAACAAAACGGAACTTGAAAGAATTGACATGAAAGTAGAACTTCAAAACGAGAAGGGTGAAGAACCACTTAAAAATTCGGCAGCCTAACGGCGCCACTTAAAACTTCAAAATACTGACTTGAAGAGATCAAATGGGGTCTCTCAGCATATGATCATAAAATATCAGTATGATAAATTTAGGGATCATACCACATCATAATAAAAAGGAACTTGAAAAACTTGACAGGAAAGTAGAACTTTGAAAAAGAGAAGGTTGAAAGAATCCCTTAAAAATTCGGCAGCCTAACAGCGCCACTTAAAACTTCAAAATACTGAATTGAAGAGATCAAATGGGGTCTCTCATCATATGATAATAAAAGATCAGTATGATAAATTTAGAGATCACACCCCAACATAATAAAAAGGAACTTGAATGAATTGACATGAAAGTAGATCTTTGAAAAAAATTAGGATGAAAGAATCCCTTAAAAATTCGGCAGCCTAACGGCGCCACTTAAAACATCATAAAACGAAATAATGAGAGTAAGAGGGGATACCTCATTATATGAAAATTAAAAGGGCAGTAATAAGAGTATAAAAGAACATCCTCCATCATAAGAACATGGAGAATAAAAGGAATGACATAAAAGAGATCACTTGAAAAGAAAGAGAGGGGTCAGATCCCTTACCTTAAAACATAACTCTTAAAACTCAAAGGTTGGGACCTTGAGGGCTTGGGGGAACCATTGGAGGACTCTTTTGGAGATAATGAGACCAGAACTTTGTTGGGGGAGAGTGGGGAGTCGAATGGATGATAGGATGGCTTGGTATTTATAGGGAAAGTGAGGGGACAAGACATTAATGGCCAAGGGACACCTAATTAGTGGTTTTGGCAAAACCATGGGCTTGCCCATGGTATTTTCCCATGGTATTGTCCACTGGGGACATGTCATACCTTATAATACTATTCATAAGTCGACCATATTGATTACATACTTAATACATCATTTAATGATGTCATTAGACACCCGTAACTTAAAAACTGTATTTTCACTATTCATCAAAAATTCAACTTTCTCAGAATAATCCAAAAATTTCACCTTAACCAAATATCAACGCTCTGATTACAAATATGAACTCTATTTTATAAATATAATTTTCTAAATATTTTTAATTTAATTTTTAAATAAAAACACTAGTCACCGAAAATTCATTTTTTCAAAAAAAAACCCCAAAAATTACCATAGCATAATATCGGTGCTCTGAGTTCAAAAATGAAAACTGTTTTATAAAAATAATTTTCTAAATATTTTTAATTAAATTTTTAATTAAAAAACACTATTCACCTGAAAAAAACTAATACTTGAATAATAATTTATGAAACCGTTATTTAACCATTTAATTGAATCACATGACTTAATCAAGGTGCCTAGATTATATTAATACTTTCTTTAAGTGAGATTACTAATCCATTTAGACACATTACTAATCCTAATCATAAAATCACTATTCATAATTTACTATTCATCAAAAAATTAAGCTGATCTTATTAGACTCTAAATTTCATACTGAACATAATTATAGAAGACCATTTTTCGAAAATAATTACACATTTTTAATTATTTAAGGTTTACACAACCATTTTTAAAATACCCTTTTTCTAAAATTCATCAAAAATATGCATACTATATTTATCCGGTCATTTGAAGATTCATAAACTTCATCATAAGATGAAATACCAATTTTTATTTAAAACAAAGGATTGCACAAGGAAGTTGCAGTCACCTTACATAGCCCCTTATCACACTAGCATAGGAACTATGTGTAAGGTGTGCTAAGGTGAGAGAATCTGAGGGAGGCTCGCCTAACATCGCACAAGTAGTAATTTCTATTAGTTTGAACTTCTCGCATAGGCGATTCCGTTCTAGCTTCACACGATGTAGTTCGGCTTGGGTTTGGTCCAGAGCAAAGCCCAATGGTGCTACCTCCTTCCCAAGTTATATTAGATGGGCTTTGATTGGTCCAAGACTACTGGGTGAGGCCATCGAATCTTCTTTCTATAATAATTAACCATGATTACTTGTATTTAGAGGCAATAAACAAAACATTTAGTTTCCAGTGGTCATATTGACCAATGGTCATATAACAGTCAAAGCCCAACAATCTCATTTTAATTATACTCATGTTGTCAAATGAAACATTTTTGTTGAGTAATAAAAAATAACACACAGAATTAGGAAAAAATATTTATTCAAAATTTTGGGTCATTACAATCGTCCCCCCTTAAAAATTGTGTCCTCGCAATTTTTATTAAAAACGGGTTTTGAAATTTCATTGAAAGTCCCACATCGGAAAAGGAGTCAGAAAAACAATTACTTTAAAAGAAAGAAAGGGAAGTACAAAGGTTACCCGAGTTAACCCATACTAGGATTCCATGGAGGAAATCATGGACATGGAAGAAAAACAAAGGGTCAAGTTCTGGGGGAGAGTGATAGAGAACATGATTAGGAGAACGTTAACCATAAGAAAATCCCAAAATTATGATGTGTGTAAACGGTATTTGATTACCTAGTAGGAAACGTAAACCAACAACGTTTTTTTTACGTTCCTTTTCATAATTTTGAGGAATTCATTTACAACATAAAACAAAAATATAAGAAAATATTCCTATCTTCATGTAGAGTTTCATCCTTTAATAAATTTCTACCCAAAAATAATCTTTTCTCCAAACTATGAGCATTCAAACCTACTTGGTCTCATCAAAACACAAGAATCATCTTCATAATCCACAAAAGATTAACTATCTATTTCTTCTATCTTTAAACATTATCCCAAAAATAGAAAGGGTAAGGTAAAACAACTCTTCAAAAAGAAATAATCCCATAGGAATGGAAAGTACTTTTAAATCTTCAATGTTCCATAGTACTACCCAAAGTTCATCATAGTCCATTCCATAAATAATAGTCCTTAAAATTCCTCAAAATAAACCAAACTAAGATTGAAACCCAAATACAAGAAGGATTTGATAACATAGTCTTATAAAATAATCTTCATTGTTCATCTCCAAACTACATCAACCACTCCTAACATCTTATAACAAAAGTATCTAACCTAAACATATTTTACCCAAGATATGTTAATCATTCCCATAAGTAACGTAAATTACTATAATTCCACCTTAAATTCATCGATTCTTTAAAATATAAGTCAACCTTACTCAATGAAAATACCGTAGTAATCTATTTACCTCGATCATATAGGGTCCCCAAAATAGTGAACGTCTTCCAAAATAATAATCATATTTTAATCCCCTAATCATCCCTGTCATATTAATACGACAATCATCGCATTTCCTATCACATTGGCTGTTGGGACATGTTCATCCATTTCCCACCATTAACTAAGAAGAGAAAGCATAATTAGGGACTTAAGAACTTAGCCAATAATCATGAAAAGGAACTGAAAGCATATAAAGATAACTTGTAGAAGAAAAGTATACACTAACTTATGATCCCCTAGGATCCCATTTATGTTATCCATGATCATATATTCTTATGTGAATCTTTATTTTATTTTATCTTTGTTCCTTTAACAATGGTTCATACTAAGCTTATGAATTTACCAAAGCATATCCCCCGGGAGTGTCGTAACCAAGAGTGTAGCAAGGCCCGTTTTCGTGTACCAGTTCTCGTTCGAGTCTAGCTCAAAGCGGCGTTTTCGGGTTTTACCCCTATGTACATCTGTGCCAGAGCCACCTCTACCTGCTCGTATCCAGACAGGGATGTATTTGCTTGGCAACCCCTTACTCAATACTCATCAAAATACCAGGAAGATTTCCTATTTTTTTAACTTTTCTATTGGGTTCTTCCTAGAGTTTTCATATCCTAATTTCCACAAATAAATAAACCATCCTTTGATACCAACTATAGCATCCCTCCTTTTTATCACATAAACTTTCATTACATTTTACAAAACCGAGGATCTTTAAGGTTTAGTGTCTTGGAAACCAGGAACATTAAACATGAAAACATAAAACATTCTTCTAAAACACTTGAAAAGATTCTCCTCATGTTCATCCTTGGTTCATTACTGCATCACATAACCTGGGGACATACATCAAAAGAAAGGATGAGCAAAAAGCCCAGTAAGGGAAACAAGAGAAACATTTTACATGTGAACTTGAGATACTTCAATAAGGTCCTGAAAAGAACTTTAAGGCATGAGAATGAAATCATGATGCATATCATAATAAAAATAACATTTTCATAACTTGAAGATGTGGCTACATCATTTAACATAGAAAATCGTGATCATATCACCAAGGTCCATCCCCATGGTGTCATTTGAAAATTACCAAGGTTATTCACCAAGGTATCGTGAAAATTGTAATCTCTAGTGGTTACATCAATACCCAATGCATTGGAGAGCTATCAGTGCGCAACCTTAAATATTCCTTTATTATCATGTGAGCCACATATATCATCATCAAACATTTCATAGATAACCCATATAGCATAAAATAAATGGGTTTCATTTCATAATCACAACATTTTAAAAACTTCTTTAAAGACATGATCTTTACATCACTTTAAAACCCACAGAAAAGGAAGGTGGGTCTCATGTATGTAAATCCCAGAATTTAAAATAGAATTTATTGGTATATATGTGAATACCCCTTTTGAAGAAAGATCTTTGAGCATTCACTCAATGATATAAACAAACATTAGAAAAAGAGAGAGACATTTTGAGACCGAAATTCTGCAGCATAACAGCTATGTTACGAGGTTTTAAAAGACATTAAAAAGAGGTGAAAATGGGTCAAACATTCATAAATAACCCATAAAACAGTAGATGGACAGAATAATAAGGATACATGATCATGGTAATGAAATTTCAAGGACATACCATTTGAAATGAAAAACATGGAAGGAAGTCAAAAATTAGATTTCTCTTATGAAAGTTCGGCAGCCTAACGGCCTTACTTAAACTTCAACAAAATGATTTGAAAAGATCAAATACGGTCTCTCATCATGTGAAAATAAGAGTTCAGTATGATAGATATAGAGATAAAATCCCAACATAATTAAAAAAGAACTTGAAAGACTTGACATGAAAGTAGAACTTTGAAAAGACTGAGAAGGGTGAAAGAATCCCCTAAAAAATTCGGCAGCCTAACGGCGCCACATAAAACATCAAAATACTAATTTTAAGAGATCAAATGGGGTCTCTCATCATATGAACATAAGATTACAGTATGATAGATATAGAGATCATACCCCAACATAACAAAAAGGAACTTGAAAGAATTGACATGAATGTAGAACTTCAAAACGAGAAGGGTGAAAAAACCACTTAAAAATTCGGCAGCCTAACGACGCCACTTAAAACATAAATATACTGAATTGAAGAGATAAAATGGGGTCTCTAATCATATGATCATAAAAGATCAGTATGATAAATTTAGAGATCATACCACAACATAATAAAAAGGAACTTGAAATACTTGACATGAAAGTAGAACATTGAAAAAGAGAAGGGTGAAAGAATCCATTAAAAATTCGGCAGCCTAACGGCGCCACATAAAACATCAAAATACTGAATTGAAGAGACCAAATGGGGTCTCTCATCATATGATAATAAAATATCAGTATTATAAATTTAGAGATCATACCCCAAAATAATAAAAAGGAACTTGAAAGACTTGACATTAAAGTAGAACTTTGAAAAAGAGAAGGGTGAAATAATCCCTTAAAAATTCGGCAGCCTAACGACGCCACTTAAAAAATCATAAAACGAAATAATGAGAGTAAGAGGGGATCTATAATTATATGAACTTAAAAATGGAAGTAATAGGAGTATAAAAGAACATCCTCCAACATAAGAACGTGGAGCATAAAAGGAATGACATAAAAGAGATCACTTGAAAAGAAAGAAAGGGGTCGGATTCCTTACCTTAAAACATAACTCTTAAAACTCAATTGTTGGGACCTTGAGGGCTTGGGGGCACCATGGGAGGACTCTTTGGGAGGTAATGAGACTATAACTTCGTTGGGGGAGAGTGGGGAGTCGAATGGATGAGAGGATGGCTTGGTATTTATACGGAAAGTGAGGGGACAAGGCATTAATGGTCAAGGGACACCTCATTAGTGGTTTTGGAAAAACCATGGGCTTTCCCATGGTATTTGCCCATGGTATTGGCCACATGGGACACCTCATACCTTATCTTACTATTCATAAGTCGACCATATTGATTACATACTTAATACATCATTTAATAATGCCATTAGGTACCCGTGACTTAAAAACTGTATTTTCAATATTCATCGAAAATTCAACTTTCTCAGAATAATCCCAAAATTTCACCTTAACCAAATATCAACGCTCTGATTACAAATATGAACTCTATTTTATAAAAATAATTTTCTAAATATTTTTAATTTAATTTTTAAATAAAAACACTATTCACCGAAAATTCATTTTTTCAAAAAAAAACCCCAAAAATTACCATAGCATAATATCGGTGCTCTGAGTTCAAAAATGAAATCCGTTTTATAAATATAATTTTCTAAATATTTTTAATTAAATTTTTAATTAAAAAACACTATTCACCTAAAAAAACTAATACTTGAATAATAATTTATGAAACCGTTATTTAACCATTTTATTGAATCACATTATTTAATCAAGGTGCCTAGATTATATTAATACTTTCTTTAAGTGAGATTACTTATCCATTTAGACGCATTACTAATCCTAATCATAAAATCACTATTCATAATTTACTATTCATCAAAAATTAAGTTGATCTTATTAGACTCTAAATTTCGTACTGAACATAATTATAGAAGACCATTTTTCGAAAATCATTACACATTTTTAATTATTTAAGGTTTACACAACCATTTTTAAAATATCCTTTTTCTAAAATTCATCAAAAATATGCATACTATATTTATCCGGTCATTTGAAAATTCATAAACTTCATCATAAGAAGAAATCCCAATTTTTATTTAAAACAAATGATTGCACAAGGCAGTTACGGTCTCCTTACATAGCCCCTTATCACACCAGAATAGGACCTAAGGGTAAGGTGTGCTAAGGTGAGAGAATCTGAGGGAGGCTCGGTTAACATCGCACGAGTAGTAATTTCTATTAGTTTGAACTTCTCGCAAAGGCGATTCTGTTATAGCTTCACACGATGAAGTTCGGCTTGGGTTTGGTCCAGAGCAAAGCCCAGTGGTGCTACCTCCTTCCCAAGTTCTGTTAGATGGGATTTGATTGGTCCAAGACTACTGGGTGAGGCCATCTAATCTTCATTCTATAATAATTAACCAAGATTACTTGTATTTAGAGGCAATAATCAAAACGTTTAGTTTCCAGTTGTCAAATTGACCAATGGTCATATAACAGTCAAAGCCCAACAATCTCATTTTAATTATACTCATGTTGTCAAATGAAACATTTTTGTTGAGTAAAAAAAATAAAAAAAAATAACACACAAAATTAGGAAACAATATTTATTCAAAATTTCGGGTCGTTACAGGCTACCCATGCAGCTGGTCTTTAGGATGGAAGGCGATACCACCAGCTAGCGGGTCAGACCGGTCCCATAGTCCAATGGGCCAGACCTATTCCTAGCAGGTCATGTCCATGCCTGCAAGCCAGACACACGCCCTTCGAGTAAGGGCGGACAAGACCGGGTCATCAGGCGACTTGGTGGGTGGGACCCTCAGACAAACCGGGGCCAGGCCCAGTGAATCCCTTTGGGCCTGGCCCACTAGCCAGGTCAGACCGGACTAACCCATACCCAAATTGGATCATGTCGAGTCTGTCAAAACTAAAATAGGCTATGTCAGACCCTCAGGTCGGGTTGGTTGGGTCCGTCCAACTGGGTCGGACATGACCGAGATGATGTTAACCACTATTTAATAAAATGACAATAACTAGAAAATTGTTCTTTCAATTGATGAGTTGTTTGCATCATTAAGACTCTCTTGATTAGGAGAATCTTTTATAATTCACTAAGGAGGATTTCATGTACTTTTAGATGCTATGAATGGATTGAGGATTAGTTTACCTAGGCTTGCTACGTACGGAACCCTGCGGATGGCTATAACCAGCAGACTGCAGACATTCGACTCTATATGACTCAGCAATGGTGTAGTGGGATGCACTTCTACGTGACATTATAGTACCATGAGAGTAAGCACTTCTGTGTGACTTTTCATGACCATAGTATGCGATGAGGAGGAGTTCCTCAATTATCCATGATTAGTGGGAAGCATTTTTGTGTGACATTGTAATCCCATGGTACAAGATGAATAGGTGTACCTATGCAATCCAAGGATACTGGGAATCACTTTTGTGTGACTTGGATGGCACACTATACTCGATTTTTGAGAAAATGTCAAGTATCCAAGGTGTTTAGTGATGGGACTGATGATTCATCTACCATTACCCTAAATGTATACATAGTTTTAGCTATCTCGTGCATCGTAATATAGTTTGAGGATTTCTGTGAGGTCCTTTTTTTTGGGGTCCCTACTTATTATTTTGTTACTCACCCGAGCATGGGATTCACCCGCACGTGTTTTTTCAGGTGTAGACGATCGAGATATCACCAAAGAGTTTAGTGGACCCGGACCTAGAGGTTCTTAGGGAGATGGGACTAACAGAAGCTATGATAGTGGACATGGTTCCTAGGACCTAGTAGTGCCTAATAGGATCGGGTGGAAAATATTTTATTCATCTGATTCTAGTAGCTATTGTACTCTCACGATCAGGTGTGGTTTTCTATGGATGGCCATCAGTGTTTCCATTATGTACCTTTCAATTTTTAGTTCTATTGTTGGTTTTGTATTCTAACCGACTACTATTAGTTATAAATTAACTTAGCTTTGTTTTAGAGATAATTGTTTCTTTTTCAATGTTTGGGACGAGGTTGGTTAGGTGTGTGCCCACATGTACTCTAGAAAATGCCTCCCACATTCATGTTGATGCCTTCAGTCCTTGTCAGCATCCACTGGCCAATAGGAGGTGGCCTTAGGGTAGTCACGACATGAGACCCAGGGTACGGTTTGTGAAAAAGTGTTATCACAGGGAGGTCAGTCATTCCAAAATGACTGGAAGTCTGTTGTTTTCTTTTGGGGAAATAATGTTCGTTGTTTTGATCCAGAATTTAAAATTTGAGCAGTCCAATATTAGTGATTTGGTGGACATATCCAAACACAATGACCTTAAAATATTCTTTTCATCTCAATATATGAAAACATTGGTTGAATAAGTGTTTCCATATGTTCTTTTTAAAAATATTCAGCTAACTAGGCAAAATATTTTTAGCATGGTCCATCATGATCTATTTCTAGATGCCTCCATGTGGAGTACCATCCAAGATCCCGATACGAGGTCACGAGGACAACCCACTTAGCATCGATATGTCTCTTCATGGTCCAGTTCTAGAGATGAAACAATTAGGTGGAGCACTAGTGCAACCACAACCTGATGGTTCGCATCTACTGTTGGCGATTCCTACAGGGGGCGTGCAAATACTCAGTGCCCTACATGAGTTTTATAGAGAGAGACCTCCCAAGTTCATGGGATAGATATATTCTCAAGTTGATGAGTACTAGGTAGAGACAGTGATGAAGGTCTTCCACATAGTGAGGACACCACCTAACTAGATTGTGGTCTTGGCAGCAAGCCTTCTATAGGGATCAATAGTGAGATTATTGAACTTGACCACCCAGACACACGATGAGGAGACTGTCACCAGGGAAGACTTCAAGTGGCTTTTCTCGGAGGCTTTTTCCATGTGAACTTGTGCTCTTTGTGAATTCTAGAGTTGGTTCACCTACAGTTGGCCAGAATGAAAGTGGTTATGTACTCAACGTGGTTCATTGAGATTTCACACTACTCTACAGATATGGTTTGGTACCCTTTCTTTACTTCTAAAGCCTTTGAACAGGGGTCTGTCACCATTTCTACTAAGGCTGGGGTGCTGGATCAAGCTCTTATATTAGATATTTTCTTGGAACGGAATGCACCCATAGATAGAGCTACCCATAGACACGATATGGTGGAGTCTTTGGTAGGCATATGACAACAGATGTGAGGACCCATGAGGGCCATGTATTTTTTAGGGTAGCCCTAGGACTTATGGTCGGATGTGCGGGGAACCTAGACTCGCGAGAATCAACCGAGAACCAGGCTTTTCTTCTCAGGAGGTAGGCCAGAATAAATGGAATGTGACAGCCAGACCCACCGTATAAAGGACCAGCGGATGATCGAGGGGTTTCCGAGGAAGAGGTAGTGGTTTAGGTGAGGAGGACTTTAGTGTGGAGGACATGGATGGGGAGCCGGCCCAGGAGCAGGAGGTGGGTGATGATTTAAAGTGTTAAAACCAAAACCCCCAAGGGGTCCACTCTGACCTCAGGGAGCATGCAGACATGGGTGAGAAAAAATTCTCGTAGTGGATTCTTATCAACATGGCGCTCCATAGATGATCCAACATATAAATTATGTCTTCCCCAACCTTGAAGTAGTTCTTATGGGCATAGGTTCTAGTAACTCCATCCTTTCCATGGCTCTCATTCAGATCTCGGAGATTTTGGTGGAGTTATTGGATTGGTCCGTACAACTAGATAATTGTACATGAGGGGATTCAATAATTAAACATAGTTGCTGGTATTGTTAGCTTACTCTAGGAGTTGAGAGCTTCAACTTGTATCTCATAGTAGCAGCATCGAGGCATTATGAAGTCATCATAGGTATGGAATGTTTATCCACAATCCATGCTTAGATGACTATTTTGGGCATACACTGCAGTGTGTCCAGGGATATGGGACAATTTTATCATTCACTGGTGAGAAGGAAACCCTTACAACACAGGATCGACTTTCTCAGAGGTGGGTGAAATTGGTCACTCAGTAGTTGTCTAGACTCACTCTCACAATAGTGGATGAGAGGAGTCAAATAGTTGTTGTAGTGGTGGATGTGTAATTGTTTGTTTTTCTTAAGGAAGTTCCTGGACATCCTCCTCACAGGGTGGTAGACTAATGCGTCATCCTGTACCCTAGGATGACACTGATATCCACACCAGCCAATTGGAAGGCTCTCACAGAGCATCACGTGTTGAGGGTACAGGTGGAGGACATGTATGAAAAAGGATTCATAGGGCCCATTATTTCACCATGGTTATCCCCGATTATCTTTTTCAAGAAGAAATCGAAGACTTTGATATTGGGCATATAATTCTGGGACATAAACCTGGTGACCATGAAGAAAAAGTGTCCACATCTAAGAATTGGTTTTCTCTTCGACCAGATGAAGGGGGAGAAGTGGTTCCCATTGATTTACCTCAGATAATTCTATCACCAGCTTGAGGTATGGGATGAGGTTTTACTGAAGATAGCCTTCAAGTTCTGGTATAACCACTATGTGTTCTTGGTTATTCCTTTCAGTGTGACCAACACCCCATGATTTTCCTTGAACTCATGTACAAGATCTTCCAGCATTACCTAGACCGTTTTGTTGTGGTATTCATTGATGAAATCTTGGTTAACTCAACACCAAAGGAGGAGCATGATACACACCTATGTATAGTCTTGGATATACGCCAAGATCACTTGAGTTTTGGTAATCTCTTAATGTAATTTTTGGATACGTGATGTCCACATTCTATGACATGTAATCTCTAAGGCTGGGGTTGTAGTTGATCTGGAAAAGATAGAGGTGGTGCTTTCTTAGGACCCTCTAAGGAGCCTAAATGAGGTGAAATTCTTCTTGGGGGGTGGATGGTTACTATACAAGATTCATGCCTGAATTTTCTAGAGTAGAAGAACCCTCAACTTCTTTGACATAGAAGGGGAATCCCTTCATGTGGATGGAGACTTCTCAATAGTGTTTTCATGAGTGGAGGTGGAGACTAACTACATCCCCCTTATTAAGACTTCCATATGAGGGTTTTGTGTATGTTATTTGTTATGAAGCATCAGGAACTATATTGGGTTGTGTCGTGATTCATATGTGAGTAGTGATCAACTTCAACTCATGATAGTTGAGGAAACATTATCAGAACAACATGAACCAACACCATAACTTAGTAGCAGTGGTATTTTCCATAATGATGTGGAGGCACTACATGATGGTTGAATGGTTTATGGTTTACTAAAACCAAAAGAGACTGTAGTATATCTTCTCCCAGAAGGACCTTACCATGAGACTCTCATAATGGATAGAGTTCCTCCAATACTATGACATTGATGTTTTCTATACTCCTAGAAAGGGGATCATGGTGGAAGAAACACTCAATTGGAAGACCTGTTTGCAGCTACTAACTGAGGTGACCGAGCAGTTGGATGCAATGAAGATATCCTTAGTGGATGATGGTGGAGTTGCCTACCATCAGTTGATGACTATTACCCCTATTCATACAACATGTCTGGGAGGTAGAGCAATTGGATGTGGACGACATGGCCCAACATGATAAGTTATCCTTCGGATGATCACCAGATGGATTTCAATAAGTGGGGTGTACATCATCCTTTTTATAGGAAGAACTATAGTTCTAGTGATATTGCAAGATGAGTTGTTTAGGGTGTTCCATACATCCCCCTTGGAGGTACAACCTAGAGGGGAAAATATATACTAGGACCTCCAATGTCAGTATTGGTTTCTGGGGATGATAAAAGTGGTGGCGGAGTTCATTTCATGATTCCTCACTTGCCAACAAGTAAAGGCAATGCATAATGTTCCATTCGGCTTTCCCCATCCCTAAGAGGTACCAGATTTAAAATGGGATGATATCTAGAAGGACATTGTAATAGGGATACCATGTACATCCAAGGGCCTCAACTCTATCAGGGGGATCGTTGACCGACTCACCTTGTTGGCTCACTTCTTACCCATCTCGGAGCTGGGAATGGTAAAGGTCTTCGGGAGCCTCTACATCCAGGAGATAGTATTTATTTACAGGGTTTTTCCAAAGATCATCTAAAACCGTGATTCTTGATTTACATCCTAGCTATGGAGGGGATTACAGGTGGCGTTTGGGACGTAGTTGTGCTTGAGCACAACTCTTCATCCCTAGACGGATGGTCAGACAAAATGGACTATATAGAACCTGAAGGACAAGCTAAGTGCTTGTATCCGAGATTTGCGTCCTAGTTGGGAGGACCACCTACCACTACTGTAGTTTTAATAAAATAAAATTTATCAGTCCACCATTGTCATGATACCATTTTAGGTCTTTTATGGGAATCCTTTCCGATCACCCCTTGGGTTGACAGAACCAAGGTAGTTGGTACTCCTGGGTCTAGAGATTGTATGGGATACCACTGAGAGGGTTTTCATCATCCAAGAGTAGATGAGGACTACACAGAGGATGAAAAAGTCTTACACCAACAGGAGATGGAGAGATTTGGAGTTGAAGGATGGTGATCATGTATTCCTTTGTGAATCATCCCGATGATAAATACAGAGATTTGTATAGGGTGGAATGTTATATATGAGGATCATTGGACCTTTACAGATCCTATGCAAAGATCATGAGGTGGAATACCACCAAGTTCTTTTCCCACATACGTAACATGTGCATGAGGTTTTCCAGGTGTTGCAGATAAGGAGAAGCGTTCACGATCCCTCACATTTCATCAAATGGGGTGAGATAGACATTGAAAATGGGGTGAAATTTGAGATGTTCTTATGGGAGATAGATGATCAACATGATCACATCCTAAGTGGGTTGATGATTCCTCTATTACGAGTTTAGTGGAAGCTTAAGAATTATCATGAGAGCACATAAGACTGGGAGGTTCAGGTTTGTGCTCAGTACCCCCAACTGTTGGATTAGTTTTTGATTTTTTCATTCAGGGACATAAATCCCTAATGTGGGGTTATTGTAATAGATTATAAATTCTATGTAATTTTTTTTAATTATGTGGAATTTTTCTAAGATGAAACGTTTTGACGGCACGTGATTCCTAGGCCCGGTGATCTTGGAATGGAATTTTTAACTTTTTTAATTCACATAAGTAAACATGTGATAGAGATTTTCTATCATTTGAACTAGTTCTCATATCGAAAATGTGAGAGAATTGTGGAATTCAGAATGTACAGATTCAAATAGAATGTACATAACATCGACCAGCAATGGTCTAATAGAAAAATTATTTTTTGGAATATTTTATAAATATAATAAAATAAAATTAAGATGTTATTTTATTTTTCTTTCACACCATTGAATGGTGGATGGTGACATTGTGGTGTATCGATGAGGCGATTATGAGGCACTATTTCGAAATCCCCTTAATGGCCAGTTGTGTAAGCGTAACTGCTACATGGTCTCATAAATGAAACAACATAACAGAAACATCATGGCGTGTCTTTTTATTAAACAAACTCATTAGAATATGTGGGAATTAAACATCCAGGAATCACTAATGAACCTCCGATAAACATCCTCTCCAATGAAGAACTAAAAACACCAATGAACATAATACTTTTTCAACACACCATGATAAATTAAGACAGAATTGACAAACGATGTCAATGTCTTGAAACCTTGAGAACATAATGTTGCGGAAAAAAACATCAAAGAGGTATGATTTCAATATGTTCAAGTTATTCCATTATCTTATTCAAAAAATGACAAACGAAGATCAACCCACGAACATGATGATCAGTGAATCTAGAATTTATCCAGGAGGGTGATATGTCTAGGAATTTTGATTAACTAGGGTTTAAATTATCATTTGTTGATTAGAATGAATTCCAAAGACCTCCCATGATTATAAACATCTTACATGGAGGGTGTGGGATAGAATGAACAAGGCTCAAACCCCTCTGGTACTTGTGTTCCGTGTGAAAAAACATCCTAATTGACATCAATCTTGGTTTCAGTCTTTCGAGGTAAAGTGAATGTTCCCTAGAGAGTGTAGGCACTAACAGAACGAAAAATGGACCACCAAGGCAACTATGGTGGCCCTCTTAAGGATCTTCTAGTGTGACCGTCAACTCATTGTTGCCGAAAGAGGCCATGACTAGCAAGACGCGGCCAAAGTGGGGAGACGTGGTGCCAAGAGGCCACTGCGTGGAACAGTGGCCCGTATATAGGGAACCAAGATGAGCTAGAAGCAGCAGTCATTTGACCACGATAGCTGGAAGGCCCTACATCCATGGGGACAGTAGGGAGGGAACACGGTTGGCTATCACGTCCCACGTGCGTACCATAGGCTCTCTATGCGGTCGGTCTTCTAGATGGAAGGCCACACCCCCAACCTATGATTTGGGTTGGTCCCACAAAAAGCAGGCCAATCCCACCCCCGACAGGTCTGATCTGCTGCCCAAATGGTTGCACTTGCACCGGCCGGCCAAACCAATTTCTATCATGAATGATTTGTTCCCTTACCTCCACGCCCGATGAGATCAAGTCATCGGGCGACCTGACGGGCTGGACCCTTAGCCAAACCGAGTCAGGCCTATCAAAGCCTTTTGGGTCAGGCCCACTATCCAGGCCATACCGGACCAACCCTGACCTGAACTGGGTCAGGTGGTGTCATTTAGAACTAAACTATGGAAAGTGGGATCCGCAATAAGGGTTGTTCAGGTTGGTCTGACTGTGTCAGACTGGACCTAGACACAACCGGCCTCTGTTTACTAAAATTCTAATAATATGAAAATCAGTAAAGTGATTGATGAGATGTTTGTGATGATGGGACTCTCTCGATGAGGCCAATTTTTTTGCACTCCCCGAGGAGTATTTAATTGATTTTGAAATGAAATGAATGTCTTGAGGAGTGGTTCTCCTAGGCGTGCTACGTACAGAACCATGTAGTTGGATGAGACCAGAAAACTGCTAAATTTCAACTCTATGTGACTCGACTATGGCCTATTGGGAAGAACTTCTATGTGACTTTGCAGACCCATGGTGGGATGCACCTATGTGTGACTTTGCAGGCCGATGGTATGTGAGAAGGGGGGTTACCTCTGTTGGCCATGATTTGTGGGAAGAACATTTGTGTGACTTTAAAGGACAACGATAAATTTGGAGGAGGTGTACCTATGCAGTCCATGGTATGTGGGAAGCACTTATGTGGGACAGAGGAAGTCCATTGTGCTCAATTGAGGTGGATTTCTCTTATATATGATGTGTTCGATGATGTGAATGATGATTATTCTATCACTGCCATACATGTATACCTCATGTGACTTGTCTCGGTATTTGTGCTTTTATTTGAGGATTTCTATGTGGTCTTTCCATTTTTCTTTTGGGGGCCCTATTAAGGATTTTTTTACTCACTCCTACACGTGCTTAGCCTGCACGTGTTGTGTATGTGGAAGACAATAGAAGTCTCAAAAAAGACTTTGGTGGACCAGGATAGAGAGTTGCTTTAGGAGATGAGACTGACTAATGATACAACAGTGAAAATGGTGGCCTTGGACCTAGTGCTGGACAGTAAAATAAGTTGGAAAAGATGTTTGAAATCGGATTGTAGTAGCTACACTAATCTCAGGAACAAGTGGGTTTTCCAGGGATGGTCATCCGAGTTTCCTTTTTTGTACCTTTTTGTTTTAATTTATATTTTTTGTTTTTTATTTTAAAACACTTATATTTTTTGTACTTTTACATAGCTTAGTTTCAGTGATAAAAATATCCTTTTTAGTGTTTGGGACTTGGTTGGTCATGTGTGTCCATATATGTACTCATGAAATGCCTCCACGTGGCGGGTTGACACATTCGGCTCTAGTCAGTAGCCCCTGGACTTTGGGAGGAGGGCTTGGGGTAGTCACGATGTGAGCCTCGGGGGGTGGGTTTTGATAGGTATCATTGAAATATAAATAATCTAATTAATTACCTAATAATCATCATTATATTATAAATTTGAAGAAGTTAATTTTTTTAGTAAAAACATTATTTTCTAAAGAACCATTTTTATGATTCCAGGGTTTTTTATCTTAATAAATTTAATTAATCTATATCTATTAATGTTTTTATTAAAAAAATTATGTTATATATTTATAATAATATTTTGAAATTCATTTTATTGTTATTTAATAGGGAGTAATAGATGTTAATTATGTTGTATTCTTAAAAAATCATTTTTTGAAATTTTTTTGTTATTGTATTTTCCATGCATGATTAAAATTGAATTCGACCACATATATAAATTGAATTTTATCCAATTGATTCTGTATTTGGAATAATAGTAATTATTAAATATAATTAGGGAAATGTTAATTTATATTCATAGATAACATTAAAAAGATAAATATTTTTAATGACTGTTGACGGTAAGATGGGCTAACCGAGAGGGTAAACCATTAGATAAGCATTAAAGTTCCACTACATACTCTGAAATTATTATTATTTTGATGATATACGGACATTATATTATCATATATGTTAAAACCTTGCCTTTTCTACATGTTACAATGAAATTGACCATTTATCATTGAATTCTTTTATGAAATTACATGTGTGACCCTCCCCTCACTTATAATGTAATCATCTTCTCCTACATTATTCACACAATTTTTGTGTTATATCTCATCAAGAAAATAATAAAATATTACCTATAGACATACTATTACTCATATAACTCTTTATCTTTTGTAACTATCTATCATTCAAGTATTAAGGAGTAATCCCAAGGAGATCTCTCAATGGAGAGGTTGATATCTTAACCAAGAACATTAAATATTAATTATTTTTCTACTTCCTCAACACATATTGTATAAAAAATGGACAATACGATAACCTAATTATACTGATATGTTATTTTGAGTATATAAAAACCCTTTAACAAATCTCCTCAATCAAATGGGATATGAAATTATCACTCTTGCATATGTGTGGACTACGACCTCTAGGTAGTGATCTGACTCATTTTTTGCCAAAATTATTCGTGCTTATATATTTTAATAAATACAATATTTATATAATATATCTATATTATTATACTGAATCCTGAAATGGGAATTAATAATTACTTCAATTTCATTATATCTATCGATAAATTTAAATGTTACTTGTGAATACATAATAACTATCATTTCCACCTGGTGATGTAATTTAATTTTCATCACCAATTTATATGAATTTTTCTAAATATTTTATATTGAATTTATATGATATTAATATCATGATTTTACAATTTGGACATGGAGGAACCCAGATAATAGATAATTAGGATAACTGCCAAAGCAAATCATACATGAAAAATGATGAAGTTAGCAGTTAATGTTTTGGGGTTAATGAACGATTGTTAATGAATTGATGATTACATATTATTAGAAAACCACTTATGATTTTATATGTATTAATATGTCTATTTTATAGATTTACAATAAATTTAAATTTATTAAACAAATTATTAGTGTGCTTATGATGTAATATGAACTTGAGGTGAGAGTTTTATGTTACAATCTAATTTTATAAAGATTTTTTATGCTCAAAGTTTCTGATAATGAAATTATACGACATATCACTAAAAAATTTAATCTATTTTCATATACAGTAGTTATTATTGGATATTTTTTTTCATTCATTTCCCCCTTTATGTATTGAATAAACTAAATGAACATTTTAAATGAAAATAGAACATGTTTCTCCCTTCAATCAAGAATATTTTCTCCCATTTATATATTTTCATAAAAAATTTCCAAAAAAATTTCTAATATTCTGTAATAAGTTTTAATGTAACATTGAATATAATTAATTTCTATAATATTTTATCAAATTAAGCTCCTAATAATTTTTAGAACATGTTTCTTTTAATATAATAACAAAATTATGAATGAAAGTTTGGTTTTAGCAGACACAACTTGATCATTATTCCTTGATATCATGAATACTATTCTCTTTAAATCCACCTTTATATTTTTTATTTTTTATTTTAAACCAAAATTTTCCATTATAAGTTTATAAAAATTTACATTCTAAATAAGTGATTTCAAATGAAAATTGTATTTTCCTCAGAAATGTTTTATTGATATTTTAAATGTATTTTTATTTATAAAATAATCAATTGTTGACTCTTATGATATATTGGAGATATGATATAATATTACCGTATTCATTCTTTCTCTTGATGGTATATGATTATGTTGATGAAATTTTTATGAAACTTATACCCTTTATAAGGGTTATGTTTTGATGATATGGTGAATTTTTTATGCTCTCATGGAACTAATGTGTATGGTTTTAATTATATGATGGATGGAAAAAATTATATATCCCTCCAATGCATTGGGTGAAGATGGATATATAATTATTGAAGTTTTATAATAGGGAGTGAACCCATTACATTTTGGGAATTTTTCCAATAAGTTATTGTCAAGAGTGAACCTTGAATAAGGAAATCGAAATATTGGGATTGATCCAAATCCACTATGATATTATTTGGAGTGAAAAATGAAAAAATAAATGATATAAATTGGGAGGGAACCCAATCCAATATGATATTATTTGTAGTTTTCTGTAACTAAGGGAATTATTTTCTATTATTATGTGTCTTCCATGAACTTATAACTTATTCTTATGATTTGTTCCCGCAAATATTTATTCTTATTGGATGATTAAGCTCTCTATTGTCTTGAGATTTTTTCTAAAACAAACCAATAACTTCATTCATGAATTAAGATCCTTCAATGGTCAATTTTTATTATTGTGTGTCATGATCGTGTTCTCACAACCTTATGTTTATCTTATTCTCGGTTATGATCATTGAATGATATCACTAATGTTTACCCTTACTACCATATGATCTAACTCATTCTTATGTTTTACTTCTCAATGTTATGAATACATTATTTAATTATGGTATTTCAAATAATGGATCAAGTAGCATTAAACTAAATGGGGAATGGTGTAGATTTTTTATATACCAGTAGTTTACATATATAGGTTATCTAAGACAGTAAAACAATATGTTCCTTAGGCATGTATTATTGTTAAATCAATTAAATATTCACATAAAATGATGAAATATTTCTATATTAAATATGTGGTTCACTATATTATTACACCCCAATATTTTATATAAATAAAACATGAAGTATGTGTTAGATTTCCTTTCATGCAACCTCGAGTCTATATGTAATTAGATATAATAAACTATTTAACATAGCTATTAAATTGGAAAATATGTATATCAATAACTACTATATGAATAATTTTTATAATTTTTTATAAATTCATTTATAAATATTAATTATTAACAAATAAGTAATCAATTTTTGGTAAATTCATTTTACACTACAGCAAAATTATTTTCTTCAAAAATGGGTTTTATCAAAAAAATACAATGGAAAATAGAATAAATTTATAAATTTGTTAAATTAAAATCATTTTTAAATCATAATAACAATATTAACTTTTCATTAATTTTATTAATTTTTAAAAAAAGATTATTATCCAGTAAATAGAAAAATATTTGGATTTTTTGTAAAAAATGTGATTCATTTTCAATTAAATATACTATCATGTATTTAATTTTATATGATAATATAATAATAATAAATAATAATTACAATTAATTATCAATCATAATTATACTTTATTTCTAGTATAGGTTAATTTTTGGTCTTAAAAAACATTTTTCTAAAAATTGATATAATGCATGCAATAAATTTTTATCTTGTCAAATTAATTTAGTGTTTATTTACTAATGGATTGTGTTATATTTATATATTTTATATTGTATATAATATTTTATATTAATTTTATTCTTTTAAAGGTAATGGATTGATGAGAATTATTATTATGTATAAATATCCATTTTTCCAAAATGGGTTGTCATTGAGGTTTGAAGATTTTTTTTAAAAACATTATACCACATATAATTCTACTTAATATTAACCTCACATATAATACCTATATATTTTAATCCAAATTCCCTTGAAGTAGACCTTAAGTCATTGAAACTGATTTTAAAATCACATGAGTGTCCTTCCCATAACATATGAAGGAGGACCAATAATAATCAATTTTTTCACACCATGTGAGACTTATTTATCAAGAAATACCAACTATATAACCTTCTAATAATCATTCCTTACATCCTATATATTCATGTATTATACGTAGACCAATCATTCAAGGTATATCTTGTAATCTAAAAGATGTTTCCCAAAGAATATGAATATATATCAACCAAGATCTTCCAAATTTATTTCTTATACTACATCCTTTAAACATGGTAAATGTGTTATTTTTTTAAAATAGTATAATATATATATATATACATGTGTCTGTGTGTGTTATAATAATGAGTGAAAATTATTTTACCACCACTTCATGATTTTATGTGAAATTAAGGTATCGATCGTGGGTATGTGTGGACTACCTTCTCCACTGAAAAATACTGTTAATATCCCATAACCATAATTTATGGGTACTTATGATTATGGATTCAATATTTATATATGATATATAATTCATAGTTATTTATCTATATTTTTAATCTATTATATACCATTATGTCTTCTAATCCATTTGAAAATGATAACATTGATCATGTGTATGTTTGGACAAGAACCTCCATAAAGAGTTGCGATTAATTTTTCATTTTTGTTGAACATATATGGTAATAAATACATATTAAATTAATATATATGATATTTATGATATAATACTACTAAACATTATATATTTTATAAATCGAATGAGTACAAAAACAGGGGGAAAAGTCCAACAAAGGACCCTAGATTGGGGGGGTCTGAAATAGTGTATGTCGAGGGAATCTCCTCAGATGAGATTAACCCCCTATGTATTAAGGGATATTTCATAATAAATACAAGATATGGAGGATCCCAAGGCATCAGGAGAGGCGAGGAACTCTGCATCTTTTTCACCCTCTCTCCAGTTATGGGTGATATGATACTGGTTGTTGAGAAGCTTCTTGCATTTCCTAATAATGTAAATCACTAAACATGGTGTAGTACCACTTCCCAACAGGGAATCATAAATTATACTTGATTCTGTTACAACCTTAGATAATATAATAATCTTATGTTTAAAAATATTCAACCCCGTGAGAACTGCATTCTCCTCCGGCTGAAGAGCACTTTCATCACCATAGTGTGCCGTGAAAGTAAAGAAAATAGTTCCTCTTGGATTTAGAACCACTCCAAAACCCCTCATGGAACCCGTATTGCATGATCAATTAGTGTTAAGATTGAAACCATTTGTTGGTGGAACAGATTTAACCCATCGGCCTCGTGCTATGGCCATGGGTGGGTTGGTTGAAGGAGAGTAGGTCTGGAAGATAAGGAAGGAGGGAGCTTCACGCAAATTATCAACAAGCGTGTCCAAATAAAAAAATGAGCTATTGGTTCTCATAATAACGGTCTGACCTATGGAGGAAGACCCCTCAAATCTATCCTTGTTCCAAGAAAGCCAAACACACCAGAATCCATCACTGATGTAATTCATTTTTTAAAACCATAACATATGAATATATAAAAAAAATTATAATTGATATATATTATTTTTATAACATGATTAACATTCATCATATTACTGAACCATAATCAAATCCCAAGAACTATAATCACTAATCTAAAAAATGCATAAAAATATAGTTTTTAACAAATGAAATAATGATGACAATTTTTTTTAATAATATAGTGATAATAGATTATAAAGAAATAATGTATGAAATTATAGGTATTATTATTGTTTTATTGTATAGGTACAAAAAATTTAAATTTATAATAGAAGTGGTTAGTTCACATGGGAGGAAATTTGGACATGATGTTAGGGTTCCATTTCTTTTTTTATTCATTGAGATGTGGTTTCATGTTGTGAACCAATTAATTACGTATATGGTTTATATAATTAAAAATATTTATTTCAAAATTATTAATTATTTAATTCAAGGTATTTTAATTACCATATGAATTACATGGTTCTATTTACTTTCCATTCAAAACATACTAAATCTATAAGGGTTACTCATCTCAATTTTGTTCAATGTGAGACATACTCTATATTCAAATCATTTTTCCACAATGTGTTTTATAGAATGGAACATTGAGATTTTAATTATTGAAATAAATTATACTATATTTAATTTAATTACTCATATTAAATTATTCATTTCTAGGGGGATATGATTTTAAAGATACCTACCTATAAGGATTTATATAGTAATCACATTATTATGGAATTGTTCGTGCCTAAATTATTCAACCATGGAATTTTATGGTATATCTATAAAATATCTGTCTATATTCCTTTGATATGGATATTAAATGATATTTATGTTTTTCTTTTTAATTTACCTCTCTTTATGTACTTAGAATACCAAATGGATTATTTCATTGAAAACCAACTGGGTCTTTCCTTTCAGTTAGGAATCATTTCATCAGTGTCCATATATTCATTAAATTTTTTTTCAAGAATGATTTTATTATAAAATTATTGATTAATTTCATTTTGTACTATATTTTACATTCTATATAATGATTTAAAAGGAACCTTCATATCATTTCCTATTCATGGTTCTTTTAAATTTTTGTTAAAAATGTTAATGGAATATTTGTTTAATAAACACAACCTAAAAGTCTTTCCCCTTCATCATGAATTATATTTTCATTAAATAATCCTTTATAAGTTTCCATTTTTATTTCCATATAAAATTTTTTCCTTATTATTTTATAAATTTTTATTTTCTTTTTTTTTATTTCAAAAGAAATAGATATTTTCTTCAAGAAATATTTTAGTGACATTTTAAAGGTAATTTTATATATAATAATAACATTTAATGTTTCATAAAATATATTAGGTATAAGATATGATGTTAACGTGTTTATTCGTTTTATGGATGTTCTATTATTATAATGAATAAATCATAATGAAACCCATATCTGTTTCATAGATTTTGATTTTATGATATAATGAATGTTTTAGGATCTTGTGGAACACATATGAATGGTTGTGATTTTTTTATTGGTGGACCAGAAATTATTTAACCCTATAATAAATAGGGTAAAGAAGTATATCTCATGAGATAACGTGGACTTGATTGGGGAGGGAGTATAGTTTAGTAGGTGTGTAAGGCCCTAGCCATAAACATTTCATAATCATGAGTTAAGTCATGAATTTACATTGAGGATCATTTAAATTTAGAGTTTTAGAGAATTAGGCCATAACTATTACATTAAATACCAAATATTACAAAGTAGACACTTCTACTTAGTATCCATTTTTTATAAAATAAAAACTCTTAAAAGAAAATAATAATTATGTTTTTGATATAAATCATCTTGAATACTTCCTTACACTTACACTTCCTTGTACCCTATGAAAAACATTTCAATAACATGGGATGACCATAAAAATCTCAGTAAGGCTTATAAAATATGGAAATAATACATTATTCCATCAATACAAACAATAAATGAAATCAAAATTTTCAATCATAAAGCATAATCCATTTAACATACCTCATGAAATCATTAGATTTGTGAATAGCATATTGAAATCATAAATCTTAAAGGTAACGTGTGGGATTAATAAATTCTTACATTTTAGCTTTCACAACTACATAGGGAGTTGCATTTTGAATACCCATCATAATAATTTCCCTAAATCTCTTAGTAGTAACATTATCATTTACCTCTGTCATGTAACCCAACGCATTGGAGAGCTATCACGGGCTCACCTGCTGTAGGTTTATAACGGAACCCTCCGTATGTGTAAATAATGCGCAATAATCATAACATAATCATAAAATATAACAAAATTATAAATTAAAGATAATATTTCCCCATTTTAACCATAATTAATCATTTTAAAATATTGACATATTCAATCCATTTCCAAAACAATTTAAAATTTTTAATAAACCTAGTGGTGAATCAATGTGTCCCATACCACATTGAATCTTTTAATAGAATTAAAAATTTAAAACATTAATGTACACATAAATAAATCCTTAAAACCAGATTTAAATCATGGACATTAATGATAAATATTTATATGATTAAATCTTTAATACATTTAAAACGATGTTTTAGCTAAAGAATATTTTACCACTTGAGAAACTCTGGAATATAAACAATTAAATAATAACACCATATAAAACTATAAATATTATGATAGTATAAAAATTCATGATATAAAATGTCAAAAGGGTTTTATATACACATTATTGGATAATAAAGCAGCACAATATCAAGATATATGTAATGGCCAAGACCCAACTGGTCTATTACATTTCCAAAACATGGCTCCACTTTGACAGTGGCATCGTGAGGGTGCCAGCATGATGGTGGCCCTATGAGGGTGGCACTGTGACGGTGGCACCCTGAGGGTGGAACCTTGAGGGTGACACCGTGACGGTGGCACCGTCATGGTAACACAGTGACGGTGGCACCCTAACGGTGACACAGTGACGGTGGCACCATGTCCTCACAGGGCGGTCATCGTTCTTTTCTGAGTTCATGACTTTTCCACTGCAATATATCTTTTGAATTAATGATTATCTAAATTCCACCTTTCAAATTCATTTAAATACATAAATAATATCTCTAATCCCCAAAAATTTGGGCAACCCCTAACTTACCAAAATGTGTGGTCTTCCCTTAGTGTCACGCCCTTCCTCATACCTTCCTGTTCCGCACCTATTATGTGTTTCCTTATGGTTAAAGAAAACTATTTAACTCATACCCATTATGACCACCCCTCCTAGAAGTGTTTTTAAATTACAATTAATCCAATCGTGTGTAACTGCCCAACCACATCGGGAACCATGATCCGACATTAAAGCTGTTCAAATTTCCATATCCCATAACAATGGGATCTCATCCTTATATCACATAGGAACAACTTCTTCTTCTTCTTTTTGGCTGGTCTATTTTTCTTCCTGGTGCGTTTGGAGTTCCCCTTTTTGAGGATAGTGGTGTGCTTGTGTCACAGCCATTATGCTCATCCTTGGAGTCCCCGACGTTCCTCCCCTGAAAGTCATGCATCACAAATTCTTAGCGTGTGTAGAAGAACATCGATCTTTGATCAACCAAGTGGGGATTTTACTTCATCTCTCATTATTGGGTATCATGCGGAGTGGGTACGCTAATGTTTATGTGGTAATGGATGAAACCAAACCTTAATAAAGATAATAGACAGACTGTTAATGAATGATGGGGAGCATTTGACAGTTCTGATGTACTCTTTTTTTTATTGCTATATGTATTGAAATGTATGGGTTATGCTCACTGAAAATCATGGTTGTTGGTGGCCTTTCCTTTGGCAGTAATGAACCCTTGTCTTCTGTGAAGATTAAATAACTGTAACATGGAAATTGGTTAATCACCAAAACCCTGTTGGTTAAATGTATACCCAGTGAACATCAATCCTTATGTGGTCACCCCAGTTAACCAACAGAAATAATAACCTAATCAATGATGTGATTCAACCTTGAAGTTTCGCTACTCTATTTTGGTAGTAGGCGTGTTTTTTTGTTTGATGCTTATTGGGTGAAGTGGATGCGGATGAGATCCTCTATTGTTAAATGGTTTTTGGTTGTGAATCTGAAGATGTGTGGGGCTGTATTTAGAGGCTTGGTTTGGTTCTAGTATGTTGACGGATCTCACTGATCCCTTTGTTGTTGTAACTTCAAAGGAGAACATGGTATGAATGATTACCATTATTTTTGGTTGTTCCGCTTTCATTGTCTTGTGATTAAACAGGTTAGTTTCCCAGTAGTGCATAATTTACCTAAATCGGATCACTTGAACATGAAAACAAGAATGGTTTAAATGGGTAATTTGTTTTGGGTGTGAGTTGTGAGTTGGTCGTGAGTGTTCTTCATTCCTTTATGAATGAATAGTAATGAATGTGTTTGTGATTAGGTTGTCTTTGGGGATGAATTCTTGTTACCTATACGTATAATTGTATTTCTAAGGTATCTTATTTGCACCCCACCCATGTTGAGAACTTAGTGCCGAACATAGCCATTTCATGTGGGAGGGTGTTTCTCCCAACACTTCTGTCAGTGGCTGGTTATTAGCTCCCTTTTGGTACCTTTCCCGAATATCCCAAGACTCTTCGGGTAGGCTTTAGTAGCATGAGGTCCATTATAGCCCAAGATTATTTGGGCAGGGAAGTTGTGGTGGTTGGCCCAGGTGTGTACGAGGAGGATGTTTCCAAATATTCTTCGGGATGAGGCCCAGGTGTCTGCGGGCATGGAAGTAGTTGTTCTGGCCCAGGTGTTTGTGGACGTGGTTGTGGGTGGTTGTTGTGGCCTTGGGTTTTGCGGGTGGGATGTGGTGTAGTGATGGACCAGGTGTGTGCGGGCGTGGAGTGGCAGTGGGACTGTAGGGAGAATGGTGGGAGAGGTTCGATGCGTAGGATGTCTTCAATATCCAATGGGAAAGTGGTGCGGGATACCCAAATATCGAGGTGATATTACTATATATTACATGACTTGCGTTATTTGGGGAGTGTCCCTTGGAGATTCTTGGGTGGATAATTTTCCTTTCTAGGTGCTTTGGTTATCTCTTTTCTCACATGGCATTAGAATTCCTCCCCAGCTGTGCACGAGAGTCTTTGGTTTTCTCTATTGAGTATACTTGTATGCTCACCATACACATATGAGACAGTTTTCAGGTTTCCAGGAAGACTTTAGGGATCGTGCATGGTCGTACTAGTTCATACATTGGGACTGTTGCTGTTTCTGTTTTTCTTTCTTTTGGTACTTCTGTTGCGGGTATTCTTTTACTTTTGTGTCATTTAATTTTGGAACATGCATATGTGAATGGCTTGTTTGGGATTTACCTGTACTTCCAGTTTTGGTGTTGTTGGGATTTACTATATTGTCTCAGAATCCTATTAAACAAAAAGGGTATTGCCTTCCTTCTTGTGTGTGATTGTATACCCATGGTGCTATTCTCCACCCCGGGACCTATTGAAGGCAGGTCTCGGGGGTCATTATCACTCCTTCAACATGAAGAAGGAAGGGTCTGGAAACCTATTATCCCTTCATTCATCTTGGTGAAGGTGGGTCATAACAGAATGGTATCAGAGGGGAGGTTGAGAGATAGGATGTAGTCTGGAGTTAGGCAGAGTGATGATTTCATGGGATGATAGGGAAACAATGTTGGGTGATCTTGGGGCATCAAATAGTTCAGGGATGACGGGATAGAACACGGTATTTTAGGGCCCCCTATGATCCGATGCAATGAATCTGGGCCTACCGAACGCCCAAGTGAGGCTACACTGATTATAGGGTAGAGACCCTGGGGAATCTACAAGCATCATAGTGACTTTTGTTCTCGTGTTTCATGTGTATTTTTTGGGGATTTAAAATCGAATAATAAGTCTATGAAAATTTAAGAACAATATTCTACTCTACTCGGGCTTAGTCATTCCTTGTTTACCTTGTAGCTATGGCACCTAGGAGATGACCACGAGTAGTGCGGGCAATTGAGGCCAAGGAGGTTGACTTGTCTGATCGACCGAGTGATGACAAAGAGGAAGAGGATGATTAGTGACAGAAGATGCTTTGTTCGTTTCAGTGGAAGACCCTCGGGAAGTACGAGGGAATCATATCTTACATGGAGATAGAGAGCTAGCTAGAGGATCTTGTGATATCTTTTAGCTTGATCCAGGATTCTATGGAGTACTGGGTTCCTCTGGTTATAAGCTAGATGTGTGGGGAAACATGTTAGTGGTGGATGATTTATCTTGGGGAGAAGAGGGAGGTTGAGGTTACGTGGACTAATTTCGAGAAGGAGTTCCGGGCAGAATTCCTCATTTCCATGATGAAGGCTAAGAAGAGGCAGGAACTACTCTCCCTCCAGTAGGGGAGTATATCAGTGAGAGCGTTGGGGATCAGGTTCAAGGATCACCTTTGATTTTCTCCAGACCTCTTTCTGGATAAAGAGTCCCGGGAGAGATGTTTGGAGGAGGCACTTCGACCTTCTTTCAAGTATTTTGTTACTACCTTCACCCTACCGACATACATGGAGATCCAGAAGAAGGATGAAGTGGTGGGAAAGATGCACATGCTAGGAAGTGTATCGCGAGAGGGAATTCAGTTGGGCTCGTTGAGGGGGAAAGTCGTCAGCAGCATGCCTCTAGTGTCAGGGCCCTCTAGGTTTCGACCAACAGGAAGCAGGCCTCGGAAGTTCACGTTCTGATCTCCCAGCCCTCGCCCATTCCGTTCGGGCCTAGGGCTGAGATGCTTCATATGTGGAATCCACGGGCACCTTCGAAATCATTTTCTGAATACAATACAATATAGAGAGGGTGGGAAGGTTCAGCGCCCACCTCAGCAGTACCAGTTCCTAGCTAGGCCCTTTCAGCAGCAGCAGTAGGGGAAGCAGGCTCCCACCCCTTCGAGACTAGGTGTGATAGGAGGAGGCTGACCCTAGGGTGCCCCTCAGGGACCTCGACTAGGGCGCGGTTGGGGAGGTGGTTGACAGCCGAGAGGAAGGGGAGCTGGGCGTGGATAGTTGCACGACGTAGAGGCAGCAGTTCCAGCAGAGGAATAAGTCTTTTGAGGTACGATCAACTTGTTTAGAACTCATGTCTATGCTGTATTCGATAAAAGAACTTCACACTCCTTTGTTGCACCCAGTCTAGCAAGTGCTCTGAACTTAGATGCTAAGAGTCTTCCTATTCCCATGGTGCTGAGTACACCAGTCCAAGGTCAAACCGACCTGTTTTATATTTTCCAAGGGTTTAGACTGATGATAGGGGCACATCAGTCTATCAGAGATATTCTAATGTTTCAAATACAACCATACGATGTCATCTGAGGAATTTACTGTATTTTCTCTATATGTTCCTTCATTGACCGCTTCTGAGTAAGGGTTGTGTTTTCAGATTTGGGCGGTCGACGTGTAACTTTCATCGACGAGCGAGGTTTCCAGCAAAGCATTAGGCGAGAGGAGCCCCTCCTTTCCATGTTAGCTGAACTATCAGTGGAGTCGGTGGATGCAGAAATGGTGGAAGTCCTAGGTATCGTCAGAGAGTTTATGGATGTCTTCTCAAAATAGTGGGCAGATATACCCCCTCGACGTGATGTTGTGTTCGTGATAGACTTGCAACCTGGTGTCTATCTGATTTCGATGGCTCCCTACCGGATGGAAACATCCGAGTAGCGGGAGTCGTGGATTCAGATTGATGATCTGATGAAGAAGGGTTTTGTTCGATCAAGTGTGTCACCATGGGGTTCTCCAGTCATATTCTCAAAGATTAATGATGTTGGTCTCAGGCAGTGCATAGAATACTAGAGACTGAATCATGTAATGACCAAGAACTGTTACCCCCTCCCGAGGATAGATAACCTTTTCAAACAGTTAAAAGGGGCAGGGTGGTTCTCCAAGATTAACCTGTGTTCGGGATATCAATAGCTGAGGGTGAAAGAGGATGACATCTAGAATACTTCCTTCAGATGAAAATATGGGATCTTTGAGTTTGTGGTCATGTTGTTCGGTGTTACGAACGCTCTTGATATGTTCATGGGTCTCATAAACTTTATATTCCGGGAATACCTGGATAGGTTCGTAGTCGTGTTTATTGATGACATCCTGATCTACTCAAGATCAGAGGAGAATCATGTTGAGCACCTGAGAATGGTTTTACAGGTCCTCCAACAACAACAACTCTATAGGAAGTTGTCCACGTGCTAGTTCTGTATGCTAGAAGTGAGCATCATTGCACATGTGGTGTCCGAGCAGGGAATAGTGGTGGACCCATCGATGGACGAGGCAGTTGTTTCATGGTAAGCACCCTATAACGTGGTAGAGGATCATAGTTTCCTTAGACTAGCGGGCTACTATCGGAGGTTTCTGCCCATCTTCTCCCGAATTGAAGCACCATTGACAACTTTGACCAAGAAGGACCAGGATTTTGTGTGGAATGGGAATTGTGAGGCAGCCTTCAGATATCTAAAGGAGAAGTTGGTAAGTGACCTAGTGTTGAGGATGCTAGAATAAGGGGTGAAGTATGAGGTGTTCTATGATGCTTCAGGACAAGGCCTCGGGTGTGTGTTGATGCAACAGAAAGGGGTGATCTCTTATGGGTATAGACAGATAGGTCCTAATGAGCATAATTATTCCTCCCACGATCTGGATCATGAAGCGTTCATTTTTGCACTAATGTTGTGGCAGCAGTACTTCATTGGGGACTGCTTTGTGGTCTTTACGGATCACAAAAGCATGAATTATATCTTCTCCCAGTGGGTCCTAAACTTACAGCAGTGAAGGTGGATGGAGTCCCTTCATGACTAAGACTTCGATATTTCCTAGGCCTATGGGAAATCGAATGTGTTGGTAGATTCGTTGAGAAGGAATTCACAGAAATATATGGTTCGAGAGTCGGTAGATGATTGGAAGGTGTTGGAGGAACTGGAAGCCCTGCACCTGGATGCGAGGATGGATAGTGGTAGGGGTTTCCTGTATCAGATGATAGTGTAGTATTTTCTATTGCGGAGGGTAGTGGAGTCCCAATGGGGAGACTTAGAAAATTAAGTGATATGTGACCGGGTTAACCAAGGTGATTCTCTAGAAGGGTGGATAGATGATGGTCAGAATCAGATAATTTTCTGAGGGAAGTTGTTTGTTCCATAAGTGATGCACAAGAGGGTTCTTGGTGAGTTCCACAACACACCCCTAATAGTGCATCCAGAAGTTTCCAAGATGTACCAGGGTTTGAGGAGTCAGTTTGGGTGGCCTGGGGTACAGCAGGTAGTGGTAGAGCTCGTGGCCAGGTGCCTAGTGTGTCTGTAGGTGAAGGCTGAACACTGTGTTTCAGGAAGTCTATTACAACCTTTTTTTGTCCCCGAGTGTAAGTGGGATGACATCTCGATGTATTTTTTCATAGGGCTACCCAAGGATCAAGGAGGCTATGTCACTATCCTGGTAGTGGTGGACCAGTTGATGAAATCGGCTCACTTTCTAGTGATCAAGGAGTCATGTACAGTAGATTCCCTAGCATAGAGGTACGTGGATGAGGTGGTGAAGTTGCACGGAGTCCCGATATCCATTGTATCTGATAGGGATACATGGTGTACCTCATGTGTCATGAAAGGATTGTAGCAGGATTTTGGCACCCAGCTACATCTTAGCACTCCTTTCCACCCCTAGACATATGTACAGATAGAGCGCACCATCCAGAAATTGGAGAATATTCTACAAGAATGTATTCTAGGCTATGGGGTATCATGGAAACGACACTTGCCTCTAGTGGAGTTTGCCTAAAACCATAGATATCACTCAACCATCAGATTGGCTCCATTCGAATCTTTGTAAGGGAGGTCATGTTTCTCACCCGTGTGCTGGACAGAGGTAGAGGAGGAAGGATTTCTTGGCCCGGAGTTGGTTCAGAGTAGGATGGAGAGGGTTCAGAATATATAGGAGAGGAAGAAGGTGGCCCAAGACCGGAAAAATTCATATGCTGATAATAGGAGGAGACCCTTGCAGTTTGAGTTTGGGGACTACATGTTCTTGATTGTCTCCCATCTGAATGGGAAACGGGGGTTCGGCAAGGAGAATAAGCTTTCTCCCAAGTTCATCAGACCGTTCGAAGTGTTGCGGCGGGTCGGTGATGTGGCTTATCAGCTAGAGCTACCACCTCCACTACTGAGACTGCACAATGTCTTCCATGTGTCTATGCTCCGACAATATCTAAACGATGACTCACACCTCCTCGACTGGGGAAAGCTGGATATCGATGATGGCATGACTTTTGTGGAAAGACTAGTGAGGATCGAGGATCATGAGGAGAAGGTGCTCCATGGATTGACCATTCCTTTGGTTCGTGTGTTTTGGAGGCATGGTGGGCTGGAGAAAAGTTCCTGGGAATGGGAGACAAAGATGTGCGCCCATTGCCCAGAGCTATTTTGAGTTTTATTCTGTTTTGTTGTACTTGTTTTTCATGGAATGAATTACCTTGTTGACTATGGAACGTGCAGTTTTCCTTTTTCTATGGTTGTGTCTGAAGAGTCCTAACAATGGGGAGGGGAGGACCTGATCCTTAATCAATTTGCATTAAGGTGGATGCGATTAAACCTGTGCAAGCGAGTCAGTGCCACCCAAAGCGAATAGTATATTATCATGAAGGAAGAAACTCCACAACCCATATGACTGGATAGTTTGACCCTCGAGTGTTTCCTGGTTACTTGAGAGAGAGGTGTTCCTAGATTTCGTTGAGGTTCACTCTTGAGAGGTATCGTTCAAGGTGGTTGTTCGGATCCCCTCTTTCTTCAAGTCTATTTTTGATTCTCAAGGGAGAGAATAGTTTGATAGGTATCTGATGTAATGGCTTGGACCCACCTGGTCCTTTACATTTCCAAAACATGGCTCCACTGTGACAGTGGCATCATGAGGGTGGCACCGTAAGGGAGACACCTTGACGTTGGCAGCATAAGGGTGACACTATGACAGTGGCACCGTAAGGGTGTCACCATGATGATGGCACCGTAAAGGTGACACAGTGATGGTGGCACAATGAGGGTGGCACCGTGACAGTGGCACCATGACAGTGGCACCGTGACAGTTGCACCATGTCCTCACCGAGCAGTCTTTGTTTTTTTCCCAATTCAAGAATTTTCTACAACTACATATCTTTTGATGTAAAGATTATTTAAATTCCCCCTTTAAAATCCATTTAAATCCCATAAATAATATCTAAATCCCTCAAGATTTGGGCAACCCTTAACTTTACAAAACATGTGGTTTTCCCTCGATGTCACACCCTTCCCTGTACCTTCCAGTTCCACCCCTATTATGTGTTTCCTTATGGTCAAAGAAAACTGTTTAACACATAGCTGTTATGACCCACCCTCTAAGTAGAATTGTTAAATGTCAATAAATTCCATCATTCGTAACTTCCCAATCGCATGGGGAACCACGATCAGACATTAATGAAGTTAAAATTTCAATATCCTGTAACAACGGGATCTCATCCTTATATCACACGGGAATTCCTTCTTCTTCTTCCTCTTGGATGGTCTCTTTTTCTTCCTGGTGAATTTTGTGTTCCCCTTCCTGAGGCAAGTGGTGCACCTATGCCGGAGCCTTTCTGATCATCCATGGATTCCCTGACATTCCTCCCCTGCAAGTCACACATCCCCGGTTCTTGGCACGTGGAGAAGAACTTCGATCCATGATCAACCAAGTAGGGATTTTCCTTCGTCACTCCTTATTGTGTATCATGCGGTCAGGGTACACTATAGTTTATGTGGGAATTGATGAAACCTAACCTAAACAATGATAATAAACATATTGTTAAAGAATGATGGGGTGCATTTGACAGTTTTACTGTACTATTTTGTGATTTCTATATGCTGTGAACTGTATGGGCTTATGCACAATGAAAATAATGGTCGTTGGTAGTATTTCCTTGTTCACTAATGAACCTTTGTCTTCAGTGATGATTAAATAATTGTAAAATTGAAATTGGTTAATCACCAAAACCCAGTTAGTTAAATGTATACCCAGTGAACTTAAATCCTTGTGTGGTTACCCCAGTTAACCAACAGAAAGAAAATCCTAATGAATGATTTTCCTGAACCTGGAAGTTTCCCTACTCTTTTTTGGTAGTAGGAGTGTTGTTCTATTTGATGTTTATGGGGTGAAGTGGATGGGGATGAGATCCTCTATTGTGACACGATTGTTGGTTGTGAATCTAAAGATGTGTGGGGTTGTATCATGAAGCTTGGTTTGGTATGAGTACATTGAGGGATCTCACTGATCCCTTTGTTGTTGTAACATCACAAGATAACCAGGTATGAATTCTTAAATTTCTTTTTGGTTGTTTCTCTTTCTCTGGCTTGTGATTGTGCGGGTTAGTTTCCCATTATTTTTGAATTTAACTAAACAGGATCACTTGAACATGAAAACAAGAATGGTTTAGATGGGTAATTGGTTTTGGGAATGAGTTGTGACTTGGTCTTGAGTGTTGTGCTTTCTTTTATGAATGAATAGTAACGAGGGTGTCTGTGATTTGGATGGATTTGGAAACCCCAGGATGGGATGTGTTCTTGTTACATAAACATATAATTGTAGTTCTTATGCTTCTTATTCGCACCCCACCCATGTTGAGAACTTAGTGTAGAACACACCCATTTCATGGAGGAGGGTGTTTCTCCCAACACATCTATGAGTGACTGGTTATTAGCTCATTTTCTTCTCCATTTCCCAAATTGCCCAAGACTCTTCGTGCAGGCTCTGACAGCATGAGGTCCATTATTGACCAATATTATTTGGGCAGGGTAGTTGTGGTGGTTGCCCCAGGTGTGGGTGGGTATGTTTTGTTTCCAAGAGTCTTCAGGATTAGGCCCAGGTGTCTTCGGGAGTGGCAGTAGTTGTTCTGGCCCAGGTTTTTGTGGGCATGGTTACAGGTGGTTTTTGTGGCCCAGGTGTTTGCAGGCGAGATGTGGGGTAGTGATGGAACAGGTGTGTGTGGGTGGGGAGTGGAAGTGGGACTAAAGTGATAATGGCGGGAGGTGTTGGATGTATAGGATGTCTTCAATAACCAGTGGGAATGTGGTGCGGTGTACCCAAATATCGATGTGTTATTACTATACATTACTTGACTTGTGTTATTTGGGGAGTATACCTTGGTGATTCTTGGGTGGATAGTTTTCCTTGCTAGTTGCTTTGGTAATCTCTTATCTCACAGGGCATTATAATACCTCCCCACTTGTGCATGAGAGTCTTTGGTTTTCCCTACTGAGTATACTTGTATGCTCACCCTTTGTATATAAAACTATTTTCTGGTTTCCAGGAGGACATAAGGGATCGTGCAGGGTCGTACTAGTTCAGACGTTGGGAAAATTTATTTTTCTATTTTTCGTTCTTTTGGTTCTTCTGTTTGGGTTTCTTTTACATTTGTATCATTTACTTTTGAAACATGCATATGTGAATGGCTTATGTTGTCTTTACATGTACTACCACATTTGGTGTTGTTGGGAATTACTATCTTATATCTCGATCAAATTAAATAAAAAGGGAAATGCCTTCCATCTTTTGTGTGATTCTATACCGTTGGTGCTAGTCTCCGCTCCATGACCTATTGAAGGCGGGTCTCGGGGGTCATTATCTCTCCTTAATCTTGAAGAAGGAAGGGTCTGGAAACTTGTTGTCCCTTCTCTCATCTTGGGGAAGGAGGGTCATGACAATATACATCAATGAAAGAGAATATGACATAGTCCCATACAATAAGGACATATAATTACATATCCCAATATATGAATGTGTAAATAAAAATTCAAATCATAAAATAAGTCTTTTACTAAAAAGGGATGGTGAAAGTTTTCCTAACAAATATCATTTGGTAAATAAAATATCTTGATTATGTATATTAACTCTATGTAAACATAAATCATGTATAAATATATTAAATGACATCAATAGTTGTTTCTCACATAATCGTAGCATGACATAATAAAAAATTAAATGATTAACCCAAATAATGGATGTTGGGTTATGAATTTCTTTACGAAAATTCGACATCCTAAGGACATCGCGTTAAAATTCAGAAAATGATTTGATTAGATAAAAAATGGTATTGACTCACTTGTACATAAAATGTACAGAAATATGGATATAGATGAATATATTCCAACATATGAAATTGTAAATTAAAATACATTACATAAAATAAGTATTTGACTAAAAGAGGAGGGTGAAAGGTTCCCTTATAAAGATCATTTTGTAATAAAATAGATCAATTATATGTATTCACAATAAGTACACATAAATTAAGTATAAATACAACATAGGAAATAAAATATTATTTCTTACAAAACTATAGCGCCACATAATAAAGAAATAGGAATATAACCCAAATAATGGAAATTAGGTTAAGGAGTTCCCTTACCAGTTTGGTAACTTACAAAACATACACCCCATCAAAGAAAACACATAAAATGAAAATGTAAATACCCATAAATTATTTTATATTACCCAAGGAATACAATAATTGGAATTACATATAATATACAATAGAAAATAGTGGAAATATAGCATGAATCTCACAGGAATGAAAAGTGAGATGAAAACCCCTTACCTAAGATATGACATGTCTTGTATATTCGTTGTTGTTCCTGAATAATAAACTTAATCTAATTTATACTTTCTTAAGAAAATATTTTATGTTTATTATTCATTTTATTTCACTTATTACCGTTCTATAACAATTATTTAATTATTTTAGTTCATATCGGACATTTTGTCATTGTTCGGAACATCAGTCATGAATAAACTTGTTATAATAACAAATTTTCTATGTGGTGAAAATTACATTATCTCTAGATTGATATTAATGATTTAGATATCATATATATCATATATATACATTATATAGGTTTTTATATTAGTGTATATCATTTTTATATATGATAATGAAATGCACAGTTCATGGAGACGGTAAGTCCTACATGCGCAGGAATGCAACATTCATTTCCTTTTTATCATTTTTAAAAGAATGAAAACCAAATGAAACATAAGTATATTTTTATTCAAGTATATTATAATGTATTATATACATTAAAAAATTTCATTTATTCCATACTTTATAAGTTCCATGTATTCTACGAAAAATTAATATAACATTGAGGGGGTGGTAGTCCACACAATGTCAAATGAAATTATCGTATTTTGACCACATGAAAAGAATAAATTTATGTTCTCAATGAGATTTAAAAAATAATAGAGTTATAATAAATATAATAGATATCATATAAAATTATAGTTCCCTCATAATGGACACCATGAGAGGTGGTCGGGGAAAATCGAACAATCATTGTTTCAGGAGGCAGTAGTCCACCGTACACCAGAACCACATTTTTGTATCCATTAAATGGATGTGTGTGTAAGGGCAGTTCGAATAATTCTCATAATAAAAACCTATTATATTCAGGATACTAGTTTTTTTATATAAACAAATAAGAATAAGATCATTGGGAGTGGATAAGTAATAATAATGGAATGAAACTAGAGTGAAGATGTTACCGAAATTCGAATAACTTTTTTTGATTTGATCCAATGGGCTCTCGTGGATTGCCTTATACCAAGGGGAAGGATTTATGGAGGAATAGAGTCATATTGGGAGCTTATTTTGGCAGAAGTTGGATGAGTCAAGGGGCTTGAGAGGTGTGAGTAATTGGTAAGAGGTGGTGTCATTTGATAAGATAGGGGATGGAATCTTTAAGAATCCTTGAAAGTATTATTTTATTATAAAATGTCGTTCATATTAAAAAGGTCCATAACATATTAAATTCAAAGATAATATGAATATAATTCTAAATAAAATAATCCAATAATAATTGGAAAGGTTTTGGATAATTTTTAATCCTTATCCTTTTTATTTAACCCTTTGTTAACTTATGTAACTTTTACCCTATCTTCATATATTTATAATATATGGTCAATATATTTACGATATAATTCCAAGCTACCCAAAATGTATCATTAATGAAAAATTTAACATCATATTTGTCATTTTTCCAAATAATCGATTTTTAGTACTATTTTATCATTTAATAAATTATTTATTGATTTAAAAACTCATTTATATCAATTTTTATACTATTCATATCATTAATTTTATAAAATCCATATCATCTTGATAAATTCATAATAACATCATTAATTCCGAGATAAAAAGTCATAATCATTCATAAAAATAATGGATTGCAAAACAAATTTTCAAAATAATTTTTTTAAATATTTATAATTTGATGTATTTAAAACAATCTTTAATGAGGTAATCATTACATCATTATTGTGTCATTAATAAATGTATTTATTTGATGTCTAAAAAATATAAATAAAATAACGTGATTTCAAAAATATTTTTATCTTTATATGAATATTAATAGTCAAAGATATTAATTATATTAATCTCATTAAATTTCATTAGCAAAACAAAACATGTTTATGATATTTTTATTTTTACTTTAAATAAAAAGTAATTAATGTAATTATCATTCCCATATGGCTTCCAAAATAAAAATGTTATACCCAAGGATTTTATTAGTCATACATGACACATAAAATGTGGTTTGGACAATTTTTAAGGTATCATTAAATTATTATAATATTATTTTTACCATGAATTACCATATTCACCATTAACTGTGATAAAAAAAATCAAAAGTTACTATTCTCCAAATTTATTTTTCATCCTATTGAATCAATTTTTAATTACATAGGACAAAAATTTAGGTCAAATTTTTTAAATTTCAATTAACATAAGTGATAATATTTTATTTAAATTAAAAAGTATGTTTTTAACTAATATGCAATGTTTTTCACTATTCATAAAAAATATAACATTTTTAGACAAATATCAAAAATTCATCCAAATATAATTTTTTAAATTGAGAATTCAAAAATGATGTCAATTTTTCCAAATTCAAGAAATAAATGATTCATTAATTATTTTATAATTATTTTTCATTGTCAAAACTAGACAGCTTGTTTTTAACAAGTAAAAACTACAATTAGATTGGCTTGTGTTTATGTTAAATATCAAAGTGAAATTACATCCAAGGACATGTTTTGGATTTAATGGTAAAAATAGAACCAAATTAAACTTTAATAAATTTAATACTATAATATAACCATATAAATAAATCAGATGAAAAGCCATTTTGGACATAAAATGATGCATTTTTACTATTTATTAACAAATGACCTTTATTATAAAAATCAGAAAATTTAACCCAAATTTAAATTTATGTCCCTATTCAAAATAAGAAATTTATTTTGTCAAATGAAACATATAAAAGTTACAAAAACTAGATTCAAAAAGGGTTCCCCATGAAAAGGCGGTAAATCGACTGTTGAAAGAATATTTGTGTATTTCATGATTAAAATTAGATTCATTATTATTTTAAGCCTAAAAAAGTTGTTGGATAAATGAAAAAAATTTAACAAACATGTTTAATCAAAATATCATTAGTTATGTTCATTCCCTCTATTATAATTTATAGGTCTTAACTACCTATTAAAGTAATTATATTATTATGATTTCAGTATGACTCTACATTGTGTGAAACATAAGACTTCTGAAAAAACCCATTGTTTCTTGTCGGTTACGCCATCAAACATTGAATCCCATATAAATTTTAAATAATATTAAATTATAAAGTATAAATAATATTTAATTATAAAATATTTATAAATATAAAAATGTCATATTCATTATTTATATGGGATGTTAAATCATTCCCCCAATTTGGGAATTACACCCTCGCAATTTTAAAATTGGGCTCGAAAACATCATTAAAAGTCCCACATAAAGAAAAGACTCAACAATACTATCACTTTAAAAGAATTAACCAAAAGTATAAAGTCTCATAAGATAACACATACATGGATTCCATGTAGGAAAATATGGATATAGAAGCTAAAATAACACTCATGGATTAATATAGAGTGATAGAGAACATGATCACAAAATGTTAACCACCACAATACCATAAATTTGTGGTCGTGAAAAATTATGATGATAAATGCAGGCGTACAACATTTTTCTTCAGAATCATTTTCTCAGACTTGAAGAATTTTATTACTAACAAAAATAAGTCATAATGAAATACACATACATGAAAAGTATAGTTTCATCCTTTAATAAGTTTTTACGAAAAACTGATCTTCTCTCCCAATGTTTAGTATTCAAGAAGACTTGGACAAAAAAAGAACTAGAATCCAATTATAGAGAATCACATAATCTATAATGATGAAAAACATATTTCCATTGTCTTTGGGATTTTTAAAAAACCAAAATGTTTAGTATGAGATCATATAATCCCCAAAATGATAATCCTTTATAAAAAGAAAATACTACTCTTAATCTCCAAAATTGAAAAAATTACCCAAAGTCCCATAAAGAACATTCAATAAAAAATTATCCTTAAAATAATTCAATATAATGGAAACTAATATTTAAACATATAACTCAAAAAATGTTGATCACAATGTCTTCCAAAAAAATATGAACATTTATTTCTAAATAACATTGTATACTCATAATGTCTCACAATGAAAATTAATTAACATAATCACATATTCTCTATTATAGAGTAATCATTTCCATAAATAACCGAAATCACCATAAGTCCATAATAAAAACATATATTCTTACAAAATAAAATTCTACCATTACTCAACTGAAATCCCATAGTATTAAAGTTTCCATAAGAATATAATTTTCCCAAAGGTGCCAACGTCTACCAAAATGACCTTCATCACTTAATCATCAAATCATTTTCATATACTAATGAAATCCATTGGATAAAACATACTTTCCAAAAATCAACATATTATTGATCCATAAAATTATCTAACTAAATATAATTAGTCATACTAACCAGGGACTTCACTTAGTCTTGTGATTGGTGATAAATATTCATCTCGCTTTGGTTGTGGGTTCTATTCCTATAGATTTGTCTGGTGCAATAGGTTTTCACATGGTCTGTGTGTTTTCTATTTTCATAAACTATATAATTTTATAACATTCCCGAAAACTAGATATATTCTTCCAAAATAACCATAACATATTTTAACTAAAAATGTTATCCCATACGACGCCTTTTCATCCCAAAAAGTAATAACCTATAATTTCTTCAAATTCAAGGATCATAATGTCCCAAATAGTTGTTTATAACTATATCCACAAAATGAATGAAATTTATTCTTTGAATAAAATTTTCACACATAAATCTTCCGGGTTACACATAATAGAATGGTCTTAAAAAATAATCCTATATTTAAAACATTTTATCATATCATTATCCATAGATACAACATAACTCTTTAACTCCTAAATGTTGACATATTAATCATCGAACGTTCTTCTTGGTCCATTATCAATGTATTTCCATATTATTCTTCTATACTTCTTTCCTACAAACAAAATATTTGAAATTGTCTTAATAATTTAGTAATGAAAAAACACGAGCTATGAAATAATCCATTAAATTCATAGGTCATTTTGAGTTTCCTCATCATTAATTGAAATGGAATTAGGAATTGGTAATCATATATTTGTATTATCCTATTGATCTCATTCTCAATCCTTCTTCATAGGACTTCTATTTGCATTATTACAATGCACACCACATTTAAAACATTCAATTGATCCTATGGAAAGTACTTATTTCCCTTTCCTAGATTTAACAGGACCCTACCTTTTTCCTAGGCCTGTTCCTGCTTTTGGACCTTAATTACCACATATATATCATCATCTCGTCCCTTTGATGTATTTCCACTGGGGATTCATTCCACATCCTTGAAACATAATTTTTTTTTTCATATACACACCTTTATGATTATTGCATGATCTTCCAATAGGATTCATTTCTTGTATATATGACAGCGTAGAAAAATCACCAAGGATCAAGTGGTCAATCATGACTCCACATAGTAGGTTTAGAATAACCAAAAGAGTTCACAGTGCAACTCCCATTTCATTTGGTTTCATATTCATAAAACCGTCAAAGTTTTGTTCACATCCATTGTTAATTTGGTTCCTTCTAGATCGACCATTTACTAAAAACAAAAAGGACAATGTTAGTATATCAGAGAAATCATCATATAATATCTTATGAGGAGGGTAAACTCTCAGATATTAATATTCATGTTATCATAAACTAATTCAATTTATCTAAAATAACTATGAATATTTTTAATATTCTAACCATTATGGTTATGTCACTTAATGCTTAAATACCAGCCTACACTCATATTTTATCTAAAACGACCATTGATACCAAATATATGGAATGTGCCTTAAACATACATAATCTTGAGTGAAGTCAAGAATTTTCATTGAGGATATTTTTCGGTATAGTGTTTTTGATAAATGGGACATAACTAATACATTACATCTCAATCATTATATTGTAGAAACTTTTACTCAGTATCCATTTTTTCATAAATTAAAAACTCTTAAAATAAAACAAGAATTATTTTCATGATATAAATTTTCTTTAATACTTACTTTCTCTTACCCTTCCTTATACCTTCTGAATAACAGTTCAAAAACCTCGAATAACCATAAAAATATCTGTAAGGGTTTTAAAATATGGAATGAAAACATTAATCTATCAATACATATAATCAATGAGATCATACTTTTCAATCATAAAACATAAACTCTTTAACATACCTAATGAAATCATAAGATTTATGAATAACATATAGAAATAATAAATCATAAAGGTAACTTGTGGAATCCAAAACATAATTACATTTTAGCATTCATAGCTATGTAGGGAGTCGGTTTTGGAATACCCATCATAGTATATTCCATAAATCTTTGAGAAGAAACATTAAAATTTACCTCTATCACATTACCTAATTCATTGGAGAGAAATCTTGGGCTCACCCGCCCTAGGTTTATCGCAGAACCACCCGTATGCATAAACAATTTCCATGAACTATAAAAATATTATAACACATAACACAAGCATAATGGAACGATAAAATTTAGAAATTTCAATCAAAATGAATCAATTTAATATATTGAATTATTCAATCCATTTCCAAAACCATATAAAATATTTAATAAATATATTTTTGAATATAATTTCCCTATACCAATTTGAAAATATTAATGGAATTACCATTTTAAAACATCAATGAATATATAAAAAATTACTTAAAACCAGTTTCAAAACAAGGATATTAATGATAATGATTTATAATATTAAATATATAAAACCTTTAAAATGATATTTTAGTTAAAGAATCCTTTACCACTTGAGAAACTCTTAAAGAAAAATCATTAAAGAATAACATCGATGAAAAATATAAATATCATGATATTATATAAATTCATTATATAGATTGTCAAAACGGATGTATATACACCTTATAGGATAATAAAGGATCACAATTTCAATATATTCCTTAATGAAAAGAGATTGAGACGTAGTCCCTTACAAATATTGAATCATTATATTAAGGATAAATAAATTACCTAATTATGTGTGAAAAATATAAATACACCCAATATAATTGGATATTATGTGTGAAACAATCATTTCTATTTCACACATATTCATAGCACAACATAATCAAGAAGTAGAATTTTAACCGAAGGGATTAAAATTGGTTTATGATGTTCCATTATGAAAATTCAGCAGCCTAACGACATCACATAAAAATTCATAAAATGCATTGATGAAAGAGAAAAGGGTCAGATTAAACATGGACATAAAATTTACAATAATTATGATATCTATGAACATATCCCAAAATAATAAAGTGGAAATTAAAAGACATATCATAAAAGACGTTCACTAAAAGTGGTGGATTAAAGGTTTCTATACAAAGAAAATTTTGTATATAAAATAGATTTATAATGTGTACTCAATATAAGTACACAAAAAGAAATTATAAATAAAATACATGATATCAATAGTTATTTCTCACATAATAATAGAACAAAAAATAATGAATTAAATTATTAACCAAAAACATGGGAATTGGGTTATAAATTTCCATATGAGAATTTGGCAGCCTAACAAACATCACTTTAAAATTCCGAAAATGAGTTGATGATATAAGAAATGGTATCTCGTCACTTGGACCTAAAATTTATACCAATAAGGATATAGAATAATATATCCCAACATATTAAAATGGAAATTAAAATACATAACATAAAATATGTATTTGAATAAAAGAGGAGGGTTAAAGGTTCCCTTACAAAGAAAATTTTGTAATAAAATATTTCAATTATTTGTATTCACTATCTCTAAACATTAAGAGAGAATAAATAAAATATAGAACATCAAAATTTATTTCTCACGCAATCATAGCCTGACATAATCAAGATGTAAAATTTTCTCCCATAGAATGGAAATTCGGTTAAGGAGTTCCCTTACTGATTTGGTAACATACGAAACATACCCCCTATGAAAGAAGGATCATAAAATGAAGATGTGAATACCAATAAATTAAATTATATTACTCATGTGAAATAATAATGGTAAGTAAATACACCACACATAAGTAAATAGTGGAAAATATAGCATGAATGTCCCTGGAATAAAAGGTGAGATGAAAACCCCTTACCTCAAGTCCTACTTGCCTTGTACATTCCATATTCTTGCTGAATAATAAAATTTTGCTAATTTAATATTTCTTATCATCATTTTTCAAGTTTTTTATTTCTTTTATATAACTTATTACATTTATATTAAAATTAGTTAAATATTTTAGTTCATATAGGGCATTTTGTTGATGTTTTGAACTTTAGTAAAAAATGAACCTGTTATAATTAGAAATTATCCATGTGGTAAAATGTACATTATATCTAGAATGATATTAATGATTTATATATAATACATATCATACATATAATATATATCCAGTATATATTTATTTATAATAGTCCATATAATTTTGATATATGAAAATGAAATGTACCGTTCATGGAGATGATAAGTCGTATGTACGCATGAACACTACTTTCATTCATTTTTTTTATTTTTAAGGGAATTAAAACAAAATGATACATAAGTATATTTTTATTCCAGTTTAATTTAATATTTTATATATGTCACATAAGTTCGTTAACACCGTCCTTTATACGTTCCTTGAAGGGTATGAACGTGTCATATCACTTTGATGGGGTGGTAGTCCGCACATTCTCGAATGAAATTATCGTAATAATAAAACATGAAAAGCATAAAGGTATGTTATAAATAATAATTACAGAATTATATAGTTAAAAAATATCTGATATATCATATATAATTATAGTGCCATTACAATGGGCACCATGAGAGGTTTTAGGTGAAAATCGAACAATCATTATTTCGTGAGGTAGAAGTTCGGCGTACAAAGAAACAGAATTATCGTATCCATTAGATGGTGGTGTGTGTAACTGTAATTATAATCCTTCTAAAAACAACAACCTAGAATATTTATGATACTTTTATTGTTATATAAACAAATAATAAGAATATCATGGGGAGTTGAGAAGGAAAAATAAAGGAACAAAATTTGAGAGAAGACATTTACTCAAATCAGGTAACTTCTATTTATTAGAGCCAAAGGGCTCTCCTGAATTGCCTTCTTCATAGGGGAATGATTCTAAGTGGAAGTAGGGATTTTTGGAGATTATTTGGGCATATTTTGGATGATCCAATGTGCTTGAGAGGTGTGATTAATGGGTTAGAGGTGGTTTCCTTTTATAACATGGAGGATGGACTCTTTAGGATTGTTTGAATATATTATTTTATTAAAAAAAATTGTTTCAAAAGTTCATCAACTCATTAAGTTTTAATATAAAATGAATATTTGTCTAAATAAAATCATAAAATAAGAATTGGATAGGTTTTGGATATTTTTTAATCCTTATTGTTTTGATTTAACCCTTTATTAACTTATTTAACTTTTACCATTTATTCTTTTATATTCATACTATATGATTAATATATTTACTATAAAATTACAAGGGACCCAAAATGGATCATTAATTAAAATTTTAACATAATATATAGAATTTTTTCAAATCGTATATTTTTAGAACAATTTTATCATTTAATAAAATAATAATTGATTTAAAAACTCAATTATGTCACTTTTTTTACTATTCATATTATAACTTTTCAAAAATAGATAAAAACATAATAAATTATAATTAACTTCATTAATTAAAAAATAACAAGTCATAGTCAAGCATGAAATTATTAAATGTTATAGAAAGTGTGAAAATTAATTTATTTTAGTAATTATGATCTCATTTATTTAAAACATTCATTAATGAGGTAATCATTACATCATCATTTTGTCATAAATTAATTTATATATTTGATGACAAAATATTATAAATAAACTAACATGATATCGAAAATCATATTATATTTCCAATGACTATTTATAGTAAAATATTTTGTTAATATAACCACACATTAAATTTGTTTTAGGAAAACTATATATGCTTATGATATCATTATTTTTAAATTAAATTAAAATTATTTAATGTATTTTTCTTACCCAAGGGGAATTCAATGACCAAAAGTTATACCAAAAGATTTTATTGGACAAACATGACTCATCCAATAATTTTAGGACTAGTGTTATGGGAATTTTATGTTATTATAATATTATTTTTACATTTAATTACCCTATATAACATTAAACATGGTAAATAAAAATCAAAAGTTACTATTTGTAAAAAATTATTTTCATCCTATTGAACCAAATTTTACTTACTGATGACAATCATGTATGTTGGATTTTAGAAATTTAATTTCATAGAAGTAGTAAAATTTATTTTAAAAGAAAAAGATAGTTTTTTAACTACTTTGTAATATTTTCACTATTTTAAAAAAGTGAACGTTTTTAGAAAAATACCAAAAATTCATGCAAAGAAAATTTTGAAATTCATAAATAAAAAATGTTTTATATTTTATCAAATTCAAATCATAGATGTTTCATTAATTAATTTAAAATAAATTTCTTTTGTCTAAACAAGAAAGCGTGATTTTAAGAAATAAAATTATAAAAAGATTGACATTTATTTGTGTTGAATTTCAAAGTGAAATTACCTTCAATGGACAAAATTTGATTAAAAGGTAAAAATATAATTCAATTACTCATGAAAAAATTTTAAAAGATAATCTATCTATATAAATAATTTATATTAAAAGATAACTTTGACTTAAAATGTAGTATTTTTAAATATTCATTAAAAAATGATCATTATCATAAAAATACCAAAATTTTACCAAATATAAATTTTGATGTCTATCTTATAAAGAGGAAGTTTTTTTGTAAAATTGAACATACAAAAGTTACAAAAACTATATTTAAAAAGGGTTCACCATCAAAAGGTGTTAAAACGACATTATAATGAATATTAGTCTATATCATGTTTAAAATCATATTTATTCTTATTTTACACATCTAATATTTATTGGATAAATTTTAAAATATTTAATGAACATGTTTAATCAAAATATGCATACTTATTTTCAGTCCCTCTAATAAAATGATTACATGTTAACTACAATTTAAAATAATTATATAATTATTCTTTCAGTATGACTCAGTATTGTGTGCAACATAAGACTTAGGAGAAACATGTTGTTGCATTTCAGATACATCATCAAAAATAACATCCCCTTTAAAGTAAAAATATTATTTAATTCAAAAATATTAATAAATATGAAAAAGTAATATTCTATATTTACCTGGGATTTTACAATGGGACTTTATCCAATTAGATATTTTTAGAGTTAAAATTGATTATGGAAATGATGGAATGGGGAGTGAACCTAATCCAATATGATCATCTTGTCGATGTGCCTTAAAAATTGAAATGATTTTATATGCTCCTGTTCATGCCAATAACTTATTCATATGTTAATTTCTCATTGATAATTATTGATTATTGATGGTTTTTTACTCTTATGAAAAAATTCATTTATTTGAAAATACATTATTACATGTTTCAGGATAAAAAAATGTTTGACTAACTAGGTATGGTAATTCTATTTTAATGAACTTATGTAAATCATATTCTCACATATGATCATTGTGTAGTGAAAATTTTTTACTTGAAGGTATAAATTATTTTTCTTTGGCTAAAATTCCCTTAAAAATACATGATAATGATGTGTTATCATGATAAGGAAGTCTCATGTGTGTCTCGAGATCATTTTGAAAACAGAACCCTAAAATAGGAAGAAATTATTGAGCCTCACTATTAGTAGATATTGTTCCTCCTCGCCTTCAATGTTTATCCAAATCAAGCGGGGCAATCCAGAAGAGGTGTAGGAGTAGTGTGGTTTTTTTGAAACCTTCCAACTGTAGGAACATGACATTACAAGATTTCAAAGTTTCATAATAGTGGTTTTAATCAGGGGTTTTTCATAGTTTAGTAATCCATGAAGCATACCAGTGTGATACATTACATTAATCACTGATATTATCTTGGATTTCACATAGTTTGATGAAAGCATGCATCCAAATTATGATCCACCTATTTTGAGGGTGAAATTATATAAATTACATTATTTAATCCTTTATACACTAATTTTCATTCTCTTCATTCTCATTCTAGTGGTATAGGGTTTTGTTCATCAACCATATATCTCCATCAATCCAATTGAGGGTTTAAGATAACTTTCATGTCCAAACTTCAAATCAAAATCCATAAAAAGCACATAATCCATACTTGTATGTTATCCCTGTATTTTACCTTTCATATAAGTTTATTTCTATATACATTGCACTATTTTGGATCAATATCTTTTTCCATTTTTTAGGGTGTTCAACCATTTCATATATTTCATCTTAACTACTCGGGTTTTTAGGACAATATCTAGTGAGGAGTCATCTTCATCATTGATGTACATGGTCTTGTCATTTTTCCCATGAGTTTGGATGTTCTACAGATATCATTTTTACCCACATGCCCACTTTTTCAGAGTTTAACCTTTCAAATGAGTTCTTCATATCAAATTGATCAATTTCATTGATACCCAACCTCTGATCCTTTTTTAGTTTATATGATGTAGACCTTGGTTATAAACACCCCTTGGGTGTACCAAATGAAATTTCCTTATTATTATTAAATGTCTATAATCCTGGATCACCAATCAAGTGTATTTCTTGGTTCATTGATTGAATTTTTATATTTTATAACTATTTAATGGAAGGTAAATCACCACTATAGTTAATGGTCAATATATATTTGGAATTTCCAATCTATAAAAATTATCTTGTTGACCATGTCACTTTCTAAATGACACCTTCAACCTTATAAATGAAATTTTCATGCTTTGGTAAATTGAAAGGGTTGTAGTTTTATAATAAATCTTATGTTTGATGGTTTAGATTTCCTAAAATATCTAAATTTTTTTTTAAAGGGCTGTAAGACAACTCCTTCAAATCATTCTTCATCAATTGATTATGGAATATTTAAATTCCTTGTATGTAAATGGTCATGACTAATGAGATATATGAGAGGTAAGGAATAATTAATTTAATTATAAATATGATTTATCTATGAAAAAAGGGTCTATTATGATGTTAAGGGTTTAGTTGAGCAAGATATTATCATGTGACAATAAATCGGGTATTGATCATGAAATCTCACACCAATGATACTAGTTTAAGGATTGATTTGATGAGCCCCATACATTGTTAAATTGTTGAAATGATAGAATAATCACAATACAGAATGCAGTTCATGAAATCTACCAATCATAAAGATAATGAGAGCATATACCTTGTTTTGTTAGCTTATAGGCTCATTGGACTAGTCATGGATGTCTAAGATACGCCCTGGTCTAGCCAGCAACTTTTACTCCATGAATATGGCCAGTAGTGAATTCAATCCCTTGGTCCATATCTATGGATGAAATATATTTATATAATATACTATAAATATCATTATTATTATATATATATATTCTTACTAATACAACATTCCTTCTAACCCTGAGCTGAAGCTAGTAGACCTCCTAGGTGTCGTATAGGACCAAATGCGGGTTGGTTATTTATTTCATCAATGATTTCTATTCTCATTATACATGAAAACTATAATGTTACAAGAAAGACATTGAATATTTCTATATACCATTATTAGTGTCTTATTAACAATTTTATCTCACACCCTACTCGAGCATCCTATTGTACCCGAGAATATAATATAACTACAGGAACAGATATGGTAAAATTCCCTATTATGTGTATTTGTTTTGATTTACATATAGTTGGAGATTATGAGGAAAGGATAGAGAATCTATCAAAATTTTACTTGAGATTTTTTTAGTTTTTTTATATTACTATCTCATGTTCCCATTTTTAATATGATCATGTCATGCATCCACATTGATGAAATTTCTTAGTGGCTTCTCAGTATTTTTATTAGTTGTTAATTTATTTATTCCCCCATTGATTATTTATTCTATATGATCATATATAATTATTCTATTTTATGTTTAGGGATGTTTCTACTATTCCTCTCCGATAAGAAGTTATAGTATCCCCACCACATTTTCTCTACACCATCACTTATATTTGGTATCCTATAGCTTATAAGGAGGCACGCTTGAGGCCATGTGACCCACCATCTCAAGGAATATGTTATGTGGATACCATGTAATGATATTACAAAGTGGTATAAAAGCCCTTATTTTTCCTTTCTATTACTATTTTTGTATTATATAAGAGGCCATTATTTATGGAATTTGGAAATAAATATGTTCATAGATTTAGATCACCTATGTATTATGGAATTCCAAAATACCAATGAATGGAAATTATTCTTTTGGATTATTCTATTTACAGTCGATACAACCTCACCATTGGGTGAACCACTGGTTAAATGGTGTTATTAGTATTTTTATTATCTAAATAAAATTCTTTCTCTAGGACCAATGAAATGAGGTTTTTTTTATTACATCCATCATTATAACCATGATAGGACTAATATGCCAGGCATTTTCCATTTCACATTTATCATTCATCGGGAATTTTAATGTTTCATAATGTTTGTGTCATGATATGTATTGAATTGTAATGATATATCTTGAAGGAATTGGAAAACATAACCGATACATAATGTGTCTGACTTAACCAAATAAGTTTTTCCTAAATTCATTAAATATGACACCTTAAGCAGTCGATAAGGGCATGTTGAGACATGGACCATTGCTTACATGGGTTGGGACAAGTTAGGGTGGGAGTTAAGGGAATGTCATATTTTCGTCTATAAAGATTATGGTCCCTTAGACGTAATAAATATTCATCCATATAATTCAACCACTTTAATATGATTTAAATATTTGAAAGATAAAAATTCGAAATGATTATGCCTTTTAAAGATTGGAAAACTGTCGTGTATATCAAAAACATACACATAGATTCAAAACTAGCCTTATTAGTGGGTATAGGGGTAACTTTTACATTCTTATTCCCTTTGTCGTCTCTCTTAATTTCTGGACCTAAATATTAGAGAAGGAACAATGGTATGAAAATTTCTATACGAAGGCGTTATACCTGTCCAAGATTCCTATAATCAATTATTTCTGTTTTTTAAATATATGATGAGCAGTGAATTTAATTTTTATTAGCATACTACCACAACATCCTCTAGTCGTACTCCCTATAAGAAGTTATGACCATTATCTTATGTTGGTTGACCATGAGTTTCTAGTGACTCATAATATAGTTACACTTCTGGAACCTCTTCTTTTTCCTATTATGATAACTAACACTTAGTTCTGAGAGGGTTTTCTAGGTATGTTTCAATATATATAATGTGTTTTTTCGACCGTCCCGGAGTATAGAAGAATTTACTTGGGAGTTCTAGTAGTAACATTCGCCCACATACTCAGGGGATTGTGGACTTCATGAATTGGATTATTGGATTGATGCAATACTTTCTATACTTGAGCATCTAGAGTCTCCTCTGGATCATAGGGTAAAAAATTCTATGTATATTATATGTTACCATGCTATGAGATGGTGGGATTTAGTCACCCAGGTAAACTGACAAAGCGATACAAAATTTCCAGATTTTCCAATGATATTTGATGGATATTTCTTTCCATATAATCTATGTGTTGATAGAGGTAGATAGTTTATTAACATATAATAGGGTAGCATGTCTGTCATTTAATTCTATGATCCTTTTATATAATTGTATTAGTTCAATACTACTCTATCATATGATGATATTATGATCTCTATGATATTCAAGGATGGATTTTTTATGTCATATGTTCTCAGGACAATGTATTTAGGTTGAATTCCTATTTGAAATAGTCAACCAAGTCCTAATCATATTGTAAAATTTGAGGGAATATGATGGTTCTATCTAAGGAGGTTCAAAACCTAGATCAATCAGTGATTCTTATTTTTGGAGAATGATAATTTATGATTCTATTATTTGAGGAATAAATTGTTAGGTTCCTCGTGCTAGTTTCATTCTAATGTGTCACCAATGTTGGAAGCCTAGACTCCTAAATCCGAAGTGCTGATGAGATCCAGAGGAGTGTAGAGGCTTTGGTAGGATGGGACATACTCAGTGTTTCTATAGGAAATTTATAGTAGTACCTAGTGTTTGGGGATCTACTGAAACTACATGATCAGATCTAGGGCTATAATGATCACCACAAGTTGGTAGAAATAATACCACTATCCACTTATGCTGAGGTGACAGTCGAGGAAAAGGCAGGAAGACTCTTTATAGTCAATTCCAGTAGAGTGGAAATGATTAGGGGTTGTCAAGAAGTGACTCAAATCCATGGTAATGTCAAATTAAATGTTGAACAATCTATGCTAGAGGATAAGAGAACAATACCTATATATATTATGTGGTATTATTCTTATTGTCTCCACATTAGTGTCTACATTATTTTACACAGTCGTGTCTCACTAGATTATATCTAATGAAATCATTGAATGTATTGGGATAAAAAATATGCCCATTTATGATGTTACAAAATATGATAGATAGGTTGGTAACTAACCATAGGTTGTTTACAATTTTAAGGATGACCCCCTTGAGATAGGCATATATCACTTCTTGTGGAATGTTTTCACCCTTGACATGATGATTTTTGATATATTCATTGGGATGAGTTGGTTAGTTCCCTATCAATAACACATTTATTTCATTCATCATAGAGTGAAGTTTATATCACCACCGTGTATTAAAAATGTGCATAATGAGAATTTTATTTCAGTATGGTTAGAGATGGGCCGAAGAAGAAAAGGCTGGGAAATGTTATAGTTCAAATAGCAAGTATTTTCTTGGATGACCTTGGGTTACGTCCCCTATTGTTTCCCATGTAGTGGAATACTTCATTTATTTATTTCCTAAAAACATCTCTAATTAACCTTAATCATTATATGTGGATATTACAGTTGATCTTGTGTTTTTATATCCACTAGGTATTACTCATCCTTATAGGATGAAACCTTTGGAGCTTCTAGAACACATGAAGCAGTTGATGGATCTGGAGGCTAAAAGCTTCATATGTCCCATAACTTCACCTTGGGGTTCTCCAGTATCCTTCACCATGTATTCATATGGCACCCTCAAGATTTTTGTGGAATACCATCGATTAAACCAACTAATAATAAAGAATATATACCAACAACCGAGAATAGATGACCTATTTGATCATCTCCCAGGAAAGAGTGTGTTTTTAAATATTGTTTTGGGGTTGGTATATCACCAGGTTCATGTCACATTATCATGTGTACCTAGAAATACTTTTATGAGAATTTATGGTCTATAAAAGTGCATGGTTTTCCATTCGGACTCATGAATGCACCTACAATTTTTACAGATCTTATGTATTAGATTTTCCCCTAGTTTATGGATATATTTTTATTAGACATTTTTTGAAAATATCTATCTGTATTCACACTGTAGAAAAGACCATGCCAACCATCTTGATATCATTCAAAATACAATGAAATAGCATTAACACTATGATAATCTTAGTATGTGACACATTTGGATTGTCAAATTCCACCTCATGGTTCATATCATCAAAGAGAATGGAGATTTAGTAGATCAATAGAATTTGAGAGCTGTAGTTTCATATAAAAAACCAAAGAACGTATCGGAATTTCTTAGTTTCATAGAGATTGAACGATATTATATATGATTTTTCAAATATTTCTCACATATTTCAGCATAGATTATAGGATTTCCAAAGAGTGGTGTAAAATTTATATGGTCATAGTCTTTTAAATCATTCATTCCTGAGTTGAAGGGGCATTTGACCATAGAGCAGATAATGATTATTCTAGATCCTTGAATGGAAAATATAGTCTATTTTTATGCATCAAATATCAGGTTTGGATATTTTCTAATACCGAACATGTGAGTTTCAAATATAGGTCTATTCAGTTGAGGATTCATGATTAGAATTACTCAATATATTCCCTCAAATTTTTTTTTCAGTTCATGGATTATTTTACTGGAGATACTATTTACACCGAGAGAGTTTCTAGGTTTTCACATAAAAAAATATTCAAGTACATATTTTCTTAGAAGGATTTGAATCTCAGTCAGCTTTGTATGGGTGATTACCAAGAGTCATTTTATTTCATGTGTACATACATGCCTATTAAAGGCAATGCATTATCTGATAAATTGATCTAGAATAATGAGACTCATGATGTTCATAATCCTAGTGGAAAATTGATGTTCATGGATGTATTATTAGTGATTCATATTGAGATTAATGATGATCATGGTTACACAATCCTCTCAGCCTTATAAATGACATATAATATATTGTTACAAGTATGAATAATGAATTTATCTAATCCCAGTGTTCTTTTTCTAAGATAATGTGTCTCAATAAATGATATATATTTTGGTAGGACTGTGGATAGGGATGATATGATATTTTTTCTTGTGTGTGTATGGATCCCAAAAAATAATAGATTGTATATGATGAGGGAATTTTTAATCTCAAAAGGGCTAGTTGATCTTAGTGTCACCAAAATATATCGAGAAATAAAAAGAAATTATTGGTTTCCTATTATGACTTAGAATATTATAATATCCAACACTCGGTGTTCCGCCTATCAACATGTGAATTTGATCATCCACAACTGTTTTGGATGATATAATTTTTTTCAATTTTCGAGTTGACATGTGATGGAATTTTAATTCATTTTAGGTTTTATTTACCCTGGTCATCTCATGGAAATAATATATTTTTGTGATTTTATTTATTTCGTAAAAACGATTTTAGTCCTTTTTTCTTTGCGATAGACCTTCAATACAGCTGATCTGGTTTGTTTATGTGTCATATAGTTTGTACGTCTTCATGTAGATCCTCATTCAATCATTTCTATTAGAAATTCTCTCATTTCGCAATGGTTCATGAAGGGGTTGTAAAAGGCATAGGGTATAAAGAAGGATTTGATAATGTCATATCATCTATGGACCAATGAACATACGAAGTAAATGATTATGTTTATATAGTAAAGGATTCCTATATGTGTCCATGAATATGGGGGGTTCATGGTAGAAACACATTTTCGTCATTGATTTATATTATAATAATAAATATTAAGGTACCATCCAGATGGATCCTTATGTATATTTATCTGGTAGTCCTTTTTGATAACATATGTTCTAGAATGAGGTAGGGGAGGATATTATTCTTGGACCACATCTCATGCCTGAAACAACAGAGTATGTCCATCTGATCATAATTATTATGATGATAGTTAAGTCCAGATAAATTTCATATGCAAACTGAAACTAGAGACCTCTTGATTTCGAGGTCAAATACCATGTTTTCTAGTGATTATCACACATGATTGGACATTGGCATATTTTTAAGCATGTTAAGGTCTCATGATGATTTTTTAGACCCTTTGAGGTTGTTAAATAGATCAGACTAGTGGATTCCAAGAATTCACTTCGTTAGAGATACTGGACATTGGATGATGTATTTAATGTATATCTACTTCTTCAATACAATCGACACCAATAAAATGTCTTTCAACCTGATAATTTTAAACTAGATGTGGATTCATATTTGAGGAATTTCATGTGCTTATTATTGATTCATGTTTGAAGAAACATAGACATAGGTTTATTCATTTAGTATAGGTTGTATGGAATAACAACTGAGTATATGATGCCACCTAGAAGAGGGAAGATAATATAAAATCTATGTGGATGGAACTCTTTGTAGATGAACCCTCTTCACCACTAGAAGTGAAAATCTAGGATAATTTTCATGAATGAGGACTGGTTGTAATGACCTTAATTTTCACAAAGGAACCAATCATTTTTAGAATTAAATTCATTTAAATTACCATAATAATGATTTTTATGAACGTCAAGGAGGTATATAGTGCATCTACGGCTCATTCAGATTCTGAATCCCTGAATTATGTTGAAATAACTAGACTTAAATGTTATATAAAACTATACCCCCAACCCACATAGTTTCTCCTAACCATGCAAGGAGAAACAGAAGTGCAGTAAGACCTGAATTGTTTTTCTAAAACTATGCTCATCAAGGTGCATGAACATATTGGATTACATAGATTCTTAATAGTTGGTTTTTGCAACTTTAAAGAATGAATAAGTAAATCATGAACCTTAACTGTGATGGGAATTCCATTTAGCAGTGAGGGTAACACATTTTGTGCACTATTTGGGAAAATTGTGCAACAAAAATGTCATCCCCGTATTCTGTGGGTGGATTGATAAAAATTCCAATTTATAATCCCTTATCCTAATTTTAATTCTCCTCATTATCATTCAATTATTTTAGGGTGTTATTTTCTCTCATAGATCCCCTCATTAGAACCTATGGTTTGATCAAACTCACACATATATACTCAAAATCATGATCTATCAAATGCATTAGATATATCTCTATATGCTCTCTTTTCCTCTTAACATCAATCTAAGTTTCTTTCCAAACCCATTGCGCTATTTAGTTCCCATGTATTTTTCCCTATTTTCATGGCATTGGATGGTTTTTTAGATTTATTCAATTGTACTCTGAATATGATAATGATATCTAGTTTGGATTCATCTATGACCTTTTGGTATGTGGTCTTGACATTATCCGCATGAGTTTTGATATTCTATAGGTATTCCATTTTGTCACACACCAACGTTTTCCGATCATCACCTTTCAATTTATTTATTCAAATCAAATTTATCAATGTACATTGATACAAAACCTTTGATTCTTTTTAAGTAGTTTAAGTAATATAGACCTCAGTTATCGAAACCCCTTGGGTGTGACAAATGGAATTCCTATATTATTATTAAATATTTATATTCCCTGATTTCATTACCAGTGTTTGGATCAGTTAATTGATCAAATTATTCTATTTTATAACAATTCAAATGATCCCAGGGCACCTCACAGGTTCATGGTCCACATATACATTGAATTTCCCATGTAGCAAATTGCCTTAATGGTCATGACACCATCTAAATGAACATTTGAACCATATAAGTTAAATTCCCATGGTTCGGTAAATTAAAAGGGTTGTAATTATTTTAAATGGATTATTCATGATGGTTTACATTCAATAAATGAAATAAATGGTTATATAAATTGGTTTCCAAAGGGTGGTAAGACCACCCCTTCATTTATTCATCATAATGTACTAATTATGAAATATAGTACATTGTATATAATTGATCATGATTAATAAGATATATGAGAGGTAATTAATAATGTATTATATAATAAATATGACTAAACCTTGATATAGGATGGGGTATGATTGTAAAGGTTTAGTTGAGCATGAAGCTATCATTCTCCCTTACATTTGGTGTTAATCCTGAATTCTCACTCCATTTACACCTGTTAGACATTTTGATTGAAGTGTCAGGTCCCTTGTTTGAGTGTTGGCATGATATAACACTCACCATGTCGAGTGACTAGAATGAAATATCCCACTCATTATGACCTGTATGAAATGTACCTTATTTATTGAACATATATCCTCATTAGACTATTCAGGGATGTCTTAGTTAAACTCTGGTCTAGCCAGCAACTAGTACTCTAGGTATATTGTTACAAGAATATGCACGCCATTAGTCTATTTAGGTTGATCAAATATTCATCTATACTATATATATTGTTACTAACTCAAATTTATTTTTTGATATGATTTTAAGAAGGTAGAACTTCCAAGTGTCCTATAGGAACTTTTGTGCGATGGTTAATTATTTCAGCATTGTTTTCCTATTCATATTACACATAGACATTTTATTATTATGAGAACAACTTGGATTAATTCTAGACACTGTTAGTGGTGGCCTATTGAGTTTTTTATCTCACACACTACTCAGGATGCCTCTGGTAACTGAGAATATTAAATGAATTCAGCTATGGATAAGGGAAAGGGCCCTATTTTACGAAGTTGATATGATTGACTTATATATGGATCTTATGAGTAGGGGAATGAGCCTTCGCCTGATATGACATTAGATCATCTTTTTGTCCTTTTTTTAGTTTTTTATATGAATATCCCATGTTCCCTTTTTGTATATGTACATGGAACTTATCCATGAATATGACACTGCCTAGTGTCTTTTGACTATAGTTATCTATTGTTCAGTTTTTTTCTTCCCGTACTTATTTATTCTATCTATTCATATATACATCTTCTATTGTATAGTTATGGATGGTTACAATATGACTCTTTGAAAATAGGGTATATTCTCCCCACTATACCACCTCTATACCCTTTCTACTAGTCGGTAGCCTCTGGCTTATGGGGAGGCACAGTAGCGGCCATGTGACCACTAGCTCGAGGAATGAGTTATTTGGATCCCAGGCCAGGATGATACACATTGACTAATATCTATATTTTTTACCCATAATAATCATTGGATCTCGACCATTATTATATTTCCATTCTATAATTTATGAAAAAATGTATTAAGTTTTTTATGTCTAACAACAGTTATAGTTTTTAAGAATTTAATCAGAAATGATGTCTATATTTTATATATCAATTGATTATATATATTTATTTTGAATGAAATTAATCCCCTATGGTCCCCATGTTTTTATTGATATGATATTAATTCAATTTTCATCAATATTATGTAATATTTAAATATGAAATGTATTAATGACTATAGTTGGTATCATAGATAATGTTTTGTGGATTTTGAAAGCTGGGATGGGGAAACATTGGTGATAAACCAATGGATATGAATTTGTGCATGAGAATGTAAAAAATTATGCTAAAAAATGGACTGTCGATTAAATATGAAAATGAATCCCTATCGGGTTATTATATGTTGATGTCTTATTAGCACTAATTTATATAGGGGTGAAAGAAGAAAATATATTTGGGATATTATATATCAGCAATCAATCTGGTGAATGCTAAATATTCCCTTACAACTCAAATATCTTAAAAGTGCATGTAGATATTCTTAGGTTATTTTAATTTTTTATTAATTAGAATTATGATTTATTTGAATACATATTGACCATAGTTGAAAAATTATAAACCTAATGTTCCATTGATTAAAATGAAGGTTTCATGATTTAAACATACAATGAATGATTTCTGGAAGGATCACATTGATTGATGATGTTTTAGGAATCCAAAAACCATTTTTAGTAATATATTAAAGACATAATGGAAATGATGATCTGGAGACAATGAAAATTCTATATTTATTTTATAAATTTGGATTTAGTTATATGAATTCAACTATATCATAAAAAGACATAATGAATGCTAATTTATGTTCACGATGATTAAATATTGAAATATAAGTAAAAAATCGATATTGTATGATAATTATATATTAAGTCTATAAATCTTACCCAATTGATGCTTGTAGGAATTGTTTTCATTAAAATATATTAATAATACATTTATATGAATTTTAATTTATATTTAGAATTTAATAGATTTATTTATCTAAATCTAATATAAATTTATGAGAAAGGGAAGTCGCATTTTATATTATGACCCATTCCGTGATTGTTTATCAGTGAAATGATAAATATGAAATTACAATGGAAATAAAATAAATTTAATGTCTCATGATTCTGATTCAAATGGAGTATTTATCATTGATGGTTGGGGAGAAACTCAATATCAAATATATTGAAATTTCATGGGAGTTTGTTAATGAATTATAAATAGAGTAAGCTAGTATTCTGCTGAATCTTTATTTCATATTTTCAATAGAACTCAAACCCACTGGCTTTTCCAAGACACTATATAGAATTTCCCTAGTTGATCATAGAAATTAAATAAATAACTCTAGGATAATATTGAAATGGGATTTATTAAAGAAACATTTTCCATACACTACATTTATACATTCAATACATTGATAATCACGAGCATAAAAATATCATGATCATGAATAAGTATTCGACTCCAATATTGATGATTTGATTTATCAATAATGAAATTATTTCTATTTCTATAATATTTATCATTGATCGACATACAATTAGTTGATGGAAAAAATTGAAGACATTCCCAATACAACATTATGTTGGAGTTATTTTCTCTATGAATATATACTGATGCCATTGGATAATACAAATTACCATGTTATTTTCATGGATTTAATTAATGACTACATCACATACTACCTTGATCAGTTTTAAGTAGTCATCATAAATGATATTTTAATATATCATAAGAGCATGTAATATTAAGAAGATTACATGAGAATTGTACAAAATATCCTAAAAAGGATAAGTTGTATGAAAAATTTACAAAATGATAATTTTATATAAATAAGTTTTAATTTTGGGTCATGTAATATCATGTAAGGGTATATTGGATAACCCTTCAAAGGTTGTGGTTATTGATCATTGGCCCAGACCAACCATATTGACTAAAATCTGTAGTTTTATTTGGATTCGTATGATATTACTGAATCATTGGGATTTATTTCTCAAGACTATCTAATATAGTAACTGCATTATATTGGAATGGACTTATGTTCCCTTGGAATATAGTGTGTGAGGGAAATGTTATGGAACTAAATTGAATGTTAATCATGGAATTGATTCTCATAGTACCCTTCAGTAGAAAATAGTTTGTGATTTAGTGTTTTTATAAATTAAATTTATTGGATGTTCTCTAATGTATAATGATATTTTGAAAGATTTAGAATCATTAAATTGAAGGATCATAAGAAAAATTACCCAAGATATGATCTGGGGTTTGCTGCATAATCACTCTATAAATAATCAAGTGGCATTATATTTATTGAATTTTTTTGACATATATATTGAATATAAATTATTAAATTATATAGTCACCAATAAAAAGTTTAATAGCTTCCATATAATATGTATCAAGATGATTAATGATTATGATTTCTCAATACAGTACAACATATGAAAAGTTAACAAGGTGATTGATTACCTGTGTTAGACCACAGTTGTGTTTTAATATTTTTTTTCAATAAATAAATACATTTATGAATGATATTATATTTGCAAGGATGTGAGGAAGGATTAAAATTGGATCCATAATTATAAAAAAATTGGATTCTCCATTCGGTGAAAATAAGATCTTGGATTCTCTGAAAATTAGTTCTAGTATTCTATTAACAATTGACCCATCATTCTACTAAAATCATAATGAACAATAAATGAAAACCATATCTATGATTCTAGGAATATCATGTCCTGTATTTTCAAAAAAAAATGGATCTAGGATTTGGTATCATTGTATTGATAATACCATTGTATGAAATCATAATGAGGATGTTATTTCTGAGTAAGAATGACTAAGATTAAATCTAAAAATGATTTGGTATTTTTATTTCTCATAAAAAAAAATTATGTTTTGAAACTAATTATATAATATTTTTTACTTAAAATGTGATTAAATAAAAATGGTTTTTGAGCCTTAGGAAGAAAAATTTCTATCTGAAGAAAAATATCATACTCAAGAAATATATCTAACCAAAGAAAAATATGGTACTCATGAAAAATATTGTACTCAAGAAAAATATCTTACATGGGAAAAATATCATACTCAAGAAAAGTTTCATAATCAATAAAAAGTTCATAGTCAATAATTGTTTATTAATCAATAAAAATAATATATTTAATCAATTTTTCTTACTGTAGAAAAATTTTCAACTCAAGATAATATTGTGACTCAATAAAAATTTTGGACTCATGAAAATTTTCTTATTCTAGAAAACATAATTATGCACTAAAAATTTCATACTTTAGAAAAATATACAACTCAAGAAAACATTTTCAATAACGTTTGATGTTTATAATATTTCAATGGATGCTCATAAAAAATAGAGATTTGAATATTCGAAAGGAATTTAATTGTTCAAAGATAGATCAGAGATTTATGGAGAATTAAATATTCGGGAAATTTTTTTAACTGAGAAATGTTTGAAGAACATCAACTAAACCATTTTTTATGTCCCTACCACAATATTGATGAGTTAATTAGAAAATGTGACTCCTTACTGTTCAGGAACTGTTCATATAGAAATTTTGTGAATTTTATTTAGTATCCAACCAAACATTGTGTTTCTGGTTGAAGCTACAGAAGATTTATCATAGGGAGTACCTCAGACCGAGTTATATTGAATGATTGAATTCAGAGAATCTGATTGAGTTCATAACCAATTGTATAAGGAAGAGTAAATGAATAATCAGACTAGACTAACCTCCATCACACTGAGTATCCAGGCTCAGAAAATAGGATTGATCAAGGTTGAGAATGTTTTTTTAGACTGAGGTTCTCGAAGACTATTCCTGAAATAAATATTCCGTTAGTTAATATTTTATGATATTAAAGTAGTTTCACATGTGGATTTAGAGTAATATTACTTGTGGATGAGATGAATAATTTATAAAGTGGATCAGAAAATATGAATAAATGTGTATCTTTGGACTGTGTATGCTTACTAGTTGCTGAAAAGGATTGTTTTGGGAAGTGGATAGTAGAAAGGATAGTAGGGGGTATGACCAACTATATCATGGTTATTTCTAATGTTATTTTAAAATTGTTCTTCTCTTGAGACTTTTTATTCCGGAAATAACATAGTGTATGAATCCATATTTGTGGGACTACACATCTGGGCAAGGAGTTAGTCTTTGTAACGAACTATATAAATATTGAATGTTTCCTTCTCATTGTATTTTCTACATAAAAAAGGTATATATTTTAGTTATATTTTATTGGATCATAAATATAGCATGGTTAGGATTTTTATAATGATATTGTTACGACGATATAAAATATTCATCTAATATATAATGGAACCCACTATTTACCCCCCCTTGTGGTCACAAACCTATTTGGTAATTGCAATTTGTATCAGAGAATAGGTTCCCTTTGAGAGATCTGTGTCTAAGTATAGAGAAAAAAAATTCTATGAAATATTAGGGGAATGTATTTTTCAATGGAAATAACTACCAAATCAGGATGGTTATAATGAAGCCATATATTAGGTCCCTTGGGTATGAGGTTTTGTAATTTACTACAGAATGATATCTTCCTTGTATTGAGAATACTCCATTTACTACTTATAATAAGATAAATTATGAGAATGATGGATGAGAAATAAATTATTTAGTCATATCAATTACTAAAAGTTAGTTCCATAGTGTAAAGGGAGTTGGTACTACCAATGATATTTGTGATAAGTTGAAAAACATTTATAATGGAAAATAATGGTGAAGAAGGAAAAGATACTCCTTTAGAGGATGAAGTATGATTATATATAAATGGGAGAGAAATAATATATTGGTGAATTATTTATAATGGTCAGTATTACTCTTTGCAACATAATATGTCTTGGTGAGAAATTGGAACACTATATTATTTTTGAAACGATATTTAGAATTCATAATGATATAATTGATTCCAATGTTCCATCGTTAGAAGGTTGAGATCATAAAATCTTATATCGAGATGATCTAAATGGTATTCTTGATATTTATGAAATGAGAATAGAGGATATTTTGAGAATGAAATAAAATTATGGAAAATAAATGGTCTTAAAATATTTTTTAAAAGGGGAAAAATGATGAAAATGCTATATAAGAATCAAGTGATTCAGAAGCTCATTAATATGCTGATGATTTCAATAAAAAAAATTCCCTCCTTTTAATGAAATAAAACCAAAGGAAATGGAAAAGTAAATGACTCAAATGTTGGAATGGTGAATGAAAATGGCATTTTCCAAAAAAATTACTTGGAATAATGTTTTATAATATGATTATAAATATGATGATGTTAAATTTCCGAAACAAATTTTTAAGAAACATAAAGAATGATTTCCTTTTGAAATGAAGAATACAAGTTTTCATTATAGATGAAAGAAGATTTATTACTCATCTAATAATGAATCTAATAATCAAATAAACTATATTTCTCATGTTATAAATGGATTTCATTCATCTAGTCCAGATAATGGGAATAACGAGTTGACAGAATTGGGATGGGTTTCATAAGGGATCTAGGGAATAAAATTTAGTATAAGACTCCAATCAAGAAAGATAGAAAACAGTTGAAAAAATATGTTAAATTTATATCATTTATGAATGGTCAGCATAATATAAAATTGAAACATTATGAATAATATTTAGCTGATAGTGAGAATATCAACAATATTGAATCTACAGTTGTTTAAGAAAGTATTGGGAAAAAGTTTAAGGTAACTGAATCCAAAAAAATCATAGATGATCTGAAAATTATGTTAGCTGAGAAAGAATAGGACTTTTTAGAATCACAATAAATCATTTATAAAAAACAAAATGCAAGAAATTAATGATGAGAGAAAACTACACCAGTTATGTTTATGTAAAAATTAAAACATCTAAAAAATTTAAAAAGGAAGGGTTACAAAAGGATTTTTTTTAGAAAACATCTTCACTTTCATCAATGATTCTTCCTAGTGATCATATAAAATCATTTTCATCTATACAAAATTTGTGGATGATTGTTATGATTCACTATAAATATGATTCAAATTCAGTATATTAATTCACTATATGGATGGTTTATGATTGTATTGATGAAATTTTTATGAACCCTATTTCCTTCCCATGTGTTATGATGTGATGATATGTTGTTTATTTTATGATCTTTTGTTAAAAAAAATTCTAATATTCAATATGTGACTGGTTGTAGTAAAATTTTATATACGTCTCATTCAATGGGTAATGAAGTATATCTCATGTTATTAAAAGGATTTCAATTATGGGGTGAAACTGGTTTAGTATGGGATTTTTTATAATATTATAGTCAGGCGAATGGTCATTGACTAAAGAAATTATTGAATGGTTATTAAACCCAATCCACTAATATAGCTATGGTAGTGAACACTGAATAATAAAAGTATGGAATGGGGAATGAACAAAGTTCACTATGATAGTATTTATAGTGAGGAAACACTATGAAAATGACATTTTATGAATATGTGTGTTCCAAAAACATTTTTCATATTCTTGTGATATGTTATTAGTGTTATAGGTTGATTATTGATGATTATACACTATTATGTATTATAATATTTTATTTAAAAAAAACATTAGCCTTGTTTCATGATTAAAACTATTTTAATGATTTGATATGATTATTGTAAGTATTTATCATGTTCTTGTACCATTATGCTTATCTCATGCCAAATCATGATCATTTATTAAAACATCTTATGATTAAATTTACTAGGAATCTGACGACATAGTTTATTTTGATTCAATATCCTAGATTTTATTGAATATTGTTAAGTTTGATATTCATAATAATGGTTCTAGTATTGCAGAAAAAAATGGGAAATGTTATATCTTTTTATTTACTAGTTTTTTTATGTCCACGTTTATAAATTCACATAACCTCTACAGACGTATTGAATATTTTTTCATGAAATGTATTGAATTTTAAACTAAAATTTTTTAATATTAATGTATGAATAGAATTGATCTCTATACTTCATTTTAATGGAATGATTTAGTATCAATTCGATGTTATGTTGAGGAAAAATTAGTGTGAAGCCTTAATGAATGGATTTTTCTTCACTAATTAAAATACATCCATGTCTAGACACAGTAAGGAGGAATTGGTTGGTATAAGTTATTCTTGGGTTAACCACCTTGAAAATTTATGGTCAAGTATATATCGACCATCATTAAGGTACATGGTGAATGAGACCATACTACCCACCTATTTTGACACTCTCAATGCAAATTCGTATGTGAATTAAACTTTTCATCATGATCTATTATGATGTATTTGACTGGATAACAACCATGGATGACCAAGATTTAAAATATGTTTCAATATATTTAAAAGTAGTTTCTATTTTTTAGACATCTAATAAATGACATTCAGGATTTTTGGATTTCTGATTATTTTTATTTTGACTTAAAATTTCAACATTGGTTTTAGTCAATGGATGGAAGCATAAGGAACCATGTTAATGATTAATGTGATAGAAATTGATATGATTTCCCGCTTATATATCAAATTTTATGCGATAATAAATAAATAATCTTCTTTCTATGGTATCATACCTTTATCAATCCATTAATAATGTTGAGCATCAGAATGATAAAATAATGGAATAATTTACTATTAAATGAATCCTGAATAAAAAACCCATATTATTTTATGTTTTTGAATTTTTCACAAATTTTTGAGAAATTGATCAATACTATTAAAAATATTTTAAATGTTCTCTAGTGCTAAATACATTGAATTTTTATTGTAGTTGTTTATCATTTGAATAGTTAAGAAGATAAATTGTGTAATCATATCTTGAATATGAGGAATTTAAAATAAATAGACTCCATATAATATTAAAATTTTAAGGGTTTATTTTTCATTAATTACATTCCCCAAATACTTTATAAGAGTATGGAGAAGTATTTTCCTCTGGTTAAGAAGAATGGTAACAAATCCCTTGTTATGATAGTTTGATTATGTATTTTTGGATGAGTTTCCTAGTTATCATCTGAATCATAATAATGGTTTTTCAAAAGAAATCATACTCGGTACATTTCCAATTTCAACCAAACATTAAAAAAATTATTGTGATTGATTTACAGGAATTAAACAAGCCACTCTAGGAGAATGTTGGTAAGGTATTCATTGGGTGATGTGCATCACCATGGGGATCACATATCTTTTTATTAATAATATATATGTATCAATGATACATTGGAATGATTATTAGAAACATAACAGGTTCATGATAAGTAATAACTATATTATACCCCATATTGATGACTTGATTAATCAGTTATAAGAATTTCAATATTTTTCCTTCATTAGTCACTGATCTTGATGTTCTCAATAGTGGGTAAAAAGTGATGATATTCCTAGGGTATCCTTCTAATCGAGGTATAAACACTATGAATTTATTGTGTGTCATTTTGATCTTATTAATCCCTCAGAAATTTTAAATAAGTTAATGTATACTCATTAGATATTATACTGATGTATTCATGGTAGTATTTGTATGAAATATTATAATATATTATAAGAGAGAGAAAGATCATGATAATCACTTGAGGATTGTTTTAGAAACCCTATGGAATTAGGAGTTGTTTAAAAAACCTATATAGAATAAATTTTGGCTATATTATGATTCATTTTTGGATCATATAATCTCAAGTGAAGCTGTATTAGAGGATCCATTAGATTTTTATGTTATTGATCATTTACCAAGGAAAAATAGTGTGACTATAATCCATGAATTTCATCGATTGGATGGATATTATTGATTATTTTAAAGTATTTGTAACATATATAAAATCATCTAACATAGATAACATTGATGTGATTTATGACTCTTTGGATGGATGAGTATAATGAAAATTTCAAGGAACTGAAGCTAAGGATGGTCAGTGAACCAATTCTCACACTTCCCAATAGTGGAGAAGAGTGTTTGATTTATTGTGATGTATAATTGAAAGGGACAAGATGTGTTCTCATGTAGAATGGTCTAGTTGTAGAATATTAATCACATGAAATTATGGATCACATGAATAAAATACACAATTATTGATTTTGAGTTACTAAGGGTAATCACTACAATAATGACATAGATGAATTATCATTTTGGAGAAATATATGAAATAACTTCTGATCATTAATGTTTAAAGTAAATATTCATGAGAAATATTTGTTCAATATAAAATGGTTTAGGATGAGTAATTATTTTTATTTCTCAATAAATATCCAATTAGGGCAAGAGAAAAAAGTGGTTTTTATTCTAATTTAAATGGGTAATGAATGAATTTATAGGATTATAATCACAAAAGGCCCTATATTTTTAGTTTTTAAATGGATGGACTTTGAAATATTGAGGGTAATTGAGAAATCCTATCATACTGAAATTAGTGTTCCACCATTTATCCATATAGAGCTTAAAATGGAATATTAGTATGATTTATATATAAAAAAATAATGTGATAGATATTCCTATGATCAACCTTGACTATAAAGGAATGATTACATATAGCAACCAAGAATGTTTCCAATCCACACTAAACCTAGAGAAGGAACTATTGGATGAATTTCATAACTCATGATTCTTCATTCATCAATGAATTATAAATACTAAATTAAATGATGAAATATTTTCCCTCATCATGGTAATTTATTTTTAATTTCTATTGTATGAATTAATACATTAGATAATTAAACAACATTTCTACTGTAATTATTGAATAAAATAATCATCAAATAAATGATATGAAAAATATGAATAAGAATGTAATTTTACAAAATTAATCTAATCCAATAATTTTTATGTTGATAATTAAATATTAGGGATATAATAAAATATTTCGTTCTAATTTTATGTGTTTTATAGATGTTTTTATGATCAATGTAATGAATGATTATAAAAATTTAAATTATTGATATATTATAATAAATAATATTTTATTTGATAATATTAATTAATAAAAAATATATTCAAAGATTTTATTATTATATGGTTGATAATATCAAACATGTTTCATTTATGGAACATTATTTAATTTATAGTAATTTTATTATCCATTAGAGTATAAATTCTTTTTTTCATGATAAGAGTGAAAGGTGTTAAAGGGGAGTTAAACCTAAATGGTAAGGGTAAAAATGTGACCAATCCCAATAAAGAATTTACTATCAAAGGGGATTCTAACACCTACTCATCCTCTAATTAAAAAAATTATTTCGATACAAGTTAAATTGAAACTTAATTTATATTAATTCAGTATTTTGAGAAATTCTATGAGTTCCCCTCAGGTATCTTGTAATGTAGAACAAATTATTAACAGTTATTATCACATAAAAAAATTATTGTTCAGCCAAAAATTTTGGCCGGGGTTAGTATCTCAAGAGGAGGTTTAATTGAGTACCCAATAAAAATGTCTATTTGAAATGTAATTATATAAAATCCCCCAATTTAAATAAAACAAAATCATTAGTAAAAACAATAGTTTCATATAAGAATCGAGCTTTACAAAAATTATTGATGAATGATTATGTATTGGTCAAAAAAATATACAATATCATTTTATCATTTGAAATCAATTTACTAAATAATTTTCTAATATAATATGTAATTGAAACTAAATATCAATGTAATTGATTTTTGTGAATGTATAAACATAAAAAATTTTATTTTCTAATATATATAAAAAAACAAAAAAAACATATAGTCCAGTTTTGAATAAAAGAGGATTAGTCTCACGATGAGACATAGTCCAATACAGATAGAAATCACAATTGGACAAGATGCATATATAATATAAACTTTTGATCCATGATTGGGATTTTTGTTTTACAATAGAATAACAACTCTCTATACCACACAGTTCCAATTAAAAAATTAGTGTGGGAAAAAAATAAACAACATGTCACAACTGGACCTCTACCGCAATACATGGGAACCGTAAAAAAATGATTTTTCATGAAAATAACAAGTACCTTCCTGTTTAAATGAGGTGACAGTGTGGGTTAAAATAAAATAGATTAAGAAAAACTCCAAATAATTTAAAATTAAACATATAAATAGATAATGTAATAAGTATATAGAGATTATGTTGCTCTGTTTGATAGGATTTGTAGCTTGTGACTCCATAAAAGTGATTCAAACTGAGGCTTAAGTCATATTTCAGAGAATTTCTATAGAATAGAGTGCCATGGGCACTTTTTTTCTTAAATGTAGGATGAAACATGATGTAAGATGTTCTTTATCTTCCTCAATAAATTATAAGAAAAATATATAGGTTAATATCTTCTGATTCTTGTAGAAATATAATGTTCAATAAATCCTTGTTGTTATCTAATCGTATTTTCCCATTGTTTCTATGAGGGAGCATGCTTCCTATGTTATCTACAACAGTACTAGTAGATATAATTAGTCGGATCTTTAAATCTTCATATTTATGGTTTGACACATATAATAATTCTTTATTCAGATCAATGAAGGAACAATCCTTAAAATAATAATCAATATTAAATTCATTAATATATTTTTTATAAATATTTAATTCAAAAAAAATTGAAATAGTGATGGTGAATCTTTGTATGTTGATTCAGGTGGTGTCTACGTCCGGTGGTGTCTTAGAGGCTAGTATTGTGATATTAGAATGATATCGATATTTGGTAATTTGACACCATGTCCATGTAATCATGGAACAATGAGACATTCATGGATATATGTTTGGATGGTACTGTTCTTGGCTGAGGATGAGTCTTTTAATGATGATTCCATCAATGCGTTGTCAAAATTATGTTATAGTGGTATGACTTCATTGATGGTGTCTCAAAGTGATGGTGATAATTTGTGATAGTGATACATTATGTGGTTGTGTCACGTCCTTAATCAAATTTCTATCTTAGTGGAAACTCATTGTAGATGGGGGCTCATCTTTCATTGTGAGATTTTGGTGGTAGAACCTCATATATAGTCTAATTTATCCAATCTATTTCAAATTATTAACTGATAACAAAAAACATGAAACTCAATAATTATTACAATAATCATGATTTGATTATAAATAAAAACAGGAAGTCATCAATATCCCCCATTTTAATGATCTCAATTCCTGACATTTTGTATTCATGGAATCAATGATAAATAATGATAGTTTAGATAGATGGAAGAAACAAATCATAACATAGAGTATTAAATTAAAAAGTATTTTTCCTAAAAAAGTAAGGTATTAAATGTAATAAAAGAGAATAAAAGTAAAAACCATAAAGATAAATTCTGTAGATATTATAACCCTTTTGGATTATCAAAATGTACAGAAAAAGTAATGGAATAATAAAAGGACAGGTTATGTAAGAAAAATAGATTTAGAATATACTTAAAATTCTCCTATTGAATGTCAATGAAAATACAACCTAATTTTTTTCCAATAAATATTTACATAAAAAATATAATCAGAGAAAATTTGTCCCATCAATGATCTTTGGTCTGGAATGAATGGTCCAAAATTTCATTTTTTTCCTTGGATGAGGAAAAGAATCAATGAAAAGGTTTAAACTGGAAAATCAGTTAGAGTTGAAGGAGGTCGAGGTAGGGTTTTTGGGACACTAGGTAGAGAATGTGGATATATGAAAAATAAGGGTTGGAGGTGCTAAACAAATTAAGATAGAGATATGAAAAAATGGTGTAAACTAAGAGGAAAATGTTCATTTAGATCTTTTGTCACACTAATCTAGAAGGAGTATTTACATGTGGTGATAGATATCCAATTAATGGACCAGTTTCACAATCTATAACAGTAGTTCCATGAACAGGTATAAAATGAAACATAAGGTAGATGAATTCAATTATTATTTTCCCACAAATTTATAAATCACTGAAAAAGTGTTGCATCTACTCCATAACACTCTATATCATTGGATTCACAACTTTAAACTAGTTTACTTGTACCATAAAAGCATAATTCATAGGATTCACCCACAAATTCTAAGGTCGAAAAATGAAATTGGAATCCATTGTATGTTTAGTATATTAAAATTATTGATAATAATTCATAGTCTTTATTATAGTGTCTCGATAAGAATTCATATCATAAGAATACAGATGTATTATAATATGGGAATTATGCTTATTATTCTCAAACATCCTCAATGTTTCTATGGTTATGATTTGAGTATCACTTCAATCAATACTAGAGGAATATCTGTGCTCTTCTCTGATCACATACCTAAGTAAATCACTATCAAAAATATGTGGTGCAAGATCACTTGAACAATATTCAATTGTGTTATTATTTCGAACACTCTCCAACAAATAATTTATAAAATGAGGAAATCCATATTTCATCCCCTAACCAATAGGCCTTAAAGACTTTAGTGTAATGGAATGTATTTTATTCTAAATTTCTTCTTTTGAAATATGGTACATCTTCTTTGGATCAATGTGGTCAATCACCAACTCAAAAATGTATCTAGAATATTGATCATTTATCATAGTAATAAGAGGTGCTTGATTGCTTAAAAGTAGATCATAATTTGAAATTATCATTTCTATAAACTCATATATGTCACCCTTGGTGACTACCTCAATGAGAACAATATGTACAAAAGCATCAGGTTCTCTCACAAAAGAAATCCTTTCTGAAAAAAAAGAAACATAAATTTTAGCTACCATCAATCCATAATTCTTTCCATCTTCCTAAATATATGGTTCACTCTTAATTGGTTATCTAAAAACCTTTTCAAAAAGTAAATCACATTCCACTAACATTGTATCAATCCATCTATCATAGGGCTTACCAAGAGGCTTAACCACTAAAGAGACAATAACTATAGATAACACAATAGCAGGTACACCAACTGAGGTCTCAATAGTTCTTTGTTCTAGATAATCTAAATCAAACTTATGATCATCAACATATGTCTTATTTAAAGTAGCCACATCTCTCAACTTTAAATTAATGATATTTTCAAAAATAAGCTCCTTTTCCATTTTTTTCAGGCACATGCTGCACAAAAATATCAATAATCAACATTTACTCAACAGTGACTTGATTTGAATCTGTAAAATCATCAGAAACAAACACAAGGTTTCTGTGAAAAAAATAATGAATTCCATGACCAAGTGATTTATCCCCCACAACAGAATCATATCCCTCTATTCTCGAATCAACATTTATCTCACCAAGAAAATGAGGCCCCTCTTTTGAGCAGAAAGCAAATCCTCCATGAGACATTAGAAGATATAGAGGATTCGGAACTTGAACTCTTTGAATTTTCTCACTATAACCATTTGCATCCTAACATGGATATTAATAATCATTTTCAATTATATCTTCATTTAAGTTATCCCCATTAACATTATCATCATTAGAATTGGATGTAATTTTTATCTGATCTTCTATAGATAAATTGGTCTCTTATTCATCACTTTTTCGAATCTTTTATTCATTGGAGAGAGTACAAGGTGAACCAAGATATCCATAATTTATAAGATGAGTTTTAAAAGATAGGTCAGGGTCACTACCCTCAAAAACTAGATTCTATTCTTCTTCTTTTCCAACAATAAAAAATTCTTCATTCCCATCTGATTATTCAACAATCTCATTAGGTTATGATCCCGGGTCCATAAGATCTATTGGTCTTGAAGGATAATCCACTGGGTTAAAATCATCATAAAACATTTCAATATCAACTACCCATTTCTTCATTCATGGTTTCCAACTAATGTTTATCGTTAAAAATATTATTCTTTTAATAAAAAAGACACCATAATCCATAAGATTTTAAACAACTTTAGGAATAAAACTTTTAGCTTTCAACATATTAGAAATAAACATTGGCGAGATCAAAAATTTGATCTTTAAGTGGTATTTATCATTTATGATTTATAAATCATAATATATATACATTTATTTATCTTCATCATCCATTCCATAACATTTTAAAAATAAAATTCATGATTCCATGATTAGAAAATTAAACCTATATTAGGCACAATAACTTTTCGAGGAATTTGAATAACAAATTTATATTCCCTATCCAAATCAGTGGAAACATGAATTCTAAAAATTCCATATCCAATTAATTCATCAATGGATTCTTCATAAATAAAATTTTCACCACAAAATGATAATTTTTCTTGATAATAATTAAAAACATCCATGAATGGATCATTCAAACACCCAGCCCACTGATTAGATGAAGACAAAATGTTTTGACTTTTAACTCATCATCATACACATTATTATTCTTCCCCTTAATAACAAAACTCAATATACATGTATAACTCATACAATAGTATAGGATAAAATAGTCTATTATTTTAAGAGATCCAATACCTAAATCAATGATTTTAAAAAACATTATGAATAAAATATCTTCTCAAAAGCAACTATTTTTCATTAACCACTTTTTTGGGTGCTACGACCCATTTTTCTAACATGAGATTCATTATCACAACATAAATAAAAAACAACAATCAATTTTATAGTTCCTCAAGGAAGATGAATCATTGTGTGAGAAAATAATCAGATTCTTCACACTAGCCAAAGAGGTCGGTTCGGTCAGCTCGGTCGACGATGAATGTAAGGTTGAAAGGTTTGGAAGAAGAAGATCAAATAGGTCTCCTGATAGAAAATGAAAGAGGAAAGGTTGAGCATTAAAACTGAAAAACTAACAATTTTTTCATTTGGTATTTGAAGGTATTCGATAAATTAAAATCATGAATCATGATATAATTCGAAATTGAAAGAATACATGAAAATCAAGTACTCAAAAGAAAATATTAATCGAATCAAAAACTAAATTATCCAAAAAAATAAATAAAATCAGTGAATAAAAATTAATAATTGAACATTTGAAAAATTCATGAAAAATACAAGAATGAGAATAGAAAATTTTGGGAAGTCCACTGCTGAGAATTCTAATGGTTAGAAATATAACAATGATAATTCCAATGGTGGGATTTCCAAGCATGAGAATTCCAATAGTGGTAAGTCAAACATAGAGACATTCACAATAGTGATACATTCACAATGGTGATTCAATCACATCGGCGATACATAAAAAAATTAAACATAATTGAAACTGATCATATCTATTTCATGATTAATTTAATTAATTCTCCAAAATTTTAGAGTATTAATGATTATATCAATAAGCTAATGTTCTATACAAATTTATTCAAGAGTGATATGCCAATTTTTAAAATGACCTCTCAAAAAGTGATTTCTTACATCAGTATATTTTGATAAAGAATGTGATAAATGATTATTATAAATGTTTATATCAATTTTATTATCATGGTTTATAGGGACATTTAAAAATTGATATCCATAGCCTTGTAATGTGTGTTTCATCCATAATATTTATACACAAAAATAGCATGTAGCTATGTATTAGAACATAGAAGAAGAAAATACAACAAAATTTTGTTTCTTACAACACCAAGAAACAAAATACATTCCTAAAAATTTACATGTTACAAAATCATTTTTTTATCTAACCTATATCCACAAAATAAAACATCAAAATAACTAAATAAATATAATTCATTTCCTCTTGGGTAAAATAATCCTAAATTGGTAGTATTATAAGGCCCCATCCTTAAACCATACTTAATATTGAATTAAATGAGTAATTCACATTGAGGATCTTTTCAGGTTTAGAGTTTTAGAGAATTAGTACATAACTATTACATCTCAAAAGATTACAAAGTAGTCTCTTCTACTAAATGTCCATAAAATAAAAACTCTTAAAAAGAAACACGTCTAGTTTCATGTTTTAGGAAGCATGACATTCCCTTGATCCCATCCTTGACCCTATTCCACGCTAAGTCCTGTGAAAAACATTTCAAAAACTTGGGATAGGCATAAAAACCCAGTAAGGGCTACACAAAGAATAAAAACTGTTAGTTTATCAAAACAAAAAGTAAACCATGTATACTTTATCAATGTAATACTTTTCACCTTTATGAAGTAGTAAAAACTCTTCAATGAATAAAATATCATTACTTACCTTTTTTTAACCAAAGGATTACCATAAAACCCATATAGAGAACACATAAAATATATAAAGGTAACTTGTGACATAAACATACTTAAGTGGAATAACCATACGGTCAACTCCCACACATATCACTTAATGGAATAGCCATACGGCCAATTTCCATACATACTTAATGGAATAGCCATATGGCCAACTTCCATACCCAATGCATTGGAGGTTATAATGTAACCACCCGTCCTGGTATTCACGGCACCACCCATCATATGGTTTATAACGTAACCACCCGTTAAAATGTCTAAGTACAATAATAAAATCATAAATCATAAAACCAATATAAAGGAATGATAACATTTCCACATTTCAATCATAATAGAATCCTTTATCAAAACCATTTTCAATACCAAAATACATAAAAGAGTATATGGTATTTATTTTATTTTAAAAACATTATGGCTTGTTGAGGAAGCCAAAGACCAAATAATAATCGTGGCGGCGGAAAAGGTCATTGTCACCGCGTACGTTAAAAGAAACATTCCTTTTTGTCGTTTTGTAAAATGATTCGTAGAAAAAGATTCCTTTTGTATAAAAGTAAAAGTCAAAGGGGTTTATACACTGTATAAAAGAAAGTTGTGTATAAAATGAAATATGCCTCAATGAAAGGAGATTGAGACGAAGTCCCTTACAATGATGGTATCCTTGGTTTAAGGATAAATCAATTACATAATTATGTGTGAAAAACGAATACAACAAATATAAGTGGATATTAAGTGTAAAATAATCAAAGGTAATTCACACATATTCAAAGGATGACATATTCAATAACTATGTGTCGAACCCAAAGAAATCTAAATTGGGTTAAGAAGTTCCCTTGACAGCCAAACAGCGTCACATCAAAATGAGTTGATGAGAGATAAAAAGTGTATCTCATCACTTGGAAATAAAATTTACATCAATAAGGATATATAAGAACAAATCCGAACATAATAATATGTAAATTAAAATACCCAACTAAAGAAGTCTTTTAAAAAATGGAGGGTGAAAGGTTCCCTTACCGACTTGGGTATCTTTCGAAACATACGACCCGTGAAAGAAGGAAAATACATCATTGATGTAAATACTCATAAATGAAGGAATATTACACAATGAGTAAAATAATGGTCAGTACATACACCAATCAAAGGAAATTGTGGCAAATGTAGCATAAATCTCACGGGAATAAAAGTGAGATGAAAAATCTCTTACAAAAACTCGGCAGCCTAACGGCGCCACATAAAACTTCCAAAAATGGATTGATGAGATCAAATAGGGTATCTCATCACATTACAACAAAATTTAAAGCGAGAGGAATATGAAATAACATCCCCCATAGTAACAAATAGGAACATAAAGAAGTGACATAAAGGGGAGTACTTAAAAAGAAAGAGAGAGGTTAGATCTCTTACGAAAATTCGGAAGCCTAACGGCGCCACTCAAAAAATCCAAAATGGATTGATGAGAGAGAATAGGGTCTCTCATCACATGAACATAAAAATTACAGCATGTTTAAAATATAATAACATCTCAATAACAAGAAAGATGATCTTTAGAGGGAATGACATAAAAGAGTGTACTTAAAAAAGAAAGAGAGGAGTAAGATCCCTTACCTCAGGTCCGACTTGACTCGATCGTTCTTTAATCTCAGGAATAATAAACTTGAGTTAATTTATACTTGACTAAGAACCTTTTTCAAGATTATTATTCCTTTTATATCACTTATTTCCATGTTATAAACATTATGTAATCATTAAGTTAATAATGATTCTTTTGTCGATATTTGGTTCTTAAGTCGAATGTGGACTTCTTATAATTGGATGTTGTTCGTGTGGTCAAAGGTTCTTTATATCCAAAATGACATTCCTGATTTGGAAAATATATATATCATATATTTCCATCATATACATGTATTTATAATATCACATTAACATTTAGAGGAAATAAATGAAATGCACTGTTAATGGAGACGGTAAGCCGTACGTACGCATAAACGCTACTTTCATTTCTATGTCATATTAATGGAATTAAAACTATATGATAGGTATGTATATTTTAATTCCAGAATTATATTAATCATTTAGATTTATCATACATCTTATATATCCATTATATATATGTACTTATAATAGTACATGATATTTTGAGATAAGAAATGAAATGTACCGTTCATGGAGACGGTAAGCCGTACGTACACATGAACGCTACTTCCATTTCTATTTCATATTTAATGTAATTAAAACATAATTATACATAACAGTATTTTATTTCAAGTATGGTATCATATATAATATCATTAAATATTTCCTTTATACGTACCACATATGGTAATAACGAATCAAATCACTTTGAGTGGGCGGTAGTCCGCACTTTCTTAAATGAAGATATTGCGTATACCCAAAATGGAAGCCATAATGGTAAGACAAAAATGAAAAATACAGAAGAATAAGTAAAACATAAACATATTATATATCATATATAAAAATAGTGACATCATAATGGCCACCTTTGAAGGTGTTAAATGAGTATTGAACAATCATCGTTTCGGGAGGCAGAATTTCGCCATCCACGGAAACCGTATGATATTTAACCATTTGATGTAGTTGTGTGTAAGTGTAGCTCGAATAATTATTATAACAACATCCTAGTATATTGAAGATACTGGATTTGTTACAAAAGAAATGAATAAAAAGAGTTTAGGGGGTTGGAGAGGCAAAATAAAACAAAAGGACTCAAGTGAACACATTACCTTAAAATCGGGTAACTCCCTTTGGTTTGAGCTCAAAGGCGTCCTTGGGAATAATTCTGCCCAATGTGAGGATTCAATGAGTAATATAGTGAAGTGGAGAGTCAAAATGGGCAGGGGTTGGCCGAGCCAAAGGCTTTGGGAGTGTGGGTAAGGAGGTAGAGGTGGGGGCCTTTTATAAGAGGAGAGGAGGGGCACTTTTGGAATGTAAAGAAATATTACTTTATTTGAAAATGTGTTTCGGTTTTAAAATGTCCCAAATTGATATAATACGTGGATAAGGTGTTATGGGTTCTAAATCCACCCATACAATAAGTTTTGGACATGTGTAGTTCATATATTATACATTATCTTTCGATTTTATTTAAATAGTTAAATAATGAGGTCATCACTGCATCATCATGATGTCATAAATAATTTAATTTATTTAGTGTATAAAAATTATAAAAAAATACTATGATGTATTAAATATTTTTAGCTTTCAAATGAATATTTATAATCAAAAATATGATCTTTATAACCCCATGTACAAATTGTTTTCGTAAAACATATGATGTTTGTGTCATTTTTACTTTTACATTAAATAAAAAGTTATTTATGTCATTTCCCAACCGAAGTGGCTCCATGGGGTCCCCAAGTTGACCCATGGCTTGTCATGGTCGGCCATGACACAACAAATTAGGGTAGGACATGTGTCAAGCTCATCTTATTTTATTAAAGCATTATTTTTATCTTAAACTACACTAATTACCACTAATCGTGATTAAAAACTTAATAAGTTGTTATTCACCAAAAAACAATTTTATCCCATTGAACCACATTTTACTTCTTAATGACAACCATGTATGCCTGATTTTTGAAATCCAAAACACAAAGATGGTAAAATTTCATTTAAACGGAAAAATCAGTTTTTATAAGTACCACTTAGTGGTTTCACTATTCATCAAAAATTGAAGTTTTTCAGAAAATTATCAAAATTTACCCTAATATATATTTGATATTCCGAATTCAAAAATGAAGTCCATTTTACAAAATTCAAAAAATATAAGTTGAATTAATTAATTTAATAATTAATTCTCACTGTCAGAGCAAATAGCGTGTTTTTATGAAACAATAAGTATCAAAAGATTGACACTGGTTTAAGTCCGATTTCAAAGTGAAATTAATTCCAATGACCACTATTGGATTTAATGGTAAAAATATTTTCTAATTTAACTTTAAAACCAATTCAAAAGATAATCTAATCATATAAATAAATTATATTAAAAAGAGTTTTTGAATTAAAATACAACATTTTACACTATTCATTAAAAAAAAGAACTTTATCGGAAAGATACCAAAAATTTACACAATGTAAATTTTGATGTCCCGATTCTAAAAAAAAGAGTTTTATTTGGTCCAATAGAATTTATAAGAGTGAAAAAAACTATATTTAATGACGGTTCGCCATCAAAATGTGATAAGTGAACCTTTAGTGAAAACTAGGGCATATACTCCTAAAATTTAATTCTTTCCGTATTTTAAGCCATTATCTTTTATTGGATAAATGTAAAAACATTTAAAAACATATATAATCATATTTTATTTATTTCTATCCATTCCCGCCAATACAACGGCTACATGTTAACTGCCATTTAAAATAATAATATTTTATTATTAGAGTGCAACGTAAGATTCCCAAGAAACTCGTTGTTGCGTGTTGGGTACGCCATCGAGCATAGCGTCCCCTTTAATGTCATATTAATATTTTATTCACAAATATGGATAAATATGAAAATTTCATATTCTTTATTTACCTGGGTTGTTACATCCTTCCCCCCTTTTGGAAATTGCGTCCTCGCAATTTTAAAATTGGGCTTGGAAACTTCCTTGAACGTCCCACATCAGGACAAGATTCGGTAAAATAATCACTTTAAATTAAAGAAATATAAGTACAATGGTCACCCGAGTTAACCCATAATAGGATTCCGTGTAGGAAAACATGGACATGGAAGAAAAAGCAAGGGGTCATGTTCTGATTGAGAGTGATAGAAAGCATGTTTAGGAGAAAGTTAACCATGAGAAAATCACAAACTTGTGATGGGTTAAACGGTATTCAATTCCCCGGTAGGAAAAGATAATAGACATCATTTTTGTTTTAAGTTACTCTTTATTGAGGAATTTATTCATAAGGAAACATAATCACTTATCTTGTTGACTTTCAACTTTTATTAGATTCCTTATAAAAACTCATATTTTCTCCAAAAAGGAGATTATTTAGGAAGACTTGTTCACATTAAGAGTACTATAATCAACTTCTAGAGAATTACCTAACCCAAAAAAATAGAACTACATACTTCCTAGGTCTTTAGACTTTAACCAAAACCAAAACCCAAAAGATTAGTACAAGATCAGATATCCCAGAAAAGGATAACCAATTAGAAAGAAAATCTACTCTTAATCTCCAAAATTTGTCCAACAAAACCCAAAGATCAACGAGGACCATTAGATAAACAATTTGTCCATAAAATTATTCAAAGTAAACCAAACTAAGATTGAAACCCAAATATTTGAGGGATTTAGTCACATATTCTTCCAAGTTAAATCGTAACATTTATCTCCAAACAACATCAGTTTCTCTTAATGTCTCGTATTGAAAAGTAATTAACCTAATCACATATCCTCCATGATAGGTTAATAAATATCCATAGATAACCCAAAATCAACCTACTCTTAATTCATAAAATCATATAATTAAAAAGAATCAGTCAAACTAACCAGGGACTTCACGTAGTCCAGTGGTAGGCGATAAATACGAGTTGACCTTTGGTTGTGGGTTCGATTCTCGTAGCTTTGTCTGACGCGACGGGTTGTCACACGGTCTACATGTTGTCCTTTTTCCAAAACTATATAATTCTTAAAACATTCCCCAAAATGAGATAAAATCTTCAAGAATAATCATAACATATTTTAACCTCAAGTTTATCTCATTCCTTTAATTTTCCATCATAACATAGAGTAACCCATAATTACCTAAAAATTAAGGATCAAATAAACCCTAATGGTTACCTTAATAATTATTACCTGAATTTCCACATCGAGTTGGCCATCTCGTACATGATGCATTAGAGAACTCACCAAGGTTGAAGTGGTTGATCATGACTCCATGATAGTTGGTTTAGAACAACTATGAGATTCCTAATTGAATCCCCCATCTCATCTAGTATCTAAATCAGAGAACCACCACAGTTTCCTTCAAACCCATAGTCACTTTGGTGCCTGCTAGATCCACCCATTTACAAAAAACAAAAAGGTCAGTGTGAGTATATAAACATAACCATCATGTACTAATGAAGAATTTAAACACTAAGATATACTTACTCATTCACTTTATCTAAAACTAGGACTCATTTTGAAATCCTAACCATTATGGTAATGTCAATTATGCTTAGAGAGTACCCTAACCTCTAAAGTTATCTAAACCGAAATTTGATACCAACTATAAGGCCTCAGCCTTAAACCTTACTTAATATTTAATAAAATGAGTAATTCACATTGAGGATCTTTTCAGGTTTTGTGTTTTAGAGAATTAGGACATAACTATTACATCTAAAAAGATTACAAAGTAGTCTCTTCTACTAAATTTCCATAACATAAAAACTCTTAAAAAGAAACATGTCTAGTTTCATGTTTTAGGTAGCATGACTTTCCCTTGATCCCATCCTTGACCCTATTCCACACTAAGCCCTGTGAAAACATTTCAAAAACTTGGGATGAGCATAACAACTCAGTAAGGGATACACAAAGAATAAAAACTGTTAGTTTATCAAAACAAAAAGTAAACCATGTATACTTTATCAAAGTAACACTTTTCACCTTTATGAATTTGTAAAAACTCTTCACTGAATAAAATATCATTACATACCTTTTTGGAACCAAAGGATTACCATAAAACCCATATAGAGAACACATAACATATATAAAGTTAACTTGGGACATAAACATACTTATGTGTAATAACCATACGGTCAACTCCCACACATATCACTTAATGGAATAGCCATACGGCCAATTTACATACATACTTAATGGAATATCCATATGGGCGACTTCCATACCCAATGCATTGGAGGTTATAACGTAACCACCCGCCCTGGTATTCACGGCACCACCCGTCATATGGTTTATAATGTAACCACCTGTTAAAATGTCCAAGTACCATAATAAAATCATAAAACATAAAACCAATATAAAGGAATGATAACATTTACACATTTCAATCATAATAGAATCCTTTATAAAAACCATTTTCAATTCCAAAATACATAAAAGAGTATGTGTTATTTATTTTATTTTAAAAACATTATGGCTTGTTGAGGAATCCAAAGGCCAAATAATACTCGCGGCGGCGAAAAAGGTCATTGTCACCGCGTACGTTAAAAGAAACATTCTTTTTTATCATTTTGTAAAACACTTCGTAGAAAAAGATTCCTTTTTTATAAAAGTAAATGTCAAAGGGGTTTATACACCGTATAAAAGAAAGTTGTGTATAAAACGAAATATGCCTCAATGAAAGGAGATTGAGACGAAGTCCCTTACAAAGACGATATCCTTGGTTTAAGGATAAATCAATTACATAATTATGTTTAAAAAACGAATACACCAAATATAAGTGGATATTAAGTGTAAAATAATCAAAGGTCATTCACACATATTCAAAGGATGACATATTCAATAAATACATGTCGAACCCAAAGAAATCGAAATTGGGTTAGGAAGTTCCCTTGACAGCCTAACGGCGTCACATCAAAATGAGTTGATAAGAGATAAAAAGTGTATCTCATCACTTGGACATAAAATTTACATCAATAAGGATATATGAGAAAAAATCCCAACATAATAATATGTAAATTAAAAGACCCAACAAAAGAAGTCTTTTAAAAAAAAGGAGGGTGAAAGGTTCCCTTACCGACATGGGTATCTTTCGAAACATACGACTCGTGAAAGAAGGACAATACATCATTTATGTAAATACTCATAAATGAAGGAATATTACACAATGAGTAAAATAATGATTAGTACATACACCACTCAAAGGAAATTGTGGCAAATGTAGCATAAATTTCACGGGAATAAATGTGAGATGAAAAATCACTTACGAAAACTCGGCAGCCTAACTGCGCCACTTAAAACTTCCAAAAATGGATTGATGACATAAAATAGGGTATCTCATCACATTACAACAAAATTTACATCAAGAGTAATATGAAATAACATCCCCCATCGTAACAAATAATAGCTTAAAAGAAGTGACATAAAGGGGAGTACTTAAACAGAAAGAGAGAGGTTAGATCTCTTACGAAAATTCAGCAGCCTAACGGCGCCACTCAAAACTTTCAAAATGGATTGATGAGAGACAATAGGGTCTCTCATCACATGAACATAAAAATTAAAGTATGTCTAAAATATAATAACATCCCAATAACAAGAAAGATGATCTTTAGCGGGAATGACATAAAAGAGTGTACTTAAAAAAGAAAGAGAGGAGTAAGATCCCTTACCTCGGGCCCGACTTGACTCGATCGTTCTTTAATCTCCTGAATAATAAACTTGAGTTAATTTATACTTGATTAAGATCATTTTTCAAGATTATTATTCCTTTTATATCACTTATTTCCATGTTATAAACATTATGTAATCATTAAGTTAATAATGATTGTTTTGTCGATATTTGGTTCTTAAGTCGAAAGTGGACTTCTTACAAATGCATGTTGTTCGTGTGGTCAATGGTTCTTTATATCCAAAATGTCATTACTGATTTGGATATCATATATATCATATATTTCCAGCATATACATGTATTTATAATATCACATAATCATTTAGAGGAATGAAATGAAATGCCCCGTTCATGGAGACGGTAAGCCGTACGAACGCATGAACGCTACTTTCATTTCTATGTCGTATTAATGGAATTAAAACTATATGACATGTATGTATATTTTAATTCCAGAATTATATTAATCATTTAGATGTATCATACATCATATATATCCATTATATATATGTACTTATAATAGTACATGATATTTTGAGATAAGAAATGAAATGTACCGTTCATGGAGACGGTAAGCCGTACGTACACATTAACGCTACTTCCATTACTATTTCATATTTAATGGAATTAAAACATAATGATACATAATAGTATTTTAATTCTCGTATGGTATCATATATAATATCATTAAATATACCCTTTATACGTACCGCATATGGTAATAACGAATCAAATCACTTTGAGGGGGTGGTAGTCCGCACTTCCTTAAATGAAGATATCGCGTATACCCATAATGGAAGCCATAAAGGTAAGACACAAATGAAAAATACAGAAGAATAAGTAAAACATAAACATATTATATATCATATATAAAAATAGTGTCATCATAATGGCCACCTTTGAAGGTGTTAAATGAGTATTGAACAATCATCATTTCGGGAGGCAGAATTTCGCCATCCACGGAAACCATATGTTCTTTAACCATTTGATGTATTTTTGTTTAAGTGTAGCTCGAATAATTATTATAAAAACATCCTAGTATATTGAATATACAGGAGTTGTTACAAAAGAAATAAATAAAAAGAGTTTAGGGGGTTGGAGAGGCAAAATAAAACAAAAGGACTTAAGTGAACACATAACCTTAAAATCGGGTAACTCCCTTTGGATTGAGCTCAAAGGCTTCCTTGGGAAGACTTATGCCCAATGTGAGGCTTCAAGGAGTAATAGAGGGAAGTGGAGAGACAAAATGGGCAGGGGTTGGCCGAGCCAAAGGCTTTGGGAGTGTGGGTAAGGAGTTATAGGTGGGGGCCTTTTATAAGAGGAAAGGAGGGGCACTTTTGGAATGTAAAGAAATATTAATTTATTTGAAAATGTGTTTCGGTTTTAAAAGGTCCCACATTGATATATTCGTGTATAAGGTGTTAAGGGTTAGAAATCAACCCTTACAATAAGTTTTTGACATGTTTAGTTCATAGATTTTACATTTTCTTTCCATTTTATTTAAATCGTTAAATAATGAGGTCATCGCTGCATCTTCATGATGTCATAAATAATTCAATTTATTTAGTGTCTAAAAATTATAAAACAAATACTATGATCTTGGAAATCTTCTTATATTTCAAATGACTATTTATATTTAAAATTCGTATCTTTATAACCCCATTTAATAATTGTTTTTGTAAAACATATGATGTTTGTGTCATTTTTACTTTTACATTAAATAAAAAGTTACTTATGTCATTTCCCAAACAAAGTGGCTCCATGGGGTCCCCAAGTTGACCCATGGCTTGTATTGGTCGGCCATGACACAAAAAATGAGGGTAGGACATGTTTCAAGATCATCTTATTTTATTAAAGCATTATTTTTACCTTAAACTACACTAATTACTACTAATCGCGATTAAAAACTTAATAAGTTACTATTCACCAAAAAATTATTTTTATCCCATTGAACCACATTTTACTTCTTAATGACAACCATGTATGTTGTATTTTTGAAATCCAAAACAAAATGATGGAAAAATTTCATTTAAACGGAAAAATCAGTTTTTATAAGTACCACTTAGTGATTTCACTATTCATCAAAAATTGAAGTTTTTCAGAAAATTATCAAAACTTCACCCTAAGCTATATTTGATATTCCGAATTCAAAAATGAAGTCCATTTTACAAAATTCACAACATATAAGTTGCATTAATTAATTTAATAATTAATTTCTGTTGGTAAAGCAAATAGCGTGTTTTTATGAAACAATAAGTATCAAAAGATTGACACTAGTTTAAGTCTGATTTCAAAGTTAAATTTATTTTCAACAACCACTATTGGATTTAATGTTAAAAATAGTTTCTAATTTCACTTTAAAACCAATTCAAAATATAATCTAATCATATAAATAAATCAGATTAAAAATAGGTTTTGAATAAAAATACATCATTTTACACTATTCATTAAAAAAAGAACTTTATCGGAAAGATACCAAAAATTTACACAAAGTAAATTTTGATGTCCCGATTCTAAAGGAGAGTTTTATTTGGTCCAATATAATTTATTAGAGTGAACACAACTTTATTTAATGATGGTTCGCCATCAAAAGGTGATAAGTTAACCTTTAGTGAAAACTAGGGCATATACGCCTAAAATTGAATTCTTTCCGTATTTTAAGCCATTATATTTTATTGGATAAATGTAAAAACATTTAAAAACATATATAATCATATTTTAGTTATTTATATCCATTCCCACCAATACAACGGCTACATGTTGACTTCCATTTAAAATAATAATATTTTATTATTAGAGTGCAACGTAAGATTCCCAAGAAACTCGTTGTTGCGTGTTGGGTACGCCATTGAGCATAGCGTCCCCTTTAATGTCATATTAATATTTTATTCACAAATATGGATAAATATGAAAATGTCATATTCTTTATTTACCTGGTTTTTTTCAAGTATATATTTTGTATTCGAAAATTATTTTAAAAGTAGCCTAGTGTGTGTCTTTTAGATTTTCTTGAACATGATCACCCATAAGCACAATTAACATTATATCTGGTCAGATATCATTAAGTTAGATAATAATTATAATCCTACCATTGTATCTTGTTTTATCTATTGGTTTCACATCTTCATCAAGATTAATCTTTCTGGAATTACTCAAAGATGTATCAGTACTCTTGGTATAATCCATGTTCAAGATTTTTAGAATATCATTTGTATATTTGAATAGATTTAAAATAATTCATAATTTGTTTTAAAAAATATGAAAACAAAGAAACAATTTAGGTACACCCATTAAAATCATTTAAAATTCAATTTTCATTACTCTAAAAAACAAGTACATGAGGATTTTTTTATTATTGAAAATTAATATCATCATCATAAATTTAGACAACTAAATTTTTTTAAATTAATTTTATAAATTGGTTAGGATCAGATACAACTTTTATAATCCTTATAAAATAAAAAATCTATTGACCTTATTATTCAAATATGGAGGATCTTTTTTCAATAAAAATAAAGTTTTAGTTCATTTGAAATCATGATTTAGATAATGGGGATTTGGAAATCGATGTGGTTATTCTACAAAAACATCCTTTACAGTATAACCATTAAAATATTTACACTTAATATATATTTAATGAATCTTTAAATATAGATGAGCTTCCTAATCTAGAAGTATTTTAGTGGATTGATGTTTTCTTACTAGTGATATGGTATCTTCATAGTATATTCCATATTTTTGACAATATTATTATGAAACTAAAAAAAGACATGATTCTTACTATTTTTCCTAATTCATATACCCTATTTCTAAAGACCAATTTAGTTACTACTCTCAAGGATTATTTCTATCTATAAAGAAGTAATTATTCTATGTTTTTTTCAATTTTATTTAATTCTTTTTTCATTTCCAATTCCATGAATTCATCATTTATTGCGTCATTGATGTTCTTTGGTTCATGATGAGATAAGAATAATTGATTTTCAACCACATTTCATAGTGAATATATATTCTCTATACCTCTATCTAGTTCAATAAATACAACATCTAAAGGATAGTTCATTAGTTTCCTAACCACTCTGGAATAATATGGGATGGTAAGTTAATGGTCTTCTATATGTTTTAGAATTAGATGTTCTAGAAATTACTCACAATTATATTATTTTAATGAATGTTTTATAGTATCATCAGTATGTTTTGAGTTTAAATTTTGTGAAGATAAACAATCATCAGGGATTCATACAGAGTTCATGGACACAGGTGGATCTATGTCAACAATGTTTTTTGTGAAAAAACTCATCCACAATATTATAAATTTTATTGAAAACTATATAGGCTTTACTGGAGGATGAATATCCCCAGATAAATTCTTCATCATTTTTTAGGAAAATTTTTCCAAAATATCCTTAGGGTTATTAATAGTGACATTGAAACCAAAAAATATAATGTAATAAAAAATACGCATTCTATTGTTTCAAAGAAAATTACTTTTCATTTTCATAATAGGTCCAGTTAAAACAAAATTTAATATATAATAGGTTTTATTGAAAAACACTTCCCAAAAGTAGATAGATAAGTCAAATTCATTTGGAATTTATTATGGAATATTTTTTTGTGTTATATTCCTTATTTCAAAAACTCCATTCTAATGAGGGGACCTTAGAGAATAAAATTTATGACTATATACATTTTTTGAGAAAAAAGATTCATTTTGTTTAATCAAAAACTCGTGGGTATGTTCCATTCAGAGCGTCTTGTTTCTAAGTTCATTTAAATTTTCTATATATCTAGTATACTAGGTATGATATGATAAATCCTCACTTTTGTGATCTATTATGAACACCCAAGTATTCCTAGAAATGTTTTCTATAAGTACATAGTCATAATTATTCCTATTTAGAATTGAAACTATATATGGTCTTAAATAAATATATATGAACATGAATGATAGTTTAAGAAATTGGAACTTGTTTCATTAATATGAAAGAAATATTTTGATAATTCCAATTTTGACATGGGTTACAATCATTATCATTTTGGAACCATAGTTTTGGTATATCCTTGACTATCCCTTTAATAGTAAGATTCATAAGTTATTGAATATAACAATGGGCTAGTATCCTATGAAAAAACCCTGATTCATTGTGAAAATAACTCAACCAATAATTTTTTTGATAAAATATTTAATTTAGATCAACAATGTAATCATTTTCATTCATTAATGCCGAAAAAACTAAAACAACATTAGAATAAAAATTTTACATGATTTATTTTGACACATAACATGAAAATAATCATCATAATAATTATGAGATTATTGAATTTTTATATTTCAAACCATAAAAAATTACTTTCTTTATTAAAATAGAATTAGTTCTACGAATTTGGCATAGGCTATTTATTTTCAAATTACCGTTATCACCAAAGGTTACATAACCATCATCAATATTTATATGCTTCTTTAAACATGATTATTTTCCGACCATATTACTTGAATATCTATTGTCCATGTACCATACTCGGTTATATTAGGTATTCAATTAGTTATCGAAACAAATATAGATGAAATTATTTTGGTACCTTGATTTTAGGGGGTCCAGAAGTTTTAGTAATCGAGGCTTTAGGAACAAACATTTATTTAATAGGACTCTTATAAAAGATTTTAATCTTTTTGAAATAAAACATTTATAAATTCATTTTCAACAATAAATGGATGTAGAGAATTCAAATTTATATTTTGGTACATATGTACTCTTGACTATTCTTCTTTTCCCAAGTTGGTATCATAATCCTCTAAAATATTATGGAGTTATATATTTACATATAATTATATTAATAGTTTCTCGACCACTGGAAGAACATTATATATCCTTTTAATATTTTTAATTGGACAAATTAATTTCAATATTTTCCTTTATTAACTAATAATTATTCCCTTTTTCAATAGGTTAATAAAATTTTGTATTGGCAGATCAACCATGTTTTATCTTATGAAATTTGTACATATCTTTATGCTCATTAAATGTGACCTTTATAATTTATCAATATTCAAACATATCTTATTGAGTTATATCATCATCATTATGTTTATTTTCTTAATTGTCCTATTTAATTATGGGTAAAACATTAGAAACATCAGTTACCTCAAATACATTAGCCACAAAAACCATGATAACTATACCAGATATTTTTTGAAGATTAACGGTAGAATCATGATAGATATCCTCAAAGTTGTTTTAATATAAATCAATAGATTTGTTAAACCTTAAGTCAGTTTATTTATATTTTTTTTTATTTCAGTTTTCTAATAACAACCATATATTGTATTTTTCTATTTTATTCATTTCATGTACTTTCATTATCCTTCTTACAAATATTTTTAACCTTACCTTTAGTTTCAGAATACTTGTTATAACTAAAATTTCAAAAATAACCCACCATTATATAAAAATTATTAAATTTTATTTGCAAATTTTCCATTTATTTATCACTGTCTAGGGGAGATTCAATTTATCATATACATTCTATTTGGATCATTCCTTTTTCCTTCTGTTAGGATATAGTGGAAATCAATGCTAATGAAATTATTTTTGGCTCATCAATATTTTATTGGTTAACATTATTTTTTTTTCATACATTGTCTGTTTACTAATAATCTTCATATCTGGTGGATTACTAATGTCACGGGACTATTTAATTGAAATAGATGTGCCTCTTCATATTTCAATAAGGCATCATTGAAATCACATGATCTGTTATTTTTCATACATTGTATTTCCTAATGATCTCATGGTGTTCATAATTTCATTAAATCTACGATACATAGCAAATAATAATTCATTTTGAGTCATCATAAATATATCATACATAATAGTGTGTGCATTCAATGTAATATCTTTAACATTATTTGTTACTTAATGAGAAAAACCCAAAGTATCTAAAACCTCAATATAATATTTACAAGCTAATATTACATTGAATTCCATACCCCTAACGCACAATACAAGGAATTCATAGATTTAAATTTAATATTATAAATATTTTTTTAGCCTTATCTTATGTAGACCTAGATGTTTCAGGTAATTCTTATTTATCTTCTATGGTAGTCTACATTTCAAAACCTATACTCTCTAAATGAATTTTCATTTTGATCATCAGTTGTGAAAATTTATTTACATTAAAAAATTGAGGTATGTTATTAGGTGAGCCTTATTTTCTATTATACATTTAAATAAATAAATTATAACTAATTGAAATATATTTTATTTAAAGAACAACGTAAAAATTAATTGAAAATTTTTATGAACCTCATTACCAAAGCTTAAACATTGGATACAAAATGTCGGTTGGAGTGAGTATTTCAAGAGGTTGGTGAAATGTGTACCCAATAAAAATATATTTAAAATTGAATGAATTAAAATCAACAAAATAAAATAAAATATAGTTGTTATTTAAAACAATAGTTAGGTATAATACTTTCCCTTTTAAAATAATTCATAAATATTGGCAATGTATCAGTTAAAAGAAATTAATTATTATTTTAACATTTGAAATAAATATAATAAATAATTTTCTAATATAAACACTAATTAAATATATTTATCAATATAGTGGTTTCTCTTCAAGGTTATAACATATTAAGTTTTAATGTAAAGTATATAGAAAACAAAACACAAAGTGTAATTTTTAATAAAAGTGGCCTAATATCTAGATGTGACTTAGTCTAATCCACTTGAAAATCACATGCATCAAATATGATAATATATAAAATAATCTTTTGATATAGAACCTAGATCAGGTTTTACAACAGTATACCAACTCTCCAATCTACATAGGGATTCATCCTTAATTTTCTTGGGAGAACAAAATATAAAACATTTCACAACCAGACCTCTAACACATCATGTGGTTTATAAAAGAAAATGATTATTTCATAAGATATCAAGTATCATCCAGTTTAATGTAGGATATAGTGTTGTCCAAATTAAACAGAATAAGAGACACTACTCATAATGTAAATGTAAATAATTAAATTGTGAAAGTAATATTTATATCGAGATCATGTTGCTTTTTCTGTTAGGCTGTGAAACTTCTGACTCCTTAAAAGTTATTTAAAATAATGATTAATTAGAATTTTAGAATTTTTTTTGTAGGTAATCGTTTCATGACTCTTAATTATTGAATAAGGAAATGGAAATTGATATAATATTCCCTTCAACTTCCTCAATTGATGTAATCATGATGCAATAATTAGGATCTTTTGGTTCTTGTATTAATATCTAGTTCACTCTATGTGTGCATATCTAAATATATATTACCTTGTGTTCTTGTAGGAGTTTTATGCTTTCTCTTTTATTAGAATCATTATCATCATTAGAGAGAATCAGTCGGAGCCTCTTCATCCTCGTACTACATGTCTATCAAATAGATCAATGAATTCTGTCAAGAAATTAAGGAATAATCATTAAAATAATCATCATCATTAAATTAGATAAACTAGCCCATTGAAATATTTAATTCAAAATCAGTTGATATCCTAATAGTGACTCTTTAAATGTTGACACTTATGGTGTCTATATATGGTGTGACATAGAGTCTATTTGGGTGATATTGGAATATTATCTTGATCTTGAAATAGGATACATTGGTGGTGATTCCTTGGAATGGTGAGAAATTCCTAGCAGTATGTTGGGATAGGAGCGTGTTTTCTCATGGGGATTCTTTTTATGGAGATTATTTCAATACTTATTCAAAATTTCATTCCATCGGTATGAACATCATGATTGTATCTAAAAGAGATAGTGAGACTATGTGATAGTGACACATTTCCAGGTGGTGACTCATATGTTTTCAAATTTCCATCACTATGGTAACTCATTGTAGAAAACAACTCATCCTTGTTGGTGAGACTTTTTGGGTGGTGCCTCACAATTAGGTAAGATTTTCCAATCATTTTCACATGATAAAATTCTAAGATAATACATGAAACTCAATAATTATCAAAATAGTCATGATTTCAGGATCACTAAATATATAAACGTTTAAAAATTCAAACAAAAATACCTTCCTAAAATCCATACCCCGGTTCAATAGAACATCTATTGGGAATAATGACACCCAGAGAGTGATTAAGGTGTAATTCAAAGGAGGGTTTTCAATGAAGAGGTATTTTTTATCTGTATGTTATAGTTTTCTTTATTTTTTCCCTTCTATCAAAATTTATTCATACATGGTAAAATAATAACACAAGTATCATAAATATACTATGGTTTTATTATTTAAAAGGAATACCTATATCCATCTCCAACATCCATAAAATTGGAATGAGTTCCATATTTCATGTGTAAGATGAACTACCGCCTCACAAAGTGTTGTAATTTGGTTTCCATCATCACCTCTAATAATAGGTTACAATAATGTAATTAATGTTTCTATGTGATAATATTGAAATATTATTCATTATTAAAATATTATATTTCATTTACATTTTCACCATTCCATTCAATGAAAAATGGCAACATCATTTGTTTGTACATGTGGACTACCACCTCTTTGAAATTATTTCATTCATTTTACAAAATCACAATATATGGTTGATATATATAATTACATTTAAATAAGTATTTTTATTCTTATGATATTATTATCATTATGTGATAGAAAATAAACACATAACTTGTTTCCACAATGATGTTTGGGGAATTGATAGTTTACTCATGCATATATACGGCTAATAATCTCCATGATTGTAATGTTTTTTCCTAACAATATATTATGGTTGGTTATAATTTATGTATAAAAATGTTAATTATTTTAAGATTATTATTTCTGAGATGATGTAATAATGAAAACTTTCACCAATGTCAGCCTACCAAATTCATTTTCGAAAAATGAGTCTAATAAAATCAAAACACGTGATGTGACTAAAATAGATTAAATTATTGTATATTATATGGTATTAAATGAAATAAGGGGATAATGAAAATGAAAAATGTTCTAATTAAAGTTTAAAAAAATAATTTTTTTATTCAAGAATGTAAATAACATTCATAATGAGTTGGGCTCAAAGTAGGCAACATTTATTTAATCCAAATTTATTGTTCCACTTTCAAATATTTTTACAATGTCCAAATAGAATGTTTATTTATATATATATACTATGATCATAATTTACCTCCATCATAAAGCCTCAATACATAGAATTTTTAATTATATGATTCCATATTTCTTTTCAAATAATATTATTTCATGATTATGTACATATTTTAAGTATTTTACTAAATTATTTTCATTTACATTCATTCAAGGGGTTTTAAAAAGAAATATTCTTATTGAAATATTGAATTTCATTAAAAAATTAAAAAAAGTAATGTTTTATTTTGTTGTATATGTTGAAAATGAATTTTTACACAACTGTAACAATTAATTCATGTTTTATTCCTTTAATATATTTCATATTTTCTTCAATGGAAAAATCAATTTCCAATTTTCTATATAAGGAGTGGTTAAAAAAGGGTTTTAAAATAAAATATGTATTTTGATATCGAAATATGTTTTTAATATGGATTTAAATAAGTATTTCAGAGGTTTTATGATGAAAATGTTCGAGAAAAAAATGTTTTTGTGGAACATGATCATTATAAGTGAAATTATGGAAAACAATATAGCTTATACAATAGGTTGGGAAACATTATAGATCACAAGTGAGACCATTACTGTTTATACAATGAGTGCACCGAGATAGCACTGGGTGATCCTAATATAACATTTATGATGTGTGTATCCCAATAGAACTCTAATTCATTGCATAATTTTCATTGTCTTCATAGAAAAATGTGTGATTCATTGATGGAGTTTCTCTTATGGATTTAATAGGGGTTCTATTTTTTATAAATTAGTCAGGAATGTAATTCTCTATATTTCAATAAGGGTTTGTAATTGATTTCAATGTTTTTTTAAGAAAAATGTTTGTGATAATTTCAGGTGGAAATGATTTATTTCATAATATTATAGATCATTAATATGAAAGTAAAATTTTCCTGGGATATCATGTTTTCACTAGGCTAATTAATTTTTACTTTTCTGAACCTACTAATATTTTTTATTCTTATACAAAATTTTAAAATGTTTTTATCATGGATTATGGATGGGTAAAAAACAATAAAATGAACATGAAATTCGTGAAATGATATCATGTTTTATTTCTAATATATTATATTTTTTGAAAAATAAAAACATATTAAAAATTTCCACTTTATAACATAAGGTTTTTCTTTATTAGAGTTATAGCGTAATTATATATAACTAAAACCCTACAATTATTTTCAATTTTAATGGAATGAATTCATGGCATAATACTCAATATTATGAAAAAAATATGATTGGTTTCTTTCATTTGGTATCAAAAGGGGGTTTCGAAAAATTTAGGGGTTTGGGATAATCATAATAGAAAACCCATAAATTATTTTACATAATTGTTAAGATGATATAGAATTGGGATATTTTCATATTTAATAATCTAAATTACGTTTGTTATGAATTGGTTTCTAAAGGGTAAATAGCGAGGCTATAGTGGAAGCCACTAGGGCACGATATCTTAAAGAATCAGCAATGTGGAATTTTTGGAATTAGAATGGATTTATTTCTTATCTTGATGGCTCAGTTGGTACGGGATATAAAGTGTGGTGGAATTCATTCCATATAGGAACTTGTTCTACCAAAATGGAACACAATTGTAGTATATAATTTTATAATGAGACAAACTCTAAATTTTAATATTTTTTATTACTTAGTGGCACCCATTTGGAGGGATCATTTCCCTGAAGAAGATATTTGAAGTCAAGATATGTTCAGAATAGTCAAAGGTAACACTTTAGGATTATCATTTTAATGTTGAAGCTAATCAATCGAGGTTTCTAGTTAATAATATCATATAGTAAATATATCAAATTATTATGTGTTAATAATAATTTAAAGAAATATTTCTAGACAAAAAATTTCATATTTTTTCTAATCATAATATCAAAACAATTCCTATAACCGAATTATATAGAAGAATATTATGTTATTTCATATGATGATAATGTTATAATACATTTCATATACATAATAGATCTTATTCATGAAATCAATGGAAAAATTAATAAACTTTACTCTTGTGAGAATGACGATTTATGAAGAGATTATGAATCATTGTCGTTTAAAATTTATGAGAAACTTGTTTTGTGCTATGAACATGTTTGTAGTGCTTCCTAAATCTATTGTTACTTGAGATATCATGAGTAAGAAACTGTTAAAGTGTAAGGAAGAAGAGAATGAATTGGTGAAAATTTATTGAAGAAGCCCATCAAAATGTTCTATGCGTTGTAAAATACATTTCAAGGAATGTTAAACATGTTCAATAAATTGTTATTAATATTTAAAGTTTGGTCATATAGAAAATCACTATAAAGAATATAGTTTTAAGGAATATTTGAATGGGGTAATAGAGATTTATGTAGTGTTGAGTTGTATTAATTATAATTAGTTGGGAAAGTATGGTAACAAGTGTCCAAAATTAATCCCACATATTGAAAATCACCACAATCTGGAACAAAAGGGAGCGTTGAAATATTATACAACTATTATGGTTAATATTGGGATGTTAAATGATGTATTTAACGTTATGTCTTGTATTATTTTCAAAACATGAAAATACCTTGTTTGACTATATATTATCATGTTCCATTATTTATGATAAATTTTCAAGTGAATTAGGAATATCACCTCATTATGTAATGAAAGAAATTTTGGGGAAAATACATGTTGAATTATTAACGAAACTATGTTTTTTTGAATATTATTATTTTTATTAATTTCTTGGTCTTTCTTTAAAATATTTTTGAACTTCCTCTAGAATAATTTTATATTATTTTGAAAATTACTTTTCATTATTTTAGAATTAAGAGATAGATTTCAGATCACATATTTTTTTCATGGATTTTACATCATTTATAACATACCAATAAGGTAGGAAAAAATAGATATGGATGTGAATTTTAACATGATTATATTTTTGAAATTAGAGAAACTGTAAAAATTAGTCACGTTCCAGTAATTATTTAATATGTTGAGGTTAGTCCAAATAATTTTCCAAGTGTTATTCTCGATTAAGTGGTTGAGTTTAATATTGAATCAGTAGTTGATACTTAGATATTTTCTATATCCCCTAATAATAGATCTCATGTATAAATTCTGTAATTGATAAGGAAATAACAAGGATTGAAAGGAAAAGGTTTTATTCACCCATGTACTTCACCTTGGGGTGCGCTTATTTTATTCTTAAAAATAATGATCGTTCCATGAGTCTTTACATTGAATATATAACATATAATAACATTAATTTTATAAACTATTAACTTTTTCCTAATATCAAGGATTTCTTTGATAAGACCTATGGAGCACAATAATTTTAGGAAAATGATCTTAGGTCATGGTACAATATGATTCAAGTGGGGGACGAAGATATTATAAAGTCTACATTTAAAAACAGATATGGGCATTATTAGTTGATAATTATGCCATTTTGGTCCTCTAATGTGAAAACAATATTTATGGATTCAATAAAGTGATTATTCCCTGAGTTCTTGGACACAGTTGGGTTTTTTTATTTTTTATATATTGGTATAATCTAAAATTCAAGAGCAATATAGATGACCCCTGTGTATTTTTTCTAAAATCCCAAAATGAAATAAATCCTGTTGAAAATTTATAAAATTCAAATTTAGGATCAAAAAATATATTTTCTTAGACATATTATTTCGAACAATGGAATTAATAGTTACCCTACTAAAACTATAGTAGTTGAAGAATATATAAGCATAAAAAATTCAAAAAGATTAAAAAAAATTTAATTAGAAGGTACCTATATGTGATTTTTTGGAAAATTTCACATTTTTTTTCTCATGGACTATGATAAATCGAATGGGAGCTTAATTCATATGAAAAATAGAATGTGATGAATTTTTTATGGAACTAAAAATAATATTTTTGAATACTCCTCATTGGGTCCTTCCCTCTAGGATGATTGACCACATCATCTATAATGATGGTTCATTAAGAGGAATTAGATATCTTCTACTGAAGAATGATTATGACATTTTTTATGATTTTTATCAATTAATACATCATTATAAAAGTCATCCTACAATATATTTTTAATTAGTTTGTATGGATTTTTCGTTAAAAATTTCAGGGAGTCATTTATATTGAGATTATTTTGAAATATATACTGATCCTAAATGTTATAACTATATAATCAATCATAATGAGTTGAACGTGAGGTAGAGAAGATGGTTTTAACTAATCATGGATTACGTCTACACAATTCATTACCATCCTAGGAATGCAAAAAAATTATATGATGCATTATGTTGAAAAAAATTGTGGATCATTACCAATGACACATTTGGAACATGGTCCTTTGGTTAATTATTTGATTAATTTTAACCAAGATACTATGAATGTAGGATCCTCATTTCATTCACAGATGTTAGTACAATCATCACTATAAGGAAGAATTAACCATGCTCAAAAGGTGGATCATGTTTTTTAGAAGTGGTAGAGTTGTTTAAGATGAGTATGATTCATGAATGTAATGTTGTTTAAGAAGGTATTTTGACATAGGGAAAGAGACTATGTGAGAAATTTTATTCACATTTAGATAGAGATTTAGGAGTAAAGGTCATAGTTCCCCATTTTCTATTTATGTTGAAAACACTATGAAGTATAGATAACTATAGAATTATTACATGTGGAATAGAACAAAAATAGATATAGCTTACTTTACTGTAAAATTTTTGACTTGTGAATAGGTTAAATAAGAACAAAATATACTAAAAGGATTGATCTAGACATTTTTATTACTATATTTTATGAGGGAAAACGTATTTATGGTTTTATTGGAGGGATTTCAAAGACATGACATGGTAAAAAAATATTTGTGTTATTTCTAATAGATTAACTAAATATTTAAATTTTCTTCCCCTTAGAGATACTAAATCCTGAGATAAATATTCTTGATTGTATCACAAGAATATAGCCTGGTTACATGGATTTCAACTCATCATTATATATAATCGTAATACCATGTTCACTTCTATTTTTTGGAAAGGACTTAAGAAGTTATTGGGGACTGAATTAAATTCTAGTCAAAATTGTAAACCTCTTCCTTATAGATAGTTTGAATGAACAATTTAAACATTTGAAGTAATAATTTTTCTTTGTAAAATGTATTACTAGAGAAGTTGGGATCATTATGCTTCATCGGTTAATTTTCCATGTAATAATAGTCTTTATTATAATATATTGATGGATCCTTCTGAGAAAATATATAGTAAATGATGTTAGGCTCCATATATTTTGGATAAAGCTAGATAAAGGATGTTAGTGGGAGTAGAATTGGTATTGAAAGTGATTGAGAAGTTGAAAATTATTCAACATCACATGAGTAAAGCATGTAGTATGAATAAACATTATATATATCATAGTAATACAGACCATCCATTCAGGGAAGGTGATCAAGTTTTCCCTAAAGTATCTTCAAGGAAAAGTGTTGTGTTCTTTAATTAAAAGTTAAAGTTATGTACATTGGTTAATGGACCATATTAATTCTCTGAGAATGATGGATTAATTGCATTAAAAATTTCCTTACCTATGAGTTTATCACTGATGCATCGTTGTTTTTATCTTTAGATATTAAGAATGTATATGCCAAATTCAGATCATGTTTTCAAACATGAGGTAGTTTAGTTACCAGAAATAATTTCTTATAAGAAACATCTTATTTAGATTCTTGAAAAAAAAATACCCATTAAAATAATATAATTTAGAAAGTACATGTTTTGTGGAGAAACCATATAGTTGATGAAACAACATGCTTGATGAAACCACACGGGAAACTGAAGTTGTTATGAGGGAAAGGAATAAAAACATGTAAAATATGTGAATAAATATTTTTGAAGATGCAATTCCACGGGGTATATAATTTAAAAATTTCTAAAATGATATAATAAATAATTTTTTTATTAATATTATTTAAGAATATATTTATAATCATTATAAATATATTTTGTAATTTAAAAAATAAAAAAATTAATTAGTATTATTAAAATGATTTCTTATATTTTATTACAAAAAATTCACATATAAAATTTTATTTCAAGAAATTTGATTCCATTTTTGAATGCATACTACAAAAATTATCATATAATTATATATCAAGGTTTTTTTGAAAATATTGATTTTTCAATAAATAGTTAATAATTTTTTTAAAATTTAAAAATGTTTATTATTAAAGTATTTATAAAATAAAATAATATTATTGATTATATTTAAAATTTCAATAGTTATTTTTTATTTAATATAATACAATTATGATTTTTTAAATAGATTTTATACTTGAATTTCGATTAAGGACAGTTTATATTTTAAAAAGGCAATTTTTTAAAAAAATGGGTTTTCATTGTTCTCATTTGTTTATTTTTTTAAATTAAAATTTCCCACAACTATATTTTGAATTATTAATAATTAATTATATATCTCAAATCGTTTTATATATATTTTGTTAATAAAATAATTTTATTTTTTTCAATATGAATAGTTACCTTAGTAATCTTGTTTCAATTGTAAAGAGTAAAAAGTATAATTAAAGTTCAAAATAAAATTAAAAGGATTATGAAGTGAACAAAAACATGAATTAATGTTATTCGATGATTCCAATTAATCCATAATCATCCAAGAATTCTTTATATAACCTTTTTCCATATTTTGGATATTATTAATTTTATAATATTTTATATATAGAAATTTCCAATATGACACACTGTTATTTTTTATAACAATAAGAATTTTAACATAGTGACAAAGAGGTGTAGGTTTTGGTAAAAATTAAAAATTTAAATCCAAATGATTTATATTTATCATTTAAATATATAATCACTATTTAGTGAATAAGTTAATATATTAAATAATTACAGAACATTGGCATCTTAATTATTCACATAAATGAATAATCAAATAAATGATATTAAAACCATTTCAAAAATTTAAATATTACATAATTAAATTGAAACATGAATTTTAATGATTAACATGACATGTTATAAATATAATAAATATTTAGTTCAAAAAATAAATGTTTTATTGATATTATTAAAATCCATGATATGAATATTTCAAAAACATGTCATTAATGATATATTATAATAAATAATATTTTTTAAAATGAAATATAATTCCTAGAAATATTATATTTCTAAAACGGATTAGAATATGGTTTATAATATCAAACATGTTCCATTTATGGGATTTTTAGGTTATATTATTATATTAACCCAAAATGTGTGAAAATATTCATTACGATAATAATAGTTAAATGGATAAAAATTAGTCAAAACCAAATGATACAAGTATTTTTAGACATAAACATGACAAAAAATTGTTTTATAATTGGATTTAAATCCATTATCACACTATGTTATAAATTAACCCGATTAGATTTATTATTAATTAACAATTAATTTATATAAATTTAATAATTTCTAGAATTCAAAGAGTGATCATCCCCTCTCTTATAAAATATAACAAGTTATTCTATGTTATTATCATTTAACATCTCATTTGGTTCAGCCAATACATACCCAAAAAATTTCATGAGTCCCTCACCTCATTATAGATGTACTTTTTATGAATAAAACAATATATTATGGGATTAATGATTTATTCATAAGAGGTTTTCCAAACAATAGTTGTAGTTTTTATCGACATTTTTTAGTTTGGTTTCTTCTTATACCTCTATAAAACATTCTTAAACCATAATAAAATATTAAAAATAATTCCTAATATACTTATATGTAATTATGTTAATTGGAAAACTGATACCCATCTCCAACATCCAACAATTTGTGGAAGGGTTCCTTGTTCGTGTGTACGGAGGACTATCGCCTCATGAACTGATGTAATTTTATTTCTATAAATAACTGGGACATTGGGTTACAATGAAAGAATTAATTTTTATATATGATATTCATAAAATATTTTTCATTTTCAAAATAGTTATTTCCTTTAATTTCTAACCATTCCATTAATTGAAATATGATAATGTGGTTTGTGCGTATCTGTGGACTACCACATTGATGGAGTGTTGTGATTCTTTTTTCATCACCAAATACCTTGGATGATATATAAAAGTAAACTGAAATTATTAATATGATATTTATGACATTATTATAATTATACAAATAAAAAAAAATACATAACTTCTTTCCGTAATTATAATTTAAAAATTGAAATGATACTCATGTGTACGTACTACATACTATCTCCATAATTGTATCATAGTTCATTATTCATAACCATATTTTATAGTTATTTTTAAAATTATAAAAAAAATTAAAAAAAAATTAAAAATTTCTTGATTTTCATTCATAATATGATGGATTATTGACCATATTGAAAATAGTCATCCTAATAAAGTCATCTTTCACATATGGGCTGAATAAATTCAAAATACTTGACATGAATTTAATTGATTAAGTAAATGTGTATAACATGGAAGTAATTGATATAATGGAATAATGAAAATGAGAAATTATCTTATGAAATCATAAAATTAATATATGTTTTACTTAGGTTGATGATGTACATATGTAATGAGTCAACTCAAATTAAGGGAAATTTTTTAATCTTCTTTTGAGGTTACTCTTTCAAATCTTTTAATAAATCTGAAAATTAATTTATATTTTTACATATATGAAATTAACATAAATTCTCACCATTATGATTCCCCAGTTTTTTGGTGTTTCCTTTATAAATTTCCAAAGTTTTTTTAAAGAAAATTATTTCTTAATTAGGTGTGAAATATCTATTTTTTAATAATTTATTTTCATTGAAAATAATTAAATTATTGTCCTAAATAACATTTTTTCAGAATGTTTTTTTCATAAAATTATATTAATGGATGACATATTTTACTATGTACAATTTTAAAAAAATTTCCCAATATTGTAGCCATTATTTCATGTTTGGATTCCTCTACATTTTTTTAATGAGTACCCATATTTATCATTTTCAAGTTATTTCTGCATTGGAAATTCATTTTTAAATTACAATAGTATTTTCATAACCAGGTATGTTTTGTTATATGGGTTTAAAAGATATTTTAAAATTATTATCATGAAAAGGTGAAGGAACATATTATTTTATATGTTACATGAGAATTATATGACCAATAGGTGATCTAGATACATATTATAGGATGGGTTGAGCCATATTATACCTCATTGTTGATCCCGTGATATCTTATACATTGGGTTCACCCAGATATTTCCATGTGAGTATGATATAAATTATATAATGTTGGAACCAATAATATTCTCCAATGAAATGAGTATTATTCATTGATTTAACTTACTATGTATTTCTAGAATGTTAAAATTGTCAGCTGTTTTGGATTTTTGCTGTTTTGTGGGCATGAAAATTATTTTTCGATCATCAGAGCCCAGTTATGAGTTTTTCATTAATCAAAAACATTATTTTTCAATGGTTTTAGAGGATTTGTAAAAGAAATGGGTTTTTGGATGGGTTTTGGGTGTGTCTAAGGACCTATTTTTGTGAAGTGCAGGATAAGACACATGGTTATAAATAACCATGATTCCTCCTACGGGAAACCATGAAGCCAAAAAATTCAATGAGCATGCTTTGGATAAACCATGAATATTGAGATTCATGAACATGTATGATATTTTTTTGTTGTTTTATAGAGGTATTATTCATAGAATGCACACAATTTATGAAAACCAGGTATAAGACACCCAGGTAGTGCCTTTTTGAGAAGCACCCTCACAATGTAGCACTTAAGGTTTGTGCACAGTTATGTAAAACTGTTCCTAATAACCTCAAGAGCATGTCTCCTTTGTGGAAATATTCGTACGATTTCTACATGGTTTAGAAAACTATGCTATCTGACCATGCCTCTCATTAAATATCAAAATTTACCTTTCCCCCGCTCTCCTTAATTATTTTTCCCTCCTTTTTTACTTCTCCTCCATATACAAGAAATAAGGAGATCTCATCCTTATCTCATACTCTTAATTATGATCCAAAGAATTTGTACACATTCCGTTAATAAATTATTTTATTAAATTGGATCTATATTAATAAGGCTCTCATAACCCTTGCATCCATATTCCTTTTTCTTTACCTCACATACCGACAAATATATTGGAGTCATTTTCCACTATTCATAGGGTATTTTTCAGAAACATCAATTTCATCCAAATCAACATGAGTAAGAGGCTATGATCAGATGTTCCTACATATAAGACTCTAAAAAAAATTGTACATTCTATTCCAATGGATTGTATAAGTGTTTTGGGGGGTGACCTTAACCACTCCATTTTTTGGCCATGTGAAACACATGAAATTTAGTATTTTCTTTTAGTAATTGAAATGAACATCGTGAGATGCCTATGGTTATGAATGCATGATACAATATGTTTTCTATTTTTGTTGAGAGGCTCTAGACCATGTGTGGTTAGGATGAGGGAATCCCTTATACTAATGTGAATTTTTTTTATAAAATAATTGTTTATTTTGTGTTTGAATTGAATAATATATATATACATTTGAATTGGTTGTGATATATAGAATGGATCCAATGAAATGTGATGGTCTTGAATTTAGGATCGTAATTTCAATGGCCATCTCAACTGAGATTACATGATAGTTAAGATGGACACGGCCTAAGCTACATGGGTGTTATTCGTCACATGTTGGGAGTCTTATTCATCGGATTTATGTGGAAATTCCCTTAGGTTATGGGTGATTATCATTTTCTATTGTATGGACTGGAAATTATATTGATAGAAATGGTTTTAAAGGCACTAGGTGCCATAATTGATATGGATTTCATTATAAATTGGTGATTTTCACTCACCCGTATTGGAAAATTCACCATTTGGAGTTGTGTGCACAGATTTTGACTTAATTGTTTGAGGTTGTGTTGGCCACTCGTGTGTGTGTATTTTCTCAGTTGTTTTGGATTAGGAAAACCTTTTAAGGTGTGTTCCATAAAAGTCCATGGGTATTGTTAGGAGAAAACAAGTTACAACTATGAGGCTTTCAGATTGGGGGTGAGGTTCTCTAGAAAGAGGCCATGGGGATAGGGTAATTTTTTAGCATGGTAATCTTCATTCCATATGATGTATGTTATTTGATAACGTTCATTATTGTTGGAGGAGAGATATCATTATACCTTCAAAATTCTGGCTCTAAGTAGACATATGCTATCAACAAATGGATTGATGGAACTTATTATTTTTATTAGGTATCACTTCATGACATCAGTTACATGGTCAATGAAATGTGGTGTCGATTAGAAATTTTAGATTGATCCTGAGGGTTCACCTAGAATATTATAAATAATAGGTTTCCTTGATCTGTGAGCCAAGGATTCTCTCCTCACAAGTTATTCCATTGTTAGATGAGGCAAGAGACAGACCCTGGTGACTGTTGAGAACCACGTAACCATGAAATTCCATTGTTTATACACTACTACTTCATTTATTTATAGTTTCACCTAATTGATCAAAATTTAATGGTAGACACACATTGGTGTAGGCCTACTAAGACTAATTCTTACACCCTACAAGATCCCTTTAGAACAATTGGTGACTTTATGCATTGAATTAAAGTAAAGGAATGGGTTCAGGATATATATCATATGGGTTGTATATAATGGTAAGGAAGAAAATTTACCATTAGATTGTTCCTTATCTAGAGTTACTGTTTTTAGTTTTCTTTTCTATTTCAACATGCTTATATGTATGTATGTATTATGGATAGAAATTGGAGGCCCCATATAGATATTTTATTGGATGACCAATATTGCATACATTTTCTATTTTGGAATATAAAAATGGCATGTTGACTTTTTATTTTTAAAACTACTACTTTTTTATATTTTTCATCCGCTATTGTCCATAATAGCTTGTTCTTCCACCATTTTTGGGTAACTTGTTCGAGTCTGATTATATTTTTCTTGTACTGTATATGATATATCTACCTAGATCATTATATAATCAACTGCAATGGTTATAGTATCTACACTACCACTCCTTTCACACCATTTCTTCTAGTTGGTAGCCTCTGGTTTATGTGGAGAAACTCTTAAGAAAATTGGCACTCAACCAAAAGCATTATTCATGTGGATAAACTAGTTGGGCCACTATAAATGGGACTAGTGAATTTTTTGACTAGGAATTTGTATTAGTGTATGGATGAATACTAGTGGTTCCAAATTTATTGCTTTCCTAATGGCATTAATATTTCATATTTGATAGACCAGAGATTAGGATGTCTTTAGAACTATTTTTATAACATGTGTTTGGGTTCCGTCAAAACCATCAGCTGGGGACAGAACATGTTTCCATGGTTAGGAATTTTTTTATTCTTTTCACATTTGATAGTTTATAAGATTTCCAACTCTATAGGCTAACTTGGATGTCGATGTAATCTATTATTATATGTGATACTTATCCTGATACTACCAGGAAGGAGATATGTACCCTTGGACCAATATGAAAAGAATTCATTATGATGCATGTTTATGATTTTAATTAGGCTCATAGGATCTTTACGTTATATATACTTGTTTTTCTATGATATTAAAATGGTTTGTGAAATTTGAAATGTTTACTTGTCTTCATGGGGACATATCTTATAGAATAATTGATGTACGATTACATGGGGTGATGTTGATCACCATGTTGGGGGATGTGGCAATCAGTTTGAGGTGACATGTTTCTTTAGGACGGGCATGGCCCTATGAGTTCTTCTTACCTTGTTCTATTTTTGATGGGTGAGGGTTCCATATGGCCAGGAAATCATGTGGCACGGTTAAAATGAAGAGGGGAAAGGTTAGTGAGAACACACATTCTATTACTTCCTTCCCTCTCTATGAAGTGCATATAAATGTTGTTTGGGCTATATTCCCACATATTTTTATTTAGTGGGATGCCACATAGATTGGTTATAATGGGGGTCAGGCAGATAGTGATGGGGTTCCTTAAGAGAACGCGCAAGAAGATATCCCTGAGGGTTAGGCAGAGCATGAGCTGCAGGTATAATCTCATGTACAATTTCTGCTGAAGGTAGGGTAGCCACTTGATTTGATATCTTTTGGATCAGGAATTTATAAGAATATTTGAGAGATTTGAGTTCATTTATTTCGTGGGTTGATAGGGGGATCAAGTAGAATATATTTATTTGTAAAATTTGAATCGAGATTCCCAGTCATAGTACCAACATCTATTTCATAGTGAGGGCAGACTATAGGATGTTGGGTACTATATTGAATCAATTCAGATGACTTTCATGAAGCATGAGAGGCCTCTAAGGAGGAGAGTGAATATTATGACCATAATGATTATAGGACCATGAATTAACTAGTGGGATGTTTTTTTGTATGATGTAATATATGAGGGAATTACAACAATGGACTTTGAGGCAATGTCCATCTTGCGCATCTTCACAGATGTGATGAGGGAAGAGAGAGTTCGAGAGTTCATAATCCCTCATCAGGGTGAAATATCCTTCATGGAAAATGAATAAATTTTCACTAACTTGTCTCACATATCACCAGGTATGTTGAGATATGAATCCTCGTTGGTGAGGTGTCTCTAGGATGGTTTACTACACTCCACTCAGATGCAGGTGAACACCATTCACCTGATTTCATATTTAGAGGTAGTGAATTTGATGCTCGTATCTGAGGGTAAATTCATAGAACATTCTAATGAGATTAGGGTGATGGAATAAAGTGATTTATGTATAGAAACAGAAAAAAAGATAGAAACAAGGTAAACATGTGTTATAGTAGGGTAGTATGTCCAAGGACCCAAAAATATTACCCCAGAGTGGGTCATCGACGGTGTGCTTCCAGTGTGGGAAGACATGACATATCCATAATTAGTATGAACAGCCTCTAAAAGAGGTTTAAAAAGTATGAAAAGTCATATAACTCATAAGTATCTTTAGTAATAATTCTTCGATAACTAATTGTTAGGGAATGGGGCAGATTCATGGTTTGGAAATCGAACCAGTTGTAGTACCAATGGATGGTAGCTAGGTTTCATTAACATGAAAAGTCCATGGAAGAGATCGAGTGATCCATTTGTGAGGTTATTATTTTTTTTGTTAGAGAATAACAGAAAGGAGGATACGATTTAGGTAGTTTGGATATAGTACATGTTCATTCATTGGAGCTTATTGGGTTAGAGAAATATGGTGAGCCAATAATGTTAAGAGGTACACCATGGGTGTAGCCATGACATTTATTTTTTATTTTTTATTTTCCTTTTTAGGAAGGTCAATTTTGAGTGTATGGGGTTCATGACATATGTTCATGGACTAAATTGAAACTAGTTATAATGCAAGTGTTGGATCATCCATGTTATAAATAGTTGTTTGTGTGTGTAAAGTGCTATTAACCATGATTATTGAGATGTGTTCACATCAGGAAATTGATTATATGATGGTTACTTTAGGTTGATTGGAATTTTTTAATAATTATGATCTGTCACTTGAATGTAGTTTGAGTCACCAAAAATTATATGAGCATATAATGATATTCTAGGACTCATAGATTTCATGTACAACATGGGTATGAGGTAGAAACCGATGAGGATCAAGATTTTAATTGGGGTAGGGTATGAGACAGGAGAAACTGAAAATTTGTGGGATTGATGATGCTTCTATAGAGGAATTTTAGTCTAGGGGTGGTCAATTTACCATTGGTTTTCATTGCGAATTGTGTTAGGATGTGACCAAGGTTAGTAACTCTTAATTTGTGGAATCCACATACGGTGTTTGACCTATTCCATTTTGGAATTGGTTGTCTAGGATAATTTTAATTTTATATGTATTTTTGTTATGATCGAAGAGTTATTTTTCACATATTGAGACTTGTATATGATAATTTGGGGAGATTTTAATTTCCTTGGTATATTGAGAGTCTTGAAATCCTCACTCGTTTTGTATTTTTGGTCTTTTTTGACAGTTCCAACTTATTTTCCAATCATCAAAGGCGAAATATAAATATTAATTTTAATTCAAAATACTTTTTTTGAATGGTTTTAGAGGTTTTAAAAATCCTTTAGTGTTTGGATGGGTTTCCAGTTCATTAGAGGCCTGAAGGTCTGATTTTGGTGAAGTGCAGGATGAGGTTCACAGTAAGAATTAATCATGTGTCCTTCTAGAGGAAATCATACAACCTATAAATAAATTGACGATAATTTGCATAATCTATGATGCGTAATGTAGAGATCCTTGTGGGACCTCTCCAAAGTTTTTTTATATGGTGTTCACATGTCATGAACATGGTAAGGGAAAACCATTATCAAGGATCATGGGTAGTTCTATTTAGAAAGTATCCTCACATTTTAGCACACATAGTTTTTGGATGATTTTGGAATACCATGTGGGTCTTAGAAGTTATGAATCCGGATCCACATGGTTGTTGCATGGTTTAGAAAACCATATGATCTAATCATCATTCTCATTAATGGTGTGAATTTACAGTCCCCCCCTCTCTTCATAATTATGGTTTTTAGCCTCTCTACCTTTTCATCCATGCACACAATATATGATGATATCCTTTGTATATAATCCTATCGGTTTTGATAAAAATATTTCATCCAACTTTTGTTCTTCAAGCTATTTGGGGAATTGGATCCATTCCAGAAAGTCTCTCCTCTCCCATCCTTATGTTTCCCTTTCCCTAATCCTCATATAACTCTAATTCTAATTTAGTTTGTTTCCCTATTTTAGTGTGTTCATTGGAAATTTCAATTTGTTCCAAATTGGATTGAGTTAGAGGCTATGATCTATGTGATAATTTCTATAACTCCAAAGAAGGGGGGTGCATGATTTTCATTGTGATTTCATGAGTGTTTTTTAGTTTGAAAAATTTAGTGAACTGTTGGGTTGTCCATATGATAACATTATAATCTAATTATTTATTTTAGTTAATTTAATTTAAACTTTTGAGATTCATATGGTAATTCATCCTAGATATTATTAGTTGTTTGAGGTGTGGAAGAAGCTCTGTACCATAGGGGGTTTGGTTAGGGGAGTTACACATAAAAAATTGGTCTATTTGATCTAAATTGAAGCGTTTATTTAAGTCTTATATATATATATATATATTATTTTATATTTTACTATTTAAATCTAATGTGATGGAAAAGACCCGATGATCATGATGGTAATGTCTATATCAGACGATATGGAGTGGTCATCATGATGGTAATGGCCAATGTAAAGTTGGTGATATCAATCATTGTTTGGGTGGATTAGTCATTAGATTGAGGCTTCATGTCCATCTCTTTTGATGTGAGGTTCATGTGATATTGGATGGTACACCCATAACATTGATAAACATGGTAACATGGGAATAAGGATCCCAAATTGTAGGGATTAGGTTCCAAATTGGTGACTTATTCTCACCCATATTGGCCAAAGCACCTTTTGTGTCATCTTCACACAAGTTTAATTAGACGATTGAGGTGGTGTTGACAACTCATGAGGGTCGACCCCCCCCCCATTTTTTTGATATTTAGTCAAATTTTTGGGGCTTCGTGTCATAGAAATCCACATTGATGGTGAAGAGCCATTTGCTGACAGTGAGAAGTTGTATGTTGGGGGATGAGTCTCACCATTCATGAGGATATGGTTCTATAATCATTTTGGAGGTCAGTTGTCACTTTTTCATAGTACATTTATTATAGAGTTGAAGGTGGTTATTATTTCAGGGCATATTGATGTACCAATAGATGTCGGGAATTGAGCTGATGGGTGATATCATGTAGAGGTCTGAGGGAAAAGATTCTTTTAATTGGTCATGCCTTCAAGATGAATGTTACATGGTTAATGGAATGAGCGGATTACTGAATTTTATTTGTGGAACCTATGGTTTCTCCTAGGATTCTTGAAAATACGGTATTCCTTGATCCATGTTATAAGGATCATATCCTCTTATATTATTAAAGTGTTAGTTGAGGTAGGCAATGGCTCCCCGACAGATCTTGAGAACTAGTGAATCATTCATTTATATTGTGAATGCACTAATACTTAATTTATTTATTGATAAAAATTCGTTATGAAAAATTGATGATACATACATGCTGGTGGAGGCATATTGATACTCATTCTCACAACCTACATGGTCCCCATGGGAAACATGTAAACATTATTCATTTTCATTTGGGTAAAACCCTAGTTCTAGAACAAGATCATAGTTATTGTGTATCATGGGATAGAAGGAATTCAATTATTTCTTCATGCCTCATATAGAGTTTCACTTTGTATTTTTATTTTATTTTCTCTATTATTATATGTTTTTATATATTGTCTTCAAGCAATGGAGACACCATCTAGATATTGTATTGTACCACTTGAATGGAATAAAAGTTTTTTTGGTATCTAAAAATAAAATTTTGACATGTTTATTTATTTCCATGGTTGTTGTTGATTTTTATTCTGCTATTTTTTCTGATTTCTTGTGCATTCGACATTAGTGGGTTACTAGTTTGAGAATGTTTAGACTTTTCATACATATCATGTTATATATAACTTGTACTATTATATCATCAATAATAAAGGGTAGTATATAACCATTTTCAGTCTTTTCAAATCCTCACTACAAGTTGGTAGCCTTTAGCTAATGGGGAATTGCATCAAAGACCAGTGGTACACAATCTGAATCACTATTCAGGTGGGTAAACTGGTTGGGGAATTACACTTTTATTAATAGAGAATAAATATTGATTTATATAGGAGTTTTCTATAATGTATTTAACTAGGTTATAGTTATTTCTAACATGGGTGATGAAAGTATTTCTATATATTTCTAAAAACTCCCGCTATATTCCATAAATATTCTCTTTGATAATTTTTTTGTAATTTTTAAATGAGAATTATTTACTTAATCTACCGAATTTTAATTGGGATTAAGGTAAAATTTATATTTGTTTCCATGTTTATAATTTCATATACAGTTTAAATATTTTTATGTTCCTTATTGTGATTTTTGATCTCATATGATATTTTAAATATATTCATTAGGATTGTGGATGGGTAAGAAAAAGGAAGAAATCAAGTTGAAATGAATAAAGATTTTTGAGGAAAACAAAAAGTTATATATTTTAAAATTTTCATATTATGGGAACAATGGAAAATAATTAGATGTATACACATCATAATATATGGGTTTTAATTTATGAGTTATAACCAAATTATCTAAAAATTTAATCCTTAAAAATATCAAACACAAGGGAATGAATTATTTTATTAAAACTCAAGATTATGTAATTCTGTTGGTCGGGTCTGTAAATTTATATATACATATAAAATAGTAAATATAATGGGATAATAAGAATGTAGATATTATAGAGTATATATCTTAGTTCATGGTATTCCATCATGTTATGTTTGAGAGAAATAAGTCTAATGGTATGTAAAAACAATTACATATATGAAAATGAAAATAAAAAAATCACCATTAATTTCAATGTTAAAATCTAAAAAAAACTAATTTCCATCATGTTATTTTGGTTTTAGTCAATCACATTGTGATTTAAAAAATTTTATCACAATCAGATAATATTTTTCACTTGTGTATATTTCCACACTATACATTAATGAAGTGGTAAGGAAACATGGGAAAATATATTTTATTACATTTGATCAAGATTTATGGTTTACTTCAAAATTTTGGATATTACATAAGAAATATCTAGAGACATTATTTTGTTTAATTGTTTCATATAATCCTCATACAATGGTTATTCTAATATAACCATTCAAATCATAGGGGATATGTTGAGATCTTGTTCAATATATGTCAACAGTGTTTTTCGTCAACATATTCATATATAAATTTTTTCATAAAATAATATATTTCACTGAAGTGTTCAATTGGATCCTTATGAATCCATCTATGGAAATAAGTACAAAAATTAGATAAAAATTGGTGATTTTTGGGAAAAGGCTACTGGGAAATATGTTAGTAGAGTAAATGTACTAAATTTTTTGAACTATTTTGTAACACAATAAGAAATAAAAATATAGATAGAAGTGTTATTGTGAATATAATAAGAGATATCTAGAATATAAATATGGTGAGAAGGTTTGAAACTGATTGTTACAATGGAATAGGGATCTGTGATTCAATATGAAGGAAATTCTTATCTGTTGGTATATTGGTCATTTCGTGACTATTGACTGAGTAGGTACTATTTATTATCATGAAACACACCCACCAAATCTCTCTCTAGTTCAAAATATGTTCCATGTATCTCTCCAAAGGAATTATATAATTAGTCATTCACATGTATAGAACTCAAAGGTTTTACAACTAGATCATGATATTTCATATTAATAACAACTAAAATAAATCAAGGTTTTTTAAGAAACGTTCTACAAAATAAGAATACTCACCTAGTTAACTTTTTTGGAGGAATAAAAAGTTAATGGATGTGGTAGATGTACCCATGGATTTTATAAACCAATTATATCATCATTTTTCTTATTAGGGTAATAAAAAATTACTGTGAAATTCATTTTAATTTATTAAAATGTAACATGCCAGTATATAATATGAATTTCATTTGAAATAATAATTTATGTATTCATAATATTACATTAAATGAAATCCCATGTTTATATGAACAATGAAATAAAAAAAAATTATAACCCAGACATTAAATTTGAAGAAACTAGTTAAAATTTATGAAAAATATGGATAATTATCAAATAATTCAAATGTACTTATTCATGAATACTATATAAGTACTCTATTTTTAGTAAACTCGTATTATGATTCCTAATGGTGTTTATCACATTCATAAATGTGATTTTTATAATAAATTTACACCTTTTTAAGTAATTTTATTTGAGGTAATGAATATTATTATTGAAATAATAATTTGAAAATTATAATAAGGTGATTTTTTTGATTTTTATGGAATGATGTTTTTCATTGAATAGTGAATAATCATTTTTTATTAAAAAAATATCATTTATTTTCATGTAATGGTTCAATTAGGTTATGAATTTTATTTTAATGTAACCTAAGTATCCTCAAACTATAAATAATATCATTAATTTCATAATACTCATTAATATACTTTATTTTTTATAATTTAATTTTTGGGATTAGAAACCAATATTTCTAAAAAGGATTTTTTATGTTTGATATGTTTTTATCTTAATATATTTGTTTAATCACAATTTACTTAAGTTTTTAATAATATTAATAGTTTATATAATATATATAAAGTTTTCACATTCATTGTTTTCTTTTTATAATGGATTTAAACAAATTATATTATTTTTTATGTTTAAAAATTCATTTTTTTAAAATGGGTTTTAATTAAGGTTTTCATTCTTAATTAAAATTTATTATTATCATATAGAGAAATTTAATGCTATAAAATGTATTATATGTATTTAATCATTAATTTTATTATAATATAATCAGGTAATATTAATTTTTATTCGTGTTGAAAAGAAAAATCAAAAAAATTACCATGGTTAAGTTTAAAATGGATACACTAGGGGGTTAAACCATGGAATAAGGGTAGAATTTCCTTATATAACTAAAAAATTAATATTGGTTGAGGTTATTTAAAACATAAATTATAATACCGTTTAATACGTATTCATTCATAACCACACTCTAATGAATGTGACATTAAATAATTGAAATATTTTATGAAATCCCATGTGTGTCTCCACTATAACATATAAAATATAACCTCTTCTCATGAATTATTCACAACAATTGAGCCATATAGATAAAGAAGTAATAAATTAAAAAATATTCAATAGTCCATACCTTCCATCTATATCTTATTTAATTATTCTAATAAAAATCATTAATGTCATAGTTATTTATCTAAATAATGTCTCTCAAAGAAGAGGTTTATATATTAACAAAACTCTTTTAATATTATCTGTTCTACTACCTATTCTAAAATTATTGTTTCTATAAAAAATTTATTATTGCAGTTTCATAAATATAATTATATGTTATTATAATGATGGAAAAAATATTCACAACCATATCCATATAAAATTAGAGATGAAATTTTATCTCCAACGTATGTATAGACTACTGCCTACTGATAGTGATACGAATCATTTCCCAACACCATCATTAATGTTTTATTAAAATTATAGATTTTAATATTTATATATTATATATAATAATTAATATCGATTCTATAATTTTTAATTAATATTTACCTTTCTTTAATTCAATCCACCAAAAAATATAAAAATCATTCTTGTGTACGTACATACTACAGTCTCCACATCGTGTTGCAATTCATTTTTATTAACTTCTTCATAATAATGTTTAAAAATACATATAAGTAATATATATTATTAATATCATGATTAATTTTTTTATTATTTATTAGTTAGGATTATGATTTAAGGAACAGGGTTAGGGAACTAAAACATGAATTTAAAAGTGAATCAGTTAACACGAATAATAGAGGATTTAATAGATAATTGTAAATAAATGGTTTTTGAAATTATTTAATTAGATCATAAATTAAATTAAATGTTTTAATATTATTATTTGAAAAAAAAATTAAATTTTTTTATTTATTATACTTTAGTTTAGTTCCCTTAAGGAGAAAAATATAATTTACGTAAGGGTTTCTCATCACACATTTATTTCTATGAGATATTTTCCATATTCAGTATTTGTATAAATAATTTGGTGTATGAAGTGAAACATTAATATTTTTTTATCATAATGAACTTTATTTTAATGATATTTAATTTTTCAATTTTTTTTGTTACTTATGGGGTTTTATTATTTTAATTGTACCCATGTTGTAAGGGTTTTATGTTACAATATCATTTTTACTATGATTTTATATGATTTAATTTTACAATGGTGGAATTATTTGATTTATCTCCCTGATGTTTTATTTTTTTATTATCCTGTAGTTATATCTTCTAAATTAATTTTTTCTTTCCATTTCCCCATGTATAGAACCAATGTGTTAGAGATTAATTTTTATGGATAACCTACAATGTTTTTCGCTTCAGCCAGTAATCTTTTCATCCATATCCACATTTATTTTAAATTATGTTCAAGAATGATTTAATTTTTATCTTATAGTTTATTATATTACATTTTATCAATTTTTTACATTCTGTGAACATTAATTAATTATAAATTTCTTTATTTTAAATAAAATATTTCAAAATGACTTAGTATTTTTTTCAAGATATGTTCTAGTTATTATTAGAATAATTTTTATCTATAAATACATGATTGTTTTTTTTTGATTTAAAGGGTTATTATCCAATTTTTCATATTTATTCTTCTTTATGTAATTTATGATTATTATTTTACAATCATTATGGAACTAATTCCCTTTTTATAGGATATGAAGTAATGTTATTCTGAATGGACTATGATTTTTTGGAAAACATATATGTGGATCCTGAATAATATATATGTTCAATGTATTTTGTAAAGAAGTATATGTCTTGAGAAATTAAGGAATGTAATAGAGAGTGAACTCAGTTTATTAAGAAATTATTATAACAAATAAATATTTTCATATATATGTATATATATCTTCCATAACAATTAGATATATTTTTTCAATGAAACCAAACTAAAAATAATGATTTGAAAATAAATTAAATTTATCATATTAAAAATATTATTTTTTATTAATATAACTTCTAATATATTGAAATTATTTCAAATATAATGTTTTTATAATACACCTAATGATTAATAACAAATTTGGTCCTTAAAAATATTTTATCCATATAGTGTGGATTATTATTTAAAATGAAAATATATTTTTTAGAAATATAATTATATAAAATTATCTTAATTATTTAATTGATAATGTTAATATTTACATAGTATTATTTTTTTCATTTTATGAGTATATCGATTTTTATTCGAAAATGTGGTTATGTAATATTTTATTTTTTAAGAATTTTACAATAAATAAGAATGAAGAAGAGGTTCTTAAAAACATTCCAGTAATAAAATATGAATTTTATTAATAAAATTGTTAATCCTAGAATTTTTTTATACTTTGAAAACCATGAAAAATATTTTTAAATCGAATATGAATGATACTTTAATAGAAAATAATATTTAATTTTAATTAATAATTTTTTTTGTAAAATTATTTCAGTAATTAATTTACATTCCAAATAAAATTATTTATTAAAAGTAAATTGATTAATTTCCAGAAAAATAGTAACCATAAAAATTGTGTCTTATATATAAGTAGAATAATTTAAAAGACTCATTTATTTCAAAAAAAATTATGTTTAATTAATTACAAATTATATATTTTGATATAAATAAAATGAATTAAATTTAAATTATTCCATAATTTGATTCATAACCTTTAATTTTTTTGTAAATGGTTCTCTTATATAATTAGTAATAAAATAATGGCAGTATTAAAATTTAATTAAGAGTAATAAGTTCTAAAATTTCTAATATAATTTTGATCATATTTTACTAAGTTTAAAAGACTTTTAGATATTATTGAAACCATTTTGGAGGATTTACTTTCTTTCGCAGATTCCTCACAAACTATAAGAAACCAAACTTGCCTTACTATCTTGCACTTCTATTCCTAAACCTCACCTAACATTCTTTTCAATGCATAATCATCATTTCTTCACATATAAAATGAGACCAATTCTTCCAAATCCATTCATAAAAACCGTTGAAACATTTCATTGAGCTCATAATTACCTCTACTATAATTCCATTACAAGTCCTTAGGATTCTAGCCATTATAAGATAGTTCAACTCTTGTATTTTCAACAATACTTTGTAGAGAAAGAAACAAGTAATGATCAAGGTATCACATCTCTCTTAAACATTTATTATTATTAATTTTTTATAAAACATGAAATACATTATATATGTGATATAATGATAAAATAAATATTAATTATATATTGTTTTGATATTATAATAACATAATATACCATTTATTCCTTCTTCCAAAACTATTCAGAAAATATAAAAATAAATATGGGTATGTGCGGACTATCACCTATGCACGGTGTGAACTATTTTTCAAAAATTTATTTTATGGTGGGATAAAAATGGTGTTTTAATGAAAAAATATAATATATATAGAATTATTATGATTCTCAAATGATAAATAGTTTTATTTTCATCCTCCCCCATTTTTTATGGAAAATAAGATTATCGATTGTGTGTATGTTTGGATTTCTGCCTCCATGTAGCGACATGATTGGTATTCCATTATAGAAAATCATGGAAGAAATTAAAAATGTTTTTTATGTGTAAAAGTTATTTTTACAACAATATTTATATTATTTAGTTTATTAATATATTTTTAAAATGAACTTATCCTTGATTAACTTGACAAGACATTTATGTAAAATTCATCTAAACCACCTCAAGTGACCATCATTAGTGAAACAGACATAAAAAATTTGGAAACTTATGATGATAATATGACCAAGGAAAATGTATTTTAGATGAATAAGGTTATAATTAAGGTTTTCAATATACATAATTTTATTATTCAATAAGTTATGGGAAAGTGTACAAATCATTTAAACACACGTAAGGGTTTCATCTGAAAACATCATACTTTGAAAAAAACGTTCTTTTATGAACATAATATATTTTAAAAGGTGAATATGATTACAATTAAAAAAATAATTTCATTTATTATAATTATTAATATTATTATTTTTTAAACATTAAGACCTATATCATTTTAAGGATTCAATAAGAATTTTTTTAAGATATATTGTTTTTTCTCAGACAACATTCACTGAGGCATGTGTTCCATTATGCACCAATTTAATTTCATATGGTGTATATATTTCCAAATTTTTTTATCAGGAAATATATTATATTCATAATATATTTGGATCATTTTAAATATATTTATCCATTATTTTATTTAATTAAAATGTTTCTAAATTTGAAATTTTTTCCTCAACTCATATCAATTTCCCCTTGAGTATTGATATTTTTTCTTTATTTTTATAATCACTGACTATTTTCCTACTAATTTATATCCTAATGGTGGAAATAGTGTTTCTCTTGGAAAATTAATTATCTTCATTAATATCCTCCCATTTTATGAAATGATTCATAAAAAAATATATCAATTTTTAAATGAATAACACTATTACGTTCCAATGGATGTATCTCTCCCATCTCCATGTTTTATCTATAGACTCTATGATCAAAGGACCAAATGTGGGTCATATAAAGGTAAATTCATGTTTACCAAAACCTATTTTAAAATCAATATTTTATTATTATTTATAATTATATTCTATAATATCCTCCCATTTGAGGAAATTTTTAATCAAATAATGAAATTATTATTAAATTAATAACACTGTTACTTTATAATTGATATTTCACATTCGTACCCAATTTTTACCTATCAAAAGTATGATATATTACCCCAATTTATTTCATTTAATGTGAAACGATTGGTTTAATTCACCTCTTTTCAAATTAATGTTTTATTACCATTTTTATGTTGTGGGATTAATAAATGGTTTCAATAGAATTTTATCATTTTCTACATGGATTGTTTTTAAAAATGGTTTTCTTTTTATGCAGTATTATAATATTTATATTAATAAATATTCCCTTTGGGATTATTATGGTTATTTGTAATTATATTAAATATTGATAAATGTATTTTAAAATAACAATTTCATAACATTTTCCACATGGGTCAATTTCAATTGATGGACTCCTTTTTACATATTCCCATGTGAATGTTTATTTCTCGAACATTATGGTTTTCTAACAGTCTTCATATCTATGATTTTATTTTTTTCAAATTCATTATTACTCTTACTATTTAATAAAAAAGTCATTTTATAATGTTTTCAATGGGTAAGGGAAATTATTATCTTCAATACAATTTTGTAAATGAATCAATTAGTGTACTTCATCTATATATTATAATTGATATATGTAAATCCATAAATGGTACCATCCACCATATTTATGTATACCTATTATGAAATTATCTTTTACATCTATGGTATGATACATTAAAACTTTTTACTTACCTAATCATATAGGTATATATGTCCAATTTACATCCAAATTTTTGCATATATGAATACCATATACTCCTTTACATGATTCAATTGTCTTAAACTATATGCATGAAACATTTATTAATTTCAGATATTTCTCTATAAACCATATATGATATTTTGAAAAATAAAAATAAAATATGATTAACTATATTTATTGAGTGGAATTAACCTAAACTGATTAAAAATGGAGTAGATTTCCATTTATCTTCAATGTTTTATCATCATGATTATAGATGTAATTATAATTTATTATATTATATAATTACATGTCAATGATACCGAACCCAATTTATCTCCTTATGTTTTTTATGATATTATAATTTATTTTTTTGTGGAACACATAGGTACATACATGATATGTAATGCGATGGACTGGGATTATATAAAATATAAATGCACCAATAATGTTTCTATCTCATGAGTTATCATGGAAGATGGGTAGGGAGCCTTGAAAACTTCATTGTGTGGGAAGATAACCTAGTAAATAATTTTATTCTAAAAAAAGTGATCCTTGACTTGTGATGACATTTTTATATAGTTTCCACATTCAAATGCTTTAATTTTATTATATTATGTTCATTTTTTAATCTATTCATATATGATATAATCTCATTATTCAATACGTCCATTATTATGATAATCATCATTATGATATCATGTTAATCCTCATACTTCCCATTTTTTCCATTTTTATTTTAATTACCCTTCTATGCATTTAATCACACATCATTCTTATGTTTCAGGTTTTGAGGAAATTTTTATGTATTGCAAACCAAAAGTTGTCTCATGGGAGGATAAATTATTAGTTATATTTATTACTCATTATGGGTTTATGATCTTATTTTAGAAGAATAAAAATAAGTGTCCATTTAATGAGAATACATGATATTTAATAGTTTTTATTTTTTTCATTATTATCTAAAATGTTAAACTAAAAGGTCCTCATATTTTAAATTTTTAAAATATTGTAAGATAAAAATAGTGAATATAGATTCTCAATTATATGTGTGGGCGAATTATAATTTTTAATTTTTTTTAACCTTAATGAAAAAAATGTTCAAAAAAGTTAAACAAGGTAAATTTACAAAACCTATTTGGCTCTTACACAGTGAAATAATCTTTCATATGGTTCAGAAATATGTATCTAGAAAAGAAACATAAGAACATTTTTCATAGAGAAATATTATACTTTAAATCATATAGAATCTTAATTATCATAGTACGTAACAGTAGAATAATGTATAAGAAAGTTATACGTTATTTATTTAACAAAATAAAGTGGAAATAAAACAGAAAACAAGAAAATGTAACAAGTTGGAAATATTTTTACCACCATATTAGGTTATCAAACAACCTAGGATAATGGTCCCTTGATTTATGAAATCAAGAATATCATTCGAACACACAATAGGGTAATCCCTTGATAGGAATATAGAAATCAGTTTTTCTATCCCCACTAGCCCTAGAACATTGAGGTAGTCGACACATAAGTCTTCCTATCCCTAGAGGCCCTCGATTGTACTCAGCAACCATCAGTGTCACACAATGAAATTTGAAAAAGATGTTCACGGATGAACTATATGTTCACGGTTGAACAATAAGTTCATAAAACACACAATGCACCCGAGCCTATCTCTCTCTATAAATAGCCACACTACATTTCAAAATTTAATCTCTAGATTGTTTATGCTCTCATTTTAATGAGCACCTATTTATAGGAAAAATATTAACAGTTGGCTTCTTCCTTCAATTTCAGATGTACCTATACACGTGTCAGTCAACCAAAAGATAGTTTGATAGAAATTGTACGACATCGTTTTATACATACAAAAGAATGTGTCAGTAAAATTATGTAGATTAACAAAATATGAAAATATGGATTCTAAGGAAAACATTTAATTTAGTTTTTTAACTTATAAAAAATCAGATTATAGAAATTTGGATATTCAGATAATATTTTACAAATAATTCAGAATCTGAATTCTATAGTTTTCATAGTCTTAATTCTAATGAATTAAGAGTCTGAATTCTGATGAATTTGGAATCGTTATTTTGATAAATTTGGATTCTTAATTGTGATGAATTTTTAGTATGAATTATAAGAACTTCAAAGTCCAAATTCTATTGCATTTCGAGTTTGAATTCAAATGAATTTATAGTCTGAATTCAAAAGAATTATGAGCATAAATTTGGAGGAATTTGGAGTCTAAATTTTAGAGAATTCGGAGTCTGATTTTATGAAAATTTAGAGTCTAAATTCCAATGAATTAAACATTGAAAAAACTCTAAGATTCTTAAGTTTTAGATAATGATCCAAATTTTTGACATTGCAATAAAATGAACATAGTTTTGGAAGTACAATGAAATACTTGGTAAAGAAAAACATTCCTTAGAGAAAGAAAACTTTCAATAAGAAAATAATCAATAGAAAAATTTATTTTTCCTTATGATAAGGGGTATGTGATTTTCAAAACATATAGGAATGGAAAAGTCATAAGGAAACCTTATTGACTGAACAATCTCCCCTTTTTTGGAAAGAACAATCATACATTCGAAAAAGAATATAATGGATAAAGATTTTAATTTTTGAACATTTAAATGAAAGACTTATCTCCATATACATTTGAAACATTATAAATATGAGTAACTCTCCATTAGGTTTTGAAATCCATAAGGATCATACTCTTGAAAACCTTAAAGAATGAACTTTTTCATGTATAAGAAATTCTTTTTTATGTACACTCCCCCTTACATAGAGAAATATCTTATTTATAATTATTATTATTTTGATCATTTTTTCTCCCCCTTTGTGATTTTAAAAATGGAATAGAGGGAATGGAAAAAATATTACCTAAAATATTATAAGTATAAAATATAAAACAATTCAAAGTTAGAAAAATATTCAACATGATAGGAAAAAAAGATACAGACTAAAATACAAAAAATATCAGAATTGGCATAAAAAATAAGTCATACTTCTTTTCCATTAGCATGATCTTCCTAAAGGTAATTTTAACTTATTAAGAATCTTATGATCCTCCTCAAACCTATTCATAAACTATTCATGATCCTGATTCATCTTTTCTAGAGCCTTAATTTTTTAAACATGATACTTAAGGATTTCTCCCTGAGACATCACTAATTCTTCTTTCTAGTTGAAGTTTTCTTCAAACTATTCCCTAAGTTCCCTTTCTCTCATTAGAATTAATGAAACTAAATTTTTCATCCCATTAATATCTTTATCTTCTTTCATTTGGTCAACATTATCAATTTTCAACTTCTCATTAAAACATGTTGAATAGTTTTCTATTATATCATCTGACTTATCAATAACATCGTTAACTAATTCTTAGAAGACATCAAAAAGTCACATATCTTCCATTTTTATTTTATACCATTTTGTAATTTCCTTACATGATATCCAATGAGCATCATAACCGATAAATAATGTTTGGAAATCTACCTCAATATTGATGAATTTTTTCCTGAGCAAGATTATTGAATCTATCGTTGGATTGAAAGAGTTTTGTAATAACTGTTATCTTGAATCAATACTCTAAAAAAAGGAATCATGTTCACTAACTTCTTCAATGATTGAAGAACAAAATCATGAACCATCCAAGATAAAAATTCAGAATTTTATTCCATTTTGGGATAATATTTTTTGTCTAGCTCTTCAGCATGCCATTTGCATGGACCCCTAACATCCTTCTTCTCTTTTAAAAACACATCCTTTTTAGGTGTATCATCAAACACCTATTTTCCCTTATCAACTATGGAAATTACCGTATCATCCCTCAGAGACTCATTGTCACATTTTGAAAGTTGGTTGATTTTATCTTCATCAACCACTTCTTTCTAAGAATTTTTATTAACATCATCTGGTTGAATGAAATCTTGATTTCTACTCTAATCATAAGTGGGTTTATAAAACTCTCAGTATCCATCATCCTATTCTCATTGAGAAACAATTTTGGTTTACTCATCCTGAGAAGTTCGGATTAAAATCTCTTCTAATGGGATTTTCATCTCATTGTATTCTTCTACTTGTTTAATCACATCCTTACTCTCATATTCTTCTTCCTCTTATTCTTCTTATATTTCTTCTTCTTGGACTATATCTTATTCCACAACAGGTTCTAAAATTCTAATTTTCTTTAATAGAGACTCTATTGGATCTGTTTCTTGGATAAAGGATTCATGTTCCTGAAACAATTCATAGGCATTATCTATATCCTTTATAAGTTTTTTAACTACATGAGCTTCAGACAATTATTTCAACTTCTTCTGTTTTTCATTCCTTTCAAATTCCCCAGCAGTTTGAATTTTCATGTAATTTTTCTCTGTAGTATCTATGAAAAAACATGGATCATCTTCTTTATTGTTCTTTTTTGTTGCCTCCACCTTTCTATTAATTCATCAAGGAATGTTTTTTTCCTTTATTTCATTGGTGTTGTTGACTTACTTTCCAAAATTGTATATTTTTTTGGTTTTTTGTTCCTTATCTTTTCTCTTTTTATGGGTTTCCTTTAATATTTCTCCTAATTCCCCTTTCCATGCTAAAACATTAATATCTCATTAAAAAATTTCATAAAACTATCTAGACATAGTATTGAAGATGACTTTGATTGTCTTTAATGTATCATCACTTAGAAACAAGATCTTTAGTGTTGTTGGTTTATAAGTACTAGGATTTTGGAAGGATTATAAGTAGAGCACTATAATCTTTGACAATAAGTATAGATACATGATTATTTGAGATTTAAGAGATACATTATTAATATTTTTTATTTTCAGAATAATTTTCATCCCCATGTTTACCTTTCTAAGGTTAACCAAAATGTCCTGAATAAAGATATAACTTTTCTTTAAGGATTCTTTGTATCCCTTTCGTGTAATGGGGAATATTTGTACCCCCAAAGATATAATTATGATTTTTTTGACATATTGTTATTATTCAGTGATATTACTCTATTGAGTTAAAGGAACTCTATTTCCTTTTCTTTCCCAATACTTCTTAACTGATCTAGAAACATGTCAGTGCAGAAAATTGCCTCACCTTCTGAAAGAATTCAATGAATATTAAATGCCATATTAAAATATAGAAAATAGGTTTTACCAAATATTTTATATAAAAAACCCACATTCCTCCTTCCACATAAAATCTTAATCAATCATAAAAATTTATAAGTATGTTAGTGTAAACTGGGTCCTCACTCTTTAACTCGGCTTCACAAAAACACTACTATCCATTAAGCTCAATATTTTTTTAATCAAGGAATTATAATTAAAAAATAATTTTGGTTCCACCAACCATTCCATATAGATTTACAAATCCATGATATCCCCAGTAGGAGATATTTTTTTCTATGGGGAAGCTTCCAATAACATCCAGAGTGTATGAAAACATGGAAAAAGTAAACTACCTTATTGGTGAGAGGCAGAGATTTAGCATAAAATAGTCTTGAAAACAAATGTTTGATGAGAAATATTAAGGCCATAACATAGGTTCATATAGATGATTTGAATTCCCAAAATGATCCAATAGTTGAAATAAGAATGATCAGATCTGATAGTTGAGATAAATTCCAAAGAAAGATTTTGTAGATTTTTATCTTTTGAGGTTTAAAAAAAAGTAGATTTTAGGAAATATAAAAATACCAACATGTAAAAAAATAAACTATTATAATTTATGTAAGAAAACATACCTTATATATTTTTAGGAACAGAATGTCAATATAGATAATGTTTTTCCTGAACAACATAGACTCTAAATTTTTTTTAATGAACGAAATTTTAGATTTTGTAAAATTGGGTTCTGAAAAATTTTGATTATAAAATATTTGGTCGAAAATGAAAATTGATTATGGAAAATAATTTCGGATATTAAAAAAACAAATTTACTCCCCTATAAAAATGAGTTTCCTAATTTAAAGAGATGGGATTCAACAAAAAGTTAACTTGGAATATTACCTTGTAGTTATCATTCCTAAAATTTTATTAATGTATTCAAATCTATTGGAGGGTAATGATTTTGAAAAAATATCAGCATGTTGATGTTGCATTCTGATAAATTGTATAATATTATATCCTTTAATTGTGTTATCTCTATGAATGTGATGCCTAATATCTATGTGTTTTTCACGAGGGATATGTAAAGGTATTTTTCATATGGAAATGGAACTTGTATTATCACATAATATCCAGGTTTTGGTAAATCTCGTGACATAGTCTGTAAGAATCTATTGCATCCACAACACTTGATCACTACAATATCCAACTACAGCATATTCAGCATTAGTAGTGGAGAGGGATACTAAGTGTTGCATATTGCATGACAAAAAACTAATGATTCTCTTAAAAAGTGACATGTTCTAGATGTACTTTTCGATACATTCTGCATCCAAAAAAATATACATATGAAAAACTTTTTAAAACAATATCTTTTCCATATGAATAGAAGATATTAAATACACGGTTCCCTTTAAATAGAAAATAATTATTTTCACTTATTTTAAATGATATTCCTTTGGATTATATTGATATCTTGTTTATATGCATAATGAAAAAATTAAGTATGGACCACTATTTATCAATTATAGTAAACATCCTTTCATACATCTTAATGATATTTGATCTACTAGTTTCTCAGGTTCATCAAGATCAAGAGAATTTATGGTATCGATTGTAGTGCTTATAGTTTTAGTGTTTTTGTATCCTTACTTTTTAAGAAGATCATTAGTGTACATATATTAATATATATAAGTTTTTTCTGGTTTTTGAGAAATTTGAAAACCTAGGAAAATGTTAACTCTCCCATTATACACATTTTAAACATAGATTTCCTGATGTTTTGGAATGAATTAGTTAAATCATACTAAGTTGATCTGAATATAATGTCATCAACATAAATTTGAACAATAACAAAAAATTTCATATAATTATTTATAAAAATAATTGTATTAGAAGTTACATTAACATAATTTTTTTGTATAAAAAATCATCTACGTCTATCATACCGGGATCTAGGGGCTTGTTTAAGTCCATAGAAAGCATTGGTATGTTTGAAAAAAAAATCGGATGTTTTGTGTCTTTAAATCTCGGAGGATTTTCAACATAAACGTCCTATTGGACATATCCATTAAGGAAATCACACATTAAGTCCATTTGAAAATATTTTAAATGAAATAACGCATCAAAGGCAAGTAAAAAACAAATAGATTCAAGTCTACCTACTAGAGAATATGTATTTTCATAGTCTATTCCTTCTTGATGATTATAGTCTTTAGAAACTAATAATGATTTATATCATACTTTGAATTCATTTTCAACACATTAATTTTTGAAGACCCATTTTACTCCGATTACATAATTTTCCTTAGGTCTTTTAACCAAGGTCCGGACATTGTTCCCGTTGAATTCATCTAGATCATATTTTATGTCCTTAATCTAATCATCATCACTTAAAGCTTCATCAGTTCGTTTTTTATAATTGATAATGGAATTATATATTCTCTACTTCATTTGTTAAATATATTATAGTCTTTAATAGTTGATTTACATCCCCAATGATACTATCACTAGGATGATTCATATGGAACAACCGATTTGGGTTTTCTAAAATATGTTCATCAATATAAACAATAAAATATTCTAGGGTAAACACTTTAGAATAAGTTTCACGATTATTTTCCTTATTAAAAGAATATTTTATCAATGGTTTATAATTTCTTTTTGAAAACACATCCAAGGATGTAGGTTGAGGTTGGTTAAAATATTATGGATCAGATTCATAAAATTTGACATATAATATTTCTTCAATAGTACATGCATTTTTATTAAAAACCCAGTTATCCTTAGAAGTAGTGGATTATCCTAGGAAAATTCGTTTGTCGGATTTGGTAGAAAATTTATTTATGTTTTATTTAGTATTAATGAAGAATAATTTTCAACCAAATACTTTGACGTATGAATGCCTCGCTTTTCGACTAGTCCGAAATTCATAAAAGGTTTTTTTTGAAAAGATTTGATTAATTCTCTATTTATAGTATAACAAGAAGTACTGATAGATTCATCCAAAAAGTATTTAGAAATGGAATATTCACTCAACATGGTCCTAGTTATCTCCTGAATAATTTGATTTCTTCTTTTAATAACATCATTTTATAGAGGATATATTGGAGTTGAGAAGTTATGACTAATGACTTTCTTACTACAAAAAGTTTCAAAATCTGAATTTTTAAATTCTCCTCTATGATTACTATGAATAGTTATCAATAAATGTTTTTCTCATTTATAACATGGGCTCTAATGTTTTAAAAATATGAAATTGATTCAGATTACATTACTAGGAAATACACCCATGTAAATCTGGTATAATCATCAACTAAACATAATAAAAAGTATTTTCCTCCAATACTTCCAGTGTGTGTTAAACAAAAAATATCCATATTAACTAACGGTAATGCATTAGAATTTGATACTTCACTTATTGATATAAAACTTGATATATGTTGATTTAATATTCATAAGGGTCACAAAATTTAGAATAATAAGATCTAAGATCCATAAGATCCTTAAAAAATCATTTCAATGAGAGTTTTCAAAGGTTCCTTAACTTACAATGTCTTAGTCTCTTATTCCTTAACCATGATTTATTTTTAATTGCACTGAGGAAAGGTAGATCTTGGATCCTATGGTCTTCAATTTTTAGTGTATAACAAGTATCATTATTATAGGTAGAAAGAATAAAATCTTCCTTGGAATTATGTACTACGAATTTATCATTCCTAAAATTCACAAGGTATCGTTCAACGCATAATTTTATTATGCTCATGAGGTTGTGCTTAAAATGTTTAACAAATAAAAAATTTGAAATAAATGTTTTTTCAAGAAGACCAATGTTACAAATACCAAAAATTTCTCCTTGAGAATTATCTCAGAAAGTTATTGATCCTCCTTTTGACTTGATAATATTTTCATAGACGTTTTGTCACCTATCATATTCCAGGAACATACCCTATCCATCTACCATGTATTGTTTTGTCTAGACTCTTTATTTTACTGAAAATAAAAAATACACACTTTTGGAATAAAAAAATTCATTGATCCAGAAATTTCAGAATGTAAAACACTAGAAATCCATATTTTCTTAGAAAAACTATCTATATGAAGACATAATGATTTGGTTTTATTTTAAGAACAAATTTCCTCCCAATTTCCATCACATTGAGAGTTATTTTAAAATATATCACTTTAGGGAACATAATAGTTATTACTAAGAAATGGATTTGAATGTGTATATCCAAATATAGAACTATTCCTTAGAGGGTGAAGTTGTGAATACATATTATCAAATTTCTACCCTACTGAAATAAATTTTTTTAAATGTTTCTTTAAGTAAAAAATTTCAGATTTTAGTCTATTGAATAAATTTTTATCCAAATTTTTTTAGTTTTAGAACATGATTTATCCTCTAAAATATTTTTCATAGAAATAATACTTTAAATATCCTTAGAATGAATATCCTTCTAAGAATTATCTTCTATAAGGTTTTTATAAAGACTCTAGAAATCCAATGTTTTCTAATCAAGATCTTTAGAATGAACTAATACTAATATAGTTAAAATAAAAATTCAAGAATTTTCTTTCTCAACCTTCATTTTTATCTTACAATTTTTATTCTCAAGTAGTTTAGAAAATATAGAAACGTCTTAAAATGATGTTAATTTATTATCATTTGATGAGGATGTCTCATCATCTGAAGATTATTTTTAAAATTAGCATTAAAAGATATATTGGTTAAGGGTTCATAATTGTGTACCTTATCCACCATACAATGATTTTCAATAGGTACTATGTCTAAATTCCAATATTATTATTACCAGAAGATTCATATTCTAATATTCATCCACAGAGTCACCAACACTATAATTGGAGGTGTCATTTTCTCTATGGACCTTCATAGCTTTAAATTTGTAACAATTTATTTTGTTTCTCTCAGAATTCTTTTCCTTTCTATCTTTTCACTTAATCATAGGGAAATCTGGTCTGATATGTCCATAACATTTTCATTAATAATATATTACTTTGGAATAATTATGGTATTTTCTATCTTTATTCTTATATCTATACGGAAAATATTTCTTTCAAACATTCTTGTTCAACCTTAGAGCATTATTGGAAAATTCATTATCAGACTGTTCAATGTCACTAGATTCATATGTATCAACATCTATTTAAACATTTCATCTAATTACCCTCTCAAAAGTCTTGTCTTTATATGTAGTAGTGAAAGATACACTTCGATTACCATTTTTCTTTTACTTTTTAAATCAACATCTCTCTTAATTCTTGTTTCATGTTCGAGAGGAGTTCCAAATAACTCATTAAGAGTAGTGTTAACTACTTTTCTATTCTCATCAACAGTTGTCTTTTTTTATTCCCACTAATTTGGCATAATGTAAATTTTTTTAGCCACAAGAACATCATCAACATTTCCATTGTCTATCATATAATGATGACTATTGAAAATTATCACAAATAACGGTTGTACATTAAAAATAGTTTCAATGTAAGGCAATAAGAATCTATGATATTTAGCTCTAAACATAGATCTCCTAGTTTCAAACAGCTTAGATGTCACAAAATGTGTAACATAAAATTTCTTCAAAATGATGTTAGAGGATTCACAAAAATATAATTGATTATATATATATTACTAGTTATAGAACACAAAAATGTATTTTGTACCTTGTAATTTAGATGATATTATGGTTTCTCTTGATTGGTGAAGTTTCTGACTACTTTGTTAGGAATTATCTAGTCTCTAGTGAGCATGAAAAAAATTTCTACTCTAGTGTTAATGAACAAATCTTCATCCTATATCTCCAGTACACATTATCATTACTATAAAAAATTTGTAGTCTAGTATGTTTTATATTGTCATTGGATCCAACATTTATACCTGCCATTCTATAAGAAATTTCTTTTCCACAATAATCATTAGTATAAAATGTGTACATGAAAATATTAAAATCTTTAAGAAAAACATGAACATGAAAAGTTATAAAATAAGATTTAGAACAAGGAAATTTCGAGCAAGAGAACATATATGTGAGTATAATTATTTCATGTTCTTCCTATGATACCAATTATAGGATTGAAATAGTGTATGTATATAATCAATTACAAGAGGGTGTGAATTATAATTTTAAAAGCATTCATTTTTTAACCATAAGAAAAAAAATTAATAATGTTTAACAAGGTAATTTCACAAACCCTCTTGGGTTCTTAATTAAATTACTTTTATTAGGGTTTGGAAATATGAATCCGGGAAAGATACTCTAGAACAATTTTTATAGAGAAAGATTCTTCCTTAAACTGTATAGAATCTTAAATATCAGAGTATGTAAAAGTACAATAAATTATAACAATGTTAAACATTCTTTCATTGTTAAAATATCTCGGAAATAAATCTTGAAACAACTACAAGTATAAAATATGAAAATATTTTAACCTAAAGAGTTGGGCATCCAAAAACCTTGGATAAAACTCCCTTGATTTATACATTCGAGAAATACTTTCTTACCCACACCTAGGTCAACCCTCGATAGGAATATCGGAATCTGTTTTTCTATCCCTGCAAGCCCTCGAACATGAAGGTAGTCATAATATATGTCTTCATATCCCTGTAATCCCTCTATTGTACTAAGCAACAATCAGCGCCACATGAAACAAGATAAAAATGATTTTCATGGTTGAAAAGGATGTTCATAAATCACCCAAGGCATATAAGACTTTCAATCCCTATATAACACTTCACAGAATCAAAACATGTAATATCTAGATTGATGACGAGCTCTTTCAAATGTGCTCTTATTTATAGGCATAACTTCAACGACCATCTCGCTCCTCCAATGATTATATTTTTCATTGAATTTCAGAGGGACATTTATACATGTCACCCAACCAACAGTTAGAAAAAAATTTGACAACATCATTTTATTTATGAAAAATCTTATGTATGGAAAGTGAAGTAGCTTAAATAAATCTAAAAAACAAAATATAAGGAAAAATGATAATTGAAAGTTTAAACATATAAACTATCAAACTTTAGAAACATGTATATTCAAAATATATTTTATAAATAACTCATAATCAGAATTAAAGAGTTTTCAATGTCTGAATTCTGATGAATTCAGAGTTAGAATTCTAATGAATTAGGAGTTGGTATTCTTAGGAATTAGGAGTTTGAATTTGGAGGAATTTAGGGTCTTAATTTTAATGAATTCATATTACTAATTTTGAGTAATTCATAGTATTTTTTTTAGAAAATTTAGAGTCTGATTTTCATGGAATCTAGAGTCATAATTTAAGATAATTCAATATTCCAAAAACTATATGATTTTGATTTTTTTGATAACGATCTGAATTTTTTATTTTGTAATAAAATGAACATAGATTTGGAAGGACAATGAAAACTATGTTATGGAGAAAAATTTCATTATAGAACAAATACTTTCCCCAGGATAATGTGTTTTTGATTTTGTAAAACTAGAGGAATGGAAGGAACCCATATTGACTCAAAAAATAGTGTAATAATATATGTCTATAAAATACATTGTTATATGATATTATTTTTTTAAAAAATTGATCTGGGAACACATATAAAACAATAGTACAGTTGGTTTCGATGTATTTTTTTTATAACATTAATTCTTTGAATGTTATAGGATGGAGTTTATTTTAGATTTCAGAATGAAATAAAGGGTTGATGAGTTAAGGATGACATTTTTTCAACATTTTAGATATAACTTTTTATTATAATCATTGAATATCATATGTTTTTTTGGATTATAATGAGATAAAATTAGTTGAAACCCATTTTATTACACAATTTATGTAAGAATATAGTGAAATTTTGGTAATGAATAGATTTTTTGGTTTTCCTAGAAATTAAAACCCTATAAATATATAGGAAACTGGATTTCATTTTAGAATAGATGCATCCAGGATAACCAAAAAATCAGTCAGTTAGGAATATATCGATCATCATTATGGTTCATGGTGAATGAGCCCTAATTTTATAAATCTCAAGAAACTCGCAATATATATGCCCGGGTTAATTCAAATTGTCATTACAAATCATTAGGGTAGATTTGAATATATGATTTTTTGAGTGTTATCTATATTAAGGAATCTCAAATAAAATGACAATTGATAACCTATATTGAATATAAAGACTCATAATTTATTCTATGAATATTGTAGGAACCTGGACCTTATTTATAGGTATTCATTTATTTAATGGTAGTTTCTGAGAGAAATAATATATTCTTGAGGTTGTGCAATGGCGCACGGCTGGTGCACGATTGGCACATGGTCTGAGCAAAATGTACATCCCACCCAGGAAACTAAGCACCCTTGACAGTGGGATCTGTACGGGTGGCACACAGTTTTTCAAACCATGTGGGAAAGCCATGCGAAGTCCTTGGAAAAGACAGTAGCAACCACATGGTTGGTGCACAGTTTTCCAAACTGTGCGAGGTAACCATGTGGCCTCTTATATTTTTGGTTTTTAAGTCCCAGGTTACTCAAGATTTCCCATTCCTCCACCATTCTTCCTCCCACTCATGGCTCATGTGGGAGTTGTGATTTTCAGAGGTTGGGGGAGATCCATGGCTCATTTTAAAGAAAAATCGAAGAGGTTTCTTGGTGAATCGAAGGCAGTTTTTCTCGGGAAAGTCCCTCCTCTTTGTTTCTCCTTGTTTTTCCCTAGATCTTCTCTTCCCTATCTCTAGGATTTCTAGATCTTCAGCCATTGCATGTTGAACTAGTGTTGGATTTTCCTTGAGAGTAGATTTTAAGCCTTGTAGATGATAGGGAAGGAGTTTTAGAGTGGTATTCTGTGAATCAGTTTCCGGATTTGGGGTTCAGTTTATTGTGGATCGTTTTCACCGAAACCCTAAAGGTAGGTGGTTTTTTCCATTCCGTTGATGTTTTTGAGTATTATGTGCAATGGTGCCAATACCCATGAGTGTGGTATTGTGTGTTTACCATTTATCCATATTTGTTTACTGCATTTCTTGTATGCTTGAGTATATGTCAATTGTTGTGGATAGGGTGAATTACTACGTTTTGGATGTTTTGACAATGCATTGTTTTGTTACGACCGTTTGGTCCGGTTTAGACTTTTGGTCGTTTTCCCTATTCTTGCATGTCTAGAGATTGTATAATGGTTTGTTGAATTCTGACATGCTGATATGCTATAGACTTTTATCCTAGTATATCTGAGGTTTACATTGGACATATTGCACTGTTATTCATTGACATACCCAGGGCTGTGAGAACCTAGGGTAGTAGACTATAAGAGGATAGACCGAGTGAGCTTCCTCTGAGAGTCTATGAGAATAATACAATAAGGGGATTGACCGAGTGAGCATCTTCAGGGAGCCATTTATTTTATTTCTGAGCAGTTTAGACTATAAGGGGATTGACCGAGTGAGAATCCTCAAAGAGGCTTTGATTTTATTTCCAAGTTGTTTAGACTATAAGGGGAATTGACAGTGAGTGATTCGTCATAGATCTATGAATGGCCAAGGCTATATGGGGAATGACTATGTGAGCTTCCTCAGAGAGTCATGTTTTACCTTTGGCTATAATGGGATGGACTGTGATCACTTCACTAGAGAGTCTTACTATATTCATATACAAAACCATAGCGGATACAAAGAGTGTGTTGCCCAGAGGGTTGACTTTACTACTCAGGTAGGACCAGAAGGGATGGATCTGAGTACTTCCCGGAGGGTTTCCTATTTGAGGTATAGATATTGTTTCATTATTTCTTGATATGAAATTGTGGATTGTTTACTATTTAGTAACTTCCTGTTTACTGCTTTTTGTACTTTACCTGCCATATATTCACAGATTGGTAGGCACAGATCTTGAGGTGGTTTCCTACTGGGATTCGTCTCACACCCAGTTTGGTCCATGATTTTGGTCCCTAACATATTATATGGTTGCAGGTATAGATAAGGTCCAGTGTCCTTCTACTTTAGGAACTTGATTGCATTGGAGCTGTAGAGCATGGGACCAAGATGAGGCTTGCGATGCTGAGGAGTTTGCTTATCTATTTTACTTTTGTACATTGGTTTAGTAATTTATTTAGCATTGTGATTTGTTTGGCTTCTTTCCAAGATATATATGTATCATGCATCATTTATATATATATGCTCAAGTTTTTTCTTTATCAGTCTTCTATTGTTACTGTTGTTTGGTATTATTACTGCTTTCTCTATTGTTTATCTGTTTACTTCTGTTTTTTACTCTACCAATGAGGGCATAGTATCCCCACTATCACACCCAAGGCCCTTGCTACTACTCGGCAGCCTCTGGCCTTCGGGGAATTGTGCATGAGGCCAGGTGACCAACTGGGTACGGGCATCCCTGGGAGGCATCCGGAACCGGGATGTTACACATATCATTTATGTGTTATTTATTTTAAGATAATTGTTTTAAATTTTTATATTTATTAATTTCATAATTCATATTCATCAAAAATCTTTTAATATAATGGAAAAAAATATATATTAAGAAAATAGTTGATGCAATTTAAAATTTAGTGAATTTACAGACTCGTATTATATTAGAATAAAAATTAGAAAAAGAAATATTTTTTATGCAAAATTTCATATCAGGAAATACATTTAAAAAATTGAACATAAATTAATTTGAAAAAATCACCAAAGAAAATATGGGTTTTAAAACTATAGGGTTTTGAAAATGAATTCATATTATAATACATCCATTAAACATATCTTTTCCTCTATTATGTTTTGAATTTCGAATAAATGATCATCTAGAGTTGTGATCATTAAGTCATTTGGAGTCTTATAGAACAAACATGTTTTTTGGTGAATAGTAACTTATCCTTATGAATAGTATTATGAATAGTAATATGACCCTTATGAATAGTAAATAAATATATTATATTATTTTCTTATGCTAATAAGATAATGAGAACTTAATTAATTTTTTAATGTGATCTAAAACTAATTATACCTTTAAATTTTTTTGTTTTTTCAAATTAACTATTATTTAATTTAAAAGTAAAATTAATAAAATTTAGAAAATTATTTTTTAAAAATTGAGCTCATTTTTGAATTCTACACTTCAAAAAAATTTATGGGTGTATTTTTTTTATGAAATTCATGAATTTTTAATGAGTAGTGAAATATGGTAAAATACCATATATTTAAATAATTAGTTAAATAGACTTTTTATGACATCATAAGTAATGTACTACCACTTGGTTCAAACTGACATTCAATTATTACTATTAGGGGTCACATGAAACAACAATATTGGTTGTCTTGATGGAAATAATAAAATAATTATTACAGTATTCAAAATTTACCCCTCTCTTCTACTAAAAAAACCCTCCTCACTCCCTCTTCTCTTCACTCCACTAAGCCTTGAAGCTCCTCAAAACTCTTCCCAATTACCCTTACCTCCTCACTCCCCACATCCAGGATGATCTTGGTCTTTCCAAAAGAAAAAAACACCTTCTTTTAAGAAGGTTATCAATGAAATTATTTCAAGAGGTAGAGAACCCTTCTTTTTCATTTAGTTTCATATCAATTTATAATCTTTTGTTATCCTCTCCTCACATACACTGTCCAAATGACCTTGATGACTACCATATCATCTATAAATTGTAATTATATGATGTGAGTGGAAGAACCATCATCAATATTCTTACTCTCTCCTTTTTATTTTATAAACGACATCGACGTCCATGAGGTTCCAATTTATAACCTTCATAGACGATGATGATTCGTTCATCCAATTAAAATTCATTGTAGATCTTGAAACAATTTTTATAGTTGAACCAGACTATAATATTTTTATTATAACCAAATTAATATTCATGAACTAGTATAGATACATATTATTAAATCATGTGACCATATAGTTCCTACTAATCAAAATATAGGTGAAATAATCTATGTGAATGTCATTAATATTTCATCTATTGATTCATCCTCTTCCCATGAAACGAAATTCTAGAAATGAACATTAACGCATCCAGATGTTCATAAATAATTTTTATTTTCAATTTCGTAGAATTACATCCATCCCACATAAAATCCATTATATAAGAACAAGTGAACCGATTATGAGAATAAAAAAATGACCACTCTTGAACGACGAAATTCAATATAATAACTCATAAATACGGGCATAAATGAATGAAAATGAATTATGATAAAGTAATTACATGTCTAATAGGTTCTTAAATATGTTATTAATAAGTCTAATTTAATATTCCAGGACCTTATGTTCAAGAGCGGAACACATTCAGACTTAAGTTAATGGTTTTCCACTCAAACCTCCATATTCATTCGAGTTACATTTATTGCCAAATTAACACAATGAAATTATTTTATATTATTATTTAAACCACATAAAATATGAGGGGGTATTATATATTTATTTACAAACAAGAACACTTCCTTATTTTATGGATAGTTACACGTTTTAAATGGAAATTTCAAAATTGTTTCCAAAATACAAGCTCAATTCCAGGGAATTTCTCAGATTATAAACTATTTTAAAAGGAAATCTATAAAAAAAAAGGGAATAAATTATCTTTATTCAATAATTAATATTATTATGAAAATAAAATATTACTTCACTTCTAGGATTACAAAAATATTTTTCTAAATGAATCCTTCCTTTTAAAATAAAGAGTATTTATCTCAAGAATTGCTCAATGATTTTATAAGAGTACTTTCTTATTATTGATCACACTTGTTGATTCATATATATTATTGGGTTTAATAATTTATGATTTCCTCTAAAATATTTGAATGAATGGTTTATGTCTAATTTTATTGTGTATGTTCTATCCTAAAACCATTCACCATATTACTCAAAATGGTTAGTATTTTGTGTTCAATGATTAGGGAAAGTTAGATACATGTCATATGATTGTTTCAATATTAATGTTTGTGTTTTTTATGTTTATCCCCACTCATATGAGGAATGGTTTGGAATTATTTTGTTTCAGTTGGGGCGCACTATATCCCCTCTTTGCATTAGTTGGTCTCATTCGAAAAATAGATGTGGAATTAGTCGAGGGTTTCCCAATATGATATATGGATTTGGCCGAGGCATAAATCATTTTTAGAAATCTTGGATGAGGCCATGATAAAATGTTTCAGAGTGTATGTAATATGAAATTACCACATTATGAAGCTATTAATTAAAATATAATTTCATTTCAATTTTTATAATACCCATGATTATGTTATGGAAATAATTACTCATCTCATATTCCTGTCATATTACGTTCATGTTTATTTTTAAAGGCATGTGTTTTCAATTATTCACCAAGTCTTGCATTTATGTTATCTTTTTCAATATTTCTTACTCAAACTGAGTGTGTGAGCTCAACCCTTTCTGGTGTTTTATTTTTTTAGGACTTGAAGAAGATTATTTTCAATGTCATGCAGAAATAACCTAGAAGTTCTGGATGATGTCTAACGAGTTTCTATGTTGTCTTTCATTTAATGTTATCATGTTGATCATATGTACGAATCTTGTTTCCAATAATACTAAACCACTTGGTCCATCAGTATGTATATTCCTTGTTAATATGCCAATGTAATTGAATAAATCATCGACTCCAGGCAACTGGGGTCGGGTCCTTTGATTTGGTATTAGTGGAAGTTTAGTAGAAATCATGTAAATTACATTTAATAAATGTAGAATATGGAAGAAATCCCTAAGAAATTCATTGAGGATAAGAATACAAGAACATATTGGTGTCTTTATAAGGAATATATTATATGGATTCTCCTATAAAATTCATCCTTGTTTGGATACAAATAGGTTGAGGTGACCCTAGAAATGATGTACATAAAAGTAAAAGATCCAATTAGGGGATTCGTGCATTGCCCAAGGTTTCCAGGTACATGAAAATAGACTTTGATGAACTCTTTTTATTGCACTCCTATGGTATATTCTTAGGATAATTCATATTTCCTTTACAGGCCATTATGAAGGATTGAAATGTAAATTATTCACAAAGAATCCCTTTTTGAGATTATTGGGTTATACATGCATAGGATTTCAATTTATGTTAAGTATTTTTCTAGTTTAATATTATGATTCATAACCTAATCTAGTGTATTCCATTATATTGAGATGGTGTCTAGAGGATGGAATAAAAATTACACGAACATGCATGTACCCTCTAGGTATTCCCTCTAATGTAAGATAATGATGTTGGCTTTGGTGTTGTGACTGGTGGTAAACATATTATAACTGTATGGTGACAATTTACGTAGGTTATGAAAAATTACCATACACATATAGAGCATCTGGATCCACCACATGGAGAATCTATGTTAGATCACTTTATGAGGCAATAACCACTATCGTTATATGGGACTAAAAACCCATTTGTAGCTGAGTAGAGGATAAGTTATCTAGAGAAAGTATTTATCACTTTGGGATGAAATGAAAGAGATAAGGTCATCATGGCAGTTTATCGTCTATCAGGAGAGGCTGATTAGGGTTGGTCATTAATCCAAAAAAAATGGAGGAAGGAGAATTAGAGGGAATGGAATATAGGTACTTTAAAAAAGCTACTATAGAAATACTTTCCTCATGAACATCGAGATGTTATGGAGAGATAATTCATGAATATGAGGTTGAAGAATGATGGGAATTTTGAAAAGTATGAATCTAAATTTATAGTGTTATAAAGAAAATTTGTGCACTAGTGAGGAAATACAAGGAACAATATTGATCAATTCCTTGATGGACAAAATCCATCCCTGCGACGAGCACGGGTCTCACAATGTTTTTCATAATTTGTGGATATAGTTTCATGTTCTGTCACGACAGAAAATGAATTCTCTACGTCTTATGACATTAAGGGAAATCAAGAGAAGAAGAGGGTTGTTTAGAAATCTTGGAAAGGAAATAAGGAAATAGGGAAGAAGAGAAAAGTTGAATTTCCACCATGTCATAATTGTGGAATGAAACACCCTGGTGCATGCTTAAAGGGAAATAGTGTATGCTATAAATGATGAAAAAAATGGTATTTTTCTGGTGATGGAAAAGGGAATAAAGAATATATTAATGTTTAATGCTATAATTTCCAAGAGTTTGGGCACTATGCTAATGATTTAGAAATGTTTCAAGGAAACATGAAATATAAAAGGACACGGGATCACAGACAATGTTATGTTATCACAACCGCTAATATTGAAGTCCCTAATGATGTGGTGGTAGGTGAATTAATGATTTCATCAAACATATCCAATACCTTATTTGATTCAGGATCTTCACATTCATTTATATCTTCTTAGTTTGCTAAGAAAATTAGATATGTCCAATTTGATTTAATAAAGGGGTTATCAGTCAAAACTCCTATTGGATGTATCATTGCAACAAAAGTGTGTCATTTAGTCCCCCTCATGACACCTAAAGGTTCTTTAGTTGATAGCCTTATTATCATAACAATGATTTACTTTTATATTATTATTAGTATGAATGGGCTATCAAATTATGATGTGAAGATATATTGCAAGAACAAGGAATTAACAATTTTTTAGAATGGTGTAGAATTCATTGTATTTAGAGCAGAAACCTCACCATATGATTCTCATCAAGATCCACCCATAGTAATTCTACTAAATTAAATTAATGGGGAGGAATGGAATGCAATAAATATGGGTGAGGAAAATAATGTTCAAATAGAAGATGTTCCTTTTTTTCAAGAATATATTGATGTCTTTCCAGATGATTTACCTGGGCATCCTCCAAAGTGTGATATTTAGTTTTCCATTGACTTAATTCCAGTTCAAGGACCATATTAAAGACCCCTAATAAAATGGGCACTGTGGATTTAGTTTAAATAAATAAACAACTAGATTAATATAGTGATAAAGGATTTATTCACCCATGATTTTATCAAAGGGGAGCCCACGTTTTTTTCGTTAAGAAGAAATATGGGTATACGAGGTTGTGCATTGACTACATGGAGATCAATTCTTTAAAAATAATGATCATGCATCCCCTACCTAGAAATGGTGATTTATTTGATCAAATTCATGGAGCCCAATATTTTTTGAAGATTGATCCTCGTTCTGGATATTATAAATTACTTGTGAGGAATGAATACCTTCCAAAAAAAGTATTCCGAACAACGTACAAGCATTACAAGCTTACAGAATTTCTTTTTGGACTAACTAATGCACCATCTGTTTTCATGGATCTAATGAATATATTTTTCATGTAATTTCTGTATAACATTTTTGTGGGGTTTAGTAATGATATCCTTGTATAATCTAAGATCTATGAAGATCATTTAAATCCCTTACACACTATTTTGAGGACTCATAGAAGAAATGAATTATATTCTAAGTTTATCAAGTGTGATTTTTGGCTCCAATATGTTCCATTTTTTAGGACACATTGTTTCTATGGATCGAATATCTATAAATTATGTGAAGTCAAAGGCTATGAATGAATAACCTACTCGAATGAACTTAATTGAGGTACATAGTTTTCTTGGTTTATCAAGTTATTTTTGGAATTTCTTTCATAACTTCGCCAGTTTATCCAACCCAAAGGCCAAGATTGCCCGAAAAGGGGTTATGTTCATATGGACAAATGAATGTGAGGAATGTTTTAAAGAATTTAAGAGAATAATAGTGAATAAAATAATCTTGAATCTACCATCAAGGAATGATAGATTTGTGATCTTTACTGATGCATCAAAAAAAAACTTGGATCTATCCATATACAGAATGATATATCAATTACATATGCATCTAGGAAGCTATAAATTCAATAAAAAACAATCCAACACATAATCTTGTGTTATCAGTGGTAATAATTTCACCAAATAATTAGAGACGTTACCTCTATAGAGAAAAATGTGAGATATATACAGATCCTAATAGTCTGAAATATATCTTCTCATAGAAAGAAATCAACATGAGACAAAATAGAAGGATTTAGCTACTTAATGATTATGATTTCACTATAAACTACCACATGGGTAAGGTAAATAAGGTGGAAGATGATTCAAGTAGATAGGGCCATGGAATTCTGAACATGATAAGATTTGAAAGAGATCCCCTGTTCATTGATCTAGTAAAGATGGATATGGGAATTATCAATGAAAGTAGCACATTAATAATTTTTCAAATAGTTTCCAAACCATATATACTGGAACGTATAAAAAGTTCTCAGGATGATGATGGGGAGTTACAAAATAAAATTAAATTTATAAACTATGGGAGGTTCATTTACTTCGTATATAAAGGTGTAGTTTTGAAATTCAGAAATAGGATTTGTGTTCCTTCTATTCTGGAGATAAGGAGGTAACTATTGGATAATTCTCATTTCTAAAATTTCACTATACCGCCTAGTAGAAAAAAGATGTATAGAGGTTTAAAAGAAATGTTTTTGTGGAAAAAGTGAAGCGAGAGACTACTGATTATGTGTCGAGATGTTTGGTATGTCAACGGGTGAAGGATGGAAGACAAAGTCTTGGGGGAGTTATGCAACATATTCCTATTCCTATGTGGAAATGGGATGATATTACAATGGACATTGTCATGGGACTACTGAAGACTCCAACAAAGAATGATGTGATATGGGTCATTGTTGATCTTCTTACAAAATGCACAGATTTTCTTTCTATAAGAGAATATTTACTACTAGAATGTTTAGAAAGAAAATATATTAATAAAATTGATAATAATCATGGTGTACCATTATTAATAGTTTCTAATTGTGATCCCCATTTTAAATCACAATTCTAGAAAATTATTCATAAGGCACTTGATACTGATCTTAGTTTGAGAATTTCCTACCACCCAAAAACTAATGGGCAATCAGAACAGACTGGTCAAATATTGGATGACATGTTGAGGTCTTGTTCACATGACTTTAAAGGAATGTGGGATCATTATTTACCTCTTGTATAATTTTTCGATAACAATAGCTTCCATTCATGTATTTACATGGCACAATATGATGTGTTATATGGAAAGAGATGTTGTACACCAACATGCTGGGATGATATTGGTGGGATAAAGTTTGTAGGCCTAAAACTTGTTGTGGAAACATTGGAAAAGGATAATATTATCTGAACCCCTATCAAAACACCTCAATTTAGGACAAAAAAATATGATAATAAGCATTGGAATGATTTAAAATTTCATGAAGGAGATCATGTTTTCTTAAAGGTATCTCTGTGGAAGGGTATTATACAATTCGGTAAGAAGGGAAAATTCTGTATGGGTACCATGTACCTTTTGAAATTCATGATCGAATTGGAGTCATAGCTTACCATTTTGTAATTCCTACAAGTGTCTCAAATGTTCACAATGTGTTCCACATGTCTATGTTAGGAAAATACATTCCTTACCCAACACATGTACTCACATATGATGTAGTAAAACTTGAGCCCGATCTGTCTTATTGTGAAGATCATGTCATGATTTTTTATAAAGGGAGCAGGTATTGAGAAACTAGACTACTCTATTGGTAAATCTTTTTTTGGATAATGATATGAAGGCGGAATCAACATGGTATCCTGAGGAGATTATGTTGAAACATACTAGAATGTTTTTAGGTATCATTTTTTGAATTTGGAGGACATATATTTTTTAAGGTGGGGATAATGTAACACCCCAAGATTTTGAAAATGAATTCATTTTATAAAATATCTATTAAACACATCATTTCCTCAACTATGTTTTGAATTTCAAAAAATGGTCATCTATAGTTGTGATCAATGAGTCATTTTGAATCTTTTTGAAAAACTAGATTTTATGGGAATAGTAACATACCCATATGAATAGTAACATGAATTACAATATGACCCTTAAGAATAGTAAATAATGATATTATTTCATTTTCATATGTTAATAAGATAATGAGATGTTAATTAATTTTTCAATGTGATATAAAACTAATTATACCTTTAAATTTTGTATTTTTCAAATTAACTATGATTTTATTTAGAAATTAAATTTATACTATATAGAAAATAAATTTAAAAAAATGGAGTTCATTTTTGAATTCTAAACATCAATAATTGATAGGTGTTAATTTTTGTAGTTTTTCTAAAATTCATGTAATTTTGATGAATAGTGAAATAAAGTAAAATATCGTATATTCAAATTATCATTTAATTACACTATTTATAACATCATAAGTGATATAAGTCCACATGGTTATAACTTACATGAAAATATTACTATTATGGGCCACTTGAGAAAACATTATTTGTTCTCCTGGTGGAAATAATAAAACTATGAATAAAATATTCAAAATTTACCCCCTCCTCCACTATACCCCCCCCCCCACTCCCTCTTCTATTCAGCCCTATAAGCCTTGATGCTCCACAATGATCTGCCCAATTACCATTCCCAAGTCACCACCCACGTCTAGGAATATCTTGGTCTTTCCTAAATACCAAATCCCCTTCCCATAAGGGGGTTCTCAATGAGGTTATTTGAAGAGGTAAAGCACCCTTTTTTCATTTAGTTTCATTTAAATTTTATATTATTTTGTTATCATCTCCTTGTATCCTCTAGGAAAATGAACATGATAACTCATGTATCATATATATACAATATTTATATCATTTGAATTGAAGAAACATCATCAATATTTTTACAATCTCCCTTTTATTTTCTAAATGAAACCGACGTCCATGAGGTTCCAATTTATAACCTTCATGGATGATGAAGTTTCGTTCATAAAATTTTGTTTCATTTCTGGTCAGGAAACAATTTTTATCTTTTAACCGGACAATAATATATGTATTATAATCTAATTAATATTCAATAACCTTTATACATAACTATTATTAATTCATATGACCAGACTAGTTTCTAATAATCAAAACACCGCTAAATGAAATCTATGTGAATGTCATTAATATTTTATCTATTGATTCATCATTGTTCCATGTAACCAAAATATATAAAATAAAATTAAAAATAATATATTTTCATAAATATTATTTAATTTAAATTCTAGTGATTTACATCCATTCCACATGAACACCGTTACTTAAGAACAAGTGAACCGATTATGAAAATAAGGAAAACGAACAGTCTGTAATAACGAAATTCTATATAACAACATACCAAATAAGGGCATAAATGAATTAAATACAATTATTAAAAACCAAATGTATGTATAAATGTTTTTTAAATAAGTTATTAATAAGTATAATTTCATATTCTAGGACCATATTTTCATGTGATGAACACATTCGGGCTTATGGTAAAAGTTTTCCACACGAACATCCATTTTCATTCAGGTTACATTTATTGTCAAATTACCACAATGAAATTATTTTATATTATTATGTAATCCTATTAAAATATTTTTTAGTGTTCTATATATGTTTTCTAACAAGAACTCGTCCTTATTTTAGGGATAGTTACAATTTTTAAAAGGAACATTCGAATTTTTTTCCAAAATACAAGCCTGATTCAAGGGAATTTCTCAAATTTTAATCAATTTTCATGGGCACTATATAATATGTTTTTTGATATCATTATCATCCTAAAATAACTCATTTCATTATGAAAATAATATATTACATCACATATGGTTTTATTCAAATACTTTTCCCAAAGAACACTTCTTTTTGAAATAAAGAGTATTTATATCAAGAATTGCTCAATGATATTATAATAATATTTTCATCTAATTGAACACTCTTATAGATACTTATGTATTACTGGATTTAATAATTTATGATTTTTTCTACCATATTTGAATGAATTTATTTTGAATCATATTATTGTGGATGACCTATCCAAAAACCATTCACCATATTACTCGGAATGGTTAGTGTTTTATGTTCAATGATTGGGGAAAGATAGTTACATTTCATATGATAGTTTCATTATGAATTTAAATGATGTTTATGATTATCCCCACTCATATGAGTAATTAATTGGACTTATCATGTGATTGGTGGAGACTTCTATAGACCCTCGATGTGTCATTAGTTATCATGAGACAAATTGATGTTGAATTGTCTGAGGCCTTTCACAATGTGATAGATGGATTTGGCCGAGGCCTAATCATTTTTAGAAATTTTGGTCGAGGCCTTGAATAAGTGTTTCAGATCGTCTGACATATGAACTTCTTTCATTATGAATCTAGTAATTGAAATATCATGTGGATTATAATATTTTTATACCAATGATTGTGTTATGGAAATATTTACTGAACTCATATTCTTGACATATTATGTTAATGTTAATTTTTAAAGGAATGTGTTTTCAATTATAAACCATGTCTAATATTTATATTATCATTTGTTGTATTTCTTACTCTTACTAATCATTTCATCTCACCATTTTTTATGTTTCATTTTCTCAGGACATGAAAAGGTTTATTTTTAATGACATGATGAAATTACCTAGGAGTTATGGATGTTGTCTAATAAGATTCTATGTTGTATTTCTTTTCATGTTGTAATACTGATCCTTTGTATGAATATTTTTTCCAAAAAAATAAACCACCCATTCATTCAAGATGAAAATTCCTTGTTTATATACCAATATAATCAAATAAGGAACCAGCTCTGGGAAACTACATTTAGGTCTTTAAAAGTCTGGTGTCTTAGGAAATATAATATAAAAAATATGATGGTGTAAAATATGTTCAATTTAATTTATGAAATTTTTTTTATAAGAAAGAAAATTTGGAATGTCTCAATGGAACCTGAAAAAGATTTATGTGTTTAAAATTACGGAATAAATCATCTAGATTCGAAGGGAATATTGTTATCCCTCACCCCTCCACATTTGATGGAGAATAAGTTCTGGTGCAACAAGACTTAGTGTACATTAGCAAGACACCAATGTCATGAAATAAATGTTAAGGGATTCAATGACTGATAGTGGATGGTTATCCATTTTTATAGAGAACACTAAATGAACATAATCAATAAACATCCAATTGTTAATATGATACATGAATAAACAATGCATCTGATGGTAAACCTCGCAGTAACAATAATATTATAGTAACATTGGAAATGAAAAACATCAATTAGAAAATTCAAAAATACACTAAAAACAAATATTCCATAGTGGAATCTATACATTCTTCTCCCACCAAATCGAAATGGAAAATCCCCCTAACATACACATGGTATAAAGAAGAATCAATATATAAATGATACAATATTACTTTTACTATGTCATGTTTGATGAAATCTACAAACATGCCAATATTCAAAGTATGGGGTGAGTAGAATCTCAGTAGGACTTCACCAATAACATTCAATCACATTTCATTAGAGTAATATCCATGTACATCATTTGATAAAAAAAATCAAAAAATGAAATATAGTTTATATTAAAACCATAGGAAATCTACATTAAAAACAATAAATTGATTGTTTAAAAAATTATCATTGTTTCGGCATACCAATTTCATGTTGCAAAAAACAGAATTGAATTCTAATTGAAAATTATATACTCTTGATAAGTATCTCATCTATCATCCAAGACAACACATAGTGTCCAATCTCCTTATTATCTAATGTTGGATGCCTCATGTGCATAGTCATGTCCTATTACCCCAACAGTATAGATCCCTTAACAATGGAAACATAAAAATAAATGAAATAAGGAAAAAATAAATTCCAAAAAACATGAAAATTTATTTTATATAAATAATATAATTTGTTGAAAACTTTTCATCAACCAATAGGTGTGCAGAAAAACCATATCAATATTTTAAAAATATAATATTAAAATTTATAAAATGTATTTATGAAAACCGATCTACATTCCCATGATTAAAAAATATATTTCACAAAAAAATATCCATCAAAAATCAAATAAGGATTTCATAAAAAATCCAACAGTATAATTTGATCAAAACAAATCCTTCATTTTAAAAGTCAATGTGAAGATGAGAGAGATTCCAAATACCTATTAATGAATGGTGAAGATGAGGAATGATGCTTATAAATTCTTGAACTAATCACACCACAACATACCTTAAATATATTCAATCATGGCTCATTATGATTATCATAAAAAAACATTGATCTATTCTTAATGGACTAGATCCATAGATCTGTGAGAGAGGAGAAAAATCAATATAAGATTAATGGGAATGAAATAATACTTACGAATGATTCAAAATATATTAAACTATTATATTCACATAAAATTCACTCACAGGTAGAATAGAATCATCTATCAAGCTTAGGGATGGAGAGGGTTTTGATTCATAGGATTTTTAGGAATGTAAAGTGAATTATGAGAAATAATTTAGATTAGATACTATATTTTCACTATATAAAAAACATGTTTCATGGTTAGGCCTCATGGTTTTTCAAACTATACCCAAACTATGAATGAGATACTTGAGAAACACTAGAAAATCCCATGATTTGGCCCCATGGTTTGGTGAAAACAAGTAACATTCATGTATAGTTATTGTCTCAAAGTAATTGGATCACATGGTTTTACCAAAGCACCTGCATAAATTGTCTGAAATGTGCACCAACCATGTGACGCAACATTCCTTATTCCACATGTTTTCACAGTTTCCAAAATGTGGCACATGGTTTCCACTAAACATCCACATACTATTCACCTCAAGAAATCCTAGAAAATAATACAAATGCATCTCTATGAAACCTTAAATATAACCCAATCATCATATAAGTTTAATATACATAAAAGAAGGGTCATGTGACTAAAACTATGTTTGATAAATTCTCCCAACTACATTAGTTTCCATCTTCAAAAATTAGAAAACCAGTAGTCCTTTAGAAGATATTATTACACTTCTATAACATTTCATTCTGACACTCACACGTCTCTTCCTAAACTTGACCATGCTTCAACAAAACCCACATTCAACCAATTATTTTCCCATACTTGATCATATCATGACTATTCATAATCTTCACTAGGACATGAATAAATATTTCATCTAGTTCAATATAAATATGCTCTCATATGGTTCAATATCAATATGGTCCCATCAAATCGCGTAGTCCTATATGGTTTAATTTATTCTCCAGCCTATCAACAATCCCACATCCCCCATCATCATTCGATTAATATTTATTTTTCATTTAAAATTACATCTTCCTTAATTCGTATCATTTTAAATAATTAATAAAAATTTTAACAATAATTAAAAGGATTCCATTTATTTTAATTGTGGAAAATATAATGGCATGTGAATTTTTTATATATATACTCCCATTAAATTCAATAAATTTTTTCACATGTAATAAAAAAATTATGATACACTAATAAATTAATTTTATCAGCTTTGAAGGATTATTATTTTTCAGTGTATGATATAATATATTTGTGTTATTTTATGAGGATTTTTTGTATAAAATAGTATTGAAAACACTTAATGACTAAAAGCTCAGTCACTCACCAAATGTGTTTTATTCATATATTGTGTATTGTCATTTAAATGAAAAAAAATTTGTTACAATTATATAAAATTATATTTGAAATATAATTTATAATATAATAATATATTTAGTATTAATTTGTCATAATTTTCTAATTATATTTTTTTAGTCTAAATTTTTTTTTATTGATAAATTATATTTTTTCGGAATTTACCATTATATCAAAATGAACAAAGAAATAATAAAACCATTTAAGTGATGAAATATGAAAAAAATTTTATAATTATGTGTTTTTTATTATTATTTGAACTTTGAAAACTCTTGCCCATTATTTTCAGAACAATAATAATTTACATGATTGATATTTAATTAAGAATAATAAGTGTTTATTTGAATAATTTGTTGTGGCTCAGATTATCCGAAGTTTACCTGAACATTAAACCTTATCTAATCCCATTCATAGGTTTTATAGTCATAAACCCACATCTCATCTACCGTACCAAACATAAATCACCTAAATCTCATGAATTCCCATTTTGACCCATTACATAAAATTGTCTTCCATGTAAAAGGCCACATTCTTCACTTATAAGAGGAGACCCCCTCTACCCCATTTCTATATAACATAACATTAAAATTTATATTTAAAATATATATTATTTACCTTTAAAAAAAGTATGTTACTCAAAATCATGCCTATGTTAATTATAATATAACATAACCCCTCTATTTTCAATAGGTCATTCAAGAGACCATTCAAATTCTCGATGAATGTATAACATATGTCTTAACCATTCGTTATTATTCATTATTTTTTGAACAAAAAATATTATATTATACACATGAGTGAATAATAAAATTAGTTTTAATGATATATATATATTATTATACCAATGGATAATGCCATTTATTCCTTCCTTAATAACCGTTGAAAATTAAAATGTTATCATGTGTATGTGAAGTCTACCCCATCTATGCACAAATTGTCCTATATTTATCACTACCTTTCATTGAAGTATCAAACTGGTTTTTAATAAATTCATATTTTATTAATAAAATTGCTGATATTAATAAATTTTAAAACATTTTACATTCTTCCTCCCTAATGTTCTATCAAAAATAATATTTTTGACCGTGTATACTTGCGGTTACCATGTCCAAAAAGTGACACATTTTGAATCTAATTAACAATAATGACAAATGTGTTTAATCATTATTATTATGAATATAAATTGTATTTAAAACAACCTTTTTATTATGTATTTTATTAATATAGTTTAAAAATATATATATCCTTGGTCAACATGGCAATATATTCGCATAAAAATTATTTGAACCACATCGAGTTACCAACATAAGTAGATACAATTTAGTAAATGATAATGTTATAATTATAATTATATATTATAATATTAATTATATATGACTCAAATTCTTATTATGCTTTTTAATAAACCTAATTTTATTATTTAGTTAGTAAATTGAATTTTCATAATGATTTCAGGAACAAAAAATGGTTTCATCTCATAACATTCATCATTGAGAGAAATGTTCTTTTATGCACCTTATTTCTCAATAATTGTGAATATAATACAAATTAGATATTAAATATAATTTATTATAGTTAATCATTTTATTTTTAGTTTGTCTTTATTATCTCTTCTTTTCAATGGGTTTCCTAGACACATGTGTCATGAATCATCTTTATATATATAAGCTCGAATTGTTTTACTTCTACCAGTCTTACATTATTGGTTCAATTTTATCATATTACTTTATTCTCAATTGTTTAATATTTGTTTCCAATGTGTATACTCTTCCAAAGAGTGAATAGTTTCCACACTATCACTCATAGTCCATTTCTTCAAGTTGGCTACCTCTCACATTTGGGAAAATGAACTTGAGGTTATGTGACCTGCCAGGTTTGGGGCACCATTGGGAAGCACCTAGATCTGGGATGTTAAAAGGGGGTATCAAAGGAGGTTTTCTTTCCATCTTTTCATTACTATTTGGAACCAATATACTCGTATAGGAAGGAATAGTTATTTTGTAATATGTTGTGATCAAGAGTAGCTACCCCGTGTAAAGAAAAAAAGCCATGTTACTTAGAATATTGGAAATTTTCTAGTTTTGAAATTATTACAGTTGATTTGATGTCATCATTGGGAGATTAACATGATTTGTGATATTATCATTAATATCATTGTGGTTCTATTTTTGTAAAAACCTGATGAGATGAGGGAATTAAATATAATGAATCATATAGGATCTTTCTAGAGATCCCATTTCATGCATTCTTGTCAATCCATTTAGGGAGGATTATTTTTTTCTTAATGTGGTGATAGAAGTTGTGATATATATGCATGTTGATATGGTAAATTTCATAATAAAAATATATTTATATAGTTTATTGGTACATGTATTTTTCTCATTTTGGTGTATTCCATTAATTTGCCCCTTCTGGTTATGGGATTTCATGGATCAGAATTTGGGGGATCATGTTCGAACATTAATTGGAAATTTTTTAATATATGAGATGAATAAAGATTCCAATAAATTATTTTCATGCTGTATGGGATCTCATGGGTTAGAACATTGAATGCCTTGAAAAAAAAGTAGTAAATTGGGGTTTCTAGAAAATTATTAGAGGCTTGAATTTTGGAAATCCTAGAAAACACATCATGTGATGTTATGAACACAAACCATGTCTTATTATATTCTGGAAGAAATGAAATTTTTTAAGTTCATGTCATGTAGTTTTAAACCATGTGAATGAGTGTGTGGGAAAAGACACAGGGTTAGTAAACATTTGTTGAATACACCATGTACAGGGATTACACATCGTGTTGTTTTCAACCATGTATCAATCCATGTGACTAACGAACACGAGTGGATATAACATTCGAGTACAAGTTTTTTCTAAGGTGAACACACTGTATAGTGTTACACTAGTACAATCATGTGGTTCAACCCATGTAGAAGTACCTGGGTATGAGGGACAATTCAATTACACACTATGTCTCAAGAGTAACATGCCTTATGTGTGGGTTTTTACACGACCATGTAGGCAGATGTACACAGCCATTTTAAGGATTAATGGAACATGTCATGTAGTGGTTTTATATGTTATATTACTCTATTTTGTAAAACATGAATGATTTATTTCTCATGTTCCATTCTTTCACTTATAATTTTCAACCTTTTATATCTTGTACTGAGATGGGCACATGAACATGTTGAGTCATGCCACCCAGACGTCCTCTGGTTGTATACCAGGTATAGGGAAATGATCAGACACTAGAAATGGTAGATCAAAAAAACCCGGTAGATCCTCTCGTTATTCTCATTTTCTCACCAACTACTATACCAGACAAAAGTGATGATGAATAGTTCTGTGAAGTCTTTATAAGGATGATTTAGACCTTTATGGGAGCTACACATCCCACCCCAACAATGGAAAAGTTGACGTGGGTGTTCCAGAAATATCATCATCCCACTTTTTCATGGAATAGAGGACCACAGGTAGTAGATTCATGTTTGGAGGCCATGCTTTCCATCTTCTTGCATCTGGAGATGACTCCTTAGAGGAGGTTGAAGCTCACAACTTTCATGTTATCTGAATCCTCCAAGAGATGGTGGTATGTTATATCATAGGTGGGACGTCCTCGAAATATGGCATGGGAAGAGTTTAATATGACCTTCTATGATTACTTCTACCATGATACATTGAGGGCCAACTGAGGTTAAGAGTTCATGAATATGGGGTAGGGCACTCTTTCGATGATTGTTTACATCACTCGCATTATATAGAATCATCGCCTCATACATATAATCGGTGGTGATGAGTTATGACTCTCTAGGCATTTTGAGGATGGTGTTAAGTATGACATCATATCGCTCATGAATGATTTCAGGATGACATCAGTGACTACTACAATAAACTATGTATTGATTACAGAACTCAATCTAGGGGAGTTTGGAGATGTGATCACGGGTGGTTAACCATCCAGGGCTTCTACTTCATCGACCGATAGTAGGAAGATCCACAAGGTTGTTTCTTTTGGTAGCCAAGTAGTGTGCTACCATTGTGGAAGGAGTAGGAATACAAGACTAGAGTATTGGAGAGACCCAGTTGAGTACCAATCTTGTGGAAAGATGTGTCACATTCAGCATCTTATCATGGTTTTCTTACTAGAATCAAGTGATAGGGGCTCTGTTATGACTCCATGTTTATGAGAAAACCCACCAATTTCTCATTAGTCTTGGAACTAGAGTTCATTAGGTCTTTTGGTTAATGAGGAGGTCGTGCCCATGGTATCTAGATGAAAATTTTTCATCAACCAAATGGTGAAATTGGTGGACATCCGACCTATACGAACACGTTTTCCCAACGTCTTGAACACCCGATTGGGATAAAGAAACAATACCAACGGTTCTTGTAAACCATTGAAATGGCCATAATATGGTGGGTTTTCCCAGGTGTATAACAACACCATTTGTAATGATATATAATTTCACAATGGTTATATTAAATGGATCTATTCCTATAGTTTTTAATTCATTAGAATAAAAAAGTTTTACTTATTATTTTTATTAACCATTAGAAAAAAACCACAGTTATCCCCCAGTCAACTCAGCAATATATCTCTCCTCCTCGAACAGAACCCTAATTTTTGACAGATTCCCAAGAAGATATCTCCTCCTCATCTAACAGATAACTCCTTGAACCCTACTTCTCGACCAACTCGAAAGCAGATCTCTCCTCCTCCTCCCACATAGATCTCCTAGAACCCTACATCCTAACTAATCCGTGAGAAGATCTATCCTTGTCCAAAAATAGATATCTCCACGCACCCTACTTCCTGACCAATTCACATGTCACTTCCTATCAATCGAATATCTCCATGTTGTCAACCCGAATTCTTGAGTTCACTTACTCAAGGTTGTCAACCCAAACTACATTCTCAATTATGTGTGATACTTGCCGGTAATTTCCAAATTCTACAATTATATGAGATATCTGAGGGAAACTTGGTAGAATTTGATATGTTTTCATTTCATTTAGTAGGAAATTAATTTTACTTATTGTTTACTATATTGTGTCTTCATGGGTAATAATTTAGAATTAGAAATTCATCAAATGATATGCTCAAGTAAAATTTAATTTAATGGTATATAGATTTTTCACTTATAATTTGTATTATACTTATATTTTTGTTCGTTATTATTTTGTGTACATTGATGGTGAAAAGGTAGGGAGAGATGAATATATTGAGTAATATCTTATCATATATTAAAATTTGAGTATACATTATATTGATTTTATAATAACATAAGGATTTTATAATTTCAAACTATATGTTTTTAACTCACGATTCTATTTTTTTATGAATGGATTGATAAATATAATTTCCAAATAATTATAATGTAATGATAAAACATCCATCAGAGAAATATTAATTTATATTAATTCATTAATAAATGAACATGATTTTCTTGGACACTACCCTTTTAACATTGTTACAACATCATCTATAACACTCACCAATATTTCAGTAAAGGTAGATACATAGCAAATAGAAGATTTACCTTCAATTGTGATGATATAAATAATCATCTTTCTTGCAGTGCATACTATTATAGTCTTTTCCAATGTAATTACTAACAGAATTCAATTAGTGAGTAATATCTGTAAAATATCATTATTTTATACATATAATTATTGTTTCTTATCTTAGTTAGCATAATTATTCTAGGTGTAGAGTATATTTCATTTGAATTGTGTTTTTTTGAAAAAGGTGGGTGATAACTTTTTCTTCAATCATACATATTAGATACAATCTGTGGGACAAGGACTTGTATTGTTGATTTATTATGGAGGAAGCTTAAATTTTGAAACATGGTTCTTCATATCATTCATATCAATTAGGTTATTTTTCTAGAGATTTTATAGAATGGATCCAATTACAAATCCTTCTACTACTATTGGGTAAAAGGAGATATTTCATAGGAATTAGAACTGGCATGTTATAATATCTATTTCTAGAAATTTCATGGTTTTATCTAAATCTATACTCACTTTTCTTTCATATTTATTCTTTTCAAATTGTAATTTATGTTTAGTTCAGTTTATGTTTTTAACAACCAATAGTTTTTATATTGGGGTTTTCCTTTTCTACTATGTTTTACTTTTTTTTCAAGGTTTATAACACACAATCCAATAAAACAATAGAGTGGCTAGAAAATTTGATAATAATTTTTTGACTGGTACTAACATCTTATTCTATAAATCTATTATTACTCAGCCATGAGACCATAACTCATCCAATATATGTACAATTATCTTTAATTTCAATTTCATCACTTAGTTAGATGCACCACCATTTCTCAAGCATGTGAACCACTCACAATATTTCCTAAGATAGCCAATTTTCCAATATCTTGGAAACTTCTATGGGGTATTTGGGGAAATTGTATATTTTTGTCATAGATCCCTATACTAAATACAATATAGTGATCCTCTTCCATTACAATCCTAAAATTACACCTCGTAAAATTTCCCGTACTAGTGCTTATACTTTATCTTCGAACATATAAATTATGTATTCCCTCCACCTGAAAAAGGTATTAAAGATCTCATCTTCCATGTTCATGGAAAATCTAGGTTTTATAAAGACATCATACTGAAAAAAAATATATAAGTTGGAAAAATCAGAAGATTGGTCCATGATCACATCATTACTCATGTTTTCATCACAAATCATCATACCTAAAGCCTTGTTTTAATAATATGATTTGACATATGCTTACCAGATTAGTGAATGTTGATTCATATTCATTCACTAACAATATTTCCTACTCAATATATAGGATATCTCACGATCTATCTTGGTTAAGATCATATAGTATGTTTTGGTCATTGAAGATCAGTTGGAATCACTTATTATAATGTTTCCATCCTTTCATTCCATAATAAAATTACAAAACAACCTATCTTGACCCTTTAGAAAGAAAATACCAAACCCATATTTTTATGTCCCATTATTATATAACAAAAATTAAGATAAATATGTTTATCATCAATAATTCATATGTTGTATTCAACCCCATAATTTTTTACCTTAAATTAAATACATGTGACCCATCCATTCCTCATCCATCCCCAATATCCAACCTCAAATTACTCACTAGCTAAGTTAGCGATACAGGTCAATCTTCACATTCATCACAACTTATCTGAATATGGGGTCATACTCAAATATCTGACAAGAGGGGACTCATAAACACCATACATTACAGTATAAGTCCCAATAAATGGCACAATAGCAAGAATCAATTGTGACTCATAAGAGGGGTAGTCTCCAAAAGAATATTAACAATATTGATGTTAGTGGATTCAAATCCAGTTACCACATGAATATTTTCTATTCCATTCTCATACTATTATTTTTGTGTTCAAGGAATGGGGTTATCACCATGATGACCATCCTCCACTTGGAGGGTTTTTACCGAACCAACTTTCTATATCATTTGTGCATCCTTCATATCCTTGCACAAATTATGGATGTCATCAGAAGTATGGGTGTCACTAGAGTGACCATGAGAGTAACCCTCATGCATGTTATCAATATAATGTGATACGAATATCATGTAAATATGTATGTATGTCACTAGTATAGGGGGTGGGATTCCAAGTATTTAATTCATTGTCCATAGAGAATTCACCTATCTTATCAACATAGGATGGGCTCGAAATGTCCCAGCTCTTCAGATCAAGGTCTAGAATATTCTCATTTCCATTCCACTTTCCTTATTTATAATATTTATGTCATTTGAAGGGGAATAAAGAAAAATCATTGTCCCTGTTACCTTTTGAAGAAAAATGACCAAAAACAATCAATTAGTGCAGAACATTGGCTTCCTTTAATATTGGATGAAGAGGTTGATGATTTCATCTTTTCTAGTTAATACCAATTCATTTATAATCATGTTGGATAGGTAAACATCTATAATAATTATTGTATGGTTTCCAAACCATGGGTTGTAATAGTTTCTATCATCATAACATGACACTATCAAAAATAACAAATTTTCTAAATATTTGGTGTACTTTGAATGATGATCTCCTACAAAAACAAGTACATAGTGAAATCAAGTAAATATTTATCCTTCACTTTAAATCATTCATCTAGGTGTAGACTCATTAAAATGATAAAATATCCTTCTATAGAGTAAAATCTCATGAAATGATACACATGATTAAAATTGGGATTGTCCTTTCATTTGCTTTATCATAGTCAAAGACCACATATTTATTAGAGTTTCACATGAGAGAAAAAATATCATACTTACACATATATGACTTACCATTCATATTGAGTTTTATTATTTTCCATTCATGTATGATTATGATTACAAAATAATTTTTTTGAACAAATGAATATATTTCCCAAAGTAAAATATAAAATATAAAATAATGTATATTATAATTGAAATTTAAAATATATATATGTGCCCAAAATGTTTCACTTTCCATGTATAGGGATAAATTTTGAGCTCCAGTGGCATGTTGTGATTTCTAATGTGGTTTTTTATAATGATGATACCCTCAATACTAGGATATGAATGACTTAAAAACATTTGAATTCATCCTACATTATATAGTATATAGAATGAATATTTTTTAAAATTATATATATTGTATTGTAGTATATTTCAAGGTGTTGTATTGTGCAATGGAGGGGGTAAAAAGTGTGGGTGTTTTTTGAATTATGTAGGAAACAATGGAATTTTGGGTATTTTTTGAGAATAGAAGAGAGTGAAAAAATGTTGAATTATGTTTGAATTTTCTATATTCTATGATTTTTTCAATCTTTATCAAAAACTGACTATTTCTCTAAATTCCAGAGTTACAGAATTTTCTGTATTCCATGTTTTTCCTTTCTGTATGGTGTGGTACTGTTTTAATATTTTGTATTATTTTTTTTAAATTCTATGTGTGGTATTGCACTGTATTTAATGTGGTTTTTATGGTATTGTTTGTTGCATGTATTGTTGGAGATGGTATTGTATAATGTATTGAATGTTAGTCCAGCTCTAGGAAAAATAGTAGGGGTCTACTGTACTAAATGTTTCAGTAAATCAATTCCATGTTAGAGATGCTTTGGGAAAAATAGTGGAGGTGGCTGTACTGAATTTTGCAGGAACTATATACCGTGTTGGAGCTGCTCTGGGAAAATATTGGGGGCAGATACTCTGAATTTTGTAGGAACTCAATACCAAGGGTTCAAAAACTGTTGGAATAGTTTGAAAGGGAATTTATACTAATGGTTAATAGTAAACCATTGGATTAAATCTATACTAATTTTGTGTAATCATTGGTAGAGTTTTTAAGAATATTATTTACCCCAGTGGTTGAATAATCTTTAGAATATATTTATTCCAACAGTTCTTAATAATCTATTTCTATAGTTCATTTTTAAGTGGACTATACCAATGGTTTAGTTATAACTAATGGGAAAGTGCTATACCCATTCCATTACACACAATAGTTATTAAAACTGTTGGTATGAAATATACCAATGGTTTTTATGGTTTGTACCAATGGTTTACAACCTTTGGAGTAACCTTAGTTTCTAACAATGTGGATTAGCTCAGGGTAGCTAGGCTGGGTCGCATGGCCAGGGTACAGGTTAGAATTTTGCAATGGAATAGTTTCAAAATGATACGGATCTTTTACCCTCTTTGGTTAGAGGAACGATTCTATTTTTCTCAGCTTTATCTTATTCTCTCTTTGATATAGGGGTTTCCCATAGTTTTATATCTATTTCCATTTTGGAGAGTCTTGGGATTTTTATCGTTAAATATGATTATGTTATGATGCTAGGAACTCTGTTAGGGATTAGGATGGCTTGTGTACCTTAGTATAAGGAGCGATCTCTTGAGGTTGGTGGGTGTCACTTCTTATAGGACCTCTATGTCTTATAGATGATAGGATTCGTTGTCATTTTCATAATGGACTAGTTGGTTTATTTCTAGACTTTTTTTTACTACTATCACCCTAGGGTGAGTTTCATATCACCAGAGGGTGGGTCATTTCTACACAAAGGCGAATGGGATATCCATGAGAGAAGAGATAGAACTGGGCATCATGGGTTGGGAGGAATCATATCTTGTATTTGTAGTTTATATCTATATGACCATGGGAATTCACAGATATACTTTCATATAGTGGTGGATCATTTCCAAGATGTCATTCCAGATTAATTTTTAGGTTCACCTCCAGAGAAAGAGGTGTATTTACCTATTAATCATGTTCTAGGAGCGGCACTGGTGTCCCTTCCTCCTTATAGGATGGCTACACCGGAACTACTGGTGCTAAAGAAGTAGTTTTAGGTGTTACTGGAAAAGGTTTTCATCTGGCCCAGTACATCTACTAGGTGTTTTCCTGTCCTTTGGAAAAGAAGTTGGACTATACCCTCAGACATTGTATGTATTATCTGAAGCTAATTCAGTTAACGATCGAGAACTGATATCGATTTCTGAGGATTTATGATATCGTTGATCAACATCAAGGAGCCCGGGTGTTCATGATTATTGACATGAGATATAGTTCTCATCATTTGTTGATTAGACCATTAGATATACCTCTTACATCATATCATAGTGTGTATGGTCTATAATAGTTTTTGGTTATTCCATTCGGTCTCATGAACACACTGGCAGTTTTCATGACACTGATGAACTGAGTGTTCCATCCTTACTTGGATTCATTTTTGGTAGTCTTTATAGATGATATATTGTTTTACTATCACACTCACAATGATATTTCCACCCATATTGAGATCATGTTGAGTAAAATAATAGAGAATCTGTTATATGTTATGCTCTCAATGTGACACTTTTTGATGGACCAGATTCACTTCGTGGATAATGTCATATGAGAAACATGAATACCAGTAGACCTAGAGACGGTGAGAGTGGTAGTTTCCTAATAGTATCCAAAGAACACCCTTTAGGTATTGAGTTATTTGGGGCGGGATTGTTACTATAGATGCTTTATTCAGTACTTTTTATTCATATAAGCACCTTTGAAGGGTCTGACAAAGAAGGTTGTGAAGTACTTATCGATAGATTCATGAAATTTATCCTTTCAGGAGTTGAAAGAGTGATTGAATTCAAAAGTAATCCATATTTCATTGGATACAGGAAATTTTTATACCTTTTACTGTGACACATTAGTTATTAGGTTGGGAGTAGTTCTTATGCATGGGGAAGGAGTTGTTGCATATTGGACTCAGCAGTTGAGGCCACATGAGAGGAATTACTCGACACATGATCTCGAGTTATCGGAAATTGTGAATGTTTTGTGCTATTTGATACATTATCTTTTTAGATATAATATTGTGTTATACACTAACAAAAAAATCCCCAAGTATATCTTAACTAAAAAATATCTGAATTTGAAGTATCATAGGTGGGTTTAGTAACTCCTACCTTTTGATATTGAACATTCCTACACTTTTGGGAAAGGAAATACAGTGGCTGATACGTTGAGCAAGAGGACTGAGATACAGGATTTTCAAAAGATCAATAGTGAGTGGAAGCTTGTGGAACTGTTCTCTGAGATACATTTGAAACTTCATGACAAATAGGGGTAGTAATTTCATTCTTAAATAGATGTTACCTCTAATCTTCTGAATGAAGTGTGAATGAATAAAATATCAGATTCTGAATGCCTATTAATATGGGAGAGTGTGTCAATTGGGAACCCTACTCTTGGGTTGACTATAGTTGAGGACGAGGTTTTATGTGTTCATGGTAATGTATGGGTTTCAGCAAATATACCCAAGGATCTAGTATAATATTCTCATTTCTTGTTACTAGAAGATTATCTGGGTGTCACCAAGATGTATTGTTATATACATCATCGGTATTGGTGGTCGGGTGTGAAGAGGGTTGTAGCTGGTTTTGTTATGAGATGTTCCACCTTTCTGCGGGTGAAGGCACAACATCAGTGTTCAGCTGGGATTTTAATAAAATTATCTATTCCAGAGTTAATGTGGAATTATTTCATAGTATAATTTCTTGATAGGTTTTCTAAGATCAACTTGAGGGAATGATGTAGATTGGATTGTTATTTACATGATCAAGAAGGTTCGACATTTCCTACTAATTAAGTAAACCCTCAGTGTTGATGAGATTGGAATGTTATACATTGATGAGATTGTAAATATTCATGTGGTTATAAACAATATAATTTTAGTCAGTGATGCCCAGTTTACTTGTCATGTATGGAAAGGAATTTAGAGGGATTTGGGTACATAGGTACTTTTGACTACATCTTACTGTCCCGAGACAAATGGCTTTTCCAGGCACAAAATTCATGTTTTGTAGGAAATTCATCATGCATGCATCTTGGATTTCAGGGTTTCTTAGGAGAGACACATACCACTAGTTGAGTTTTACTACAATAATATTTTTCAGGCCATGATTAAGATAGAAACATGGGATGCATTTTATGGTAGTCTATTTTGATCACCCCTATGTGGGTTGGAGGTAGGAGAGGTAGCTATAATGGGAACTCTTCTTTTTCATGATACCATTGAGAAGGTGGACTTGATTTTGAAGAGGATAACTAGTACACATGATCTACATTAATATTATGATCATTGACTAAGATGACCTTTGGAGTTCAAGGTCAGTGAATAGGTTTTCCTACGTGTTACACAATGTTTGGGACATAGTAGTATTAGGAGATTGGGTAATGTTTCATTGAGAAATGTCATTCCATTTGAGGTTTTGGGGAGAGTCAGTCTGGTAGTCTATTGGCTGTAGTTATCTCAGAGTTACAAGGCTATGCATGATGTCTTTCATGTTTCTTAGCATTAGTGTTACTTTTCATAATCGTCTTATGTTTTCCTCCTGAGTAGGTTGGGTTAGAGGTCAATGTCATATTTTAGGAGAACCCTATTCTGTTTTTGGATCACATCAGGAAGGTTCTCTATGGTCAGTGTATTCCTCTGGTACGGGTGCTGTGGAAGCATGGGTGAGTGTAGGATAAAACATAGGAGAGGGAGGCTGATGTACGATCGTAGTGTCTGGAATTGTTTTTAGATTCTTCTTTACTCCCCTTTGAAGGGAAATTCGTGGATGAATTTCATTATGCGGAAACTTCAAATGAATCCCGATCTTCATTTCAAGTATGAATCTTTATTTTGTGTTCTTTTTTATGAAAAAGTAATAAGTGGGGATTTTCTAAGTACATACCTTGTACTTATGAGTACACTCTATGTACCTAGATTTCCACGTGTTGGCCATGTAACAGCCGAGTACATGGTGATGTGGTGACCTGGCAGATTGCATTAGTCAGGTACCGATTAAGGGTACCACACGACCTGCAAATTTAAATAAATCACCATGTAGTTTAATTTTTTTTCGATATATGAGAGAGGGGTCTCGTCTCGTGTCCATAATAGAATCCTTATTCTGATGATTTATACAAGAGAGCTTGAGAAGGATGAATGAGGATCAAACCCCCGATTCTTTGTCTGAGCTCTAACTGAGACACTATCGGTTCCTTTGGAATCCCACTGATGCGTTCTAAAATCCTATAGATACATTCCCCCTGATTTCTTCTCTCTTGTTGGTTATTGATGTTTGACATTTTATACCTTTTGTAGATATTCACCAATCTAGGTCGATTCAAGGGTTGTCGTACATGTATATTGATCATACAATATCGTGGTACATGGTTTGTAACTTTTATTGTACTTATTTTGATTATATATTCCAAATGTTCTGCATACCCATGAATGGGGAATATATTGATTTGAAATTTAACCCCTCTTATTACATATTACGGTTGGATTTATTGATAAGGGGTAGTTTCATATGTGTATGTTTGGATAACATGTTGCAGGACACCCCATGAGAGAGTTTCCCCTGATTGATTATTTATGGATATTTTGTGTAGGATGCCTATTTGGAAATACTTTTTTACATTACATTGTTGATTAGGATGGATTTTTATTGATTATATGAAATGTATGTCATATTCTTTTGAATGATTAGTCATTTAGTAGTTTCAGATTATATGAACATCTTTGATATTATATGCGCACTATTTTTACATAGGACTGTTAGGTCATTGGTTTTGTTAGTTGACCTAGGGGAATTTACCATGAGATCTACCATGACAGACATTAATAATTAACTTATGCTATGTTTACACAGGATTATTTACCGTCAGAGCATCCCTAGAGGTTTTTTATAATTTATTGATTCCATATTGACCTAGGGGTATTAACCGTGAGAGCTACCCTGGTGTTCATTTGTAAATGATTAGTGCTATGTTATAACAAAGGGGTAAGGCAAAGATAGCTTCCTTGAGATTATTCATTTAATAAAGTGGTGTTCTGTTGAAACATGGGGGTTAGACCGTGAGATATTTCTTGGAGGGTGGTTTTGGAATGACTGAATGATTTTGACGAGTCTTCCATGCCAAAGCACAAGCTTTGACTCTTTCTTACTTTATTGTTTAGACGGTCTTCTTAGACATTTGTTTTGTTACTATTAAATAGGGTGATATAGAGATTATGAGATATCCCAAGACTATGTGATTCAAATCATGAATAATAAATTTAAATGAATGTAATTAAATCTACATGATTTTTTACTTTTCAGTTCTTCCTAGTTTATAGATTCATTTCTACACATAACCTGATATATATATTAACTGATAGTTAGGCACAGATCCTTCGGTGGTTTCCTACTGGGATTCTTATCAAACCCTATTTACTTCATTATTTTGGACACAAATATATTATACATTTGGATGTATTGATAAGCTAATGGGATCTTCTTCATCAAGTTCTTCAATATTATTGGAGTTGTAGAGTATGGGACCCAAATGAGAATTTTGATGCTATGGGAGTTTACTTCCCTTTAAGTATTTTCATTTTTTATTGTGTTTCCAGAATTTTGATTTTTTAAGATGCATTACTAGATGCATGTTATATCCATAATATATATATATATATATATATATATGTTTATGTTTATGTTGTATTATTACAATCATTCATCAGTTTTATTTCCATTTAATGGTATTACTAATTCTGATATTAATTAATATTTGTTTTATATTGGATATAATATATCAATGAGGGAATAGTTTCAACATTATCACACATTCTCCCTTGATTAAATTCGGAATCCTCTACCGTTTGAGGGAATTCACTTTAGGTTATGTGACCAATCGAGTTTAGGTCACCTTTGAGAAACACCCGGATCTATGAGGTTACAATAAATATGTCTTGACAATGAGCCTAGATAATTATGGTTCATGGGAAATTTTCCATGAAATCTATTTTATACAGACTAGAGAGGGATTCTTGACATATGATGTCATTTTTATGTAGTTTCCACATTCATATGATTATGTGATTTTAGGATATGTTGATTTCTAATACAGATATATATTATAATATTACTTCATTCTATACATCCATGGTTGTGATTATCCTCACTTTGATATCATGTTATTCCTCACGTATCTAATGTTAGGATTTATTATTATGTTTAGGCTTACTGATCAGTCAACATCACTAATTCATTATGATTATATTTCCATAGGTTTTCAAACAAGTTACTATGTTTTAAAATCATATAAGAGTATCCTATGTGGATAATTTATTATTAACATTTAATAATCATTATAGATTAATTAGCTAATTATATAGTGGATAAAAATTGGTCTATTAGATGAAAAGATGTTATATTTATTATTTATTAATATTTTCAATTTATCTAAACCATTAAAATAAGAGGTCCTCATATTTTAAATGTAAGAAATATATTTCAATCATAAATGTGTCTCCAATACATTATTTTAAGTTATGTGTTTTCAATATGGGATCTTGGAGAACGAGTCTAGAGGAACGACAACATTTTATTGTGAGGGAGTACTAGGAGTGATCCTTGACAATAAAAATCTTCTAGTGGTTCATAATCCAAATCAACAAATAAAATATAGAGTGTAAACCATGACTATTGAAATGATGGAATGTGGTGAGAGCACAATCCACTCTGATCATATTGGAAGTGATTCTTTTGTAACAAAATTATTTTCTATGTAATTTTTATTATTTTGTTAAAGAGATATATATTTTTTATATTCAAAAATATTTTTTATATTAATATTTTTTATTTTATTAGTGATTTAATATTAGAAAAGTATATTTAACCAAAAAAAGATATTTTTTTAAAAATGGGTTTTTGTTGTAGTCTGCACGGTTAATTAATAATAAATTATATATTTTATAAAAACTGAATTTTTTAAATAGGATAAAATATTTGGAATTACAAAAATTAATTTAATTTAATATTGAAAAATTACATTTTGGATATAGTGAATAGTAAAAACAATAATATTTTGTTACAACATTTAATGTTAAAAGATAAGATTCCAGGTGAAGTGGAAGCATCACATGGGTAGTAATTAGAATTTATTTTTTCAATAATTTATGATCAATATGTTATTTACAAGAAGATACAAATAAAGGTCTACAAAATTGAATCAAAGAATGTAGACAAGGGGTGGAACACCAGAACTATAGAGAGGATCATGACCAATTATTATAAATCAATTTAATTAATTAAATAATTTCCCTATTATAATTATTTAGTCATTAATGGATTTGAAAATAGATATATGATATACTTTCATTTCATTATATAAATCAATGGATGATTTCCACTAGTAGTCAGTCACACATGATCCACAAATCTCCCAATATCCATGTATGGATCTTTGGGTGCCAGCATGATAGTTTCTTTCACTTGTGTCATATACCATTGATGGCCTTGAGAACTACATCCAATGTGTTCTCCTAGATTTATCTTAACTTGAGAGTGGGAGGTGGGGGATGATTTCACTCCATTCATGGGATTTTCCTATGATATGGAGGCTCTCTAGGTCTTTAGAGGATTTCCAAATACATTATGCACAACAAAACAACGAAATTTACTCTCTGTGAAAAAAATTTAATTGGGTTTATATATGACTAGGGAACCCCATGTCATAGACTAATAATATTATTTTTATTTCTCAACATAATATAAACATGCAAATTTAATTATTTATTATTTATTCAAATAATATTCAATGTTCATCATTTCTCACGATAACATTAAATTCAGTCACCATTATTCTACAAAAGCTATCAGGCCATGAATAATGTCTATATATTTATTTAATAACTATCACAAAATTATTCTAAAATAAACAACTAAATATATTATTCACAAAATAGAAAATAAATATTTATTAATTTTTTTTCAAATTATTTTCTCTAATAAAAGGTGAAAGAATAAATGAGATCAAGATAAAATGAATAATTATTACACCACATGAGGGAATAATATTTAATTAAACATTTTAAATTATAAATAATATTATTATTATTTAACATAGATTCTCGATACACTTAATGTGCGAACCTATAGGCCTCTTTCTTAGTGGGATTTGGTGAAGTAGGCTAAGGTCCATGGTTAGCTACTTGAAACTCACCAAGAAACCCATAGAGAAAGTAGTTAATGATGTAATGAATGAGTACATCATATTGATGTTTATTCTGTAATATAATACCTTTATAACAATATCTCTAACCAAGGAGGTTGCATGTCTGTGAAATCATCTTATACCCTCTATGTATCTTTCTTTGACTTTCTGAAAATAGAACATTCATATAAAACAACATATACATGGATATATTTACAATATATCAATTTCGTTAATTGGATTGAGATATAAACTTAATTTATATAATAGAAGGTAAAAATCCTTTTTTCATTATTCATTAATGTAATATAACTCATGATGCTCACATCATAACTTACCTCACCGAGAACATCTGTCACCATATATTTTTTCATTACAATAATGTACTCGACTCATAAAATTGATTAATCATAATTCTAAACTATGAGGATCAATACACACATATGATGATATTTAATTCCAATATAACATATAAATGTTTATTTCTACTAGAATTTATCATTCTCATAATACCCTTCTAGATATTACAATGGGATTACACCATTTGAAGTTGCCTCAATGCCTTATAAGTATCCACCACTAATAGCATGAATCATTTATATCCCTTAATAATATCATTCTGGTAAAGAAGAAATATTTATGAATAGTTCCATAGTACTTACGGGTTCTCATTATAGTAGGGAACTTCTATCACCTTTGAGTGTGACAACTATTCTTATGACCTTATCACATACTATGTTACATAGAAAAAAACTTGTTGTGATAATGAGTCTATTAATATTCAAAAATACGAATGCAATTTTCCATAATAAAAACAGAATTTGGTTCTAGGGAAACTAATAAAAGAAGCTACCACTTTTACTAGATCCAACATACAATACCCCTAAGTCCACTTGCTCACACATGATATTCATTCCTCTGCTGAGATAGGATGTTAGTCAAGGGGATTTCTATTTTCCCTTTCATGGGTACTCTAGTTACTCTATCTTCACCACTTTGATAATATTCCCTCAAGTGGTGGCACTTTCAGATTACATGGATTCATTATTAGGTTTACCATGGATATAAGGAAATATCAATCACTACATTTTCATAACAATATAATGTTATATGGTATTTACAAATAGGATCCACATCAAGAAATTAGACAATATTCTGAATCCAAACGGTTTCCTTTGGATCATTAAAAGATTCTATATACTCAAAATCCAATATAGAATTAGTGAAAATTGGATACATGGAAATCATCTAGCTCACAACTCATCCATCGAGACAAAAAACATATCCGGAGTGAAATATTCGATCATTACGATCTGTCTGAAAACTAACATTTGAATAAACATTGATGACCGCTCCTTGTGTCCTTTATACAACATGAATATATCATTAGTTCTTCCCACATACATATGGATAATTTTAACAGTAGGCCAATTCTATTTTCTTAGATCAACTTAATATCTACCTAGCCTGATCAATTCATAAGAAACTTCAATTCTACTAAATAACATAGAACACATGATTGATCATATAGAAAGATTATATGAGATCTTACTGATTATCACTTTCTAATGATCTATTTGTAGAATCATTTTCCTAGAATGATGAAAACCATGTAACACTAAAAAAAATCCCCTCTTGTATGGTTCTATAATAAATCACTTTAGTATATGGTCAATATATGTACATTGACTTAGTCGAATATTCCTCTTGGATCTATGATAAATGATATTGATCTCTATAATACATGCAACTTTACCAGAGTCCTTTATATAGATACACTTGTTTAACAAGTCCTTAGCATACTGTAAGACCAATATATCATTTCCAATAACTAATATTTCAAAAACATACACTAATATTATAATGACCAAATTCCTCCCAAACCTACAATAAACACACGACTCAAATTCATTCTTAATTAAAGGAAATTATTTTATAGACTCATGGATTCAAATGTTCCATGACATGGATTTTTTGTTCAATCCATAAATGTACCTATGAAATGTGAAAATACCATTGGAATCTACTAGAGTTAGAAAATCCTCTAGTTATGTCATATATACATCTTCCAGATGGTTCCCATTATGGAGTGTAGTTTTGACATCCATCAACCAAATCTCATAATCATGTCAATCCTCTATAACAAGTAGAATTTGGATGGATTTTAAAATGGAGACTGATGAATTTTTTTTCATCAGAGTGAACTACATAATTTTATTTAAAAAATTTAACCACTATCATTGCTTTATAAGAATTTAAATTACCTTCAATTTCAAATATCCTCTTGAATACACATTTTCATCGAAAAATATTTACATCAAATGGTTAAACGACCATAACCCAAACATGGTTTTGATACATGGAATCCATTCCAGCATTCATAGATTCTTACATTGGTAATGATTATGAGCTCTCTATTATCTCTTAGTAGGAGATAGGTTCATCACTGTCAGCTAATAATGAGTCACCATCTTCTGTGCCTAGAAACCCATATCTCTCTAGTTCTCTTACCTCTCTTATGCTCCTTCATAGTAATATTTTAGGAAATTCTTCTTCAATGGGGACCAATAGAATCTATTCTCCACTATTGTGTATCTAGAGAATAAAAATCATCAATGATAATCTTTCTTGAACTATCTTTTTTAGAATGTTCTCCATCATAAGAAATAAATCTTTTCTGACGACAATCGCATTATAATCTATGGTGTAGTATATGTTTTATCCCATTTTTTCCTTAGGATTCCATGTTAATATAAAATTTCTCTGGGGTGATTTCTTTCCTGATAAGGCCTTAATATATGTCTTTCAACCCAATATACATGTCTGTCAAAAAAATGATTTTATATTAACTCCATAAATCAAAGGGATATATATTTTCCTCTTTCTTTGGTACTCAGTTTTATCTATATTCTGTAGTTTGTAATTCCTATATCCAAAATTATAATGGAATACAAGCATGGGTTATCATCAAAATTTATATTTATATCAATGAATGGTTCCTCCATTCACTAACACCATTACACTATGGGTTGTAAGGTGTAGTTAGTCGAGATAGGATCCCAATCATCTGTTGAAAGTCGATAATCTCTTAGTTAAGATATTCAACACCTTGATCTGATAAAATCTTCATTATCTTATTTTCAAGTTTATTCTCTTCCTCATTAATAAATTCCATGAATTTCTCAAAGGACTCGGACTTATACCTCATTAAAGAGATATATCCATATTAACTGAATTCATCATTAAATTTTTTGAATTAAGAATATAAACCTCTGTATTCTACTAGAAATTGTCCATACACATCAGTTTTTAGCAATCCTAGAAGTCTTTTTGCCCTTTCAATATGTCCACCAAATATCCATTAGGTATATTTTTCTTTTAAACACGAATGACATATCACAAGTGATTTTTTCTCAAAATAGTATAAATAAACATCTTGATACATATTTTTCAAACTTATCTCATTTACATGATGATGAAGATGATTCCATAACTGGGTGTTATCTAATTCATGTGAACATGATTTGTTATCAACATAAAACAATTTTTTATTAATTTAATCTATTAATACTATTATTTAAATTTTTCATAACATAACCTATGTTATATTTATAAAAGAAACAACTTTTATTTCTAATCATTAATATAAACCAATATGAATCTAGGAATGATACACAAATTTTTTTCTTAGTAACTGTTAGTGTATAATAAAAAAAAATCCTAAATCCAAATTCATTATTATTAGGATTGAAAGGTGGTAGTCCTCAATTTATAGGGAAGCCATCCTCACAACATTATTAACTATCATATTCACCTCTCCTTAATAAATCCTTCAAAATATTATTGGAATGATAAATATGGATAAATATGTGATAAAAAAAGATGTATATAATATGAAATGTGTATATATATTGAAATATAACACTTGATAATAAATTATCCTTTAGAATCCCCTTGATTTTTTGTGCATTTCATCTTCCAACACTCTCACTTTCCATATAAAAATCATAGTACTCAATTTTCCTTACACATCATCTAGATCATCCTCTTCTAGGAAAGACAATGATTTTGAGCATCAAACATATTATGAGCCATGGGTCCATTATCCATGTTCTTAATTTTTATCTTCACCATAAGGATTGTGATACTATCACACCTATGTCCTTATCTAGTTGTAGAATCCATGTAAGATGTTCTGAATGAATCTTCTCATAATTACGCAGAATTCAATTAAAAATAAATCAACAAAAGGTCGTGGGATGTGATTTAAGTATCATATATATATATATATATGAAATTCATCTCATAATTTTAACCCTATGATGTCTATGAATTCAATGTATCCAGTAATCTTCACTAAATGGGGCCCATCTAGTTAAAACTCTCCATGATTATTTAAAAAAATTTGAGATCTCATATCTCTATGGTCTCACCCTCTCTTGATAGAGATCCGGAGAGTTAGACATCATGTTATATGCATATATGTCCTAAAGTTTCTTCAACATATCATTGGACATGGATGATAGCATGAAACAAAAAACATACATTGAATAATTTAGATATTTCTTATAGTGAGATAGCACTTCATCAATTTCCTCAATATCAGGCACATCAGGAATATGTTCTTCTATCACATTCAATTTCATTTAATGGTGGAGGATAAGACGCAAGAGCCTTCACCAATCTTGGAAATTTCTTTCAGATAGAAGTTTATCCATCCCAATTAATGATCATGGCGATATGTTCGAATTCATTTTAATGTTGTTTCTAAAATTAATATTTGTATAATTTTAGTAAAATATTCATAAAATTTAGAAAAAAAATTAAATATAATATTTATTTAGTCCCCCGCTATTTTATCAAAACCCAATATCCCTCACCATTGGATTCAGAATATTTTGTTTCAAGGATATTAATGTGTAAAATATCCATATCCTCCGTCTCATTACCCAAACATTAATTCTTCATGAATCCCAAATGGTTTTAGGTAGGAATTATAAACTCAAGATGAATTAACTCATAGTTCCATGATCTATTGGGTGGAGTCACGTATCCTAAAAACCATAAATAAGATTTCATTAACCCTAACTTCTCAGTTATACCATTTCCTTCTTAAGAATTCATCCCTTAATATAAACTATGTTTAGAAAACCCAAAAACTCATGTTTGAATTTCCTGATAATTGGAAGCACCACAAAATTTTCTCGATAACCACTTTTAACTATGGATCGATTATAATTGATTTTGTGGAAGGCTAAAACAACTTATTATATTATTTATGGTTTTTATTTATTTATTGTCAATTTAAAATTATTATCATTATGGAATTATTTTTAATATCAAATCTATTTACATAAGTGATTAATCATGCATTTGATAGTTTTTATATATATGAAAATAAATTATTGTTATATCGTGTATGCTTGTTCATTGAATTAATTCAAGTGATCAGCAAAAAACATCCATAATTAAATAAATAAACATAATAGTAAAGCAGCATGATCATGATCTTTTATTAATTTAATGTTTATCTAGTGGTTGATATAATCATAGCTAACCTTGGTGAAAAATAGGTTGATCCATTTTTGGTTTTTGTTACATGTTTCCACTAATACACCTTTGTATTTCTATTAGATTGGTTTCACCTCAATGCCAAACATGTCCCATGTCCACTGGATTGGGAGCTCCTTCTATTACATATTCCTTTTCTGACATAAATGTTAGGCTAAAATGTTTTAAATTATTGACAACATAGGTATGTAGAACCATACATAATAATAGTGGAGAATGCACATGTTTATAATGCTTTCATCGGGGTGCATATATACATCTGTGGAGGAAGCACAGTTGTTTCCCTGCACTCTTTCTTTCCAAAGGTGGTTTCCATCCATCACTTTTTCAGGGATGTTTTCTCCTTGATCAAAAATAGATTATGGGATGTAGGTTCTTCTATCTGTATATTCATCATCGGTACTCATCACCTAGTCCGGGTCTCCCTTAAAAATTATTTCATGGTTCATGAATCTCATTCCCGGTGCCACATCTTTGGGGATGCCAGTTAATTAAACTGCTTTTGTCTAAACATTCCAAGGGGCCTTGATAGCTCAACAACCTTCAGTTAGAGTATAAGGTAACATTAGTCATGTCGGGGTATATCTAGATGTGTGGACATTGGAAAACCTATATTTTTCCTCATAAGAGGGAATCTCAAGGGAACATAACCAGAGTCATACCATGTCTGTTATTGGGTATCTTATTCCAGAGGAATGTATCTAAGGTTTTCCTCATCTTCCACTTTTATCTCTAGGTATGTCGTGAGTTTAACTTCTTTTAGAGATGGTTATTCCAAAAGTGTGTCTTCTGAGGTTTTCCTCAAGCATCTCATGTTTAACACGATGTAGGTTGTGAATGTAATGTCTTGTAGATATGGAATGAGGGTGATCAGAGCATCCCATATAGACAAATCATATTGGTATATCCCTAGGAGGGAGTTCCAAGAGTCTTTACCGAGTGGATGGATCCTAACAATCAATAAGACAAGACCCAGGTTGGTGTGTCCAATAAAGGGAATATGTCACACTATGAAGGCTGATTTGGACACCACTGAAGGCGGATTAGGGAGGGTGCACCCCTGAATGAGGAAGCACCATGGTTTACCATTGGTTGGGATTGAACATCATGGAGGTATCCTATATACCCTATGTAGATGATGTGTATCAAAACCCACGTAATTTGTAGGGTTAATGAATCGGGGTGTACACAAAGGACAACAACCCAGATACTTGTTGTGGTTTAGACGTGGAAAGTGGTCTATCGTAAGAGATATACTCTTAGGTGGATGGTTATAAATGTTGTGAGGCTTATGCATGGTTAGATGCCCGGGTGTTGTAGGGATAGGTGCTAGGATTAATGACATAATCTCACGGGGATTTGGTTGCTCAGGTAAGAATCAAGATTATTGATGGAGATTTTAATGAAGTGGAGGGGGAATGAGATAGATCCGTCTTGAAGGTAACGGTAGTGTTTGGCTTGAGCCTCCAAGAGACTTCCTACGTATCCCAATGCGACGGAATCAATGCCTTCATAGTTTGGTGGGACGATGGGACCCCATACGAGGCGGCCTACGAAAATGGACGCATGGATGGGATCCGGAGGAAATAGAACCTTTAGGTTGGAGCATGATCTTCCCAGAACACATGGGATCGAGGGATAGATAAGGAAGAGTCATGAGTGAAGGGCTTGAACCTCATGGAGTCTTCCTACATATCCCTATGGTAGGTAATCAATTTCCACATAGTTTATCTAAGGACGTATTACCATTAATTGGGGACATCAAAGGCTTACCATTGATTGAGGGATTTCAACGGTTTACTACTGAATAGTGTTGACAACGGCTTACCGCTGAATTGGGTTAACAATGGCTTACTGCCAAATAGAGGATATTTTATTATCATGAGGGGAAAAGGAGGTGTACAGTTATGCATCATGAAGAAAGGGGGTGGACAGATATGGATTTGTCGAGAATGATGGGAATTGGTCTAGAACCTCAGGTAGGCTTCCTACGTACCTTTCCTTGAAAATGATCAAAGTCTGCATAGTTTGGGAGGAGTGGGAATCGATGTGAAGGGGGGTGGGAACAAATGGTTGTTGGGCATGAACCTCATGGAGGCTTCCTATATACCTTTCCTTTTCATGGATAAAATTACACATAGTTTTGGAGGGTGGTGGACCGATGAGAAGATGGTCGAGAATATTGGGTGTCGGGAATGAACCTAAGGGGGATTCCTACAAACCTATACATGGGAAGGATCAAAGTAAACATAGTTCGGGATGGTTTTTGGTGAGCCGATGTGAAGTTGTTCGAGACCAATGGGTATTGGGATTGAACCTCATGGAGGATTCCTACGTACCTTGCCTTTGCAAGGATCAATGTCCATGTAGTTCAGGATGGTGTTTTGGGATTACAGTCTAGGCTGCCCATAGAAGATTTCATGGTAAATTCTCACTCTAGTCCTACGTCAGTCACGCCTATAGTGAGAAACTAGTGGCAGTGAGGATCTGATGATCACAGTTCAAAGGTGCATTCATGAAGGTGGTGAATGGGGATTATGCAAGGAAGTTGCCCGGGTGCCGCTATGGAGCGGCAATGGTGAATGGGGCTTACGCAAGAAGATTCTTGGGTACCTCTATGGAGAGGAAATGTTGAATGGGGCTTACGCAAGGAAGCTAATTAGGTGCCACTATCGAGCGACAATGGTGAATGGGGCTTACACGAAGAAGTTGTCTGGGTGCCACTATAAAGTGACAATAGTGCATGGGTCTTACGCAAGGAAGCTACCCATGTACCGCTATGGAGTGACAACGGTGCATGGGGCTTACGCAAGGAATCTGTCAGGTGCTACTATGGAGAGAAAATAGTGAATGGGGCTTCTATAAGGAAGTTGCATGGGTTCCACTATGGAGTGACAACGGTGCATGAGCTTTACGCAAGGAAGCAGCGCGGGTGCCATTTTAGAGTGAAAACGGTGCATGGGGCTTACAGAAGGAAGTTTCCTGGATGTCCTATTAATTTCATGCCATAAGGTAATGCTGAATAATTGTTGGGTTGAGGCATATAATAAAGTCCTATACATATGTGCAAGTGTATAAGCGGGATAACGCCAAGGGCATTGGAATCAGTCTGAGCAAAGGGAGATGAAAAGTGTGAATCACATGCTCGACATTCGGAACACATTGAGGGTGGTGTTTCATTAGAGGATAAATGTTGAACATGTTAAAAACACAGTATCCATATCATGTTTTCTTGAAATGGCAACAAACAAACTAGGGTCGACTGTTGACCGTGTTCGAAACACAGGACCAGACTCATTGTGTCGTCCAAAGTCTACCGGGGTGTTGGCCTAGGATTGTAGGTGAGCCGATGAGGCATGGGAACATCCCATTTGGGGGTCCCCTTTGACATGGAAGAGGATGAAGATATGAATGAAGGATACAAAAATCATGAGGTGGAGTGATGGAATGTTTTAATGGATTCCAACGCTCATGAAATTAAACCACTGTAATAATGGAATGAGGCATCTTATGCTTAGCACATAAGGCATCTCTTATTTGGAACAAGAGGAATCCTATTATTTAATGATAGGGAATGATACAATTTAACGTCATTTATTGAGGACTATTATCATCTTTTGCTTGGAGAAAAAGGCATCTCATTTTTTGAGAAAGAGGCATCGTATATTTGGAACATAGAGAGAACTATAATTTATAGTCACATAGATAGGAGTATTGGTAGCTTATACTTAGAGCATAAGTCATCTATTATTTGGAGAAATAGGAATCCTATTTTATATATAGGGTGTTCTACAGTTTATAGTCATGTAGAGAGGACTATTGGAATCTTATGATTGGAGCATAAGGCATCTCTTGTTTGATGTAAGAGGCATCTGATGTATGGAACATAGGGAGTACTACAATTTATAGTCATGTAGAGAGGACTATTAGGAATAAGGCACCTAGCAATGGTTGGTGTTGGTGCTTAAGCAAGGGAGCCCTTTTCTAGTTCAACCTTATATAGAAGCTAGGTGATTGGGTGTGGATGATTTAATTGAGAAATGGTTCAACTCATGGTACTTAGGGGGATTGATGATGAGAATCTCAACTAATGACATGGGAAATAGGCCAAGATAAATATGTTGACTCAATGCTTTCGATGGTTTGTGCAGGAGTATCTCAAATCATGGTATCCAATAGTTAGAAGGCGGTTGTGCATAAGGGTTCAATGGAAATTGCCAATATCTAGGCTCGAAAAGATCATGGTCTGACTCTTAATTTTTCATTTGGGTCGGTGAAGGGCAAGGGTACGGGGGTGAAGCCCCCACAGTACAAATGCACAGGCATAGGCCTGGGAATTGTTGTGCAGAAGATGCCATGCACATAGTATGGGCTGTGCACAAGATTGGACAATGCAGCATGGGAGCGCGAATGATTCATCACCTTGGTACTGTTTGCATGAAGGATTTAAGTCATGAGTGAAAGATTGATGTCTTCTGTTCAATATTGAAGTCTTTACTACAGGATTGGATGTTTTTCATGAATGCATGGAATCTTGTGAGCACATGTCTTAGGAGAAAAATATGTCAGGTGAGGATCAAACCACTGTGGGCCCACGCAAATGCGGACCCATGATGGACATGTAATGAAAGATATCACATAGAGAGTTTTATTCTTCTGTGTGGCCATGGAAGAGGTGGTCTTAGGCACGACAGAGTGGCAGCTGACCTCCAGAGAGCTTCCCCAAGGGGTGGGGACTAGACTTGTATTCATAGTAAAAATCGAGAGCACTTGGGCGTAATATTTTGGGCGCGTAATTGATCTTACACGGACCCTATGGAAGGTGTGTGCGCAAAGGGACATTTGAAATCACATTGGGCACAGAACAATCGTGTGCATGGATGATAATATTTCTCCCACCTATCAAAATATGCACGCACCTTCCATGGACGTTTTTCTGGTGGATTGGGAGGAATATGACATCTCATTGGATCTGTAAAATTTTTTGTGAAAAATTATGTGTGAAAGAATTTACTGTTCCCCAAAAGATTCCATTCTTTCATGAAAAAAATCCATTCCTGCGAACAATATTTCAATTCATGCACGAAAATCCCTACTTTGCACCAAAATCGTTCTGAATGGCCATTTCTGGCATCATGACTTTTAAAGGCCATAACTTCTGATCCGTAACTCCGTTCGGGCTCCAAAACAACTCAAATCAATGTTTGTGGAATGAGATATACTACAGGATCATGTATGAAAGTACTCGATGAATTAGATAGAAACATTTTCCAGTTCCAACAGCACAAAAACCATAAATTTAATTTAATAAATAATTAAGTGAAACCAATCATATTAAAAGGTTTGTTCAATTCATAGGATCATCCACATGAATTCAATGAATTACATATTTAATAATACTAGTAATCAATATTTAGTAAATATTATTTAAGATAAATCTCACTAGAATCAATTAATTATCATCTTTAATTAAAAAATTATTTAATCATAATTCTCATCCAAATTTCCTTGAGATTCTCATCCAATATAATTTTAAAAAAATTAAATAAATTTATATAAAATTTACTTTATATAGAAATGTACCTAGTTGAAACATAGTGAATACCCATATAAATCCCCCCCCAAATGTATTATACACATACACAATTTAATCGTTGGGTCATATAGAATACACAAGCTATCATGTACATTGACGACATTTAGTATAAGCTTATTGATTATAATAATTGATGAATTTTTGATAACATGTCATGCTTTATTACACATTGAGAAATAACTATAATACATCTCATACATGATATCCATATCTAAAAATTACATAGATATTAATTAAGAATTTATATATATATATTAAAAAGCATCATATGGCGTGTCTTTTGAAATTAATGATCACACACAAGAAGATGGTGATATGGTTTACATAATATGACCAAGAAAATTTTAATATGTGTTATTTAGTGTTAGTGAATGACATGTATATGCAATCTACACAGTGTGTAAATATCTCCCCATCTATCTAAGGCACATTCCGAGGTACTCATCTTGAAAATCGTGCCTCATAAATATGGATTACATGATATGTATAGTTGGAGAACATGAAATATATTCATAGAATTACATGATCATCTTTTAGGAAGACCATGTTTGGTAATACATGGCCTATCTAAGTCTCAAATAGACTACATGTCATGTATTTGTGCTATAGGGAATGTTGTATTATAATTATAATGTTGTAATTCTTTATTCAATTATGGATCTAAAAATATATTTTCATTCTATCAACGTTGCATTGTTTGAATGAAGGACTGATTCCCTCTCGTGTTAATCAACATGTGATATACAAATCTCTAAATGTCTCCATATAAATCTTTCTGTGATATTATGGTATATCCAGTTTCTTTTGTCATCAACCATTTATCACATCCAGAAATACTTCTACATCATTCGACTAGATCTCTCTTAACTAGAGAGTCAAAGTTGGAGGATGGTCACTCTCTGTTCATGGGATCATTGATCGAGTATGGTGCTCTTATTGTCTAGAGAGGATTATCCAAATCCATTTCTCACAACCAAAAAAATTAATTGGTTCTCTGAGAATATAATATAATTGGTTTTATATATCACTAGGGTTAGAAATAAATAATTTAACATGTTTCTTTTATTGGTCATTTAATCACTATAGAACCAAATATAAAATAATAATATTATTAATAATATTTCATAACAAGCACTAAACATTAAAATCAAATTAAATATTATTTAATCAAATAAAATTCAGTATATATTATTTCACATCGGTCCACTATACTCGGTCCTTTATTAATCGACACTATATTCTAGGCCTTAAATAGTGACTATTTATTTATAAAATAAATATCACTAAATTATTTAAAAAAATATATAGATATAAAATTTTCTAAATAGAAAGATATTATTTATTAAATTTTCTCCTCACATTATATTCACTCTATTAACTACTGAAAAAATAAATCTGATCATGAAAACATGAATAATTATTAAACCATATATCAGAATAATATTTATTCAACTTCTTAAATAATAAATAATATTATTATTATTTAACTATGATTATGGATACAATTTTTGTGTGACCCACCGGACCTCTTTCACAGTGGCATTAAGTGAAGCATCCTATATTCCAAGGATAATGTCCATCTTCATTCCAAAGAACACATATGGAAATAAGTTAATGTTAAAATGACATAATACCTCATGCATAAGCTTATTGGGTAATATAATCTCTTTATCATGATATCTATAATCAAGAAGGTTGTAGGTCGCTGCCATCAATCTATGTTCATGATGTATCATTATTTGACATCCTTGAAGTTGAACATGACCATTGAAGACCCCTGGCATGAATTTATTTTGGATATATAATTTCTATCAAAGGGACTAAGATATCATCTTTTATTAATTAATTGAATGGGAAAATCATTTCTCTCGTTATTCATTATTACAGTATCCTTCATGATGCACCCAAAATATCCTACCTCGCCAAAAATATCTATCATCATAGTTTTCATCAATATATAAAAGTATGTTACTCATATTACTCATTAATACTAATATTAAATTCTATGGATAAATACACACCATTAATGAATGGAACTATAAGGCTCCAACCCTAAACATCACTTAATCTTTATTTATTTCAATAATACACATTTAGGATCTTTTCAGGTTTAGGGTTTTAGAGAATTAGATCATAAATCTGGAATTACATTCCACATTTAAAAAAGGTGGTTGCATCAAAGACAATATTTTTTCATCAAAGGAATCATATTTAAAAAAACATGGATTCTTTCTTGAAACTTCCTAAACACTATCGTCATATCATGTACCTTTCCCTTGACCTGTGAAAAACATTTAAAAAATTTATGATGAGCATAAAAAGATGAGTAAGGGATATAAAAATACGGAAAGAAGCCCTTAGTTCATGTATACATAAGAATCAATGAAATCATACTTCACTCATAAAACATAATAACTTTAACATACATCATGAAATCATAAGATTTATGAATAACTCATAGAAAACATAAGACATAAAGGTAACTTGAGGCATTTACAACATTCTTTCATAGGGTGTAACCCCCATGGTTACGTTTGGAATACCCATTATAGTATAATCCCTGAATCTCTTTAGAGAAACCATAGAGTTTAATTCCTTCACATTACCCAATGAATTGGAGAGCTATCACGGGCTCACCCGCCCTTAGTTAATCACGGAACCACCTATCTTCAAAAAAAATTTCCAAGAACCATAACATAATCGTATCACATAAAACATGCATAAAAGAAACATAACATTTCCACATATCAATCCCAAAATATCAAAAACACATTGATATAATCAAAAAATTATCAAACCAATTTTAAAAAACAAAATAAAAGAAATTTCCACCTAGTATTTATTTTTCATTTAAAAAAATTTATGGCTTGTAGAGGAAGCTGAAACTCAAATAATGGTCCCGGCGGCGGAGAGGTCGTTGTCGCCGCATACATAAGAAAAAAACATTCCCTTTTGAAATATAGTAAAACACTTTGTATAAAAAGATAAATTTTGAATAAAATTAAAAGTCAAAGGGGTTTATACACCATAAAAAATAAAGTTTTCTATACAACAGAATATGTTTCAATGAAAGGTGATTAAGACGTTGTCCCTTACCTCGTGTCCGACTTGACTCGATCGTTCATTAATCTCCTGAATAACAAAATAGTGATAATTTATACTTGATTAATAAACTTTTTCATGTTAATTGTTCATTTTATATCACATATTACCATGTTATGGACATTATGTAATTATTTAAGTTACTAAATGTCATTTTGTTGATCTTTGGTACTTGAGCCAAAAATAAACTTCTTATAATTTCAAGTTGTTCATGTGGAAAAATATCCATTATATCCAGAATTATATTCATGGATTAGATATCATATATTTAATATATATCCAGTATATACATTCATTTATAATATTAGATATCATTTAGAGGTAAGAGATGAAATGCACCATTCAGGGAGACGGTAAGTCGTACGTACGTATGAACGCTAATTTCATTTATATTTAATATTTAATGGAATGAAATAATAATTATATAAAGGTATATTATAATTACAGTATAATATCATATATAATATCTTTAAATCCATCCTTTATATGACCCACATATGTTATTAAAGAATCAAACCACTTTGAGGGGGCTGTAGTCCGCACTTCCTAAAATGAAATTATCGCATTTACACATAATGGAAACCATAAAGGTATGAAATAAATGAAAAACACATAAGCATAGGATAACATAAACATAAAATATATCATATATAAGTATAGTAACATCTTAATGGCCACAATGAAAGGTGTTAAAAGAAGATTGAACAATCATCTTTTTTTGAGGCAGTAATTTGCCACTCAAAGAAATTGTATGTTCTTTAACCATTAGACAGAGGCGTGTAAGTGTAAATAAAATAAATCTCATAGAAACATTCTAGTATATTTAATATACTAGTTCTATTACAAATGGGAGGAATAAAAAGTGTCTAGGGGGTTGGAGAAGCAAAATAAACCAAATGAATATAAGATAAGACATTACCATTAAATCGGGTAACTCCCCTTGGTTTGAAACAAAAGGGTTTCTTGAAGAGAATTATGCAAAAGGTAAGGCTTCTATTATGAAGAGATGGATTTGGAGAGATAAAATGAGCATAGTTTGGCCGAGCCAATGGCACGAGAGTTGTGGGTAAGGGGGTAGAGGTGGAGGCCTTTTATTAGAGGAGGGTGGGGCACTCTTGGAAAGTCACGAAATGTTACTTTATTATAAAATGAGTTTCAGATTTTAATGGTCCCAAAATAATTTATTTCTAGGATAATGTGATAAGGGATAGAAATACACCCATACAATAGGTTTTTGACAAGTTTAACTCTTATATTTTACATTATCTATTATTTTTTTGAATCATTCATTAATCAGGTAATCAATACATTATCATGGTTTCATAAATAAATTTATTAATTTAATGTCTAAAAATTATAATAAAAATTCCATGATATAGGAAATATTATTATCATTCCAATGAATATTTATAGTCTATGAGATAATTTATGCAGACAAAATTAAAATTGATTTACTTATGTGTTACATATTTTTGTTATATTTAACATTATTTAAAAATAAAAAGATAAATTATCATTATCACAAAAAAGTGATTCCATGGGGTACCTAAGTTGGAACAAGTCATACCATTGTCGGCCATGACACAAATAGAAGAATTAGGACACATGTTGGGGTCATTTTATAATATCATTATATTATTTTAATACCCTTAATAACCCGATTACTAATTAATCAAGATAATTAAAGATAATTATCGTCGTTACTATTCATAATGTCCAAAAACAAAAGATTATTAATTACATAATTTAGACCTTATTCCAAATATGAAATCCATTTTACCAAATTCCAAACATAGAAATTTTATTAATTAATTTAAAAAATTATTCCCGTTGTCAAAACTAATGGCAGGTTTTTTAGAAACCATATCAATCAAAAGATTGACACTTGTTTATGCCCAATTACAAAGTGAAATTAATTAAACTGAACAAAATATGATTAAATGGTAAAAATATATTCTAATTTAACTTTAAAACCAGTTAATAGGACAATCAATACATATAATTAAATTAGATGAAAAAGCAGTTTTGAAGTAAAATGTATTATTTTTCACTATTCATTAAAAAATTAACATTGTTAGAAAAATACCAAAAATTTATCCAAAGTAAATTACAATGTCCCAATCCTAAAGAATAAGTTTATTTTTAAAAATAGAGATTATAAAATTATCAAAAGATATATTTAAAAATGGTTCACCATTAAAATGAGGTAAAACAATCTTTTAAAAATATTAGAGAAATCTATGCTTAAGATTGGATTTAATCTTATTTTAAGCATTTAAAACACTATATAATTCAAAAAGATACATGGATATGAAAATCCATAATTCTTTACTTAATTGGGATATTACATCCTTCCCCCCTTTTGATAATTGTGTCCCCACAATTTGTTTACTTATCGAATAAGTGGGGGTATTTATCACTCATTGCATTTTTAGATTCCCATGTTGCCTTTTCAATCATGTGGTTTTTCCACAAAAACATTACATGATGAATCACCTTATTCTGCAATACATGATCCATGTGTTCTAGAATCTGGACTAGTTTTTCCTCATAAGATAGATTCCCTCCTAGCTGAACTACCTCTGGACTCAAAACATGATATGGATCTGGCATGTACTTCCATAACATTGAAACATGAAAAACATTGTGTACCTGAGATAAAATCGGAGGTAAAGCCACTTGGAATAAAACTTATCCAACTCTCTCTAGAATTTAATATGGTCTAATGAACCTTGGGCTCAACTTTCATTTCTTACCAAATCGCATTACACTTTTCCATGGTGAAACTTTGAGGAAGACATGATCACATACCTCAAAATAGAGATCCTTCCCCCTATTGTCTGCCTAACTTTTCTTCCTACTCTGAGCTGTTCTAATGTGTTTCTGTATTAGCAAACATTTTATGCCAACTCTTCTACCAATTCTGGTCTCATTAACTTCATTTCACCTACTTCATCCCAAAAATCTACAGTTCGACACCGCTTCCCATATAATGCCTCAAATGGTGTCATCTGTATACTGGAATGAAAACTGTTATTATAAGAAAACTCAACCAAAGAATGATGGTGGTCCCAACTTCCCTGGTAATCAATCGAACAAGCTGGTAGAATATCCTCCAAGGTATGAATTGTTCATTCTGACTGCCCATCTGATTGAGGATGAAGAGCTGTACTAAAATTTAATTCAGTACCCAACGACCTCTGAAGGCCTTTCTAAAAGATAGAAGTAAACCTGGGATCATGATCAAATACAATGGAGAGGGGATCTCTGTGTAACCTGACAATATCTTTAAGATACAAAAGAGAAATTTGATCAAGATAAAAAGTATCTCATATAGAAAGGAAATGAGCAGATTTAGTCAAGCGATCATCAATAAACCAGATTTCATTATTAACTCGAGGTGTCTTCGAAAATCCCACAACGAATTCCGTGGATATATTTTCCCATTTCCACCCCTTTTGGTAACTTCCTCTCTGGTTTGACCTATTGACAAGTCCAAAACATCATAGTAAAATCAGTAATATCTATTTTCATTCCTTCCCAGTAGTAATACTCCCAATGATCTCTATATATCTTAGTACTGCCATGATGAACAGAAAATGGAGAACTATAATCTTCACATAACAATTCTATCTTCAACTGTGAATCACAAGGCACACACAATCACTTCCCAAATCTAAAAACACAATCATTATTAATGTTGAATTCAGGAAACATACCCTTCTAAACCAGCTCTACGTTTTTTTGCAACTCACTGTCTTACATCTGAACTTACTTAATTTTGTCTGATAGAGATGATCTCACTGACACCTAAAACAAAACAGATGAACATCCTGACCCAAAAAAATCTATTCCAAGGTTCATCAAATCCTTAATCAAAGGATGATCTTTCAAATGTAACATGGTTAATGAATGATTACTTTTTTGACTCAAAGCATCTTCCGCTTTATTTTATTTTCCCAGACTGTAATGAATTGTACAATCATAATCCTTGATTAATTCTATCCATCTCCTCTGTCTCATGTTCAATTCATTCTGGGTGAATATATACTTTAATCTACTATGATCAGTATATATTTCACACATTACACCATAAAAATGATGCCTCCAAATTTTTAAAATGAAAACAACATTAGCTAATTCCAAATCATGTGTAGGGTAATTTACCTCATGACTTTGAAACTGACATGAAGCATAAGAAATTACCTTATCATTCTGTATTAAGAATCAACCAAGTCCATTCAATGAAGAATCATTGTAGATAAAAAACTCAACATTTTTGGAAGGTAGTCCCAAACCTAGAGCATTCACCAATATTCTTTTTAATTCCTAAAAACAATAATCACATTATTTAGTCCGGATAAACTTAACACCCTTCCGAGTTAGCTTAGTCATTGGACAAGATAGCTGTGAAGTATTTTTAACAAACCATTTTTAATAGCCTTCCAAACTAATAAAACTACGAATCTCAGTTACATTTTTGGGTCTTGGCCATTCTTCAACAACCTTTCTTTTTTCAGGATCAATAGTTATTCCATCTTTAGAAACAATGTGACCATGGAATGGATGTTTTTGCAAGAAAAACTCACACTTTATGAATTTCCCATACAATTTCTTTTCTTTTAAGGTTTTCAAAATAACCCTTAAATAACATTCATGGTCCTCTTTACTTTTATAAAACACCAAAATATCACCAATTAAAACAATGAAAAACTTATCCAATAAGTCATGGAAAATTCAATTCATAAGGTCCATGAATACAGCAGGTGCATTGGTTAACCCAAAATGCATTACTAAAAATTCTTAATGTCTATATCTTGTACAAAACGCAGTCTTTAGAATATCTACTTCCTCTACCTTCAACTGATGGTACCCCGATCTCAGGTCAATATTTGAAAAATACAGAGCACCCTGGAGATGATCAAACAAATCATCGATATGAGGCATAGGATATTTTTTCTTAACAGTGATGTTATTCAAGGATATTTAGTCAATGAAAAGTCTCACTGAACCAACTTTATTTTTAACAAATAAAATAAGTTCACCCCATGGTGATGTGATAGGTTGAATGAAACAGTTCTCCAATAAATCTTGTAATTTCTCCATCAACTCTAAAAGATCTATTTGAGCCATTTGATAAGGGGGTTTTGAAATTTTCTTAGCATTAGGAACTATGTCAACAGTAAATTCAACATCTCGATCTGGTATTATTCCTAGAAACCCATCAGGAAAACCATTAGGATACTCATATACCACTCGCACATCATTATTCTGAATGGTTCCTTTGTTTTCAACAATATGTGCAAGGTAACATTCATTTCCATCTTTTACAAGTTTTTCAGCCTCTTGATATATTATCCACAATAAGGGTTCATTCTTGTACACAAACTGAATGTATTTATAAAAAGAAACTTTTTAGCTCTACAATCAATCATTGCATGGTAAACAGAGAGCCAATTCATACCCTGGATAACATCAAAATCTACTAGACGTAAAACAATATTTTTTGCAAGTATGTTCTTAACACAGATAAGGATAGGAAGATTCTTATAAATTCTTTATGCCTCAACATTTCCCACAGGTGTTTTTAACACAAGTTCAAGAGTCATTTCATGAGATGGAATTCACAATTTACTAGAAAATATTTTAGATATGAAAGAATGTGTAGACCCCAAATCCAACAACACATTGGCATAATCTGAAAAAATAGACAATGTACCTGATACCACTTCATTTGATGGCCCAACATCATTTGATGTAGTTGCATAGGATTTCAACACACATTTCTCCTTTTATTCTGACTTCTTCCCCTCATTTGAGCTCTTTGTCGAACACTCGTTTTCATGATGACCCATCTCATTGCACTTGAAACATTTCACTAACTGTAAATCAAATTTGGTTTTACCATCACCCTGATCATTTTCAGTGCAATCACAAGCCTTATTTCATGTTTTCCTACATCGGTAGCACTTTCCAGAATTCAAAAGAAATTCCCCAGCATGCTTTTTGCCACATTTTTCACAAACTGGAAACTTAGTTTCCTAACCATCATACATTTTTTATGGATTCTTACCTTTCTGCTGCCACCTTGGTCTCTTCTTCTGCTGGTTGTTATAGAACACTTGATCATCGAGAAACTCCATTTCCACCTTCTAAGGACATCGAAAATATTTTCATATCTTTTGAACTCACGAGAAGCTAATTCCCTTCAAAATTTGTCTTTAATCCTGAGTACAAATGATTGATTTTACTATCATGATCTCAGATAAAACATGGAGCATACCTTGCCAATCGAGTGAACTTTTCTTCATAAGCTGCCACTGAGTCATCCTCTTGCCTCAATTCCAAATTTTTTTTCCATCCTAATTCGAACAGCCTTGGGAAAATATTTCTCATGAAACATACCTTTGAATTCATCCCAGTCAAGAGAATCATTCTCATCAGTGATCCTTATTTTTTTAACCATTGATAACCACTAATATGCTTCACCCTCCAAACGATAAACAGAAAGACTAACCTTTTGATTGTTTGAACACCCCATGACATAGAAAATATTCTATAGTTCTATAATCCACCCTTCATCTTTCACAAGGGAAGATGATCCTTTAAATGATGGTGGGAGGTTGCCTCATGAAATGTTCCACCACTAACATGTTCCTCTGCGGTTGATCGGGCTAATCTCGTGCTTGGTACCACCACCATTTTTTTCTTGAGTCAACTGCGCCATTACTGCAACAAACTATTAAGTTCCAATTCCGACCCTCTAAGGATGCTGATTTGGAAGGTCATTTCCTTCGGTATGCCTTCCTAGCACTTCTTCCCTATTTCCTCTGCAGAAAACCATTTTGAAAAAACATGTCTTAGTTGAAGAAACATGGTAATCTTCAAATGCTATATCATTTCAATTTGACCATAAAAAATATATTTGGATTATCATTTAATAGAATTATAACTCCTAAAGATATCTAAACCCACCTCTGATACCAACTATAAGGCCCCATACATAAACATCACTTAATCATGAGTTATTTCAAGAATACTCGTTGAGGATCATTTCAGGTTTAGACTTTTAGAGAATTAGATCATAATTTATGCATTACATTCCACATTTAAACAAGGTGGTTACATCAAATAAAATATTTTTTCATCAAAGGATACATATTGAAAATAAAACAGGGATTTTTTCTTGACACTTCCTCGACACTATCATCACATCATGAACCTTTCCCTTGACCTATAAAAAGCATTTCAAAAACATGGGATGAGCATAAAATGAATAGTAAGGGATATAAAAATATGGAATGAAAACCTTAGTCCATGTATACATAAGAATCAATGAAATCATACTTCACTCATAAAACATATGCACTTTAACATACCCCATGATATCATAAGATTTATGAATAACTCATATAAAACATAAGGGATAAAGGTAACTTGAGGCATTCATAACATTCATACGTAGGGAGTAACCCTCATGGTTACATTTGGAATACCCATTCTATATATTCCATAAATCTCTTTAGAGAAACTTTTGCGTTTAACTCCTTCGCGTCACCCAATGCATTGGAGGGATATCACGGGATCACCCACCCTTAGTTTATCACAAAACCACCCATCTTTATAAACAATTCCCAAGAACCATAACATAATCATATCACATAAAACATGCATAAAGGAAACCTAACATTTCCACATTTCGATCAAAAAATATTAAAAACACATTGATATAATAAAAACCTTTTCAAAACCATTTTCAATACCAAAATAAAATAAAAGTAAACATGGTATTTATTTTTCATTTAAAAAAATGTTTTGGCTTGTAGAGGAAGCCGAAACTTAAATAATGGTCATGGCGAGGGAGAAGTCGTTGTCGCTGCATAGGTAAGAAAAAAACATTTCCTTTTTTTCATTTAGTAAAATGCTTCATATAAAAATATTATTTTTGAATAAAATTAAAATTAAATGGGTTTTATACACCATATAAAACAATGTTGTGTATAAAACAAAATATTCCGCAATGAAAGGAGATTAAGACGATGTCCCTTACCTCATGTCCGACAAGACTCGATCGTTCTTTAATCTCCTGATTAATTAGCTAGTGTAAATTTATATTTGCTTTAGAACCTTTTTCAAGTTCATTATTCCTTTTATATCACTTATTACCATGTTATTGACATTATGTATTATTTAAGTTAATAACAGTCATTTTTTCGATCTTTGGTACTTGAGCCAAAAATAAACTTCTTATAATTACAAGTGGTTCATGTGGTAAAATATCTATTATATCCAAAATTATATTCATGATGTAGATATCATAAATATAAAATATATCCTTTATATACGTGAATTTATAATTTTACATAACATTTAGAGATAAGAAATGAAATCCACCGTTCATGGATACGGTAAGCCATACATACGCATGAACGCTACTTTCATTTCTATTTCATATTTAATGGAATGAAATCATAATGATATAAAGTAATATTATAATACTAGTATAATATCATATTTAATATCATTAACTCCATCCTTTATACTTCCACATATGGCATTATCAAATCAAATCACTTTCAGTGGGCGGTAGTCCGCACTTCCTAAAATGAAATTATCGCGTTTACCCATAACGGATCCATAAAGGTATTCCATAATAGAGAAATAAAGAATCGTAAGGAAAACATAAACATAATATATATCATATATTAATATAGTGGCATCTTAATGGATACCATGAAAGGTGTTAAATGAATATTGACCAATCATCGTTTCGTGAGGCAGTATTTCGCCACTCACAGAAACAGTATGTTCTTTAACCATTAGACAGAGGTGTGTGTAAATTTAAATCAAATCATTCTCATAAAAACATCCTAGTATATTTAAGATACTTTTTTTTGTTAAAAATATAGGAATAAAAATAGTCTAGGGGTTGGAGAATCAAAATAAACCAAAAGAACATAATAGAATACATTTCCATTAAATCGGATTACTCCCCTTGGTTTGAACCAAAGGGATTTTTTGAAGAGAATTATTCCTAAGGTAAGGCTTCTTTGATGAATAGAGGGATGTGGAGAGATAAAATGAGTAGATTTTGTCTAATCCAATGGATTGAGAGGTGTGGGAAAGGGGGTAGAAGTGGGGTCATTTTATAAGAGGGAGGAGGGGTACTCTTGGAAAGTCATGAAATAATACATTATTATAAAATGAGTTTCGGATTTTAAAGGTCCCACGATGATATATTTAGAAGATAATGTTATAAGAGTTATAAATACATCCATCCAATAGGTTTTTGAAAAGTGTATTTCTTAGATTTTACATTATCTTTTCATTTTATTTAAATCGTTCATTAATGAGGTAATCACTACATCATCATGTTGTCATAAATAAATTTATTTATTTAATGTCTAAAAATTATAAATAAATTCCATGATTTAGGATATTTATTTAGATTTCCAATGACTATTTATAGTCTAAGATATCATTTATGTAGATAAAAGTAAAATTGTTTTACATAGGTGTTACATACTATTGTTATATTTAACATTCTTTAAAAATAAAAATATAAAATGTCACTAACACACAAAATTGATTCCATGGGGTCCCTAAGTTGACACAAATCATCACATGGCCGTCCATGACACAACCAGTAGCATTAGGACACATATTGGGATCATTTGATATTATTATGATATTATTTTATTACCCACAACTACCCAATTACTAAATAATCACGACAATTAAAGATAATTACCGTCGTTACTATTCATAATGTCCAAAAAAAAGAGTCTTAATTACATAATTTAGACCTTATGATTCCAAATATGGAATCAATTTTACCAAATTCCAAACACAAAAATTGTAGTAATTAATTTAAAAAATAATTCTCGTTGTCAAAAATAATAGTGGGTTTTTTTAGAACAATATCTTTCAAAATATTTACACTTGTTTATGCCCAATTCCAATGTGAAACTAATTAAAATGACCAAAATTGGATTAAATGGTAAAACTATATTCTAATTAAACATTAAAACTAATTAAAATTACAATCTATACATATAATTAAATTAGATGAAAATACAGTTTTAAAGTAAAAAAGCAGTATTTTTCCTTATTTTTTAAAAAATAATCATTGTCAGATTAGTACCAAAAATTTATCCAAATTAAATATCAATGCCCCAATCCAAAATAATAATTTTATTTTGACAAATAGAGCTTATAAAATTTTCAAAATATATACTAAAAAATGGTTCTCCATCAAAAGGTGGTAAAAAAATCTTTTTAAAATATTAGAGAATTCTATGATTAAGATTGAATTTATTCTCATTTTAAACCTTTAAAACACTACCTAATTCATAAATAGATATATATATGAAAATAAAAAAATCGTTACTTACTTGGGATGTTATAGGAACATCCAATAAAAATATAAATTTTGACTTCCTACCAGCGGTTCACGTTCTCATAATATCCTTTTGGATGTTACCAAGGGCATATACCTTGAGAAGGTTCTTAAAAGTCCAATGTGTCTCAACATATGACATACTATATCATTTTTTGCCTAAATTACATCATTCATCTATTGAATATATATTTAAGAATTCCGTCATAGAACTTCTCTGATCACATCACATCAGGGAACTTCTACACCCATTCATTGAGACACCAACTAAAAAGAAATTATCACAAACTATGTTATGCACAAAAAATAATTCTGTTGACAATGATTTATAATATTCAATCAATGAAGACATGTTATCATAAAGTACATAAATGTTGGTTCTAGGTCACTAACTCCATCGAAAAGGGGATTACCTGGGATGTGGGTTAAAGCATTTGATAAGGGTAGAATTTCCACCAAACCCATTAAAAATATTATTAGTTAAATAGTTATAAATATAAGATATCACATTTACCCCGTATTCATTTATAGAAAAATCTTACTAAATTGACCATAATTAAAAAAAACTTTTAATAAATTATACGTGTCTCCCTCAAACCAAAAGGGGCTTACTGAGGAGGGGGTTAAAGCATTTGATAGGGGTATGATTTCCATAAAATAATTTAAAATTTTTGTTATTTTAATAGATATATGAAATATTATATCATAAACTTTAACTCATATTCATTTATATAACTTTATAATTAAATTCATCTTGAATAAATAGTATCTTTTAATAAATTCAATGTGTGTCCCTCCTTTCACTTATATAGAAGAAACACTTGTCCTCTATTATTAACATATTCTTATAATTATATCTCCATATATACCTACACCAAAAACGTCCAAGTATCCTTCAATTTAACCTATATCTTTTGTTGTTCTTCTAATAACAATTAATCATGGCTTAAGGAGTAAGCCCAATGAGGTATCTCAAAGAAGTGGTATATATTTTAACTGATCTATTTAAATTTTATATCATATTATAATTCATGTAAAATTAATATATACATAATAATATGATTAATATAACATCAGAATACTAATATTTTATTATGATGATGAAATTTTTTTTACTACCCTTTCTTATTCAACTAATAGAAGAATGTATTTTCCATTTGTACGTGTGGAATACCACTTAAACACAGTGATAAAACACATTTTCCACCACCATTATTAATTTTTGGTTGTTAAGATAGATTATATATATATATATATTATATTTCTATTATAATTGTTATTCTATATCGGTGAAATAATATTAATAATTTATTCCTTCCATTTTAAAAAAAATGGAAACGTCACTCAAGCATATGTATAGACTACTATCTCTGTGTTGAAATGTAATTCATTTCTCATCATTACTCCATATTAAAGTCCATAAATATATAAATAATGAAAATATATGATATTTATATCCAGATAAAATTCATAAAATATTTTAACCAAGATTAATTTGAAGGTACCCTATCTTATTAACTAAAATAGACATGAAATGTCAAGGGGTTATCACCTAAAATGATAACATCCAAATAGAATGGGTACTAAAATGGAGATGAAGTGATATAATGGAATTATGTAGGAATTATAAGTATAATTATGGTACTGGTATAAAATTAAAATTAAAATTAATTTAATATATAATATTTTAGTGTTCTAATGAAGAAATATAAACAATGAGTAATGGTTTCACATCTCCCCTTCATTTACATGTGACATATATTATATTCACAGCATGTACCATCCATGTGGTCTATAAACTAACCCACTGATATGTTTTTTCATGAATGATGTTTTTGTATTATATTTGAATTTTCAATTGAACTTATTACATCTTGGTGTTTATGATTCAAAAGATATAGAAGCGGTAAGGTATTTATGTTACAATATCATTTTTCTCACAATTATATATGATTAAATTCCCCAATTATGAAATGGTGTGATATATCTCTCCAAAATATTATTTATCTTATTATTATATTTTTATTTATATAGAAATGATATTTTACATCCATTTTCCTCTCTTTAAGTAATAATTATACTGGAAGAATATTTTTATAGAAAATTGACTTTATTTTTCCCTTTAGCTAGAGGTCCATTCATCCAGGTCAATGTTTTCTTTAAAATAGTTTCGATAATGATTTTACAATTATCCAAATAATTTTTTTAAAAAATTAATAATTTTTTATATTTTTTCAATGGTTTTAAAGGAATTATTTTGTCATTTTCCATTCTTTGAACTTTATACTTTTTAATGAAAATTTGAATGTCATTTTTGCTTCAAAATTCACAACTCGAACGACTTCACTACCATTTAAAATAATATATTCATTAAATTCTCCATTATAATTTTATATTTTATTCAAATAAAATTGTTTCCATAAGATTTTATGTGAAATTTTGAAATTTCAAATAATTTTTTTTAAATTAAAAATGAATTTTCCTCAATGTTTATTCTAGTGACCATTTCAAGAAATTTTTATCTATAATGACATCCAGTGTGGTTTATTATAATTATTTTGGATATGAACCAAGGTTAGAATATTAATTATTTCTCTGCATGGTTTATGATCATAATTATAAAATATTCATTGACATATATCCATTCCACTAGTTATTAATGGATGATATGAGGAATTATTTATAATCATTTGGAGCACAAGTATTTGAATTTCATTATGTGATGAGTGGTTCAATTATAAACCATAGAAGGGTGGTTATATGAAAAACCCAGTTATATGTCGAGCTATTATATTAAACTAATTAATTGGGGAAGGATAGATATCCCATGAGACAATAAGGACAATAATAAAGGGTGAGACCTGTTTAGTATTGGACTTTGTCCAATACCATTATTTTGAGATTGTACCCCATCTAAGGAAATGATGGTAGGTGGAGTGAAACCAATCCACTATGATATTATTGGCAGTGATATTTGAATATGCCAATGATTTGTTATCCTCATGTGTATTCTAGAATGTTATGTATTATTATTATATTTTATTAATCCCCATGACTGATTATTGTAGATTTTTCACTCTTATATATTATATATTTTTATGGATAAAAAATTATTACATGTTTCATGATTATGGTATTTGAAATTATTCCATGATTTTATAATACTAATACCATGTTTTCATAGAATTTCACTTATTATATTCTCAATGAAATTTTTTTATTAATAGATCTTATGTTAATCCATAATGATCATATGAGATCACCCTTCATATGTTTTCATTCCACAGTTTATAAATAATTTTTTTAATCCTGATATGTTTTTTAAGGGAACTAGTTATAATGAATTTATTGAGAAATATTTTAATTAATTTATTTACCATTTATTACATGGAAATTATTTCAATTAGAATAAACCTATATGGTTTATAGTTTTGTATTTTTGTGAAATTTATGTAATATTCACAAGAAAAAATGTAATATTTAATTGCAAAAGTTATATGTCTCAATGTGTTTTATCAAATGAATGTTTTATTAACTTTTTGAAAAAAGGATGATTAAATTTAATTAGAACCCCATTGTTAAGACTAATTATTGGATAATATACTATGTAATGGAAAATAATTGAGTGTGGTTTCCCTAAGAGAAAACATCCTTATATGTATATCAAAACTGATAATAGTATTGGAAAATATATGTGTAGTGGTAATAACCCAAATAAACATTAGGTTGAGATCTTAGCTATAATTATGGTTCATGGTTAATGATCCCTTCTCACATTGGTTAACTGTACTTGTAGATATTCTTCATTGAATACACATTTTCATTATATACCATAATTATTGTTTGGAATATATAATAACCATTGACGAATTAGGGTAAATAGAAGGTGTCATAGATTGGAAGAGTGTGTCATGATTTTGAAATCCTATAAAATATTTTAATAACTATATGATTTTCAATTTTTATTATTTTTGTTCATATCATGTTTTTTAGTTTTAGTCAATAGAGGAGAATAGAAGGAATTATTTTAATATTGGGAATAATGGAAAATGTAATGAATTTACTTATGAGAAAACAAATGAAATATGTGTTATAATGGAAAAAATGGTGATTATTTTTAATCCATTATCTAATTATATGATTTAAAATATCATCTTGAGGGAGTTTCTAGAAACCTGTAATGATAGAAAAATGATGTTTTTTGTAGATAATAGAGGAAATAAAATTTTACATCCCATGCGAAGAGAATGTGAGGAGAAACACATGTAGAAATGTATTAATGGAATGGAAATATGATTTATATGTATAAAAAAGAGGTCTTAATATATCTAATTACTGTGGAAAAATGAACTGTTAAATGTAGGTAAATGATGTTCATTATATGGAACAAATGATAATTCAAAGTATTATCTATGGGGAACATGAGAATTATTCATGTTGATAACCTAATATATGGGATTAATACTAGGAAAAGTATGGGAATATGGTATTTAAATATCTAATGATAATCAGGATTAATATGTTAAACTCTAGATTCTGTGATTTTGGGGTTTATTTTAAAAGAACAATCCATATACACACCTTGTTGTAATTCTTTTAGTGGAATATTTTTTCATTTTTAGCTTTTATTAGCTTCTGTTAAATAATTCCCATGTAAATTTATAGAGTAAGTAAACAATGTTAAATATTAAAAACAATCTTATGATTTCATATTAGTGTGAAGATAAAAATGGACATCTAATTGAAATTACATCCATTAAATGGGTATGGATTCCTATTCAAATGTGGAATTTAACATATATATTTGGGGAGACACTGAACATCAAAAATATGAAAATTTTATTTTAGTTCTTTATGTTTTTATAAAAGTGATTCATTTTCTTCCTATGAATCATGAAGTTAAGTTTTTAATAGAACACATTCTCAATATTACAAATTTTTCAGAGACTAGATATAGTATGGAAACTATTGAGTTAAAATAATTCAAACAAAACTCCCTAGAATCATGATTAGGTTTACATTCATCCATGTGAATTACCATGGGGTGATCCTATACATCTCTCTAAGAACAAATTAGGATAAATACGGCCCTACATTTATTATTGCGAAGATAAATCGATCACCATCAATAATAATTATTATTTTTATTAAAACAATGGGTTCTCTACCCAATTATAATGATATCAATATTTCATCCTGAATTATTATTTTAATTGGATACTAATAATATAGAGTAAAAAGAAAACACATACCCACGACATCTATTTAATCATGGTACAGAAAATATAAATTTATAGCCATGCTATTTGGTCTCAATAATTCCCACACTATCTTCATAGATTTAACGAATATAGAATTTATAGATCACATTGATCATTATTTTTTAGTCATGATAGACTATTTTATTATATTTTAAAATATATTTGATGAGCATAAATATCACTAGAGGATGTTATTGAAGTCTCTAAGGATGGATAATCTATATGAAAAAATTTCCATCAGTGAATTATGGTAATAGAATGTTTCATTTATTTGTAATATAATATCAAGTGATGGGATATCATTAGATCCATTAAAGATCCATGTTTTTTAACATTGGACTAGAAAAAAAACTATAACTAAGATACATAGTTTTCTTAGATTAGATGGATTATTTCAATGCATTACAGAGGATTTATCTCATCTTCCTAATCAAGTAATTTATTTTAAATGGATTGGAGTTTAGTTCAATTTGATGAGTCAATTTTTATAATATTTTTTGTAACTAGAGATAAGTTTGATTAGTTAAATTATTCTCACCCTACCATAGACTATAAAATGTTTTATCATTTATAGTGATGAATTGAAGTTATTTTCAAGAATTGTTTGATATATCATGATTTGGTGAAAGCTCATGCCTCTCCCCAATTTAAGGTTGATGTGAAAATTTATCAAATTCATGATTTTGAATTATCAGTTGTAATATATTCACGAAATATATGGATTTATTATCTTTATAGAGAAATATTTATATATATATTGATCACATAATTTTAATGTATATATTATTTTTTTAAGATTTTAATATACTCTAAATAAATTTTTGGTTTGGATTAATGATTATAACATCTCAACACTTTACCACCATTGGAAATAAAACCATGTGGATGATGCTTTGAGTTGAAAGGATCATACTAGTTTATCTACGTTGTGGGTCACAAAAGATCAAATATTGATATATTTTAAATTTTTATAACATGAAATATTTAAGGATGGATAAAAATACTATCTTTATAAAATTATTGTTCTTTCATCATTCCATTTACTGATTAAAGAGGAGTATAAGAATGATGTGGAGAAAGTAAAGTAGTTTAGAATTTTTCTAGAGTTCAACCATGATTGTGATGGAATGATAATGTTTTGGAATAGAGTATTTGTACCATCAATACTGGGCATGATAAAATATATATGGAAAGAATCTCATAGATCATCAATATATATTTATCCTAGATGCACAATGATATATAGATATATGAATTATTATATTTTGTTAGACAACATGATGAAACATATTTTTTGTATGTATCTTAGTGCATGGTATTTAATAAAGATAAGGCTACAATACTTATCATATTGAGATATTTTAAACATTATCTATATCAAATTAATAATGGGAAAAACAACATATATTTTGGAATTATAATATTAAAAAATATTTAATTTCCATAATGTTATTTGGGATGTTGTTTACCACCTTATAATGTCAGTTATCTTCATTTAAATCATATAATATTTCTAACTTGATCAACATTTTAGTATATACATTAAAGAAGTGGTAATGATATACGGGTAATCACATTCTATTGTATATAGTCAGGATCCAAGGTTTACATTGATGTTCTTGAGATGCCTTCACTAATATCTAGAAATTGAATTGTTTAAGAGTACTTTTTCTATTCCACATATATATGGGATGTCTAAAATGACCATTTATTTTCTAGAGGATGTGTTGGGATCTTTTTATATTTATTTTAAATGAGTTTTATATCAATAAGTTCCTCTATTAATTTTCTCACCCCAAAAAAAGATTAAAAAAACGTATTTGGATGGATACCCATGAAGAGATCTATGAAATTTAGTATAGAACTATTTAATAGTTGGGTTATCATCACCATTTCTTAAGGGTCCCATGTTGTGACTCCCCATGACAGCCTCCAATAGTCTAGGGGTTGGACAGTAGCACTGAGTATGCATATCACTAACATGGGAGGCCTTAGACTGAGTACATGTACACACATATACATTAATGACTATAAATGTTTGAAATTTAAAAAAAATAGAACAACCATTCCTTCATACATATAAATCCAACAAACTAGAGTAAAACATGAAGTATGGGAATATATATAGGTTCAAATAAAATTCCAACATACTGCATATGATAACAAGTCTAGCCTGGAAGTAAATACTGGGAACCAATTTCAATATGTAGTAGTAACACACCTCAATAAATATGGTCTCACTAAGAACCATATGGTCTAGGTTTTTTAGGGACTCCCCCAAAAGGTCAATCTTGTTCACAGGACATGACACATGGGGGAATATGTAGTGCATGGGTGAGTATAGAGATACCAAATAAGAAACCCTGAAAACAAAAATCATAAAAAAAATTATAGTTAGTTATAAATATGTATATTTAAATTTCACATATATTAATAATATACAAATATAGTCAACAAAGACACACAACCTAAAATTAATTCCCAATAATAATGCTAGCCCAGGATTATGGCTCCTAGGTTCCATAATGTAGTCATATGTGAAAACACACTCCCAAGTCAAATTACCATGATGAAATTCATGTGAGAGGTTGTTATCTTTTAGTCTCATAATTTTAAGTACAACCTTAATGTATTAAGGGATATGATAGATTCATAAGGACCACTTCCAAATCTGTGGGGTTTACAAAAAACACAATTGGTATTAACTAGCTAAGTAAAGGATCAACTTCCTTGTAGTTCTTTTCCTCGTGATACAATGATATTCATATAGAGAATAAAGAGGAATAGATTATCTCACTTAGGGCCTCATTGAAGTATTCTGAAAACTCTATCCATAAATTCATACAGACGTGTTCATAATTTTATGTTTAGGAGACAATTCCATACTAAATTTCATGGATTAGATTTTGGAAACACACCATAAAAAATCATTTCTAGGATATGGTGTAAAATGGATGTAATCAATATATTAAAATCTGAAGAACATGTACATGGATTACACACCATGATCCTTCACCCTAGGTCCTTCCCACAAAAACAAAACAGGTCCCATTACTATATCCATGTTATAGTACATAGCGTGTCGGATACTCATGCATTGTACCCAAATCCTAGAACATATCTTAGCCCAAGGATGTATCTATATAGTTTCTATGCAGGGGAGTGCATGACATGCTCCGACCTATGTACTCCAAAAAGTGTCCATGTACCCTCTGAGATACATGATGATAAAGAAAGAACTGACCAAACACCTAGTGTAGAGACCCAAAGCCTGACATATATTGACATTACATTACATTTGAGGAATACTTAGTACATAACAAAAAAAACACACACACAAGGATCGTAATAGTTTAGTGTCTTTGGAAACTCGGAGCGTAATCTTCTAATCGTGGTGAAAGATCTTAAATATCTCCCATAAAGCTCTTCCCTTTTTTTACCTAAAACCTTTCTTTATATCCTGGGGAAAAGAAAACATAAAACGGTGAGCTCAAATGCTCAGTAAGGGTAAACCAAAGAAAAATCAATCACATCATATTCATAAGAACATATCTTTTGGAAATCTTAACCTGCAAAATAGAGCATAATTTCATAACATGGGATAAATCATAGTAGTGAAATGAAATCCCAATAATCATAACTTAAAACATGAAACTTTGTGGCATACACAGATAATCATAGAGAATCATTTCTTGTTAGTCAAGACTCATTTCCAAGACTATCTTAGTGGAAAAAGTCCCATTCTGAACCGAGTCACCATCGTTTCAGTCCTGTTTCACTGAATTGGTATAACCTACCATTCCAGCCATGTCTATATCATGAGATATAAAATCTCTACCCAATACATTGGAGGGAGATATAGTTCCCACCCATCTCATAATGATACCATTCTTATGTGTGCCACAAAATCATAAATCATACATCATTGGATAACCCATGTTGTAAAAATGGGTATCTTAAACATCGTGACATCATAAAACAATTCATAAAAGATAAAGGAATACACAAAAATATAATTTCATCACAACATAATCAAATCAATGTAATAATAGGGATAAAAACAGAACCCTTTGTTATCTTAGATGGAAAATAATTTTGATAAAACACTTGAAATGAATTCTTGAGGAAAATATCCTTTCTTCTTCAAAATCAATTTCTTTTCACAAAACGTCATGCAATTTTAAAAGAAACAAATTTTATTGAAAATAGTCATGAAATCTTTTGGAGGATGCTTCAGGAATATAATGATTTATAAAACCGTAAAAATCTGTTCATGCCGTATATGTTAAAAAAACATTCTTCTCGTACTTTTTTTGGAAAAGTCAAAAAGTAACTCGTACGAAAAACATCAAAAGATTCCTTTCATATCTTTTACTAAAAACTCAAGGAAGGGTAAAATAGGATTTAAACAATTGTAGTTGAATGGAAATAATATTACATATTGAGGAAACATCTATGTGGATGATAAAATACACCCCAGTAAATACTAAAGTATAAGCAATCTCGGATAAAAATGAGATTGTGATATTTCCCTTACCTTAGGTCTGATTTTCTTCATAAGTGTCCGAACCTCCTGTATAATGATTTAAAGTCATGTTAAAGTATCGTTTTGGGTAAAATCGTCTCATTTGTCGTTCATGTTTTTAACTTGTAATTATTAATATGAATACTTGGATCATGATTACTTATATACAGAATGTAAAACATGATTTATATATAATATATATTCAGAATATATATATATATATAATATATCGATAAATGGAATGAAATACACCGTTCATGGAGACGGTAGTCCGTACGTATGCATGAACGCTGTTTTCGTTTCCTTATTGAATTGAATGGAATTAAGTAGATGACATGCATATAAATATACATAAATCCAGTATCATTATTATGTCATATATTTCATTATTACTTGTTATATATACTTTATAATCATTCATGAATGGTTAATCATTGAGAATGAATCTCATCGCGTCGTGGAGACGGTAGTCCGTACGTACGCACGAGCGATGATATCGTTCCCATGGTCGTGGAATTGTGTTTAAGTGTATATATACTATTTCAGTATCAATATCACTTTATAATAATCATATATAGTTACTCATTTCACCATTATACCCATACAATTAAGGTGGTGGCGGAAAATAGATTACACCACGGCGTGGAGACGGTATTCCGTACGTACGCTCGCGCGATGATTTCCTTTTTTCGTAGGATGGATAAAAGGTTAATTAGAGGTGTTTCATATTTATAATAACATATCAGTATATAAGAAATACTTATGTTATTACTTTATCATGATACAACCAAATAAGAAGATGTTGAAGAAGAAAGAAATTGAAAAAGATCGGTAATGGATATTACCTCTTTTTGACGCGCCTTCACTTATCCTCCACTTAAAGAACTATGGATGTTCTTTGAAGAAGACCGGGACCTCTAGGATGATACTAGCGAAGTGTAGAAGATATTTAAGCAGGGTTTGTCCGAGCTTGAATGCTCAAATTGGTGTGAGGAGGAGAGGGAGGAGGTGCCCTTTTATAAGGGATGAGAGGGGCATTTTAGGAAAATCTCAAAATATTATTTTATATTAAGGTCAAATTCGGTTTATAATGGTTCCAAATGGTCTTATTTCGAAGCTAAAGTGGGGATGGGTCAAAATAATCTCATCCAATAGTATTTAGACATGTTTAGGTTATTATTTTAACCTTATCAATTAGATTTAACTCTAAGTTAAATAATTTAACTTTTACCGTGTCTTTTTGTTTTCTTACACTATATGGTTAATAAACTTACTATATGATGCCAAACTAACCCTAAGTTGTTTATTATTAATATATCTATCCTTATCTAATTAATTTGGCCGAACCTTAGATTTTTATGAATTAAATAACAATTAATAATATAATATTTGTTTTAAAAACTAATTTATGTCAATTTTGACACTATTTGGTACATGATTTTTATGAAATTTCTAACAGAATGATAAGTTAGAACCAATTTACTTAAATCAACAATAAAATGTCATATTAACCTAGAAAATTATTGTAAGTCATAAAAAGTCTCAAATTACATTTATTTGGGCATTTATAACATCTATTATATTAATATTTTCTTAAAAGGTAATTACTGCATCATCGTTGTGTCATAAATAAATTAAATTATTTAAAGTATATAAATTAAAAATAAAATACCATTATGTAGGAAATATTTTTATCTTTCTAATTAATATTTATAGTAGAAGTTATATTACGTATAACCCTATATTAAAAATGTTTTAGTAAATAAACGTTGATTTTAACTCTTTTAACTCTTCTTTGAATTAAATAATAATAAATGTCCTAATCTAATTCAAGTGGGCCGAAATGATAATATTTTACACTTAAGGTTGTTTTTGGTCGAGATAAAATTGTAAAATAGTATTAGGACATGTGTTAGGGTAATATTAATATCATTTTTACCCTTAATTACCCTATTTACTTTTAACCGTGGTAAATAAATGTAAAAAGTTACTATTCACCAAAAATTATTTTCATCTCATTGAACCACATTTTACTTACTGACATCAACTGTGTCTCTTAGATTTTTGAAATTCCAATCACAGAAGCGGTAAAATTAAGATTTATGAAAAAAATAATTTAACTACCACTTAGTAGTTTCGCTATTGATCAAAAATTGAAGTTTTTCAGAAAAATGCCAAAATTTCACCCTAAGCTATAATTGATATTCCGAATTCAAAAATGATTTCTATTTTACAAAATTCCCAACATATATGTTGCATTAATTAATTTTATAATTAATTTCCGCTGTCACAACAAATAGCGTGTTTTTAAGAGATAATAACTATCAAAAGATTAACACTTGTTTATGTCTGGTGTAAATGTGAAATTACATCCAATGACCAACATTGTATTTAATTGTAAAAATATATTCTAAATATACTTTAAAACCACTCAATTTAATAATTTATCACTATTAATTATTTCGATTTAAAAAGTTGTTTTTAATTAAAATTTAGTAATTTTCATTATTCATCAGACTATGAAAGTTATCCGAAAAGTACCAAAATTTTACCTTAGGCTAAATTCGATACTCTGAATCAAAAAATGAAGTCCATTTTGAGAGATAAAATTTCTAAAATTTTAAAAGGTGGTTATTACTATTCATAATGGCTAGTTTTAATAATATTTTAATAGCATATCGTTGTTTAGTGAAACTCGGTATTGCGTACTACACACGCTATCAAGGAAGGTCGTGATTGTGTGTAATACAAGGGAAGTCAAGGATGCGTTTTGTGCAAGATCCTTTTGGTGTAGCGTACAACACAAGACATTAGTGTAATTAAAAAGAATATTTTTCAAAAAATTTCGGGGTGTTATATTCTACCCCCCTTAAAATGAATTTCGCCCTCGAAATTCATCGGGGTTATAAATGGTTTACTATTAGAAAGTTTCTTTAATATAAACCCACATCGTAAAAAGGAATAACAAAACCAATCTTTAAAATCAAAGGTATGAAACGTAACGGTTACCCAAATAAACTAATCACTAGGTTTCCACATAGGTAAAAATATGGATATGGAAGAGAAATCTAACCATCATGTTCTGATAGAGAGTGGTAGAGAACATGGATATGGAAAATCCAGTAATCACAAATCCATAGATTTGTGATGATATAAGGTACCATCTGATTCATCAGGTATAAGATCACTAGGACAACATTTTTGGTTTTCAAGATCATTTCCCTAAAGTTGAAAATTTGAATTAGAATAAATACTTACTTCATTTTGGTACAATCTCACTGTTGTTCGTGCCTTGTACAATTTCCACTTCATCTCTTAAATAAATTAAGTTGAATTTGTTATTCGTGAAGTTTTAGCAGATCATGTGATAGAATGACGGGTCATTCCATTTGTCTCAAACAAAAGGTTAGCAAAATTATATACATAAGTCGATCTATAGTGAGATTAATCATATATGGTTCCTAAAATGGACTTATACTTCATATATCATACTGCTTAATATAATAAAACTAGTTTCTACTAAACAGGGACTTCCTGTAGGCCAGTGGTAGGTGATAAAGGCCAGTCGCACTTCGATTGTGGGTTTGATTTCCACAGCCTTGTCCGACGCGATGGGATGTCGCTCGTCCTGCAGGTTTTCCTTTTTATAAAACTATATTAGTATAACATCCCATCAATAATATCGAAAAAAATTCTATCCTTAAAAAATACTAACTTATGTCTAACATAATCCATTCCAATCTTTAGGCTTATCCATAATACTGCAGTCCATTCTCATAACATAGTGAAAACGATTACCAGAGATTTAACACCATCGTCGATCCCCATATATCATAAGATATGTTTTTTTGGTCACATTCCAAACATTCGAAGTCCTTAATCATGTATTCTCTTGAATACCTTTGTGAAAACATGAATGCAGTCAAAATTATATATACTCAAACCATGATATCACTTAGTCCTTATATCAATCATGAGCTCATGAATACTGCTAAACATTTCATTTTCTCGTTTTCCCTTCATTATGCGCATATCATCTTATTTCCAAAAAAAAATCTCTCAATCACTTTGAATACCACATTAGACCAACACATAAATATTCCAATACTTTATGATACCACATTATTTTGGAATCCCATTACATAAACACTTAATCATTCCACCACATCGTTGTCATATTCAACATCACCAATAGTGATCGCATGTGACTTCCCTTTGTCCTTTGCCTTCAGTGGTTTCTCATGTTGATCATCACTAACCCTTGGATTAGGTCATTTATTAGCATAATTCCCCATTTCGTTTCACTTGAAGCATTGAAGTGTTGGTGGTGCGTTCTCTATAGTGTTTGCTTTATTCACATCATTAGAATCCCTTTTTCCATTACTTCGACACTCAGCTGCTCGATGACCTTCTTTTCCACACTTAAAACATTTTCTAGACCCTTTAAGACAATCTCCACCATGCTACTTTCCACACTTTGTGCATAAGGAAACATTCATCTTCTTTTCACTATTATTTTGAGATTTCTCCTTGAACTCCATCTTTCGTTTCTTGTCAAAACCAAGAGATGGATATGTAACACCAACTTCCATTTCTACCTTGATAGCACAACGCACAATTTCTTCATATCTACTGAAGTCTCTTATAGCTAACTCCCTTCGAAGACTTGGTTTTAAGCCACTGAAAAATCGATCAACTTTACTTTCAGGTTGGATGATAATGCCAGATGCATACCTTGCAAGTCTTGTAAAATTCGCATCGTATATACCAAACATGATTCATCATTCTTTTTCTTTAGTTCAAGAAACTCCTTCTCCATCTTTGTTCTAAGAATACGAGGGAAGTACTTATTGAAAAATAAGTTCTTGAACTCGTCCCATTCCATGGACTCAATTTCATCTCTTTGCCTCGTATTCTTGATAAGATTCCACCATTGATCAGCTTCACCATCCAAACGATATACTGCTAAGATGACTTTATCATGTTCAGAACATTGAAGAACTGAAACTATCTTTTCAGTGGTACTGATCCATTGTTCAGCAACAAGTGGATCAGAAGACCCAATGAAAGAAGATGGATGTTGCCTCATGAAGGACTCAATAGAATATTGTTCCCTTCTCTGCTCATTTGGAAGTCTAGAATGATTCATAGCTTGTGTAAGTATAGAAATAAATTTTTTCACTCCATCTTCCATAACATTTGTTTGTTCAGGAGGACAATCATTGCATTTTCCATTGCATTGATCAACACGGTTCCTTCGGGTTCCAGCCATCGTCTAAAACCCAAATGAATAGTGTGAGAGGCAAAAATCATGCTAGCGAAAACAATATAATAAAGGGGGAGTACCTTCAATATCTAACATCTTAGGTTTAATTCTATGATCGTTAGTGTAATTCTAGTACTATAACCTATATGTATACTTAACCTTAGGGACATCCCTAGACATAACTTAGAAATATCTCTAGGTATCTCACTAACGTTTTCGCATCGTAGTTTCCAAAGGTTGACTAAACCTTTCCTCTGATACCAACTGTAGAGACCCGAAGCCTGACGTACATGGAAATTACATTACATTTGTGTAATACTTAGTACATAACAAAAAAACACACACAGAAGGATCATAATAGTTTAGTGTCTTTGGAAACTCGGAACGTAATCTTCTAATCGTGGTGAAAGATCTTCAATATCTCTCATAAAGATCTTCCCATTTTTTTACCTAAAACCTTTCTTTATATCCTGGGGAAAAGAAAACATAAATGGGTGAGCTCAAATTCTCAGTAAGGGTAAAAAAAAGAAAAATCAATCACATCATATTCATAAGAACATAACTTTTGGAAATCTTAACCTGCAAAAGAGAGCATAATTTCATAACATGGGATAAATCATAGTAGTGAAATTAAATCCCAATAATCATAACATAAAACATGAAAATTTGTGGCATACACACATAATCATAGAGAATTATTTCTTGTTATTCAAAACTCATTGCCAAGACTATCTTAGTGGACAAAGTCTCATTCTGAACCGAGTCACCCTCGTTTCAGTCCTGTTTCACTGAACCGGTATAACCTACCGTTCCAGCCATATCTATCTCATGAGATATAAAATCTTTACCCAATGCATTGGAGGGAGATATAGGACCCACCCATCTCCTAATGATACCAATCTTATGTGTGCCACAAAATCATAAATCATACATCATTGCATAACTCATGTAGGAAAAATGGGAATCTTAAACTTCGTGACATCATAAGACAATTCATGTAAGATAAAGGAATTCACAAAAATAAAATTACATCACAATTTAATCAAATAAATGTAATAATAGGGATAAAAACAGAACCCTTTGTTATCTTATATGGAAAATAATTTTGATAAAACACTTGAAATGAATTCTTGGGGAAAGTATACTTTCTTCTTAAAAATCAATTTCTTTTCAAAAAACGTCATGAAATTTTAAAAGAAAGAGATTTTATTGAAAATATTCATGAAATCTTTTAGAGGAAGCTTCATGAAAATAAGGCTTTATAAAACCGTAAAAATCCGTTCGTGCCGTATAAGTTAAAAAACATTCTTCTCGTACTTTTGTTGGAAAAGTCAAATAGTAACTCGTAAAAAAACAACAAAATATTCCTTTCATATCTTTTACTAAAAACTCAATGAAGGGTAAAATAGGAATTAAAAAATTTTAGTTGAATGGAAATAATATTACATATTGAGGAAACATGGATTTGGATGATAAAATACACCCCAGTAAATACTAAAGTATAAACAATCTCGTATAAAAATGAGATTGTGATATTTCCCTTACCTTAGGTCCGATTTGCTTCGTAAGTGTCCAAACCTCCTGTATAATGATTTAAATCATGTTATTGACTTATTCCAGAATCATATTCATTGTTATTATATCATATATGGTCCACTTATGACATTATATTACCCGTTCTTTTGTAAATTCATGTTAAAGTAGCGTTTTGGGTAAAATCGTCTCATTTGTCGTTCGTGTTTTTAACTTGTAATTATTAATATGATTACCTGGATCATGATTACTTTTATCCAGAATGTAAAACATGATTTATATATAATATATATTAATAATATATATATATATAATATGTCGATAAATGGAATGAAATACACCGTTCATGGAGACGGTAGTCCGTACGTACGCATGAATGCTATTTTCATTTCCTTATTGAATTGAATGGAATTAAGTAGATGACATACATATAAATATACATAAATCCAGTATCATCATTATTTCATATATTTAATTAGTACTTATTATATATACTTTATCATAATTCATTAATGGTTAATCATTGAGAATGAATCTCATCGCGTCATGGAGACGGTAGTCAGTACGTACGCACGAGCGATGATATCCATCCCATGCTCATGGAATTGTGTTGAAGTGTATGTATACTATTTCAGTATCAATATCAATTTATAATAATCATATATAGTTACTCATTACACCATTATACCCATCCAATTAAGGTGGTGGCGGAAAATAGATTACACCACGGCGTGGAGACGGTATTCCGTACGTACGCACACGTGATGATTTCCTTTTTCCGTAGGATGGATAAAAGGTTATTTAGAGTTGTTTCATATTTATAATAACATATCAGTATATAATAAATATCGATGTTATTACTTTATCATGAAACAACCAAAGAAGAAGAAAGAAATTGGAAAAGATCGGTAATGGATATTACCTCTTTTTGACGCGCCTTCATTTAACCTCCACTTAATGAACTATGGATGGTCTTTGAAGATAACCAAGACCTCTAGGATGATACTAGGGAAGTGGAGAAGACATTTTGGCAGGGTTTGGCCGAGCCTGAATGCTAAAATTGGTGTGAGGAGGAGAGGGAGGAGGTGCCCTTTTATAAGGGAGGAGAGGGGAATCTTAGGAAAATCTCAAAATATTATTTTATATTAAGGTGAAATTCGGTTTATAATGGTTCCAAATGGTCTTATTTCGAAGCTAATGTAGGGATGTGTCGAAATCCTCTCATCCAATATTATTTAGACTAGTTTAGGTTATTATTTTAACCTTATCAATTTGATTTAACTCTAAGTTAAATAATTTAAGTTTTACCGTGTCTTTTTGTTTTCTTAAACTATATGGTTAATAAACATTCTATATGAAGCCAAACGAACCCTAAGCTGTTTATTATTAATATATCTATCCTTATCTAAGTAATTTGGCCGAACCATAGATTTTTAGGAATTAAATAACAATTAATAATATAATATTTGTTTTAAAAACTAATTTATGTCAATTTTGACACTATTTGGTACATGATTTTTATGAAATTTAGAACAGAATTATAAGTTCGAACCAAGTTACTTAAATCAACAATAAAATGTCATATTAACCGGGAAAATTAGTGTAAGTAATAAAAAGTCTCAAATTACATTTATTTGGGCATTTATAACATCAATTATGTTAATATTTTCTTAAAAAGGTAATTAATACATCATCGTTGTGTCATAAATAAATTAAATTATTTAAAGTATAAAAATTACAAATAAAATACCATTATGTAGGAAATCATTTTATATTTCTAATGAATATTTATAGTTGAAATTATATTATGTATAACACTATATTAAAAATGTTTTAGTAAATAAACTTTGATTTTAACTCTTTTAACTCTTCTTTGAATTAAATAATAACAAATGTCCTAATCTAATTCAAGTGGGCCTAAATGATAATATTTTACACTTAAGGTTGTTTTTGGTCGAGATACACTTTTCCAATAGGAATAAGACATGTTTTAGGGTAATATTAATATCATTTTTACCCTTAATTACACTATTTACTTTTAACCGTGGTAAATAAAAGTAAAAAGTTACTATTCACCAAAAATTATTTTCATCTCATTGAACCACATTTTACTTACTGACATCAACCGTGTCTCTCAGATTTTTGAAATTCCATTCACAGAAGTGGTAAAATTAATATTTATGAAAAAAAAAATTTAACTACCACTTAGTAGTTTCACTATTCATCAAAAATTGAAGTTTTTCAGAAAAATGACAAAATTTCACCCTAAGCTATAATTGATATTCCGAATTAAAAAATGATTTCTATTTTAGAAAATTCCCAACATATAAGTTGCATTAATTAATTTTATAATTAGTTTCCGCTGTCACAACAAATAGCGTGTTTTTAAGAGATAACAACTATCAAAAGATTAACACTTGTTTATGTCTGGTGTAAATGTGTAATTACATCCAATGACCAACATTGTATTGAATTGTAAAACTATATTCTAAGTATACTTTAAAACCACTCAAAATAAAAATTTATCACTATTAATTATTTCGATTAAAAAAGTTGTTTTTAATTAAAATTTATTAATTTTCACTATTCATCAGAATATGAAAGTTATCCGAAAAGTACCAAAATTTCACCTTAGGCTAAATTCGATACTCCGAATCCAAAAATGAAGTCCATTTTGAGAGATAAAATTTCTAAAATTTTAAAAGGTTGTTATTACTATTCATAACGGCTAGTTTTAATAATATTTTAATAGCATATCTATGTTTAGTGAAACTCGGTATTGCGTACTACACACGCTATCGAGGAAGGTCGCGATTGCGTTTAATACAAGGAAAGTCAAGGATGAATGTTGTGCAAGCTCCTTTTGGTGTAGCGTACAACACAAGACATTAGTGAAATTAAAAATAATATTTTTCATAAAATTTCGGGGTGTTAAACCTAGTGATAGGGCCACATGTCATGTGATACGTCAATTTCTATAAAATCCTGGAATACACTAGGAGGGGATCACAGAGTGTGGGGTATTGAGTTACATATTGTGTAGTATGAGATTTTCTAGACTACCAAATATGGTTTAACACATCTCTCTCATTCCTCTAGCCTTCGATTCCATGATTTCATTTATTATAAATCTTGAATCTTGACCTGATGAAATGTTCCTTCAGTGATCCATGATGTCTGGTCCTTCGAACCATTTATAAAATGGATTTATATGTTGTTAAATCTTTGGATGCTGATTAATAGGAAATAGAGTATTCAAATACATCAGAATTTTCCCTACATTTATCATTAAAGTTCCATTGGTTCCTTCCGATATCATATCTATAAAATCAAATCATGGCACCAGGATATGGGTGTATAATGATCAATTATTTTGGATCTGTTGAACCACTGACTGAAAAAAAATCTCTTATGATGAATTACGTATTGGGGGTAATGAAAAATAAATAATAATAAGAACATAACATGGTTGATGTTTTTTTCTACCTTGATTTTCTCCAATAGAATAGTGAATTAAAAATCAATAATCATAAATAAATTCTCTCAATATTACCCCATAATTAAAACCATCCAGCAAGATGATCGAACCATAGATCAATCCATTTTATGATTGATCTGTGTTCATAAAATAACTTAATTATGTGTAAAATCCAATCACAAAACCTCTTACCACAATTTGGATCTATCTTTGATGATGAATTATATGGTGTCATAGTCATTGGAGAGATCATTCCATTTCGTTTCACATCAATTGTAGATGCATGATTCAATGGATGTTCTTCTGATAGACATCCACCAAATATTTCTCCAATGGCTCTATGTTTATGTGCATAACCCCAAAAATCCATCATAATATCCTACATAAATAATATCCTATTTTTGTTCCATCAAATAAGAAAAAAATTGTTTTATTTAATTATTTTATTTATTTCAACACTTGCGATGAATTTTTCAAAAATACCATACACTGACCAATGTTACTTCACAATGATGGTAAACCCCATATTCTTAAAACAACAATTCCCTAATATTTCTTATATGGTCCTCCATTTAGGAGTTAATGCCATTTATTAAGAAAACTGCACACATATATTGTATAATATATTTAATATATTTAAATCAACTATTTTGAGAACCTTATGCCTCCTAATCGCCCAAAATCATAGCACTAACTCTAAAAAATAATCCCTAAAATATCCAAAAATAATACATTGAATATACAAGTACTTCATTTCTCCCGACCTTGTTGATTTATAGGACTGAAAATACAGAAATATGATACATAGTTAGATGTGGGAACTGAGAACATATTTGAGCCCCCCTCTCGCATGATCTCTCTTGGAGATTCCCTTTCAGCCTTCCTACACACACAAAATGAATCACACACCCATGATGGATCCCCTCTTACTGATACTCAATCTCTTTTATGTACCCAGTAAAGGTAGATCCATCCTTAATGTCTAGATCACCTTGGTCGATAACATGAAATAGTTCATGCATGTACCTCCTCAATTGTGACCCATAAAAGACATCATGTACCAAGTCTATAAATGGGGATACAGTAAAGTGGTATGCCACCTCACCAACCCTTTATAGTATCTAGAAAGAGCTAAGGAATCATGGAGAAACTTTATTACCCTAAAACAATCTCCATAATCAACATCGAGGTAAAACCTAATAGAACACATGATCTCCGTCCACAAACTTCAAATACTTCTATCGTCTATCCACATAAGATTTATGATAACCCTATTAGGTCCTCCTATACCCCTAGATTATCTTCACCTTCACAGTAATTGGTCTCACCAAATCTGGGCGCATGATTACCAAATCTCATGGGTCATTGCAATAAAGTGGTGACCTTAATTATCACCCATTCAAAGAAACATATGGATCAATACCAATGGTGGAATGGTATCTTTTTTTGGAATAAAAACACTAACATGGGTAGGTGATCCTCCCCACTATGTCCAATGTCCACCATGAAAGCCTTCAATATGTTCTCAATTTCAAAAATTGTGCTCTCATTCGGGACAATTATTTAGGGGTAAAACATTATTCTCAACTATAACTGAGTAACAAAATTCACATTTAATTCCTTACACAACTAGGATTTTAAGTGACCATCATGGACATAAATGGTCATTTAGGGAAATCCACATATCCAAAATATCTCATAAATTTATATGTGTATCTTGATCTCTACTAAACTCTTCTCAAAAATATCCATGAAGTGGTCCAACTTTGGGACTTGGTCTACGATCACCAATATGGAATTATGACTCATGAAAATATGTGGTAATACTATTAAAATGTCTATGGAGATCTCATCCCACATTCACTCAAGAAATACAAGGGGTTGAGATAAACATGATGGAACTGGGTTCTCATCCGTCACATTATGACAATTTAGGCATCGAGAGGCAAATTCAACTACTCTTTTCGGTATCCTTGGAAACCAAAACTAATATTGGAGTCATTGTTACTTCTTTTCCGCACCTACATGTACCTATAGAGGAGATGTATGAAAATATACCAGAACCTCCACCGACAATGTCACTGGTAGCATCATGCTTCCTAGATAAATAATGACATGCTCCCCACCCTCAGAAAATCCATCAACAGCCAGACCAGTGGATATCTGAGTACATAGGGTCTGACATTAAGTATCCACAAGTTGTGTCTACCTAAATCTCTACAAGAGATTAGGGGTGAAAACCATCGACCGGAGGTATGATACTTCATCTCCATCGAAAATAGACAACTGAAACGAGGCCAAATGCCTGGATTCCTCAATAATCAACAATAAATAAGATTTACTACTGAGAGAATATGCTAACACATTCCCATTTCTAATATTATAGACAATCTAGAATTTTTAACCCTAGTGGAACTCTTGACATTCCCTATATCTCATGTTAATATCCTTCTTACTAAATATATACATTAGTCTATTTTGATCAGAATAGATGACATATTATAAACCCATTAGGTAGTTCCACAACATCGTATGTGTGATGACTACCACAACTAACTCAACATCATGGGTCACATAGTTCTACTCATCTAGTATCAACTATCATTAACCATTTGAAATCACTTACTTCATTTTCATTAGAACAATAAAATTTCATTTTTCAAATGCATCATAGAACTCTATGTACTAAACACCCTCATATTATATTCTCAAGATTCGAGTAGTTGTAACCCTCTACCTCAATTTCTAAAAATCCTACGTGAACGTATCTATCCACATGAAAGGATCCCATTTCATATTCAATGGTTTCATGGGTGTTGATATCTTATAGAAATTAGGTACGAATCTCTGGTAAAATCCTAAAAACCCAAGGAATCTCTTGATACCCTTCATTATCTTAGGTGGCTCCCAAGATTACATTTGATCCACCATGGTCTGGTAAAGTGTCGCTCCAACCATTGAGATAACATGTCCTAGAATGAGTAATTTCTAAATCTAGAATGGGATCATCGATATCTTTCCATAAATATGGTTCACTCTGAGAATGAAAAGAACCATCCTCAAGAGTCTCAGAGATCCTCTACAGATTCTAATTACAGTAGGATACTATCAATGAAGACAACTGTGAACCAGCCAATGAAAGGAAGAATAATCTGGTTTATGAGTCCCATGAGCACTACTGGGGTTTTTCATGCTAAAGGGCATCACCAAGTACTCATAATGACTATAGAGACATCTAAATTCAATATTCTATATATCATGGTACCACACTCATATTTGGTGATATCCTGACCTGAGGTCAACATTTGAGAACTATCATCTTCCTATCAACTTATCAAGGGTTCCTTGATCATCAGTAGTGGATACTTTTTCTACACAGTCATCTAATTCAAGCATTGGTAGTTGAAATATATATTTATTCTCATGTTAACCATATTGGTGAACAAAACTAGGGGTTACAAATGTGAATCACTGAGTCTAATAAATATTTTCCAATAAATCTCCTCAAACTGCACCCTTATCTCATAAAGTTATGTTGGATTTATCCTATATACTTTCACAAATATTGATGTCATCATGGGGTGTAGATCAATGGAAAAATATATATCATGAGGGGGAGGTATGACTGTAAAATCATTTGGGATGATGTCCTCATACTCCTCCACCACTACTAAAAATAGAGTACTCCTTGAATTCTTTGCACTAAGGGTTAGACTACAATCCTAATGAGTAATGGGTTTCAACCTCATTTTCCTTAGTTTATCCTACAACTCCTATGTTTCCTTTTAAATGAAAATGGAAAAAATAATTATGTTATTATGGACACACTAAATCCCCCACAGGAATAGTCAATATGATAATGAACTATTATTAATTAGTCCATACCTAAGACGATTTTGTAAATCCATATTATTTTTCAAATTTTATCTGAATAGAAGCTCTCAACTCCAAGAGTCAGGTCACACAATGAGAATAATTGTGAGATTGGTGAGTCAAATCTAGTAGGAGTCTCCATGCACAAGGGTTGAGATAAGGCTTAACCATAATTCCTATGTCCTGAAAAAGATACGGGTATAGAATGTAATGGCTATAAACCTCTATCAATGAGTACTATAAAAAGGTCTAAATGAAATATATCATACCTCATTTTATTCTTAGAGCCACTGGGTCATATTCTTCGATCACCTATAGATGTCCAAAACCTTTTCATCTCGCTCCCTGAGCCTGGAATGGAACACTTAGGTGTATTTGTGGTAATAAGTAAAATAATATACCAACTCATGCTTCGATCCCAAATCCTTTTCCATGTCCATTACCCTACATACCCTCCTTCCCTTTTCGTTGTCTCTACATTAGCATCCCATCTATGGTCTCCCAAACAGTTATATGATGGGGAATAAAATCTCAATTATGTTTTCTACTATAGTAACAAGAGTAGAACTGCCTATCTCTAGGCCAACAAACCCCCAATGTGATCCTTAATCCATCAATCCAATATTTTATGAACTACTCTTGAAACATCATACATGTCTAGGTCTTTGGAACATGTTTTTACTCCCTATTTCGGAGTTCACTTCTCTTTGTTTCCCACTATTGGAAAACGCTTGTAGTATCTAATCAGCCATGAAACTATTGAACACAAAGTATTTATTTATTACAACATCAAATGTAGGAATTAATAGTTAGGTAACACTATATTGAATGCCTCTATGAATCCCTAACATGATGTTTTGATCCTTGAATAATTTTTCATGAACCATATCCTTCAAGTACCTAGAGAGGTCGGTAAACCATGATTTATACTACACTAAAATTGTGCTTCCCTACTAGGTCCATAGAGGTTTCTAGATACGTACATATCTTATTGTATAAGGATAGAAATCCTCTCTGAAAATTAACTCAATATATAACCACAATAGAGTAGCCTCATTGTATGACTCGCTCACTAACCCCCAACATTACCCTACTGATCCATGGAGAAGGCTAACTACTAGGACCATCATCAGATCCCATGATATATCGACTAGAGAGAAAACTCATGTCACCAAATCAGTCCAATCCTCAACCACAGGTTGCTCAGGCTCATCTCATTACCTGAGGGGTTACTATTTTTTAAACTCTTGATTTTTTCTCAACATGTTCACCTAATCCACTAGTATTTCCGGAATGATCAGATACTCTTCATGTGGTGGTATAACTGGTGAACCACATGGAGGTATCACCTATTAAACTGGTCCTTGTATTGAGGCTTCATTACGATGGGTGTCATCCATTTTATCCTGATAATTAATCCTAGATGACATACAATGCGGAGCCATCTTGAAAGTAAATGTGATATACCGTGGTCAATGAGTATATCTAAAACAAAAACTCATGAAAGAACTAGAATCCAAAATACATTCTTATATGATTTGTGTACCATTTTTTCCATTAAACCTATGTTCTTATATATTGAGTAGAGAAATAGGTGACCAGAGTCCTACTGTATGAATACATCATCTGCCGCACTAAAATTTGAGTCTCTATCCAAAAACCAAACTCAAAACACTAATAATGTTTCCAAAAACAAATATCCCAGTATCCAGACCAAATGAATAATGTACTTATCTAATACCTATTTTTCACAACCCGTCCTAATGTAGCCATTGTTGTAACTCCCCAATAATACCCCCAATAGGTCAAGGGATAGAGACTATAACTAATAAGGATTATCACTAACCTGGGAGGCCTTCGAATTTGTAAATTTATACATGCACACATATTCAAGCCTATAAAATGCTAACATATAAATCAGTTGAACAACCATGCATGAATAAATCTAAATCTGACAACAAGAATATGACATAATATAAAGGAAGTTAAATAGGTCCAAATATGATCCAACTACATTGATTTTGAAAACAAATCCAATCTATATGTAAATTTTATTGACTGTTATCAATACGCTGCATGAACATGCCTCAGAAAATCTGGTCTCACTAAGAACCATATGGTCCTTGTCCACCTAGGAAGCTATCAAGAGGAAGATTATCATCACAAGACATGAAACATGGGTGAAAATCCCATGCAATGGTTGGTATAACAATTCCATGTAGTTCACCCCAAAAGCACAAATAAAACTAAAAAATAAGTACAATAAAATCTAAATAAGTATATTTAAATAACACATATATTAGTTATATCCAGATATACTCAACAAAGAGACACAGTCTAATGTAAAGTCACTACTGTTAGGAAAAACTATGATTCTAGCTTGATGGTTCCATAATGAACTCAACCAGGATAACATAATCATGAATCTGATATCACAAATGACATCCATATGAGATGTAGTTCTCATCGGGTCACTTCATAGATAGTATGCACATATTTTCCAAATAGATATGACATACAAATGGTTATTACTCCCAATGTAATGGGGTATACCAAAAAATAAACATGGATTAACTAGATATGTGAAGGATCAGATCCCATGTTGTGGTGGTCATAATGATATCAAGAATACAACCTAGGGCATTAAGATTAATAGTGGATCTCACTATAGAGAACATGGAAGGATTCTAAAATATTTATCCAATAATTCCTACTAAATGGATTCTTTTCCTAAGCGTATGAGAGAATTCCATACTAACCCTCAACGAATTAAATTAGGGAACACACCCTAACTAAACATATCCCTGATAATTAGGAAAAAGGTTCTGATACATCTCATAGGAAGCACACCATGTGTAGAGTTGGTACACGCCATGTCCCATGACCCTGGGTCATTCATGTGTGAATGCACTATGTCTCATGAACGTGCCTATATTACAATACCTAGTATATCGGCTACCCATATACTCTATATATGTACTGATACAAGAATTAAGTTGTGTACTTGTCTAGGAAATGTTTGTGTAGGGGAGTAGATGGTGTTCTCTAACACGTGTACATCAAACCATGTCTTCTTAAACTCAGAGGTACATGTTGAGCCACATGGGAAAACCACATTCCATGTGATAGTGTCCCCCACAGTGTGATTTTTAAATGTCTATCAAACCCTATCCACCTCTAGGAGAGTCTCACATGATGTGTGTCTCTGAGTTACACCCCATGTTGTGTGATATTTTCACAATTCCCAAGTCAAGTTGCACACATCTCAACCATTCCTCCAACATTTGATTCGATGAAATACATGCTAGAAAATGATAAATCAATCCCAAAGCAACAAGTCATTGCCGATCCGAAATATCCAACCTTCGACCCATTCAAAAAAAACATTTATATGTTGTTCTCAATTCCATGATGAAGAACATGAAAAAGTGTATCCAAATCCATCCAATTCATTACTAATTCCATCATTTCACCACCAAAATTTCATAAAAATCCAATATCTATAATATGAGGTCATTCATACAATATATAGGTGTAATAAATCAATTTTTTGAGATATATCAATATGTTAGTGAAATAAAGAACACATGGGATGACAGATGAATCAAGGGGAAAATCAATAAGACAAATTAGATGTATGGAACTCGGTTGAAGTTTATATTGACCTTGATTTGATATTGTAAGAACAATGAAAAAAATAATCATTAATCATGTAGAAATTCTTTATCAATTACCCCACAATTAACCCATATAGTATGATGACGAAATAGTAGATCAATATATTTGTTAAATGATCTGTTCTCATCATTGAAATTATTAATTGGGAAATAATCCATAAAAAACATTATTCCACACTTTATATACATTTTTGATGAGGAATGATGTGTTGTTGTAGTCTTTGTTGAGATCCTTTAGTTCGGTTTCACCTCACTTACTGATCCAAGATTCAGAAGATGTTCATTTTAGTGAGATCCAACAAAGCTATCTCCAATAGCTCTTTGTTTTTTATGTTATCCCTATGCTTTCATCATTGAGGAATACATAAATTATCTTGAAACAATAGTTCAATTAAATAGAAATTTATTTATTTATTTGTTTATTTTATTCATTTCTAATCCCAAGATGAATTTTCCACAAACTCTATAATACAACCATGGTTATGTCATTCTTAGGATAAACCCCTCATTTTTAACTTAATTGTTCCCTCAGAATTATGATCTGGGTCCCAATTTAGCAGTTACTCAACTCTTCCTAGAATACTTATCACATGTTCTCTTTAATATGTTTAACATATTTTAAAATTTTATTTAGGCAACACCATGCCTCAAAATCACACCTCCTCTCAACACCTAGTCTCAAAAATAATCCATTCAATATAAAAAATAATACAAGGAAATTATGAGCCATTAAAATGATGAAATTAATGAAATAATGTTATTGGGGAATGAGTTAGCGGATGAAATGGATAAGTAGGTTAGATCCATTAAATAGTACATCAGGACTAATCAGAGTAGAAAAATGTGTGGTGATTAAAATCATCAGTGAAATACTAAATTTGATTTTAGTGGAAAAATTCATATAAAAATATCTTGGGTAGATTATTTTGTGATTTAGAATTAATTTATTATCAACCCCCAGTTATATTCACACCATGGAGATTTTTAATTGAGTTTGTATTTCATCTTGTCACATGATAATATAACCAATCCTCACTTAATATCATGATGTGTTGTAGATATCTCTCTAGAGGATGTACATAGATAATCCTTCAAAAGTACTAAACTAAATGGTTATATCAATAGATCATGATATTTAATATAAATAAAAAATCATATATTTCTTGGATTATAGAGATAAATATATGTGGAATATGACTACTTTAACGGTTAATGTTTTATAGGGGAATCAAAAAAAATTGATGATACATGGAAACTATAGCATATGATGAAAAAAATTTATTCACATTTCTTTCTACTGGAGATATGAAAATTTGATAGAGTGATTTATTTTAATACTAGAATAATGTAACACCCCATGATTTAATATATATTTCCTTTGAAATAAAACATAATTAATTTTATAGATTTACATACAAGAAAAACTGTGTTTATTTGAACAACAATACTGAAAACCATTATAAACTAGCCATAAAATTAGTCAGTTTGAATATTAATATCCACATTATGAAAAATACGTATAATAATTTTTAATAATTAAAATTTACTTTTTAATGTATAATAAATTAGTATCCATATTTATTAATGTAATTATATTCTTTAAAAATATTTTTTCTATTAAAAATTGTTATTAAAAATTATCGAATGTGAACATTATAAAAAATTTATTCTATATTGATAAATTTTTAGGGAAATGAATAAAATTTTTGAATTTATAATTTTAGTGTTATCTTTTAGTTATTTTTTTGTGATTTATTTATAATTATTTATATTTTAATGAATAGGTAAAAATATCACTTTTTAAAAAACATTAATTTATTTTGAAGTAATGGCCCCTCTATGAAGTGAATTTTATAATAATGTGTTATAAGTGTCCTATAATTATAAATAATATAATTAATTATTTTTGAATCATCGGTAGACATGATTTTTTTATCAGTCAATATGTGGGATTTAAAACCCATTTATCTAAAAAATTATATTTTGGTGCACTATGTATTTTTTGGATAAAAAAATAACATAATATTTATTGATTAATTATTTTAATGAAATATATAGATTATATGTTTAAATTTATATTTTTATATTCATTTTCAGATTTATATGAAGTAATGAATGTAATGGGAAGTGAACAAAATCCACATTGATCGTCTTGTAAGTGAGTATTGAATAATGAAATTTAATTCTATAATAATTTTTTTTTATAAAAACATATATCCAATTTTTATGATATGTAATTAGTAATCATGATTTATTCTAAGTGATTTCATACACTTATGCCTTATGAAATTTATTTAAAAATCCTCATTCTAGGATTCCTGAGTAACAATAATTCACTGATTGGTTATGATTATTGTATGTCTCGACCTTATTTTTGAACCCTTGTTCTCATGTTATTCTCAGCTATGATTATTGATTGTTATCTAGCATTTTCACCATTTCTGAGAAAATGGTATAACCCCTTATTATTCCCCCCTTACCAATGTAATTAAGAAAATTTTTAAGTATGATATTTCAAAAAAGTGTTCTAATAAAAAGAAGTGACATCGAAATGATGTATATCATTTATGTAACAGTTATTTATATATCCATTTTTTCAAGGGAAAATAAAATTCTACATCCCTCAGTTGTGAATTCATAGGAAATTTATTTAAAATTCATCTAATATTATATAATATGAATGTATGAAAAGTGTGGGATATTATAGTAGGTATCAGAGTAATTGTTTTGTAATTTTAGGAAACTAGGATAAGGATACTTTTATGATAATTCTTTGGACAAGCATATGTATATGAGAACATCATATGTTATAGACAAGAAACAGAGTGTCAATTTACATGAATATAAACCAATTCAAAAATCCAACAATCTGATTTAGTTTTGGAAATTATACATATAGGATTAATAACCTTGAAATGTGTTGGTCAGGTATACCATTACCCTAATTTTGGTTCGTTGTGAATTGGTCATAAATTTAGACATTGTGTGACACTCCCATGGGATACAATTTTTTTCATTCACATTTTCTTTAACAGTTATTATGACAGATAAAAATATATTATGTCCATGAAATAACCTAGTTTTGATATAATATTTCATAGATTTAAAATATGTCTATAATTTCTATATCGTAAAAATTCATTACAAGATTATATTATTCCCCGTTATCATTTTTTTCTCAAACTATGTTTTATTGTTTTAATAAATCGATGAAAATAGAAGGAATTATGTTAATACTAAATTACAAGGAAATTGATATAATTTAACCCTTAAGGAAATAAATTTCATTTTAGATGTATAGAATAATATTATTGTTATGCATATACAACTATATCATGACATGAATAATATTGATCTTCTAAATCAATAATGGATAGAACACTATACTATTCATTAATTCAGTAGGAAGCATCCAAAATCACTTACTGGGTCCACATGCCATTTAAATGATTATAAATGGATCAATACCACTGAAATTATATTATACATTATATATTACTCATCCATGAAATGATCATCTTAGTGGTTTATCATTTTGATGTTAAAGTGGATCAATGTTATAATCCTATCAGGAATATTAGGAAATTGGGCGAAGTTGTATCAATGGAGTATGATGAGTTTTGAGATAATTTTTCAATATGTTAATTAATTGAATTATTAATATGAATATGGGGATGGAATTTAATGAGCATGAGGATAAGGATGATGAATCTGTTGGTACCTCTGAGAAATCATTTACATGAATTGTGACATATTCTTCTATGGTTATTATTGAACAAGAGAGTATGATTTATCTATACATAAATGTCTTAAAACAATTTCCCACTAACAAATTAAACATATGATACTTTATAAGTTATGGATAAATTGTATAATGTGATATATTGTTGTAAATGGTTATTGGATTTACCCATCAATCCCATGTTCTAGAAAAGAAAACAATGATGTAATTCAATGTTAATTCTACAAAAAACATAGATGTTATAATATGAGATTTCAATTATTCCATAAGTGTTTAAAGAACCGTGGGGGAAATTTTATTAATGGGACCTGAATAATTTATTAAGTGTGGAAAATATGGACATCAGGAAATAGAATGCTGAGGAAGCTGGGTAAAGTTAGAAAATGGATAAAATGGAGAAAATAGAGATAAATGTCTACAGAATACCCCGACCACTCACAAGTTATTTATTTATAAACAGTATGGATGTTTTGGTAACTACTGATCAAATATGATTGTTAATGATGATGACCTATTTCAACATCCTTTGAAGAATATAGATAATTGGACGTTTTATGAGATCACTATTTCCATTATGAGGTGTGAAAACAATGTCAGAAACGGTATACTCACCTCCAAAGCTTGAATAGATAATGTCTTATTTTATTAAGGATATAGAAACTATTTTGTATCCAAAATGGCTTCATAAGTTGTCAGATGTCCACCTGAATGACTAAATAATTAAATTATAGTAAATAAATTTTAATTGTATGATGTCTAATTATATTATTTAAGAATCATCACCAACTTAATTTTCAAGGAATTATCATTCAGAAAATATTTTTATTCTTCATGTAATTAAATTTTTAATGATTTAGGGATTGGAATAGAATTATATATATAATTTCAAAATAAATTTATAAGGATGGGAATCCAAATTTGTTATTCTGAACCAACATATTGTTTACATTCAGTATGAGAATAATTATGAATTCTATTTGAAATTATATATGTTGAATGGGCCTTGATTCCAATTAAATGTGGGTATTTATCTTATAATGTTCTGGATAGACTCAAAATTAATTATATGCCTATTTTAGTGGAGATTGTTGATGATATTTTCAAAGATTTATCTAGTCTTCCTCTAAATTTTGTGGTTGATTTTTTATAAGAATTTATAACCGATGTCTTAAATATTTCAGAGAATATATATGTAATTGCACAAATTGGGTTTTATAAATTGATAATGAAACTTTAAGTGAATCTTTATAATTAATAAATTCAACCAAGTGTGTCCCCATGTTGAACGATGCATCTTATTAGAAGAAATTTGTATTGATGTTAATCTAGATTGATTATCGATTACCAAGTAAGACCACGATAATGAATAAGATGCATCTTCCTTATATTAATGATATTTTTGGTTTAATTACAATGCTCCAAAATTTTTTCAGAAATTTATATTTGATCTAGGTACTATTAATGAACAGTTAAATGTTAAGACATACCCAATATTGTTTTTTGATCGACGTACATACACTAAGACATTACCATGATTCCACCTTTTCTTAATAAATTATCCTCTATATTCATTGATTTAAATAATATTGTCTTTATAAAATAAATTCATTTGTTTTTGGAAGTTATGATAGATGATACTTATATATATTACAATAGGAATAAATATCTCTAAGATCAAATGTGGCTTGTTCGAATGACCGTAAGGATGGATAAGTTGTTGGAATATTGTACCAGTTGTGAATTTTTCAGTAGAAATATACATTTTTGTGTTATATAATATCAAGTTTGTGTATATTTGTTGGTCCATCGATGACTAAAGTTATTGAACAAGGGACCCAACAAATCACTATGATTAAAATTCATCACATTTTTTTGATTTGAGGTGTATTATATATTCATTTTCAAATATTTCTCATGATTATCTAATAAATTAACCAAATTAACTCATAAGGGAGTAAGGTTCCTTTGTACTAATGAGTTTGAAGAAAATTTTAATGAACTCTATAGAAACTAGGCTAATGAACCTCTTTTAACACTAATCTGCAGTAGATAATGGTTTATAATTTGTAGTGATTCATGAAATAAAGGGCTTGTAAGTGTCAAAAACTTAAAATGATGTAGTGATTTCTTATTCCCTACATCATATGAATGATCATTGAAAAAATTAGTCAACTCATTATATGGAGTAATCAGTGGTAATCATTGAATTTGTTTTATTGGTGAAGTATCTTTATAGAGAAAGGTGTGATATATATAATGATCATAAAATTTCAAATTGAATATTCACCAAGAAATATTTCAATATTTTATAAATATTATTGTTTTATTTTATTTCTAATTATAACTTATCAAGGAACTATGACCATGGGAAAAAACAATGTGGAATATGTTTTATGTCAAAAAGATCATTCTCTATTAACCATGGTGATGTTGAAAAATGATCCAACATTTATGTATTTTAAAATGAATTACCTCAAAATATATATGGATAGTGATATATATTATATTTCTCAAATGAGTGTTCATCAAATTATCATTGTAATAATTAAAGGGGCATAAAATTTAGATATAGAGCTACTATATAATATGTGAAACCTCTGGAGATAATTCATCATTTTGATGGAATGATACGGTTTTTGAACTAATTATAATTCTCAGTAATAACATACCTAAAGAATGATATATTTTATGAATCTCATAGATTTTCATCCTCTATTCATCCTTGATGTAGAAATATGTATAGATATATAAAAGGGTATTTATGTGGAAAAACTTGATGAATGATATTACGGATTATGTATCTCATTTCATGGTTTGTCATTATGTTATTTCTATGATGTAGATGTCCTATGTAATTTAATAACCATTTCCCGAAACCAGATGGTAATGGGAATCCATCATAATGATTTCCATTATTGGTCTCCACCAAAAATCAAAATTTCATAATGCTAAAAGTTTTTTAACTAATTACCTTACAAATTAGTCATCCTGAATTACTGTCAGAGAATATTTCTCTCTATTTGATCATACTAGGTTATACATTATATATGAGGTAAGGTAACACGGGGTATCCCATTCTATTATATCTTATTGGAATCCAAGGATTATATAAAAATACAAATGAAATCATCAACATTATCTAGATTTAGAGTTGTGTTTTAGTACTAAATTTCATACTTGTATAGATATTCTATTTGAGAGGACCATTTAAACCAAAGAGGTTATTTTCAGATCATGTTCTCTGGATTAAATTTTTTTGTAATTAACATCTTCCTCTAGATATTTTTTCTTATAGAAATATCATTCCCACAACTATTCATATGGATCCTTATGAGAATCACAATGGAAATATTTGTATACCTCCTATACACTATGATTTTGTTTGGGAAATAATGCTATTGATATATAAGCAAGTTGAGGAAATTAGAATGAAGTCAATATAAATTTATAATTATATCAAATAAGCTAATATTCAATATAATATTTATGAAACAATTTGGTGGGGAGATATGGACCTTGATGCTGTTGAGAAGGTATACCTTTGAATTTCCCCATGGAATAGGATTATGAGATTTAGAAATAAGGGAAATATAATCCCATTATATATTGGTCCCTTCTGGATTCTAGATCGAGTATGTCTTAAATATTATTTCGTGGAACTCCCTGTTTCCTCTAGAATTGGGGATCACCTCATTGATTGAAGGTTCAAACATTCCAATTGGTTTCTAACAGGTTTTTTTGTAGAACCGAACACATCCAATTATTCCATATCCATTTGGTCCTACATTCCAAAGTAAGGCACTCATTAGTTGTGGACTGATGAGGCATATAAATTTGCATTGGTCGAGAGGATGGGAGGTCAGACTCATCACACCATTTTGAGGGGAATTATTGTCTACTTCGGGACTCTCTTTATATATTTAATTTATGTTCGTCAATCCTTATTACATTACCAAGTATAAAATGGTCTTTCCTTTAGTCTAACAATCAATGATTGATATCTAGGAAATTCAGAGAATATTTTATATGTATTTGAGGTTCTTCATCGATGAAAAATCATATGTATTTTTTAGAGATTCTTAGTTGATGGTATCCTTAAATACCTAAAAGTCTCTTGGTCATTATGATTACCATAATGGTTTTAAATCCACTCAGTGGGGAACATGAAGTTTATTTTCATTCAGGATGAAATGGATTATTTCAGAGTTGCGATCGTACCCACTGATGGGATGCCTATGTATCCTTTGTTTTGGAAGAGGAATCAGAACCCACATAGTTCGAGTAAGGGAGTATGATTTTTATGCATGATTGATGGATATAAAAAGATTTCATGATTACTTTTACACTCTAAGCTCACGTGATTTATGCTCGGTGTGAGAAACAAGAGGTATTGGTGAAACAAGCCAATTGTTTCATGAAAGATGCAATGATATGGGGATTATGTGTGTATGACTACCCAAATAGGAAAGGATTAAGATTTACTTCATGGATAAAATAATGGAACATGGTCCATAAAGGTATATGTGCTTCATGGAGATTTGGATACTCTAATCTTGGGGCTTACTTCTAAGGAAGATGCCCAAGTTTAGAGGGGACTTATGATTGGGGTTTACTCCTGAGAAGGAAGCCCAGATCAGAAGGAAATTAAGACTGAGGATTACTCCTGAAAAGGAGGACTAGGTTAAAGGAATTTGATAATTAAAGTTACTCGGGGCTTACTCCTATGGAGGAGGCCCATATTTGTGACTGGGGCTTACTCCTGAAAAGGAATCCCAGTTTAAGTGAATTATGTTTGGGCATACATTTAAGGAGGATTCCCATATTTTGGAATTTTGAGACTGGGGATTACTCCTAAGGAGGATGCCCAGATTAGAGGACTTGGGGATTACTCCTAAAGAAGATGCCCAGATTAGTGAGGATTTGGCCAGGGGCTAAATCCTGAAAAGGAAGCCCATGTTAAGGATTCTCTCATCTTAAAGGATGAGGTTTAATGAATGAAATATCAATCATTAGGGACATAAATATGTGTAAATCCCTAGGTTTTGAGAGATGTTCAATGGGGTTTTTTCATATAAGGAAGCCAAATCATTAAATCATTCCATAAATTGCTTTGAAGAGTGTCTTGAAGACTGAATCATGAATAGGAGAGGTGGAATTGTATACGAGGGGTGAAATGGGTAGGAAAGGCACCCAAAAAGATAGGGGCGCACAAGTCCTGGCTGGAGCGCAGGTACTGCATGGGCGCACATGTCCTGGGCATGCAGGTATACATGCACAGCACATGTGTACTTTGGTGATTATCTGCCTTTAGAGTAATATTTTGGAGATCCTTGATCAAAGACTTTAGAATTATCCCTAGAGGCTTTCCAGAATATGGCTTTCATGTTATGGTGTAGAAGTAGGGTGGCGCACAAGTGTGTCCATTTCCCATAAGGGTAAAACACTTAGGCGCGCAAGTGTTAGTGAATTCTATCATTTAGACCTTACTCCACTTTTTTATACCTTCCATTCTAGGTAAAAAATTGCCATAGAAGTGTTTGGAAGACCTGAAGAAGAGACTTGGGCGTTCAGAGGTCTGTATCTGAATTCTGGAAAAATTCATCCTGTAATGGGGGGACCACTGGGTCTATTTATAGGATTCGAAAGACCCTATGTAGTTATCACTTAGGGCATGCAATTGACTTGCACGACCAAAATGTGGCACACAAGTGTACTTGCTAAAACATGGTAGAACTTGCACAACCGTTGTGCAATGTTCTTCTTATTCCTTCCTTTATCAATTATTGTTATTTTTCCAAAGGTTGAATCAATTTGAGCTAATATATTCCCCTTTTCTAATATTTAGACTCTATGATGAAAGGATAGACAGCAAAAGTCCCCCCTCAGAGTTGGATCTGAAAGAATAAGGATGTGACTCTAAGGATAATAAGAAAACCAAATGGAAAGAGGTGCACATGAGGTCACCGCACAACCATCATTGCTCAGGTGCGAGTCGTGCAGGGCTGGAGCGCGCTGGCTGTAGGCCTGCAGGTGGTTGTCCTAGCCTATAAATATTCCATCATTTGTCGTGTATTGCACCTGATTTCTGGATTTTCAAGCTCTCTCCGCACAAGTCACCTTCACCTCACAAGTAGCTCGTTTTCCATTGTTTCTTCGATGTCGCGCTACTGTCAAGGTATTTGGACTTGCGCGGTTATACGTGAACACCAAAAACTTGTGCGGCCCATTAACACTTACGTGACACATCCATACTTGCGCACCAAGTTTAGACTTACGTGCCTTAATGACTTTTCCATTTTTTCTGAATTCCATCACAAATTTTATGAAAAAAAACCCATTTAAGAGTTAATTTTTTCAACTTTTGTGCAGATTCAATGGATCCCAATAGAATCAGAATGGATGATGAACTATCAAGAAAAAGAAATGATGAAATGGTAAGCATCATTGGCCATGATTACTATACCGTCTGTGACAGAACTCTCCCGGATTTGGCAATGTATATGAAGATATATCATGTTAATTTCCCACAGAGCATCTAGGTGCCTCTCTATGGCCATGGTCATCTACAAGGAGTCAACATTCCAGATGCAAAGAACTATACGCCTGAGATTAAACTTCACTACTACTCTTCTATTTCGATTATGTTGTGCATTAAGAGCAACAACAATGGTGTGAACTTTCATATTTTTTCTCCATGTCATTTCCTTACAGATATAAAAATGGAAAACCCATGGGCTGAAATGTTTTTCGCTGCCGGTTGGTGGAGAGAAGACAAACATGGCATTAGATCAATATCTGAAAATATTACTCTCTCCAAATGGATCTTTACTTCAAATTCTCCATTCTCAAATCCATGTATCCATCTTCCAAGTCTCTTGGACAGAAACAGAGTCACTGTTTGATCAGCAAAAAAATTTCTCAGACCGCACTCAAGAAAATCCTTTTACAATTGTTCCAAGAAGAGTTGGTATCACTGCATCTCTTATTGTATCTAGTTGAATGAATAAATTCTGGGTGAATGTTGATGATTCTTGGGATCTCGTAAATCAAATGAAGAGTTATATTGAAAGCCTCTTGTTATTCTTGAAAACTAGAAGAGACTTCAGTCTGTGGATGTCCTTCTATCTTCTGTGTATCAATGAAAAACCGTTCATGTTCATTCATTTGTACCTGCATTCTTTTTCTACATGCTTTTGATTTTACCTAAGCCAATAATCCTATTAAGAATAGTTTGATTTTAATGAGGATTAATGTAAATAACCCTACAAACATCGAATCTTTTAATTTCTTAATATTACCTATATCATACAAAATGTATGTTCAGTGAGCTGGAACATGACTTTTATTCAGAGTTCCTTTTTCTTTTATGGGTAGTTTAAAGTCATGCATGTCGGACATAAAGTGGATAATGATTAAGGTCAAAATAGCTTTGACCGAAATGGATTAGAATTGACTCAATTACTTGAAAATATATCTGAAAACACATTACCATACTCAAGTATGAGGGAAAATATGAAAAATATGACTTAAGAATATTTGAATCTGAAGAATGATATGAAAAAGAGATAAAAGGCATTAGAAGAAGTAGTTTTCAAAAATGAAGTTACCATTATTTAACAAACCCGTTAGGGGGTTGAATTATGCAGGGCCACCTAAGAGAATTGGCTGGATAGACAAATAAATAGCATCTTTTGTCTAATAAGTCTGCTATGTAAAGTGTTTATGCAAGGCCGCCTAAGGGCATGTTCATCATAGTCAGGCAAAATAACTCTCAGAAATTTACATTCCTAGTGCTAAAAAGCCAGTGAAAGATTATGAAGATTCAAATTTTCCAAATTATAGAGTTTTTTGTATGGAAAGAGGTACATGAATATGGAGAAGTTATTTCCAAACAAGATTATCGATGAACTGGATGAATATCTCCCCAATGAAGGCCTAAACCAAATATAGGGATGGAGAATATAAACCATTGTCATGAATACTTTCAGATAATGAGAAGCGATATGGGATAAGTAAGTTAAGGATGTATATTTTTTCAGATCCCTAAATATTGTCATTAATACAAATAAGGAAAAAGGAAGCTTTCTTCCCAAGAATGAAGTTACTGGTTTTTAACAAACCCTTTAGTGTGTTGAATTATATAGGGCCACCTAAGGGAATTGAATGCATAGTCAAATAATAGCATCTTTTGGCTGATAGGTCTGTTATGACTACTGTGTATCCAAGGCTACCTAAGGGCACGTGCTGCATGGCTAGGAAAAAGAACTCTCATAATTTCAAGATTTTTCTGATTAGAAGTCAAGAAAAGGGTTATAAAGATCAATAAGTATTCAATATTAGGATTATGACACATAAAGATGGGTATTGTCCAATGTATGCAGAGATACACAGATCAATGATAACCAAAATCATATTGTGGCTGGGTCTTCAATGGAAATGTTGGACTTCACTATATATCCCATAAGGATTGAAATTAATCCCTATGTAGTTCTTGAACTACAGTTTAACATCATGTGGGACAAAAGGATTGGAGATCTTAGTTTAGGGTCATCGAGCTTGGACCATTATAAGAAATACACAGTGTGTGTTTTCAGGGGGACTTTTCAGCCATGGGACTGAAAGTTGAATTTGGGGTTAGGCCCAAAAGACATGGGGCTGGATTCATGGGACACTCAAACATTCCTACGTATCCCATAAGGATGGGAATCAAGCCCACGTAGTTCTAGAAATACACTCTGTACAAATATGGATCGTACATGTGAAGGGTGAAAGGGGGATTTAGTGCAATGATGGTTTAAGCCAAGATAAAAGGTTTGTGCATTTCAATGTTTGCATGTAGTATTTGAAATGAAACATGATTGATAAATCAATGTAAATAATGGTTCCCTCTCTGGTGAGGGTATCAAAGAATATTGTAGTTTATTATCGTACAGGAAAAGAAAATTTGTACAGTTTAATGTCATATAGCAAGGGAGAAAGTGAACCAATGTAAAGATATTGATTCTGGGGACGGTTTCATGAATCAATATCGTATATGATGGAGGTGGACCAATGTGAAGAGATTGGTTTTGGGCTTGAACCTTGGTAGTTTTCTTACATACCCAACCGGAAAGTCAAGGATCAATGTCTGCGTAGTTCAATTAAAGAATGAATTAGTGATCAAGTTGTCCTTGGGGAAAACGACCTAAAATAAAATGTTGGGACTTATACATGGTTAGTAGCCCCGAGAGAGCGTTATGGTTGAAGTTTTCTCTAAGATCACGTGAGTCATACTCGGTGTGAGAAACAAAAGGTAACAACAACCTTAATGATGCACAGTTTAATGTCATGTACGACATATAAAGGTACTATGCAGTTTAATGTCTTTCAGTTAGGACTATTGGTGCTGCATAGTTTGGTGTCATGTAGCAAGGACAATGTACAATTTAATGTCATGTAGGATGTATCAAAGGACTTATTGTACAGTTTAGCGTCATATAGTTTGGACGATGGGCAAAACACAGTTTAATGTCATGTTGGAAAAAAAGAGGACTGTGAAGCTTAATGTCATGTAGTAAAGACAAAAGAGAACACATTTTAACGTCATGTTGGACATACTAAGGACTTTTTTCATATTTTAACATCATGTTGGACGAAAAAGGGACGATATAGTTTAACATCATGTTGGAGGAATGGTCCTCGCAAATAGTTTAGGGTCATATGCATGGACCATTGATGTATAGTTTAATGTCATATAGAGAGGACGATGAAGGGGACACAATTTAACATCGTGTTGGACAAATTAGGGAACTTTTTCACAGTTTAACATCGTGTGGGATGAAAGAAATAAAAATAGTTTAAGGTCATATGTATGGACCATGGATGATGCAGTTTAATGCCATGTAGGACGTAAGGGATTTGAAAATAGTTTAAGGTTTTATGCATGGACCGTTTCTATATTTTGTGTTCATACAAAATATTTCTTCAGAATTTAGCATTGGTTGGAGTAGTGATGATTTCTCCATCCATTGAGATTATGGAATAAGCTCCATTGTAGTAGACCTTATGTATTGAGTAAGGCCCTTACCATTTTGGCTCAAGATTGGGAGGTTTTGTAGCTGGTGTCATTGGAGTTCTGAGAACTAATACCAATTCTCCTGGAGTGAATGAACGAAGATGAACTTCTTTTTGAAAGCTCGTGCAATTCAATTCTGATAGACTTCCAAGTGGTGCAGAGTGCAGAATATTTTCTCACCTAACCATTCCAATTCATCCAATCGCTTTTTAGATTGTTCATCTGTATATGATTGATCACAAATGGCTACTCTGAGCAAAGGTAATTGAACTTCAATGGGAAAGATGGATTTCGTTCCATATACCAATGAATATGGAGTTGACCGAGTTGATGTGCGGGTGGTAGTCTGATAATCCCATAAAGCATGAAAGAGTTTATCAGGCCATGATTTCTTATCTTTATCCACCATCTTTTGTAGTATATTTCATAGATTCTTGTTGAAAGATTCTATCTAGCCATTGGCCGCTGCATGATACCGAGATGAATGATTGGATTTGATGTTGTATTCATGATACAACTTCTTCACCTCAGATGAATAGAAGATGGTGCCATTGTCCATCAATATGGTATAAGGGATACCAAATCTAGTAATAATGTTAGACTTGATGAAGATAACAATGCTTTTAGAACTGACTTCCTTAAGAGGAATTGCCTCTTCCCATTTGGAAATGAAATTAGTAGCACAAAGAATATACATAAACATCATGGACATTGATGAAGGGTAAGGTCCCACCACATCCATTCCCAATGTGTAAAATGGCCATGAGTATTTAGCTGTATGAAGAAAATATGGAGGTTGATGGATGAAGTTGTCTTGTACATGGCATGAATGATACTTCTTTGTGAAATCAACACAATCTTGTATCATTGAAGGCAAAAATTATCCAAGCCGTCGAATCTAATCAGACAGTCTATGTCCAGACTGGTGGGCACCACAAACTCCTACATGCACTTCTTTCATGACAACCATTGTCTCTTCACCATCAATTTATCTGAAGAGAACTCCATCAAAACCACGCTTGTAGAGAATTTTCTCTAGGTGATCTAGGCCATCATAAAGTGTAATGTTGACCACACGTCGCCAGATTTGTTCTTTCCCGGCTCTATCAGGCGGAAGTGTTCCATTTTGAAGGTATTCCCTGATAGGTGACATCCATCCTGTAGTATGACCATACGGTTTAGGAATGGGACTAATTTCATTGATTTCCTCTGTTCTAGCTCGAAAATAAGGTGAAATTGTATGGTGGTGGGCAATACTGATGGTTGTCTCGTCCCGATTATGATCTGACAGAGCAGTGGCTATATTATCCAGTGCATCATCTTGAGCATTTTGTGATCGCGAGACATAAGAAAAAGTCGGTTCCGAAGGGAATTATTCCATTAACACTCTGATGTAATCATACAAAGGGATTAGTTTTTCTTTTCTAATGGAATAATCACCATTTACTTGTTTGATTACCAGGTTTGAATCACCTTTCACCTTTAAGTGATTCACTTGTGCTTGAAGCGCCAACTCCAATCCTGCAATGAGAGATTGGTATTCCACTTCATTATTTGTACCACCTTCCCACAATAAGAAGGAATAAGGTAACACTGCTTTTTTTGGAAAAATGAGAACAATTATTAATCAATGTTTGTTGAGTTTAGGATTTCCCATTTTCCTCTCTGTTGGACTTCTGGAAGCACCATAAAAATACATTTACCATGACTAAGTAAATTCTTGAATAGAGAAGAATTACTCATTAGGGAGTTCAATATTTGAAGATGTGTCTTCCACTGAGCTGTGTTCAGCCAGGAAATCTACCAGGGCTTGTCCCTTTACTGCCTTTTGAGACACATACTGAATGTCGAATTGCTGCAAAATAACTGCCCACATTTCCAGACGTCCTGTAAGCATTGTACAACTAAGGATGAATTTGAGAGGGTTATTACGAGATACAAATTGAATCTCATGATGATGTAGATAGTGTCTCAACTTCTGAACTAAAAATATTAATGCCAGGAAGAACTTACCAATACATGAATACTGGGTTTCTGCTTCAAGCATATTCCAACTGAGGTAGTAGAGGCTGTTTTCATTCCCAGAATCATTCTTCTGAGCAAAAAAGCAACCCAATGATCACTTTAGAGCTGTCACATAGAGGATAAGTGGTCTTCCTTCAATAGGTGGCATGAGTACTAGTGGACTCCAGAGGTATTTCTTGAGAATATAGAATGCTTCTTGACATTATTTAGTCCACTGGTAAGTGACTCCCTTCTTTATAAATTTGGCGAAGGGTAAACTTTTCCCAACCAAATTGTCGTTGAAACGCCGAATATAGGCTAAGTGTCCTTGATTTCCTCTTAATTATTTAAAATTTCTAGGTGGTGACATACCATGGATTGACTTTTTGTTCTCAGGATCGACTTCAATACCACGATGGCGTACAAGAAAGCCAAGAAATTTTCCTAAGGTTATCCTAAAAGCACATTTTAAGGGGTTCATCTTCAAATTATGTTGTCGGAGATTGAGGAATATGACTTACAAATCAGCCAGGTGATTAGAAAATTGTTTAGATTTAACCACCAAATCGTCTACATATAATTCAACAAAATTCCCAAAAAGGGGTTTGAAGATACGATTCATGGCACGCTAATACGGTACACCTGCATTATTTAAGCCAAATAGAATTACCTAGAATCAAACCACATCCTAAGGGCCTCTGAAGGCTATGGATTCCTCTTCTTCTTGCGCCATTCAGATTTGATTATATCCAGAATATCCATCCATGAAGAAAAGTGCTTCATAGCCAGCTGTTGCATTAATTAAAATTTCTGTAATCGGAACTAGGAAATCATCCTTAGGACAATGCCGATTAAGATCTCTGAAATCGATGAAAACTCTAATTTGTCTGTTCTTCTTCTTTATAGGAACAATATTTTCCAACCACTTGGGATATTGATCTTCTCTGACGAAGTTAGCTTTGATATGCTTATCCACTTCAGCTTCAATTTTGGAAGCATAAGTTGGGTGTGTTCTTCTTGCGACTTTCTTAAATCCTCGATCTTCTTCTGGTAAACCCAAATGATGAGTAGCAACATCAGGATCAAGATCGGGCATCTATGTATAGTTCCAAGGAAATATGTCTCGATTTTTCTTTAAAAAGGAAATATACATCTCTTGTTCTTCAAGAGTCATGACTGTAGTGATTAAAGTGGGGTGTGGATCTTCTTTTGTACCAAGATTTATTTCTTTGAGTCCATCCATGGTGGTAGAGATACCCTCTTCAAATGCTGGAGTAACATCTCTGAGATCATCCTCTTCTTCTTCAACATATGTTACTTCTTCCCCTTCTACTTGTATAGTAGATGATGAAGCAAAATTTTCATGACCAGAAGAGATGTCAAAATTTGCACATCTTGAAGAACAATCTTCCATTTCCGACCCGATTGATGATGAAGGGCCTTCTTTGGGTAATAAAGAGGAGATGATGGATTGAGAATCGACATCATCGTTCACCTATGATGTTTCTATAACTTCTTCTGGCCTTATTAGAAAAGAATAGACTTGCTGGATTTCAGCATATGAAATAAAGACATCTCCATTTGAGCTTTCATCATTGCTTGGTGGGTTACCAATTTCTCCCATGTTGTCTAGCTCCATTTTTCTAATTGACATTGTGGATCTTTCCATAAGAGTATTTTGATTTGGGCCTATCTTGTCAATTTGAATGATAGGAAACACATAATCTGTACTCACATGTGTAAATGGATTTACTAGAATCTTCTCCAAACCATATGGAGCATTAACTTTTGTAATATCCTTTTTTGTGAATTCCTCCTTTCCCTTCATGTGGTTGAATTCCTCATCAATGTATTGAGATTCACATGTCTTGAACGGGGCCTTATCACCATATATTGTCACAAAATGACCATAGAAACAAATCTTGAGACATTGATGGTATGATGAGGGGATAACTGCATGCCGATGTAGCCAGGGTCTTCCAAGCAAGATGTTGAAGGCTGAATATTGATCAACAACCATGAAATCTTAATTGGATACAAGATCTCCAAACTGAGTTCGGATTGTAATCTCTCCCAGGGGTTCTTGTTCATTTTTATCATATCCTTTTAATATAAAAGTAGAAGGAGATAAATCATATTCTGTGTGGTCCAGTCGATGAAGTGTACGAATGGGCATGGGATTGACTCCTGAACCATTATCAATGAAAACTCTTTAGATGCCTTTGAAATTGACCTTTCTATATTAGTACAAAGGTATAATATGTCGATTCATGACATCATCTTCATCATTATCAATAAAAGATATTAGTTCTTGCCATTATGCTTGATTATTCTCTACATGGTATAATTCAACTGCAACAATTTCAGTTTCAAACTCTTGAGGACTTGACAAAGCCTCAACGAGTGCTTCCCGAAGATCCTTTTGATAAATTCAAGGAATCCAAAATTGATAACATGGTGGATACTTGGGATAAGTGTTTCAGTATATCATAATCTTGAACAAAAATTCTACGTTTCCCAACAGGAACATGTGGTTTAGCATGTGTCTTGGAAGTTGACGCTTTGGAATTTAATGCATCTTGTACTGGGATAGGAGTTGGTAATACTCATGGATTCGGAATATTAGACCAATTAGGTCTATTTACTTGATGAGAGGACAAAGATGGAACTTACAGCTAATATTCCAGAATAATTGTGCTATGGCTGAGTCTTCCTTGTGTGGAAGAACTTCCTTGTTCTGGTTGAGCTCATTGAAGGGCTCTTCCACGAGTTTCTGCGGCATACACAGTTCTAGCAGGGGTAGAATTAGAATAGTGGATTATGAAAGATCCAAGTATTCCCCTGTATCCTGAGCATCTAGAACTTCCTCTGATTCCTCTATTTGATATAGGGAATTCTGGCTCATCAAAATCGAAACTGCGCTTGGCATATGGATCTGTTAATTGAATCATATTAATAGAACCAATGATTAACTCTTCATCCGATGAGGACATTACTTGATGAGCCAATTTAGGTTGTACCATTTGGTGGTGCAGTTCCCATTGCTTCGAAGTAGATGGAATGAAATATTCTAGAGTCAAAGACAGCTTAGGCTTTGACATATATTCATCTTCTTCTGATTTTTCCTCTTTCTTATAACCGTGTCGTTTCATTGAGGATTTTCCCTCTGATGAAAAGGGTTTTACTGCGGCATACATGGAAGAAGGCACCATTGGTTTCTTCAATTGAGTTCGAAATATAGCATGAGTTCGGTTGATCGTCTTTCTGACCATCCAATCATCATTTTTTTGTGCATTTTTTCTTTTTTACTTCTTCCCACTCTCCTTCCTCCTCTAGAACTGTAGCAATAACACATGCTACCGAGGCTCAAGAGACTTTTAGTTTGACTTGTCCCGAGTTGACCATCTTTTGCAGGAGGTACTTGTAATCAATACATTGATGAATGGGATGCCCTAACATTTGGTAAAATGGGAAATAGTTGGGACGGTCTTCATCTCCTTCTTTGTTTGGCCTTTTGGTCTTTGGAAACTGAACCAAATTATTTTCCAAAGATGAAATGAAGTAACTAGGAACATGGTCATTTTAGAAAGAGTATGTTTTATCTTCAGATCCTCAAATTGTTTTTCGTATTTTATCTCTTTGATCGTCTTGACGAAACAACCTCTGTTGTTGGCGCTCAGGAGGTGGAGCCTTTCAGGAAGACGAAGGTTTTGAAGTAGAAGTAGGTATAGGTGCTTGCTTAAGCATAACTGTAGAAATCTCTAATTTACCCATTCTCCTTCCTAGATCGGATGGAATTACATGAGAATTAGCCTTAGTCTATATAAGAGAATCTTCAATCTGTTGAGTGATTGAAGTAAGGTCTCGAAACCCTCCTTTGTATTTCACAGGGATCAACGTTTTGCGTAATTCGTCGCGCAGATTTGACACACAGATTGGAAACAGTTCCTCTTGAGGAAGTGCTATGCTTAGGGAATATGTTAATCGCTTCCAGTGAGAAATGAAATCTGAGACCCTTTCATTCTTCCTTTTCATATAGTTTTTAAGATCAAAAAATGTTGTCTTTGGCAATGTTGAGCTGAATTTGAGAAGGAATCTTTGGTGAATATCCTCCCATTCGGTAATTGATCAGGATTGCAAGCTTGTGTTCTAAAAAAAAGAAGGTCCTTGCAAGGTTCACACGAAGCATCTAAGTTTCACTGATTCTTACTGCTCTGCAGTTCCCATCATAGGATCACAACAAGACACATAATGCATCAATTTCTATTCATGGTCGCTTGTTCAATTGAAAATAGGGAATATAGGGTTCCTAAAACTTGATGAGGGAGAGATTGAATCTACCCATTCAGGTTAAGCGTTCTTTTTTGGTTGAATATGTGCACGCTTCCCTTCCATAGTCTCTAACTAAGCTGTTAATGACTCAATTGTAGTTATTAACTTTTGAGAAACTTCTGGTTGAACTTGGTCTTGGGAAGGTGCAATGACTGGAGTTTGGATATGTATGTCAGCTAGTACTGCAATAGATGATAGCACTTCCAATTGTTGTAGCACTTGACCCGTAGGATTATAATTGTGATGGTGTACTGATAAAAGAAGATATTATTGATCCATTTAAGTAGCTAAAACAAACTCCCTTGGTTGACTGACTCCAGCACACTTAAGAGGAAGAATACCTTGAAGTAGTTCTGTGTTTATCCTCCTCAATTCCTTCATTTCTTCCTCTTGTTGAGAAAATATTTTCTCTAGTGAGAGAGATTGGCCTTCTCCAGAGGAAGGATATGTAACCTGATTCATTCCCTTCCCCTTTTTTGATCCCTTTCGGAGAGGGGGGAAGTGGGTTATTTGAAAGAACACCCAGATTTTGGGTAATCCTTTGATTTCGTGTACACACACCTTCTTCATTTGTGTCTGTGCGTACAACGTCTTGAACATGGACCTCTTCATCTGATCCCTCTGAGTGAGCCTCATCTGGTGAATCATCAACAATGGCATTGATGACATTAATTGTTTCATAATGCATTTCATCCCTTCTATCAGCATTTCTGTGAAATTTCCTTCTTCCATGTGTCTGATGAGACATTTCCTTTCGTTGATTAGATCCCTAAGGAACTTCTTGGCGAACTGTAATTTGGAGAGACTCTCCTGATAATTTTTCGCTTCGTTCCACTTGGGGATTCTTCCCTAATTGAGAGAAGACCTACTTTCTTTGAGGGAGGGATTGAGGATTTGGAAAAGTCCCCAGTCCGGTGGACTGGGGCTGTTCCTGCTGTTCCCGCTCAACTCCTTGAATCCTATTTATTGATTCCAAGGTTTGGTTTAAAAGAGTCCCCAGTCTAGAAAGCTAGGGTGGCTCTTGACATGCTATGTCTGGGACTTTTTTAAAAACTCTCCTGATCTAGAGGACCTTGGTCCGGAAATTAGCTGGATCCATCAATCGATATCCACTTTTATCACACGGTTCAAAAGACCGTTGGATGATTTCTGACACTTCTTTCAATTGATGATGTGCTTGATTCATATGAGAGGCCTGTTCAATATTCTCGTTTGCTTGATGCAGGATTAATTCAACAACATGTTCTCTGTATTCTCGATTTTGAGAGGAACTAGTTGAATCCTATTCATGAGAATGTTTTTTATTACAAACAAAACCCATTGATTGTGGTCGTCCATGGGTAACAACATTGCGTGAGACCATTTTCAGTGGGCTTTGCTGACTGGAGAGCACCGTGAAATGTAGTGCTCCATGAACACCCCATCCTCTATCATGAATACTAGATGGTGAATTGGAAATTAACTGGCGAAATATTCTTAGTGCGCCAAGGCATGAACGCTGAAGGGCTCTCTGCTACTTTTCAGCCTTCGGATATCGAGAGACTGATAGAGATGCCAAATCAATGTGACATTGTAACCCCTCTATTATCTTAACATGATTTTCGTATTCATCATATGATAATACTTTATTTTTAACCTAACAAAGAGGTTTCGATATGTTGAGAAGAATATCATGAATTCCATCTTCCGCCAACATCTATGGAATGTCGTACTGAGAGTCAGCCAGAGGCCAAAACATGACCGGCACTTCATCTTTTTCCAGTTGTCCTCTCATGTTTAGAATTTCCTCTTATCATTCAATGAATATTCTTCTACCGAATTTGACCAGAGCTGGTGCTTCCTTGTTACTTCATTAGATTCAACAAGATTGGTTGACAAATCACTGATCAAACTAGAATATTCATGACATAGGGGTTGTTCGGAGAATTTCTTACACCCTGTTCTATCTTCCAATTGAGAAATTATTTCACCTACTAGCGATGAAGAATAAGACATGACTGGTTTCACATTTTCAAGTGCCTCAAGATAAGAGGGATTTCTCGGTACTACATTGTGAACTAGAGAATTTTCCGTGCAATGTGAATCACTACTATGGAGAGGAATTTCACTGCGAAATTCATCATCATGGGGAGGACCACCATAATGGGTTACAGAAAAAGATGAGATCTCTTGCTCCTTGGTCTTCTGACCACACAGAGAGTTCTTGTGGCTTTCATTTGAAGATGAAACTTAGAGATCAGCCGAATTGTCATGAAGCAAGCCTTCATGAGGAAGTGTCTGTTGTATACCTTCTGAATTAATGTTCCCACTATTGGGAAATGAGGGAGTAGAATCATGGATTCCAACAAATAATTGTATGAGGGTTTCAAGAACTCCATCATCGAGCAAGGCCTTGTTACAGATTGGCTGTTGTTCTCTTGATTGTGCTGGGCGGGTCTTCTTCGTAGACGGCTTTTTACTCGCATTGGAAACCACTTGTTGAGGAATGTGGCTAATCTAAGTAGGTGTATGTTTCTGATCAGGAGAAATGGAAGGTTAGGAAGACGATCTCTACTCAAATCAGGTGTATGTGCCTGACTTGGTTTTCCGTATGATATGGGGGAGTATTCCCCAAAACCCTCTTGGACTGGAACAGATATGTGTGTCTGTTCTAGAGTGAACTATTGATGTATCACTCCACTGGTAGGGATAGATTTATTTGTCTTTCCCTGAGATGTTGTTAAAGCTGTTATAATATCCTGGAAAGAATCCATAATATGAGCAGGGATTTTATTCTGCTCTTTCACCATTGATAAAATATGCTTGGTGACTTCAGCCGCCAGGACAGGGAAATTCATCCATTCTGTGTGTGGAGTAGATGTATGTACATCCTCTTGTCCTCCTTTTCTTGTTTTTGAATCCTTATAGTACTCAAGTGTGGGGGCATAATGTTGAGTCTGCCTCTTGTTTGTCACTGGAACATTCCGAGTGATTTCTCCGTGTGCTACCAAGCGAGACTGTGGGTAGGCTTGATCAATACTAGCAGGTGTATGTGCCTGCTGATTGCACTACGCCGAATGTGGTTGACGAGCTCCATCATTTGTAGTCAAACGAGCCTTCTGAATAGATAATGATGTATAAACCGGTATATGTTCCTGCCTATAGTACTGCTCCGGAATTTCCTGGCGGGATTGGTGTGATGCTGCCAGACGAGTCTTCTGGACAGCGGAATAGAAACAGACGGGTGTATGTGCCTGCTCGTTGTTTTACACCATGTTTGGTTGGTGGAATTCTCCAGAGATAGCAGAGATGAGAACCTGCTCAATGTTGATCGGATTTCGCCTCTAGTGATTCGTCTTGTCTGCTCGAGTTTGAGGAACCTAAGCCAAACGCCTGGAGTCGATACACTCATCATGTTGAGGGCGCACTGCCGCACGAGTCTGGTGGTGATGGTTGATGGGAGCCCTCAGGAAGGACTCCTGCTTCCTTGAAGTATGGCCCTAAGGGACTTGATCACTCACCACCCCAGAATATGGTAGTGAATGGTGATTGAATTCCTAGGATAACGACTCGAAAAGGTTGGAGACGGTAGTTAGAACCACCTACTTCTTGATCGCTGGTTGTCGCTGTCCATACGACCGGGGTGAATTGTACACTTGGAGGTCTTGTCGAGCAGCCTCCAGAGTTGGAATGTTACCGTGTTGATGGTACCCCATAACCAGCGCATTTGATACCCAGCGTTGAAGATGCTGAGTAGGTTATATCGTCTTCAGAACGGACGATGATCCAGCAGGAGTAGCAATAATGGCATTTGTAGTAGATGTTTTCACAGTATAGGTATTCACATATGTGATCTTAAGAGAAGCCATTCTGGAAATGCAGAAGCTCTTGGAAAAGAGTACCTGTTTGATATAACATACATAATCAAGATAAATTCAGCCACTGCATCTTTTGGATGTGCACATATTTCAACGATTGTTTTTGTTGGCCCTCTCATTGAGTTTTAAATAGGGTCCTAACAAATAAGTAAAACATCATTTAAACTTGGTTAAGGATTCACGTCGGGTTCACCATTTTTTGTTTCCTATGGAATTGGGGATGACCTTATTGATTGAAGGTTCAAACATTCCAATTGGTTTTTAACAGTTTTGTTCGTAGAAACGAAAACATCCAATGATTCCATATCCATTTGGACCTAGTTTCTAAAGGTAGGAACTCATGAGTTGTGGAATGATGAGTCTTAGGAATTTACATTGGTTGAGAGGATGGGAGGTCGAAATCATCACACCATTTTTAGGGGAATTATTGTTTACTTCGGGGGTCTCTTTATAGATTTAAATTATGTTCATGAATCCTTATTACATTAGAAAGTATAAAATGAGCTTTCCTTTAGTCTAAAAATCAATGGTTGATATGTTGGAAATTCAAAGAATCTTTCATATGTATTCGAGGTTCATCATCGATGAAGAATCATCTATATTTTTTTATAGATTCTTAGTTGATGGTATCCTTAAATACATAAAAGTATCTTGGTCATTATGATGACCATACTGGTTTTAAATCCAGTCAGGGGGAACTTGAAGTTTATTTTCATTCAGGAGGACATGGATTATTTCAGAGTTGGGATCGTACTTGCTGATGGGATACCTACGTATCATTTGTTTTGGAAAAGGAATCACAACCCACGTAGTTCGAGTAAGGGAGTATGATGTTTTGTGCAATATTGATGGCTCAAAGAAAGATGTCATGATTACTTTTACACTCTAAGTTCATGTGAGTCATGATCGGTGTGAGAAACAAGAGGTATTGGTGAAACCAGACAATTAAGCCACAATAGATGCAATGATATGGGGCTTATGTGTGTATGAATGCCCAAATAGATAAGGATTAAGATTTACTTTAGCGTAGAAATCCAGGAAAATGGTCCATAAAGGTATATATGCTTCATAGAGATTTGGAAACTCTAATCTTGGGGCTTACTCCTACAGAAGACACCCAAGTTATAAGATAACATGGGATTAGGTTTTACTCCTGTGAAGGAATCCCATATCAAAAGGAAATTAAGACTGGGGCTTACTCTTGAAAAGGAGCCCCAGGATAATGGGATTTGAAAATTAATGGGACTTGGGGCTAACTCCTAAATAGGAGGCCCATATTTGAGATTGGGGCTTACTTCGGAAAAGGAAACCCAGGTTAAGAGAGTTATGTTTTGGGCTTACTCCTATGGAGGATTCCCATATTTGGGAATTTTTAGACTCGAGATTAATCCTAAGGAGGATGCCCAGATTAGAGGACTTGGGGAATAATCCTAAGGAAGATACCCAGATTAATGAGGATTTGTCCAGGGGATTACTCCTGAAAAGGAGGCCTAGGTTAAGGATTATCTCATCTTAAAGGATGCGGTTGAATGAATGAAATATCAATCATTAGTGACACAAAGATGTGTAAATCACTAGGTTTTGAGATATATTCCGCGGAGTTCCTTTCTGATAAGGAATCCAAATCAAGAAATCATGACATAAGTGGCTTTGAAGAGTGTCTTGAAAACTAAATCATGAATAGAAGAGGTGTAATGGCATAACAGTGGTGTAATGGGCAGGAAAGGCACCCAAAAAGATAGGGGAGCGCAAGTCTTGGCAGGTGCGCAGGTACTGCATGGGCGCGCAAGTCCCAGGCACGCAGGTATACCTGTGCGGCACATGTGTACTTGCGCAATTTTCATCCCTTAGAGTAATATTTGGGCGATCCTTGATCAAAGCCTTTATAATTATCCCTAGAGGCTTTCTAGAAGATGGCGGGAAAGTTATGGTGAAGAATTAGGGTGGCACGCAAGTGTGTCCATTTCCCTTAAGGGTAAAACACTTATACGCGCAAGTGCTATTGAATTATAACATTTATACCTTACTCCTCTTGTTTAGACCTTCCCTTCTAGGTAAAGAATTACCTTAGAAGTGTTCGGAAGACCTGAAGAATAGTCTTGGGCGTTCAGAGCTCTATATCTGTATTCTAGAAAAATTCCTCCCAAAATGGGGGGGGGGCTCACAAGGTCTATTTATAGGCTTCTGAAGACCCTGGGCGGTTATCACATAGGGCGCACATGTGACTTGTGCGACCAAAATGTGGCGTGCAAGTGTACTTGATCGAACATGGTAGAACATCTGTGACCCTCGTGCAATGTTCTTCTTATTCATTCCTTTGTAAATTTTTTATATTTGTCCAATGTTTGAATCAATTTGAGTTAATATATTTCCATTTTCCAATCTTTAGACTCTGTGACAATAGGAGCATCAACACTCCCATAAAACATCTCATAGGTTTGCGATATATACGATGTATCTCTTTTGAGAATGTACATAGCAAATAGTTCACATATAATGAACTCATATTGTTTACCACTATATCATGATATTTGATATAAATAAAATCTAGTATAAATATGAGATAGTAGAGATATGGTTCCATGAATCAAGAATACTCTCCATGTTCATGATCATTCGAGGAATTAGAAATGTGATGACATTATATTGGAATATATAGATGTGATGAATAAGATATATATTCATTTATTTATATTATAGTGAAGTAATTTTGAGGTCAGAATATTTTTTATGGTGGTTATAATATAACACCCAAATATTTTATATGTACATATAATGAAGAATAATTGAAACTATTAAATGGAATTCTTTACATGAAACACTAAGTCTATAAGAACTGAGATAAGGATAACCATTATAACCTATAATGAAAATGGATTTTACGAATATTAATAAAATATTGATTAAATATATGTATAAATTATTCATTTAATGAAATTTAATTGATTATTGAATAATAAATAAGTTCACAATTATTAGTAATGTCAATTTATGCATAAAAATATGTTTTCATAAAAAATGGTCTCTAAATTTTTTTTCTTTAATAAATTATATTTTTTTATCCATTTCTAGAAATTTTATTTTCGGTTATTATTATCATTTTAAAAATATAAATGATGAAGTTATCTTAAGGTGAACTTTTGGGATTTTTTCTAAAATATTTAATTTTTAGTGATTGTTTAAAATACTGTTTATTTCTATAAAGTATCGTAATTTTTCATGTAAATGTCCCCTTATATAATTAATTTTAACATTATTTATCTTAATAATCCATCAATTTTCACAAATAAAATTAATTCCAATGTAATAATCATCTTAAATGAATTAGGAATAAGTTAATTTTTATACATAAAAACCCATTATTTATAAAAATCACCTTTTACATCTGAAATGTGAATTTAAGAAAATAAATTAAATTCATAATTAAAAATTAGTTTTCTATATAAATTTTTTAGTCTATATATTCAATATATTATTCTAAAATTAATTTTATTGTTTTTACAAGGAAATAAATCCAAGTAAATTATGTTTTTTTCTTAAATAATAATTATTTTAAAACTATTTTTATGTTGTTTGTTCACTTAATTGATATTAAATTATACCACTTAGAGATATTGGAGTTATTAAATAGCATTATATATTTTTAATTATGATTATTAATATAATTTTTATAGTTTTAACTACATTTTTGGCCATTGTAAATATTAAAAGAGTAAAAAAAATTTATCATGATTAAAGTTAAAACAGATTTATTGAGGGTAAATAATGAGATATGAGAACGATTTCCACCAAATACTTTCAAAAAATAATTTATTAAATTTATAAATTATATAATCATACCATCAAATACCTGGATATTGTTTTTTCAAATTTCACATGAAATTGACTTTACTCATTGAAAAGAATTAAGAAATTCCATGTCTGTCCCTCCCATTAAATATAAAAGTAAACCTATTATTCTCCCTTATTCACACTATTTTATCATTATATATTTTCCAATAACTAGTAAAATAAAATCCAAGAATCATTTACTTCATTTTATATATTATAATCCTCTCCTAAGACCAATATTTCAAGGCTTAAGGATTATGTCGAAATGATGTCTCTCAAAGAAGTGGTATAGAATATAACCAAGCCCTTTCAATTTTATATCTACTATTAATTACACAAAAAACATATTAACCACCAAAAAAATTATTATACTATTATAAATGTACTTATAAGTCATTTTTTGATGTTGTAACCATTTTCACCTAATCTATATCAAATTGATGTTGATGGTATCGCTCGTGTGTACATGTGGACTACTGCCTCTATGTAGTGTTACAATTAATTTTCCATCACCCCCAATAATGAGATATCAATATAATAGATTTAAGGTTTTTATATGATTTTTATGTTCTAATAATTATTATATAAATGTCAAATATTATTTACCAGACCTCAAGTTAATATTCTGAAAACTGGAAACATCACTTGTCTGTATGTATGAACTATGGTCTTCACATAGTAATGTAATTAATTTTCCTTCACCTCCTTATATGAATGGTTGTAAAAATGTAGTTTTTAAATCATGATAATAATTATGGATATGAATTAACCATGAAAAATTTCCATGGAACATAACCCCCAAAAAATAACATACATGAAAATTAAAACAGTTTACATTGAAAATGATGATTATGATGAATGATTTTTATTGAATGGGTGTCAATATGTTATAAGTAATATATTTATGCTACTATAGCTTTATTTATGTATAGTGGACATAAGTTAAGGGTTTCTCCATATGATTTTAAAATTTTTGGGAAATGTTTGATATTGCGAACCAATATTTAATTTTTTTGTTTTGAATGTTGGATAATTAATGTAGATTGAATCCTTCATGAAATTCATGTGTTTTTTAAATCCATATAATGTAATTTTTTAACACAACCATTGATTCCAATGATACAAATGTTGTTAGGGTTTCTTATCCATTTATCTTCATTCAAATATGTTTTCATGTTATAAAAAATTCATTGTTTATATTTCATATATACTTTATCACTACAGGAATATGATGTATTTGTGATGGGAAATTTGCAACGGAATCCTATGGAAAATAATCATTAACGACGAGGTCCTTTCACAAATAGAAAATTACAGAAAACAGTATCGCAAATACTATTTTTTATGACATGCTCTTCCCATAAAATAGTATTTGCAACAAGAACTTCACCCACCGAAAATATGTCTCTAATTATAAATTTAATATATAAATAAACCGTTTGTGATGGGACCACCAAAAATAAGTCTCTGATTATATTCATTATATATAAATAATCTTTTTGTGATGGACCCGTCGTAAATAGTATTTGCGACAGGCTTTTCATCCCTTCAAAATTTAATTTTTAAATATATATATTTAAACGCTTTGTGATGGGGACCTATCGCAATAAGTTCCATCGAAAATACTAAACAATTTTAAAAAAAATTATTTAATAAAATGATGATTAAAGAAAAAGTAATATTAATATTATTAAAATAAAAAAAAAAAAAAAATATTAAAATTCTCAATATTCTCAAAATAATATAAAAAATCATCTATAGTTTTTATTATTAGTAGTAAAATAAATGAACAATAAAAAATATAATACAAAAAAATATTTAATTTAATTATGGTTGATGAAAAAATACTATTATTATTATGAAAATAAAAAAAATTAAAAAAAATTAAAATTCTCAATTTTCAAAAAATATATAAAATATTCATAAAATATTATTGTTATTATTATTAGTAAAATAAAAAATTATTAAAAAAATATAATACTGATAATGACTGATAAAATATTAAAAAAAATTATGCAATATTCGCACCAATATAAAAGACAGAAAGTTTAAATAGTTCATATTACAACAAATCATTAATTCAAATGTTTTTAACATACAAAAATCACTGGGGGGTCATCTTCTGAAAGAGGTGGTGGAGCTGTAGGAGATGATGGAGGAAACCGTATCACCAAACTACGAATCAGAAGACGCATGTACTCCATCTACTCATGATTCTGATGCTACTGCCATCAACACATATCCTCCTCGTTCTACTGTTGCTGATGTGGATGCATCTCTTCATGATGCTTTTACAAACTATCTGTATGTTGAGTCTGAGTTCGCAACTACTCCTGATTCTATGAGGCAGAAGATGATGCCTCTCCACGAGCTCCTCTCGAGCTGGACATCGACATCACTATAGTACTAAAATATTTACCAAGAGTCAAATGAGCGCTGATACCAAGTACTCAGCCCTTCTCAATGCCATGCTGAGTCACCTACATCCATGCAGCCTTATCGAAATGGTGGGCACTGGCCTAATCAGTCATCTCATCCTGACTCTCAGCCCATGTCTGAGAGGTCACAGCCTCTTATGACTCCATCAATTCCAATTTCAAATTCAAATTGTTCATATATTATGGGAATTTAATTGTCAAACTGAAAATTATACTAACCTCAATCTGATGCTAGCGATCACCCCTAATACCTCTAGTGGTTGCGTCACTCACTGTACATCCTCCAATAATCATCGTACTCTGTAATATCAGGATTCTTGACTACCTATGGAAATATAAAATAAAATATATATTTTTAAAGTTATATAAAATATTTAAAAAATATACTTACCATATTCTCTCATTGTGCACTGAATGTATGGCTACCCGCTCTATGTCCCACCTCCTATCTCCCCCGATTCTATCGACGCGTTGAAGATATCCTCTGAATTCCACCACACAACCAGTGTAAACATAATCCATCCCAAACGTGAGATGAAATGTACTCTGGTCAGTGGGATCTACATGACTCATAAAATTCTATCACTCTTCCTTTATTAATGGAAATCCTTCTTAAATTTGCAAAAACTAACGTAAATGGTCACACACTGACACCTGCTAGGCCGCGTGGATAGTGTCGCGCATGCTACCATCATTGGGACACCATAAACCATATAAATATTTAATAATAACAATTTATTAATAAAATAAATTTCAAAATATATATTTTTTATTTACGTACCAGCCAATAATTGAACATGTCGAGCCACACATCAATGAGACTTTGTTCCCATTTGATCCATAGGTGAGAAGAATAATTTCTCAAGATGGTGCTCCCCTGTAAAACAGATACATGTGCAAAACAATGAAAAAATAATAAATAATCCAACAATTAATATATATATATATATTAATTATAGGAAACTATAATTTACAAGTTACCATATCTCTTTGGGCATTGATTGAAGCCTAGATGTGGACGCCACTTGGGGATAGGGTCAAGAATCAACTGTCACACAAGACAACACCCCCTCTGCATACCACCTAAACCTCCAGTAGGCTGAGGGTCAGATGATCCAAAATCCCCCTCATCCAAAGGATGCTCAGTCTCCTCTAACTCACAAAATATATTAGGGTCCATAAGAAACACATAATTATTATTGTTACCAGATTGTTGAAAATAACAATTATATATAGATATATAATAGTTATGATTATAATCAGCATTTAACTATGTCAATGTTCACCTTCATCATCATCTTCAAATATAATGATGTCAATAACTTCATATTCCTCCTCAACATCATCAATATCCATATGATTTCTATTTTCTTCAACTCTTTTCATTTCAAATTGATTTTTAACATCATTGACATCTTCGTTAGCATAGATCCTTAATTGTGGGGGTGTCATCATCGATATTCATGTCTTTTTGTGAAAAAAAAAGATTTTGAGTAGTCTCTTGAAAAATTTCATGTCCTTCCACTTCAGCGGAACCACATTCAATTTGAGTAAACTGATAGTCCTGAGATTTCATATTTGTTATGCCCCACCAATCACTCATGTCTCTTAAATTAGTACATTACTTTTCATAATAAATTTGATGTGCTTTTTGATCCAGTAAAAATGGTTCATTTATTTCAAAGAAGAATTTCATATTTAATATCGACGATTCTAAGAGTCAGATGAATAAGCAATCCTCTCTAAGTATCCAACCAATAATATTTAAATATCATTATATAATTTTGACCTAGATAAAAAAGCTCAAAAATTTGATCTATAATTCTACAAAAGTCAACTTCAATTTCTCTGTGATGTGATCCTCTCAAGAAAACTCAAATTTTCATTGTTTTTTGGGATTCCCCATATGCATGTTTCTGAATTGAAAACCATTCACCACTTATGAATTATACGAGTTAACCATTTTGGATGGATGTTTACTCAATATACATAGTTGCTTATCAATTTTATCAGATTGTTGAGACACTTGAAATTTTTTTAAAAAAATTATCAATATAGTAAATAATAAACGGAATTGATATTAAACCATCAATAATTAATGTTACCATTTTTTGAAACCATTGAGAAACCTTTTTTTATCTTTATTCATCAAGAGAAGATGCTATAATTTATAGAAGTTTTTTTTTGATATGATTATCATATAACCAAAAAATAATATATGTTTACATACTGTAACATAAATTATAGAATATGTGAGAGAATAACTTACAATAAAAATGATGTCATTTCTTCACAGTTGAGTAGAAAATATGTATGATATTTTTTATGTTCGTCATCTGAAATCCATCATTAATGAACTCCAATAAAGCCAATATTTTTCTGATTAAAAAATAATAATTTATTTTCCACATCATCTTTAACATTCACCTTCTTCCATCCCATTCAGTTCTGTTTTGAGGGATATTTAGATTCAAAATAATGAGAGCAGAAAAAAAAGGAATTTCCTCTTACAAAAAGCATCAACAATTGAACCTTCAACTGATACTTTTTAGTATATGTTTCTTCAATTTCTACATGAATATCTAGAATGAGTACATCCATCAAAATTTTATTGCACCTCCACATTTATCTTCAAGTTCCAAATGTAATATGAGATGTTCTGTTGACTCAATGAACGCTAGGGGATTGTTTTTCTTTTTGTTTGCATATTATTACAGCAACATCTTCAAACAATTTTTCTTAGTGCATCATAGTCTTTTTTGTTGTGCAATTCTCTCGACAAAATATGATGTCTATTATCAAATCTGAAATCATAGAATTCAACAAACATCTAAATCCAATTAGAAAAAATATTTCCATTATAACATTAAGATAACTACTTTTTATTCTGGTAATATAACCATTCTTAACACACTTTCACATGTTGGAATAATAGCCATCTGAAAGGCTCAAATCTGCAATCTACTAACAAAATAATAAGGCTCTCTTTGGGTCGTGTATAAGCTTATTTTGGCTTCATTAACCTCTATGATTTGAAATTTTCAAATAGATCATGTTCTGGACTTCTGCAAATTTGTGAATGATCTAGTCACGCCTTTAGAGTACCTTTTGTCTTACCTGTTGTGTCTAAAACTGTATGAAATAAATTATCATAATATTTATTCTCAATATAAATTACAACCAAAATGTGGTGGACCTACAAATCAGAATAATATAGAAGATCCCAAAAAATGATTCATTTTATCCAATCATGTTGTTTCCCAAAGCCATGAATTTTCTGTTGGATTACTGTTCTCCCAAATGGGATTGGAGGTAATCAAAACACACCGGATTTTAACTTTATACCTGAGATTATTTTTGGAGGTTCATCTCTATCAATTGTTCCTTTTATGAAATGGGATTTGTTCCTCCGAAAAGGTTGATGGTTGGAAAAAATATGCGATGACAATAAAAATAGAATGTTCTTTTCCATTTACAAGAATAAAGGCTATTTTTTATTTCATACAGTGAGGACATTATTTTGAACCATGTGTACTCTAGCCAGATAACATGCCATATTCCAGAAAGTCACTAATTGTCCACATAAATGCAGCTTTTAATATTAATTTTGTTTTGCAGTAACATCATATTTACTAACACCATTACTCCAAAATTCCTTTAACTCATGAATCAATGGTTTCATATAAACATCAATATTCTTTTTCAGATGTCCTGGGAATAATATAGTGATAAATTTATAGGGCTCTTTCATCAACATCCATGGATGTAAATTTTACGGAGTTATAAAGACCAGCCATCATGAATACTGACTACTATAAGAACCAAATGGAAAAAAACTGTCAGTAGAAAGACCCAATCACACTTTTTAGGCTTTTAAAGAAAAAGGCGGTTGCAGACAGTTAAAGTGGTTTCAATAATCACCATCAGGTAGATGATTCATGATTTTATTAGTTTAAATGTTGGATTTATGCCATGACATCATTGACGTTGTGTTCTGAGACATAAATAAACACCACAACCTAGGTGTAAGGGGTAAATATCTCAACTGTTTTATAAGAATTTATCCAGACTTCCATAGTTGAGCTTCATTATACCTTGATATTCCACATGTGGAAAACTATCCAATGAATCATTTTCACCAGATTATAAGATGCAATCATTTCTACATGCATGAATCTTCAGATAACTAAGGTCTAGATTACATAATAGACTCTTCCTCTCAAAGTAATTTTTAAGAAACACATTTCCTTCAGGTAATAGTGTTTTAACAAATGAAAATATCTGACCAAAACTGTTGTTTGACATTGCATTATCTGATTTAATAGCCATAAATTTTTCAACCGCTTCTAATTTTCTTATCTTGAAAATAGGATATAATGCATCCTTAGCAGACCTCAATAACTCCTTAAATTTGGATGGTGCCAACTGAAGAGTTAAATGAATATCATATTTACTTTAAGTTTTTTGAAGAGATGGACATGTAACATCATGTACTAAGTTATAAAATAGTGATGGATATAGAATCAAGTTATAACTATCTTCTCTAGGACTGAATTAACCGTGTTGACACCAAAAAAATGTAATATGGTTGAAAACCAAACCGCAAAAGATGTCCCCCAACCATTAAAAATGTGTTAAATATTCTCTGAGCACATTTTTTATAAGGACAATTTATTTTGTTTTCTGAAACATATTCTAGTTTTATTGATGCAAATGATTAGAAAGATTCTACACCATCAATATATACAGGATTTAAGCCAAACCCATTTGGATTTCTGCACTAATTTATCCAAGCACGATCATCTAAAAATGACTATTGTCGACTTCCTTGTTCCATAATATTATACAAAATATAAAATCATTACTATTTTCGAACAATTTCAAATTATAAAAACAATATATGGAAAAAGAAAATAAATAATTAGTATTACTTCTTAATAATTACCATTATTTATGAGTGACACAATTTCCAGTGTATTGACGGCTCATATTTTGTCTGATAGCTCATTTACTTGCAATATTCACATAATGAAATGACAATGAAGAATATGCTCGAAGGTACTCATATTCATTCTTGTGCATACAAGAATTTATAAGCGTACCTCTGAGAATATTCATCCTTATGATTTATGTGTGAGAATGTTTCAAGTAAATGAGCCATCAGACAAAAGATCCCCCTTTTGTTGATGAATCTTTTTCTTACAACTACCACAGCCTGAAAACATTATGACAAATATGGTCCTATGAATGCATATCCAAACACATGCATACAATATTGGATATCCATATGTAATATAATGCTTTTTATAATGTTTTTAGTTGGTGAAAGATGAAAGGGGAAGAGTTATTGAGCCAAAGGAGTGATGCCAACCCACTAGAAATTGTGTTATATTATTACAAATTATTACAATTTATTACAATTTATTACAATTAATTTTATTCAAATTTATTCCAATTTATTCCTATTTAATTGTAATTATTAATAATTATTACTAATTATTACTACTTATTACTAATTATTACTAATTAATATTAATTATTACTATGTATTAATAATTCTTACTATTTATTACAATTTATTACAATTTATTACTATTTATTACCAACTACTACTAATTATTACTAATAATTACTAATTTTTACTATTTATTACTACTTGTTACTATTTATTACTATTTTTTAATATTTATTACTATTTATTATTATTTATTACTATTTATTTATAATTATTAATATTTATTAATATTTAATACTATTCAATACTATTTATTACAATTTATTACAATTTATTACAATTTAATACTATTTATTACTATTTATTACTATTAAAATTTATTTATTACTATTTATTCCTAATTGTTCTGATTTCTTCAAACTTGTTCCTCTTATTTTCTATTTATTACTATTTGTTACAATTTATTTCTATTTATTACTAATTATTAATATTTATTACTATTTGTTTCTATTTGTTTCTATTTATTCGTAATTATTTCTATTTATTCTTAATTATTACTAATTATTCCAAATTATTTCTAATTATTACTATTTATTACTATTTATTACTATTTATTCTTAATTTATCCTAATTATTCCTAATTATTCTTATTTATTCCTATTTCTTCATATTTATTCCTATTTAATACTATTAATTACCCTTTGTTACTATTTGTTACTATTTGTTGCTATTTGTTAATAATTATTACTATTTATCACTAGTAATCACAATTTGTTACAAATTATTAGTATTTTTTACTGTTTATTTCTATTTATCACTATTTATTACTATTTATTACTAATTATTACTAATTATTACTACTTATTACTAATTATTACTATTTATTACTGTTTATTACCTTTTATTACCATTTATTAATATTTATTACTATTTATTAGTATTTATTACTATTTATTACTGTTTATTAATATTGCTAAGTATTTCTAAGTATCGCTAAGTATTTCTAATTACTGCTAATCATTGGAAATTATTTTTATTTATTATTTCTATTTATTTATCCTATTTAATACTATTTATTACTATTTATTCTTATTTATTACAATTTATTCATATTTATTCATATTTATTACTATTTGTTTATATTTCAATTTATTACTATTTATTACTATTTCTATTTATTGCTATTTATTGCTATTAATTGCTATTTATTTATATTTATTGTTATTTATTGCTAATTATTTCTATTTATTGCTATTTATTGATAATTATTCATATTTATTACTATTACTATTTACTGTTATTTATTCATATTTATTCATATTTATTGTTATTTATTGATAATTATTCCTAATTATTACTCTTTATTACTGTTTATTGTTATTTAATACTATTTATTACTATTTATTACGAATTATTTCTAATTATTACTATTTATTACAAATTCTTACTATTTGTTACTATTTAATGCCATTTAATACAATTAATTACTATTTATTACTAATTATTACTATTTATTACTATTTATTACTATTTATTACTATTTATTACTATTTGTTACTATTTATTACTATTTCATCCTATTTATTCCTATTTATTCTTATTTGTTACTAATTATTAATAATTATTTATATTTATTTCTAATTATAACTATTTACAACTAATTGTTACAAATTAGCCCTAATTATTACTAATTACCCCTAATTATTACTATAATTATTACTAATTACCCCTAATTGTTACTAATTACAGCTAATTATTACTAATTACACTTAATTATTAATAATTAGGATTAATTACTATTAATAACTACAATTTACAGCTACTGATTACTAATTATCGCTATTTATTTATATACCATACTCATTTTCGTTAATAATTATTAATTATTACAAATTATTAAGAATTAGTACTACTAATTTTAATTTATTATTACAAATAAATACTGATAGCATAACAATTTAAATCTAATTTAATTAAAACTAGTCAACTATAATTAATATTAACATAAAAATGAAATAAATATTAATTTAAATAATATATAAATACCTTTAAACTAGATCTCTTATTAATGTAGACGACTTCCCAACATCTTCATAAAAAAACTAAATCGGAGAAATTTTCACCCTAAAAATAGATTTTAGAGAGAGAGAGGAAGTGAGAATTGAGGGGAAAAGTAGAAAAAACCGAAGGTGGTATATTTTGGTCAGATTAGTTGCGAAAGGGATATTTGCACCAAGTCCCATCGCAAATACCTTTTCCCGTATTAATTACTGTCAGCGATTAAAAGGGTATTTGTGACGGGTCCCATCACAAATAGTAGAATGTCGACATACTTTTAGCGACGAGACAACATCCGATAGAAAAACCCTATTTACCACCGCCGGTATTTACGATGGTACACATCACAAATACCCACTGACTGACGCACTATATGCGACTGGGGAATCCCCCCAATGCATATAACCTTCCCGCAGTTTGGCTCGCAAACCGCGCTAAACAGCTCGTTACTTTTTGCGATGAACCCCAAATCCTGTCACAAACAACCAATTATTTACGATGGGTCGAACCCCCCATCGCAAATATCCTCTGGGACAGACTATTTGTGATGGGAACTAATAATGTCGCAAATATCCCATCTCCAAAATCTATTTTCCCATAGTGTATATTAATTTTTTTCATATATTATGATTTCATTTTTGGGACATAAAGAAATATATGGTTTTCAGGCATCTAAGGACTATTGTTTCAAAATTTACTAAATTCAAATGTTTTATTCTCACAATTTTGATTTATTATGACATAATTGATTCTATAAACCAATATTCTTTTTTGATCTGTTTCTGAGACCCCTTTTTTCCATGAATATATTTATTTTCATGTTATTTAATGTTTCATTAGATGTTATTTCATATTTTGGGGGTTTTGAATCAAATGTTATCTTAGAGGTAAGAATATCGGGTTATAATCTCATATTTTCCAGGAATTTTTATGCATAAATATTTTATGATGAAATAATATGTAATGGTTTTTACTAATACAATTATTTAATAGTTCATATAAAATAAGTTTAAAATTCTCGGAAGGGCCATTTTTTGCTCCAAAAAATATGTTCTCTTAAAAATGGGTATATCAAATTTTCATACATTAATAATATTTTTACACTAAATGTTTTTTAAATATTTTATTTGATAAAATAAATATAATTTTTAAATTCATTATGTAAATTTTATCTTATTGTTAAATTTTAGGATTTTTCTAAAAATATTTATTTTCCTCTAATTAGTGAAAACAATCATTTTGGGTTAAAATCATCATTTCTATTCATGTGAATATACAATTATGTTTTTTATTTCATAATAATGTGACTTTAGTCTCATTTTATTATAAATAATATAAATAATTATATATTAATAATAATTCTACTTGATTTTTGTATATGTTATTTTTTTGGGTTAGAAAGACATTTTTCTAGAAAATCTTTTTTTTGCGTACAATGTCTTTTTATAATAATAAATTAATTTAACAGAATTATTTTTATTTTTTAATGAAATTTAAATTTTATTTATTTGATATGATTTTTTAATATTTTTTTTTATAACTTATGTAATTGATGTAAATTTCATTTTACGGTTAACATTTTTTTTCAAAAATAGATTTTCTTTGAGGCATGAAAAATTAAATAAAATAAACTTTTACCATTTTTATAAATTTAATTTTTCCAAATATATTTAATATTTATAATAATAATAATAAATGACAAAATTTAGTAGAGAAAATTATATTTGGTCATATTGAATTTTTAAACCAGTATTATTTTGTGACCATGATTAAGGTTAGAATGATCTTATCGGTGCAGTTAATACCATATATAAGTTATGTATTTCCACCTACACCTATAAAATTATTATATATCGAATATATATTAGACTTATATTGATATAAATTTATATACCAAGAAATATTTACCATATTTTCATGAATGTGATGTTAAATTATTAATATCTTTTTGGAAATTCCATGTATGTCCCTCCCCTCACTTTTATAAGGAATCCAATTATACTCCATTATTCAAAAATATCGAGTCTTTTATCTTAATAAAGAAAATATCATAAACCTTCCTAGATTCCTTCCCATCATTTTATATATCCATGGATTCACCTTAGTCCAATCTTTCAAAACAAAATGAGTAATCTAAAGGAGGTCTCTCTAAGAAGAGATATACTTCTTAAATGTGCCCTTTAAATTTTGTTTCTTCTTCCAACACCTATAAATAAGATACATCCATTAAGAAATTATGAATATTGTATTAACTATAAATTGATATGTAATAATAATTATGTAACAACCATTTACCGCCAATTCTAATTCAAATGGGAGATGAAAGTATCACACACACGTACGTGTGGACTACAGCCACCACCCTGTGATATAACTTATTTCCACCACCATTATTATTTTTTAGTTATTATGATTGATTTACTATTTAAAAATTATTTTTATATTATAGTAATTATTCATTAACATTTAATTATTATTTATAAATATTTGTTTCCATCAATAAAAAAATTGTAATGTCGCTTGTGGGTTGGTATGAACTATTGTCCGCATGTAGTGATGTAATTCAATTTTCGAAAAAAATTATATTAATTTTTATAATTATAAATATGTACAATATATATAATATATATTTAATTTAAAAATTATATAAATGAAGAAACCATGATCGAATTTCATGGTTGGTAACAGTTGAACCAAAATATATCAAAATAAATGTAGTGAAAATAAAACATGATAATGATAATGAACAAGTATTAATGAATGGGAAAATAATATATCATAATTAAATAATATATGTAATTATAGTAATGAATATTTTTCTTTTTTTGACAAGGATATCCTAGCCTCATTATCCAAATAAAATCCAAAACATGGAACAACAAGGGAATGGGGTAAGACAAGACAAACTGCACTAATTCTAAAACATTAAATGCCAAAGACATCAGTAATTAAATTCAAGAGGATTATAATCATCATAATCCCAATCAGCGTAACACCCTGACCCCAGTTACCCATAGTTGGTGCATTAATACAGAACATTGGCATGATCATAAGAAAGATCAAATCTCGAAAGACGGATTAGTATAGTAGCTTTGGAAACACTAGATATATTATCAAGTCTTACATTACATCATTAAAATGAAAACAACACAAACATAGTATCCATAGTCCACACTCATATCCCCTCATACTATCCATGTAGGTCATTCATAAATTACTTCTTCCCATCCTAGTAAAAATATAACATAGAAAGGGTGGAGCTCAGATGCCCAGTAAGGATAACAATATAACAGAAATTTCAAAAATAATCATAAACATTTATGATAATGTATAACTAAAACAAAAGACTTTTAAACTTGAACTTCAGCATAATATAGAAAAAATAAAATGAAATAATTCCATTTAATTATTCACATGGATATTCTACTAGTCGAATAACCTCATGCAATATCAAAAACAACTTTCATAATGAATGAATGCATAATTCCAGACTATCATAACCACGTAGCCAAGGCCTCGTGCCAAGACTACAAACAATATTTTTTCAAGGCCTCATGCCAAGACACAATTTTGTCTCATTAGACCTACCGATGCATCGAGGAGCTATAGCAGGATCCACCCGTCACTTATTAAGTTCAATGCATTCCTCATATGAACAGGTTTAAACATAACATAAACATTCATATTAAAACTAGCATACGAAATGTCTATACATTTTCCATAAACCATAAATGTTAAAAAAGTAACACATCCATAGTCAAACATATCACAAAACCATCAATACAATATAGAAGTTTTGTATCATAATAAATCAACTTCAAATAAGCGTAAAATCCATCAAAGGATGTTGACAACGATGAAATCAAAACTATTTGAGAGAAATATCTATTTTTTTGAAATCATTTAAAAGACACATAATTATAAATGAAAACATTTACTTTGAAAATATCCTTATAATATTTTAATGGAAGAATCGACTATTTTATAACGGCGGAAAATAGATGCACCTGCCGTATAAGTTAAAAAAACATTCTTACCATAATTTTGTCAAAAAGGTTAAAAATGAAATTGTTTAGAAAACAATGGAATGATTCCATTATATACATCTTATAAAAAGTCAAAAAGGTTATAAATGACTTTAACCCATTGTCTATAAAATAGTAAGAATGAGTTGAAATACATTTTCAAGAAACATGGATTTGGATGATAAAGAGGTCCCAGTAGATAATTATGTATAAACAACCTTGGATAGTGAAGAGATTATGAAATAAACCATTACCATGTACTTTTCCTTGGCCAAGGGTTTGTTAACATCCTGTATCATGGTGAAATAATTGTTATTAAATTATATAAGAATCATTTAAATTAATATGATATCATAGATGATCTTTTAACATTGATTTGTTTATAATATCTTACTATTATCATTGTTTCGGGTGTGAACTTACTCGTTTTATTTTATATAATTTGGTGCATAAGCTGTTTTTTATGGATAGGTTGTATATTATTCATATCCAGAATTATATCAAGTCCTTAATCATTATTTTTAATCATTAAATGTGAATTAGTCTTGAATGGATACGATGGGGAATGTATCTTATCACGTTCATGGAGACGGTAGTACGAACGTACGCACGAGTGACAATATCATTATTTTGATATTAAAATAATATATAATTTGATGGTATATCATATATGAAAAATCATTACCATATTATATTTATTATTTACATGAATTACACATCATTATTATACCCATCCAAATAAAAAAAATTTGAATAACAATTACACCACGACGTGGAGACGGTAAGCCATACACACACATGTATGTTGACATGTCATTAAAAGGATGTATAGAATAATTAATATGGTTGTACCATATTCATAATAACATCACAGTATATATAAGATACTGGAGTTATTATTTTAGAATGTTATTAAAAAATAAAGAAGAAGTTGATGTAGAAAGGAACATGCAAGAGGGTGGTCAACACATTACATCTTCTTTGGGTTCTCCCTTTTGATTTGATCAAAAAGGCTCGATAGGTTGGAATTCATGTCAAACTAAGGCCTCCAAGTAGAATTGAGGGAAGTTGAGAGAATTTTTGGGTAGGGGTAGGCCGAGCCAAAAGGATTTTAAAGTATTAATTAGTGAGAAGGGGGAGTGCACTTTTATAAGAGGGGTGAGAGGAACCTTAGGAAAACCTAGAAATATTATTTTATAATAAATTCATATTCAGTTTCTAATGGCTCCAAAGTGTATTACTAAAAGTCTAAGGTTGGGATGGGACGAAATAAATTCAACCAATATATTTTTTTACAGGTTTGGGTCATTATATTAACCTTATCATTTAGTTTTAACTCTTAGTTATTTAGATTGACATTTGCCATGTCACTTAGTATTTTTTTATTATATAGTTAAAAAACATACTATAAACTTTCAAGCTACCCCAAGTGGTCCATTAATGATATTCCAACCATTATATAAGTAATTTAGATGATCCTTATATTTTTAGGTACAGAATATCAATTAATAATATAATATTTATTTTAAAAACTCTTTTATGTCAATTTTGACACTAGTCGGTATTTTGTTTTTGATAATTTCATAACAGCATTATTACTTCGAAAAAATTTATATAACCAATCATAATATGTCATATTAACATATAAAATTAGTATAATTCATAAAAAGAATCAAATATCATTTATTTTTATATTTATAATATCAATTATTTTAATATTTCATTAATTAGGTAATTATTGCATCACCATTATGTCATAAATAAATTAAATTATTTAATGTCTAAAAATTATAAATAAAATACCATTATGTATGAAATATTTAAATATTTGTCATGAATATTTATGATATAATTTATCTAATGTTTAACCTTATATTAAAAATGTTTTAGTAATTAAACATTGATTTTAACTCTTTTAACTCTTCTTTGAATTAAATAATAATTAATTTCCTAATCTAATCCAAGTGGACCTAAATGATAATATTTAATTCCTAAGGTTGTTTTTGGTCGAGGTACACTTTTCCAATATAATCAGGACATGTGTTAGGGTAATATTAATATCATTTTTACCCTTAATTGCCCTATTTACTTTTAACCGTGGTAAATAAAAGTAAAAGGTTACTATTCACTAAAAATTATTTTTATCTTATTGAAACACATTTTACTCCTTGATATTAACAGTGTCTCTATGATTTTCTAAATTCCACTCACAGAAGTGGGAAAATTATGTTATATATAAATTTTCAAATTCTCCTAGGAGGTGGGTAAAAGACTGTGAAAATTACAATAAATTTTTTATATATCTAAAATTATTGTAAACTAACTCCAATGAATTACATAGAACGTATATCGGTATTATGTATCTATTTTAGCCTTAATTAAATTTAAATAAAATAAATATTTATTTAAATAAAAATTTGGTTTTAAACTATAACTCAGTGTTTTTTTCAGTATGTATAAAAAATTGAATGTTTTCAGAAAAAAACCGAAAATTCACCCTGAGATAATTTCGATATTCTAAATCCAAAAATGAAGTCCATTTTGAAAGATAAAATTTATAAAATTTCAAAAAGTGGGTATTACTCTTCCTAACGGATAGTTTGATTGGTTGTGGTGTCTGTCAGAACTTGAAGTTGCTTACAACACACGCTACTTTATTATACAAAGAGAAGTGTACGGTGGAAGCTTGGGTTGATACATTCTCCCCTCCATCAAATAATTTCATCATAGATATTTCTAGAATACTACCATATGAAAAGACTCAGGTGGTTATTCATCATATGTTCCTCGGGTTCCCACGTTGCCTCTTCCATCTTATGGTTTCTCCATAGAACTTTTACCAGACATGATTTTCGGTTTCTCAGAACTTGTACCCTTGTATCAAGAATCCTGATGGGCTCTTCGCGATACGAAAGATCGGGTTCCAGTTCTAATTTCTCATAGGTGGTACATGCATTGGGTCAGGCATGTATTTTCTCAACATTGATACATGGAAAAGATCGTGAACTTTGGAGAGATTTGGTTGCATTGCCAAACGGTATACTACAGCCCCAATTCGTTCTAGAATTTCGAAATGTCCGATGTACCTAGGACTCAATTTACCTTTTTTTACCGAAATGTATAACTCCATTCCATGGAGATACGTTCAAGAAAACATAATCCCCATCCTGAAATTCCAAATCATTCTTTCAGTTTTTGGCATATCTCTTCTGCATACTTTGAGCTGCATTGATGTGGTTTTGGATTAACATTACCTTTTCCATCGTTTCCTCCACCAGTTCTGGGCCTATAAGTTTTCTCTCACCAACGTCATCCCAACAGGTTGGTGTGCGACATCTATTTAGGTATAATGCTTCATATGGTGCCATCTGAATACTTGAATGGAAGCTATTGTTATTGGAAAATTCCACCAGAGGTAAATATTGATCCCACATACCCTGAAAGTCAAGTGAGCATGATCTCAACATGTCTTCTAAGGTTTGAATAGTTTGTTCTGATTGTCCATCAGTTTGGGGGTGGTAGGAAGTGCTCGAATGAAGTTCATTATCAAGGGATTTCTGATGACTTTTCCAGAATCTTGAAGTAAAACGGGTTTCACCATCAGAAACAATCGATAAGGGTACTCCATCAAGTCTCACAACTTCATTAATATATAGACTTTCTAGATATTCCAGTGGTATATCATCTCTTATAGCATGAAGATGTGCTGACTTGGTAAGATGATCAACAATAACCCATATTGCATCATTCCATCTAGGAGTATTTAGTAGCCCCATGACAAATTCCATCGTAATATTGTCCCATTTCCACTCCGGTATGGGTAGAGGTTGCATGAATCCTCCAGACTGTTGGCTTCCAGCTTTCACTTGTTGACAAAACATACATCTTGACACAAAATCAGCAATCTCCCTCTTCATGTTTCCCCACTAAAAATGTTCCTTCAAATCTCTATACATTTTGGTGCTCCCAGAGTGTGTAGATAAATTGGAACTATGCGCATCATCTAACAATTCCCTTTTCAGATCAGGTATATTGGGAACACAAAGTCTCTTCCAAAATTTCAAAATTCCTTCTTCATACAGAAAGACTCTCAATATCCAATAATTCATAGCATTACTGTTCTTTTTAAATTCATTATCATCAGTATGAGAACGCTTAATCCTTTCTAGTAAATATGTTTTCCAAACATTTGAAAAAGCATTGATGTTTCACCTTCCATGAAAATTCCCTTATACTTCTTCGCTGCTCCATGAAAATATGATCCCTTTCAATTATCATAATGTTCAAAACTCCATGATCATTTCTACTCAAATCATCTTCCGCCTTATTTTCCTTACCCCGGTGGTAGTGTAATGTGAAATCATAATCCTTGAGTAGTTCAAGTCGTTTCCTTTGCCTCACATTGAGTTCTTTCTGTGAAAAAATATACTTCAAACTCTTATGATCGGTATATATCTCACATTGTTCACTATAGAGATAATGTCTTCATATCTTAAAAGAAAAGATTACAACAGCTAACTTAAGATCATGAGTATAATAGTTTTACTAATTAATTTTCAGTTGTCGTGATGCATAGGAAATAACTCTATCATTCTGCATAAGGAAACAACCAAGTCCTTTCTTCGATACATCACTATAAATAAAAAACCCGTCATTCCCTGATGGTAGAGTCAATATAGAAGAATTTACTAATCCTCTCTTTAGTTATTAAAAACAATTCTCACACTCTTTTTTGCAAACAAATTAATCCCCTTTACGTGTGAGCTTTGTTAATGGGTTTGCCAACCGAGTAATATTCTGGACGAAATGTCGATAATAAGCTACTAAACCAATAAAACTGTGTAGCTCAGTTATACTCATTGGTGCAGGCCATTCTTGGATTTCCTTGGACATAGAAGGATCAACAGATATTCCTTCCTTAGAGATAATATTGCCAAGAAAAGAGTTCTCCGGAAGCCAGAATACAAACTAGCTAAAAATCCCTTATAATTCATGTCTTCTAAGAGTCTTCAGGATAATGTTCATGTTACTTTCATGATCTTTGTAGATTTTGGAATAAACCAAGATATCATCAATAAATACCACTACAAAGTTATCAAGATATTCCTTGAAAATTCAGTTTAGTAGATCCATGAAAACAGAGGGTGCATTAGTCCTCTCAAAAGGCATTACTGTAAACTCGTAATTCCCGTACCTGGTTCAAAATGCTGTCTTCGGATTGTCTTCCTTTTTCACACACAATTGATGGTATCCAGATAAAAGGTCAATCTTTGAAAATTATTGAGCTCCATGAAGTTGGTCCAATAAATCATCAATGCGAGGTACGAGATACTTGTTCTTTAATGTTATAGCATTGATCTCCATGTAGTCGATACATAACCTCATAGATCCACATTTCTTCTTAACAAAAAGGATAGGGGCTCCTCCTAGAGAAACACTAGGGAGAATAAATCCATTATTAATCAATTCATCTTCTTATTTCTTTAGTTCCGCTAATTCCACATTTTCCATTATATAAGGGGCCTTCGATATGGGGCTTGACCCAAGAATTAAATTAATGGAAAACTCAATTTCTCATTCTAGAGGATGTAATGGTTAATCTTGTAGAAACACATCTACATATTCCTTCACAATGGGCACATCCTCTATTTGAACATCCCTTTCATTACCCACAGTTATTTCATTCACATCCTACCTAATAATAGAATTTAGTAGAGCAACTGGGGGTGGATCTAGGTAAGAATTAGGTGGTGATGATTCAGCTCTAAAGATAAGGTGTTACTTATCATCATCATCAAAAAATTTAACCTCATTCTTCTTACAAAAAATTTGTGCATCATGGTCCAAAATCCAATCCATACTGATCATTATATCAAATTAAATCACAGATATGATGATGTGATCAGCAGATAAAGAACATTTATATTCCCTAATGGGAACAGATCAACAGAACTTTGTAGAAACGATACTCCCCTTAAGAGTTTTCACTAACAACTCCCTTGTTAAATCAAATTGGAAATATCTAATTTTCTTAACAAACTGGGATGATATGAAACAATGAAATGATCTAGAATCAAATAATGCATTTTCTAAACATGAGGAAACCATTAAATTACCATCCACCATGTCTTTCGGAGCTTCTACCTCAGCAGTAGTGATAGCATAAGTTTGGCCTTGATCCCTTGGCCTTTTCTAAGGTAAGTTCCCTTGACGCTAAAAAAAATTCATTTGCATAATGTCCCATATCCTTGCAATTATAGCATTGGACATTTGTAGATTTTTTCTACTTATTGCAATCACGAGCGTGGTGGAATTTTTCACCACAATTGTTGCAGACTCCCATTATTTTTAATAATGTACTAGGGTGTCTCTTCCCACATTTACTACATGATGGATATCCAACTTTTTCCCTCTTCCCCTTATTTCCATTCCCAGAGTGATCAGCAGATCTCTTCTTCTCCGGATTTACTTTAACGTCATAAGACATAGAGAATTCCTTTTCTGTCTTGATATCACAGAAGATAATATATTTGTACAACGAGAAGGTTTGTGAGACTAATTCTCAATGGAGAAATAATTTAATCCCATAAAAGAAATGATCAATCTTAATTCTTGGGTTACGTATATAATCTGCAGCATAACTTTCTATCCTTGTAATGTTAGCCTCATACTTTGCGACATTCTCATACTCCTTTTTCCTCAGACTTAGAAATTGCATTTCTATATCCGCTTGATGGTCACAAGGAATGTATTTTTATAAGAAAATCTCTTTGAACTCTCTCAATTCTATATTTGATACTTCATCATCATCACTCGTGTTTTGTATCAATGACCACAATTGATAAGCATCTCTAGTGAGGCGATAAACTTCCATGATATCTTTTTCCATTTCACTACTCTCCAAAGCCTGAAATATTTTCTCTTGGTAACTTATCCATTAATTAGCTACTAATGGATTTATACTCCCATTGAATGTTGGTTGCTGCTGCCTCATGAAGAAAACTAACATTGATCCTCTACATTGTGGATGAGTGTGGTCCCTATGGGTACGGTTATTATTCATAACCTTAGTGTGTTTTCCCAGTATGGTGATTAGCTGATCAGCACCAATTTCATCACTAGCTCCAGTATAATTATCTTGAACAGGAGGGTAATCCCCACATGGAGTGTGTGCATGGATACAGTTTCCATTCCTTCCACTAGGCACCATTTCCAAACAATGGCATAAAATATATTAGTTTATGATTCAAAATACATAATTCTATACTTGTAAAACACTTAACATAAATTTAACTATTTATGGATATAATCCATAATCATAAAAATGTTTTCTTTGAATTATTATTTACTCATAAACCCTTTATAATGGTTTGTAATGAATATGATAGTTATCCTAAGCATATCCCCCGGGTGTTTCGTAACCAAGAGTGCAGCAAGACCCATTTTTGTCCACTAGTTCCCGTTCGAGTCTAGATCAAAGTGGTGTTTTCCGGTTTTACACTTAAGTACATTTTTTCCAGAGCCGACTCTACCTGCTCATATTCAAAGAGGGATGTATTTCTCAGAAACTCCGAAAATATCTGTAATATCAAAATTCTATGATGTTCTTCTATACGAATCCTCAAATTCCATACTAGGCCTATGTTCATTAATCAGAGTTTACCTTAATCTAGCTTTCAATGTTTGTACTAAAATTCCACGGATACCAATTGTAACGCCCCGACCCCAGTTTCCCAGTGTCAGTGTATTATTACGTAACATTAACATGATCATAAGAAAGATCAAATCTCAAAAGAATGATTAGTTTAGTATCCTTGTAAACACTAGATTTATTCATAAGTCTTGCATTACATAATAAAAATGAAAACTACACCAACATTGTATCCATAGTCCACACTCATATCCCCTCATACAATCCCTACTGGTCATTCATAAATTAATTCTTCACATCCTGGGAAAAATAAAACATAGAAATGGGTGAGCTCATATTCCCAGAAAGGATAACAATATAGCAAAAACATTCATAAATAATAATAAACAGTTGATGTAATGTATAACTAAAATAAAAGCCTTTTAAACATGAAAATCAGAATAATATGGAAGAAATAAAATAAAATAATTCCATTTATTTATTCAGATGGATATTTTACTAGTCGAATAATCACATGCAATATCAATAACCACTTTCATAATAATGGAATGCATAATGCCAGACTATCATAACCACATAGCCAAGGCCTCATTCCAAGACTACAAATAAGATTTTTGCAAGGCCTCGGTCCAAGACACTAGTTTGTCTAATTAGACCTACCAATGCATCGATGAGCTATAGAGGGCTCCACCCTTAACTTATTAAGTCCAATGCATTCTTCATATGAACAGGTTTAAACATAACATAAACATTCGTACTAAAACTAGTATACGAAATGTCAATAATTTATCCATAAACCATGACTGGTATAAAAATAAAACATCCACAGTCAAACATATCACAACACCATTAATACAATATGAGAGTTTTGTATCATAATAAATGAACTTCAAATACGATTAAAATCCATCAAAGGATGTTGACTTAGATGAAATTAAAACTATTTGAGAGAAATATCTCTTTTAATGAAATCATTTAAAAGTCACATAATTATAAAAGAAAACATTTACCTTGAAAATATTCTTATATGCTTGTAAGGGAAGCTTCGATGATTTTATAACGACGGAAAATTGCTGCACCCACTGTATAAATTAAAAAAACATTCTTACCATAATTTTTTCGAAAAGGATAAAAAGGACCTTGTTTGGTAAACTTCGGAAAGATTCCTTTATAAAAATCTTATTAAAAGTAAAAAAGGTTATAAATGACTTTAACCCATATTCAGTAAAATAGTAAGAATTATTTGAAATACATTTTTAAGAAACATGGATGTGGATGATAAAGATGTCCCAGTAGATAATTATGTATAAACAACCTCAGATAATAAAAAAATTGTGAAATAAACCCTTAACATGTATTGTTCCTTGGTAAAGGGTAGGTTAACCTCCTGTATAATGGTCAAATAATTGTTATTAAATTATAAAAGGTTCATATAAATTAATATGATATCATATATGAACTTTTAACATTTCTTTGTTAATAATATCTTATTATTATCGTTGTTTCAGGTGTTAACTTACTCGTTTTCTTTTATATGTTTTGTTATATTAGCCGTGATTGTTATTGGTAGTTTCTATTATATTAATATCCTTAATTAAATCATGTCCTTAAAAATTCTTTTTAATCATTAAATTAGACTTATTCTTGAATGTATATGATGGGAAATGAATCTCATAGTGTTCATGGAGACGGTAGTCCGTACGTACGCACGAGCGACAATATAATTCTTTTGATATCAAAATAATATATAATTTGATGGTATATCATATATGAAAAATCATTATCATGTTATATTTATTATTTAAATGAAGTATACATCATTATTATACCCATACAAATAATTATTTATTGAATAACAATTACACCACGACGTGGGGACGGTAAGCCGTACGTACACACATATGGTGACATGTCATTCAAAGGATGGACAGAATACTGAATACGGTTATTCCATATTTATAATAACATCACAGTATTTAGAAGATAATTGGATTTATTATTTTACAATGGTAATAACAAATAAAGGAGAAGTTAAAGAAGAAAGGAACTTGAAAGATGGTGGTGAAAACATTACTTCTTCTTCGGGTTCTTGCTTTTGATTTGATCAAAAGGGCCCCATAGGCTGGCTTTCTGATGAAACTAAGGCCTCTAGGTTGATGTTAGGGAAGTTTAGAGAATATTTTGGTTGGTTTTGGCTGAGCCAAAAGGATTTGACGGTATTAATTAGTTATAATGGTGAGTTCCCTTTTGTAAGAGGGGTGAGGGGCACCTTAGGAAAAGTTATAAATATTAATATATAATAAATTCATATTCAGTTTAGGATGACTCCAAAGTGGATTATTCAAAGTATAAGGTGTGTATGAGTCTAAATCCATTAAAAAAATAGATTTTAGGTAGGTTTGGGTTATTATATTAACCTTATATTTTAGTTTTAACTCTTATTTAATTAGATTGACATTTACCATGTCACTTGGTATTTTTATATTATAGAGTTAATAAACATACTATATACTTGTAAGAGACCCCACGTGGTCTATTAAGGATACCCCTATCATTATATAAGTCCTTTGGATGATCCTTATATTTTTAGGAATAGAATATCAATTACTAATATAATATTTATTTTAAAACTCTTTTTTGTCAATTTTGACACTATTGGTTATTTTGTTTTTGATAATTTCATAGATGAATTATTACTTCGAAAAAAATTTATATAAACAATAATTAAATGTCATTTTATCCTATAATATTAGTTTTATTCATAAAATTCCTCAAATTACATTTATTTTGATATTTATAATATCAATTATTTTAATATTTCATTAATTAGGTAATTATTGCATCACCATTGTGTCATAAATAAATTAAATTATTTAATGTCTAAAAATTATAAATAAAATATCATTATGTATTTAATATGTTTATCTTTCTAATTAATATTTATAATAGAATTTATCTTATGCATATACCAATATTAAAAATGTTTCAGTAATTAATCTTTGATTTTAACTCTTTTAACAATTCGTTGAATTAAATAATAATAAATGTCCTAATATAATCCAAGTGCATCTAAATGATAATATTTTATTCCTAAGGTTGATTTTGGTCTAGATACACTCGTCCAATAGAATTAGGACATGTGTTATGGAAATATTAATATTATTTTTACCCTTAATTACCCTATTAACTTTTAATCGTGGTAAGTAAAAGTAAAAAGATACTATTAATAAAAAATTATTTTTATCATATTGAAACACATTTTACTCCCTGATATTAACTGTGTCTCTCGATTTTTCAAAATTCCACTCACAGAAGCAGTAAAATTATGTTTTATGTGAATTTTCAAATTCTCTTAGGAGGTGGGTAAAACAAGGTGAAAATTTCCATAATTTTTTTTATATCTAAAATTATTCTAAACTAACTCTAATGAATTAAATTGAATTTATATTGACATTAAGTATCTATTTTGACCTTAATTAAATTTAAATAAAATATAAAATTATTTAAATAAAAATTCAGTTTTAAACTATAACTCAGTGTTTTTTTCACTATTCATAAAAAAATTGAATGTTTTCAGAAAAATACCAAAAATTCACCCTAAGATAATTTTGATATTACGAATCATAAAATGAAGTCCATTTTGAATGATAAAATTTATAAAATTTCAAAAAGTTGTTATTACTATTCCTAACAGCTAGTTTGATTGGTTGTGGTGTGCGTTAGAACTCAACGTTGCGTACAACACATCCTACCGTATTATTCAAAGAGAACCGTATTGTGGAAGCTTGGGGTGTTACAATAACACTCATCTTCCAAGGGACTGAAAGAATTACCTTGAGCCTTTCTCCCACTGGAGATGGATCTAGTCACCATGGTGGGCTTCAGATGTGAGTTGTCTTTCCTTGGCCGCGACATTATCATTGAGGGAGAAGAGCCTTCATTGGAAACTGATTTACCTTTAACAACATCATGATATGAACTTTTCTTTTGTAAATCATCATTGTCCTTGTCAGAAAATTTTCCCCCAATATTAATTATGGTCCACTACTTGTTATGTTCCTCAGTAACCTATAAGCCTATGTCTAAATCATTACAAACATCCATGTTAGGGTTACTAGTCAATGAATAATCTCTTACCTAGGTTTTAGTATCATTAGCTTGAGTGGAGTCCACCAAAACTAAATCTAATTTGTACTTTTCATGTTCAGAAGGGCCATGAAGATGATTCATAGGCCCATCCTGTTTGTCAACTGACCCCTACAACTCCACGGCATGGCCGCATACCTCATGCTAATTTACAATGTGCATCTGCATTGCTAGATCAGTACCATTTGCTGGATGATTTTCTTCATTCTTAGCTTGTTATGACTCCATAGTGAGGCACATATCCTCCAGCTAAGATTTGATAGCATGCACCTACATTGGACCAAACTCATTACCTTCAATGGAATCACCCAAATTTCCAGTTTCTCGAAGAGCATCTTCATCTCTTCGTTGTCTTTTATGGAGCTGCTTACATAGATTCAGGTTGTGACCCTTAGTAGAGAAATAAGAGCAGATATCATTTCTATGACAATTCGGATTTATATGTCCAATGGTTCGACATTCCACATAAAATTGAGGTAATTTTTCATACATAATTGAAAGAGCGCTGTCGTGGGCGCCCTCAAATGATTAGTGTGATTTGGGGTACTTAAGTGCAGCAGAGTGGCTGACCAAGGTCGTCTCTCAAAGGAGGAAGTGAATTTAACAACTTATTAGAGGTATTCTAAAAAATAAAATAAAATAGAATAGAATAAAAACACTACTTTAAAGGATTGGGGTTTTTTTGTAGTTTATGAATCTAGAAGAAGTTTGCTGGAAGAAGATTGTATAATTTTTTTTGTTTTTAGTTTTGAAATGAATTTCAATTTAAATGACACAACAAGAAGATGTTTTTTTTAGAAATCTATTTGAAAAGCGTAATCGATCTAACTCTACCTCTTCACTTTATTATTAATCATTATCATTTAAATTAACATTCACTTAATTATGATCCCTTAATTTGTTAAATCCCGAACCCTACGAGAATTAACTTTACCACAAATATGATGTGAATTTAAACCTAGGCTAACTTTGGAACGTGCAATCGCAACACCCTGCTTTGATTGATGTTCTAAGATTAGCTTATGATCAGTGGTAAATTAAGGCAAATATCCATTCTGGAAATGAGGATGAATTGTGTTTATGGATTATATTTGAACTCTACAAATTTATCCCGTGTGGTCTTGTATTACCGATTAAGATCGCGCTCTCACAATTTACACAAAATCCCGACCTCGCGTGTTTTTGTGTTAATTGTTCAATTGCTTGCTTAGTTTCTTACAATTTAAAAACACAATTCATGGATCATATTAAGTGAATTACAGTATCTCATTGATTCAAAATAATTAAATGAAGAGGGTAGAAGATAGATCGATTACTAAAAGACTACTCTTCCATGGGTGGCGTAATCATCGTAGAAGCGTTCTGCATGTGCAAAGGTTTAAAATGGGTATAACCCAATAACGCTTCTACTCAAGAATTCCAGCCCAATTAGGAAGATTAATAGAAGAAGAAATTTAAACAATACAGAAGAAAAGAGAAGAAATATAAGAAGAGCAATGAAGTTTATTACACAAATGAAAACATTACAAAATGAAGAAGAGAAGGAGGCTTCGATGAGGGGATCCTTGCTTCAAGAACTACCCCTCTTACAATGGTTGGAGAATTTGGGTGAAACAAATTCTCATCTGCCTCCAATCTCCCAATGCACGTCCCAACCCCTCCAAATGAGAAAAACTCCAATTTATAGAGGGAAGGGGAGGAGAGGTTAGAAGTGGTTTCAAGTGTGAATGTGGAAATTCGGCCAAATATTTTATTCCAAATTGCACCGCCCAGTTTACCACCAAAACGCGTGAATTGGCCGGCCTTCCAGAAGGATGATTTGTGCCACATCATGTCCCCGAGCTTTCCTCAAAATTTGGGCTCAATCCAATCCGGTTTGTAGAGGATATGGCCCAAATACAGAACCTTCTCCATTCTGGAGAGCCCAGCCCAACTTTGACTTCATGGCCCAATTTCAACAACCAAATGAACTCTTTAGCTCTAGTGTCCTGAATAACAGTTGTAGATAATTAAGTTAGGAACACCGTTACAAAATTTCAAATTCAAATAAAATTTATAAAAATATTTATCTTCGAAATACTACAGTGCACTATTAAGGGTAAAACTGGAATTTTCACCAAATTTTCAAATGAATGATCAAATCCCAAATATTTTATAAATAAACATATTTAACACAATGTGAGGAAATTATATCATTTATTATCAATAAAATATTCAATAAAATAGTGTTTTATCAACTCCCCCACACTTACCCTTTTGCACACCTGGGCAAAACCTCATATCAAGTAAACATCAATATCAAATCAAAACCAATTTTAAAACACATATCTTTAAGATCAATCAATTTCACACCAAGAATAAAAAAAGAAATCATGCCTCATAAAAAACCTTATTTCAAGTTCTCCATTTATATCATTCAATATATTTCCACTTCATTTATCCGCCCATGCACAAAACACTTACCCCTCTTGAATTTTCTCTCATCACTCAAATATCAATTTTTTTTGCAATGTCTTTCTCATCCAAACTCATACAAGGGTCACCATAGGCTTGATATATTCCTACATCTCTACCCGATGTGATTCAAGGACATATGTTTATCATGAGGACTTTTCAGGGTTGTTCTATGGCTTTCGGTTGGTAGGATTAAGATGTGAAAAACTCTGAGGCTGAATGAGGAGGGCTTGACTCTTTTGAAGCAAAATTGCATTAATCTAATTTTCACTTAATTATGGTCTTCTCTTCAATCCCCATAGTATCAATTCAGCACCATCATCATGAAAATTCATGAAAGGTTTACACCATTCATCATTTCAGCATAAAAAATGTCAATCTTCTCAAACATGATTTTCTTGAAAGCTCCAGATGGGCACAACTTTCCACCTCAATTAGAAGCTCCAGAAAAGGCACAGCTTCACTTGTCATGAAAGCTCCAGAAAAGGCACAGCTTTCAATATAATGACTTTCTTTAGCAGCAAACACATCTCTTCAGAATTTAATTTTCCACCCAAAGTATAACATAATGTGGTGGCACAACACAAGACAGCTTCCCCCACACTTAAGCTCAACTAGATTATGCAATTTCACTTCAAGAGTTGGTTGGATAGGGAAAATTGGCTTGTAATGTGGCTTAACCTAACAGGCTGTGCATGGCTTCTAAGGGCTACAAGGATTAAATATTCAAGTTAGGACATTATAAAAAAGGATTCTTTGAAAAGGGGGCTTTAATACCAAACAAATGCCTCAATCATTTAAACATATGTACCTCAAACCCTCAAGTTTTGACAGGAATAGATCAAATTCTGGTTAAATCAAGTATGGTTTGGTTCTCTCAAGAGGTGAGGTGAATGTAAAGAATATGAAAATAATGGTTCAGAATCCTCACAGGAAAGTGATTTCAAATTTAAAGACAGTGAGATGTGGCATGGGATTCAAAATTCGGTGTACTTTCCATGAAATTACTAAATATTTGAACTTGAAACAAAGTCATTTCAGCATTCATTTAAGCTTAGTTTCAAGGGGTAAATTGTTTCACTTATTGATATGGATTTAAAAATGGTGATGAGAATCATTTCAGCTCAAAAGTTTCAAAAACACACAAAAAATTGTAAAATAAACACACAAATTTTGAAAAAACACACAAATTTTTTTTTTGGTTTTTTTTTAACAGGAAAACAATTGAAATTACTAAACTAAAAGGTTCCCTCCCCCACACATAAAATATTGCATTGTCCTCAATGTGAATCCGTGAGATGATATATGCACATGAAATTCAGAATTTTTAAATAGGACAAATAATATAAAAGTGAAAGGGTTAGGAACAGCCTGATGTGATCAAGTGATGATGGGGTCATGCAGTGTGATAAAATCCACTGCATCAGTAGGATGTCCCTCAATGTATCTCTTCAAACGTTTCCCATTGACTGTAAAGCTCCTTCCAGTGTCCTCTTGTGTGATCTCCACTGCACCATAAGGAAAAACATTAGACACAATATAAGGACCTAACCATTTGGAACGCAACTTACCAGGCATCAACTTCAGTCGTGAACTATAGAGAAGGACTTTCTCTCCAACATGAAACTCCCTTTTTTGGATCATTTTTTCATGAGCTGCTTTTGATCTTTCCTTGTAGAGCCTTGAGTTCTCATATGATGACAGGCGAATCTCCTCAAGCTCTTGAATTTGCAACTTCCTTTGAATTCCAGCTTGGGCCAAATCCATGTTGCATTTCTTTATAGCCCAATATGCCCGATGCTCTACTTCCACGGGGAGATGACACGCTTTCCCAAAAACAATAAGAAATGGGGACATACCAATGGGGGTCTTGTATGCTGTCCTATAAGCCCACAATGCATCATCCAAGCGCTTGCTCCAATCCTTCCTATTTGGCTGCACAGTTTTCTCCAAGATTTGTTTCAACTCACGATTTGAAACCTCAGTCTGGCCATTTGTTTGGGGGTGGTATGGTGTTGATGTTTTGTGTGTCACCCCATACTTTCGAAGGAGGGAAGCAAAATTCCTATTGCAAAAGTGTGTCCCTTGGTCACTGATGATGGCCTTTGGTACTCCAAACCTGCAAAAAATCTGTGCTTTGACAAAGTCCACAACAACATGAGAATCGTCAGTCCTGGTGGCCTTGGCCTCCACCCATTTACTCACATAATCAACAGCAACCAAAATATACAAAAATCCAAATGAACTAGGAAAAGGACCCATAAATTCGATGCCCCATACATCAAAAATCTCACAAAATAGTATGGGTTGTTGGGGCATCTCATGTCTCCTAGAAATGTTCCCAGTGTGTTGGCAACGAGAGCATGACTTACAAAACAAATGGGCATCATGGAACAAGCTAGGCCAATATAATCCAGAGTCTAAAACCTTCCTAGCTGTCCGTTGGGGTCCAAAGTGTCCACCACATGCAAGTGTATGACAGAATTGCAAAACAGACTCAAACTCATGATCAGGAATACACCTCCTAATAACTTGGTCACTACACATGCGCCAGAGGTAAGGATCATCTCAGACATAAAACCTAGACTCACATTTTAATTTTTGGACTTGATTCTTCTTCAAATTTACTGGGATTTCAGAGCCAACAATGTAATTAACTAAATCAGCATACCAAGGATGCTTACCTGAGATGGTATAGAGATGCTCATCGGGGAAAGTGTCCCGAAGTGGTACCTGGTCCAAGGTGTCACCCTCTAGTGTGTGAGTAAGCCTACTCATGTGGTCCGCCACCAAATTCTCTGACCCCTTCTTGTCCTTTATCTCAATATCAAATTCTTGAAGAAGGAGCATCCAACGGATAAGTCGTGGCTTTGCATCTGGCTTCTTTAGGAGATACCTCAAAGCTGCATGGTCAGAAAAAACAACTACTTTAGAGCCCAATAAATATGAACGGAATTTATCTAAAGCAAATATGACAGAAAGAATCTCCTTTTCTATGGTAGTGTAGTTTGATTGGGCTGAATCTAGTGTCCTCGATGCATAGGCGATCACATGTGAACGTCCTTCCACCCTCTGAGATAAGACAGCTCCAACCGCGAAGTTGGAGGCGTCACACATAAGCTCAAATGGAAGGTCCCACCGTGGGGGCTGTATGATTGGTGGAGTGGTCAGACACTTCTTCAGCTCATCAAATGATACCCTGCATGAATCATCAAAATTGAAGTCAATATCTTTTTGATGCAATCGAGATAAGGGTAGAGCGATCTTACTAAAATCTCTGATGAAGCGTCGATAAAATCCAGCATGCCCAAGGAATGATCGAACATCACGCACACATGTAGGATATGGGAGGGATGAAATAATGTCTACCTTAGATTTATCAACTTCAATTCCATGTTGTGAGACTATATGACCTAAGACAATTCCCTTTTCGACCATGAAATGACATTTTTCAAAATTTAAGACCAGATTCTTCTCAATACAACGATGCAACACATCACCCAAACTAGAGAGACATTCATCAAATGAGGACCCATAAACTGTAAAATCATCCATAAATACCTCCATGCAGGTCTCAATGAAATCTGAGAAAATACTCACCATGCATCTCTGTAAGGTACCTGGGGCATTGCAAAGTCCAAATGGCATCCTTCGGTAGGCAAAGGTACCGAATGGGCAGGTGAATGTTGTCTTCTCCTGGTCCTCTGCTGCAATGGGAACCTGAAAATAGCCAGAAAATCCATCCAAGAAACAATAGTGTGTCTTCCCAGCTAGTCTCTCAAGCATCTGGTCAATGATTGGAAGTGGGAAATGGTCCTTACGAGTGGATTGATTTAGTTTCCTATAATCGATACACACTCGCCAACTGTTTTGTACTCTCACAGGAACTAACTCATCATTTTCATTTTTTATAACAGTGAAACCAGTTTTCTTTGGTACAACCTGAACAGGGCTAACCCATTGTGAGTCAGAAATAGGGTAAATGATACCCGCCTCAAGTAATTTTTCAACTTCTTTCTTAACAACTTCTAGGAGGGTGGGATTAAGTCTCCTTTGTGGCTGTCTCACCAGTTTAGCCCCATCCTCCAAGAGAATCCTATGCATGCAAATGGAGGGGCTAATACCTGATATGTCTGCCAATGTCCATCCAATTGCCCTAATGTTATCTCTCAAAAGATTCAAAAGTTTTTCTTCATGTTCAAAAGAGAGATTGTTAGCAATTATGACAGGTAATCTATCACCACTAAGCAAGTATGAATATTTGAGATTTGGGGGCAATGGCTTGAGTTCCAATGTAGGTGGGTGATGTATGGATGGAGAAATTGATGCAACAGACATATCTGCACAATGAACATCAGTATCAGAATAAAAATCATCACAATCAGAGAATAAAGCACCAAATCCATCAGCATACTCAATAGCCATGTCATAATCAGAGTTCACATGATCAAAATCAGAATATGATTCCATTTCAAAATCAAATCTTAGAGAGTCTTGTTCCTTAAAAATGGGTGTAGAAGTATTCTTAGACATCAAACTAGAACCAATACTCATAATCTCCCTAAGCATAGGACAATCAAATTCTATGGAGTTTTTATTTGGTGGTTCAAAATGGGAGATAACAAAAGCAGAATGGTCTTCCGAGGGGTACTTCATGGAATCCATAACATTAAGTATCACAACTTCATCCCCAAATTCCATGGAAAGTGTACCCTCATTGACATTTATGATAGTTTTTGCAGTTTTGAGGAAGGGTCTACCTAAGATAATGGGGGCCTGAGAACTTACCTGATCATCCTCCATGTTAAGAACATAGAAATCCGCTGGAAAGATCATGTCTCTTACCCGGACAAGTACATCCTCAAGGACTCCCGCTGGATATGCCGTAGCTCTATTCGCCAATTGCACCACTACTCTTGTTGGCTTCAACTCACCAACCTGCAAGGAAGAGAATACAGAGTGAGGCATCACATTTATGGAAGCTCCCAAATCACAAAGAGCATCAGAGAAGTGCAACTCCCCTATGGTACATCGGATGGTGAATGTCCCAGGATCCTTGCACTTTGTTGGCATTGCTAGAGTTGGTGTAATCAGTGCCGAGACATTCCTTCCAAGGTTGATCCTCTCATTCCCCTTGAGCCCTCTTCGATTGGTGCAGAGTTCTTTTAAGAATTTGGCATACCTTGGGATTTGCTTAATGGCTTCAAGTAGAGGAATGTTGATCTCCACACGCTTGAATGTGTCCAAAACCTCCTTTTGCATTGCTTCTTCAGCCATCTTCTTGGTTTGAACAACCCTGTTTGGAAAAGGAAGGGGTTTAGGAGGAACATCATCAATCTTTTTCTTACCTTTATCTTTCTCCTTGGATTGCTCATCAGTTGGTATGGAATGCGACTTCTCTGAAGTTGAGGTGAATCCCGGTGGAATGGTAGGTGTAGATGTATCATTCATTTGCTTCCCACTTCTCAATGTTATGGCACTAACATTCCCCTTTGGATTTGGAGTGGGTTGGGAAGGTAGATTTCCAGAATTCTTACTCACAAGTTCATGGAGGGCGGTGGCAATCTGACTCATTTGAGTCTTCAACTCTCTCAGCTCCGAACCTTGACTCTTCAGCTCATTCTGTTGATTAAGAACAATTTGCTTCAAAAGATCATCAGTATTAGAATCTACCTTTGGTGGATGATTCCCTTGTTGTTGACTTGTTGATGTTTGAGCTTCAAATCTCCTTTGGGGTTGTTGGAAACCCTGCTGGTAAGGCGGAGGCTGCTGGAAGTTTGGTTGAAAAGGGGGCCTTTGTTGTTGTCCAGAGCCATACCTCATGTCCGCTAGATCTTTCCACCCTTGGTTGTATGTTGGATCAAACTTCTTTTGGGGATATGGTTGTTGTTGTTGCTGCTGAAATGGTCTCCCAGGGAACACTGCTGCACAATCTTCTGTTTCATGGAGTTGTGGGCAACAGTCAGTCGGGTGGCTTGTCTCAGTGCAAATACCACAAGGCCTTGAGGGAGGGGGTTGGGATGTCTTTTGAGCCAATGCAATCTGCCTCACCATAGTTGTCAATTCTTCTAACTTAGTATCAATCAAATGACTTTCAAGAGAAGAAGGACTTACTTGATGTACTCCTCGAACATGTGGTGTACCTCTATCACCGAATTGTTGGGAGTTTTGGGCCATTTTGTCGATCAATGCTCGCGCAGCTACTGGTGTCTTGTCCACCAATGCTCCTCCAGCCGCAGCATCTACCATGCTCCTCTCCATGGGTGTGAGTCCTTCGTAGAAGTATTGGATGAGGAGTTGCTCACTGATTTGGTGATGTGGGCATCTTGCACACAACTTCTTGAATCTCTCCCAGTACTCATACATTGACTCCCCTTGGGCTTGCTTGATCCCCGATATCTCCTTTCAAATGGATGTGGTCCTTGATGCTGGGAAAAATCTCTGCAAGAAATGACGTTTCAAATTGTTCCAACAAGTTACATCTTCGGGTTGTAAATAATACATCCAATCTTTCGCAGCCCCATCAAGTGAGAATGGGAATGCTCTTAGTTTGATTTGATCTTCAGAGACATTTCTAGGTTTTAGGGTTGAGAAAACCACATTAAATTCTTTCAAATGTTTATTGGGATCCTCACCAGAGAGGCCATGAAACTTTGGAAGTAAGTGAATTAACCCAGATTTCAGTTCGAAGTCCGATTCGAGATTTGGGTATGCAATACAATTTGGTTGATAGTTAATATCAGGTGCAGCCAATTCTCGAATGGTTCTATTAAGTTCATTTCCATTGTTTCCAGCCATTGGTTCTTGTTTTATGGTTGAATTTGAATTGCTTCCAATTTCAATGTTCTGATATTGGAGTAATTCTCCAACTGGTTGAATGTTGAAACTTTCCGTAGACTGAGAATGTTTGATTCGTGCCCTAAGGCTACGTTCAATCTCAGGGTCAGGATCTAAGAGATCTTCAGGATTAGTTCGTGTCATAAATCAAATAAAAATGAAAAGAAAGAAGGTGGACCATAGTAAAATAAAAATGAGAAGTTTGATTTGATGGTCCAAAGAGAAGTAGAAGAAAATAAAAGAAGAAGAAAAAAAAATCAGATTGGGTAAAGAAGGAGGAAAGAAGAGAGGAAGAGAATAAAATGTAAAATAAAATAAATACCTCTAATTGGTTGAAATAATTACTTACCTCCCCGGAAACGGCGCCAATTTGAAAAAACGCTGTCGTGGGCGCCCTCAAATGATTAGTGTGATTTGGGGTACTTAAGTGCAGCAGAGTGGCTGACCAAGGTCGTCTCTCAAAGGAGGAAGTGAATTTAACAACTTATTAGAGGTATTCTAAAAAATAAAATAAAATAGAATAGAATAAAAACACTACTTTAAAGGATTGGGGTTTTTTTGTATTTTATGAATCTAGAAGAAGTTTGCTGGAAGAAGATTGTATAATTTTTTTTGTTTTTAGTTTTGAAATGAATTTCAATTTAAATGACACAACAAGAAGATGTTTTTTTTAGAAATCTATTTGAAAAGCGTAATCGATCTAACTCTACCTCTTCACTTTATTATTAATCATTATCATTTAAATTAACATTCACTTAATTATGATCCCTTAATTTGTTAAATCCCGAACCCTACGAGAATTAACTTTACCACAAATATGATGTGAATTTAAACCTAGGCTAACTTTGGAACGTGCAATCGCAACACCCTGCTTTGATTGATGTTCTAAGATTAGCTTATGATCAGTGGTAAATTAAGGCACATATCCATTCTGGAAATGAGGATGAATTGTGTTTATGGATTATATTTGAACTCTACAAATTTATCACGTGTGGTCTTGTATTACCGATTAAGATCGCGCTCTCACAATTTACACAAAATCCCGACCTCGCGTGTTTTTGTGTTAATTGTTCAATTGCTTGCTTAGTTTCTTACAATTTAAAAACACAATTCATGGATCATATTAAGTGAATTACAGTAGCTCATTGATTCAAAATAATTAAATGAAGAGGGTAGAAGATAGATCGATTACTAAAAGACTACTCTTCCATGGGTGGCGTAATCATCGTAGAAGCGTTCTGCATGTGCAAAGGTTTAAAATGGGTATAACCCAATAACGCTTCTACTCAAGAATTCCAGCCCAATTAGGAAGATTAATAGAAGAAGAAATTTAAACAATACAGAAGAAAATAGAAGAAATATAAGAAGAGCAATGAAGTTTATTACACAAATGAAAACATTACAAAATGAAGAAGAGAAGGAGGCTTCGATGAGGGGATCCTTGCTTCAAGAGCTACCCCTCTTACAATGGTTGGAGAATTTGGGTGAAACAAATTCTCCTCTGCCTCCAATCTCCCAATGCACGTCTCAACCCCTCCAAATGAGAAAAACTCCAATTTATAGAGGGGAGGGGAGGAGAGGTTACAAGTGGTTTCAAGTGTGAATGTGGAAATTCGGCCAAATATTTTATTCCAAATTGCACCGCCCATGTTACCACCAAAACTCGTGAATTGGCCGGCCTTCCAGAAGGATGGTTTGTGCCACATCATGTCCCCGAGCTTTCCTCAAAATTTGGGCTCAATCCAAGCCGGTTTGTAGAGGATATGGCCCAAATACCGAACCTTCTCCATTCTGGAGAGCCCAGCCCAACTTTGACTTCATGGCCCAATTTCAACAACCAAATGAACTCTTTAGCTCTAGTGTCCTGAATAAAAGTTGTAGATAATTAAGTTAGGAACACTTTTACAAAATTTCAAATTCAAATAAAATTTATAAAAATATTTATCTTCGAAATACTACAGTGCACTATTAAGGGTAAAACTGGAATTTTCACCAAATTTTCAAATGAATGATCAAATCCCAAATATTTTATAAATAAACATATTTAACACAATGTGAGGAAATTATATCATTTATTATCAATAAAATATTCAATAAAATAGTGTTTTATCAATAATCTACATGTTAATATAAACCTCTGATGTAGAAAGAACCACTTGTTCATCCAAGTCAGACTAGAGATCAATTTCAACTAGAATTCTAGAAATGTATCCATAATTGGCTACTTCTATGGCTCTATACATTTTAATGGGAACATCCACACACGATGAAATTTAATACAATATACTGGGGTTCCAAAATATAAAGTTTAAGCCAAGAATTTTGATCCATACCTGAACCCTAGTGTTCTTGATAGAGAATGAGTTGAATCTGACATTCCATTCTTGAATAGTAACCATTTAAGTTTTTTAGTAAATTGAGCCAAATCCCCATGCTCTATGTTTCAGATCCTCATTCAAGAAGAGGAAATGAAAAAATATTTTTTTTCACCCTCAACAACTTTCTCAATGCTGTTATTTTGAATTTTCTACCAAAAATTTGAATAAACATTCTATTGTTATATGCATCGCATGGAAAAATTTAGGTGGAACCATTAATAATATTTTATTAAAATATTATATTATAATTTTACAATATTATTTTCATATAAAAGGTTTTCTTTAATTTCTTTTGAAACTACTAGACTCGAAATAAATGATTACAATTGAAATTGGTAATTTCCTTAAACAATTGTCTAGTGTTCCTTTAAAAGTACATCTATCATAAAAAATATATGCAACACTAGAACAGGGCCACAATACAAGGAAGGACAAACAACCAAGTAGCAAATTAAGCATTCACATCCGGTTCTCTTACAATGTCACAATAAAAAAGCGATCTGTGAGATCCCTCGATGTACTAGAACCAAACCATGACCTAACATACTGCCCCACATGACCCCAAATCCACAAACTAATGACTTCAAAATAGGGGATCACTTCCCCATCCATGTCACCTCACAAGCATCAAGCATAAAAACCATACGCAACACTAGAACAGAGCAAGGGAGTTTTTAGATTTAAACACACCTTTTCCTTTAGTTCTATCGTTCTATTTGGTTAATCGGGGTGACCACCCAAGTATTATTATTCATTGGGAATACATTTAGTCAACCTATATTTCGTTAATAAATAGTAACCATGTTACATCCATTAAATCCCATAGTTATCCTGAAAATATCTGTTTATTAGTGTGCAAGAAGGGACCACCACCAGCCATGATTTTCAATGGAAATAATCCCATAAAATTCACAACATATAAGAAAAGAAAAAAAGTGTACATCTACATCATCATAAGCACCCATTCATTCATTAAAACCCATTTATTATCATCGTTAGGGCATGGTTTCACCCATACCTAAAGGAACATTATCATACCCACCCAGTATGATACAGAATAATGAAATACAAAGGAACACCTCTAATTGGATGATAAAACATCGATGTTTTTCCCCACATGCCAAGAACTAGGGATGCCTGACTTGTAGAGGAGGAACTTCAAGGATTATAAGAGTAAGAAGGGAAGGATCCAACACAGTTTCACAACTAGCCTTGGGAAGGGGGAATCAAATGCACCAAGGAAAGGAAAATAGACTTGCAAAAAATAATATAGAATCCCATGAAATAAAGGTTGAGATCTTGGAGTTACGAGATATGAAATCTTGAACGAATTTAAAGGCAGATCATGGTTTCTCCTCACGGTTGGGTGGTTACACACAATGGAATTAATTTTCAATTAATAATTCCAATCGAAGTTGTGGCTGTAATAGCTTTGAGTTAAAGGTTTATCATTTAAATAGAGGAAAACACGGAAGTGGGGAGGAACTGGAACATATAAGAAAAGGGTGTGACACTGAGGAAAACACCTCATGTTTTGGTATGCCAAGGGTCTCCCATTTAATTGGTGTTTTTAGATATAATTTATGTGATTAAAATGGAATTAAAAGGGGTTCTAAAATACTTTTATGTCAAAAGATATGATGTAGGAGCAGATCTGAAAACAAACAAAGGGTGGGACACCGTTTGGTGAGACACCATAATGGAGCGATCATGACAGCATGACCCCTACGGTGCCAGCATCATGGAGACACCAGTTCAGTGGAACACTATAAGCAGTGCTACAATCACAGAGCCACCGGTCTGCTGGAACACCATCAGTGGTGCCACCGTTTCGATGGGTGACTGTAACTGGTGCCTCCATCACGGTTCCTCTGTGACCGGTTCCACCATTTTGGTGGAACCGTTTTATAGAAACGAGTTTTTGGAAAACACCCTAACAAGTCATATTCTATGACATTACATCAAATACCTCTCAAAATAATCCCACCCTAGGGAATGAAAACCAGTCCCAATGAAATAATAGGGTTCCAAACAACCACCTCTAAAGATACCTCTCAGGAGTAAACCTCCTAGACATCTAGGAACGCCTCTCTCTCATCAATATTCTGAAAAACCACAGATACACTACCACTTCTCTCCCATAATAAACCACAAAAAAATATAATGGAATCACTATCTATACATCTGGGATAGGGATTCCCTCCCTCTAGGATAATATACTATCCTCTTTGGGTGGCACGGACTCACCCACACCAATTTAATCGCATCCACCTTAATGATCCTTGATTTGGGATCAGGTCCTACATCCCCACAGTCAGGACTCTTCACACACATCTAGAGAACAAGTAAAATAACACATTTCATAGATTAAAATGTCATGCACCAAATCACATTCAAGTATGAAAAAAATCAGAAAAGACTCAAAAACATCTCTGGGTATTGGGCACGTATTTGTGCCTCCCATTCCGAAGTACTCTCCATGAGGCCATGATGCCTCTATAACACATGAACCAAGGGTATAGTTTGTCCACAAATCACCGTCTCCTCATGATCCTCGATCCTCATTGGTATCTCTACAAATGTCGCATCATCCTCTATATCCATATCCCCCTAGTCGAGGAGGTGAGAATTATAATGTAGATACCGGCAGAGCTAAGACACATGGAAGACATCATGCACCCTCTATATAAGTGGTGGTATCACTAGCTGATACGCCACTTCATCGACCCATTGAAACACCTCAAAGGTTCTGATGAAACTGGGAGAAAATTTACTTCCCCTTCTAAACCATCATTTCCTATGGTGAGGGGAGAAATTAAATAACATGTGGTCCTTGACCAGGAAATCCAATGGTATCCTCTTATGATCGATATACGACTTATTCCCGTCATGATCCACCTTCATCCTCTCTAGTATAAGCTGAGTCTTCTCTGTCGTGCTCTGAACTACCTCCAGTACAAGAGCACCTGTTTCCCCAACCACTTCCTAACACACATGTGAGTGACACTGTATCTAGTACAAGGCTTCAAATGGATCCATGGAAATGGTAGAGTGATAGATATAGTTTTAGGCAATCTCTACTAGAGAAAAGTGTCGCACCCATGATCCCCCAATGTTGAAAACACGTTCTCATAGCATATCCTCCAATGTTTTGATGGTCCACTCTATCTTCCCATATGTTTGGGGATGGAATGTAGTGTTAAAGAATTATTGGCTGCTAAATGAAAGTTGTAATCCTTTCCAAACACATGTGCTAAACTAGGTATCCTGATCCAAAACTATGGACCCTGGAACTCCATCCATCTCACCACCTCGTCCACCTACCTCTATGGTAAGGGTTACACCACACTCGACTCTTTGATTTCCAGAAAGTGAGCTGATTTAATCATCCATTCCACCACTATCTAGATAGCATCACGACCCCTTGAACTCTAGGTAGTCTCGTGATGAAATACATCGAGATGTCATCCCATTTCCCCTCGAGGACATATAAATGTTGTAATAGACCTCCTGGGACTTGGGGTTCAACCATCACTTGCTCGAACACGAGGCACTTTACCACAAACTCGGCCTCTTCCCGCTTTACTCCAGACCAACAAAACTTACCCCACAAACCCCTGTACATCATAGAAACTCGTGTGTGTACCACCAGTGGTGAGTTGTGGAATTCACAAATAACTCTCTAGTGAATTTCTACCGGTGTGAACATCTTCCCATGAAACAAAATCTAAATCTTCCCATATTCCAATCATCCTCCGAAAGAATCACCCTTGTTAACACAATCGTGCATTATATCAGCCACTAAGTCCCACCACAAAGACTCCTCCACTAGCTGCAACAGAGAGGATTGTACATTCATCTGAAACAGATAGCCTCTACCATCCTCCACCCTTGCATCAAGTTGTAGGGAAGCCAACTCCTCCATCACCATCTAATCATATGCTGATTCTCAAACCATATCCTTCTACGACTTCCTTCTCAAGGAATTGGCCCCCACATTCCCCTTACATTTAGTGTAAGTGATTTAGATGATGTTGTATATAGAAAATACATCAACCTCTACTGCTGAATGTTCAGGTCCTACAAGGAGATGATATATCTCAAGTTCTTGTGATCTGTGAAGACAATAAAACACTCCCCAATGAGGTAATTCTGCCACAACCATAGTATGAACACAACCACTTCATGTTCTATATCATGTGTGGAATATTTACGCTTCTGGGGATGTAACTGCCTAGACCCATAATTGATCACCCCTATTGTTTCATTAGCACACACCTCAATCATTGTCCTCAAGAATCACATAACACCTCAAATTTCACTGATTCTCTTAGAAACCATTATAATGGGGCACTAACCAGCTTCGCCTTTAGATAACTGAAGGTTTCCTAGAACTGATCACTCCATATAAAATGAATAGTCATTCTTGGTCAAGGCTCTCAAAGGTGTTGTAAAATGGGAGATGATGGGCACGAATCTCCGGTAGAAACTCGATAGACCCAGGACACTACAAAACTATTCCACATTATTGGGTGCTACCCCAATAACAACTACCTCGACCTTTGATGGGTCCACTTCTATTCCCTCCTCATAAACCTTGTGTCTAATTAAGTGCACCTCTCATGTCCAGATCATGCACTTGGACAAATTCCTATAGAGTTGGGGCTATCATAGGACCCCTAAAACCATTCTCAGATCCTTGGAATGATCCTCCTATGATCTTTAGTAGATTAAAATGTCATCAATAAAATTACTATGATATGGTCTATGTATTTAACTTGTAGATGTGGCACCCAAACGGTGACCAGAAGTAGTGTGGGTGAACGGGGCCCAGGAGGCTGATCAATCTTAGAGAACCATCATGCCCCCTTCAACTGATCAAAAAGGGCGTTGATCATCGGGAGGGGGTAACGGTTCTTGAGAGTCACCTGGTTCATCCTCTGGTAGTATATACTATAACACCAGAGATTTTTATGAGTAATATGTTGTTTTTATATATCATCAAAGGAATCTTTCACTACACACTTTATTGGCTTACTTTACACGCAATCACGACCTTCCTCGATAGCTTGCTTCGTACGCAATACCGAGTTTCACTAAACAACGATATGCTATTAAAATATTATTAAAACTAGCCGTTATGAATCGTAATAACCACTTTTTGAAATTTTGTAAATTTTATTTTTCAAAATGGACTTCATTTTTGTATTCGGAATACCTAAATTAGCCTAGGGTGAAATTTTGGTATATTTCTGAAAACTTTCAATTTTTGATGAATAGTGAAACCACTAAGTGGTGGTTAAAAAAACTGAATTTTTCATAAAACTTAATTTTACCGCTTCTGTGAGTGGAATTTCTAAAATCCAAGAGACACGGTTAATATCAAGGACTAAAATTTGGTTCAATGAAATGAAAATAATTCTTGGTGAATAGTAACTTTTTACTTTTTTTACCACGGTAAAAAGAAAATTGGGTAAGTAAGGGTAAAGATGATATTATTATTACCCTAACACATGACCTAATTCTATTGGATAAGTTTAATTCGACCAAAACCAAACTTAGGAATAACATATGACCATTTATCCCCACTTGGATTATATTAAGACATTTATTATTAATTTATTTAAAGAAGGGTTAAAATAGTTAAAATCAATGTTTAATAAGTAAATCATTTTTAATATGGGGTTATACATAAGATAAATTCGACTATAATTATTAATTAGAAATCTAAAATGATTTACTACATAATGGTATTTTATTTATTATTTTTAGACATTAAATAATTTAATTTATTTATGACACAATGATGATGTAGTAATTATCTTATTAATAAAATATTGACATAATTGATGTTATAAACACCAAAATAAATGTAATGTGAGACTTTTTATGAATTACACTAATTTTATAGGTTACTATGATATATTAGTGTTGATTTAATCAACTTGGTTCGAACATATAATTCTGTTATGACTTTCACAAAAATCATATATCAAATAGTGTCAAAATTGACACAAAATAGTTTTTAAATCAAATATTATATTATTAATTGTTATTTTATTCCTAAAAATATAAGGTTCGGCCAAATGACTTAGATAAGGATATATATATTAATAATAAACAATTTGGGGTTCGTTTGGCATGTTATGGTAAGTGTATTAACCATATAGTGTAAGAAAAAAAAAGACACGGTAAAAGTAAAATTATTTAACTTAGAGATAAATATAAATGATAAGGTTAAAATATTACCCTAAACTTGTCTAAATCCTATTGGTTGATAGGATTTCGACCCATCCCTACTTTAGCTTCGAAATAAGACCCTTTGGAACCATTATAAACCGATTTTGACTTTAATATAAAATAATATTTTGAGATATTCCTAAGGTGCCCCTCTCCTCCCTTATAAAAGGGCACCTCCTCCCCCTCCTCCTCACACCAAATTGAGCACTCAGGCTCGGAAAACCCCTGACATTTTCTCCTCTCTACTTCCCTAGAATAATCCTAGAGGTTCTTCTCTTCTTCAAAAACCAATCTTAGTTCCCTAAGTGGAGGATTCAAAGAAGCGTTCCAAAGAAGAGGTAATATCCATTACCGATCTTTTCAATTTCTTTCTTCTTCAACTTCTTCTTATTTAGTTGTTTCATGATAAAGTAATAACATCAGTATTAATTACATACTGATATGTTATTATAAATATGAAACAACCCTAATTCACCTTCTATCCATCCTACGGAAAAATGAAATCACCGCGCGTGCGTACGTACGGAATACCGTCTCCACGCCGTGGTGTAATCTATTTTCAACCATCACCTTACAAGGACGGGTATAATGGTGTAATGAGTAACTATTTATGATTATTATAAATTAATATTGATACTAAAATAATATATATATACTATAATACAATTCCACGATCATAGGAAAGATATCATCACTCGTGCGTACGTACGGAATACCGTCTCCACGATGTGATGTGACTCGTTCTACATGATCATCATTACATAGTAATTATATAAATTAATTGAATGAATAAATATGATATATGTTACACTAATACCATTATGGATATAAGGTATCTATAACCTTAAAAGAAGAATAAGAATTTATTCGGCAAAACACGCAGAAAAACAAAATGCAATAAAGACCCGAGTAACAAGTAACAATGAAATATTACTAACAAGAAGCTAAGAATATGACCATATATGATATCATATCAATATTTATGATTCTGGAATAAGTCAATAACATTATTTAAACCATTATACAGGAGCTTCAGACACGTACAAAGCAAATCGGACCTAAGGTAAGGGAAAATCTCGCAATCTCAATTTTTATCCGAGATTGTTTATACTTTGAAATTTAGTGGGGTGTATTTTATCATCCAAATCCATTTTTCCTCAATATGTAATATTATTTCCATCCACTTACTATATTTTAAATCCAATTTTACCCTTCGGTGTGTTTTTAGTAAAGAATTTTAAAGGAATCGTTGTCGTTTTTTTTCGTATGAGGTACTTTTTGACTTTTCCGACAAAAGTATGAAGAATGTTTTTTTAACTTATACGGCATGAATGGATTCTTAAAACATTATTTCCAAGAAGCTACCTTTACAGGTATTCAAGTTTATTTTTAATCAACTTCTTTTAGTTTAAAATTGTATGACATGTTATGAAAGGAAAAGTGTTTTTGAAGTAGAAAGGATATTTTCCTCAAGAATGGAGTTCAAGTATTTTATCAAAATTATTTTTCCATCTAAGATAATAAAAGGGTTCTGTTTTTATCCCTATTATTAAAGGGATTTGATTATGGAAATATTTTTATGAATTCCTTTATCTTATATGAATTGGTTTATGATGTCATGTTGTTTAAGAATCCCATTTTTATTACATGGGTTACGCTATGATGTATGGTTTATGACTATGTGGCACACATAAGAAAGGATTCATTATAAGATGGGTGGGACCTATATCTCCCTCCCATGCATTGGGTATAGATTTTATATCTCATGAGATAGACATGGATGGAACGGTAGGTTATACCGGTTCAGTGAAACAGGACTGGAACGAGGGTGACTCGGTTCAGAAAGGGACTGTGTCCACTAAGATAGTCTTGATAGTGAGTCGTGACTAACAAGAAATGATTTTCCATGATTATGTGTGCATGCCACAAAAGTTTCAAGTTTCATGATCTGATTATGGGGATCTCATTTTCACTTCTATGATTTGTTCCATGTTATGATATTATGATCTCTTTTGCAGGTTATGATTTTCAAAAAGATATGATATGATTTTTTATTTCCTTTATTTGACCTTACTGAGCATTTGAGCTCACCCTTTTATGTTTTCTTTTCCCCAGGTCAGGAAGATGGATATTAAGTAGAATATGCTAAAAGGGACCCTAGATATGATGAAATAAATGGGAGACACTGTAGAAGATTTATGAACTAGTTGTTTATGTTTCCCAGTTTCTAAAGACACTATACCTATACGGTCCTTTGTGGTTTTGTCATATGTTGTAATAAGTGTGCTTCAATTTTGAATTATTAACAATGTATGTAAAGTATGGGTTGTTATAGTTGGTATCAGAGGAAAGGTATAGTCAACCTTTGGAAACTAGGATGTGAAAGTCTTAGTAAGAACCCTAAGGATATGTCTAAGCATAGAACACAATCAAAGTGTTTTAGAAATGGCCATGAATACCCTAGGATAAGACCTTATGTGTGAAATTTTATCCTTGATTATGTGGTTTTCCTATTATAATTAGTGTTTCTCACACTATTCTTCTTGGTTTTAGTCAATGGCTGGAACCCGAAGTAACCGTGTTAATGCGGAATGCGATGGGCAATGCAATGATTGTCCCCCTGAGCAACCAAACGATATGGGAGCTGGAATGAAAAATCTTGTATCCATGCTCACACAACTTTCTCAAGCTATGAATCATGCAGGACTTACAGACGATCAAAGGAAGGAGCAACATTCTGTTGAATCCTTCATGAGGCAGCGTCCACCTTCTTTCAGCAGGTCTACTGATCCATTAGTTTCTGAACAATGGATTAGTACTACTGAAATGATATTTTCTGTTCTTCGATGTTCTGATCATGATAAAGTCATCCTAGCAGTGTATCGTTTGGAAGGAGATCCTAATCAATGGTGGAATCTTTTTAAGAATACGAGGCAAAGGGATGAAATTGAGTCTATGAAATGGGATGAGTTCAAGAACTTATTTTTCAATAAGTACTTCCCTCGTATTCTCCGAACAAAGATGGAGAAAGAGTTTCTTGAACTGAAGCAAAGGGATGATGAATCTTTTGGTACCTATGAAGCAAATTTTACAAGACTTGCAAGGTACGCTTCTGGTATTATTATCCAACCTGAGAGTAAGATCGATCGATTATATAGTGTCCTAAAACCATGTCTTCGAAGGGAGTTAGCCATAAGGGACTTCAATAGCTACGAGGAAATCGTTCGATGTGCTCTCAAAGTCGAGATGGAGATTGGAGTAACCCATCAGTCACATGGGTTTGATAAGAAGAGGAAGATGGAATTCAAAGGAAAATCTAAAGAGCACACTGAAAAGAAGATGAGCTTTCCCTTGTGCTCATAGTGTGGAAAGAAACATGGAGGGAGTTGTCTTGAAGGTACAAGTAAATGTTTCAAATGTGGAAAGGAAGGTCATCAGGCATTTGAATGCCGCGATAATGGGAAGAAGATGTCTAATGGTGCAAACAAAGGAAGGAATCACAGAATGAACCTACTACACTTCAATGTTTCATGTGCAAGGAGATGGGGCATTATGCCAATCAATGACCAAATCCAAGGGTTGATGATGATGGTCGACGTCAACAAAATCTTAAGGCTAAATACAAAGGAAAGTCACATGCAATTTCTATCAGCGATGTGGAGTACGATAACGAAGTGGTGAATGGTACACTTACCATCCACTCTAAAGTAGCAAATGTTTTATTTGATTCTGGATCCACCCACTCTTTTATTTCTGAAAAATTTTCTAAGGGTATCACCATATTACGTCAACAATTAGATGTTTATTTAGCTGTGACAACACCTAATGGCACAACAGTCGCATCAAAAGTTTATAATTCTTCTCCGATCGAAGTTTGTGGGAAAGTGCTTCCTGCAAATCTTGTGATACTTCCTTTAGTGGAATTTGATGGGATTCTTGGCATGGATTGGCTTTCTCTACATGGAGCTCATATCAATTTCCAAAGAAGGGAAGTCACATTTCATATTCCAGATCAATCTACGATCGTCTATCGATGCAAGGATGAATATAACCTTCCAGTGGAAATTTATTCCATCTTATGGGTCTTGATTCCACTAAATGAAGGTCATTTATCTCAAATGGTTCGTGAGAAAATCACGATTAAGAATATTCCCATCGTACGGGAGTTTGATGATGTCTTTCCGGAGGAATTACCGAGTCATCCACCAAATCGTGAAGTTGAGTTTTCAATAGAACTCATACCGGGTGCTTTGCCTATTTCAAAGACACCTTATAGAATGGACCCAATTGAGTTACAGGAATTGAAGAAACAAATCCAAGAGAATCTTGATAAGGGATTCATACGCCCTAGTGTGTCACCTTGGGGAGAACCTGTTCTATTTGTTAAGAAGAAAGATGGATCAATGAGACTCTGCATTGATTATCGAGTACTTAACAAGATCACTATCAAGAACAAATATCCTCTCCCACGCATTGATGACTTATTTGACCAACTACGCGGAGCTCAATACTTTTCCAAGATTGATCTTCATTCAGATTATCATCAATTAAGGGTCAAAAGGGAGGATATACCAAAGATGGCTTTCCGTACAAGGTATGGACACTATGAATTTATAGTGATGCCATTTGGTCTTACTAATGCCCCTGCTATCTTCATGGATCTAATGAATAGAGTCTTTAAAGACTATCTTGATCAATTTATGGTAGTATTTATAGACGATATTCTTGTCTATTCAAAGTGAAAGGAAGAGCATGAAGATCACTTAAGAATTATATTGAAGACCCTGAGAAAGGAGAAGCTTTATGCCAAATTTACCAAGTGTGAATTTTGGCTTCAAAAAGTTGCATTTTTGGGTCACATAATCTCAAAAGAGGGGATATCTGTGGATCCAGCAAAAACAGAGGTTATCGAATGATGGTCGAGACCAACAACAGTAACTGAGATCTGATGTTTTCTTGGTTTGGCTGGATATTATAGACGTTTTGTAAAAGATTTTTCACGATTATCTAATCCACTCACAAAGTTGACCCGGAAAGGAGTTAAGTTTATCTAGACAGAGGGATGTGAAGAGAATTTCAAGGAGTTGAAAAGAAGGTTATCCAGTGCACCTGTGCTCACACTACCTTGTAGTGGAGAAAGGTTTGTGATCTACAGTGATGCATCCAAGAAGGGATTGGGGTGTGTTCTTATGCAAAATTATATGGAGATAGCTTATGCCTCACGACAGTTGAAAATCCATGAGCAAAATTACCCAACACATGATTTGGAGTTGGCTGCGTTAATCTTTGAATTAAAGATTTGGAGGCATTACCTTTATGGTGAAAGTTGTGATATTTATACTGATCATAAAAGTTTAAAGTATATTTTCACACAAAAGGAGATGAATATGCATCAAAGAATATGTTTGGAGCTGATTAAGGATTATGACTTCTCAATCCATTACCACCCTGGGAAAGCAAACAAGGTGGCAGATGCATTAAGTCGACAAGACCATGCTAGTTTATACATGATAAGGATCACAAAAGATCCAATATTTATGGATTTACAAAGGATGGATCTTGGAATTATAATTTAAGGGGAAAAATATTATCTTTCTCAAATGAATGTTCATCCATCTATACATGAGAAGATTAAAGAGGCACAGAAAGAAGATGTCGAGTTACAAAAGAAGGTGAGAAATGTTCCTGAATTCAACCTTGATTGTGATGGGATAATAAAGTCCAGGAATCGGGTTTGTGTTCCCCCCATCCCCGAATTAAAGAAGGATCTGCTGGATGAGGCTCATAGTTCTTCATTCTCTATTCATCCTGGAAGCACAAAGATGTATAGGGACCTGAAAGAGTACTTCTGGTGGGATGGCATGAAAAGAGATGTTGCTGAATATGTCTCTCGATGCTTGGTTTGTCAATAAGTTAAAGCTGAGAGACAGAAGTCTAAGGAGATGTTACAACCATTACCCATACCCTAATGGAAATGGGAAAACATCACTATGGACTTTGTCACAGGGCTTCCTAAGACATCCAAAGGCAATAATGCTATCTGGGTCATAGTTGATCGTCTTACAAAGTCTGCACACTTCATTGCTATTAGAGAGGATTTCTCTCTAGATCAGGTTGCCAGGATATATGTAAAGGAAGTGGTAAGATTGCATGGAGTACCACTTTATATTATATCTGATCGGGATCCGAGATTTACCTCGAAGTTCTGGCGAAGTTTTCAGTATACTCTAGATATAGAGTTGAGTTTCAGCACTGCTTATCATCCCCAGACAGACGGTCAGTCTTAGAGAACAATTCAAACCCTAGAAGATATGTTGAGAGCTTGCTCTATGGATTTCAAAGGAGGTTGGGATCAACACCTACCTTTGGTGGAATTTTCTTATAATAATAGCATTCACTCCAGTATTCATATGGCTCCTTATGAATCTCTCTATGGAAAGAAATGCAGGACTCCAACTTGCTGGGATGAAGTTGGGGAACGAAAGCTATTAGGACCTGATCTCATTGATGAAATGGCAGAAAAGGTCAGATCTATTCAATAACACATAAGAGCAGCTCAGAGTCGACAGAAAATTTATGCCGACAACCGAAGAAAAGACATAGAGTTTGAAGTGGGTGATAAAGTGTTCTTACGAATATCTCCCTGGAAGAGGGTTATGAGATTTGGAAAGAAGGGGAAGTTGAGCCCTAGATATATCGGTCCTTTCGAAATACTGGATCGTGTTGGGAAGGTAGCTTACCGATTGTCACTTCTACCGAATCTCTCTCAAGTTCACAATGTGTTCCATGTATCTCTCCTGAGAAAGTACATACCAGATCATTCACATGTACTCAGCTCAGAAGTTGTACCGCTGGAGCAAGATCTTTCTTATGAAGAACAGCCGATAGAGATTCTGGATCGTACAGAAAAAGTCTTACGAAACAAGACCACTCGCTTGGTGAAAGTTTTATGGAGGAACCACCAACTTGAAGAAGCTACATGGGATCTTCAGGATATGATGAGGGAGAAGTATCCTCATCTGTTTGTTACAAAGTGACGAATTTCGAGGGTGAAATTCTTTTTAAGGGGGGTAGAATGTAACACCCAAGATTTTATGAGTAATATTTTGTTTTTATATATCATCAAAGGAATCTTTCACTACACAGTTTCCTGGCTTACATTACACGCAATCACGACCTTCCTCGATAGCTTGCGTCGTACGCAATACCGAGTTTCACTAAACAACGATATGCTATTTAAATATTATTAAAACTAGCCGTTATGAATAGTAATAACCACTTTTTGAAATTTTAAAAATTTTATTTTTCAAAATGGACTTCAATTTTGGATTCGGAATACCGAAATTAGCCTAGGGTGGCATTTTGGTATTTTTTTGAAAACTTTCAATTTTTGATGAATAGTGAAACCACTAAGTGGTGGTTAAAAAAACTGAATTTTTCATAAAACATAATTTTACTGCTTCTGTGTGTGGAATTTCAAAAATCCTTGAGACACGGTTAATATCAAGGACTAAAATGTGGTTCAATGAAATAAAAATAATTTTTGGTGAATAGTAACTTTTTACTTTTTTTTACCACGGTAAAAAGTAAATAGGGTAAGTAAGGGTAAAGATGATATTATTATTACCCTAACACATGTCCTAATTCTATTGGATAAGTTTAATTCGACCAAAAACAAACTTAGGAATAAGATATGACCATTTAGCCCCACTTGGATTAGATTAAGACCTTTATTATTAATTTATTTAAAGAAGGGTTAAAATAGTTAAAATCAATGTTTAATAAGTAAATCATTTTAATATGGGGTTATACATAAGATAAATTCGACTATAAATATTCATTAGAAATATAAAAAGATTTCCTACTTAATGGTATTTTATTTATAATTTTTAGACATTAAATAATTTAATTTATTTATGACAAAATGATGATGCAGTAATTATCTTATTAATAAAATATTGACCTAGTTGATGTTATAAACACAAAAATAAATGTAATTTGAGACTTTTTATGAATTCCACTAATTTTCTAGGTTACTATGATATATTAGTGTTTATTTAATCAACTTGGTTCGAACATATAATTCTGTTATGACTTTCACAAAAATCATATATCAAATAGTGTCAAAATTGACACAAAATAGTTTTTAAATCAAATATTATATTATTAATTGTTATTTTATTCCTAAAAATCTAATGTTCGGCCAAATGACTTAGATAAGGATATATATATTAATAATAAACAATTTGGGTTTCGTTTGGCATGTTATGGTAAGTGTATTAACCATATAGTGTAAGAAAACAAAACGACATGGTAAAAGTTAAATTATTTAACTTAGAGTTAAATCTAAATGATAAGGTTAAAATAATACCCTAAACTTTTCTAAATCCTATTGGTTGATAGGATTTCGACCCATCCCCACATTAGCTTCGAAATAAGACCCTTTGGAACCATTATAAACCGATTTTGACTTTAATATAAAATAATATTTTGAGATATTCCTAAGGTGCCCCTCTCCTCCCTTATAAAAGGGAACCTCCTCCCCCTCCTCCTCACACCAAATTTAGCACTCAATCTTGGCCAACCCCTGCCATTTTCTCCTCTACACTTCCCTAGAATAATCCTAGAGGTCCTGGTCTTCTTCAAAAACCAATCTTAGTTCCCTAAGTGGATGATTCAATGAAGCGTTCCAAAGAAGAGGTAATATCCATAAATGATCTTTTCAATTTCATTCTTCTTCAACTTCTTCTTATTTAGTTGTTTCATGATAAAGTAATAACATCAGTATTAATTACATACTGATATGTTATTATAAATATGAAAAAAACCTAATTCCCCTTCTATCCATCTGATTAGCCACTAAATGAGGCTAATATTCATTGGTAATATATATAATATTCATGTTCTTTATTATTCATAAACACCATTTTAGTGCATTTTACACTTTGAACATCATTTAACATTATGATTGTAATACCTTCTCAAAATGCACTATTATGTGGTACATTTTTGAAAATAATTTAAAGTACCAAATGATTCATCTGATTATACATATTTTAATTTGATAATTGATCTACACTCCAATATTAACATGTTTCATTCAGGGATCAAGGGAGAATTCATGGAGGATGATGGAGATATTTGGCAATGAAAGGAAGCAATTTTGGAGAAGGCAGATTGGACATCATCCCACTGATGAGACAGTGGGGCCCAACATACAGGCCCAATTAATCGCAAATTTCGTGGTATGCTAGAAGACATTTATAGGAACAAATCACTCTTCAGGAGTTAATGCTGATTCGGCCTCCATTGTGGTCATTTAGGCGGCCCAACTTAGAGATACAATTCTGGGCCAGATTCTGCGGCCCAGAAAAAGAGCCCACTAATTTGATCATATCTCGGAATACACAACCTCAAATGGGCCCATATTTTACAGGAGGTTAGAAGATATCCGGAGATCCATTTTCTTCTTCTATGGCCCACTCTGATTCGGCCTTCGAGAAGGTCTTCCAGAAGCGTCTGTTCGGTGGATGAAAACTGGCTGCCACCTCGGGTCAAATGTGGAAAAGTCCAAATTCCACAAGATTTCCACCACCTATAGCCTACCAAAATTAATTAAGATGCTTTGTAAAGTTGGTGGCTCGACCCAAGGCTCCCAAAATGCCTATTTAAGGAAGTGGTGGTGAAAGATTTTAGAATCTTGGATGCTTTTTTTAATTGTAATGTTATGCTGCATTTCTGTTGCCTCAATTTTGTCTTTCACACGTAAGTTGTTCAATTCACTTTAGTTTCTTAATAAAAGTTATTCTTCTACTCTTATTCTGTTGTTCGTAATATCACCTTGATACCATTGGATCAAGGTGTGAATTTATTCACACCATCCCTTGTGAAATTATTCACACAACGTTGGAGTGATCATTTTATTTTTGTTGTTTTCTTTACTTCTCCATTTCCTCCCTTATGAGTCTACTTTCCGCTTCCATTGAATCCATGTGATCAATGGAGGGATAACCCACTTATGGGTTGATCCAAGGGAGTAGAAAGGGGATGGATTGGATGTTATTTATCACCTAATTAATGTATAATCACCTCTTTAATTGGGTTTTTTATTTGATGATTTTTAAACTCCATCGTCCTTGTTGAATTTAAGGCCACACACTTCAAGTACAAATACGATCCTTTACCTTGAAGTGCTCAAAACTTTGATCCTTCAAGTGTATAGGTGATTAGTATTAGAGGGTGTAGGCATTAAAACAGTAAGTGATGATGTTGTTTTATCTCCTTAAATGAACCCATCTCAAATTTAAGAAATTGAAATCATTAAAAAGAAAATATGTCCAATCCACCCCGAGCGATAAACTAGGATCAACTAATTCTTTTAAACTGAATCCACTTAAATCTTTTAGATATCTTTAAAACCCATCCAAAATCAATCCAATTTTGCAACTTCATATCCAAAAATCCATCCCTTAGGTTGTGTATCTTAGGTATCTTCTTAGGTCTCTATGGAACCGACAACCCAAGCTACACTACAAGGACCGTTCTACCCTTCTTCTCTTGGGTAAATTTGGTCGTGAACCAAATTTTAGCGCCGTTGCCGGGGACCAAGTAAGTACCTTAGATCCAAAACAAAAAACCTTCTTTCCTCGCCTCCATTATTCTACTCTCACCCAAGATCTCTTATCGTGTCCCATTCTCGTTTTTTTAGGTGCATGTCCGCCTACACCCACGATTTCTCGAACAGACTAGTTAGGGTGGAAAGTCCTAGGATAGGGGAGTCATGTGCATCTAGGGGATTGTTTAAATCAGATTCAAATATACTTGAAACCCCAAAGTCAGAACTTGAAACATGTCCAATGGAGGGTCATCCACAAAATCAAATTGTAAACCCTGGGGGGGAATCAAATGGGAAACCAAAACCAAGAAGCTCCAAACTTAGGGAATGTAGTTGATCAAACCATGAATGACTACCTCACTCCAGCTTGGACCAATACCCCCTCATGCATTAGACACAATTCCATAGGAGACACCAACTACATATTCAAACCCCGTGTCCTAAACCACCTTCCAACCTTTCATGGGATGGAGTCAGAAATGCCATACCTTCATGTCAAAGAGTTCAATGACATTGTTGAAATCATGTGTCCCCCACATCAACTAGAATCCGCTAAGATGAGGCTCTTTCCCTTTTCATTAAATTATCGAGCTAAAGTTTGGCTAAACAACTTAAGACTTGCATAAATCCACTCTTGGGACCAACTGCAAAGATAATTCTACAAAAAATACTTCCCTCATCACAAAGCAATTGAACTTAAAAAGAGCATCCAAAATTTTTTTGAAAAAGAGGGAGAGTCATTTTATGAAACTTGGGAGAGGTTCAAAGACACCCTAAACATGGTTCCACGCCATGGGTTTTTTATACATGAACAAGTGAGAATTTTCTATGAAGGGTTGGGTCCGGGTAATAAACAATTCATTGACATGATGTGTAATGGAACTTTTAAAAACAAGGCCCCAAATGATGCTTACGAGTATCTGGAAAGTCTGGCTGAACAAAACCAAACTTGGGGAACTTCACCTTATTCTGAAAAGCCACAAAGAACCACTGGAATTCATACTCTTAGAGAAGAGGAAAGCCTTAGGGCTAAACTCACAGCACTCTCTAAGAAGGTTGAAGAGATAGCCCTTAGGAAATTCCATGAAATCCAAAATGTAGACCTTGTTTGCACAATTTGTGAAAAACATGACCATAAAACAGACAACTGCCCAACCATTCCATCCATTAAGGATGTTCTTCTAGGAGGACCCCCAGTGGAAGTCAATGTCCTAAACATTCAAAAGCCCCAATACCAAAACACCTTCAATCCAAGGTACAATGACCACCCAGGCTTCTGATGGAAGGATAACCAACAACATAGCCAACCACAAGGACAAAATCCTTACCCCCATCAGAACTACCAAACCCATAACCAGTTCCAAACCCAACCTATCCAATACCAACAGCCACCGGTCCATTTTCAACAAACCATCCCACCTACAAAATATCCCCCTGGGATGAACCAACCTACTCAAGCACCATCCCAAACTATTCCACAAAGCCTACTAGAAAAACTGTGAAAAAAATGGAGAGGATGAAGTATCTTCCCTAAAACAAGAACATCAAACCATCAAAACTGTAAAGGCACCCATTCCTACTCAGGTGGTTCCATCCTCAACTTCAAGGGGAGAGTCAAGTTGTGCTCAAACAACTCATGAACAACTAAAGGCTATGACTGTTTTAAGAAGTGGGAAATCAATTGAGAAACCTGAACAACTAATTAAGAACCCACCTGAAGATTCAAACTTGGATGAAAATTCAAATGAACCACAAGATCAAACTGAGGAAACTGATAACAATGTGAAAGAAATAACTCTTCAACAAACAACCACCCAACCTGCACCATTTCCCCAACGCATGAGGGGGAAATCCAAGCCTGAACTTAGTGAAACGTTGAGGGAAATATTTTCACAAGTCAAGTTGAACATACCCCTTCTCGATGCCATCCAAACTATACCTGCCTACTCAAATTACCTTAAGGACTTGTGCACTTTTAAAAGAAAATTTTCTCATAAAAACCAAGTCCTTTTGGATGCTAATGTGAGTACCACCATTCATGGGACCATTCCCCCTATGTTGGAAGACCCAGGTTGCCCTTACATCAATGTTGAACTAGGAGAAAGCAATGTTGTCAAGGCCTTGTGTGACCTAGGTGCTAGTGTCAATCTCATCCCATATGCTGTGTACTGCCAGTTAGGCCTAGAAGAACTCCAAGCCACATCTTTCACATTTCTGCTTGCTAATCGTAGCATTAGGGTTCCAAAGGGGATTTTAAAGGACGTTCTGGTAAAGGTTGAAAAATTCATCTACCCTGCTGATTTCATTGTCCTTGACAACCATCCAAATTTAGGAAATAAGGAACAAACCCCAATCATCCTTGGTCGTCCTTTCCTTGCAACAATCAAATCTGTTATCTGAGTCCGAAATGGGAACATGACCATCAGCTTTGGGAACATGAGTCTAGACTTGAACATCTATAATGCAAGCTCACAAATAGGGGATGACGAGGAAATTCATTAAGTAAACATGATAGGAAGCATTGATAATGAATCCATGGAACATCAAGGAATATTTGATGAATGTTTAAGTCAGAATGAGATTGATTTCCTTTGTTCATATGAGGGACGTTTATCTCCTTGGCTTGAATCATTTTCAAATTTCTCTTATGATGAAGTCTTAGGTCCAACAATCAGTGAAACCTTTCAAGAAACCAATTTCATAGAGATCCCTCTAAATTCCTTCCCTAAATCTGATCAAGACAATCTAGTAGCTGAAACTTCTACATGTGAGGAATCAATCCTATCTGAACCTCTAAAAAAAGAAATTGATCGTGATCCAATGTCCCAAACATCTGCTGAAATTCTGAACCAACCTGATCTTGAATTGAAGGAACTTCCTGCTGCACTAAAGTATGCCTTCCTAGGGGAAAATCAAACACATCCTATTGTCATTTCTTCTTCTCTTGAAGACAATCATGAGAGGATGCTTCTAGATGACCTTAGGAATCATAAGAAAGCCATTGGTTGGACCCTTTCTGATATTCCTGGGATTAGCCCACTTATCGGGACTCATAGGATTGTTCTCGAATCTGATTCAAAGCCATGTCGTCAACCTCAACGGCGACTCAATCCTAATCTCATCGAGGTAGTAAGGAAAGAACTTCTGAAATTGTTGAAAGCTGCTATCATATATCCCATAGCTGAGAGTGAATGGGTGAGCCCAATCCAAGTGGTTCCAAAAAAGGCTGGAATCACAGTGATAACCAATGAGGATGGATATATTCTTCCAACAAGGGTGAGTAGTGGATGGAGGGTCTGCATTGACTATAGGAAACTAATCTCATTCACCAAGAAGGTCCATTTCCCCTTACCATTCATTGACCAAGTCCTTGGGAGAGTGGCAGGTCATGCCTTCTACTATTTCTTAGATGGTTACTCGGGGTACAATCAAATTGAGGTCTCCCTAGAAGATCAAGGGAAGACTACATTCACATGTCATTTTGGTACCTTTTCCTTCAAACGCATGCCCTTCGGGTTATGCAATGCCCCTGGAACCTTCCAGCGGTGCATGATGGGAATCTTCTCAGACATGGTAGGGTATTTTCTTGAGGTCTTCATGGATGACTTCTCTATGTTTGGGGATACTTTTGAGGGATGTCTGCAGAATGTGGAGAGAGTCTTGTCAAGATGTGAAGAAAAAAATCTGGTCCTAAACTGGGAAAAATGCTATTTCATGGTTAAAGAGGGACTTGTTATAGGCCATCTGGTCTCGAGTAGGGGGATTGAAGTTGATAAAGCAAAGGTTGACATCATTCGTCACCTTCCATCACCCAAAACTGTCAAGGAAGTGAGGTCTTTCTTAGGACATGCTGGTTTCTATAGAAGATTCATCAAGGACTTTAGTTCAATATCTCGTCCCCTTTGTGCTCTCTTAGTAAAAGATGCTCCATTTGTTTAGACAGAAAGCTGTGAGGGTTCATTCTCAACCCTCAAATCCTCTCTCACCTCTCCTCCCATTATGAAATCTCCAAATTGGAACCTTCCTTTTGAACTTATGTGTGATGCCAGTGACTTTGCTGTTGGAGCTGTGTTAGGACAACGTTGTGATAAAATTCCTTATGTCATTTGTTATGCAAGAAAATCCTTAAATGAACCCAAATCAAATACACCACCACTGAAAAGGAGTTACTTGCTATTGTGTTTTCCTTAGAGAAGTTTAGGTCCTACCTCGTCGGATCACCCATCACTATGTTCACAGACCATTCTTCACTAAAATACGTCTTCCAAAAACAAGATGTTAAGGCTAGACTGATTAGGTGGGTCCTTCTCTTATAAGAATTTGACCTCACAATCAAAGATAAAAAGGGAGTTGAAAATGTTGTAGCTGATCACCTATATAGGATGGAATTAAAAGACAACTCAAATCACCTTTCTATGACTGATTCATTTCCTGATGAACACCTATACTCTGTGAGTGACTGCCCGTCGTATGCTGACATAGAAAATTTCTTAGTGACAGGAGTCATTCCAAAATTCTTAGGGACTCAAGCTCGAAGTAAATTCCTTTTTGATGTTATACACTATGTGTTTTATGATCCATACCTCTATAAGTTCTTCCCTGACCAAGTCATTAGGAGGTGTGTTCCAGAATCTGAACAAGAGTCTATTCTTAAATTCTGTCACAGTGAGGCATGTGGAGGTCGCTTTTCCTCTATGAAAACAACTTCTAAGATTCTTCAATGTGGCCTTTTCTGGCCCACCCTCTCAAGGGACTCCTACACATTTTGTCAAAGCTGTCCTAGGTGTCAACAAGTAGGGTCCATCACAAAAAGGAATCAAATGCCACTCACTCCCATCTTAGTGGTTGAAATATTTGACTGTTGGGGAATTGATTTCATGGGTCCCTTCCCAAACTATCGGGGATACCTCTACATACTCTTAACTACTGATTAGGTCTCAAAATGGGTTAAGGACATTCCCACTAAGTCCAATGATCATCAAGTTGTGATTCGATTTCTAAAAGAGAACATATTTTCATGATTTGGAATTCCTAGGGCTATAATCAGTGATTGAGGAACCCATTTCTGCAACCGCCCATTCGCATCACTCATGTCTAAGTATGGTATTTGTCATAAAGTTTCCACTGCATATCATCCTCAAACCAATGGTCAAGCTGAGTTAGCGAATAGGGAGATTAAGAAAATTCTTGAAAAAAACTGTCAACCCCTCTAGGAAAGATTGGTCTGAAAACTCTTAGATGCTCTTTGGGCCTATAGAACTGCATATAAAACCATTTTATGAATGTCCCCATATAGGTTGGTTTATGGTAAAGCATGCCATTTTACAGTGGAAATTGAACAGAAGGCCTTTTGGGAAATTAAGAAAATGGATTATGATCTCTCATTGGCCGGAACAAAAAGGAAATTAGATCTTAATGAACTGGAGGAACTAAGGATGGAGGCTTATGAAAACTCAAGGATCAATAAAGAGAGAGTTCATGCCTTCCAATCTAGGAATATCAAGGTCAAACATTTTGATCTGGGAAAACTTGTGCTCTTGTATAGTTCAAAACTTCATTTACATCCGGGAATGTTAAGATCTAGATTGTCAGGACCTTTCATAGTGCATCATGTATTCCCCCATGGGGCAGTAGAGATTCAAGATCCCACAAGTGGTCACATTTTCAATTTCAATGGTCAAAGGTTAAAAAAATTCGTTGAATCATTCAATAAACAGGAAATAGATGTTGAGTTAATTGATCCAATCTATGAACCAGGAAAAAATTGATAAATTTGGGATCTATGTCAGGCTAACGGCGTTAAACAAAGCGCTGCACGGGAGGCAACCCATGGTTTTTATGTTTCTAATCTTTCTGAATCATCTTTATTTTTCAAATAATATTACTTAATCGTTTTTATATTTAAAAATAACAAAATAGACTTTTGACATGTTCTTCTATTATGAGTATGGATGGGTACAAAAGAGGAGCACCATATTCATCTGTGTCACGTGGTGTGATCCTTGAGTAATACCTTACCCAGAAATTTAAAAAAGAAGACAATGTATCATCCGTTTATTTTGTTTTTATTATTCAATAGGTTAAGAAAAAAATAAAAATATAATAATACAAAAAAAAATTCCACGCCATAGGTCGTGGGGAAAACCCCGTCACAACCGGCGAAGCCGCAGGGACTCGAACCCGGGACTGAAGGGAGACAGGGGCGCGCGCTTACCACTAACCTGCGACTTCTTGTGCTACCTTATTCTATAATTTTTATATATATTCATATATTTTACTTCCTTTATTATATAAATATATATATATTGTTTGTTTTTCTTTGTTTTGTTTGTTTTGTTTTATCATTTTTCCACTAGGGAACATTGCAAGCAACATGGATATCAAAGGAATAAATTCGAGCGGCAAGAAATTCAAACTTCAACCACCAGGTGACTTCATTCCATAATCCTCATTTTCAATTTCCTTTTTAAATTTTTATTCCCTGCCTCTACTCCTAATTTTTCATTTCTTCAAACACTAGGGACAGTGTTGTTTTAAGTTGGGGGGGAGATAAAATAAAAAAAATGCTTTTGTGTCAAAAACAAAAATTGAATGATTTGAAAAAAAAAGTAAATGGAAGGAAAAATTACTTTAACTTTGAACATGGAAATATACATTGCACACATTGAAACTGAATATCAAATAATTTAGCATGCCCTGATTCTGATTTTAATCCTTGTATAATTTCATGAGCATTGATTTTGGAATGTGTGGCTGTCCAATGTAATATTTCATCGTTTATATTTTCATCCAAATAAAAAAAATGCCACAATGCACGTCCTCTAGACTGTGGGGTACTAATTTGAATTTTTGGGGTACCATAATAAATATCATAGGATGATTTTATTTTCATGAATAATATGAGTATTCAAAAAAAAATTAAAAATAAAAAAAAATAAAAAAAAATTTGCGTGTAGAGTAATGGATTGATAAAATGCGAGGCTTTCGGCACTTGGGGATCGTGACTCCAGAGTTGTCTAGCCCTGAGTTTTTCAATCTATCAATATTTATGGTAATATGACTTTGTTTTTGATTAAGTTAACTCGAGACGATGCCCGAGTATGTGGGTTTCACTTGGTGCCCTAAGGCCTTTGAGTCTGGGAGTCATCGGCAATGTCTTGCTACATTGGATAATTTGATTAATTGAAATCTAAATTACTATAGAAATATTGCAAACAAAAATCAAAAAAAAGAGGGAGGAAGAATACTCATATTAGGATTAAAGGTGATTCCACCTAGCGCTTCCATTATTTTCCCCTTGAATGAAAATGAACCCCCATATCTATTGTGATTCACAACACATCATTACACCTAATTGAGTTGGATGAAGAATGATGATGTATTTGATCAAAAGAATGGGCTTGGGATTGGGATCTTCTTATGAAACTATCTCGTATTAAAATATTTTTATGGGTTTCATGATTGTTTGGTATAAGGATTTTTGGTGATCATTGTGTATTAAAATGTTTTTGGAAAAGGGAATTCGAATTTCATTTTTGATGAGATATATTTTTCACGGGACTAGCAGAACTCAAGTTGGGGTGTGATTATCCACTAAATGAGGCTAGTATTCATTGGTAATATATATAATATTCTTGTTCTTTATTATTCATAAACACCATTTTAGTGCATTTTACACTTTGAACATCATTTAACATTATGATTGTAATACCTTCTTAAAATGCACTATTATGTGGTACATTTTTGAACATCAGTTAAAGTACCAAATAATTCATCTGATTATACATATTTTAATTTTATAATTTATCTACACTCCAATATGAACATGTTTCATTCAGGGATCAATGGAGAATTCATGGAGGATGATGGAGATATTTGGCAATGAAAGGAAGCAATTGTGGAAGAGGCAGATTGGACATCATCCCACTGATGAGACTGTGGGGCCCAACATACAATCCCAATTAATCCCAACATTCTTTGAATTCTATAAGACATGTATAGGAACAAATCACTCTTCAGTATTTAATGCTGATTCGGCCTCCATGGTGGTCATTTAGGCGGTCAAAGTTAGAGATACAATTCTGGGCCAGATTCTGTGGCCCAGAAAAACAGACCACTAATTTGATCATATCTCGGAATACACCATTCCAAATGGGCCCAACATTTACAGACGGTTCGAATAAATCTGGAGCTCCATTTTCTTCTTCTATGGCCCACTCTGATTCGGCCTTCTAGAAGGTCTTCCAGACGCGTCTGTTCAGTGGATGAAAACTGGATACCACCTCGGGTCAAACGTGGAAAAGTCCAAATTCTACAAGATTTCCACCACCTATAGCCTACCAAAATTAATTAAGATGCTTTGTACTGTTGGTGGCTCGACCAAAGGCTCCCAAAATTCCTATTTAAGGCAGTGGTGGCGAAGGATTTTAGAATCTTGGATGATTTGTTTAATTGTAATGTTATGCTGCATTTTTGTTGCCTCAATTTTGTCTTTCACATGTAAGTTGTTCAATTCACTTTAGTTTCTTAATAAAAGTTCTTCTTCTACTCTTATTATGTTGTTCTTAATATCACCTTGATACCGTTGGATCATGGTGTGAATTTATTCACACAACGATGAAGTCATCATTTTATTTTTTTTGTTTTCTTTACTTCTCCATTTCCTCCCTTATGAGTCTACTTTCCGCTTCCATTGAAACCATGAGATCAATGGAGGGCTAACCCACTTATGGGTTGATCCAAGGGAGTAGCAAGGGGATGTATTGGATGTTATTTATCACCTAGTTAATGTATAATTATTTCTTTAATTAGGATTTTTATTTGATGATTTTTAAACTCCATCGTCCTTGTTGAATTTAAGGCCACACACTTCAAGTAATAATACGATCCTTTACCTTGAAGTGCTCAAAACATTGATCCTTCAAGTGTATAGGTGATTAGTATTAGAGGGTGTAGGCATTAAACCAGTAAGTGATGATGTTGTTTTATCTCCTTAAATGAACCCATTTCAAATTTAAGAAATTGAAATCATTAAAAAGAAAATACGTCCAATCCACCCCGAGTGATAACCTAGGATCATCTCATTCTTTTAAACTGAATCCACTTAAATCTTTTAGATATCTTTAAAACCCATCCAAAATCAATCCAAGTTGGCCACTTCATTTCCAAAAATCCATCCCTTAGGTTGTGTATCTTAGGTATCTTCTTATGTTTCTGTGGAATCGACAACCCAAGCTACACTACAAGGACCGTTCTACCCTTCTTCTCTTGGGTAAATTTGGGCGTGAACCACCATCCTACGGAAAAATGAAATCACCGCGTGTGCGTACGTACGGAATACCGTCTCCACGCCGTGGTGTAATCTATTTTCCACCATCACCTTACAAAGATGGGTATAATGGTGTAATGAGTAACTATTTATGATTATTATAAATTAATGTTGATACTGAAATAATATATATATACTCTAATACAATTCCACGATCATTGGAACGATATCATCACTCGTGCGTACATACGGAATACCGTCTCCACGATGTGATGCGACTCGTTCTACATGATCATCATTACATAGTAATTGTATAAATTAATTGAATGAATAAATATGATATATGTTACACTAATACCATTCTAGATATAAGGTATCTATAACCTTAAAAGAAAAATAAGAATTTATTCGGCAAAACACGCATAAGAACAAAAGGCAATAAAGACCCGAGTAACAAGTAACAATGAAATATTACTAACAAGAAGCTAAGAATATGACCATATATGATATCATATCAATATTTATGATTCTGGAATAAGTCAATAACATTATTTAAACCATTATACAGGAGCTTTGGACACGTACAAAGCAAATCGGACCTAAGGTAAGGGATAATCTCGCAATCTCAATTTTTATCCGAGATTTTTTATACTTTGAAATTTACTGGGGTGTATTTTATCATCCAAATCCCTGTTTCCTCAATATATAATATTATTTCCATCCACTTAAAATATTTTAAATCCAATTTTACCCTTCAGTGAGTTTTTAGTAAAGAATATGAAAGGAATCTTTGTCGTTTTTTTTCATACGAGGTACTTTTTGACTTTTTCGACAAAAGTACGAAGAATGTTTTTTTAACTTATACGGCATGAATGGATTATTAAATCATTATTTCCAAGAAGCTTCCTTTACAAGTATTCAAGTTTATTTTTAATCAACTTCTTTTAGTTTAAAATTGTATGACATGTTAAGAAAGGAAAAGTGTTTTTGAAGTAGAAAGGATATTTTCCTCAAGAATGGAGTTCAAGTATTTTATCAAAATTATTTTCCATCTATGATAATAAAAGGGTTCTATTTTTATCCCTATTATTAAAGGGATTTGATTATGGAAATATTTATATGAATTCCTTTATCTTATATGAATTGTTTTATGATGTCATGTTATTTTAGAATCTCATTTTTATTACATGGGTTACGCTATGATGTATGGTTTATGATTATGTGGCACACATAAGAAAGGATTCATTATAAGATGGGTGTGACCTATATCTCCCTCCAATGCATTCGGTAAAGATTTCATATCTCATGAGATAGACATGGCTGGAACGGTAGGTTATACCGGTTCAGTGAAACAGGACTGGAACGAGGGTGACTCGGTTCAGAAAGGGACTTTATCCACTAAGATAGTCTTGGCAATGAGTCATGACTAACAAGAAATTATTTTCCATTATTATGTGTGCATGCCACAAAAGTTTCAAGTTTCATGATATGATTATGGGGATCTCATTTTCACTTCTATGATTTGTTCCATGTTATGATATTATGATCTCTTTTGCAGGTTATTATTTTCAAAAAGATATGATATGATTTTTTAGTTCCTTTATTTGCACTTGCTGAGAATTTGAGCTCACCCTTTTATGTTTTCATTTCCCCAGGTCAGGAAGATGGATATTAAGTATAATATGCTAAAAGGTACCCTAAATATGATGAAATAAATGGGAGACACTGTAGAATATTAATGAGCCAGTTGTTTATGTTTCCCAGTTTCTAAAGACACTATACCTATACGGTCCTTTGTGGTTTTGTCATATGTTGTAATAAGTGTGATTCAATTTTGACATATTAACAATGTATGTAAAGTATGGGTCATTATAGTTGGTATCAGAGGAAAGGTATTGTCAACCTTTGGAAACTAGGATGTGAAAGTCTTAGTATGAAACCTAAGGATAAGTCTAAGCATAGAACACAATCTTATTGTTTTAGAAATGGCCATGAATACCCTAGGATAAGACCTTAAGTGTGAAATTTTATCCTTGATTATGTGGTTTTCCTATTATAATTAGTGTTGCTCACACTATTCTTCTTGGTTTTAGTCAATGGCTGGAACCCGAAGGAACCGTGTTAATGCGGAATGCGATGGGAAATGAAATGATTGTCCCCCTGAGAAACCAAACGATATGGGAGCTGGAATGCAAAATCTTGTAGCCTTGCTCACACAACTTTCTCAAGCTATGAATCATGCAGGACTTCCAAACAAGCAAAGGAAGGAGCAACATTCTGTTGAATCCTTCATGAGGCAGTGTCCACCTTTTTTAAGGGGGTCTACTGATCCATTAGTTGTTGAGCAATGGATTAGTACTACTGAAAAGATATTTTCAGTTCTTCGATGTTCTGAACATGATAAAGTCATCCTAGCAGTGTATCGTTTGGAAGGAGATCCTGATCAATGGTGGAATCTTATTAAGAATACGAGGCAAAGGGCTGAAATTGAGTCTATGGAATGGGACGATTTCAAGAACTTATTTTTCAATAAGTACTTCCCTCATATTCTCCGAAAAAAGATAGAGGAAGAGTTTCTTGAACTAGAGCAAAGGGATGATGAATCTGTTGGTACCTATGAAGCAAATTTTACAAGACTTGCAAGGTACACTTCTGGTATTATTATCCAACCTGAGAGTAAGATCAATCGATTCTTTAGTGTTAAAACCAAGTCTTCGAAGGTCGTTAGCCATAAGGGACTTCAATAGCTACGAGGAAATCGTTCGATGTGCTCTCAAATTCGAGATGGAGATTGGAGTAACCCATCAGTCACATGGGTTTGATAAGAAGAGGAAGATGGAATTCAAAGGAAAATCTAAAGATCACACTGAAAAGAAGATGAGCTTTCCCTTATTCTCAAAGTGTGTAAAGAAACATGGAGGGAGTTGTCTTAAATGGACAAGTAAATGTTTCAAATGTGGAAAGGAAGGTCATCGGGCATTTGAATGCCGCGATAATGGGAAGAAGATGTCTAATGATGCAAACAAAGGAAGGGATACATAGAATGAACCTACTATACTTCAATGTTTCAAGTGCAAGGAGATGGGGAATTATGCCAATCAATGCCCAAATCCAAGGGTTGATGATGACGGTAGACGTCAACAAAATCTTAAGGCTAAAGACAAAGGAAAGATACATGCAATTTCTATCAGCGATGTGGAGTAAGATAACGAAGTGGTGAAAGATACACTTACCATCCACTCTAAAGTAGCAAATGTTTTATTTGATTCTGGATCCACCCACTCTTTAATTTCTGAAAAAGTTTCTAAGGGTATCACCGTATTACCTCAACAATTAGATGTTGAGTTAGCTGTGACAACACCTAATGGCACAACAGTCGCATCAAAAGTTTATAATTCTTCTCCGATTGAAGTTTGTGGGAAAGTGCTTCCTTCAAATCTTGTGATACTTCCTTTAGTGGAATTTGATGTGATTCTTGGCATGGATTGGATTTCTCTACATGGAGCTCATATCAATTGCCAAAGAAGGGAAGTCACATTTCATATTCCAGATCAATCTACGATCGTCTATCGATGCAAGGATGAATATAACCTTCCAGTGGAAATTTCTTCCATCTTATGGGTCTTGATTCCACTAAATGAAGGTCATTTATCTCAAATGGTTGGTGAGAAAATCACGATTAAGAATATGCCCATCGTACGGGAGTTTGATGATGTCTTTCCGGAGGAATTACTGAGTCTTCCACCAAATCGTGAAGTTGAGTTTTCAATAGAACTCGTACAGGATGCTTTGCCTATTTCAAAGACACCTTATAGAATGGCCCCAATTGAGTTGCAGGAATTGAAGAAGCAACTCCAAGAGAATCTTGATAAGGGATTCATACGCCCTAGTGCATCACCTTGGGGAGCACCTGTTCTATTTGTTAAGAAGAAAGATGGATCAATGAGACTCTGCATTGATTATCGAGAACTTAACAAGATCACTATCAAGAACAAATATCCTCTCCCACGCATTGATGTCTTATTTGACCAACTACGCGGAGCTCAATACTTTTCCAAGATTGACCGTCGTTCAGGGTATCATCAATTAAGGGTCAAAAGGGAGGATATACCAAAGACGGCTTTCCGTACAAGGTATGGACACTATGAATTTATAGTGATGCCATTTGGACTTACTAATGCCCCTGCTATCTTCATGGATCTAATGAATAGAGTCTTTAGAGACTATCTTGATCAATTTGAGGTAGTCTTTATAGACGATATTCTTGTCTATTCAAAGAGAAAGGAAGAGCATGAAGATCACTTGAGAATTATATTGAAGACCCTGAGAAAGAAGAAGCTTTATGCCAAATTTACCAAGTGTGAATTTTGGCTTCAAAAAGTTGCATTTTTGGGTCACATAATCTCAAAAGAGGGGATATCTGTGGATCCAGCAAAAACAGAGGTTATCGAAAGATGGTCGAGACCAACAACAGTAACTGAGATCCGAAGTTTTCTTGGTTTGGCTAGATATTATCGACGTTTTGTAAAAGATTTTTCACGATTATCTAATCCACTCACCAAGTTGACCTGGAAAGGAGTTAAGTTTGTCTGGACAGAGGAATGTGAAGATAATTTCAAGGAGTTGAAAAGAAGGTTATCCAGTGCACCTGTGCTCACACTGCCTTGTAGTGGAGAAAGGTTTGTGATCTACAGTGATGCATCCAAGAAGGGATTGGGGTGTGTTCTGATGAAAAATGATATGGTGATAGCTTATGCCTCACGACAGTTGAAAATCCATGAGCAAAATTACCCAACACATGATTTGGAGTTGGCTGCGGTAATCGTTGCATTAACGATTTGGAGGAATTACCTTTATGGTGAACGGTGTGATATTTATACTGATCGTAAAAGTTTAAAGTATATTCTCACACAAAAGGAGCTGAATATGCGTCAAAGAAGATGGTTGGAGCTGATTAAGGATTATGACTGCTCAATCCATTACCACCCTGGGAAAGAAGACAAGGTGGAAGAGGCATTAAGTCGACAAGACCATGCTAGTTTATCCATGATAAGGATCACAAAAGATCTAATATTTATGGATTTACAAAGGATGGATCCTGGAATTATAATGGAAGGGGAAAAATCTTATATTTCTCAAATGAATGTTCAACCATCTATACATGTGAAGATTAAAGAGGCACAGAAAGAAGATGTCGAGTTACAAAAGAAGTTGAGAAATGTTCGTGAGTTCAACCTTGATTGTGATGGGATAATAAATTTTAGGAACCGGGTTTGTGTTCCTCCCATCCCCGAATTAAAGAAGGAGCTGCTGGATGAGGCTCATAGTTCATCATTCTCTATTCATCCTGGAAGCACAAAGATGTATAGGGACCTGAAAGAGTTCTTCAGGTGGGATGGCATGAAAAGAGATGTTGCTGAATATGTCTCTCGATGCTTGGTTTGTCAACATGTCAAAGCTGAGAGACAGAAGTCTATGGGGATGTTACAACCATTACCCATACCCAAATGGAAATGGGAAAACATCACTATGGACTTTGTCACAGGACTTCCTAAAACATCCAAAGGCAATAATTCTATCTGGGTCATAGTTGATCGTCTTACAAAGTCTGCACACTTCATTGCTATTAGAGAGGATTTCTCTCTAGATCAGCTTGCCAGGATATATGTAAAGGAATTGGTAAAATTTCATGGAGTACCACTTTCTATTATATCTGATCGGGATCCGAGATTTACCTCAATGTTCTGGTGAAGTCTTCAGCATACTCTGGATACAGAGTTGAGTTTCAGCACTGCTTATCATCCCCAGACAGACGGTCAGTCTGAGAGAACAATTCAAACCCTAGAAGATATGTTGAGAGCTTGCTCTATGGATTTCAAAGGAGGTTGGGATCAACACCTACCTTTGGTGGAATTTTCTTATAATAATAGCTTTCACTCCAGTATTCAGATGGCTCCTTATGAAGCTCTCTATGGAAAGAAATGAAGGACTCCAACTTGTTGGGATGAAGTTGGGGAAAGAAATCTATTAGGACCTGATCTCGTTGATGAAATGGAAGAAAAGGTCAGCTCTATTCAACAACACATAAGAGCAGCTCAGAGTTGGAAGAAAAGTTATGCCAACAACCGAAGAAAAGACATAGAGTTTGAAGTGGGTGATAAAGTGTTCCTACGAATATCTCCCTGGAAGAGGGTTATGATATTTGGAACGAAAGGGAGGTTGAGCCCTAGATATATCGGTCCTTTCGAAATACTGGATCGTATTGGGATGGTAGCTTACTGATTGGCGCTTCCACTGAATCTCTCTCAATTTCATGATGTGTTCCATGTATCTCTCCTGAGAAAGTACATACCAGATCATTCACATGTACTCACCTCAGAAGTTGTACCGCTGGAGCAAGATATTTCTTATGAAGAATAGCCGATAGAGATTCTGGATCATAGTGAAAAATTCTTATGAAACAAGACCACTCACTTGGTGACAGTTTTATGGAGGAACCACCAACTTGTAGAAGCTACATGGGATCTTGAGGATATGATGAGGGAGAAGTATCCTCATCTGTTTGTTACAATGTGACGAATTTCGAGGGAGAAATTCATTTTAAGGGGGGTAGAATGTAACACCCGAGATTTTTATGAGTAATATTTTGTTTTTATATATCATCAAAGGAATCATTCACTACAAACTTGCTTGGCTTACTTTACACGCAATCACGACCTTCCTCGATAGCTTGCGTCGTACGCAATACCGAGTATCACTAAACAACGATATGCTATTAAAATATTATTAAAACTAACCGTTATGAATAGTAATAACCACTTTTTGAAATTTTATTAATTTTATTTTTCAAAATGGACTTCATTTTTGGATTCGGAATACCGAAATTAGCCTAGGGTGAAATTTTGGTATTTTTCTGAAAACTTTCAATTTTTGATTAATTGTGAAACCACTAAGTGGTGGATAAAAAAAACTGAATTTTTTATAAAACATAATTTTACCGCTTTTGTGTGTGGAATTTCGAAAATCCGAGAGACACGGTTAATATCAAGGACTAAAATGTGGTTCAATGAAATGAAAATAATTTTTGGTGAATAGTAACTTTTTACTTTTTTTTACCACAGTAAAAAGTAAATAGGGTAAGTAATGGTAAAGATGATATTATTATTACTCTAACACATGTCCTAATTCTATTGGATAAGTGTAATGCGACCAAAAACAATCTTAGGAATAAAATATGACCATTTAGCCCCACTTGGATTAGATTAAGACATTTATTATTAATTTATTTAATGAAGGGTTAAAATAGTTAAAATCAAAGTTTAATAAGTAAATAATTTTTAATATGGGGTTATACATAATATAAATTCGACTATAAATATTCATTAGAAAGATAAAAAGATTTCAAACATAATGGTATTTTATTTATAATTTTTAGACATTATATAATTTAATTTATTTATGACACAATGATGATGCAGTAATTATCTTATTAATAAAATATTGACATAATTGATGTTATAAACACAAAAATAAATGTAATTTGAGACTTTTTATGAATTACACTAATTTTATAGGTTACTATGATATATTAGTGTTGATTTAATCAACTTGGTTCGAACATATAATTCTGTTATGACTTTCGCAAAAATCATATATAAAATAGTGTCAAAATGGACACAAAATAGTTTTTAAATCAAATATTATATTATTAATTGTTATTTTATTCCTAAAAATATAATGTTCGGCCAAATGACTTAGATAAGGATATGTATATTAATAATAAACAATTTGGGGTTCGTTTGGCATGTTATGGTAAGTGTATTAACCATATAGTGTAAGAAAACAAAAAGATATGGTAAAAGTTAAATTATTTAACTTAGTGTTAAATCTAAATGATAAGGTTAAAATAATAAACTAAACTTGTATAAATCCTATTGGTTGATATGATTTCGACCAATTCCCACTTTATCTTCGAAATAAGACCCTTTGGAACCATTATAAACCGATTTTGACTTTAATATAAAATAATATTTTGAGATATTCCTAAGGTGCCCCTCTCCTCCCTTATAAAAGGGCACCTCCTCCCCCTCCTCCTCACACCAAATTGAGCACTCAAGATAGGCCAACCCCTGCCATTTTATCCTCTCCACTTCCCTAGAATAATCCTAGTGGTCCTGGTCTTCTTCAAAGACCAATCTTAGTTCCCTATGTGGAGGATTCAAAGAAGCGTTCCAATGAAGAGGTTATATCCATTACCGATCTTTTCAATTTCTTTCTTCTTCAACCTTTTCTTATTTAGTTGTTTCATGATAAAGTAATAACATCAGTATTAATTACATACTGATATGTTATTATAAATATGAAACAACCCTAATTCACCTTCTATCCATCCTACGGAAAAATGAAATCACCGCGCGTGCGTACGTACAGAATACCGTCTCCACGCCGTGGTGTAATCTATTTTCCACCATCACCTTACAAGGATGGGTATAATGGTGTAATGAGTAACTATTTATGATTATTATAAATTAATATTGATACTGAAATAATATATATATATACTCCAATACAATTCCACGATCATAGGAACGATATCATCACTCGTGCGTACGTACGGAATACCGTCTCCACGATGTGATGCGACTCGTTCTACATGATCATCATGAAATAGTAATTATATAAATGAATTGAATGAATAAATATGATATATGATACACTAATACCATTCTGGATTTAAGGTATCTATAACCTTAAAAGAATAATAAGAATTTATTCGGCAAAACACGCATAAGAACAAAAGGCAATAAAGACCCGAGTAACAAGTAACAATGAAATATTACTAACAAGAAGCTAAGAATATGACCATATATGATATCATATCAATATGTATGATTCTGGAATAAGTCAATAACATTATTGAAACCATTATACAGGATCTTTGGACACGTACAAAGCAAATCGGACCTAAGGTAAGGGAAAATCTCGCAATCTCAATTTTTATCCGAGATTTTTTATACTTTGAAATTTATTGGGGTGTATTTTATCATCCAAATCCATGTTTCCTCAATATTTAATATTATATCCATCCACTTACAATAGTTTAAATCCAATTTTACCCTTCTGTGAGTTTTTAGTAAAGAATATGAAAGGAATCTTTGTCGTTTTTTTTCGTACGAGGTACTTTTTGACTTTTCCGAAAAAAGTAAGAAGAATGTTTTTTTAACTTATACGACATGAATGGATTCTTAAAACATTATTTCCAAGAATCTTCCTTTACAAGTATTCAAGTTTATTTTTAATAAACTTCTTTTAGTTTAAAATTGTATGACAATGTATGAAAGGAAAAGTGTTTTTGAAGTAGAAAGGATATTTTCCTCAAGAATGGAGATCAAGTATTTTATCAAAATTATTTTCCATATAAGATAATAAAAGGGTTCTGTTTTTGTCCCTATTATTAAAGTGATTTGATTATGGAAATATTTTTATGAATTCCTTTATCTTATATGAATTGTTTTATGATGTCATGTTGTTTAAGAATCCCATTTTTATTACATGGGTTACACTATGATGTATGGTTTATGATTATGTGGCACACATAAGAAAGGATTAATTATAAGATGGGTGGGACCTATATCTCCCTCCAATGCATTGGGTAAAGATTTTATATCTCATGAGATAGACATGGCTGGAACGGCAGGTTATACCGGTTCAGTGAAACAGGACTGGAACGAGGGTGACTCGGTTCAAAAAGGGACTTTGTCCACTAAGATAGTCTTGGAAATGAGTCATGACTAACAAGAAATGATTTTCCATGATTATGTGTTCATGACACAAAAGTTTCAAGTTTCATGATATGATAATGGGGATCTCATTTTCACTTCTATTATTCGTTCCATGTTAAGATATTATGATCTCTTTTGCAGGTTATGATTTTCAAAAAGATATGATATGATTTTTTATTTCCATTATTTGACCTTGCTGAGCATTTGAGCTCACCCTTTTATGTTTTCTTTTCCCCAGGCCAGGAAGATGGATATTAAGTAGAATATGCTAAAAGGGACCCTAGATATGATGAAATAAATGGGAGACACTGTAGAAGATTTATGAACCAGTTGTTTATGTTTCCCAGTTTCTAAAGACACTATACCTATACGGTCCTTTGTGGTTTTGTCATATGTTGTAATATGTGTGATTCAATTTTGAAGTATTAACAATATATGTAAAGTATGGGTCGTTATATATACATAGCCCGAGACCACCATCTGCCTTATTTGTGAACAATACCTAAGCACACCATGGTGATGCACTTGGACAAAAAAACCCTTCATCATTAGTTCGACAATCTGAATCAGTAACACCTACAACTTAGAATGCTCTATCTGATAGGGAGACATTGAAATTGGAAGGGAATCCAGTTTCAAGTCTATCCCAAACTCAACATCACGTAGAGGGGGTAGAGTCACCACCTATCTAGGAAAAAAAGGGGCTCCACCCACCATCTTCTTTCTTATAAACCCTGCTTGCTGAAAAAAGTCACACGATGTTCGCCCGTATCTGAAAACACAACCCTTCTTCAGAAGAAATTGATAATAGAACTCAAATAGAATGGCGAGTTGATTCCTAGAATGACATCATATGGATGCATCTTCAGAAAAATAAGGCCCCCAATAGGCTGATGGTGTCCTAACTGCAGTCTACTTCCCTAGAAAATATGGGACAAGATGGTATGACATTCGACTGTCATACTGAAAACAAGGGGTACGAGAAGTACCTCTATTTCTAGACCAATAGATTGGGATATACAGGGAGGAACAAAAAATCTTGAAGCTCCTGAATCAAAAAAGTCATATGCAAGTGTTATAAACAAGTTAATAGTACCATGAATGACATCTGGACCCACTTGAACTGCTGCCTCTGTGGCGTGACACTGCCCACACCCAGCTCCTCTTCCCCTCGACTTTCGGTCGCCTCCCTAACCATGACCTGGTCGAGGTCCTTGAGAAGCATCCTAAGGTCGGCCTCCACATGAAACATCAACTCTCGGAGGAGCGGGAGCTCAATGTCCCTACATCAACTACTGAAAAGGTTGGGCTGTGAAATACTACTGTTGAAGTGGATGTTGAACCTGACCAACCCCACTGTAATGTACTCAGTCTGGGCACTGATTCTAAAGATTCCCATGACTGTCAAAGATGAATCATCTAGGTCCTGGGCCTTCAAATAAGGTGTGAGGACCAGGAGATTGAAACTAGAGTTGTTGGGGCTTGCTCCCCACTAGCTAAAACCTTGAAGGCCCTAACCCTAGAGGCCTGCTATTGATGGCCTTAACCTTTAACGATCCCAATTGGATCCTCTCTCATGGATGAACTCCAAGAATGTGTATCGTCTCCACCACTTCTTCCTTCATCAGGACCTCCATGTACATCGGTATAGTAAAGGTAATAACATCATAATTAAGAGAAGGTCAGAGTGCCTCCACTAAACCTCTTGCTCGAGACTCCTCTCCAAAAAAGACGTTCCGAGAAAATAGAAGAAGACTATTGAACTTGATCCCCAAATCTCTCACAAACATACTCCCCTACTGATGGGAGAGTAGCTCCTGCTTCTCCTCTCACTTCATCATGGAAGAGTGTAACTGTACCCGGAACTCCCCCTCGGAGAGAGTCTATAAAATATTAGCCTCCCTCTTCTCCCCAAGAAAGAGTTTCCACCACTGAAATACCACTCCCTGCATTTGGATTACTACCAGTGGAACCAAGTACTCCATCGGAGACCGGATCAAGATGAAATCTATCACCAGCTCCATATGCCAGCTCCCAGTCTCCATGTCCAATACGCTACCCACATATATCCAGAGGGTATTCCACTGAAAGGCTTGAATTGTCTTCTTCCACTTTTGGTCCACCTCCTCTCAATCATCCCTTTGCAGATCAGCAAAATCAGCCTCTTGGGCCTCGATCAGCTGAACAAATGTGGTCTTCATTCGGGTTCCATAAATGCAATGTAAATAAATAATTCCTAAACATGAGTAGTGAAAAAGTTTGCTTTTATATTTTCCATGTACTTTTTATTTATTTTAAATTTACATATTACCTGAAACACACAAGAACACAAATCATTTTTATGCATGTACATTCCTTAGGGGATCTACCCTACAATCTTTGATGCCTCGCTTGGTGGTTCTATTGGTCCAGAGTCCTTGCATCAGATCATGGGGGCCCTAAAATCCCTCATCCTAGTTAGTCTTCCCTGGCCTATTTCACGCACCACGATTGCCTAACATTTGTGCACTACCATCCTATGAAATCCTCACTGTGCCTATCCCCGGACTCCATCTTATCATTCAAACAACATCCCTTTGAAACCATTCTATCACGAACCACCTTCAACAATATGGGAGAAGGGACAATAAATCTCCAGACTATTCCTTTCTCAAGTTGAATGATAGATAATGACCCTCAAGTCCCGTATTAAAGAGGCCCTAATGTGGAGAGTAGAGAAAAGGGTATATAATCAGATGTAATATGGAAGTAATTACCCTTTTTTATTAAGTTGGATCAGGAGATAAGATAGTAAATCCCAACAACAGGAAAACTAGAAGTAAATGTAAAGCAAAAAACGTTCCATTCTCAAATGAATGTTCCAATATAATGTTCTAAAAGGTAAAAGTAAACTCCAAAGGTAGGTACCAAAAGAAACGAAAAGCAGTAATGTCAACGGTCTCGGTATCTGAGCAATTAGGATCTGGAACGGCCCTCGAAGTTCTCCTGGAAACCTAAAAGGATTTTTATATACGTAGGGTGAATATACGGTTATAAAAAGTATGGAAATATAAAATCTCTACTGCACAAGTGAGGATTAACTCTAATACCATGTGAGAAAAAGAGAAAAAAATCACCTGACAAGGAAACTATCCACCCAAACCTCACCAAGGAACACTCCCCAAATAATGGTAGTCATGTAATGTAATAGTAATAACACTTCAAGGTTTTTGTTCCCTGAAACACTTTCCCACTGGTTATTGAAGATATCCTTCATTTCAGACATCCACCGCCATTCTCACAGTAGTCCCACTGCTTCCCCAACAATAACCTTTTGGGCCACCATAACCACGCATCCCTCCAAAAGACACCTGGGACACAAAAACCACCCACATCACTGCCCGAATACACCTGGTACACATCAACCACACAAATCACCACCCGCAAACACCTGGGCCACAACAAATACCACAAAGCTCGAAGACACCTGGGCCAGAACTACTCCCTCTATACCCAAAGTCACCTAGGCCTCATCCCAAAGACTTTGGGGAAACAAACTGCCTTCACACACCTAGGCCAACCACCAAAACAACCATGACCAAAGAATCATGGGATATAATGGACCTCAGGCCATCATAGACTTAATGAAGAGTCTTAGGCCACTCAGGGAAGGGTGTATAAAAGGATCTAAAAACCAGCCACTCATAGGAGTGTTGTAAAAAACAACCTCCCCCATGAAATGGGTGTGTTTGACAAAAAGTGCTCAACATGGGTGGGACCCAAATAAGAAAAATAAGAACTAAATTATACCTATATGTATAAAATCACTCTTCCAAACCTAGGGGTTCCAAGACCATCCCATACACAAACAACCTCATTACTATTCATTAATAAAAATCACTACAACCACAACCAAGTCATTACTCATCCTAGAATGTAGTTCCATATTAAACCAATTCTTATCATCACATTCAAGTGGATCCAATTAAATAATTCATCACTACTGGGAAACTAACAGTCATAGCCACAAGACAAGGAAGGAAAAAAACCAAGAAGTAAATAAATCATTCACACCCTATTCTCTTTTAATGTCACAATGAAAAAGGGATATATGAGAACCCCCGAAGTACTGGAACCAAACCAAGACCCAACATTAGGCCCCATAAGACCCCAAATCCACAAACTAATGAATGTAGAACAAGGGATTCCATTCCCATCCATGTATCATCACAAGAATCATGTAGAATAACCATACACATCACCAGAATAGAGAAATAGTGTTTTCAGATTAAAAAATATCATTTATGTAGTTTCATCTTTTCATTTGGATAACTGGTGTGACAATAAAATGATTCTTATTCATTGGGAATCCATTTTATCTACCATGTTTACATGATTAACCAGTTTACATGTCAGATCCATTCAATAATAGAATTATCTAGAAAACAGAGGTTCATTAGTGCACTAGAAAGGGAGACCAATGACTACAATTTTAAGTGGACATAAGCCCATACAATTCACAACATATAAGAAAAGGAAAAAGAGTACATCAACATCACAAAAAACACAACTTTATTTTTAAAAACCCTTTTATTATCTTAGTTATGGTTTGTATTCATCCATCATCACAGGAACATTAACAAACCCATCTTGCGTGATACACATTAAAGAGAGACGATGGAAAAACACTACCTGGATGGTCAATAATCGATGTTTTTCGCCACACGCCAAGAACTGGGGATGCAAGACTTATAGGTGAAGAAATCCAAGGACCCCAAGAGTAAGCAGAAAAGGCTCCATCACAGTCACACCACTAGCCTCTAGAAAGAGGACTCCAAACACACCACAGAATGAAAAACAGAATAGATAAGAAGAATATGGAATCCCATGCTATAAAAGGTGAGATCATGGAGTTATGGGATATCAAATCTTTAATGGATTTAAAAGTGGATTGTGGTTTCTTCATGTGGTTGGGTTGTTACAAATTATTGAAAAAAATTTCATTTAATAATTCTCATAGGAGAGGTGTCCATAATAGCTATTAGTTAAAGGGTTTCCATTAAACATAGGAAAACACGTAATAGGGGTAGAACTGGAATCTCTAGGAAATGGGTGTGACACTGAGGAAAATGCCACATGTTTTAATAAAAAAAGGTTCTCCCAATTAATATGTTTATATAGATATGATTTATGGGCTTTAAGTTTCATTGAAAGGGGTATTAAAACACTTTTATGACAAATGATATGTTGCGGGAGAGGAACTGGAAAGAACAAAGGGGGGGACACCATTTGGTGAGTCACTATAAAGGTTCCACAATTTTGGAGTGTGACCATCATGGTGATATCATGATAGTGCGACCGCTACGGTGTCACTGTCACAGTGCCACTGGTTCGGTGGAACATTTTATGTGGTTCCACCGTTAGGTTTCCACCATCCCAATTCCTCCGTTTTGGTGTGTGATCGTTACTGAGGCCTCTATGACCGGTGCCACCATTTTGTGGAACCGTTTGATAGTACTGAGTTTTTTTGGAAACTCCCTAATGATTCATTGCCCATGACATTAGATAAGGTAAGTCACATTTCATATTCTGAACAACACTATAATAGTCTATTGATGTGTTGATGAATTCAAACATCCAGTGGAAATTATTTCCATTCCTTGGGTATTATTTTATATTCAATGTGAATTTTTATCCCAGATGGTTGGGAAGAAATTTAATATTTATATTATCCTTTCTGAATGGTATTTTATTGATGTGATTCAAAAAATTTCTTCCTATTATTCCTCAAAATTATGAAGTAGTTTTTTCAAAAGAAATCTTACCCAATGTTACACAAATTCCAAAGACTCTATATTAAGACGTCTTGATTCATTTGTAGAAATTTTCAAATAAACTCTTGGATAATCATAATAAGTGATTTATTTGATCATGTGTATCACCATATTCCCCATTTACTTTTAGGAATAAAGATAGATAAATTTTAATCTATATTGACTAGTAGGAACTTAACAAGATCACATTGAAGAATAAGTATCATCTGCCTGATATTGATAATTAATTAAGCCAATTAAAAGGATATCAATTATTTTACAAGATTGATATTAGATATGAATGATACCATTTTATGGTCAAAAGTGAGTACATACCCATGATAAATCTCTATTTGAGTGATGGAAAATATGAATTTATAGGGATTTCATTTAGTCACACTAATTCCCCTCAATCTTCATGTAGTTAATGAATAGTCTCTATATAGATTACATTGATCAGTTTCTCATAGTTTCAATATATTATATTATGTTATATTCTAATTGAAAATCATAGAATTAATATAATATAATAGTTATACTTAAACCTATATGGAAGATGATGCTTTATGATAATTTTTAATGTATGAAAATTTTAAATATAATGTTTAATTTTTTGGGCATATAATCTCAAGAGAGGTTATATAAGTGGATCTATCCATGATGGATGTTATTGAACATTGTCCTAGAGCAACCACTATGACTGAAATCCGTGGATTTTTTTGGATGGATATTATTGATTATTTTAATGTATTTCCCAAGAATATCTAGTACACTCTCCATGTTAACCTAGAAGGGAATTATAAAACATTAGAATGATGAATGTGATTAGTATTTCATGGAATTGAAGAGATGCTTGGTCAATGAACCTATACACACGTAACCTTGCATTAGAGAAGGTTTTATTATTAATGGTTATTCATTGAAGTAGTGGATGTGTTGTATTCTTTTTAAGAATGATATACTGATAACATATGTATCATTCTAATTAATGGTTCCTTAAATAAAAAACCTAACCATTTATTTGCAGATAATAGTGGTAATATTTGAATTAAATATCTATAGGAAATATCTTTATGGATAATTTAATGATATATATAATAATTATTAACGTTTAATGTATATATTCACATGGAAAGAGTTTAATTTTTTCCAATGAATATGGTTAGAGTTGATTAATGTTTTTTGCTACTAAATACTTTACCACCGAGGGAGTGTGAAAAAGGTAGAAAAATATATTATTCAAAAGTATTGTTACATATTATCTTTGATGATGATAAAAATGATCAAATATTTATGATTATATAGATTATGGAACATGAAAACATAATGAAAGGGTATAAATATTATCAATATAAAAGGACTTTTCAACAATAAATCCAAGTAGTGATTAAAGAAGCACTGAAGGGGTATATGGAGAAACAAACCATGGTGAGAAAAGTTTCTATAACCACCATTGATAATAGTGGAATGATAAGGTTGTTGAATCGAATATGAGTTTCATCAACACCAAACCTAAATGATGAACTATTCTAAGAATCTCATAGCTTATCATTCTCTATTAATCCGATAATATGTATTTATATTGAAAAGATCATTTCTAGCGATATAACATGAAGGATGATATTGTAGAGTATGTGTATCCAGGATTATAATGTAATAATATGATGTATGAGAGACCATATTATATAATTATTTAAAAAAAATATCTATACTAGAATGGAAATCGGAAAATGTCACCATAGATTTCAATATCAGACTACCCAAAACATCAATATGCCTTAATGTTATATGAGTTTTAATCAATCAACATATGAAATTGGTGAACTTAATCTCCATTAATTAAGATTTATCTCTTGAGAATATTTACCAGATATATACTATTGAATTTTTAACGTTCCATGGGGTACCACATTTTACTATATCTAATCAGGATATGATATTTTCCTTGATGTTATGGAGAAGAATTCTTAATGATTTAGATACATGGTTTTCTTTCTATACTCCATAACATTATCATAATAATGGTTAGTATAAAAGTACCATTGAAATAGTGGGATATAGATTTAGATCATATTGTCTATAATTCAAGGCTTTTTGGGACAAATGTCTTACTCTAGTCATATTTTCAAAAAATAATAAATTTGACAGAAGTATATAGATGTGTCCATAAAATTTATACAATAGAATTAATTATAGTAATCAACCATAAATGGATGTAGCTAAAGAAATAAATCTATTGGGGCATATCCATGATAGGTAAATCATATATAATGTTACATCTATTCTGCAAAACATCAAGGAAACTAATATATGATTGAAGAGATATTTAATGAACCATTAATTTGAGTTGGAATGTGATATTGGTGAGAATGTTTCCATTAAAATATTTACATGGAAGAATGTTATGTTACTCATTAAGTAGGGAAAGCTGATTCCTTGGTATGTTGTCCCCTTTGATATTTTTGATCAAATAGATAATATAGCTTATCACATTGAACCTGAATTAAACCTCTCACACATTTATGATGTTCTCCATGAATCTATCCTGGGGATTTACATAACTGATCCTTGACATGTTATGGATATAGACTTTATACCAACGGAAAATGATATTTTTGATGAAATGTAACTGATAGAATGCATGGATTTGAGAGATATATTTGTATAGACCAATTTTACATAACATGTTAATATACTTTATAGTTATTTCAATTTTTAGGAAGCTAGATTGTAATATGATTATGTGATAATGCACATTTATTATCATTTTTTCTCAAAGCGACATAATTTTGAAGGAATAATTCAATTTAATGGGGGTATAATGGGACATACTATATTTTTCATGCTTCCCCAAATGATAAGAATCATTAATTATTTTATATCTTACATGACACATATCCTCGATTCAATATAAACCATGATACAATAAAATATTTTATCCTAGAAATTATATTGGTATGCAAGAACAATGATAAAAACATTATGAAAAATATCTGTAAAGGGTTTTAATAATAAAAATGTATTTAATAAATCATAATACTTATGTAATCAATTTTTAGTAAAGTCATTTTATTATTTACAAAATGTTTTTTTCTAAAATGGAAATTAATAAATTTAGTCACGTTTCCATTTTAATTAATTTATAAACATTATTAAAAAAATTAGATAATGAATATTCTTTTTTATAGAATCATTTTATTATATACTTAGGGTGAATTTTTAATAGTTTTAATTAATAATATTACTTTTATTAAATAGGGAAAAATATTGATTTTAGTTAAAAATTTCATTTTTTCAATTAAAAGTATAATTTTTTTAATATTAATGTAATTTAGTTATTTTATAAATTTTAATAATTTAATTGATAAATTAATTAAAATAAAAATTGTATATTTTAATATTAGTTCATTTCTAGGATTTTTAAAATAATTTTCTAAAAACTATTTTTAAGCACATAATGTGTGTTTAACATTATAAATTATGATAATATATATTAATTAATTTTTCAAATGAAATATATCAATTATATATTTAGAAAAATACATTAAATATATTTTTATAGTTTTTAATAAGAGATACATGTATTTAATTATGTTTTATGCTTAAAGGTCTATTCTTCTGAAACATGTTTCCATAATGGCCACTCATTCTTTTAAAATTAAATTTTGAAGCACATAAAAATTGAATTTTCTAAAATGGATTTAATAGTTATAATTATAATAATTTATACAATAGTATGGTGTAAAATTTATTTATTTTTGATTGATTATAGCATAAAAAGTTAAATTCTTCTACCATGGTTAATTTTAAAACATGTTTATTGGTGGGGGAGGTGGTTGAACCAAGAGATAAGGGTAGGATTTCAACCACCTCAAAACATTATTATTGGGTGAATATATTTTAACCATTTAATTAACTAACTTCTAATACCTAGACATTTTGATCCAAATTCATATTAATGTGATGTTAAATAATTTAAATACATAATGAAATTCAATGTGCATCCATCCCCTCACTTATAAAAGGTATACTCTTATAGTCCCATATTCACCCCCATAGCGTATTCTATATTATAAAATACATGATGAAAAACCTTCCTATATTCCTTCCCTTCAACCCAGATCTTATAGTATTTTCCTAAAACTATTCCATCATGAATTAAAGAATAAGCTGAAGGAAGTCACTCAATGAATTTTTATAGATCATAACTCGACTCTTTAAATATCATTCATTTTTCTACATACTATAAACATTATATAAAAAATATGTTTAATATTGTATCATATAAATAATTTTATGTTATTATGATTAGGAATTATAAATTTACCATCTCTTCTAAATAAAATTATAGATGGAAGTATCTCTAATGCGTACATGTGGACTACCGGCTCCATTTAATGATATAACTAATTATGAACAACTATAATTCATGATTTATTATTTTCATAGTTTAAATATTTACATATAATATTTTTGTTATCATAATTTTTATTTAATGGTGAATTAATATTTACTACTCTTTTGTTCCATCCATTAAAAAATGGAAACATCACTTGAGCATACAAATTGACTTCTATCTCCATGTAGTGGGGTGATTCATTTTTAACACAAATTACTATTAATGTGTATAAATATTTATACATATATAATAAATAATTTTTAAGTGATTTTTATTATTTTTGATATAATTTAACCATGTTCAATGTTCAAGGACCATAACCGCTGAAACAAAACATGCATGAAAAACAAAGTAGTAAACAACTGAAATGATGATGATAATAAAGGATTATTATCAAACAATGGATAAAATGTTATAGCTACACCATGTATGGAATACTATTTATTAATATATATCTTTCTTATAATTATAACAAATTTATATTTTTTACAGTGGTTGTTATATTTCATCAGATGTAATACACACTAGAGGTAAGGGTATAATGATATAATCTCAATTATAACAAGATTTTTTATTATTAAATTTTCTAGTAATGAAACTGTATGATCTATATCATTAAAATATTGTTTATTTTAATATCATTTGTTTATTTGAATATATTTTTTTCTTCAATTTTATCTATTTATGTACTCATGACACTGAATTAATGTTTTCAAAGAAAATAGTCATTTTTTTCTCTTCGATTGTGACTCTTTTATTTTTTGCCTATATTTTCTTTAAAATATTATCTTGAAATTTTATAATATTATATAAATATTATTTAATTCATTTTTACATACATTTTAATTTATATAAAATTGTTTGACATTTATATTCATATCATTTTCCAAACACGGTACTTTATTCTTTTTAACAAAACTGTAAACTTATTTTTTTAACAACCAACAAATGAACGAAATTTCTAACCATCCGGTATGAACTTTTAATGAATGATAAATTTAAAATTTTATTTTTTTATATCTAAATTAAATTTTTTCCTTGTTTTTTTCAAAATTTTTGCTTCTATTAAACTATTATTAAATAAAATGTGTATTTTCCTCAAGAAATATTATAGTAAATTTTTAACAGTATTTCTATATATAACTCATTCGATGTTTCTTATTATTTATGGGGGATATGACACATATTTGACATCCTTATTATTTATCTAGATGGTGTATTATTATAATGAGTAAATATTTGGAAAAAATATATACTTTCCAGGGGCTATGTTATGATTCTATGATGAATAATTTAATATCTAGTGTCATAGATATGCATGGTTTTTATTACATGATTGGTGATTCTAGAATTATATGGCCCTAAAATACATTTGGAAAATAAGGATAAATCATGTGATAAGAAATAATTTAATTGGGATTTAAACTAGTTTAGTAAGGGACTTTTTCCAACAATATTGTCTTGGTAGTGAACCTTGACTACCAAAATTATGAAATGGGGAGTAAAAAATATCCATTAGGATATTCTTGCCTGTGATACATGAGTATAGAAATTATTTTATATGATCATATATATGAAAAAAATGTCCTAGTCTTATGATATATTATCATGGATCATGATTTATTATTTAATATTCCACACACTTATGTCTTATGTCATGTTTGGACAAAATCATGCATCGAGTTTTTTTTATGGATCATTGACTGATTGGGTATGATTATTATAAGTACTGGTCATTTTCTCAAAAAATTACTCATATCTCATACTCACTAAAGACCATTGATTGATATGTATTATGTTTTCCATTACTAATCATCTAATCTCACCCATTCATATATTTTCTTTTAACCAGGTTAAGAAGAGGGGTTTTATTTATGACACATCTAAGATGGGTCCTATTTTTATATAACATAATTAAATGTTATGTTGATATTTTATATATAATTTGTCTACAAATCCATGTTTCCATAGACACCAAACCTATATAGTCCTCATATTATTATTTCTATGAAATTTATTTAATATTTCTATAAAATGACGTAATAGTTATGAATAAAATTTATAAAGAAATATAGTTAGTATATAATAATAGGATTGCAAAATTTTAGATACTATTTTAATGAAACATTAGTGATAAATATTAGGATATCATATTGTATGAGAGAAACCCTAATATATAATAAGTAAATGATTTTGGTTTTCCATTGAAAATGGATCAATGTATGGATTTTAGAATTGGATGGTGTTTTGGAATAGATGCATATATATATATAATAACCATGAATAGAGTTTGTTGAGTGTATATCAACTATTATCTAAATGCACAGAGAATGTGATCATACTAACTCATATAAAATATTTTTCCATGATCTATAAATATTATAATTATTTTTTATGATAAAAATTTTCACTCTAAGATTATTTTCTATCATACTATGTGTTCTAGTTTTATTTAGTTGATGGAACTCGAATGATCATTTTAACGCTAAATTTGGTAGAAAACAAAAGGATTATAATTTGGAATAAAAAATGATATTCAATTTTGGATAAAAATATTTATATTATATTTGTGTGAATATTTTAAGATATGAACCAATAATAGTGTCCAAATACGAATGTGACTTAAAAATGAATTGCTGAGTCATTTATGGTGAAATGCACAATATATTTTCATGGGTCCACTAATCCACCAACTGATGGGAAATGGATTTGTATCACTAAAAAGATACATTCCATTCAAAGTCAGATGAATATTGAAATGTTTATCTATGTATTTTATAATTTGATTGGTGATGTTGATCAATGGTGGACACAACTAAAGAATAGAATAAAACTAGTTGAAAGTGAATCCATGGAGAATGATGAGTTTATGATAATATTTTCCGATAACCTCATTCCTGATATTCTTCTTATAAATAAAGAGAAAAAATATATTGGGATTAAGAAGAAGTATGATGAATCCATTTGTAAATTTTTTTTAATCATTTACATGAGATATGAGGTAATCTAATGTTATTATTATTTAATGGTAATTTAGGAATCAAATATTATTCATTATCTTAAAAAAATCTCCCAATAAAGTGACACATAAGAGGCTTTAGTGGCTATGAATAAATTATTCGATGTGAAATAATTGTAGAAACTTAGAAAGGATTCAAACCAATATCAGTAGTTTTTTATGAAAACTATGATTGAATCCAATAGAAATTATAATAAAAAATCAATTGAGGATATTGAGTTTTTGTTAAGGCCAGGAGTGTGGAAAGAATCATAGAGGAATGTGTCTTAATGTACCACACATAGATTTTTAATATAATAAAATCTCGTATTATAGAATGTTTGAATGAAAAAACCAATATTAGAAGAGAATATATCATCTTGAGAATTTAAAATAATTTTTTTAAATTAATTCAATCTCTTCAATAGCTTGTGATGCACACAACACTAGGTTTTAACCAATCATGGTACTCTCTTAAAATATTATAATTTAAATATTACCTCTCTAACGATGCCATAAAAATAAATGATATGAATAAAAATTACTCTATTATGAAATTATATGTTTTGAATACATGTAAAATAAATTTTATGGAAATTTATTTATTAGAAATAAAATAACAATCACATGAAAAAAAGAAATGCTTTCTGAAACAATAGAATTTTTTAAACGGAGCTTTAGTCACACTTTTGGGACTTAATTTAAATTATTTTATTAATTATTTAAAATTTTTTTCTTAAAAAAATAAATTAATATTTTAAATTAGTATATCAAAATAATATTCGGGTGATTTTTTTGATTTTTTTTAAAAAATAATTTAAATTTGATTATTGGGATATAATTATTTATAATAAAAAATGAATTACAATTACAATAATGTAAAATATTAAGAAATATTTTAAATTAGTTTTATAGTAAACATAGTTAAATTAAATTCAAATTTATATAATTTAATTTATTTTAATCAATTTTATATATAATGGTTATGTTAAATCCTTCTATACTTATATTATTTTTCTACTTGAAAACATACTTTTTCATTTCATTGGCTGGTATAGTTTTAAATTAAATTAATCCCTTCTTTGAATTGAATTTTTAAAAATATTTTAATTTATTATTTTATAATAAAAATTTATATTATCTAATAAGGTTAACTTAAATATTAACAAAATGGATTTTCAAAATAGTAAAAATCATTTACTGCGATCAAGGAAAAAATGAGTTTTTCATTGATTAATCTAAGAATATAATGGTTAAAATGACTTACCTAATTTTTTATTCTAAATTTTATATCTATATATTGAACTTATACTATCAAATTATATCACATACATTCCTTGTGAATTATTTTTCATGTGAATGAATTAATCATTTTGGATTATATAGGGAAATTTACAATACAAATTCAAGAGTGTTTTCATTTCTGCAGTTATAAAATGGAACTCAGTAAATTCAATTATACAAAACTATATAATCCATTTGGATCGATTCAAACCAACAAAAATACCGCTCTAATATTATTAAAATAGTTTATAGCTTATGGACATCCCAAAATACTATCCCTAGAGTCATTAAGAATATATTAAATTGAGGTTTCTCTTATAAAAGATAATTATCAAAACAATGCTCTTTCGTTGTCATTCTTTATTTTACGACATTGATCATGTCTGAACACATAAAATTTAATAACAAAAATATTTTCCATATTATTATATGAAATTATGTTAATGGAATAATATTTATCCATCTCCTCTCCTATCAAATGGGAAATGGAATCGCATATCATGTTTATGGTGGACTACCACCTCACGAACTGATGCAACACATTTTCCATCAACACATATAAAAGTTTTAAATAATGTTCCATATAATATAAATATATGTAAAAATCATGTTTTGTTATAATTATTTAGTTATAATAGCTCATTTACCTCCTCATATTCCATACTATTTAAAATGCGATAACATTTCTCATGTGTACAATGGACTACCGACTTGTGAAGTGATATGAATCATTTATAACATATAAATTATATGGAATGTAGTAAGAAAAAATATATTTAATATATGTGATATATATGACATTATATTTTATTTCAATTAAAAATATCACCCACTTCCTTACCCTTTCACTAATTAATGGAATGATATCATTGCTTGTGTATATGTGCAACATATCATCTCCATGAAGTGATGAAATTCATTTTCAATGTCCAAACATCAAGAATGATTATAAATATATATATATATAATGATTAAATATGATATATATATTTATATATATTTATAATATTAATATAATTTTTTAGATAATGGATCTTTATCAATTAGAGAAGAACCAGAACATTCATGACAATACACACATTAGAAAAGAATCCAATTAACACATGAAAGAATGAAAACAATGAAAAAATATTAGAAAATAGGAGGTAAAATGTTATAATAGGGTCATATATGATATTGTAAAAATTAATTCTAATGACTCCAATTTTCCTTATTTTATATTTAGAAAATATGTTGAAAATTTCATGATTATGTGATGAGACAACGTGCAATTCTGAGGCCCCAGTTGCTTGGAATGATTGTTTGAAAAAAGTTATATTTTTAATAGAACACACATTTTAATTTAATGAAAAATTAAATTAAAAATTAATATATTTCTCAGATCAGAAATATGAGGGAACTGTTGTGGTCAGAGTTGGGGAATTACCCTAGGTGTGACCTAACATTTGTCGGTGGGCGTCATCTATAGAAAAAAACAGGGGTCTAACTGTAAATAAGATAATTAAATAAAAATTATTTTATTTTGTAATAGTAATCAAACAAAAACAGTAATTTGGATTAGAAATATGAGACCAATGTAGAGTTCATAAGGGTGCATTTTCATTAGGTAGGGCCGAACCTCGACCGACGTAAGTCAATAGTGGATTGTAGATTTTGGATATAAGAGTCATTAAAAAATATAAATCAATTTTTTATTGAACGTTATGATTTGATGCATAGATCATTTACCTTTTGAATAATCTATGTTAGTGGAATTTAGGGATATAACCGTAACCCTCGAATCCCTCTAAAGAATGTAGAATGAAGCTATATGCCGACGATGAATGATGATGGATTGAGGATTGATGATAACACGGACCTTCATTATTCATCAACGTGTAATACAATCATCAAGGTAGGTTTTTGATTTATTTTTTATTTAATTACCCCTTTTATATTCTAATGATGAACTCCAAACAACCCATGAAGAAGTTGAAATTTTTTTATTTTTTCTTGCAGAGTTGTTAAAATTGAAGGGTTTTATTAAGGGGAGTTGATATGTGTGATTAATAGATTATTCATTCTTTGTTTATCCCTCTAATGAAAATAGATCGATGCTAAAATGAACCAAGGATGAGACTCATTATTCATGATTTCTTGGTGCTCCCCATCATGTTCTACACACATTCACCATTGAACCCCCCATGGACACAAATTGACGTTTCCGGGTTTGTCCTAGTACGATTAGACACCAGGAGTGATCACAAACCATATCAAAACTAATGTTAGTGAAGGATGTGTCCTAGGGATCATAAATGTCGCTCTATTTTAGAAAAAGGGGAACTAGTGCAGTGGGGGTGACATGTAGAATTCGGATAACCGGAATCCAGCAACGATGACGATACTAGGCGGTGCCCGATGGCACAGGTGGTAGCTGAATCTAGTGCGGCAGATAATGGTAGTAACCCTAGCGGTGACCAAAGAGGAAGGCATCGGACATAACACACAAGAGGTGTGACTAGTCCATGGAGATCCCATAGTGGTGGAAGCCAAGGGTGGTGACTGGAAGGCTGTGGTAGGATTCTATATTAGAGCTACCAATTATGCTAGTAGCCAAAACTGAGGATGGCCCCGCAACAAAGCTACAAGTTCTTACAGAGAAGGTGGGTTAAAATCATTTAATTTGGGTCTAGCTTGGAAATTACCAAATAGTTTCAGCAAGGGTGGGACATGTACAGAAAGAAAAACCAGCCCACAAGCCGTGGTCCAGGCTGAGGAAGTTGGGATGCTCTAACAGGATAGGCCCCATAGTCCAGCGGGCCTAGTGGGCTAAGCCTAGTTGGTGGTACATTGCGGAAAAATCCCAGTGGGCTGCACCCAATGAGGGAAGCCAGTTTGGGATGGGCCTAACTAAGTCAAATCGTCCAGACCGAGTGAGTCCCGACCTGGACCAGACCATAAAAATTTTACTAAATTCACCAAAACATTCAAACCGTATTTCCATTTGATGAGATGTTGGTGGAGTTGAGGAACTTGTGTTGAGATAGACCTTTTGAGATACTTTATGTGAGTTTTTTGGAATATGGAATACTAATTAATGGATTGAAAAGTAGGTTCTCATAGAACATGTGTTCTATGAGAAGAATCTGGTGACTGGCCGTAACTATGTGATGCTAGTGACTATGTGACATGGGGGTTTCATGACCCATTATTGCATCGTTGGCCATAAAAACACCATGTTCCATTGATTCTCTATTCACCATTGATTCTTCATGTGCCATCGGCACTCAGTGTTCCATCGATTCCTTGGATGTAATTACCACTCTAGGTTCCATCAAAGCTCCATGCGCCATTAACGCTCCATTCAACATCAACCCTCCATTCACCACTAACACTACATATGCTATGGAAACTCTATGCACCAACAAAACTTATACTGTCATAGAGGCTGGGAGATCTATGGTCTAAAATAAAAAATCCTTCTCTTCATACATTAGACTTATACCTGTGTGAGTTGGTTGTATCGACTATACTTCTTATGTTTCCTTTGTGGTGTATTTCGTGTGTTTCCTTTGTGGTATACATTGTGTCCATATTAGTGGTATTTTCTATTATGGTTTCACGGAAACAACTGAGTATTGTTTTACTCACACCTATAGGGAAATTTCCACAAATATCATGACTTGGGCGGAAGATCGATACTTTGAAGGAATCCATGTTTGATTTGGGCTTTGTGGTGCTTAGGGAGTGGTCCAACAGACATGGTGTACATCCTCGACATTATAAATTTGTTTATATTCCTACCCTTTATAAAGGATTTTCTATAGACATTTTTTTGTATCTTTTAATTTTCCCTATTGGTTGGTCTTGTATTTTTTCCCCATTAACCTTTCAGTTTTGTACTACTGTACTCTTTTGTTGGAATCTTAGAGGAATGCATGCTTGTTTACTTAGTGTTTTAATTTCATCACTATTCCTTGGATACTTGTCCAAGTGTACATATACATTGTAAAATACCTCACATTAGGGGTTATGCCTCCCCAGTTCTTGTCACTAACCCATGTTCTATTAGATGTAGGATTCGGGTAGTCACGGAACATGCCCAAGGGGGATGCGCCATGATAGAGTGTTATCAGAAGTGTTTGGTTCTACCTATCGGACCTATTGTCTCTGATATAGGTTTAGGGAAATAGTTTTATGTGATTTGTGTTTTGGATTTCAGACCAGGGACTCGAGTGTTGGTTTGGAGGCTGATGTACCCATACACTAGGACACATAATTATAATTTTTGTCCTAGTACATGAAAACACAAGTTTTTGAGAAAATTAAAGGTTACATGTATCATATAGGATTAATTGTGTTCTCATTCCCTTATTGGGTTAGTGTCATCTCACCGAGTATAATCTACTATCTATGGTACATCTTTATCTATTTTAATATCCCAGCATGTAGATAGCGAGCAAGGATTCTGATGTTTGACAACAAGGATGATCCACCTAGTCAAGAGGTGTGAGTACAAGGACCATTACCAAAAGATATCTCCCCAAGGTGGTGTACCAGTGATACCAACACCTAGAGTGTATCAATTACTACCAGTGTTACCGGTATAGGATTCATGGAGGATGATTTTGTATCGTGAGTTCCATAGTTAGCGACCTTACAGGTTCAGGGGTGAGCCAGTCCACCAATCGGCTGAGGATTTGTTGAAGGAGGTTACGTGCACTGCTGGAAAATAGACCTATACCCACGGTTTAAGAAAACTGTGGGTATATTTATAGTGTGGGAACCTATACCCAATGTTCTGGAAAACCGTGGTTATAGGTCACCTATACCCATGGTTTTTCCAAAACTGTGGGGATAGAGTTTTTTTCAAAGGCCTATATCTCCGGTTTTGTAAAACCGTCGGTATATGTGTTTATTTCAACCTCTATCCCCACGGTTTTTCAAAAACCATTGGGATAAATATTTTTTTCGAAGGCATATACCCACAGTTTTTAAAAACCATGGGGATAGCTGTAAATTATTTCTACGGCTTGGTTGGTCATGCGTTGCACGATTGTTGCAGTAGTTGATGTATCGAATCTCACTGGCTTAGTTTTTATAAATACAGTGACGAGGATTGATATATTATTATAAATACAGATATAAATAGTCGTAGACAAGTTAGATTAGTTGGATAAGGGCTTGAAGTATGCAGTGCCAGACGCAGGTTCGAAACTCGCTAGCTTATTTTTTTCATAATACCTTCATATATATATATATATATATATATATATATATATATATATATATATGCGCTGGATGAATTGGTGAGTTCCATTGGAATACTCCTTTAGGTCACAGGTTGGCGCGGGTTCAACACCCAGCTCCTACATTTTTCCAATATTTTTAACCACGATTCAAAAACCGTGGGAAGAACACTTTGACAGTGTGGAGGATGGGTTGAAATGGTGGAAAAAAATATACCCACGGATTTTCAAACTGTGGGGATAGATTAAGACCCCTACACCGACGCCACTCAACCCCACGATTCCCAAAACCGTGGGTATAGGTTATACCCACAGTTTTAGGGCTATACCCACTGTTTTGAACCATGGGTATAGGTAGCTTTTCCAGTAGTGACATGTCTTTCAGCCAAGTGAGGAAAACACTCGACTAGATGGAATTAATAGAAATTTTCTTCTACATGGATCAGTGGGGAGATTTTGGAGCTTATTGAATCAAATTCATGAGATGATAACCCTCACTTGGACAAACTTCGAGTGTCTCTTCAGGGATGAGTTCTTCCTATCGAAGTTAATCTTCGTGCATAAACAGGAGCTATTGGATCTAATGAAGGGATTCCAGAATGTATTAGAGTACTCGATGATATTTACAGAACATTCTTGCTGTAACACCCCAAGCATCTACATTACGCTTCTCTATGAATAATGCAATAGCGTGTGTAGTATGCAACATCGAGTTCTAACACACCACAACCAATCAAACTAGCCGTTATGAATAGTAATACCCACTTTTTGAAATTTAAATATTTTATTTTTCAAAATGGACTTCAATTTTTGATTCATAATGTCAAATTTATCCTAGGGTGAATTTTTGGTATTTTTCTAAAAAACTTCATTTTTTGATAAATAGTGAAACCACTAAGTGGTAGTTAAAAAACTGAATTTGTCATAAAACATAATTTTACCTCTTCTGTGAGTGGAATTTAAAAAATCCGAGAGACGCAATTAATATCAAGGAGTAAAATGTGGTTCAATGAGATGAAAATAATTATTGGTGAATAGTAACTTTTTACTTTTATTTACCACGGTTAAAAGTATAAAGGGTAATTAAGGAGAAAAATAATATTAATATTACCCTAACGCATGTCCTAATTCTATTGGAAAAGTGTATCTCGACCAAAAACACCCTTAGGAATAAAATATTATCATTTAGGACCACTTGGATTAGATTAGGACATTTATTATTATTTAATTCAAAGAAGAGTTAAAATATTTAAAATCAATGTTTATTTACAAAAACATTTGTAATATAGGGTTACAAATAAGATAAATTCGATTGTAAATATTCATTAGAAATCTAAAAAGATTCCATCATAATAATATTTTATTTATAATTTTTAGACATTGAATATGTTAATTTATTTATGACACAATGATGAGGTAGTAATTACCATAATAGTGAAGAATTAAAATAATTGATATTATTAATACCCAAATAAATATAATTTGAGACTTTTCATGAATTACAATAATTTTATAGTTTAATATGACATGCTAGGATTTATTTAATTAACATTTTTCGAAGTAATAATTTGATTATGATTTTCACAATAATCAATTTTCCAAGTAGTGTCAAAATTGACATAAAAGAGTCTTTAAAACAAATATTATATTATTAATTGTTATTCAATTACTAAAAATATATGTTTCGGCCAAGAGACATATATCATGATAATTTTATCATTAACGGACCACTTGGGGGGTCGTTTGGAGGTATATAGTAAGTGTATTAACTATATAATATAAAAATACAAAGTGACATGGTAAGTGTAAAACTAATTAACTAAGAGTTAAAACTAAAAGATAAGATTAATATAATGACCCAAACCTGTCTAAATTATATTGGGTGAGTGGTTTTAGACCCATACCTACCTTATCCACTAAATAATACACTTTTTAGACATTAGAAACCGAATATAAATTTATTATAAAAAAATATTTCTACCTTCTCCAAAGGTGCCTATCACCCCTCTTATAAAAGGGCACTCCCCCTTCTCATTAATTCACACCTTAAAATCCTTTTGGTTCGGCCAACCCCTGAAAAAATACTATATCAAATTCCCTCACTTTATCCTAGAGTCCTTCCTTTAGTCATAAAGCCATCATATGGATCCCTTTTGATCAAATCTAAAGGAAGAACCCGAAGAAGAGGTAATGATTTCACCACCCTTTTTAAAGTTCATTTCTTCTTCCACTTATTATTTCTTCGTTATTACCTTTCTAAACTAATAATCACAGTATATTATATATAATTTGTTGTTATTATAAAAACAGTACATCCATATATCAGTATTCTATCCATCCTTTGAATGACATGTCACCATACGTGCGTACGTACGACATACCGTCTCCACGTCGTGGTGTAGTTGTTATTCAAAACATTATTATTTGGATGGGTACAATAATGTTGTGTAATTTATCTAAATAATAAATATAACATGATAATGATTCATTATATATGATATAACTTTCATTTAATATTATTTTAATATCAAAAGAATGATATTGTCGCTCATGCGTACGTACAGACTTCTGTCTCCACGAACGCGATGGGATTCATTCTCCATCGTATCCATTCAAGTATAATTATCTTTTTATGATTTTAAAATAATGTTTAAGGGATTGATATCATTCTGGATATGAATAAGATACAACCTATCCATTTCAAACTTGGCTTACATAACAAATCATATAAAAGAAAACGAGTAAGTTAACACCTGAAACAACGATAATACTAAGATATTATTAACAAAGAAATGTTAAAAGATCATATATGATATCATATTAATGTTTATGATTATTTTATAATTTAATTACAATTATTTCACCATTACACAGGAGGTTAACCTACCCCCAACCAAGGAAAAGTACAAGGTAAGGGTTTATTTCACAATTTCTTCATTATCCGAGGTTGTTTATACGGAATAATCTACGGGGGTTTCTTTATCATCCACATCCATGTTTCTTCAAAATGTATTTCAATTTTTTTTTACTATTTACAAGAATATGGGTTAAAGTCATTTATAACATTGTTTGAATTTTTATAAGAGGTTTATAATGGAATCATTTTGTCATTTTCCAAACAAGGTGCTTTTTATCCTTTTCGACAGAATTAAGGTAAGAATGTTTTTTTATCTTATACGGCGGGTCAGGATATTTTCCACCGTTATAAAAGTATTGAAGATTCCCTTACAAGATTATAAGATTATTTTCAAAGAAAATGTTTTATTTTATAAATATATGACTCTTAAATGATTTTAAAATAGAAAGAGATATTTCTTTAAAAATAGTTTTGATATCATTTATGTCAACAGCCATTGATGGATTTTATGTTTATTTGGTGTTGATTTATTAGGATACAATACTTCAATATTTTATTGATGGTTTCTTGATATGTTTGAAAATTGATGTATTATTTTTATACCATCACTAGTGTAAAAAATTTTATTTACGTCGGTTATTTTTCATTTTTTACGTTGGGTTTTAGCCGATGTTAATATGGACGATGTTATAAATAAAGTTTTTTACATCGGTTATTTAAAAACTGACGTAACAAACATAATATCTCGGTGTTTAACACATCTGTTAATTAATAACTTAAGTGAAAAAACCCATGGGGCGGGGTTTATATCATCGGTTATTATATAACCGCCGTGATAAACCGGGGGGGGGGGGGTTTCTCACATCGGTTATACAATAAACGACGTCATAAACACGTGAGAGGGTGTTTATCATGTCGGTTATTTAATAACCGACATCATAAACTCATGCGCTATGGTTTATCATATTGGCCATTAAATAACTGACATGTTAAACCGGTCTTGGGAGGGGAAATAACCGATGTGATAAACCATTTCCCAGGCCGTTTATCATGTCGGTTATTGATTAACCAACGTGATAAAGCATTTCCCAGGTCCTTTATCACGAAGGTTATTACATAACGGATGTGATAAACCATCCCATAGGTGTTTATCACATCGGTTATGAAAAAAACCGATGTGATAAACGTTTCTCGATTTCTTTATCACGTCGGTTGTAAAATAACTGACGTGAAAGACATTTTTTTTAAAAAAATCCACTGCAGTCCTCTGCTCTCCCCCAAAATCAACCACAAACCAAATCAATAATTTGTACCACAAAAACAGAAGGAGATCAAAACATGAACGAAAGAAAATATAAGAATTTAAATTCATAACAGATAAAACTTACCCCACTTGATAGCCCCCACACTCATGTATACCCCCTGCACAGCCTTCCCCCACCCCATTGGAGCTCCCACTACACCCCTAGACTGCCCCCCGACCCCCTGGACAGCCCCAAACACCCCTCGACAACCCCCCACCCTCCTGAATAGCAACCCCTCACCCACTGACCCCACTTGGAAGCCCCCAACACACCCCTGGACTACCCCCGACCCCTTGGATAGCGCGAAACACCCATCGACAACCCCCCACCCTCTTAAATAGCTCCCCCTCACCCCCTCACCCAACTTGACATCCCCCACCACACCCCTGGACTGCCTCGACCCCCCGGGCAGCTCCAAACACACCGGGACAACCACCCCACCCTCATATATACCCCCCACACCCTGGACAGCCCTCCCCCACCCTAATGGAGCCCCCCACCACACCCATGGACTACCCCCACCCTCCTGAACAGCACCCCTCACCCCTCACCCCACTTGATAGCCCCCACCCCATTGAAGCCCCCACCACACCCCTGGATTACCCCCGACCCCCTGGATAGCCCCAAACACCCCTCAACAACCCCCACCCTCCTGAATAGCACCCCCTCACCACACTTGACAGCCCCCACCACACCCTTGGACTACCCCTGACCCCCTAGATAGCTCCAAACACCCCGGGACAACCCCCCAACCTCATGTATACCCCCCCCACACCCTGGAAAACCCTCCCCCACCCCATTGGAGCACCCACCACACCCCTGGACTTCCCCAACCCCCTAGACATCCCCAAGCACCCCTCAACAACCCCCCACCCCACTCTCATGTATACCCCCACCCCACTGGATAGCCCTCCCAGACCCCTGGACACCCAAACCCCACTGAACACCCCCACACCCCCACACCCTTGAAAACCCTTCCCCCCCAGACCAGAATGCATACCAGAAAAACCATTATAAGTATACCAAAACAAGAAGTAGAGAAAAATTAAACATTCACATATATAACATTTAAAACATACACTGTAAACTTCAAAATAAAACTAAATCCAACCTAAATGACTACCAAATACACAATTACAATGAAAATATTCAAAATTACATTTTAAATTACAAAAAACAAAAATTTAATAAAACCTGTAAAATAATTTGACCACTCCACTTGTATGTGTTTGATGTCTTCAGCATTATAGGGTTGAGGGTCATAAAAAACTACAAATGAAAAGGATAGTAGTTAATGTGTATAATGAGTAAATAAAATTGAAATATTATGGAAAAGTTTAAGAGGAAATATTACCAGGTCAAAATTCTCAATCGTCCCAGTTGTTATTATTTCATACATAAATCTTAACATGAAATATCTACAATCGATGATGCCTTTTTGTTCATGACAATTCTATTTGAATGAGTGTAAATTCAATATATTAATATAATGTAATAAATCAAAAAAGTAAAAATTATAAATGGATATTTACCTTTGCATTTACATATTTGATCTTTGCATTCCTTTTCTTTGTGTTTTTTCGAAAGTAGGCCCATGCCCTGTTATAAAATAATACTAATGGGGTAAATTTAAAATTCATTATAATATATAAAACTATTGAGAAATTCAAACTTAATTTTCCAATATATTCTTAAAACTTTCCCACACATCATCATGGACAGAGCATATCCAATAAACTACTTTCTCCCTTTGGAAAAAAATCCCTAACATCCAATGATCACTGATAAAAGGAAATTTAACTTTAGTGGTTTTTTATGTTAAAAGACAATGAACACTTTGAGAGATATGTGTTTCATACCTCTCACAAAAAGGCACCATCCAACATTGTGTGACTATATTCTTTTCATGTCTTTTAGAAATATAAATCATTATTTGTTCCTCATCCAATGCACATGCTTCAGGGGAAATCAATTGTGGGTCCATGAATCCATATACATCTTTCATCTCATTCCTCTCACAAATTTTATAGATATTCCTAATACAAAATAGACATAAGTATACATTTTTAATAAATATAACACAGGGAAAAGGTGTTAAGACTTACATGGAAAAAATTTACACCACGTTGATGCCCAACTTATCTCCAGTAACAAGCTCCATGATATCGGTTTTCATAATCCCCACATTTATTTCACATCCACAAACATGGGATTCCAATGGAAACTCATAATGACCCACTAAAAAAAATTTAATATCTTGACAATCTTTGAAGACTACTAGAATCTGTATATGATGTCATGGCTATTTGTCTTTGTTGTTGTCTATAAAGTATTTCATTACCTTTGAAGTATTCTTGTAAAAAAAATTGAAAAATATATTTGTTTTCAAATGATAAAACAACATTAATAAAAAAATAAAATAAAAGATTTAACATTCATACCTCTATGGTAATGAGTCGAAGAAGTCTGGATGGCCAAATTAAAAAATGGCAGACACTATGTCCAACTGTCGCCACCTCATCGGTAGGTAATGGTACCCGAGATGATCTATCTGTAATATCCTATACAGTTATCCTCTGATTATCTACCTCTAATTGTTGATGATGAACTCTATATCCTATAAAATATACCAACTCATATGCTACAATATGCTGTTGAGAATCTTCCACATACAACTCGCAATAAGTAGGAAGCTACGGCGGATGAGTAGGATAAAAAAATGGGGTTAGCAGGCTAAGGTGGGGGAGTGGGAGCTACTGGAAGAGGTGGAGGATAAATAATGGGGTCTTCAGGGGGAGGTGGAGGAGTGGGAGCTGTAGTCTGAAATTGTCTTTGCAAGTCTGCAAACATATACTGCACCGACACTCTAATCTTGTCCTCCATCGTCGCATTAATATTATGGACATCAGCCTCTAAGGATTCAATTTTTTTTTCTATAAACACCCTAAACGTATGAAGTTGAAGAACGTGGAAACACTTTTCTTACAGATACACCTTCCGGATATCCACTTACACGACTAGGATTTTCGGGCCTTCCCAATTCTACAGATAAAATATCTTCCCTCCCAGTAGCTGTAAATGTCCCCTGTGAACTCTGCTCCTCAAGAGAGTCATGTATTAATTAATTTAACATTTCTGTAATGATTGAAATTATATGAAGAAAATGGTTAACTAAAATAAATAATATATATATCTTACAATCCTCTCATCTACGAATCTCAATTCATCCGAAAGATATTTCCCTTTTTTTCCCTTCCGAGCTCTCTTCCATTTTTCATGTCTAGATGGATGGGATGGAGAGGCCACCTCTCGATATCTTGAAGACTCAGCTCTTGGTTGTTGAAATTTTTCCTCCATCATTTGTTTTTCCAATAATTCATACCCTCCCCGAGATAAACTACAAGGGTATACATTTTTAGATTGGATATCCTGATTAGATTTCCTTGTTTGATGTAAATTTAGAATAGGAAATCATTAACAAAATGTTAATAAGATCATTTATATAATAAATCTTATAAAAGTTTACACTGCCTTTACCAAAAATGACTCTTTTCTTCTACTTTCAAAAAACTGTCTCCATGTGTCTTCATCTATAAAAGGATATCTACGACATGGATTGTTATTACACCTATGACCATAAATGAAATCAGACGAGAGGGTTGATTTGAAATCCCTCCATCTCCTGGAATCCAATGATAAGCATTTCTTCCTGACTCCACTAGTATAAGGAATATCAAATGTCATATGATAAAGAAGATGTTAAAAAAATTATATATACTAGAAAATTTTAATTAATATTCAAACAATAGCAAAAGATCTTACCAGAATCATCTCCCATAACCGAGAGATTATCGCTTTATCCACACTTCTCCATTCATCATATCGAATGATTACTTTGCTCTTAGCCTGAGTTGCTACAAAACTCTTAAAATCGTTTACATTTGGACCTCTAGGAATATCATCATCATCAAACTCAATGACTATCCTATGATCCTACGTACGGGAAACTGATAATTTTGGTAAACATTTTCACCCACGTTTACCAACCTTTGAACTCTTTGTTGTAATAGGAGCATGTGAATGTTCCTCCCCAGATGTATTACCAATATGCTCATCTCCAGAATCATGTTGTTGATCAACTGAATGATCTGTCATTATCCTTAAAATCAAAAAAACAAACGTTAGTTCAAAAATATACAAATTCAAATATTTTAATACTACTGTAATCAGAAAATAGAAAAGTGTACTAAGTTACGTAATAGTAAACATTGTTAATATGGTAAGCATGTCAAACAATGGTAAAGATGGTAAAGATGGTAAATATGGTCAAGGTGGTAAACATGGTAAACATGGTAAACATGGTAAACATGTTAAAGTAATTGTCACTGAACAAAAATAATAGATATATAATTCATGTAATGGTAAACATGATAATGTAAAGTAAACAAACCTAAAACAAACAAAAACTTATACTTATTTTGTTTTAAAACATGTTTTAATAAATAAAAAACATAAAACATCGAACATTTATGAAAAAAATAAATGTAAAAAAGAAATAAACATATGTTACCTGTAATCTTAGGAATGTACAAATGTATTGTTTTCCCAAATTCCTCTATCATGATCATTCCTTATGGAAGAAACCATGTCTTCAACATGCTCATCATTATGTTCCATTAATCATTCCATGGAAGTAGGGATCTCACATAAATAAGAATCTTCATCAACTTCATCCTCACCAATATATTGTTTTCCCCTTGTAAAACAACATCCCATTGCATATCTTATTGATCTACTACAAATAAAATTTGTTTTTCATGTGTTTCCATTATAAAAGAATCAGCTGTGTCTTCCAATCTATTCAGATTAACAATTTTCATTCCAAATTCATCGTGTCTGACACTGTTGTTACCGATAAACCATTTATAGTTAAAAATAGTAACTTTAATTTTAATGTAATAAACCTCCCATATGTCTTCAATCACTCCATATTATGAACTTGATGCAGAAATTGGGTTTTTGTCTTCAGCACTCAAAAAATGCATTGCTTCTGCAAACACCAATGCACCACTATTCTGAACGACACTTCTGTTGTCCTAAGCTTTCGTATGAAATTTATAGCCATTAATGTCGTAACCAGACCATGTTATCACATTTAAACATGGACCACCCACTATCCATTTTAATGTCTCTGATACATCGGATCTACCATGAAATGTATTTTTAATCCATGACAAAAAAGTTTTGTTGTTCTCATTCAAAATCCACATTTCATTCTTTTTTGGATGACATTGTTTCAACTCATTAATATGCAATGTGATATACAGTTGAGCATCAACTATGTTATTCAAGATGTATGATTCTATCTTCTTCATCTGTTCACCTGACAATGATTTGACTTTCATGCCACGAATCCCCTTTCCCTCATTATTAACTCGTTCATGGAGAAATGGAAGCAAACCTATGGGTTTCTCCGCAGCCAAGTAGCTCATAAAAAATTCTGCTACCTCCTCAGAAATATTCTTTTAAATAATGGAGGCTTCAGGTCGATATGGATTTTTAACATACCCATTTAATCTTTTCATATACCATTCAAAAGGATACATCCAACGAAGATATACAGGTCCAGAAATCGTTATTTCTCGATCTAGATGAATCATTAAAAGCACCATTATATCAAAAAAAGTTGGAGGAAAATACATTTCCAATTGACAAAGTATAAAAATTTCATCCTTTTTCAAAATGTTCAATGCCTCCACATCAATCATCATGTTACAAATTGAATTGAAAAAACAACACAACTTCATCATAGTCTTTCTGACACGAATGGGAAATATTCCACACAATGAAACTGGTAGAATTTGTTGCATCATGATGTGACAATCATGTGATTTCATACCTATCAACTTCAAGTCCTTCAATGAGACAACATTTTTTAGAATTGAAGAATAACCTTGAGGCACTTTGATATCATGAAGAAACTGAAAAATTCTATTTTTCTCCCTCTTCGATAATGTATGAAAAGATGGGGGAAGAAATGTTCGTCTTCCTTTAGGAGTGGGAGCTAACTCCAAATGTATTCCCATTGACAGTAAGTCTAATCTTGCATTCAACCCATCTTTAGTCTTTCTTTTAATATCTAAAATGTTCCAATCAAACAATAAAATATATTCTTCTCCATGTTCATGACATCAATATAATATTTAACTTCATGATACCTCCAATATGGTAGCTCAAAAAATATTGACATTTTCTTCCAAATATATCTATCATTACCAGATTTATGTGTCTTTCCCAATGTCAAATCAAGGTTTTTCACCCTCTCAAAATAAAGATCCGGGGATAAAGGTCTTGGAGAAGTATCAAATTATTGTGAGCCATTGAATGCCTTTTTTAGTCTTAAATAAGGGTGATCCATAGGCAAACAAATTTGATGACCCATGTACATTGTTTTGCTCTAATGATGCAATTGACAATATGACATCTGTTGTTCTCAAATTGGACATGCTTTATGACCTTTAACACTGTATCTAGAGAAATTTCCATACGCTGGGAAGTCATTTATAGTGAATAGAACCACTGCATGCAGTTGAAAATATTCCATTTTATAATAATCATACACCCTAATACCATCATCCCATAAAAGTTTCAAATCATCAATTCACGGTGAAAAGTAAACATCAATATCATCACCGGGTTGCTTTGGACCAGAGATCATTATACTCAACATGAAATATTTGCGCTTTATACAATCTTAAGGGGAGAGGTTGTAAATTACCAATAAAACAGGCCATGAACTATGTGTGCTACTGAGGGTTCGGTATGGATTCATTCCATCTGTGCACAACCCAAATATGAGATTTCTTATTTCATTTCCAAATGTAGAATACTGCGCATCAATTTTCTTCCATTTTTGACAATCAGCTTGAGGACGTATGTTTCCATCACATACCCCCTCATCAGCATGCTATATTAACCTTTTTTCATCATTTGAATTAGCAAATTAACGTTTAAAATGTTGAATTATAGGAAGATACCAAAATACCTTTTAAGCGTGCTTTGTAATCTCTACATTAGACTGTGATTTTTCTTTCACCTTATACAGTGATGTCCCACATTTAGGAATCTCTGACAGAAATTCAAATTCCTTCCTATATATAATGAAGTCATTAAGACAGGTATGTATTTTCTTGTATCCCATTCCCATCGGGCATAGTATTTTCTTGGCCATGTAATGTGAATCTGGAAGATCATTATCTTTTGGAAGAATTTCTTTCATCAATTGTAGCATCTCTGTAAAACTTCTGTCATTACATCCATGTTTCACCGTCAGGTTATTCAAACTTAACACGGCTGACAACACCATAATATCTATACAACCAGGATATAATTGTTTTTCAGCATCACCATATAGACGCACAACTGTCAGTTCTATCTCAATTTGTTCTCCTACAATATCGCGAATCATTCCTTCAATTCCATCGGAGTTACCATCTTGTGAATCATCATCATCAGTGACATTTCGTCCAGTTTCACCATTCCAAATCCAAGTGCTTTAAATCGGATTAAAACCATGACATATCAGATGATCTTTTATCTATCTACTTTTCAACTTCATCATATTCAAACATTTCAGGCATGGACAGAAAAAATGTCACTACTTGGAACATTTAGTTTAGAAAATTCCAAAAAGGCATCAACACCTTCCTCCTATTCATTTCTCATTCGATGTGCCATAATCCAACATCGACTCATTATTACCTACAACAAAAATCAAAAATATATATATTTTTATGATAAGGCAAATATAAGTTTATATGAAAAAATCATAATTTGAATCTAAAACAATTTTGAAATATAAAAAAAATCTATGCGTATTTAAAAAAATATGCTTGAATATTATTATTAAAAGAAGTTATAGTTAGATATACCAGTTTTAAATTCCATTTAATAAGAAAAAATAATGGCGCCTACATGGTTGATAGAAAATTGGAGAGAATGGAGTAAACTTGAGAATCAAATCATATTTAAAATAAAAATTCAAATGAAGAAACTCACCCCTCCTAGACACCACCCCCAACCTGATACCCCCTTGGACACCACCCTGGACACCCCCAACCCTTTGGACAGCCCCCCACCCCCCCCCCCCCCCACTTGGAAACCCCCCTGGACACCCCCAACCCTCTAGACAACCCCCCACCCCCAGGACAACCCCCAAAACCTTCTGGACAGGGCCCCACCCCCTTGGATAGCACCCCCCCCCCCCCACACACAACAACACCCTTGGACACCCCCTGAACACCCCAACCCTCTGGACATCCCCCCTCCCCCAGCAAACCCCAAAAACCCTCTGGATAGGCCCCCACCCCCTTGGACAGCCCCCACACCCACCAACCCCCTTAAAAAACCCCTGGACACCCCCAAACCTCTGGATAGCCCCCCAACCCCCGGGACAGCCCCCACCACTATAGACAACACCCCCACCCCCACCACATACCCCTTTGGACACCCCACTGGACACCCCCAACCCTTTGGACAGCCCCCCACCCCCTAGACAACACCCCACCCCTCCAGACAGCACCCCCACCCCTCCTGGACACCACCCCCACCCCCGACCCCCTTAGACACCCCCTGGACACCCCCAACCTCTGGACAACCACCCACCCCCCAGACAACCCACAAAACTCTATGGACATGCCTCCACCCCTTTGGACAGCCCCCCCCCCCCCCCCCACTCCGACCCACCCCCTTGGACTCCCCCCTGGACACCCACAACCCTCTGTACAGCCCCCAACCCCCGGACAACCCCCCAAACAATGGTTTAAATATAAAAACTAGGCATGGTGAACAACTAAAAACACATGAATTTAATATATACTTCAGCATGAAATAGATGGAATTAAATATTATTAAATATGGCTACTTAAATGATCGTATGATAATTAAAAATAACCATTGTTATTCAACTAGTCAAATGATCACAATTTTTCTCGATAACTAATATCATAATGAGGTAATGGATAATTCTAGAAATCATAAACATATTGTCGAGGCCTTGGAAAAGGCCTCAAAAAATACTAGGGTAGGCCCTCAGTAGAACCCATTTTTATTTCGAATCTTGAGACATATGGATGCATCGAAGGGCCATAGAGTTCAACAGTCATTACATTATATGTCTATTAGATTCTCATATAAAGGAGGATAAACATTAGAAGAAAAAACACATGAAATATCATTTCTGAATTCGTATATTTAATCAATAACCATTCTATGCAGTAATATAGGTGAATGAGATCATTCGTTGTCAATGTCAACAAAAATTACCATCAATATCGGGAATTCGCGAAACAAAAAAAAACTTGATATAAGTAGTTGAGGCTTACATGAATATTGAGAGTCGATCTAATAGATGTAGGGATGATAAATAAGATGATGATGGAAAAAAGAGGTAAGAGGGATCAAAATAGAAGAATCATACCTAGATTAAACACAAAAATCGCAAAACATAAATATAGACTATCAGGGAAAAAAATGAACGAAATAAATTATTGGAAGGCTTACTTGAGTGATGCGAGTTGAGATGATAGATCCGAGGAGAGTAAATATGATAAACGATGAAGGAAAAACGAGTTTAACACAGTGAGATCAATGAGTTGATTAGGGTTTACCGCGTGAGAGAGACGAGCCACCAGACTATCGATAGCAAAAACGTATATGACAATACACGAGGCTTGTTAAATTTTTAAATGTTTTATAACATTGGTTATTTAATAACTGATATTATAAATGCATCAGATACAGCTGCTTTTATGTCGGCTATTTATTAATTGACGTAAAACAATCCGTGTGTTTGTTTTTTACGTCGGTTATTCTATAACGGATGTAAAAAAGACATCAAAAATCACAGGTTTTTACGTCGGGTATTGTATAACCGATGTAAAAAACATTCTGTGGTTTGTTTTGTTACGTCGGTTATAAAATAACCGACGTCAAAAAGGCCTCAAAAGTCGAGTTTTTTAAGTCAGTTATTTTATAACCGACTTAAAAAACTCGTATATAACTGGTTTTTTACGTCGGTTATTTTATAACCGACGTAAAAAACTTGTAGATATCTTGTTTTTTTGTCAGTTATCAAATAACTGACCTAAAAAACCCCCACGCTTTTGTTTTTTACGTCGGTTAATTTTGAACCGATGTAAAAACAGAACACGCGTGATTTGTAATGTTGGTTATTAAAATAACCGACGTTGAAAAGCTACTCACTACATTTTTTACGTCTGTTACAAAATAACTGATGTAAAAAACCACATTTCACAGATTATCACATCGGTTATATATAACCGACGTAAAAAATGATGATGTAAATAACATTTTCTACACTAGTGATTCGTGGTTTATGAAGAATGTATTGACATTTCATATGCTAGTTTTAATACGAATGTTTATGTTATGTTTAAACCAATTCATATAAGGAATGCATTGGACTTAATAAGTGATGGGTGGATCCCGCTATAGCTCCTCGATGCATCGGTGGGTCTCATAAGACAAACTAGTGTCTTGGCACAAGGCCTTGGAAAAATCTTATTTGTAGTCTTGGTTCGAGGCCTTCTCTATGGGGTTATGATATTCTGGCATTATGCATTCCATCATTATGAAATTGGTCATTGATATTTCATGTGATTATTCGATTAGTATAATATCCATGTGATTAAGTAAATGGAATTATTTTATTTTAGTTTTTCCATACTATGTTGAAGTTCAAGTTTATATGGCTTTTGTTTTAGTTATACAATGCCTTAAATGTTTATCCTTATTTATGAAAGTTTTTTCTATATTGTTATCCTTACTGGGCATTTGAGCTCACCACTTTTCTATGTTTAATTTTTCCCAGGATGTGAAGAAGTAAATTATGAATGACCTGAAGGGATAGTATGAGGGGATAAGTGTGTGGACTATTTAGACTATGTTTTGTAGTTTTCATTTTTATAATGTAATGTTAAACATTATGAATATATCTAGTGTTTCCAAGGCTACTAAAATAATTGGTATTTTGAGATTTTATCTTTCTTGTGATCATGCCAATGTTATGTAATAATGCACCAACTCTGCATAATTGGGGTCGGGGTGTTATAGTTGGTATGAAAGGAAGTTTAGAACAAACCATGAAAGATAGATTTAGACAAACACTAATTAGAGCACAAAGATTTAAGATGGACATTGAGGATTATTATTGAAGAACATCCTAGAATTTTGGTATTGTAGTGATTTTGTGCGTTTTCCGTGAAATACATCCCTATCTGGATACAAGCAGGTAGAGGCGGCTCTGGAACAGATGTACCTAGCAGTAAAACCCGAAAACACCGCTTTGAGCTAGACTCGAATGTGAACTGGTGCACGACAACGGGCCTTGCTGCACTCTTGGTTACGACACTCCCGGGGGATATTCTTAGGATAACTCTCAATTTCATTAAAAATCATTATAAAGGGTTTATGAGTATATACATTCTCAAAGAATTTTTTTTATGATTGTGGATTATATCGATAAATAGTTCAATTTACGTTAAGTGTTTTATAGGTATGGAATTATGTAATTTGATTAATAAACTGATTTAGTTTATGCCATTGTTTAGAAATGGTGCATAGTGGAAGAAATGGAGACCGTATCAATGCACGCACTCCATGTAGAGATTTCACACCTGCTCAAGATAATTATAGTGGAGCTAGTGATGCAACTTGTTCTGATCAACTAATCACCATATTGGGACAACTCACTCAGGTTATGAATAATAACCTTATCCGTATGGAGCACCCTGATCCACAACGTGGAGGATTAATGTTAGATCACTTCATGAGGCAGAAACCACCAATATTAAATGGGATTACAAATCCATTAGTAGCTAAGCAATGGATTAGTTCCCTTGAAAAAATATTTCAGGATTTGGGGAGTAGTGAAAGGGAAAAAGTTGTCAGGGCAGTTTATCACCACACTGGAGATGCTGATCAATGGTGATCATTGATTAAAAACATTAAGGAAGATGATGAAGTATCAAATATGGAATAGAGGGGGTTCAAATATATGTTATTAGAAAAATACATTCCTCATGACCATCGAGCAGATATGGAAAGGAAATTTCTAACTCTAAGACAAAAGGAGGATGAGAATGTCACAAAGTATGAGGCTAACATTACAATGATAGCAAGGTATGCTGGAGATTATATACGTAACCCAAGAAGTAATATTGACCGTTTCTTTGATGGGTAAAAACCATTTCTTTGTCGACCATTAGTCTCACAATCCTTCTCGTCGTACGAATAAATTGTCTCATGTGCAATCAAGACAGAAAATGAATTCTCAATGTCTTATGACTTTAAAAGAAAGAAAGAGAAGAAGAGATTTGCTGAACAATCTGGGAATGGAAATAAGGGGAAGAATGGAAATGTTGAATATCCATCCTATGGTAAATGTGGGAATAAACACACCGGTAAATTCTTTAAGGGAATGGCTATCTGTTACAAGTGTGGTGAAAAAGGCCATCATGCTCGTGATTTCAAAGGGAAGAAGGAAGCTACCAATGTTCAGTGCTACAATTGTAGAGAGATGTGACATTGTGCAAAAGAATTTCCTATGCATCAGGGGAACATACCTCAGAAAAGGCCAAGGGATCAAGGACAAGCTTATGCAATCACTACTGCTGAGGTAGAAGCTCCAAAAGACGTGGTGGAAGGTAATTTAATGGTTTCCTCAAGTTTAGAAAATGCATTATTTGATTCTAGATCATCGCATTGTTTCATATCTTCCCAGTTTTCTTAGAAAATTAGATATTTCCAATTTGATTTAACAAGGGAGTTGTCTGTTAAAACTCCTTAGGGAAGTATCATTGCAACAAAGTTATGTGAATTAGTCCCCATTAGAGCACACAAATGTTCTTTATCCGCCGAAATCATTGTCATAACTATGATTGAGTTTGATATATTCCTCGGTATGGATTGGCTTTCGGACCATGATGCAAAGATTTATTGTAAGAAGAAGGAGGTTACGATTATTGATGAGGATGATAAGGAACACCTTATCTTTAGAGCAGAATCATCACCACAAAATTCTTTTCTAGATCCACACCCAGTAGCTCAACTACATTCAATTATTGGGGAGGAAGAGGATGAAATTATAGTGGGTGAGGAAAGGAATGTTCAGATAGAGGATGTACATATTGTGAAAGAATATGTAGATGTGTTTCCAGAAGATTTACCTAGACATCCTCTAGAACGAGAAGTTGAGTTTTCCATTGATTTAATTACTTGATCAAGGCCTATATCGAATTCCCCTTATAGAATGGCCACTGTAGAATTAGTTGAACTAAAGAAACAACTAGAGGAATTTAGTAATAAGGGATTTATTCTCCCTAGTGTTTCTCCATGGGGATCCCCTATTCTTTTTGTTAAAAATAAAGATGGATCTATGAGTATATGTATTGACTACAGGGAGATCAATGCTAAAACAATAAAGAACAAGTATCCCCTACCTCGCATTGATGATTTATTTAACCAACTACATGGATATCAATACTTTTCAAATATTGACCTTCGATTTAGATACCATCAGTTACGTGTGAAGAAGGAAGACATTCCGAAGACAGCATTTTGAACCATGTACGGGCATTACGAGTTCACAGTAATGCCTTTTGGATTGACTAATGCACCCTATGTATTCATTGATCTGATAAATAGTGTTTTCATGGAATATCACAATGAATTTGTTGTGGTATTTATTGATGATATCTTGGTATACTCCAAAAGCTACGAAGATCATGAAAATCACTTGCGCATTATCCTGAAGACTCTGAGAAGACATGAATTATATGGGAAGTTTAGAAAGCATAAATTCTGGCATCAAGAGATTTTTTTTTGGCCATATTGTCTCTAAAGATGGAATCTCTGTTTATCCTTCTAAGACCAATGAAATACAAGAATGGCCAGCACCAATGATTATAACTGAGGTATGCAGTTTTATTGGTTTGGCAGGTTATTATCGACATTTCATCTAGAATTTTGCCTGATTGGCTAACCCATTAATGTAGCTCACACGTAAATGGGTTAAATTTGTTTGGAAAAAAGAGTGTGAAGAATGTTTCAATGAACTGAAGAGAATATTACACAATTCTCCTATATTGACTCTACCATCGGGGAATGATGGGTTCTTTATTTATGGTGATTCATCAAAGAATGGACTTGGTTGTGTCCTTATGTAGAATGATAGGGTTTTTTGCTATGCATTACGATAGTTGAAAATTCAAGAGAAAAACTATCCTACTCATGATATCGAGTTAGCAGCTATGATATTTGCTTTAAAGATATGGAGCCACTACCTCTATGGTGAAAAATGTGAGATTTATACTGATCAAAAGAGTTTAAAGTATATTTTCTCACAAAAAGAACTCAACATGAGGAAAAGGGGAAGTCTTGAATTACTCAAGGATTATGATTATACGATACACTACCACCTGGGGAAATCAAACAAGGTGGCAGATGCTTTGAGAAGAAAAGATCATGGAGTTTTGAACAATATGAGAATTGAAAGGGATCCAATTTTAATGGATCTAGTGAAGATGGACATGGGAATAACCAGGGAAGGTGAAACATCAATGCCTTTTCAAATGGTTTCCAAACCATCATTACTAGAAAGGATTATGTGTTCTCAGACCGATGATAAAGAATTTCAAAAAAAGATTAAACTGTGAATGATGGGAGATTGAGAAACATTGTGCATGAAGATGGAATTTTGAAATTTGGGAAGAGGATTTGTGTTCCCGATATACATGATCTAAAAAGGGAATTGCTGGATGATGCTCATAGTTCCAATTTCTCTATACACCCTGGGAGAACCCAAATGAATATTTATTTGAAGAAACATTTTTGGTGGGACAAAATGAAGAGGGATATTGCTGATTTTGTGTCAAGATGTATGCTTTGTCAACAAGTGAAAGATGGAAGGCAACAGCCTGTAAGAGTCATGCAACCTCTTCCCATACTGGAGTGGAAATGGAAAAATATTACGATGGACATTTTCATGGGGCTACCAAAGACTCCTAGAAAGAACGATGCAATATGGGTTATTATTGATCATCTTACCAAGTCAGCACAGTTTATTGTTCTAAGAGAAGATCTAATACTGGAACGTCTAGAAAGACTATATATTAATGAAGTTGTGAGACTTCATGGAGTACCCATATCGATTGTGTCTGATCATGATACCCATATTACTTCAAGACTCTGGAAAAGTCTTCAGAAAGCCCGGGATAATGAACTTCATTTGAGCACTGCTTACCACCCTCAAACAGATGGACAATAAAAACGAAATATTCAAACCATAGAAGACATGTTTAGATCCTGATCACTTGTCTTTCAGGGTATGTGGGATCAATATTTACCTCTGGTAGAATTTTCCTATAACAATATCTTCCATTCGAGTATTCAGATGGCACCATATAAAGCGTTATACGAAAGAGATGTTGCACACCAACCTGTTGGGATGACGTTGGTGAAAGAAAACTTGTATGTCCAGAACTAGTGGACGAAATGATGGAAAAGGTGAAGGTAATCTGAAATCACATCAAAGAAGCTCAAAGTAGGCAGAAGAGCTATACCGATAATCAAAGGAAGGATTTGGAATTTCAAGTCGGTGATCATGTTTTCCTGAAGTTATCTCCATGGAATGGAGTCATATGTTTTGGTATGAAAGGTAAATTGAGTCCCAGGTACATCGGACCTTTTGAAATTCTAGAACGAATTGGGGCTGTAGCTTACCGATTGGAAATGCTGCCATGTCTCTCCAAAGTTCACAATGTGTTCCACATATCTCTGTTGAGGAAATACATGCCTGACCCAATGCATGTACTCACCTATGAGGAATTAGAATTGGAACCCGATCGATAATATTGCGAAGAGCCCGTCAAGATTCTTGATACGAGAGAACAAGTACTGAGAAACCGGATGACTCGTCTGGTAAAAGTCTTGTGGAGAAACCATAAGATGGAAGATGCAACATGGGAACTTGAGGAAATTATGATGAAGAACCACCCGAGTCCTTTCATGAGGTAGTACTAAAGAAATTTTTAGGATGAAATTATTTGAAGGAGAGGAGAATGTAACACCCCAAGCTTCTACGGTATGCTTCTCATTGAATAATGCAGTATCTTGTGTTGTACGCAACATCGAGTTCTAACACACCACAAACAATCCATCAAGCCGTTATGAATAGTAATAGCCACTATTTGAAATTTATAAATTTTATTTTTCAAAATGGACTTCCTTTTTGGATTTGGAATATCGAATTTAGCCTAGGTTGAATTTTTGGTATTTTTCTGAAAAACTCCATTTTTTTATGAATAGTGAAACCACTAAGTGGTAGTTAAAAAACTGAATTTTTCATAAAACACAATTTTACCGCTTCTATGAGTGGAATTTTGAAAATCCGAGAGACATGGTTAATATCAAGGAGAAAAATGTGGTTCAATGAGATGAAAATAATTTTTGGTGAATAGTAACTTTTTTAGTTTTATTTACCACGGTTCAAAGTAAATACGGTAATTAAGGGTAATAATAAAATTAATATTACCCTAACACATGTCCTAATTCTATTGGAAAATTGTATCACAACCAAAAAAAATCTTCGGAATAAAATATTATCATTTAGGTCCACTTGGATTAGATTAGGACATTTATTATTATTTAATTCAAAGAAGAGTTTAGAGAGTTAAAATGATAGTTTATTTACTAAAACATTTTTAATATAGGGATACACATAATATAAATTCGATTGTAAATATTCATTAGAAAGATAAAAAGATTTAATACATAATAATATTTTATTTATGATTATTCTACATTGAATAATATAATTTATGTATGACACAATGATGATGTAGTAATTACCATAAAAGTGAAAAATTAAAATAATTGATATTATAATTACCGAAATAAATAAAATATGAGAAATTTTAAGAATTAAACTAATTTTCTAGGTTAATATGACATATTAGTATTGATTTAATTTACTTTTTTTGAAGTAATCATTCTGTTATGATTTTCACAAAAATCCATTTTCCAAGTACTGTCAAAATTGACATAAAAGAGTTTTTAAAACAAATATTATATTATTAATTGATATTCAATTCCTAAAAATCTAATGTTCGGCCAAGAGACTTATATCATGATTGGTGTATCATTAATGGGAAACTTGGGGGTCTCTTGGAGGTATATAGTAGTTTTAATAACTATATAATATAAGAATACAAAGTGACATGGTAAGTTTCAAACTAATTAACTACGAGTTAAATCTAAATGATATGATTAATATAATGACCCAAACCTGTATAAATTCTATTGGTTGAGTGGTTTTTGACCCATCCCCACCATAAACTTTAAATAATCTACTTTGGAGCCATTATAAACCAAATATGAATTTATTATAAAATAATATTTCTAGCTTATCCAAAGGTGCCTCTCACCCCTCTTATAAAAGGGCACTCCCCCTTCTCATTAATTCACACCTTCAATTCCTTTTGTATCGTCCAAACCCTGCCCAAATACTCTCTAAAATTCCCTCAATTTATCCTAGAGTCCTTCCTTTAGTCAGAAAACAAACCTATGAAGCCCTTTTAATCAAATCAAAAGGAAGAACCCGAAGAAGAGGTAATGATTTCACCACCCTTTTTCAAGTTCCATTCTTCTTCCACTTCTTATTTATTTGTTATTAGAATTATAAAATAATAATTCTTGTATATTATATAATCATTGATGTTATTATAAACATGGTACAACAATATTTCAGTATTCTATCCATCCATTGAATGACATGTCACCATCCGTGTGTACATACGGCTTACCGTCTCCAAGTCGTGGTGTAGTTGTTATTAAAAACATTATTATTTGGATGGTTATAATAATGATGTGTAATTCATTTAAATAATAAATATAACATGATAATGATTCTGTATATATGATATACCATCCAATTATATATTATTTTAAAATCAAAAGAATGATATTGTCGCTCGTGCATATGTACGGACTGCCGTCTGCACGAACGCGATGAGATTCATTCTCCATCGTATCCATTCAAGTATAATTATCATTTTATGATTTAAAAATAATTTTTAAGGACTTGATATCATTCTGGATATGAATAAGATACAACATATCAATGGAAAACACAGCTTATGTAACAAAACATATAAAAGAAAATGAGTAAGATAACACCTGAAACAACGATAATACTAAGATATTATAAACAAAGCAATGTTAAAAGATCATATATGATATCATATTAATGTATATGATTAATGTTGAATTTAATAACAATTATTTCACTATAATACAGGAGTTTATCCTACCCCCAAACAAGGAAAAGTACAAGGTAAGGGTTTATTTCACAATCTCTTCATTATCCGAGGTTGTTTATACGTTATAGTCTACTGGGATTTATTTATCATCCACATCCATGTTTAATAAAAATGTTTTCCAAAACATTTTTACTATTTACAAAAATATGGGTTAATGTCATTTATACCATTTTTTGACTTTTTATAGGAGGTTTATAAAGTATTCCTTCCGTCGTTTTCCAAACAAGGTGTTTTTTAACCTTTTCGACATAATTAAGGTTAGAATGTTTTTTTAACTTATACGTAGGGTGTGGCTATTTTCTACCATTATAAAATTGATGAAGCTTCCTTTACAAGCTAATAATAATATTTTCAAATAAAATGTTTGATTTTATAAATATATGACTCTTAAATGATTTCAAAATAGAAAGAGATATTTCTTTAAAAAGAGTATTGATTTCATCTATGTCAATATCCTTTGATGGATTTTATGTTTATTTGGAGTTGATTTATTATGATACAATACTTCCATTTTGTATTGATGTTTTTTTGATATGTTTGACTATGGATGTGTTATTTTTATACCATTCATGGTTTATGAAAAATGTATTGACATTTCGAATGATAGTCTTAATACGAATGTTTATGTTATGTTTAAACCTGTTCATATGTGGAATACATTGGACTTAATAAGTGATGGGTGGAGCCCGCTATAGCTCCTCGATGCATCGATAGGTCTAATGAGACAAACTAGTTTCTTGGCACAAGGCCTTGTAAAATCTTATTTTAATTCTTGGCATTAGGCCTTGGCTATGTGGTTATGATAGTCTGGCATTATGCATTCCATCATTATGAAAGTGGTTATTGGTATTTCATGTGATTATTCGATTTATAAAATATCCATGTGAATAAGTAAATGGAATTATTTCATTTTATTTTTTCCATACTATGTTGAAGATGAAGTTTAAAAGGATTTTGATTTTGTTATACATTGACTTAAATGTTTATCCTTATTTATGAAAGTTTCTGATATATTGTTAACTTTACTGGGCATTTTAGCTCACCCCTTTTCTATGTTTTATTTTTCCCAGGATGTGAAGAAGTAAATTATGAATGACCTGTAGGGATAGTATAAGGGGATAAGTTTGTGGACTATGGAGACAATGTTTTTGTAGTTTTCATTTTTATAATGTAATGTAAACTTTATGAATATATCTAGTGTTTCCAGGGCTACTAAACTAATCGGTCTTTCGAGATTTGATCTTTTTTGTGATCATGCCAATGTTATATAATAAGGCACTGACTCTGGGAAACTGGGGTCTGGGAGTTACTATTACTACTCCAGAGATATGGTGTGGGACCCATTCTTTAGGGACCAAACCATCAAGATTGGAATATGTCAGGAGATCAGGGAATTCTTAATAACCCTTATCATCCCAACATATGATGGGGTACAAGAGATATCCCTGAATAGAGAGATATTTCAGGAGGACCAGACACTGGTAGTGGGAGTAACAATCAGGTGTCAGGTAGCTGAATCATTGCCAGATTGTAGATAAAAACTTATGTAGGGATCCCATCAGATTAAATTGTTTAAGGGATGACCACTTGACATAGGTTCAGTGGTATGAGGATCCCATGGTAGATCAATTTTGTCGAAGTATTGGTTATGTTACTCATTCAGCAGTATAGGACATATTGCTCAAGTTTTCTTGACTCACTAAATGGTTGATCATCTAACAGTCGAGGGACCACTAAAATAGAGTCACATTTAGAGACAGTGTGGTCCACTAGGTGGACGATATGGTATAAGAGCTAGATGGGCAGCATGAGGTGTGAGGAGGTTCAAGGTACTACCACCACCTCCCCTAGGTGGTCCACCAAGGGCTCAGAGAGCTTGTTTATAGGGAAGAGGCTAACTCTTTGTGATGTAGGCTCATTACACCATTCCTCTAGAGATGATAAGAGGTACAATCTATGTCTTTTCCACCCTAGCTACCATTTTGATAAACACAATTCCCAATAACCCTTTTTTTCCAAGACCCTAGTTTGAGACACAGAGATTATATTGGAACCATTAACTCTATATGTATGATAAATACTCTTATGGGAGGAGATTATATTATCACACACTAGTGATACCAATTGAAATTACCGTAGGGGTGATAATTTTTTTTGGGATCTCATGGTGGCATCGTCGATGCCTTATGATTTAATCCTTGGTATGGATTGGCTATCAACAGTCCATACCAAGAGTTACTATTTTAGGTGTATAGTGGGATGTTTCTGCGGAGATGGGACCTTTTTTTCATTATTGGTTAAAAGGGTACCCATGCGGTGTAGGATGGAATATCATGTAAGAGGGTGAAACTGATCATGAACCAATTGGATAGCATGACCCTCACTGTAATAGACAAGATGTGTCCTCATTTTCCTACATTGGTGGATGAGTATGAGGAAATCATTCCTGAATTTGTTCCAAGATTACCTCATCATAGAGAGGTTGACTTCAAAATTGATCTCTACATTTAGAAGTAAATTATATCAAAACCTTCATATCAGATGGCTCCCATGATGCCTTGTGAGTTAAGGGTACAATTGGATGACTTGTAGAGGAAGGGATTCAAGAGACCTAGATTTTAACCTAGGGTAGCCCCAGAGTTGTTTTCAAGAAGGAATAAAAGAGATTGAGGATATGATTTGACTTATTTTGCCTTAACCTGGAGAATATGGAGAATTAGAATCCACTACTGAGGATTGATGACCTCTTTGATCAGTTTAAAGGATCAATGTGGTTCTCAAAGGTAGATCTCATATCAAGATATCACCATCGTTGTGTAGAGGATGAGGACATCTGGAATATATATTTTTGATGTCGGTATAGTCACTATGAGTACATAGTGGAGTATTCTATAAAAAAATTTACTAGTATCATTCTTGGGACACATGAATAGGATCTTACAGCATTACATTTAATATTTTTTCATTCTCTTCATTGATGTCATCCAAGTGTGCTCAGTGTTTGAGTAGGTTAATTGCATATAGTTGAAGATGGTCTTGGATAGACATTGAGGTCACCTTCTCTATTTGTAGCTCACTATGTGTCAGTTATGGATTTATGAGATCCACTTTTGTGGAAATTTTATTTCCGAGGATAGAATTTTATTATATCCAGTGAAGATTGAATTGGTTCTTTCATGGGAGCCGCCCAATAGGGTTATCAAGGTGAGAAGTGTCGTGGGTTTGGATTAGTACTATCATAGGTTTTTGACCAACTTTTCATGAGAATTAACACACATTAATTCCATCATAGGGAGGGGAAATCATTTCAGGTGAAAAAAATGTTCCATATTTTCTTTTAGAAGCTAAGGCAGAGCTCTACGAGCGCTCCCATATAGATATGATTAGAGGAGTGTGTTGAGTATGTCATGTTTTGTGATTCATTAGGAACATGTCTTGGTTGTGTCTTTATGTAGGGGAATGTGGTGAATTCCTATGTTTCATTCTAGTTTTGGAAGAATGATCAAAACTACTTGACCCAAGATCTTGTGCGATTTCTGGAAGTATTCATTTTAAAAATGTAGTGACACTACTTAATGGGAAAGATGTTTACCATCTACTCTGAACACAATAGTCTCAAGTATATATTCTCCAAGAAGGATTTGATCTTGAGATAACGAAGATGTCTAGATATCCTCTAAGACTATGACTTTAAGATTGTATATACTCATTGGAAATGAGACGTAGTGGAAGACACTTTCAAAAGAAGTTCTATCATGCAGTTGCGGAGAGAGGTGTTAGAGGAGGTGTATGAATTACAAATATCCTTCGATGATGTAGATGGATTATCCTATATCCATTAGATGTTATTAAACCCTTCACTCTTAAATTGAATCACAAATTCACAACTTAGAAATACTGACTGTGAGACTACATGTGCTCAGATGTCCACAAGTCATGCTCTTGACAGAAATTTTAAAGGTTTGGAGCATGTAGTTTTCTTCATAGGGTGAACAGTAGTTCCAGTGATACTGTAGGAGGTGGTCTTCATGGATTTTCATACATCACCTTTGGTAGTACATCTATGAGCGGTAAATATTTATGAGGACCTCTGATGATATTTCAGGTGGTCGGGGATTAAGAATATGGTGACCAAGTTCATTTCTTGAAGCCTCACATGACAGTAAGTGATGGATGAGAACCAGGTTACAGTAGGTTTGGCTCAACCCCTCGAGCTGTAAGAGTGGAAGTGGGATGGGATATAGATATATTTCGTGATGGGTTTACCATGAATATCTAGGTGACATAATACCATCTGGGTGGTCATTGACCAATTCACCATGTGGGCCCAATTACTACATATCTCTGACCAGAGCTTAGTAAAGAGCTTATGATGCCTCAATATGTAGGAGATATTTTGACTCTATGGAGTCCCATCAACAATAGTCTCAGATCATCATTCTCACTTAACATTATATTTTTTATAGGGATTTCAGGAGGTGTTTGGGACTTTGTCGCACTGGTGCAGGGAGTTTCATCCCCAAACGGATTTCTAGATGGAGAGGGTCGTCCATTTTCTAGAGGTTATTCAACATGTTTCTATCCTCTTCTTTAGGTTTTATTGGGAGAAACACCTACCTTTTATCTAGTTTTCATATAACAATTATTACCACTCAACCATTGGTATGGAACCATTTGTTGACTTTTATAGGAAACCATGCATGTCAATGTTGTACTAGATAGACCCATGAGAGTCATAACTCCTGGGTCCAGGTATGGTATTGAAAACCATTGAGAAGGTTTAGATCGCCTAAGAGAGTATGAGGACTGCACATAACTGGTAGAAATCATATGTTGAGTGAAGGAGGAAGACTCTCGAGTTTGATAGGGGAGACCATGTGCTCCTTCAAGTCTCACCTCAATGGGGACTGTGGATATTTGATTGGGGTGGGAAGTTATCTCCCAGGTACATTATCCCATTTCAAATTTTTATTGGAGTTATTGAGGTAGAGTACTGCCTATATCTAGCCCTACAGTTGGCCCAACTGTAAGATGTCTTCCATTTGTCGCAGCTGGGGAGGTACATTCATGATTTGTTGCACATTATCAACCGAGGAGAGATAGACATTAATGATGTGGAAAAGTTCCTAGAATACCTAGGGGAGAGCGGGGATTTACAACAGTAGATTCTTAATTGGTTTTCGATTCCTCATGTGTGTGTTTAGTGTCACAAGTAGAAAATGGGTTATTTCTATGGACCTATAGACATAGTTTTAATACCATGGCTATAGGTTGGATCTAACCATGATTATGTGTCCTATAGCCATGATTTTCTAAATTTAGGCTATATTCCACACCAATATAAATGGTTAAGTTCTCTATTTCCATGTTTTTGAAATCCATGTTTGTAGGTATCCCTACCTTGCAGGGGAGAGAAATATTCTAACATAAAATAGATTTGGAAGCAAAATTTCCATGGGTATTGTGATATCACCATAATATTTAATAATAAATATAATATTATATATATATATATATACCTAATGCACATAGTGGTGTAGTGGTTATATGGTTGAATAAAATGGATGGGGTGTAGAGATGAAATATGACAGGTGAAAAATTATTTCAGGGCTACTGCCATAGTTTTTCAAGCCTGTAGCCACAGTTTTCGCATTGGAAATAGGTGTGCTATTGCCCGATTCAAACTGTGGCCTTAGGCCATATGCCACAATCAGAAACAAAGAGACCTATTTCCATGGTTTTCAACACTATGACGATATCACACCAACTTCCATGGTTAAAATCACGACTATATGTCCGACCCTGCTTCCATGATGATAACACCCACAGCTGTAAAAACCCATGACCATAGCCTACAACCATAGTTTTAGGCCCTATTTCCATGGATTTCAACCATGGTAATAGTCCAATTTTCTAGTTCTGTGGTATCATGGGAATTTTTATGAGAACACATGGCAGTAGGATGTTCCTATTTATGCTCAGTACCATCACATTTTTGTGGTGTAGCCCTTGTTTTGGATTTTTGGGATGTAAATTTATATAATGGGGAGAATGCAATGAATCAAATTTTCCAAATATTATTTTTATAAATTATTTTGGAAAATAATGAGTTAATAAGACATGAAGATAAGTCATTTTGAGTCCCAGGGTTCCCAAAATGATTGTTTCAAAAAAATTATGCTTTTAATAGTATAAGCAATGAAATTTTCTGAAAATGTTAAATAACTCATAAATTATTTCCTGGATCTGAAATCTAAGTTAATATATGAGCTAACAGTTGTGTATTTTCTGTATCCATGACCAATAATTGGTTGATGTGGGTCATCTATACAAAAGAAACCAAGGGAATAATTGTAAATAAGATAATTAATTATAATTTATTTTATTTTGAAATCCTGATAACTCCTAAATTGTAACTCGTATTGGATATTTCATACCACTATTGAGTTCGTAAGGGGATTTTTTTTCCTATGGTAGGGCCTAACCTCAATTGGAATAGGTCGAGGGTGAATGATTGATTTTTGACTTAGACCTAATTAAAATATCTTATAAAAACATTTTATTGAACGTTACGTGTTGGAGAAGCGGAATTTTCCCATTTTAATAATCAATCTTAGTAGAATTCAGGTTTATTATCATAAAACTAGAATACCATTGAGTCTTGTAGATTGATATTATCTTCTGATGAAGAATGCTAGAGGGTAGAGGATCGAAGATGATAGGGCCCTCATTTCATTATTAATGACAGATACAATCATTGAGGTACGATGTCAATCTCATTTTGATTTCCATTAACCTCATAGATCCAAAAGATGAAAACTTATGATCCCCAAAATATGTTGATACATGGTTGGTTTGTTCTTGTAGGATGGTTAATGTTACAGGGTTTTATTAATGGGAGTTAATCTATGTGATTCTTGGATTCTTCATTCATTGTTTACCCCTCTAACGAGAATTGTTAGATGTCAACATGAACTAATGAAGAGACTTGTACTTCTTCCATTCTTAGTGTATTTCCATCCCCAATGTTTTCCATGCTTTCACCATTGAACCAAAATGGTCTTGACTCATAGTTTTTGGGTTTCTCATAGTAAAATCAGACCATGGGAGTGATGGAAAACCACATTGAAGCCTAAGGCAGCGAAGTCTGAGACCCGAGAATTGCGAAAATAGCTCAGTTTAAAAAAATAGTTCACTAATGTAGCGGCATAGAAATGAAAAACAAGGGATGGTGGAGGTGTAGGGAGGGTCCTGGAGGAACGTGGTGAAAGCCGCATACTGGTGCGTCAGAGGCCATTGGTTGCCCCGATGACAATCATAGTGGAAGGTTGTGTCCAAATGGAGAACGAGATGTGATAGGACCATAGAGGTCCTACGATGGAATAAGTATGTGTGAAAACCAGAAGGACATAGTTGCTGGATGAATCAGAGGTGGTGAACAAGAATGAAGACACATCATAAGAGGGACCCACAGAATAACCGTGAGTTCATGATGGGAATGAGTGTTAGCCACATGAAACACGGTCTGACGCCGCATTGACTATATATCCATGGCCAGGGTTTGAATCATCAGACGAGAACACATTGGCCCACATGCGGCAGGCTGGACCAAGGAAGCTGGACCACTGTAGCAGCCCAACGTGCTTAACAGGGTCTGGCTGGGTGGGGTTGGCCAGAACGGGTTCGGTCCGACCCAGACTAGACATGACATGTTTTACTAAAATGGCCATATCTTTCAAACCATGTGACCATTTTATGAGTTGTTTATTATGTGGGGACTCTTGAGATGATATCGACCTTTTAAGATAATATAATATATATATTTTTTATGATTTTATATGACCTAATTGCTTGAGGGGAAGGTTCTCATAGAACAATCACGCTATGAGAAAAGTCGTGGGGCTGGCTAGGGTAATTTCATCATGGTGACTATGTGACTTAGGGACAGCATGAAACCATGATTCGTGGTGCGCCATCGATTCTCTATGCACCATAAAAGATCCATTAACCATAAAATCTATAGGAAGCATGGATTCTGTATTTTCTATCAATGATTCATGCACCATCAACATCCCAGAAATCCTTACTTCTCTACATGCTATCGATGCTCCATGTGCCACTAACGCTCCTTGTGCCTTCAATGCTCCATGCACCTCAAATGATACATGAACCATTGATTATCCTTGCACCATCAATGATCAATGTACTACTGGCACTTCTAGTGTCATAGAGACTGGATATCTGTGGACTATAACTGGAAAAACTTATCTTCGTTCTTCATTCTTATACTTGTGTGAGAAGGATATATTGACTGTATATGGTGAGTCTCTAATATGGTGTAATTAATGTGTTTCATTTGGGGTATAAGTTGTCTAATTATTCATGGTATTTTACTTTGTGGTTTCTTTTTCCCTACTAAATATTGTTCTACCCACCACGGCATGTGATTTACTTTATGTGTTGTGTCTTCTGCAGATGACTGACGCTTTAATGGAGTCCTTGGTGGATCCGGGCTTGGTGGTGCTTAGAGAGAGGCTTGGAATACATGGTATACATCATTTAAATCAAATAGTTTTTTATATACCTACCCTTTAGGTTGGGTTTTTTTGTGAATGAGTTTCAGGAGAATGTACATTTCCCTTTGGGTTTGTCTTCTATTCAGGCCCCATTAATTTTTTGTTTTCTACTATCATACTCTGTTGTGGGTATCTTAGACGTATGAATTCTTATTTACATATTGCTTTTAGTTCATTATTTTTTCATGGAAAAGTGTTTGTGTGTGTGTGTACATGTCCTCAAAAAAATACCTCTTATATGTGGGATACGCCTACATAGTGTTAATCTTCAGCCCCTGACCTATTAGAGGCGGGCACTGGGTAGTCACAGAATGGACCCCTAGGGAGGGTTCATAACATTAATATAGTTCAAAAATAAATTTATAACATAATGAAATCAATTATGAATGATTTTAATTCATTTTCAACAAAATTTAAGTGTCAATTAAGGGACATCACCTCAATTTCCCTTCATTAAGGCATATTTTATTAGTAGGGATATAATTTCACTTATATAGTATAAATAATTCACCCTATACTTATAAAATTATGATTATATTTCAATTCAGGGTATTTTATGTTCGAATTTGAAATATTTCATCCTACCATTATGACATGAATTTTACCATGTGGTAATGAATTTCAAAACATGATTGTTATTCATTAGGTTATATTACTTCGTCAACTTCATTGTTATTCTAATATTATGCCTTCAATGAATTTTGTTTTTATTATTTTTTAATTCCAATTGATTTTTATAAAATATAAATTGAATAAAAATTATCTATTATTTTTTAAAATATCACTTAAAAAATATTATCATTGTGATGGTTTATTCATTTTGTTTTGATAATAAGAGGAATTTTTTGAATGGATTTGATAATTATCATATATGTTATTTAGATTGGAGGCCTAAAAAGATGTGTGTTTACTAAAAATTCTTTTCAATTATGAGACCCATAGGATCAAGGGGGTCTGAAATCATAAAATCTCATGGAATATCTTCTTAAAAAATAATTACAGTCAGTGGGTAGGTACCCTATACTGAGATAATAATTGAGTCAGGAATTAATACTCCATTTACTAGAAGGATAGCTAGCGAAAAATTTTCCCACCCTCTAGGTATGTATAATTTCTAGGTCACTAAATATCAAGAGGTTACATCTACTAATTCGGTAAATTAAGTAACATGGGGTGCTATATTTTTTTATAAATATTTTTACCAATTGGATAGAGTCCTGTTCAACTATAGATAATTGATTTTGTGTTCATGACATAAAGAAAGGCTAGTGAAAAGGGCCCTGGTATCTTCTTCAATTGAGTTTCCCTAACCGTAAAACCAATTGAATCCCAAAATTATGGATCCCCTACTATCACAAACCAGGGTTCCTCCTCTCATAGTGCATTGGACGTAAGAGCTATCCATGTTGATCTTAAGACAAAAAATGGGTGGATTCAACTTGATCCATCTCCCTTGCATAGCGTTGTGGCTGCTGGTAGAATCTCAGGTATGTAGCTTATTATTTTCTAATAAATTATTCTCTATGAATATTTGATTACCAAGATAATCCATCATGTCAATAAGACAAAACTTTTCAAGCATGAAAGACCTTCATGTTTTATCATGTCTTTGATCATCATCTTCTAAATGACCCAGCAAGCAGAGGCGCATGCTATAGCTTGTAGCATAATCTCGTGATGCCTATACACTAATCCATGGAATGAAATGGGGATGATTTTAGTCATGTTGTCATAATGCATGAGAGCACCTATCTATTGGAAAACTAGTTCCTTTCCAATCTACGCCAATCTCTTACCTTAATGAATTTTATTCTACAAATTCAGTTGAATGAAATTATATGATTATTGTCCATTAAAAAAATATCATTTTCCTCACAACTATATATTCATGATATTTTCAGGTAACAAATTGGTTTCCCCTCATCAGTTGTTCAAATAATTAAGAACATGTCTTTAATAAAATATGACATTCTTTCTTTGAGCAGTTGAAAATCAATTTTCATCCGATAAAATGTTTTCTAAAAATACTTTCAATTTTTTATCCTTTTCCAAATTAATTATTAAAGTAATTTTTTACCATTATTAATTATTAATTTTATAAAATGGAATATTATTGTAATTTTCAAAAAATGAAAAAAAATTTATTTTACCAAAAAAATTACAGGATTCATTATTTTAACACACATGGCATAAACAGAATTTAATTCCATCATAACCTCTAAAGTTCTTCATAAATCCATTATAATTTTATATATTTATTTTAATATACCTTTATTTTTAAAATTCAATGTGAAATTTTATTTGTAAAATTATTTTCAAAGAAAAAAATGATATTATCCTCAACAACGTTTTAAATTAAATATTTATTTTATATTTCCTCATCAACGACAAAAAAAATTTATTATACATATGATTTTATAAGGATATGTTGTATTTATATCATTCTTATTATATTTTTCTATTCCTTATAATCATTTTGATAAAATAAATTGTTAACATTCACTTTCTTGATTCATATTATTATAGTCAGTAAATTTATTTTTGAACACTCACTCTCGGGGGACGATTTCAAAATTCATTTTGATTAATTATGTGTATTATTTGTGTCATTGATATGATTATTTCCTAAACCATATATAAGTTTTAAATATGGTGTTTCTCCAAAATATAAAAATTATTTGAATCAAGGATATGATTATTTCAAAAACCGTATACCATTTTTAAAAAATGTGTCTACATTGAATGTTATTTTATTAAAATATTAATATTTATAAACATGTATTAATTATACAATACCTTTATTTTTTTATAATAAATATTTATTATTGAAATAAAAAATATAATTTACTATATTAGGAATGAATTGGGCCTATAGTGAAGGGTGTGTCTTTGAATTATACAGCTCGTCGATGTATTTGTATTCTAATGAGTTGAATAAGTAAGATAACATTAAATAAGTATATTCTTTTAGTTTTAACCATTCTTATGAAAAATATTTAGTATAGTGGTATCAGGATCCTATGAATATTAAATACAATTATTAATAATAGACATCATTAAGAATTTTGTTATTACTATACATTATATTTTTATAAGGATATTATCTCTATATCCATATAATTTTCTATTAATTGATTAAATGGAATTTTTTTAATTATTTTAGTTTTCATATTGATATTTTAATATTTTATCATGACAATAAACTTATTTTAATGGAATTTGGGGTTAGTTATTTAACATTCCATATTTATTAAGATTATTTTTTCCTAATGGATTCTACTAAACATACCCTTACTAAGAATTTGATCTCATTGATATTGTTTTTCCATTCCAATGAATCCGTGAAGTAATATGATTGATATGAAATGATATTATAGAGGTAATAAAGATATTATACTGGGAATAATGATATTCTAAAAAATAATTTGTAATTTTTGTTTTCAAATATAATATGGTAATCAAGAATATAACAAGTTTTCATAGACTACTAAAATAATTATACTTCCATATTTGATTCCATATATCCTATGCCAATGTAATAAAGTAATATACCAACTTTGAGATACTGGGGTCAGGGATGATACAGTTAGTATTTGTGGAATTCCATTATAAACCGTGGGAACTATATTTAAGAAAAAATGGATTAGGAAAAATGACCTGATGATATATGTTTAGGATTTGTATGGAATAAAATCTTAATGTCTTTATAAGGAAGATTTTATGTGGTTTCTACTTGAAAATGAATCCATTTCTGGATAATACATGTGGAGGTGATTCTAGGACAAATGTAACTATGGGAAATAAATAAATAAAATACATATTGGGATTGAACTTATGATTACCTAGTGAATGAAAATGGACCTTATTATATACCTTGTTTAACAATCTCAAGGGATATTCTTAGGAAAAATCTATTTTTTTACAACCAATTGTTAAGGATTATAAAATAATGATTTCCACAATGAAACCATTTTTGTGGTTACAAGATTATCTATTCCAAAAAGTTTCAATTTATTAAATGTGTTTTACTATTTTTGGGGTATAACATCATGTTTCATAATTTTATGATCTAATATAGTTTATGATATAATTTAAAAATTCACATTGTTTAATGAATGGGTTCCGTATTAATGTACATAATCCAATGTATATGAATGATTGTCCCTTTGACTATCAGAATCCAATATTTATATATATTATAGTATCCAAAAAATTCACATCTCACATGGGCATAGTATCATGAGATATCAATATATACAATCAATTATATAGATATTATTTCTTATATGAAAATCTGTAGAAGTGGAGGAAGATAGAGAAAAATATATAGGGAAGAGAATGGAATTAATGTTTTTCCCACTTGTTATATTTATGGAAAGAGACACCCTATAAATTGTCTAATGGTAATGTTAGTTTGAGTCAAATGTGAATATAAAGGACACTATGTTTTTAATTTTATGGGAATCAATGAAATTACCAATATTCAATTCATTAACTACAAGTAGATGGGGCACTAAAAAATAAATTCCATAAACATCAAGGGAATATAACAAACAAGAATCTACAGGATCATTGTCATGTTGATGCAATTATAATAGAAAAATTAGAATGATTAATTTTAATGGTTTCAAATTTAATAATTTTGTTATAGGATTATTTTAACAATAATATTATGGTTATAATAATCATGGAATGTATAAGTCTTGTAATGTAATACTATTTGTTATATGATTTTTGGGGATATGGTGAATGTGACTAATGACCAATAAAATCGATGAACCACTTGTAAAATACATGATCAAAGGAGGATAAAACACAATATTTTCCGTATTTTTAGAAAATAAATATAAATATGTTTTTATGAACGTATTCATATCTTTTATGGTTTATCTAATCATTGATGTTGAAGTAATTATGGGCTATCACTATTTGTTAAAATATAGGAATTTTACTAATAGAGTTGTATAAAAAAGAAAAATCTTATACTGAGTGAAAACCCATCACATCCATTAAGGTCTTGGGGCACGAAACCACTATAAAAAATGTGGATTTAGCACTGACCACTAACATGAGTGATGTACTTGTTAGTTTATCAATATATTTTGTCAAATGGATTGATGAATAAATGTCATTGTTGAACTCATGGTGTTACTGTTGAGGTTTAGAGAGTAATGTATTATATTACATAACTTGTTAAAACAATATTGGTTTTAGAAAATATTTATAAATATATGAAAATACATGTCACCGTTTTTCGATCTTACGATATGTTTAATGATAAAAAAATAACTTCTAGAATAAAAAATCATATTGAATATTCATTTCAGTAAGTAAAATATGAAGTATATAATGGCCTAAGAATAACCAAATGATGAAATTATGTCTATTAAATATAATGATATCAAGTAATTATATTATAATATTTTCTTAATCTATATGGTAAAGGAATTCCTCCACTCTTGGAAAAGTATATTAAAAAAATGTTATCCTAACACCTTTATTTATATTGAAGTGACGATATTTCAAATCAAAATTAATATATGGTTTTCATGAAATTATAATTCCATTGATCATTCACATTCCTATGATCAATGATCTCTATGACTCTCTATAATTTTTTGTGCTTCTGTTCCATGTCCATATATTCACATTCCATCAATATTATCCTATATAGAAACATTGGTATGTGTTATTACATATGAAATTTGTACCTCCCTTTCCAAATTATTAAGAGTATGATTTATTAACCTTTTTTGAGGATGTGGTTTTCAATGATGGAATTTTATATTCTCAAACCCTATATCATCGATATCATAATAAAATTATAAGGATGCAATTTATTTTAGGGGGAGAGTGTAATGACCATATATTTTTAAAATAGGTACATCATGTTTGTTATTGTGTATGACACAAAACACAACTTTTATAAAATAATTTTAAATATTGATAATTTAGGATAGATTTATCTTTAATCAAATTCAATCTCATCAATAACTTATGAGTAATTACACACTAGGTTTATACTAGACATGAAAACCTATGAATAAATTAATATTTAATCATTACCATTATAACATAGCTGTTAAATTATCATCTATGAATGGTGATAATTAAATTATTAAATTATATAGTTTAGAAATGTGAAAAGTAATTTATATGTATATCTATTAATTAGATATTAAATAATAATCATATGAATTTAAATGAAATGTTTAATGACAAAATAAAATTTTTTTAATACGGTTTCGTCTCTCATTGTTCAAAAAATTTATATCTAATTTTCTCTTGTTTAATAATTTTTTTTTAAAAATATACATAAATTTTTAAATCATCATTTCAAAATTATCATAGGATTAATTTTTGGGATTTTTCAGAAATATTTCATTTTTATGAATAGTGAAAATACTATTTTTATTAAAAAACATCCACTTCATGTAAATTATTTATAGAGGTAAATAATATTTTAAAGTGGTTTTCATGTTTAAATAGTACAAATATATTTAAATATAACTAATTTATTTCATTTTAATTAATTTCTTTTTGAATTTATATATTAAAACCATCTATACATGTGAATGTTTTCTCTGTGAATTTCGTCATCTCCATCGGATCTACGGGTTCCATTTTAAATTAAATTTATTGATTTATGTGTATTATATAAGAAAAAATGAAATACATATTCTTAATCATAATAATTCATATTATATAATATTTTAAACTTAGTTTTTTCACAAAAATAAATAGTGAAAATTGAAAGAATTTATTATCATGTATAATGTAGAGATGATATTACTAGTTGTTAATTTGCCAAGATAAGGGAAAAAATGACCTCTCAACTTATATAATTCATATTTAATTGGAATAATTCCACCTTATACTATCCCATAATATAACCTATGGTTATTTGGATTCATTTGTATTGAGAATTACATTATCATTTTGGACTCTTTTGGGGAATCTCAATGAAATTTCAATGATGGTTTCCATTCCCAACTTATAAAAGGAAACTCACTCCCTTAAAATATCCACACCAATCAGACCCTTTTAGTGGAAAAAAATTCCTAAATCCCTCAAATAAATCCTTTTATACATTTTACAAAATAGAGTATTCACAAAATTTGATCCTACTATCCCCGAAAAGATATCCAATTGAGGTTTCTCTCTTTGAGAAGGTAATTATATTAAAAATTCTCAAATATTTTATTTATACTTTAAAAAAATTAAATTATGCATTAAATAATAAAATATAAAAATTATTATATATCATATATTTATATTTTATTACACAAATTTCATAATATTTATCCATCACATCCACTATCAAATGGGAAATTAAATTGTTAGTCGTGTGTATGATGAACTACCACCTTGCGAACTGATGTAACCCATCTTCCATCAATATGTATACTAATTGTATATAATGATGTATAATATATATATATATATATATATTATGATATTATTATACTTATATATTTTTAATATCACTTATACCTTCTTACATTTCATTCCACATAAAATGTGATAATGTTATTTTTGTGTATGGTGGACTACTGTCTTGAAAAGCGATGTGTTTCATTTATCACTTGTGATTTTAAATAATTTGATATGGATAATTTTAAAGAATATTTATTATATATATCAAATTATAATTTTTATCTAAAATTAATATATTACCCAATTCCCTACTGCTTATCTTTTTTTTGAATATATCATTGTTCATACTTATGTAAAACCAACCATATCCATGATAAGATGCGATTCTTATTCATTGTAAAACCATCAAGATAAATTATAAGGAAATATCAAAAAAGTAAATAATATGTTTATATAACTAATATCATTCCAGATATGATGGATCTATATCCTATATAAAATAATGTAAATGTTTAGGACAAAACACACATGAGAAAACAAGGCTATTATACTTCAAAACAATGATAATAATGAAATTGTATTACAAAAGAGTTGTTAAAATTTTATAATAGGATCGTAAATGATATTATAAATATGACGTTTTTTATTTAATAAATTAATAACATGCATACAAAAATTAAACTGTAAGTAAAATCATGTTGAACAAGAAGGATGAGTGATGTAAGGGACTTCACCTAAATTTCCCTTCACTGGGTCATATTTTATTATTATACACACAATTTCTATTATATGGTGTCCAAAAATAACCATTTGACTTTTAATGTCATGATTAAATAATATTTTTTGGAATTTTATTTTTTAATTCGAATTATTTCATCAAAGGGGATTCTTAAAGAAAGTAACCAAGTGGTAAGGAATGTTATAACTCAATTTCACATAATTATATTATATTATTTCATCATTATATTTGATATTCTATGATTATGTGTCCAATTTATTTTTATTGAATTATTTTATATTTAAAAATTTATAATTTGGATTTATATTTTATACTCATAATATTTTAATATATTAATTCTCACCTCAATTTTATGATAATTGTAAGGGTTTATTTCAAAACCCTATTATATTCGATATTGATTATTCATAAACATTAATTGAGATAAATTATTTTATCATTATCTGGAAATGAATTTAATTTTTTAATAATAGGGTTATTATTAATATATTTTGGTAATTTTAATTTATTTCCACTCAATTTTACCTAAAATAATTGAAAAACATCTTTAACAATATTCGCCTTCAATTCCCTCTTCTACTGGAAATCTGTTATCTTCCAAAACTTGTTTATCTAAAAAAAATAAAAAAAAAATTATCCTATTAAAAATGATTTAATATAAAAAATTTAACTAATATTGAATTTAAATTCATTATGTATGGAATTTTCAAGACATTTTCAAAACAAGTCATGTTTTGATTTTTCAAAAAATTTGAAAGGAATCATTATTTTAGCAAACTTGATATGTACAGAATTTCTTACAGAAATGATGACTCAATATTTTAAATCATACATTATATGTTTTAAATGATATTTTAAATGAAATATATTATCCATTTTTTTGAAATTGTTTATTCAAAATTATTTTAACAATAAAAAATATTTTTTATATATGAATAGTTTTACTAAACTTTTTATGCAATTTCTATTCATCAACCAAATAAACCCTTAACTATACATTTGATCTGTTAGGGATATGGTGTATTGATATCATCCTCTTATTTATTTTTATGGATTATGATCATTTTAAATAATTATTGTGTTTATATAAACCTTCTTGATTCATTTGGGTGTATTCATTAACTTTTTATTGAAATATTAACTCTCTTAAGAGCACTATACAATTTATTTCTCTTAAATATCCATATTATTTTTATCATAGATATTATTATCACCTAAAAAATATTTAATTTTTTCATAGGTTTTTTCTTAAATATCCATATTATATTTATTCAGGATATGATTATTTCTTAATCTGTATGTATTTTTTATATACGTATTTTAATATTAATGTTAATTAATTAACTATGAAATGCTGATAAATCATTATAATTTAGTCACTGATGATATTTTTTGACAAAGAATAATTATAAAAAAATTATATCAATCATTTGATTTATGAGAAATCCTTTTTACCTATAGTTTTTAGTGTAGCTTGAAATTATATAACCCCTCGATGCATCTGTAATCACATGAGGTGAATTAATAAGAAAACATTAAACAAGTTTCTATTTGTAGTTTTAAACATTATTGGGAAATTTCTTGAAATTATAGGTATCAGATTCTTGAGAACATGAAATTCAATTGTTTAGAACTAACTTCTTTTAGAACACAATTATTAGTATCCACGATATTTCATTAATGAATTATGGTCAAATGCATTTATTGTTTAGTTTATTTATTAAATGGAACACATTTTTTATTTAACTGTCTATATTTATTTTTCCTTATCATATAATGATATTCATGATATTTAAATTTATTTTATATTTATTTTTTACCTTTCAAAAATGATTTTTCTTATTGATTCCCCACACTTATCAATTTACATAACCCCTACTAAGCATTGGAGGTCTCCCTTATTTTGTTTCCATTATTAAGAATCCATGAAGTGTTATATGTATAACATTAAAGGATATACTAAAGGGAATAATGATATTTTAAATATAAGTATGCTGTAATGTTTATTATCAAATAAAAAATGGGAATCATTTGTGTATCATGTTTCTAAAAAATAATAATCAATTTGTTCATTTAAGATGTTATTCCTTCTAACTTAGGGAAATGTAATAGTGTAATACACCATCTAAAGGATATGAGGGCCATGTTTCCTACACCTAAGGGGAATAGTATCAGTTTTATGTGTGTAAAATAACTCTATCTATAAATCAAATACATAATTAATGGAAATAAAATAGACAATGATTCAAATGGAATAAAATATCCATAGAATACAAAAAATAAACTGTAATTCTATAATTACATGGTGTATAGATATTATAATCACCAATTATCAAAACCAAGGATTAATAGTTATTATTGACGTCTGAATCCTCTTATTCATTGAGATAAAAGGAAACCCTGTGCGATCAAAAATGACATTGTGTGGTGTGACAATGAAGTGTTGAAAATTAAACCAATCAACCACTCTATTAATACTAATTTCATATATATTTTTATTTATATCTACTATATTAAAGATAATTAATTTTAATTGTTTATCACATTTCCAACTAAATTAACAGATGTTTAAATATAAAAAAACTCATAATGGTATGCTGATCCCATCTCAAGTCTATGAATCATCAAAAATTCGTGCTTATGATAATTTCTCCCTAAAAATCATGTAATTTTGTTATATATTATTTTTATGTTATTTTGGGAATGTATTTAATTTCATAATAGAAATACCATATCAATATCTGAGAAAGTGAAGTGACATTTAACATTTTTAAGAAACTCATAATTGATTACTATTGTGATGATAAATATAATATTCAAAGGAAATTACATCAGTGTAATTGATATGGATTCATATTAAATGTGTTTATTTATATCGGAAGAATGCGTGTGACATGAAAATCAATGATAATACTATTTTATTGTAGTTTGTTAATGTATTTCTTGAATAATTACCATGTCCTCCACTGAATTTTCATGCTGAGTTTTAAAAAAAAATCATACCTAGTGCTAAACTTATTTTAAAGACTCCATACAGAAAAAACCTGATTATGTTTCATAAATTAAATAAGAAACTATTGGAGAATCTTGATCTGTTATTCATTCATCTATGTGCATTACCATGTCATGAACCTAAACTTTTCATTATAAGGAAATATGGATCAATGCGACATTTTTTGTTATTGAAAACATAACAAGATCATGATGAAGTATAATTATCTTCAATATTTTATTGATTTTTTTCGATCAATTATATTTACATTGAAAATTTTACAAGATTGGTCTTCTATCTGGATACTATCAATTGAGGTTAAAAAGTGATGAAAATATTAAGGCAACTTTCAATCATGGTATGAACACTCTGAATTTATAGTGATGGAATTTTTTCTTTAGTAATGCCCCAAATTTCATCTTGAATTTAATGAATATAGTCCATAGATGTTACCTTGATCAGTTTTTGGAATCCCTTTTTAACAATATTATTTTATAATCCAATGGAAATTAATATAATTAAAATCACTTGATGATAGTTATAATTATTATAATAAAAGATATGTCATATTAAAAATTTAAAAGGTGGTAGTTTTTCATTAGAAAGCATCATTTTTCGGTAATATAATATTAGGTGGTGGTATATTGGTTGATCAATTAAAGGTGGATGTTATTGAACATTTTTTAGACCAACTATGTGACTTAAATCAATAGAATTAATGTATTTCATTGATATTATCAATACATTTTGAATGATCTCTCATGAATATTGAATACAATAACAAATATAACTAATAAGGGAGTTAAGATCCTTTGGAAGGATGTATGTAATGAAACATTCAAGGAAATAATGAGATTTTGGTTATGGAACCAATTTTCACACTATGCTATAGTGTATTATGGTTTTTTATGTTCAATGATGCATCAATGAAGGGACTCTATTGTGGCCTTATATAGAATTATATGTAGATATTTTATGAGTCATTCCAATTGATTGTTAAGGAGGAAAATTTCCCAACCCATGATTTTTAGTTAGAAGTGTAAATCATTGTATTTATGTTCTAAAAAAATTATATTTCCTGGAAAGGTGTGAAATATTTACTGATCATAAATGTTTAAATTGAATACTCACCCATAATTAGCTGAATATATAGTAAAAAAAGTTATAATTGATTAAATAATATGAATAATCGATACATTACCACCCTAGGAAAGAGAACTTAATGGATACTATTTTGTGGAAATGGATCATTATAGTTTATCAATGATAATTTTAACAACAAATCGAATATATATAAATTTGAAAAGGATAGACCATGAAATGTTTAATGAAGGGATGAAATAATATCCCTCTAATATTAGTGATCAATAATATATCGATATAAAGATTAAAAAGTTCCAAAATGAGGATGTGGTTCTTCAAAATATGTTGAGAAATGTTATTTAGTTATTCTTTTATTATTGATGGAATTATAAGGGTCGAGATTTGAATATTTTTCCCATAAATATGATACGTGAATTGGGAACTATTGTAAGATGCTCTTATCTTAGAATTCTCTATTAATAATGGTTGTAATTATATTAATGGAGACCAGAATAACTATTTTTCCTGAAAAAAATAAAGAGAGAAATGTCTGAGTATAAATAATTGGGATTGGTATATCAGCATGTTATGGATGAGAGATATAATTCTAAGGGGATATAAAAACCATTTCCCACATCAAAATGAAAATGGGAGAACATCACAGTGGATTTTTTCCTCGATGTCTCAAAAATATATAAAGTCTATAATTATATTTGTTTTATTGTAAATATCCATATGAATTTTTCACACATCATTTCTATTAGATAATATTTTCCTCTTGATCATCTTTATTGGATATTAATCATGAATGATGTTGTGTTTCTTAGGGTACACCATTCTATTGTAACTTATTGGGATTTCATGTTTACCTAAATATATGTATTTTCAATATACAAGATCTATGTATAATGTTCTGTTTTAATCATTCTCATTATTCCTAGATAGATTTTCAATTTGGAAGGAAACTTGAATCCCTGGACTGTATATTGAGATAGTGTTCTCATATTTCGAAGGACATTGCGATGAATACCTTCTTCTAGTTTAGTTTTCTTTCAACTAAAATGCTCACTATAGAATAAAGATGGATAATTATAAATTAATATATGTATGTATGTGTATAAATTACAAATACTAGGGTGAATATGGAGAAATAAAGATATTGGGTCCTGATATAGCTGCTGAAATATAATATAAGTTCAATTCCATTTTGCAGCACATCTAGGAAGGTCATAGAATACCAAAGAGTTGTGATGAAAATCATTAGTGTGATTTTGAAGTAGAAAATATGATAAGGTATTTTTATAAATTTCCACATAGAATATGATTATGAAAATTATAAATAATAGAAATATCATCATTAGTTTTGTTTGTCTCATTTCAATTATGGATCATTTAGTTATGCTTTCTTATTTCATGGCACTCCCACCAATCCTCTCTCAAGTTCCCATTATGTTCCATTTATAAATCCTTGGGATGTACATAACTAATTATAATGACCTAGTTTTCTATTATTGATATTTTACTTATTATGTTTATTTCATATAGTATAGATCATATACAATCCCCTATAGAACATAATGAAAACTTTATTTGTTTATAATGAATGAAATAATATGTATTTCTAGAAGATAAGGAACCTATATTGATGAAACAATATAATGTCATTAGGAATTGAAATGTGACCCTTATGAAAATTAAACTAGAAAAAAGAATATTAAACTCAACAATGAAATTAATAATAACATTTTTCCATCCTATAAATGAAATTATGAAATTATTATATCATATATTAAGTAAATAAATATTTTTAAAAATTAGTAATTATTTTATACTTTTTTGTGACTCATAAATATTTAATTACCATTTTATAATTAATTAAATTATTTAAAATGAAATAAATTTTCATTAAATTTATTTATAAATCAATATTTATTTCAATTTTTTGGTTAATTTAATGAGACCCTAGATAATTTTTAGAGTGTTATAAAACCAGTTATAATTGTTAAATTTTTTTTTTGAGTAAATAAAAATTTTAATAAAAAATTAAATTTCTCTTATTTATAAAATTATTTTCATAAAATGGAGTTCAATTTTGAATTATACTCTTAATAATGTGGTTTGGTTGATGTTTAGGGATTTTTTCTAAAATACATGAATTTTGTGAATAGTAAATTATGTCATTTTGTGGTATAAATACATTATATGTTAAATACATTATTCCTTTAGTCATAACTGATGTAAGACGATTTATCTTGAACTCACATTCATTATTTTAATATATTTTATGATGATTATCAAACTATTCATAGAATTGATCAAAAATTATAAGCAATTGAATAAAATATTCAAAAATCCCCTCTCTCCTCCTCTATAAATACATCCCCTCACCACCCCTTCTCTTCACACCTTAAAAGATTTGAGTATTGTCATATTTCTACCCAAATAGCTTCCCAAGCCTCTACATACCTTCCATGATATCATGGTCTCATGAAAAGTTGAAAAAAAATTCCCTAAGCATGTTCTCAAGGAGGATAATTCAAGAGGTAAAATCCCATTCCTTTTTCTTTTAATTTCATTCTTTGTTTTTTCAATTATTATTCACTCCTCGGATCCCCTCATCCAAATAGCTTGATAACTATAGTACCTTACATACAATGTAATTTTTTTACTCTAATTAAATAATCCATAATTAAACTCCTTTGTCAATCTCTATTTTAAAATTTAAATCTTTGTCTGTGAGGTGGCGATTTACATCCTTCATGGATGACATATTTCAATTAATAAATTTATCCTTCAAGAGTGGTAAAGACACAATTTATAGGGTTAAAACATAATATAATATATCTTTTACAACCTTTTATACATTATGTAATGAACATATTTACATTTTACTAAATGATAAAATAAAATAAGTTAAATGCGAACAATAACTGCCATAATATTATAAATGATTATCAATAAAATCTTACATAATGATTTATAATCATAATATTTAACCAAATGATATATCTTAAGATTTCAACAGTTTTATTCCCTAACGGTGGTTAGGAAAATATTCCTTGAATATTATTTCTAGTATTTTACCTACTTATGTTTTGGATCGATATATATCCAAATATAATTTGCGTATCTTATGTGATTAATATCAGTTGTGTATCTATTTGAGTGTTAATCGGATGAATTATTTTTTTATTGATGATTTTTAATTGCTTAATTCCTCTATGAAGACATGTTAATTAGAGCCAAGAGGAGGTTTATGTGGAAATATAGAAAAAAAATCATCCCGTGGACCCATGTATAGTTCTGGTGATTGGGTATATTGTCTGTGGTGTGGGACATGCTCCACCACAAGTCCAAATTTAGGAACCAGCTATAGAACCTTAGAGGGTTTTTATTTAGAACCATTTTCAACATTTCCTTATCTATAATCCACCAATGCTAAAATGCTCAAATTATCCTCAATTTTGTTTCAGAATGGTTGAGATGGAGAGAGCTGAAAATTTGAATTCTTGGATACACCTGAAGAGATCGAGGTGATGTTTTCCATCTTCATGCTAGAGGGAACAAGAAGGATATGGTGGGAATTGATGGTAATGATAAATAAACATAGGGAATTATATTGGAAAGACTCTAATGATTTTTTCGTTGACCTATTACATCCATATTCAATGTTGTTAGCTAGGGATTTAGAGGTCATAAAACACGAGTTGGATCAGAGGACCATGAGAGAGTTTGTGAACCATTTGGATGAGCTAGTGTAGCTTTTGTGTGAGGTAGTATCAAATGATAATATTAAGACACGAAGGTTTGAGTTGGGACTTTGGAAAGGTATTAATTCTCTGGTTTTCTTGATAGAACTTCTCTCTCATACTGATGTGGTGGATACAGATTTTATGGTTGAAATGGGCCTAGTAGTCAGGTTAGTGTGAATTCGTCTAAATGAAATATTAATCATGATGATTCTGATGGTCGACCTCAATAGTATGGTTATTTTTTTCATCATTCAGTTTATAGTAGATTTCATTTGATTTTTTATAGTGTGAAACATTTGGGAAATCAATGATGGTTTTTTAGGAGGAAACCAAGGGATGTGGTTCTTATGGACATTCGGGGAACCTCCTGAAGTACTTCAATGTATTTTCCTCTCGTTATAATGGCACTAGTTCATCATATCCTGCCAAAAAACTTGGGAAATCATATGCATCATGAGGAAATGGGTTCCATCTAGAAGCATCTAGATCATAGATTCTTCACATAGTTGAAGAGTCTATAGAGGAATTAGATACTTGTCCTTCGATTGTGAGAGGTATTATCACTATATAATCGGAAATAGTGATTACATAATTTGATTCTAGGTAATATAATTAATTCATTTAAACATATATTCTTAATATGATAAATCATCATACAGATCTTTAATCTTATATCATGGATAATACAACACCCCTTTGTGTAACGTGAGAGTAGGGTATCCATAGTACCACATCGTTTTTGTCTCTATAAAATGTCGAGCTTACATGGAGTGTTCTAGTTCATAAAATGAAACCACCTGACTACCTATTTAGAATTGATTGACTCATTTTCAGTAAAGCATGTACTTATTTTTATCTTTGATGGGACTTTTTCATTACACCAAATAATTTTCTCAATATCTTTTAAGTAGAGTGGGACCAATGGTTTATTATATATAGTTCATATTATCCACGGTTTGGTAAGATGATATTTATGTTTCCTTTTGATAATGAGAAATAATTTTCGATTGATGATCTCCCTCCAGTGGTTGTCAATATTCCCTACATTTTTCCTTCTGAAATCTCCAGTTTTCCTCCTATAAGTGAGTTAGAGTTTTCTATTTATTTAGTTCATGATACGCAAAAAATATATATTACTTTTTTCAACATGGAACCAGCTAAAATGAATGAGCTAAACACTCAATTGGATGACGTCATATAGAAAGTAATTATATGAGAGAGTGTGTTACCTTGGGTGGTTCTGGATCTCTTTTCTAGGAAAGTTAATGGTTTACATCGCCTATATGTGGATTACTATCATATCAAAAGATTGATTGTAAGGAAAAAATAGTTATATCCCCAAATTAATGTTATTCTTGAATAGTTCAAATGGGGAATGTGGTACTTAGTGATTGATATTGTTCTAATTAACATCAGTTGAGATTAAAAGAATCTGATGTTCATAAAACCATGTTATGAAGCAGGTACAACCTTTATGGGTTCTTGTTCATTCCATTTCATCTAAAGAATTATCCTATAGTTAATATTTAATTAATTAACATGATTTTACATGAGTAACATGATGTTCTCAAGGTAGTATTTTTTGATGTAATCATATTTTACTCTACGGTTGGGGGGGGGGGCATAATGTGAATGATCTATGAGAAGATATTGAATTTTTTAGAAACATCTGACACTATGACAATGTTTAAAAATGTGAATTATAGATTCATGAAATGAAATTATTGGTACATGTGGTGTTAAAAGAAATTAATTTAGTTGATCTAGAAAAAATGAAGGCTATTATGACTTGTGAACAACCATGAAATGTTTTCAACATTTAGAACTTCTTGCGTTTATATGGATATTATAATTGGTTCATTATGTACATATAGAAGTGTTATTCTTCAATGAAATTGGAGACTCAGAAAGAAGAAAATTTTCTTGGGGTGTAAAAATGTGAGAATTATTGTGTAGATCATAAATATCATTTGAATACTGTACCGGTTTTGACTCTTCTAGAGGATGGGTAGGGCTCTGTGGTATTCTGTGATGCATCAGTATCAGGCTTGGTCTGAATTCTTATGCAGGGTGATCATTTGGTTTCTTGTGGGTATCGTTAAAATAGGATACATGAGAAAAATTATCTAACGCATAATCATGAACATGTAGCTGTGATGAATCCACTTAAGAGTTGGTGGAATTCATTTACGGTGAATGGTTTGCTGTATTTTCAGAATAAAAGAGATTGAGTTATATCATATCTAAAAAATATTCAAATCTCACCCAGAGGCATTGGGTGGAGTACCTACAATATCATGTGTTTTAAATCACTTATACCTTGGGGAAAGGGAATTTCATTTTATACTCTTTGAGCTGGAAACTTAATAACTATATAGTGAAAGAATTATCACAAGAGTGGAAGATAATGGCCATATTTTCACAATTGCATATTAAAGTATAGTAATCAGGGTCTGAGGATCCATTGGATAGTGTTAAGTTGAAATCCACTCATTGTGAATTGATTCATCACGAACAAAATCATGATTATTAATTTTACAGCATTATATACTCTTCTTATGGTGACGATATAGTTACTAAGTGGTTGTTATCCCAAGAGGGAATTTTATGCTATTAGAATCACTTTTTTTGTGCAATTGGAGGTAATAAAATCTAATATGTGGAATTTATACAACTACACATGGTAAATGAACATAGTAACTTGGAATATGTTCTATGATATATTGAACCAATTCTAGTGTCATTGTATGAGATTGGGAATTGATAAATTTTCTATCAATTCTATATGTGAAAAAAGGTGATTGTCAAGCACCAAAAACCCTCAGGTTTTCTTCAATCACATCAGGTTCCTAAAATAAACTGGGATGAGATAACTAGGGACTTCGTGGTTGGGATTACATTTACTCATAGGTATAATGATGTGATATTGGTTTTGGTTTTTTGGCTAAAACAATCATCTCACTTTGTACCAATTTGTGATTCCACCAAATTTTAGGAGTCTAGACATCTCTATATGAAAGAGATTGTTCATTATAATGGAGTTCCATAATCTATTGTCTCGTAGAGTTATCTTTGATTCACATATATTTTTTAGAGATTCCTTTAGGAGACACAAATATCTCAGGTCCGTTTGATCATGACATACCATCCATAGACGGATGACCAGATAGAATGTGTTATACATCTTCTTGAGGATTTTCAGTATTCTTATGTTCTCTACTTTTTTTGGCTCACAAATATCACCTAGGGATTGATGATTTTTCATATAACAATAGTGGCCAGTCTGTGATCGTAATTTTTTCTTATATGGCCTTTTATGGCCAGCCTTGTAAATTTCGGTTGTGTTGTTCAGAGATTGGTGAATGTTCCTCGGTTGGACTAAGCTTGGTTCAATATAAGACCAAAATTGTTTAGCTGATTCATCATAGTATATTGACACCACAAAATCTTATATATTTCTTATGTTGATCTTCAACTCAAAAAATTTTAATTCCCAATTAGTGACCAGGTATTCATGAATGTTTCAACTTGGTTGGGTCAATGTTAGCATGGGAGGAATGGGAAACATTCTCTTCATTTTGTGGGAACTTTAGAGGTTATTTGCTATGTGGGTAGATTTTATCATTATTTAGAGCAATGAACATAGTTTATGTCAATAAAAACACTATTCCTTGTATCTTAGCTTTGAAATTCTATATTTTTTCCATCTCATGTTTTGAGATATAGTGACATTAAGATTGAACACAATTTATCCATGGATGAACGGCTTGTTATGAAAGTTGATTATGAAACTACTATACATCAAGGGTGGAATATACCTTTGTTTCAAGTGTTATGGAAACATGGTTCTGATTTCCTTGAGACAATGGAGTGTGAGATATTGATAAGAGATTAGGGGCCTCACCTATTTGATATGGAATCTTCCTGATAGGATTTCTAAGGTAAAAATGGTTTTATAATGGGGCAGTTGTAAAATCCTATTACCATTATGTGAGGTAATTTTTAAAAAATATCATGCTTTTCCTTTTTAATTTTATGAATAGGGCCATATGGAATTAAGTGGATACCGATATTGATGAAGTTAGATATATTTTAGGATTTTCATGAAAAAATCAATTGTCTTTGAATCCTGCTAGATAATAACATTCCTCGTAATGAGGATACACTATGTGTGTTTTATAAAATAGTAAAAAAAATTAATTTTTAACAAAATGTGGTGGTTTTATTGGTGATTTTATGATTTTTTTTTTCAATTAGATGACTTGTAATTGGGTTACACGTTGTGTAAAGTCTCGATGGTTGTTTTCAATAAAATTCTAGGATGAGTTTTAACATCATCATATCAATAATTATTTTCTCAAAATGAAGGACCGTTTACCATGAAATTTTTGATACCTCAAACCCTTCTAGGTAATTTTTATTATAAAAGGATAATCGTTTTAACTGTTGTGTAACTCATTAGGTAAATAATATGCCATTCCCTTCGTCTCTTTCCCTTTCCTTCCTAGGATACTGATAGAAAATCATGTGATTTTTGGATTTAAACATTATGTTGTTGAATGTTTTCAATATATTTATTGTCATGATCTTAAGCACCGTTATTCTTATTGGTGGCTTTTGTTGTAGGTATAGTTTTTTTGTAAGAATGGTAGGTTGTTATGTTGTAATGGCTGAATAAGATTTAACAATGTATTGGATTATTTATATTCTATTAAAAGAATTGATTTCAATTGGATCCTTGGAAGCACAATTTCATTAAATTGGGTGATTGGAAGGTAAAATATTACTTTCGAGTGAAATTTCAGAAGACACCTAGATCAATTTAATTGGGGTGCATTTGAGAAATTGATTGCGAATTTCTTAACCTAAATTTTTTAATTTTAATTGTGTACTTGAATTGTTGAAATCTATGTCAATGTTTTATTAAATAATATATCATGATTTTTTTTATATAAACCCATAGATTTTATCTTTGAAGGGATATTATTTGACTAAACATCATTTTGGGTTTCAAATTCAAAATTTGAAAATCTGGAATTAGGGAATGAGATGAATTGTATTATAAATAGTTTTTGAAAATAATTTTTCCATCATTGATTGTACTAGATCACATAAAATCCTAGTTAGTTATTGAGTTATTCATATATAACTGAACAAAACCTAATACGATAGGTCACATCCCTAATTGGATAGTGATGAGTCACCATTAGTCCTTGTCAGAGCAACATGTATATACACATATTTCCATGATCACCGTAGAGTCTGTGAGGATCCCATAGCCAGGAACTAACATATATTTTGGAAGATGAAGATGTTTCTCACTTGATTATATATGGGATATACACGTGTTCCACCATTTGAATACTATTTGACATTCAGAATTAATTTAAATAAAATTTTTATGAAGAAATTTTTAAAATGTATTTACATCATTAGATAGGTAAATCATGAATTGTTTTTATTATTATATGAACTACCTTACATGTTTATTCAAACTATAAATCTTTATTTGGTTCGTTAAATGTTGGAATCTTCTATGTAATACTTGGTGAGACCCAATTGAGGTTCTAGATCACAACATACCTATGTCATCTAGTGTTTGTAGATTTTCTTCATTCATGATCTAGAAAGGGTAATGTGCCACTTGGAGGTGGTAGTACCTATTGTTCCTTTGTCATTGAGAGTTGTATGGGTTAGGAAATGGTTTTCTTATAGTATTTTTTGTACTTTTCTATAGTTCTTTGGGGTTGTTTACCTATTTTACTTCTAGTAAACTACTCCCTATGGAATTTTTCATGCATGCATATTGATTTTTTTTTGTTTTTCCGAAATATTTGTTGAAAAATCGTTCCCACATTCAATGTTTTTGATTCTAGGTGCTTTTAACCAACCAGCAGGGATTGGGAACTCACATCAGGCTATGTCATTGTTGATATGGTTATTAGGTTACTAGGGTACCCTGGACGGTTCATGAAAATATCCATAACATTTAAATATCTCAGTTGGTCCACTAATAAAGTGTCCCATTTTGTAAATAAATGTACTACCTTCATCATTCTATCAATTTTAACCCAAATAGAATAATTATTCCATGGAATCCTCAGGATACCCACCAAAAATTCAAATGTAATGTCATCCCACTTCCACTATAGAATGGTAAATGGTTGTAGAAAACATCTAGGTTATTGATGATATTCATTTAGTTGCTGACAAGTGTAGCATTAGGGTAATGACCCTTATATCTCTAATTTCATGATCATTTACCAAAAAATTCATCATATTTCACTGTATATTTTGTTTAAACCTGGATGTAAAGCCCAATTTGAGGCATGAAAATACCTCATCAACTTTTCTTGAATACTAGTAGGCAGAACATCCTGATTCTTAACGTAGATGATATCATTATCATATATTTACTAATAAGAAATTATCTCCTCACATTCAAGGCTTTATGTAAAATAAAAAATCATTAGATCCTCATACTTCCAGAACATTCTCTAGGTCTATAGAAACATATTCCTATGAGATGAAGTGACACTATAATTGTATATAATCAATCTAAAGCTAACACTAAGATAGCGTGGTGTATAGTCGATGGTCTCTTAGTGTAAAGAGAAAAATTACATGATTTTGGGCATGATCATCCCAAGTCTTGGAGTACAACAAGAATCCATACATGAATACAACACCAAACAGATCTGGGTATGAATGTGAGATTCTTATCATCATGTAAATAAACACTACTAGTTCATTCGTCAACCTAAATGAACTTTTGATGAACTCATATAGTCCATAACGTCATATAATGTAATTCCATGGTATGTTATAAGGAATTACTCTTAACTGATGCTACCCTAATATCAAATTAATCTTATAAAAGTCAATAGCTCCTATCGACTAGTTAAAAAGATATTCAATACAAAGAAGACAATATTGGTTCTTCAAATTCAACTAGATCAACATTTGGTAATCAATACACAAGTGAAAACTCATGTTATACTTATTTACAAACAACATTTGTGATCCCTTAGCAGACATACTTGGATGAATATACCACTTATCCATCAACTCCTACAACAGAGTCTTGGGCTCTTGAAGCACTGTGAGTGCCATTCAGTATGGTGGAATATAAATTATTTTACATTATCTCATGATCTCAATTGTAAATAGCACAAATCACTTCGGTGGAATCCCAAATAAGTCTTCAGGATACACATCAAGAAACATGTCCACTTTGGGTGAAAAATAAATATTTCTTAATAACTCCATCTTGTAGAAATATAATACCATCCATGCATGTGATCTATCCTAGTTAGTAATCAAATGGCCCAGCTCAACCCACTAGGATATCCCACTCTCCACAGTTAATGTATTTTTCACCCATAGGAGACGTAAACATCACTCTTAATTAGTAATAATATGTACACGATATGGAACTAACTATTCCATAACCAAAATTAAGTCAATTCCTATATTATATAGGATGCAGATATCCTATATAAAATATAATCACTAACTTCGAGATAACATACCTCTCACAAGAAGATGTACATAGACCGTACTCCCAATGCTGTATATATCGCCAACACCCATGTAACAAACATCACCACTGTGATCAATCCAGTTGCAATATGTGCTGAAATAAGGGAATGAGAGTCACCAATATCAAATAAGGAACTAGGTAAAATTATATTCTATAAAATAATACACATCACTGTCAATGTCCCAGCCTCGTTATCAACAAGTATAGGTTTCACCACATGAAACTGTCCTAACCCACATCCCTATGATATAATTGGAGTGCCTTGAGATACACCACTCTACTGTTATGGGTTATCATTACTTGAAGTCTTGCATCCACTACCTCTACATTCATGTCCAATTGAACTCCAACTCCCACCCTGATAAGGGGTAGAATATCCCCTTCCAAAACACTCAATTTTTTTCTAGCATCCCCTTCATAACATATTTTTCAAGGGTTTCTATAGTAATTTTCACGATGTACCAAATATCCACAAGACCGGAACTCTACTGGTGGTTGGGGATAGTTTCTATGATAGTGGAAAGGCCTACCGCACTAGTGTAAAACACTAAAGAAAAGGTTCTCTTTAACTGACTTTTCCCCTCAGCCACTATGTTTCTCACTACTTGGTGAATTCTCTCCTAACGATGCTTCCTACTATTTGAAGATGTGCCACTTGATTATCTAGTAGTGACAATCTATCATGCACTTGAATCAACTTTTACGATCACATCATCTTTGAGAATCAGATTCCCCAGTTCTGAAAACATCTAATACATGAAGATATTATCATGGGATTTAATTTCAAATTTACATGCTACCTTAAATCATTTTACAAAGATAGCCATATAATCTTCCAAAAGATGATAAAATCACTAGAAATTCATATACCATCATGCATAGTCCATTACAGACATACTCCCCTTATCCAATCTCATGAACTCTACTACAATCTCTTGTCCCAACATCTATGGATATAAGTTCTCTACAAACCCATCCATGAATTCCACCCCTAACATACTATCAACATATACATCCATGTTCAGAACAACCCACCAATGCTTCATTAATCCTCGGAATATATAACCCAACCAATTTGAACCTCTTTTAAGGATGAGTTTCCATGTTTTCAAGTATATTTTAGGTAGGATCAATCCAGAACACAACTGCCTTAGGTCCACCCACTATAAGAAAAGTCATATGATGGTGTAATAGAATCTTCATCCTCAAGTTAGAAATGATCTTTACAACCATCCCTTAGTATCTTTACATGAATTTCATGAATTGAGAAAATTTCTGCTTGAACTTTTCTCTGACCTCTTCCCCCACAATTATTAGTGCCTCAGCTTCCACTATTGGCGGATCATCTCTAGTGAAGTCCCCTTGTCACCCTATCCATAGGTTTAATAATGTAGGAATAACTCTAAAAGAAAAAACACACCATATTATACTTTTCTTAATAATAACTCAATTATAATGAATTACAATAATTCACAATAAGACATTTTCCCCAAACCACACCACACAGACAAAACCGAGGTGCTAAAACTACCCTTTAACAAAGTAAATATAGGTGAATGTTCAGAAGAGGTAAAATAATACTCATTCTTCATGTTTCTTATTTACACACACAATTATTCTCATAGTGCATCATTTTAGCACATTTAATTTTGTAATAGGAATAATTTTCAATTTAATTTCACAATGAAGTAAAAAGTGTTAATGTTCAACAATGTACCCAAACCCAATCTTGCATGTCTGACTAAAATGATTCATGACAAAAAATAATCCTTATTTACAAGTATGGTGCATGTATACTCATCCCTCATACATTACCCGACCATGTGTCAAATCTCAAAAAGTATCTAAAAAAATTCACATCACACAACAAGTGTGTCACCCATGTTGAAATAATATTCAATTTTATTAATAATCAACAATAACCACAAACCCACCCTATGAACATGGGTTATCCCCCATATATGGGCTTTAAACATCCATGATTCATATTTTATCCATGTTTGTACTCTTCCTAGTATCTGTAATGTCATTCCCAAATAGTAAGGTAAAATTAAATGAATATAAAATCATTTATCATTCAACTTTATAAATTTCAAGAATGGGGGAGACACACTGGTTCCTAGAAATAGTTCACTACATGCCCTCAGGAGTTCCTCCCCCATACTACAGAGGCTACTAACTAGTAGATAGGTTATAGTTTTAGTAATGGGTATACTATTTCATCTTTTATCATAGTAATACAAAGAAAGAAATAAATAAAAAAATAAAAAAATAAACAATCAAATGATATCAAAACTAGAACAATTCCAATATCTGAGGATAGCCAAAAACTACAAATACAGTATCAAAACTCTAGAATAGATATGGCATTCCCAACATACATCTCTAGTTTCAAAATGTACACTCTAATGTAAGGATAATAATAATCCCCAAGATGGTCCCGAACCACATTGATTCCCCTCAATGATTCTACAATCCCAAATCGTCATTATAATATAATGCCACTCCTCTTAAACTAACATGAAACCATAAAGTCTATCTAGGTACCAATCAAGTAGCTAAGGTAGGGTGTGATTACTACTCATTAGGACACCATCAACATATTCTAAACCATTCCCAGTTAATAATTTTAACAAACAGAGATTTTATGAGAATTATTTTTAATTTCAATGATGTGTTGTGCTATACGCAACACCATATTAGCTACAAGTATACATAACACTATTCTTGGCTCCTGTTACACAAAATTTCAAGTTCGTTTTGTAGAAATTATTCTACAAAACATTAAGTATAGATTTTGTTTAATGTATAAATGGAATATGTTTTGATTATGTTATATGCAACAGCAAAATGATCTTGCACTACACGCAGCCTTGCCATGTCTTTCTTTATACAAAACCACGACTTTCCACGATAGCGTGTGTTGTACGCAATACAGAGTTTCACTAAACAGCAATATGTTATTAAAATATTATATAAACTAGCCATTATGAATATTAATACGCACTTTTTGAAATTTTATACATTTTATCTTTCAAAATGGACTTCATTTTTGGATTCGGAATATCGAAATTATCATCGGTCTAAATTTTTGTATTTTTCTACAAACTTTCAATTTTTGATGATAGTGAAAACACTAAGTTACTGGTTAAATCTGACTTTTTATTTAAATTTATTTTAGGTCAAAATAGATACATAATACTTATATAAATTCAATGTAATTCATAGGAGTCATTTTATAATAATTTTAGATATATAAAAATTTTATTGAACTTTTCACTATCTTTTACCCACCACCTAGGAGCATTAGTAATTGTACATAAAACATAATTTTACCGCTTCAGGGAGTTGAATTTCAAAAATCTGAGAGGCACGGTTAATATCAAAGAGTATAATGTTGTTCCCTAAGATAAAAATAATTTTTGGTGAATAGTAACTTTTTACTTTTATTTACCACGGTTAAAAGTAAAATAGGGTAATAAAGGGTAAAAATGATATTATTATTACCCTAAGACATGTCCTAATTCTATTGGATTAGAGTAATTCGACTAAAAACAACCTTTGGAATAAAATATTACCCTTTAGGTCCACGTGGATTAGATTAGGACACTTATTATTTTTTTATTTAAAGAAGAGTTAAAAGAGTTAAAATCAATGTTTAATAACTAAAAAATTTTAATATAGGGTTATACATAAGATAAATTTGACTATAAATATTAATTAGAAAGATAAAAATATTTTATACATAAATTTATTTTATTTATAATTTTTATACATTAAATAATTTAATTTATTTATGACACAATGATGATGTAGTAATTACCTTATTAATGAAATATTAACATAATTGATTTTATAAATACATAAATAAATGTAATTTTATAGTTTTAATGAATTAAACTAATTTAATAGGTTAATATGACATGATAGTATTTATTTAATTAATTTTTTTCTAACTAATCATGCTGTTATGATTTTCAAAAAATAAATTACCAAATAGTGTCAAAATTGACATAAAATAGATTTTAAAACAAATATTATATTATTAATTGTTATTCTATTCCTAAAAATCTAAGGTTTGTCCAAATGCATATATAAGGTTATATATATTAATAATGAACCACATGGGGTTCGTTTGGCTTGTTATAGTAAGTTTATTAACCATATTGTGTAAGAGAACAAGAATAAATGGTAAAAGTTAAATTATTTAATATGGAGTTAAATTTAAATGATATGGTTAAAATAATAACATAAACATGTATAAAACCTATTGGTTGAGAGGAATTAGACCCATACCCACATTATCTTATAAATAAATCAATTTGGATCTATTCAAGATTGGCCAAACCCTGCCCATTTCCCTTCTCAACATCCCTAAAAACATTATAGAGGTTCTTGTCTCCTCAAAAGGCCAACCCTAGTGCCTTAAGAGGATGCATAAAAGAGGTGTGTGGAAGAAGAGGTACTCTCTTCTACTGAATCGTTCAAGTTTTATTTCTTCTTAAACATCTTCTGTAACACCCCAGGTAAATAAAGAATATGACATTTCATATTTATCCATATTTGTGAATAAAATATTTAAATGACTTTAAAGGGGAAGCTATGCTCGATGGCGTACCCAACACGCAACAATGAGTTTCTTGGGAATCTTACGTTGCACTCTAATAATAAAATAATATTATTTTAAATGGTAGTTAACATGTAGTTGTTGTAATGGAGGTAATGGTTAGAAATAACTAAAATATGATTATACATATATTCTTAAATATCTTTACATTTATACAATAAAAGATAAAGGCTTAAAATACGGAAAGAATTCAATTTTAGGCGTATATGCCCTAGTTTTCCCTAAAGGTTCACTTGTCGCCTTTTGATGGCGAACCATCATTAAATATAGTTTTGATCACTCTTATACATTATTTTGGATCAAATAAAACTCTTATTAAGAATCGGGACATCAAATTTTACTTTGTGTAATTTTTTGGTATTTTTCCGATAAAGATCATTTTTTTATGAATTGTGTAAAATCTTGTGTTTTAATTCAAAACCTCTTTTCAATATAATTTATTTATATGATTAGATAATATTTTGCATTGGTCTTAAAGTGAAATTAGAAAATATTTTTACCATTAAATCCAATAGTGGTCGTTGGAATTAATTTCACTTTGAAATCAGACTTAAACTAGTGTCAATCTTTTGATACTTATTGTTTCATAAAAACACGCTATTTGCTCTAACAAAGGGAATTAATTATTAAATTAATTATTGTGACTAATTTGTTTTGATTTTTTTAAAACGGACTTCATTTTTGAATTCGGAATATCAAATATAGCTTATGGTGAAGTTTTGGTATTTTTCTGAAAAACTCTAATTTTTGATGAATAGTGAAACCACTAAGTGGTAATCAAGCAAACTGATTTTTCAGTTAAATGAAAATTTACCACTAATGTGTATTGAATTTTGAAAATCCGACATACATGGTTGTCATTAGTATGAAAAATGTGGTTCAATGGGATGAAAATAATTTTTTGGTGAATAGTAACTTATTAAGTTTTTAATCGCGATTAGTGGTAATTAGTGTAATTTAAGGTAAAAATGATATTATAAGAATGTGAAAACACCATGACACTTGTACTACACCTATTGGGTGAGCCATGGACGACCGAGACAATCCATGGGCCAACTTGGGGACCCCATGGATCCACTTTGGTTGGGAAATGACATAAATAACGTTTTATTAAATGTAAAAGTAAAAATGACACAAACATGATATGTTCTACTAAAACAATTTTTAAGTGGGGTTACACAAGTCCAAATTTTGATTATAAATAGTCATTGGAAAGATAACAAGATTTCCTACATCATAGTATTTTGTTTATAATTTTTAGACATTAAATAAATTAAATTAATTATGACATAATAATGATGCAGCGATGACATCATTATTTGACGATTTAAATAAAATAGAAAGATAATGTAAAATGTATGAACTAAACATGTCCAAAACTTATTGTATGAGTGGATTTAGAAGAATTATCACCTTATCCACGAATTATATCAATGTGGGACCTTTCAAAACCGAAACACATTTTCAAATAATGTAATATTTCTTTACTTTCCAAAAGTGCCCCTCCTCTCCTCTTATAAAAGGCCCCCACCTCTACCTCATTTAACACACTCCTCAAGCCTTTTTCTCGGCCAACCCCTGCCCATTTACTCTCTCCACATCCCTCTCCTCATCCTAGAGGATTCCCTTTGGGCAGAACCCTTTCAAAGGTAGCCTTTAGGCTCAAATCAAAAGGAGTTACACTTTTAAAGTTAATTCACTCTCTCATGTTCATTTGTTTTATTTTGCATCTCCAACCCCCTAAACTCTTTTTATTTACTTCTTTGGTAACAACACCAGTATCTAAAATATACTAGGATGTTGTTATAAGATTTATTCGAGATACACTCTCACACAACTACATCAAATGGTTAAAGAACCTACGGTTTCCGTGGATGGCGAAATTGTGCCTCCCGAAACGATGATTGTTCAATACTCATTTAACACATTCAAAGGTGGCCATTATGATGTCACTATTTTTATATATGATATAAAATATGTTTATGTTTTACTTATTCTTCATTATTTTTCATTTGTGTCTTACCTTTATGGCTTCCATTATGGGTATACGCGATATCTTCATTTTAGGAAGTGCGGACTACCGCCCCCTCAAAGTGATTTGATTCATTAAATACCATATGTGGGACGTATAAAGGATGGAACTATGATATTATATATGATATTATACTGGAATTATAATATACCTTTATATAATTATGATTCCATTCTATAAAATACGAAATAGAAATGAAAGTAGCGTTCATGCGTACGTACGGATTACCGTCTCCATGAACGGTGCATTTCATTTCTTACCTATAAATGATTATGTAATGTTATAAATGCATGAATTTAGTGGATATATATGACATATATGATATATACATAATGAATACAATTCTGGATATAATAAATATTTTTCCACACGAACAACATGTAATTGTAAGAAGTCCACTTTCGACTTAAGAACCAAATATCGGAAAAAAAAATATTATTAACTTAAATGATTACATAATGTTTATGACATGGTAATAAGTGGTATAAAAGTAATAATGAACTTGAAAAAGGTTCTTAAGGAATTAGAAATTAACTCATGTTTATTATTCATGAGATTAAAGAACGATCGAGTCAAGTCGGACCGGAGGTAAGGGATCCTACTCCTCTCTTTCTTTTTAAGTACACACTTTTATGTCATTCCTTTTAAATCTCATATTTCTTGTTATTGGTATGATCTTTTATATTACACTTACTTTAATTTTTATGTTCATGTGATGAGAGACCCTATTCCCTCTCATCAATCCATTTTGGACATTTTGAGTGGCGCCGTTAGGCTGCCGAACTTTCGTAAGAGATCTAACCTCTCTCTTTCTTTTTAAGTACTCTCCTTTATGTCACTTCTTTTAAGCTCCTCTTTGTAATGATGGGGGTTGTTCTTTTATATTCCTCTTTCTGTAAATTTTATTGTAATGTGATGGGATACCCTATTTGATCTCATCAATCCATATTCGGAAGTTTTATGTGGCGCTGTTAGGCTGCCGAGTTTTCGTAAGAGATTTTTCATCTCACTTTTATTCCCGTGAGATTTATGCTACATTTGCCACAAATTCCATTGAGTGGTGTATGTACTGCCCATTATTCTACTATTTGAGTAATATACTTTCATTTATGAGTATTTACATCAATGATCTATTGTCCTTCTTTCATGGGGTGTATGTTTTGAAAGATACCCAAGTCGGTAAGGGAACCTTTCACCCTCCTCTTTTTTAAAAGACTTCTTTTGTTGGGTCTTTTAATTTACATATTGTTATGTTGGGATATGTTCTCATATATCCTTATTGATGTAAATTTTATGTCCAAGTGATGAGATACTCTTTTTATCTCTCATCAACTCATTTTGATGTGATGCCGTTAGGCTGTCAAGGGAAATTTTTAACCCAATTTCGATTTCTTTGGGTTCAACATGTAGTCATTGAATATGTCATCCATTGAATATGTGTGAATGACCTTTTATTGTTTTACACATAATATCCACTTATATTGGGTGTATTTATATTTGTCACACATATTTTTGAGATTGATTTGTCCTTAATTTAAGGATACCTTCTTTATAAGGGATTTCATCACATTTCACATTTCTATTGAGGGTTCATTGCTGTTATGCACCAATTCACTCTTATATGGTGTATATACTGTCCTTTGGAGTATTATATCATGAATCCTTTTATTCTCATGATATTATAAAGTTCTGACTAAATATTATTCCTCGATTATTGTATTCAAGCGTCTCTAATTTTGGTAAAACCCCTTTAACCAAAATATCGTTTTAAATGTTTTAATTATTTCTTCTTATTAATATCCATGTTTTCAAAATGGTTTTAAGGATTTATTTATATGGATATTAATGGTTTAAAATGTTAATAGCTTCAAGGTGGTATGGGACACTTTGATTCAAAAATCTCTTTATTAAATGTTTTAAATGGTTTTGGAAATGGTTTCTTCTTGAATGGATTCATTATTTCAATATCCTAAAATGTTATATTGTGATTGAAATGTGGAAATGTTATGTTTCCTTTATTCATGTTTATGTGATACGATTATGTTATGGTTCTTGGGCATTGTTATGAAGAATGGGTGGTTCCGTGATAAACTAAGGGCAGGTGAGCCCGATATAGCTCTCCAATGCATTGGGTAACGCGAAGGAGTGAAACGTTAAGGTTTTTTTCCGAAGAGATTTAGGGAATATACTGTGATGGGTATTCCAAACGTAACCAAGAGGGTTAATCCCCACGTAAGAATGTTATGAATGCCTCAAGTTACCTTTATGTCTTATGATTTCTATGATTTATTCATGATTTGATATGCCTATGTTTTATGGGTAAAGTATGATTTCATTCTTATGTATACATGTACTCATGTTTCCTTTCCATATCTATATATCCCTTACTGAGCTTTTTATGCTCATCCCAAGTTTTTGAAATGTTTTTTACAGGTCAAGGGAAGGGTACATGATGTGATGATAGTGTCAAGGATATGTCAAGAAAGAATCCATGTTTTATTTTAAATATGTTTTCGTTGATGGGAAGAATGAATACTATCTTTTATGTAACCACTTTGTTTAAATGTAGAATGTAATGCAAGTTTCATGATCTAATTCTCTAAAACTCTAAACCTGAAAAGATCCTCAATGTGTAATTTTGTAATAACTCACGATTAAGTAAGGTTTAAGGTTGGGGCCTTATAGTTGGTATCAAAGGTCGGTTTAGATAACTTTATAGGTTAGGGTATTCTTTAAGCATATGTGACATTACCATAATGGTTAGGATTTCAGAAAGGGTCCTAGTTTTAGATAAAGTGAATGAGTAAGTGTATCTTAGTGTTTACCTTCCTCATTAGTACATGATGGTTTTGTTGATATACTCACACTGACATTTCTGTTTTTAGTGAATGGATGGATCTAGCAGGCACCAAAGAGACAACGGGTTTGAAGGAAACTGTGGTGGTTTTCTGATTAAGATACTAGATAAAATGGAGGATTCAATGAGGAAACTCGTGGTTGTTCTAAACCAAATATCAAGGAGTCATGATCAACCACTTCAACCTTGGTGATTTCTCTAATGCATCATGTACGAGATGGCCAACTCGATGTGGAAATTCAGGTAATAATTATTAAGGTAACCATTAGGGTTTATATGATACTTAATTTTTAGGTAATTATGGGTTACTCTATGATATGATGGAAAATGAAAGGAATGAGATAAACGTGAGGTTAAAATATGTTATGATTATTCTTGATGATTTTTTCTCATTTTGGGGAATGTTTTAAAAATTATATAGTTTTGGAAAAAGGACAACACGTAGACCGTGTGACATCTCGTCGCGTCGGACAAAGCTGCGGGAATCGAACCCGCAACCAAAGTGAGACTGGTATTTATCGCCTACCACTGGACTACGTGAAGTCCCTGGTTAGTTTGACTGATTCATTCTAGTTATGTGATTTTATGAATTAAGAGTAAGTTGATTTTGGGTTTTTTTATGAAAATGATTAACCTATCATGGAGGATATGTGATTAGGTTAATTACTTTTCAAAACGAGACTTTAGGAGCAACTGATATTGTTTGGAGATAAATGTTACGATTTATCTTGGAAGACTATGCGACTAAATCCTTCAAATATTTGGGTTTCAATCTTATATTGGTTTACTTTGAATAATTTTATGGACAAATTGATTATAGAATGGTCCTCGTTGAACTTTGGGTTTCGTTGGACAAATTTTGGAGATTAAGAATAGATTTTCTTTTTATAAAGGGTTATCCTTTTCTGGATTATCTGATCTTGTACTAGCCTTTTTGGTTTTGGTTTTGGTTAAAGACATGGAAAGTATATAGTTCTATTTTGTGGATTAGGTGATTCTCTAGAAGTTGATTATAGTAATCTTAATGTGAACAAGTCTTCTTAAATACTTGTCTTTTGGAGAAAATATGAGTTTGTGTAAGGAATATAATAAAAGTTGAAAGTCAATATGATAAGTGATTATGTTCCCTTATGAATAAATTCTTCAATAAAAATTAACTTAAAACAAAAATGTTGTCTATTAACTTTTCCTACTGGGGAATCGAATACCGTTTAACCCATCACATGTTTGTGATTTTCTCGTGGTTAACTTTCTCCTAAACATGTTTTCTATCACTCTCCATCAGAACATGACCCTTTTTTTCCCTCCATGTCCATATTTTCATACTTGGAATCATAGTATGGGTTAACTCGGGTGACCTTTATACTTATCTTTCCTTATTTTAAAGTGTTTGTTTTACCGACTTTTGTTCCGATGTGGGACTTTCAAGGATGTTTCCAAGCACAATTTTAAAATTGCGAGGACGCAATTTCCAAAAGGGGGGAAGGATGTAACACCCCAGGTAAATAAAGAATATGACATTTCATATTTATCCATATTTGTGAATAAAATATTTAAATGACTTTAAAGGGGACGCTATGCTCGATGGCGTACCCAACACGCAACAATGAGTTTCTTGGGAATCTTACGTTGCACTCTAATAATAAAATAATATTATATTAAATGGTAGTTAACATGTAGCTGTTGTAATGGCGGGAATGGATAGAAATAACTAAAATATGATTATATATATTCTTAAATATCTTTACATTTATATAATAAAAGATAAAGGCTTAAAATACGGAAAGAATTCAATTTTAGGCGTATATGCCCTAGTTTTCCCTAAAGGTTCACTTGTCGCCTTTTGATGGCGAACCGTCATTAAATATAGTTTTGATCACTCTTATACATTATTTTGGATCAAATAAAACTCTTATTAAGAATCGGGACATCAAATTTTACTTTGTGTAATTTTTTGGTATTTTTCCGATAAATTTCATTTTTTTATGAATAGTGTAAAATGTTGTGTTTTAATTCAAAACCTCTTTTTAATCTAATTTATTTATATGATTAGATAATATTTTTAATTGGTATTAAAGTGAAATTAGAAAATATTTTTACCATTAAATCCAATAGTGGTCGTTGGAATTAATTTCACTTTGAAATCAGACTTAAACTAGTGTCAATCTTTTGATACTTATTATTTCATAAAAACACGCTATTTTCTCTGAAAGCATGAATTAATTATTAAATTAATTAATGTGACTAATATGTTTTGATTTTTGTAAAACGGACTTCATTTTTGAATTCGGAATATCAAATATAGCTTAGGGTGAAGTTTTGGTATTTTTCTGAAAAACTCCAATTTTTGATGAATAGTGAAACCACTAAGTGGTAATCAAGCAAACTGATTTTTCAGTTAAATGAAAGTTTACCACTAATGTGTATTGAATTTTGAAAATCCGACATACATGGTTGTCATTAGTATGAAAAATGTGGTTCAATGGGATGAAAATAATTTTTTGGTGAATAGTAACTTATTAAGTTTTTTATCGCGATTAGTGGTAATTAGTGTAATTTAAGGTAAAAATGATATTATAAGAATGTGAAAACACCGTTACACTTGTCCTACATCTATTGGGTGAGTCATTGCCGACCGAGACAAGCCATGGGCCAACTTGGGGACACCATGGATCCACTTTGGTTGGGAAATGACATAAATAACTTTTTATTTAATGTAAAAGTAAAAATGACACAAACATGATATGTTCTACTAAAACAATTTTTAAGTGGGGTTACACAAGTCCAAATTTTTATTATAAATAGTCATTGGAAAGATAACAAGATTTCCTACATCATTGTATTTTTTTATAATTTTTAGACATTAAATAAATTAAATTATTTATGACATAATAATGATGCAGCGATGACATCATTATTTGACGATTTAAATAAAATGGAAAGATAATGTAAAATCTATGAACTACACATGTCCAAAACTTATTGGATGGGTGGATTTAGAAGACTTATCACCTTATCCACGAATTATATCAATGTGGGACCTTTCAAAACCGAAACACATTTTCAAATAATGTAATATTTCTTTACTTTCCAAAAGTGCCCCTCCTCTCCTCTTATAAAAGGCCCCCACCTCTACCTCATTTAACACACTCCTCAAGCATTTTTCTCTGCCAACCCCTGCCCATTTACTCTCTCCACATCCCTCTACTCATCCTAGAGGATTCCCTTTGGGCATAAGCCTTTCAAAGGAATCCTTTAGGCTCAAATCAAAAGGAGTTACACTTTTAAAGGTAATTCACTCTCTCATGTTCATTTGTTTTATTTTGCTTCTCCAACCCCCTAAACTCTTTTTATTTACTTCTTTTGTAACAACAACAGTATCGTAAATATACTAGGATGTTGTTATAAGATTTATTCGAGATACACTCTCACACAACTACATCAAATTGTTAAAGAACATACGGTTTCCGTGGATGGCGAAATTGTGCCTCCCGAAACGATGATTGTTCAATACTCATTTAACACCTTCAAAGGTGGCCATTATTATGTCAATAATTTTATATATGATATATAATATGTTTATGTTTTACTTATGCTTCTTTATTTTTCATTTGTGTCTTACCTTTATGGCTTCCATTATGGGTATACGCGATATCTTCATTTTAGGAAGTGCGGACTACCGCCCCCTCAAAGTGATTTGATTCGTTAAATACCATATATGGGACGTATAAAGGATGGAACTATGATATTATATATGATATTATACTGGAATTATAATATACCTTTATATATTTATGATTCCATTCTATAAAATACGAAATAGAAATGAAAGTAGTGTTCATGCGTACGTACGGATTATCGTCTCCATGAACGGTGCATTTCATTTCTTATCTCTAAATGATTATGTAATGTTATAAATGCATGCATGTACTGGATATATATGACATATATGATATCTAAATAATGAATACAATTCTGGATATAATAAATATTTGGCCACACGAACAACATTTAATTGTAAGAAGTCCACTTTCGACTTAAGAACCAAATATCGGAAAAACAAATATTATTAACTTAAATTATTACATAATGTTTATGACATGGTAATAAGTGGTATAAAAGTAATAATGAACTTGAAAAAGGTTCTTAAAGAATTATAAATTAACTCAAGTTTATTATTCAAGAGATTAAATAACGATCGAGTCAAGTCGGACCCGAGGTAAGGGATCCTACTCCTCTCTTTCTTTTTAAGTACACACTTTTATGTCATTCCTTTTAAATCTCATATTTCTTGTTATTGGGATGATCTTTTATATTAAACTTACTTTAATTTTTATGTTCATGTGATGAGAGACCCTATTCTCTCTCATCAATCCATTTTGTACATTTTTAGTGGCGCCGTTAGGCTGCCGAACTTTCGTAAGAGATCTAACCTCTCTCTTTCTTTTTAAGTACTCTCCTTTATTTCACTTCTTTTAAGCTCCTCTTTTTAATGTTGGGGGTTGTTCTTTTATATTCCTCTTTCTGTAAATTTTATTGTAATGTGATGGGATACCCTATTTGATTTCATCAATCCATATTCGGAAGTTTTATGTGGCACTGTTAGGCTGCCGGGTTTTCGTAAGGGATTTTTCATCTCACTTTTATTCCCGTGAGATTTATGCTACATTTGCCACAAATTCCATTGAGTGGTGTATGTACTGCCCATTATTCTACTCTTTGTGTAATATACTTTCATTTATGAGTATTTAAATCAATAATCTATTGTCCTTATTTCATGGGGTGTATGTTTTGAAAGATACCCAAGTCGGTAAGGGAACCTTTCACCCTCCTCTTTTTTAAAAGACTTATTTTGTTGGGTCTTTTAATTTACATATTGTTATGTTGGGATATGTTCTAATATATCATTATTGATGTAAATTTTATGTCCAAGTGATGAGATAATTTTTTTATCTATCATCAACTCATTTTGATGTGATGCCGTTAGGCTGTCAAGGGAACTTTTTAACCCAATTTCGATTTCGTTGGGTTCAACATGTAGTCAATGAATATGTCATCCATTGAATATGTGTGAATGAGATTTTATTGTTTTACACATAATATCCACTTATATTGGGTGTATTTATATTTGTCACACATATTTTTGAGATTGATTTGTCCTTAATTTAAGGATACCTTCTTTATAAGGGATTTCATCACATTTGACATTTCTATTGAGGGTTCATTGCTGTTATGCACCAATTCACTCTTATATGGTGTATATACTGTCCTTTGGAGTATTATACCATGAATCCTTTTATTCTCATGATATTAAAAAGTTCTGACTAAATATTATTCCTCGATTATTGTATTCAAGCGTCTCTAATTTTGGTAAAACCCCTTTAACCAAAATATCGTTTTAAATGTTTTAATTATTTCTTCTTATTAATATCCATGTTTTCAAAATGGTTTTAAGGATTTATTTATATGGATATTAATGGTTTAAAATGTTAAAAGATTCAAGGTGGTATGGGACACTTTGATTCAAAAATCTCTTTATTAAATTTTTTAAATGGTTTTGGAAATGGTTTCTTTTTGAATGGATTCATTATTTCAATATCCTAAAATGTTATATTGTGATTGAAATGTGGAAATGTTATGTTTCCTTTATTCATGTTTATGTGATATGATTATGTTTTGGTTCTTGGGCATTTTTATGAAGAATGGGTTGTTCCGTGATAAACTAAGGGCGGGAGAGCCCGATATAGCTCTCCAATGCATTGGGTAACGCGAAGGAGTGAAACGTTAAGGTTTCTCCGAAGAGATTTAGGGAATATACTGTGATGGGTATTCCAAACGTAACCAAGAGGGTTACACCCCACGTAAGAATGTTATGAATGCCTCAAGTTACCTTTATGTCTTATGATTTCTATGATTTATTCATGATTTGATATGCCTATGTTTTATGGGTAAAGTATGATTTCATTCTTATGTATACATGTACTCATGTTTCCTTTCCATATCTATATATCCCTTACTGATCTTTTTATGCTCATCCCAAGTTTTTGAAATGTTTTTCACAGGTCAAGGGAAGGGTATATGATGTGATGATAGTGTCAAGGATGTGTCAAGAAAGAATCCATGTTTTATTTTAAATATGTTTCCGTTGATGGGAAGAATGAATACTATCTTTTATGTAACCACTTTGTTTAAATGTGGAATGTAATGCAAGTTTCATGATCTAATTCTCTAAAACTCTAAACCTGAAAAGATCCTCAATGTGTAATCTTGTAATAACTCAAGATTAAGTAAGGTTTAAGGTTGGGGCCTTATATCTACTTTTTTAGTTGTTTCATTATAAAGTAATAACATCAGTATCACTAATATACTGATATGTTGTTATAAATATGAAATAACCCCATTTCACCCTCTATCCAACCTATGGAAAATGAAATCACCGCGCGTGCATACGTATAGAATACCATATGCACGCCATGGTGTAATCTATTTTTCCACCACCACCTTACTTGGATGGGTATAATGGTGTAAAGAGTTACTATATATAGATATTATTACATCATAATGATTCTAAGATATTATATCATTCACTCTAATTATATTAAATAATTATGGGAATCATATCATCACTCGTGTCCACTTACGGACTACCGTCTCCACAACATGATGAGATTCATTCTCCATGTTAACCATTCAAGAATGATTATATAGTATATATAATGTATTATAATTAAATATATGACATGATAAAGAAACTAGATTTATTTATATATATATTTCATCTACTTACTTTTATTCAAGTTTGTAAGGAAAGGAAAACAACATTCATGCATACGTACGACCTACCGTCTCCATGAACGGTGTATTTCATTTCATTAATCTATATATTATATATATATACTAAATAAATATGATATATAAATCATGATTTACATTCTAGAAGTAAGTAAATCATGATATAATTAATAATAATTTCAAGAACAACAAGTCCAAACATGTACAATAAATAAAATGATTTTACCCAAAACGCTGCTTTAACAAGAAATTTACAAAAGAACGGGTAATATATAGATATAATTGAACCATATCTCATATCATAACAATTTATATGATTCTGTAATAAGTCAATGACATTATTTAAATCCTTATACAGGAGGTTCAGATATGTACGAATCATATCAGACCTAAGGTAAGGGATACCTCATCCAATCTCGTTCTTATCCGAGATTGTTTATTCATATGTATTTACTGGGGTTATATTTTTTATCCATGACCATAAAAAATGTTTTTTGTAAATTTTTTAATATTATTCCATGTAATTTTAAAGTCATGTTTACCTATCTTTGACTTTTACTTTGTGTTATGGAAGGAATCTTTCTTTTGTTTACCATATGTGGTACTTTTTTACTTTTCCATTAAAAGTATGGGGAGAATGTTTTTTTAACTTATACGGCATGAACAGATTTTTACAGATTCATAACGGCTTATTTTCAATGATATTTTCAATAAAATCCTTTTCTTTTAAAATTTTATGGCATTTTGTTAAAAGAAAATGATTTTTAAGAAGAAAGGATATCTTCCTCAAGAATTATTTTCAAGTGTTTTATCAAAACCATTTTCCATCTATGATAGAATTATTTCATATATTTATGTTTGAAGTATAATATCTCTATGATTTAAATGGTTTCAATTTTCTTATGATGAAATGATATCCATTTGTTTTAAATGTAATATTTTATGATGGGATGATGTTTATGAAACCCATTTTTATTCTTTGTGTTATGATGAATGATTTATGTTTATGTTGTGGAACAAGTAAGAATTATTTCCTTATGATATGGGTGGGGCCTATATCTCCTCAAATGAATTGGGTAAATATTTATATCTCATGAGATAGACATGGACAGAACAATAATTTAATCTGTTTCAGTGATACAGGAATGGAACGAGGATTGAACTCGATTCCGAAAGGGACTTTGTCCACTAAGATTGTCTTGGAAGCAATGCCTTGGCTACTATGGAAATCATATCATGTGATTAATGTTTTTCCACAATTAAATGTTTTATCCCCATGTTATTTTATCATGATTGATCTTCCATTATGATTTATGCCTTACGTACTGCCATGTTTTATTTCATTGCTCAATATTTTGATGTTTAAACATTATGTTCATTTTTTATATTCAAATGTACATGATTTGTTTTTTTCTCAATGCATACCCTTACTAATAATTTCAGCTCACCCTTTCTATGTTTTCTTTTCCCCAGGATATAAAGAATGGTTTTAGCTAAGAAAAAAAGGGATTATCTTTATGTGAAATGTTGATGATCTTTCACTAAGATTAGAAGATTGTATTCCGGGTTTCCAAAGACACTAAAATATTATGGTATTTGAGTGCTGGTTATTATTGTGTGTTAATTAGTCCACAAAATTAATTTAATTTCCATTTATTTTAGGTATGGGTCTCTACAGTTTTTATCAGAGGAAAGGTTTAGTCAACCTTTGTAAACTAGGATGCGAGAACTTTAGTGATATCCCTAGAGATATTTCTAAGGTATGTCTAGGGATGTCCATAATGTTATGTACAAGTATAGGTTATAGTCCTATAATTACGATAATGATATTAGAATTAAACATAAGTCTTTATATATTGAAGGTACTCCCCCTTTATTATATTTTTTTCCCTAGCATGAATTTTCCATCTCATGATATTCTTTTTGAGTTTTAGATTATGGCAGGAACCCGAAGGAACCGTGTTGTTCAATGTAATAGACAATGCAATGATTTTCCTCCTGAACAAACCAATGTTATTGGAGATGGAGTCAAAAATATTATTTCTATACTTACACAAGCTATGAATCATTCAAGACTTCCAAATAAGGATAGAAAGCAACAAGATTCAATTGAGTCCTTTATGAGGCATCATCCACCTTCATTCAATGGGTCTTCTGATCCAATTGTTTCTGAACAATGGATTAGTACCATTGAAAAGATATTTTTGATAATTTTCTGTTCAGAACATGAAAAATTCATTTTGGTTGTTTACCTTTTAGATGGTGAAGTAGACCAGTGGTGGACTCTAATTAAGAATACGAGGCCCCAAGATGAAATTGAATCCATGGAAGGAGATGAGTTCAAACTTATTTTTCAATAAGTATATCCCTCGTATTCATCAATCAACGATGGAAAAGGAGTTACTTGAGCTTAAGAAAAAGGATGATGAATCTGTTGGTATATACTAAGAGAATTTAACAAGGCTTGCAAGGTATGCATCTGGCTTTATCATCCAACCTGAAAGTAAAGTTTATCGATTCTTCAGTGGCTTGAAACCAAGTCATCAAAGGGAATTAGCTATAAGAGACTTCAGTAGATATGAAGAATTTTTGCATTGTGCTATCAAGGAAGAACAGGAAGTTGGTGTTACATATCCATCTCATGGTTTTGAAAAGAAACAAAAGATGGAGTTCAAGGAAAAACCATAGAAGAATGGTGAAAAGAAGATGAATGTTACTTTATGCTCAATGTGTGGAATGAAGCATGGTGGAGATTATCTAAATGGTACTCGAAAATGTTTTATGTGTGGAAAAGAAGGTCATCAAGTAGTTGAGTGTCAAATTAATGGGAAAAAGGTAGCTAATGATGTGAATAGAGAAAACATTGTAGAGAACGGTCCACTAGCACATCAATGCTTCAAGTGCAAGGAAATGAGGAATTATGCTAATCAATGCCCTATTCCAAGGGTTAATGATGATCGACGTGAGCATCCTCTTAAGGGAAAGCATAAAGGAAATTTACATGTGTCCCTATTTGTGATGTTGCGTATCACAATGATGTTGTTGAATGATTATGTGTTTATGTAATGGGATTTCAAAATAGTATCATGGAATCTCATTTATGGTATCATGGAATTTTGGAATATCTATGTATTGGTTTTAATAATTATATGGTACCGGTAACCATGAAAAGTGATTGAAATATTTTTGAAAGATGATGATATGTGCATAATGAATGGATAAGGAGATAATGAAATGTTTGATAGTATTCATGAGCTCATGACAGATATAAGGACAAAGTGATATCATGGTTTGAGTATATAGAAATTTTGGGATTTTGGTATGTGGAAAGAGTTACATTTTGACAACATTCATGTTTTTAATAAGTTTCTATAGTAATTCATGCATCAAAAGAATACATGGTTAATATATTCACATGTTTAGAATGTGACCAACAAGATATATCTTATTATATATGGGGGATAAATGATGGTATTCACATGGTCTGTAGATGACATTTCTAGAAATTGTTTTCTTTATAATATGAGCTTGGACAAAAGTATTTTAGAGAAGCCTAAATATTGGAATGTATTATGTTGTACATAAGTTAGTATTATTTAAGGATAGAATATTTCTCGATATTATTGATGGGATGTTATAATAATGTAGTTTTAGAGAAAGGACAACCTGCAGGATGAGAGACAACATGTCACGTCGGACAAGGCTGTGGGAATCGAACCCACAACCGAAGTGAGACAGACCTTTATCACCTACCACTGGCCTACAGGAAGTCTCTAGTTAGTAGAAACTAGTTTTATTTTATTAAGAGGAATGATAGATGAAATATAAGTCCATTTTTGGAATCATATACGATTAACTTCATCATAGATAGACTTATGTATATTTGATAACTTTGGCTAACCTTTATAATCAGAGATATAGAATGACTCATCATTCTATCACATGATCTGCAAACACTTCAAGAATGACAAATTCAACTTCATTTCTTTAAGATATAAAGTGGAAATTTCTCAAGGCACAAACAACGATGAGATTGTACCGAAATAAAGTATGTATTTCTTCTAATTAAAATTCTTCAACATTAGGAAAATGATCTTGAAAACCAAAAAAGTTGTCCTAGTGCCCTTATATCTGATGAATCACATGGTACCTAAGATCATAAAAAATTTATGGCTTTGTGATTGTTGGATTTTTTATATCCATGTTCTCTACCACTCTCTATTAGAACTTGATGGTCATATTTATCTTATATATCCATATTTTCACCTATGTTCTCCTATGTGGAAACCATGTGATGAGTTAATTTGGGTAACCGATATGTTTCAGACTTCACTTTTTAAAATTATGTTTTAGTATTACTTTTTACGATGTGTGTTTCTATGAAAGAAACCTTCATGTAGTAAACCATTTATAACCCGACGATTTGCGAGGGAAAATTCATTTTAAGGGGGTAAAATGTAACAACCCAAGATTTTATGAGAATTATTATTAATTTCATTTATGTCATCTGATATACGCAACACCGTGTTAGCATGAAATATACACAACACTATTTTTGGCTCATGTTACACACAATTTCAAGTTCGTTTTATAGATATTATTCTACGCAACATTATGTATAGATATTGTTTAATGTATAAATGAAATAAGTTTTGATTATTTTATACGCAACACCAAAGGGACAATGCTCTACACAAAACCCTGACTTGGATCTCTTTACACGCAATCATGACCCTCCACAATAGCGTGTGTAGTACGTAATACCGAGTTTCACTAAACAAGGATATGTTATTAAAATATAATATAAACTGTCAGTTATGAATAGTAATACACACTTTTAAATTTTATAAATTTTATCTTTCAAAACGGACTTCCTTTTTGGATTCGGAATAACGAAATTAGCATAGGGTGAATTTTTTGAATTTTTCTGAAAACATTTAATTTTTGATGAATAGTGAAAACACTGAGTTATTGGTTAAAACCAAATATTTATTTATATAATCATTTATTTTATTTAAATTTATTTTACATCAAAATATATACATAATACTTATATATGTTCAATGTAATTTGTTGGAGTCATTTTATAATAATTTTAGATATATATAAATTTTATTGAACTTTTCACCGTCTTTTACCGACCTCCTAAGAGCATTTGCAATTGTACATGAAACTAAATTTTACCGCTTCTATGAGATGAATTTAGAAAATCTGAGAGAAACGGTTAATATCAAGGAGTAAATGAGGTTCAATAAGATAAAAATAATTTTTAGTTTATAGTAACTTTTTGCTTTTATTTACAACGGTTAAAAGTAAATATGGTAATTAAGGGTAAAAATGATATTATTATTATTATAACACAAGTCCTAATTCTATTGGATAAATTTAATTCAACCAAAAGCAACATTAGGAATAAAATATTACCCTTTAGGTCCACTTGTATTATATTAGAACACTTATTATTATTTTATTTAAAGAAGATTTAGAAGAGTTAAAATCAATGTTTAATACCGAAAACATTTTTAATATAGGGTTATACATAAGGTAAATTCGACTATAAATATTCATTAGAAATATAAAAATATTTTCTACGTAATGGTATTTTATTTATAATTTTTAGACATTATATAATTTAATTTCTTTATTACCCTATGATGATGCAGTAATTACCTTATTAATGTAATATCAACATAATTGATGTTATAAATACCCAAATAAATGTAATTTGAGACTTTTTATGTATTAAACTAATTCTCTAGGTTAATATGGCAAGTAAGTATTGATTTAATTTATTTTTTCGAACTAATCATGCTGTTATGATTTTCTCAAAAATCAATTACCAAATAGGATCAAAATTGTCATAAAATAGTTTTTAAATAAATATTATATTATTAATATTAATTCAATACCTAAAAATATAAGTTTCAGACAAATAACATATATAAGGTTATATATATTAATAATGAACCACTTGGGGTTCTTTTGGCTTGTTATAGAATGTTTATTAACCGTATAGTGTAAGAAAATAAGAAGTCATGGTAAAAGTTAAATTGTTTAACTTACAGTTAAATCATAAAGATAAAGTTAAAATTGTAACCTAAACATTTCAAAAACCAATTGGTAGAGATGATTCCAACCCATCCATATTTTAGCTTCTAAATAAATCAATTTGGAGCTATTATAAACTGAATATGAATTTATTATAAAATAATATTTTATTTTTTTTCTAAGGTGCCCCTCTCCTCCCTTATAAAAGGGCACCTCCTCCCTCTTATCGTTACACAATGTTGAGATTTCAAGCTCCGCCAACCCCTTCCCATTTCCCTTCTCCACTTCCCAAGATATAGTATAATTGTTCCGGTCTCCTAAAAAGTCTAAGCCTAGTGCCTTATGGGGAATCCTAAAAGAGGTGCGTCAAAAAAGAGGTAATCTCTTCTACCGATTCATTCAAGTTTTATTTCTTCTTTTTTTTAAACGTTGGGGTCGAAGACTCATTTTATTATTAAAGATAAGAAGAGACCTCTTTAACTGGGTAGAGGGAGACCCATTACATAGCCCGAAGGCCCAGTGGGCTTGTAGCCCATTACATAGCCCGTAGGCCCAAATTTTTGGCCTAAGGCCCGTTCTGTGATTAGTAACACTGCTACTACAGTGCCCACCGCTGCTCCAGTACCCCGCCACTGCTATAGTACCCTCCTATCAACAGTGCCACCACTACTATAGTACAACTATATTCAACTACAGTACCAGCACCCCATGGGTTTTGAACTCCCATTTTTCATGTAGGATTACGAGTTGCTTACCACTAAGACAAACCCCAACTACAAGTTTTCTTTCTTCTTCAAATTAATATTCTTCCGTTGTTTCATTATATAGTAATAAAAAAATATCACTAACATACTGATATGTTTTTATAAATATGAAACAACCCCTTTTCACCTTTTATCCATCCTATGGAAAATGAAATCACCACGTGTGCGTGTGTACGGAATACCGCCTCCACGTCGTGGTGTAATATGGTTTTACACCACCACCTTACTTGGATGGGTATATTTGTGTAAAGAATAACTATATATAGTTATTGTAACATCATACTGATTATGAGATATTATATCATCCACTATCATTCTATTAAATAATTATGGGAATGATATCATTGCTCGTGCGTACATACGGACTACCACCTCCACAATGTGATGAGATTCATTATCCATGTTAACCATTAAAGAATGATTATAAGGTATATATAATTAATAATAATTAAATATATGAAATGATAAATATACTGGATTTATGTATATATATATATGTCATCTACTTACTTCCATTCAAGTTAATAAGGAAAGGAAAACAACATTCATGCTTACGTACGACCTACCGTCACCTTGAACGGTGTATTTCATTTCATTTATCTACAAATTACATATATACTGAATATATATGATATATAAATCATTATTTACATTCTGGATGTAATTAAATCATGATATAAGTAATAATAATATCAAGAACAACACGTCTAAACACGTACGATAAATAAAACAATTTTACCCAAAACACTCCTTTAACATGGGATTTACAAAAGAACAGGTAATATAAATTCATAAGTGGACCATATATGAAATCATACCAATGAATATGATTATATAATAAGTTAGTGATATTATTTAAATCATTATATAGGAGTTTCGGATATGTACGAAGCATATCGAACCTAAGTTAAGGGATAACTATTCCAATCTCGTTCTTATCCGATATTGTCTATTCGTATGTATTTAATGGGGTTATATTTTTCATCCATGCCCATAAAAAATGTTTTTCATAAATTGTATAATATTATTCCATGTATTTTTGAAGTAATTTTTACCCCTATTTGAATTTTACTTTATGTTATGGAAGAAATCATTCTTTTTTTTACAATATGTGGTACTTTTGAAGTTTTCTGTTAAAAGTACGAGGAGAATTTTTTTTAACTTATACGGAATGAACATATTTTTAGAGTTTCATAATGACTTATTTTAATGAAGTATAATCTACAATATATCATGGTTATTTTCACTAAAATCCTTTTCTTTTAAAATTGTGTGGCATTTTGAGAAATTGAAATGATTTTTATGAAGAAAGGATATTTTCCTCATGAATTCGTATCAAGTGTTTTATCAAAACCATTTTCCATGTAAGATGAAATTATTTCATATGTGTATGTTTCAAGTATAATATCTCTATTATTTACATGGTTTCACTTTTCTTATGATGAAATGATATCCATTTTTTTAAATGTAATATGTTATGACGGGATGATTTTTAGGAAACCCATTTTTATTCATTGAGTTATGATGAATGATTTAGGTTTATATTATGGCACAAGTAAGAATGATTTCATTATGACATGGGTGGGGCCTATATCTCCATCCAATTCATTAGGTAAAGATTTATATCTCATGAGATAGACATGGCTGGAATGGTAACTTAATCTGGTTCAGTGATACATGAGTGGAACAAGGATTGAACTCGATTCAAAAAGAGACTTTGTCCACTAAGATGGCCTTGGCAGCAATGCCTTGGCTACTATGGAAACTATATCATGTGATTAATGGTTTCCAAAATTAAATGTTTTATTCACATTATATTTTATCATGATTTATGTTCCATTATGATCTATCCCTTACGTACTAACGTGTTTTATTTTATTGCTCATGATTTTGATGTTTAAACATTATGTTCATGTTTTTAAGTTCGAATGTATATGGTTTATTTTATTTTCTCCATGCTTACCCATACTGAGCATTTGAGCTCACCCTTTATATGTTTTCCTTTCCCCAAGATATAATGAATGGTTTTAGGTATGAAAAAAGGGATGATCTTTATGGGTGATGTGGAAGATCTTTCCCCAGAATTAGAAGATTATATTTCATGTTTCCAAAGACACTAAACTATTACAGTCTGTGAGTGTTGGTCTTTGTTATATATTAATTATTCTTGAAAAGTAATGTAATGTCCATGTACATCATTTATGGGTCTCTAAAATAATAGTCCATGCAGTTTTATAATGAATTTAAAATAATTCATAACTAAGCATTAATCCCATCCTCAAATTATTCCCTATTTAATCAAATAAACTCCATAGGTTTCTAAGGACACCCTCACCATAATTCCAACTAATTTCCATTCCATATTATATACCATCCACAAGTGATATCATTTCCTCAAATTCAACTTTTACCATTCTATATAGCATCTCAATCGTAGAATGATGTTGTTACCATTCTAGATCAAAATTATCATATGAATTCCATTCTTACTCTTCGTCATTTCATCTCTTAATTAAACCATTATCGAATCATCTGAATCCCATTAATTAAATTAAAAATTAATTAATGTTCTCAATCTCATTAATTTATTTTATAATTAATCAATTTTGTTGATCCCATTAATTAACCCAACTATTAATTAATATTCTCTTTCTCATAAATTAACTGAGAAATTATTTAATATTCTCAATCTAAATAATTAACCCAAAAATTATTTAATCACCATAAAATTATTAAATAAATAAACAATTAATTAATCTTCTCTATTAATTTCTAATTAAACAATTAGTTTTCTACATCAATTCCTTCAATTAATTTCATAATTAATTAATCAAAATCCACTATCTCAATAATCCAGTAATTAATTCATCAATTAATTATTCAATTCACAATCTATCTGCACTATAATTAACCCCAAAATTAATTATTCAATTTCAAAATCCCAATATCTAATAGAAAATTCCACAATTATACACTAAATTATATAATCTCAATATATGATAACTAATTCAACTATTAATTACTCACAATCTACAAATCTAATTACATCTATTTATAATTTTTATTAATTAAATAATTCCCTTTTTTAAATAATACAATCTTGTAATAAATTGAAAATCATCTAATAGAAATGAAATAATTATGTTTACAAAATTTCAATCAAGAATTTGGGATTTTAATTACCGAAGACATACCTCAATTATTGATGAATGGTCGCCTAATAGGAATCCCCAAAAATTGAGTGGCATAATGACATATAATGATATCTAGATCTAAACCCCGAAATAAAAAATATAAAGATTCATCAATTCTAGATCTTGGTCTATAATAATAGATCTATATTTAATCCAAACAAGAAGAAAACCCATTTTTAGGATGTGAGAAGAATGGAATAAAAATGATAAACCAGGCAAGATATTATTCTATTACCTTGAGGGTGAGTTTTGGGGGTTTAGGTTATTTAAAATCTATTTTTTTGAATTTAATAGTTATTAATTGTTTTTACAATGGGGTGCACGTTTTACCGTAAACATACCTCTAAAAATTGAACCAATTATAATAGGGGTGCATAAACACTCCTAAAAGGTCAAACATATTGACAAATGTTTTTCAAAACATGCAATTCGCATTAGTCCAAAGTTTCATGGTTTTCAGGGTTAGGATGCATGGGATTCCCTATCCATTCACCAAAAATGAACTCCCATATTTCATTAAATGGTCCCATGTTTTCACCAAAACACTTTTTTCTATAATTCCCAATAAAATAGTACCCAACACAAGGAAAAAAGATTACTTAAAATCAAACTCGAGTCATTTCTTGAAAAGATTATGATATTACATAAATTTTCCAGATATTCTATTCCACTATGGTCCCTGGGAATGTTTAATTATGAAATATAATGAATAATTATCTAAAATAATGAAATTTTTTTGAATAAAATGTGTCTGTAACTATAGATGGTAACAGAGGCAGCCTTTAGTGAATTTTGGAAACTATGATGGGGAAAAATTAATGTAAATAATTAAGATAAGATGAAGTATAGGAAAACAATAAAATTTATCATAAAGAAAGGAGAGTTGTTTCCCTAACAAAAATATATCCATATCTAGACACTATATTTGTAGTTTGTTTTGACATATATTCATCTTTGGATAATAACACCATAAATAAATTTTAATGTATATCTTTTCCATCACTATAGGGCATGGTGAATGGACCTTTACTGTAAATTTTTTTTATTCTCTTTTGGTATATCAATAGGTTAATTATCATTTTCATTATGATCCATTATTATGTATTTCAATAGATAATTAAATTGTATAACCTAGGTTAACCTAGTTTAATTCAAATATTCATGATTGTAAGATTTCATACTATGATTATTGTTTCCCATAATATGTTTTTTGTCAATGGTTGGTAATATAAGGAATCAGGTTAACATTTAATATGATAGACAATGTAATGAATATCCCCATAATAATCAAAATTTTTTAAAACAGAGGATTCAAAAAAATTATTACTATTCCAACAAAACATTCTAAATACATGAATCTGGTTCATTTCCAAATGAAAAAAATATAATGTATTGTTGAGTCATTCATTAGGTAACATTCAAATTCTTTTATTAGTTCCTATAATATTCTTATTTCTATGAAATGGATCAATAACGGTAAAATTATATTTTACATTAACTATTTCTTGGAATATGAAATGTTTATTATATTTATTTATCATATGGAAGGTGAATCAGATTAATGGTGGAATGTAATATATAATATGAGGGAATGGTATGATATTAGAAGATAATTTTTCAATTATAAATTTCCCCATAAGCCTCATATTAAGGTAGGTATGGAATTCTATGAGCTAAGAAACATGAATGAAGAATATATAGGTACCTAATAGTAAACATTTATAGGGATCTGTAGGTATTATTTGTGTATTTAATTCCAAATGAATGTTTGATTGGTCAATTATTAAATACAATAACACATATATTTTGAAAGAATTTATACCTAATATACTTCAGTAGATATGAATAAATTTTTTGATTTAAATTACAGGTGGATATATAGAATGTAGTCACTCTCTATCTATTGGTATTTACATGAAAAGAAAAATAAAATTAAATATTAATACTAATAATCAAATTGTGGATATAATAATATTATTTTTAATTAATTATATAATTATGGAATGAATTGTATAGAAAATTTTCTTACGGTGTTTTGTAATTGTTTTATATTTGGAATAGAAGGCCATTTTGAAATCAAATGATGATTTATTTCCAAAATGTTAGCTAATTTTAAAAATGGAGTGAAATATACATAGAATTGAACATTCACAATCCAGAATTAAAATTTAAAGGAGTATAATTTTTTTTCAAGATTGATAAAATTAAATGGTTAATGAATTTAATATATATTAGTATCATCATAAGTCCATAGATAATGGTAAATCTAAATTGATTATTATTACAGATATGTATAATGAAAATGTTCTGGTGAAAGGTCCACTTATAGTCCCATATGGAACTATTAATTTATTATTCTATTCTAAGGCTACCCACACCTTCGTATATGTAAAATTATCTATGGGTATTACATTACCAACTAAACTACTAGATAATGAAAATATTGTAAAAACTCATAATGGTGTCATGATTTTATATCAATTGTAAAAATCTTTACCAGTTGAAATTTGTGGGAATGTGTGCCATCAAAATGTTTTCATTATTCCAATAGATTAATTTGAATGGATTTTTATAAGGTATAGGTTTTAATCATATAAATATAATTAATTACATAGAATGGGAATTAAAATTTTATATTTAAAACCAATAAATTATTTTCTGTTAGTGTAAGGATAAACATTAGAATTTAATTGAAAATAAATTCATTTCAGGTGTATTTATTATTATATAATGTGGTAATTTATTGCAGATAGTTTGAGAGAAACTCAACATTGAATATATGATTACTGTATTGTAGTTTTCTAATATCTAATTGGAATAGTTATGTTATACTACCACAAATCACAATGTCTTGTTTTCAATATTTGTTTAACACAATTCGAAACTTATTTCAAAGACTCAATATATAATGTCCCTAATTGAGTTGAAAAATTTTATTAGAGAAACACTAGGTGATTCTTAATAAGGGATTTATTCAGCCAAGTGAATCACCCAAAGATAAACCTGTTCTTTTTATTAACAATAAATATCAACGAATTTTAATATACATGATTATAGAGAACATAACTAGATAATGATTAATAAATGGTATCCTCTTCCCCGAATCGATGATTAGTTTAATTAATAATGATTAGTAGTATATTTTTCTCAAAATTTATCTCTAATATGTATACTATCAATTTAGGGTCAAAAGTGAAGACATACACCTAATATCCTTTTGACCAAGGCATGCACAATTTGAATCAATTTTTATGTCATTTTGCCTTATTAATTCCCCACTATCATTATGGATTTAATCATTATAATATTTATATATTACATCAATGATTATATGGTAGAGTATATTGAAAATTTTATTATATATTTGAATAGAAAGTACGATCATAAATAACTTATGAGGATTTTATTGAAGACCCTACAGAATGATAATCTACATAAATAATTTACATTGTGTAAATTTTTCATATAGAATGTTTTATTTTTTGATCATATAATCTAACGTGAGGGTATACCAGGGGATCCATCATAATCCAATGATATTGAGCACTGATCCTGACTAACTATTATGACTATAATCCATTGTTTTATTAGAGTCGATGAATATTATGGACTATTTTTTAATTATTTTTCATAAATATCTAATGCAATGATTATTATAACATAGAAGAGTGTTAAGTTCCTATAAATGAATCAGTATGAGTAATTGTTTATGGAACTAAAGTGGAGGATGGTCCATGCACATATGATCACACTAGTTTTTATTTGGTAAGGGTTATGGATTTAGTTTAATGTGTAAATAACAATGATGGTATTTTTCTCATCCATAATGATACAGTGATAGATTAATCATGTGGAAAACTGATAATTCATGCGAAAAAATACCTAAATCATGATTTGGTGTTATTTTTAGTAATCATTTAATTATTAATTTTAAGGTATTTTTATTCCAGATATAGGTGTGTCATATATAATGATAATAACATGTTAAAAGATATATTTACACATAATGAAATGAATATTCACTAGAGAATATGGTTAGAGTTAATTGATGTTCATGAATTCTCAACACACTACATCCCTAGGAAAGAGAACAAGGGGATGAGTCTTTAATTCAATATGATCATTCTAGATCATCAATGATGAGGATCAAAAAAGTTACATTTTTATGGATTTGGAATGGATGGATCATGAAATCATTAAATAAGTAGGGAAATATTTCTGTCTATAATGAGTCTCCAACCATCTATCTATGAAGTGATTAAAGTTTAACAAAAGAATTATGTGATTCTATAGAAGTAGGTGAGATATGGTCTTATGATCAACCTTTACTGTGATGTAATGATAATGATCATGAAAAATGTATTTGCCTCATTAATACGAGACTAGAAAAAGGAACTATTAGAAGATTCCCATAGATGATCATTCTCTATTGATCGTAGAATTACTATATTATGTAGACATCTAATAGCATATTAATGGTATAACAATATGGATAGAGAAATTTTAGATTACCAATATCAAAAATTTGTATATAATAAAGTAAATTATATGGGATTGATTTATAATGGGATGTTATAGTCATTACATATACTGGAATTGAATTGGGAAAACATCCTCATATATTTCCTTGCTAGAATCATAGAAAAATATAAAAGTTATAATCATATTTGGGTTGTAGATTATCTATTTATAATGTTTGTAAACATCAATGATAATAGATAATATTAATATCTTAATAAAATATCAGGGATATATATTTATTTAGTGATATGGTTAAATGATGTACCACATTCAATTTTATTTTATTATGATATATGGTTTACCTCAATGTTTTGGAGTCATCCTCAGAAAACTATAGACATAAAGTTATGTTTTACTACTACATATCATAAATTGATAAATGGTTAATCTAATAACACTAATAAAAATTGTGAGGATATATTGTAATCCAGATCTCTATAAGTAAAATGTTCTATGTATTATCACATTCTGCTAATCAAGTTTTCATATAATAATATTTTCCACATGAGCATTCAAATGGAATCTTTTTAAGCCCTATTTAGAAATAATTTTGGAACTCCAACATACTGAGATAATGTTGTAGAATGATTTTTTAAATATCTAATCTTGTTGAGTAAATGGTAGAGAAGTTTAGTCCCATTCAACAACACATCAAGGAACATTATTGAATACAAAAGTGTTATATTGACAATCATTGATGAGATCTAATATTTGAAGCCGGTGTGAAGGTTTTCCTTCAAATTTCTATATAAAAGAATGTTATCATTTTCCAAAACAATGGAAATATGATAACTATGTATATTTTTTCATTTTTTATTCCTGACAATGTAGGTATGGTATCTTATCACATAACACTCCCACTAAACTTCTCTCAGTTTCATGATTTGTTCCATGTATTAATATTAAGGGAACATGTATCAGATTCTATATATCCACTGAATAAAAAGGTTATACCAAAAGGTAATGATATTTTTATACTGAATAAATAATACAAATATTGGACAATATTGATAATTTCTATTGAAAAATTTTACTTGCTCTATATTAGAGTTGTTTGTAGAAATTTTTTTTCCATGAATCGACCTTGGAACTTGTGGATGTGATGATGCAGATATATCCTCAATTTTTATTATCTTTGTGATGGAATTTTAATAGTAAAATTAATTTTAATTGAAGAATAATGTAACACTCTAAGAGTTTATATGTAGTTTAATTGAAATAAAACATGATGTATTTGATATCTTATCATACTTCCAACCCCTCGTCTATATGAACGTAAATATATTAAACTGTTAAAACCTAGTTTTTAAATTTATATGTTTTAATAGTATTAAAAAAATTAGTAACAATATGTATGATTTTTTATATTAATCCAAACATATTGATTATTTAATAATAATAAATTCAAAATTTGTTGAAGTGTTGTTTTTATTCTTCACAAATAAATTTCATCAAACATTGGTTTTATTACATTTTTCACATAATGTAAATAATTAATTAATTTATTTTTTCGAAAATTTAATTTTATTAATTTAATATAAATTTTAAATCATAATTTTATTTTTTTCTTATGATTAGTTTTTAGGTTTTTTTTAAATTGATTAATTATTTAGTGAATAGTAAAAAATACAATGGTTTGTAAAAAATTCATTTTATTTCAATAAAATATCCCATTAATTTATTAATAGGATATTAATGTAACCTAATTATAATATAATTATATATAATATAATTAATTATAAATTTATCATTATTATTCTTTATTTTGGTATAATTTAATTTTTTTGACTAAAAAAACATTTTCTAAAAAAATTATTATTATGCATATAATGTGTTTTTATCTATAAAATATAATTTAATATGTATTTATAAGTATTTTTTAATCAAATTTATAGAATATATTTTCTATATAATATAATAAACACATTTTTATTTTTTTTACAAGTCAATTAATGGTAGGAAAGTATGATTTACACTAACAAATTTAATTTTCAAAAACCGATTTTCAATGCATTATGGACACTTAATTAAAATTAAATTCTAAAATTAATATAAATGTAGTAATTTAAAATTGATTAAATTTTATTAATAATAATAATTAATATATTTTAAAAAAATTACCAATTTTTCTTATTGAACAGTAAAAACAGTATAGAATGTTTACCATGATACAGTGTAAAATAGGTTTCTTAAGGCATCAAACAGTGAGATAAGTGTATTATTTTCAACAAAACCAGTAAATTTATTATTTTTAACCGATATTTAAAAATTAAATTAATATAAATTTATTTACCTATTCATTTTTTCCTGTTACACATTAAATTTTCACTAAATAATTGACCTCATTTACGAAATTCCATGAATTACCCACCGCTCAATTATAAAACGGAACATGTTATCCTACTTTATTAACTTTATTTTATCCCACTATCTACACCAATTAATAAAACAAATACATCATATAATGATTTCCTTCTTCATAGATCTTATAGACTTCCCCTAATTCTTAACCTTTTAGGCTTAATGAGTAAGGTAGAGGAGGTCTCTCTAATAAGAGGTATAGATTGTAACAATGCGCTTTCAATTTTATTTATTATTATAAAAATTGGAGAATTATAAACACATAAAAATGATTAATACATTATGATAAATATATTTTAATTTTGTTATGATGATTATAAAATCATTTAAAACATGTTTTTAATCAAATTATAGACGAAAGGATAGCTTGTGTGTATTTGTGAATTACAGTCTCTATATAGAGATATGACTTTTATTTAGATCAATCCTTATTGGATGGTTATTTTGATAGTAAATAATTTTATAATATATTTATGTTATATAATTAATTTTTGAAGGTGAATTAATATTCACCTTTCTTCCATTCTATCCATCGGGAAATTGAAACATCACTCATGAATATATACAAAATAAAATCTCCATGTTATTATGTTATTCATTTTACATCAACATATTTTATGAACGTTTATAAAATTTTATATAATGAATCTATTTTATATTTTTAAATTTATTTTCATTCTAGATATTAATTACCAATGTTCAATGTTTTAGGACTATAACCAATTAACCAAAACATACATGAAAGACGAATCTGTTAAAACTAGAAATGACTGATGATAATGAACGGTTTTTAGTAAAAAGATAATAACATGTTATAAGTAAACCATTATTTGTAATTTATGTATTAATATAGTTCTTCTATTTATGTATGATATATTTATGATTATTAAACAATAGGATACAATGCTTAAAAATTAATGTGATCTTGAGGTAATAGTGTATTTGTCCCATTTTCCAATTCACGATACATGTTTGATATTGCGAACAATAATTTCATTTTTGGTGATATTGATTCATAGTCAATTTCATTTAATATTCATGAAATTAAAATGGTTTTAAGAGCCATAAAATCTTAATATACCAATACTGTAAGGTATTATTCTCAATTTCTCATTATTGAGTCATGTTTTAATGTTACGAGACAATTTATTTTCTTTATAGTGTTTATACATCCCAAAAACATATATTTTATTAGTAAAATATTTAACTGATTACATTTATAGAACCCTATTATTTTAATTATACTTATGATTTTTTTTGAAAAATGTTTGAAGTCACAACAGTTCATTATCTCAATTATATTTTGTTGAGAAATATTTGAGGTTATACACTTCAATTTTTTATGAGGAGTATCTATTTACAATTTTTAAATTGTATAATGAATATAATTATTTTCTTGATAATCAATGTCTCATTTTAGTTATTTCATTCATGGGGTTATGATGGAATAGTTACTATAGTGGTTCTGGTTTTTGTAATTATCTAATCTTTACCCTGAATGTTTATATTTAAATTTATGATGATGAAATTGTATGATATATCTCTAAAATTGATATGTATTATATTCTACTATAATTTTTTATTAATATTATAAGTTTTCATTTCATCTAACTAAATTTATATAAAAAAAATGTTGAATTTATATTTTTAAGGAAAACCAAATTCATTCATATTTTCTATTCGGAATCATTTCATCTATATCCATATTTTCATTAAAATATTTTCATGAATGTTATTAATATTCCAAAAAGAATATTTAAATACATTTTTAACTATATTTTTCATTATTTTCCATGTATTAAAATGATTTTTCATATTGGATTCCAAACATGGTTATTTTTCCCCCAAAATGTGAGTATAATTTTTTTAACACACAATACATGAATGAATTTTGTTTCCCTTATTGAAACTATTATCCTAGAATTTTACTTTTACATTTTCATAGTTTCATTTCAAAGAATATATATTCATTAATATTGTAGATTTATATTTCATTGTTGTGGGTTATTTCAAAATGACAAGGGAATTTTCCAAATGAAATGTTCTAGTTTTATCTTAAAGAAATTTTCTTCTATAACAGTATCCTTTGATGTTTTTTATAATTTATCTGAGATATTGTACATTTATTTAATTATTATAATTTAAATAGATGGTTTTTTATTATAATTTTGTACTTTTTTTGAATCTTTTATCCATTCAATGGGTTATAATAAGAACATATGATAAATATTTCATGATTTTGAGGTTCCCATTTGTATTCTAATAATTTTGAGATAGAGGTAACACTATAATCCATAGAAGGGTTATAAAGATAAAAACTAATATCATGTGGTTCGACTTTATCAAAAAAATTTTGGGTAAATAAGGATATCGAATAAGACAAGAACGATTGGAATGGGGAGTGAAGACAATTATGTAAAAGTTTTTTTTCTAATAATATACTCTTCAGTGTGAGCCTTGAATAAATAAATAATGGAATTAAGATTAAATAAAATTGACTAATATAATATTTGTGGTGTAACACGAGTAACTAAATGATGGAATTGGATGTGATTATAATTCATTTATTTAGTCTTGTTTTTTATCTATGACTACAGAAATGTTTTTATAGTATTAGGTGCATGAAAAAAACATATGTCTTATGATTTTGATGTGTTACCATGTACCATGACTAGTTATTGAAGATTACACACTCTTATGTATCATGAGAATTGATTAATAAAACTATAAACCATGTTTCATGATTCATTATATTTTATTGGGTTTGATTATTTTATGTCATGCTCATGTTCTGATAACCTTTTTCTTATCATAATTTTACTTGTGATTATTGATTGATATCCCTTATGTTTAATGCTATTGATAATTTAATCTCACCCTTTCATCTGGTTCTAGTCCCCAGGTTATGAATAAAGGGATTATATATGACACTTCTTAGTATGAAACTGGTTTTCATGAACTAAATTGGAAATAATGTAGATCCTTCATGTAATATTATTTTACATTCAATATTTATGATGAAACTATTTCTCCATCGGTATCCGGAATGTATTATCGTCTATATTATTAAATATTAAACTAAGGAAAAGTAATACGTGTGTATGAAAATAATGGGTCACAGTAGTTTTGGCTAGAATGTAACTCCCTAATATTTACTTGCCTTTTCCCTTTGAAATCAGATATAAGGTATTCAATATCTTTCCATACACCAAAATCTGTGTCTAGAAAACTAAAATATATAAAATAATCATAGCCATTTATTAAATTGGGTGGTATGAATATAAATGAACAATTTATGTAAAATATGTATATTTATTTTTAATAATTAAAATGTATTGATTAATGCATAACAATTTAGTACTCAATTATCAGTACTACCATTTTACTCATCCAAAAAATACTTTGAAAATTGTATTGATCATAATTTTTAATGCCGAAATTTCAATTATTTATTAATATTTTAAGAAACATTATTTTATAAAATGAATATTATTTAAAAAATATTAATTCCAATTTTTTCTTTGTGAAATACTTTGGGATCATCAATAAATATTTTTTTACTAAAGATGGAAATTGCATCCTTTATATACAAAATCATTAAATTAAAACAAAATGTCCCATTATTTTTGGAATTTGATCATAATGTTAACTAATTATCATTTAATTATTATTAAACTGATTATTTACACATTAATCATTGTTATACTTGATGTTGATGTACGTTAATATATAGAATTAGAAACACATTAAAAATTTATTTTTATTCTTGCATTGGGGTTTTTTCAAAATATATTAATTTATTAACTATTTGTTAATGTTTTTCATGAAATATATTAGTTATATATAAAATATAATATAATAAATTAAATTTCCTTGATTATAAAAGGTAAATAAGGGATGTACATTTTTTTATGCTTAAAAATCCATTCATCAAAATTGGGTTTTGACTAGGAGTTTCACACTTAATTAATATTAAATTTAACCAAATATAGATATTTAGTTATGAAAAATTGAGTAAATTTTTAGAATCATAATAGATTAAAAAATTAAATAGGATTTCCTCAATTTTTTCCATACTACAATATAAAAATAGTAATATTTTGTTACCATGATTAAGGTTTAAATAGGTTTACTAGGGAGATTAAACCAAGATATTAGGATATAATTCCCACCCACACCTATAAAACTCTTATTGGTTGAAGATATATAAATTTTAGCTTATCATTCCATTAAATCCATTTCCATTTTAGGCTGTTTTACCATAAATGAGACCTAAGCACAATGAAATATTTTATGACATTACATATGTGTCTCAAACCTCACTTATAAAGTGACATCTCTTTAAATCCTTTTTTGAAACATCATGAGCCTTATATATCAATAAAGAAAAAATAAAAAACCATACATGAATAATTCCCTTTATCGGAGATATTTTTTCCTAAAATTAATAACAATATTTTTAGGGTTTAGTAGTATTTCAAAGGTTGTATCCCAAATAATAGGAGGTTACGGAACATGTGAAGAAAGATGTACAAGAGTTAAGGATTTTATGATTCAATATAATTTTTTGTGTGGTTGTTTTTATATAAATATTTCATTGCTGATATTTAATGATATATGTTTTGATTATTTTATTTATTTTCTTCACCTCTATTTATTTTTTTACATTTCATGTTTTTCTTTAATTTCCCACTCTTTGTGTACTCAAGAGACCAAATGACTTTTTTTACGGAAAACCAACCAAGTATTTCTATTTGATTGGTCATTTTTTCCTCCATGTCCACATTTTTATTTAAAATATATCAATTATGTTTTTAATATTGTCACAATATTATTTAACTGAATTTTTTTAACATTATATGACATTCCATTTCATGGTTAAAAGGAACCTCTATATAATTTTCCAAAAAATCTAATTTTAACCATTAATAAAAAATTTAGGGGAATCATGTTTTATCCAACACCAAATGAATATATTTTCCATCCATCATGAATTCTATTTTCTTTGTACAATCATTTATAACTTTTCATTGTCCTGTTAAAATAAAATATATTCCATATTATATTAGGAAATTTTCAGTTATAAATATGTGATTTCAAAAATGGTATTTCCCTCAGTAAATGATTAAGTAAAAATTTAACTGTATATTTATAAATAAAAACACCATTACGTGTTAATAATAATTTACAAGGGATATGATATAATGTTACTATCATTTTTTCGTTTCCTATAGGTTTATGATTTGGATTATAAAATGTTTAGGAAACCTATATCCATTCAATGGGTTAGGATAAGATGATTAAATGAATTTTTTATGGTATTATGGAATAAGTATGTATTGTTTTCATTTAGAGATGTTAGGATTAGTTATCATCCATGGAAGGGTTGTTGCATTATAAAAAAGGTTTAGGGAATCCATGATATCCATCCGATTAATTGGGTTAATAAGGATAAATCATGGGATAATAAATACTTGAATGGCAAGTGAACCCAATTCAGTAAGGGACTTTTTATAGTAAGATAGTCCAATTATTGATCAATGACGATATAAATGAAGTAATAGGGAGTTAATCCAATCCACTATGATAATATTTATTCTGATAAATGACTAATTGATAATTTTTCTATGGTTAGGTTTATATATAATACATGTGTAACATGTTGTTCATATGTTTTCAAGACTCAATATTTATTATTGACGATTTAAAATACTTTTATATTATGTTGTTTTTATTTATATAACATTATTAATTATTTAATGATTATTATATATGCATTAGTGTGTATGATTTTGTATTATTTATCTCATTTTCCCATACCCATATTCTTATCTTATTCTCACTTATGATTATTTATTGTTGTCTTAAATATTTACACTTACTGAGGATTGTATCCCATGAATTATTATATTTCTATTATCAAGGTTAAAAAGCATGATTTTTGTCTATTGTGACTATGAAGGCTTATCATTGTGAAGAAGTAAATGTGAAACATTGCCATTATTTATTGTACTAGTTATGTATGCATCCATGATTCCAAATACATTAAAATGTTATGATCTATAGGTGTGTATTGAGATAAAATATTTTTAATATTCATTTAAAATAACGTAAATATTATTTATTAATTATTTTGTCTCACTATAGTTTGTATGAGTGGTAAGGTTAATTAGTTTTCGAAACTATGATTAGGAAACTTCAGTTAGGCCCCTTAATATAATCATGTGTATAAAATAACACCATATGATACATTAAAGAAAGGATTTTAGTTTACATAATAAAAAAATAGATCTATTTATACTAAATGTGGATGAGGTTTTTAGTACATATTCTTCATTAGTTATAAGCCCAAAAATTGTGGGTTGAGTTTATCTTGGCCATGATTCTACTATACGATGAATGGGGCCATAGTATACACATTGATTAACACTCCTAGGGGATATTCTCTGATTAATATACCTTTTTTATAAGATCAATTATAAAGTATTTGAATATTTAAAGACTATGGATGAAATAGTTTAAACCTAAGGTGTCATAGATTAAAAACAAGGTGTTAATATTTATACATTCAATGAATGAAATTTCATGACTGGTCACTCTATTTACCGATGATTGATGTTTTTGTTTACTATTTTTGTTTTAGTAAGGTACTGAAGATAATATGATAAATTTGAGATAGTAAAAGGTACCAAAAAATATTAATTTACCCAATTTATTTTAATTATATGAGTTCAGTTTTATCATGATGATTCTTAAGAAATCATAATTCATATCCTCAATGACTAATTTATTAAATAAAGGCAAAAAAATCCTGAATTTTATAATGATTATATCTATAGTCTATGAATCTTAATAAATTTATGTTCGTAGAAATGTGCTTTCTAAAACTCTTGCTATTCCCTTTATTGTTTACCTGTATGCGATTTTGTGTGTGGATTGAATTTCATTATATAATTATGATATCAATTTCCAAGGGTGAGATGTCAAACCTAATATTTCAAACCTAATAATGATTTTTTATCATTTTGAGTATAAATATGAACATCCAATGATAATTATATCTATTACATGGGTCTTTATCCCTTCTCAAAGTGGGTATTTATCTCCGATGGTTGGTGGAGAAACTCAACATCAACGATATTCCCATCACCTATGAGTTTATTGATGACTTAAAAATATATTTCTAGTCATACAAAAATTGTTAAATATGGTTTTTCTTTAGAACTCATACTATGTGATATAACTATTACAAAGACTCCACATAGAATTTCCATTATTGACTTATACAAACATGAGAATAAATTACAGCTAAATCATGTTAAGGGATTAATTCATCCAACTCTTTCAAGATGGGGAACACTTATATTTTTTTTATGATGAATTATCAATCAATGTGATTTTTCATTTATTAGCATAAAATAAAAATAATCATGAATAATTACTCACTATAAACAATATATGATTTTTTCCATGTGTTGTAATTATCTAAATATTTTTACATTATTGATTTTTGATATGGATACAATTAGTTGAGGGTAAAAATTTAAGACTTTCCCATGATAGATGTTTTCCATGGTTTGGAGAATACAAATATATAGTGATGTTATTTTTTTTATACAAATGACCCTTTTATATTTTCAGATTTAGGGAATAGAGTATTTAGATTTTACCTTCATTATTTTTTGGAAGAATTTATAGACCATCTTATTAAATTTTATAATTTTATTGATGAAAATTAATATTATATAAAATTTTTTCTAAATACAATAATAATAGAGATGTTGTATGAGAACCATACTATGTTTGAATTTTGGATGCATAACCTTTCATTTTCAAGAAAATATTTTCATGCAAGGATATATCATAGGATTCTTAAAATGAAAATGTTGTTGAAAGATAGACCTTCCCAACCACTATTACTAAAATATGTAGTCTTCAAATATTGGTTGGATATTAATAAATCATTTTGAATAAATTTTCAGGGATATATAATCAGCTCATTATGTTCTCTCTTAACAGAGTCATATTCCTCTGGAATTATGAGTACGATGAAAATTTCAAGGTGCTAAATGTATGTTTTTTTGTAAACAAGTTCTCACACTACCCTGTAATGGATAAGGGTTTATTATTTACATTGATACTGAAATGAAATTTTTTGGATTTTTTTCCATGCAGAATGATATTTTGATATATTATGCCTCACATAAATTGGCAGGTTTCTAGAAAAATATTCATACCTCGTGATTTATAATTATAAGAAACAAATTACTCATTAATGATATAGAGGTATTATATTTATGGATAATGGTGTGGCATGCAGAATGATCATAAAATTATAATGTATATATTCACATAGAAAGATTGGAATTTGAGCCAAAGAATATTCTTATAGTTGATTAATCATTATGACTACTCAATACAATAATAATTGGGAAAACCAAAAATCTAGAAGATGTTTTGATAAAAAAGTATTAAATTATCTTATCTATGATATGGACAAAAAATACCAAAAATTTATGGATTTTTAATGGTGGATCTTGAAATCATGATAGAATGTGATATATATAATCTTTCTCAAATTAAGTTTCAACTATATATTTAAATAATTAAGAGGCACAAGTAGGGGATATTTGAACAGATATAAATGTTGGGAAATGTTTCAAAATTCAACATTAATTATTATAGACTGAGGGGGTTCTTAAACTGATAATTTTTCCTTTAAATTCCATTTATGAAGAAGGAACCATTGTATGAATCTCAAACCTCATCATTCTATATTCATCCAAGAATTACAAACATGTATATATATCTAAAGGAGTATTTCATGTTAGAAAACATTAAGTTATATTTTTAAGGGTATTTATCTTATAGAATGGTATGTCAGAATATTAAGGCTGGGATACATAATTCTATGTGGATTCTATTACCATTATCCATACAAGAATTGACATGGGAAAACATCCTTATGGATTTCATCGTTGATGTCCCCACAACTTCTAAGGGAAATAAATATATTTGGTTCATTGTCAACCACCTTATAAAGATAGTGGACTTATTTAATATCAAAGACTAATACACTCTTGATTATATAAGAAGAATATACATTAAATTATATTAAGATTTTAGGGGTTTCCATATTATATTATATCCTATTGAGATACTAGGTTTACCTCAATGTTCTATAGATGTACTCAAAAATGACTATATTTTTTTATTACTTCTTAAAATAAATTGATGGAGGGCTAGGATGAGTGGGAATCTCAAGCACTATAGGATATGTTGAGATCATCTGCTTTAAATTTCAATGGTTTTTGGGACCAATAACATACTCTATTTTTATTACAACAATAACTTATCAAACATAAAAAATAGATGGATTCTTATAAATCTATAAATGCATAGAAGATTATAAATCTTACCTTCTGGGGATAATATTCAGAAATATATAAATTAGGACCTTAGTTGACATCGGAAATGGAAATGAATTCTAAATTCATTCATTCATATATTATGGTAGCTCAAGGTTGAAAAAATAATTTTACAAACAATCATACAATAGATATAGTATTTTATAATTATGAGAATGTTTTCCTGAGAATTTCTCCTTGATATAAGGTAATTATACATAGAATCAAAGTTTATTAGATCAATAGGTATATTACATTCTTCATTCAGATGATATTGTATCTTATTGCTTGGAAGTCCCACTAAATTTCTCTTAGGATTGTGATGAGATCCACCTATCTCTCTTGAAAAAGTTTATACTCAATCATTAACATTTATTGAACTAAAATGGTTTTTCTAATAGATATTGATATTTAAAATGATGAACATAAAATATAAATCTTTCATCTTAGAGAAAAAATTTTAATGAAAAAGTCTACTTGGCTCATTAATATTCTTTAGAGGAATCCAAAATTTAAGGGTCTACATGGGAAATAGAGGTTGTAATGAAGTAAATATATCCTCAATTTTATGGTAATATATATATATAATTTCAATGTTGAAATTGATTTCATGGGGTGGGTTACAATTTAATACCCCATGGTTTTTATATTTTATCTTTTGAAATGAAACATGATGTAATGAGTAGTGTTCCTGACATGGATGATTGAGTCCATTTGAACCATGATATAAAAAACCTTTATAACCAATATATTAAATTGGAAGGTATTGATAGTAATAATAAACGTATGATAATATATTCAATATTTTATATAATGAAAATATTTTTTAATTTATAATAAATAAGTATCCATTTATTAGTCAATTCTATTTTTTGATACAAAATTATGTTTCATAAAAAATTAATTTTTTTTTCATTTTTTCTTGAATTTATTTTAATTAGTTTGTATTTTTTAGAAATTTTATTTAATTAAATGAATATATATTTTGAAATTATAGTTTCAAAATATTATTATTATAAATTTTAAGGGTTTTCTAAAAAAATTAATTTTTGGTGAAAAATGAAAATTATCAATTTCTCTAAAAATATTCATTTCATTCTATATGATTTACCAGTTATATTTTTAAATTTATCATACATTAACCTATACATTATTTAATAATAATTAATATTATTAATTATACAGGAATCAACAATATAATTTATTTTTGTATAAGATAATTTTATTTCATAAAAAACAAGTTTTTGTAAAATTGTATTTATATCCTCCCAAGTGTTATTATCTTTATAAAATAATTTAATATCTATTCACAAGTTTTTTAATTAAAATTAAAGATTATATAATAAATATAACATTTCAACATTCATTTTATGGTCTTTACAAGTGAATAAATGGGTTTAAATTAAGTTTTACACATAAAAATTTATTTTTTTAAAAACTATTTTCGTTGTTGTTTTTGCACTTAATGAGAATTTAAATATTATAGAAATATAAATTGAATCACATAAAAATTATTAAATATTTATAAAAATAATAATATTTAATATTTAATTGATTCAACTTTTTTCATTGTGAAAAATAAAAATGATTTATTTGGTTACCATGTTTAAGGATAAAATATGTTTTCCCTGGGAGGTTAAACAATTAGATAAGGGTCATATTTACACCCAAACATATAAAATTCAAATTGATTAATCATATTTAAAATATATAATAAAATACCAAAAAATAACTTATGATTTGGCTTCATTTTTCTGTTAAAGTGATCATAAATCCTTGAAATATTATGATAAATTCAATGTGTTTCCCTCAACTCACATATAAAGGGAAACCACTTCTCCAGCATTATTTTAAAAAATTGAGAAGTTTTTTCCAGAAAATTCTAACTCAAAATAATTCCTAAAATCCTTAACATAATATTAGAGATTATTGTATTGTCATATGACCAGTCCTCCATGGATTAAAAAGCAATACAAATGATGTCTCTCAAATAAGAAGTATTGATATTAACCAACTTTATTCAATTTAATTTCTTCTTCTATATCCACAAAAAATGTTGTATCATTAAAAAAAATGATGAATCTATAATCATGAATAATCAGAGTTGTTATTATGATGATATTACAACCATTTACCAACACTTCATAGTCAAATGGTTGATGAATGTATCGTTCTTGCATACATGTGGATAACCTCATCAATATAGTGATAAAAATAATTTTACTCCACCCCCATACATTGATGGTTATTAGAAATTATTTTCTTTTTATTTATTATTTTTATGTTATAATAATTATTCTATATATTTTATTTGATTTTTACGTTTCTCCTGATTGATACATTGAAGAAAGGAAACATTACTTCTATGTACGTACGGACTAATGTGTCCACACAATGATGTAATTCATTTTTCATCGTGTTGTTATATGATGGGATTAAAATTTGATTATAATGAATGTATGTGATATATATATATATATGTAATTATGATAATTATTTATATTAAATAGCTATGATCAGTGTGCATGTACCATAACCCACAAACCAAAACACACAAGAAAAATGAAGTAGTTAACAACCTACATGTTGATGATAATGAATGATAGTTAAAGAATGGCTGGAAATTTAATATGAGTACAATATTTATGGTATTATAGATATGAACATGGTATTGGAATATAAATATAAAAAATTTAATTTTATGATAATGTAGGTTAGAACGCTTATATATAAATACATATATGAGTCAAGGGTTTTATATTACATCCTCATTTTCACTAGGACAAATTTTTATTAAATTTGGTAATGATGATATTATATGATATATATATATATATACAAATACATATTTAATTTATTCTACCATATTTATTTCTCATTATTTCATGTTTTTTATCATTTTCTTTCATTTAAATACTCAATACACTAAAATAATTGTTTTTGGAAAAACACTTCCTGCTTTACTCTTGAGTCGAGAATATTTTCTACAATTTACATATTTTATTTTAAATAATGTCAAAAAAAATTATTATTAAAAAAATATTTATTAAATTTTTTAAATTTTTTTTAACTTTTTATATAAAAATTTCCTTAATATTTTGAATGTTTTTATTTTAAAAAAATGTGATTATAATAGTTATATGTTTATGAAACCCATTTATTTTTAATTAGTTATTATATGGTGATAAGATGAATGTTTTATGATCTTGTTCCATTAATATATATAGATTTAATTATCTGATGGGGGGATTGTATATTACTATATTTCCTTGGGTTTTTATAGATATATAATGAGATTTAAATGACATAAATGAAGAGTAAATCTTGTATTGTAAGGGGATATATCTATTGTCTATGTCAGGGAAAGTCTACCTTTGCGTGTCTATTGTTTGCTGATAGAATAATTCATTGTACCCTGCATTCCAACTTTTCAATAGAGGGATACATTCGTCACCTCTTTAGTGGCATCTAATCATTTATCAAAACTAAATAATTGGATGTTTTTCCTCCCTCCATGGAGATCATCACCTAGTATAGGTCACTCAAAAAGATTTGAGTCGTAGTTTGTGAAAATCATTCCCAGTTACATCTCTTTGTAGATGATAATTAATTACATATATTATGTGTATACATTCCATGGGTTCTTATCATAGAAGAAATTTTCAATTAGTAGAGTATTTTTATTGTCATTAGTGTCATGTATAGATGCTGGAACATAAGATCACTATTATTCTTCCCCAAAAATGGGATTTTCAAGGGTGTAGAACTCGAGGAGTAATGTGGTGGTCAAAATGTATCTTATTATAGAGGCATGTATTCCAATGTTATTCTTCATGAATCATATGTTTTGCATCAGGTAGGCTGTGAGTTTAATGTACATTGGGGATGAGATGATATTTATTTTAACGTCCCATGGAGAAAGATCAGAGAGGTGGAATCCACGGAAGGAACACATAGGAGGTTTACAATCTGGATGTATTATAACTCCTAATGACAGAAAATAAAGGATGATACATCTCATGAAGAGATGGTTTGAGACCATAAAGGATGATTAGGTCACCGCAAAGGCAATATCAGTGAGGTTAACCCCAATGAGGGGGACAATATATTAATGGATCATAATTCCCAATAAGAGTGGACCCAAGGTGGTGTGTATCATAAAGATAAGTTTTCACCCCATGAAGTCTAATCTAGATACCACTGATGGTGGATCACGGAGGTGTACTCCAATGCGGGGTACACCAAGGCTTTCTATTGGCTAGAATTGACCTTCTTAGAGGCCTCCTATGTACATTTTTTATAATATATAGATCAAATCCCATATAGATTGAGAGGTGATGTGGGGGTTTTTCACTGGGATTTCCCATATCATGAGGATTTCTCCTGGTTGGATGGTGTGGATTGTGTGGTTCATACACGCTGAGACTGTCTGAGTGATACTTGGAATAACAATGGGGTGAATAGAGCTTACACACTAAGACATATAAAATGGATGGCAAGATCCCTTCATGAAAAAAGTGAGATTATGGATAAGGAGTAGAGGTGAAATGAAAGTTGGATGGACGATGATAGATAGTATGGATGGAATGTATGAAGTGGATGAAGACCCAAATGAATTGTATCATTTGAGTTGTAGCATAGTCCTCACGAGTCATGGATACTTGGGGAAAACATGATTATGGGAATATATAATTTTCTTAAACCTCAAGGAGGCTTCCCACGTAACATATTTATATGAAAGGGATAAAATTACACATTTTTTAGAAGGAGTTTTGGGGCTTACGCATCGATACAGCCCATATAGACATATTATTGGGGCATACACACTAGATCCGGCCGTTGGAAATACAGGAGAATATGAATTAGAGTGGTCCAAATGGATAAATATTGGGGCAGGGTTTCCTAAGGAGGTGGAAATAATAGAAATGGGTAGTGTGGTTAAAAATAATGATCTTACTGAGACATGGAATCCTATGGTAAAATTCGGATGGATGATGGAGTTAGTGGGTGATGGAGGATGGATCAAAAAAATAATGAAGGTGAATCTAGGGGGATATGTTCTATAAAGGAAAAATGTCACATCGTGAGGGTACATCTTTTGGAGGGAGAAACTAAGTTTACCATTGGTTGGGATTGTACCTATTATAGGCATCCTACATACACAGTTTAGATTATAAGGATCAAAATAATCGTAGTTTGGATGTTAGGGGAATGGGGCATACTCTACTAGAGATTCTCGTTTGGATGAAGATGTTTGTCACAATCACTACTAACCTCAATGATCACATGATCATTATTGGTGTGAGAAACAATAGGAAGCAATATACAAGATGGTCTCATTGCTAATGATGTGTCAGTGAGAGATGGTGTGGGGCTTGCATTCTAATGCTCCACGTGGAGGATGACGTCCTAGGTGATGGGGATCTCCTTTAATATGTGGATTATTTTGTTCCATGTCATCCATAAAATGGAAATAAAAATTAATTGATTTGTTAGGGCCAATATGGAGACTACATGAGGAGAGGAACCGCATGTGCATTGCACAGTTTGAGACTATAGTTTAACATCATGTGATGATCATGATTGTGATGGATAGTTTTAATTCCTACTGATCAGATGGGGATAACTCACCCATTACCCATTATAGTTAAATATATGGCACTGACCAAACCTTCAGGGTGGGAAGGACTAGTACTGTCGAAAGGAGTGACTGGGGTGGAGTGGTCGATAGTGGGGTCTATTTTATCTAGATACACTAAAAAGTAAAATCCATTAGTGTGCCTATGCTGAAATGAAAGGGGTATAGTGTTGTAAAAAATAAAAACTCATGAGGGACCATGAAATAACTCTGTGAATACTAGTAGAGATGAATAGAATAATTTCTCATGAAGCATAAGGCCTCAATTATAGGGGATTCAAGAAGCTCTGATTCTTTATAGAGAATAGAAGGTTCGCAAAGGAATGGGTTTCACAACGCATGGGACCCTATCATAGATTGGAGTCCTCACATAGTAGAAGTGTGGTTCATGAAATATGACCACTCCAGGAAGCCTTGAGTAACCCAAATGGACTCCATCCCTTGAAAATTTAGTGGACCTTTGAGAAAGGAATCCCTATAATAGGGAGGGGAATTTAGGAATAAGGGGAAGGGGGTTTCATAATTTCATACTACCTTGGATGATACATTTATGGTTCTGGTTCGTGGTTCTCTAAAGCATTGTGGTTTAGGATATTAAAAGTCAAAAGGATGGGATAACCATTCCATTATGGTTTATTAAGATGGATATTTATAGGCAATGGGATTTCACAGTGCTTGGAGCCACATTGAAAAGAAAAGAGGCCATCGGAAAAAAAGTAATGACTATGTCAGACTCACAAATATTTCCTTCAATAGACATAACATGGTAAAAGATGGGTAAATAATCCCAGGAGTTCCATAAACGTTTTTTTCATCCATTGTGAGGAGGGGTACTACATTAGAGCATCACGAGGTAGGCTCTTTGGATGATATTTGGGCCTATTGAGTATAAGTCTCATTTTCAACTGTTGTGGCCTTCCTCAATTTATTCCAGGGCCCAAATTTCAGCAGCAACAAATTCACCCCTTATAATGTGATCCATCTTAAAATGTGGTTAATATACTTATAGATATTTGTTGAAAACACAAACTACGTGATGAAGTCTCATGATGAAACCTTCACAATGCACACAACTGCATAGTGTTCTGTGATGCAAGGTTGACGAGACGTCTATAAATATCACAGGAGGGACACCTTATCCATACTTTATATCAATGAAACTGATCAAGTATCTAATACTTGTGACGTATCTATCCTTTGAAAACTACATAGTGATCTAGGGTAATCAGATCATTTCTCACTGAATTCTACAATGAAAAATGTGATATTGTGATTTAACGCTTATTCATGATGTGAGCACTGTACAGAGAGGCTCCATTATCAAGTTCCCCGCAAACAAGCTGCACAGTCGGTCACCATGAACAAAACATTAAAATTGACTAATTCATGATTTTTAGGGATTCTCACAAATCTACATGGATGATCATTATGAATGATGTCAAGATAGAGGTAGTTATTAAAACATCAAGATTGGGGAGTACATTTGGGGCCACTCAGACCACGAATCATTGCTTGAACTGTTGTTAGAATACCATATGGGCTACCCCATATTAAATAGGTTTTTTTTGTATGGATTTAGTGTGAGAGGAAATCAATTCATCCCATAGGCCAGCAGAGATGAACAGGTTTATTGGTTCAAGGCAACACTGGGGCAGTACCAGTGGAATAGAGTTACCGATGACCATATGTAGACTGATAAGTCCTCAATTAGAGAAGAATGACACTAAAACCAGACACATGATGTTTATGGGAATGAAATGGAGTCTTAGTAATCTTATCCGTAATAAAATAAAATCATCCATGTGGTCCTAAGTAACATAGAGATGGGGTCGACCAATTATTGGGACGTGTGCGAAGGAGGAAACTTCATATATGAAGGTGTTGTGCCTTCTGGGTATGCACATCATGTGTATATTTTTGGGTTTATTTGATGTTGTTAGGACTATATTATGTGGCATGGGATTCCCAATTCCATGTTTACCATCCATTGAATATCATTCCTAAAATGAAGATTAGGTGGTCCTCTAACACAAACACATTCCATTTTCATCATGGGGAGGTCAGTATTAGCCACTGAGACCTCCATCAAATTTCATGGATCCCCATAATTGGGGGAATTTATGAATAATTCCTCCCAATGAAGAATGGATTGGAGTTTTAGGAGATTATACTGCTTTGATAAATTGTGTTTCAATATTTGGTGTTTGGAAATGACAAAAACAAGAAGATGATATGGGACAACCACTTATGTAGTGGTTCAATTTAATTTTGAACTCCTAGGTGGAGGACCCGTGTGATGGGTAAGAGGCAAGCGTAAATGCTAACAATGAGGCCATGTACTTGTATAAGGAGATCCTAGTGAGGTAAAAAAGGCTCTTAATGGGGGATCCTGGTGGATATCCAGTGGAAAATGTGGGGGGTACAACATCATAACTGAGCCTCAACCAATATTTAGGTTGGATAAATTCATTGATGCCTTTATTTATGAAATGATTCTTCTATTAAGAAATTACCAAATGTGGGTATGGAAAAGCATTTATATTATGGATTCTATTTTAGAAACAAGACAGTGCATGAATCATTGGATCCATGTCCTGGAAATGCTATACAAAGTGCTCCAACATGTCAGCAAGCGGAAGAAGCCGCTGCATGTGTGTGGGCCACAACTCAATCTATACAGCTAGATTGCATTTCACATTATAGGATATGAATTTCCTAATCTCATATCCCCTCTAGAGATGAACTACTATCCAAGCATCTTATAGATTTTTCACTTCAAATTGGGATTGAAGAACATGTTGATCAGGTTTAGTCAGGAAGATATATTCACCTTTCACCCAATCCCACTACTGATGGGGGTGATAATTGATGATGGAATGGGTATTTAGGATCATCATTCATATCTCCTTCCCCTGCAAGTTAGAGTGCTGGTGGTGAGGGTAGACCCTGAACTAATCTATAAACCATACACTTCATTGTTTCACAAGCCAGTTTAGGGAACTGCAAATGATTTCTCCCAATGAATATTTGGTAGGAAAATAAAATATCACCCATGTGTGAGGATGCTAATCTATATAATTTTCACATGTGAAGATGTTAATATGTGGAATTAGATATCACTATCAACTACTACATACATGATATTTTATGACAATGAAAATACTTTAGGGGATCCTATTCCACGAGAAAAGTGGTGGCAGCAGGCCACTATGAAAATGAGGGATTCTCCCACACCCCCTCCCCCACCTCTGGGAAAAGGATGAGTGGTAGAAAGGGAGAATCCTTAGAGAAAACTAGTGAAAATCATGGTGATGGATCTGTAGTAGTGGAGATGATGATTTGGGGACATGCAAAGTCCATATATGAATGAATTAGAGAAGAAACATCATATCTAGTGCACTGAACCGAGATAACTCAGGAGGAATGTGATCCATCGAGGGTGTTCCACAGGTGACTTCACAGGCTCCTGGGAAGATACTACACAATGTGGACATTCATCAATATTCTATTTTCACTTAGGCTTTGGAGACTAGTGACGTATAGAGATTGTTCCTTCACATCTGTAGTCTATAAGATCGTCTGAATAGGCATGGGATGCCTCTTGATAGGATTGTCTATACTAAGGAAAAATTCATCACATATCAAGCATAAGGGGAATGATTTTCATTGGATTTGGAGGATCTAGTTAAATCCAAAGACACTGTGTTCCCAATGAAATATTGATTGAGGGTGATTCTAGAAAATAAAACTCCATATAATCTACCAGTGGATGAGATGGTGGAGTGAAATCCTTTATATTACTAATCAAATTGATCATGGGTGGAACATGCAATGGAAGGGATCCCCCAGAGGATAGAGTGGTCATAGACTCAGAGGAAGCCTTCTTAGAGGGAATCACTGATGCTATGAAAGTAAGACATAACAAATTCTCGGATGCTATTATTTTTCAAATATCATATATATATTCCTCAACTAAAATCTATTCTTATTGGTCAATCTTATACATGAGTCCCCAACCCATGTGAATGGTGGTGTATCAATAGACATAGAGGACCAAACCCTATGAAATGTGTTTAGGGTGAGGGTAGATATAAGTCCTATCAGTGCGGAGGAGGCCATGGTGGCTTGTCCAAATTTCCCAAAACCATGAATCATATATGGGGATCCATGTCCCTATGTCCCAATGATTAGAATCTAAGATGATGTTGGGCCACCACTCATATTTCATTTGTCTCTCACCACAGAGAACCACATCTTTTTAGGCCGGATTAGGGGCATTTACATGATTCGTATCTGAATATTTCCATAACTATTGGGTAATATACTATGAGAAATAGTTAAAGGATTTGGAATTCATTTTCATGAGGGGGGAGCCATTTTGTGTAGATCTAGACTCTTGGGTTGACTATGCCACAACATCTGGTGGTACCACCAGAAGGGAGACATCTGGTGATAGTAGGGACAACATTATCATGGAGGGATCAAGTTATTAAGATTATCCTCATGACATGGAGCTTATCCCATTTAAGATGATGCCAAAGGAGGAACCTGCTACAAAACTCTTGGGTGAATTTACAAAGAACAATCTTGCAGATCTCAAGGGGCATGATAAGTCTGATTCTAATGTGATCAAGGATAGTAAAGCCACCTGATGTTGATAATGGAATTTTCTCATGAATTTCATCATCAAAAATACAAATTCCCAATGGATAATTCATTTGGGATCACTTCACTACTATATTTTTATTCTATGTATTGGTGGGGCATATGCATAATTTCACCACATGCTAAACTGCGACTACATCCTCGAGAAGATACAGGAAATGAGTCACCATCTAGAAGTCTCTTAGAAATAGGAAAAGTCCCTCAATATTAAGAATGATTTGTATTTTGAACATGCGATCAAACATCTAGAGTAATAGATGAATTTGAATTCCTCATTTTCTTCCACTCAATCATAATTGGCCGTAGGATTGAGGGTCCCGCTAGTGAAGGGCCAAGAAAGACCGAGACATGTATCTTATCATGTTGATGATCTTTGATCTGAGAGCGATAAGATACATAGGAGTTCGTATGTGATTCAACAAGAATAATATGAAGAGGAAAGGGATTTCAGGTTGAAATATATGACCCTAGAGGTGATATGACAATAGGTTTTTGAGATGGGGCACATCATCCAAATAATGGATCCATAACAGTTGCGTTTTTTCTAACTAATGAAACCTACATGTTTTTTTTCATTATCTGAATTTCATGTATGGACACATTTTTTCTTTTTTCAATTATCTAATTTTACCATATCTAAAAAACAACAAATTATTAATCCGTAAGCTCACACAGGTCATACCAGATGTGAGAAATAGGATATGATCACATAATTGTTTCTCTTGTATGAGTTTGTTGGATAATCATTGAATAATCATGTTCTACTTTTTTGACTGGCCATGTGGAGTGTTCAGGCCTAGAGAATAAGTGAATGTAGAAAGTGGTTCTTATAAAAAAAAATTACATCTCATAATGTGTGATCATCCATGAATGGGATAATGTCAGATGTGTTGGAATCTATCCGAACAAAGGGGAATGAAAAGTGTGAACCATAATGAAACAAATTTAAAACACATGGGCAATGACATACCTATATAGTAAAATTTTTGATATTTTTCAAAACACATTATCCATACCACTATCTTGAAATTTGGAAAAAATGAGGGAAGACCACTGATAATTTAAAAATATTAAACATAACTAAAAATTTTGTTTAATGACTTACAAATGGAAGGTGACCTATCTTGTCGCATGATCGGCACTCCATGGGGTATTTCTGGCACTGCGGTCTCGTGTTCCCTGACAGGCCACACTGGTAGCATACCACCTGGTTGCCTGACGATGCATCTCACTACCTGTGATCACCACGCGCAGACTCCCTACGGTGCTTTTTGCTCTCATCTGGAGGAATGCTAGCTCTGGTAGCAGAACCACCTGGGGTCGCAGCTCCAGAGTCTCTCAGATTGCGCTCCGCAATCAGTGCTTGGTTGACGATGGAAGTGATGGAAGTCAACTGGAAGATATTCACCTATGACCAGATCTCCCGCCTGAGACCATCCTTGAACATCCTTTCTAAGAACACCCCACTCTCATCCCGGAGGGGTGTGAAATGCTATAGCTCGATGAAACGAGAGGAATACTCAATGACGAAAAAAGTACCCTGCTCTAGACTCATGAACTCTCAGGCTCGGTCGGCCCTGAGGGTCTTTGGGTAGAAGTAGTCAAAGAAGACGTGCTAAAACTCCTCCCAAGCCATAACCTGTTGGTGACCTGCCTGTGAGATCACGTCCCACCACCTATTTGCGGAGTCTCATAGCATATAGGTAGCGAGATTGATCCACCTCTCTGGAGGCGTCTCCAGATGCTCAAAAATAGTCAGCATGGCTTCCAGCCATGACTCTGCAGCCTGAGGACCTCCTTCCAGCCATGACTCTACAGCCTGAGGTGTTACACGGCCTGAATGGTCTGCATCATCCTCATAAAACCTTCCCTGAAATACGCATCAGTGCCGGAAACCAGTATGACAGCCGGTACCAAGGTTGGCCCGATTGGAGGATCGGCAGGAAGTCCCTGATCAGCCATATCATGTGTCTGATTACTACCTAACGACAGACATATAAACAGAGGATGTCTCAGAATAATAGCTCTGAAAGATCAAAAGCACACCTGAGATCATAATTAACAATGAAAAAAAACTCAAGAGTACAAAACGGGAACATGGGATGGAAAACATAGATGTTTACAAAACACGACTACTCGACATGTATAAAAACTACACGAAGTGTCTTCTTAAGCCACTGACATGGGTGTGTGCCCCAGCCCTACAGGCCGTGTAACACCTCAAACTACACGGCGTGTTGACCCAACACACGGCATGTACTTGAAAATTATTCCCCTGCCCGAGTCTTCTTACACGGAAAACCCACATGGTCTGGCTTAACACGAGACTAGACGACGTGTAATGGAAAATGCTTCAGTGGCCCGTGTTGTTAAACACACGGTCGTCTACATGGAAGAACATTACATGGCATGTTCCAAACAAACACAGCGTGTATAGGTGAAGGTGACATCATCCTGTGTTGTTCGTGACACGGCCGGGTACCTGAACAGGACTACACGACATGTGCCGAAAACACACAGCATGTCTAAGAGAAGGTAACGCTGACCCGTGTTTTTTATGACATGGCCGGGTACCTGGATAGGACTACACGTCGTGTTCTACTCGAGCTTCCCCAACCCGTGTTATTAGTGACATGGCCGAATACATGGCTCCGAACTACACTTCGTGTACCAACCGTACACGATGTGTTCGTGAAGTTATTTCTACAATAGCATGTCCCTGCTCCCACGGTCAGTGACACAGCCTAAAAACTATACGACATGTAGTCAAAAATACATGTCGTGTATTGTGGGTTATTCTGCGCAGTATCTCAGAAATTGCACAGAAGGCTAGAAAACACAGAAAAATAGTCAAAGAAGTGCCAAATTCCAATTCATGAGGGCTCATACTCCCCACGAATTAAAACTTGGCGTTCATTTATGCATGTTATATTACAAACAATCCTCTAACAAGGAAGCACAGATTCTATCAAGCATCTATTACAACAGCATACATAATCTATACAAGGTCTATCCCAATAGCATTCAATCGCTAATGCACCCTAGATGACATGTAAATAATGCATGGCATGTAATTTCTAACCAGTGTCTATATGATGCATGAGATGACATGCCCTCATCTCATCGGGTTGCGATAGAAATAATACCAAAATCGTCATGGAAATAACAAAACAAACATGTGAATAACTCTAGGTGAATTCATATCAACAGTAAAATATCAAAACCACCAAACTACAATATAATGAGGTAGTATGGCTTTTCCCTATACACGGGTTAGCTACTCCTGAGAACAGCTTAATACCAAGTACCGAATATGTCTTATCCCTTTATAATGTCTCCAAACAGTAAAGAAAGTGAAAAGAACCCCTCTGATACCACATTTTAACGACACGAATCCGGAGCCCCTCCATTGGTGCCCCGTACACGGTTCGCCACGTGACCTCAAGCGCATTTCCCCAAATTCTAGAGGCTGCTGACTAGCAGTGAGGGCCTTGGTAAGGTATTGGGGAAACTATGCCCTCATTCGGTAAGGTATACAAGGTAAGGAAATCAATAGTCAATAGCGGAAGTAGTAACAACATGCATAACTGAAACCAAATATCATAAGAATAAATATATAGAAATGATGATAATGATGAAGTAGGTACAAGTATCTATGGAAAGGAGTAAACACAAAAACGTGCGGAAATACAAATAAACACAATGTACTAAGCGATAGAAACTCCAGCAGTATCACAAGACATAGCTTGCTCCCATGCTATCCATCTCCATAGAAAGTCTAACACCTGAAGTAGAAGGGCACATGCCCTTATCTATACCTGCAATAATATAATCAGCTTGGGCCCAAAAGCATGGCCCAAACAGGGTGTGAGATATAATCCCAGTAGACAATTACCCAAAGATATGTGCCTAACAGTCAATGAATACAAGGCAAATAAAAGTGCAGGAAGCAGTAAACAGAAAATCACACAACAACTAAAATCCACAGTTCTAGCATATAAAGTAAACAAGTTAACAACCAACAACAAGTAGAAAACAGGCAACCCTCTGGGTAGATCTCATAGCCTATCCCCTATGGTTCAACTTACAAGTACTAGCATCTCTATAGGAGGCACACACAGTCTCAACCCTCTGGTTCAGGTAAGAGTAGACTCTCTGAGGAATCACTCACTGTCAATTCTCCATATACTCTCATATCGTGCTAAAGGATCTCTGGGAAAGCACTCAACGTATCATTACCCCTGTGGCCCGCTTCAAGGAACTACAGACTCTCTAAGGAAGAACTCCTCGTAAATTCCCAATGTGGTCTCACATATTATTAAAAGACACTCTGTAGAAGCCCTTATGTTCATTCTCCATAAGGTCTACTACACTAGGTTCTCACAGTCCTGTGTGAAAATAACATGCTCAGCGCTTGTGTATCACCCAAGTAAACATCAAGAACTACTTGGCTATCATTCTAAGGCTCAACATCATAACAGTATAACAGTTCCACTATCCTACATCTAGGCATGCCAACTCTCCTAACGCCAAACAAAAAAAACAAGCATGGATATAATCTAGATTACACAAAAACTCTCTATTTGAAAATGTAAACCTCTACTATACAAATCAAGAATGTAGGAAATCAATAATGGGAAAACAATAAAATGCACAATTCCCATTCAAGGGAATTTTTGCAATTGAACAGGATAATCAAAGACTTTATACAGAAAGGAACAAACCACATGCCTCGATCTTAAGAGATCGATATACGTGAACAGCAACGACAGATTCTCCTTAGAACATCATAGATCTAAGAAAACGTTTGAAACACATGAACCACGATAACTTGAGAAAGAGGAGGAATTGGAAAACAGAGCTGAAGAAGAAAGAAGAACCCACCATTACGATTCAAATGAAATCGACCATTCTCGAATCAGAGAACAGACGGAGAGGCGGCAGCTCGTTGATGATTTGCGGATCCTCGGTACTCTCAGACGAACATGACCTAGAAGAAGACGCTTCGGTATGTCTGGCGCGACCCCAGTCCATTTAATGAAAAAAATAAAGTACATGGCATGTACTTTTAGAGTACATGGCGTGTACTAGGTCCTTCCGTACTCTACCAAAATCGACATCCTCTTCACCCTCGGACACGGCCAGCACATGGCTTCGAGCGGGAAAAGAGTACACGGCGTGTACTTTAAAATTTTCCAGAAACATCATTTTTCTTAAAAACTTCAGAAAAAGGAAGGGTGTACCTGAAACGGAGATCCGGGTTCTTACAATTGATGACCTTAGGGAAGCATAATCGATATAAATAATTTAAATTGTGTAAATTTATTATATAGAATGTTTTATTTTTAGATCATATAATCTAATGTGAGGGTATACCCGGGGATCCATCATAAACCAATTTTATTAAACATTTTTCCCGACTATAAATTATAACTGAAATATATAGTTTTATTAGGGTGGATGAATATTATTGACTATTTTTTAATTATTTTTCATAAATATCTAATGCATTGACTATGCTAACATAGAAGGGTGTTATGTTTCTATAAATGAATTAGTATGAGTAAAATTTTAAGGAACTAAATTGGAGGTTGTTCTATGCACATGTGCTCACACTAACTTGTAGTTTGTATGGCGTATGGATTTATTTTAAAGTATCAAGAACAATGATAGTATTTTTCTCGTCCATAATGATAAATTGATAGATTAAGCCTATTGAAAACTGAAAATTCATGCGAATAATTACCTAAATCATGATTTGGTGTTAGTAGTATTAATCATTATTTTATTTATTTTGAGGTATTTTTCTTAGGGATATATGTGTGTCATATATAATGATAATAACATGTTAAAAGATATATTTACACATAATGATATGAATATGCACTAATGAATATTAGATGGAGTTAATTGATGTTCATGAATTCCCAACACACTACATCAATGGGAACGAGAACTAGGGGGATTATTCTTCGATTCAATATGATCATGTTAGCTCATAAATGATTAGGATAAAAAACTTCCATTTTTATGGATTTGGAATGGATGGATCATGAAAACATAAATATGTGGTGAAATATTTCTCTCTATAATGAGTCTCCAACCATATATCCATGAAATCATTAAAGATTAAAAAAAGTATTATGTGAATCAATATAATAACGTGAGATATGGAATTAGGATAGACCATTACTATGATTTAATGATAATGATCATGAACAAAGTATATGTCTCATTAATATGAGTCTAGAAAAAAAAATATTTAAAGATTCTCATAGATGATCATTCTCTATTGATCATAGAAGTAGGAAATTCTATAGACATATAATAGCATATTTATGGTATAACAATATGTATAGAGATATTGTAGAGTACCTATATTAGAAATTGGTATATAATAAAGTTAATTATTTGTGATATATTTATAATGGGATTTCATAGTCATTACCAGTACTGTAATTGAATTGGGAAAACATCCTCATATATTTCTTTACTGGTATCCTCAAAAAATATAAATATTGTAATAATATTTGGGATGTATCTAATCTCTTTATGATATTTGTAAACATCAAAGATATTAGATAATATTTATCTCTTAATCAAGTTTCGGGGATATACATTATGTAAGTGTTATGGTTAAATTATGTACCACATTCAACTTTATTATATTGTGATATATTGTTTACCTCCATGTTTTGGAATTATCCTCTAAAAAATCTAGACATAATGTTATGTTTTAGTACTATTTATCATAAATTGATAAATGGTTAATCTAATAACACTAATAAAAATTGGGAGGATATATCATAATCTAGATCTTTATAATTAAAATATTCTTTGTATTATCACCTTCCTTTAATAAAGTTTTCATATAATAATATTTTCCACATGAGAATTAAAATGGAAACTTTGGAATACCTCTTTAGAAATAAGTATGGAACTCCAAAATACTAAGAAAAAGATGTAGAAAGAATATTTTTAATATCTAATCTAGTTGAGGAAATGGTAGATAAGTTAAGACCCATTCAACAACACGTCAAGGAATCTTATTAAATATAGAAGTTTTATATTTAAAATCATTAATGAGATCTAAAATTTTAAGCGGGTGTGAAGGTTTTCCATCAAATTTCTATGTAGAAGAATGTTATCATGATCCAAAAGAAATGAAATATGAGACCAAAGTAAATTTTTTCTTTTTTTATTCTTGACTATATAGGGATTGTATCTTATCACATAGCACTCCCACTAAACTTATATCAATTTCATGATTTTTTCCATGTATTAACATTGAAGGATCATGTATATGATTCTATATATGCACTAAATAAAAAGGTTATACCAAAAGGTAATGATATTTTTATACAGAATAAATAGTTTATATATTTGACAATGTGGGTAATGTTCTATAGAAAAATTCTACTTACTGGATTAGAGTTATTTTTAGAAATCAAAAATTTCATGAACCGACCTTGGAACCTATAAATGTGATGATGTAGATCTATCCTCAATTTTTATTATATATGTGATGGAATTTTAATGGTCAACTTAATTTTATGCGAGGAATAATGTAACACCCTAAGAGTTTATATTTTGTTTATTTGAAATAAAACATGAGCTATATTATATCTTATCATACTTGCAACGCATAGTCTAATGAACCTAAATATATTAAACTATTATAACCTAGTTGTTATAATTATAAGTTTTAATAGTGATAAAAACATCAGTAACAATATTTATAATGTTTTATATTAATCCAAATGATGTGATTATTTAATAATAAAAATACAAAATTTGTTGTAAAGTTATTTTTATGCTTCAAAAATATATTTCATCAAACATAGTTTTTATTACGTTTTTTCACCTAAAGTTAATAATTAATTTGTATTTTTCATAAATTTAATTTTCTCAATGTAATATTATTTTAAAATTCATAATTTCAATTTTTTTATGATTAATTTTTATGTTTTTCCTAAATTGATTTATTATTTTGTGAATTGTAAAAACAACAATGTTTTGTAAAAAAATCATTTCATTTCAATAAAGTATCCCATTAATTTATTAATAGGATATTAATGTAATATAGTTATAATATATTTATATTTAATATAATTAATTATAAATTTATCATCATTATTCTTGATTTTGGTATAATTTAATTTTTTGGACTAAAAACAACATTTTCTAAAAGAAACTATTATTATGCATATAATGTGTTTTTCCCAATAGAATTTAATTTAATAAGTATTTATAAATATTTTTTTAACAAATTTATAGAATATATTTTCAATATAATATAATAGAAACTTATTTATTTTTTTTATAAGTCAATTAATGGAAGGAAAGTAATATTTACGCTAACAAATTTATTTCTCAAAAATCGGTTTTCAATGCATTATGTACCCTTAATTAAAATTAAATTTTAAAAATATTATAAATTTAGTCATTTAAAATTGACTAAATATTTTTAATCATAATAATTAATCTATTATAAAAAATTTATCAATTTTTCTTTTTGAATTGTAAAAAAATATAGATTTTTTACCATGATACAGTGTAAAAGAGGTTTCTTAAGTCTCCAAAGAGTGAGATAAGTGTTTTATTTTCCACAAAACCAATAAATTTCTTATTTTTAATAGATATTTCAACATTAAATTATCATAAATTTAAATTTCTAATCATTTTTTCTATCAAATACTAACTTTTCACTAAATAATTGACATCATTTATGAAATTCCATGAATTACTCACCACTCAACTATAAAAGTGAACCTGTTATCCAACCTTAGTAATATTATTTTATCCTACTATCTACACCAATAAATAACAAAAATACATCATAGAATGATTTCCGCCTTCATAGATCTTTTAGTCTTCACCTAATTCTTTTCCTTTTAGGCTTAAAGTGTACGACCAAGGAGGTTTCTCTAAGAAGAGGTATAGAACGTTACAAAGAGCTTTCAAATTAAATTATTATTATAAAAATTTACGAGTTATAAACACATAAAAATGATTAATACATTAAAATAAATATATTTATATTTTTTATGATGATTATACAATCGTTTACAACATGTTCTTAATCAAATCATAGATTAAAGGATAACTTGTGTGTATTTGTGTATTACAGTCTATGCATAGAGATATGTCTTATTTTTCTAATACATCTATATTGGATGGTTATTATGATTGTAAATGTTTTTATAAGATATTTATGTTATATAATTTATTTTTGCAGGTGAATTAATATTCACCTTTCTTCCGTTATATCCATCATGAAATCGAAACATCACTCATGCATATGTACAAAATAGCATCTCCACAATATTATATAATTAATTTTACATAAACATATTATATGAACAGTTATAAAATTTTATATAATGAATCTATATTATATTTTTAAATTTTATTTTCATTCTATATATTAATTAAAAATGTTCAATGTGTTAGGAATTTAACCACTTAAACAAAACATATATGAAAAACGAAACTTTTATCACCAGAAATGATTGATGATAATGAAATGTTTTTAGTAAAAAGATAATAACATATTATAAGTAAACCATTAGTTTTATTTTATGTATTAATCTTGTTCTTCTATTTATGTATGATATATTTGTGCATATTAAATAATAGGATACACTGCTTACAAATTAATGTGATCATGAGGTAATAGTTTCTTTGTACCACATTCCAATTCATGATATATGATAGATATTGAGAACAATAATTTAATTTTTGGAAATATTGATTCATAATCAATTTCATTTAATATTAATTAATTTAAAAATGTTTTAAGATCCATTAAATCTTAATATTCCAATTTTGTAATGTATTATTCTCAATTTGTAATTATTGAGCCATGTTTTAATGTTATGAGCCAATTTATTTTCTCTATAGTGTTTATACATCCCAAAAACATATACTATATTAGTGATTTATTTAATTCAATAAATTTATAGAACCCTATTATTTAAATTATTCTTATGATTTTTTTAAAAAAATGATTAAAGTCACAACAGTTCATTATCTCAATTATATTTTGTTGGAAATATTTGATGATATACACAAACATTTTTTATGAGTATCTATTTACAATTTTTTGTATTTTTTAATGAATATAATTCTTTTCTTGATATTCAATGACTCATTTTAATTATTTCATTCTGGGGGTTATGATTGAATAGTTACTATAGTGGTTTCAGTTTTTGTAATTATCTCATCATTACCCAAAATGTTTATAATTAAATTTATGATGATGAAATTATATGATTTATCTCTTCAATTCATATGTATTATATTCTACTATACTTTTTATTAATATTATAGTTTTCTTTTCATTTCACTCAATTTATATACTAAAAATATGTAATTTTATTTTTAAGGAAAACCAAATTTATTCATCTCATTGATTTGGAATATTTTCTTCCTTGTCTATATTTTCTTAAAAATATTTTCATGAATGTTATTAATATTCCAAAAAGAATATTTAAATTCATTTTGACTATTTTATTCATTATTTTCCGTGGATTAAAATGATTATTCTTATTGGATTCTAAACATGTATATATTTTCCCAAAAATGTGAGTGTAATTTTTCTAACGCACAATACCTGAACAAATTTTGTTTCCATTATGGAAATTATTATCCTAGAATTGTACTTTTCAATTTTCATAGTTTCATTTCAAAAAATAATTATTCATTAATATTGTTTATATATATTTTTTTAGGTTACTTCAAAATGACAAGGGAATTGTCCACATGAAATGTTCTAGTTTTATTTTAAAAGAATATTCTTCTATAAAAATATACTTTGATGTTTATTATAAATTATTTGAGATATAGTAAATTTATTTAATAATTATTATTTCAATTTATGGTTTATTATTATAATTGTGTAATTTTTATGAATATTTTATCCATTTAATGGGTAATGACAAGAAGATATAATGAATATTTTATTATTTTGAGGTGCCCATGTGTCTTGAATTCATTTTGTGATAGAGGTTACACTATATTCCATAGAAGGTTTGTAATGATAAAAATTAATATCTTGTGGGTCTTCTTTATCAATCCAATCATTTGGGTATAAATGTATATCTAATAAGACAATAACGATTGAAATGGGGAGTGAAGAAAACTATGTAAGTTTTTTTTTTCTAATAATATACTCTTTAATGTGAAACATGGATAAATAATTAATGGAATTAAGAGTAAATAAAATTCACTATTATAATATTTGGGGTGTAACATGAGTAACTAAATGATGGAATTGCGTGTGATTCTAATTCATTTTTTAGTCTTGTTTGTGATCCTTGACTACAAAAATGTTTTTCTAGGATTAGGTGCATGAAACAACATATTTCTTATGATTATGATATATTCTCATGTACCATGACTAGTTATTGAGGATTCTACACTCTTATGTATCAAGATAATTGATTAACAAAACCATAATTCATGTTTCATGATTAAATATATTTTATTGGGTATGATTATTTTAAGTCTTGCTCATGTTCTGATAACCTTTTTCTTATCATAATTTTACTTGTGATTATTGATTGATATCCCTTTTGTTTAACCCTATTTATATTTTAATCTCACTATTTATTATGTTTCTAGTCATAAGGTTTTGAAGAAATGGATTATATATGACACTTCTTAGAATGAAATAATTTTTAATGAACAAAATAGGAAATGATGTAGATCCTTTATGTACTAGTTTTTTACATTCAATCATTATAATGAAAATAATGTATTTAATATCTTTCCAAACACCCAAATATGAGTGTATAAAAACTAAAATATATAAAAGCATGATAAACAATTTATTAAATTGGGTGGTATGAATATCAATGAAAAATTTATGAAATATATGTATTTTTATTTTTAATAATTAAAATAGGTTGATTAATTCATAACAATTAAGTGCTCAATTATCAGTAGTTCCATTTTAATCATCTAAAAAATACTTCAAAAATTGTATTGACCTCATTATTTAATGCCACAATTTCAATTATTTACTAATATTTTAAGAAAATTTATTTTCTGAGATGAATATTATTTAATAGATATTAATTCCAATATTTTCTTAGTGAATTTTTTTGGATCATCAATAAATATTTATTTTAATAAAAATTGAGAATTTCCTCCTTTTATATAAAAAATCATTAAATTTAAACAAAATGTCCCATTATTTTTGGAATTTTATCTTAATGTTAACTATGTATCAGTTAATTATAATTAGTCTAATTATTTACATATTAATCATCATTATACTTGATGTAGGTATACGTTAATATATGGACTTAGAAACACATTCAAAAACTATTTTTATTCCTGTATTGGGGTTTTTTCATAATATATTAATTTAGTAACTATTTGTTAATGGTTTTAATGAAATATATTGATTATATATAAAATATAATATAATAAATTAAATTTCATTATTTATAAAAAGTAAATAATAGATGTAAATTATGTTTTAGGCTCAAAAATCCAATCATCAAAATTGTGTTTTGACATCGGGTTTCACACTTAATGAATATTAAATTTAACCAAATATAGATATTTAATTACGAAAAATTGATTAAATTTTTTGAATCATAATAATTAAAAAAACAGGCTTTCATTAATTTTTTCCATACTATAATGTAAAAAAATTAATATTTTGTTATCAGGATTAATGTTAAAATTGGTTTACCAAAGCGATTAAACCATGATATTAGGATATAATTCCCACCCACACCTATAAAACTAATATTTTTTGAAGATATATAATCATTATATTACCATTCTGTTGAATCCATGACCATTTTAGGCCGTTATACCTTAAATGAGACCTATAAACAATGAAATATTTTGTGACATTACATATGTGTCCCTAGCCTCACTTATAAAGTGACATCTCTTCTCATCCTTTTTAGAAACATTTTGAGTCTTCTAGATCTATAAAGAACAAATACAAAACCATCCATAAATAACCCCCTTTATCTAAGATATTTTTTTCTCTAATTAATACAAATATTTTAAGGGTTCGGTAGTATTCCAAAGGTGGTATCCCAAATAAGTGGAGGTTACAGAACTTATGAAAAAATTTGTACTAGAGATAAGGATTATATGATTCAGTATAATTTTTATTATGTTACATTTTATATAAATTTATCATTACTGATATTTAATTATATATGTTTTCAGTATTTTATTTATTTTATTCACCTCTTTTTTTTCATTTCATGTTTTTCATTAATTTCCCACTCTTTATGTACTCAAGAAACCGATTGACTTTTTTTTAAGGAAAACTGACCATGTATTACTCTTTGATTGGGAATCTTTTCCTCCATGTCAACATTTTATTTTATAAAATATATCAATTATGTTTTCAATATTCTCAAAATATTATTTAATTGAATTTTTTAACATTATACTACTTTCCATTGCTAGGTTAAAAGGAACCTTGGAATAATTTTCCAACAAATATAATTTTAACCTTTAATAAAAAAATTAGTGGAATTCATGTTTGATCCTACACCAAATGAATATATCATCCATCCATCATGAATTCTATTTTTTTCATATAATAATTTATAACTTTTCATTATCCTTTATAAAAATACATTCCTTATTATATTAGGAAATTTTCAGTTCAGAATTTGTGATTTCAAAAATAGTATTTCCCTAAGTAAATGATTATGTAGACATTTATATGCATTTTTATCTATAAAAACATCATTAAGTGTTAATAATGATTTACATGGGATATTATAAAATGGTAACATCTTATTTTTATTCCCTATATGTTTATGATTTGGATTATAAAATGTTCAGGAAAACTATATCCTTTGAATGAGTTAGGATATGATGATATGATGAATTTTTTTTTGGCATTATGGAATAAATATGTATTTTTTTCATTTGGAGATGTTAGGATTAGTTATCATCCATGGAAGGGTTCTTAAATTATAAAAAATGTTGTGTGCATCCATAATATCCATCAAATTAATTGGGTTAATAAGGATGACTCATGGGATAATAAATACTGGAATGGCAAGTGAACCCAATTCAGTAAGGGACTATGTACAATATGACAGTCTAAGGATTGAACAATGACTAATTAAATGATTTAATAGGGAGTGAAAACAATATAATATGATAATATTTTTTGTGATACATGACTAAGGAATTAATTTTATATGGTTATTTTTATATATAATACATGTTTATAATGTTGTTCATTTGTTTTCGAGACTCAATATTTATTATTGATGATTCCAAACTCTTTTATATTATGTTTTCTTATTTATATAAAGTTATTAATTGTTTAATAATTGTTATTTATGAATTACTGTGTATGATTTTGTATTATTTATCTCATTTTCACATACCCTTATTATTATCTTATTCCCACTTATGATTATTTATTGTTATCTTCATTATTTAAACTTACTGAGGATCATATCAAATGATTTATTATATATCTCTTCTCATGGTTAAAGAGAATGATTTTTTTATATTGTTTCTATAAAGGATTATAGTTGTGAAGAAGTAAATTTGAAACAATTCCATTCTTTTTTGTACTAGTTATGTACGCATCCACGACACCAAATACATAAAACGGTTATGGTCTATAGGTGTGTACTGCGATAAAATGTTTTTAATATTCATTTAAAATTACATAACATTTCTATATTAATTTTTTTGTCTCACTATAGTTTGTATGAGAGGTAAGGTTTAGTAGTTTTGGAAATTAAGATGAGGAAACTTCAGTTAGGCCCCTTAAGATAATCATATGTATAAAAGAACACCATATGTTACCGTAAAGAAAGGGTTTTAGTTTAATTAATAAAAAAATCACTCACTTTATACTAAATGTGTATGAGGTTTTTAGTATAGATGCTTTGAGAGTTATAGGCACAATAATTGTGCGTTGAGTTTAACTTGGGCATGATTTTACTAAATGATAAATGGGGTCATAATATATACCTAGATTAACACTCATAGGGGATATTCTTTGATTAATAAACCTTTTATTTAAGATCAATTATATAGGATTTGAATATATAAAGACCATGGATGAAAAGGTTTAAACCTATGGTGTCATTGATTAAAAATAAGGTGTTAATATTTAGATATTCAATGAATGACATTTCATGACGGGTCACTCTAATTACCGGTGAATGACGTTTATGTTAACTATTTTGTTTTAGTATGTTACTGAAGATAATATGATAATTTACAGATGGTAATAGGTACCAAAAAATACCCAATTTATTTTAATTACATGAGTTCAGGTATATCATGATGATTCTTAAGAAATCATAATTTATATCCTCAATGACTAGATGATTAAATAAAAGTAAATAAAATCTGAATTTTACAATGATTATATCTCAAGTCTATGAATCTTATTCAATTTATGTTCGTAGAAATGTGATTTCAATAACTCTTTTTATTCCCTTTATTGTTTAACTATATGTGATTTTGTGTGTGGATTGAATTTCTTTATATAATTATGATATAAATTTCCAAGGGTGAGATATCACATCTAATATTTCAAACCTATGAATTATTTTCTATCACTGTGAGGATAAATTTGAACATTCAATGATAATTATATTTATTACATGGGTCTTTATCCCTTGTCAAAGTGGGTATTTATCTTTGATGGATGGTAGAGAAACTCAACAACAATGATATTCCCATCACATAAGAGTTTATTAGTGACTTACAGAATATCTATTTAGTAATCCTCAAATTCATAAATATGGGTTTTATTTAGAACTCATACTATGTGATATAACTATTTCAAAGACTCCACATTAAATGTACATGATTGACTAATAGGAAAATGTGAATAAATTCTAGGTGAATCATGTAGAGGTATTAATTCATCCAACTATGTCAAGATGGGGAGCAATTGTACCATTTTTTATGATGAAATATTGAACAATGTGATTTTTCATTGATTAGAAAAAAAGTAATAATAATCGTGAATAAGATCTCACTAGATACAATTTATGTTTTTTTCCATCATTTTTTACTAGCTAAATATTTTTCCATTAATGATTTTTGATATGGATACAATCAGTTGAGGTTATATATATAAGACTTTCCCATGATAGATTATTTTCATTGTTTGGAGAATACAAATTTATAGTGATGTTATTTTTTATAAAAATGACCCTTTCTTATTTTAAGATTTAATTAATAGAGCCTATAGATGTTGCCTTAATTATTTTTTGGTAGTCTTTATAGAACATTTTATTAAATTTTACAAGTTTATTGATTAAAATGAATATCATGTAAGGATTTTACTAAATAAAATAATAATGGTGATGTTGTATGAGAACCATACTATGTATGAATTTTGGATACATAAATTTTCATTTTCAAGAAAATATTTTCAAGTGAGGATATATTAGTGGATTCTTAAAATTACAATGTTGTTGAAAGACAGACCTTCCCAACCACTATTACTAAAATATGTAGTCCTCATAAATTGGTTGGATATTAATGAATCCCTTTGAATAAATATTCATGGATATCAAATCAACTCACTATGTTCTCTCTAAACGGAGTCATATTCCTTTGGACTTATGAGTATGAATAAAATTTAAAGGTGATAAATGTATGTTTTTTTTGTAAACAAGTTCTCACACTACTCTTTAATAGATAAGGGTTTATTATTTACATTGATACTAAAATGATTTTTTTGGTGTTTTTCTCATGCAGAATGTTATTGTTATATATTTTGCCTCACATCAATTGGCATGTTTTTAGAAAAATATTCATACCTCATGATTTATAATTATATGAAATAACTTATTCATTAATGATATGGAGTTAATATATTTTTGGATAAAGGTGTGACATACCTAATGATCATTAAATTATAAATTATATATTCACACAGAAATATGTGAATATGAGGCAAAGAAGATTCATAGAGTTGATTAATGATTATGACTACTCAATACAATACCACATTGGGAAAACCAAAAATTTGGAATATGTTTTTATTAAAATGTATCAAACTAGCTTATCTATGATATGGATAAAAAATACGCAAAATTTAGGTATTTTTAATGGTGTATCATGAAATCATGATTGAATGGGATAAATATTATCTTTCTCAGATTAAATTTCAAATATCTATTTAAATAATTTAGAGGAATAAGTGGGGGATTTATGGACAAAAATAAAAGGTGGGAAATTATTCTAAGATCAACATTAATTATTATAGACCACTGGGGTTCATAAACTAATTATGTTTCCTTTCAATTCCATTTATGAAGAATGAACCATTGTTTGAATCTCAAACCTCATAATTCTATATTCATCACAAAAATTTCAAACATGTATATATATCTAAATGAGTATTTTGGTTTTGAAAACATGAAGTTATATTTTTAAGTTTATTATCTTATAGAATGGAATGTCCGTATATTAAGGTTGAGATAAATAATTCTATGTGGATTCTATTCCAATTATCCATACCAGAATTGGCATGGGAAACATCCCTATGGATTTCATCGTTGTTGTCCCCAAAACATCTAATGGAAATAAATATATTTGTTTCATTTTCAACCTCTTTATGAAGACAGTGCACTTATTTAATATCAGAAAAGAATAATATCTTGATTATACTAATATAATATACATTAAATTAGTTTAAGGTTTCATGGGTTGACACATTATATTATATTCTATTGGGATACTTGCTTTACCTCAATGTTCATAATATATCCTCAAAAAGGTTTAGATATTTTGATTGTTTAATTACATCTTAAAATCCATTGATGGTGGGCTAGGATGAGTGGGAAACTCAAACATTGTAGGATATGTTGAGATACTCTTCATTAAATTTCAATAGTTGTTCGGATCAACAATATACTCTTTTTTTATTACAAAAATAACTTTTCAAACACCAAAAAAATAGGCGGATTCTTGTAAATCAATAAATGTATAAAAGTTTATAAATCATACATATAAGAGATAATATTCATAAATATAGAAATTAGGACCTTAGATGATGGAGGAAATGGAAATGAATGCTAAATTCATTCATTCATACATTATGGTTGCTCAGAGTTGAAAAAATAGTTTTACAAACAATCATAGATGAGATATAGAATTTTATTTTTATGAGAATGTTTTCTTGAGAATTTCACCATGATATAAGGTCACTATACGTATAATCCAAGTTAATTTTATCAATATATATATTAGACCCTTATAGATTCTTCATTCAGAAGATATTGTAGCATATCACTAGGAAGTCCCACTAAATCTCGCTTAGGATAATGATAAGATCCACATATCTCTCATGAAAAAGTTTATACTCAATATTTTACATGTATTTACCTGAAATGGTTATTCCAATAGATATTTATATTTACAATGAAGAACATAAAATATAAATCTTTTATCATTGAGATAATATTGTAATGAAAAAGTTTACTTGACTCTTTAATATTCTTTAGAGGAATCCTAAATTTAAGTATTATACATGGGAACTAGAGGTTGTAATGAATTAAATATTTCTTCAATATTATGGTAACATAGAGATATAATTTCAGTGCTGAAATTTATATCATGGGGTGGGATACAATGTAATACCCCATGGTTTTTGTATTCTATCTTTTGAAATGAATCCTGATGTACTGAGTAGTTTTCCTAACATGGAAGATTGAGTCCATTTGAACCATGATATAATAAACCTTTATAAACCATTGATTAAATTAGAAGGTATTAATAGTAATAAAAAATTTATGATAATTTTTTTTAAAATTTTATGTCCAATTTTTTTATATTTATAATAAATAATTATCCATTTTTAATCAATTCTATTTTTGATTGAAAATTATGTTTCATAAAAAATTTAATTTTTCGCATTTTTTAATGAAGTTATTTTAATTAATTTGTATAGTTTTTAGAACTTTCAGTTCAGTTAATGAATATAAATTTTGAAATTATAGTTTCAAAATTGTATTAGGGTTAATTTTAAGGGATTTCTAAAAATATATATTTTTTGCTAAATAATTAAAAATTATCGATTTTTCTAAAAAAATCATTTCTTTCTATATAAATTACCCAATATATTTTTAAATTTATCATAAATTAACCTATATATTATTAAATTATAAATTATATAATTAATTATATAGGAATCATCATTATACTTTATTTTGGTATAAGGTAATTTAATTTTATAAAAAACAAGTATTTTTAAAATGGTATTTATATCCTTCCAATATGTTTTTATCTTAATAAAATAATTTAACATCTATTCTTAAAATTTTTAATTATACATACATATTATATAATAAATATAACATTTGAACATTCATTTTATGGTCTTTATTAGTGAAGAAATGGGTTCAAATTAAGTTTTACTTTAAAAAACATTTTTTGAAAGACTATTTTCATTGCAATTTTTGAACTTAATTAAAATTTAAATATTATAAATATATAAGTTGAATCTCATAAAAATTATTATGTATTTATAATAATCATAATGAATAATATTTAATTGAATCATAGTTTTTTTCATTGTGAAAAATAAAAAATGAATTATTTGGTTACTATGTTTATGGTTAGAATATGTTTTCTCTTGGAGGTTAAACAATTAGATAAGGGCCATATTTACACACAAACATATAAAATTCAAATTGATTAATGATATTTAAAAAATTGTGAGGTTTCTCCCAAAAAATTAGAAGTCAAAATAACTCATATAATCCTTAACTTAATATTAGAGATTATTGTATTATCCTATGACCAATCCCCGAAGGATTAAAATGAAAGCCAAATGATGTCTCTCAAAGAAGAATTATTGATATTATCCAAGTTCATTAAATTTAATTTCTTCAACTATATCCACAAAAAATGTTGTATCATTGAATAAATTATGACTATATAATAATGAATAATCAGAGTTGTTATTATGGGGATATCACAACCATTTACCACCTCTTCATTGTCAAATTGTTGATGAATGTATCTCTCATGCATACATGTTGATAACCTCCTCAATATATCGAGAAAAATGATTTTACGCCACCCCCGTACATAGATGGCTATTATAAATGATTTGATTTTTATATATTAATTTTATGTTATAATAATTATTCTATATATTTTATTTAATTTTTATGTTTCTCCTAATTCATACATTGAAGAAAAGAAACATTACTTGTGTGTACCTACAGACTATTCTGTCCATGCAATGATGTAATTCATTTTTCACCGCGTAATTATATGACGGGTTTAAAAAAAATTTATAATGAAGGTATGTTATATATATATGTGTGTGTGTGTGTGTGTAATTATGATAATTATTTATATTAAATAGTTATGATCAATGTGCATGTACCATAACCCACGAACCAAAACATACAAGAAAAATAATGTACTTAACACCAAACATGTTGATGATAAAGAATAATGTTTAAAGAATGACGGGAAATTTAATACGAGTACAATATTTATGGTATTATAGATATGAATATGGTTTTGGAATATAAATATAAAAATTTCAACATTATTATAAAGGAGGTTAGAACGCTTATAAATAAATACATATATGAGAAAAGTGTTTTATGTTATATCCTCATTTTTACTAGGACACAATATTATTAAATTTGTTAATGATGATATTATATGATATATATATACCAATACATATTTAATTTATTCTACCATATTTATTTCTCATTATTTCATTTTTTCCTATAATTTTCTAGAATTTAAACACTCAAGACATGATAATAATTTTTTTATGAAAAACACATCATGCTTTGCTCTTCAGTCGATAATATTTTCTACAATTTTCATATTTTATTTTAAATATTGTCAACAATGTATTTATTATTAAAAAATTATTTATTAAATATGTTTTTATAAATGTTTTACTTTTAATAAAAAAATTCCTAAATATATTGGATTTTTTTAAACATGTGATTATAATAGTTATATGTTTATGAAACCCATATCATTTTTATAAGTTATTATATTATGATACGATGAATGTTTTATGATCCTGTCACATAAATATATATGGATTTAATTATATGATGGGGGGATTATATATTACTTTATTTCCTTGGGTTTTTAAGGATATATAATGAGATTTAAATGACATAAATGAAGAGTAAATCTGGTATATTAAGGGACTGTATCTAATATCTCTGTTAGGGCGTGACTACCTCTATGTGCCTATTGTTTTCTGATAGAAGAATTCATTGTACCCTAAATTCCCAATTTTCAATAGAGTGCTACATTCATCACCACCTTAGTGACATATAATCATTTATCAAAACTAAATTATTGGATGTTGGTTCCTCCCTCCACGGATTCCTCCATGGAGATCATCGCCCTGTCAGGGTCACTCAAAATGATTGGATTCGTGGTTTGTGAAAATCATTCCTAGTTACATCTCTTTATAGATGATAATTAATTACATATATTATGTCTATACATTCCAAGGGTTCTTATCATATAATTAAATTTCAATTAGTAGAGTATTTTTATGGGCATCAGTGTCATGTATAGATGCTGGAACATAAGATCACTATTATTCTTCCCCAAATGAGGGATTATCAAGGGTGTAGAACTCAAAGTGTAATGTGGAGATTAAAAGGTATCTTAATCTAGAGGCATATATTCCAAGGTTTTCCTCATGAATCCCATTGTTAGCATCGAGTAGGATATGAGTTTAACATACAATGGGGATGAGATGATATAGATTGGAACATCCCATGGAGACAGATGAGAGAGGTGGAATCCTAGGAAGGAACACATCGGGGGTTTACTATCTGGATGGATTATAATTCCTAAATAGAGAAAATCTAGGATGGTACATCTCTTGAAGAGATGGTATGAGACCACAAAGGATGATTGGGACACCGATAAGAGAATATCAGTGAGGTGGACCCCAATGAGGGTGACTACATATTAATGGATCATAATGCCCAATAAGAGTGGACCCAAGGTGGTGTGTATCATAACGATAAGCTTTCACACCATGAAGACAAATCTGGATGCCATTGAGGGTGGATCAGGGAGGTGTACCCCAATGAGTGGTACACCATGGTTTACCGTTGGCTAGAATTGAACTTCTTAGAGGCTTCCTATGTACATTATTTAGAATATATGGATCAAATCCCACATATATTGAAGAGGTTATGTGGGGATTATGAACTGATATTTCCCATATCATGAGGATTTCTCCTTGTTTGATGGAGTGTATTGTGTGGGTCATACACACTGTGATTATCTGAGTGCTACTTGGAACAACAATGGGATGAATAGGTATTACACACTATGATAGATCAAATGGAAGGCATGATCCCTTCAAGCTAAGAGTTAGATGATAGATGAGGAGAATAGGTGAAATTATAGTTGGATGGACAGTGATAGATAGTATTGATGGAATGTATGAAGTGGATGAAGACCCAAAGGAATTGTATCATTTGAGTTGTGACATAGTCCTGCAGAGTAATGGATACTTGGGGAAAACATGATTATGGGAATATAATATTGTCTTGAACCATGAGGAGTCTTCCCACATAACCTATTTATATAACAGGGATAAAATTACACATATTTTGGAAGGATTTTTGGGGATTATGCACAGATAGAGCCTATATAGACCTGTTATTGGGGAATACACACTGGATCCGGCCGTTAGAAATACTGGGGAATATGAATTAGAGTGGACCAAAATGATAAAGAATGGGGTTTTGTTACATATGGAGGTGGCACTAATAGAAATGAGGAGTGTGGTTAAAAATAATGATCTTACTCAGACATGGAATCTTTAGGTAAAATTGGGATGGCTGATTGAGTTAGTGGGTGATGGAGGATGGATAAAAAAATGAAGGTGAATCTAGGGGGATGTGTCCCATGGAGGTAAAATGTCACATCGTGAGGGTACATCTTTTGGATGGATAAAATGATTTTACCATTAGTTGGGATTTTACCTCTTAGAGGCATCCGAAATAAACAGTTTAGATTATAGGGATCAAAATATGCATAGTTTGGAAGTTAGGGGAATGGGGCTTTCTCTACTAAGGATTCTTGTTTGGATGAAAAATTGTGTCAAATCACTACTGACCTCAATGATCACATGATCATGCATGGTGTGAGAAACAATAGGAAGCAATATATTAGACATTCACATTGCTAATGATGCGTCATTGAGAGATGGTGTGGGGCTTGAATGCTAATGCTCCATGTGGAGGATGACGTCCTAGGTGATGGGAATATCCGTCAATATGAGGATGATTTTGTTCCATGTTAGCCATAAAAAGGGAATCCAATTAATTGAGGTGTTAGGGCCAATGTGGAGACTACTTGAGGTGAGACACCCCATGTGCATTACACAGTTTGAGACTATAGTTTAACATTATGTGATGATCATGATGGTGCTGGATAGTTTTATGTCCTACTGATCAGATGGGGAGAACTCATTATTTACCCATTAGAGTTATATACATGGAACTCACCAACTGTTTGTGGTTGGAATGACCAGTACTGTCGAAAGGTGGGAGTGAGGTGGAGTGGTCAATATTGGTGTCCATTTTATCATGGATACAATGAAAAGGAAAATCCATTAGTGAGACTATGCTGAAAAGAAAGGGGTATGGTGTTTTAAAAAATGAAAACTCACGAGGGACTATGAAATAACTATTTTTATGCTAGTACAGCTGAATAGAAGAGTTTCTCGTGAAGCATAAGGCCTCACTTAGAGGGGATTCATGATGCTATGATGCATTATAGAGAACAAAAGGTTCGCAAAGGAATGGGCTTCACAACACATGGGACCCTACCTTTGATTCAAGTCCTTAGTTGGGTGAAGTGTGCTTCATGAAATATGACTGCTCCTTGAAGCCTCGAGAAAACCAAATGGTCTCCATCCTTCAAAAAAGTATTGGGCCATTGTGAAAGGGATCCCTACAATAGGGAGGAGAATTTAAGAATAAGGGGAAGGGGGACTCAAGGTGATCTTGTAATTTGGAAGATACATTTATGGTTCTGGTTCGTGGTGCTCTAGAGATTTCTGGTTTGGGATATTGAATGTCAAAAGGTTGGGGTAACCATTCCATTATGGTTTATTTTGCTGGATATTTATAGGCAAAGGGGTTTTATAGTTCATGGTGCCACATGGTAATGTAAAGTGGCCCTCAGAATAAAAAAATGACTCTATCATACTCACAACTATTTCCTTTAATGTTATTAACATTGTAATAGAGGGGGACATAATCCCAGGAGTTCTTTCAATGTTTTTTTCATTCATTTTGTGGAGGGGTACTATATTGGAGATTCATGAGGCAGGCTCTTTGGATGATATTTGAGAATATTGAGCATAAATTACATCCTGAACTGTTGTGGCCTTCCTTAATTTATACCAGAGAACATATTTCAGCACCATCAATTTTAACCCCTATAATGCGATCCTGGATAAAATGAGGTTTATAAACTTATGGAGAATTATTGAAAACACAAACTACGCGATGAAGTCTCGTGATGAAACCTTCACAATGCACACAGCCGAATAGTGTTCTGTGAAGTAAGGCTGACCACATGTCTCTAAATATCACAGGAGGGAGCCCTTATCGATACAATATATCAATGAACCTGATCAAGTATCTATTACGTGTGTCTTATCGATCCTGTGAAAACTACACAGTGAACTAGTGTAATCATACCATTTCTCCCCGAATTCTACATAAAAAATGGGATATTGTTATTTAACGTTATTTCATGACGTGAGCACCGTACAGAGAGGCTCTACTATCTAGTTCCCTACGAACAAGCTGCGCATTCGGTCTCCATGAACAAAATATTTAAATTGACTAATTCATGAATTTTATGGATTCTCATGAATCTTCAAGGAAGATCCTTACGAATGATGTATAGATAGAGGTAGTGGTTAAAACATCATGATTGGGCTATACATCTGGAGCCACTCAGACCATGAATCATTGCTTGAACTGTTGTCATAATCCCATATGGATTACCCCATATGAAATAGGTTGTTGTTGTATGGATTTAGTTTGAGAGGAAATGTATTCATCCCACTGTCTAGCAGAGATGAACATGAATATTGGTTCAAGGGAACACTGGGGCAGTACCAGTGGAATAGAGTTACCAATGACCATATCTAGACTGATAACTCCCAAATTATATAAGAATGACTCTACAAACAAACACATTATGTTTATTGGAATGAATTGGTGTCTTTGGTATCTTCTCCGTAATACAATATAATCATCCATGTGGGCCTAATTAACACAGAGATGGGTTCGACCAATGACTGGGACCTGTGAAAAGGGAGAAACATCATATATGAAGGGGTTATGCCTTCTTGGAATGTGCCTCATGTGTAGATTTATGGGTATATTTGAGGTTGTTAGTCCTATATGAAGTTCCATGGGATTAACAATTCCATGTTTACCACCCTTTTAATATCATTCTTAAATTGTATAATAGGTAGTCGTCTGACACAAACACATTCCATTTTCAACACGGGGATGTCAGTATTAGCCTCTGGGACCTCCATCAAATTTCTTGGATCCCCATACTTGGGGGAATTTATGAATAATTCCTCCCTATAAATAATGGATTGGAGGTTAAGGAGATGATACCGATTTTGTATATGGTGTTTCAATATTTGGTGTTTGGAAATGATAATAACAAGAATATGATGTGGGATATCAACTTATGAAGTGGTTCAATTGAATTTAGAACTCCCAGGTGGAGGACCCTGGTGAGGTGGAAGAGGCAGACATAATTCTACCAATGAGGTCGTGTACTTGTCTAAGGGGATCCTAGTGAGCTAAAAAAGGCTCTTACTGGTGGATCCTAGTGGATATCTAGTGGAATATGTGAGGGTACAACATCATGACTGAGACTCAACCAATATTTAGGTTGGATGAATTCATTGTTTCCTTTATTTATGAAATAATTCTTCTAATAAGATATTACCACATGTGGGTATGGAAAAGAATTTATATTATGGATTCAATTTTAGAAACAAGACAATTTATCAATAATTGGATCCATGTGCTAGAAATGCTATACAATGTGCCCCAACATGTTAGTGGGTGGAAGAAGCTGATGCATGTGTGTGGGCCACATCTCATTCTATACAACAAGATTGTAGTGCACATTGGAGGCTATGAATTGCCTAATCACATATCCCCTCCTCAGATGTTCTTCTATCCAAAAATCTTATGGTGTTTTCTCTCCAAATTGGGTATGAAGTACACGTTGATCAAGTTTAGTCAAGAAGATATATTCACCTTTCACCCAATCCCACTACTGATGGGGTTGATAAGTGATGATGGAATGGGTATTGAGGATCATCAGTCATATCTCCTTCCCCTACATGTTGGAGTGCTAGTGGCGAGGGTAGACCATGAACTAATCTACGAACCATACAACCTACATTGTTTCACAGGCCACTTTATGGTATGGAAAATACTTACTCCAAAAGAATATTTGGTGGGAAAACACAAAAATCACCCATGTGTGAGGATGCTGATCTATATCATTTTCACATGTGAATATGTGAATATGTGGAATGATATTCCACTATCCACTACAACATAGATGATATTTTATGACAATGAAAATACATGAGAGGAACCTTTTCCAAGAGAAACGTTTTGGCAGTATGCCACTCATGAAAACCAGGTATTATCCCCCACCCCGATCCCCCACCTCTGGGAAAAGGTTGAGCAGTAGCAAGGGAGAATCTTAAAATCACAATTAGCTAACATCAAGGTGATGGATCTATATAAGTGGAGATGATAATTTGGGGACATTCAAAGTCCATATATAAATGAATTAGAGATGAAAAATCATATCTAGTGCACCCAACCGAGCTGACACAGGAGGAATGGGATCCATTGATGGTGTTCTACAGGTGAATTCTCAAGCACTCGGGAAGCGACAACACCATGTGGACATTACTCAATATTCTATTTTCCGTATGTCTTTGGAGACTAGGGATGTATAGAGATAGTTTCTTGACACCTGTAGTCTATGATATCATCTAAATTTGCAAGGGATGCAACTTTATAGGATTATATATACCAAGGAATAATTATTCACATCTTAATCATAAGGTGAATGATATGCAGTGGATTTGGAGGATCTAGTGAAGTCCAAAGACATTGGGTGCCCAATGAAATATTTATTGAGGGTGATTCTATAAAATACAACTGCTTAGAATCTACCGGTGGATGTGATGGTGGAGTTAAATCCTTTAGTTGACTAATCAGATTGATTATGGGCGGAACATGCAAAGGAAGGGATCCAACCATAGGAAAGATAAGTCATAACCTCAGATGAAGCCTCCATATAGGGAATCACTGAATCAATGAAAGTAAGACATAACTCTTTCTCGGATGCTATTATTTTTCTAATTCTTTATCTAGAATCCTAAACTGGAATCTATTTTTTATTTTTGAATCCTATACAAGGGGACCAAATCCAATGATATGTGTTTAGGGTCAAAGTAGATATAGGTCCTAATAGTTCTGAGGAGGCCATGGTGGCCAGTCTAGAATTCCCAAAAATGTGAATCATATATGGTGGGCCATGTCCCGGTGTCCCAATGATGAGAATCTAAGATGATGATGGGCCACCACTAATATTCCATAAGTTTCTCACCACATAGAACCGCATCTGTTTTGGACAGATTAGGGGTATTGACATGCTTTATATCTGAATATTTATATGATTATTGGGTAATATACTATGAGAAATAGTTAGAGGATTTGGAATTCCTTTTCATGAGGGGAAACCCTTTTGTGTATATCCAACCTCTTGGGCTGACTGTGCCACAATATCTGGTGGTACCACTAGAAGGGAGACACCTGGTGATAATAGGGACAAACTTATCTTTGAGAGATCATGTGACTAGGATTATCGTCAATGCCATGGAGCTTATCCCATCTGAGATGATTCTAAAGGAGGAACCAGTTACAAAACTCATGGATGAATTTCCAAAGAATAATCATGCAGATCACAAGGCAGAAGATAATTCTGATTCTAATTTGATTATGTATTGTCAAGCCACTCGATGTTGAGAATGGAATTTTTTTCATGAATTTAATCATCAACAATACAAAATCCCAATGGATATGTCATATGGGATCACTTCACCACTAGATTTATAATCTCTGTAATGGTGGGGAATATGCATAATCTCTCTACACACTAATCTACAACTACCTCATCGAGAAGATATAGGAAAAGAGTCACCATCTAGATGTCTCTTAGAGATAGGATAAGTCCCTAAATATTTGGAATCTTTAGTGTTTTGAACTTGAGATCAAACGCCTATAGTAATAGATGAATTTTATTTCCTCATTTTCTTCCACTTAATCATAATTGGTCGTATGATTGAGGGTCCCGCTAGCGAAGTCCCAAGAATGAACGATACATATATCTTATCATGAGGATGATCTCTAATCTGAGAGTGCCCAGATATAGAGGAGGTTGTATGAGATTAAACCAGAATAATATGAATAGGAATGGGATATCAGGTTGAAACATAAGACCCTAGAGGTGATATGCCAATAGGCTTTAGAGATGGAGCACTTCATCCAATGAATGGATCCATAACAGTTGTGTTTTTTATAAATCATGAAACTTACATGTTTTTCTCAATCCCTAAGCTCACACAGGTCATACCAGGTGTGAGAAATATGATATGATGACATAACTGTTCTTATTAGATGAGTGTGTTTGATAATCATTGAATAATCTTGTTCTAATTTTGTTGACTGACCATATGGAGTGTTCGGGACCAGCGAATAAGTGAATAGAGAAAGTGGTTCTTAGAACCAAAAAAATTTCTCCTCATAATGTGTGATCAGGCATGAATGGGATAATCTCAGAGGTGTTGGAATCTATGTGAATAAAAGGGAATGAAAAGTTTGAATCACAGTGACACAAATTTAAAACACATGGGCAATGACATACCAGTATAGAAAACCAACTGATAGTGTTCAAAACACATTATCCATACCACTATCTTGAAATTGTGAAAGAAATGAGGCTTGACCACTGATAATTTAAAAATAGTGAACATAACTCAAAATGTTGTTTGATGACTAACAAAATATTGCCTTAGGACAGTTTGTTATTCTATGTGTCATATCTACACTATTAGGGGTTCCCTTTAGATATAAAAGTGGATGAGGTTCTAAATGAGGGGAATGCGAAGAGTTGAATGGAGTGATGGAATGTGAAAAAGGATTCAAACATTGTCAAAATTATTCCACCATGACATAGAGAACATTGTTTTGGTTGCATTGGTTTAAAAAAACATCAAAATCATCTTCTAGGAAGAACCTCTCGGATGAGGTACTAGAATTACTTACAATTTTAAATCATGAAATTTGGGATAATAAATTCATAGTTTAATGTCTTTCTCTAAAGACTATGAACACATAGTTTAACATCATGTAGTGTGGGCAATACATGGAATAGATTAATGTTGTGTGATAAATATGTGTCTCTTTGTTTAACATCATGTTATGGGGACTTTGTACAATGTTTAAGATCATATTTCCAAGACACTAGAAATTTTTATTCCCAATAATTATGTGTCCCAGTGGAATGAAATCTACTAGTATTGAGGCCGAAGAGGCTCACATACCATACAAATACCAGGAAAAAAATGTGAATAAGGATTTCCAAAGGTGGTTATATGTGGTATGGGTATTTCAAGAGCCCGACCCACTGCACATTCCTTTCAGGGCTCTTAGTTTAAATCCATTTAGTTTGGACCATGAAAAAAAGTTCAATTTCATATTTCTTAGAATATAATATTTTGTTCCGTAATGTGGTATGCATACAGAATTCGAAAAGTAATACTTGATTTAAATGAGACCAAGGAGGCCCTCACTAAACATACACATGAATATGAATAATATAAATCATAACATCACAATTTTTGGACCATAATTTTGTCCAAAGGTGGACAAAAAGGTTAATGAACCTGTGGTTGTGCCCAATTAAAAAATGTCGAGTATCAATACATATCCTTGGAGAATGGGAATCTTGCCATATGAATATCTAAAACATTGTGTGGTAGAAGACCAACACTGGTGGTGGAAATATTCTCTGTAGAGGGTATTAAAACCACCCACAATTGTCATTGGGATTCCTAAACATGTTCAAGATGGAATTTTAGTTTTATGTCGTGCATTAAAGACATTAAATCCTTTTGTAATGTCATAATTATTCAACCATATGGGAAGGTATCCTAATGTAATATGGGAATTGTGGTAACATACCAAACCTGACATGAATGTGGACTGAGGAGGAATAAACACATCACATCTAAATTCTTGAAGAAGATAGTATATAGTTTAATGTCATGTTTCTTGGACTAGGCTCACAGTTCATGGTTTTGGAGTTCAGACCTAGATGTCGCAATGTAAATGTTAAGAAAACTATAGTTGTGCCCATATGAAAAGTGTTTGGGTGTAACTATGTATCCCATGAGTATGTTAATCAATCCATTTATAGTTTTAGAAATTCATTAAGTTTAATGTCTTTTGAAAATGATAATAATGGTCCAACATGAAAATGGGATGTAATGTGGTTGGGCATGAGGATAGAAAGTCGGTCATCTCTATATATCTCATAAGGAGGATAATCTAAAAAATGTATTTCTTTATGTTCCATACACATGAGGTTTTTGAGAATCATTTTTTTGATTATTTATTCCAAGATACATGTACTCTTAAGTGTGAATATTGATGTTACATAAGTTAACATCATCAAAACAAGAAGAGAGGGAAGACATCTCAACTCAAAAAGATAAGTTGATACGAAATGAATAATCTGATGCGAATGGGGAAGAGGAGGCACATGCCACCCCACACGATCTTGAGGAGATTCAAAAACAGTTTTCAGTCATGATGTTTGGATATGGTTTTTAGGCTTCTAAGCTGAAATATGTGTCACAGTATCACCTGATGAGAATGAGGCCAATGTAATCCAATATTGCACAATATATTCCTAAGAAGAAATCACACAATGTTTAAATTCATAGAACATTGACTATAATGGAGGGGGTATTTTAGAATGGTTGTGTCTGTAGCCTATAAGAAAAAATATGATGTAAATGAGGCTATAGGAGGCCCACACTATAGGACACACATCCAAGGGAAACCCACACATAGTTTAATGTCATGAGACTTGGATAGGATTGCCCAAGTTAACATCTTACACTTGGTATACTGAGAACCTTCCATTTTAGGTCATGTTAAAGTGACCATCAGTGTTTTTCATATTCATTTTATGAAGATAAGATGATGAAAGTGTATTTTAAAATCATAAAGAAAGTATGATGGTTGTTACAATTTTTAAAATCTTCAATATGGAGTGATTTTTATGATATTTAAAATCATCCATCTAGGATGTTACAACATAGTTTAACATCATGTTTCCTGGACATGGAGTTTCTTATCTGATGTAATGTTTTTGTAACATTCCATTGGTTAGAGGAGGGACGTTCTCACCATCCATTGTGACTAAAGAATCTACACAATAGTGATAGAACTTGTGAGTGATGCAAGGCCATTCCTACTTGGGATCTAACATTACTGGCTTCCTATCAGGTATCATCGATGTTCTTAGAGACAGTATCATAACACCTTAAAGTATATAGAGAAAGAGAAATTTCTTGTTGAACACTATGAATATATGTTCTGGTTTCGCTCTTGATTCCGTAATTCATGTGTCATATTCTCATCACGGGATTATAGGTCATCTGGATGGGCCTCTACAATCTTTTCTAACATCTACTAATCATAGATATCTATGTTAAGAGCAGAAAATAGAATATAGATGGATTGGAGATTGTATGTTCCTTACACAAGAGAATATGGGTTAACCTCAGTTGAATTTCAATTCATCAAATTAAAAGATCAAAGAGAATTGGAGAGCTTGTTCGGACAACATATCTTATTATGGACCATAATCTTATGAAAAATGATAGATATGTTCTTTTTAAACATGCCGATCACCCATTTTATTACACATGGTAGTGGGAAGTGTGGTAGGACCAGATGATGTACTTGGCATACAACTTCTTCAGATCAGCTACATAGAAATTGGTTTTATTTTTGATGAGAATATTGTAATAGAATCAGAGTCAATGGGTGATGTGGTAGCTCAAGAATTCAAAAAATGATCAGACCATGACTTCTTTCAGAGGTATCACTTCTACCGACATGGAAAATAAGTTTTTCGAGGTAAGAGTGGATCTACACTAGAGAGTCTTAGCTTGATGATATGATCTCACAACATCGAGTCCCTAGACCACAAAAATACATGAGTTTGTGCTTGTATGAAGTGGATTCGATGGACGATGACTGATGTTTAATGGGATTTCATAGATTTGGTACCTCTTGGAGAAGTCAATATAGTCCTGGGAAATGGTGGTCTAGAAGTATCCTAGTCTCTGAATCCCGTGGGAGAGATTCAACCTAGCTTGATGAGAATATTCAGACCCAGCATGAACTTCCCACATATCCTGTGGAATATCTTCTCCTTTGATATAATGTATGAGTATTCCATAAAATCCAAGATTTTATATTTTTTCCAAGCGGTTGGAACCACTATAGAGGGTTAATTGAACTGCATATTGATGGATTCATTCAATTTTGGATTTATCTGATGGGAGAATACCAAACTTGGGTTAATAAATGAAATGAGTTTTCCAATCGGTGGCTGCTTATGTTGTGTGGCGATTCGAACATCCTAATACAGAATTAATTGTAGTAAAATGATTTACCCACTATATGTCATCAACATATGAACTTTTAGGGGCCATTACTCTTTGATATTCCACATGAATAAATAGATCATCCAAGACATGATCTTTGTGAGAAGCCACTAGACTGTTTTGGGAATCATCTCAACCATTTTATGACTGTGGAACATGATTCACATCTAGATGATAATAGAACATGGCCCATATCTTATGAGAACTCTTGAGGTAGGGAACAATCTATGGCTTCATAATGATGTCTTCACCATTTATCTTCTTGATTAAAAACTCAAAATCGCCTTTCACATGTAGTTGGGGAAGGTAAATCGTGAATGAAATCTTGAAGCTAGCAATGAGAGCACGATAAAATGCCTCTTTATTGGTGCATCCATATAATAGTAGGAAAAAATAGGGAAATGAAACATTTCTAGGGTAATGAAAATGATTCCTAACCCCATCCTATAGATCTTGGGGTCATTTATCATTTTACTTGTCAGAATCATGGGGGCTCCCTTCAATTTCATCTAACAACAACACAAATCTTGGTAAACCAAGAGGATAGCTTCATCTATGGAGTCATCATCTAGAGGCATTTCCTTGGGGGTGGAAATAAAATATGCTATTGATTGACACATGATAGCCTTCTAAATATTCACTACCCAACATTCCAGACTACCTATAATATTCATGTTGTTTAGAATGTACTTTAATGGATCTATTTGGGAAACAAAATATGTATCCTAATACTAAAAATAGTGCCACAACTTCTTCATTTTGAAAACCATCACATAGAATCTAGTCTTCATTGGATAATATCTCAACTCAATATCAAGGATCATACGACAAATATAGTTAAAACTGATTTCTATCTCTTCGTGTTCTTCTAAGTTATAAAGGAACTAAGGCATCATTCTAGGGTGGTAACATAAAGGAAAATTGGATTACCAAGGATGGGTGGCCTCATAACTGGAAACATTATCAAAAATAACATAATTTCCACGAATGTGATATGGAAATATTCATCCCAATGAAAGAAGAAACATTTATTCATGAGCAGTGAAAAGGGATTACATTTTCATAAAAAATTCATGATGAATTGGAATATATAGGCTAAGTATAATTGATAGTCTCTGAGCTCCTGGAGGTTTCTTGGATGAGGAATCATGATGATGGATTCAATCATCTCTAGGTCAATCTCGAATACTATGTATCTTAAAATGAATCCATGATAATTTAGAGAGGTCACAATGAAAATTCATTTCATGGGGTTCATCTTCACCTTCATGGATTTAAGGAAGTTTAACCTTTTTACCATTATCTATATGATAGTATTGATGATACTGGTTTTTGGCTACCAAATTTTACACATAGCATTCCCCTAGAGTTTCAATTATTGGATTTTATATTTGGTTCATGAAATGTTGATTGTCAGCTTCTACATTATTCAGACCAAAAGAAATCACCAGATAAAAGAAGGTTCCTTATGGAAACTAGAAGTTAGTAGAATCATAGTCTTTAGGGACCATTTAGATCCACTTATTCCTGGAATACCCATCAATGAAGAAGATATCCTGGAAACTAATTGTGGAATCAATCAACAACACTACTAATGGAAGGGGAAAATAATCCTTTAAAAAGTGGTAGTTGAGATACTAGAAGTTGAGATACTAGAGGTTGATATATTTTCTAATTTTTATTTTATTCTTATTATCATGGATTATTTTTACCGGCCAAATGGGGTACGGAACATCCTTGATGAAGTTATCCTAGATATTCTCCTAAACTTTGGCCTCAACCATGGCATCATGAGATTAGTGAATCATCCTGGGAGGCCGCTAGAACCCGTGATCACTTAAAGGAAGTCAATGACGGTGGATGATGTCTGGAGAGTCCAGTGCTAGAATCTCATCAATGTTCTAGGAAAACACATCCTGGTGATACTTCAAAAAGTCCACATATATTCATTAGTCCTCTATAGGCATGACTACACTGATATGTTTTGGCATTAGATCTTCCTCAATAACCAGATTATTCTGGGCTAGTTCATCAATAATAGTGGATACACCTTCCAAGAATATAGGAGGAGTGTCCTCTAAATCTTCTTAATTTTCATACATAGGTAAATCATTGATAAGAGGTGATTCCTCTGGGATGACTAATTCTGGAGGAACACTGGTGTTGGCCTGACTAGTAGTGGAATCTTCATCAGAAGACTCTTTCATTATGGTTTCCATGGAAACAAAAAATAACTAACTGATAACATCAGAACAGTTACCAATGGGATCATTCTTGATGAGAAATTAATGGTGATGGGTCAGTTTGTGGTGGTTTAACATAGCTTAGTGAGAAAAAAAATCTGATACACAACTGTATCCCTGGGGAGAACATCACAGTGCGTTAGGAAAGTTAGGGGTTTTAGTATGACAAGATCCTGAATTCTGAAATAATATGAATGAATATTTTAGTACTCCATTAATTGATGGACATGACTCCCTTTACTCTTTGAATAAAAAAATAAATTCCCAAATTATGGATTCTTTGATTCAAACCGGTGAATCCTGAGGAAAAATACATCATCTACGTCTGTTTATAGGTATGTTTCCCCATAGGTGTCCTTAAAATCAATGGTTTGGGCATTATTATCCTTTCTCTATAAATAATATATATTTTTATATATTGGTACACAAGAGGTAACAACAGATGAGTATCCTAGGAGAATTCCTAACTGACCCTTGAATGCGTACTTGAAGAAATGTTGATAGTATAAGGTAACTACTTCTTACAGATGAATCCAAGTCCTTCCCATTAATTCATTGTATGTATAGTTTTATGAGAAAAAAATGAATTCCCTGTCTACTATCAGACTGATGAATTGGTTCTTCAAACAGATCATGCCACATGGTCTCTTCTTGGTCATGTTGTAACCCTAAATGATCAGTTCCTAGGGTCTCAAATATGTTTTGGTGTGTCTAAGGACAAGGAGCATCTTGGTCGCGATGAGATTGATCCTAAAAACTTTTTCAACAGGAAACAATGGACCTCCATTCCATTAAATTGGATAGTGATGTAAAATGGTGGGAATTTCCCTTATATGAGAGAAATCTCATCTTCTATTGAGAAAGATATTATGGTTTTCCATTCTGACTGCTCAACCTCCTCAGTATAAAACGTCTCAACTGCATCATCCTCTATTTCAAACTGGAGGGGATTTGTAAGGATTATTCACGTTATTCTCACATCTCTTATGATAGGTAGATATCCTATAAAATCAAGAGTTTCATGTGAATGATGGAAAGGTGCATTAAAACATTGAATATCCATTATAGGCACACATTTATTCCAACTACGTGTCCATATTCATTTGAAAACATTATGGGTACTACTGGAGAAACCATAAAGTCATGGTTGTTACTGGAAATGTTATGATGGTCAGAAAAGAAGCCAAGAATCACCACAAACAATGTTTTGGTTGAATAATGCCTTTTTGAATGCAGTTTATGCTAATACAACTATGGTGGTTCAAGATTGTCAACAAACACCATCAACGGTGGTGGAAAATCTTGGGAAGTAGGCTGGAAGGATTATTCCAGCTGAGCTCTACACAATGACTACTTCCTTGTCTCATGGGCATAGATGGCTTGTCTGAGATCACTAAACCATGAATTCTAGCATCTTGTCAGCTTCTTATTCTATGGAATCGACGTGGGACATGTGAAGGGCCCACCTGATAATCCTCATCATTGGGTACCATGTTGGGTTCCACCAATTCGATGGAATAACCAGACATACACTCTGGATCATCATTATCATAGTCTCAAAATAAGTCATGTGTCCTAGTTGGGATTCCCATTTCTGAAAGCATGATTTTTCTGAGTGTATGAGATAAATTCGACACCAGTAGGGTAATTTTATTCCCCACGTGTCATCGATACCTACTCTTCTAAGATGTTGATTGTTTAGAAGTGGAAGTAGAAGTGGTATCTAGATAAGTTTATGTGACCTTTGGAGATTCAATATATCCAAGTCATCCATATATTATTCCATGGGTAAGATAAATTTTCCTACAATCCAACTAGAAATCATTATTATCAGTCTTGTTGCTGGATACTGGTTTCCATTCACCATAACATTCAATATCACTATGGGATAGACATATATACATGATTCCTTTTTTGGGAGTGTTCCCAACTTGATCGCATAAGATTATATATAGTTCAAAATCTATTCCTTGAAAACATTAAACAGCTTGATGGTATGTCCGAGGATCACGTGAAAGGATAGTAGACATGGAGATCATTGAGTTTGTCCTCTTAAGTATTTCTACACTCATGGATTTTCTTGGATCATTGAACCATAGTGCTTCAAAAATAACTAGGAACCGTGTCCTCTAAGAATGAGTAGCTTTGGTTTCTCCTATTATGATTTGGAACCCTGAGAATTGGATTCTTGCGAGGAGACGGTGGAAGAAGATAATATGGAACTGTATTCACTCATATAGGGTTTGGATGATGCCAAGGAGGTGGCTTCAAATTTTGAGGATGATGAGGTTTCGCTTGTTGAGGTTGACGTTCTTAGTGAGGCATTTCATGGTGATTGTCTGTTAACAATAACTCTAGTTTCTCTAGAGCCCCTACATGCATTTTTCCAGTTGTCTCTGTTATAGAAGATCAACTTGTAGGGGATGAAGGAAGAAAATGATGTGCCTTCTTGGACTATTGTAAGGATTCCTCTTGGTGGTGATCCTTTTTAGGGAAATTATAGAATCCAACTGGGAAATTATAAGTAATGAGGGTGGGGACCAATTCTTCTTTTACAAAACTAATGAACTTTTTAAACAACATATCTTGTGTTGTATCATGACGACTGAGTACATGAAGCCATTCCACCTATAAATGAATTAAGTGACTTGCTCATCTATAAATTTCTTGTAGTTGAACTAGTCAAAAATACCCATCCTGCATGTGGTGGCACTGAACTGATAGAAAACTGCATACAAAGATCTTCCTAGCCGATGATGGACCCAAAGGGTAAAAATATATACCAAAATATCATAGGACCTTCCAAGGTCTAAATGAAACATCAAATCTTCTCTAATTCTGTTTTCTCTGGGGTTCCCTACATGGGTCGTCACCATAAGATGAAGTGGGCCATATGATACAATGGGTCACCCATCCAATTTAAGGGGGGAGAAGGATATATTATAAAAATTTCTTATGTACTCTCATGTCATCCAAACACACAAGAAATAGAATTCCATCATGTGGGATCTCCACCTATAATGTTTCCAAAGCTTTAAGCTAAGCATTAAGAGAATCATTTATCTCCTACTGATTGGGTTTCCTATTTATCCAAGGATTCAAAACCGCAATGGCATCAATAAGTTCATCAACATGATAAGGAGAACCATCGGCTCACAGAATGATCAATATTGTGGCTTGTAGGATGACCTATTATGGATATCCATGAGGATTCTCAGAATACTCAAGAATATTTCAGTGAGTCATAAAATGTTCACTTTACATTGTCTTTGACTTCTTCTCTATTTGATTCCTGGAGATCTCCATGCTCATGTTGGGGAAATTGACCATGAAATATATGTAGCTTCCTTGACTGAACTAGTAGAGGAAGTGAATTGTCCTATTGAGGATCACAATAATAATGGAGTTTCATAGAATTAACATCATTGATGATCTAGTGTCGATCTGATATTGGATTCCATAATGTGGTGGTTGCAATTTCATTCTCTAACTTCTCCACTACATCAACCAGATCAAAGGTATTGAGTGATATGTTACCATTATCGAAATTCATACTAATAGGAAACAATGCAGAGTGTTCATCTAGGAAAATATTATACCTATAATATAGTGGGGTAACACATGGAATTTCTCTGATACTTTCTTCCAATCATGTAGGTAGATCAAATTATTCAGACTTTAGACTAATATTCGCATCCTTGGAAAGTGTATCCTTGGTCATATTCACCATGACAACACCTGGATTGTCCCTGATGGAACCATGTGAATATGGATTCCACTTTATGGGAGTGAAGTTGAGAGGTAATACATCACCTATCCATGGATCTATACCTGTGAGGACTCTTCATTAATTATTTTGAGGAGAATCTTGAATCTATGAAAATCATTCGAGTGGGATAATCTCATATTAACCAATTTGTGTATGAGGATGCGTCACTGGAAGTGATGCTAAGTCAACCATATTGAATTTCTACTCAATTTCCTCAAATTTGTCTTCAAATTTTTGGTAGACCAACTTATGGTTGTGGGGACAAAAATGTATTACCTATATGGTCTGTAAAAATAACAATACATCTCCCTCAGTGAGGGACTCCAGAATTTAAATGTCAGCAAATGCATTAGAACAAAACATTTCTGATAGTTTGTCAGTCAAGAGACTGTACAATAAACTTCCTTACAATGAAGAGGGACCCATATAATGGCTACCGTAGTCTCTGATAGGCACTGGTTGAGATGTTGGTAATGCAATAGATGATGACAACTATGATGGTGGACTATCCATTCGGGAGACATCTGTATGAACTGATTAATCACTTAATATTGGGTTTCCTCAAGTATGTGGTGCCGACTACATTATGACATCCCTATAAAAAGTGTCACATATCAATATTCCCTATGAAAAGGTAGCGACATTCATTTGTGGGTCCGCCAGGCTCTCACAGTCTATAATATCCCTGAAATAATATATATTTTCTCAGGTAGATATAGATAATGAAGGTGGTGGTGAAAGATACATTTGCATAATGTGACTTGTAAGGGAGCCAAATTAACCCCACCGACATATAAATGTAAAGTAACTCAATGATATAGTGCATCTCACCTTCTTGGAAGAAAATATTCAACCACCTTGCTCATTACCCTGACACTGATGTGGAATGATGGGAGGAAGGCACCATCATTTATTACCATCAATCATCTCAATAAGAGAAGATAACACGATTCAAAAAAACTTTTTTCATCAACTAGTTATTCCTTTAGTCATAAGGGATCACACGTCTACCCCATGATGGTTCTTTAGGGCATGATACTATTTCATCACGAGGGTGAAATTTTTTCCACTAGTTTTTGTGTGGGGAGGAAGTCTGCTAAATTTTTTTAGTATATGGGGAGGAAATATATATAGTTTTTTGGTGGATAGAAGAGGACCTCTTCTTGGGAAGTGGGAATCATGAATAAAAACATCACATTTCTAGATATTGACATACTTGGGAAAACCTCTATTGCCGTCAACTATGTCATGGGGAGGACATCCATTTTAATTGTTGGTGGAGGGGGGAGGACCTCCCCTTTGATTGGTGCAGGAATGTGGAGGAACTAGGCTAGAGCCAGGGATGATGTGAAGAGCACATTCACATTGCAGGATAGAGACAAAAGGATATCCTCTAACACTGGAACCATAATGAAGGGGAGGACCTCCGTACTGGATTTCAATGAGACAGGGAGAACCCCCACCTTGGATGATTATGGGAACATGTGGAGGACCTCCATTTTGGGTGTGTGAGTGGTGTGGTCCTCCAATATGGTAGGTGACATTAAGGGGAAGGATTTTGTGCTAAGTATAATCATCAAAATTTGACCCATAATGGGTGCTGGGGACCTCGACGGTTGAGAGAGTTAGCCCAACTCACCTGTGAGGAAGTTGAAGGATTGATCCTGATCAAGTGTCTAAGAGTCCTTTCAAAGTACTGGAAGAGACTTGTAAGAGTGTGTAGACGGTGGAATAGGCAATGTGAGATATTGAATATGATTCCACAGAATGGGAATCATCACAATATTAGGCATGAAACATTAATTGGTTGAGTCCGACAGGGGCCAGATGAGTGAGGGAATGGTCAAACTATTCATTGTCTACAATGAATGAATTCTAGTGGTGTTGACACAACCTAGTGGGGCTATCCGTGGTGTCTCTTTTGTTGTGGATATATCTAGGATGACTCAAGAATTACTTACCTTATAGTCATATTTGAATGATCCAATGGAGTACTTGGAGGAGAGGCTCCCAAAGTAGTTCATTGTTGTAGTGGGTAGAAGGGGCTTCCTACCCAACCCCTGGGGTGGTTTTGGTGATAAGGCATAGAAGCCTACAAGTCCAGGTGAGACAATCCCTTGTTGGAATGACTCCCTCCTATATGTACCATAATCTAAGGGTGTCAATCACCCTATAATGGATGATTTTGGAGGGTGAGATGTGGTATTTGTGCCATGTAGATGATTATATCATGGATATCATTGAAGAGTTAAGGTAATGTGGGGTTACTATATTGAAAATTATCCTTCCTCTATGATGGTGGGAATTTGGCAAGAGGTATCCTATATATATTGTAGCACCCTAAGTAAATAAAGAATATGACATTTTCACATTTATCCATATTGGTGAATAAAATATTAATATGACTTTAAATGGGATGCTATTCTCGATGGTGTACTCAATACGCAACAACGATATTCTTGGAAATATTACGTTGCATTCTAATAATAAAATAATATTATTTTAAATTGTAGTTAACGCCTAGCCGTTTTAATGGAGGGAATGAATAGAACTAACTACAAAATGATTATATATGTTTTTCAAATATTTTTATTTTTTATAATAAATGTAAGAGGATTAAAAATGAGAATGAATCCAATTTTAAGCGTAAACATTCTAATATTCTTTAAAAGTTCGATTAACCGCCTTTTGATGTTCAACCTCTTTTAAATCCACTTTTGACAATTTTATGTGTTATATTTGACAAAATAAAATTCTTCTTTAGAATTGGGACATCAAAATTTACTTTGTGTAAATTTTCGGTATTTTTCTGATAAAGTTCATTTTTTAATAAATAGTGAAAAAAGTTGTATTTTAGTTCAAAACCACTTTTTAATATAATTTTTTTATATGATTATATTATCTTTTGATTTTTTTTAAAGTACAATTATAATATATTTTTACCATTTAATCCAATAGTGGACGTTGGAATTAATTTCATCTTGAAATTGGACATAAACTAGTGTCAATCTTTTGATACTTATTGTTTCATAAAATCATGCTATTTGCTCTCACATCGGGAATTAATTATTAAATTAATTAATGTAACTTATATGTTTTTAATTTTTTAAAATAGACCTCATTTTTGAATTCATAATATCATATATATCCTAGGGTGAATTTTTGGTAATTTTCTGAAAAACATCAATTTTTGATGAACTGTGAAACCACTTAGTGGTAGTTAAGGAAACTGATTTTTCATTTAAATGAAACTTTTCCACTTTTGTGATTTTAATTTCAAAAATCCAACGATCATGGTTTTCATTAAGTAGTAAAATTTGGTTTAATGGGACTAAAATAATTTCTTGGTGAATAGTAACTTTTAAGTTTATTAATCGCGATTTGAGGTAATTAGTGTAATTTAAGGTAAAAATAATGTTTTAATAATATTAAATGAACTAGACACATGTCCTACCTTAATTGGATGTGTCATGGACGACCATGATAATCCATGTGTCAACTTGGGGACCCCATGGAGCCACTTTGGTTGGAAAATGACATTAATACCTTTTTATTTAATGTTAAAATTAAAATGTCACAAACATGTGTTGTTTTACTAAAAAAAATTATATTGGGTTATAAAAGTCATATTTTTTACTATAAATATTCATTATAAAGCTAAATGTATTTCCTACATCATGATATTTTTTTATTATTTTTAGAAACTAAATAAATTAAATTATTTATGACACCATGATGATGCAGTGATTACCTCATTATTTAACGATTTAAATAAAATAAAAATATATGTAAAATCTAATACCTACACTGGTCACAAACCAATTTTATGGGTGTATTTATAAACCTCATCACCTTATCCTAGAAAAATATCCTTTTGGGACCTTTAAAATCCGAAATTCATTTTATAATAAAGTACTATTTTATAACTTTCCGAGAGTGCCCCTCCTTTTCTCTTATAAAAGGCCTCCACCTCTACCACCTTACCCACACCTCTCAAGCCTTTTTATCGGCCAAACCTTGACAATTACATCCCTCCACATCCCTATCTTTATAATTGAAGCCTCGCCTTTGGTCATAATCCTTCCCAAGAAGCCTTTGAGCTCAAATCAAGAAGAGTTACCCGATTTTATGGTAATGTTTTCACTTGTGTTATTTTGTTTTATTTTTCTTCTCCAACCCTCTAAACTCTTTTCATTCCTTTATTTTGAAACAAAACCAGTATATTAAATGTACTAGGATATTTTTATGATATGTATTCGATCTACACTTACACACACCTTCGTCTAATGGTTAAAGAACATACTGTTTCTGTTGTTGGTGAATTTCTGCCTCATGAAACGATGATTGTTCAATCATCTTTTAACACCATTAATGGTGTCCATTATGATGTCACTATATTTTATATATGATATATATGGTATTTATGTTTTCTATATTCTTCTTAATTTTATATTTAAAACATGCCTTTTTGCTTTTCATGTTGTGCAAATGCGATAATTTCATTCGAGGACGTGTGGACTACCGCCCCCTCAAGTGATGTGACTCATTCATGCAATACATGGAATGTATAAAGAATTAAATTAATGAACATATGTGACCTATATAACATATATATTATACTGGAATTATAATATATATATCTCTCTCAATTATTTTTAATTCCATTAATATGACAAAGAAATGAAAGTAGCGTTCTTGCGTACGTACGGCCTACCGTCTCCATGAACGGTGAATTTTGTTTCTTTATATCTCCAAATTTATGGAGTAGTATAAAATGAAAATTTACTGGACATATATGATATTTAAATCATTAATAATATTCTGGAGACGATTTACTTATAACTACATGGACAATCATTTTCAAACAAGTTCATTTTTGATTCATGTACCAAACATCGACAAAAACGTCTGATATGAACTCACATTATATACCGATTATTATAACATTATAATATGTCATATAAACTGAATAATAATCTTTAAAAGAGGTCCTTAAGAAATTAGAAATTGAACAATGTTTATTATTCAGGAATATAAAGAAATGAACAAGACAAGTCAGACTTGAGATAAGGGATCCTACTCCTCTCTTTCTTTTTAAGTACACTCTTTTATGTCATTCCATTTCAGCTCATAGTTCATATGATTGGGATGTTATTTTATATTACTCATACTTTAATTTTTTATGTTCATATGATGATAGACCCAATTTTCTCTCATAAATCCATTTTGGAAGTTTTGAGTGGCGCTGTTAGGCTGCCAAATTTTCGTAAGAGATCTAACCTCTCTCTTTCTTATTTTATGTACTCTCTTTTATGTCACTTATTTTAAGATCCTTTTTGTTATTATGGGGGATGTTCATTTATATTCCTATTTATTTTAATTTTATTTTAATATTATGAGAGACTCTATTTGATCTCATCAATCCATTTTTGGAGGTTTTATGTAGCGTCGTTAGGCTGTCGAGTTTTTGTAAGGGATTGTTCATCTCAATTTTAGTCCCGTGAGATTTATGCTACTTTTTGCACCATTTACTTTGAGTGGTGTATTTTCATCCCATTATTATACTCTTTGGGTAATATAATTTCATTTATGGGTATTTACATATTCATTGTATGACCCTTGTTCAAAGGGGTGTACGTTTCGAATGTTACCCAAGTCGGTAAGGGAACCTTTCATCCTCTTTTTAAAAGACTTATTTTGTTATGTCTTTTAATTCAAATACTATTATGTTTTTATATGTTATTATGTATACTTATTTATGTAAATTTTATGTCCAAGTGATGAGATACCCTTTTTATCTCTCATCAACTGATTTTCTGAATTTTGAAGGGACATCGTTGGCCTGTCAGATTTCTTCAAGGGAACTTCTTAACCCACTTTCAATTCATTGGGTTAAACCTCTAAATCTTGATTTTATTATTCCATGATTATGTGTGGAATCTCTATTTTATAGTTTCTACAATCCTTTGTGTGGATATACTATTTCTAAACATAATCATCTCATTGATAAATTCTAATTTCATTTAGACGAACTTGTATCGGAAATCATAACTCAATATCATTTCATTGAGTTAAATATCTATGTCATTGGTTTTGTTTTTAAAATATTATGTGTGAATGACCTCTGATTTTTTTACACTTAATATTCACTTTTATTTTGTGTATTCATATTTTTCACACATAATCATGTAATTGATTTATCCTTAATCTAAGGATACCGACTTTGTAAGGGACTTCATCTCAATCTTCATTCATTGAGGCATATTTCATTTTATAGAAAACTATCTTTTATAAGGTGTATAAACCCCTTTGAATTTTAATTTTATACAAAAGGAATATTTTTCTACGAATCTTTTTTCTAAACGACAAAAAGGAATGTTTCTTTTAACGTACGTGGTGAAAACGGCCTTTTTCGCCACCGTGAGTATTATTTATTCTTTGGCTTCCTCAACAAGACGTAATGCTTTTTAAAATGAAATAAATACCATATACTTTTTTATGTATTTTGGTATTGAAAATGTTTTTTATAATGGATTTTTTATCTCAATATATTTAAGTGATATATTGTGATCGATGTGTGGAAATGTTTTCTTTCCATTATATTTGTTTTAAGTCTTATGATTTTATAATGGTACGTGGAAATTTGACGTGTGGTTACACGATAAACCATATGAAGGGTGGTGCTGTGAATACCAGGATGGGTGGTTACGTTATAACCTCCAATGCATTGGGTATGGAAGTCGGCCATATGATTATTCCATTAAGTATGTGTGGAAGTCGACCGTATGGTTATTCTATTTATGTATATTAATGTCCCAAGTTACCTTTATAAGTTATGTGTTCCTTATATGGGTTTTATGGTAATATTTTGGTTAAAAAGGGTATGTAATGATATTTTATTCAGTGAAGAGTTTTTACTACTTCATAAAGGTGAAAAGTATTACTTTGGTAAAGTACTCATGGTTTACATGTTTTTTTTGAAAAACTAACAGTTTTCCTTCTTTGTGTATCCTCTACTGGGCTTTTTATTCTCATCCCATGTTTTTGAAATGTTTTCCACAGGACTTAAAGATGAATAGGGTCAAGGATGGGATCAAGGGAATGTCATGCTATCTAAAACATGGAACTAGAAATGTTTCTTTTTAAGAGTTTTTATTTTATGGAAACATAATAGAAATGTCTACTTTGTAATCTTTTGAGATGTAATAGGTATGTCCTAATTCCCTAAAACTCTAAACCATGAATATATCCTCAATGTGAATTATTCATTTAATTCAATATTAAGTAAGGATTAAGGCTGGGGCCTTATAGTTGGTATCAAAGGTCGGTTTAGATAACTTTAGGGATTAAGAGTTTTGTTAGACACATGGTTGGTCCATATATATATTATTTCATTTAAATCCTTGTTTTATAATATTTTTTAGGGAAAGTAAAGTCATTTACGAATGGAAGTAGAAGGATCCCAAACGACATTCTTATCTCTTCCTGATGACATGCTTGCAAAAATTATTGCAAAATCATGTTTGGATGATTGTGAAAAATTTTCTTGCATACAACTCACTTGAAGCAGTTGTTTGAGATATCAAACACCTCCACTATACCACGTTATCATCGTGGATCGTGGGTTGTATTTAGAAAAATACTATTTTCACAATATTCTAATATTTTCAAGAAAGGTAAATATTATCAAGGTATTTTCAAATATTTTACCTTATCACAAGAATTTGAAGCATATTATGATTTTAAAAATGGTGGTGAAAAGGAGACCCTTACACATCTTATTTATATTTGCCTTTAAAATAGAGTCTCTCAGCACATACTTATGGTATTTTAAAAGGACCAATAATAGAAAGTTTCAACTCAAATTCTGTCCAAATATTTTATAGAAATCATGTTTTAGCAGACATTTTGGAAATATATGTCATACATGATTATTTTCCAAAACTGTTTTTCTGTGAACACCCATATGACCCATGTTGTACAAGGTGTATTTGGATGGAGGAAGAAAATTATTTTGAAGGATCTCTAAATCATTTTTGTAATTCATGGTACTTCTACCTACGTGAAAAAAATGACGATGAAACCGAGTGGACGCCATGATCAAGGTATGTTGTCATTCATTTTGGGAATCGTTTTATTTTCACTTATGGTGGTGAAATAAGACTTCAAGAATTAAGACGTTGTGATCGTAACGAATTTGGATGAAAATTATAGGTATAAGGAAACTATTGAGGTTAAAACATGTTAGGGTTATTTTTGGAGTTTTATAAAAAGGACAACACACATACCGTGTGACAACCCTTCGCATTGGACAAAGCTGCGGGAATCGAACCCACAACCAAAGTGTGACTGGAATTTATCTCCTACCACTTCACTACGTGAGTCCCTGGTTAGTTTGACTAATTATTTTGAGTTATAAGATTTTATGAATTAATATTAAGTTGATTTTGGTTTATCTATGAAAATTATTAACCTATCAAGGAGGATATGTGATTAGGTTAATTACTTTTCAATATGAGACTTTAAGAGCAACTGATGTTATTTGGAGATAAGTGTTATTTTGTACCATGGAAGACTAGGTGATTAAATCCTTCAAATATTTGGGTTTCAATATTAGTTTTGTTTACTTTGAATAATTTTATGGACAAATTTTTTATTGAATGGTCTTCGTTGAACTTTGGGTTTTGTTGGAGAAATTTTGGAGATTAAGAATATATTTTCCTTTTATAAAGGGTTATCCTTTTCTGGATTATCTAATCTTGTACTAACCATTTTGGTTTTGGTTGTGGTTAAATTCTAAACACATGGTAAGTATATAGTTCTCTTTTTTGGATTAGGTGATTCTCAAGATGTTTATTATAGTAATCTTAATGCAAACAAGTCTTCCTAAATACTCGTATTTTGGGGAAAATATGAGTTTGATTAAGGAATATTGTAAAAGATGAACGTCTATGTGACAAGTATGTATGATTCATTATGATTAATTAAGCTCAAAAATAAATTCCTCAATGAAGAGTAACTTAAAACCTAAATGTTGTCTGTTAACTTTTCCTACTGGGGAATCGAATACCGTTTAACCAATCACATGTTTGTGATTTTCTTATGGTTAACATTCCCCTAGACAGGTTTACTATCACTCTCCCTAAGAACATGACCCATTGTTTTTTCCTCCATATCAATTTTTTCCTACATGGAATCCTAGTATGGGTTAACTCAGGTGACCTTTGTACTTCTCTTACTTTATTTTAAAGTGATTGTTTTACTGACTCATGTTCCGATGTGGGATTTTCTATGAAGTTTCCACGCCCAATTTTAAAATTGTGAGGACACTATTCCCAAAAGGGGGGAAGGATGTAACACCCCAGTTAAACAAAGAATATGAAATTTTCACATTTATCCATATTTGTGAATAAAATATTAATATAACTTTAAAGGGGACGCTATGCTCGATGGCGTACCCAATACGCAACAACGAGTTTCTTGGTAATCTTACGTTGCACTCTAATAATAAAATAATATTATTTTAAATTGTAGATAACGCCTAGCCATTGTAATGGAGGGAATGAACAGAACTATCTACAAAATGATTATATATGTTTATCTATGATTTTTACTTTTTAAAATAAATTTTAGAGAATTAAAAATGCGAATGAATCAAATTTTAAGCGTAAACACTCTAATATTCTTTAAAAGGTCGATTAACCGCCTTTTGATGATGAACCTCTTTTAAATCCACTTTTTGAAAATTTTATGTGTTATGTTTGACAAAATAAAATTCTTTTTTAGAATCGGGACTTCAAAATTTACTTTGTGTAAATTTTTTGTATTCTTTCGATAAATTTCATTTTTTTAATCAATTGTGAAAAATGTTGTATTTTAATTCAAAAACTCTTTTTAATCTACTTTATTTATATGATTAGATTATATTTTGAATTGTTTTTAAAGTGAAATTAGAATATATTTTTAGCATTTAATCCAATAGTGGTCGTTGGAATTAATTTCATCTTGAAATTGGACTTAAACTAGTGTCAATCTTTTGATACATACTGTTTCATAAAAACACGCTATTTTCTCTGACAACGTGAATTAATTATTAAATTAATTAATGTTACTAATATGTTATTAATTTTTTAAAATAGACAAAATTTTCGAATTTGGAATATCAAATATAGCCTAGGGTGAATTTTTGGTAATTTTCTGAAAAACATCAATTTTTGATTAATAGTGAAACCACTAAGTAGTAGTTATAGAAACTGATTTTTCGTTTAAATGAAACTTTACCACTTCTGTGATTTGAATTTCAAAAATCTGACATACATGTTTTTCATTAAGAAGTAAAATGTTGTTCAATGGGAGTAAAATAATTTTTTGGTGAATAGTAACTTTTAAGTTTATTAATCGTGATTAGAGGTAATTAGTGTACTTTAAGGTAAAAATAATGATTTAATAATATGAAATGAACTAGACACATGTCATACCCTCATTGGATGTGTCAGGGACGACCAAGAAAATCCATGGGTCAACTTGGGGACCCAATGGAGCCACTTGTGTTGGAAAATGACATTAATACCTTTTTATTTAATGTTAAAATTAAAATGTCACAAACATGTGTTCTTTTAATAAAACAATTTTTATATTGGGTTATACAAGTCATATTTTTTACTATAAATATTCATTATAAAGGTAAAAATATTTCCAAAATCATGATATTTTTTTATAATTTTTAGACACTAAATATATCAAATTATTTATGACACCATGATGATGCAACGATTACCTCATTATTTAACGATTTCAATAAAATTAAAAGATAATGTAAAATCTAAAACCTACACATATCACAAAACTATTTTATGGGTGTATTTCGAATCCTTATCACATTATCCTATAAATATATCCTTTTGGTACCTTTAAAATCCGAAAATCATTTAATAAAAAAGTAATATTTTATAACTTTCCAAGAGTGCCCCTCCATTTCTCTTTTAAAAGGCCCCCACCTCTACCACCTTACCCACACCTCTCAAGCCTTTGGCTCTACCAACCCCTGAAAATTTCATCTGTACGCATCCCTCTATTCATCATTGACGCCTCACCTTTGGGAAGAATCCTTCCCAAGAATCCTTTGAGTTCAAATCAAGAAGAGTTACACGATTTTAAGGTAATGTATTCACTTGTGTTCTTTTGTTTTATTTTGCTTCTCCAACCCTCTAAACTCTTTTTATTTTTTTATTTTGTAACAAATCCAGTATCATAAATATACTAGGATGTTTTTAAGAGAATTATTCGATCTACACTTACACACACCTTCTTCTTATGGTTAATGAACATACTTTTTCTGTGGTTGGCGAATTTCTCCCTCACAAAACGATGATTGTTCAATCTTCTTTTAACACCTTTAATGGTGTCCATTATGATGTCACTATATTTTATATATGATATATACGGTATTTATTTTTTCTATATGGTTCTTAATTTTATATTTAAAACATTCCTTTATGCATTTCATTTTGTGCAAATGCGATACTTTCATATGAGAAAGTGTGGACTACCGCCCCCTCAAGTGATGTGACTCATTCATGAAATACATGGAATGAATAAATAATGAAATTAATGAACATATGTGACCTATATAACATATATATTATAATTTAATTATAATATATATATATATCTCTCTCAATTATTTTTAATTTCATTAATATGACAAAGAAATGATAGTAGCGTTTATGCGTACGTACGGCCTACCATCTCCATGAACGGTGCATTTCGTTTCTTTTTATATCCAAATGTTATGGAGTAGTATGAAATGAAAATCTACTGGATATATATGATATTTAAATAATTAATAATATTCTGGTGTTGATTTAATTAGAACTACATGGACAATCATTTTCAAACATGTTCATTTTTGACTCATGTACCAAACATCGACAAAAACGTCTTATATGAACTCACATTATTAACCGATTAAAATAACATTATAATATGTGATATAAAATGGATAATAATCTTTAAAAGAGTTCCTTAAGAAATTATAAATTGAACAAAGATTATTATTCAGGAATATAAATAAACGAACAAGACAAGTCAGACTTGAGGTAAGTGATCCTACTCATTCTTTTCTTTTTAAGTACACTCTTTTATGTAATTCCTTTTAATCTCATCGTTTTTATGATTGGGATGTTCTTTTATATTACTAATACTTTACTTTTTATGTTCATATAATTATAGAACCTATTTTATCTTATAAATCCATTTTGGAAGTTCTAAGTGGCGTCGTTAGGCTGCCAAATTTTCGTAGGAGATATAACCTCTCTCTTTCTTTTTTAAGTACTCTCCATTATGTCACTTATTTTAATCTCCTATTTGTTATGATGGGGGATGTTATTTTATATTACAATTTCTGTACATTTTATTTTAATATGATTAGAGACTCTATTTGACCTCATCAATCCATTTTTGGAAGTTTTATGTGGCATCATTAGGATGCCGGGTTTTTGTAAGGGATTGTTCATCTCACTTTTAGTCCCATGAGATTTATGCTACTTTTTTCACCATTTCCATTGAGTGGTTTATGTACTTCCCATTTTAATACTCTTTGGGTAATATAATTTCATTTTTGGGTATTTACATATTCATTTTATCACCCTTCTTCAATTGGGTGTACGTTTCGAACGTTACCCATGTCGGTAAGGGAACCTTTCACCCTCCGCTTTTTAAAAAACTTCATTTGTTATGTATTTTAATTCACATACTATTATGTTGGGATACGTTCTTATATATACTTATTGATTTAAATTTTATTTCCAAGTTATTAGATACCCTTTTTATCTCTTATCAACTCATTTTCTGAATTTTTAAGTGACGCCGTTAGGCTGTCGAATTTCTATAAGGGAATTTCATAACCCACTTTCAATTCTATAGGTTAATCCTCTACTTCTTGATTTTATTATTACAATATTATTTGTGGAATCTCTATGATTTAGTTTCCACAAACCTTTGTGTGGATATACTATTTCTACACATAATCATCTCATTGATAAATTCTTATGTCATTTAGATGAACTTGTATCGGAAATCATAACTCTATCTCATTTAATTGAGATAAATATCTATGTCATTGGTTTTGTTTTTCCAAGATTATGTTTTAATGACCTATGATTGTTTTACACTTAATATCCACTTATATTTTTTGTATTAATATTTGTCACACATAATCATGTAATTTATTTATCCTTAATCTAAGGATACCTAATTTGTAAGGGACTTCGTCTCAATCTCCTTTCGTTGAGGCATATTTCATTTTATACACAACAATATTTTATATGGTGTATAAACCCATTTGTATTTTACTTTTACACAAAAGGAATCTTTTTTTACAAAGAGTTTTATTAGACGACAAAAATGAATGTTTCTTTTAACGTACGCGGTGACAATGACCTTTTTTGCCGCCGCGAGTATTATTTGTTCTTTGGATTCCTCAACAAGCCGTAATGTTTTTTAAAATGAAATAAATACCATATACACTTTCATGTATTTTGGTATAGAAAATGGTATTTATAATGGATTTTTTATGTCAATATATTTAAGTGATATATTGTGATCGAAGTGTGGAAATGTTTTCTTTTCATTATATTTGTTTTATGTCTTATGATTTTATAATGGTACTTGGACATTTGACGGGTGGTTACGTGATAAACCATACGACGGGTGGTGCCATGAATACTAGGACGGGTGGTTACGTTATAACCTCCAATCCATTGGGTATGGAAGTCATCCATATGGATATTCCATTAAGTATGTGTGGAAGTCGACCGTATGGTTATTCTATTTAAGTATATTTATGTCCCAAGTTACCTTTATATGTTATGTGTTCTTTATATGGGTTTTATGGTAATATTTTGGTTACAAAAGGGTATGTAATGATATTTTATTCAGTTAAGAGTTTTTACTACTTCATAAAGGTGAAAAGTATTACTTTGGTAAAGTACTTATGGTTTACATGTTGTTTTTTAAAATCTAACAGTTTTCCTTCTTTGTGTATCCTTTACTGGGATTTTTATGCTCATCCCAAGTTTTTGAAATGTTTTCCACATGACTTAATGATGAATAGTGTAACACCCCAAGATTTTATAGTGTGTTATTTCTTCAAAATAATTCAATAAATTACACTACACGCAACACCGAGTTCAATCACACCATGACTTAAAAAAAAAAAGCCATTCAAAAGAGGTTTTGAATAGTGTTAACTAAATTTTAAACTTTATATAATCCTTATAATTTTAGAATCTATATTATGAGTTTCTTAGATATAATGCAAGAACAAATTCATTTTCAGTATTGCACTTTTATCAACTTTTAATAGTGAACCCTTTTTAAATACAATATTTTAAACTTTTTGACTAAATGGGGACATCAAAAAATTTTAAAATGAAACATCCCAAGCTTCCACGGTACGCTTTCCTTTGAATAATACAGTAGCGTGTGTTGTACGCAACTTCGAGTTTTAACACACACCACAATCGATCAAACTAGCCGTTATGAATAGTAATACCTAATTTTTGAAATTATATATATATTATATTTCAAAATGGACTTCATTTTTGGATTCGGAATATCGAATTTAGCCTAAGGTGAAATTTTGGTACTTTTCGGATAACTTTCATATTTTGATGAATAGTGAAAATTACTAAATTTTAATTAAAATCAACTTTTTTAATCAAAATAATTAATAGTGATAAATTATGAATTTGAGTGGTTTTAAGGTATATTTAGAATATATTTTTACAATTTAATATAATGTTGGTCATTAGACATAATTTTACAATTAAACCGAACATAAACAAGTGTCAATCTTTTGATAGTTATTATCTCTTAAAACACGCATTTTGTTTTGACAGCGGGAATTAATTTTAAATTAATTTCTGCCACTTAGGTGTTTTGAATTTAGGAAAATGGATTCCATATTTGGAATCAGGATGTTTAAATTGTGTAAATAGGTAACTTTTATTTTTAGACATTTTGAATAATTACTGCGGTAAATATTTTATTTACCATGGTTAAGGGTAAATCCGGTAAATAAGGGTTAAAAAATAATATTATAATAATACTAAATTACCCTAAAACGTGTCTTAACCCTATTGGTTGATACATGGTCGACCATGGGCATCTTTTTGTCAATTTTGGGACCCCATGGATCCACTTGTAAGTGATAATGACACTTTATTTTAATTAAGTCAAAATGAATACAAAAATGACACAAGCATATATCTTTTAGAAAAACAATTGTTACATAAGGTTATATAAGTTGGATTTTAGATTATAAATATTAATTAGAAATATAAAAAGATTTCCTACATAATGATATTTTATTTATAATTTTTAGACATTAAATAATTTATTTTATTTATGACACAATGATGATGCAGTAATTACTATAATAGTGAAACATTAAAATAAATGATATTATAAATACGCAAAAAAATATAATATGAAACTTTTAATGAATTAAACTAATTTTCTACGATAATATGATATATTAGGATTTATTTAATTTACTTTGTTCGAAGTAATCAATCTGTTATGAGTTTCACAAAAATCAACTATTGAATAGTGTCAAAATTGACATAAAAGAGTTTTTAAAACAAATATTATATTATTAATTGATATTAAATTCTTAAAAATATAAGGTTCGGACAAGAGACTTATATAAGGATAGGTTCATCATTAATGGACCACTTGGGGGTCGCTTGGATGTATATAGTAAGTTTATTAACCATATTATATAAAAATACAAAGAGACATTGTAAACGTGAAACTAATTAACTTAGAATTAATACTTAAAGATAAGGTTAATATAAGTACCCAAACCTGTCTAAATTCTATTGGTTGAGTGGAATTAGACCTATACCCACCTTAACCTTTGAATAATCAACTTTGGAGCCTTTATAAACCGAATATGGATTTATTATAAATTAATATTTCTAACTTTTCCAAAGGTGCCCCTCACCCCTCTTATAAAATGGCACTCCTCCTTCTCATTTCTTCACACCTTAAAAGCCTTTTGGCTCGGCCAAACTCGGCCCAAATACTCTCCCAACATCCCTCACTACAACCTAGAGGCCTTAGTTTGATCATAAATCCAACCTAAGGAGCCCTTTTGATCAAATCAAAAGGAAGAACCCGAAGAAGAGGTAATGATTTCACCACCCTTCTCCAAGTTCATTTCTTCTTCCACTTATTCTTCCTTTGTTCTTACCATTCTAAAATAATAACTCCAGTATCTCACATATACTGTGATGTTATTATAAATATGGTACAATCATATTCAGTATTCTATCCACCCTTTGAATAACATGTCACCATACGTGCGAACGTACGGCTTACCGTCTCCACGTCGTGGTGTAATTGTTATTCAATATAATATTATTTGGATGGGTATAATAATGATGTGTAACTCATGTAAATAATAAATATAACATGTTAATGATTCTGTATATATGATATACCATCCATTTATATATTATTTTAATATCAAAAGAATGATATTTTCACTCGTGCGTACGTACGGACTACCGTCTCCACGAACGCGGTGAGATTCATTCTCCATCGTATCCATTCAATTATAATTATCACTTGATGATTTAAAAATGATGTTTAAGGACTGGATATCATTCTGGATATGAATAAGATACAACAACCATGGCTTATGTAACAAAACATATAAATGAAAATGAGTAAGTTAACTCCCGAAACGACGATAATTCTAAGATATTATTAACAAATCAATGTTAAAAGATCATATATGATATCATATTAATATATATGATTCTTGTATAATTTAATAACAACTATTTCACCATTATACATGAGGTTAACCTACCCCAACCAAGTAAAAGTACAAGGTAAGGGTTTACTTCGCAATCTCTTCATTATCTGAGGTTGTTTATACATAATTATCTACTGGGACCTCGTTATCATCCACGTCCATGTTTCTTCAAAATGTATTTCAAAACATTTTTAATATTTAAAAGAATATGGGTTAAAGTAATTTATACCCTTGTTTGACTTTTTATAAGAGGTTTATAAGGGAATCTTTCTGTCGTTTTCCAAACAAGGTTCTTTTTAACCTTTTCGACAGAATTAAGATAAGAATGTTTTTTTAACTTATACGGAGGGTGCGGTTATTTTCCGCCGTTATAAAATCTTCAAAGTTTCCCTTACAAGCTTATAAGAATATTTTCAAAGAAAATGTTTTATTTTATATGGATCTTAAATTATTTCAAAATAAAAGGAGATATTTCTTTAAAAAGAATTTTGATTTCATCTATGTCAACATCCTTTGATGGATTTTAATATTATTTGAAGTTGATTTATTATGATACCAAACTTCTATATTGTATTGAAGGTTTTGTGATATGTTTGACTGTGGATGTGCTATTTTTATACCATTCATAGTTTATGGTGAGATTATTGACATTTCGTATGCTAGTTTTAGTACGAATGTTTATGTTATGTTTAAACCTTTTCATATGGGAATGCATTGGACTTAATAAGTGACGGGTGGAGCCCACTATAGCTCCTCGATGCATCGGTAGGTCTCATGAGACAAACTAGTGTCTTGGCACAAGGCCTTGAAAAAATCTTATTTGTAGTCTTGGCACGAGGCCTTGGCTATGTGGTTATGATAGTCTGGCATTATGCATTCCAACATTATGAAAGTGGTTATTGATTTTTGCATGTGATTATTCGAATAGTAGAATATCCATGTGAACAAGTAAATGGCATTATTTCATTTTATTTATGCCATACCATGTTGAAAGTTCATATTTAAAAGGCTTTTGTTTTAGTTATACATTGCCTTAAATGTTTATTCTTATTTATGAAAGTTTCCGCTATATTGTTATCCTTACTGGGCATTTGAGCTCACCCCTTTTCTATGTTTTATTTTTCCCAGGAAGTGAAGAAGTAAATTATGAATGACCTGCAGGGATTTTATGAGGGGTTAATAGTGTGGATTGTGGAAACATTATGTTGTTGTATTAGCTTTTCATTTTATGATGTAATGTAAAAATTATGAATATATCTAGTGTTTCCAAGGCTACTAAACCAATCGGTCTTTCGAGATTTGATCTTTCTTGTGATCATGCAAATGTTACGAAGTAATGCACCGAATCTGGGTAAATGGGGTCGGGGCGTTACAAATAGGGTCAAGGGTGGGATCAAGGGAAAGTCATGCTATATAAAACATGGAACTAGACATGTTTCTTTTTAAGAGTTTTTATTTTATGGAAACTTAGTAGAAGTGTCTACTTTGTAATCTTTTGAGATGTAATAGTTATGTCCTAATTCTCTAAAACTCTAAACCGTGAAAAGATCATCAATGTGAATTATTCATGTAATTCAATATTAAGTACGGTTAAATGATGGGGCCTTATATATGTGGTCATGTAATGTAAAATGGTTTGGTTGTTATTATAGAGACAAATAGTGTACTTTCAATTTCCCTAGTGTCATCCAATCATCCCTAGCTATAGAGAAATATCCTTTCTAAAAATGTTACAAACGGGGATTCCCAATGTCCAACTACCTCAACTACTATTGAGTTCCACTCTGGGACCACTGTTTGCTTATAGGTCCATGGTGCCAGATATCTAGATCATTTTACACTTCAATCTATTGAATTGATGACACAAACTCCCACATTGAGGATAATATTTTAACTTTGGATTCACTATTTCTATTATTGGTTATTTTTCTTTGGTGCATTCCCATCTGTGTGCCTACTGTCCAATGATAAAATAATGCATTCTGCCCCATGTTTCTGCTTTCCGAATATGGGAGTCATTTATCACATATTCGGCAATGTATTATCCATGATTAAAATGTCATTAGTGGATATTGGTTCATCCATCCATGTATTCCACCTTGGATATAATCGGATATACCGAGTCTCCCATATTGGGTTGAGTCATTGTCTATGCAACTCATTCTAAGTTCCATATCATTGAGGACATCCGTTCATTACTCTACTTCTATCAGGACATTTCTCGGGGTCTTGGCATGCCAGAAACCTTTGGTTAAGAGAGTAATTCATTTGGAATTATTCGAATTTATGGATTATAAAACATTGAGACACATGTATTATGCCTCAAATGAGGTTCTCAAGGGATTAGAACACAATTAATCCTATTGATATCACAATTTATCTTATTCTAGAGGCATTTGAACTGTGGTTCTCCTCTCTAATCCAATGTTTATCATACGGTAGGTTGTGAGTTTAATGTCCAATGGGGATCAGATAATAATTTTTAGAATTTCTCAGGTAGAAGGATTGGATAGGTGGACCATATTAGGTAACACCTTGAAGGGTTACCATATTAAAGGATCAGAATAACAAATGACAGAAGATCTATGATGGTGCATCTAATGGAGAGAAGGTTTCACATCATGAAGGTTGATCTAGAAACCAAAAAGGGAGTATCAGGGAGGTGGAATCAAATTAGGGGGACACAAGAGGAATGGAGTATAACACCCATAGAAATAAGATCTAGGGTGGTGTGTCTCAAGAATAGAATATTTCATGTTTTGAATGTTGATCTGGAAGTAAGGGAAAATATTATAGGTGGAACCCAATGAGAGGGACACCAAGGTTTACCATTGGATAGGATTAAAACTCATGGAGGATTTCTATGTACCGTATTTTTTATAAAAGTGTCAAAACCAATTTAGTTATAAGGTATTATTTAGGGATTATTGACATATACTTCTCATAACAAGAATATTTCTCTTGGTTGGATGGTTTGTATTTTCTGGTCTTATCCACTGGGACTACCTGGGTGCTACTGGGAGAAATGATGAGATAAACAGGGTTCATGAACTTTGATAGACCAAATAGATATAATGATCTCACCAGGATAAGAGTGAGGTGTTAGATAAGTTGTTGAAGTGAAATGGATGAGGTATAGAGTGTGTGAGATTGAATGGTTAGAAGATATGAAGTGGATGAGGACCCTAAGGAATTATAACCATAGGGTTTGGGAGTGATCCTCACAAGACAGGGATACTTGAGGTAAATACTAAGGTGGGAATGGAGGATGGAATTGATCACTGTAGATTCTTCTTGTTTACCATGTTAAGAAGATAAAGATCAATTTTCATGTAGTTTAGAAGGTTTGTTGGTGATTATTCACTGAGACAACACAGATGGACATGTGATTGGGGATTAAACTCTAGAGTTGTCTATTGGACATGATAGGGAATACTCATTAGTTTGTCCCAAATGGATAGATATTGGGGTTGATTCAAATGAATAGGTGGCCCGTATAGAAATTTGGAATATGTTTTAATGTCATGATCTTACTATGATGTGGTGGCCCATGGTAAAATCAGGAGGAAAGATGGATGAAATGTGTGATGGAGGATGGATAAAAACAATCATTGATGGTGGTTTTGGGGCGATGTATCCCATAATGGGAATATGTAACATCATTAGGGTATATCCTTAGGATGGAGAACATGAGTTCTGAAATGGTTGGGATTGAACCTCATGGAGGCTTCCTACATACACTATATAAAATATAGGGATCAAAACCAAAACAGTTTGGATGTGAAGATATGATTCTTACTCAAGGAGGGATTCCCATTTGGATGGAGAAGGGTGTCACAGTCACTAATAAACTCTAATATCATATGATTCTTGACCTGTGTGAGAAAAAAGATGAAGCAATAGACTAGATGATCACATCATGAAAAAATAATTCGTGAGATATGGAGCATGGCTTATATACTGATACTACCCAAGGAGGATGATGTCTTGTGCGATGAGGATCTCATTCCATGGGAGGAATTGTTTCTTCCAAGTCATCCATACATAGGGAATACTATTAAAGGAGGTTTCAGTGATTACATGGAGAAAAAATGAGGCAAGAAACCCAATTTTTATTTAACAGGGTGAGATAATAGTTTAACATCATGTGTTGAGGATGATTGTGTGGGAATGCATTAGGTCTTGCAGCACAGACAGGGAGGACTCACTCATTACCCCTTCGACTTACATAACATTGTCTTACCCACCATTAGGTTAGGGAACTCCCCAAAAATTATGTAAGGTAGGAGTGTGGTGGAGTTTAAAATAGTGGGTTCCATGTTAGCATTACTACAACGAAAAATAAAATCCCTTAGTGCACCTATGTTGAAAATAAAGAGTTAGGGAACCACAAAAAGGAACACCAAATGAGGGAATAAAAAATCACTTCATGCAGGACTAGATGGCCACAAAGAAGTGTGTATAAAAAAATATAATTCTTCAATGAGAGTGTATTAATGAAGCTATGATGATTCACGAGGAATAGAAGCTTCACATTGGAATGGGAATTGTGAATCACAGGGACCCTACATTAGCATGGTTTCCCTGCTTGGGAGAAGAGTTATTCATTAAGGTTGAATTCCCTGTGAATCCTCAAATAACCCAAAGTGCCTCTTTCTTTCATGACTGAATGGGACATCCTAAAATTAATCCATAATTTAGGTAGGTGAATTTATTAATAAGGAGAAGGGGGTATCATCATGCTACAGTACCGTAGATGATCAATTATTTGTTCTAGTTCATAGTTCCTGGGTTCTTCGCGATAAGGGAGATCTTATGTAGAAATATCATGGTAACCAAGAATTTCAGGTCGAGTGATCTGTATATTTATAAGAAATAGGGGTTCATAGTGATCATAGGTGTACTTTGAAATAATGATGAACTTTTAGAAAATCAATGAATCTGTTGGACTCACTTATCCATCTGTCAACAACCATAGTTTGGTTGCAGAGGGCTTTAGACTCATAAGAGTTCTATCATCACTTCATGTGTTTTATATGAGGAGGGTAATCATGATGGATCTTCACAAGGTAAGCCCATTTTATGATATTTCAACCAATTGATCTATAATTTCATCCCAAACTGTTTTATCCTTCCTCAATTTATCTGGAAACATGTATTTCAACACTAACATAAACAGTTTTCAATAAGATATTCTTGTGGGAAAACTATGACTATAAAATGGTATAATGAGAATTGAAAAAAATAAACTATGATAGTCTTGGTAGTGAACCTTGACTAATGAAATGATGGAATGGGGAGGGAACAAAACAAACTATCATATTATATTTTTTTGATAATTGACTAATGGAATGAATTTCCAAAATTCTTTTTATTCCCCAAATGTATTTCTTATTCATAGGATATGTTTCCTGAGATCATGATTGATTATTTGGAATTATATAATGTTATATGATAAGAATCATTTTAATATTATTTTCACTATGTTTAATGATTAATGACCTTTGATTTATTGAGCATAATTATTCTAATTATGGATCATGTACTTATAGTCATCTTCATAACTTTTTGTCTCTTGTGATCATTGAATAATATCACTTATCTTAACCCTTACAAGGAATCTGTGTTCAGCCTTTATTATGTTTCAATTCCTATGTTATATAGAAATATTTCAGGTTTGATATGTCTATGAAGGGTGATTGGTGTGAAGATCTAAATTGGGAGTGATACAAAACGTTTATGTACAAGATGTTTACATTTCCATGTATCCAAATAAACAAATCCCATAAATTCCTCTATAATGTAATATTTTGAATTTTATTTAAAATTAATATAATGTTACGTAAATTTTTTTATGGAAATATTTGTTCACTATATTTGGCATCAGATGTAAGTTATAGTATATTTTGTAAATAAGGAGTAGGAAACATTAGTGATAATCCTTAGGATAAGCCTATGTATTTGAGAACAACCAATGTTATTTAAAAGAAAAAAGTGTGTCATATCTATGAAAATAAATTAATTTATGGATACAATAATTGTTTGGGGTTTTGGGGTTAGAAGAATGTAGGGGTAATAACACAGAAAATAGTTGTTCAAGTATATCTCATCCATAATTCTATGAAACAGTGAATGTTCCCTTAATACCCAACAGATTTCACACTAGTGGGGGATACATATATTTTAAATCAATTTTTCATTAAGATCCATTATAAAGTATATGAATCGATTTCCATCTAGGATGAACTATATTTAACCTACACTATCATTGAATGAATATAAGGTGTCAAAATTTAAACATCATATAATTTTTTTAATGATTATAAAATTTCCCACTGCAATTATTTTTTTATCATACTATAACATTTTGTTTTAGTCAATGGTTGGAATTCTAATGAACCATGTTTACACATAATTTGATATAAAATTAAATTATTTACCTCTTAAGAAACTGAATGTTATTGGATATTGAATGAAAAATCTTATTTCTATTCTTATAAATCATACAGAATACATGAATCATGTTTTTAATCTATGTGATATTTAGAAGAAACAACATATTTTTGGGTCTTTTTTGAGGAAACATACTCCTTCATTAAGTGGTTCCACCCATAAACTAATTTATGAGAATTTTTTCATAGATCATTATCATTTATACGGTGAATAACATTAATGGTAGACTATTGAAAAGAACATGAGGCAATGAGAATAATTGACTCTATTGAGTGGGTTGAGATTAGGAGAATAATTCTCAATATATAATTTCCCTATATTATTCATAAGAATATAGGGAATGAGTTCCTCAAAATTAAGTAAAATAATGATAAAATTATTAGTACATATCTGGAAAATATTACAAGGCTTATGAGATACAATTTTGGTATTAATATGCATCCATAAAGTGGAATTGATTGATTATTCAATGTATTAAAACCAAATCTCTAAATGTAGTTATATATAACAGACTTTATAATATATGAAGAAATTGTTCCATTTTCTATCAAGGTGGAAATAATGAATTGATTCACCCATTAATACATAGTTTTGAAAATAATGGATAAATTTAATTCAAAATAAATTATTATAACAATAACGATGAAGTTAAGAAAAATACTTTTCATGTCTGCTAGAAGCATGGAATGAATCATGACAGAAAAATACATTAAGGAGACTGGTAAATGTTTTATGTGTGGAATATATGACCATTGGGAAATTATGTAATGAACCAACATCATAAAAGTATACAAGACACCTAAATCAACCTATAACATGTTGTAGGTAAAATAATAAAATTGAAACAAGTCTCCAATATAATAAAAACATGAAAATAAACTAATGTAAGAAGAGTAAAAGAATGAGATACCAAAAAGACAAAAAATCATAGAAAAACATGATAATCTATAATGTAATCCAAATTACCTCATGACCAATGGTAACCTCATAAAAAAACCAAAATTAGAAACTACATGAGAATCCAAATTTATTGAAGATCCTCCTCACTATACATAAATAGTGCATTAAAGATTCTAAAAACACCCAAATTCAAATGTCTATTGTGATCCAAAGCCTAGTTAAAACAATAGATTCTATACAAGTTCTAATATATATAACGAAAATATTCTATGTTATAAAACAATACAATTTTATAAAGAATTATTAGAAATAAAATCCATTTGTAAATCATTATCCATTGGGTTTTAGTGAAAGACTTCCATATTCTAAAAAATTTATTCTTAAATTTATAAGTAGTAAAATAGGGAAAATAATCTTTGAATCATGTTGTAAATAGGTAAACACATATCCCTGAAACAACATTTCTTTCAAAGCTATGTGATAAAACATGAGGTAAAAATGACCGAGAAGTTATCCATGATAAAAACAATAATGGGATAAATAAATAAAATATTATGAACCTCACATAATGGGATCTAGACTATGGTATATATCATACTAGACATATAAAATAAAACATAAATAGAAATAAAATTGGATCCAACTAATATCTAGATCTTTAGTTTGATATCAAAACATGAATCCTCTCCATGGTGTCAAGAACAGAGTAAGTATACCAATGTATCTTTCCAGACATACTCAAGATAAATAAATTTGAATTTTAACAAATTCATTTCAAAACCATTGTCTCAATTTTATAAAACGTTTCCAAATCCAATCCAATATGGTATGGTTTTTTAAAACACATTTCCAAATCAAGAAAATGACTTTTTGAAGAAAATACCCATTTTGAGAGCATTTTTATTTCCAAGTGATCATTTGAAAACAATTTTCATTTAAAATCAATGAAAACCCTAACGTATTTTTTGAATAACAACATGAAATTCATCAAATTAATCAATTCTATATTAACTCATATGTCAAAAAATGTAGAAACCTAGAATCCTTCGATAACGATGACCAGAAACCAATAGAACTCTATTTAAAAGACATGGAATTCCATGAAACATAAAAGGATTCAAAAAAATACAATATAATCACCAATTTGAACACAACCAGGGAAAAAACTACTACCACAACCAAAACCAAAGAATAACCCAAAGGATTACGTACCTGAGGAGAAGAAACTCAACAATAGTAGTGATCAATTGTTAAATACAGTGATCCAAAATGGAATGAGTCACCCAAGATCACAAATGGATACAATATAGGTCAATATCATGGAATCATGCAATGAATTTAAAAGTATATCATTAATTCGACACCCAAATTCTGATTTTTAGACTATTACATGGTGTCTAATCCAATTACACATCACGTATTCCATGAATCTCATATACACCAATACTGCTGGAGTATTTTTATTAAAAATACATTATTTCAATGATAGGATTTGAACCCATTAAATGGATTGGAAATGTCACGTATTTTGTGTATAGTTCACGTCTTCATCTTGAATGTCATTAAAAATTGTTTGATTTCTCAATGAACAAAAAAACTATAATATTAAGGTGAAAATTTCAATAAATCCATGAATTCTCCATTATAGTTATTGTCACAATTTACATGTTATAATTTTTCATCTAGAAAAAGTAATCCAAACACAATATCCAAACTATAACTGATAGAAATGTAACATGGAATCTCAATCTCCCCATTATAAATTCATTATGCCCCTATAAATAAATCATGATCCTTGTTCCAAAAAAAGAGAATCCCATTATTGTCTCATCAATGAATACTTCTCCCACACCTCATAGATATTCTATCAGCATTTCCTTAGAACCTAAATAAGGGGGATGGTTTTACGACACATTACATTATCGTCACGATCCTTAATTGGAACTAGCTACTAAACCAAAGTGGTATCCGGATCAAGATCAATATCCTCTTATATGATCACTTGCAAAGGATTGGGTATATACCTATCCAACTGGGAAGCATGAAAAATTTCATGAAAAAAATGAAAAAGGTAATGGTAATTTAAACCTATAGGACACCCACCCCACACATTGAACAATCAAAAAGGGGCCCATAAACCCAAGTTACAACTTACCCTACTTACCTAACTATCGATGTTCCAAATGAGGTGAAGCTATTATAAAGATTGGATCACCCACCAAAAACTATAGTGGCCAAAGATGATAGTCCTCATAGGATTTCTGATGACTCTCTTATATGATCTATCTCCCTCATATTAAATAAACCATATTTTTTCACCATTTAAACAACACCTGGACCAATCAATGACCTCTCTCCCAACTATTCCAAACATGAGAGAGATCTATAAGGATTCCCATACAAATCCTCTAAGGGAACCATCTTTATCAAATCCAGAAAACTATTTTTGTAGGATAATTATAAAAAAGGATAATACTCTTCTTAAGATCATCTAAATTAAAAAACAAAACCCTATATAATATCACATGAACCCTATAAATCCCTCAATATCTATACATCCTTCTATATATGTTAAGGTTTTTCCTAAAAAATCTCTAAAACCATCATCTCTTGTTAACCTTTCTAGACACTATATGTGATCCAGATTTTCCTTTGAGATACTACCGCATACGAAACCTAGTCAAGTAACATTATCACTTAAAATTACAACTCCCCATTGTGGTCCACATTCATTATTTCATTGATATTTAAGAAATGTGATGATTACATGAGTCGATGAATGATCAATCAAATCAGATCATTCCCACTAGGATTACAGGGTAAACCAATGGTGAAATACATGTAAATATAATCTAACTTTCATACTTTATTGGGAAGAGGCTGCAATATCCCTGAAGATCTATGATGTTCCTTCATAATTCTCTATCATATAAGACACCATGATACAAAATACACTATCTTTAATATCAACCCCTATCACAGTTACTAATGTCTCAAATCATGGTTATTCATTGTAGAACCTGGGTGAATGGATAAAAAATAATGGTTTATGTGGTCCAAAAACTCTTACCATATAGAAAAAGGAACAACCAACCTGGTATAGAAGCATAGAGATCCCCTAGGGGACTCAGACCAATCACCCAATGTCTCCCCACTATAAAGGAATTTATCCCTATTTTGGAACTCAGTGTCTATCACCAGATCTATCTAAAATTTTTCATCAAAATACAACTCAACCATCATCAAATCCAAGAACACCTGTCCCCAATCCTCTTCTAGATTCATTCTCATCACAATAAAAAATCATCATAGGAAACTCCTCAACTAATTCCATTATAGTTTGAGTTAATTATTTCATACTGAACGCGTTAGCAACCACAATACCTTTCCAAGGGGTAGAAGTAATATCAAAATAAAAAGTCTGAATATACTATAACCACCATATCGTTAATAAATACCAATCCCTCTATGTTAAAATATATTCCATGCACTTATGATCTGAATACACTATTAACCACTCCCTAACAAGATAGTGACAACACTCTCTAAGTTAATACATAACAATTACCAACTCAATATCACGTTTACTTTAGCTATTCTCATCATGGTGTAAATGGTATGATCCATTGACCACAAATTATATCACCAACATAAAGAAACATCACAAAACATACTAGAATCATCATAGAAAACATCGTAACCTGGTCTACGTTCTGAAAAAATCATAACTAGTACTGTTTTCAAACACACCATAATCTATTAAATTTATATCTAAAACATGTGATTCCAATCAAACATGTAGCATTATGGTTTAAATAATTAAATGAATATTAAATCTCATAGAATTCATAAAAAAATTCTATAGTGACCAACCAAACTGCATGATTCTCCAAATCTCAAAAAAAATTGTATCCTCCCAAGATATAACTTCCTATAGATTTTCACTATCTATTTATAATAATCTATCAAATATAACACTCCCTAGAATATACCCATCCTATATCCAAAAATATAATATTGAAATCATACCATACATATGATTCTCTTTCAAGGTTTGATTATTGAAAAAATTGGTCCAGGTTCTCCTCCTCTAACTTGACGTAAAAAAATCACCAATGAAAAAAAGATTCCAAGAAAAATGAAATATATCGTTCATAATATCTATAAACACCAAATTATATTTGTTAAGAATTAATGGAATAATGAAGAACAATAAATTCCAATATCAAATCCTAAACATTGTCTTAGGTATATCTTCTCCTTCAAATCTCATATGGTGTTAGCCTGGATCCACGTCAATCTAAGATATACAATGAGCCCCTGTATGCCAATGAAAGATTTCATCTATCATTTAAAATGATATTTATTTTTAACAATCATAAAATTCAACTTTCAATAATTAGGAAAATTATTGAGGCTCCAATCCGCCTTCAAAGAAAGTAGGACATGCCAAGACCATTTACACACTCTAGGATAAATAAATCCTTTAGCATCATGGTCTTCATGTTGGACCTTATCTTCTAAAAACCCAACAGTTTACATGTAGTTAAATTTCATAGAAATTGGAATAATAATAGAGAGAAGGTCTATAGTAAAATCAACCTCTCTATGGTGGTAAACAAAAAAAACAAATCCAAAAAGAAATTATGGTACACACATTGAATATTTTAAATTAGACCACCCAAAAAAGTTTACACTACCTCTATAATCATCTCCATAAACTATCACATGATTACTCCATCATAATGAACAATTGGCCCTACCATTTCTAGTATATAATCCCACTCACCCTATAAAACATTATTGAAATAATTGGTGGAAAAGAAATGAAACTGACAATAGTAACATTATATATAGGCCTTTACATTGATCATGTAATCCTTGTTGATAATCATGTTGATGATGTCATAATCAAGCACTAAAACGTCCCAATCCACCTCAATGTAGGCTCTCATCACACGACATACTGGACATTTGAAGCCTTGTTTGGACATATTTCCTAAAGGAATGTAATGATCTATCTTGAATGAAATAAGATAAGAATGAATCCCCAACACATCAAATTACATTGATGATATAAAAGATTTAGAATCTCCAATATAAAAAATAGCACCATAATAAATGTGATAAACACCGTATCTATAATTGTAGTTGTCCTTGTATTATATTTATCTGACGCATAGTCTGAGCATAATTTCATCGGGTTATATCCACAAGAACATATACCTATTACTAATGATTAGACCCACCACACTAGTATGAATCTTTATAAAATTGTTAATACTTGTTGAAATTGGATCCCTGCATACTAACTTAATATATATTTTCATAATAATGCTTTATATTTCAAGATCATTTACAATGATGAAACATCATTAGATCCTTTGACTAGTTCATCTTGGTATAACCTTGTCATTAACACAAATAGAATAAAATGTTATTCTCCCCTATCAAATATCAATAATGTTCCCATAAAAAATCATACAACTCATAAGAATCCTCCTAAATCCATAAGATATAACCTAGATGACCAATGTTCAAACAAAAATGCCACCAAAACCTTTCTTTCTAGCTATGTATTCCCTATACAATGTTCCTATCCCAACACCATCATAATGATCATAATGAACAATAGTATCAACATCATCTGAATATTAGGCCTCAGTCCTAACTCAATAATCTCAGCCTTTAGGTACTCATTAGTGAATAGATCTAGTTCCGGATGCACTAACTTTGAAATACAAGTACAATACTCAAGAAAAATACCCTCTCCACACTCTAATGTCATAAAATATCATGTGTTCTCTATATAAAATCTCTATAGGAAAACATCTTGTTAATGTTATTCATGATGGAATATCAGTTATTATTATCAGAAAAATTTTGTAGAATAATAAGTTCCCACCATTTCATTCCAAGTCACTTGAGAATATGCATGGAAAAACCAACCACATATTCTTCAGGATTCTTCAGGAAGTTTGGGTTCTTATTTATCTAGTCAATACACCCGCTTATATTCTTGGGGGTCTTTTCCAGTATAACTGATGGGTGGATGATTATTAGTAAATTAATATCTATGATCCACCATGTATCAAAGGTTCCTGATACCCACACGACATAGGGTCTGAATAGTGAAGACAACCACTTCTACCAAAGTAGGTCCACATGATAGTTAACCTATGGAACATGTCTCACCGTTTCTGTACTCAAATTTGGAATAGCTATTCTGGAAGTCATTTTCGAACAAAATAAGAAAACCAATTAGATAGGAGAAAATTAAACAAAAATAATAGAACCAACATATTGTATGGATTTAAATTATTCAAATCATTAAGAATTTAATGAATCTAGAAAACCCCAAACTTGAAAAGAAACATTTCTATTTGAATAAACATCTGATATTATTGATTTAAATGACCTCAAGAACCATGTCTTAATCATAGTCAATGTCCCAATCTAGCCATTGTAACTTGGTTTTAGTCATGAATATGAACTATAGATTCCCATTTTTTCACATAATATTTAAATTTTAAATGTCTTAACTAATATATACCAATGGAACATATCCAAACATAGGAAATATAAACACTCTTTAGGATGAGTGTCCCTTTGATACAAAATTTAAATAAACCAACCTGGGTCAACAAGACAAGACACCCGAAATAGCCCACTGTATGTTATAGGTAATATAGGATAATAGAAAATGGTATTGAATATAAGAAAAAATAAAATTAAACATTGTAAAAATTGAAAAAATAGACACCAAAAAGACATAAAATTCACATGGAAACAAGATAAAACACAAATTAATTCAAATCTCAATCTAAAAAAATGTCACATATTTAATTACTTGAACTAAAAGCAACAACATCTATAGAATCTATTATGATACAATATGATCTTAAGATTAAATGAATGCTACAATATAAAATTAAAAAAATTCTATGGAACAAGTATGGTGTGATCCAAACACCATTAGGATACCACCACCATTTCAGTAAAAGGTCTTACATTATGAATGAAATAATTATATATTTTGAAACAAAACAGTTTTAAAAATAATTTTTATAAACAAAATATAGTTGTAAAACATTTTCCCATTTGATTTTATATAATCATATCATATTATAAAAGAATATATATGAAATTAATAAGTGAAAAATAAGAAATAATGTAAATTCATCCAGAGGTAAATATGTAAATATTTATACATGAAACAACCTATCATTCGAAGAAATGTGGTGCATCCTCATATAAGAACCTATTTTAAATTATTCTTGATGAAAACAATAATGTGGTAAATAAAAAAATGAAAAATCACTTCGAATATAGAGATATATAATGTGGGGGATTGTGTAATAGACACATAACAAGAAAGCGGTATAGGAACAATGATGGATCCAATAGACATCAAGTCATGCTAATTAATTTCACAAAAGGATACCTCTTAATGGTGATAAACACACACTCATGATACTCGTGTCCCATTACCAATTCTTCCATGGATCCCAAGGATTATTTTTTAAATTTATTCCAAAACTATGAAATTTTATAAATCAATTTCAAATCAATGAAAATCCACTGTATAATTTCAAAACCCACTTCCAAGTTAATAAAATCCATTTTCAAGGGAAAAAATTATTTGGAAAAAATTTCCTTTCCAAGATATCATTTAAATCCAACTATAATTTCATATTAATGGAATTCCAAATGGAATTTATCTATAATAACCTTAAATTCAATAAATCAACCCATTGTATCAAAACGCATACCTTAACATGGTAGAAACATATATTCCTTTGAATTAAATGACTAAAAATAAAGAGAGTGAAGTTTTAAAGACAAGGCGTCCCAAGAAACAGAAAAAGATCTGTAGAAAACACTATTAGATCAAAAATTTGAACACAACCTTTTCCAAAGCTACATCCTCAACGAAAACCATATAATAAACAGAAGTATTACATACCATTGGAGAAGCAACCAAAACACAATGGTGTTTAACCCTAAAACAAAGCTATTCATAAGGGAAGAAGTCACCCGAAAACACCTAGAGAAATCCTCTTGTATAAGATCAATGAATCCTACATTTAATAAATTAAGAAATCATTTTTTGAATCCCAAAATATACCAGTTTTTGACCATTACATGATGTGTAATACTTGTATAAATCTTGTTTTACATAAATCTCATATACACAAGAAAACCTATCACCTTTTTATTTGAAAAAAATGATATTATCCATTACATGAATGGAACCAATTACATGACATATAAAACATTCTATCTATGTATTCTGTTCATGGATTCTTCTGACATCCATTCAATTACATGTAATGCATTAAACAGTGTGTAATTTCCTAGATAGAAGTAAAAAATTCAAGTTAAATAAATGAATTCAAACAAATATATAACATCACGATTATAGGTTTCCTCCAACTTTCCTTTTTGAAATTACTCATGAAAAGAATAAGGAAACCAAAAAAAGTAAAAGAATATCTAACAAAAATTTAATGAGGATTTTAAAATAAAATTTAAAATAATGGGAATAATTTAACTAGTAATTATAATAGGGATAAATATTCATTGAATGCATCACCCACATTCTAATGATATAATTAAATTATGTATGTAAATTATGATATCTAGTTATCTAATTTGATGGTTAATGATGGTGATCAATGCCAGGAACTTATTAATATAATAGAAATAGCTTAATAATTTGTAATTACTATTTTCGATATGGGGTATGATAAAATAGTGGTAAAAGGTACACTGACATCCAATATAGTACTACTAATGAACTATTTTGTTCTGGATATACCCACTCCATTATAACTAAAAAATATTCTACATGTAACACATTACCACATTAATTAATATGTGATTAAATAAAAGTAAAAAATCCTAATGGTATGATGATCACATATAAAGTATATAAATCATTATGAATTGAATCTTTGGTGGATTTTATCCCTAAAAATCTAATTATTCAAATTCTTATTGCATTATATGTGATCTCGGTAATAAATTTGATTTATCTATATGTATTCCATATATATTATTGAGTAGTGAATGTCAAATTTTATATTTTTAATGAACCAATGACAGTCTATCAGTGAGTGGAAAAATATTATCCTCCCCTGGATATTTCATCTAATTTATAGGTCTTAAATCATAATCAATGTGGGTATTTATCTCATTTGGTTGGTGAGAAAATCGTCATTTATCATATGCCTATTGTATGGGTGTTTATCAACGTCTTTTCAAATGAGTTTCCTATTCATCCTCTGAATCGTGGCATCATTTTCTAAATATAATTCATACTCGATGATAAACCAATTTCAACAAATCTATATATAGGAGACCTGACTGAGTTGTATGTGTTTTAGATATAACTCTATGATAATATTTTTAAGGGATCCATTGAGGAAATTGTGTCACAATGGGGTGAATATATTCCTTGATTTAAGAATAAACCTTCTCTGATGAGACTTTTCATTTATTATCTAGAACTCAACAACCACACATTCATGAATATGTATATTCATCCATGTATAGATGATTTTTAAATTAATTATGAAAAGAAAAATATTTTTTCAAGATTTATCTTTGATATGGAAACCATCTAATGGGGTTAAAATGTTATTACATACCCAAGAAAACCTTCTTACATGTGTATAAAAACATGAATTTAAATTGATTTCATTTTCTATTAATAACCTCTTATCTTCATAGATGTAATGAATGGTTTATTTAGGTATTGTGATGATAATTTTTTGGTAGTCTTTATAGATGATATTATTATATATGACATGTTTAATGAAGATAATGGAGATCACTTTATAATTATATTAAATACCATAAGGAAGGAAGATCTATATGAAAAATTAATAAATATAAATTAGGTCTATAAAAATATTCATTTTGGACATATAATCTTAAGTGGCGTTATATATATAGATCCATCAGGCAAGAATGTTTTTCAATAATGGCCCAAACAGACCACTTTGAAGAAAATATATATTTTTATTTTATTGGAAATATATTATTAGTTATATTGGAATTATATTTCATGGAAATATAATACATACATCAGGTAACATAGAATTGTTCTATGTTCCTTTGGAATGATTATTGTGACTAAAATTTTAGGGAACTGAAGATAATGTTGGCTAGTGATCAAGTTCTCAAACTACATTACATTGGATAAGGGTTTATGATTTACTATTTTTCATCATTAAAATGGTTGGGAAGTGTTCTATCCAAGAATGATATGGTCTGAAAAGTGAATGTTCAGAATCCAACTCTTGATACGGAGTTAGCCGTATTAATAATTTCATTAATGATATAGAGAAATTAATTTATTGAGACATGTGTGACATATTTACTAGTAAAAAAATATAATTTATATATTCGCATAAAAACAATTCAATATGAACAAAGGAAAAATTTTAGAGATTATTATTGATCATAAATTATAAATAAACTACCTCCATATGAAAGTGAAAAATGCGGATGATTCATAGAGTCAAAATAATCATCCTATAAAATCTAGGATGATGATCAAAAGAATGAATTTTTATGAATTTTCATAGGAATACCCCTAAATTATTCACGGATAGTGAGAATTATTATCCTCTTAAATTTTGTGTTCTAAATTCAATCAATGTCAACTTTAATGTGGAATAATGGGATGATGTGGAGCTGGAAATGATGAGGATAAATGTTCCTGAGTTCAAAGTCGATTAAGATTAAATTATAAGGTATATGAACCATGTATGAGTCTAATAAATACCTAATGAAATAAAGGAACTAATCGAATAACCATGTACCTCATAAATTTATCTTCACACAGGATGCAAGAATGTATATATTGAACTAATAGAATATTTCTGTTATGGAAACATGGAGAAGAATATTTCAATGAATTTGTCCTGATTCTTCGAATTTTAGAATGTTACGGCCATAAGAATGAATTTTAAGGGGAAGTTACAACCATTACCAATACTGAAATGGTTAAGGGAAAAAATATCCCTATATTGTTTCATTAGTCTCCCTAAATGATCAAAAGTCTTTAATTATTTCTGGGTTGTTTCTGATCACTCTACAAAATCTATGTACATAATTTGAATCTAATAATATACAACTCTTAATCATATTTTCCTGATTAATTTTGAAAGAGGTAAGGTTACATGGGGTACCACATTCAATTATATAATATCAGGATCTGAGGATTACCATGAATGTCTGTAGAAGTCTTTCGAAATATTTAGATATAGAGTTGTCTTTAATATATCTTTTCACTTTCATATATATGGTTAGTATGAGAGAATATTTAAACCCTAGGTTATATGTTGAGATTATGTTCTCTAGATTTTAATTGTGTTTCGGATTCACACATTACTCTAGATATGTTCAAATGCAAAATAGCTATCACTTGAGAATTAAGATAGATCCTAATGAAGACCTTTAAATAAAGACATATATAACTTAGAAAAAATGGGATGATGTTGGAGAAATTAAAATGTTGTTATAGATTCCCAATCTTAATCATTAAATAATATTGATTTTTATTAAAGGATTTACTTTATTTACATTTTGAGGATATATTTATGTATATATTATTAGATAATTGGGTGATATATAATATATTATAGAATGATATAAGACCAAGATAACACTTAATATTAGTATCCATTATTCCAATAATATCAAACTTTTAAAATATAACATGGTTTATTTTCATAGAAAATCATGTTGAATTTCAAAACAACAAATAACTTTCTCAAAACCATCATTAAATCCTATGGATTTATATTTAAATGTTGAATGAGAAAAAAAATTCAGTAAGGGACATAAAAATAAGAAAAAAATTGGTATACAAAAATCATAAAAACCCATAAAAACCATTTCATAAAACCGAAAAATTGTACCTAGAAAAGGAATTGTATTTATATTACAGATTTCAATTATATTTCTTTTTCATAATAAATAATTTATATGAAAGCTTATTAGAAATAATAGATAATACATATAGGTAACTTCTTATTTCATATCTTATAACCCTTATAAAACCCATACAAATTAGAATAACAATACGACAGCCTACCAATATAATTATCTAGAAAACATAATCATTACCCAATGCATTTGAGTTCTATCTGGTAGAACCCATCATAATAGATGTAATATTATTTCGTGGCCCTATCTAGTTTCACATACAATATATAATGTCTAAAAACAAAAACATCTGGAAATATTTTTTTTCCACTTTTTCTTTTTATAATTTCTGAATAAATATTTTAAAATTATATCTAAATAACATTCGTAAAAAAATAAAATTTCCATTTAAATACCCATTTTAAAAAAACAATATCCAATGAAAGGTAATGATTGGTTTTTATTTATTATTACATGAATTCTTACAAAGGATTCCATAAATAAAATAATGGACATGGTAGTATAAAAAGTCGCTATTTCCATTTACATTAAAAATAGAACATTTCATTTGTCATTTGTTAAAACAGTCCATATAAAATATGTAAAAATGATTCATTTTGAAAAAAAAATTAAAATTGGTATAAAATATACTTTATAAATCTATTATTTCCATATAAAATTTCCATAAAATAATTTTATAAGCATAGACATGGAAATGAAATAGTTGACAGGAAAACACTAAAAGATGATTTTGTTTTATAAAAAGTCCCTTATCGCATAGGAATTATTTGAATCATAATCCCCCTGAAATAATAATATTAAAAAAATACAATAATAAAATATAAATTATTGATATAAAATATAAAATGGGTTTTATATACTCCTCATAAAATATTTTAGGTTTATACCAACAAAATATTTCTCTGTAAAAGGAATTTGAGATGGAGTTCCTTATCTTTGGTCCAACTTTCCACTTATGTCATTATCTTACTGAATAATAAAACTATATCTATTTTTAGTATATTGAGGTCCTTTTTCAACTTTATTATTACTTTTATTAATCTTATTATCATTTCATAAAAAATTCCCTAATTAATTACGTTTACATTGGATGTTTTGGCCATATTCTTCTTATGTGTTCAAAATTCCGTTCCAAGGGTGACTATGGTCAAAAAGGTCATTATTTAAAAATCTAAAGAATAATAAAAATGATTTATTTTTCATATTTATACACGAATTATACTTTCAAAACCAATCATCACATATGGTCTGGAGAAATGATGTGCGTTACAATCATAGTGAGAGTAGGTCGTACATACAGATGAATAACATTTCCATTTTTTGATGAACACTATGAAAATGATGAAAATAATATTTTAATTATGAAAATTTATTATAATATCATATATATCAGATATTATTTATTTAAATATAGTTATTTATGTTATAGATGTTTTGGGGTGACAAAAGGTGAGTCACAGAACTTTATGAAGGTTGTTGTCCACACATTCACGAACACTAATATCATTTCACAGTGAGTAGACAGGTAAGAAGTTAAATTATATATTTTCTCTTAATAATGAATAATATTTCATTAATATCATAATTATTCTATATATATCACATATATTCAACATATTTACCCTTATTACCTTTCCTGTAATTTGTTAGTGAAAACGAATCACATCAATTTGTGTGGCGGTAGTCTGTGGTATACACGAAAGATGTAATCTAATACACTATAGAATTGAATGTAAAAAAGGTATATATATATTATAATGAATAAAAATGTATAATTAGGTTGAAAATATCATATATATTTACATATACTAAATATTTATCATCATAGAAAACCATGAGAGGTGATAATGGAAGAAATTATCAACGATTCGCAAGGCGGTAGTTGTCTGTACCCGTGAATGATGATTTCATAACCCATTTTAAGGAATAGGATAAGTATGTATGATATAACATTAACATATTAACATAATATTATATTTATACTAATATTTATTTTATAAAAAAAATTAAGAGTAATTTAATGGGTGGTGGAAGAAATAAAACAAAAACACTCATTGAAGAACAATACATCTTCTTCTGGTAACATCATTTGGTTTGCACAAAATGAATTACATGGTCAGATTTATTAAAAAAATAAGTCTTATAGGATAAGAATCTGGAAATTTATATGTTATATGAGTAGGTATCAGCTGATCTAATGGGGTTTTAAGGTGTTAATAAGGGGAATAGTGCGGGGTGGGGGGCTATTATTAGTTGTGTGGGTGGAACACATTTAATTTTTTAAAAGAAAATAATACCACCCATATTTATTTGTGTCATAAGGATCCAATAATATACTTTTAATGATTATATAAGAATTAATATATATATATATATATGGCCCTAAAATATATTTTTTACAAATGTTTATTTCATTTTAATCGTTATGTTATAGATTAACCACTTATTAATTAATTTTTACTATTTTCACTATTATTGTTCATAAGAGATTACATTTCCCTTATAACAAAATTTAACTAATTATGATTAAAAATATAAAATATATTTTTTCTAAATTTAACTCAAATAATCTGAAAATTTAAATTTAAAAAACATCCCACATATGTTGAGAAAATGAATATCTCAAGCAGAGTATTTTTTCGAAAAAAGTGATTTTATATTAACTATATGATTAATAAAAATCATTTTATAAAAGTAAATTATAATTTTATGATATTTATTGTTTAAAATTTATTTAAAATAATCCTCATTAATTATGATTTTAAGTATTTATAATGGAGAAGCATTATGAATTTTGGAACAGTTTTTAGAAAGTAAATTTTTAATCACCAAAACAAAACTTATTCAAAAAACCAATATAAAGAAGATTTTAAAGTAATTATGTGGATTAAATAGAAATAAATATTACTTATGTTACATGAAATAATATTAAAACATATTTTAACCTTTAAAATACTTAAATTATTCAAATGAAAGGCATTTTTTATATTAATATGTATTTATCACTATTCAATAAAAATTCACAATTTTATGAAAAATCCATAAATTTAAATATTGGTAAATTTTGATATTAATATTTAAAAAAATATATTCATATTTTATAGGTTCATATTCAAAAATTTATATGATAAATGTTAAAATAAAAAAGTATTAGAAATGAGTTTAGTTAAGAGTGTTTTAAATTTGATTTAAAAATTGCATAATATTTTCAAAAATAATATAACTATAAAATTAATATTAATAAATAAAATAATTATTTATTCTATAATTAAGTGGGATGTTACATTATTCCCTCCTTTATATGCAACATCCTTATAATTTTATTCAATTATTATCCAAGTGGGAATTTTATTCTCTTAAATCATTTTATGATTCCAATGTTACCTCTTTAACCATATTGGGTTTCCATAAAATCATAACCTTGTGAATCGAATAATTATGAACCAAATTATCAAAATAGTCAAGAATATGAACAATATATTCCCTATAATAGAGATACTATTACAAATTAACTACTTTTTATATCAAAATATGAGATGAATCTAACACATCTTTTCATTGTACTGAAACATGAAATACATTGTGTACCAAATATAAAATTGGAGGAGAGCAACATGGTATGAAACTAATACAACATTATCTTAGATTTTATATGGTATAATAAAACATATACAAAGATTTTAATTTTTTCCAATATAATTAACTATTTTCCATTGATTTATTGTTAGAAATTCATTATCACAACCTCTAAATATAGATATTTCCTCTCGTTATCTACACCATTTTTTGGCCTACAATTATATATCATCATTTTTTGTAGATCCAACTACTCCTTGACAAAAAATTTCTCTATTAAATATAGTCCAATTAACCTCCTTTCTCCAACATCATCACAAAAAGATAGTGTCCAATTGTTTTTCCATTAAATTCCTCATATAGTTCCATCTGTTTACTAGAATAAAAAATATTATTTTTAGAAAACAAATCAAAATAATTACATTGACCCCAAAATTGGATATAGATTCTTCAAAGAAGATAATTTCATAACATTAATGGTCTGAATTTTCTACTATGACACAACATTATATTGAGTATTAATAGATATAATGCAATTTATTCAATACCCAATAACATCCGATGTCCTTTCTAAAAATTATATGTCAACATGGAATCATGGTTTGATATAATGTATAGAGGCCCACCATGATAAACAAATATCTCTTTTAGATAAAACCATGAATGTAGATATGAATATATTGTATAAATAATGGTAAGGAAATGTAAAGATTTAGTTAATCGATCAACAATAACACAATTTACATTATTAACATGAAAAGTTTTTGGAAATACTTCCATGAAATCCATTTTTTTATTTTTTCCATTTCTACTATAATACTGGAAATGATTGAATAATTCCATTTGATAACTATCATTCTAAATTAACCTTATAAGAAATAATACAAATCATAGTGAATTAAGCAATATCTCTTTTAATTCTATCCCACTAGTAACACTCCCAAAGGAATCTATAGATAATATTATTTCACATATAAAAATATAAGATAACTCTGAGATTCACTCAATAACTATTTCTTCAAATTGGAAAAAATTTCACACATAAATGTTAAAAAAAACATAAAATCCCATCATTATCAATATTAAAATCTGGAAGCATAACATTATTAATAGGTTCTACATTTTCCTTCAATGATTGAACATCCTTTTGACATTTCATAATTCATTCTAACAAATTCCACTTCAGTAAAAATAGAAACCAAAATAAGGATGTACTTGCATCCACAAATTTTTCTAAAAAAATATTATATCATTAAAAAAGGGTCACATTCCAAAGGTAATGTGGTTAGCATAGAATTATTTTTTTGACCAAAATATTTAGCCACATTATTTGATATTCCATGATGGTAATTGATCATGAAATCATAATCCCTGATCTGTTCCATTCATTTTCACTCTCTTATATTTAGTTATTTTTGATTGAATATATATACATCAAATATTTTTTATTAGTATATATTTCACACTTTACTCTATAGAGATAATACCTCGCATTTTTTAATGAAAAATACATAGAAACTAATTACGGATCATGTGTAGGGTAATTTATCTCATGAAAATTCAACTAAAATAACCATATGAAATTACCTGATTATTTTTTATTATGAAACAACCAAGTCTATTCAATGAAGTATAATAATTTATGTAAAATTATCTATTCCTATAAGGAAATTCCAAGACTGGATCATTCACCAATCATCTATTCACATCATGAAAATAATTATAACATTGTTTTATCTATACAAAATTGACTCTTTTCAAGTTTGCATTGTCATTGGGCTATACAATTGAGTTATGTTTTCAATGAACTATCTGTAGTAACATGCAAATTGTTGGAAAATATGAATACCTAAGATATTTGTGAGTCTTGGTTATTCATCAAAAAAATATTTTAGTTTGTTCAACAATTATGACATAATTAAAAAAATATATCCATGCAGTGAATTTTTCTACAACCAAAATTCTCCATTGGAAAATTTTCTATGTAGTTTCTTTTCATTTATTCTTAGAAACAATATTCTTATATTTATATAATGTTCCTCTAGTTGTATTGAATTTTAAAAAAAATTCATTAATAAATATGACCACAAACATGTCAAAGAACACATGAAAACCTCTATTCATAATGTCCCTAAATACTATAGGTGAAATGGATGACCTAAATGATATATAAAAACTCATAGTGCCAATATCTAGTTCAAATTGAAATATTCAAAATTTTAACCCCATTCACCTTCAACTGATGGTACCCATACCTCATATCAACCTTTGGAAAATAATATCCTCCCTAATGATAATCAAAAACATCATCAACATTATGATATGGATACTTTTTCTTATCAATGATTTTATTCAAATCTCTATAGAAAATTTAAAATCTCATTGAACCATATTTCGTTAAAAAAATAGAAGCACCCCATGGTGAATTACTAAGTCGGATGAAAAATTAATCTAAAAACATGTGTAAATGTATTTTATATTCTAAATGTTTTACTTAAGACACTTAATAAGGGGTTATATAAATAGGATTAATAATAGGTACTAATCCAATTTTAAAATAAACCACCCAATGAAGAATAACACCAGAAATATAAGAAATAAAATATCCAAGAAATCATTTACTACAAATGCTTAAAATAAATTTATTTGTTTCATTATTTTAAAAAATATGTGCTAGGAATATTTCACTGCAATCTCTAATGAATTTACCATATTCATTGTATGTTATCGAAGGCATGAAATCATTTAATAAAATATTCTCAGCACAAAATTATAGATTATCCTAATTAAATGAAATTCAATCAATACCCAAAAAGATATCAGACTATACTATGGATAGTAAACCAATATTTTCAATATTGACCATCCCACTGATAAAAATAAGAGGATTTAAATATATCATTGTTTCTTTATTACTTCCACCATGGAATTTTACCAATAGTTATATCTTACAATCATTAGGTGTTATTCCCAATTTTAATGAAAATTTATTAAATTTAAAGAAAGTCTATATTCATAGTTAAGTGAGGTATTGTAATCATATGAATATAAATCTAAAATACTTATACCCACCTATTTTAATATACCCACATCATCCATAGTAGTTGAAAATATTTTTCCACACCCTTTTTATTCTAGTCATGATGATTTCCGAAAAGAGTTTGTATCTTTAAGATGAAATTAGTATAGTGACCCAAATCATTATAAAAAATATATCTAACCACTATATGGATAATGGTTACCCTATTATTTGATTGTTCCAAATTATTTTCACTGAATTCATTTACCATATGGGAAAAAATTCCACATCGTTAAAATTCCATGATTTCAGAAGAAATTTTATAGGGTTATTTTTACCACACAAACTACAAGATGGGAACATCAATTTCACAAATAAAAGTTTCTTTATTATATGTTTTTTAATCACCTTTCATCTTGACCACTTCTAAAATTCATCATTATAAATATTATGAGTGTCAAAAAACCCAACACAACATTTTTTAGGACAATGGAAAAAATTCCCGAAAACATCAAATTATAATATAGAAAAATATCTTCATATAATTGGTTTCATTCCTTAGTAAAATTCATTAATTTGACTACCAATTCCTCGAACAAAATCATTTTCATACTTTGAAATTCATGTGAAGTCGATTAATACTATGCTACATAGTAATTATATTTTATTCTCAACTGTAGGAATTTTTTTTCCATTCATAGTTGAAAAAACATAGGGAAATAATTCTCTAGTAAAATATCCTTCTATCTTTTCCATTATAAAGAATCAAGATCATATTTCTCTATAGTATTCTTAATCAAATACAAAAATCTATCATCTTCACCTGCAAAATTATAAACAATAATAGTTATATTTTTATGGTATGAATATCCCATGACTAAAAATTTCTTCTTCATAGTATTTATCCTTCCTTTATCAACCACTTTCTTAGATGATCGAATGAATTATGGGGAATGTTTCCTCATGAAATTCTCTATAATAGATTTTTTCCATTTAGGTAGATGAGGATCATCTATATAATGGATACCCCCAAAATTTATAGCATTTTTCTAATGATCTATGACGACAACAAAATCTATACCATTAAAATTCTAACCATCTCAGGATATATATATGGAAGGTAATTTTACTCTATGTATTCCCACAACTTTTTCCATATTTACAATATGGGAAACTATTTTGAACTAAAATATATTAGATTATGAAACATAGTAATATTAAAATTCAATATAATATAAAAATATTAATAAGTTATAATATTTTAAGGAAATTATATTACCGTTATCGTATCCTCTAATGTTATCTAAATCAACCAATGACTCAAACTATATGGACAAGAACTTATGAATTATATAATATTGAGTTTTAGTAATGAATGTACATTATTTCATGTTGAGGGAATTTTTAGGATTATTTTTTGAAGAATAAGGTCATAACTTCTACATTACAAAAAGAACTAATACCAAGGGGAAACTTCTTATTAGTATCCATTTTATCCCAAATATATTTCTTATAAAACAAAACATTTTTTCTTTTCATTGAAAATATTCAGGAAATTCAACAAGATTTATTCATTTAACATACCCATACATAAATCTTACGAATATAATTTTAAAATCACATGAAGGTAAAATGAATATTAGTAAGGGTTATAGTAAAAACAAAACAGATACTCGTGTGAAAAACATGAAAACATATTAAAAAATTCTTTGAAAGAATAAATTTTTTAAACATAAAGTGATTTTTCATTCATTTAAAAATATTATTTATGTTTATTTTTAATAAATTATTTTCATGAAACCACAATGTCATGTTCATTAAATTCATTGAATGATCTTCTGGATATTGTCTCGTTTAACAATTATAGAACCCTTTAAAACCCTTAAAAATTGAAATAACCATATACCCAACCTCTAATTTAATTATTTGGTGAATGAAATACTTTTATATTTAATTGGATCACTATTTGGAAGAAACCATTATTTAGATATAATGGGATTATGAAAAAATACCTAATTGCACACATCATTTATAATTTCATTAAAAGAAACTTGAATAAAAAAATTATTACTTCAATTTTTCATAATAATACATTGGAAAAATAATATTATTATTGTATTCAGAACACCATCAGATATCATAATACCCTTTTAATTTAAAACCCCATTTTCAATACCAAAATACCCAAAACAATAATAGAAGGGGGGTTCATGGAATAGAAAATGAAAAATTTCAATGGAAACAATAAATAAAAAAATATCTATGGATTTGAAAATTTTTATTATTGTTGTGTAAGATAAGAATAGAACGTTGAATTTTTCATTTTAAAAATGTTTTCTTTAAAATAGGTAATTTTTTAAAAATATAAATTAAAATAGTTATAAAATGAACGTGATATATATTTTCTGTCAATATAAAGTTTTCATAAAATAATTTTAATTCCATCGACATAGAAAAGAAATACATCGATGGAAAATATTAAAATGAAAAAAATAGATAAAATTCCATTATCATTATGGATATATTAGAATCATAAAACCCATGAAATAATAACTTTAAAAACTATAAATATCACGATTATTGAGAAATATAATAAATTGAATGTATAAAGAGATGTTTATACACCTAGTAAAATAGTATAGGTATATACTATCAGAATGTACCATAATGAATGGAAAAGGATATGATGTTACTTTCCTTGAGTCCAACATATCAAATGTGAATTTAGCTTCCATAATAAAGAAGATGTTTTACTTATTTAATTTCATGAGAATAATTTATAGTTTATTTTTAATTTTATTTCACACAATATGATGTTATATATAATTACTTAATTAATTAATTTTACATCATAGTTTTGGACCAAATTTGGCTAATTTGTCAAAAAATGAATTTCGTAGGTCAACTATGGTCATTGTGGTAGTTATTTAAACATCTCATGAATAATAATCATGAAATATTTATCGTATATATATATATATATATATATCAATTATAATTTTTATAGAAACCATAAAATTTTTTTTAATACATTTAGTATGTTTTGATCATGGAGATGGTTGGACATACATACAAATGAGTAACAATTCTATATTTCAGTGATCATTAAAAAAATTAGTTATATAATATTTTATATCTATGTAATGATAATAATATTATATATTTACTATAATTTTTTTTAAATATACTTATAAATTTCATCTATGTGGTGATGTGATTTATAGATAGTAACATCTCTTCATGAAGGCAAATGTCAACATGTTCACGGATGATGTACTCATTTTGCAATGAGTGAAAAGGTAAAAAAATGACATATTTTCTTTTATTAATGATAAATATGTAACTAATATAATTATTATTCAATTTATATCACATATATTCATTATATTTACCATTATTACCTTACCTTTCAATTTATAGTGAAAACAAATTACATCACTTCGTGAGGTGGTAACCCATCATACACATGGATGACATTATCGTAGCCTATAAAGAATACAATTTCAAAATCAATATAAGATATAATTCCAAATTAGGAATGATTATTTTAAAAATATCATATATAAACTTATATAAATTATCACAGCCATCAGTGAGTTCTGATTATGGAAAAATGAATGACATCAGATCGTGAGGCAGTAGTCTTCTGTACATATGAATACCGATTTCAAAACTCATGTGATGTAATATGATAATTATTTGTGTTATTAAATATTCAAAATAAAATATTAGTATATTTAATCTAATTATTTTATTATATAATAATGTTTTATGAATAATTTGAGGTTGGGTAGTGAGAATTAATATAAAAATGCTCGTTGAATAATGTTTCCTTTTATTTGGATAACAGTATTTGGTTTTCACCAAAGGCCTTATAGGGTTGAATTTATAGACCAAATAGTTCGTATAAGATGATAATTGGGAAGTAGATAAGTTATTTGGGTATTCATTATTAGAAAAAATGATACTTCAATGTATGAAGGGAGGAGGATATGGGGTGGACTTTTAAAAGTGGGATGAGGGGCATACATGTATGTTTTAAAAAGAAATGTATTTCACCCATGTTTTTTTCATGTAAAAAAGCACCAATAATGAAAATATGTAGATAATATAAGGTATAATATCAAAATATTTAAACAAAAAATATTCCATACATGTTTTTAGTTTATTATAACACTTATATTATAGTTCCACCCCTCATAAGTCCATTTTTACCTTATCCATGATAATTATTTTTTACATTTTCACTATTAATTTTATAAAAAATTGAAGTTTAAAGTATTATATAATTTAAATTATTATGATCCAAAATATGGAATATATTTTACTAAATTATATTCATAGATGTGAGAAATTAAAATCTAAAACATAACCTATAGATGTGATGAAAAAGTTTTTTTCTAGATGATAATTTTGTTGAGAAAAAGATTATGTAATATTAACTCAATGATTAATAAAAATTGTTATCTGAAAAAAAAATTAATATTTAAAAATATAAAATCCATAAATTTAATTTTTTTAAATCTCAATTTTTAATTATTTTAAATAATTAAAATGTATAAACATTTTTCATTTGAAAACTGTTTTTAGAAAACCACATTTTTAACCAAAAACCAAATTATTCCAAAAACCAATATAAAGTGGAGTAAAATGTAATTAAATAAAATATATATACATAAATGATAATTTTGATACAATAAATGATATTAAAAAATAATTTTTTTTTCATTTAATGTACTTAAATTATTGAAAAGAAAAGTCATTTTTACAAAAATGTATATTTTTTCACTACTCATTGACAAATCAATATTTTATGAAAAATTCCAAAATAAAACAATTGTTACATTTTGATATTTTTATTTAAAAAATTATTTTTATATTTTCAATTTATAAATATGAAATTTAATTACATAATTTTTAATTAAAATCATATATGATAAGGGTTTAGTTAAAACTATCTTTTTTAAAACTTATATTAAATTTGTATAAAAATAACTATATATATCATATTAAAAAATATGAAAATAATTTATTATATAATTTTCTATATTTTTTTAATTGTGACTTGACCTATCTAGTAAATAAAAAGTAATTTCAAATTCAATTGTCATCACAATAAAGCATTTACTAGTAGACAATAAGATTTATATTAAACATATATAGTAAGATTTAGAATACAAATTTAGTGTAACACCCCCTAATAATAAATGGTTAAATGGCTAAATGATATGACTCATGTCATTAAGGGGAAGCTTCCTTTCAGAATTCTACCCGATTAGAACTCCATAGTTATGTATGCTTGGACTAGATTAGTGATCAGGATGGGGGACCTTCTGGAATGTCTCCTAGGGTGTGTGTGAGTGAAGACAAAGCTCACTAGAAAGGACATATATTGGCCATTGGGGATTTCATTAGTCAGATGAATCATTCAGGCCTATGGGTGGACCCAGGGTGGGGACCATGAGTCTACGTGCCAACTCGTGGTACCTGTCAGGCTAGGACCTGACACCCATATTAAGGCGGGGTGTATGTGCCGTCACCAAGACCCAGATGTCATATTTGGTATTAGAGGTTATACTCATCCTTAAGTGCAGCGCACTACCTGGATTGAGATGTTTAGGCCCTCAACGAGAACATTGTGCTCTAAAGGGTGTGAATGTAACACCCCGAAATGATAATGGGTTAAATGGATAAATGATATGACACATGTCAACAACGTGAACCTTCTTTTTCAAGATCCTACTTGATTAGAACTCCATAATTAAGCATGCTTGGCATGGAGTAGTGATGATGATGGGTAATCTTTTGGGATGTTTCCTAGGGTGTGTGCGAGTGAGGAAAAAGCACAGTGGAAAGGAAATGTTTTGGGCTATGGGGTTATCATTAGTCATTTGACTTGTTCAGGCAAGTGGGTGGACCAAGGGTTGGGACCACGTGTCTTCAGGGCAACTGCTGGTATATAGCAGGCCAGGACCTGATGACCATATTAATCCTGGGTGTTTGTGTTGTCACTAGGACCTAGTTGTTACATTTACTGAAATGGATTTCTAAATAATATCCCAATGAAATAAGTTTATGATATTAACAAATATGGTAAAACTATTCCCTATATATATTTTTCCTTCCAATATTCATAATTTGGTTGGGATTGTAGTTCATCATCTGGGACTCCCACCAACCCACTCTTAGCTTCATGATTGGTTAAATTTAACTATCATGATAAAGTACATACTTGATCCCTTATAAGTTTAAAATGCAGGGTATGCACCAATAGTACATGACAATCGATATAAATATTGGATCATAGAGATAAATCTATACATAAAGAGATGAAAAACATGGTCAATGATTATTGGAGGAATAAACAATTTGAGGAAGCTAGATGGGATCCCAAGGATGTGGTGGAGTAGATATATCAACCTTTTTTTTAGATATGTGGGATTCAATTTCAAGGTTGAAATTAATTTTAATGGGTTTTTAATGCAACACACAATGCATTCATATGTATTTTCATTGAAATACAACCCAACCTATTCAATATCATTCTTTACATGAAATCCCATGTCTATATGAATTGTGATAGAGTAAACCATTACATCATATCCATTAAGTTGGTATGAATTAATAGTTATAACCACGTTGAAAAAAATATTTAAAAGTATTTTATTACTAAATTCTTATTTATTCATTCATAAAAAATAAATACTGAATTTTCAATAAAGTCTTTTTATACATAAAAACGACTTTCAAAAGGAGGTTTCTCTAATTTTTTCAAGTAAAAATTATAATTATTACCCACCATTTCATTAAATTTAATATTATAAAATGGATATGTTTTTTAAAATCATCAACTCAATATTAGATTAAGGTGTATTTTTAGTATTTTTCTATAAAGATTTATTTTTCAGTGAATAGTTAAAAATACTTATTTTTGTAAAAATTATAATTTAACAACATGTTATTTTCCCATTTTTTTATGTTTTTTCATAAAAAAATTCATATTTAATCATGTAAAAAATAATACAGGAATCGCCAATATAATTTATACATGTATATGTTATTTTTTATCATTAAAACACGTTTTTATAAATAAAAAAATTACAAAAAATGTGTTATTATAAAAAAAAATTAAATACAAATATATTAATTAATTATTATAATTAAAATTTAATATTATATAATAAATTTAATATTTTATAAATGATTTTATTATTTTAAAACTGAATTGAATGGATGTAAATTAAGTTTTATGATTTTAATTTCATTTTTGGGAGATTTTTTTTGTGAGATTTGTGTGCATAAATTAAAGTATTCTACATAGAGAAAATAAATCTAGTAAATGGATTATTTATTTTAAACACATGTAATTAATATAATTTTTTTGGTTTAAAATAAGTTTTGGACTTAGTGAATAGTAAAAACTATAAATTGTGTTACCATGGTAAACAATAAAACGAGTTTACCGGGGGAGGTAAAACCTTAAGATAAGTGTAGGATTTCAACCCAATACTATAATGCACTTATTGTTTGAATATAGATTTATTTTATAATTTCATATCATTAAATCCAGGGAAATTTAGAGACACTTTCTAATTGAATTACCATATATAAATGAAATCTTTTAGAAACTCCATGTGTTTCCCACCCAGTAGTTATCAAAGGGAACTTATTATCCTCAATTATTAACAAATATTTATCCCACTATCAGGTCAACTGATTTATTAATATACTTACTTTAGTCCTTATGTTTGTCCCCAATTTTATGTTCTTCTCTCAATATTACAAGGCTTAATGTGTAATCTATTGGTGGTCAATCAGAGAAGTGGTATAGATCTTAACCAAGGTCATTGAATTTTAGTTATTATATTATTTCCTATAAAATAGTTTTATACATTAAAATATTATTATTATATTATAATAAATTTATTAATTTGTTATTATAATGATGGTAAAACCATTTAGCACTTATTCTAAAACAAATGGGTGATTAATGTATCGCTCGGGAGTATGGGCGGACTAGTTCCTCCATATAGAGTCTTCATTCATTTTACATCACCATAATTTATTGTTTTTTATAATGATATATCTTATGTTTATATAAGATATCAATTTAATAATTATTATTATTTAATGGATTATGAATATATACCATTCTTTAATTTTATCTGCCAAAAATGGAAATATCACCGATGCATACGTCCAAACTAACAAATCCATATAGTGATGTAATATCTTTTTCATCAAAATTTTTTATGAACTATTATAAATAATTATATAATGAATATATAAAATATTTATATAATTATTAAAAAAAATTAAGTAACCACGATCAATTTTCGAGTTCCAAAACTAGTGAATCAAGATATAATGGAAAACGAAGCAGTTTACACACATGATGTTAATAATAATGAAATAATTTTAATGAACAAGTGATAGGTTGTTATTAGTAAACCATATATGATATTATAGGAATGATTAATTTTTTTTATAAAATTATAATATAGATATATTTATTATAAAAGATGTTATAGTTCTTACAAATTATGAATGACTTGAGGTATGGATCTTATGTTACAATCTCATTTTTATCAGGGTTGATTACGATTACATTTTGAAATGATTAAATTATATATTCTATCTACCCCAAGTATCATGTAATTTATTTTAATATCATTATTTATGGTTATTTCATGTTTTCATTTAATTTTCCTCACTTTATGTAGTCATCATCCTAAAGGAATATTTTATGAAAAACCAACCATTTGATTTACTATGACCGTGACTATTTTATACCATGCCTATATTTTCATTAAAATGTTTTTATAAATCTATTTATTATTATAATTATATTTATTACTTTAATATTTACATTTTTTATTTTATATAAAAAATTTCCAAATTTTTTTTTAAAATTTAAAATTGAAAATAAATGATTTCAAAATCAAATGTTATTTTCCTCAAAAAATGTTCTTCTAATCATTTGAGATGAAACCCTTACAACAGTTTTAAATTCCATATCAAAAGTAATGGTAATATTTAAAACCATATTTTTTTGTATATATAAAATCAACTTAATCCTATATTATTCCCAAATACATTCTCATGAATTATATACACCATAGAAAAAATAAATTTCAATAGAACATTAAAACATTTCTCAGTGAAGTGGAATTGAGATCTAACCCTTTCCATTTGTCTATGATTATCAATAGGTTCTATATCCACCAGTACAATAAATTTATATTTATTATTAAATTTTACTATAATTTTATTATTAATTATAATATCATATATGATACACTCAAGACATTTAAATTAATTTCTTATGGTAAGATCACATTAGGCATATATAAATATTTTTTAAAGAAATATGTTTTTATGAAAAAAATGATCTTATTCCAAATTGATCTATAATATATATTTTTTAGGGTATTTCTAATTAAAGGGTATGTATGTATAAGATATAAACCTTAATGGAGTTTTCTCTTTCATGTTTCTAGTTACTCTTTTACACATGAATTTTTTGTACATTATTTTTGTTTTTAATTTGGTATGTTTTGTTTACATTTGGATGAATTTTTTATTTCATGAAGTTGTGCAAGCTTGAGGCACTGTTAGGGGAAATTTTACAGCTTTACCTAAGAAACAGTGTGCCATATTTTAGTGATATGGTAGGTGGGGTACAATTGGTGGGCGTTATGGCTAAACCATGAAGCGTCCCTCCCAAACAGTGCATCCTTAAACAAAGGGGATATGTGGGGTTGCAGCGGAGTTGTTTTAAACTGTGTTTCACTTAGGAAAACCAACCAACACCATATGTATTGGTGTATGGTTAAAAAATGTGTTTTTCAAAACCATGCACATAGGTTTTTAATTCCCTAATAAATTATTTAAAATTACAAAACCCCTTGGTTATTATAACTAAACACCCAGTTTACTCTTAACATCAATTCCTTCTATTTTGGAGGTTCTATGGCAGATTCCAAGGCAAATAGACCTTTTTCATGGTGATCCAAATATATAATTTAAGGATATGTACATTTTTGGAATATATTATCTTCTCATTGGTTCCCTTTCTTTCTCCTATCTTTCACTCATCTATTAGAATGATGATCTTCTGCATTGCTGATGGGTTTAGATAATAGTTTTTGTGGGTTTTTATTAGATCTTGGTCCATGGGTTTGATACTATATATTACATGCTATTGTGATTTTGATCTTTCAACATCAATTATGGGATTTTGGTTTGGGTAATGTCCATTAATGACCTTGAGGTAGGGGATCTAACTTTCAAATCCCATAGTTTATATTATAATTGAGTCTATGCAATTGTTTAATTTCAATTTCCACATTAGGAAATTAAATTCTAAATTTTTCTAATTTTCAAATTTCTTATGTTCTTACAAAATTTGTACAACTTTTTATTATGTTGTTTTTTAATAATGGTATTATAATGTTTAATAACTAATTCATTTATGAATGTAATGGACACCCATGGGGTGTACTGATTTTAATGTAATTTTGATTATAAATTATTTTTGTTTGAAATATAAAAATATGATATTATTGAATAATGACTTATAGAAATGGTTTACATATGGGTTTTGACTGTGGAATTATGAGATATTATTTTTTTACTACATTTTGGGATAAATAATGTTGATATTAATACCAATGTATTTAAATAATTCCTTTATAGGCCCCTAATGTATATATATATATATTATTTTTTCTCTAAGATGTGGGATGTGGAAAACTTCTCCAAATACCCATGGAGTTCCAGGTTGCTTCTCTAGGACAACATTGTTTGAATGTAAAATTTAGAATAAATGAATAATGTAAAATCATAATACAGTGAAATTTGATATCCCATAGGGGTTGGTTCATATTTATTAATAGGCCAAAGAAAGTATTATTTATTTGATTATCTTCATGAACCGGGGGTATTATGTAGTTAATTAAAGAATAATTTAAATGTGAAAATTGTTTATTTGTTTATTTTTTTTTATTTTATTCATTAAACAATTGCGTACATTATTTTATACTGGATATTGTTTTAAATTTCATCAGAGGTGGCATACTAATTTTTAATAATATCCTACTCTTGTTTCAAAATTAGTACTATAATTGTTTTCATGGTAGTAGGATGTGATATGGAAAAGTTCGATATGATAGATGGATGAGTTTGGATAGATCAAGGTCCAGTAACCAAACATGCTTTTGGGACCCACAAGGGAGTGTTAGTGTATTTATTATTGTTTTTCATTTGTTACTTTAAACATATTATGGCATGAAATGTTTTCATCATTGGATTGGATATTGTTTTCCTACTTTGGGATTAACATATTATGTTTGTATTTAATTGTTATAAAAATATTTTGGTCATTTTTTATTATTATTTGGCTATCGATTATTGATTTTTGGTGTTCTGATGCTTTAATAGAATAGTTATAGTCACCAAATGATATATATTAAATCATTGCTACTAGTTGTTATCCTCTGGAATATAGGTAGGCATGCTAGAGTTTTGGATTCCAACTATCATGGGGTACAAACAAGTCGCACCCAGGTCAGGATGTTATAATGTTGTATAAAAGGGTGTTTATTTTCACTACATTTATATTAGTACATGAAAATCGTAGATAGGAGACTATGTTGAGTCAATAATCGGTCATGAGCTCATGTATTGGGGCAACTAACCTATGTGTGGGGGAAAACCCAATCACCCATGGTGGGATTATTTTTGTTGATGTTTGTTGCTACAGTTTAAATTTTTTTCACCTTTATATATACACTTTTTGTCTGATGTTACTATATTTATATAATTTTTATTCAAGGCCTGGTATGGAATTATAGTTTAATATAATCCAATCATTCTATGAACTCGGGACTTAGGAGAGATGTATCAATTTAGGCACACATAGAAAAGTTGGACTTGGGTTAATTTTTTAAAATAATTTGTTTCCTCTTTTTTGAAAAATTTATGATAAATTTTCTCGTATGATGAAATTGTAAATTGTAAATTATTCTAAATTTGGTAAATTTAAATGGAGAGATGGGTTTCATATGGAAAACTATGAATCTAATTTTTCTTCCAAAGGTAGCAATGACCCTTGTGAGGTATAATAGAGGGTAGTGATAATGCATCACTTTGGACCATTTGGTAGGGTATAAGTGAAGAATATTTCTTGATTTATATGAACTAATCTAGTTAAAAAAGATTTAATATTTTGTTATGTGTCCTAATAATTTTTTTTAATTGTATAGATATACCTCTAGGGTAACACTTTTTGATAGGATGATAGGTGGGCATGGCTGGAAATGATCCTCCAATAGTGGAACATGAGGCTAAAATTATTCTAGGTGAAGGATCTGGAGTGTAGTTCTATGAGAAATCATATCACTTTATGTATATTATGAAAAAAAACCTATTTTTGTTGTGCGAAATAGTTATTTCAATATAACCGAGTTCATGTTTGAGACCCCTTTGAACTTTACATGAGATGGTGGACCTGAGGTAGCATAGTTGTGGATTGATTCCATCTAGAATATCCTTGAACATTTAGAAACTCATGATGTCAATTGAGTGAATTTGAATGATTTTATTTTTCATAGTAAAGTGAACTGTTTGTGGGATATATAGACATGATTTAAAAAATTAGAGAATATGTTATTTAAATACTACGTGGAGAAATTTATGGAACACTTTTATCCTAAGATTATAAAGAATGAGATGGAATATGAGTATATAAGGTCAAACTAGGAGAGTATGTTTGGGATGAACTATGTTGGTCACTTCATTGATTTGGAAGGCTTTTTTCTAGTGTTTGCAAGAGATGAGATAGTGGTAGAAAATTGTTTTCATGTTTGGATTAAATTTTTTATTAAGTCCCATGTTAATATATTTAGGATGAAGTGGTTTTGTGATGTGGAAAACCATGATCTCTTTTTTGATGGTATCCTGAACGATATTCCAGTGTAATTAAAGTTGTTTATTCTAGACGAACTGGTGGTATGTCTTCGAATGGTAGGAAATGTCACTATGATATTGTCAACCAGGTAAAGAGAAACCATATTGGCTATGGAGAAGGATCCATTATTCAATGAAGTAACTAAATATACAACCACCAGTATGATAGGTTATGTCATATTCACATCCATTATTCACAAACACCAGTGGAGTGTCATCGTGAGGCAGGGTGGGTCAATTGAAGAGTTATTGTAGAAACCCTCAAATGATGGGTAATGACAGAAGATCTAGAATTAGTTTGTGTGCCGGAAGAGTTTTTTCAACCCCATATCAGTCAAGCAATTGTAGTTATTCTGGATATGGTGGTCAAGGTAGTGGATGTGGTACATCTGGAAAAGATAAATTTTATCAATAGATTAGTGGAGCTCAATGGATTCAAACTATAGCACAGGAAAGAGGGAAAGATAGTATCATGGTGTTTATCTAGTACTTATGGATAGAGAGGTTAGGACACCGATAGTCAGAGGCACCATTACTGTAGAATCTATGATTTCTATTGCTTAATTTTATATCAGATCATATCATTATTTTTAATATTCTCATCTTTTGAATGATTATAGTCTGACCATGGAGTTTGTGAGTTGGTTTGTGATGATCAATACACTATTAGGTGCATAGTTGGGGGGAATCTATTTATGTATGGGTTTTTCTCTTATACATACATGATATATCATGTTTTGACTACACTTTGGGTATGGAATGGTTTGTATATTACAATTACCACAGTGAATGATACCAAATGAGGGTGTCCCTTATGTGTCATTAACATAACTATTATTTTCATCATTGGGAGGGGGATATCCAGGCTATCCATGCAATGCCAAGTCAATAGTAGTAGTGAAGTAACACATCCCGAGTAGATATCCATTAATTGGATGATGTATGATTGAAGCATGATGTCATTCCACCCATAGGAGAATTGTTCTAGGATGTGCTTTTTCAATACCTCTTAGTGATTCCCTTATATATGGTTGTTGGGGTTATAGTGGATCTCATGCCTGAAGTAGAAACTGTTTTCTATTCCACAATATAGAATGGTACTAACATAGCTTCATGAACATAAGAATCTAATTTATGTGATGATTGATAAGATATTTAACAATCCATGTACATTTCCATGTGGTTCTTTATTATTTTTTTATGAAAGGTGATGATATGTTATATTTATTTGTTGATTACCAGATTTTGAACTTGATAGTAGTGAATAACTTATATCATCTTCAACATATTGATGATATATTTTACCATTTGAAATAATATTTTTTCTTCTCCATGGTTAAATTTAGATCTAGGTATCATCAATTAAGAGTTACAACATCTGATATATAAAAATCAACATTTTGAAGTAGGTATGGCCTCGATGAGTTCATCATGATGTCATTCAAGATGAAGAACATGTAGTCTCAGTTTATGGACTTGATGAACTAAATGTTTCACCCATACCTTTATTTTTTTTTGGTTTTATTTTTTTATTACATCTTGGTTGAATCCAATAATACATAATATGATTCCCAACATGTTTATATCATCTTCAGTAAACTAAGATAGAATCACATATACACCCTTCCATCTAAGTGTTAAATTTGTATCGACCTGGTACATATATTATGTATTATAATATCAGTGGAAGGTGTGTTAATAAACCTAGATAATGTACAAGTAGAGGTTTATTGGGTGCAACCTAAGAATGTGTTTGATATCCACAGGTTTTTTTGTTTTGTGGGTTATTATTAGATGTTCATCCATGGATTTACCCACTTGTAATCAAAACATTAATGTTGGATCAAGAAGGGAGTTATGTTTTAATTTCCTTGAAAATGTTATAATTACTTCTAGGAGTGGTAGAAGTCTTTTACTAACACACCAATTTATAACCTTCTTAAGCTGGTTGCGGTGTATAACATGTTTTCTGATTCAGTTAGATTTTAAATGGAGTAGAGTTGATGTAGGGAGATCAAGTGATAGCCTCTGGTTCATGATTAGTGAGTCCACATAAATATAACTGACCTACACATGATCTCAAGATAGTTATAGTTTTATATGCCTCAATGTATATGATAAATTATCTATTGAATGAAAATATTACTGTTTTTACCAACCAAAAAAACATAAAGTACAACATTTTTCAATGATATTTCAATCTATAGTAGTAGAGATTGGATGAGTATAAAAAATATTTTTATTTTGATATATTATATTCAGTATAAATATAAATATTCTTATTTAAACATTTTGAATGACAACACTGAAATAGGATGTTCAGGAGTCTATTTATAAATAGAAGATAATGACCTTTGAGGCGGAGATGCAAATTCTAGTTCGGTAGGTTTAGGAGTAGATAACCCTCATATCTATATAAGTTGAGTCCAAACATCTGAGCAGGGTCATAGATAGTATCTATGAGGATTTCAATTGTTTAGCATTGAGTAAAATCCATGAATGTGGGAAGTCAAATTCCTATTGGAAAATTATTGAGGATGGGGTCATCTAAGTCTCAAACCAATTTTTTGTGGCTATCAATATGTGAGAGGACCCGATGCCTGAGTTTCATGACATTAATTGGGAGGTAAAAACTCAATTGAACAAAATTTATGGGGACCTATTTTGACACTTTTAGAGGGCATTCAAAGAAAAAGGTATTTTTAGGTTTCATGTCCCAATGCAACTCCTCTAAAAAGGTGAAGGAAGGGAAATAATGATCTAGTGGTTCACTACAACTATTTCCAATACCAATAAGAAAATAGAATGAAATTTCCATGGATTTAAATGTTTCTCTATGAATATGGATTGAACGAATGATTCTATATAGGTGATTATAGAAATATTGATGAAAGTATCTCATTTTTCCTATGCATGATAATTTCTTAGGGGATCAGTTTAGGTACATGCATATATGGGAGATAGTAATTCTATGTGGGTGACAGATAACATTGTTTCAGAAAGTGACTAATGTTTCACTTATCACTTTTAGAAATGATTATAGAAGGAACTCAGAGCAATCAGTTCTAAGTATATTTTTTCACACACAAATAGATTTGTATTCATATTGTACTATATAGGTATTGATGGATATTCTATAAGAATGTGTCTTAAATATTGGTGGGTCTTGGGAGAATCACCCAGAACATGTTGAGTTATCCAATTAGAATAGTTATGAAGATACTTTTTAGATGACACCATATGAGGATATTTATGGTAGGCCATGTAGATCCCCTCTATTATGGATGGAGGGATGTGAGTCAATGGTTTTGTAAATGAGTCTTGTGCAGGAAACATCAGATCATGTCATGATTATTATTAAATGTATGGATATAGATTAGAGTAGGTAGAATTCATGTGTATATCGACATCATTTATCCCTTGAGATTACATTGATTGATTATGTCTTCTATTAGTTTTCACATAAGTTGGATCACTATAGGATTTGGTGACAAGGAATGTTGGTGTCCATGTTTGATGGAAATTTTGGGAATGTGGATAAAATCATATTGGTGGCATACCAATTGGATATTCCACATAATTATAGTGTTATCAATCATATTTTCTTGTGTCATATCTTTTAATGTATCACCCTAACTATTCTCACGTGTTTGATATTTATTTTTTTGAACATGATGTTAATCCGTCCTTTGAGGAGAATCAGATTGTTTTACATTGTATTGAACAATTGTTGTGGAGAAATATTGTGTCATTGGTTTGGGTGTTGTGGAAACATATCCTTGTTTAGGAGGAAACATGAAATATGGAATTAGATATGTGTTCTCATTGTTCCAATATTTTAAAATCCAAATCATAGATATTTTTTTGAAGTAAAAATCAAGGAAAAGCTGTTATAAGGTCTGGAGATTGTAAGATCCCATCCTTTATGGATATTTCTAGTAATTGTTTAAGTACACTTCTGCCCTTGATTAGGTTATAAGTTTTTTGGGTATTTAATTTGGTTTTATTTTTGTGAATTTGGGTAAATTTGGATGTCCTTGGGTCTATCCAAAATTTACACATGTTTAGTGGAAACTGTGTAGGTCTTTTTAGAAAACCATGTGCACTATTTTGGTTATATAAGTGGTGGGACATGGTTTGGCCAATCCCTATATCCTCCCTCCAAAATCATTAATCTTATAACTAAGTGGATATTCATGGTTGTCACATGTCATGTAAAAAATTACAAAAATTATCATAAATTTCTCACCCCCTAAGTAGAGGATAATGGTTATGGTGAATGGTTTGTGAAAACCTGTGCCTCCACCACTCAAATTGTGTGTACAAGTTTAAAATCCCCTATGAAATTATATAAAATTCCCAAACACCAATATTTTTTCCCTGAAACATAATTTTATCCTAAAATTATTTCCATGGAATTTGGAGTCTCATGAAATGATTCTAATGCTCCTAGAGCCCTTTTCGGAGGATATTTATGATCCAGTTGAAGGATTGACTCCACTTCATGTATGTAATATCGTATTTTTTGGTTTCATTTCAATATCCCATCATTCAATAATCTTTTGGAAATATTATTTCTTCTATTGGTGATGTGTTTAGATCTATATTATTATTTTTTTGTCTCATTGGATATTATTCTTAGGTTTTGATACAATATATTCAATTCCATTGTGATTTTGATCGTTCTGAATCAATTTGTGGGTTCTGGTATGGAGAACGACGATTAATGGCATTTAGGATGATGGTATAATTTTAAAATTCCATATGAATGATTAAAATTTATGGTATATAATTGTGAAATTCCAATTTAAAAAATGGGAAATTACATTCTATATTGAACTAATTAGTTATCTTCTCACATGATTACAATAATATTCCAACAAGGGATTATGAAATTGTTGTATAGTTGTATTATGAAGCAGATTGATTAACGAGTTTATGAAATTTTTGAAAATAGATGGAGTGTTCAAATGTTATTGAAAATGAAATTATAAATTATCTTTAGTTGATAAATGAACTTATTAAATGGTCGGATAATAAATTATGGAAATTGTTGGGTTCTGAAAGTGGAATAATAAAACATGATGTTATGATTGAGTTTTTTTATAGGTATTTGTACTCCAAATACACACAAAGTGAAATAATACTACTCCAATCTCCCAATATGTGTGTGTGTGCGTGTATTTCAAGTGATGATTAGGTGGTGAGGAAATGACTACTGCCCCAAATACCCATGGGGTTAAAACTACAACTTTATAAAATCATTATATGAATGTGGAATTGAGATTAAACAAAAAATAAATTCCGTTGATGGAATGAATTGTGATATGAATTGGTAAATGGTAGAGAATCTAACATGGGAAAAATAAGGTATTTTTTATTTTGGTTTCATCATGAATAAGGGGTATTAAGTTATTAAATAATGAATAATTTATATAAGGAAAATGTTTGATTTAACATTTTTATTTAATTAATTAAAAAATTAAATACAATATTACATATTGGATACTATTTTATAATATGTTGATGGAGGCCTACTGAGTTTTACTCACATATTTTTAAGGCATTATAATTCGTACTTCAATATACTACATGTTTTCAGGTCATGACATGGGAAAGAGACATATGCTAGATGCCTGAGTTGGGATGTGTAATGGATGGGGGAACTGGAAATGGTTTCATCACCCACTGGGGAATGGAATTGTCTTTATTTTGGATTTTAATTTGGTACTTAACACTAATAATGGAATGAAATATTTACCTCATTGGTAAGGATATTATTTAACTGTTTGGGGATTACCATATGATTTTGCAATTTTTTTTGTTATAATAAAATTTACATTATTTTTTATTATTTTTTGGCTACAATTTATATATTTTCATTGTTTTTATTCTTATATAATGATGGTATAGTATACCCACGATATATATAATACCCAAACTGTAACTCCCCAAACCTAGTTTCCTAGATTTGGTGCATTATTACATAACATTGTCATGATCACAAGGGATCAAAATCCCAAAAGAACGATCAGTTAAATATCCTTAGAAGTACTAGATACATTCATATGTTTTACATTAAATTATTAAAATGAAAAAAAAAACAACATTGTCTCCATAAATAACCTTAATCCCATATACTATCCCTATAGGTCATTCATAATATACTTCTTCACATCCTGGGAAAAATAAATCACAGAAAGTGGTGAGCTCAGATTCTCAGTAAGGATAATAATATAGTGTAAACTTTCAATAATAAGCATAAAAATTTAAGTCAAAGTATAAGACTAAAACAGAAGTCCTTAAAATGTAAACACCATCATAAAATGGAAAAAATAAATTGAATAACGTTGTTTACTTATTCACATAGATATTCTACTAGTTGAATAATCACATGTAATATAAATATCCAATTTCATACTGTTGGAATGAATAATGCCAGACTTCATAACCACATAGTAAAGGCCTTGTGACAAGACTACAAATAATATTTTTTCAAGGCCTTGATGCATGACACTTTTTTGTCTCATGAGACCTACCGATGCATTGAGAGGTTATAACGGGCACCACCCTTCACTTACTAAGTCCAATGCATTCCTCATACGAAAATGTTTAAACATAACATAAACATTCGAATTAAAACTAGTATATGAAATGTCAATAAGTTATCCTTAAACCATGAATGGCGTAAAAATTACACATCCACAGTCAAACATATCAAAAAACCTTCAATACAATATGGAATATTTGTATCATAATAATCAACACCAAACAAACTAAAAATCCATCAAAGGGTATTGAGATATATGAAATCAAAACTATTCGTAGAGAAATATCCATTTCTATTTTGAAATCATTTAAAAGTCATATAACAAAAAAAGAAATCATTTATTTTTAAAATATTCTTATAATATTTTTTGGGAACAATCCACGATGCTATAACGGTGAAAAATATCTGCACCCACTGTATAAGTTAAAAAAAAGACATTCTTACCTTAATTTTGTCGAGAAGGTCATAAAGTGCCTTGTTTGGAAAATGAATGAATGATTCATTTAAAAACATATGAGGTAAAATAATGGAATAAATGTATTTAACCAATAGTCTAGTAAATAGTAAAAATGTTTTGAAATACATTTTTTAGAAAAAATGTATTTGGATGATAAAGAGGTCCCAATAGATGCTTACATATTAACAACCCAGGATAAGTAAAGAGATTATAGAATTAACCCTTACCATTAACTTTTCCTTAGAAAATGGTATGTTAAACACATGTATAATATTTTAATAATTGTTATTAAATTATAATATAATCATATTCATAAATATGATATCATATATGATCTTCTAATATTGCTTTGTTAATATTATTTTAGTAGTGTCATCATTTTGGATGTTAACTGATTCATTTTCCATTATATGTTTGGTAATGTAAGCTAGGTTGTTTTCAATAGGATGTACTTGATTCATATCTAGAATTATATTATGTTCTTAAACAATATTTTTAATCATAAAAAATAAAATTATTCTTGAATGATTACTTTGGGGAATGAATCTCATCGCGTTCGTGGAGACGGTAGTCCGTACGTACGCTTGAGCGAAAATAATGTTATATCGATGGTGAAACCGTATGTAATTGGATGGTATAAAATATATACATAATTATAAACATTTTATATTTATTATTTACATTAGTTATACTCATTATTATACCCATCCAAATAATGATGTTTTCGAATAACAAACTACACCACGGTGTGGAGACGGTAAGCATTACGTATGCACATATAGTGACTTTGTCATTTATAGGATGAATAGAATAAAAAATATGGTTTTACCATATTTATAATGACATAACATTATTTATAAGGTACTATAATTATTATTTTCGTATGGAAATAATAATGAAATTGGTATTGGAAGAAGAAAAGAACTTGAATGAGGATGGTGAAATTATTACCTCTTCTTCGGGTGTTTCCTTTTGAGTTGATCAAAATGGCTCTGTAGGTTGGATTTATGCTAAAAGTATGGCCTCTAGGTTTAATGGAGTATTGTTGAGTGGATATTTGGTTAGGTTTTTCCTGAGAAAAATGGATTTGAAGGAGTGAAAATAAGATAAGAGGAAGTTCCATTTTATAAGAGAGGTGAGGGTCACTATAGGAAAAGCATGAACTATTATTTTATAATAAAATAATTTTAGGTTTATAATGGATCCAAAATGATTAATTTCATGTATATGGTTAGGATGAGTCGAAAAACTCTCAACAAATATGTTTTAGACTTGTTTATGTCACCATATTTACATTATCTTTTAGATTTAAAACTTAGTTATTTAGTTTGACATATACAATATCTCATTGTATTTTTATAATATATTGTTAATAAACATAATATAAACTATAAAGATAACCACAAGTGGTTCATTATGAATATATAAAACCTTATCTAAGTCTTTTTGCAAAACCATATATTTTTTGGAATGTTGTATCAATTAATAATATAGTATTTGTTTCAGAAACTAAATTATGTCAATTTTGACACTATTTAGTATTTGATTTTTTTTGAAAGCCATAAAAACATTATCAAATCGAATAAAATTTATTTAATCAACCCTAACATGTAATATTAACATATAATATTAGTATAATTCATCAGAAGTCACAATTTACATTTATTTGGATTTTTGTAATATCAATTATTTTAATATTTCATTATTAAAGTAATTACTGCATCATCATTGTGTCAAAAATAAATTAAATTATTTAATGTATAAAAATTATAATTAAAATAAAATTATGTAGGAAATATTTTTATATTTATAATGAATATTTATAGTTGAAATTATATTGTGTGTGACCCTATATTAAAAATGGTTTAGTTATTAAAATATGAATTTAACTCTTTAAAACCTTTTTAATTAAAATAATAATAAATGTCCTAATCTAATCCTAGTGGACCAAATAGGATAATATTTTATTCTTAAGGTTTTTTTGTAGAATTAAATTTATCAAATATAATTAGGACATTTGTGAGGGTAATTATAATAACATTTTTACCGTTAATTACCCTATTTAATTTTAACTGGGGTAAATAAAAGCTAAAAGTTACGATTCACCAAAAATTATTTTCATCTTATTGAAAAAAAATTTACTTATTGATTTCAACAATGTCTCTAGGATTTTTGAAATTCAACTAACAGAAGCGGTAAAATTACATTTTATGAAAATTTGTAAATGCCCTTAGAAGGTGGGTAAAAGACGGTAAAAATTCAACAAAATTTTATATATCTAAACTTGTAATAAAATTAATCCAAAGAATTAAATTGAATATATATATGTATTATGTATCTATATTGACCTAAAATAAATAAAATAAATAATTAAATAAATAAAAATTCAATTTTAAACAATTACACATTGTTTTTCACTATTCATCAAAAATTGATGGTTTTCAGAAAAATACCAAAAATTCACCCTAAGCTAATTTTGATATTTCAAATTCAAAAATAAAGTCCATTTTGAAAAACTAAATTTATAAAAGTTAAAAAAGTGAGTATTACTATTCATAATGACTAAATTTATTGGTTGTGGTGTGTTAAAACTCCATGTTGCGTACAACGCTAGCTAAAGGGAAACGATTCCATGGAATCTTGGGGTGTCATATTCTACCCTCCTTAATATAATTTTTTCCTCCAAATTTCAAGAATATTACTGCATAACAATGTTTTGGGTGGTTATCCAACATATGTTCCTCGGGTTCTCATGTTGTCTCTTTCGTCTTATAGTTTCTGAATAGAAATTGTACCATACAAGTCATTCGGTTTCTCAGAAATTGTTCTCTAGAATCAAGAATCATCATAGGATCTTCAAAATAAGACATATCAGGTTCTAGTTCAATTTAATCATTGGTGAGTACATGCATTGGTTCAGGAATATATTTTCACAATAGTGATATGTGGAACACATCATGAAATTTGGAGAGACTTGGAGGAATTTCCAAAAAACAATCCACAAATCCAATTCATTCTAGAATATCAAAAGGTCTGATGTACCAGGGACTCAATTTTACCTTCTTACCGAATCGTATAACACCCTTCCATGGAGAAACCTTCAAGAAAACATGATCTCCTACTTGAAATTCCAAATCCTTCCTCCGATTATCGAAATATCTCTTTTTCCTACTTTGAGCTTCTTTGATGTGGGTTTGGATAATCTTCACCGTTTTCGTTGTTTACTCAACAAGTTAGTTTTCTTTCACCAACATCATCCCAAAAAGTTTTTAGGAAATATCTCATTCCATATAACTCTTTATATGGTTCCAACTGAATACTTGAATGGATGTTATTATTATAAAAATATTCTACTAGAGGTAAATATTGATCCCACATTCCTTGAATGTCATGTGAGAAATATATAAACATGTATTATATGGTTTTAATAGTCTATTATGATTTTCCATCAGTTTGAGGGTGGTAGGTAGTGCACAAATGAAGTTCAGTGTCTAAGGACTTCTGGAGACTTTTCCAAAATCTTGATGTCAAACATGAATCGAGATCAGAAACCATCGATAGGGGTACACCATGGAGTCTTACAACTTCATTAATATAATTTCTTCCAAGACATTCAAGTGTTAAATATTCTCTTATAGAAAGAAAATTTGCTGAATTGGTAAGACTATCAACAATGACCCATATTGCATCATTCCCTCTTTTATTCTTTTGTATCCCCATGACAAATTCCATCGTAATATTATCCCATTTTCACTCAGGTATGGGAAGAGGTTTCATGACTCCTCTAGGATATTGTATTTCAGCTTTCACATGTTGAGAGACCATACATCTTGTCACAAATTCAGAAATCTCCATCTTCATGTTGTCCCACCAAAACTTTTCTTTCAAATATCTATACATCACAGTGCTCTCAGGGTGTATAGAGAAATTGGAGCTATTATCATCAACCAACAATTCCATTTTTATATCCTGAATATTGGGAACACAAATCTCTTCCCAAATTTTAAAATTCCATCTTCATATATAAAGTCACTCAATCTCCCACCATTTACAACATTAATCTTGTTTTGAAACATATCATCATTTATCTGATTTTTTTATCCTTTCTAGTAAAGATGGTTAGGAAACCATCTGAAAAATTATTGATGTTTCACCTTCGATGGTTATTCCCATATCCATATTTACTAGATCCATGAAAATAAGATCCCTTTCAACTTTCATATTTTTCAAAACAACATGATCCTTTCTTCTCAATATCATGAGTAGGATAGTTTTTCTCAAGAATTTTTAGCTGTCATGATGTATAGGAAATAACACATTCATTATGTATAAGGACACAACAAAGTCCTTTCATTGAAGAGTATTTATAAATAACAAACCCATCATTCCCATATGGTAGAGTAAATATAAGAGAAGTGATCAATCTTCTCTTCAGTTCTTCAAGACATTGTTCACACTCTTTTTTCCAAACAAAGTTAACACGTTTACGTGTAATATTGGTTAATGGGTTAGCCAATAGGGCCAAATTCTGGACAAAATGTTGATAATAACCTGTTAAACCAAAAAAACTGTGTACCTCAGTTATAATCATTGGTGCTAGATATTCTTTTATTGTCTTATTCTTTGATGGATAAACATAGATTCTGTCCTTATAGAAATTATGACCATGAAAAGGAATCTCTTGAAGCCATAATTCACACCTACTAAACATCCCATATAATTCATTTCTTGTGACGGTTTTTACAATAGTGCGCATGTGATTTCCATGATCTTTGTAGTTTTTTTTTATTCCAAGATATAAATAATAAATACCACTAAAAATTCATCAAGATGTTCATTGAAAACTCTATTTATTATATCCCTGAAGATAGTGGGTGCATTAGTCAATCCATAAGGCATTACTATAAACTCATAATGCCCATACCTAGTTCAAAATGTTGTTTTAGGAATGTCTTCCTTCTTCACACAAAACAGATGATATCCAGATCAAAGTTCAATCATTGAAAAATATTGATCTATATGAAGTTTTTCGAATAAATCATCAATGCATGGTATATGATACTTGTTCTTTATTATTATAACATTGATCTCCCTGTAGTCAATGCACATCTTCATAGATCCATATTTCTTCTTAAAAAGAATGAAAGGGCATACCAATGGAGAAACACTAGGGAGAATAAATCCATTATTAAACAATTCCTCTAGTTCTTTCTTCAGTTCCACATATTCTATAGTGGCCATTCTATAAGGGGTATTCCATATGGGCCTTCAACCAGGAATTAAATCAATGGAAAACTCAATTTCTCATTCTAGAGGATGTCCTAGTTAATCCTCTAGAAAAACATCAACATATTCTTGAACAATATGTAGGTCCTTTATTCGAAAATTATTTTCCCCACCTATATTTATTTAATTCTCTTCCTCCCCAGTAATTGAATTTAGTAGAGCTAATGTTTTTGGATCTAGATAAGAATCAGGTGGTGAAATTGTTTCTCTAAAGATAAGCTACATCTTATCATCATCAAAAATTGTAACCATCTTCTTCTTTCAATAAATTTTCGCATCATGGTCTAAAATACAATCCATACAGAGGATTATATCAAATTCAATCAAGTTTATGATGATGAAATCAGAAGTTAAAAACATTTATATACCCTAATGCGAACTAATTCACAAAACATTTTTGTGATGATAATTCACTTAGGAGTTTTGACTGAAAACTCCCTTGTTATTTAAAATTGAAAATAACTAATTATCTTAGAAAACTGGGAAGATATGAAACAATGCAATGTTCTATAATCAAATAAATCATTTTCTATACATGAGGAAACCATTAAATTACCTGCCACTATTCCTTTTGGAGCATCAACCACAATAGTAATGATCACATAATCTTGTCCATTATCCCATGGCCTTTTATAAGGTAATTTCCCTTGGCACTTTTGAAATTCATTTGAATAATGTCCGTTTTCTCTACAATTGTAGCATTCAACATGGATAGCCTCTTTCTTTCCCTTATAATAATGAGACTGGTGGACTTTTTCACCACACTTGTAGTAGACTCCAATTCCTTTCATGAGAGTACATAGGTGTTTCTTCCCACATTTACCATAGGATGGATATTAAAAATTTCCCTTCTTCCCCTTATTTCCATTTCCAGAGTGATCGACATATCTCTTATACTCTTGATTTCCTTTGAAGTCATAAGACTTAGAGAAATCCTTTTCGTTCAGGATAGTGCATGAGAAAATATTTTCGTACAATAAGAAGGATTTTGAGACTAATGATCGATGGAGAAATGGTTTTAACCCATCATAGAATCGATCAATATTACTCCTAGGGTTATATACATAATTTGTTGCATGACGTTCTAACCTTGTAATGTTAGCCTCATACTTTGTGACATTCTTATCATCCTTTTACCTCAGACTCAGAAATTGTCTTTCCATATCTGCTAGATAGCCTAGAGGAATGTATTTTTATATGATGATATCTTTAAACTCCATCTATTCCATGTTCGATACTTATTTTTCTTCCTTTTTGTTTTGGATTAATGAGCACCATTGATCTGCATATCCCGTGAGACGATAAACATCGATTAAAACATTTTCACTTTCACTACTCTCCAAAGCATGAAATATTTTCTCTATGGATCGTATCCATTCATAAGTTAATAATGGATTTGTACTCCCATTGAATTTTGGTGGTTATTTCATCATGAAGCAGTCTAGCATTGATCCTCCATGTTGTGGATCATGGTGCTCCTTATGGATATGGTTATTATTCATAACCTCAGTGTGTTGTCCTAGTATGGTGGAAAGTTGATCAGAACCAGTTGCATCACCAGCTCCACTATAATTATCTTGAGTAAGAGGAAAATCCCTACATGGATTACATGGGTTGATATGGATTCCATTCCTTATAATAACCACCATTTCTAAATAATGGAATACACAATATTAGTTTATGAACCGCAATACATAATTAAAACTTATAAAACACTTAACTGAAATTGAACAATTTGTAAACATAATCCATAATCATAAAAAAATGATTTCTTGGAGGATGTATATACTCATAAATCCTTAATAATGGTTTGTAAAGAAAATGTGAATTATCCAAAGCATATCCCCCATGTGTGTCGTAACCAAGAGTGTAGCAAGGCACATTATTGTGTATCAAGATACCACGAGTCAAGCTCGAAACTCCTTATCGAAGGATTAACTCTTAGGTGCATCTATTAAAAATCCTCCTCTACCTACTCGTATCTAGGCAAGGATGTATTTCATGGAAATTACTCAAAATCTATACATTACCAAAATTATTAGAAGTTCTTATATACCAATCTTCAAAGTCTATAATAGGGTAATATGCTCTAATAAGTGTTTTTCTAAATATAGTTTCCTGGGTTTTTTAATAAACTTCATCTGATACCAATAGTAATGCCCCTACCCCAGTTACCCAGAGTCAGTCATTATTACATAACATTGTCATGATCACAATGGATCAAAATCCTGAAATACTGGTCAGTTTAGTTTCCTTGGAAGTACTAGATGCATTCATATGTTTTACATTACAGTATAAAATGAAAAACAACAACTACATTGTCTTCATAGAACACATCCAACCCTTCGAGTATCCTTGCAGGCCAGTCAAAATATACTTTTCGTATCCTAGGAAAAATAAAACAAAGAATGGGGTGATCTAAGATTCTCTAAAATGATAAAAATATAGAAGACACCTTCACGAATAAGTAGAAACATTTAAGAAAAAGTATAAGACTAAAACTCAAGCCTTTTAAAGTTAAAGTTAATTATTATACGGAAACGATAAATCAAATAATTTCATTTACTTATTCACATATATATTCTACTAGTGGATTACTCACATGTAATATCAATATCATATTTCATATTGTTGGAATTCATAATGACGGACATCATAACCACGTAGTCATGGAATTGTTCCAAAACTACAAATAATATTTTTTCAAGGCCTTGTTCCAAGACACTAGTTTGTCTAACGAGACCTACTGATGCATTGATGATCTATAGAGGGCTCTACCCATCAGTTACAAAGTCCAATTCATTCATCATATGAAAAGGATTAAACATAACAAAAACCATCATATTAAACCTAGCATAAGAAATGTCAATACATTATACATAAATCATTAATGGTGTAAAAATAACACATCCACATTCAAACATATCACAAAACGATCAATACAATATGGAATATTGGTATCATAATAATGAATATAAAAAAATCTTAAAATCCATCAAAGGATGTTGACATAGATGAAATCAAAACATTATGTAGAGAAATATCTATTTGTATTTCGGAATAATTTAAAAGACATATAATTATAAAAGAAAACATTTATTTTGAATATAATCTTATAATATTGTATGGGAAGATTCGACGATGTTATAACAGTGTAAAATATTCGTAACCACCGTATAAGTTAAAAAAGACATTATTACATTAATTTTGTCGAGAAGGACATAAAGAACCATGTTTGGAAAATGACAGAAAGATTCCATTCAAAACAAATGTGGTCAAATGAGGGTATAAATGAATATAAAACATATTATTGTAAAAAGTAAAAATGTTTTCAGTTATATTTTTTTTTGAAAACATGGATGTGGATGACAAAGTGGTCTCGGTAGATTCTTACGTATTAACAACCTCAGATAAGAAAAGAGATTGTTGAATTAACCCTTACATTGTACATTTACTTAGTTGAGGGTACATTAACATTCTGTATAATAGTTAAATAATTGTTATTAAATTATAAAAGAATCATATACATAAATATGATTTCATAAATGATCTTCTATTATTTCTTTGTCAATAATATTTTAGTTTTATCATTATTTCAGGTGTTAACTGATTCATTTTCCTTTATATTCTTGGTTACGTAAGACATGTTTGTTATGAATAGGATGTATTTGATTCCTATCCAGAATGATGTTTGTTGGATCTGAATCTACATATTATACAAAAGAGGTGGTGAATTATATCTTTTGTAATTTTTTGGTAACTCATTTATTGAACGAGTTCGGTCCTCTATACTTTATCATATTTGATTGAGCTGTGGAATAAGTAAAAACAAGAACAAAAAGTTGTATAGTGGTTCGGGGAATAGAAATCCCCTAGTCCACTCCACCAACACTCAACTCCACGAGCTTGGTGATTTTCACTATATGGTTCCCTTTTCCAGAGACCGGTTCAAAACTGAGTACAGGAAGTTGACACCTTTATAATCTTCAGGCTAACGAAGCCTTCTGGTTCAAAAACGAACCACCATAGCTTAGAACGAGAAGCTGGTTACTCAAAAATAAAAAGAATTTCAGAAATAAGTTTTGGAGTTGATCGTCACAATTGCAACAGAATGCAATTGACAGTAGATGGATCGTAGTCTCTTGGAATATTGATTTTTCAAAACAATGAAATTTTGATTCGATCCAGTTGCAGTAGATATAGAGATATAGTTTAAAACATCAGCAGTAGTAGTTCCCCAACAGTTATTCGAAGTAGAACAAGGGAATCTTTTATCATGTTCCTTCTTCTTAAACAAACAGAGCTTTGACACTCCTTTTTGAATTAACAGATCAATCGTGAATTTCTGCAGTCTCTATTTTCAGCATTTTTAATAATAGATTGATCACTATACACACATGTGTCTGGTGTTTCAGAGAGAACATATATAATAAAGATGAGCATATCTCCTCCACATTTAGATCTATAAAATTCACCTTCTGATTCGCGATATTCAAAATTTTGAATTTACAGAGAAGTCGTAACTTCCCTTAAGACACGGCACAAAAAGCTCCTTTTAATTAGATCTTATATCCATTGATAAAACGACATTGAATCAGTCAGAGTCATATTTTAAAAACGACTTTAAACCCAGCTTGAAATCTACCAAATAATCAGCTTTCTGATCACTGCATTAAAATATCGGCTTTCAAACATTCAGATGCCAAATGTAAGGTTGATGACGTGGCCTTCAACCATATGGATAATGACATAGTCTCCAAACATAAGGTTGACAACGTAAGGTTGACAACGTAAGGTTGAAAATGTAAACGTAGGGTTGATCATCCATACTTTTTCTTCAACTCTCAAATGTACGACAAAAGATCCATACTTTTACTTGATCCATACTTTTCCAAGAATGTATGGTTGTTTACAAAAGTAAGGTTGATGAACCATACTTTTGAGAATCAAATGTAACATTTAGTATTTATGTATGGTTCTCCTTCCATACTTTTCTGATAACCAAAACGTAAGGTTCCTTCCTAATGTAAGGTTCATCTTACATACTTTGCTGAAAATGTATGGTTTTTTAACCGTACTTTTCTATTATATCAAAAATTATACACGCTTTTCATCCTTACGCTACGTTTATCCATGTAGGGTATGAACAGTGATTCCAAAACATGCTAAAATAGATTCCGTGCTACATTTATCCATATAAGGTATGAACAGTGATTCTAGAAAGCGCTTCAAGGAGATTCTAAATAAGAAATAAATTCTCGTTATTTCAAGAGTAAAATAAATCAATAAATTCCTTCCAAATACTAAATAAAAACATTTGAAAATAACTAAGGGTATTTTTGATCATTAAAGTTATCATAAAAAGACAGAGTATTATATTCAATAATCTACCCCTTTAAATAACATATTTATGTGTTTTTGAAAAAATACTTTGCTCAACAATCTCCCCCTTTTTGATGATCATAAAACCCATAAGATAATAAAATTATTTAAATGAAATTAACGTTATAAATTATTTACATAATGTTTTAGAATTTTGAGAGGAAAATTTCTTATTTAATTCTCCCCCTAAATAAAATGTTGATGTTTATCCAAATTCTACCCCTTTTTGTGATATCAAAAAGAATGTAAATTCATGAATTTTAACACATTTAATGTTGCACTGAACTTTAGGTAAATGCTTATTATTAACTGTTTATAAATAATTGAATCTTGAGTAAATGCATATCCAAAATAAAATCAGTAATAAAATTGAGAGAGAAACAAATAAACAATGAAGGAAATTTTCATTCAAAAACAGCAGTATATACATGACAATGATATACATAGGAATCAAGGTTTGGGTAAGATAGGCAACAGGTTTTTTCTCCTCTGGATTGCAGACTTGATTTCTGTAAACTGCTCCTGATGTCTCTTCATCATCCCATCTCCATGTTTGATAATGAGATCTCTTTTCTCTTGAGTCTTATGAATATCCTCTATTAAATTGACTCTGAAAAACAGATGCATCCTTTCTTCTTTTTAGACAAACACTGACAGCTTCTCTTATAACTGACTTAATAGGATTCTGATCGATGGCTCACTAGATGTCAGTTGATGCACTAAAAACTTCTGATTGTCCAGGAACACTGATAATGGAGCACTGTTACATTTAAGATCTTGTATCATATTATTCATGTTTCTCATCGCAGCTGTGATATATGGAAACCATATTATTAAATCAGGTGAAGTACCTGATCCACTAATAGCATTATTTGCAACTGATGCAAATTGGTTCTCCATAAATGAAATTAGATCTGATATATCTGACTTCATAACCATTTCAGATTTCAATTGTGCAACTACAGTCAGCATATCCTCTTTAAACATTTCAACTTCTTGCCTCGAGACTATACACTCCTTCATCTTTTCAAATTTCAAATGTTCTATGTTTAAGGCATTTCTCAGAGTGACATTCTCATATTCCAACTGAGATACTTTTCTGTATAGTTCATTAAAATCATTCTTCTATGAATTAGAGGCACCCTATTCATGATTCGAATTCTCATTCTATGGTTGAGGAAGCAATACCAAAGGTAATGATTCATCATTAGGTTTCCCAATTTCCTGGTCCTTAGTAGGTTGGTCCCGAGATTTTTCCTTAGAGTTTTCAAACTCCTCCACAAAAAATCCTCTTGAAGTACCTCTTTTAGAGCTTCAGAAGCATGCTCACCAAAAACATCAGCATCTTGGCCTTCCACTTGGTTTTACAGAATAATATCTTCATTAGTTTCATAAGTTCTAGCCACTTCTTCACCAGGAACTGCCTTTGGCTCTTTTTCCTGTTGAAGTGCAACTTCAACATCAGCTACCATTTGTTCCTGGTTCTCCATTTGCGCTTCTTCTTGAGCTCCGGATCCCTCTACTGGTGTTGTCCTTTCACTAATATCTTCCATGATATTATAAACAATAGCCTCTCTTACAAAAGAATAAGAAAATAAATCTTTTATTGTTCATTTCAAAGAAGGGGAAGAAACTTCCTCATTAACAGGTCTCTTTCTATTTGATTGAAGTTTGTCTTAACATCTGCCTTCCTCAATATCTTCCACTTCAAATCGGATCATTAATACTACATTGCTGACTCTGGATTCAGCTTGTCCCTCCTTGGACATTGTAGGTTGAGCCTGAGTACTCTCACAGTCTTCCTCAGCTCCTACTGGCAAACATTTTCCATTAATTATGCTCTAGCAATATCCAACTTACCTTAAAGTTCCAGCATTAAATGGATTACTATGATGAAAATTAACACGAGCATCCACTAATCACCCCATTTATTTTTAAATAGTAGTTTAGAAATAAATCGATTGAAAGGGTAGAAATTCATTCAGGCATCGCTTTGACAACAGTAATTGAGACAACTTAACATGTACCATGGGATGTTTAACTTAATATCACTTAACAGAAGAAACATTATATACATATCAGGGTACAAAATCATTTCCATCTCTGCCATTCATGGAGATATTCCAGTCTGAATAAATTTAACCAAAATTTTCTGATCAGGTTCTAAATCCTTGATAAAATTTTTCTTTATAGTTTTATTATCAAAAAGGAAAGATATAATGTCTTCAGATTTATACACAGAATCTCCAATATTCTTCAAATCGAAATTAAAAACTCCCTCATGAGGGCAGTTGAGAATCTGACGAATCTCTAATGATGATATTGAGAAATCCCTATCCTCTATCTTAGCCATCATACTATACTCGGTATCTCCCAGAATAAACTGTACAGATTTGAAGATGTATCTATGTTCTACTTCATACATAAATTCCGTATTTTCACTATAGAACATCTGTTCAAGATTCTGAAATGACAGTGCATGTTTCAACATAAGATTTTTCTGAAATAACCAGTTGAGATCGATTACCTTGCCCGGTTAGATTTTTCTTCCCTCAGAGTGTTGTCTCTTAGCATTGCTTGGCTCGGCTTCACTGGATCATTTAGTTCTTACCATCTGTGCAAGAATCTCTGATGATTTTAAGGTTAGGGTTTTAGAGGTATGTATATTAGGGTTTAGTAGCACAAGTGCGATTTTCGGATTTTGAAAGGGTTTCGATAGAATTTAAACGGTTTAGAAGTCGAAAAAGCTCTGACAGTCTTGATTCCCATGTAATCAATAATCATTACATATATTTAAAACAAATAAAATTATCATGTGACGGAAAAAAAATCGTAAATAGTCAAAAAAATAAAAAATTGAATAAAAGTAAATAAAAAAAATATTTATAATTAAATAAACCTTGCTCCCCCTTAATAAAATCAAACCTTGCAGTGGGAAGTGGGTTAGTAAAAATATCTAGTAATTGAATTTTATAATTTATAAATTCTAAAAATATATCTTTTTTAATAACATGAACTCATAAAAAGTGATTCCTTATATCAATGTTCTTAGTTATAGAATGACTAATATGATTTTTTGAAATTTTAAATGCACTTGTATTATCACATAGAATAGTTGTATTATTAAAATTCAATCCAAAGTCCATAAGAGTATTTTTCATCCACAACACTTGTGCACAGCAACTGCCAGCAGAAACATATTCTGCCTCAGCTATTGACAGGGAAACTGAATGTTGTTTCTTATTAGACCATGATACTAATGTATTTCCTAAAAAGTGACATGTTCTTGAAGTTCTTTTTCTATCTAATCTACAACTTCTAAATTCAGCATCTGAATATAAAATCAATTTGAAATCAGAAGTTTTAGGATAAAGAATAGATTGAATAACAGTTCCTTTTAAATATCTAAAAATTCTTTTAATAGTAGTTAGATGAGATTCTTTAGGATTTGATTGAAATATAGCACAAACACATACTGAATAAATTATATCTGGCCTACTAGTAGTAAGATATAACAAACTATAAATCATACCTCTATAAAACTTGTTGTCAACTGATTTCCTAGTTTCATCCAAATCAAGTTTCATATTAGTACACATAGGAGTTGTAAATGGTTTTCTGTTTTCAATTCCAAATTTCTTAAGTAAATCTGTAATATATTTTCTTTAATTTAAAATAATTCCAAAATACTTTTGAAATATTTAAAGACCCAAAAAAGATATTTAATTCTCTCATCATACTCATTTCAAATTTTTCTTGAATTAATTTTGAAAATTCATGTCAAAGTTGTTTATTAGGTTATCTAAAGATTACATCATCAACAAAAATTTGAACCTATAAAATAATATTTTTTATAGTTTTCTTAAAGAATGTTGGGTATGCCATTAAAATAGTAAAATCATTTTTCAAAATAAAAGAAAATAATCTTTCCTACCAAGATCTAGGTACTTGTTTACGACCATAAAGAGCTTTAGTATGTTTAAAAATAGAATCTGGTTTCTGAAAGTTTTCTAAACCAGTATGTTGCTAAACATAAAATTCCTCCATTAAATAACCATTTAAAAAGGCAGATTAAACATCCATCTGAAATAATCTAAAATTCATATAAGATGAATAGGATTAAAGGATTCTAATGGATTCTTACCTAGCTGCAGTTGCAAACGTCTCATCATAATCTATTCCATATTCTTGATTATATCATTTTTCAACTAATATTGCATTATTTCTCGTTATTGTGGCTTGATCATCATGTTTATTTATAATGACACATTTGGTTACTATTACATGATACTTCTTGGGTCTTTCCACTAATTCCTAATCTTCATTTCTTTTAAACTGGCTAATTCATCTTGCATTTCCATTACCCAGCTTTCATCATCTAAAGCTTCTTCTCAAGTCATGGGTTCTTATTGAGATAGGAAGGTAGAGAATTCCACTAGGATTCCTATGTTTCTTCTAGTTTGAACACCGGTTTTTAAAGGGTGATTATTTAAGGTTCTAGACCCACTAGGTAATATATGTGAAGGTTCTTTAGTATCATGTTCCTCTGAACTGGACTGAATTTCTTTTATATGATTTTCAAAATCATACTTTAAGTTCTCAAGTCTCATGTTATCATTAGATTGAAGTTCATCCATTTGTTCTGTCCTTTTCTCAAAGGGATCAGATTCATAAAATTTCACTTGAACTAATTCTTCCAAAATCCTTGACTTATTATTATAAACTATATAGGCTTTGGAGGTAGCATAATATCCTAAGAAAATACCTTCATCAGATTATGGATCGAACTTACCATGTTTGTCCTTGGTGTTCATGATGTGGACCTTGCATCCAAAAACATTAAAGTAGATAACATTAGGATTTATATTATTCCATAGTTCATAGGGTGTGTTTTTCAAAATAGGTCTAATTAAAACACTATTAATTATATAGCAGGTTGTATTGACAGCTTTTGCCCAGAAATATATAGGCAGGCTATATTAATTTAACTTATTTCTAGCCATTTCTTGAATCGTTCTATTTATCCTTACTACAATTCCTTTCAGTTGAGGGGTTTTGGGTGCAGAAAAGGTATGTTTAATACCCATGTGTGAGAAAAGGGAATTAAATACTAGATTCTCAAATTCTCTACCATGATCACTTCTCAATGAGATTATATTGAAAACTTTTTCATTTTGAACTGATTTTCAAAAACCTTCAAATGAATTGAAAGCTTTATTTTTAAATTTCAAAAAGAAAATCCACGTAAATATTGAATAGTCATCCACTAAAACATATACATATAATTTACCAGCTATGCTTGCTACTTTTGGGGGTCCAAACAAATCCATATGAATAAGTTCTAGAGGATTTGATGTAGAAACATTATTAACAGATTTGAAGGATGATTTGTGTTTCTTTCCAAGTTGACATGCATCACAAAATCTGTCACTTTCAAATTTGAGACTAGGTAAATCCGAAACTGAATGATTCTTTGATAACTTATGTAAAACAAATACATTGAAATGTCCAATTCTCCTATTAAAGATCAAGTATTCACTTTATTTAGCAGTCAAGCAGGTTACTTATTGTTTATGCAAGGAATTTAAATCCAAAGTATAGACATTTTCAGTTCTTGGTGCTTTAAATTTAAACAGTTTATCTTTAGAAACAGTAAATCAATTGTCATTAAAATCAACAGTATATCCATCATCACAGAGTTGAGACATACTTATCAGATTTTGTTTTAATCTTTGTACATAAAGTACTTTGTTGATTGTGACTATTTTTGGATCTCCAACAGTTCCAATGCCAATGATTTTTCCTTTGGAATTGTCACCAAAAGTGACAAGTCCTCCATCCTTTTGAGTGTATGAAGAAAAATTCAATGAGTTTCTACTAATATGTCTTGAGATTCCAATGTCCATGTAACATATATCTTTTCTTCTCTGGTGGCATGCTACCAGCAAAGACATTTAAACAAATTGCTTTGGTACCCATATTTTGTTGGGTCTAGTGGTGTTAGCTAGCAATGATCTAGGTATCCAGATTTTCTTTTTTCTCTTAAAATCAGCTGAATCATATAAATAATTTGAAACATAGGCTTTCTTAATACCACAAATTTGAGGTTGTCCTAAGAAACAATTTTTAGCTATATGTATGTTTGTCCCGCAAAAGTTACAATTAACCTTTTTCATGCTAGGAACAACATATTTTTTATATAGCTGTGGTTTTTCTCCATTACTGGTAATTCAAAATCTATCCTTTTTAATAACAGTTTTTCGAAGAATTTCATTTAAGGAATAATATCCTTTTCTAAAAACCAATGCATCCTGTTTGTAAGATTCTATTTTATCCTACAGTGTTTCAATTCTTGAATCAAAATTAATATAGTTAGTGTTAATCGAATTGTATTTATCAGTTAATTCCATATGTTGTTTGAGCACTGTATCTCTTTCATCTGAAACGACATTATGTTTATTTTTTAGAGACTTATATTTCTTATATAGTGAGTGATATATTTCTTCAAGCATATTGCAGTAGGATGCAAGTTTTTCATTTTTATAGCTTGATTCATAATTTCATTCATTATTTGAATCAGAGGAGTAATATGAGTGTACCTCATCAGTTTCTTAAATGAAACACATGTTTGCCTTTAGATTGACTTCTTCTTTTTCTAAGCCTGATTCAAGAGAGCTACTGGATTCTTTCGATACACTCCAAGTGGCTTTCATAGCATTCTTGTCTTTCTGATCAAAGTCATTTCTTTTAAAGAATTTATTCTTCTGTGCATCTTGCAATTGTGGGCATTCTGGTCTGATATGCCCCATATTCTTTCATTCATAGGATCTTACTTCTTTATCATCTCTCTTAATGGATTTTTTGAAGCCTCTTTTCTTGCTGTAGAACTTTCTAAATTTCTGGGATAGCTGAGCCAGCTCTTCATCTGAGTTTGATGAGTCAAAGATCTCTGATTTAGCTTTAACATCTCTGTTCTTTAGTGTCACGACCCATCCTCGGGGCCCATGCCGTGACTACCCCAAGCCCACCTTCCATAGGCCGGGGGCTGGCGACTAGCACCAAGGCGTAATTCCCGGTAAAAAAGGAAGGCATTTCCTTTATAAAGTAAACAATCACCACAGAGTAAGAAAGCATAAAAGTAAACACTAAGTAAAAACAGAGTACAAATATAAGTGCGGAAAAGTAAATGGGCTAGTATACAAACCCAAATTGAAAGTAAAATACAACTCCTAAGGGAAAACAGCAACTGTAAATTAACAGCCGCTACACCGAGCTGTCCACTGGAGATCCCACCTGAAGGGTGGGTACAGATTGCTCCACTGCTCCACGGGTCCCGTCGTCCGCTCCGAGTACGTCTCGCCCAGTGGTCCACCTCCAGATACCATCCTGCTCTGCACGCCTCAACCACGATCAACACAGTCCGTCGTCTGCAACCAACAAAACGTAGTGTGGGCATAGCCCGTGCAGGGGAGAGTATAAGCTACTCAGTAGGGACCCCGAGGCCCCCAAAGGTCTCCCAAAATCCAAAAACGATAAACCACAAAGTAAAGACACAATCACGAAGTAACAACCGACACTGCTTAGGTATATGTCCATACATATACCTAAGTCATCATTTCAATACGCTCCAACCTCCGAGCCCGAGTACAACTCAGTCAACACAGGAATGTATACGTATTCCACACAGGAAAGAAAAACGTAATCCACACAGGATAGCACAACACAATCCACACAAGAAGGTAAACAGGATTCAGCTCACACAAGTATACTTCTTCGAAAGACGATAGTGATGATCACTGATCCATCTAAGTCGTCAGACCCACAAAGAATCGATAGGTACTAACTCCCGCAAAGACCCACACAGGATCAGACCCGCACAGGATCTGTAGGCGCTGGTTCACACAGGACCACTGAGCGCAGACCCACACAGGATCGGATCCACACAGGATCGTTAGCACTGATCCACACATGATCGCAGAGTGTTGTAGTCGTCGTCATCGAATCCACTGAGGATCTCTGCACAGTCGTCGTCGCAGTCATAGTAGCCGTCACAGCCAGCTCTAGGGTTCCCCCACACAAAAAACTCGTTTGGGAGGGTCCGCTCCACGAGCCGAGAAGCTGATACATCAACTGTCACAAAGTCTAGAGTTGATGTATCCAAAAGTTCCGTACTGTCAACAAGAACTCAACGCAATAGACAGCGCGTCAATCGGATGCCCGGTCTGAGAGTTATTGGCTTTTTCCTTCCAGGGGCCCGGTTGGTTTTTAAGGCAAAACAAACCCGACAATACTCCACCTGCGTCCAAACCTCGGGAGAAGTATTCCAAAAGATCCATCTCACTAAGAGGAACTCAACAAAGCTGACGGCACGTCAATCGTACGTCCGTAGCTCAAGATATGAGAGTTTCCGCTCCGAGGGACCGGTTGGTTTCGTGTACGAACCAACCCGGCCGAACTCAAAGTAATCTGAAACCTTGAGTGCGATATACCGAAACTACCGTCACGATCCAAGGATCGCATCGCCGCTGACGGCGCATCGTTTGGTGGTCTGTAGCTCGAGTTATGGGCATTTGAACCCAAACAGTTCGGTATCAGGGGTTTCGGGCCCGGGCCCACCCGGCCCGAGACCCCCCGGCTGGCCCGAACCGGGTCGACCGGCCCCGGACAGGGTCGGCCCAGGCCGGCCCGGCCCGGTCCAGCCTGGTGGACTGGCCAGGCGCCTGTCTGGCTCAAGGCAGCGTGCTGGGCGCGCTGCCAGCTCGGCCTTCGGCCGAGCTGATTGAGAAAACAGGGGGCGCCTGCACCCCTTTGTAACCATGCCCCCCCTCATAATGGGGGGCCGTTACACTGGCCAGGGGAATTAAATTCCCCCAGGTTTCTCCATTCCGGCCGGCCCGACTTGGCCGGCCGGCTCCCTCTCAACGGGACCGGAAAAGGCCGGTCCCTTTCCGGCATCCAACACCGGCGGCCCGGCTGGCCGCCGGTCACCTTGTTTCACCGCGGCCCGGAATCGGCCGCGGCCTTTGCCGTCCAGTGCAGTGCGACGGCACCACGCCCCTCCGCTGTGGCCCCGCTTCGGCCGCGGCGCCTTTGATTTCCTTCGACGCGGCGCGACGACGCCACGCGTATCTTCCGCAAGATACCGTGTGGTGCGATGGCACCACGTTTTCTCATTCCAACCTCAAGAAACCATCACGAAAAAAAGGAGGAGGGTCGGCCGTGTTTGTGCGGTCTGAACCCCTCGCGTTATTCGATAACAAAAAGGAGTTTTAATCCACGATCATCACCAAGTTGGTATTCACAAACAATTAAATAAATAAAACCCCAACCTCAGTTTCAAGAGTGGATCACACCAACAAGCCGTGGAAGACAAGCGTCGCGGAGGTCGGGCGTCGCGGTAATCGTACGTCGATTCCGTTGACGTTGAGGTGCGTCTGAAGAGGTACGTCGCTGGTAAAGCTTCGTAAGCTGACGAAGAAAGTACGAGGGGGAAGCGGAGTCACCATTCGTTGACACGGGAAGAAGATCTAAAGAAGCGGCATCGTCGATCTTTGGAAACACACCGGCTGCAAAGAAGAAAAGAGACGACGCGTCTTTCTCTTCTTATGGTGATGACGTTCTTCATCAGAGCCTAAGTGTTCTTCGTGTTCTTCATCGTGGTTGAAGAATATGAAGAATGATTCCCAAATTCCTTCAAGGTGGCAAGAGAAAACTAACCAAAATAAAATAATCTTAAGCCTTATTTTATTTACACAACTTCAACTCTTTGAAATTCAAAAGTTTGAAAAACAATAACTCATCTCAATTAAAACTCAAGTTGTCAAAATTAAATTGTGTGGAGTTATTGGGAGTTTAAAGGGGAGTTGAGGAGTTAGGTTTGGTATCGGCCCCACCACACTTAATCCTCTCAAGGGAGTTTAAGTGGATGTGTTCTCACCACTAACTACCTTTGGGAGGATATTACCAACATGGATAAAAATAAATAGTGTTTCCACAATTTATTTAACTTCATTTTATTTCCCCCAAAACTAACTCTCAACCTGCATAAAACCCAACCTCGGAAAAGGTCACCTTAAGAGAATATCGACGCTGCAAGTTTATCGGTGCCCTCAGAATTCGATTCTGGGCACTGGTTCAAAAGTTAGAAATTCCCGCTCGTTCGTTCACTGAACGTACCCGAGCCAAACTTCGGAAATTGATTCCGGGCACACCGGGCCTCGGAATCAGGTGCCGTCAGAAACCGCGCTCTTGTAAAATTCCAAAGAAAATTAAGAAAAAATTTCCCTTTATTTTTACGTGTCTTTACATTACTCACTCCTCAGGGATTTACATCCCCATAAAGATATATCAAAACTAGGGAATCAAATGAGGGTACTGAGCACGCATCTGAGCCTCCCGCTCCCAAGTTGTCTCCTGGAGATTCTCGTGCAGCCATCTGATGCGCACTATAGGAATCAACCGTCCACGTAGGACCCTCTCCTGCGATCCTCTATCTCCCCCGGGACCTCCGTAAAAGTCGCCCCATCATCAGCGTCAAACTCCCCTTGGTCAATGATGTGTTTCGTGTCGTGCACGTATCTCCTCAGCTGAGACACGTGGAAGACGTTGTGCACCCGGTGCAACTGAGGTGGTAGAGCCAGGCGATAATCCACCATGCCAATCCTGCTGAGGATCTGGAAGGGTCCGATGAAGCGCGAAGATAACTTGTCGCCTTTGCCAAATCTCTGTGTACCACGTCGAGGTGAGACCCGCAAGAAGACGTGGTCGCCATCCTCAAACTCTAGTGGCCTCCGCCTCCTGTCAGCGTATGAATTCTGCCAGCTCTGAGCTATCCTCATCCGGTCATGGATGACCTGGACCTTCTCTATCGTGTCCTGGACCATCTCTGGTCCCACAAGTGCTGACTCCCCAGGGTCTGTCCAACACAATGGAGATCTACAAGTTCGGTCGTACAATGCCTCTTACAGTGCCATCCCGATGGTGGAGTGGTAGCTGTTGTTGTACGTAAACTCCACCAAGGGTAGGTGGTCCTCCCAACTACAACCAAAGTCAAGGACACATGCGCGAAACATGTCCTCGAGAGTCTAAATGGTCCTCTCTGTCTGACCATCCGTCTGAGGGTGAAAGGCTGTGCTCAGACATAGCTGTGTCCTGAACGCCTCCTGCAATCCCTTCCATAGCCGGGAAGTAAAATGAGCATCTCGATCGGAGACGATAAAAGATGGCACACCATGAAGCCGTACAATCTCCTGATCGTAAAGTCGTCACAAGATCTCCATTGATCCATGCTCCCTGATGGGTAAGAAGTGAGCCGAGTTGGTGAGTCGGTCGACAATCACCCAGATGGAGTCATGACATCTGGAAGTGCATGGAAGACCAGTCACGAAGTCCATAGATATCCCGTCCCACTTACACTCTGGGAACTCTAAGGGATGTACCAAGCCTGCTGGTACCTGGTGCTCAGCCTTCACCTGCTGGCACGTGAGGCATCGAGAACCAACTCTACCACATCCGTCTTCATGCCCGACCACTAGTGCTGTCGTCTGAGATCCTGGTACATCTTCGCCACTCCAGGATGTACCACCAAATGAGAAGTGTGAAACTCTCTCAGTACCTCCTCCCGTAAAGTGACTGGTACCATGGTACATCCTCTGAAAAGGATGTCGTGCACTGCTCCAAAGGAGAAACCATCAGGTGCATGTCTTTAGGATATCTGTGCACGCCGCATCTCATAGTCAGCGTCCCCACGCTGTCCCTCTCTAACTCACTGCAATAGTGGAGGAGTGACTGTGAGAAACTGAAAGAAGGATGCTCCATCTCTATCCACGAAGGATATCTGCAAAGAGGATAACTGTTCTGTCTCCTCCTAAAGTAGCTGAATGCCCATCCTCCTGCTGAGGGCATCGGCTACCACATTCCCCTTCCCAGGAGTATAGACTATCTCAAAATCATAGTCCTGGAGGAACTTGAGCCATCGTCGCTATCTCAGGTTTAGGTCCTTCTGCGAGAAGATATACCTGAGACTCTGATGATCATAAAAGACTGTAAAGTGCTCTCCCATCAGATAGTGTCTCCATGTCTTCAGAGCGAAGACCACTACTGCTAACTCCAGGTCATGGGTAGCGTAGTTCTGCTCCTGCGGCCTCAACTGAAGTGATCCATAGGCGATCACTGCCTGCACTTGCATCAAGACACATTCGAGTCTGGTCCCAGATCCATCTCAGTAAACTACGTACCCTACTCCTTCCTCAGGCAACCTCAAGATAGGTGCGCTGGTCAATCTCTGTCTCAGCTCCCGGAAGCTTTGCTGACATCTGTCTGACCACACGAAGGGTTTACCCTTCGTCAAAGCTGTGAGTGGTCCCGCAACTCTAGAGAAGTCTGGCACAAATCACCAGTAGTATCCAGCTAGTCACAAGAAACTCCACACCTCCGTCACGCTCCTGGGTGGCTCCCAAGCTAACAATTCCTCGATCATCACAGGATCTACTACAACTCCCACCTCAGAGATGACGTGCCCCAAGAAGTGGACCTCACGTATCCAGAACTGGCACTTCGAGAGCTTACCATAAAGATGGTGCTCTCGTAGTATGTCTAGTACAACCCGCAAGTGGTAGGCGTGCTCCTCCTCAGTCGTCGAGTATATCAAAATGTCATCGATGAAGACCACAACAAATAGATCGAGATATGGCTGAAATATCCTTTTCATGAGGGCCATGATCACTGCTAGAGCATTGGTTACACCGAAAGGCATAACCCAGAACTCATAGTGGCCATACCGACATCTAAAGGCCGTATTCTGAACGTCCTCGTCTCGAACTCTGAGCTGGTGATAGCCTGAACTGAGGTCTATCTTCGAGAACCACCGTGCTCCCTTGAGCTGATCAAAGAGGTCATCAATCCTCGGTAGCGGATACTTGTTCCTCACTGTCACCTGGTTCAGGCGACGATAATCTACACATAGTGGCAAGCTCCCGTCTGCCTTCTTGGCGAACAATATCGGGGAAGCCCAGGGTGAAACACTGGGTCTGATGAACCCCTTGCCCTGCAAGTCCTCTAACTGTACCCGAACTCTTGAAGCTCGGCGAGGGCCATCCGATATGCTGGAGCCGATATCGGGGTTGTCCTGAGGTACAGGTCAATATAAAAGGCTACATCTCTGCGAGGAGGTAACCCTGGAACGTCGTCGGGAAAAACGTCCGCAAACTAATTCACCACTGCAAGAAAACCAGGACTCCGCAAGTCAACTGCTCCTAGGATGAGACTAGCCAACTGATGAGTGATGGGTTGTCCTCCCCTCTGTGGAAATCCATCCTGTGCTGCAAAGGCTCCCTTCTCGCCGGTGAAGGTGAACCTTCTCCCGTCGGTGTGTACACATCGCACCTTGCGCCTAAAATAGTCAACCTGTGCATGGACCATAGATAACCAATCCATGCACAATATGACGTCATAAGGCATCGACGCTGCTACAAGAAGATCCCAGCCGAAGATCTCGCCTCCTAGAGTAAGCTCACACTGCCGGAACCAGTGCGTAATGGTCGAGTCTGCTCCCATAGGAGTCTCTAGCCGTAAGGATCGAGCCAACGGCTCTATCGGAATCTCCGAGCTCCAAACATGGGCAGCGGCTATGAAAGAGTGACTATCTCTTGTGTCTATAAGTACTATAGCAAGGGTGGAATAGACACAGATAGTACCTCAAATCATCTCTCGCGCGTCGTGGTCGTAGGCCTCTGCTGCCTGGAGCTATGCCTGTCTCTGCCCGCCAGCTCCCTGTGGTCGGGGTGGACCTCCTGGTGGTGGTGGTGGTGGTAGAGCCTCAAAGCGTCGCCCACCACCTGCTGCTCGGCCAGCTCCTCTGCCTCGTCCGCCTCCTACCTGCGGACCGCCGCGGTCGACCCTCTTCCTCTGCTTCGGTGGTCCCTCAACCGTCTGCTGCTCCTCAGCACGGCGGGTCGGGCAGTCACGAGCCATGTGGCCCTGTCCGCCGCACGAGTAGCACTGAATGCCTCTCGAAGGATTGGCTCTGCGCTGTGTGCCCCGCACAGCTGAGCCAGTGTCCTGAGGTCGTCTGCCTAATGGTCTAGTCTGACTGGACCCCTGAGTCATCCGTCGACTACCTGCTGCAGATGACTCGGCCACATGTCGCCCTGCGGTGGGTCGCGACGCTGGTGTAGACTCATTAAGAAAGCTCTCGATCAAAACGGCCCACTCCAGTACTCCCGTCTGAGTCGGAATTCTGAGAGAGATCAGTGATACCCTGATCTCGTGTCTCAATCCCTACTCGAAGGTCTGGGCCCAGAAGAATGGGTCCCGTACCATGTCGGTCGAGTAGCGCGAGAGATCGGTAAATCTCGCCGAGTACTGAGCGACCGTCATGCAGCCATGCCACAGCTGAAAAAGCACCTGAATGTGCACCGCACGGAGGGTGGATGGGACGAACTCCGAGCAGAAGAGGCTCTCAAAGTCCATCCAAAGTAGAGATGCCTCATCGTGCACCTAAAGCATCAAGCTCCACCATCGTCCTGCTGCTGCGTGCAGTAGGCTCGCTGCGAGGATCACCATGAGGTCTGATGGTGTCCTCACTATCCTAAAAACTCGTATGACTACCTCCAGCCAGTCCTCAGCTGCCAGGGTGTCCGTCTCCCCACGGAACCTGGGTGGTCGCTGGCGTTGGAACTCATGCAGTGCACTGAGAAGACGTGCATCGTCAGCGGCTGGTTCTGGAAGTATCGGTGGCTCGACGGGTAGTGCTACCGCCGGTGCCACAGTTGACAAAGGGCCCTGCACCGAGGCCTCGTCGCTCGGTGGTTTGTCATCACACTTGACTCTCAGAACCCTAGCTGGCTGCCGACATGGGGCCATCCTGAAAAGGAAATAGGTGTGCCACGGTCAGAACAGTATACTTGGTGAGCTGTTACAAAGAAATCACAAAGAAAACATGAAACACACACGCAATCAATGTTTTCGTGCATTAAGTCAGAAATCAGAATTCAGGGTCCTGGTGTACGGATACGTTAGCCACCGCACCAACACTGGACTCTCGGGACTGAAAACCACACTCAATACGCTTAACACTATTGCTTCACATAGAAATGATCAGAAATCATGGTAGAACCGAACTCCATTGATACTAATTTGTCACGACCCGTCCTCGGGGCCCGTGACGTGACTACCCCAATCCCGCCTTCCATAGGCCAGGGGCTGGCGACTAGCACCAAGGCGTAATTCCCTGTAAAAAGGGAAGGCATTGCCTTTGTAATGTAAACAAGCACCACAGAATAAGGAAGCAGAAAAGTAAACACTAAGTAAAAATAGAGTACAACTATAAGTGCGGAAATTTAAATGGGCAAGTATACAAACCCAAACTGAAAGTAAAGTACAACTCGAAAAGGAAAACAACAACTGTAAAGTAAAATCCGCTACACCGAGCTGTCCACTAGAGATCCCACCTGAAGGGTGGGTACAGATAGCTCCACTGCTCCACGGGTCCTGTCGTCCGCTCCGAGTACGTCCCGCCCAGTGGCCCACCTCCAGGTATCGTCCTGCTCTGCACACCTCAACCACGATCAACGATGTCCGTCGTCTACAGCCAACACAATGAGGTGCGGGCATAGCCAGTGCAGGGGAGAGTATAAGCTACTCAGTAGGGACCCTGAGACCCCCGAAGGTCTCCCAAAATCCACAAAGGATAAACCACAAAGGAAAGATACAATCACGAAGTAACAACCGACACTGCTTAGGTATATGCCCATACACATACCTAAGTCATCATTTCAATATGCTCCAACCTCTGAGCCCAAGTATAAATCAGTCCTCACAGGAAAGTATATGTATTCCACACAAGATAGAAAAACGTAATACACACATGATAGCACAACACAATCCACACAGGAAGGTAAACAGGATTCATCTCACACAAGTATACTTCTTCAAAACACGATAGAGATAATCACTTATCCATCTAAGTCATTGGACCCACAAAGGATCGATAGGTACTAACCCCCGCAAAGACCCATACAGGATCAGACCCACACAGGATCTGTAGCACTGATCCACATAGCATCGCTGAGTGTTGGATTAGTCGTCGTCGAATCCACTGAGGATCTCTACACAGTCGTCGTCGCAGTCACAGTAGCAGTCGCAGCCAGCTCTAGGGTTACCGCACACAGCAAGCTCGTTTGGGAGGGTCCGCTCAATGAGCCGAGAAGCTGAAAATCAACTATCACAAAGTCTAGATTTGGTGTATCCAAAAGTTCCGTACCGTCAACAGGAACTCAACGCAACAGACGACGCATCAATCAGACGCCCAGTCTGAGAGTTATTGGCCTTTTCATTTTCAGGGGCCCGGTTGGTTTTTAAAGAAAAACCAACCCAACCGTACTCCACCTGTGTCCAAACCTCGGGCGGAGTATTCCAAAAGATCCGACTCACTAGGATGAACTCAACAAAGCTGACGACACGTCAATCGGACGTCCGTAGCTCAATATATGTGCGTTTCCGCTCCGAGGGCCCGGTTGGTTTCGTGTACGAACAAAATCGGCCGAACTCAAAGTAATCCGAAACCTTGAGTGTGATATACCAAAACGACCGTCTCGATCCAAGGATCGCATCTCCGCTGACTGCGCATCATTTGGAGGTCTGTAGCCCGAGTTATGGGAATTTTAACCCAAACAGTTCGGTATCGGGGGTGTTGGGCCCAGGCTGACCCGGCCCGAGACCCCCCGGCTGGCCCGAACTGGGTCGACCCGCCCCGAACCGGGTCAACCTTCCCCGAACCGGGTCGACGCGCCCCGGACAGGGTCGTCCCGGCCTGACTCGGCCCTGCCCGGCTCGGCGCGGCCGGGCCAGGCCCGGCCTGGTCCGGCCTGGCGGACCGGCCAGGCGCCGGTCCGGCTCAAGGCAGCGCGCTGGGCGCCCTGCCAGCTCGGCCTTCGGCCGAGCTGATTGAGAAAACTGGGGGCGCCTGCCCCCCTTTGTAACCGCCCCCCCTCATAATGGGGGGTCGTTCCGCTGGCTGGAGAAATTAAATTCCCCCAGGTTTCTCCATTCCGGCCGGCCCGACTTGGCCGGCCGGCTCCCTCTCAACGGGACCGGAAAAGGTCAGTCCCTTTCCGGCTTCCAACACCGGCGGCCCGGCTGGCCGCTGGTCACCTTTATCCGCCGCGGCCTGGAACCGGCTACGGCCTGTGTCGTCCGGTGCGGTGCGACGACACCGCGCCCCTCCGTCGCGGCTCCGCTCCGGCCGCGACGCCTTTGATTTCCTTTGACGTGGCGCGACGGCATCACGTTCTTGAAATTTCCTTCAACAGCACGGCGTGACGGGGCCGTGCGTATCTTCTTCAATATACTGCGTGGTGCGACGACACCACGTTTTCTCGTACCAACCTCAAGAAACCATCACGAAAAAAAGGATGAGGGTCGGCCGTGTTTGTGCGGTCCGACCCCCTCGTATTATTCGATAACAAAAAGGGGTTTTAATCCACGATCATCACCAAGTTGGTATTCACGAACAATTAAATAAATAAAACCCCTACCTTGGTTTCAAGAGTGGAGCATGCCCAAAAGCCGCGGAAGACAAGCGTCGAGGAGGTCAGGCGTCGCGGTAATCGTACGTCGATTCCGTTGATGTCGAGGTGCGTCCGAAGAGGTACGTCGCTGGCGAAGCTTCGTATGCTGACGAAGAAAGTATGAGGAGGAAGCGGTGTCTCCTTTCGTTGACACAGAAAGAAGATCGAAAGAAGTGGCATCTTCGATCTTCGGAAACACACTGGCTGTGATGAAGAAAAGAGACGGCACATCTTTTACTTCTTATGGTGACGACGTTCTTCGTCGGAGCCTAAGTGTTCTTCGTGTTATTCGTCGTGGTTGAAGAGGATGAGGAATGATTCCCAAATTCTCTCAAGGTGGCAAGAGAAAACTAACCAAAATAAAATAAGCTTAAGCCTTATTTTATTTACACAACTTCACCTCTTTGAAATTCAAAATTTTGAAAAACAATAACTCATCTCAATTAAAACTCAAGTTGTCAAAATTCAATTGAGTAGAGTTATTGGGAGTTTAAAGGGGAGTTGAGGAGTTAGGGTTCGTGTGGGCCCCACCACACTTAATCCTCTCAAGGGAGGTTAAGTGGATGTGGTTCCCACCTCTAACTCCCTTTGGGAGGATATAACCAACATGGATAAAAATAAATTGTGTTTCCATAATTTATTTAACTTCATTTTATTTCCCCCAAAACTAACTCTCAACCCGCATAAAACGCAACCACGGAAAAGGTCTCCTTAAGTGAATATCGATGCTGCGAGTTTATCGGTGCCCTTGGAATTTGATTCCGGGCACTGGTTCAAAAGTTAGAAATTCCCGCTCGTTCGTTCACTAAACGTACCCGAGCCAAATTTCAGAAATTGATTCCGGGAACACCGGGCCTCGGAATCAGGTGCCGTCAGAAACCGCACTCTTTTAAAATTCCAAAGAAAATTAAGAAAAAAATTCCATTGAATTTTATGGGTATTTAAATTCATCTTTCTATTCATTTGATGTGAAGTTACTTTCAAGGCTGTATATTATGTTTTGATAAGCACTTTATGTTCATTATCATCATCTTGCATTTCAGCTTCATACATCATTAGTGTACCAATCATCTCTCTCATGGTTAGATCATTGATAGGTGTTGATTATTTGATTGCAGCAGAGATACCATTCCATTGAATAGGAAGTACCCTCAATACATTTAATTCTTGATCAGCCTACTTGACAGGTTCTCCTAGATCTATTATATTATTGATAATTTCTGTCAATCTCCCATTCATTTGGGTAATGCATTCACCGTCAACCATTCTGAATGTATCAAATTTAAATTTGGCAGTTTCATATCTCATTTGTCTCACATTGTATGTTCAGTCGTATTCCACGACTATTGTTTGCCACATCTCATATGATGTTGGACACTGAGATTCTCTGTTAAATTCATATGGTCCTAGATCGCTGATAATTGTATTCATAGCCTTCGAGTTCATATCGTACTCTTCCTGTATAGCAGAACTCCATGTCTCAGGATTTTCAAGAATTTCATAAGGAGTCAGAATCTTTGAATAGACTCTATATCCGAGGTTTTTTATATATATTACCATGCGTGATTTCCAGCAACCATAGGTGTCTCCATTAAAATATGGTGCTCTGACCATTGACATCCCTTATCTTGTGTCAGTCATGATGCTCTGTTGTATAATATTTAAATGCTTCTTGCATGCTTAGTCTCTATCAGAAGCTCCACCTCTGATACCAATTTTTGGATCTGAATCTACAGATTATACACAAGAGGGTAGGTGAATTGGGTATTTTTCAATTTTTCGTAACTCTTTGATTGAACGAGTTCTGTGCTCTATACTTTATCAGATTTGATCGAGCAGTGGAATAAGTAAAAACAAGAACACAAATATGTATAGTGGTTCGGGGAATAGAAGGCCCATTGTCCACACCACCAATGCTCAACTCCAAGAGCTTAGTGATTTTCACTATATGGTCCTCTTTTCCACAGACCGGTTCACAACTGAGTACAGGCAGTTGACACCTTTAAAATCTTCAAGCTAACAAAGCCTTCTGGTTCAAACAAAAACCAACATAGCACAGAATGAGACGATGGTTACTCAAAAATAAAAATAATTTCAGAAAGAAGTTTTCCAGTGGATCTTCATAATTGCAACAGAATGAAATGGACAGTAGATGGATCACAGTCTCTAGAAATAATGATTTTTCAAAACAAGGCAATTTTTAGTCGATCTGGTTGTAGTAGATATAGAGATATAGTTAACAACTTCAGCAGTAGTAGATCCACAGTAGATATTCGATGCAAAACAAGTGAATCTTCTATCAAGTTCCTTCCTCTTAAACAAATAGAGCTTTGACACTCCTTTTTCAATTAGCAGATCAATCGTGAATTTCTGTTGTCTCTGTTTTCCACCTTTTTAATAATAGATCGATCTCCATACACACATGTACCTGGTGTTTCAGGGAGAACATATATAATAAATCTGAGCATATCTCCGGCACATTTAGATCCATAAAAGTCACCTTCTGATTCGCGATATTCAAAAATTTGAATTTACAGAGAAGTCATAACTTCCCTTAAGACTCGGCATAAAAATCTCCTTCTAATTCGATCTTAAATCCATTCATAAATATCTTTTAATCAGTCAATGTCGTATTTTAAAAATGACTTTAAATCCTTCTTGAAATCATCCCAATAATCAGCTTGTTGATCGTTTCATAAAAATAACAGTTTTCAATCTTTTGGATGCCAAACATAAGGTTGATGATGTGGCTTTTAAACGTAAGGTTGATGACATAGTCTTCAACCATACGGTTAACAATGTATGGTTGAAAACGTAAACGTAGTATTGATCATCCATACTTTTTCTTCAATTCTCAAACATACGGAAAAAGATCCAGAATTTTTCTGGATCCATACTTTTCCAAGAACATATGGTTATTTACAAAAGTAAGGTTGATGAACCATACATTTGATAAACAAATATAACATTTAGTATTTACGTATGGCTCTCCTTCCATACTTTGCTGATAACCAAAACATATGGTTCCTACCTCACATAAGGTTCTTCTTCCATACTTTGCTGAAAACGTATGGTTGTTTAACCATAGTTTTCTCTTATATCGAAAACTATACACACTTTTCATCCTTACGCTACGTTTATCCACGTGATTATGAACAGTGATTCCAGAACGCGCTAAAACAGATTCTATGCTACATTTATCCACATAAGGTATGAACAGTGATTCCAGAATGTGCTTAAAGCAGATTCCAAATAAGTAATAAATTCTCATTATTTCAAAGGTAAAATAAATCAATAAATTCTTGAAAAATACTAAATAAAAAAATTATAAAATAACTAAGGGTATTTGTGAGCATCAAAATTATCATAAAAAGACTGAGTATTATATTCAATAATCATCCCCTTTAAATAAATTTTTTTTGTATTGGTGAAAACAATAATTTTCTCAACAATATTAACTTCTTGAACATTATTTGTAAACATTAAATGAAAATTATTCTTGAATGATTATGATGGGAAATGAATCTCATTGCGTTCGTCGAGACTGTAATCCATACATACGCATGAGAGAGAAATATCATTATTTTGACGGCGAAATCACATGTAATTGGATGGTAAATCATATATAAAGAATCATTAACATGTTCTTTTTATTATTTACATTATTTATAATCATTAATATACTCATCCAAATAATATAGTGTTTGAATAACAGACTACACAAGGACGTGGAGATGGTAAGTCGTATGTATGCACGTATGGTGACTCTGTCACTTATAGGACGGATAGAATAACGAATATGGTTGTACCATTTTTATAATAACATCACAATATGTATAAGTTACTGGAGTTTTTTTTGTTATGGAAACAATAAAGAAAGAGGATGTGGAAGAAGAAAAGAACATGAAAGTGGGTTGTGAAATTATTTCCTCTTCTTCGGGGGTTTATTTTTGAGTTGATCAAAAGGGCTACTTGGGTTGGCTTTCTGATTAATGTTAGGCCTCTTGGTTGAAAGTAGGATAGTTGAGAGGGAATTTGGTCATGGGTTGGCTGAGCCGAATGGCTATGGATGTGTGAAATTAAGAGAAGGGGAGGTACCCTTTTATAATAGAGGAGAGAATCACTTTATGAAAAGCTTAAAATATTATTTTGTAATAAAATATTTTTTGGTTCATAAAGGCTCCAAAATGATTTATTTATAGGTTAAGGTGGTTATGTGTCGAAAACTCCTAAACCAATAGGTTTTAGATAGGTTTAGGTTACCATATTAACCATATATTTTAGATTTAACTCCTAGTTAAAATGTTGGACATTTACCTTGTCTCTTTGTATTTTTATATTTTATTGTTAATAAACTTACTATAAACTACCAAGAGAACCCCAAGTTATTAATTATTAATTTATATAACCTTATATAAGACATTTTTCCTATCATTATATTTTTAGGAATATTATATCAATTAATAATATAGTATTTGTTTTAAAAACTCAATTATGTCAAATTTGACACTATTTAGTATTTAATTTTTTTGAAAGGCAAAAAAACATTATCACTTCGAATAATTTTTTTAACCAACACTAAATTGCCATATTAACCTTGAAAATTCGTTTACATCATCATAAGTCTCAATTTATATTTATTTGGAAATTTATAATATCAATTATTTTAATATTTCATTATTAAGGTAATTACTACATCATCATTGTGTCAAAAATAAATTCAATTATTTAATGTCTAAAAATTATAAATTAAATACAGTTATGTAGGAAATATTTTTATATTTCGAATTAATATTTATAGTTGAATTTATATTGTGTGTAACCCTATATTAAAAAAATTTTAGTTATTAATCGTTAAATTTAACTCCTTTAACACTTTTACATGTAAAATAATAATAAATGTCCTAATCTAATCCAAGCGGACCAAAGAGGATCAAATTTTATTACTACTATTGTTTTATGTCTAATTACATTTATCTAATAGAATTAGGAAATTTTTTAGGGTAATTATAATATTATTTTTTCCCTTAATTACCCTATTAACTTTTAACCGAAGCAAAAAAGTCAATAGTTACTATTCACCAAAAAAAATTAATCTGATTGAACCACATATTACTTAATGATATCAACGGTGTCTCTCGGATTTTTGAAATTAAATTCATATAAACAGTAAAATTATGTATTATGAACATTTTCAAATGTTCCATGAATGTGGGTAAAAGGAGGTAAAAAGTTCAATAAAATTATATATATATAAACTTATTATAAAATGAATCCAATGAGTTACCTTGAACATATATATGTATTATGTATCTATTTGACCTTAAATAAATAAAATAATAAATTACATAAATAAAAATTCAGTTTTAAACAATAACGATGTGTTTATCACTATTCATAAAAATTTGCATGTTTTTAGAAAAATATCAAAAATTCACCCTAAGCTTATTTCGATATTTCAAATTAAAAAATCAAGTCCATTTTGAGAAATAAAATTTATAAATTTTCAAAATTGTTTATTAATATTCAAAACATATAGTTTGATTGGTCGTGGCGTGTTAAAACTCTATGTTGCATACAACGCAAGCTACTACATTATTCAATGGGAAACGTATCGTGGAAGCTTGGGGTGTTGCACTCACTACTAGTCAGAAACCTCTAGAGTATAGGGAGGTGCTCCTATTTTCATGTATCCAATTGGTTTTGGCATTCTCGTGTGGCACTATGATTGGATGTTATAGTATGTTTCTTTAATATCATATAGAAAACATTCTTGGAATCTTACATGAATATTAATGATTCTTTAAAAAAATAACATTTAAATATTAAAAGAAAAATAAATCAACATAGATTATTCAAATTAAATTTACATGAAGGTAATATCTATATGGTGATTTAAGAAATGAAAAATGATTTCTATAAAATAAATGTGTTAGTGATAATCTTTAATGTTCGAGCATATGAAAATTTATGGAAATAATTTTTAATGAAAATATATTTTTTATGTTGTGAAGATATTACTAAAAATATATTATATATATTTTATGAATTAATAAATAAATTATAATTATTTAAAACCTTTAGAAATGTTACTAATAATCTATTTATTAATATTTATACATCCAAATTAATGACTATATTATAATGGTTTTTTATATAGTAGTTCATATATAATCAATATTATGTGTAAAAAATGATAACTACAACAAACCATACATTTCATAAATAAATATTACATCATTAAAGATGAATAATATAAAAAATTCACCCCATTAAATACATAAGAACCGTAGAATATTAGTGTCTTTTAAATCATGTAAATGTATTCAATAGGTACATGAAATATATATATCATTTATAGTTAATTTCATCACAACTCGTGCCCTTCTTAGATATATCATACAAGTACATTTTCTCCATTACATGGGAAATAATAATATAAATAAAGGGTGATACCAGATTCCCAATAATAATAAATAGAATAGATATTAAACAATGATCATAATTGATCATAAAATGAGTATAAATAAATAAAAACATGATAAATTTTTAAAATAATCGTGCCAAATCTGTCAAAAATACTTAATCATGAATCATGGTGAATTATTTCCAATAAAATGGGATAAGACATTATAAAATCAAATCATCAATAATCTATCATGATACATGAGAACATATCACAATCATAAGATAATTTTTTTTCATACACATAAGCCTAGAAAATGTTTTCCTCACTCAAGTCCAACGTCTAATAAAATCATTGTGGATTGGGTTCACTCTCCACTCCATTATTTCATTAAAAAGGGTACAATCCCACGATTATCATAGTGGATTTGGTTAACTCCACATTTTTTATTTATTTAATCATGGTTCACTCCCATGAGTATTTTATTTGACAATGTCCTTTTGTAAACTAGGATCACTCTACATTCTAGTGGTTATTATAACATGATATATAGTTCATTACTAAATACCTTGAAAGTGTATATTATTATTTTCCCCCACATCACATAATTGAAACCATATACATATGTGACTTAATTTCATAAAACATTCATCATATGGTAAAATCATAACCCATAGAAATGATGTTAGTTCATAATAATTTTATCATTATAATTAAAAACCAATCTATGAAATAATAAATATGTAAAAATTGGATCTTATCCTTTTTAATTCATAATAAAATTTAATAAATGTTTTTATAGACAAAAATTTCATTAAAATATAAGTTTAACATTTCTTTAAGAAAACACCCTTTCATTTTGAAATAATTTGTTTTATACTTTATAAAAATCCAAAATAATAAGGGAATTTTATATAGAAAGTAATAAATTTGTGAAAATGAATTTAATAAATATTTTTGTAATAATTAATATATTCTATAATTTTTTCAGAAAGTAATATCATAGTTGAAAAGATTCATGACTGAAGGGAATAACCTATTAGTATTCAATAAAAATATTCCACTAGTATCAAGAGTACACAACGAGATGAAAATTAAATTTATACATGAAATAAGTGAAATAACAAGAGGTAATTAAATTTTATATAACTTCTAAGTGATATATCTTATAATTTTATCATTATAAAATTTAATAAAAAACAATCCTCCAAAAAATTTGATTTTTACCTAAAACCCTTACCACATGGGTAACTTTTGAATCATAAAGGAACAACATATATTTATTTAAATTCCATTAATTTTTAATTATATTATTTAAACATATATTTATTAACAATTCTCTAATGAACTGGTTATTTTGTTTGTTAATTTTTGGTTTTTTCATGTATATCTTAGTTCAATAGTTATGGTACATACACATTGATCTTGGATTAATTGTACAAATAATTTTAATCATTGTATAAATATAATATTTACTAATAATATAATTATTTATAATCAAACATATTATTTAGTCACTATAATTAATTACATTACGATGTGGGGATGGTGCTCCATACATATACACAAGTGAAGTTTCCATTTTATAAAGGATAGATTGAATGAAATTTAAATATTAATTATGAAATGTGGAATAATTATTATAAAATAATTATCATATATATAATTTAAATATATCATAATAATAAACCATGAATGATGGTGGTGGAAGTATTATTTGTATCTTTATGTGGAGTCGATAATCGACAAAAACACACAAGTGATACTTTCATCACATATTTGACTAAGAAGATGTGGTAAATGGCTGTGAAATCATCATAATAATTTTGAAATATATTAATGATAATATATTTATAATTTTTTTGGGAGAGAAATGATTTTAGGATGTATAAACTTTAATAATATTGAAGGATCATGGTTAAATTATACACCTCTTATTGGAGATATCTCCTTTGGGTTACTCGTTAATCTTTGATGGATTGCTTTTAAGAGAAGTTCATTGGATCCAATGAGAATATAAGGACTATAAAAATAATTCGTAGTAAGTATTTATTGATATATATATATATATTTGTTTAATGGTGAGTTCATGGGAGGATTAGAGGTTCTATTTTATAAATTAGGGAGGGAGAAACATGGAATTTGTTAATAGATTTCAATTATTTGCGGCCGCTTTCATGAGAATGTGACTCCAATTGGAAATTTTTTTGAAGTAATAATAATATAAAGTTTAAAAATCTTAATAAAATAATAATTTTATAGGTTCGGGTTTAAACACTACCATTATCTCATGGTTTAACCCTGGGTATGAATGTTTTAACATTAAACATGTTTACAAAGTTTTACTATTTTTATTTTTTAAAATAACTAATGATTAATCTAACCCTATTATATTTTATTAATTTTTTAAATTACTATTAATTAATCCATTTTAATAGATTTTAATAGATTAATTTTTTGAATTTAATTTTCATTATTCATGAAAATCGCACCATTTTTTTTAAATTTAACTTCAAGCATAAAACATAATTTTATAACATTACATGCATTGGAAAAATAATAAAATGATTGTTGAAATATTTAATTGAATATATAATTGATAAATTTAATTATACAAATTAATATATATATATATATATTAAAACATTTTATTGAGTAAAAAACACTTAGCACACATAAACACATTTCTTTTAGAAAATGTATTTTTATGAAAATACATTAACTTATAACAAAATAAATTTTAATGATGATTATTACATAAATAATTTTATTATTAATATTTAAATGATAGATAGGGTAATTTAAAAATAATTTATAAAAACTCCTGGATATTTATTTGAAAATAATTTTTTTATGAAAATTATTATTTTCCAATATTCACTGAAAAATATTTAAAAAAATAGCCTAGTAATTCACCCAAATATAATATTTATGTAACAATTATAAAAATTATTTCAGTTTCTTAAAATATATTGTCCATTTTTTTATTGTTTAATAATAATATTCCTATACAAATATATTATAGTAACCATTAATAATGAAAATATATTTTTGACGCATAAAATAACATTTCTAGAAATTATGTTCAAATAAATTTTACATTTATAAATTCAATGATATTAATAAAATATTTAAACATATTCTTCATAAATAATTTATTGTTGATCAAACTATCAATTTAATGACTTAGTTATAATAATTTACTATATTATACTTTATATAAACTCGGGGCTGCATGTAAGTCAAGATATCAAATATATCTAGTTTTATATTAAAGAGATTACATATAGAATTATATACGGTTACATGTGTGATGAGTAGTCATTATCATATCTACTCATATTATCAAGTGAATAGGATCAAATACGTACATGGAAAATTAAAATAGAAAATAATTTCATAAACTAGGGTTACACTAATTCATCCTCCCTCTTAGAGTACATGTATGATCCTATTAGTTCATTTGAAGTGGCTTTGAGAAAATCAAGGATCCCAATGAGTATATATATTTTATATAACATTTTCTATATATCATATATTAATTGAAAATGTAAATAATTCATTATATATCCTAATATGTATAATATTATTATTATACCAATAAATATAATCCTATAGTTTTTATGAAAAAACAGAAAAAATATCAATAAAAGAGAGGAAAATGAGTTGAAATATAATTTAACAGATAAATAACATTCACCATTGCATCAGGGTAATATAAATTATGATTTATTTAATATTTATTTTAAAAATTATATTATTGATTAATCATATTCAGGTTGTGAAGAGTATAATTATATTGATTTAGTTGAAGATATATACATTGAATTAGTTGAGTATTTAAATAAATTTCATATTTATTTCCCCACTTATATAGATGATTTTATCAAGGAATACATTACAAAAATCATAGCTATAATATTATGGTGATGATATAGACGAAACATTATATAAAAATTTTAAATTTTGGAAAAATCTCACCCATTATCCTCAATCCAAAGAAAAATATATATTTATTTCAATATAAATGTATTTATTAGCTAAAGAATCATTGTATAGTATATGTGGTGGGAATATTGAGAATAAAATAATATTTAATGAAATTACCCATGATTTGAATGATGTCATTTATTTAAAATATTATTAGTTGCCGAATAATTTATAATGGGTCAATTATATTGAAAAATATTTTAAAGATCAAAATATTTTGCATGATTTTTACCTGAATAGGATGATAAAGTAATGTAAATATAGGATAAAATATATCAAATACTATAAATACTCTAAATATAAAATGTCTTAATCTAGGTGTACATTTATGAAATCTGAAAATTAGATATGATTAATCTTCACAAGGGGTTAAATTAACAAGTATGTACATGAAATGTTTTAATAAGCTTCATACTACAAAAAAGGTTCAATTGATTTGAAATAATGGATTTAAATAATCCTATGATATATCCAATGCATTCCACAAAAAAGGGAAAAAAATAGATAAAATATTTTATGAACCATTGGGATTTCATTTTCATTAAAATATTATAAATAATATTTTTGGAAAATATGGATGAAAAAGGAGATTAGAATCCCACCATTATATTAATTCTATAAGTGAAAAATTATAAGAGTAGTAATCCACAAAAAATACAATAGTAAGGTTTATCTTTTAAAAAGAAGAAATAAATTTTACAAATTTAAGTATTAAAGAAATAGATCATTTTTTATTTGTCATAATATGCTATGATTAATTCTTGGACATATTACAATTGAATATTGTTATAATTTTTCAATTCATTAATATTAATAAAGGATGGATTAACATGGATTTGTTCTATTGTTAAAAACAATTAATAAGTAGAATAAAATCAAATATAAAATGAGAAAAATATCAATAAAAAACATGTTTGAATGTATATTTGATGCTCTATAGAAATATAAACATTGTTTTTCAAAATTATAATTATTTCTAATCCACATTAACTAATCATATACCACATGAAATAATTTTTGAAAAAAAAATTAATTTAATGAAATCTAATAAAAGTAAAGCCTTTCTTGGGAAGTAATCAAATGGTAGCCCATGAAAATTTCACCCAAAAATAATGTTAAGATGTTTGACACTCTAATAAATAATATATGATTTTATTATAGAATAAAATTACATGAAATATACCTTACAAAGTAATCCATGAATATTAATATTAGAGGAAGAATGATGTAATTGGATAAAGAATTAATCCAAGAGATAAATAATAGGATTGTCCTTGTGGAATACATCTATATATAATAATTTGAGAATTCCCAAATAAATGTAACATGAAAGAGGTTAAGGAACTACTTGTATAGTGAAAATTGATTAAACTCACTCCTAGTAAGTCTGAGACATATAAAAAGGATAGAAAGAGATGAAAAACGATAAGGATAAATCATTGTTGACTATATATGACAAGAATGGTTCTGTGAAATTTGTGTTTCAGAATAAGAATAATATTTGAAATGTTACTAAGAAATTAATTATTATATTTCATGAAAAGCAATATGAGACTATGAAAATGGATCAATCAAAAAATATTGAATGTATATTGAATTTTTTTTCTAAAAAACCTATTACACTTAATGAGAGATTTGAGAAGAATCATAAATTCGTGCTTCCTATGACAGTTCAAATATGGAAAATAAAAGTATCTATATAAATGGAGATTTATCCAAAATCTATATCTATGAGTAAAGTGTTTCAATCTTGGAAATCAAATCATAGACATTATTCTCTCAATACAATTAAAATGAGTAACCTACAACATTTACTGAATAGTATTATGATGTCTCTTGTGCAAATAGTTTAAGGGGAAAATTTAAGGGGGGATATAATTCCTTGAAAATGTATATCTGGAAGAGTGTTCCATTATATAATTTCATAAATATTTTCTCATTGACACATTTCAGTTTGTATAAAAAAGGATAGTCATGAAGTACATTCAAATGAGGCTATCTATGATAAATAAAAATTTAGTATATCCATGGATAGTGAAGTAAGAAAATTATAGAACGTATTTATGACTTCCTCGAATGTGAATAAGAAATATTGATAGTTTTATAGGAATAAAAATCTAAATTATGATAATCATAATTCCACATCCTTTTTCTATTATAATAAAAATATAATTTAAATGAATGATTTAATTTTTTGATATATATGTTAAGGTGTAGAAAATTGGTTTTAGTTTACTGTTTTTAATCTATTTATTGATTTAAAACATAGGATATTATTTTTAAAATCTATTGAATATCCATTGGAAATAGAAATTTGATCGTGTATTAAAAGATATAAAATATATGGGAAAAATTGAGGTTTATATTAATATCCCTTATTTTCTGCACTGATATAACTCATGATGACATATATTTTACTAATTTATGAATCTTTTCATAAGAGAAATGTGATGAAACACATATCATATATAGATAATTTTTTAATAATGTGGATAATATGGTATTTAACATCATAATTGAATATTGAGATTTGTTGGAATTTTCCCTAACCATAAAACATTATGTTTATATTCAACAAAGTTGTGAATAGTATCAAAATTTATATTTTAAAATCATTGAATTGAATTGGTTATTGAAAAAAATCCGATGGTGGGGGGGTATTAAGGTGCGTAGTTTGATTCTGATGAAGAGTGGTATGTTTATTGTCTTTGTTTCCAATATGTCAATAAGAAATAAACACATTATAATTTAATGTTAGGTGATGATGAAAATCCAAAGGAATGGAAATTTTGAACAGTTTGAGATACAGTTTGGATTTCCACTATATTATATTCTTTTCCTTCTATAAATTTATTTTTCAGATCCATTCATGTATTTTCAATGGGGATTGAATTAGGATATTCAGATTCCTTAATATATTGATAGTAAAATATAATTCATATTACTATTAAAATTTATAGATATAAAGATTACATAAATTATATCTATACATTTAATTATTTTATATATTATCTTGTAATTAATCATTGAAAGGTGGTATTAAATGAAAATATAATTTCCTTTTATATATTTATTTATGAGTTTTAGTGTTTCCGATTATTGAAGTAATTTGAGGAATAACACAACTTCATGGAAGACTGAGGAACCATCCTTATGTTATCAATAATGAATAATACTAAATATATTAACTATAAAACATGGACTATGAAGTCATGTGATATTTTAATATCTAATGAAATATGAGTTATGTTGTATAATAACAGGTAATTTATAAAGCAATATAAATTGAGGATAATTATTGAAAATATATTTTGTTAAATTACATAAATATATTTTTATATGGAACAAGTTTCTATAAGTTTATGCAGAACTTTTTAGAGAGGATCTAAAATATTCAAAAAAAATTGTGGTTTTGAGATGATCATGATTTCATATAGAATACCTAATAATATTTAAATATATTCTGTGACAATTTTAAAAATCTATGGAATTTGGAGGTAGAGTTTTTTATTAAAAAAGGAATTTAAATTTAAGAGTACTCAGATTGATAAATAATTGTATCATATAGCCTAACTACAATATTCAATGGTTGATAAATAAGAGTCAATACATGGGATTATTAATTTGAGAAAATGTGAAATTTATAGATATCAAACATGATGATTTTAATATTATCCATGACTAATTAATTTTTATAGTTATTCAATTGATTAATTTTATTCAATATGAGTATTGAGAAGATTATATTTCCATAATAGAGAACAATATTTCACCCAAAATAAATTTTCATTTCATAATAGGTATAAGATGGTTATATTAAAATCTACAAAACCATAATGTAAGGAGAAAATATCATCAAAACATGTGATGGAGTAATGGTTTTTATAAATTATAATGTTATAGTGATAAGATATGTATGTTAAATATTATATTGGTTATATGAATTTCATTATATTAATTTCACAAGATGTATACCCCGATATAATTAGATATGTAATGGGAATCATTGATTAATTTCATAGAGAGATATAAGATTCCACATTCCAACTATGAATGATCTATAAAATAATAATGATTAATATAAATTGTGAATAGAATTATCATATTTCTATGATATCATGCCATATGAATATAAATTAAAAAATAGAATAAATTCTAGTGGATTTTATAGATGTTTTGATTAATTGGAATCCAAAGTGTGTTTTATTATTAAAAGGGGAAATTTTTTAGTGGGATTGAGTGAGAATAAAAAATATATAGAGATGATCACATTATCAAGAATAATATAGTATTTTATATAAAATATATTAAATTATTATTCATGTGATTCTATGAAAATTTATGATATAACTATGGTAATAATTAGTTTAGTATATAAGTGAAAGAGAATAGATCATAATACTATATTCATGAAGAAAACTATTAATATCGAAGAGGGAACTGGAAGATATCTATATGAAGTGAAAGTATATAATTTAAATAAATTATGAAAAATAAAATAGGAATATTATGGAGTCCAATTTGGGACAAATTTTTAATAATAATTATCGTCAATAAAGGAATACAAGAAAGAAGAAAAAGAAGAAGTTGAGGATGAAGGGGAGTTGAGAAAATTTTATGATGTTTCTACTATTGGAACTGGAATTATTATTCAATGAAATTTTACAAGATAGTATTGATATTGTCTTATAAAATGAAACATTTCCATTTTTTTGAAAGAAATATATACACACATGAAGAAGAAACAAATAGGATCTCTATATAATCTATTATTTCTCATTCACAATAGGATGGTGGTTCCAAAAAATATATCTTAGTTTTGTGATGTGGTTGTGAGAACCATCCACAAGGATTAGAATATTTATTTAATCAACTGATAATAAAATTTCAATGTCCTAAAATATATTCTTTTTTATCATTAATTAATCTATAATCCCCTAAAATCGCCTAATATGATGTAAACCAACTAACCATGGGAATACATCATTTGTTGTGATTTTATTTTAATAGGAATGGATCCAAAATAGTATTATAGATCAATATGTATGGTAGTTTTATTTTAGGAATCATTTTAGACATAAGAAAATTAAAAAAATAGTAAAATTACCATTATGTACTAGATAAAGTTTTCAAAATCCCATTATGGAAACACTGTTCCTTCATCCTCAACTATCATCTGTGACATGACTATAGACTCACTTTTAGATGCATGATCCCGTCATGGATGTTAGATCCCTTTGAGGTTGTGAGTAATTGAATACCACCAATATTCACCCTTAAAGGATGAATAAGCATAGAAAATGAATTGTTTCTACATTGATATGTATTTTGAGAAGGCATTTTACATAATAAACATCATTGACAATAACGAAAGGATTCCATTTTAGGAATCTGGGATTACCTGGGAAAACACCATTATTCATAAAACATCCTAGAAAACTATTTTGAATAATACCAAAGTACTATATATTTCTATTGTTAGACAATAATCCCCAGTAGTCCATCTATATAAGTCCTTCATGATTCTATTTGTGAAGGACCCGCCATGAAGGACACCTAATATATAACTTTCACCATTCATTCTCATGAATGGCCTTTCGAAATAGACTCCCATAGAGTACCTTTTTTGATGTATTCCAATAAATCCCACTTTATGAATGACTGTAGTGGAGGATCCATCATAATTGAGTCTTATTAGGGCCCTTCATGATGTAATCTCTTAAATATCACTTCACAAATTTATCCCATAAATATCCCCTCGTGGAGGGACACAAATGTCTCTACCTAAAATATATATATTTAACCCAGGGCCTCAATAAATTTTTACCCTTCAAACATCACTATATGAATATAAAAAGTGAAGGGTTTTCTAATGAAACTTTCATCCACTTCCCAATATCACAAAGTGCTAACCTATTTTACCAACACAATTCTACTTTTTGAATAACTGAAATTATATGTATCCATAACTTTATCATGTCTTTTCTTCCACCCAATACATATAAATGGATTTAACTAACCCAAATGGTCTCATTGGATTCCATTTACTAGGCTCAAAACCCTAATAGGACTACATCCATCATTTGACTCCTACCATGTGTAACCACTAAAACGTCATTTCATCTGAGTATCCAACTAGTCAGACATCCCCATCAAGAATACATGCTAGAACCTAAAATATCCTTCATATTACCCTAAAAGTACTCAGCCCTCATTCTAGGAGTAATACCTAAACATAAATTCTCCAATGTAGTTACAAAAGGAAAATATGAATAAAAAATTTCATCTCCTGTAATATCTACACAAAAACTGTTACAAATAACCTTTTATCCTACTTTAACAAGTATATTACAATAAAAAACATATCATAAAATTCTTACTATATGAATTAAAAATTTATTTAATGGTCCTTCAATATGACTATATATTATGCAACTTGAACTTTTCGGGTTTTGATTCTAATTACAGTATGTTACATATGGAATGGTGTTGAGATTCAATCACAATATCCCTACATATTATAAACCCATATCACCCATGAGAGGTGTTTTACCCAAAACCTGGTCAACAAAGGACATTATACCATGAATTTCCCTTATAAAATATAAACTATACCCACATTCCTTTTTATATTTCAACTTATAACCTTCCCTATGTGATTAGAACCGCGGTTTCATCCTTTAATTGTGATTCAAGAATAATATTTTTTCATTACCTCACATTAATAAGATATTCAAATCGATTACTGTACAAGAGAAAGAAAACCTTGTTACAATCAGGGGAAACCTGATCCTTATTCAATTGATGAGCCAAAGGTTATTTTGATTGACCCATGTCACATGACAATAATGATAACCACCAATTTAGATGAGAAAAGGATTCCTAATTTGATGACCTAGGTATTATACTAGTGATTAGCAAAGTATGATTCTAATGATGAGCTAGGAATCCATCTAATGACTATCAAGGGATTCCTTATGTGATAATCCATTAATTCATAAAGTGATAAACTAAATATTCTTTTATTCCTAAGCCAAGGATTCTTATAGACATATGTTAGGGATACCTTTTATGACTAGTATAAGATACCCAATTTGGAAATAAAATGAAAACCTACTCCTTAATATAAAACATGGAAATTATTTCCTCGTGATATGTTGAAAGGAATAAAAAATAGCTTCATAATAAGACAAATACCAAACCATACCCTCAAAAATTTCTATACCAATAATTATAAGTAATAATAAAGGGATTCTCATGTGTAAGTTCCACAAAAAATATTTCTAGGAACCTTTCACCTAGACTTCTACTGTGCATGAATTAAATATATACTAATGATATATTTGATGAATGACCCTAAAATCATTCATTATATTCGTTGTCGCATGACTAAAAATGGTTAATATATCATATTACAAGTCACTGAAAAATTTGAGTTCTAATTACCATAACAAGGATATGGTGGAAACCCTTTTCATGGGCCAAATCAAAACTACCCAATGCTTCCTAACTCCTTTCACTAGATCCCAATGCATCCTTCAATGGATGTAATCACTATAATACCATGAATTTTTTTTCTAAAATATTAATTATCATGATGAATGAATCAATTAATAGAAAATATAATTCCAACATGTATTGTTCTCTTAAATACATATTGTCAGTCAAAATATTTGTAAAGGGGAAATCATATCATTATTTGGAAGGATTCATGAACATGTCTTAAATATTTATATCAGTATAAGTGTATGAAATAACCCTCCCAAAATTGGTGAGATGAGGTTTAGCTCATATACTAATTACCAATCTGCAACCCAAACCATCACTCTGAGTAATTTTCCACTTTTGGAAAGTAATACAATGCTAACTCAAAACTTCAAAGGCATAGAGGAGTGTCAAAAATTGGATCATGAATATTTAATGCATTCTTAATAATTAATGATATTTTTTTTCTAGAAATTATTATTGCAGATAAATGATAAATATATATCTTGTTTTTCATTCAAAAACCCATGGGAATTGGGAGTGAAGTATGATAATAGATCATGATCTCCATACAACAAAAATAAAAACATAATATGATGATGTTTTATATGAACTATTTATAGATGAAAACATAGTCTTTTGATGCTACTCTATATAACTACCTCTTCCCGTATGCACACAATTTATTTTTAACCAACCCATTAGTAAAAACGGATATTGGTGAATTCCCTAGTGCAGGAGATTCATCAAAATGTATTTATCTCAATTATGGAGGTAGATCATCCTAACAACTATAGATAAATCCCTATGGTATTTTATAATAGTAATAGGTCATAAGGATGTATTTGAAAAATGTGTTCATAATCAATATTGTGAAACCAAATTATACTAGAAGGTACAAAAAAATTATTCCAACCCTAGTCCTCTAGAATAAGGAATCCAAAGTGGATCATTATAGGTGGTATATAACCAATTCATAAAAGGATATGGTCAACATTCAAAAAACTACTAATAACTTTAAGTCCCATTAGCATATCTTAGTTATGTCCTAGTTGATATTACAAATCACTATTTACAATATTCATAAAAAATACTCATATCAATTCTTTAGGATTACTTCAATATACCCCCTCTCTATTTTTGGTGGAAATTAAGCCACATAGAGGTCTCAATAGTAAAATTATATTGCATCTAGAACATTATATACTATTCTCTTTCACATGGAAGATAATCATATCCACACTTAAGAAATCCCCTAGGGAACCCCATCCCATAGGGATGGTTGAATTTTTTTCCATCTTGATAATCTCTATAAACATCAATTTTAATGAAATATAACTAGATTTAATTTGACGGATTAATGATCTAGAATTTTATATTAATTTACATTACATTAAAAATAAAAGATTGCAGTAACAAGTTATAACCCATATTTCCTCATCCAGTTTGACTATATCATCATCTTCCTCTTATCCTCTAATGATTTGAAATAATCAATAAAGTATAGTTAAAGTGATATAGGGTTTTTATTGGATTTAAAAAACATTACAGACCCATATGGATTTCATTTCCTCATAATATGAAGAGAATTTCTTCATCCCTCCCAGGATTCAATGGTGATTGTCTTGTCAAATGAGATACTCTTTTGATAAGGAACACCACATTTCCTCAATCAATGTTATTCAAGTGATGAATATGTGTGATAAGAAAGGATATTTCCATGAAATGAAATCCTATATTTTCATCAACATGGTACTTGATGATATTGAATAATTAACACCTAATTATGATGGGTGATCTATTGATATAACTGATCACACAGTCTCAAAATCATATATGGATCAATAGGTTTCCCATCCTCTACTGATATCTTTAATGAATAAGAGAAAAGTAATACCCCCAAACACCACTAATGAGGGGATCATAAAACCTATTAAATCCCCAAATCAAAAATTTTATAGAGCATGAGTTTGATATTAGCTAGAGAACTATCCACTATAGTATACATAGAGACTCCCAACATTAATCTCTAATATTTTCATTATAGAAGGAAAGTGTGACACCATGTCTTACATTTATCTTCTTCTTGATGTTGAAGGGGACATCTCTTATAAATAAAATATTTCTGAGTTATAATGAGAAAATGTGAATATATGGAACACAATATCAGATATTAATTAATTATTTTTTACCTATTTTGATTCAAAAACATCATACTATAGAATTACTCTATAAAATGAATTACCCCAACCCATTGGGATTGGGGGTTTTAATATCATTCACCCCCTCATCGGGTGAATTCATGTAATTACTCAACAATATTAATCACTATGATTCATGAAGATATTGGGGGTTCTCTAGTCAAGGTGTGGCACCATTTATGTCTAAATCAGCAAAAGTATCAATATCAACCCTTGAATTGATTATTTTTAATGAAACTATTCCAAAGTATCAAATATTATCATGTTTTTATACTAATAAAGTAATATGTAAAACATTAGGGAAATGATTTAATCATCCATTTATTAGGGATAGATATTGTAAGGTATATTTCCTCATATTGAATCAAATATTTTTTGTATTTTTAATTTTCCTTTTATATAAATTCATTTAAAACTCCTTAAGATTATGATACCATAGGATGAATATTTCTAAGATAATTTAAATTACATCAATCTTGGTTGTTTGTTAGTGTATACAGATTTCATTAAATTTATTTTTATGGATTGGTTCCATAAATTCAAATATTAGTTCATAATTGAGTCAATGATTCCCAAATCATAACTTCTTTCAAGTGAAAAACATTTGAAAAACAGGCTAAGTGTGTAATGAAATTATATTTTCTTATATCGTGGTGATTGAAAAAAATACAATCTATTCCATTTTCCTTTTTAATATGGTCATATATTTTACCAAATCATTATATCATAAACTTCATTATATTCCTAATATAATAAAAGCCAAGGATATGGTTTTTTAGGATTATCCTTTTTCTTTTCCCAATTATTGATAATTGTGATATAAAATCAAAGTATATTTTTCATTACTGATTATTACATAAAGTAAATATATGAATGCCTAATAGAGTTAGTGAATAAAAATAATTATTTTTAATGAACATGATTTATTATCAATATAATAAAATTGAGTAATGTTTAATATATAACGTTAATTATGTCAAAAATAGATGAATTCAAATAGACTAGATTTTTTATAGACACTGTTTGTAGTGGAATAATTACTTTTACTCGCACCATGTTCAGGCTTTCCATTGGAACTTAGATGTACTTCAAGGATGCATATCATGAAATGGAAGGGCTCTAAAATTAGATGTCTAATTCATGTGATAGGATGGTGTATGGGAGAAGATGACTAATCATGGTATTTGGATGATTATGGTGTTTAACCATTCAGTATTTATTTGTATTTATGTATAGCATGTTGTAATATTTTATTAATTATTATTTTTCTTATGTATCTATACATCAACCTTATTTACATATGAAATGGATATTGTGGTTCCCCATTAACCTATTATAACTGGATTTTTTACATCTAATAATTTATATTACCATTGTATTTACACTGATTTGGTTTTTATCGATATAATACTATTCCTATAAGATCTACTCTAACATGGGGGAATAGTCCCTCCATGGACACACCCTAGGCCATCGATGTTATTTGGAATCATCTACTGTATGAGGATGCATGCTTGAGGCCTTGTGGTAATCTATGTTTGGTTATCTATAACTAAATCAAGTCTTAGACATCAAAACTAATATCATATCATCTTTTATATTGTCTTACAATTTGATGATGGTAATAAAAAAGATTATAACATGTTTAAATTTTGTAATTAGCTTCTTCCTAGGAGTAGTTAACCCATTTGTAGGGAAAATTTCAAATATAATGGGATTGTATTTTATGTTCTGGATTATGCCAATTATAGTTCTATTGATTTCACTATTAGGAGAACAACATGATTTTTTTCTTTTATTACCCAAATGTATTCTATGTTTACATATGACCCAGTATAGAAAGGGCATACTGCCTCATGAATTATTACAGGCACTCGAATATTTATATTTCTTGCAATGAAGAATTCTAGGTTTACATATTATTTTCATTTCTTGTTGTATATTCCTAGTGTGATGATAGTTCTACTATTTATTGTCAAAAACATTTCTGATAAGAATAAATATTTGGATTAATTAATGTTTATGAATCAACATAAATGATCATATCACATATATCTTCATGGTGGAATATTAGTTAGCCAATTATAGTGACTGTGAGTTGGGAAATATTGGTCTTATAAGTTGAATCTTCATTTTGTTACAATTAAATGGATTTCATTTACAATTTATACAGTGTGTGCCTCTATAAAATGGGAATGGTTATTTATTTAATTAAATCATCATAATAACCATGTTTTAGTCTCAATTAGTGAAACTTTAAACATATAAAGTGTATAAAATTATTGTTATGAAATGATATATTTATCTAACATGTCCTTGAGATATATATATATGGATATACTTATAAACCCATTAAAATTGTTGAGTTATAATATTCAAATAGATCTAGTTACCATTAAATATGGACTCTAATTACAACTTAAATGTTTCTTTCCTTTATAAAATATAATTAAAATTCATTTATCGTAACCTCTATGATAATAATTGTGAATCTGACCAATATCATGACCATATATCATTGATATTATTGTTAGAATATATTGGATACCAATCCCTTTTTCCTCAATTTCACAATGATAAGTCACTTACACATCATGTTTATTTTTTATTCATGTTCATGGAAAATTATAGATACATGCCTCTATAATGGAGTTGGGTAAAATGTATCGAATGTGGTGGAAACAATTCTCTTGGGGTATAGGTATCTAACCATGTATTAGTGCCACCTGAGTCACCACTATTTTTACCTAATATTATACCATACATGGGAAATGATTCTCATTTTCATAAAAGGTTTTTATGTCATCTTTGGGTTTTATAGGGATCTATAAGACCTACACAAACTAATTCATTTTCAACGAGGGGATTCCAGAAGATGAACTAACAAACTTTTTGGTGAGGGTGGATCCCAAGATATCTAACTAGGGATAGATTATATATAATATATCATCAAGATTTTAGATATTCCTACAAAATGGAGGGCCATTCAAATCTGTTGTATTCTTCAAGGATCTTCCATGTGTTGGCGGGATGTGATAATTTAGATAACAATCATTGGGGATTGTTTTGGGTCCATTTACAATCTCTATTCTCAAATTAACTATTTCTTGAGATGTTTATATTTAATTGATCAAGTGATTTGATACACCCAGAGAAGGGAATTGTGCATGTTATTGACTATTCTCTAAATTTCACAAATTACTTCCAATTTGTTCAAAATGGTTCTTATGATGTGTTATCTAATTCATGAATTTAAGAGGATGGGAAAAAGTATTATATCAAATATTAAAAAAATATCTTCCAACAGACTATAATATTAAAAATTCTGAAATATACCCTTATTACCAAGAAAAACTTATTAGAAGTTGATGTTTTAGTACTGGGTGGTTCTATACCAAGGAATGGTAGTTCAACCATTGGCAGGAAGCATACTATGGAGTGTTCTCAGCAAGTTATTGGCTTCCATGTTTGTCAGACTAGTTGTTGTATTATATGCCATCAGTATGGGATACAATGTCATCTAAAGCCTTAGTGTGATTGAGAACCAATTGAGTGTCGAATATGAGTAAAAATTGGAAATTATTAGATATTCTTTTCATCCATGCCATGTTTTCCTATTGGGATAAGATATGTTCTAGTGTCACCTTTTGGAGCAGGATAATTTTCATTACATCATGTGGGGATTTAGAGAACCACTGATAATATAGATCGAGGATTTCCACAAAGTCGATATTCCATAATCAGTATATGATGTGCCAATTGACTTGTCTATATTAGGTAGTTATCTTTTATCTCTTGTTCATTGATTAGACTAGATACATGGGGAAAAACTTACTTGATGATATAGGTGATGATCCATCAATTATGTAAGGTTTAATCATGTTATCTTATCCTGTATTATCTTTGCTTTTAATACGTAATCTTCACATTTTTTATATTTATAGATGTAATATAAAAACATTGACCTTATGTATTCTAATTATATGGATCAATGATGTGGTATATCCTATTAAGAGTATTTTTATAATGCTTACACAAATATTGAGTGTCCCCCCTTGATGATGCATGATATCCCTTCTTATAGGAACTATTTTCATCAATATGAAAGGCTTAAACATAATTAATAAGATGGAATGGTCGGTTAACTATCAATATAATGTTTATTATTATTTATAGATGGAGTCTTTCAAATATCATGGGTATGATACTTATCTTAACAAAGGGGAAGGAAATGTTTTGGTAGGGTCATCTTTCAAGATTATTTGCCTACACTACATGTTGGCTGGAGGAAGGAGATGTAGCTTTACTGAGACCTCACCTTGTTCAGGAGTCCTCATAGCAGATATAGTTGATTCAGCAGAGGATGGCTACAACATAGTCTTGACAGAAGTATTATTCTGATCAGCGGAGATGACCTCTGGAGTTTGTGGTCTGGGATATGGTTTTCCTCTGTGTCGCACTGAGGTTGGGACACAAGAGGATTTGAGTACAGGGTAAGCGTGCACCACGGTAATTCGGGCCATTTGAGGTATTGGAGAGAGTTTGGAGGGTTTTCTATCGGTTACAGTTACCTCATAGGTATCGGTCCATGCATGACATCTTCCACGTCTCTTAGCCCCAAGGTTACATTTTAGACCCGTCTCATGTCTTTCAGCCCGAGGAGGTTGAGCTCGAAGAGGATGAATCATTTGAGGAGCATCCTATCTATATTTCTAATCACCGTACGAAGGTTCTCCATGGCTGGTCTGTTCCTCTAGTATGGGTGTTATGGTAGCATGGACGAGTACAGGACGAGACATGGGAGAGGGAGTCCAATGTGTGATCGTAGTGGCCAGAGCTATTCGGGGTTTTTCCTTCTACACCTTGCTAGGGAAATTCATGGATAAATATATTTAAGGGTAGATTTTTGTAAGAACCCGAATCTTCATTTCTAGTATTTACTTCTTTTTTATGATTTTTTTGAGAAAAGATGAGTTTTGGAAAATTTTGAAGTACATGCCGCGTACTTTATAAGAACACGCCGTGTACTCCCTTTCCCTACCAGGCTGTGTGCTGGCCATGTCCATGACACACACACGATGTGTAGGGGTGAAGTGCAGGCCACTTAATGTGGAGGACAGAAAAATAGAGTACACTCTGTGTACCCCAGAAGTACACGATGTTTATTTTTTTTCATTAAACAGACAGGGGTCGCTCCTAATTTCCAGAATGACCTTCTTCTAGGTTTCGTTCGGTTGAGAGCTCTCGTACGACCGCAATTTTTCTCCGAGCCCCCGTGATTCCGTCCGATATTAGTTTCAGCTGCTGTCGATTTCGTTGGAAGCGCAGCGGTGAGTTATTCCTTCTCATAGAGCCTTGTTTTTGAATTCCTCATCTTCCTCAAGATATCATGGGTTGATCGTTTTGGACGTTTTCTTATATCTTCGACGTTCTAAGGAGAATCAATCACCCTAGTTCAATTATATCGATCTAGTAGCATCGAGGTAGGTGGTTTGTGCCTTTCTGTAGGAAGTACTTTAATATTTTGTGCACTTCCACCAATTTCCATAGAATGGGGACTTGTGTGTGTTTCCTATTTTTTCACTATTATTACCTTCTTTGCTTGATTTCATGAATAGAGGTAAATTCTTTGGAATAGGGTAATTTTTATTATGCTCTGGATGTTTTTCCATGGATGTTTTTCTTGTTAGGCATTTTTCTAGTTTCGATGCCTAGTTGTAGGATTGTCGAACTATTGTACTGTAATGATATTGTGCCTTAGAATGATAGACAAGTAGTTCTTGTGGTTTACTTGGGGAGATACGCATGCTATGCATGTTTTTTTACATAGGGCTGTGAGAACCTAGTGTAGTGGACCATAGAGAGAACGGATTTTAGGGCTTCTCCAGAGTTTCTTTAATTTACGATGCGAGAATATTGGTGGAATTGAATTTGAGTGCTTCCTCAATGATTCTGTAGTTCCTCGACGCAAGCCTCATAGAGAATGAGATGTTGAGTGCTTACCCAAAGATCCTTTAGTACAATATGAGACTATAGGGGGAATTGACTGTGAGTGCTTCCATAGAGATTCTATTCTTCAGCTAAACCATAGGGGTGAGACTGTGTGTGCCTCCCAAAGGGTTGCTATTACTTGTAGGTTGAACCATAAGGGCTAGGCTGTGAGAACTACCCAGGGGGGTTACCTATTGTTGTACTTGTTGATTGGCTGTTACTTGTGTGCTTTCTATGTTAGACACTATGGATTGTAGCTGCCGTATGCTTTCCTGTTTTCTAATTTCTGTACTTTTACTTGCCATGTATTCAATGACTTTTAGGCACATATCATTGGGTGGTTTCCTACTGGGACCTTGTATCACACCATATTTTGTCCATGATTTAGGGCCCAAGTAGACTATCTTGCGGAAGGTAGAGATAAGGTCATGCGCCCTTCTACTTCAGGTACATGACTTGTTGTGGAGATGGAGAGCATGGGACCAAGCTATGACTTGCGATGATGAGGAGTTTACCTATTTTCTTTTTCACTTTGTTTTAGCATTGTATTTAGCATTGTGACTTGTTTGGCTGTTTTCCTAGACATATGTATCATGCCTTATTTAATATACATGTGTGTGTGCTCCAGTTGTTTACTGTTAGTTTTTTGATGTTTATCATTTACTCTTGTATGGATGGTTCCAATTTCTGTTGTTGTCATTTTTTTTCTTATGTTGTGTACTCTTCCAATGAGATCATAGTTTCCCCTCTATCACACCCAAGGACCTCACTGCTAGTCGGAAGCCTCTGGTGTTTCGGGAAATTAGCTTGACGCCTTGTGACCAACCTAGTATGGGGCGCCTCTGGGTGGCTTCCGGAACCGGGACATTACACCTTGTGAGTACCACTGGAAAATCATTAATTATAGGAAATGGGTCATCTATAAACTAAATGGAGAAGGTAACCCAAGTGTTTTATGGTGTTCATGTACTACACATATATAGTAGGTAAACCAAATGTCTTTTTAAAATTTCACTTAATGATGATTAGTTCATCCCTAGGATTTGATACTCTGTTGACTGATATTCACTACTTAGTAGGTGTGGTCCCCCTAATACAATACAAGAATGGTTTTATATATGTTTTGGATATATGGTAGTTTGGGTGATACTTGTCATGAAATATTATATGTCCTTATGTTTCACATTATTTTAGGAACTCTATAGAGTTAAGCTATAAATATTAGGTTTCACCTAAATTCATGGGTGAATTATTCCATAGAGAGATTATAAAATTTTCTACTACCTTCATATCAATTTTTGTTCATTATAACTAAATTTTTTCATGGAATCCAATAATAATTTTTTACACTTATCCAATTGTAGGATTTGTGGTCAAAAACGATGTGTATTTTCAAATGACTCATATTTTATTGATGACATTATTTGAAAGGTATTTTTTAATCCCAAGAGTTTTGGAATTAAATTTTTTCTGTTGATATTATTATTCTTATCTACATCTGCTACAACATAGAGATCTATTTTCTAGATATATAATATATTTTTTTATATTTGGAAATTGGGATCATTTATTTTACTCAACATTTTAGGGTTTTGTTTTTCATACTATTAAGTATTCATTTTATGTATCAAATACATATTATATTATAGATTTTTTTCTACCATCATACTTTTATATTTGGTGTTTGTGAGACATGGTTGTGTGAATGTTTTTTATTCGGATAAGGTTTACTATTTTTTTTCCTTCTTTGTGATTGTCTCCATCCCCTATCCTATAAATGGCTGGATTGGAGAGGCATGCTCAGTATAGTGATAACTCAATTGGGGTGTTGGATTCTTGGGTTATTCTATAATTGAATAAAAACATTCTGATTCATGGTGTAATATTTTTCAATTATAATTCTTTTGTGGATTAGTTTGTAAAACATATATAAATAGTATTAAGGGGTATCAATTAATGTTTTAAAATAAAGGAACATAGTGATTGGAGTGGGAGGATGATGTATCCTTTCACTATAATTATGATTACTTTTAAACTAACTCATATTTCTAAGACATTAGTTTGGAGGATCAATAAGATGTCTTTTCTTCAAATAGTTTCTAGATTTTTCAATTTTTATCATTTTTATGTCATATAACCCAGGGTTAAATATTGTTAAACACAAGATTCCACCCCATAGATAGCCTTGTTTGACACATAGATAAGGTAATGATATGGTGGTTTTATTACTCCATCCTCCAATAATTAACTATCTTAGTGATCTAGGATTTGTAAACAAACCTGATAAGGGTGTATGTAGACCCCATGATAAAAGATTAGTTCCCAAACTAATTGAATAGAGAGAAGACCCAAATAAAAAGTAGATGTTATAACCATATAATTATGATGTGACAACCCATATATTTATTTTGAATCATGATTTCCTATGTAAGAGGACTCTTAGGATTCAAGGTGAGTTAGATCCCCGGGTATTGGGGGATTTATTAGAGCCAATGGATCACATTTTTCATTTGGTTTTGAAATATTGGAATCAGATTGTAGATTTTACTTTGAGTGTTATTCATGAATAACTAGATGATAGTAGATACTAATATCACAATCTAACAATAAGGCAACTATCCTTGGTTGGACATTGAGTTTTTATTCATATAAGAGTAGAATCTGGTGAAAATGAGGATTAAATGTGTTTATGAGATTATATACCATTATGATGGAATCTTTTCTAGGTCCATGTATTATTCAAGGTTCATGGACTTCCAAATTTACGCATATGAAATTATTCAAATATAATTTTTTTAATAATAGAAGTTTAATTGTGGCCATTAAAGTGAGATTTTGGCTAAGGCCGTTCCCTTTTGTGTTGAAACCCATGATACGTATTTTGATAAATATTTTCCTTTTGATAGTTTTCTAGTAGTGTTAGAGAATTGAACTAGAGTATAATAATTTTTTACTAATGTAGAGTTATCAGTGGTAGTTGGATAGTGATTGGAATTGAGGTATCTATATTAAATATATAAACATTATTATTCTTGGTCCATGAAACCATTAACATAGGGACTCTACTTCGAGTAAAACCTCTTGGGAGATACAAGAGGCTATTCTTATGGTAAAAAAAAGTAAATTTAGATCACATTTTTCCTAAATGGTGGATAGTGTTGGATATGTTGGGGAACACTATAGATCGTCCACCTCAATAGATACAATGTAGAGATCATGTACCTCTTAGAAATAAGAAAGGTGTACCTCTTGATATTGGATACAACATAGAATATATTTGTGTGTGTGGGAAATGTGGTGAATGGTGATTTTTATCATTCATCCACCACCATCCATTGGTGGACCATGATATTAAATTAATGTTGGTGGATATGAAGAGATATTATATAGATATTTTTAACATTATTCTAGTTATGATCTATATCTTTATTACATTGGAACTTATTCTCATAAAAATATTACGAAGTCATTATTTTTTTATATAATCATTTATTGAGGAGTTATAGATTCAATTGAATAGTTTAGATCAAATTATTCAGTTGGATACTAATACTAGTGGCACTCATCATCTCACTCACATATACCATTATTTTATGTATACTATCATTAAAGAGTTGTTTCCCTTTGATCTAACAAATATAGTTTTTAGGTCCTATGATGTTATCATTGGCATGGATTGGTTGTCAATAATATAGGCCTTGGTATATTACTATCATTTCAAAGTGAACTTTTATGGAGTATATGGGTAAATATTCAACTATATTTAAATAAGGGACCCTTATGTGTGACGGGAATGGACAATAGTTAGGATATTGTTGAAAATTACCCACTTGAGAGAGAAAATTCTTTTGTATTCCATTTATTGTATAGAAGAAAATTTCCATAACTAGTGGAAGAGTACATGTATGTTTTCATAATTAATGTTCCATGGTATCCTCTTCCTCTATATTTCAATTTTAGTATTTATTTTAACCCCAAAATTAAAAAAAATGTTATGTCAAAAAAATCAGATGGATCCAGTAGATTTCAGAGTGTTAAAGATGTAGCAATATTAACTTTTGCGTAAATGGTTCGTTAGACCTAGTTTGTACCCTGAGGTAGATCATGTTTTTTAATAAGATGTTTTATGAGATCTTGAGGGCTTTTATTGACCATTTTCACTTGAAATAGGTGAAATTCACGATCAAATACCCACATTAACATAATTTTCATCTAATTAACATAAAAAGGGAGTAAATTGGATATTTAATAGAGTAATTATGTTTTAGATCTCACCCGTGTTAAGGTTTTGGAGGAGGATATACTATTGATGGTTTTAAACTATTGATATGTCCACTCTGAGTTTAAAAATGCTTTCATTGGAATTGAATAACCCATATTTCTCCAGGGGACTTAGGAATAAAATATTTAATCATTTAATTAATTATTTTATAGTGGTTTTCATATAAAAAATCCTCATTTATTCATAGATAGAGGGTGACCATGATAGAAATATAATGATTATTCTTGAATTAAAATATGTGAAAAGTTTGTATGGAATAATATATAAGTGTATTTTTTTTAATATTAGTAATTTCATTTCGAACATCATCACATCTCAGAGGGTAGAGTTATGGTTGACCCCATAACAATTGACGTTGTGATAGTTTTAGAGCCACCCAAAATGGTATTTAGGGTTTTTAGATTCCTTGTGTTGGTGGATTATTCTTATATATTTTTATGGAAATTATCTTGTATTACATACCTTACGGCTTGCCATACCCAATAGGGAAACAATTTTAATTAGTATTTCCATTTTAAGAGGGATTTTTGGGAGCTAAGTGAGGGGATGAATATTGATCTATTTCATAGACTTTTATATGATGGATTTGGGTATAGGGGTTAATATAATGCTTCCATAAGGGGATTGATTGAGTATTGATACATAGATGATATTTATGTTCTTTTAGGTCCATGAATTTGAGACCACAAGATCATAATTATAAAACGCATCACAAAGATATTTAATGCCAATGTGTTCCCTGAATATATGGGGATATTACCTACTAATTGATATATTTGTGGTCTTCATAGATCCTAATATCACTAGTTATATATTCTCATGAGAGATCTTAACCTATTGAAGAGATGGTGGCTAGTGTTGTCTCCAGATTATGGCATTGACATAGGCTATACTCTTGTGAAAGGATGTTTTTTAGCTGGTTATCCTAAAATGAATTATCATTCTTAGCTATTAAAATAGGAATTCATATAGTTATCCATTATAAAAAATGTTTTGGTGTTTCATGGAGGAATAAAATGCAGTTGTTCGATAGTGGTTACCCTTGCACATCTTCAATGTGTGAGAGGGTCCTATCTAGGAGATGTGATTTCATAGTACTTATTTACAAGATATCCTTAGGTGATATACAAGAAATATTACATAATGGTGAGTTGTATGTCATCCTCTTAAATTGAATAGTGTGGGATGGATATTGGCTATGAAACCACCATTTTCGAGTACTTGATAGAGACCAAAGATGTAGAGGATAATATCATTCATGGGCGAGTGATTCCATTATTTCACATGTTATAGTAATTTATAAACATTCAATAGAGATCATGGGAACATACACTACTACGAATACACCCTTTATCAGCGCTAAAATGGCCTTTAACAGCGTTAGAAAAAGCACTATTATTGCCGGTGAAGATAAAGGGGGGTTCCCCTTTATCAGCACTCAAAAAAGTGCTGATAACGACCCCTTTTATCAGCCCTAAAAAGCACTGATAAAAGTACCCCTTTATCAGTACTTTTTTTAGCGTTGATAAAGGGGTCCTATATCAGCACTTCATTTATCAACACATTCGTTTTAGTGATGATAAATGACCTATTTATCAGCACTTTTAAAAAAGCGCTGATAAAAGTTAAAAAATTTAAACAAAAATTATTAAAAATTAAATAAAATAAAGAAATTAAAATCAATTAAAAACAATTAAAAATAATTAAAAAAATTAAAAAAATTCATGCCAATCCAGGGGGCTTTTATAGTGCTTGAGCCCCACTTTTAATAGTGCCTTCCACCCCCTCCAGCACCCCGTACGCACCCCCTCCACCCTTTATCAGGGCTAGCCCCCCACATCCACCCACATGTGCGCGCCTCTACCTCCAGCAGGTTTTGAACTTGAGACCTCCCCCCTGTGCGCCTAAGCCCTTACCACAACTCTATTTTTATTTTTTTACTATTTCATGATATATATATATATATATAGTTATATTTATTTGTATAGTAATATATATTTATATTATTATATATATTTATATTAACATATATATAGTTATATTAATATATATATATAGTTATATTAATATATATATAGTTATATTAATATATATATATATATATATCATTATATTAATATTTATATAGTTATATTAATATATATATAGTTATATTTATTCGTATAGTAATATATAGATATATTAATATATAAATAGTTATATTAATATATATATATAGTTATATTAATATATATAAATATTTTTATATTAATATATATATAGTTATATTAATATATATATATATAGTTATATTAATATGTTTCTCTATTTATATAAATATATTTAGTTATATTTATTCGTATAGTAATATATATTTATAATAATATACATATATATATATATAGTTAAATGAATATATATATTTATAGTGATATTAATATATATATTTATAGTGATATTAATATATATATTTATAGTAATATTAATATATATGTACTTATAATAAAATATATATATAGAAAGATTAATATATATATATATATTTATATTAATATATAGGAATATAAATATTCAAATATTTTTATTTTAAATGAAATGGATATTAGTTCTTTTTTAGATAAAGATAATAAATTTTATTATTTATATTTATAATTATGTTTTAATGTGTGAATATATAAAAAATATGTACATATTATTATATATTTGATTATAAATTGTAGTGAATTATAAAAAACAAGTAAATTTCAAAGACATAATATCAATATGAATGTAATACCTCAGAATTAATTCCGTCCCTGCCAAAAATAAGCCAATAATACCCCCTTTAATGAGGCAGAAAATCCACAAAATGATAAAAAATCGGGGTACCCTGGCTAAAAACTCAATTTTAGAGGCCTTCTGGGCCACTTTTGGCCACTAAAATCCCTTAACCAAGATTTCCCTTGGTTATAGTGACGTAGAGCTCATCGCAGGCTTCGATTTGGTATGTGGTAGAGCTCAAATGGACACCCGGATCAAACGTTATGGCCGTTTGAAGCTTGAGTTGCGTTTTCAACATATTTTGGATCATTTTTTAATTTTTTTAATTTTTTCAGTCTTCAATTTGTTATTAAATGACTATTTCTCCATAATAATTAGCAAATTATTAATTAAAAATATTTTTTTAATTTTTTATTAATCCATTTTCACTAAATATCTTATATATTAAGTATATTAAGTGTAAATGTGCATTTATACTTATCTAAAATATATTTAAAAATAATATATCATATTTATATCAATATAACTATATTTATATATTAATATATTAATATATTTTTTTTAATTTTTTTTCAAGTCGACCATTTATCAGCACTTTAAAAAAAGCGCCGATAAATGCCCATCCTTTATCAGCGCTACTAAACAAGCACTGATAAATGGGGTACCATTATCAGTGCTTAAAAAAGCGCAGATAAGGGGGGGGGGGGTTTATCAGCGCTAAAAAAAGTGCTGATAAAGGGGTACTTTTATCAAATCTTTTTTTATCACTGATAAAGGCACACTTTATCAGCACTTTTTTGAGCGCTGATAATGGTTCCCCCCTTTATCAGTGCTTTTTTGTTAGTGCTGATAAAGGGGGGGGGGGCGCTGCGAAAAATTGTTTTTGTGATAGTGATAAAAATAAAACATCAACTCCTTATCCTTACATATTTTTGTTTATTGTCAATTTCAATATAAAAATACTAGAAGGTGGGGAAAAAATAGTATCTTTGTTTTTTCATTTAATTACTTTGAATATATGGAATAATATTTATAAAGATGGTTTGGTGGATGGTTCATTTTTTGGGTCAGTGGAGGTGTATTAAAAATATTTAATGTATCAAATATTTTTTATCTTACATTTGAGAAAATAAATTGTAATTATAGGACCATGTCATGATCTAATCATCACTAATATGGTACAGAATAACTGTCTGGTGCTTTTAAAAAATGATATACTACTATCTCTTTACCTCTTATGACTTCTTGGATATTTATTATCATATTATATTTTCTTTATCCTATGAATGTATATGATGTTTGGTAAATATGGAACATTATATTTTTACAAGGGTCACTATCAAATAAGAGTAGAGATTCCATTTCATGGTTTTGAAATATTCTAGTACCACAAAACCACTTAAAAAATATTTTAGTGTTGTTAATAAAGACATGGAATATCCATTCACTTGTTTTTCAAAAAAGTTCATTGCAAGTTCTTATAGGTAGTGAGTGCGTGATTCATTGTAATTCCACTAGATCTAGTATCAACCTTCTTGTTAAGGTTTTTTGTAACACCAATAATGTCATCTATGATATAGCACTCCCATTAGATGTCACATCTATTCCTTGTTCTCCAATTATTCTACATCACATGTTACTTTCATAGTATAATATGTTTATGATACTCTATATTATTCCTCAATCTCACTATAAATCAATATACATAGATCTATTCTTGTCTCTTAATACATTTCATTTTCTTTCTATTTAAATATTTATTCACATTACTTTCTCCACGTTATCTAATATTCATTCACTTTTATCATCCAAATCATATAACCTAAATAATAATCCACTTATATACAAAGAAATTCTTTCTCTTATTTAGTATCATTGGAATCAATGTTACTATGGGATAAAATCACAAACATCCCCAATAAAAAATATTAACAGTTGTTATTTTATTATTTCTCCTTTGTTCTTCTTAGAGCATAAAATATTTGTGTAACTAAATCACATGAAACCTTGAATATTATTTCTTGCATGAATCATCTTTTAAAACTACATAAATTCAAATAATTATTCCTAAATAAAATAATTCTTCTGTTACATGGAAATATCATGTTTTTTACCCATAGAATTTATAATAAATTATTATTATTATTTATTTTCCCATTTCAATTCTTTTTAGTATTTTATTTTAGGATCCATTTAGATTTTAATTTCAATCCCACTTGAAGATGTGTGTGTATATTTGTTCATGTTCTTACAATTTATTAGACCAATCATGTACACATTTTCCCTCTCACACAATCCAGCATAGGTTTTTGGTGACACAATTCAATTTTTTACAAGTATGTATTCATGAATCACCTAGTTCCTTCAAATAATATAGTTTATATGGGATATACTTCTTCCTTTGAATTCTAGTTAGGGTTCATGGTACATCATGAATACTTCATGTACATAGTTTACATCACATATGTTCCCTATTTTGTAAGTTCAACATACCATTTCACATGTGTGAATGATTATACATAATGGTATCACCAAATATGGGATGGATTCATAAAATAATTATTTTAAATTTACTTTTACTGTGTAACACAATTCATAGGTCCATAGAATCTGATACTCCATTTGGGGAAAGAGTTTCATTTAATATGTTCGATGAGAAGAATTAATAATATATTCATGTAATTTTAATCATGACACTAGTGGGGATCATAGTTTGTCATATTTCTATATACTAAAATGAACATATCATTGCGGAAAAACTATTTCAAAAAATATGTGTTTGTATGTATGAAATAAAGTCCTCTCTGAAGAATAATTTTCCATTTTCCTAAATAAAAATTGTGTGGTAAATAATTATTAGTGAGGCCTCCAATACCTTGAACTACCTTAGAATCCAGATTAATCAACCATATCAAGGCTATTTCAAAATCCTGAAAAATATAAATTGATGAATCTTTTAGTTTGTTAAACTCAATAAATGTTTTATGAAACAAAAACTAATTGTGTATTTTCAAAGGAAATCCTCATGTGAATTCATTAATATCCTCTTTTTCTATCACATTTTATTAGCTCAGACTCATCCATGCACACTAAAGTCCTTCCAAAACAACATTTTCCTTTGACCAAAGCTCCACCTTAGAAATATGTCATGCCCAGAAAATTGACATTGTAATAATTTTATAAAATATTTTTTATCTAAATATTAATCATATTTTCAGGTCATTTTAATTGTGGTCCATGGCTCTTCTAAAGATCACCACTACTAGTTAGACATCAATTATCCCCATTGATCCATCCACTGTGATGAGGGGAAGATTCTGACTATATCAACAACTAGGAAATTATGGATTAGTGAAGTTCGAATGTACATGTTATGTTCGTATTATTTTCATGGGATCTATAGTTTAGAATGTTCTCATTCACATATATGAATTCCATCATCTTTGGTGCCACTATGTAATTTTTTCCTTTTTGTATTCACCTCAAGAAGACATTGTGGTTCAACACCCGTAACACATCCCACCTCTGCCACAAGTCATTGTCCCACCCAAAATGGTGGCTCGACACAACCTTTATCAAAGTTATGTGTTCACCGACCTACCTAGGTAGGATCCTTCCTATACCCATCCCTCTATGATCTATTTAGTGATTCACAACATTGATGAAATTCAAGCTACTTATTCTGGATCTCCCTTTTGGTGTAGATGACTCCCATAGATAAGGATGATGAGCTTTCCCTTAGGGATTGTAATTGTTGGGAATTATTTTAAATAAAATTACCCTAGAAAAATAATATGTGAAATAATTATAATTATACACATTAATAAAAATCCCTTAATCCACATCCTAAATTTAAAAATAAAACTCCTATAATAATTAGATATTTAATGGAATTATAGATAATTTTCTCTACTTATTCATCAGGAAAAATATTATTTTTTTGGACTCCGTATTCACCCTCTTTTGGTTTTGGAATATCAAATACAGATATCTCTTAACTGAACAATCATATTTCTTCACATTTTATTCATTGTATTATGAAAAATTTCATTTTAGTGAACATAGTGAATCATGTTCTTAATATTATGAACAATGAATCAATCAAAAAATTATTAAACATAAATCCTTAAAATGAACATCACTATGATAATATGGAATGTGTTCTTTGTTATCCATACATTCATCAAATCTTCATTCACTTGGATACCAGGTTTGTATATCATGGAAACTTCACTTCAAGTAACTTATTTGTTTATAATTAATTAATCATATTAACAAAAAATACATCTTGTCTTTTCATTAACCACAATTAACAACCAATAACAACCATTGTCAAAACAAATTCATACACAATGTGGCATATTCAATATACACGTTTTTATATTTTGGAAATTCCCTCAATGTAATTTCTATCTTAATATATCAATTTGTCAATAACTCCCCAATACTTTTCCAAACAATCAATTTACTTTGTATCCCCGTTATTGACATCAAAATAAAAATTAATGGGAACATGGTATCCATTTATACTTAGTAAATGTTCTATACAACATTTCGCACTATGTCTATGTGATCCATAATTGGTGTAAAAACTGATGATTATCTTTTGATATTAATGTTTTTCATTGTAAAAATATCTTGAATCCTCATGAAATGATAACTTATATACTTTCCTTTACATTTTATTGACATTTTATTATGAAAATAATATAATTAAATTATATCTATATTTTTTCCAAAAAATATAAACATGAAACTCCTAAACTCAATTTAATAAAAAGATAAAAAATGATCAATTACAACATAGAGGATAAGTATCCATAGGACACTCCCATAATAAAATATTTTCTATGTCACGGAATAATTAAATCAATAGCCTTCAATGCAATTCTTGTTATTTTGGCTAACCAAGAATGAGGTATTAAGATTAACATACCTTTTACAATTACATGATCTTCTATAAATTTCAAAAATAATCATATTTGTATGGAACAATATTTTTTGGAATATTCTTCATATTTCATCATTTTTCTCCACCATGATGGAAACACTGCTAAAAATATACATAATAGTGAATATATTCAAGAATGGATTTCATGATGTTAATATATATGGAATAAAACAAAATTGTAATTCAATATGTGATACTATATATATAAAAACTTTCAAAACAACACCAATGATGATATTCTACAGTATATAATCTTCACGATATTAAATATATGATCAAACCATTATGGTATCATCTTTATCCTTTATTTTTGAGACATTACAAAACATTCCCAAAATTCATCAAGATTGATCCTCATCATATTTTTATTTGATACCAATTTAAGAATCATTCAAGGATATTGGCTTCTTGAGCTATGATATCAATAATTAATAGCACTCACTACCTCTCTAGTATTCCATCTATTGTATTTCTTCACCTCCAATTGACGATGTTATAAGAAAAAACTAAAATAAAATATATATTAAGGGAATAAGGTGGATATTTCATAATTCATAATCTGAATGTCATGGTTGAGATATATTTCTCAACCATGTATCCTCATTTCCTCTATTCATTATGCGTTCACATGTAAACAAAATTTCTAATTAAGGATTCATGGATTATACCACTTCTTTAATTTTATTATCTAAGAACCAAATTTCATCATGAGTTTTTAAATAACTTTTAAAACATGATGAATCATTCATCAACATAATTATTTCTTCTTGGGTATTTTTTAGGGACCCTACCGCACTCTGAAAGATATGGGTACAATTTGAGGGCCGTCAAGAGATGGGTTTTATTATTCCCGGTGTGTCCCATTGTGTAGCTCAAGATTTATTTTTGAAAAATGAGGATGGGATAATGTAGTTTTATGTAAATTATCATTAGATTTAATAGACATTGATAATGATCATATACCCATTTCCTAGTATTGATGACCTTATTGATCATTTGTGAGGCATGAGTTGGTTCTCGATGATCGGTATCAGGTTTTACTACCACCAGTTGTGGGTTCTCAATGCTGATATTCCAAATATGGAATTGTGATGATGTTATGGTCACTACTATTTCCTATTTATTCCTTTTAGTTGGATAAAATTTCCCACTATGTTTATGGATTTTTCAATTGGATCTTCCAACTATATTTGGAATAATTTGTATTTATCTTCATTAATGACATACTCATCTACTGTATGATAATGGATGAGAATAAAATTCCTTTGAGTGTGGAACTAGACATTGTTTGGTATAACCATATTTATGGTAAGATATTTTGGTTCTAGTTACAGATTTATGAGCTACACTTTTTGGGTAATGTAAATTTTAATAATTTATTATATATATAATTTGTGAAGATTGATGTCATGTTTCATGGTGGCCACCCAAGAGTGTGTCAAATGAGTGAAGTTTTCATTGTTTGGTGATGTAATAAAGGAGGTTCAATGAACATATTTATCCCAGATTGTATCCCCTTTGACCACCTAATAAGGAAATGGTATCAATTTATATAAAAAAGAGATGTTTCAGAGAACCTTTTAGGTGTTGAAGGTGAGGCTGTCTAGCACTCCTATTTTGAGTCTATGAGAGGAGGGTATTGCGTATGTAGTGTATTTTAGATCCATTTGATATAGGATTACATTCTTGTCGATGTAGAGGCTATTATTTCTTACATATGTGTCGAGGGAGTTGATACGCCACAAGAAGAACTACATGACTCATGACATAGAGTTTGGAGCAATAGTCTTTTCTATTATGATGTAGAAACACTATCTTCTATGAGATAACATTTTTTATTACTCATACCATTACTGTCTCAGGATTATCATATCATAGAGATATATGATCTTGAGATATATGGGTTGTTTTGAGGTCTTGATGGACTATGACTTCAAGATAGACTATTCAAATGGGAAGGGAAACATGTTGGAAAATTACTTTTGTATAATGACCCATTTGCACTTTGTGGGGGAGACGTCTGAGGAGTTGTCGTATTTATAGATTACCCAAGTAGAGGATGAAATGAACCCGGTGGGCCTAAAGCCCAACGAACATGGACTCGCCCAAGCCCAGCCCTCTGGAAGATAGCAGACCCCAGCCCCACATGAAGATTACAGGCCCCCACCTCATACTGGCCCAGATAACATGTGTAAGTAGTTGTCCCCTGCCTGGAGAGGATTTAATATGCCTCCCCCACAACTCGAACCCATGACCATGGGCTTAAAATCCAACTGGTAAGCGTTACAAGTGACACTCTTATTATGTAACGAACCCGGGGGCCTAAAGCCCAATGAACTCAGCCACACCCGAGCCCAGCTCTCTGGCAGATAGCACACCCCCGCCCCATGGGCAGATAATAGGCCCCAACCTTAGACTAGCCCAGATTACACGTGGCAGGAACTATCCCCTGCCTGGTGAGGATTTAATATGCCTCCCCCGCAACTCGAACACATGACCACATGGTTAAAGGCCAACCTCAAAGCGTTACGAGTACCACTGGTCCAATGGCTCAGCGGTACTCGTAACGCTTCCTGGTTTTCCTTTAAAGCTATGGTCATGGGTTCGAGTTGCATGGTAGGCGTGTTAAAATCCTCATCAGGAAGGGGACAGTTCCTGCCATGTGTTATCTGGGGCAGTCTGAGGTGGGGTCTTGTTATCTGCCCGTGCGGTGGGGGTCTAGTATCTGCCAGAGGGCTGGGCTAGGTCATGGACGAGTCCGTTGGGCTTTAGGCCCACAAGGTTCATTATAGAGGAGAGGGAAAACATATCTTTTGTTGATTTCGTTGATTCATAAATTTCTCTATCATGTAAGGTAAGCTCAATTGGGTGACACATAATACAAGGATCTTCATAACCAAATATCTTCAAGAGATTTTGAGGATGGATTTTCTAATGGTGTGGAACTAATCATCCTTTTCATGGACCATTGAATATTTCAATGGATGGTATTAGATTAGTTTTTCATAGAGTTTAACACTTCACATTTGGATGTATGTCATGGTGTATTGAAGATTTATATCAATCTTGATCGATGAATTTGTTGTCCTGGAAATGGTCCAAGTGTTTCTAACTTGATCACTCGGTGTATCATATGTACAAAAGTGAATACTAATAATGAGTTTTTGGAATGTTATACACAACCCACGAATATCCCTAAGCATAAGGGGAAGGAATATAAAATGAATATTGTATAAGGATTTTGTGAACTGTAAAAGGTCATGATGTCATCTATTTGATAGTTAACCAATATATGTGGATGGAACACTTCTCTTCCATTGAAGAGAAGAGCTCATAAGAGTGTTTCAGAATGTGGTATGTGTAGAGAATCATCCAGATTCCATGTGGTCCCTCAATTATAAACTTTGAATGAGACATGTGGTTTAAGTCATGGTTGTGTAGAGTCATGCGTGAGGCATTTGAGACCCATTTTTGGATGATTATTGTGTTTCACCCCCATATACATTTGTTGTCCAAGCACACAATTGAGGTGTAAGATAATTTTTTATGGAATTCATTTTGGACAATAGATGGTGTTGTGAGGATCACATGCCATTTTGGAGTTTTCTTATAATATCATCTATCATGATACTATTGGCCTTGATCATTTTGAGGCCCTAGAAGGGAGACACTATAGGTCCCCCTCCTGTTAGTGTGAGGTTGGTAAGATCACACCTGGTGAACCATAGATAGTGTGGGCAATGAAATAAAATCTTTAGGTGATCCAAGAGGGGATGAGGATTTTCCAAATGCAAAAAATGACCTATTCAAGTAGACTTATTATCCCTTTAGAGTTCAATCATGGAAACCATGTTTTATAGAGAGTCTCATCATGATGATGATTGTAGATAATTTTTCAGGGACATAAGAGATCCATGAGGTTCATTGGTTCGGTCAAGGCCTTGTAAATGGTTTTCTTTTTGTATTACCCCTAATCCCTTTCGTCATAGTTATACTGGGTGAATGATGTCATCTATGTGTTATAACTGAATAGATACATGCATGATCATGCCTAAATAATTGACTGGAGTGAGATTAACATCAAGGTTGAAACAACCTTCATGGAGTACCCAATAGAGATCAAGGATTAGAAGAATAGTATCCTAATATGATGGATCATACCCTTGGTTTGTGTGTTGTTGTATCATGGGAGCATACAAGGGAGATCCATGAAGAGGGGGATCTAGATTCGGGATCCTTATCCCAAACTATTTTGATAAATTTTTTTGGGGAGAAAAATCCCAAAAATTTTGAATAATTTAGTGATTCCATTTTTTTATTTTTATACATTGAAATATTCTGAGAAATATTTTTGAATCTTGGAGATAAAACAGTGTGAGTTCTTGATGCATGATAATCTCATAATTATCATTATAAATATATATAATTTTATAATATAAAACACATTTATTTTTTAATAATAATTTAAAAAATCCCAAATGTAGTCTTGGATCATAAATATGAGACCATGGTTGAGTCCGAATCTTGGGTTTTACCTTATGAGTGTCCTAAGGATGGTCATCACTAGACGCCTGGTTAGGAACATAATTGGTTTTTTATTTAATTAAAATAAATATTTAACTTTTTTTGTTTATTTTAAACACCCATGACAAAAAATAATCTATATATAACTCATTATAAAAATTATATTGTTTTAGCTTCTTAACCATTAGCAGAATCGAAAGGATTTCTGTTGTTCATTTGGGGAACAATAATGGATGATAATAGATGACCTAATCATAGTGGATTGAGATAAAGTGGATATATAGTGTCTTATACTTCACTATAGAATTCAATAATCACCAATTATTGATTCCCTTTTCATAGAAGGCCTCATTAGTTTCAGTTTCTCCTACTAATTAAATTTTTTAACATGTATTTTATCTACTATAACTTAATCTATGATCTCTTGATATTTTTATGAACCTAATCAATATATCAAAATAATTTGAATAATTCTTTTGTTTCTTATTTCATTCTAACACTTCTAGAAGTCCCCATTATGAAATCATTTTCAATGAACAATAAATAAATTAAGGATTAAATTGTTCTAGTGCATTTACTCCTTCTGTTCTTCATGTTCTTTTTAATTGGCCCATAGTTTCAATGTGTAACATTGAAAAGATGGTTTGAGAGAGATCAAACTACTTGATTCATGGTGGATTGGTTAACAATGACAAGAGTGGGGATTTATAGATGGACAAGGATATATTATTGGATGTGGGTGAGTCCTCCCTAGATTTAGAAAATAAAGGGATGATTTTAGGTGATAGGAGATGCTACAAGCATTGTGTGTGTGGGAAAATTCTGATACCCCTCCACTAAATTCATGGAAATTAATTTCCATCATTATTACAATTGAATATGGATTATTTTGTTAGGAAAATGTCTAAAAGACGTGGATGAAGTGTAAGATCTTGGATCCGTGGGGAAAAAAATCATTTCTGAGGAAAAACTGACAACACATTGTGTAATGTGAAGAACACATGTCGTGTAGTACCCCTTTCCCAGAATACTATAAATTTAATAAGTTTTAAGGATCACATGACAACTGTATGAGAACACATTCCATGTTGAACTCCCCATATTCCCAGGCTATGTTCCAGCTAGAGTATGACTAGGACCCTATACAAGAAAAACCCCATGTACTTTCGGAGAAAATGGGAAATTGTAGGTACCTGAGAAAGGCTGTATACACATCACATCTTGACGAGCATTGGAATGTCTAGAAGCACATACATCTTCCCCTTATGGCTAATAAATGACATATTGGAGTCATAATCATTATTCACAATGGAATTTACTTCATGCATGTCCAAAGTAGATCATGACTAAGTAGTGGAACTATATAACCTATTTTGTGGACCCCATACACTCCATGTTCCAATTTTTTAAAACTGACACTTTTTAATATACTTCTTAGGGACTTGGATTTAGGACCATTTGTATTATATCTATAAGGCCCCAGCCTTAAACCTTACTTAATCTTGAGTTATTACAAGATTACACATTGAGGATCTTTTTAGGTTTAGAGTTTTAGAGAATTAAATCATGAAACTTTCATTACATTACACATTTAAACAAAGTGGTTACATAAAAGACAATATTCATTTTTCCCATCAATGGAAACATACTTAAACTAAAACATGGATTCTTTCTTGAAACATCCTTGACACTATCATCACATCATGTACCTTTCCCTTGACCTGTGAAAAACATTTAAAAAACGTGGGATGAGCATAAAAAGCTCAGTAAGGCTTAATAAAAATATGGAAAAGAAACATGAGTTCATATATACATAAGAATGAAATCATACTTTACCCATAAAACAAAGGAACTTTAACATACCTCATCAAATCATGAATAAATCATAGAAATAATTAGACATAAAAGGTAACTTGAGGCATTCATAACATTCTTACGTAGGGAGTAACCCTCTTGGTTACGTTTGGAATACCCACTACAGTATATTCCCTAAATCTCTTTAGAGAAACCATAACATTTCACTCCTTCTCGTTACCCAATTAATTGGAGAGCTGTATCGGGATCACCCGCCCTTAGTTTTTCACGTAACCACCCGTCTTCATAATAATTCCCAAGAACCATAACATAATCGTATCACATAAAACATGCATAAAGGATACATAACATTTCCACTTTTCAATCACAAGATATCAATAAAACACATTGATATAAAAACATTATGAAAACCATTTTCAATACGAAAATAAAAGAAAAGTAAAACATGGTATTTATTTTTCATTTAAAAAAAATGTATGGCTTGTAGAGGATGCCAAAACTGAAATAATTGTCACGGTGGTAGAGAAGTCATTGCCGCTGCATACGTACGACAAAAACATTCCCTTTTGATTTTTAGTGAAATTCTTCGTATAAGGAAGATTCCTTTTGGATAAATGTAGAAGTCAAAGGGGTTTATACACTGTATAAAAGAAGGTTATATATAAAGCAAAATATGCCACAATTAATGGAGATTGAGACTAAGTCCCATACAAAGATGATATCCTTTTATTAAGGATAAATCAATTACATAATTATGTGTGACAAAAGAATACACCAAATATAAGTGGATATTAAGTGTAAAACAATCAGAGTACATTCACACATATTCATAGTATGATATATTAAAGGAGTACAAGTTTATCACAAAGAATCAGAATTGGGTTAAGAAGTTCCCTTGCAAAAATTCGACAGCCTAACGGCGTCATTTCGAAATTTAGAAAAAGAGTTGATGAGAGATAAAAAGGGTATGTCATCACTTGGACATAAAATTTATATCAATAAGGATATAGAAGAATATATCCCAAAATAATATTACGTGAATTAAAAGACATAACAAAATAAGCCTTTTAAAAAGAGGAGGGTGAAAGGTTCCCTTACAGACTTGGGTAACTTTCGAAACATACACCCCGTGAAAGAAAGACAATACAAAATTGATGTAAATACTCATAAATAAAAGTATATTACACATGGAGTAAAATAATGGGCAGTACATACACCACTCAAAATAAATTATGGCAAATGTAGCATAAATCCAGCGGGAATAAAAGTGAGATGAAAAATCCCTTATGAAAACTCGGCAGCCTAACGACGCCACTTAAAACATCCAAAAATGGATTGATGATATCAAATAGGGTCTCTCATCATATTATAATAAAATTTACAGAAAGAGGAATATAAAATAACATCCCCCATCATAACAAAGAGGAGCTTAAAATAAGTAATATAATGACCCATACTTTACATACATTGTTAATACTTCAAAATTGAAGCATACTTATTACCACATATGACAAAACCACAAATGACCGTATAGGTATAGTGTCATTAGAAACCGGGAAACATAAACAACTGGTTCATAAATCGTCTACAGTTTCTCCCATTTATTTCATCATATCTAGGGTCCCTTTTAGAATATTCTACTTAATATCCATCTTCCTGGCCTGGGGAAAATAAAACATAAAAGGGTGAGCACAAATGCTCAGCATGGTCAAATAAAGGAAATAAAAAATCATATCATATCTTTTTGAAAATCATAACCTGCAAAAGAGATCATAATATCTTAACATGGAACAAATCATAGAAGTGAAAATGAGATCCCCATAATCATATCATTAAACTTGAAACTTTTGTGGCATGCACACATAATCATGGAAAATCATTTCTTGTTAGTCATGACTCATTGCCAAGACTATCTTAGTGGACAAAGTCCCTTTCTGAACCGAGTCACCCTCGTTCCAGTCCTGTTTCACTGAACCGGTATAACCTACCATTCCAGCCATGTCTATCTCATGAGATATAAAATCTTTACCCAATGCATTGGAGGGAGATATAGGTCCCACCCATCTTATAATGAATCCTTTCTTATGTGTGACACATAATCATAAACCATACATCATAGCGTAACCCATGTAATAAAAATGGGATTCTTAAACAACAGGACATCATAAAACAATTCATATAAGATAAAGGAATTCATAAAAATATTTACATCACAACATAATCAAATCCCTTTAATAAAAGGGATAAAAACATAACCCTTTTATTATCTTAGATGGAAAATAATTTTGATAAAATATTTGAACTCCATTCTTGAGGAAAATATCTTTTCTACTTCAAAAACACTTTTCCTTTCTTAACATGTCATACAATTTTAAACTAAAATAAGTTGATTAAAAATAAACTTCAATACTTGTAAAGAAATCTTCTTGGAAATAATGTTTTAAGAATCCATTCATGTCGTATATGTTAAAAAAACATTCTTTGTACTTTTGTCGGAAAAGTCAAAAAGTACCCCGTACGAAAAAAACGACAAAGATTCCTTTCATATTATTTACTAAAAACCCACCGAAGGGTAAAATTTTATTTAAACTATTGTAAGTGGATGGAAATAATATTACATATTGAGGAAACATGGATTTGGATGATAAAATGCACCCCAGTAAATTTCAAAGTATAAACAATCTCGGATAAAAATTGAGATTGCGAGATTTTCCCTTACCTTAGGTCCGATTTGCTTTGTACGTGTCTGAAGCTCCTGTATAATGGTTTAAATAATGTTATTGACTTAATCCAGAATCATACATATTGATATGATATCATATATGGTCATATTCTTAGATTCTTGTTAGTAATATTTCATTGTTACTTGTTACTCGGGTCTTTATTGTCTTTTGTTCTTATGCGTGTTTTGCCGAATAAATTACTATTCTTATTTTAAGGATATAGATAACTTATATCCATAATGGTATTAGTGTAACATATATCATATTTATTCATTCAATTCATTTATATAATTACTATTTAATTATGATCATGTAGAACGAGTCGCAACACATTGTGGAGACGGTATTCCGTAAGTACGCACAAGTGATGATATCGTTCCTATGATCGTGGAATTGTATTGGAGTATATATATATTATTTCAGTATCAATATTAATTTATAATAATCATAAATAGTTACTCATTACACCATTATACCCATCCCTGTAAGGTGATGGTGGAAAATAGATTACACCACGGCGTGGAGACGGTATTCCGTACGTATGCACGCGCGGTGATTTCATTTTTCCGTAGGATGGATAGAAGGAGAATTAGGGTTGTTTCATATTTATAATAACATATCAGTATGTAATTAATACTGATGTTATTACTTTATCATGAAACAACTAAATATGAAGATGTTGAAGAAGAAAGAAATTGAAAAGATCGGTAATGGATATTACCTCTTCTTTGGAACGCTTCTTGAAGTCCTCCACTTAGGGAACTAAGATTGGTCTTTGAAGAATACCAGGACCTCTAGGATTATTCTAGGGAAGTGGAGAGGAGAAAATGGCAGGGGTTGTCTGAGCTTGAGTGCTCAATTTGGTGTGAGGAGGAGGGGTAGGAGGTTCCCTTTTATAAGGGAGGAGACGGGCACCTTAGGAATATCTCAAAATATTATTTTATATTAAAGTCAAAATCGGTTTATAATGGTTCCAAAGGGTCTTATTTCGAAGCTAAAGTGGGGATGGGTCGCAATCCTATCAACCAATAGGATTTATACATGTTTAGGGTTTTATTTTAACCTTATCATTTAGATTTAACTCTAAGTTAAATAATTTAACTTTTACCGTGTCTTTTTGTTTTCTTACACTATATGGTTAATAAACTTACCATAACATGCCAAAAGAACCCAAAATTGTTTATTATTAATATATATATCCTTATCTAAGTCATTTGGAAGAACCTTAGATTTATAGGAATAAAATAACAATTAATAATATAATATTTGATTTAAAAACTATTTTGTGTCAATTTTGACACTATTTGATATATGATTTTTCTGAAAGTCATAACAGAATTATATGTTCGAAAAAAGTTGATTAAATAAACACTAATATATAATAGTAACCTAGAAAATTAGTGGAATTCATAAAAAGTATAAAATTACATTTATTTTGGTGTCTATAACATCAATTATGTCAATATTTTATTAATAAGATAATTACTGTATCATCATTGTGTCATAAATAAATTAAATTATTTAATGTCTAAAAATTATAAATAAAATACTATTATGTAGGAAAGCTTTTTAGCTTTTTTTGAATATTTATAGTTGAATTCATCTTATGTATAACCCCATATTAAAAATGATCTACTTATTAAACTTTGATTTTAACTATTTTAACCCTTCTTTAAATAAATTAATAATAAATGTCTTAATCTAATCCAAGTGGGGCTAAATGGTCATATTTTATTCCTAAGTTTGTTTTTGGTCGAATTACACTTATCAAATAGAATTAGGACATCTGTTAGGGTAATAATAATATCATCTTTACCCTTACTTACCCTATTTACTTTTTACCATGGTTAAAAAAAGTAAAAAGTTACTATTCACCAAAAATTATTTTCATTTCATTGAACCACATTTTAGTCCTTTATATTAACCGTGTCTCTCGGATTTTCGAAATTCCACTCACAGAAGCGGTAAAATTAAGTTTTATGAAAAATTCAGTTTTTTTAACCACCACTTAGTGGTTTCACTATTCATCAAAAATTGAAAGTTTTCAGAAAAATATGAAAATTTCACCCTTGTCTATTTTCGGTATTCCGAATCCAAAAATGAAGTCCATTTTGAAAAATAAAATTTATAAAATTTAAAAAAGTGGTTATTACTATTCATAACAGCTAGTTTTAATAATATTTTAATAGCATATCGTTGTTTAGTGAAACTCGGTATTGCGTACGACACAAGCTATCGAGGAAGATCGTGATTGCGTGTAAAGTAAGCCAAGCAAGTGTGTAGTGAAAGATTCCTTTGATGATATATAAAAACAGAATATCACTCATAAAAATCTCGGGTGTTACATTCTACCCCCCTTAAAAAGAATTTCGCCCTCGAAATTCGTCACTTTGTAACAAATAGATGAGGATACTTCTCCCTCATCATATCCTCAAGCTCCCATGTATCTTCTTCAAGTTGGTGGTTCCTCCATAAAACTTTCACCAAGCGAGTGGTCTTGTTTTGTAAGACTTTTTCGCTACGATCCAGAATCTCTATCGGCTGTTCTTCATAAGAAAGATCTTGCTCCAGCGGTACAACTTCTGAGCTGAGTACATGTGAATGATCTGGTATGTACTTTCTCATGAGAGATACATGGAACACATCATGAACTTGAGAGAGATTCGGTGGAAGCGCCAATCGGTAAGCTACCTTCCCAACACGATCCAGTATTTCTAAAGGGTAGCTATATATAGGGCTCAACTTCTCCTTATTTCCAAATCTCATAACCCTCTTCCAGGGAGATATTCGTAAGAACACTTTATCACCCACTTCAAACTCTAGGTCTTTTCTTCGGTTGTCGGCATAACTTTTCTGTCGACTCTGAGCTGCTCTTATGTGTTGTTGAATAGATCTGACCTTTTCTTCCATTTCATCAACGAGATCAGGTCCTAAGAGCTTTCTTTCCCCAACTTCATCCCAGCAAGTTGGAGTCATGCATTTTTTTCCATAGAGCTCTTCATAAGGAGCCATCTGAATACTGGAGTGAAAGCTATTATTATAAGAAAATTCCACCAAAGGTAGGTGTTGATCCCAACCTCCTTTGAAATCCATAGAGCAAGCTCTCAACATATCTTCTAGGGTTTGAATTGTTCTCTCAGACTGACAGTCTGTCTGGGGATGATAAGCTGTGCTGAAACTCAACTCTGTATCCAGAGTATGCTGAAGACTTCGCCAGAACATCGAGGTAAATCTCGGATCCCGATCAGATATAATAGAAAGTGGTACTCCACTTCCTTTACATATATCCTGGCAAGCTGATTTATAGAGAAATCCTCTCTAATAGCAATGAAGTGTGCAGACTTTGTAAGACGATCAACTATGACCCAGATAGCATTATTGCCTTTGGATGTTTTAGGAATTCCTGTGACAAAGTCCATAGTGATGTTTTCCCATTTCCATTCGGGTATGGGTAATGGTTGTAACATCCCCTTAGACTTCTGTCTCTCCGCTTTAACTGGTTGAAAAACCAAGCATCGAGAGACATATTCAGCAACATCTCTTTTCATGCCATCCCACCAGAAGTAATCTTTCGGGTCCCTATATATCTTTGTGCTTCCAGGATGAATAGAGAATGAAGAACTATGAGCCTCATCCAGCAGCTCCTTCTTTAATTTGGGGATGGGAGGAACACAAACCCATTTCCTGAACTTTATTATCCCATCACAATCACGGTTGAATTCAGGAACATTTCTCACCTTCTTTTGTAACTCGAAATCTTCTTTCTGTGCCTCTTTAATCTTCACATGTATAGATGGTTGAGCATTCATTTGAGAAAGATAAGATTTTTCCCTTCCATTATAATTCCAAGATCCATCCTTTGTAAATCCATAAATATTGGATCTTTTGTGATCCTTTTCATGGATAAAACAGCCTGGTCTTATCGAATTAATGCATCTGCCACCTTGTTTGCTTTCCCAGGGTGGTAATTGATTGAGCAGTCATAATCCTTAATCAGCTCCAACCAACTTCTTTGACACATATTCAGCTCCTTTTGTGTGAAAATATACTTTAAACTTTTATGATCAGTATAAATATCACACCTTTCACCATAAAGGTAATGCCTCCAAATCTTTAATGCAAAGATTACCGCAGCCAACTCCAAATCATGTGTTGGGTAATTTTGCTCATGGATTTTCAACTATCGTGAGGCATAAGCTATCACCATATCATTTTGCATAAGAACACACCCCAGTCCCTTCTTGGATGCATCACTGTAGATCACAAACCTTTCTCCACTACAAGGCAGTGTGAGCACAGGTGCACTGGATAACCATCTTTTCAACTCCTTGAAATTCTCTTCACATTCCTCTGTCCAGACAAACTTAACTCCTTTCCGGGTCAACTTGGTGAGTGGATTAGATAATCGTGAAAAATATTTTACAAAACGTCGATAAGATCAATACGAACCAAGAAAACTTCGGATCTCAGTTACTATTGTTGGTCTCGACCATCTTTCAATAACCTCTGTTTTTGCTGGATCCACAGATATCCCCTCTTTTGAGATTATGTGACCCAAAAATGTAACTTTTTGAAGCCAAAATTCACACTTGGTAAATTTGGAATAAATCTTCTCCTTTCTCAGGGTCTTCAATATAATTCTCAAGTGATCATCATGCTCTTCCATTCTCTTTCAATAGACAAGAATATCGTCTATAAATACTACCACAAATTGATCAAGATAGTCTCTAATGACTCTATTAATTAGATCCATGAAGATAGAAGGGGCATTAGTAAGACCAAATGGAATCACTATAAATTCATAGTGTCCATACCTTGTACAGAATGTCGTCTTTGGTATATCCTCCCATTTGACCATTAATTGATGATACCCTGAACGAAGATCAATCTTGGAAAAGTATTGAGCTCCGCGTAGTTGGTCAAATAAGTCATCAATGCGTGGGAAAGGATATTTGTTCTTGATATTGATCTTGTTAAGTTCTCGATAATCAATGCAGAGTCTCATTGATCCATCCTTCTTCTTTAAAAATAGAACAGGTGCTCCCCAAGGTGACGCACTAGGGCGTATGAATCCCTTATAAAGATTCTCTTGGAGTTGCTTCTTCAATTCGTGCAACTCAATTGGGGCCATTCTATAAGGAGTCTTTGAAATAGGCAAAGCAACCGGTGAGAGTTCTATTGAAAACTCAACTTCACGATTTGGTGGAAGACCCAGTAATTCCTCCGGAAAGACAACATCAAACTCCCGTACGATGGGCATATTCTTAATCGTGATTTTCTCACCAACCATTTGAGATAAATTACCTTCATTTAGTGGAATCAAGACCCATAAGATGGAAGAAATTTCCACTGGAAGGTTATATTCATCCTTGCATCGATAGACGATCGTAGATTGATCTGGAATATGAAATGTGACTTCCCTTCATTGGAAATTGATATGAGCTCCATGTAGATAAAGCCAATCCATGCCAAGAATCACATCAAATTCCACTAAAGGAAGTATCACAAGATTTGCAGGAAGCACTTTCCCACAAACTTCGATCGGAGAAGAATTATAAACTTTTGATGCGAATGTTGTGCCATTAAGTGTTGTCACAGCTAACTCAACAACTAATTGTTGAGGTAATACGGTGATACCCTTAAAAAATTTTTCAGAAATAAAAGAGTGGGTGGATCTAGAATCAAATAAAACATTTGCTACTTTAGAGTGGATGGTAAGTGTACCTTTCACCACTTCGTTATCGTACTCCACATCGCTGATAGAAATTGCATGTGACTTTCCTTTGTCTTTAGCCTTAAGATTTTTTTAACGTCGACCATCATGATCAACCCTTGGATTTGGGCATTGATTGGCATAATGTCCCATCTCCTTGCACTTGAAACATTGAAGTGTAGTAGGTTCATTCTGTGTGTCCCTTCCTTTGTTTGCATCATTAGACATCTTCTTCCCATTATCGCGGCATTCAAATACCTGATGACCTTCATTTACATATTTGAAACATTTACTTGTCCCTTTAAGACAACTCCCTCCATGTTTCTTTCCACACTTTGAGCATAAGGGAAATCTCATATTCTTTTCAGTGTGCTCTTTAGATTTTCCTTTGAATTCCATCTTCCTCTTCTTATCAAACCCATGTGACTTGTGGGTTACTCCAATCTCCATCTCGACATTGAGAGAACATCGAACGATTTCCTCGTAGCTATTGAAGTCCCTTATGGCTAATGCCCTTCGAATACTTGGTTTTAAGCCACTAAAGAATCGATCGATCTTAATCTCAGGTTGGATAATAATACCAGAAGCGTACCTTGCAAGTCTTGTAAAATTTGCTTCATAGGTACCAACAGATTCATCATCCCTTTGCTTCAGTTCAAGAAACTCTTTCTCCATCTTTGTTTGGAGAATACGAGGGAAGTACTTATTGAAAAATAAGTTCTTGAACTCGTCCCATTCCATAGACTCAATTTCATCCCTTTGCATCGTATTCTTAATAAGATTCCAACATTGATCAGCATCTCCTTCCAAACGATACACTGCTAGGATGACTTTATCATGTTCAGAACATTGAAGAATGGAAAATATATTTTCAGTAGTACTAATCCATTGTTCAGAAATTAATGTATCAGTAGACCCGCTGAAAGAAGGTGGACACTGCCTCATGAAGGATTCAACAGAATGTTGCTCCTTCCTTTGCTCGTTTGGAAGTCCTGCATGATTCATAGCTTGAGAAAGTTGTGTGAGCATGGCTACAAGATTTTTCATTCCAGCTCCCATATCATTTGGTTGCTCAGGGGGACAATCATTGCATTGCCCATCGCATTCCGCATTAACATGGTTCCTTTGGGTTCCAGCCATTGACTAAAACCTAGAAGAGTAGTGTGAGCAACACTAATTATAATAGGAAAACCACATAATAAAGGATAAAATTTCACACTTAAGGTCTTATCCTAGGGTATTCATGGCCATTTCTAAAACACTAAGATTGTGTTCTATGCTTAGACTTATCCTTAGGGTTCTTACTAAGACTTTCACATCCTAGTTTCCAAAGGTTGACTATACCTTTCCTATGATACCAACTATAACGACCCAAACTTTACATACATTGTTAATTCTTCAAAATTGAAGCACACTTATTACAACATATGACAAAACCACAAAGGACTGTATAGGTATAATGTCTTTAGAAACTGGGAAACATAAAAAAGTGGTTCATAAATCTTCTACAGTGTCTCCCATTTATTTCATCATATCTAGGGTCCCTTTTAGAATATTCTACTTAATATCCATCTTCCTGACCTGGGGAAAAGAAAACACAAAAGGGTGAGCTCAAATGCTCAGCAAGGGAAAATAAAGGAAATAAAAAATCATATCATATCTTTTTGAAAATCATAACCTGCAAAAAAGATCATAATATCTTAACATGGAACAAACCAGAGAAGTGAAAATGAGATCCCCATAATCATATAATGAAACCTGAAACTTTTGTGGCATGCACACATAATCATGGAAAATCATTTCTTGTTATTCATGACTCATTGCCCAGACTATCTTAGTGGACAAAGTCCCTTTCTGAACCGAGTCCCCCTCGTTCCAGTCCTGTTTCACTGAACCGGTATAACCTACCATTCCAGCCATGTCTATCTCATGAGATATAAAATCTTTACCCAATGCATTGGGGGGAGATATAGGTCCCACCCATCTTATAATGAATCATTTCTTATGTGTGCCACATAATCATAAACCATACATCATAGCGTAACCCATGTAATAAAAACGGGATTCTTAACCAACATGACATCATAAAACAATTAATATATAAAAAAGGAATTCATAAAAATATTTCCATCACAACATAATAAAATCCATTTAATAATAGGGATAAAAACAGAACCCTTTTATTATCTTAGATGGAAAATAATTTTTATAAAATACTTGAACTCCATTCTTGAGGAAGATATCCTTTCTACTTCAAAAACATGTTTCCTTTCTTAACATGTCATACAATTTTAAACTAAAAGAAGTTGATTAAAAATAAACATGAATACTTGTAAAGTAAGCTACTTGGAAATAATGTTTTAAGAATCCATTCATGCCGTATAAGTTAAAAAAACATTCTGCGTACTTTTGTCGGAAAAGACAAAAAGTACCTCGTACGAAAAAAAAACGACAAAGATTCCTTTCATATTCTTTACTAAAAACTCGCCGAAGGGTAAAATTGGATTTAAAATATTGTAAGTGGATGGAAATAATATTACATATTGAGGAAACATGGATTTGGATGATAAAATACACCCCAGTAAATTTCAAAGTATAAAAAATCTCGGATATAAATTGAGATTGCGAGATTTTCCCTTACCTTAGGTCTGATTTTCTTTGTACGTGTCCGAAGCTCCTGTATAATGGTTTAAATAATGTTATTGACTTATTCCAGAATCATACATATTGATATGATATCATATTTGGTCATATTATTAGCTTCTTGTTAGTAATATTTCATTGTTACTTGTTACTCGTGTCTTTATTGCCTTTTGTTCTTATGCGTGTTTTGCCGAATAAATTTTTATTCTTCTTTTAAGGTTATAGATACCTTATATCCAGAATTGTATTAGTGTAACATATATCATATTTATTCATTCAATTCATTTATATAATTAATATGTAATGATTATCATGTAGAACGAGTCGCATCACATCGTGGAGATGGTATTCCGTACGTACGCACGAGTGATGATATCATTCCTATGATCGTGGAATTGTATTGGAGTATATATATATTATTTCAGTATCAATATTAATTTATAATCATCATAAATAGTTACTCATTACACCATTATACCCATCCTTGTATGGTGATGGTGGAAAATAGATTACACCACGCCGTGGAGACAGTATTCCGTACGAACGCACGCGCGGTGATTTCATTTTTCCGTAGGATGGATAGAAGGTGAATTAGGGTTGTTTCATGTTTATAATAACATATCAGTATGTAATTAATACTTATGTTATTACTTTATCAGGAAACAACTAAATAAGAAGAAGATGAAGAAGAAAGAAATTGTAAAGATCGATAATGGATATTACCTCTTCTTGGGAACACTTCTTTGAATCCTCCACGTAGGGAACTAAGATTGGTCTTTGAAGAAGACCAGGAACTCTAGGATTATTCTAGGGAAGTGGAGAGGATAAAATGGCAGGGGTTGGCCGAGCTTGAGTTCTCAATTTGGTGTGAGGAGGAGGGGGAGGAGGTGCCCTTTTATAAGGGAGGAGAGGGGCACCTTAGGAATATCTCAAAATATTATTTTATATTAAGTAAAAATCGGTTTATAATGGTTACAAAGGGTCTTATTTCGAAGCTAAAGTGGGGATGTGTCGAAATCCTATCAAAAAATAGTATTTAGACAAATTTAGGGTATTATTTTAACCATATCATTTAGATTTAACTCTAAGTTAAATAATTTAACTTTTACCGTGTCTTTTTGTTTTCTTACAATATATGGTCAATAAATTTACCATAACATGCCAAACGAACCCAAAATTGTTTATTATTAATATATATATCCTTATCTAAGTCATTTGGCCGAACCGTAGATTTTTAGGAATAAAATAACAATTAATAATATAATATTTGATTTAAAAACTATTTTGTGTCAATTTTGACACTATTTGATATATGATTTTTTTGAAAGTCATAACAGAATTATATGTTCGAAAAAAGTTGATTAAAGCAACACTAATATATCATAGTAACCTAGAAAATTAGTGGAATTCATAAAAAAGTCTCAAATTACATTTATTTTGGTGTTTATAACATCAATTATGTCAATATTTTATTAATAAGATAATTACTGCATCATCATTGTGTCATAAATAAATTAAATTATTTAATGTCTAAAAATTATAAATAAAATACCATTATGTAGTAAATCTTATTATATTTCAAATGAATATTTATAGTTGAATTTATCTTATGTATAACCCCATATTAAAAATGATTTACTTATTAAACTTTGATTTTAACTATTTTAACCCTTCTTTAAATAAATTAATAATAAATGTCTTAATCTAATCCAAGTGGGGCTAAATGGTCATATTTTATTCCTAAGTTTGTTTTTGGTCGAATTACACTTATCCAATAGAATTAGGACATGTGTTAGGTTAATAATAATATCATCTTTACCCTTACTTACCCTATTTACTTTTTACCGTGGTAAAAAAAAGTAAAAAGTTACTATTCACCAAAAATTATTTTCATTTCATTGAACCACATTTTAGTCCTTGATATTAACCGTGTCTCTCGGATTTTCGAAATTCCACTCACAGAAGCGGTAAAATTATGTTTTATGAAAAATTCAGTTTTTTTTAACCACCACTTAGTGGTTTCACTATTCCTCAAAAATTGAATGTTTTCAGAAAAATACCAAAATTTCACCCTAGGCTAATTTCGGTATTCCGAATCCAAAAATGATGTCCATTTTGAAAAATAAAATTTATAAAATTTCAAAAAGTGCTTATTACTATTCATAACGGCTAGTTTTAATAATATTTTAATAGCATATCGTTGTTTAGTGAAACTCGGTATTGCGTACGACGCAAGCTATCGAGGAAGGTCGGGATTGCGTGTAAAGTAAGCCAAGAAAGTGTGTAGTGAAAGATTCCTTTGATGATATATAAAAAAAATATTACTCATAAAAATTTCGGGTGTTACAAGTGACATAAATGAGAGTACATAAAAAGAAAGAGATAGGTTAGATCTCTTACGAAAATTTGGCAGTTTAACGACGCCACTCAAAACTTCCAAAATGGATTTATGAGGGACAATAGGGTCTCTAATCATATGAAAATAAAAAATATAGTAAGAGTAATATAAAATAACATCCCAATCAAAAGAAAGATGAGATTAAAAGGAATGACATAAAGGAGTGTACTTAAAAAGAAAGAGAGGAGTAGGATCCCTTACCTCGGGTCCGACTTGACTCGATTGTTCTTTAACATCCTAAATAATAAACTTGAGTTAATTTCCACTTTTTTAAGAACCTTTTATAAGTTCACTATTCATTTTATATCACTTATTTCCATGTTATAAACATTATGTAATCATTTATGTTAATAATGTTTGTTTCGTCGATATTTGGTTCTTAAGTCGAAAGTGGACTTCTTACAATTACATGTTGTTCGTGTGGTCAAAGGTTCATTATATCCAGAATGATATTCATGATTTTGGATATCATATATATCATATATATCCATAATATACATGTATTTATAATATTACATAATCATTTAGAGGTAAGAAATAAAATTCACCGTTCATGCAGACGGTAAGCCATACGTACGCATTAACGCTACTTTCATTTCTATGTCATATTAATGGAAATAAAACCAAATGATAGGTATGTATATTATAATTCCATAATTATATTCATCATTTATATGTAACATAAATCATATATAATCACTTTAAATCCATCCTTTATACATCCCACATATGGCATTAACGAATCAAATCACTTTGAGGGGGCGGTAGTCGACACTTCCTAAAATGAAATTATCGTGTTTACCCACAATGGAAACCATAAAGGTATGCCACAGAACAAAAATACATAAGATTAAGTAAAACATAAAAATATTATATATCATATATAAATATAGTGACATCTTAATGGCCACCTTTGAAGGTGTTATATGAGTGTTGAATAATCAACGTTTCGTGAGGCCGAAATTCGTCATCCACAGAAACAGTATGTTCTTTAACTATTAGATGTAGGTGTGTGTAGGTGTAGATAGAATTATTCTTATAAAAACATACTATTATATTGAATATACTGGATTTGTCACAAAAGAAATTAATAAATAGAGTTTAGGGGGCTGGAGAAGCAAAATAAAACAAAAGAACACAAGTGAAGACATTACCATAAAATCGGGTAACTCCCTTTAGTTTGAGCGCAAAAGCTTCCTTGGGTAGACTTATGCCCAAATTGAGGCTTCAAAGAGTAATATAGGGATTTGGAGAGGAACAATAGGCAGGGTTTGGCCGAGACAATGGCTTTGTAAGTGTGGGTAAGGAGGTAGAGGTGGGGGCCTTTTATAAGAGGAGAGGAGAGGCACTCTTGGAAAGTAAAGAAACGTTACTTTATTTTAGAATGAGTTTCGGATTTTATTGGTCCCACGTTGATGTGTTTCTAGGATAAGGTGATAAGGGTTATAAATACACCTATCCAATAGGTTTTGGACATGTTTAGGTCTTGTATTTTACATTATCATTCCATTTTATTAAAATCGTTAAATAATGAGGTCATCGCTGCATCAACATGATGTCATAAATAATTTAATTTATTTAATGTATAAAAATTATAAAAAATACTATGATGTAGGAAATATTTTTATCTTTCCAATGACTATTTATAGTCAATAACCGAACTTGTATAACCCCATGTAAAAATTGTTTGAGTTAAAAAACTCATGTTTGTGACATTTTAATTTTAACATTAAATAAACAGGTATTTATGTCATTTTCCAACCAATGTGGATCCATGGGGTCCCCAAGTTGACCCATGGATTTTCTGGGTCGGCCATGACTCATCCAATGAGGATAGGCCATTGTCTAGGTCATTCCATATTATTAAAACATTATTTTTACCTTAAAATACACTAATTATCTCTAATCGCGATTAAAAACTTAATAAGTTACTATTCACCAAAAAAATATTTTAATCCCATTAAACCAAATTTTACTTCTTAGTGACAACCATTTTGTCATATTTTTGAAATTCAAAACACAAAGGTGGCAAAATTTCATTTAAACGGAAAAGCAGTTTTTATAAGTACCAGTTAGTGTTTTCACTATTCATAAAAAATTGAAGTTATTCAGAAAATTACCAAAAATTCACCCTAAGCTATATTTTATATTCCGAATTCAAAAATGATGTATATTTTAAAAAATTCAAAACATATATGTTACATTAATTAATTTAAAAATTAATTCCCGCTGTCAGAGCAAATAGCGTGTTTTTATGAAACAATATCTATTAAAAGATTGACACTAGATTAAGTCCAATTTCAAAGTGAAATTAATTCCAATGACCACTATTGGATTAAATGGTAAAAATATATTCTAATTTCTCTTTAAAACCAATTCAAAAGATAATATAATCATATAAATAAATTAGATTAAAACGTGGTTTAGAATTAAAATACAACATTTTTTACTATTCTTTAAAAAAATGAACTTTATCGGAAAGATACCAAACATTTACAAAAAGTAAATTTTGATGTCCCGACTCTAAAGAAGAATTTTATTTTGTCAAATATAACACATAAAATTTTCAAAAAGTGGATTTAAAAGAGGTTATCCATCAAAAGGCGGTTAATCGACATTCTAAAGAATATTAGAATGTTTACGCTTAAAATTGAATTCATTCACATTTTTAATCATCTAACATTTATTGTAAAAAGTAAAAATATTTGACAAAAATATTTAATCATTTTTTAGTTAGTTCTATTCGTTCCCTCCATTAAAACGGCTAGGTGTTAACTACCATTTAAAATAATATTATTATAATGCAACATAAGATTTCAAAGGAACTCATTGTCGCGTATTGGGTACGCCATCGAGTATAGAGTTCCCTTTAAAGTAATATTAATATTTTTCACAAATAGGGATAAATATAAAAATTTAATATTCTTTATTTACCTGGGGTGTTACATTCTTCCCCCCTTTTGGGAATTACGTCCTCACAATTTCAAAATTGGGCTCAGAAACATCCTTCAAATTCCCAGATTAGAACAAGAGTCGGTAAAAGAATCACTATAAAAGAATGGGAGAGAAACACAAATGTCACCCGAGATAACCCATACTAGGATTCCAAGTATGAAAATATGGACATGGAGGAAAAAACAAAGGGTCGTGTTCTGATGGAGAGTGATAGTAATCATGTCTAGGAGAAAGTTAACCATAAGAAAATCACAAACATGTGATGGGTTAAACGGTATTCGATTCCCCAGTAGGAAAAGTTAATAGACAACATTTTTGTTTTAAGTTACTTTTAATTGAGGAATTTATTTTTGATCTTAGGGAAACATACTTACTTATCGTGTAGACTCTCATCTCCTACTAGATTTCTTACACAAACTCATATTTTCTCCAAAAGATGAGTATTTAGGAAGACTTGTTCTCTATAATAAACTTCTAGAGAATCACCTAATCCAAAAAAGAGAACTATATACTTCCCATGTCTTTAGACGTTCACCAAAACCAAAACCAAAATGGTTAGTACAAGATCAGATAATCCAGAAAAGGATAACCCTTTATAAAAAGAAAGTCTTTTCTTAATCTCCCAAATTTTTCCAACAAAACCCAAAGTTTAACAAAGACCATTCAATAAAAAATTTTCCATACAATTCTTCAAAGTAAACAAAACTAAGATTGAAACCCAAATATTTGATGGAATTAATCACATAGTCTTCTAAGGTACAAATTAACTTTTATCTCCAAATAATATCAGATGCTCTTAAATTCTAATATTGAAAAGTAATTAACCTAATCACATATCCTCCATGATAGGTTAATCATTTCCATAGATAACCCAAAATAAACTTACTATTGATTCCTAAAATCATCTAACTAAAAATAATTAGTCAAACAAACCAGGAACTTCACGTAGTCCAGTGGTAGGCGATAAATACCAGTAACACTTTGGCTGTGGGTTCGATTCTCGCATCTTTGTTTGACACGACGGGTTGTCACACGGTCTGCATGTTTTCCTTTTTCCAAAACTATATAATTCTTAAAACATTACCCAAAAAGAGATAAAATCGTAAAAAATAATCAAAACATATTTTAACCTCATGTTTATCTCATGATTTTCATTTTCCATCATAACATATAACAATGCATAATTACCTCAAAAGTATGGATCATATAAACTATAATGGTTACCTTTATAATTATTAACTAAACTTCCACATCGATTGGTCATCTTGTACATGATTCATTATAGATCATACCAAGGTTCAAGTGGTTGATCATGACTCCTTGATAGTTGGTTTAGAACAACCACGAGTTTCCTCATTGAATCCCCCATTTTATCTAGTATCTTAATCAGAGAAACACCATAGTTTCCATCAAACTTGTTGTCTCTTTGGTGCCAGCTAGATCCATCCATTCACTAAAAACCGAAATGTCAATGTGAGTATATCAACAAAACCATCATGTACTAATGAGGAAGGTAAAAACTAAGATATACTTACTAATTCACTTTATCTAAAACAAGGACTCTTTCTGAAATCCTAACCATTATGGTAATGTCACTTATGCTTAAAGAATACCCTAACCTCTAATGTTATCTAAACCGACCTTTGATACCAACTACAAGGCCCCAGCCTTCAACCTTACTTAATCTTGAGTTATTACAAGATTACACATTGAGGATCTTTTCAGGTTTAGAGTTTTAGAGAATTAGATCATGAAACTTGCATTACATTCCACATTTAAAAAAAGTGGTTACATAAAAGACAGTATACATTTTCCCATCAACAGAAACATATTTAAAATAAAACATGGATTCTTTCTTGACCCATCCTTGACACTATCATCACATCATGTACTATTCCCTTGTCCTGTGAAAAACATTTCAAAAACTTGGGATGAGCATAAAAAGCTCCGTAAGGCTTAACAAAAATATTGAAAAGAGACATGATTTCATATATACATAAGAATGAAATCATACTTTACCCATAAAACAAAGGCACTTTAACATACCTCCTCAAATCATGAATAAATCATAGAAATCATAAGACATAAAAGGTAACTTGAGGCATTCATAATATTCTTACATAGGGAGTAACCCTCTTGGTTACGTTTGGAATACCCACCACAGTGTATTTCCTAAATCTCTTCGGGGAAACGTTAACGTTTCACTCCTTCACGTTACCCAATGAATTGGAGAGCTATATCGGGCTCACCCGCCCTTAGTTTTTCACGAAACCACCTGTCTTCAGAATAATGCCCAAGAACCATAACATAATCGTATCCCATAAAACTTTCACAAAGGAAACATAACATTTCCACTTTTCAATCACAAGATATCAATACAACACATTGATATAAAAACATTATGAAAATCATTTTCAATACCAAAATAAAACAAAAGTAAAACATGGTATTTATTTTTCTTTAAAAAAAAGGAATTGTTTGTAGAGGAAACCAAAACTCAAATAATGGTCACGTTGGCGGAGAAGTCATTGTCACCGCATACGTACGACAAAAACATTCCCTTTTGACGTTTAGTAAAACGCTTCGTATAAAGAATATTCCTTTTGGATAAATTTGAAAGTCAAAGGGGTTTATACACCGTATAAAAGAAGGTTCTGTATAAAACAAAATATGCCACAATGAATGGAGATTGAGACGAAGTCCCATACAAAGACAGTATCCTTGGATTAAGGATAAATCAATTACATAAATATGTGTGACAAAAAAATACACCAAATATAAGTGGATATTAAGTGTAAAACAATCAGAGTACATTCACAGATATTCATAGAATGACATATTCATGGAGAACATGTTAATCCCAAAGAATCAAAATTGGGTTATGAAGTTCCCTTGCAATAATTCGACAGCCTAACGGCGTCACTTAAAAATTCAGAAAAAAAGTTGATGAGAGATAAAAAGTGTATCTCATCCCTTGGACAGAAAATTTACATAAATAAGGATATATAAGAACATATCCCAAAATAATAGAACGTGAATTAAAAGACATAAAAAATAAGTCTTTTAAAAAGAGGAGGGTGAAAGGTTCCCTTACCGACTTGGGTAACATTCGAAACATACACCCTGTGAAAGAAAGACAATACAAAATTGACGTAAATACTAATAAATGAAATTATATTACACAATGAGTAAAATAATGGGCAGTACATACACCAATCCAAAGAAATTGTGGAAAATGTAGCATAAATCCCACAGGAATAAAAGTGAGATGAAAAATCCCTTATGAAAACTCGGCAGCCTAACAACGCCACTTAAAAAATCCAAAAATGGATTGATGAGATCAAATAGGGTCTCTCTTCATATTACAATAAAATGTATAGAAAGATTAATATAAAATAACATCCCCCATAATAACAAATATGAGATTAAATGAAGTAAAATAAAGGAGAGTACATAAAAAGAAAGAGAGAGGTTGGATCTCTTACGAAAATTCGGTAGCCTAACGGCGCCACTCAACACTTCCAAAATGGATTGATGAGAGAAAATAGGGTCTATAATCATTTGAAAATAAAAATTATAGGTAGAGTAATATAAAATAACGTCCCAATAAAAAGAAAGATGAGCTTAAAAGGAATGACATAAAAGAGTGTACTTAAAAAGAATGAGAGGAGTAGGATCCCTTACCTCGGGTCTGACTTGACTCAATTGTTCTTTAACATCTTGAATAATAAACATGAGTTAATTTCCACTTTATTAAGAAACTTTTATAAGTTCACTATTCCTTTTATATCACTTATTTCCATGTTATATACATTATGTAATCATTTAAGTTAATAATGTTTGTTTTGTCGATATTTGGTTTTTAAGTCGAAAGTGGACTTCTTACAATTACATGTTGTTCGTGTGGTCAAAGATTCATTATATCCAGAATGATATTCATGATTTTGGATATCATATATATCATATATATCCATAATATACATGTATTTATAATATTACATAATCATTTAGAGGTAATAAATGAAATGCACCGTTAATGGAGACGGTAAGCCGTACGTACGCATTAACGCTACTTTCATTTCTATGTCATATTAATAGAATTAAAACCAAATGAGAGGTATGTATATTTTAATTAAAGAATTATATTCATAATTTATATCTAACATAAATCATCTATAATAACCATAAATCCATCCTTTATACATCCCACATATGTCATTAACGAATCAAGTCACTTTGAGGGGGCGGTAGTCCGCACTTCCTAAAATGAAATTATCATGTTTACCCACAATGGAAACCATAAAGGTATGCCACAAAAGAAAAATACAGAATCTTAAGTAAAACATTAACATATTATTTATCATATATAAATATAGTGACATCTTAATGGCCACCTTTGAAGGTGTTATATGAGTGTTGAACAATCATCATTTCGTGAAGCAGAAATTCGCATCCAGAGAAACATTATGTTCTTTAACCATTAGATGTAGGTGTGTGTAGTTGTATCTATAAATATTCTTCTAACAACATACTAGTATATTTAAGATACTGTAGTTGTTAAAAAATAAATGAATAAAAATAGTTTAGGGGGTTGGAGACGAAAAATAAAAAAAAAAGAACACAAGTGAAGATATTACCTTAAAATCAGGTAACTCCCTTTGGTTTGAGCTCAAAGGCTTCCTTGGGTAGACTTCGTCACAATGTGAGGCTTCATGGAGTAAAAGAGGGATATGGAGAGAAAAAATGGGCAGGTTTTGGCTGAGCCAAAGGCTTTGGAATAGTGGGTAAGGAGGTAGAGGTGGGGGCCTTTTATAAGAGGAGAGGAGGGGCACTATTGGAATGTAAAGAAATGTGACTTTATCGTAGAATGAGTTTCGGATTTTAATGTTCCATCATTGATTTGATTCTAGTATATGGTGATAAGGGTTATAAATCCACCCATCCAATTGGTTTTGGACATGTTTAGGTCTTAGATTTTACATTATCATTCCATTTTATTTAAATCGTTAAATAATGAGGTCTTCGCTGCATCATCATGATGTCATAAATAATTTACTTTATTTAATGTCTAAAAATTAAAAAAAATACTATGATGTATGAAATCATATTCTCTTTCCAATGAATAGTTATAGTAAAAAATATGACTTTTATAACCCCATGTAATAATTGTTTTAGTTAAACAACTCATGTTTGTAACACTTTAATTTTAAAATTAAATAAAAAGGTATTTCTGTCATTTTCCAACCAAAGTGGCTCAATTGGGTCCCCATGTTTACCCATGTATTGTCTGGGTCGGCCATGACTCATCCAATGATGTTATGACATTGTCTAGGTCATTTCATATTATTAAAACATTATTTTTACCTTAAACTACACTAATTACCTCTAATCGCGATTAAAAACTTAATAAGTTACTATTCACCAAAAAAAATATTTTAATCCCATTAAACCACATTTTACTTCTTAGTGACAACCATGTATGTCGGATTTTTGAAATTCAAAACACAAAGGTGGAAAAATTTCATTTAAACGGAAAATCAGTTTTTATAAGTACCACTTAGTGGTTTAACTATTCATCAAAAATTGAAGTTTTTCAGAAAATTACCAAAAATTCACCCTAAGATATATTTGATCTTCCAAATTAAAAAATGATGTTTATTTTAAAAAATTCAAAACATATAAGTTATATTAATAAATTTAAAAATTAATTCCCGCTGTCAGAGCAAATAGCGTGTTTTTATGAAACAACATCTATTAAAAGATTGACACTAGTTTAAGTCCAATTTCAAAGTGAAATTAATTCCAATGACAATTATCGGATTAAATGGTAAAAATATATTCTAATTTAACTTTAAAAACAATTCAAAAGATAATCTAATCATATAAATAAATTATATTAAAAAGTGGTTTTGAATTAAAATACAACATTTTTCACTATTCAATAAAAAAATGAACTTTATCGGAAAGATATCAAAAATTTACACAAAGTTAATTTTGATGTCCCGATTCTAAAGATGAATTTTATTTTGTGAAATATATCATATAAAATTGTCAAAAAGTGGATTTAAAAGAGGTTCTCCTTCAAATGGCGGTTAATCAACCTTCTAAAGAATTTTAGAATGTTTACGCTTAAAATTGAATTCATTCACATTTTTAATACTCTAACATTTATTTTGAAAAGTAAAAATATTTGAAAAACATATATAATCATTTTGTAGTTAGTTCTGTTCATTCCATCCATTACAATGGTTAGACGTTAACTACCATTTAAAAAAATATTATTATAGTGCAACGTATGATTTCAAAGGAACTCGTTGTCGCGTATTGGGTACGCCATCGAGCATAGAGTTCTCTTTAAAGTAATATTAATATTTTTTTCACAATTGTGGATAAATATAAAAATGTCATAATATTTATTTACCTGGGGTGTTACATTCTTCCCCCATTTTGGGAATTACTTCCTCGCAATTTCAAAATTGGGCTCAGAAACATCCTTGAAAGTCCCACATCGGAACAAGAGTCAGTAAAACAATCACTTTAAATGAATGGGAGAGAAGTACAAATGTCACTCGAGTTAACCCATACTAGGATTCCAAGTATGAAAATATGGACATGGAGGAAAAAACAAAAGGTCGTGTTCAGATGGAGAGTGATTTTTAAACATGTCTAGGAGAAAGTTAACCATAAGAAAATCACAATCTTGTGATGGGTTAAATGGTAATCGATTCCCCAGTAGGAAAAGTTAACAGACATCATTTTTGTTTTAAGTTACTTTTAATTGAGGAATTTATTTTTGATCTTAAGGAAACATACTTACTTGTTGTGTACACTCTCATCTCCTACTAGATTTCTTACACAAACTCATATTTTCTCTAAACGACGAGTATTTAGGAAGACTTGTTCACTATAATCAACTTCTAGAGAATCACATAATCCAAAAAAAGAGAACTATATACTTCCCATGTCTTTAGAAGTTAGCCAAAACCAAAACCAAAATTGTTTGTACATGATCAGATAATCTAGAAAAGGATAACCCTTTATAAAATGAAAATCTATTCTTAATCTCCAAAATTTTTCCAACAAAACCCAAACTTCATCGAACACCATTCAATAAACAAGTGTACATAAAATTCTTCAACGTAAACCAAACTAAGATTGAAACCCAAATATTTTAAGCATTTAATCACATAGTCTTCCGAGGTACAAATTAACTCCTATCTCTAAATAACATCAGATGCTCTTAAATTCTCATATTTAAAAGTAATTAACCTAAAAACATATCCTCCATGATAGGTTAATCATTTCCATATATAACCAAAAATAAACTTACTCACGATTTCTAAAATCATCTAACTAAAAATAATTAGTCAAACTAACCATGTACTTCATGTATTCTAGTGGTAGATGATAAATACCAGTCACACTATGGTTGTGGGTTTGATTCCTGCAGCTTTTTCCGACGCGATGGGTTGTCAAACGGTCTGTGTGTTGTCATTTTTCCAAAATTATATAATTCTTAAAACTTTACCCAAAACGAGATAAAATATTCAAAAATAATCATAAAATATTTTAACCTCAAGTTTATCTCAAGACTTTAATTTTCCATCATAACATATAATAACGCATAATTACCTCAAAAGTAAGGATCATATAAACTCTAATGTTTACCTTTATAATTATTACCTGAACATCCACATCGATTGGTCATGTTGTACATGATGCATTACAGATCATAACAAGGTTCAAGTGGTTGATCATGACTCCTTGATAGTTGGTTTAGAACAGCCACGAGTTTCCTCATTGAATCCCCCATTTTACCTAGTATCTTAATCAGAGAACCCCCACAGTTTCCTTCAAACCTGTTGTCTCTTTGGTGCCTGCTAGGTCCATCCATTCACTAAAAATAGAAATGTCAGTGTGAGTATATCAATAAAACCATCATTTACTAATGAGGAAGGTAAACACTAAGATATACTTACTCATTCACTTTATCTAAAACTAGGACTCTTTCTGAAATCCTAACCGTTATGGTAATGTCACTTATGCTTAAAGAATACCCAAACCTCTAAAGTTATCTAAACCGACCTTTGATACCAACTATAAGGACCCTGCCTTAAACCTTTCTAAATCTTGAGTAATTACAAGATTACACATTTAGGATCTTTTTAGGTTTAGAGTTTTAGAGAATTAGATCATGAAACTTGCATTACATTCCACATTTAAACAATGTGGTTACATAAAAGACGATATTCATTTTTCCCATCAACGGAAACATATTTAAAATAAGACTTGGATTATTTCTTGACACATCCTTGACATTATCATCACATCATGTACCTTTCCCTTGACCTGTGAAAAACATTTAAAAAACATGGGATGAGCATAAAAATCTCAGTAAGGCTTAAATAAATATTGAAAAGAAACATGAGTTCATATATACATAAGAATGAAATCAGACATTACCCATAAAACAAAGGCACATTAACATACCTCATCAAATCATGAATAAATAATAGAAATCATAAGACATAAAAGGTAACTTGAGGCATTCATTACATTCTTACGTAGGGAGTAACCTTCTTGGTTAATTTTGGAATACCCACCACATTATATTCCCTAAATCTCTTCGGATAAACCTTAAAGTTTCACTCTTTCACGTTACCCAATGCATTGGAGAGCTCTATCGGGCTCACCCGCCATTAGTTTTTCATGGAACCACCCATCTTCATAATAATGCCCAAGAACCATAACATAATTGTATCACATAAAATATGTATAAAGGAAACATAACATTTCCACTTTTCAGTCACAAGAATCTATACAACACATTGATATAAAAACATTATGAAAACCATTTTCAATACCAAAATAAAAGAAAAGTAAAAAATGGTATTTATTTTTCTTTAAAAAAAGGTATGGCTTTTAGAGGAACCCAAAACTCAAATATTGGTCATAACGGCGGAGAATTCATTGTCGCCACATACATACGACAAAAACATTCCCTTTCGTCATTTAGTAAAACGCTTCATATAAAGAAGATTCCTTTTGGATAAACGTAAAAGTCAAAGTGGTTTATACACCGTATAAAAGAAGGTTGTGTATAAAACAAAAAATTCCACAATGAATAGAGATTGAGACGAAGTCCCATACAAAGACGGTATCCTTGGATTAAGGATAGATCAATTACATAATTATGTGTGACAAATGAATACACCAAATATAAGTGGATATTAAGTGTAAAAAAATCAGAGGGAATTCACACATATTCATAGTATGACATATTCAAGGAGTACAAGTTTATCCCAAAGAATCAAAATTGGGTTAAGAAGTTCCCTTGAAAAAAATCGACAGTCTAACGGCGTCACTTCAAAATTCAGAAAAACAGTAGATGATAGATAAAAATGGTATCTCATCACTTGGACATAAAATTTACATCAATAAGGATATATAAGAACATATCCCAAAATAATTTTATGTAAATTAAAAGACATAACAATATAAGTCTTTTAAAAACAGGAGGGTGAAAGGTCCCCTTACCGACTTGGGTAACTTTTGAAACATACACCCCGTGAAAGAAAGACAGTACAACATTGATGTAAATACTCATAAATGAAATTATATTACAGAATGAGTAAAAGAATGGGCAGTACATACACCACTCAAAGGAAATTGTTTCAAATGTAGAATAAATCCCATGGGAATAAAAGTGAGATGAAAAATCCCTTATGAAAACACGGCAGCCTAACAACGCCACTTAAAACATTCAAAAATAGATTGATGAGATCAAATAGGGTCTCTCATCATATTACAATAAAATGTACAGAAAGAGGAATATAAAATAACATCACCCATTATAACAAATAGGATCTTAAAAGAAGTAACATAAAGTACAGTACTTAAAAATAAAGAGAGAGGTTAGATCTCTTACGAAAATTCGGCAGCCTAATGGCGCCACTCAAAACATCCAAAATGGATTGATGAGAGAAAATAGGGTCTATCATCATATGAACAGAAAAATTAAAGTAAGATTTAGATAAAATAACATCCCAATCACAAGAAATATGAGCTTAAAAGGAATGACATAAAAGAGTGTACTTAAAAATAATGAGAGGAGTGAGATCCCTTACCTCGGGTCCGACTTGACTCGATCGTTCTATAAAGTCCTGAATAATAAACTTGAGTTAATTTCCACATTATTAAGAACCTTTTTTAAGTTCATTATTAATTTTATATCACTTATTTCCACATTATAAACATTATGTAATAATTTAAGTTAATAATGTTTGTTTTGTCGATATTTGGTTGTTAAGTCGAAAGTGGACTTCTTACAATTACATGTAGTTCGTGTGGTCAAAGGTTCATTATATCCAGAATGATATTCATAATTTTGGATATCATATATATAATATATATCCATAATATACATGTATTTATAATATTACATAATCATTTAGAGGTATGAAATGAAATGCACCGTTCATGGAGATGGTAAGCCGTACGTACGCATGAACACTACTTTCATTTCTATGTCATATTAATGGAATTAAAACCAAATGATAGGTATGTATATTTTAATTCAAGAATTATATTCATAATTTATATGTAACATAAATCATATATAATAACTTTAAATCCATCCTTTATACATCCCACATATGGCATTAACGAATCAAATCACTTTGAGGGGGCGGTAGTCCGCACTTCCTAAAATGAAATTATCATGTTTCCCCACAATGGAAACCATATAGTTATGACACAAAAGAAAAATACAGAATCTTAAGTTAAATATAAACATATTATATATCATATATAAATATAGTGACATCTTAATGGAAACCTTTGAAGGTGTTATATGAGTGTTGAACAATCATCGTTTCGTGAGGCAGAAATTCGCCATCCACAGAAATAGTATGTTCTTTAACCATTAGATGTAGGTGTGTGTAGGTGTAGCTAGAATTATTATTATAAAAACATCCTATTATATTTAATATACTTTATTTGTTACAAAATAAATGAATAAAAAGAGTTTATGGGGTTGGAGAAGAAAAATAAAACAAAAGAACACAAGTGAAGACATTACCATAAAATCGGGTTACTCCCTTTGGATTGAGCTCAAAGGCTTCCTTGGGAATACGTCTGCCCAAAGTTAGGCTTCAAGGAGTAATAGAGGGATGTGGAGAGACAAAATTGGCAGGATTTGTCTGAGCCAAAGGCTTTGGATGTCTGGGTAAGGAGGTATAGGTGGGGGCCTTTTATAAGAGGATAGGAGGGGCACTCTTGGAAAGTAATGAAATGTTACTTTATTTTAGAATGAGTTTCGGTTTTTAATGGTCCCAAATTGATGTGTTTCGAGGATAAGGTGATAAGGGTTCGAAATACACCCATCCAATAGGTTTTGGACATGTTTAGGTTTTAGATTTTACATTATCTTTCCATTTTATTTAACTCGTTAAATAATGGGGTCATCGTAGGATCATCATAATGTCATTAATAATTTAATTTATGTAATGTCTAAAAATTATAAAAAAAATACTATGATGTATGAAATCGTTTTAGCTTTCCAATTACTATTTATAGTCAATAATATGACTTGTATATCTCAATGTAAAAATTGTTTTAGTTAAACAACTCCTGTTTGTGACATTTTAATTTTAACATTAAATAATAAGGTATTTATGTCATTTTCCAATCAAAGTGGCTCCATGGGGTCCCCAAGTTGACCCATTGATTGTCTTTGTCGGCCATGACTCATCCAATGAGGGTAGGAATTGTGTCTAGGTCATTTCATATTATTAAAACATTATTTTTAACTTAAACTACACTAATTACCTCTAATCGCGATTAAAAACTTAATAAGTTACTATTCACCAAAAAATTATTTTAATCCCATTGAACCACATTTTACTTCTTAATGACAACCATGTATATCGGATTTTTGAAATTAAAAACACAAAGGTGGAAAATTTCATTTAAATGGAAAATCAAATTTTTTAAGTACCACATAGTGGTTTCACTATTCATCAAAAATTGATGTTTTTCAGAAAATTACCAAAAATTAACCCTAAGCTATATTGGATATTCCGAATTAAAAAATAACGTCTATTAAAAAAAATTCAAAACATATTAGTTATATAAATTAAATTAACAATTAATTCGCGCTGTCAGAGCAAATAGCGTGTTTTTATGAAACAATATCTATTAAAATATTGACAGTATTTTAAGTCCAATTTCAAAGTGAAATTAATTCCAATGACCACTATTGGATTAAATTGTAAAAATATATTCTAATTTCACTTTAAAACCAATTCAAAAGATAATATAATCATATAAATAAATTAGATTAAAAATTGTTTTTTAATTAAAATACAACATTTTTCACTATTCATTAAAAAATGAACTTTATCGAAAAGATACCAAAAATTTACACAAAGTAAATTTTCATGTCCCGATTCTAAAGAAGAATTTTATTTTGTCAAATATAACACATAAAATTTTCAAAAAGTTGATTTAAAAGAGGTTTTCCATCAAAAGGAATTTACTCTACCTTCTAATGAATATTAGAATGTTTACGCTTAAAATTGAATTCATTCACATTTTTAATCCTCTATCATTTATTGTAAAAAGTAAAAATATTTGACAAACATATATAATCATTTTGTAGTTAGTTCTGTTCGTTTCCTCCATTACAACGGCTAGGCGTTAACTACCATTTAAAATAATATTATTATAGTGCAACATATGATTTCAAAGGTACTCGTTGTCGCGTATTGGGTACGCCATCGAGCATAGAGTTCCCATTCAAGTAATATTAATATTTTTTTTTTCACAAATAGGGATAAATATAAAAATTTCATATTCTTTATTTACCTGGGGTGTTACATTCTTCCCCCCTTATGGGAATTACATCCTCGCAATTTCAAAATTGGGCTCGGAAACATCCTTTAATGTCCCACATCGGAACAAGAGTCAGTAAAACAATCACATTAAAAGAATGGGAGAGAAGTACAAATTTCACCCGATTTAACCCATACTAGTATTCCAAGTATGAAAATATGGACATGGAGGAAAAAAAAAGGGTCATGTTCTGATTGATAGTGATAGTAAACATGTCTTGGAGATAGTTAACCATAAGAAAATCACAAAATTGGGATGGGTTAAACGGTATTCGATTCCCCAGTAGGAAAAGTTAACAGAAATATTTTTTGTTTTAAGTTAATATTATTTGAGAAATTTATTTTTGATCTTAAGGAAACATACTTACTTGTCGTGTAGACTCTCATCTCCTACTAGATTTCGTACACAAACTCATATTTTCTCCAAAAGACGAGTATTTAGGAAGACTTTTTCACTATAATCAACTTCTAGAGAATCACCTAATCCACAAAAGAGAACTATATACTTCCCATGTCTTTAGACGTTAACCAAAGCCAAAACCAAAATGGTTAGTAGAAGATCAGATAATCCAGAAAAGGGTAACCCTTTATAAAAAGAAAATCTATTCTTAATCTCCAAAATTTTTCCAACAATACCCAAAGTTCAACGAAGACCATTCAATAAACAATTGTCCATAAAATTCTTCAAAGTAAACCAAACTAATATTGAAACCCAAATATTTGAAGGATTTAATCACATAGTCTTCCAAGGTACAAGTTAACTTTTATCTCCAAATAACATCAGATGCTCTTAAATTATCATATTGAAAAGTAATTAACCTAATCACATATCCACCATGATAGTTTAATAACTTCCATAGATAAACCAGAATAAAATTTCTCTTGATTCCTAAAATCATATAACTAAAAATAATTAGTCAAACTAACCAGGGACTTCACGTAGTCCAGTGGTAGGCGATAAATACCAGTCGCACTTTGGATGTGGGTTTGATTCCCGTAGCTTTGTCCGATGCGACGGGTTGTCACACGGTCTGCATGTTGTCCTTTTTTCAAAACTATATAATTCTGAAAACATTACCCAAAACGAGATAAAATCTTCAAAAATAATCATAACAGATTTTAACCTCAAGTTTAACTCATGCCTTTCATTTTCCATCATAACATATAATAACACATAATTGCCTCAAAAGTAAGGATCATATAAACTCTAATTGTTACCTTTATAATTATTACCCGAACTTCCACATCGATTGGTCATCTTGTACATGATGCATTACAGATCATACCACGGTTCAAGTGGTTGATCATGACTCCTTGATAGTTCGTTTAGAACAACCATGAGTTTCCTCATTGAATACCCCATTTTATCTAGTATCTTAATCAGAGAACCACCACAGTTTCCTTAAAAGCTGTTGTCTCTTTGGTGCCTGCTAGATCCATCCATTCACTAAAAACAGAAATGTCAGTGTGAGTATATCAACAAAGCCATCGTGTACTAATGAGGATGGTAAACACTATGATTTACTTACTCATTAACTTTATCTAAAACTAGGACTCTTAATTAAATCCTAACCATTATGGTAATGTCACTTATGCTTAAGGAATACCCTAACCTCTAATGTTATCGAAACCGACCTTTGATACCAACTATAAGGCCCCGGCCTTAAACATTACTTAATCATGAGTTATTACAAGATTACACATTGAGGATCTTTTCAGGTTTAGAGTTTTAGATAATTAGATCATGAAAATTTCATTACATTCCACATTTAAACAAAGTGGTTACATAAAAGATAGTATTCATTTTTTCCATCAACATAATCATTTTTAAAATAAAACATGCATTCTTTCTTGACACATCCTTGACACTATCATCACATATCGTACCTTTCCCTTGACCTGTGAAAAACATTTCAAAAACATGTGATGAGCATAAAAAGCTCAGTAAGGCTTAAAAAAATATGGAAAAGAATGATGAGTTCATATATACATAAGAATGAAATCATACTTTACCCATAAACCAAAGGCACTTTAACATACCTCATCAAATCACGAATAAATCATAGGAATCATAAGTCATAAAAGGTAACTTGAGGCATTCCTAACATTCTTACGTAGGGAGTAACCCTCTTGGTTACGTTTGGAATACCCACCACAGTATATTCCCTAAATATCTTTGGAGAAACCTTAACGTTTCACTCCTCCGCGTTACCCAATGGATTGGAGAGCTATATCGGGCTCACCCGCCCATAGTTTTCCACAGAACCACCCGTCTTCATAATAATTCCCATGAACCATAACATAATCGTATCACATAAAATATGCATAAAGGAAACATAACATTTCCACTATTCAATCACAAGATATCAATACAAAACATTGATATAAAAATATTATGAAAACCATTTTCAATACCAAAATAAAAGAAAAGTAAAACATGGTATTTATTTTTCTTTAAAAAATTTTTATGGCTTGTAGAGGAATCCAAAACTCAAATAATGGTCCCAACGGGGGATAAGTCATTTTCGCCGCATATGTACGACAAAAACATTCCCTTTTGTCGTTTAGTAAAACGCTTCGTATAAAGAATATTCCTTTTGGATAAACATAAAAGTCAAAGGTGTTTATACACCATATAAAAGAAGGTTGTGTATAAAACAAAATATGCCACAATGAATGGAGATTGAGACGAAGTCCCATACAAAGATGGTATCCTTAGATTAAGGATAAATCAATTACATAATTATGTGTGAAAAATAAATAAACCAAATATAAGTCGATATTAAGTGTAAAAAAATCAGAGGAAATTCACACCTATTCATAGTATGACATATTAAAGGAGTACAAGTTTATCCCAAAGAATCAGAATTGGGTTAAGAAATTCCCTTGAAAAAATTTGACAGCCTAACTGCGTCACTTCAAAATTCAGAAAAGGAGTTGATGAGAGATAAAAAGGGTATCTCATCACATGGACATAAAATTTACATCAATAAGGATATAGAAGAACATATCCCAAAATAAATTTATGCGAATTAAAATACATAACAAAAGAAGTCTTTTAAAAAGAGGAGGGTGAAAGGTTCCCTTACCGAATTGGGTAACTTTTGAAACATACACCCCGTGAAAGAAAGACAATACAAGATTGATGTAAATACTCATAACTGAAATTATATTACACAATGAGTAAAATAATGGGCAGTACATACACCAATCAAAGGAAATTGTAGCAAATATAGCATAAATCCCACGGGAATAAAAGTGAGATGAAAAATCCCTTACAAAAACTCGGCAGCCTAACGGCGCCACTTAAAACATCCAAAAATGGATTGATGAGATCAAATAGGGTCTCTCATAATATTACAATAAAATTTAAAGAAATATTAATATAAAATAACATCCCCCATAATTACAAAGAGGAGCTTAAAAGAAGTAACATAAATGAGAGTACTTAAAAATAAAGAGAGAGGTTAGATCTCTTACGAAAATTCGGCAGCCTAACGGCACCACTCAAAACCTCCAAAATGGATTGATGAGAGAAAATAGGGTCTCTCATTATATAACATAAAAATTAAAGTAAGAGTAATATAAAAGAACATCCCAATCACTAGGTATATTAGCTTAAAAGGAATGTTATAAAAGAGTGTACTTAAAAAGAAAGAGAGGAGTAGGATCCCTTACCTCGGGTCCGACTAGACTCAATCGTTCTTTAATGTCTTGAATAATAAACATGAGTTAATTTCAACTTTATTAAGAAAATTTTTAAGATACTCTAGTTGTTAAAAAATAAATGAATAAAAATAGTTTAGGGGGTTGGAGAAGCAAAAAAAAAAGAACACAAGTGAAGATATTACCTTAAAATCAGGTAACTCCCTTTGGTTTGAGCTCAAAGGCTTCCTTGGGAAGACTTCTGCACAAAGTGAGGCTTCAAGGAGTAAAAGAGGGATATGGAGAGACAAAATAGGCAGGGTTTGGCCGAGCCAAAGGCTTTGCAAGTGTGGGTAAGGAGGTAGAGGTGGGGGCCTTTTATAAGAGGAGAGGAGGGGCACTATTGGAATGTAAAGAAATGTGAATTTATCGTAGAATGAGTTTCGGATTTTAATGTTCCAACATTGATGTGATTCTAGGATATGGTGATAAGGGTTATAAATCCACCCATCCAATTGGTTTTGGACATGTTTAGGTCTTAGATTTTATATTATCATTCCATTTTATTTAAATCGTTAAATAATGAGGTCTTCGCTGCATCATCATGATGTCATAAATAATTTACTTTATTTAATGTCTAAAAATTAAAAAAAATACTATGATGTAGGAAATATTATTCTCTTTCCAATGAATAGTTATAGTAAAAAATATGACTTTTATAACCCCATGTAAAAATTGTTTTAGTTAAACAACTCATGTTTGTGACATTTCAATTTTAAAATTAAATAAAAAGGTATTTCTGTCATTTTCCAACCAAAGTGGCTCAATTGGGTCCCCAAGTTTACCCATGTATTGTCTGGGTCGGCCATGACTCATCCAATGAAGTTATGACATTGTCTAGGTCATTTCATATTATTAAAACATTATTTTTACCTTAAACTACACTAATTACCTCTAATCGCGATTAAAAACATAATAAGTTACTATTCACCAAAAAAAATATTTTAATCCCATTAAACCACATTATACTTATTAGTGACAACCATGTATGTCGGATTTTTGAAATTCAAAACACAAAGGTGGAAAAATTTCATTTAAACGGAAAATCAGTTTTTATAAGTACCACTTAGTGGTTTCACTATTCATCAAAAATTGAAGTTTTTCAGAAAATTACCAAAAATTCACCCTAAGATATATTTGATATTCCGAATTAAAAAATGATATCTATTTTAAAAAATTCAAAACATATAAGTTACATTAATAAATTTAAAAATTAATTCCCGCTGTCAGAGCAAATAGCGTGTTATTATGAAACAACATCTATTAAAAGATTGACACTAGTTTAAGTCCAATTTCAAAGTGAAATTAATTACAATGACAACTATCGGATTAAATTGTAAAAATATATTCTAATTTCACTTTAAAACCAATTCAAAATATAATCTAATCATATAAATAAATTATATTAAAAAGTGGTTTTTAATTAAAATACAACATTTTTCACTATTCAATAAAAAAATGAACTTTATCGGAAAGATATCAAAAATTTACACAAAGTTAATTTTGATGTCCCGATTCTAAAGATGAATTTTATTTTGTCAAATATAACACATAAAATTGTCAAAAAGTGGATTTAAATGAGGTTCTCCTTCAAATGGTGGTTAATTGACCTTCTAAAGAATTTTAGAATGTTTACGCTTAAAATTGTATTCATTCACATTTTTAATACTCTAAAATTTATTTTGAAAAGTAAAAATATTTGACAAACATATATAATAATTTTGTAGTTAATTCTGTTCATTCCATCAATTACAATGGTTAGGCGTTAACTACCATTTAAAATAATATTATTATAGTGCAACGTAAGATTTCAAAGGAACTCGTTGTCGCGTATTGGGTACGCCATCGAGCATAGAGTTCTATTTAAAGTAATATTAATATTTTTTTCAGAATTGTGGATAAATATACAAAATTTCATAATCTTTATTTACCTGGGGTGTTACATTCTTCCCCCATTTTGGGAATTACTTCCTCGCAATTTCAAAATTTGGCTCGGAAACATCCTTGAAAGTCCCACATCGGAACAAGAGTCGGTAAAACAATCACTTTAAATGAATGGGAGAGAAGTACAAATGTCACTCGAGTTAACCCATACTAGGATTCCAAGTATGAAAATATGGACATGGAGGAAAAAACAAAAGGTCGTGTTCTGATGGAGAGGGATAGTAAACATGTCTAGGAAAAAGTTAACCATAAGAAAATCACAAACTTGTGATGGGTTTAATGGTAATCGATTCCCCAGTAGGAAAAGTTAACAGACAACATTTTTGTTTTAAGTTACTTTTAATTGAGGAATTTATTTTTGATCTTAAGGAAACATACTTACTTGTTGTGTAGACCCTCATCTCCTACTAGATTTCTTACACAAACTCATATTTTCTCTAAACGACGAGTACTTAGGAAGAAATGTTCACTATAATCAACTTCTAGAGAATAACCTAATCCAAAAAAGAGAACTATATACTTCCCATGTCTTTAGAAGTTAGCCAAAACCAAAACCATAATTGTTAGTACATGATCAGATAATGTATAAAAGGATAACCCTTTATAAAATGAAAATCTATTCTTAATCTCCAAAATTTTTCCAACAAAACCCAAACTTCATCGAAGACCATTCAATAAACAAGTGTCCATAAAATTCTTCAATGTAAACCAAACTAAGATTGAAACCCAAATATATTAAGCATTTAATCACATACTCTTCCAAGGTACAAATTAACTTTTATCTCTAAATAACATCAGATGCTCTTAAATTCTCATATTTAAAAGTAATTAACCTAAAAACATAACCTCCATGATAGGTTAATCATTTCCATATATAACCAAAAATAAAATTACTCATGATTTCTAAAATCATCTAACTAAAAATAATTAGTCAAACTAACCAGGTACATCATGTAGTCTAGTGGTAGATGATAAATAACAGTCACACTATGGTTGTGGGTTTGATTCCCGCAGCTTTTTCCGACGCGATGGGTTGTCACATGGTCTGCATGTTGTCATTTTTCCAAAATTATATACTTCTTAAAACTTTACCCAAAATGAGATAAAATATTCAAAAATAATGATAAAATATTTTAACCTCAAGTTTATCTCAAGACTTTAATTTTCCATCATAACATATAATAACGCATAATTACCTCAAAAGTAAGGATCATATAAAATCTAATGTTTACCTTTATAATTATTACCTGAACATCCACATTGATTGGTCATGTTGTACATGATGCATTATAGATCATAACAAGGTTCAAGTGGTTGATCATGACTCCTTGATAGTTAGTTTAGAACAGCCACGAGTTTCCTCATTGAATCCCCCATTTTACCTAGTATCTTAATCAGAGAACCCCCACAGTTTCCTTCAAACCTGTTGTCTCTTTGGTGCCTGCTAGATCCATCCATTCACTAAAAATAGAAATGTCAGTGTGATTATATCAACAAAACCATCATGTACTAATGAGGAAGGTAAACACTAAGATATACTTACTCATTCACTTTATCAAAAACTAGGACTCTTTCTGAAATCCTAACTGTTATGGTAATGTCACTTATGCTTAAAGAATACCCAAACCTCTAAAGTTATCTAAACCGACCTTTGATACCAATTATAAGGCCCCTGCCTTAAACCTTTCTAAATCTTGAGTAATTACAAGATTACACATTTAGGATCTTTTTAGGTTTAGAGTTTTAGAGAATTAGATCATGAAACTTGCATTACATTCCACATTTAAACAATGTGGTTACATAAAAGACGATATTCATTTTTCCCATCAACGGAATCATATTTAAAATAAGACATGGATTATTTCTTGACACATCCTTGACACTATCATCACATCATGTACCTTTCCCTTGACCTGTGAAAAACATTTAAAAAACTTGGGATGAGCATAAAAATCTCAGTAAGGCTTAAAAAAATATTGAAAAGAAACATGAGTTCATATATACATAAGAATGAAATCAGACATTACCCATAAAACAAAGGCACAATAACATACCTCATCAAATCATGAATAAATAATAGAAATCATAAGACATAAAAGGTAACATGAGGCAGTCATTACATTCATACGTAGGGAGTAACCTTCTTGGTTACTTTTGGAATACCCACAACATTATATTCCCTAAATCTCTTCGGAGAAACCTTAAAGTTTCACTCCTTCGCGTTACCCAATGCATTGGAGAGCTCTATCGGGCTCACCCGCCCTTAGTTTTTCATGGAACCACCCGTCTTCATAATAATTCCCAAGAAACATAACAAAATTGTATCACATAAAACATGTATAAAGGAAACATAACATTTCCACTTTTCAGTCACAAGATATCTATACAACACATTGATATAAAAACATTATGAAAACCATTTTCAATACCAAAATAAAAGAAAAGTAAAAAATGGTATTTATTTTTCTTTAAAAAAAGGTATGGCTTTTATAGGAATCCAAAACTCAAATAATGGTCATAACGGCGGAGAAGTCATTGTCGCCACATACATACGACAAAAACATTCCCTTTTGTCGTTTAGTAAAACGCTTCATATAAAGAATATTCTTTTTGGATAAACGTAAAAGTCAAAGTGGTTTATACTCCGTATAAAAGAAGGTTGTGTATAAAACAAAAAATTCCACAATGAATGGAGATTGAGACGAAGTCCCATACAAATATGGCATCCTTGGATTAAGGATAAATCAATTACATAATTATGTGTGACAAATGAATACACCAAATATAAGTGGATATTAAGTGTAAAAAAATCAGAGGGAATTCACACATATTCATAGTATGACATATTCAAGGAGTACAAGTTTATCCCAAAGAATCAAAATTGGGTTAAGAAGTTCCCTTGCAAAAATTCGATAGCCTAACGGCGTCACTTCAAAATTCAGAAAAGCAGTAGATGAGAGATAAACAGGGTATCTCATCACTTGGACATAAAATTTACATCAATAAGGATATATAAGAACATATCCCAAAATAATTTTATGTAAATTAAAAGACATAACAAAAGAAGTCTTTTAAAAACAGGAGGGTGAAAGGTTCCCTTACCGACTTGGGTAACTTTTGAAACATACACCCCGTGAAAGAAAGACAGTACAAAATTGATGTAAATACTCATAAATGAAATTATATTAAAGAATGAGTAAAAGAATGGGCAGTACATACACCACTCAAAGGAAATTGTTTCAAATGTAGAATAAATCCCACGGGAATAAAAGTGAGATGAAAAATCCCTTACGAAAACTCGGCAGCCTAACGACGCCACTTAAAACTTTCAAAAATAGATTGATGAGATCAAATAGGGTCTCTCATCATATTACAATAAAATGTTCAGAAAGAGGAATATAAAATAACATCACCCATTATAACAAAGATGATCTTAAAAGAAGTAACATAAACGAGAGTACTTAAAAAGAAAGAGAGAGGTTAGATCTCTTACGAAAATTCGGCAGCCTAATGGCGCCACTCAAAACATCCAAATTGGATTGATGAGAGAAAATAGGGTCTATCATCATATGAACATAAAAATTAAAGTAAGATTAATATAAAATAACATCCCAATCACAAGAAATATGAGCTTAAAAGGAATGACATAAAGGAGTGTACTTAAAAAGAAAGAGAGGAGTGGGATCCCTTACCTCGGGTCCGACTTGACTCGATCGTTCTATAAAGTCCTAAATAATAAACTTGAGTTAATTTACACATTATTAAGAACCTTTTTTAAGTTCATTATTAATTTTATATCACTTATTTCCACATTATAAACATTATGTAATAATTTAAGTTAATAATGTTTGTTTTGTCGATATTTGGTTGTTAAGTCGAAAGTGGACTTCTTACAATTACATGTAGTTCGTGTGGTCAAAGGTTCATTATATCCAGAATGATATTCATAATTTTGGATATCATTTATATAATATATATCCATAATATACATGTATTTATAATATTACATAATCATTTAGAGGTATGAAATGAAATGCACCGTTCATGGAGATGGTAAGCCGTACGTACGCATGAACGCTACTTTCATTTCTATGTCATATTAATGGAATTAAAACCAAATGATAGGTATGTATATTTTAATTCCATATTTATATTCATAATTTATATGTAACATAAATCATATATAATAACTTTAAATCCATCCTTTATACATCCCACATATGGCATTAACAAATCAAATCACTTTGAGGGGGCGGTAGTCCGCACTTCCTAAAATGAAATTATCGTGTTTCCCCACAATGGAAACCATAAAGTTATGCCACAAAAGAAAAATACAGAATCTTAAGTTAAATATAAACATATTATATATCATATATAAATATATTGACATCTTAATGGCAACCTTTTAAAGTGTTATATGAGTGTTGAACAATCATCGTTTCGTGAGGCAGAAATTCGCCATCCACAGAAATAGTATGTTCTTTAACCATTAGATGTAGGTGTGTGTAGGTGTAGCTCGAATTATTATTATAAAAACATCCTATTATATTGAAGATACTGTATTTTTTACAAAATAAATGAATAAAAAGAGTTTATGGGGTTGGAGAAGAAAAATAAAACCAAAGAACACAAGTGAAGACATTACCATAAAATCGGGTTACTCCCTTTGGATTGAGCTCAAAGTCTTCCTTGGGAATACGTCTGCCCAAAGTTAGGCTTCAAGGAGTAAGAGTGAGATGTGGAGAGACAAAATTGACAGGAGTTGGCTGAGCCAAAGGATTTGGATGTGTGGGTAAGGAGGTATAGGTGGGGGCCTTTTATAAGACGAGAGGAGGGGCACTCTTGGAAAGTAATGAAATGTTACTTTATTTTAGAATGAGTTTCGGTTTTTAATGGTCCCAAATTGATGTGTTTCGAGGATAAGGTGATAAGGGTTCGAAATCCACCCATCCAATAGGTTTTGGACATGTTTAGGTTTTAGATTTTACATTATATTTCCATTTTATTTAACTCATTAAATAATGGGGTCATCGTCGGATCATCATAATGTCATTAATAATTTAATTTATTTAATGTCTAAAAATTATAAAATAATAATATGATGTATGAAATCGTTTTAGCTTTCCAATGACTATTTATAGTCAATAATATGACTTGTATATCCCAATGTAAAAATTGTTTTAGTTAAACAACTCATGTTTGTGACATTTTAATTTTAACATTAAATAAAAAGGTATTTATGTCATTTTCCAATCAAAGTGGCTCCATGGGGTCCCCAAGTTGACACATTGATTGTCTTTGTCGGCCATGACTCATCCAATGATGGTAGGAATTGTGTCTAGGTCATTTCATATTATTAAAACATTATTTTTAACTTAAACTACACTAATTACCTCTAATCGCGATTAAAAACTTAATAAGTTACTATTCACCAAAAAATTATTTTAATCCCATTGAACCACATTTTACTTCTTAATGACAACCATGTATGTCGGATTTTTGAAATTAAAAACACAATGGTGGAAAATTTCATTTAAACGGAAAATCAATTTTTTTAAGTACCACTTAGTGGTTTCACTATTAATCAAAAATTGTTGTTTTTCAGAAAATTACAAAAAATTAACCCTAAGCTATATTTGATATTCCGAATTCAAAAATGATGTCTATTAAAAAAAATTCAAAACATATTAGTTATATATATTAAATTAACAATTAATTTCCGCTGTCAGATCAAATAGCGTGTTTTTATTAAAACAATATCTATTAAAAGATTGACAGTATTTTAAGTCCAATTTCAAAGTGAAATTAATTCCAATGACCACTATTGGATTATATTGTGAAAATATATTCTAATTTAACTTTAAAACCAATTCAAAAGATAATATAATCATATAAATAAATTAGATTAAAAATTGGTTTTTAATTAAAATACAACATTTTTCACTATTCATTAAAAAATGAACTTTATCGGAAAGATACCAAAAATTTACACAAAGTAAATTTTCATGTCCCAGTTCTAAAGAAGAATTTTATTTTGTCAAATATAACACATAAAATTTTCAAAAAGTGGATTTAAAAGAGGTTTTCCATCAAAAGGCATTTAATCTACCTTCTAATGAATATTAGAATGTTTACGCTTAAAATTGAATTCATTCACATTTTTAATCCTCTATCATTTATTGAAAAAAGTAAAAATATTTAACAAACATATATAATCATTTTGTAGTTAGTTCTGTTCATTTCCTCCATTACAATGTCTAGGCGTTAACTACCATTTAAAATAATATTATTATAGTGCAACATAAGATTTCAAAGGAACTCGTTGTCGCGTATTGGGTACGCCATCGAGCATAGAGTTCACATTCATGTAATATTAATATTTTTTTCACAAATAGGGATAAATATAAAAATTTAATATTCTTTATTTACCTGGGGTGTTACATTCTTCCCCCATTTTGGGAATTACATCCTCGCAATTTCAAAATTGGGCTCGGAATCATCCTTGAATGTCCCACATCGGAACAAGAGTCGGTAAAACAATCACATTAAAAGAATGGGAGAGAAGTACAAATTTCACCCGATTTAACCCATACTAGTATTCCAAGTATGAAAATATGGACATGGAGGAAAAAACAAAGGGTCATGTTCTGATTGATAGTGATAGTAAACATGTCTTAGAGATAGTTAACCATAATAAAATCACAAAATTGTGATGGGTTAAACGGTATTCGATTCCCCAGTAGGAAAAGTTAACAGAAATTTTTTTTCTTTTAAGTTAATATTATTTGAGAATTTTTTTTGATCTTAAGGAAACATACTTACATGTCGTGTAGACTCTCATCTCCTACTAGATTTCTTACACAAACTCATATTTTCTCCAAAAGACGAGTATTTAGGAAGAATTGTTCACTATAATCAACATCTAGAGAATCACCTAATCCACAAAAGAGAACTATATACCTCCCATGACTTTAGACGTTAACCAAAGCAAAACCAAAATGGTTAGTATAATATCAGATAATCCAGAAAAGGATAACCCTTTATAAAAAGAAAATCTATTCTTAATCTCCAAAAATTTTCCAACAATACCCAAAGTTCAACGAAGACCATTCAATAAACAATTGTCCTTAAAATTCTTCAAAGTAAACAAAACTAATATTGAAACCCAAATATTTGAAGGATTTAATCACATAGTCTTCCAAGGTACAAGTTAACTTTTATCTCCAAACAACATCAGATGCTCTTAAATTATCATATTGAAAAGTAATTAACCTAATCACATATCCTCCATGATAGTTTAATAATTTCCATAGATAAACCAGAATAAAATTTCTCTTGATTCCTAAAATCATATAACTAAAAATAATTAGTCAAACTGACCAGGGACTTCAAGTAGTCCAGTGGTAGGCGATAAATACCAGTCGCACTTTGGTTGTGGGTTTGATTCCCGTAGCTTTGTCCGATGCGACGGGTTGTCACACGGTCTGCATGTTGTCCTTTTTCCAAAACTATATAATTCTGAAAACATTACCCAAAACGAGATAAAATCTTCAAAAATAATCATAACAGATTTTAACCTCATGTTTAACTCATGCCTTTCATTTTCCATCATAACATATAATAACGCATAATTACCTCAAAAGTAAGGATCATATAAACTCTAATTGTTACCTTTATAATTATTACCCGAACTTCCACATCGATTGGTCATCTTGTACATGATGCATTACAGATAATACCACGGTTCAAGTGGTTGATCATGACTCCTTGATAGTTCGTTTAGAACAACCATGAGTTTCCTCATTGAATACCCCATTTTATCTAGTATCTTAATCAGAGAACCACCACAGTTTCCTTAAAACCTGTTGTCTCTTTGGTGCCTGCTAGATCCATCCATTCACTAAAAACAGAAATGTCAGTGTGAGTATATCAACAAACCCATCATGTACTAATGAGGATGGTAAACACTATTATTTACTTACTCATTCACTTTATCTAAAACTAGGACTCTTTATTAAATCCTTACCATTTTGGTAATGTCACTTATGCTTAAAGAATACCCTATCCTCTAATGTTATCGAAACCGACCTTTGATACCAACTATAAGGCCCCAGCCTTAAACCATACTTAATCATGAGTTATTACAAGATTACACATTGAGGATCTTTTCAGGTTTAGAGTTTTAGATAATTAGATCATGAAAATTGCATTACATTCCACATTTAAACAAAGTGGTTACATAAAAGATAGTATTCATTTTTCCATCAACATAATCATTTTTAAATTAAAACATGCATTCTTTCTTGACACAACCTTGACACTATCATCACATCTCTTACCTTTCCCTTGACCTGTGAAAAACATTTCAAAAACAAGTGATGAGCATAAAAAGCTCAGTAAGGCTTAAAAAATATGGAAAAGAAAGATGAGTTCATATATACATAAGAATGAAATCATACTTTACGCATAAACCAAAGGCACTTTAACATACCTCATCAAATCACGAATAAATCATAGGAATCATAAGTCATAAAAGGTAACTTGAGGCATTCATAACATTCTTACGTAAGGAGTAACCCTCTTGGTTACGTTTGGAATACCCACCACAGAATATTCCCTAAATATGTTTGGAGAAACCTTAACGTTTCACTTCTCCGTGTTACCCAATGGATTGGAGAGCTATATCGGGCTCACCCGCCCATAGTTTTCCACGGAACCACCCGTCTTCATAATAATGCCCAAGAACCATAACATAATCGTATCACATAAAATATGCATAAAGGAAACATAACATTTCCACTATTCAATCACAAGATATCAATACAAAACATTGATATAAAAATATTATGAAAACCATTTTCAATACCAAAATAAAAGAAAAGTAAAACATCGTATTTATTTTTCTTTAAAAAAAATTTTATGGCTTGTAGAGGAATCCAAAACTCAAATAATGGTCACAGCGGCGGATAAGTCATTGTCGCCGCATATGTACGTCAAAAACATTCCCTTTTGTCGTTTAGTAAAACGCTTCGTATAAAGAATATTCCTTTTGGATAAACATAAAAGTCAAAGGTGTTTATACACCATATAAAATAAGGTTGTGTATAAAACAAAATATGCCACAATGAATGGAGATTGAGACGAAGTCCCATACAAAGATGGTATCCTTAGATTAAGGATAAATCAATTACATATTTATGTGTGAAAAATAAATAAACCGAATATAAGTGGATATTAAGTGTAAAACAATCAGAGGAAATTCACACATATTCATAGTATGACATATTGAAGGAGTACAAGTTTATCCCAAAGAATCAGAATTGGGTTAAGAAATTCCCTTGAAAAAATTCGACAGCCTAACAACGTCACTTCAAAATTCAGAAAAGCAGTTGATGAGAGATAAAAAGGGTATCTCATCACTTGGACATAAAATTTACATCAATAAGGATATAGAAGAACATATCCCAAAATAATAGTATGTGAATTAAAATACATAACAAAAGAAGTCTTTTAAAAATAGGAGCATGAAAGGTTCCCTTACCGAATTGTGTAACTTTTGAAACATACACCCCGTGAAAGAAAGACAATACAAGATTGATGAAAATAATCATAAATGATATTATATTACATAATGAGTAAAATAATGGGCAGTACATACACCAATCAAAGGAAATTGTAGCAAATATAGCATAATTCCCACGGGAAAAAAAGTGAGATGAAAAATCCCTTACAAAAACTCGGCAGCCTAACGGCGCCACTTAAAACATCCAAAAATGGATTGATGAGATCAAATAGGTTCTCTCATAATATTACAATAAAATTTAAAGAAATATTAATATAAAATAACATCCCCCATAATTACAAAGAGGAGCTTAAAAGAAGTAACATAAATGAGAGTACTTAAAAAGAAAGAGAGAGGTTAGATCTCTTACGAAAATTCGGCAGCCTAACGGCACCACTCAAAACTTCCAAAATGGATTGATGAGAGAAAATAGGGTCTCTCATTATATAACATAAAAATTAAAGTAAGAGTAATATAAAAGAACATCCCAATCACAAGAAATATTATCTTAAAAGGAATGTTATAAAAGAGTGTACTTAAAAAGAAAGAGAGGAGTAGGATCCCTTACCTCGGGTCCGACTAGACTCAATCGTTCTTTAATGTCTTGAATAATAAACTTGAGTTAATTTCCACTTTATTTAGAACATTTTTTAGTTCATTATTCCTTTTATATCACTTTTTTCCACGTTATAACCATTATGTAATCATTTAAGTTAATAATGTTTGTTTTGTCGATATTTGTTTCTTAAGTCGAAAGTGGACTTCTTACAATTACATGTTGTTCGTGTGGTAAAAGGTTAATCATTTATTTTATTTAATGTCTAAAAATTAAAAAAAAAATACTATTATGTAGTAAATCTTTTTATCTTTCCAATTACTATTTATAGTAAAAATTAAGACTTTTATAACCCCATGTGAAAAAATTTTAGTTAAATAACTCATGTTTGTGACATTTTAATTTTAACCTTAAATAAAAAGGTATTTATGTCATTTTCCAACCAATGTGGCTCCATGGGGTCCCCAAGTTGACCCATGGATTGTCTTGGTCGGCCATGACTCGTCCAATGAGGGTAGTACATGTGTCTAGCTCATTTCATATTATTAAAAGATTATTTTTACCTTAAACTACACTAATTATCTCTAATGGCGATTAAAAACGTAATAAGTTACTATTCACCAAAAAATTATTTTAATCGTATTGAACCACATTTTACTTCTTAATGACAGCCATGTATGTCGGATTTTTGAAATTCAAAACACAAAGGTGGCAAACTTTCATTTAAATGGAAAATCAGTTTTTATAAGTACCACTTAGTGGTTTCACTATTCATCAAAAATTGAAGGTTTTCTGAAAATTACCAAAAATTCACCCTAAGATATATTTGATATTACAAATTCAAAAATGATGTCTATTTTAAAAAATTCAAATCATATAATTTACATTAATAAATTTAACAATTAATTTCTGCTGTCAGAGCAAATTGCGTGTTTTTATGAAACAATATCTATTAAAAGATTGACACTAGTTTAAGTCCAATTTCAAAGTGAAATAAATTTCAATGACCACTATTGGATTAAATGGTAAAAATATATTCTAATATTACTTTAAAAACAATTCAAAAGATAATATAATCATATAAATAAATTAGATTAAAAAGTGGTTTTGAATTAAAATACAAAAAATTTCACTATTCATTGAAAAAATGAACTTTATCAGAAAGATACCAAAAATTTACAAAAAGTAAATTTTTATGTCCTGATTCTAAATAAGAATTTTATTTTGTCAAATATAACACTTAAAATTTTAAAAAAGATGATTTAAAAGATGTTCTCCATCAAAAGGCGGTTAATCGACCTTCTAAAGAATATTTGAATGTTTACTCTTAAAATTGAATTCATTCACATTTTTAATCCTATAACATTTATTGTAAAGAGTAAAAATATTTGACAAAAATATATAATCATTTTTTAGTTAGTTCTGTTCATTCCCTCCATTACAACGACTAGGTGTTAACTACCATTTAAAATAATATTATTATAGTGCAATGTATGATTTCAAAGGAACTCGTTGTCACATATTGGGTACGCCATCGAGCATAGAGTTCCCTTTAAAGTAATATTATTATTATTTCACAAATAGGGTTAAATATAAAAATATCATATTCTTTATTTACTTGGGGTGTTACAATATCTTAATTATTATTCAACATATAACATGATACTAGCCTTCATAGTGTATTTTGAAATATAATGTGGAATGTTGTGAGGGTGGCACTTCTTTTAGAGATGATTGACTATAGTAGTGATTAGTTGGGATCATTCAAGAGATATTGGGGTGGGTACCCCTTTTTCATTAAGGTATGAGTCCCATATTCTAATTTCAGTAGTTTGAGTGGATCCCCCCATTGAAATAGGGAGCACTTCCTCTACCCCCATGTGGAACCACCTATAGAAATATGGAACTATTTATCCACATATATAGTGGAACCCAATATCGTACTAGGTCATGGATCGTTTATTTATTCTTACTCAATGGATCTCCCCTACCATACGTGGTAATATTTTCAATTTCCATTGAGTAGAACCCCTCCCCCCAATGTAGAAGGTTAGGGATCCTCTAATGATACCTAATAAGAGAAACACCCTATCAAACTAGGGAATGGGTCCTCTATACATTAGTTGGGTAGAATAACCTATCTAACAATGGTGGGAGTCCATTATATATTAGGGATTGGTCTCCCTAGGGATTTGTATAATTCGGGTGTTGAAGGACTTCGTTATGAATTCAGTAGAAAGATATTCAAAATGTTAGTCATAGATGATGGGACTTTTGAGTTGTGGGAAAACTCATCATCCTAGGATGGGATGTGAGATAGAGTTCCCCTTTCATTCTATATAGGATTCATTTATAAGAATATATATATTATATGTAGGTTGTTATTTCTATCTTACTTTAGGATGAGATGACAACTTGTATCATTTATTATATTTATCTATCATCAGTAATTTTAGTTACATACAAGTTATGGATATAGTCACTCTTGCATGGGATTATTCCACACAAGTATTTTGTTATGAAAATGACAGACAAATATTATCTAAATATGGTGGTCCCTAGTGATACAAGGGAGCATTGAATGTGTAAATTGGTCAAGATTTGAGATCTAGATTCGAACTCTTTATGCATTATTTAATCTAGTTCATGTCATATTGGGAATCAGTTCTATGTAGGCATGTATTTTTCCCCTTTAGTTTTCATGTTACACGTTTTTACATTTTCAATTACCTAGAGGTTCTTACATGTATGTATTTTACTCAATATGTTATTTTATGTTATTTTTTATCCTCTTAAATTCTACATGTATATGGTTGGACGTCTGTGTATAATAACATTAGGTAAAGGCCTTCCATTTTAGTTAAACATTCTCAGTTCTTTTTAATATCCCCTAGATGATTGATATAGGCTTGTTTTAATAGATTCTTGGACTTATATTGTCTAGAAGGGCCCTAGTGGGTTGGTTCATTGCACTCCATCTATATTGTATTGGTGACCCACATTTCATCAACACAGACTGTGTACCAACCCCATTCTGATAAAAAATACCATGCATGTTTTGGAGTACAAAAATATATGATGGATATGAAGTACATTATCCCTATTATAAATACAATTACAATGGATTAACAAACTCAAAAAATTATTATTATCATTATAATAAATCATCAATATCTATGTGAATAAAAACTAAATAATTTTCAATCTCATCCTGAAAATGGCCTTATGATGACAAGAAAAATAATGAAATTGATATATATTTGAAATGATGTTTAGTATAGAATATTAATTTTACTAATAGTCAATAATAGGGAAAAAAATCTAAAACACCCACTAGGGTTTGTGTGGGGCAAGGATGCAGCATGTGGTGCACTATGGGTGCGTTGTTGTGCCCACTAGCCATGTGCCCACTAGTTTTTAGAACCCACAATCATTGTTCACATTCCATATGTGTCCCACCCTACCCCATGGCAGGTTGTGGTAGACCTGACCCATTACAACTGACCATCTACCCTTCTTGACCAGCACACCTACTATGTGGTAGGCTGACTATCATATGATCTTTTATGAATCAAATAGATGGGGTGTGGGAGGGTGTAAATCTACCCTGAATCCCATTTCCCCACATCTCCTGTCATATTCTATGGTAGCATGATTCATCCTAGATAGAAATATGAATATTATGCTAGGTTTCACTACCCCTAGGAACTCATTTATATATAAACCATGAAAACCATAACATCCTACAAAATCACATTGCATTGTTTCTATCCCGACATCCACCACCTCTGCTCTCTTGGAAAGGCATTTATTTCCTCCCACTTGATGAACCACCACATTATCCTACCCCTCACCTCAAGAAATATTCCCTCATGACTCCCCATTGACTGATAGTAGATATAATATCCAACTTCCATTTCCACATGAAGACAATATATGGTGAATGATAGAAAACTGTGAGAAGATATATAGAGGGGGATAAAGGATAAAATTAAATAATATTCCAAGAACATTTTCATCATTAATCATCCATCAACATTTCTAAAAATCATGAATAATGGTAGGGTTAATTAATTGATACTATAAACATGACATAGTGGGAAATTTCAAATATAGGGGTACACGTTTATATAATAATTATATGTCATACATTTGTATTCAAATATGAAGAAAAAAAGATAACTTAAATTAAAAATTTAAGCTAAAATTTATGAGAGAATTAGAAAAAAATCCAAAATAATGATCTCTACCACATTAATGAATGGCCATATTTTTAATCTATTATAACATACTTGATTCCAATTATCACCTCTACATAATATTGTCCCATTCTATGACCTAATTTCATTTCAATGGAATTTTTATTGACCAAACATCATCTAACTACCTCCCTAAAGAGTTTACATCATTGCAAATAAATAATTACACAATATTTAGGTTATAGAGGAGGCATCATGAGAAATTGAAAGGAAATTTCCCAAATAAATAAAATAATTATACAATTATATAAAATGAAATTAATTAATTAATCCACTTGATTTGAAAACACCCAAGAGTTTTGGTACAGACAAAAAAAGACCATTCATATAAAAATCCCATGGTCTGGACTATACCACTGTTTATATTTTCCAATTCATTATCCTATTCAATTGAAAAATGAACATCATCACAAATATAAATATGTGGGATAAAAATAATATATTTTATATAATACATTATTATGAGGCCTCATTTTTCATGAAACTACACTCTGGCATAGTCGATGGGTACAAACCACACATCAGAATTAAAAGAACAATTATATGTTTTTTCTATTATTAACATCTGGGGAAAATATACATGTTAACCCACATATATTTTATGAATCATTGAAAAATGAAATTTATTCATGTATAAAATAGGTAAATTATTGGTCTTTTTATTCAAAAAGGGACATAAGTATGATTATGAGCAACAAAAGATATTTAATGTTATTAATACAATGATACAATAAGAGTTAAACATATATGGAGGTAGATTCATTTATCATAGAACATGATATTATTTATCACGAATTCCAATGTTAATTGAATATATATCTGATTATACACATAACTCTTTTTTCTCAGTACACCGAGGAAGATCCAATATGTATCTCATCTTCCATATCACTCTTTTTAGGAAAAAGTAGAATCTGTAATACATCAATGTGTGCATTATATACTATAAAATCATGTAAGTGTATAAAAAATCTAGTGGGAGGATGTATCCATTATCTATAACAACCAAAAAAATGGTGATAATAATGGAAATTTTTCTCAACAGTCCAAAAATAATCTTTAAAGTGTATTATTCCATCTGAATTATAGTTGATCAAATTATAAAATGTATTCACATTTCCATTTTCTAAAATGATTTATCACTTAATAAAAATGGAATGAATTATATCAAAAATGTGGGGATACATAATGATAATCACATTAGATAATATTTGATATAAATCTTAGTTCCACCTTTAATTATTAAATTAGATTCCATTAGTCATCAAATATAAAATAAAAATTTTGTATTACTTATCATTGTGGAAAAAATAATATGAGGATCCCATTTGTAGAGATCAACGAATAATTTTATATCATTATTTAGAAAATATAAGAGCTTAGTATTAGAATATTCCATGGATTGAGATCTCATATAATAGTAAATTTCACTCACACATATATATATAAGCATATAAATCTATAAATAGAAGTAGATGCAATGGTTTTACTTCTTGGGATCAACATGGTGAACTAAAGCTATTGGGGTTTAATATAGATGAGAAATAACATATAAATTAAAATCATTTCAAATCCATTTTAATTAAGTTTATATTTTTCCTAACAGCTATTGAAATAATCCTTAATTTGACTAAATATTATATTTTGGGGAGAAATTTTTTAATTTTAATATCTCCATTGTAGAGAGTTAAAATATTTGGAATGAATGGTATGTTATTTCCTAGGTATACCAGTACATTTAAAATTCATGATCATATAAATGTTGTTACTAATAAACTAAAAGATGCATGAAAAAATTTTGATGTTCAAAATACATTTTACGTATCTCTATTGAAGAATAAAATTTCAAATATTTTACATTTACTAAATCTAGAAGAAGTAAAAATAAATGATTATATTTATAGTTAGGAATAACCAATGTTGATTTGGTATTATAGATAAAAATCACTATAAAAAAATATGACTCACCTTATAAATTATTTACAGTAAACAAACTTGTATAGTGAAAAATAATGAGATCCTAATGGTGTATTAAAGCAAAATTACCCCCAGACATTTTCATTTGAATGTTTAAGTGAAAATTATTTGAGAGAATTTATAATCTGGGGAAGAATGTAACATATTAGATTTTTCAATATGGAAATTTATTACTTATAATATATATGAATCATGATTTAATGTAAATTTTTTATTTATGATGAAAAAATATTGAGTTGAACTATACAAAAAATAAATAAAAAAATATACCTTATAAAAACACAGACACTATTTTTCTTCATAATATAAAATCTCATGAAGCTAAATTTTATAGGATTTTTATATGTAAAATGAGAAATTAAGTAAAATTAAATATTTTTTTATAATTTGGAAATTAAATTTATTATTCTATATTAATGAAAATAAAAATAAATGTAGTACTAATGAATAAAATAAGAAATAAGATATAATTTTTAATAATAAATATAGTGAGCCTTGATAAAAAACAATGTGAATGAATATTATAAGATTTAAGGGGTATATATATAATGGTGATATGTAATACAATCATTGTAATGGGTGAGATAATCATAATAAATATGAATATATAAATATTGATATGTCCATTGAAATAGTAAAAATACTATTATAGGTACCTACTAAACAAATTATACATGTAAATAGATTCCATTGATATAATAAAAGTATGAAAATTTAATATTTCCAAAAATTATGATTTAAATTAATAAATATATATTTTTATTTATTTTACCTCTGATAAATGATAAATATATTTAGTTAAGTAATAAATTATTTTAAAAAAATATTAAGAAATTCCTCTCACCAAGAAAGTGTTGTTTTTAATTCATTGTGGTTATTTTTAAATTAAATTTTTAATATTTATAAATATTATCTTCTTAATATAAATTTTATTTTTATAATTAAAATATTGGTATTCATATTGAGTTAATTAATGATCCTTTAGATTGTATGTATATTGTAATGAAAATTGTGATGTTTTAATGTTGTAATAATGGAATCATCATATCACAATATGTCATATATATGAATATCCTATGATTGAACCATGGGTATAAAATCCATTAATTCTTATATATTCAATCACTATATCATTTCATGGAAATAATATTATATTATAATTGTTATATTAATTAAAAATACTACCCCATTTATTGATAAATAATTTCATTCACATTTTTTTCAAAACCATTTATAAAATATGCCTTCATCCCAACTATATTACTATATCTACTATAACAATACTCTTACTCATCATGAGTACTTTTTGGGTTCACTAATTCCTTTGTATTAAATGTATTCGACACATTTCAAATGTGTAGTTTTCAATTAATATTTAAAATAATGTTTCTATAACTAATACAATTTTCATAATAATATAAATAATCATTCATCTAGTTAACTATTATATAAATTTTTTATTTCTTTAAATGAATATGAAAATTAAATATTAATACTTTTTTATACATAATATATGTAAAAACATCCCTTGAGGGGAAATTCTTTACCATACATGACGATAATGTATTTTTATTATTTTTAGATCCTCAATTTCATGTTAAGAAAATTTAAATAATATATAACATTCTTTGTTTCATTATGATTATTTTTCTGTAATGATTTAATTGATAATAAAATGATTTTATTTACAAATAAAAAAATATCTAGTTCTATTGAAACTTAATGAATATACATTTAAACCCATATTTATTAATTTTAATGGATTGATCATGTCTCATAAAATCTCATTGAAATATCGGTTGATATTACCTTCAGATTTTTAAAGATATGTAACACATTGAGAGAGGAAAAAAATTGATATTATGATACTGAATTGGACATGGAATATTTAAAATAAATATCTTGAAATGAATTCAATATATAATTAAAGGAAACTAACTAATTACTAATGTTGTAAAATGGTCAAATATAATATAATTGGATATAAAAAATGTTTTTAATGATTTTTTAACATGTAAAACATTCTTATATTAGATAACTAAGTCCATATATGTTACATGATGACATGATAATGATAATATCAATCTATATTTTATCTTTTGGATTCAAATATTATATTCATTATCTAAATTATTTGATACCCTATATTAAATTTGGTTACTCTATATTAATTTTTTAGTGTAGATATGTCTTTTTTACTTTTCCTTTTTTATTTACTATAACATTGTTTGGTAACTTATTATTTTTCATCATGATAATATCCCAATTCATTTTCCTTCTTCATAAAATTTCAATATTCTATTATTTTAAATTATTCCGAAAATTATTTTCTTAGGATATGTATTTTTGAATTTATATTATCTATTACAATATTTTGGAAAGCCATATATATATAAAAATCTATGGGGGATTATCTTCTTATGGATTATCATAATTTATTATAAATTATATTTTTTAGTTCATTACATTTATTGAAGATTTTACACATCTATATTTTTATAAATATTTTAAGGTTACATTTTTCAATGACCATCACAATATTTTCATGGATGTTTCCCTAGTTTTACCATTTATTCCTTGATTGGTGCAATGTTTTATTGTAAAAGATCTCTATGAAAAAACAAATTCACTTATCATCTGTGATTCTTGTTATATGTATTGATTTGTGTATGATGCAATTTATTATTATTTTTATCCAGTACATATGATTTTTGGAAGGGTATGATGTGGTATATTGTCATTGAAATATATAATCCTCCAATGAATTTTCTAAAGCTTATACATCATGAAATCCTACATATGGGGAACATATATTGATCCTTTCCCAAATATGTTATGATGTCTTAGAATAAATAATTGACTTATTATCATAAGGTTTCAATATTATGTTAGGTCCATATTTCTATGAAACACTATTCTGATACAATACAGATTCATTATATTTTCTTGTTAAGGATGATGGTACATGATCTCTATATACCTCTTGGTGATATTTTTCTTCATTTTTTCTACTTTTTATACAATTACTAGTTTTTATCTCCCACATCCCTTATGATTAATATTTCTAGAAATAAAAAATGTATTGAGTGGAACAATATTGAGGTATATGATAAGTATATTGATGGACATGAAATATTTTTTTTCATTATATGTGATGATGTTTGAATATGCACATACTAATCTGATACACTAAACAACATCAAATTTCGGATTCATTCAAAAATTATATTATTTATTAATTATTTAAAATTGATATAAATGTGCTAGATTAATGGGTATTCATATTTTAGACGATAAAAATGATCCCAAGTGATATTAGATTATTTTTATCAATTTTAGATAAAAATATATTCATCTTTAGAATATTAAATCTGTTATATTATCGTATATATTTTTGTGACCCCCTACTACCAAAGATATCTCATTAAGTGGAGAGAGATAATGACCCTGTATTCCCTTCGGCATTTTCCCCCAAGATTGAAACATGCATTGATAGTATAAAAATAATGTGATATTAGAGGCATTACGCTCAATAATAATATTAGATAAGAAGATAATATGTATCATCCATAAGAAACCCCATTCCATAATATATAAAGAGATGAAAAATATCCAACATGGATGTATAAATAAAACTAATATAGACAAATGGATCCAAAAATGAATACCCAAAAGGAATGTAAATCATAAGACACACCCACTATCCAATGATCTGAGCTGGTAATGACTAGTATGGTCCATGTAACCCTACTTGAATCCTAACTACATTTTTATATGAATAGGGTTAGTGTACATGTATGCAATGTATGAAAATTAAATTATCTTTTACAAATTTTTATGTATAATACTAATGAACCCATATGAAAATGGAAAAACAAACAAAAATTATATAGGTTTTCTTTCCATCTGAACCTCACTAAGGAATTCTCACCAAGTATCTCAATAATTTTTTCTTAATTTAATATGAATTATATCAAAAAAGGGTGACATATATTCTTTCCCACTTATTTTCCACTCCCACACCCCAACATCATACACCACAGTGCTCCCATATCATATGAATATCATATACCACCTCCCCTAATTGGGTCACATAACATCAGAGCTGAAAACACTTGTACCATTACCCCAAAACATTGTCACATCACATCTCACCGGAAAACACCTGGGAAATCACATCACAACCATAACCACAGAAGTAGGGAATCATGATCATGATGTACATTGATGTCATATCCACCCTTTTCCATGAAGAAACAACAACAAAAGAACCACCACATATTTTTCATACCATATCTTACTCGAAAACACCTAATCCATTACCCCAAATCATTGTCACAAAATATCTCCCCCAAAAACACCTAGGACATGACCACACAACATGTTCAAATAACATGTCTCACTAAAAACCCCGGACACCACCGCACATCATGGGCACATCCCATATCACCTGAAGACACATGGTCCATCACCTAGTGGACTAACAGAAATCTGACCATCACAACAAGTGAATATATTCTCACCTGGATGAGAGAGTGGGAAAGAGTGGGTAACCAACCATCCTTTATCATCATTGAGATGATGTAAAAAAGACCGCTATGTGAATATACATGTTTCAACGCATATTTAATGACACAAGTGGATTAAATGTGAAAAAAACGAATATACCAGTATATAAATTTAGATAGACTCAATTATGTCCTATGGTTTCACATCCAATCACTAACCAAATCAAAACATCCTCACTTTCACTACCACATATAAATTCATAACATCGTAAATACAACAAGCCACATTACACCACCAACAAATTCCATTATCTTACCCATTCATTAAATTATTAAGAATCATCCACATTTAACTACAAATACCATAAATTATTTTTTTTATTCACACCCATCACAATATACAAACCAAACCGCAACCATTTCAATCATAATTACATAAATTATCCATCACCACTATGGTTTCAGGTGAAATTCCAGCACACAACACAAGTATCTCATCATCCCAATCACACTATCACATCTCCTCCCAGTAATAATGTCCAAACAAAGAACTACCTCGTCGTCCTAAAATGTTTGCTAAAAACCCACCACCTCTCTACACAAAAAATCATGGCCAATAAAACCACCACTTCATCACCCCAAAATAATTACTATACAAATAAAACCTCACATCCTCAAAATATCACATAAACAAACACAACCACACCTCCCCAGAAGCATGAAAACATCTTACCCATCTACCCCATACCACATAAAAATCTACACAAGAATGACCACACATCAAATAATATCATGACATTTTTTTAGATTTAACAATGGGTCTTTTATGGAATTTCACATTATTTTAAAGGATTTATCACATAAGACATAATCTGTGGGAAACCATTTCATTAGTTGAATATATGTAGTTAGCTAATTTCCATTTTTGTGTGAGATCGCAACATCACAATATACAAAACAATCACAATAAATATCATTTAACACAAAAAAATCCCCCAATAGCCAAAATGTTTAGTGGGGCATCAAGGTTATTCAATCAACCATATTACTGCCATATCAAAGATAAAAATCATGTGAATCATTACCTATTTTTTCCTTAAATATCAATTATCCATGTATTAATTTTGGATTAATATATCATAACCACAACCTATATATGAACAAGAGTAAATATCTCATGAATTAAACACAATAAATAAAAAAAGGTATTCCCTTCCTCAAAGAAGATTTTACGACTCACTATACCCTTCAGTGTGTAGAATAAATTCATGAAAACTAGAACCCCACCATGAGATGATATATCAAACTATACTATATCTTACAATCCTTAAAATTAATTCCAAAAATATTCTAAAACCCATGAAACATCTTCACAAAGAACCCCGAAGATAATTAAAATTGAATAATACCCATAAATAAGGAAATGGATTACCACCAGTTACTAAAAAACCACAAGATCAATTGAATCGAAGCAGAATAAAGAGGGCTCGAAGATATCATTTGGGTACCTAGGGGTTTTCTAGAATGATAGGGGAGGAATCCATTACCGAATCATTAAAATTGTCCAAACAAAAGAACTTTAAAACCTAGAATCCACTATTTTCACATCATGTAAACCTTACATGTCATGTAATTCATGGGTTTCCTAAAAATTTCATCTCATTATAAACAAAACATCCCATCATCCTTTATTAAACAAATGTCACTAATTTATATTTCATTCCATGTAATCCATATCATGGGTTCCCCATCTTCCCATATACATTACACAAAGTTTCCAACAATACAAGACGTTAATCTCTTTTACACATCGAGTAAAAAATACACATGGATAATTTCTTTCATTTTCTCTATTATAAATCCATATTCTATTAAAAAATCATTAACTTATGCTAAAAACCCCCAACATATAAAACTTTAAATGTAATGAGCTAGGAATGAATGAGTCTTTGTATTAGAAACCTCTCAAATAATTCATTTCCTTAAGAATAAAAAACCAATCCCAAATGGAAAGTGGTTCAAAAAACCACCCAAGGAGATACCTCTCATTAATTTTGTCATAACTAGAACCCTAACACTAATTATGAACAGAAAATAAAATTTCAAGAAAACACCTCGAATAACCTCATAACCACACAACAACATCACCAAAAACATTTAACCTCTATAAATCCCAATGCAAATACCTTCAAAAAAAACTTACCAAACTTTCATAAATATATGATTTAGGTAATTCAATCCTCTATGTCAAGAAACTAACTTCTCATAATGGAAAAAACATTCCCACAATGTTTAATGACATCATACTATAAGTTTCATTGATTATGAATTAGTTCCTCCCATTTTTATATGTTGGAATATTATCACACACCACACATCATAGAATAGAAACACATCTCATAACACAAAAGATCCAAATATCACATCATAATCATAAAATGTGTAAAGGAAAAGTCAAAAATGATATGGATACTGTGAACGCATCTTCATCTGATGTTCCTAAGTTCTCTCCTCTATGATACCATGCCTCAAAAACACACAAAACAATGGAATGGTCCATTCTCAAAGAACCTTGTCATGGAGATCTAGGATTTATGTTGGCCACTATGTGAATGTCGCATCATCATTGATATCCAACCCTTATCAATCAACAATATATAAGCCGTAGTGAAGATACTTATAATGGTGAGAGACGTGTATGAAGTCAAGGATCTTATCCAACCAAGGTGGAAACTCAACCAATATTCCTCCCCCACTAACTCTCCCCAAAACCTCAATGGCCACAATATACATGGGAGAAATCTTACTCCCACTACTAAACCTTTGCTGACCACATTAAGGGAAACCTTAATGATTATGTGGTCCCTAACCTCAAACTCCAAGGGCCTCCTCCTATTATTTGTATAAGATTTATTATTTTCTTCAATTGATTTAATCCTCTTATTAACATGACAGAAAATATATATGTTATCTATAACACATTAGGTCCATGAACTACTACCATCCCAACCTCTATCCAATAAAATGTATAATGACATGGTCTCTCATACAAATTATAAAATAGAGACATGATAATGGAAGAGTGATTGTTGTTGTTGTATGAACATTGGACCAAAAGTAATTGTTATACCCAAGATCCACAAAAGACCATGAGCCATGCCCAGTACTTATCCTCTATGGTCTCTATGGTTTGATTCATCTCCCCATCTGTCTGAATGTGGAATGTCGTGACAAGGTATAACTGAGTTCCAAAAAACATGTTGTAATACCCTCTTAACTCATGAGTTAAAATGTGCATATCTATTAAAGACAACGGGCATCATAACACCTTGAAACCACGCCACCTCATCCATAGAAATCTTATCAAGATCATCAACCAAGAATGAATCCATTATAATTAAGAAGTGGACCAATTTTTTCAAAAAATTCATGATCACCTAGAAAACATAACAACCTCTTGGGTATCAGTTAGACTCTAAAAAGCAAATCCATATATATTTCTTCCCATTTCCACATGGGAACATCCAACGGATTAGGAAAAATACTAGAAACCTGATACTAAACATTTACCTACTAAATAACTAAACATTATTCCAGAAACTCTATAACAAACCATTTTATCCAAGGCCACCATAACTACTTCCTTACACCATGGTACATCTGGGAAACAGTTGGACGAACCCCCAAAGGTGAGATATTAAACTCACTAAAACTCATTTTAACGTCAGTAAAGGAACAAAAAACCTTCTATAAAACAAAATTGATTTCTAACCATTATATAACCAACCCTCTAGAGCATAATTATAGCTAACATGATCACCCATCACGGCTTCCACTAAGTCTCTTCATTGAGACTCCTCCACATGATTCATCAAAAAATGAAATATCTTAATTTTGAACAAACAAATTCTTCTATTATCCCCCCTTTCGACTATGTTAAAGGATACTAACTCCTCTATTTCACTCCATGTATCACTAGAATCATGGTAAAAAACATTTCCCAAAATTTTGGTTCAAGTATTGGCCACAAAATTCCTTTTTCTTGAGGTTAAGGAGATCTAAAAATCATAATCCTAATAAAACATAATCCATCACCGCTATCTCAAATTCATATCACGATGAGAAGAGATAAAACTCAAACTCTTGTGATCCATGTAGGCAACAAAGCCCACCCCCAATGGGGTAATGCTACCACATGTTTAGTGAATACATAACTACAACTTACTGTAGATCATGAATGGAATAGATATACTCAATCTAGACCCAAAAGAGAATACTTCACTAAACTATGTCAATAATAATCAAAATCCAATATGGGAAGAATCATAAAACACATTATACATCACACCCACCACAAGAAATTGAATAACTAGATCAATAACCAATGTAAATTTAGTTAATTTAATTCTACATAGAACTCTTCATTCTACACGAAATACATGTCTTTCTTGGTTAATTCTGTTAATGGTGATGTAACTCAACATAAATAAATCTAAATCCCTTGATAATAGACTGTAAGACTATGTAAACTATTATCCTCTTCTACATTCTTAGGTTCTATCCAAGAAAAAAAAAGTGACCTTCAATTTGTTTTTTTCCTCACCCTACCATGACACCACATGCATCTGAAAATTCACATATTTTTCTAAAAAACACATGTTAAACTTTTTTAGAGTTTTTGGTGAGAAAAAAAATGGACGAAATATATGAGATGATCATCATGATCATTATTTGACTTTGATTAGATCAATATTTTATTTTTTTAATATTACAATGAACTAGTCTATGGATTCATGGAATAATAATTTCATAAGCGACATCAACATGGACGGTGAGATCATTTCGTTGAACGTCATGAATATGTACGTGATTTTCTCATAACATCATATACATGAATTCTTTAGGATATATTCCTCCTTCACCCTCAAAATATGATATCCAAACTATTAATCAATCTAAGAAAACTAACTCACCCATCTCAACAAGTCTAAGAGATCATATATCAATAGAAAATTGTAACAGAATTTAACCTCCACCAGATTCAACCTTTGGTAATCTATACACATTCTCATACTACTATTCGCCTACTTGGTAAACAACATTGTATAAATCCATGAAGACACGTTGGTATGGATAAAATTATTTCCATTATTTCATATACCTAAATCCCTAACTCTGGGATGTTATATGGATCAATCTATAACAGAATAATCGAAATCAAAGAAGCACAAGGATGAATGACATTTGTGAACTCAACATCATATCAAGGGGGAAACATCATAACCTTCTCCCGAAAAATAACATGAAACTCCCCCAAAAATAAGGGGGGCCTCCACTATCCTAGCCTCTTCAAATTCAAAATAAATATCCTCCAAAAAATAAATAAGGGGATCCGTGCATTTATTTCTAAATAGATAACCCCTCCATACAATGAAACCTAGATGTTTTCCATACACATCCAATAAAAACTCTCCTCAAGAAGTTTATGATAGAATGCAAGGAATAAAATTAGTTGATGAGGAGTATTCCATTGTGTTTCTGCATATGTAGTGTAAAAGGATCATCATGGGATAGATGTTTTCTCATCATCAATCCACAATGCCGGCACAAATCAAGGAAGATAATATTCCCTCCAACTAAAGCACTAAAAACTAGGGCCATGGGAATACACTCTTCATATTTTCCTAGAGAATGAAGTAGAGTGGCTTCAATAGGGGAATTTGAATCTTATGAATTTAAAAATGAAAAAACAAGGGTATGAAAAAAAAAACAAATCATTCTTCTTTCGATCTCGGGCCCCGCTAGCACTTCAGCCTCCACTGAATGAAATATACCAAACCCTACTCCTCTACCACATGGTGATGAACACCTTCATGTACATGATTGGTTCATGGTCCTTGAACATGAGGAATATTATAATGTCTTCCTATACCCACTCTATATCACCTAGATAGATCATATGCCTACTGCCCCTACTACTAAAATTGTCTCAATGGAAATTGCTGGTGAAGCTAGAACTAAACCTATATACCTCCACCAATGTGAGATCAGGGAACCACTATGAAACAGTTTGGGTGATGGCCATGAAACCCACAAAAAAGACACATCGTCATGATATATCAGGGAATATCATAGAAACAAAAATTCCTAGAAGTCCAATCAAGAATCTACTAAGGTGGAATCCCCATTGTTCCAAACATTGAAGGCCCTAGTTCCTATGACCCCCACACTAACAAAATAGATCCTTGAGGAACCCTATTAATTCCCCTCTCATTGTAAACCTCCATGCGATTTCATCCACTCAATCAACAACATCTTATTATGAACCTTCAAATATTATGGAAACGTGACAAGGTAACTATTTACTGGATAGAATGGTGAAGTTCCTCCTCATGATGTCTCGCATGGGACTCATTATCTAGAAAAAGATCTTGGTAAAAGAGAAAAAGGTCATAAAAAGTATCCCTAACTCTTGACCTATCATATATCCTTATTGTGGAGAAATAATAACCTTCCACATCATGACCGTCATGGATGATAGAATTAACTCTTCCAAGAACTACATCAAAATTTTGACCCATATAACATTTTCCTCATTCCACTCTCCCAAATACAATGTCCACTACTTATGCAGAGCTCCCCTCATATGACTAACATATAAAGGGATCAAGTATTCCACCAGGTACCAGATCAAACTGGATGAGATCTTCAAATCCACTATCCAGCACTCTTTCTCCACATCTATAATACTACACATATACTTCCCCGATGTCTTCTACATGAAAGGTCACAACATAATTAAACACTAATCATCTTCCTCAAACATATCAACACTGAAGCAATCAAAAATATTAGACTACCGATCCAATAATGGATGAAATACATGTAGATGATATTTAAGATCCAAATATGAAAATAAAATCTGAATTTTCTAATCATGATAGTTTGGAATTATTATTTCCATTCTTTGTAATTCAATTTATTCATTTTAATCATACCAAACAACCCTATACAAATAAGAAACCAATTCAAGGTGATGAAAGTACCTGTATTGGGTCTCCACCCTACAAATAGGTCCATCTTCCAATGAAGCTCAATAATATTAGATTATATGAACTCGATCATGAGGGGACCTAAAATCATGTTTCTTAGACTATCTCCCATGTATATGTCACATACTAAGGTCAATTGACACTATTTCCATACCAACCCATGAAATAATCTTTGTTGTTAACTCCAAAATCCATATTATCCCCCAAATATCACCATGGATCCTAGTTTTTCACGATCTCCTCCTTCCAGGGATACAACAATGAGGGGAGGTTGACAATGACCTCGAGTCCCATCTATATTTTTCCCTGGGTTGGAGACCAGAACTAATGGCTTAAAAATATAATGAAATGAGATGCACTACATAATATAATATTATATGATTAGAGGGAAAGAAGAATCATCCACATACAATTCCATGAGATTATATAAAAAGAATCCAAAACCATCACACATGAAAGAATCTATAAAACTAAAACATATAGTGGCCTCCAAATGTAAATAACCAGAAAGAAATATAAAGAATTAACAAAACAACTATATGAAAATGCTGGTCATTAATATCCATCATGTTTCACATAATCCTCATAGAAATGTGAAATAAGTATTATATATATACGATTAGTGTACTAGTATACTCAGGAGGAAAAATGAAGTCTCTTGTACACATGTGAACGAATCATAATAAATCAATTGTGCACAAAAAACCCAAAACATCCTAAATAGGATGTTTATTCATACTAACCTAATGAAGCCCTACTCACCAAATAAGATAATCCATTTATAATAACATAATATGAAATATATCGATAAAGGCTATCTCTAACCTATTTAACACTAATTTTCCTCTCTCACAACCCAATTTAGTATATCTAGGTGTTCTCATCCCTTTTGAAAAAAACCAATAATTCCTAATAGTATGTTAACATCCCATTACCCTTGAAAACACCTGGTCCTCCACCCCATAGTACGGCCACATCATATAATTCCTGAAAACACTTCAGTCATCATATCACAACCATTTCCAAAGTAGTCAGGTATCATGATCATAAATGACATCAACCTCAGGCCATCCTCATACCTTTCATGACCCACACAAAAATCCTCCTCACAACACATTCACATCACATCTCGCCCTAAATCACTCGTGGAACAACCATGTAGTAATGTCACATCAATAAGTGACCCGAAAATTCCTGGGCGCTTACCCCATAGAACAGTCATATCACATATCACCTGAAAAATAATAATCCACAAGTTCATAGCATGATCACATCATATATCATCAAAAAAACCTGGGAAATCACTTAGATAACTATTAGATCAATGGCTAGCACAACCTATGTATATATAATTACCTTTAAAAGACATTAGGTAAGAGAATGTATCCATCCATTCATCCTTTTCATTGGGATATTAGAAAAAACACTCCCCTTCATGTGAATATATGGGTGTTGACACATAGTGCTCGATGCAGTCAGGGTGTGAATGGAAATAATGAGAAATACAGACGTATAAAAATATAGCCACTCACTAAACTAAGAAACTTTTTCAAAACCAAAGACCAACCAATTCACAGTATCCTCACTTTCATTTTGACCTCTAAATGTATAACACCACACAACACAGAAGCCACATATTTCCATAAACCAAATCCATTATCCACCACATTTGTTACATATTAAAAATAATCAACATTTAACCACACATGACTACATTCATTTGTCCATTAATCCTGTCTATCCAATTATGAATACCAACCCCCATCCATTTCAATCATTTTTAATTAAAAATATGGCATCACTACCCATGCTTCTTAGGAAACATTGACATACATCAAAAGAAGATGATCATCCTCGTCATACCATCGACCCACCACCCCACAAGCATGGGAAAAAAACCACCTCCTCACTATCCCAAGAGCACAACCAAACATCATCCATGTCACTACCCTATAATAATGTCCAAATAACCACCACCTAGATGCCCCAACAGCATAAAATAAAAATCACCTTTTCCCCAAAATTAATGGCCACATATTAACAATAAGCCAAATATCACATCACAATCACACTTCATTTCCCCACAACATTTAACACATATAAAAGAACATCATAGATATTTTAAAAATTTAATAATATGGATTTTATCACATTTTACTTTAATTTTGGTCCTCTATCACACAAGACATAATCCTTCAAAAAAAAATTCATTAGAAAAATATAAGTGGTTAATAAATTTCCATTTTCTGTTGGTATAATAACAATAATGAAAGCATGAATATCAAAAAAAAATATCAATCAGTGGAAACAATGCTCCCAGAAACCACACCTTTTAGTGGGGAATAAAGCTCAAATTATCCATCATATCATAGTAATATCTAATATGTGAATAAATGAGAATAATTCCACCATTCCACCTTAATTTTAAATTATCAAATTAATTATCTTTGATTAAGCTTTCACAACCTTATCCCATAGAGAAAAAATAGTAAAACTATCATAAATGATACACAATAATGAGAAATGGTGGATTTCCAACCTCAAAGTATCTTTACTAACTCATGACAAACTATAGGGTGAACAGTAAATGTAGACACACCACAACTACTCTTCATTATCATAGATAAACCTACACTAAATACAAGGATCATCAAAACATAACCGAAAACAAATCCAAAAGAAAAATAAATTTCCTTAGTGAGTCCCTTAGTGAAGAAAAATTGGAAACAAACAATGAAGAAGGAAAGGGATAACCACTGATCACCAATGGGAATCAACTGAGTGCAACATAACAAAAGAGTGTAACGGGGACTATAATATCTCCTTAAGGTGCCTAGGGATCATCTGAAATGGTATAGGAAGAATCCCATACAAAATGAGTGAAATTAACTGAACAAATGGATGTTGAAACCTAGATCCTACTATTTTCACATCTTCAAATCCTTACACAGCGTGTAATTATCATCTTTCCAAAAAAATTATATTTCATAAAAAACACTTAACATCAGCTATTATTTAATAACAATTGTGAATTAATATTACATAACATGTATTCCATCACAAAGGATCCACCTATACCCTCTTAAAATCTATGAATTCACTAGAAACAAAAGTCATGAATCACCTTTATAGATTGTATAACTAATACTCTATGTAAATTTCATCGAACAACATTATTACACCGCCAAACTCAAAAAAAAATCTCACAACCTCCCCCAAACACATGAATCCATGCAAACATGAAATTTAATAGGGTATAATTAACTTGATGTTACATAGATTATATCATTAGAAATATATTATTATTGGAAGTTGAATTTAAATAATCATGTATATGAGGTCAATCCATTGATTTTTGTGGAATATATTGTTTAATTATTACTATATAAAGTATTTTACATTCATTATATGAAGTAAGATAACTAGTTATTTCAATATCAGAAATAGTATATCTTTCACTATTCATAACATAACATTGTTTGATGTAGGGTCAGGAAATTTAATTTTTCATGTATAAAAAAAATTTATTTTAAATTGTTTTTCATTTCATGGAATAGTCACAATTTTTTTCAAAAAAAATTCATAATACTAATAGAATTTGTATGTGTTTAAAAAAAATATAGTTTTTTAGATCACTCATAATACATAATATAAGTATCCTATATTATCTAAAATTATATTTCTGGCCTACAAAAATAATCATTTCAAAAAATATACTAAATTTTACTCTTTCCTCAATCTTTGATTAAAAAAATAATTTAATAACTTTTTACACATATCCAAAAACTGCACATATATCAAATTTTTATTATCATAGTGATGAGAAATAAAAAAAAGAGATGACCATGATATAATGTGTGAACATTATTTAGTCTTCCCTTTCATGAGCTTCTTCAATTCATATCAAATATTCTATACTTTTATATTCACCTCCATGACTTCATAGATATAACTACAATATAAACTCACCAAACTCACTTTGTTCTACATCATGGACTCAAGACTACACAACACATCACATTTTAAGTTTATTGAACCTAACATTCTTATATGAAGCGTTTTTGAATGATCTACATGAATCAACATTGAGATGAATGTCCTATTCAATACGTTATATAAATTATAAGTGAAATAATTATTCCATTCATGTATTTAATAAATTTAGACCAATAAATACATATAACATACAAAAAAATGTATATCATATTAAATAAATTTCATAATAATACTGAACATATAATTATCAAAGATTTAATTTCTACTCAATCCACTAAATTAGAACCGTGTTTGAACACCCTCAATGAATCATTACTTCCCATCGGGCTAACAAAATTAAAAAATATATAAAACATAGATAAATGTGAAAAATAAAAAAAAATTAGTACATAGGGAGTCGATCTAGAACCCATGATGGAGTGAAATGAGTTATTTTATAGATTAAAAAACAATTAATTTGTTTAGAACAAATGAGAATGAATGTAGGTTTCATTGATTTGAGTGATAGAGGTAGATATCAAAGAGAATTGTATTTTGAAAATAACTTATAAAAATGTAATGCTGGGGGTTTTAGATTTAAGGATAACATGAAATTGGATCTAGAAATTAATTTTATTAATTATTTGATTCTATTAGAGTCGAGATAAGGAGTATCAAATAATTATCTTAAACCCACAATATTTCAAAAAAATAATTCTCAAGGTCTTGTAATTTAGGGTTTTAATACAATATATTTATTTTGATATAATATTTAAACATAATTATACCATATTATTCAGTGGTCATGAAATAATTTTATAAAACCAATATCACAATTTAATGTTTTTCTTTTCTGATAAGAAAATAAATGGTCATGATTTTAGGAAAGGTAAAGAGATTATAATTTAGAATTAGAAATTAAAGTAAGCCCACATAAATAATATAAAATGAAATAAAACCTAAAATAAAATCCCCCCTTAGTCTATATTATACTTGAAAATGTTAGGAAATACCACTGTATTATAGTAATGAGAGTGTAATATGGAGGGAATAATAAATAATAACTCATAATGAGTGGAGGTGAGGAAGACATGTGGCTATAAATGATGCATCACATAAACATTCCACAGAAATTTGTCTCTAGGTCTGATCCCTAGAAGAAATGTATTAGTCCTTTATTTATAGATCTCTAGGGGTTCTTGAGATTTGTTAAATTATCCATTAAATGATTAAAAATGAGTATTAGGTCATAATATTTCGACCCATACAATTTTTTGGTCATAATGGGCGATCTTATATATTTTTCTCAACAAATATGGTCTTTTTATCTTGCGATCAATTTTTTACATCATCAAAATGGGTTTACGCCAGATACTTTCATGGCCTAACTCCATGTATGTTAATTTTCAGTGTAAAATGATATTTTTTAGACATTCATGGTTTGTTATGGAATGACACTTATTTGTAATGTCATGGTGCATGGTCTTTTTTCTCTGAAATCTATTTCTGTTATGCCACTATTTTATGCCTTTTTTCCTGACACTTTAAGGTCATAAAATGTACATTTATTTTTCAAAAGGAATTTTTAAATATATATAATCTTTATTTCATCATGATTTATCAATTTTCACCACAATAAGATCATGTGATCATCATTTATATGAAAATACTTTTTTAAGAGGAAGTCTTTATTTTTTTATCCTTTTTCATATTTTCCAAAAATTATTGTATCCCTAAAATATGTAAAATTACAATAAATTTTTGGGAAATAAATAAAAAATTATATCATAAAATTAATATATTTTAATACTAAAAATTATACCTGAAATAAATGTATCAAATCCACCAACAAATAAATTCAGGCATGTCCTCGAGAGTTAAATCTTAATATACTACAACAGATGCTAGCCTTACGATAATTTATATTCAACTTCATTAAATAAAATTTATATAATGATGAATTAAATATTCAATAATCACACTTCTAAATTTCATAAACAAATATATTTCTAAATAAAAAAGTCAAACAAGATAAATATTTTTATTTTTAAACATACACAACTTTTTATCCATGTATTTTTCAATTCATTATTAATATTAATTCCATTATTATGTTACCTCAATTCAAAAATTTTCAGCTCATCATCAAGGTAAAAATATTAATAGGTGAATACTTATACCTCTAGAATATATCACAGAAATTAGGATTATAATTAATTTGAATCTTCACCATATAGATAAGGAGTTAATAATTAATCATGAGGAATATAATTGAATTTTAAATATCAATGAGGCTTTATGGTCAGTATTTAAATTTGGTAATTCATGTAAAGATAAAAAATTAACATTGGATCTAATGTACCTTTTGGGATTAAATTTTTCTCTAAATGGAAAATGCCTCCCACTATAGAACTAATATAATCTTTCCCAACCCTAAATTAATAAATACTACTGAATTTAAACACCCTCTTTTACATTTCATTTTTATAGTTAAAAAAAATTACAAAAAATATATCACATGATGCACCCATCAACAAATGATCTCCTCATAAAACTATTTGTAACAATTATTATAAGATCACCAGTCAATCCAGGTTGTTTTTTAAATTTCCAAGAAATGGACCTTTTTTTAATAGGGTATGACTTGAATTCACTAAATGAATTCCTCCCCAAAATATAATTGAACCCCCCCCCACACACACATATCAATAACAAAATTAATACCGCTTTCACAAATAACCCTCCCCACCAACCTTTTTTTTGAAAATAGTGAAAATATTTATAGGAAGGTAGGAATGGATAAAATAGGATTGTAAAGCAGATCTACACCTGAAATGGATATTCATGGATTCTATGAGAAAAAAGTTGATAAATTCATGGTCGGTCTTGGTAAAAATGGTTAAAAAATACCACTATCATATTAAATGTGATTATTTAGTCAAATATTTGATTATATGTCAAAGCAGTTCTTGATGATGACATAGATAATTATATATAATGTAATATACTATTGAAATGAATGGGAAAAATTGGTTAACAAAATTCCTCTTAAATGAGATTAATTGTAGGGACAACTAATCATGGTAATACATATATTTCAAAAAATGGAAATGTTATAATTTCATTGTTTGATAACTCTTATAAAAGATTCATTTAAAAAGATTTACCTCTATCCTTAAATCATGATTTTTTAAATCCAACTCCACATTATTATCCCTACTAATTCTGTTTCCTATTATCACCATTAAAAAAAATATTAAAAAAATTAATAAAATAATGACATGGTATTTATCCTAGGTATATTATGTCTCCTATTTTTTGGTTAATGAATGTATTGAGTAAGGGTACTAAATTGGAGGTTCAAATATATAATGACCATTATTTCTATAGATTAGATAATAAATTACATAATTGAAATGCTTTTTACCCTTTTAATGATAAATCTTGTTTAGGATATTCATATTCAGTATTTCATTAATTCTTTTTTCTTTATAGTTTCTTATTCTTGGACTTGAAAATTTTAAATTTATACAGGAAAATACATTCCATTTTTTAATGAAACATAAATTATTTTGGGTATAGTGAATACACCTAAAAATAAAAAAGAATAAAAAAGCAAAAAATCATTGTTCCACAATATTTTCTTTTGTATAACATCATTGAATCGATATTAACCCTTTTAGATTCAATTCAATTGATAGAATATTATCAATAATTAACCACATTGTGTTCCATAAATGTCCTTAGATGTGACATGTTAATAGAGGTTAGTCTTTATCCTTTTCCATTAAATATAATAACTCTATCTACCAGCAATAATTTATCAATTTCCTTTAGACTATTCCACTTGTGTTTTTTATCTAGAATAACAGAATTGAAGGCTCTCTGGAAACTAGTCATATTTTTCTTTTTAAATATAGTTTGGTTATCCACTATTCTGGTATTAGTGGTATGATACATCAACTTCAAATTCTTCTTTTCATTATTCTCATTTTCAGTATCCTTTTATATTGTAGAATCAACCTAATTTATTTCTTAAATTTCAAAAGTTCACATAACATTGGGTAATTTTTCTTCCATGAGATCATTCTAATCATTTACGTCATGATTTTTTATCAAGATAATAATGTTCAAACTAACATGTTCACCTTCATATCCCATATATAGTTCCCATCTTTTTACATCAATTAGTACTAACCTAGTGTCCAATTATAGTCTTAAAAAATTTAGATAATTTATCTCCTCTTCGATATCTAGAACCAAAAAATATATGGGAATGTATAATTTACCAACATTGGTCAATATATATTCACTAAATCCTCATTGTAATATTACTATTGAGTATTTTAATTGATGTGGTGCTCTTATAGGATTCAAGACCTCTATTCAAAATCTTTTTATGGTGGGGTAAGAAATTATATTAATTATTTAACATAAATCATTTATGTTTTTTCCAATTTTGTCGGGAACCAATTTAAATAGGGGTTAATAAACTACTTGGATATTGTTTCTTCTTCAAAAGGCCATTTGAAATATCCACAGAGCATTATTATGTGATCTATATGGTTCCAATATCCTCTATCTTCCTCTTATTTTTCTCTGTTTCCTTCATGAATTTTTCTTATTTCAATATGTCGGTGATGGCCAATATAAAAAGTATTCTATTATATAATTTTTTAAAATTTTCAAAACAAAATTTCTTTTTGCAAGTCATTCTTCCCATAAATTAGTCACTCTAGAAGAGGAGGCCACAAATTATTCATTGTTGGATCTTAATCAATATTATTTCATCAAATACATGTTCATTATTCTTTTAAATCTCTTTATATTCTTTTTCACATTGAATTTCATTCATTTTTCCACTTTTCAAAGTATTGAATTTCAAATCTACACATGGATGCACTTCAGGGAATCCTGTAATTACTCCCCATTTCTTCTCTATGATTATCCTAATGATTTCCATATTTGATACTATATATTTTTAAATGTGTCTTTATGATCCATTGAATCATCCTATAACACCTTTATTGTTGTTCATTGATCATTTGGATTGGTTTTTAATTCATTAGTAGTTGACTCAGAGGTAGTATAAAATTTAATCATAGTCTTCCTAAGTATATGAAATTGGATATGTAGTGATGGACTTTGAAGAACATGGTAACCCAATTATCTCTACGGATAATCTTTTCCTTGTTTTTGTTTCAACAAACCGTGAAAGAATAATTTTCTCCTTTTGTATACATACCTAGAGTTATGTTTGTTGACCCATCATCGTGTCTATTTTCTGGATTTGTTATTATATATCCACCACCATCCTACATTTTTTTACTATGTGAATGCCACTTCATGCTTTACCATCATTTTCCATTAAAATATTTTCATTCCATTTCATCGAGTAGGTTATTTCTATCCATAGGATATTTCTTTATCATAGACACACCAACAACAACATCCAAAATCAACATGTTTCCCTATAAAAGACCATTATATTTTTTATATTAGTATAATGATTTCATCATCTTTATGAGGGATATTTTTTATTAAATCCATAAATAATATCACATTTAGTGTAAAGTGATTTATCCTAAAAATGACTAATGTTCTAAATATTAAAATAGTTGTCCATTGATTGGAAGGAAAGAAAGCGGTTGGTAAGAAAGTGTCTTTTCATGTCATCCCATATAGTGATGGAATGGTCTATAAAACATTATATACACTATTTAACTAAATTTCTTAAACAAATTTTAAATAGGTGAATCCCTACAACATTACTAGACATTTTGGAGAAATAAAATGTGTCTTAGAGCATAAGGAAACTTCTTAGATTTGGGTTTAAATCTTCCTTAGGGTGCCTAAAATTTTTAACCATATTCAAGATTATCATTATGAATGTGGTTTTGATATCTATGATATTTTCTACAATGGGTTGAACTATGATTCTTGGTTTCAAATTGTGTTTGAAGAAAACTTGTAACCTATGATGGTTTTCAACCACATATCTCTTTAGTGATCCTGGGAAACTTTTTGTCTTTTTTCTAGCCATGGTTATTGATTTTCTCTGACATAGAAAAATTTTAGGCATATTATTGAATTCATGACATTTTTTCTTTCATATCATGTGTGGTGTTCATGTATTAATAATTAAAAACATGAAATACACTTCATTAACCCACCAATTGAAAAAAGTGAAATTAAATAAAATAATAAAAATTTAAAATAATAAATTCAATTTAGAAACTTTCCCAGGTAACAATACTCTAAAGTTTACCAAAATTATGGAATCAAAATTCTATATTGGATAAAAAAATTTAAACATTTATAAAACTAAAAAAAGTTTGTCTGATTAATAAAAATGTATTATGAAACGAGTTGTGGGTGAACTTGGATAGAGTTTAATTAATTTTTTTCAAAACAAAATTAAATAAGATATCGAAATTTATTCAAATAATGGGGAATGAATGAATTTTTTTTATATTTTAATGATATAAAGAGAAATAATTATATTATTCATTAAAAATCAATTGGAAAAAATGAGTTCATATGTTTTTTTAATTTATTTTACATGTTCAATTGGTCTAGAAATTAATATTTTTTAATTCAATGATGGTGTAAAAGTCAAGATGATAGGTATATTATGGTCATGATATACAATCCTTAAAAATATACATTATTTCTCCTGGTCTAGTAAATTAGTGTTTTAATGAATTATGTTTATCTTGATACCATATTAATACCAAATTACCCCATACTTTTAAATATTTATGAATTATTTTCAGAAAATAAGTTGTCCATTTTAAAGAATCTCTTATCTGATTCAAAAAACAATGGAAATGAATTAAATACTGTTAAATATATCATGAATAAGATAAATATAAATAAAAACTAGAATAACCACCCACATTGTCAATATTACCCAACCAAAAGGTTGCAATTAATCCCTCATTTGATTAATCGAGGAGTAAGATGGAAGGAACAAACAAAGAAGAAAATAACAATGAAATAAGGAGATAATGACTCATGGTGGAAAATAAAATATCACAATAACTTTCCATAGGGTTTTATCTCCACAACAAATCCCTATATAAACTATCTCGGACTTATATTTCTAGATCTACATGTTTTTTAGGGTTGCATTATACTCTATCATAAAGGATAATAATAATTATTTTCTCTTTAATGGTGGTCCGTGACCATTTTAGGACATAATGCTATGTTACTCATCATTTTCCATTTCAAACCCATCTATTTTTTCATATAAACTATCTTTAAATTGTGAAAAAGGGTTTTAGTCCAATATATTTCAAGTCCCATATCCCCTTATGTGATTTTGTAGTGTAAAGTGATCTTTTGAAACATCCAAGTTGTGTCACAATGTGATGCATATGTTTCAAACCTTGACATATGGTTTTCCCCCTCCATGAAATTATTCCATTACACCAGGATTTTATGCCTTTTTCTAGACACATTTTGAGCATAAATTGGCCATTGGTGAAGAAAAAACTGTCTTAGCATCTTAAAAAGCTTTGTTTCATCTCGTCCCATCATTTTTGACACATATAATATCCTCTAATCATCATTTTTTAAGGAATGAAAATTTTTAATCGAAATATCTGTGTGTTTTTTCATTTTTATAATATAAAATTAGTGGATGTATCCTTCAAAAAATGAACAATTCAATTAATTATTTGTAAATGATTTAATCACTTATGTTATAAAAGTAATTAATTTTTATGCAACCATGTTTTCAAGAAATTTGCATATATTTGTTTAATTATAAATTCTAGAGATATAGAACATCGGTAACAGTTATTAAAATTGAAAATAAATTATAGTGTTGATTCACATTAATACGGAGTATTCTGTAAAAAAAATATTGATAAACTCAATAATAATTATGGATCCTAAATATATTAAGGGTATTTATTTAAGATTTTATTATGGTAGTAAACCATTTTTATGAGAAAATAATTTGAAAAATATTTTAAAAATATATGATCAAATAAATATGAAGATTAAGTATAGAAATTTTAATATATATTTAATTATTTTATTTGATAAATTTTTTGGCGAATCAAAATTCACCTGTTTTGAAGATTTTTTTTCATAAATAAACTAAATAATGGTTTAAATGTTATATAAAATAATTTTAACTATATTTTAACGTAATTTTAATAGAAATAGAATATTTTATTCCATTTAGACAATATAAAATTTAAATATTTTTTGATGAAAAATATTATAGTCAATTGTAAATGAATATTGTGATCAATAAAATCAAAGAATCCTCAGGAATAATATAAATATTATTTTTTAGATAAAATTTAATAGGAGTTGAGATAATTTTTTATGTTTGAATACTAAAAAATTAGAAAGTCTATATTTAGAGACTTTTCCATCTGAGAGTCCATTTGTCTAAAAATAACATAATTCATGTATGTATTTTACTGGTGGACATATTCGTTATATTATTGTATGTATGTGGTAAATTTTTACCTATTTTATATGGTACTGTATATGGATATTATAAGAGATGATATGATTGATTTTAATATAATTTGAAATAAAATTGATGGTTATATCATTTTGTATAACATGTATATGATATTGAAATCATGTGAGTCCAGCCATATTAAATGATCCAGACTAACTCCATATAATATTCAATTGAAACCAAACATTAATGAATTCATGTTTCAATCTCATAAACATAAGATGTCATTCATTAATTTAAATTCCCGAGATTTATATCATTTGATGGTTATAATAGTTATAATTGAATGCATTTCTCAATTGTTTGATTAACATTAGTGTAATTTCTAGAAATTAAGAAGCATCCCTATATCATATATAAAGGAGGTGTGGCCAAGATAATTTTTGTTAATTTCTCAAGTAATGGAATACCTGATACTATATAACTCACAAAACTCTCTCAGTATATCCTCATTTTCATATAGAGATACTAGCATCTCTTTCAAGAATGTGGATTCAACCAGAAATACTTGGTTAATTTGGTACATCCCATGGATACACCATGGATGGAAGGACCGTTTAAATGTTCTTTAGTTTTCTTTATCAATCATAGATCTATAGCCACATGAATTACACTCCATAGTGTAAGTTAAAATTATTTTAATACGATAAATTTTATTTCAGTTTCAATGGAAATTTTTTCTAAGAATTTAAGTGTACTCATTTTTTATTATATATTAATTAAGTGCGAATTAATACATAGAAAACTAGCATTAGTATCATAACATGTTCATGAATTTCAATTGATAAAATCATGATGAAACGTAATAGAATATATTTTTTAAAATAATTTTGTTAATTATTTATAATGATTGGTTTTTATTTTGTTGATGGATATACTATATTCTATATTTTAGCCCATGATACCATCATTCCATATGATATGATGTATCATAGTCAACTGCTCATAATAATCCCTTCAATTTCTCAAATAACATATTGTATATTATAGGATATCATATCAGAAAATTCCCTTCCTCTTTTATTGAAAAATATAGTATTTTGTCACCCTTATAATTTAGGTGGAAACATATGTAAATAAACCCTGATGTTGAAGGTTGACATCACGACCAACGATCATCAATAATAAACTATTATTGATAATGTGATAAGATACAAATTAAGATTGATATGATCGAAGATTGATATTATTTTTGAAAACAATGATATGATCAACATTAGATAAGATTAAATATATGATATTTAGATTATTCAAATTATTTACATAATAGAATAGGAATATAAAAAATATTATAATTCATATAAAATTGTATATGTTTTATTTTAATCTTATATTAAAAATATTTAATGTGATAACATCACATTAGAAATATAATGGGTTTATATTTATATATGGAGTTTCAAAAAACCTGGGATAAAGTATTTATAATTTCATGATGTTGAATTTTTCGAAAATAGTTTTTTTTATGTTTACTCAAGTGGATACATGTGAGGAGGAGACCATATAAATGATGTTAGAGTATCTATCAACTTATAATTAATTTATTTATATAGGGAGAGTAATTATCATCCTCTATAGGATAGTGTGATATTTAGATGTATTCATATTAGAAAAATCTGTAATATGCCTCGTCGGAAGAGGAATTCGATTTGATATGATTTTTCAATTTTCTAAAGGGTGAATCATGAGATAACTATTCATTGTCCAATTATGGGAGGAACTATAGTGTTCTTATAGAAATATAAATCCTGATAAGAGATTCTTGGTTTGGATTTTGGAGAGATATCATCATTTTATCCTATAATGGGATATCAGATGATGATAACCTATTTTTCATACCACTAGTTAACTCCCCTCTAATTTTAGTATGGTAATTTTTTTTATATACCCATGGTATACATTATTTTAGAAATCCATGTGATTTTAATTCCATTAAAAATTCTAATTTTTGGGAATTAAACATTCATTTAGGATTTCCCCTACATATTTTATAGTGGAGAATTATTTTTATTCTGAATATATTTATGATTAAAATTAAAATGTTAATCAACATAAATAAATTATCATAAAATAATTTATAAAGGTGATGTTTATGAATGAGTTGTGATTTTTTATTATTTTAACATGACATATGCTTGTATTGGTTTGTGATCCTGAATTAAGAGGGTGATTATGATGTATTATTTTATGTTTTAGAATTGAGAAGTAATTCAAGTATCACTTTTGTAACGTGTCCTTAGGTAGAGGGTGATTGGTTTTGAAAACTCTTTTTCATGGTTGGACGGGCTATATAATGAAATTTGGGGCTAGATATCTATATCACTAGTCTTACTTTTGTAGGGATTATTGATATAATATGATACCAACCCATTAAATGAATGTGATTCATATACCTCATAATTGGGATGAATTTTTATATGAGTTAATATAGTTGTCTCTTAATTTTGGTTATAAACATAAATAATGGTTTGGGTAAAGTGTTATACTATAATATGGTTTGAAATAATTGAATTTTTGGAAGAAATAATATTCAAATTATACCACATGAATCATGAATACATAAAGGGTTTAAAATGAGATAATATATTTACATTAAATTCCCCCTAAAATATAAATTTATTTATATTCTATAACACCCTGAATCCATTAACCAAGATATGGTGGTTATTTTACAACATTGGTATACAATGAAAAATATCACATCCCAAATTATTGAAATTTTTAGTAGTCATGGGTTATATTATACATATATAAATATCATATTACATATCAAAACATGTAATACAACTTATAAATTATATTTAGAACATTGAAATTTCTTTTATAAAATACATTAAATCATTCATAAAGACCTTATTGTTATCTTGGTAAAAGGAAACAATAATTAATGGAGATATGTTATGATCATTAATAGAAATCGTGAAAAAAATATAAAATAGGACAATAGAAGAATGAATAATGTGGTATATATAAAAAATAAACAAATATAACATATATAAAATCCCATTAATGGAGAAAATACATGGATCACATATTAATATAAATAATTTTAATGATTCCAAAAATTGGTTTCATAATGATAGAATCAACATTATCGAACATCATAATCCCACTTTCAAGGCCATGTTCCGAGATATCATACAAAAGAGGTAAGTCATACACTAAATTACCAAACAATTTTTTATGAGACCTAATGATGCATCTTGGGGATATAACATATCTCACCATTCACATACTACATAAAATTAATTCTTCAAAATAATTTAATGAATATATATTCAATATATAAAAAATATTAACATTTATATTGAAAAAAAAACATTATGTTAATATTTCCCACATTAAATAAATAGAAAAAAATGGTCATAAAAATCCAATGTAATATGGGGGATGACTTCATTGTATCATATATTTATTAAATAATCATTTTTATTGAATAATGATTATGTAGATGAAAATTAATTTGAAATATCATTGGGACTTTTCTTTTGGGAAAACCATTTTCATTTTAAAATTACTTATTTAATTTTTTTTTTAATATTTAGAAAATGGTTTTATTAAAAAATAACCAAGGAAAATTTTAATAAATATTTATGTAAATTAATATACATGATGGTGGGAATTTTGATTCATATTGTATATGTTAAAAAATGATTTTATTCACACTTTCAATAAAAAATAACTCATTTGAAAAATGAAAAGATGATTCCTTTTATCAATTTTTATAGAAATTCTAGAATGGATAAAATTTTCATTAATTAATATTTTGAAAATTTTTAAAACATTCTTGAAAACATTTTAAATCAAATATGGACATAAAAGAAATATATTCCGGACAAAAAAGAAAAAATGGTGTTGGTTTTCTATGAAAACATTCCTTTAGACTTATAAGAAAATAGAGAGATGCAAATGAATGGAAAACACATAATTTATATAAATACATATATTGAAATTAAATTAATTAGTATAAATATAGAAATACCAAAAAATTCCCCCATTACTAAAATAATAAGGAATAATCCACAATAAGGATTTGATTGTGAAATTAACCCCTACATCAAGTTTGAACTTATTTGTATTTAGTTTTATCTTCCAGTATAATAAATTTTGATTATATTTAAATAATATACACATATTCATAAATTAAATACCATATATGGTATAATTATGACATCTTATCAACCATTAATTAATAATCTATCATTAATATCACCATTTTAGGTGTTATATGTGTCATTTTTCATGTAACATTTGATTCGATAGTTGTGATCCTTGAATATTGATCATGGTTACATCATCTAAAAAGTTATAATTATGATACATATATAATAAAAATCCATTATAAAATTATTTATAACCGTCCATTAATGGTTTACAAGAAAAATGGATCACATCACTTTGCGGTGGTGGTAATCTAAATGTACATAATAATGACGTAATCATTTTTTCTCGAGTAAAAGGGTAAGAAGATAAATGATATATTCTATTTTAAAAATCATAATTATGAGACTAATATTATATATATCCCACAGTTCTGAATTTATAACAATCCATGTAAATTGGTGAGGAAAAAAACACCACTACATAGATATAGTAGGTCGTACTCTCGCACAAGTGATGTTTCCATTTTCTATAGGGCGAAAAAGAGGTGAAAATTTTTTCCCCCATTAATATTAAATTAGAAATATATTTAGGATACAATATTAATTATTAAAGGATTACTAGAGGATGTATAACACAAAATAATCTATTAATGAATATGTTAAGATGATTATATCCTCTTTCAGATACCTCCTTTAAATTACACCACAAGCCTTTTTAGGAGGGTATTATGAAAACATTAGACAAAAAATAACAAATTAAAGAAACCAAGTATTGTTTTATTAGGTTTTTCCCATGATATAGGTACTTTTTATTGTGAATAAGGGTGGATAATAAGTACCCTTTTATATGTGAGGGGAGGTACACTCATCAAATTGCATAAATGATTTTGATAACATACAATCATTTTTTGGGAAGGGGGAACCAATTGGAGATTAATTAGATTGTAAGAAATTATATTGTCAAAATATCTTAATATAATAATATTTATATATGTTTATTTATAATTTTTACCATTATCTCTAAGTTTAATCTCCATAAAAGACCTTTTTTAACGCTAATCATGGGATGAAATTTCTATAATTTTCATTATTTATTATGAACACAAATTTAGTAGAAATGGTAACCCAATTTTATTTAGAATGATTCTAAACAAATAAATCCATTTCATGAGCCTTAATTTATACGATTAGGGGAAATAAATTAAAAAATAATTATGTAAAAAGAAATGAACCCATATTTAGAAAATTGATTGTTTTAGGAATAAAAATTACATTATATAAAAATAATGAATAATTTTATTTCCAATGGAATTAATTTAATTATTTTAAATATAATGATTCTTATTATTATTTCATAAAAACCATGACTCTATGTGACCTTGTATATAAATGATAAAGAGAGAAGAACTAAAAAAAGTGTTTAGAAAAAAAAAATTACCCAAATATCCAAAATGATAAGAATAAATTTATAAGTTCAAAATTATAATTTTATATTGAATATTTTACTTATTAAATATATAAATATTCTAGAAAAATTATTTCACAGTAATTAAATTAATTTTTATATCATTATAATTTCATAACAGTTATAGTTATTGTAATATCGTTGTTTTTTACAATTCCCCCAAGAGTAAATTATTTGTTAAATGTATCAAAAATTAACTCTTATCTAATTTTAACTTGATGAATTCAAAAATTAAATTTATAAATATTTGGAATTTTTTATTAAATGATATTTGTAAATAAATCCATTACCATTATGTGATTGTTTATCTAGAAATAATATCTTACTGTAATGGATGATCGTTATCTTCATTATTCAATCTAAAAATATCATCCTACAAACTTATATAATTAATCCTCAAAAATTATGTAAATTGTTATAAATCATAACTTAATTAGGATCCCATATATAATATTCTATCTTTTGAATTCTCTATAGTAGTTTTATTAATTGTGTAATCTTATTCATTAACACTTATTATCTTGTGTTAAGAATCTTGATAGACACATCGTAGAATGATAAATAAGGTTCAAATTAAATTTCTATATAGATCAGCTAATTCAGTTGTTCTGACATACTTCTTTTGTAAATATATATAGAAAACGTCCTTAATTTTTTAATGTCTAGGTGTAATTTAAAAATTTTAATCCAAAACACTAATTCCATTATGAATTTAAAAAGGCCAAATGTACCTATGATTATATCTCCATTTATTTTTGAACCGTATAATACGATTTCACATAGATTCCACTAATAAAAACTAATCTCATACATAAAATTTTAAATCTATCCATCAGTTATTATCATGTCTATTTTGACTATGATTAGATTTATCAATATGATTCTGAGTAGTATTCACATACATTATAATATCCTATATGAGATCTAGCCCTAAATGCTTCAATTCACTAACTTCTTCTCAACATGATGGAGTGTAACATCTATATAAATAAAATTCCTCCTATTGTTCCATTTGAATCCTTAAATTGAAGATATTATTATTTTCAAATTCCACTAATGTTAAATACTCATCCTAAAAACCATTAAGGTAAACAATTAATGTCCTCAATATATCTTTTTAATTTACAAATAGTTATTTCCTACTACACATCAGTTTGAGGATTGTGTTATATTATCAAACATAGCTCAGTGTCAAGAGTCTTCTAACGAATTTTCTAGTTTTTAATGTAAACCACATACCATGATCAATCATTATTAAAATAGGTTCCCCATGATGTATCAAAACATCATTAATATAGAGTGGTGTGAGGGGATTAATCTGTATATATACTATTATAGTATAGAAATGTGTGAACATGGTGATATGATAGAAATTACTCTTATAACATCATTATTTCTATGTTTATTTGGAAATCTAGTTAAAAAATACATAGAAATATTATTTCATTTCCACATAAAAATATATTGAGGTTTCATGATACCTTTCTGGTGAAGAATTTAAGCTTTTTCCATATTTATGAATCAATAATCATGATAAATTTTTTCAATTTCATTTATAATTGTAATACTCTCATCATAAAGATAAAAATATCATATTCCGACCAACAAAGATTCTTTAGAAATAATTTTGAATATATTTGATGGCTCCAATTATATAATGATATCAATATCCAAATTAAAAAAACCATGAATATATGATCATTCACACTCCTAATTTTCGTTAAATCTCCATGATCCTTCATTAACAATAAATCAAATATCAAATTTTCCTTTCAGAAGTGGTGGTATAATGAGAAATAATAATCCTTGAGTAGTTCTAACTCATTCCATTTTATTTTTTTTTATATTTTTTTTCTAAGAATATGTATTTTAATTTTTTTTATATGTGTATATTTCACTTATTTCAAAATATTTTTAATTCCTCTATATATTCAATGTAATGATTGTGTATGCAAACTCAATATCATTGGTTGTAAAATTATTTAGTTAAATTTTTAACTTTATTTATGGATAGTGAACAACACTATAATTAATCATATGGACAGAACCATTTCCCCTCTCTATTGTATCACTTAATATCTCAAATATATATATTCATATTGGTAATTTTAATATTAGTGACTTGACCAATATTTATTTAAATCATTAAAAAAATCCTTAAACTATTCTAATCATGTGAACTTAACCATTTTATTTTTTAATTTGGATCACATTTCAGCTATTCAAACAAAATTTTCCACAAATCATAGATATTAAGAGGTTAATCAAAGGAAACATTGTAGAATTATATTTTTTTATGTCATTTATCCCATCATCACCTTTTTAATTGATGGATCAACTAATATTCCATCTATATAGAAAAACTGGAAAAAATAGATAAATAATTTATCCATAATTCACGTGTTCTAAAATTTGAATGTAAAACAATTTAGCTATAAGTCTCCACAATGTTTTAAAAATGAAGAATATTATCATCATATATTTTATTGAATATCAAAAGTTTATAAATAAATATCAATATAAAACTATTGATATATTCCATGATTACTCTATTCATTAGATCCATAAAAATAGAGGGTGTATTAGTCAATCCAAGGGGAATTGAAAAAAATTCGTATTGTTTATACCACATACAAAATGAAATATTTGGAATATATTCCTTCATTTCTAGTATTTGATGGTACCCAAATTAAAGATCAATATTTTATCAATATTGATCTCATTTTTTTGATCAATTATGTCATAAATCTAAGGTATATGATACATTTTCTTTATATTAATGGCATTGATTTCCTAATAATTTATAAACAACCTAAAAGATCCATCTTTTCATGCAATATTGATAACAAGTGCTCCCCATATTGAAGCAATAAGGACTATAAATCCCATATCACAAAACCCATTTTATTATTTCTCTAATTCCACTAATCCCATTATGTCCTTCCTATAGGGAGTCTTAGATGTATGATTTTTATAAAGTATAAGTGCAATGGAAAACACATTGTCATGATTAGGTGGTGTCCATGTAGTTCATAAGGAAAAAACAATGTATTCCATAGAATTTGATATATACTATATCCAATATTAGCCTTTTCCATTAATAGGATATATCCTCTCTTATTCTATGATAGTTTTATTATAAGAGATACTAGAGCTATATTCATCAATGATTTATATAATATAATTTCCCCTCTGAATAAAATGGATTCCATATCTCACTATAAATCACAATATCATACACTCATAATATAAAATTCTGAACAATAATTTGAAAAAAAATCCATACAAGTGAGTATATCAAAGTCATCTATCTATATAATAATAACGTTCTAAAATAGGGTATGTTTATTGGTTATAATAGAAACTGAATGAAATATCCTTATTTTTTTTACTTTTCCACTATGATTATTAATTGAAAAACCCCTTATAATGTTGATAGGGAAATATTTAATTTTATTATAAAACCTGTAATTTATAGATGAGTGTGATGATATATAATAAAATAAATCATTAAGAATATTTGAGTATATGAGTGGTGTATCATCAACTACTATAACATCACAAATTTTTAGCGAGGTATATTCTCTTTTAAAATTTGTTAAATCCAAAGATTGTTCTTAAGGGTCAGTTGGTTCATTTCAAAAGAGGAGGTAGCAGGTGGGATGGATCTTTGATTAAAATAAAATTACATGATGTTAATTTAAGTAGATGTTAGGTATTCAACTAGACTAGAATCATCCACAATATTTAGAGGCATTTTCCAAGGAGGGAAATCCTTAGAATTACTTGTTATGTAAAATTATGATGTAGTTTTTTTAAAACAAATTGTAAAACCCCATGTTTTTAGAAATTTGATTAGTTTTCTCCTCCCTACTCACAAAAGGATCCACACATATGAGTCCCCCCTCCACCAATACATAGGTTCCTCTAATTAGTCTCTATCAATACTCGGTTTACTGGACTTCTAGGTGTGTTTGACTCCTCTTAGTACGCTCTACCATTCACCTCCTTCTCTTAATGGTTTTTCTTCTCTTCACTTTCTCTAAATAGGTGTGAAATATTTCCCCCAGTTTTGTGGGACTTTGATGATTCTTCTGATCTATGTTTTTCCATCTTGATTTAGTGTTCCACAATGGATGAGTTGTATTCTACCAACAAAAAATAGGGGTTATGGATTCTTTCCAAATGTTTTTTTCACTTTCTATATCGTTCATAATGTTATCTTGAGTTTTTTCATTCCAAGGATGCATATAAATTGTTAGATAAATGAAATTACAGGCTTTGTCACCACTAAAGCTACTCTAGTAAGCATAAAATGAACTCTTAGTTGATCTAATTCAACTATTCCACCAAAAATGGGCGTGCTTTCCCCTTAGAGGCCTAATTACCCTATCAAATATTATTAAAAACTTATTTTTGGTTGTTTCACATATAATTAATTCCTTAAATTGATGATTTTTTTAAAATTATAATGGTAGTCCAAGAGTTAGTCCCATAATAATTATGTTTTTTGATTCAAAATTCATTACTTATGACTTAATCAATATTATATATTATTTATTCCACATTGCATATGGTGTATGCTTCTTCCATGACATCTATTTATGATTTGTGCATGTTTTGTACTGCCGTGTTTTTGTTGCCTTATTCTAAAACTTCTTTATTGAATAAAATTATTGATCTATCATGTTTTTAATGCTGATATAGAGTTACATTGATGATATGATATCATTATTTCTAGCCTTATTTTCATATGGGGTGGGAGAGAACATGACTTCAAACTTATGCACAATATACATGAACTTTCCTTTATCTATATCTATATCTATTGGAAGTTCCATGATGGACCCTTGGTTTTTCATGGATGGTCTATCTGGGTGGTTTATTATACTCATGAGTGACATATATTCCCTTAGAGAGGCACCATTGATGTAATAGTTGGAACTATGGTTATACCATGAATCGGGTGACACTCAGTCCCCAAAGTGAGATACTTTGGTTGGGCGCAGTGGTTCATTCTTACACAATGATGAAAGTGATATGAGGGATTCCGTTTAAGAGTAGCCTTAGATGGGATATGAAGTGTGGGGTATTTTAGGATCTCATATAGAAACCCTTGGGATTCCTTCATGGATCACCTTGGATGGGATCATGGTTCCCTTTTCGGTCCCCACCCGATGACTTATTCATAATTGTCCCATGTACACACCATATAAATTATGTATAGGGCCCTCTATTAAAATTATTATATATTAGGATGAAGCAGGAAGTGTTAATTGAGTATCTAGGTGGAACCTGGTGCTGTATGTTTAAATTAATTTATTTACTCTTATTTATTTCTATTGGCACACTTTTATGTTTATATTGCATGGACTGGTTTGATCTAGACACCATTGGTGGGTTCCTACTCAGTATATATCACACCCTTCTTGGGAAGCCTTTGGTACCCAAAAATAATTTATGACGGCTGGTATAGATAAAGGAAGGCATCCAGTTTTCAACGATTGATTGAAATTTCTATGTTTGAGTATGAGAGCAGAGGACACAACCTATGGTTGTGATACTAGTACTAGTTTATTTGGGCCTTTTTTATTTATTATAGCATGGGGTATATGCTTGAATCCCCTATTCCCAAGGTACATTATTTTTTATAGTTACAGGAATTCATAATAATCGTATTTTTAAGTAGTTATTTCTCAGATTCTTTCAATTTTGTATTTTTCTAGGTTGATTTATTATTAGTATTCTATTGTTGTCTATTTACCTACTTCTGTTATAGAAGATTATTTGTCTCGTTGTTATAGTGTCTTCTTTCATTATTGTTTATTTATTAGATACCATTATTATTTACTCTAATATAGGAGGGTATATTCTTCCCACATACACACTATAGGCCCTCACTTCAAGTTAGCAGCCTCTGTCATATAGGGAGGCAAACTTGATATCTTTTGGCCCAACATCTCAGGTCACCACTCAATAGAAATTGGGGTGGGGTGCTACAAAGTGGTATGAAAGAATTTTTATTCTTATCATATTCTATACTACTTAAATAGGATACTGTTATATGATGTGGTCTGGTAATGAGCCTATTTGTAGAAGAAGCAAACCCATGTACAAGTGATACCCAAATGAATTGGGTTGTGTAAATCCTGTTATTTGTTTCACTATTATAGTTCATCAAATTTCTCTGTTGGCTGATTCACTTGTTTTGTGCCATTATTATTGTTGAGGTTATTATAATGGGATTTTTTCCATGGCCCAGTGATATAAGGGTGTAACAAATTCATCCATCATACTAGGCATTATAGGACAAATATTTAATGCATTATTCCATTCCATATATTTATTTCCATGTGGAAAAACTATTACTATTGACCTTGTCGTGGTGCCTTATTTTCTATGTATTATATTGTGAAACCATTTTTTAATTTTGATATAATTATTTCAATTAAATAATTTATCCACATTAGTTTGTTTTATTGACGAATGTCATTGATATTTAAAGGATAAGGTAATTTTATAAATGGGAAATGATAGTTCATTCAATAAAATCACTATGTATGGAATGTTACATCGTAATAATAGGTGTAAATGTTAGGTTACAATTACATAATGTGACAACATAAATTTATAAATATTATGGGCCTTTATAAATTGTAATTGGTGACACAATTAACTAAAACATGATATCAATAACAAACTAAAGAATAAAATTTTTCATAAAAATATTTTTTCAAAATGGAAATCATACAACTAGATAAAGAATACCAATTGAAATTAATGTTTTTTATTATATACCATTCATCTGACACTCCATATCCCAAAATCCATGTTCTGTTATACAAGAGAATAAGCTCAATCTGACTGTAGTTGCGCGTAGTAGGATTTTTCTCCTACGATTTTTCATTAGAACTTTCTTATAACCATGACATAGATTTAGGGGTGAGAAGATGGGTATGACTCATTACATAATGGACGTGTTTATGTACTTTTTTTGATTTACTTGTCTTATATAAATCCATATTTGAGGATTGTTCTATGACATTATCAAGGCATTCCACATCAACATAATGACATTGTATGTCAAGAAAGTGGTGAGGAGCATGCTTTGTATGTGGTGGGCCATGAGCCACCCATGATAGCTCTTACAGTTCCACCTGAGGAACCACATATTGATCTTCCACTAGGTTCAAATTCATAGTCCCATGTTAGATTATTCTCCTTCATGCAGTCTCTTTATGGTACACCAGAACATTCCGATACAATGGTAGATCTCACTCAAGAGTTATAGTAAAAGAAACATCCCATATTCTATGGGGATGAATGATCTTGGGAAATTCTGTTAGGTATGGATTCACCACTGTTGATCTTTGACCATCTAGAGACACCACCAAAGTATATGTTCATGCTTTCTACCTATATGCTTCATGAAACTGCAAAGTGTTTGTGGGATGTCATCTATCAGGATGATCGTCATCAGGTATAGTCCGGGTTGTCTTCTAGAAAGCCTTCAATGGAAACTTATTTCCACATAAAATTAGAGAGAACCACACCAAAGAGTTCGTGAATCATTATAAGGGATCTATTCATGTGGGATATTATTCATGTATCTGCATTGAGCTCCAGAACTTTTCTTAGACTCTGATTAGTGACAAGTTGAATACTGTGATAATATTGGAGGATTTTCTTGTGTAAATCATCCAATCGTAGGTGAATGTATTTTGATTGACCATTATTTTATAGAGAGTTAACTAGGACCTTATTAAATAATGTGACCTCGGGTAATCTAGAATATTGATATAACATGGTTTAGTTCTGAGGAAGAGTGACGATTCTTCTGGATATAGGAAGTTTCATTTTGAGAGTCTGTATGGAGGAAGAACATTCCAAGTTATACATACCTATAACAATGTTTTGGGCCACCAGTGTGGAAGGCTATGACATATAAATCCCCATTGTACAGTGAAACAGAATGAGTGATGAGATTGTGGGAAAATGAGGTTCCTTCATTGATTCTACCATTCATTACCTCCATTGTCTTTGGAGTGGGGATTTGTATAAACACTTATTTTAGATAGAAGATTTCCGACTCCACATTAAGATGGAAGATTCAATTCTAATAGAAGATTAGGTATAATAGGTGTACATGGATGATGTATTTTGGCTTCTAATGTTCCAAATTAGTTGATCTAACCCTCCTAGGTTATTCAGAGAGCATCTCAAGTCCTACATTATGACTATATCTATGTATGGAAACCATTTCCTAAGAAGATGGGTCATGGTACTTCTTCCATATGAGGTATTATTCTTGTAGCCAATTCATTAATTTCATCACTTTTGGAATATTTGAATCACAGTATTTTATATAAAAACTATTTTTGAATTTCTAGGCCTCATAATAGAATATTATAGTGGTGTTATGCCTCCCGATACACTGTTAGGGGCCAAAAAAAGATATTATGTGCCAGTGAAAAGTGTTCACCCTTGATATAATTGGTTACCATTTCTTATGAGTTTTCCTAATACTCGTGATTTTTGGATCATATTATACTAAATATACAGAAGAGGGGGGGGGGGTGAATTGTGTCTTTTCAAAAAACTCTACGAGATCGTGTTCTTCCCTTTATCTTTAATCAAATGAATTAATGCAACTGAAATTTAAATAGCATAGACACAAGATATATAGTGGTTCGGGGAATAGAAGGCCCCTAGTCTACTCCACCAATGCTCTACTCCACGAGCTTTTTGATTTTCTCTATCTGGACCTCTTTTCCCCATTATTTTTCACAACTGAGTATAGGCAGGTGACACCATTACAAACTAAGGAAAAAAATCCTACTGGATCACTAATAGAAACTACACAGCTTAGTACGAGAATCCATTCACTCGAGAATAGAAATGAAATGTATCTGTATTTTTGAAAATACATTCCAGTTGTTCTTCACAATTTCAACATAATGTAATTGATACTAGATGGATCGTCACCTTCATAAATAATGATCATTAAATATGAGTCTTTCTGAGTAGATCCTGTTGCAGTAGATATAGAAATATAATTCACAACTTCATCAGTAGAATATTCAAAAATAATATTCGATGTAGAACGCGGGAATCTACTATCGTGATTCTTCTTCTTCAATAAAAACAACCATATCATTCTTTTGAATTAGCATATCTGTGTTTTTTATACTGTCTATTTTTCTTCTTTTTTATTAAATGATCGATTGATGCCCTTTTAAAAAATATCAAATCTATATAATAAAATCGATCAATTCTCTTGTAAATTTAGATCCAAAAAAGTCTCCTTCTGACTCGTGATATCCAAACATTTGAATATACAGATTAATCGTAACATCCATTGAAATTCACCAAGAAAAGTACATTTTAATTCGATCCTTAAATGGCTCTGAACTCGACAATGACACATTTTAAAATTATCTTTAAATCTGGCTTGAAATCATCCTAATAAATAGCTTGATGACCATTACATAATAATATCAGCTTTAAATTCTCTGACGCAAAACGTAAGGTTGATATGTACAGTATGCATCCTCTGAATGTAACATAGATAATAAACGTAATATTGTTGATGTAGCCTTCAAACGTAAGCTTGTCAACATATAGTTGATCACAAAAGTATAGTTGGCAACGTATGGTTGATCACAAATGTAGGGTTGGTCCTCTATAATTTTTCTCTTCTACTTTCAAACGTATGATGAAAGATTCATACTTTTATAAGTTTTCAAAAAAAAGGTACTTGATCCATACATTTATAATAATGTATGTTTGTTCACAAAAGTAAGGTTGATGAACCATACTTTTGAGAAATAAATGTAATGTTTAAAATGTACGTATGGCTCTTCTTCCAAACTTTTTCAATAAACCAAACATTGGGTTACTTCCTAACATAGGGTTCCTATTCCATAATTTTTCAATAACCCAAACATAGGGTTCCTTCCTAATGTTGGGTTCCTCTTCCAGAATTTTCTGATAACACGTAAATTATACACTGTATTTCTAATTTATGCTATATTTCTCCACATAGGGTATGACCAGTATTTTCAGAACATGATTAAGAAGATCCCGAATATGTAGAGCATGAATAGTTTTTCCAGAACATTCTTATTCTAATAGTTTAGTAATTCATCATTTTTGTTCAAGAAATTAAATATTTTGTCCAGAAATAAAAATATAATGAATAATAAATTCCTGCAATATACTTAACAAATAAAATAATTAGAAAATAATTTAGGGTATTTGTGAGCATCAAAATTATCATAAAGATATAGTGTATTATTCTCAAAAAACTCCCCCTTTAAATAAAAACATTATATATTATTGAAAACAACACTTGCACAACAATCTCCCCCTTTTTTATGATCACAAAACCCATAAATTAACCAATGAAATTAACTTTCAAAATTAATAACATATAGTTTTGAATGATTCAATAATAAATACAATATTAGATTTATCTTATTTTCTACCTCTAATTTCCCCCACAATAAAGTGAAAATAAGAAAAAAACATTTGAAGTATATAAAGTGAAACAATTAAAATAAAATGCTGTGTTTATCCAAATTTATCCCGCTTTTTGTGATACCAAAAATAATCATACAATGTGGAATAGAACACATTTAATGTAGAACTGAAATTATGTAAATGATATATTATTAACTATTTTCCAATAATTAAATCTTGATTACTAGCATTTCGAAACAAGTGTACGAAAACAAATAATAATAAACAATAGGAATCCAAATTTTCATTGAGTATATGGAATATGTATAATCCAGATGAACACATGAATAAAGGTTTAGTAAGGGGATGAGATAGGGTCTATCTCCTCTGAACTACAGACTTGATTTTTGTCAACAGCTCCCTCATCCTTTTCGTCATTCCATCACAAAGCCTGAACATAAGATCCCTTGTCTCTTGAGTCATGAATATATTCGATGAGGTTTACTCTGAAAAACTCATAATGTCTTTCTTCCTTTTCCATAAACATTGACATCATTTCTATGAACTGAGTCCGAACATGTTTAATATTTGGTTCACTTGATGTCAACTGATCAAACAAAAATTTCTTATTATATAACAAGACTGATAAAGGAGAACTATTACATTAAAGATCTTGTAATTTTCCCTTCATATTGATCATGGAAGTTGTGAAAGCTGGAAACCTTCAAATTAAATCAGGTGAAGTACATAACCCACTAGCAGCACTAGTTCTGACAGATGCAAATTGTGTCTCCGGAAATTCTTTAAATTCTAACAGATATGACTTCTTTACCATTTCTAATTTCAGTTTGTATACCTCTGTCAACATCTCTTGCTTAAAATTTTCAACTCCATGTCATGAAATTGTACTTCCCTTAAGTCTCTAAAATATCAATTGTTATGTTTATATGGCACTCCTCAGAGTAACAATTTAAGATTCCAAATGAGACAACTTTATGTACAACTCTTGCACTTCTTTATTTAATGAATAAGAGGCACCATGTTCTTGATTTTCATTCTCAGTTTCAATGTGATGGAGCAATACTAAAGGTAGAGAATATGCATCATAATTTTCTTTTTTCCTTCTCCTAAGCCAGTTGGTCCACATATTTCTCCACATAGTCTTTTCCAAACTCTTCCACAGAAAAATCCTCATGAATTACTTCAGTTTGAACATTAAAAACATTCTCATCATGAACATCAGAGATTTGTTTTTCCATTGGATTTTCGAAAATAATATCTTCTTGTGTTTCATGAGGATAGGCCCCTTCCTCACTAGTCTCTGCCTCCTATTCTAGCTGAAGTGAAACTTCTTCTTCAGCTACAAACCTAGGTTCAATTTCATTTTGGACTTGCGGAGTCATTGTAATATGAGAAATTTCCACTTCTTGTGGCTTCTAAATAGCTTTTTCCCTAAAAAATCTGTAAGATAGTAAATCTCATGTTTTCATTACAAGGGAAACAAGTTCCTCATTAACAGTTGTTTTTCATTGAGTCTGAAGTCCCACTTGACATCATTCTTCATGAGTGTCTTCAATTTCAAATCTTATTTTTCATGCAGTAGTGCTTACTCGTGATTCAGCATGTCTTTCTTTGGACTTAGCAGACTAAGCTCGATCACTCTATGCTTCTTCCTCTGCTCCTACTGGTAAAGGTTTCCCTTTTGAAGTATCCATGAAATAGGCAATTTTTCTTAGGGTCCCAGCACCAACAGTTTTACTATGATGGCATCTAACTATGGCTTCCACTAGCCTTACCATATCCTGTTATGAACATAATGTTAGAGATAAAACCACAAAATGGATAAAAACTCATCCTAACTTCACTTTGACAGTTGTAATGTAGATACCTTATCAAGTACCTATGAATTTTATGCCTTATATAACTCATTAACATAAACATTATATACATATCTGGATACAATATTTTCTCCAACTCAGACATCCTCGGTGCAATCCCTGTTTCCAAAAATTTTAGTAGAATTTTCTGATCTGGCTCCAAGTCCTTTATGAAAATCTTCATTATATGAGTAGAACCAAAAAGAAAAGACATGATATCTTCAGACTTATGCACATAATATCCTATATTTTTTAAATCAAAATGAAAACTCCCTCATGAGGGAAATTTAAAATCTGACCAATCTCCACAGAGGATATTGAGACATCTCGATCTTCTATCATAGCTACCATGGTATCCTCGTAATCTCCCAATCTAAATTGTACATACATAAAGAAATAACCTACTTCGAATTCATACAAAAACTTAGACATCTCACCATTGAAGTTCTTCTCTAGATTTTGAAAAGAGAGAGCTTGTTTCAACAAAAGATTCATCTGATATAGCCATTCCAGTTCTATGGACTTTCCTTGATAAATTGTTCTTCCTTCAGAGCAATGTTTCTTGACGGTGTTGGTCTCATCCTCATCATTTCTCTTGGTTTTGGAAATTTCTGCAAGTACTATCTTATGTTTCAAAAGAGCATTAGGGTTTCGATGGTTTTTAGGTTCGAATGGACAAAGAGCGGGAAAGTGCCACGAGTGAGAAAGGGTTTTTGGTAGAAATGAAATGATTTATAATTCAAAAGGTTTCTGACAACCTTGATTCTCATGTCATCAATAATTATTACATAGGTTTTCAAAATTAATAAAATTTATTGCAAAGGGAAAAAAACTTATTCTATTTGAAAAAAATAACTAATTTATTTGAAAATAGTATTATGATAAATAAACAGAATAAAAAATCAAAACATTATTTAAAAATAAACAAACCTAGCTCACCCTTAATAAAATCAAACCATACAGTGAGAAGTGGTTTAGTAAAAATATCATCTAATATAATTTTAGTAATTATAAATTCCAATGATATATCCCTTTTAAGAATATAATCTCTTAGAAAATGATGTCTTATATCAATATGCTTAAACCTAAAATGATTAATAGGATTTTTTTTGAAATATTAATTGCACTAGTATTATCTCATATAATAGGAATATTATTAAAATTTAATACAAATTCCATAAGAGTGTTTTTCATCCACAACACTTGTGCACAACAACTGTCAGTAGAATTATATTTTGCCTCAACTATTGACAAGGCAACTGAATGTTATTTCTTACAAGACCATGACACTAAGTATTTACCTAAGAATTGAAAAGTTCTTGAAGTTCTTTTTCTATCAAATCTACAACATCCAAATTCAGCATATGAAAATGAAATTAAATTAAAATTAGTTGTTTTTTGATAAAGAAGTGACTGAAAAATATTTCCCTTTAAATATATAAAAATTATTTTAATAGTAGTTAAATGGGATTCTTTAGGTTTTGATTGAAATATTGTACAAAGAAATACTGAATACATTATATATGGCCTGATAGCAGTAAGATATAATAAAATACCAATCATACCTATATAAAACATTTTGTCAACAGATTTTCTAGTTTCATCCCAATCAAGTCTTATATTAGACATATAAAAGTTTACTTAAAATATTAGAATTTAGAGTTTTCTTAAAATGTTTTGGATCTTCCATTCCAATAGTAAAATCATTTTTCAATAAAAAAGATCTTAATATTTCCTACAAAGCTTTAGGTTCTTATTTAAGGCCATAAAGAGCTTTAGTAATTTTAAAAACAGAATCTAGTTTTTGTGAATTTTCAAAACAAGGAGGCTACTCAACATAAACTTCCACCACTAAATAACCATTTAAAAAGGTAGACTTAATATCCATATGAAATTATTTAACTTTTATATGAGATGTATAAGATAAAAGCATTCTAATGGCTTATAATCTTGTTACAGGTGCAATGGTCTCATCATAATATATACCTTCTTCCTGATTATATCCTTTATCTAAAAGTCTAGATTTATTTCTAGTTATTATTCCTTGACCATATTGTTTATTTCTAAAGTCCCATTTGGTTCCTATCACTCGATAATTATGTGGTCTTTCAACTAATCCCTAGACTTCATTTCTATTAAACTGGTTTAATTCTTCTTGCAGTGATATGATCCAACATTCATTATCTAAATATTATTCTATAGAATTTGGTTCTAATTGGGATTGAAAGGCACATAATTCTTCAAGATTTACAATATTTCTTCTAGTTTTTATTCCTATGTCTAAGTCACCTATTATAATTTCTAAATGGTAATTGTTTAGGGTTCTAGTCTGTCTATGCAGTACACTTATAGGTTTTTCAGTATCATGTTCTTCTAAACTAGACTGAATTTCATTTATATCTTTTTCAAAACCATTTTTCATGTTCTGAAGATTCCTATTATCATTAGATTTAGATTCATCCATTTGATCTGTCCTTTACATAAATGGATCAGATTCATCAAATTTCACATGAACTTGTTCTTCATCAATCCTTGACTTCTTATTATAGACTCTATAAGCTTTGTAAGTAGCAGAATATCTTAAAAAATGCCTTTATCAGATTTGGGATCAAACTTACCAAGACTGAATTTGGTGTTTAAGGTGTAAACCTTGCATCCAAAAACATTAATGTAATTTAATTTAGGTTTTATGTTATTCCATATTTAATTGGGTATATTTTTCAGATTTAGTCTAATTAAAACTCTATTCATTATATAGCAGGTTGTGCTTACAACTTCTACCCAAAATATGTAGGAAGACTATATTCATTTTTCATAGTCCTAGCCATTTCCTGAATAGTCTTATTACTTCTTTCAATAATTCCATTTGGTTGAGGTGTTTATAGTGTAGAGAAGGTGTGTTTAATACCAATTTTTGAGCAAAAGGAATTAAATTACATATTATCGAATTCTCTACCATGATCACTTCATAATGAAATTATTCTAAAAAATTTTTCAATTTGAAAATCTTTACAAAAACGTTCAAATATAGTAAAAGATTCATTTTTAAAATTTTTCAAAAAAAAATCCATGAAAATCTGGAATAGTCATCAACTAAAACATATAAATATAATTTACCAGCCAAGCATGATACTGTTGAAGGTCCAAACAAATCCATATGGATATGTTCTAGAGGATTTGATGTAGCATTTTTGTTAACAAATTGGAAGGATGATTTGTGTTGCTTTCCAAGTTGCCATGCATCACAGAATCTATCACATTCAAATATGAGACTAGACAAATTAGAAACTAATTATTTCTTAGATAATTTATATAAAACATATAAATTACAATGTATCAGTCTTCTATGCCAGATCCATTATTCATTTATTTTAGCTATTAGGAAGTTTACATGTTGTGTACACAAGGAATTTAATTCCAGGGTATAGACATTTTCAGTTCTAGGTGATCTAAATTTAAGCAGTTTATTTTTGAAAATAGAATAGTAATTATTAGAGAAATCAACAGCATAAGCATCATCACATAGTTGAGATATACTTATCATATTGGGTTTCAATCCATGTACATAACGAACTTTATTAATTGATACATCTTCTGGATATCCTACTATTCCAATACCAATTATATTCTCTTTGGAATTGTCACCAAATGTGACAAGGCCACCATATTTTTGAGTGAGTGTAGAGATATTCGATGATTTTCCACTCATGTGACTTCAACATCCACTGTCCATATACCATATTTCATTTTTTTCCTTTTTTGACCTTCTCCCTGCAAAGGAATTTACAAAATTTTCTATGGTACCCATATTATGTTGGGTCCAGGGGTGTTAGCCAGTAAAGATCTGGGAATCCAGACATTCATTGATTTTCTAATTACAGAAGTGTCAATTAAATTATTTGTTACAAAATATTTCTTAATACCACTTATTTGGGTTTTTTTTAGAAACAGTTTTTAGAAATATCTCCCCTTGTTCCACAGTAATTAAAATTTAATCTTTTAGTAAATGTAATAACATAATTCTTGAATAGCTTAGGTTTTTCACCCATACTGCCAATTCCAAATCATTCATTTTTAATGACAATATTCCCAAGAATATCTTTTAATGTATTTTATCCTTTAGTAAAAAAAAAGGGATGCATTTTTATAATTTTCCACTTAATTTTTCAATGTTTTTATCTTTGATTCATAATAATTATTGTTAGTGTTAATTGAGTTAAACTTTTTAGTTATCTCTTTATGTTGTTTCAGTATTATATCTATTTCATCATAAATAGCCTTATGACTATTCTTTAAAGACTTATGTTTCTTAAATAGAGAATCATATTTTTATCAAAGAATATTGCAGTAGGATACATGTTTTTCCTTACAGTAACTAGATTCAGAACTAGAGTCAAAAGATTAGTAAGATTGTACCTCATCTGTTTCTGCCATAAAACACATGATAGATTTCATATTTGCTTCTTCCTTCTCAGAGTCTGATTCAGAAGTGCTACTCGAGTCTTCAGATACACTCTATGTAGCATTAATTACTTTCTTGTCCTTATGCTCATAATCATTTCTTTTGAAGACTTTCTATTTCTTGTCGTCTTTTAGCTGAGGACCATCAGGTCTGATGTGCCCCATTTTCTTGCACTGATAACATCTGAATTCCTTGTCATCCTTTTTGAAGGATTTTCTGAAGACCTTATTCTTTCTATAGAATTTAGTAAATTTTATGGCTAGCTGAGCTAGTTCCACATCAGAATTTGATAAATCATAACATTCTTATTTCACTTTTACACTTTTCATTGTCTTTATGTTTTTGCTCTGTGATGATACTTTCATGGCAGTGTCATGTCTATTAATAAACACATTATTCTCATTTGTTTTATTGTGCATATAAGCTTTATACATCATTAGTATTTCAATCTGTTCTCTCATAGATAAGTCTTTTACAGTTGTCGACTATCTGATTGCAGCAGAGATTCCATTCCATCTTGTAGGCAGTACTCTCAGTACTTTTAAAGCATGATCAGCTTGTTTAATGGGATCTCCCAAAGCGGTTATGTTATTGAAAATCTCTGTCAATATTCAATTATTTCGAGTAATACATTCACCTTAAAACATTCTGAATGTATCAAATTTAAGCTTAGGAATAGTATATCTCATTTCCCTGGTATTTTTAGTTCCTTTATAATCAACAACAATTGTTTTCCACATTTTATATGCTCTCGGGCATTTAGATACTCTGTTAAATTCATCAGGTCCTAGACCACTTATAATATCATTCATTTCCATCATGTTCATATCATATTCTACTTCAGTAGATGCAATCCATGTTTCATGTATTTCTGGTATTTCATATGGAGTCAAAATCTTAGAATATACTCTCTATCCATAGTTTTTCAGATAGATAATCATTCGCGACTTCCAGCATCCATATTTTTCTCCATTGAAGTATGGTGCTCTTCCCCTAGACATTACATCTCTTGTATCATTTATCGTTGTCTGTGTATAATCACTTTCATCAAGTTAATTATTTTTCATAATAATCAACCACTGATACCAATTGTTGGATTGGATTATACTAAATATACACAAGAGGGGGGGTGAAATTTGTTATTTAAAAAATATTTGTGAGATAGTGTTATTAACATTAACTTTAATCAAATGAATTAATTCATCGTAAATTTAAATAGTAGAGACACAAGATATATAGTGGTTTGGGGAACAGAAGGCCCATAGTCCACTCCACCAACACTCCACTCCACGAGCTTGGTGATTTTCTCAATCTGGTAATTGTTTCCACATTACGTTTCACAACTGAGTACAGGTAGTTAACACCTTTACAAACTAAGGCAAAACAAACCCTTCTGGTTCACTCACAGAACCTACACAGCTTAGTACGAGAAGCCGGTCACTCGAGAATAGAAAATAAAGGTATCTGTATTTTTGAAAATACTTTCTAGTTGTTCTTCACAATTGAAACAGAATGCAATTGATAATAGATGGTTCATCTCCTTCATAAATAATGATCTTCAAATAAGAGTCATTCTGAGTAGATCCAATTGCATAGATATAGAATTATAATTCAAAAATTTAGCATTAGAAGATTCAAAAATGATCTTCGATGTACAATGAGTGAATCATCTATTGTGATTCTTCTTCTTCAATAAACAGAGATTTTTCGTTTTTTTGAATCATAAGATCTGTGTTTTTGATAGTCTCTATTTTTTCCTTTTTATTAAATGATCTATTGATGACGTTTTAAAAAATATGACATCTATATAATAATTTCAATAACTTCTGCTATAAATTTAGATCCAAAAAATTTTCCTTTTGACTCATGATATTCCAACATTTGAATTTATAGAGTAATGATAACATCCCTTGATATTATCCAAGAAAAGATGATTTTAATTCGATCCTTAAACTACTCTGAACTCATCAAAGACACATTTTAAAATCATCTTTAAATCTGGCTTCAAATATGCCTAATAAACAACATGCTGATTGTTGCATAATAAAATCGACATTAAACTCTCTAATGCTAAACGTAATGTTGAGTTGTACAGTATGAATCCTCTGAACGTAATGTAGATAATAATCATAATATTTATGATGTAGCCTTCAAATTTAAGGTTTTCAACGTATGGTTGATCCCAAACGAAGGGTTGGCAACGTCTGGTTGATCACAAATGTAGGGTTGGTCATCCATACTTTTTCTCTTCAACTTTAAAATGTATGATGAATGATCCGTACTTATATAAGCTTTCAAACAAAAGTTACATGATCTGTACTTTTCTAAGAATGTATGGTTGTTCAAAAAAGTCAGTTTGATGAACCATACTTTTGAGAAACAAAAGTAATGTTCAAAACTTCTGTACGGTTTATCTTCCACAAATTTTCAATTAACCAAATGCAGGGTTCCTTCCTAACATAGGGTTACTCTTCCATACAATTTCAAAAACCCAAACATAGATTTCCTAATTAACGTAGGGTTCCTCTTCCATAATTTTCTAATAACACATAAAGTATACACTGTATTTCATCCTTACGCTACATTTCTCCACGTAGGGTATGAACAATGTTTCTAAAACATGCTTAAGTATATCCTGAATATGTAGATCATGAATAGTGTTTCCAGATCATGCTTATGGGAAAACTTTATTAATTAACACTTGTTGTTCAAGAATATAAATAATTCATCAAAAAATAAAAATATAATGAATAATAAATTCCTAAAATAAATATAACAAATGAAATCATTAGAAAATAATTAAGGGTATTTGCGAGCATCAAAATTATCATAAAGAGATAGAATATTGTTCTAATGAAACACCCCCTTTAAATAAAAACATTATGGATTGTTGAAAAGAACACTTTCTCAATAGTGATGACTTACTTTGATGTCTTTCTATGTGTGGACTGGCTAGTGTCTTATCAAGGCCATGTGTATTTTTATCACATGTGGTTGTATTTCTCATCACTATAGGGAACCACCTATATTAATAAGGGTGTATGAGATATCTAGGCTTCTTGATCTAGACCCAAGTGATAGGGGAAATGCAAAGTGATATCCCAAATATAGAATCTCTTTATGAGTTACCAAGGAATTTAGCTTGTGGATTTCCCTCCTTTGGTGGATCATTTCAGTGAAATATTCCCTGACGATTTATCAAGGTCACTTTCTTATAGAGAGTTTGAGCTCACCATTAAGATCATTCAATGTGTGGAACTAATTTCCATTCCTCCAAATAGGATGGAATATCCAGATCACCATGAACTCAAGAAGAAGTTTTATGAACTTGAATAAAAATTTTCTATCAAACCCAAAAAATCACCATGGGGTTTTCCTATCCATTTCACCAAGAAGTATGATTGTACCCTCATATTGTTTTTGGATTATCCCCGACTGAACTCTATCATTTTAAATATATCGCATCTACTTCCTCATATAGACGACATCTTGAGCTAGCTCCATGGAGTGAATGTTTTACCTAAGATATATTTGAGTTTTCCCTACAATTACACGCGGGTGTGGAAAAAAGACATAGCATGTACATAATTCTAGATATGTTATGGCATGTACGATTATATGGTCATGTCATTCGACTATAAAAACATGATTATATTCATTATGTCTCAAATGAATTGTGTTTTCGATCCACACATATATTCATTTATTATTGTATTCATATATGAAATATTACTATATTATATCACCATAAAGAACCATAAAAATCAGAATGATATCTTATTGAATAAACTGTGAGAGAACTAGTATTATGAGAACAACATAAAATTCCAATTTTTGATCAATAAGGCTCATTTATTAGGACATACCATTTTAGATGTATGCATATATGTTGACCCAAAGAAGATGAGCATTGTGGTTTCATAGGTGCATCCCAAAAATGTGTTTGAAATATATAGTTTCATGGGGATATCAATCTATTATAGGATATTCAAATAGGATATTTCACAGTGTGAAGCATCTCTTATGGGAATTACTAAGAATTGAATGAATTTAGAAATGAAATCTACTTAGCGGAAAAACTTTTATAAGATGAAGTAGATACTAACATTGGTGTTGATCCGGATTCATTTAGTTAAAGGAAGGGTCTATACTATATAGTATGATGCTTTAGGAATTGGGATGGGAGTAGTTATAATGCATCGTGATAGGGTCATTTCATATAGGTCACTCTAACTAAGACTTCATGAGAATAATTACCCTAAAAAAAACTTGAGCTAGTTCTCAGGGTCCATGCCTTACATTGTTGGGGCAAATATATTTTGGTTGAGAAGTTTTTTTTATACAATTCAAAAGAGTTTCAAATATATATCCACATAGTGAGACTTGTATCTGAGGTATTTTAGGTTTGTAGAATACCTAAAATCCATTAATTTTGAGCTTCTATATACATCTAGTAAGGGTAATGTCATGGATGATGCATTGATCTAGAAGAATCAGACAAAACCCATTAAGAAGTCACTACATAGAGGTAGATGGTGGAACTATTTTTTGAGATGCACCTGGTGGTTTAGGAACATCATAGGAAACCATTTTTAGAATCTCTAGAAGTGACATCCTCTTTTCTAGAGTGGGTGTGGATGAGATAATGTACAAATATTAGGATCCTAATCTTGAGGGAGAGTGTATCTTGTGGGAACCCACATAGAGGATGATTTGTTGATCGAAATGAGACCCCACTCTCCCATGATCTTGTTTTGGAACATTCACTTATTCATGATTTTTTTTTTAGGGAACCTAATAGCTCTATTTGGGAAGTTCACCATTTGATTACCAAGATTTTCTAAGATGTAAGATATCATTATTAGTGGCTAGTTATAAAGAGGATTATTTTATGATTTTTCACTAGGTTCTCCACCTATCATTAAGTGAAAGTTGAGAATCAGCAACCTTCTATAGTTTTACAGCCTCTATCCAATTTTGAGTAGAAATGGAATGAAGTCGTCATGGGTTTCCTTATGGTTTTTCTGAGATCCCCTTAATGAAGGGATGTAGTTTGGTGTATAGTCAATAGTTTGACCAAGGTCACACACTTAATACCATTACAAGAGAGCATCTCTATTGATTATCTTTTATCCGTTAAATTTTTTTCCTTCATGGTGTTCCACTATTTTCAAATCTGACTATGATTTCATTTTACCTCATAGTTTTGTGAGGTATTGTATAAGGAACAGGGTTCATAGGTTCTCTTGAGAACATCATATCACACTTAGAATAATGGGCATTACAAGTAGAAGATAAGGGTGCTAAAGGATATTCCCTAGGAATGTATCCTTGTTTTTGGAGGTTCACGGTAAAAATATTCCTTTTTTAGTTATCATGCAATAAATGATTTTAGGAAACTAGTGAGATGTATTTGTATACAGAAATTAATTTTATGTCATTACATTCACCTTTATTCTAGTTAGAGGCTTGTGAGGTGAAACTACTGTCTTCTTATCTTGTTCAAAAGTCATTGGAGTGTGTATATCTAATTCAAAAGTGTGTTGATACCGCTCAGTCCAAGAAGAATTCTTATACCAATTTTCACAACATACCTCTAGAGATAAAGGTGGGACCTCAGGTCTTTCTGTAGGTTTCACCTAGATTGGTTCGTAGATAAATTCAATGACAGGTGCACATGAGCCTCATCCCAGTTGGTTAGTAGTCTTTATGTGCATCCAAGCAACCATGGATCAAATCCAAGCGGAGGCATATTTCTGGTACTATAGCGGAACTGTATAAGGTATTGTTTGGAACTGTAGAAGCCAAGACTATTCACCCGTTGGTGACTTCGGGGAACTGATTTGGTCCCTGAGTCCTTTAAGGACTTTGGGCCACCAAGTACTTCGTTTCAGTAAGGCCTTCGGGCCGCCTCAAGGCCTTCGGGCCACCTTACGTGAAGATGAAAACCGGGAAACCTACAAGGAACAAGATTTATAAGGGAGATGATCAAGGAGCTTGCCCCATAGAAGTAGCTAAACAGATTTCAAGAATGAGAGGGTATGGGACCTTCCATCAGGACAATCCTGTGCATGCATGGGAAATCCTAGATGAACTTATATGAGAAGGTGGAGAGATGATTTCACGATGAAGATGCTATGGAGGAGAAATTCCAAGTCTCTAGTCTAGGTTGTATATAATTTTTGAAGCCTACAGGAAATGAATTCTTTTAAAGACAATAGGACATATAATAAATATGTCTATGGGCGTTTTATCGGATCTACCTCACCACTTGAAATGTGGATAATCAAAAATCAATAAAAAAAGAAGGCCTTTGGGCCATTGGTGGAGTGATAGGTAAAGTTATCACATTGATATATTAGGCATTTTGAGATAGTGTAAAAAATTATTCTGATAGTTGATCGATTGAATCTATCTTAGAGGTTATTTTCAATTCACTGCATCTTCCCCACATCAATGAATTTATGGTATCATCTTGACCCATCTCATTCGATTCACCCTAAAGTATTTATCTAGATGCTTAAGCATCCATTGAAGATAATCTGACAAATATTATTGATCAGAGAACAAATTCACACTGAGGTTAGTATATTTTACATATCCAGGAGCTATAGAATAACATATGTGTATATGAAGTGACCTTAGAGTGGTTTGCTGTTGTACGTGCACTGTGTGTGGATCTTTTATCCTATGAATTTATACCACCATCATGTGAGAAACATGGAGAAATTTTTTCTTTTGTATTGGAGGTTATAATTTCATATTTTTATTTTTTGGTGTGTTCTCTTTTAGATTTGTTAAAGTCTAGAGACAGTACATAAGGGAAAATTGGTTTGTTTCATAACAGGTGGAAGATTGTGTGAGGAAACACGAGTAAAGACCAATTTAAATGGAATGTATTTAAATACATGATGTGTATTATACCTTCCAAACCCCATTAACATCATGTTGAGTCTTTTACCTATGAGGTTAAGCCCATATATTACACGGTGTTTAATATATTTACACATTATGTAAATTTTCAACCTAGTTTTTCAAATAATGGTCATAAACCCCTGTTTTTATATAGGGGTTATTTTTATCCTTTCTTGCATAGTAGGAATTCTAAATTGGGGTCCCCTCTTCCATGAACAGGGTTCCTTTAGTTATTTTTTGTCTGCACTCTGTTTTCTTCTTCATCATGCATGTTGGTCTCCTATATGAATGATCTACACTCTTCCTTCTTATATTCATATTTTCTCTAATCTTCTCTTGAACTATTTAAATGAAACCTATTTTCCCAATTTTCATGTATTTTGATGATTCTTATAATATATATATTTTTTTCTAAAATGATTCAATTGTTAAAAATTTTCTAGTGGTATTCTACGAACCAAAGGTATGAGTCCAACATCATTACAAAAGTTTTATCACATTATATATGGTGTCTCAAAGTGTAAAATGATGGAACCTTCAAATGATGCCTATAAATTATAAAATAAAATAAAATAAATTATTTCTCTCATTTGACGTGACTCTCGTCTATGGAGACTAAACTATATAATGATCAACTATAAATATGCCACCCTAAATGGATGTGTTTTCCAATTAGATGCATAATTCCCCTATCACAAATTGTTCAAAACCTCTTGAGGACTTTTGTGGATATAAAAAATTCCTTAAAATGATGAAGTGGATTAAATAAGAATTTTAGGAATTGATTTAGTCCCTTAATCATTATGATTTAGGATTCATACTATATGTTTTCTACGTTAATCCCCACTATTTATGATTTACAACTCACTACCTATGATTTATTCTCATTATAGGATATTATATGTATGCTTTAATCATGTTTTTTAGTGAATCATGCATATTTCCTTAATCCCTGATTACATGGAATGAATAAAATGCTTGATATTGTTTTTCAATCATGTTGATATAGAATTTCTTTCATGATATGAGACTGTGGATTCCATGGGTCATGAGATTACACGGGTCTCAACTTAAGGATAGTTTGGATAGACTCTCCATGCTCTATATTTGGATCTGTTGGATGTGCCTATATCAACCCTTGGATTTTTGGGGATGTGATTTCATAATAGTTAATTATACCAATGAGAGACACAGTTTACTAGTAGAGGCATCGATGATAGACTCATTGTCGAGATGGTTATACCATACCTTGGGTGATATTCTCTGCACTATATGACATACAAGGGATGTGCTCAATGGTTGATTATTACACCATGATAAAGTGATATTTGGATCACCTATTATGGGTTTCCATGGACGAGATATGTGGTATTTTGTATTTTAGGATCTCCTACAGGGACTATTGGGGTTTCTTTATGGGTTGTCTTGGACGGGCTCAAAAATATCTTATTGGATTTGATAATGTATTTTTTAGGTTTATATTTGATTCTATTTTATCATATTCTAACGATGTTTGTATGGTGTTATATGGATGAATATTCCATGTCAAATAACAGTCTTAGGGTTAGAATAAACCTAATGAATTATTCATGAATAACAAAGTACAAGTCTTATCTCATCTGTATAGGTCCCTTGGTTCAGAGAGATCTATCTTAGTCCAAATATTATAGTGGAAGTTAGGTATCATGGTGGAACCTAGAAAATCATTCTTTAATTATTCATTTACTTGCATTGATAACAATTAGAACATTATTCATTTTATTTTGAATGAACTAGTTTGATCTGGACACCGTTGGTGGTGGCCTAATAAGGATATCTCACACCCTGTTTTGGGTGCCATTGGTAACCAAGAATCTGTTATCACTATAGGTATAGATAAATGGAAGAATCCAACATTTATGGTTTTGTTTACTTATCTAGTGTATTGTACGGTAGCATGGGATTGATCCTACTCTCATTATGCTAGTACTAGCTGGATTTCGACTTTTTATTTTTTTTAGAATATGGTATATGCATGTATCTCATATTCATCATGTATTCATTTTTTATAGTTTCACAACATTAAGATCATCATCATTTTTTTCTAGTTATTTTATAGCTTCCCCCTATTGTATATTTATCTGGGAGGGTTTATTATTATTATTCACTAAAATCTATTTAACATTAATACTTTTGATAATTATGGTTACTAGTCTTGTTTTTATATAGAATTATTTAATTTTTTTATATACTTTTGTTCAATAATCTGATCAATGAGGGAATAGTCTCGCTACAGACATTACCTAGGCCTTCGCAGCTATTCTACATATTATGGAGTAGGAAGAGGAATTTTTGAGGTCTTGTGGCCCACAGTCTAGGGGATTTTCTTAGTGGTATCCAAGTAGGACGCTGCATCTATATTTTTGGAACATCAACCTCATTTTTAGTTATCAAAAAATATTATGTTGTTCCATTTTCCTTTTATAAGGAAATTTGAATTGTTTTTAAGAGAATTTATTTTATTAGTTACCTGAATCCATACAGTTGACACATTCTAATTGTGACCCAAATCCATATATTTGAATGATTTCCATGGGAATCCATTAGAGTTTTGACTAATAATGTTCAATGGTTTTTCATTCCAAAATTATCACATGTAAGAAAATACACCCTTACCATCATCCGCCAGGATTTATTTCCATTTCTATAGTTCTCAGTTCCAGACATGATTTCTTTTTATACAAATAAAACATAAAAATTGTATAATTCATTCACCTTTGTATTGTAACACTATCATATATCCTATTACACTAAAAATATACAAGTGTCTAATTGAATTTTTCATATAGGCGTTATCCTATAAATGTTATAAAAATTCTTACTACACAGATTTTATACATAATCGGCAGCATGGTTTTCTAACCATGCGAAGTAAGATTCATATTCATGGACATGTTATCATTAATTTTTCTTTAAATTTTGGAATAACATATATGTTTATTTTCTCTCAATGGGAATATATTTTTTTAAAGAAAATATCCTTTAATTTCATTCACACCATAATAATTACTTCCCCTAAATACATAGTATTCTAGAGCAGTGACAATTATTGATCAACATCTTTTTTGAGATAATAAACATCAATGATTACTATTTCTCTTTTAGTACTTCCCAATTAGAGAAATATATTATCTAGGGACTTGGTCCAATTTCTCAACTACTATTTTATTATTAGTCTTAATTCATTGTGATGGTTATTTCCACCTAAAGTGGTCTAAAAATGTATCACCATGTTTGGTATCTATAGGTTTCCCTCTACAAGAGTGGTTTTTACTCATAACATATGTTATATTCCCTAATAAAGTAATAAATTTTTTATCACCAACTCAATTTCTATCCCAAGATTATTTTTCATTCTAAGGAGGTAAATCCCTATATTGTGGATGCGAGTTGATTTGGTTTAAATCTTTTCTATATGTGAAATTGTTAAATAATGTAATATAATGAATTAGATCATTTTATTATGATTTTTTAATCCTATAATGAAATTATAAATCTAGTATAGCACATAACATAAATTGAAAAATTATTAATAACTAATGTCATAATAATATTCTTAGTATCATATGTAATATCTAAAAATGATAAAAATATTTTTCGTATCATTAATAATGGGTTTTGAAGAGTATATAAATAAAAAAACATATCCATTGAGGCTGTGTAGCTATGTGTGTAGACTTATCCCCACTCATCATGTATCTATGATAATAAATTTATTATCCAATCTTCCACTTTCAATGTATTCACTTCTTTGATGCACTTATTCAACAGGTACATCCAAATTCTAGAATCCATGTTGGGTTTTATTTTATATGAAAACAATACATTATCTAATTTAAGAAAATAAAATGTTATTATGTTATATTTATAGTTATCCTATCAGTTGGAAAATGATTTATATTCCCTAATATATGTTTTCCAAAAAATAGTTCTTATATTTTAAACTAAAATTAATTTGATAAAAAAAGTAACTCCCCAACATTATTAACCCAAAGTAGGTGTTTATGCTACTACTTTGTAATATAATACAATGTATCAAATCTTGAGTGATCAAAAAAAATTTCATTGGAGACTAGATACAGGCTTGATTCTCACATTACATCTAAACACATGTTGTGAATCATTAAAATTTTAGTGAGAAAAATATTATTTATTATATAAAATCCTTCATATAGTTCATATATTTTTTCTTGGTATCCTAGTGATATGAAAACATGATAATGGGTGAGCTTTGATGAATATTAGGGGAAATCCCACAATAAAAGTTATCATGGGATAAATAATGAATGAATAATATAGTAGAGATAAACAATAATAAAATATTCTATATATAAGATATCATAAAAAGGTACTAAAACCTAGTATAATATAATAATACAAAGAATTTCATGGATAACAAAACTAGTTTCATATTGATAGAATGCAAAATACAGAAGGTCAAAATCATATTGTCAAGTCCTCACTCCAATACAGAATACATAAATATGTAATGTTTATTCCAGATAACTAAAATATTTTCTCTCATGAATATACTAATAAATTTAGGTTCTATAACATCCCATACCATCCAATATATTATCTAATGAATTTGACTTAAGAAATAAGTGAATAAAAATTCAATAAAAAAACAACATGATTATTTTTATTGAAAAAAAAGCTTATGAAATATTAATATAATCTCCCTTTATAAATATAATATGATATTAAGATAAATAGATTAATATTACAGTTTTTATAATTATAGTATATCCTTATTGATGCATAAGATTCATTAAATGATGCCTATATATGGGGAAATACATTTAAAATATCACTCGAACATTTATAATGGGAAATAATTTTTTCATTTTGAAATTTTATATTTAAAATATTTAAAATTTTAAAATATTAGGGAAAATTATTATTTGAAAATAATCATGGATAGATATAATTTATGATTCATGGAAAATAATTTTAAGGATTATAGGGAAATCCGTTCATGAGGTAAGCATTATAATAAATATTATATTAACTGATTTATTAAAAGGTGCCTTGTTTAGAAAAAAAGATACATTTTTAACCATTTTATATAAATTTATACATGGGTAAATATTAAATTAATGAATCTTTTTATAATAGTATAAATATTATTTAAATCATTTTAAATATAAAATTGACAGGTAAAAAAATACTCTTAGTCTAACATAAATAAAATTTTAGTTTTCCTTAAAAAATATTTAAGAATATTTATTACTTAAAGAACTTAAAATGAAACAAAAACATGTAATTTATCAATAGTTTCATAGAATAATAAAATATATGTTTTTTAAGTTTAAAAAATCATATAATTACTCTAATATAAATTTAAATAAAAAAACTCATGAGTTAGGAAGACATTGTTAAATAAACTCTTACATGTAGTCTACCTTTATTCATAATAGATTTAAAATTTATATATTGAAAATTTATATTTTTTATAATTAAATACCAGAAATATATTAGACTTATAATATGATAAATATTTTACTTAAAATATCTTACCATATATTCATTTATAAATCATTAATTATAATAATAATTTTTGGTTTTTTAACTACTTCCTTTTTATGTATATTTTTATTCGATAGATGTGGTCCCTATATTATAATAATTATTCCATCATATCTAGATTGTTAATAATTATTTTAATATAATAAATATTCATTATACAAATAATTATATGAATCCATGAATGGTGTACATGAAAAATGAATAAAATCAAATTTTTGTGGTAGTACACAAGTATGAACAAGCGATGTTATCATTTTCTAACACATGTAAGTGTAAGAAGGAAAATGAAATATTATATTTACAAAATCATAATATTTTTATAAAAAGAAATATATAAATTATTCACATATTTATAACCATCCATGTAATATGGATATGAATTATTATTTACATCGATACATAGAGATGGTAGGTCATATATATGCATGAGTGAACATTACATTTTCTGTAGCATGGAAAATAGGTGAATAACAGTTTTCTAATAATCATAATAACAATTATGTATATTTATGATAATGTATTAAATATTTCAGTTATATTATAATATATTTATCGTCTGTATAAAATGAAATACACCTAAAAGAGTCAGTAATGATGATTTCTTCTTCATTGAGACACCTACCTTAGCTTACACATTATAACATATTAGGATAGTCATAAGAGAAAAATATAAGCTAAAGAACAATATCAAGGAACATTGGAATGTATTTTAGTGTTTGACCAAGATATATGATTAATTTTATTGAATAAGGCTGGAATCTAGGTTCCCTTTTTTATGTGAGGGGATGGAAAATTTGGGAATTATATAAAATATTTAAAAATTATAATTTTATTTTCTTATGAAATAGTTACAAAAAGTCATAGAATGCTATGTAAAGATATTATTGGGTGTATATAACATCATGAAATCTGATTTATATATGTTTACATAACATTTTTACATTATGAAATGAAAAATACAATTTTTTCATCCATTTAAATTTACAATAATTTTAATTTTGTTTTTAATATAATTTTTTATTAAATCTATGTGTATTTTACTATGATTTCTCTAGAAACTAAATCTTTTTATAACTGAAACTCAGGTGTAACAAATTTCTTCTAAAGAAAACATAGTTAAAGATATTCAAAATTCAAATTGGTTGATTTTTCAATAGAAGGTTTCCACGCATTTTAATCTTTTTCAAAATGTTAAAAATGGATAACACATAGAGTTATGAGAACAAATTCATCATTTGTATTTATGTATAAATTATTGAGTAACCCTTAGGAAGGATAACATAGGAATGGAGACGAGTTTATCCACATAAGGGATTGGATTAATAAAATTTCGCACAACCATTCCATATTCTTATCTAATATTATTGAGAGGATGGATTACCTAAACATATAAGTGGTTAGAAGAATTATAATGTGGAATAAATTCATAGTCAAATATAGATATTTTCCCACTAATGGACACGATGAATTTAAAATAAGCCATTATTTTTGTGGGAGGAAATTTAATAATAGTACTTAGTAAATAAAACTAAATCATGATAAATATTTGGAGAATGATTCATCTATAAAGGCATAAAAATCACCAATATTAACATTTATATCTATCTAAGATAAGTAAAAACTTTATGAATGTAATTTTTTAGAATAATACAAAATCATGAGAATAGATGTCAATAAATAAGGAACATTGTATGTGATATGGAAACCATATTTTTAACAAAAAATTTATTGATTCCATTAAACCAATGTATATATATTATTATTTCATGAAAATAAAATTTTCACTATAAGTCACTACTCTAATGGTTTTGAACAAGGAATCAATTTTTTAAAAAAATTACAACATGGGTTCATACAAAATGATAGATAACCTAAAAATTATCTATCAAGAACATGATTTCCATTAAAGGTGTTAAGTATAAAATATTATATTTGGGGGAAATTTAGAATGAGATATATGTGTTTATAAAAATATAATTAATAAAATTTTATCAGGTAAAAGTCATGGAGTGATTATTATATCTTCTCAATCCCGATCTATCCTTAAAAATAACTAAGAAATATATATCTGAATTTTTTTGATAGTTCATTTGGTATTAAAATATGAGTGCTTTTAATAAATTATGAAGTAATCTCCTCATTATGTTATGAATTTATAATCATGTAATTGGATATTCATGATCCAGTCCATTATGATGGTGTTAAAGGAGATGAATAAAAATTTTATCTATAAGGAAAAAAGATAGGTCAGAAAGAGTTCACACCACCATCTAAATAAAATAAAATGAATTAATTGGTGTGCTTTAATTGTAAAAAAACTAGGATATTAGATAAGGAAATATCTATATTATTAAATGTGTAATGGGAAACTAAATTGAGATTCTATTTTTTATTAATGTTATATAAAAGGACTCTACTTATCTATAGGGTATATGACACTACTATTATATTAATTTTTATTTAAATATATATTATTTTATAATTAATGAAATATTATATTTGAGATCCCAAGGTATGCATTTGTCTAGTGGAGAAATGTTTTGTTGCATCACATTCATGGATTCAATGGATAATTTCCAGAAACATAAAATAAGAATTAATATTTTTTAATGTCATATTATTTACTCCTTATTTGATTATTAGGGTTGTGAAAAAATTCTTTATAATATTAAATGAGATGATTGTTTTGGTACACAAAATTTGTAAATAATCCATATTTTATAACATGTCTTAAATTAATAAAGTATCATTTTGGATAAATTCTCCAAATACAACAAATAACAATTTGATATGAAACTAATAGTTTATTTTTTAAATATTTTGTCTTAAGTAAATAATTATTACTTCTTAACAAAATGATTTTTTGTGAGTTTACAAAATATTTTTAAGAGAATATATTGTCTATGAGGATTTTACGTATATATACAGAATTATAAACTTCCAATTTAATAACTAAATTTTTATAAGACTAAATATAGAAAGATATTTTCATTTAATAACCTATATTTTTATATTATATTAGTGATATATTAATTTAAATAGTTACATTACTTACAAAATTATTTTGGTAAAATATTTGATATAATAACATTCAATAATTATTATAATGATTATGAAAAAAAAAGATTTATATAGAAAATATAACTTATTTAGAATATTTTAGGATATAAATGAGTTTCAATACTTTTTCTATTGTGTTAAATATTAGTAATATGATACCTAAGTCTCAACATTATTCAAATTGACTTATTTATAGATGTAACTCAAAAAGGATCTCAAGTGGATGGGTCTCCTTAGATAGACACATGAAGATGAGAACTAATTTATATAGAATGTGATAAGTTTATAAAAATACTAAAAGTATATCAAATATGTGTTTAATATAAATCTATATCAATTGTAAAAATTTATACAAGATTTTTTGAATGATTTTTTAAATTATTCATAAAATATTTTAAGAATATAAATTATATCTTTTTTTAAAATGAATTCACCAAATTATCAAGGTGTTAGTTTGGATGCATATATTATGAACATTATTATTATTATTGACTTTTAAATGTGTAAAATTTTGATATTCATAACTTTTGATATTGATATATAATTATAAGTTTTGATGAAATGTTAAGGATTGAATGGGAATTATTTTTTTTCAGGATACTCTTACATTGTATTTTTAATGATTTTTAACTAATGGGGGAAAATTTGGGTAATATTCCCTCTAATGAAAAGTTACAGAACAATATATTTTGGGTTTGATAACATAATGAATACCATGGAAACCAAACCTAAATTAATAAAAACCTAACAAAAAATATGTTAGGTGTTCATCCTCAATATACATGTCGCATCCTTTAAACACCTTGAATCAAACGTTGCGGTGATCATAGCACCTAATTCTTCCTCCATCGCTACACATGACACCTATGTTTAACTATATCCTATTGAGAAATAATCCATTTGAAATATTCACCATGGTATGTGTAAACAAAAACCTTACAAGAAAAATAAAAAAATAATAAAACAATCATAATGTTTTAGGTGAATCATCAAAAAAATTTCTTACCAATTAATTACTTGATTACCCAATTCAAAACAAAAAGAAATTAGTCACAGCTCACTACCCATCCATATACCACTTACACACATCCTCACAAAAAATATATCTAGTGAATTATTGAGGAATGAATGTTCCCTATACAAAACATAGTTAGTTTATTCAGTTACACAACTACTCTATGATAGTTTTATTATCAAGGGAAAAAAGTATGATTGATGCACTTGATGAAAAACTAATTGTACCTAATGTAGTATCATTAACTATGATTTTTTATACTAAGGGTTCATATTTAATTTTTATTTCATATATATTAATGGTTTATTGGTTATTTTGATGACTATTAAGCTAGTTAGATCGTAACCACAATGAGATATTTTTTAATGTATGGTGATTATGAAATCTAGGACCTCTGTTGAGATTAAATAATGAAATTTATAGACATATATTGATGTTACATACAATTTCCTCATTTATTAGGATGGGTGGAATGTGATTTTATCATCCCTGTAGATGGATGACATATGATATGATCATCTTCCTGGTTAGTATATATGTGAAGAATCATGAATATATGATGAGGTTATATGGTATGGAAATACTCTTTATCTTATTCTAACATTATATCTTGAATAAATGAATTATATGATTATTTATGTTGACATATGATTCCTGTGGCAATATCTCCTATATGAATACATGTGTTTCATGTATATTATATGATATATTTCTATATCTAGAGTAACACTAATGATTTACTATAATCCACTCCATTATTATATTTATGTATTCATGAATTTATATATTTTTAATGCTACCATGGTATGTGGGGTCACACTTTGTGGTTGACTTAATGGGGATTCATTTTTACAGAACATAGGGAGATCAATGAATGTGTTTTTTAGTTTATTTAAAAATAGTTTGGAGGATTATTTAAAATCTATTTTGTATAATGTGATACATGGTGAAATTGAGGATAACATTCCAAAACCTTTTTGGAATATATCCAATTGGATTTTTATAAATGGATTCACTTGATTTTGTATGTGATATGTGTTGTACCTCTCGTTCCCCTCGCTCTTTGATTTTCATGATCACAATCACTTTCATATGTGTTTAATTTTGTTTGAAGTGTTTTTGAATGATAGGCACAAGGTTGCCAAGAAGTTGACCCAAGAATGGACAAGAAGTGGACTGAAATTCAGTCCACCGGCCAACCGGTGTGATAGCACCGGCCAGTCAGTGGACCTGGCAGAGGCATTGCCCACTGCCAGGTTCCACCGGTCAGCCGGTGGCTCTGTCACCGGCCAGCCGGTGGTAACCTGATACAACAGTGATGGGAACTGCCTCACCACCGGCCAGCCGGTGGCTCTATCACCGGTCAGCCGGTGCTGCCTGGGCAGAAGGCCTTCTCAACATCCAAGGCACCGGCCAGCCGGTGGAGCTGTACCGGCCCGCCGGTAGCCCAGTCAAACTAGCCGTTGGCTTTGACCAGTCAACCCTCATTTGGCCTCCAACGGCTCCGAGGCCTTTTCCAACGGCTCCGAAGACTCCCCAAGGGTTCCATGCCTATAAATAAAGGCCAAGGAAGCCCCAGACATAAACCGGATCATATACCAAGCGCTCGGACATATTGTTGAACATTTGGCGAACCTCCGGCGCTCCACCTTCAAGGATCCTCAAGTGCTCCAACCAATTTCCAATCCAAGGAGCACCTCAAGAAGCTTGGGAGAGCACGCTACATCAACTCCATTATACTTTGGCGCCCAAGTCTTCCTCATTTACGGTTTTTCTTTCTTTATTTATTTTGAGCTTAAAATTGGGTTTGTGCCTACAAACCCCAAACTTTTCTCATCCCCTCTTTCTTTTGGGTTTCACATCACCACTAAGGTGTGAAGAGGTTTCTTCAAGCCTTTCCTTTAAAAGTCTTGTGTCATAGGTGAGCTAGCCTTCACCTGTAAGAAGGCTAGTGGGTTCTTGCTCAACCATTAAAAGCAAGTGGGTTCTTGCTCAACCATCAAAAGCAAGCTGTAATAGGTCCTAGTGCTACCTCAAAGCCTAGTGGGTTTCTTGCTAAAACCATTGAAAAGCAAGCGGTAGAATCTCTCAACGGTTGAGTTGGGAGCGGAGACGTAGGCCGGGTTTTTGGCCGAACTCCGTTATCAATTCTTGTGTCTTGCCTCATTACTTTCCGCTGCACATACTTTGATTTCAATTTGTTTTAAATTGGTATTTTTTTAAAAGGCAATTCACCCCCCCTCTTGCCATCACCCCCTTTTCTCCGGCCCAACAATTGGTATCAGAGGCAAAATTTGAGTAATACCCTAACCGGTTTCAAATTCAAGATCCACTTTGATGGCTTCCACTTCTTTCGCCCCCAAAGGCTTTTCATTGGGTCGTGCTCCATTTTTTGATGGGACCGACTACACTTATTGGAAAACCCGCATGACTACCTTTCTTAGAAGCATATGATATCCTATTTACAAAATTGTCATGCAAGGTTATACTTTGTCTACCCCCGACGAATCCAAATGGACCCCCGCCGATATTAGAAACTTTGAGCTTGATGGCAAAGCCATGAACGCTCTACATTGCGGCCTTGACCGAAATGAGTTCAACCGAGTTTCCACTTGCACCTCATCTCATGAAATTTGGAAACTATTGGAAGTGACCCATGAGGGCACTAACAAAGTTAAGGATACTCGGTTAGACATGTATAGACAAGATTTTGAAAGCTTTTCCATGCATCCAAATGAATCTATTTCGGAAATGTTTACACGCTTCACTGACGTTTGCAATGGTAGAAAATCTCTTGGTGATGATGTTTCAGCTGAAGCAATGGTCAAGATAATTCTATGGGTCCTTCCGAGCGCATGGGCACCTAAGGTGACGGCTATCCAAGATGCTAAGGATGTAAAGAACATGCCAGTCGAAGAGCTCATCGGATCCCTAATGACGTACGAGATCACGATGAGGAGGAAAGCTCAAAAAGAGGGCACACCAATCAAGACACAAAAGAACATCGCCCTCAAGGTACAAAAAGAAGTAAGCTCCTCCTCCTCATCATCATCTTCATCTTCTTCATCATCAAGCGGCGACTCGGAAATGGAGAATCTCGCCCGCTAAATGCACAAATTTATGAAGAAGCACAAGAAGAAGAAGAAATCTCGCAAGGCGCGAAAGCAAGAACCTACCGCAAGATCCGAACCCAAGGTAAAATGCTATGGGTGCGTCCAAAAGGGGCATTACAAGCCCGATTGCCCACTCAACAAAAAACGGGCCACGCAAAACGAAAAAGGAAAGAAAAAGGTCCTCAAGGCGACATGGAGTGACACCTCATCATCCTCCTCCTCCTCCTCCTCAAGCGACCAAGGTACAAAATGCCTAATGGAAAAACATGAGGTAGATTCTTCCTCCTCTTCCTCCTATTCCTCCTCTAGTTCTTCTAATTCATTTAATCATCTATCTTATGAAGAACTCTCACACGCTAGAGACCAACTAGAAAAAAGTTTTCATGAATTATCGTCAAAATTTGTTGCTTTAAAAAAGAATTTCAAAAAACTCTCCTCCGAAAAAGAACAACTTCTCAAAGAGAAGGAGGAGATGTCCCTCAAAATCCATTATTTTCCCGATGTTGATTCTTTGGAATCAACCATTAAAGACCTAAGGGAATCTTTAGCCAAGTTCACCCAAGGTGAACAAAATTTGTCCAAACTCTTAGGTTCTCAATGAGTATCTAGAACCACCAATGGACTTGGCTACACCAATATAGCTTCCTCCTCCCATGCACCCACTGTTTTTGTAAGGGGGAGCTCTAGTTTTAAATTTTGCAATTATTGTAAAAAACCCGGGCACCTTATTTATGAATGTAATTGTAAAAACGCCCGGTATGGTCAACCCAAAAGTATTTTCTTTTCGGACGAATTTTATAGGAGAAGACCCGCCATGAGTCATGTTTGGATTGAAAAATCCCTTCTTGCGAGTCTCTCCGGGCCAAAATTTATTTCCTTTCCCCGGTGATTCATCGTTTTTATTTAGGGGGAGAACTTTCTAAATTGTTTTCAAACTTTGTTTCAAAACTCTCAATTTCAAAAATTTCATTTGGTTTCAAATTTCAAAATTCAATTGGTTTTTGATTCAAAACGTTCAATTCAAACTGTTATTCAAATTTTCATTTCAATTTCAAAAATCTCAATTGATTTTTCAATTTTCAAATCTTGTCTTTCAAATCCATTTTCCTCAATCAAGTCTTATGCCCCACGCTATTTTGATAATCACAAAGGGGAGAAATTTCTTGATTGATTGGGGGAGAATCCTTTTCATCATGCTTAGCATTTCCTCTCAATTTCAGTATTTTAATTTTTTTTTTGGTGATTATGATCATCAAAATAGGGGAAGATTGTTGTACCTCTCGTTCCCCTCGCTCTTTGATTTTCATGATCACAATCACTTTCATATGTGTTTAATTTTGTTTAAAGTGTTTTTGAATGATAGGCACAAGGTTTCCAAGAAGTTGGCCCAAGAATGGACAAGAAGTGGACTGAAATTCAGTCCACCGGCCAACCGGTGTGATAGCACCGGCCGGCCAGTGGACCTGGCAGAGGCATTGCCCACTGCCAGGTTCCACCGGTCAGCCGGTGGCTCTATCACCGGCCAGCCGGTGGTAACCTGATACAACAGTGATGGCTACTGCCTCACCACCGGCCAGCCGGTGGCTCTGTCACCTGTCAGCCGGTGCTGCCTGGGCAGAAGGCCTTCTCAACATCCAAGGCACCGGCCAGCCGGTGGAGCTGTACCGGCCAGCCGGTAGCCCAGTCAAACTAGCCGTTGGCTTTGACCAGTCAACCCTCATTTGGCCTCCAACGGCTCCGAGGCCTTTTCCAACGGCTCCGAAGACTCCCCAAGGGTTCCATGCCTATAAATAAAGGCCAAGGAAGCCCCGGACATAAACCGGATCATATACCAAGCGCTCGGACATATTGTTGAACATTTGGCGAACCTCCGGCGCTCCACCTTCAAGGATCCTCAAGTGCTCCAACCAATTTCCAATCCAAGGAGCACCTCAAGAAGCTTGGGAGAGCACGCTACATCAACTCCATCATACTTTGGCGCCTAAGTCTTCCTCAATTACAGTTTTTCTTGCTTTATTTATTTTGAGCTTAAAATTGGATTTGTGCCTACAAACCCCAAACTTTTCTCATCCCCTCTTTCTTTTGGGTTTCACATCACCACTAAGGTGTGAAGAGGTTTCTTCAAGCCTTTCCTTTAAAAGGATTGTGTCATAGGTGAGCTAGCCTTCACCTGTAAGAAGGCTAGTGGGTTCTTGCTCAACCATTAAAAGCAAGTGGGTTCTTGCTCAACCATCAAAAGCAAGCTGTAATAGGTCCTAGTGCTACCTCAAAGCCTAGTGGGTTTCTTGCTAAAACCATTGAAAAGCAAGCGGTAGAATCTCTCAACGGTTGAGTTGGGAGCGGAGACGTAGGCCGGGTTTTTGGCCGAACTCCGTTATCAATTCTTGTGTCTTGCCTCTTTACTTTCCGCTGCACATACATTGATTTCAATTTGTTTTAAATTGGTATTTTTTTAAAAGGCAATTCACCCCCCCCCCCTCTTGCCATCACCCACTTTTCTCCGGCCCAACAATATGATATAAGGTATAATGATATAATGCATATCAGGATTTACTGAAATTGGGAGATAGATTGATAAATTACCAAAATCCTAGTATGTATGTGACAAATATAATCCTATGATTTATGGTATAATATTTGGATATAATTTGTTTTGATATCTTTTATTCAATATGAATTAAAAATCATAGCGATAAGAATATCATTGAGCATCATATATTAATATAATATGGAAGGGTTGTGGGAGGAAACATATTGTATGACCCACATTGACACCCAAATTGTTTTGATGGAAACTGATGATTAATTAATTGACAATAAAATATCTTACACATATGATTTCAATGAAAATATAAAATTCTTAGAAGTTATATTATTATAATATTAAAATATATGTAACAATAGGTATTTACTCATACATTTATGAAATATTTTAGTAAATCCATAGTCTATGGGATGATATTTTAGGGATATATAATGAATTCCTATCCCTGAGATTATATTTTAAAATATCAAGACATAAAAAAACCGTACACTCTTCCCCTATATCTCCTTTCCCCCTTCACCTTTTTCATCTAGTGATACTAGAATATCAGGGAAGATTTAATGTTCTTCACAATCTATTTTATAATAATTTATAATCCACTAACAAACTCAATACTAATATAAATAACCCAATTTAAAATAAAATTTACATAATATATAGTCAAAATCTCAAAAATAAATATAATGAGATAACCAGTACACCAAAAACACTAAGAACAGATAATATCCCCAACAACCATTAGGATCTAGTAATGTGTATCCTATCCATCAACATTATCTTACAAACCCAAAACACATAGAAATAAAAATATATATGTGTGTGTGTGTGTATTATCATGAAATTATTTAAGGAAGATACTCCTTAATAAATTTCCTAAATTTCTATAATAAGTATACTAATAAATCAACGAATGAAATTAGAGATAAAACAATTACCTAAAATGGTCAAAAAATCCTTCATCTCTAATTATAACTCACCAAATCATCATAAAATATAATAATGTCATAAAAATGAAATTATATTAAAATATATACCACATCTACTTACCTATTGAACTAATCACACTCATTCCCCAATGACACATATCTATGTTATATCATCACTTTTATCAACCACATAATAAAATACCACATAACAACATATCATAATTACAATTACTAGCAAAAATCAACAACCACATATCTCATATCATTACCACATAATATCCATATCAATATATATTCTATTTAAGAAGTACATAATCCTGAAAGAAATCATCATTTTCCCCTTCTCCTTCCTTGTGAAACGTCACCATGCAATATAAAATAACTATATATCTTAAATTCTACAACCTATTTCAACTTAAATCCATTAAAAATATAACATCTTGGCCCAATCCATTGAATTACTTTGGAAGGAAGTTCAACTAACATTATCTGACATCCTAGTGAACTGAAATATAATAATAAATGTAAATCATTTATTAAATAATGTTGAATGATTTTCTATTAAACAAACTACATTCAATAAGACCATACTAAAATCATTGAATATAATGAATAATATAAAAAAAAAATATATTTGAAAGGATTAAATAATTTATATTTAGAGTAATAATGGAAGTTAAAACAAAATTTTATTATCCAATACTAAGAAAATGAAACACAAGGTTTCTAATAATCATGGAAAATACCTCTGGAACCAATGATTCACTACTCGAATATCCAAGACAGAACAGACTCCCTAGGGTCCAACTATTTATATTTATTACCAAAAAATCACTGGAATCTAATCGTAAAAAAATGAAAAATATATATTTTGTATATCATGATATATAGTCTGTGTAAACACACCAAGGTTAATATGTTGTTGGTGAGTATACAACAGATTAGGTAAACCCTGAGACTTTCACCAAAAACCCAAAAAAATAAGAAACATGATATCTCAAGATTTATTTAATTTAATATATGGGTAAATTTATGAAAAATAGATATATATATATATATATATATCACAATTTAGTGAAATAAATCACATATTAACACCCCCATGGAATGAAGCCACAAACCCAGACATTGTACCAATAAATGAAATCCCTCCATAACCCCCCAATAGTATTGTCCAACATGATATCTGTATCCATCCCTCTAGTCTAAATTCTTCACTCCAAAATAATAAATAATTCACTATAAAATTATAAATTACAACCATGTATAAAAAATGTAACTTTATATATGTATATTAATTCACATCAAAAATTTCATTCCGTGTTCCAAAACACATAACCTGGATTTTAAAAACCAAATTCATTTAAGCCATTAATAAAACACATTAAATAAATTATCCAAAATTATTGATTCATGAAAATCCATGAAATGGGATTTATAATAGAAATTTCAAATGGGATATTCAATAAAAAATGTAGTTGAAAGTCATTTATAAAATTAAAAAACAACAAATTCTCATGGTATGTGGAGAATTTATTGAGGCACCTAATTATGATGTATTTAATGTGAATAATCACACCATGACCTCATAGATATTTTCTACCCATTTCATTACATAGATAGATTACAATGAATAATTATCATAATATTACATAAAACATAGATGATAGGTTGGAAGCCTAGATCTATAGTTCCTCTTCTGAGGAAATGATAGAATCAATGAGGGAGAATAAGAATGTGACAATTACCTCTAATCTTCAATATAAGACACTCTCAAATCCATTAAAATCATGAACTAAGAGGAATGAGATATTCCAAAACACCTATGAAAGGGACCTGGGATTATACCCCTGGTTAATAGAGTATAAGTGAGGGGTTAAAGAAATATTGGGTTTAAAAATTGATTTCTAAAAGTTAACAAATCTCATTGCATGGTAGGGAAAATGGTTTGCAACCCGCATAGGTAGTAATTTTAGTCTCCTATTTCCACAAAATCACCACACCAGAGGCTTTGGATGCATGGTTATACCATCACCTAGATAAAATATACACTTACCTAGAATACCAATCCATATCTAACATGGAAACATAGATAACACCACATGGTTTCCCCAAACTGTTATAAAGTTTTGTAGCACCAAAAATAATCCATAAACATTTCTATACAACACTAGAACTCCCTAACATAAAATCAATCATTATGTAACATTAAAGAACATAATAAACCAAAGCAAATTCATATAAAAATATTTTTTTACACAATATCCACTATATAGATCTCTATTCGTAGGAAGTTATAGGATTTTTATACCCTTTAATATTTTAAAAAATTAATATAGTATAAACTTCTCCTACCCCTAGGATTCCTAAAAAATCAGACTATTCAAAAATAATATATGCAACTTAATGATTTATCTATTATAAATAATATTTTATCATCTATCTATAATATTAATCAGAGAATAATTATATATATAATCCAATCCAAGGGTGATATTCTCCCATTTTATCACATAGCTAGGGTTAGTTTGGAACATCATTATCATTATAACATAGAAACATTTATAGAAAAAACTAAATCTTATGTGTAATTATCACTAATAATAAATTAATCCAATAAATTAAATTATTAAAAATGTCTCAACATACCATGTATCCTACTTTACTTGATTACCCTAATGATAGTGATATAGACATGAGGATATATTCATGAACACATGGTTACTAACCTCAAAAGATAAGGGTTGTTGAAAATTATTTTCAAATGAATTATGATGTATTTAAAAAATTTCCCTCCATTTCCTAATAAGAAAAATTATGATTAGTCTCATTTATAATAATTTTCCCAATCAATGATTTTTTCCCAATACCTAGAAAATAATGAAAATATCCAAATGAAAAACTATATAATTCATGAAATAAATCCATTTTTGTGGCAGGATAATTTTCTATAAGAAATCAAAAATGAAGATAAATGCTCTCTACATGAGTAATTGATTACCACAACACATGGGTGGACAAAAACTTTCATTATCTGGGTCATAGGCTCTGATTATTCATATTTTTAAAAAAATATGTTGTGTTCATGGTCATCTGATTACCAATGACATCCTGTAAGGATCACCAAACCATGAAGTGAATCTGGGTACTTGGCTAGAGATAATATATATTGGTAAAATATTATATTTTATAACTCCTTTTATGTAGTATTTTTTAATGTCTTATACCATTTTGGAATTATGAATTGGAATGAAATGTTATAACTTAGTGAGTCAGTCCACAATCACACAAATATCATTGTGATTTCGACCTATCTGGGGCAGATAAATGAAAATGTACTTTTTTATACAATACCATTTCCATATGGGTATTTTAATTGATATTAAAATGCTTGGTGTTCAGTGGTACTCATCCATTACTAGTTGGAAATTGATAAATCTCATAACATAAATAGCCAAATTTTAGTTCATAAGTAAAAAATGGGTAAATATGTCCAAATACATTTTTTTAATACTTTGGTGAACTAAATATTTTTAACAATTTTAAAAAAAATTAATTAGTTATTATATTTAAAGAAAAATTTTAATTCGATTTCAATTAAAATCAATGTTTTTTGTCTCCTACCCAAGACCCAGTTGTCTCCCAACCTCTGAGTATTGACACAATAACATGGTAGTTTGGGTATAATTTCTGATCCTCTAAGATTAGAATCAGTAAATAATATATTAGGGTAATGAGTATGAAATATAAATCATTATTTTTTTCTATTTAATGAAAATAGTTTCTAAAATTACTCCCATAGATTATCACTAGTCCTTATCTTCTCGGACCACATCATGAATTTTTTTTGACATAGATGAGAAGCCACTAAACTTCTCTCTCTATGTGTATAAACCTTATAAATATTGATAAATTTTAGATATTAGTTTAATAATGTTATCATAGGTTTAAATACATTCTTGGAAATGATTTATTTTAAGATTTTATTATATATAAACATAATGAACTTTTCCCCAAAGATGTAATGGTGCCATGGTTTTGTGGAATAGAATGTCGTTTCTAATTATAGGTCATGTATCAAAAAAAAATTATGATTGTTCAATTTTCATAATAAATGATCTATTAAATGGTTTTAATACATGGGTATATATGACATTGTAGATCAATATGATTCAAAATATACCATATACCCTTTTCATAGTATTGTAAAGATATACATATGTGCTAAAATGAGTCTATATGTAACTCAATGGATGGATTTCAAGACAACCAAATTAAATTTTATTAGATTAACATTTTTATTAATATTCTTCATAGGATAAGTCAGTATTTTGAAATCTTGTGAAAATTTAATTCAATAGATTTATAATCCCAGAATGATTCATATTTTGAATATTTTCTTTGGTTATTTATAAAAAATCATGGATTGAATCATTTAGGATAAAGTAAAATATATATTTCTGAAATTACAAAACCAATGAAATGAACATATCATATCTAGGAATCAATCTTATCGATATTAGCATAAATTATGTTCTCAATCAATGTACCCCACAATATATTTAGGTGTTTCTCATGGTCATTTATAGTTTTTGATTACATAAAAATATCATTGAAAAATACCAAAACAAATGAGTTGAGATATTTTTGGAATATATTAATCATTATGTGGATGAATGATAATGGTGAGTTTATAATCTTAAATGGAATGATTAATTGTTTTATACAACAAAAAATTTAAAAAACTATATTTATAATATATATTTTTCTAACTCATAATCGGAGATACCATGTTTGTTGGACAATTTTTGTAAATTATTCAGACACCAATAATTGATCAATAAGAACATCTATTTGAGGAGAAGTGTACCTACTGTTTGTCATAAAATGAGTGATTTTATGATAGTCAACACCGAAATAAATAAAACAAAATTCTTTCAATAAAAATGGGTCATAATAGACCAATATTATGTTCATGGTATAATGAATCCAATGATTTCCAATTCATTTACCTAAAACATTACTTCATAAAATTTATCCGGTACCATTCTATATGATAGAATCAAAATAGGGATCATTCCATGAATTAGAAAAATAGAGAAGTTAGTTTTCCATTTACTTGGTACACTAGATAAAAACATGAATGGAAACATCATTGTATCAGTCTAATATTGGATGATGACATCATGGTCCATTTTTGTCGATAACACCCAAATTCCTTACTATCAACTAAGATGATATCATTACATATACTATCATAGAGTTCCCAAACCCTCCATCATTAACATCCAAAACCCCATATAATAAATTAACACAAACATTTATGTATTTTAAAGGTACTTTTTGAGCGTAATAGTCAATATATTCTTTTAATTCCACTAGTCATTCCATTCCAAATATTGATTCAAATGTTTCAATTACCATGAATGTAAGATAATATAACATTTGTACTTTATAAATGTTTATGGGGAAGTATAAACACTTAAATATAATGTATTCATATTTCTATAGTGGTGTTTTGATGCTAAAGACATGATACATTATTTCTATATACAATACTAATGGATTTAAAACATGAGAATAAATAAATTACACTAATGTTCCAATATCAAAAAAATAATCTCATAATAGTGGGTTTGAGAATAATGGTACCCCACATAATCCATGGAAAATGTTTTTAGCTATAATATACTTATCTACACAATATATTTTATAGTTTTCTCCAATAGAGTAGTCCTTACTTCATTACTGATGTTGTGAAAATTGGATGGCAGATTTGTTCATGAAATCACATGACATGCTCAACTTCGAGGGTGAGAAATCTATTTAAAATACCCATCTAGTTGATAATGATAGATATTAGATTAATTTTAATCATATGAATTTTTGTATTTCATGGTTCTCAAAAAATAATGCTTGATATGTGCTTTTGGACACAATTGTGAAAGTCTTAGGGTGTAACATACATTCAAATTTCTTATCTTCGAATGAGACAAAATGAAAACTACATGGTTCCCTACTATGACATGATGGAAATATACTGGTCTACAATTTTAGTTACTCAGTTCTCTTATTTCCTAGTTGTAGGTTTCCCTCTTCCTATAATTTCAAGAACTGATTTTTTCACTAGTGTCTGTGAAGATAAAAGTGGTTACTCAACCATAACACCCATTTTTTCTATTTCTACCATGTCACACTATTTAATATATCATTATAATCATTGATCAAGGACATGATCACATTATAATGAATATATGTTCATATCCCAACATCAATTATAATGAACTGTGACTTTTTATACCTTCTACCTTTAGAGAAAAGAGAGATATGTTCCTTAACATTACTATGTATTTTTTGATAGACAAATTAATATTCTTGGGGACAAATAAATATGTCATTTTCATTACATTAATTATATGTGGGTAAAATTATTTTTTGAAAATTTATTTTAATTACTCTCAAGTAATTAATATACCTATTTTAAATTGATTATCTAATTCCAACAAATCACATGTGAGATCCTAGATCATTTATAACACTATCCTCACCCATATATCAGTTTGAATTTTCTGGAAATAAAAAAGATGATTGATCCTATTGAGTAATTATATTTATTTCATCGGTCCCAAAATAGCCAAAAATAACAATGGACTCAATTTCTGAATCTATAATGTAAGATATATGTGGTTTAATTTCCTAATGTTATTTTACCTTTCCATATCATGGAATTCTTTCATAATTCTAAGAAAAAGTTATTGGTTTACTTGTGAGTTGGGTTTAACAAAATTGTCCACGACCCCCCCTTGTTGGTTTATAGGACTTCTAATTGGTACAATTTTTCTAGAAAAACTCTATAAATCTTCATCTAGTTATCACATATTTCATCAACCCTTATTTATAGAGTATATTACATAACAGTAATAAAGTTCATAATAACATAATTTCAAAATAATTAAGTTGAAATAATATATGAATGTTTCAATAAATCTAATATGTATCTTTACTAATGCATTATACCAAGTAATCGTTGACTAAACCCATGATGATGAGTTAAATTCTTGTATGGAAGGGTTTATAATGCATATTTTTTAAACCAACATAGTGTATTTATGGTCATTACAAATATAGTAGAGACATATTTTTATTCTATAAAATTCATGTTCAAACACATCATATCTCTTTTCTATAATCCCAAGAGAACTGTAGTAAAAAATAGATATCAATTTTAACATCCCAACCTTACCAATTGGATTTTGAAAGACTAAAATACTACTAACTTTGTCTGAAATCCCAATTAATGAAATAATAATAATAAATTTCAAATTTTTTAATAAATCATGTGGTATAAGTTTCACTTAAAAACCCGACAATAAGACTATAATAAAGACCGAAATATGAGGCTTGATAGAAAAATAGAATAAACTATAAATGTATTATCAAATTACAACAATTTTATAATAGAGGGGAAAACAGAGGTAAATAATATTTTGAAAGATAAATTTCATGTTTGATAAGAATCATATAAAAAAGTCTCACAAAACCAATGTAGCTACACACTAGACACCAAGACATAACTACCACCCAAGACACTAACTTCAAAAATCCATGACCACAACATCACAAATCTATGATGGGAAAATAAGAAACATTACCCTTACATATAACATGGTAAAAATTATCTGCATACACACCAATGGGAATATTTAGGGGTGTGTATAAATACAAATAGGTAAACCTTGAGACATCCCCTAAACTCAACAAATTCAAGTAAATTATTACTTCACATTTTTTTATAAAATAAAATAAGAATCATGAAAACCGATGATATATATATATAGCATATTTTACTTAAATAACTCACACTATAACACACCCATGGCCCAAACCCACACATCTATACATAACACAAACCAATAAAATCCCCTCTAAATCCCCCCTGAATATTCTAACTGATCTATGATATTCATCCCTCAAGTCAAAAGTAAGTAGTCATCATCTTAATCTAATATTCCAAACGATTTGGAACAATGACCACATTTAAACCATATTGAACTTTCTATATGTATATTAATTCATATCAACTAATATCATCCTTCATTCTCAAGCTAAATTTTTTTATTTTAACAATAAAATTAATTTATTTACATAATCGTCAACATTGTATAAATCATAATTTATTTCCTCAAATCGGTCCTACAAATAAATTATTTTTATAAAATATATTTGCAATGGGTTATCCAAAAATGTATTAGTATGTCATTTAAAAACAATGAGCCTTTTCATATATGAAGAATGTAGAAAAATATGATTGGACACCAACATTTATTATGATTGATAAGAAGAATCACATCCAAACATCATACATATTGGTACTATTTTTTATTATATTAGAAGATTACAGAGAATATATTCATAAAATTACATAAAAATTATTAGGTAATTAAATTCCTAATATATGGTTCCACTTCCAGTAAAACAAGAGAATAAAGGAGTGAGAGTAAGAAGGATACACTTAACTTTGATCTCTGAGATTCAGTTCTCTCCAATCCATTGATTTGAATAATTATAAGGATGAATATATTCCAAAACACATATATATAGTACAAGATTCTTGATATAATAAGAATACCAATGGAATTAATGTTTTGGGAATTTTTTATGGTTACAAAAATATTTCATAATTATTACATGTCAGTATGTCATTAGGACGCACAATTAGAAAAATTGCATGGTAATAGTGAAGATCAAAAAAATAAAAAAACTCACCAAGATGCATGGTTTGGTCAACTTGTTTTTTAACTATACACCTACACAGAAGACCCCACCATCTCTCACATAATAACATATAGAACATCCCATGGTTTTCCCAAACCATTTTCAATCCATGCACATCCAAAAACCCACCAAAAATATTCTAAACCCCCCAGAATATACCAAAACTCAACCCAACTATTATGAAACAAGAATAAAGATAATATGAAATAACACAATATTGGGGTGTCTCTATAACTTATGTTACATTTGGATGTGATAATATGAAAAAGGGTTTGGTCATCTATCTAAATCACCTTCATCATGATTATTTGGGAAAATACACAGTACTAATTATATTTATTGGGTTTTTATGTTAACTTAATTATGTTGTGGTGTGTAAGAAATAAAGAAAACTATAATTAATATATTCTATCAAACATACATAACCATAGGATCTATTACATGTCATTATAAATTATGAATAAAAACATATTTGATACCTATTAATATTTCATCCACCTCTAAAAAACTCCACCACTACACACCATCACCATTTTCAAAACAAATCATCTTAATGACATCAATTCTCAAAATAACCATTACATTATTCATTTTTAGCCATATTTTTATTCAATATTAAATTTTATTTTATTAACTACTATAATATTTTTCATTAATAACACATTAACTATTAAATATCTATTTCAACCCAATAGGATTCCTTATAACAACTTTTATCATTTATAAAAATAATTTTCTCCCATCACATATGAATTAATTTACCATGATTAATTCATTATCAATAATAAAAATTAATCCCATTACTATAACCCATACCATATAAATATTTTATTTCATGATGATTAAACATAAATATCCATTAATACTATAAGGCCCCAGCCTTAAACCTTACTTAATATTTAATTAAATGAATAATTCACATTGAGTATCTTTTCATGGTTTAGAGTTTTAGAGAATTAGGACATAAATATTACATCTCAAAAGATTACAAAGTAGACACTTCTTCTATGTTTTCAAAAAATAAAAAACTCCTAAAAAGAAACATGTCTAGTTCCATGTTTTAGATAGCATGACATTCCCTTGATCCCATCCTTTACCCTATTCATCTTTAAGTCATGTGGAAAACATTTCAAAAACATGGGATGAGCATAAAAATCCCAGTAAAGGATACACAAAGAAGGAAAACTGTTAGTTTTTTCAAAAACAACTTGTAAACCATGAGTACATTCCCAAAGTAATACATTTAACCTTTATGAAGTAGTAAAAACTCTTCATAGAATAAAAGATCATTGCTTACCCTTTTGTAACCAAAATATTACCATAAAACCCATATAAAGAACAAATAACATATAAAGGGAATTTTTGACATAAACATACATAAATAGAATAACCATACGGTCGACTTCAACATATACTTAATAGAATAGCCATACGGCCGACTTCCATACCCAATGCATTGGAGGTTAAAATGTAACAACCCATCCTAGTATTCACGGCACCACCCGTCATATGGGTTATCATGTAACCACCCGTCAAATAACCAAGTACCATTATAAAATCATAATACATAAAACAAATATAATGGAAAGAAAACATTTCCACACTTTGATAACTATATATCACATAAATATATTGACATAAAAATCCATTATTAAAATCATTTTCAATACCAAAATACATAAAATTGTATGTGGTATTTATTTCATTTTAAAAAACATTACGGCTTGTTGAGGAAGCCAAAGACCAAATAATACTTATGGCGGCGGAAAAGGTCGTTGTCACCACGTACGTTAAAAGAAACATTCCTTTTTGTCGTTTAGTAAAACTCTTCACAGAAAAATATTCCTTTTGTATAAAAGTAAATGTCAAGGGGGTTTATACACCGTTTAAAAGATAGTTGCGTATAAAATAAAATATGCCTCAATGAAAGGAGATTGAGACGAAGTTCCTTACAAAGTCTCTTACATAATAATTTATCAATGAGATGATTATGTATAGAAATAGTATATCCACACAAAGGATTGAGGAAACTAAAACATAGATATTCCACACATAATCTTGGCATAATAAAATCAAGAATTAGAGGTTTAACCCAATGAATTGAAAGTGGGTTAAGAAGTACCCTTACAGAAATTCGACAGCCTAACGGCGTCACTTCAAAATTCAGAAAATGAGTGGATGAGAGATAAAAAGGGTATCTCATCACTTGGACAAACAATTTACATCAATAAGGATATAGAAGAACATATCCCAACAGAATATTATGTGAATTAAAAGACAAAACAAAATAATACTTTCATAAAGAGGAGGGTGAATGGTTCCTTTACTGACTTGGGAAACTTTCGAAACGTACAACCCATTGAAAAGGGTCATACAATGAATATGTAAATACCCATAAATGAAATTATATTACCCAAAGAGTATAATAATGGGAATTACATAAACCACTCAAAGGAAATGGTGGAAAAAGTATCATAAATCTCACAGGACTAAAAGTGAGATGAACAATCCCTTACAAAAACTCGATAGCCTAACAACACCACATAAGACATCAAAAAATTGATTGATGAGATCAAATAGAGTCCCAAATCATATTACAATAAAATGTACAGAAAGAGGAATATAAAATAACATCCCCCATCATAAAAAAGAGTAGATTAAAAAAAGTGACATAAAGGATAGTACTTAAAAAAGAAAGAGAGAGGTTAGATCTCTTATGAAAATTCAGCAGCCTAATTGCGCCACTCAAAACTTCCAAAATGGATTTATGAGAGAAAATAGGGTCTCTCATAATATTAAAATAAAAATTACAGTTGGATTAATATAAAATAACATCCCAATAATAAGAACGATGAGCATAAAGGAATGCCATAAAAGAGTCTACTTAAAAAGAAAGAGAGGAGTAAGATCCCTTACCTCAAGTCTGACTTGCCTTGTTCGTTTCGTTAAATTCATGAATAATAAACACTGGTCAATTTATAATTGCTTAAGACCCACTTTTAAATATCATTATTCCGTTTATTTCACATATTATAATGTTATAATAATCTGTTAATAATGTGAGTTCATATCAGACGTTTTTGTCGATGTTTGGTAAATGAGTCAAAAATGAACTTGTTTGAAAATGATTGTCCATGTAGTTATAATTAAATCATCTCCAGAATAGTATTAATGATTTAAATATCATATATATCCAGTACATTTTCATTCTATACTACTCCATAATATTTGGAGATAAAAAGAAATGAAATGAACCGTTTATGGAGACGGTAGGTCGTACGTACGCATGAACGCTACTTTCATTTCTTTGTCATATTAATGGAATTAAAAATAATTGAGATATATATATATATATATATTATAATTCCAGTATAATATATATGTTATATAGGTCACATATGTTCATTAATTTCATTTTTTATACATTCCAGGTATTGCATGAACGAGTCACATCACTTGAGGGGGCTGTAGTCCACACTTCCTGGTATGAAATTACCGCATTTGCACAACATGAAAAGCATAAATACATGTTTTAAATATAAAATTCATAAGCATATAGAAAACATAAATAACATAAATATCATATGTAAAATATACTGACATCATAATGGACACCATTAATGGTGTTAAAAGACAATTGAACAATCATCATTTCGTGAGGCTGAAATTCGCCAACCATAGAAACAGTATGTTATTTATCCATTAGACGAAGGTGCGTGTAAGTGTAGCTCAAATACGTCTCATAAAAACATCCCAATATATTTAATATACTTGTTTTTTTACAAAATAATGGAATAAAAAAAGTTTAGAGGGTTGGAGAAGCAAAATAGAACAAAAGAACACAAGTGAATACATTACCTTAAAATCGGGTAACTCTTCTTGATTTGACCTCAAAGGCTTCTTGCGAAGGATTATTCCCCAAGGTGAGGCATCAATGAAGAAGAGAGGGATGTGGAGAGATGAAATTGTCAGGGGTTGGCCAAGCCAAAGTCTTTATAGGTGTAGGTATGGTGGTAGAGGTGGGGGCCTTTTATAAGAGAAAAGGAGGGGCACTCTTGGAATGTTATAAAATATTACTTTATTATAAAATGATTTCCCGATTCTAAAGGTCCCAAAAGAATATATATAGAGGATAAGTTGATAAGGTTTTTAAATCCACCCATCCAATAAGTTTTTGACCATTGTAGGTCTTATATGTTACATTATCTTTTCATTTTATTTAAATCGTTAAATAATGAGGTAATCGCTGCATCATCATGGTGTCATAAATAATTTAATTTTTTAGTGTCTAAAAATTATAAAAAAATATATCATGATGTAGGAAATCGTTTTATCTTTATAATGAATATTTATAGTAAAAAATATGACTTTTATAACCCAATATAAACATTGTTTTAGTAAAACAACACATGTTTGTGACATTTTAATTTTGACATTAAATAAAAAGTTATTAATGTCATTTTACAACTAAAGTGGCCCCATGGGGTCCCCAAGTTGACCCATGGATTTTCTTGGACGTCCATGACACATCCAATGAGGTTAGGACATGTGTCTAGGTCATTTCATATTATTAAAACATTATTTTTACCTTAAATTCCACTAATTACCTCTAATCGCGATTAGTAAACTTAAAAGTTACTAATCACCAAAAAAATTATTTTAGTCCCATTGAACCACATTTTAAATCTTAGTGACAACCATGTATGTAGGATTTTTGAAATTCAAATCACAGAAGTATTAAGGTTTCATTTAAATGAAAAATCAATTTCTTTAACTACCACATAGTGATTTCACTATTCATCAAAAATTGAAGCTTTTCAGAAAATTACCAAAAATTCACCCTAGGCTATATTTGATATTATGAATACAAAAATGATGTCAATTTTACAAAATTAAGAACATATAAGTTACATTAATTAATTTAATAATTAATTCCTGCTGTCAGAGCAAGTAGCGTGTTTTTATGAAATAATAAATATCAAAAGATTGACACTAGTTTAAGTCCAATTTAAAGATGAAATTAATTCCAACGACCACTAATGGATTAAATAGAAAAAATATATTCTAATTTCACTTTAAACCCAATTCAAAAGATAATATAATCATATAAATAAATTAGATTAAAACGTGGTTTTGAATTAAAATACAACATTTTTCACTATTCATTATAAAAATGAACTTTATCGGATAAATACCAAAAATTTACATGAAGTAAATTTTGATTTCCCGATTCAAAAGTAGAATTTTATTTTGTAAAATATTACACATAAAGTTTTCAAAACTTGGATTTAAAAGTGGTTCATCATCAAAAGGTGGTTAATCGACCTTTTAAAGAATATTAGAATGCTTACACTTAAAATTTGATTCATTTGCATTTTTAATCCTCTAACATTTATTGTAAAAAGTAAAAATATTTGTCAAAAACATATAATAATTTTTTAGTTAGTTCTATTCTTTACCACCATTTCAATGTCTAGTCATTAACTACAATTTAAAATAATATTATTTTATTATTAGAGTGCAACGTAAGATTCCCAAGAAACTCTTTGTTGCGTATTGGGTACGCCATCGAGCATAGCGTCCCCTTTAAAGTTATATTAGTATTTTATTCAAAAATATGGATAAATGTGAAAATTTCATATTCTTTATTTACCTGGGCTGTTACATCCTTCCCCCCTTTTGGGAATTGCGTCCTTGCAATTTTAAAACTGGGCTTGGAAACTTCATTGAAAATTCCACATCGAAAAAAGAGTCAGTAAAACAATCACATTAAAATAATGAAAGAGAAGTACAAAGGTCACCCGAGTTAACCCATACTAGGATTCCATGTAGGAAAACATGGATATGGATGAAAATACAAAGGTTCATGTTCTGAGGGAGAGTGATAGTAAACATGTCTATGAGAAAGTTAACCACAAGAAAATCACAAACTTGTGATGGGTTAAACGATATTTGATTCCCCAGTAGGAAAATTTAACAGACAACATTTTTGTTTGAAGTTACTCTTCATTGAATAATTTATTTTTGAGATTAACTAAATCATAATGAAAAATACTTAATTGTAACATAGACTTTGAACGTTTGCTAGATTCCTTAATCAAACTCATATTTTCTCCAAAAGAAGAGTATTTTGGAAGACTTGTTCACATTAAGAGTACTATAATCAACTTCTTGAGAATCACCTAATTCACAAAAGAGAACTATATACTTCCCATTTCATTAGACTTTAACCAAAACCAAAACCAAAAAAGGTTAGTACAAGATCAGATAATCCAGAAAAGGATAACCCTTTATTAAATGAAAATCTATTCTTAATCTCCAAAATTTGTCCAACAAAACACAAAGTTCAACGAAGACCATTCGATAAACAAGTTGTCCATAAAATTCTTCAAAGTAAACAAAACTAAGATTGAAACCCAAATATTTGAAGGATTTAATCACATAGTCTTCAAAGGTACAGAATAAAACTTATCTCCAAATAACATCAGTTGCTTTTAAAGTCTCATATTGAAAAGTAATTAACCTAATCATATATCCTCCATGATAGGTTAATAATTTTCATAGATAACCCAAAATCAACTTACTCTTAATTCATAAAATCATATAACTAAAAAGAGTTAGTCAAACTAACCAGGGACTTCACGTAGTCAAGTGGTAGGCGATAAATAACAGTCACACTTTGGTTGTGGGTTCGATTCCCACAGCTTTGTCCGATGCGACGGGTTGTCACACGGTCTGCATGTTGTCCTTTTTATAAAACTCAAAAAATAACCGTAACATGTTTTAACCTCAATAGTTTCCTTATACCTGTCATTTTCATCTAAATTCGTTACTATCTCAAAATCTTAATTCTTGAAGTATTATTTCACCACCATAAGTTAAAATAAAACGATTCCCAAAATGAATAACACCATACCTTGATCATGGCGTCCACTCGGTTTCATCGTCATCTTGTTGACGTAGGTAGAAGTCCCATGCATTAAAAAAATGATTTAGAGATCCTTCAAAATCATTTTCTTCCTCAATCCAAATACACCTTGTACAACATGGGTAATATGGTTGTTCACAGAAAAACAGTTATGGAAAATAATCATGTAAGACATATAATTCCAAAGCATCTGCTAAAACCTGATTTCTATAAAATAGTCAGACAGAATTTGATTTGAAACTTTATATTATTGGTCCTTTTAAAATTTCATAAGTATGTGCTGAGAGACTATATTTTAAAATCAAATACCAAGAGGCTACGCAAGGGTCTCCTTCCTCAGCACCATTTTTAAATTCATAATATGCATCAAATTCTTGTGATAAGGTAAAATATTTGAAAATACCTTGATAATATTTACCTTTCCTGAAAATATGAGAATATTTTAAAAATAGTATTTTTCTAAATACAACCCATGATCCATGATGATAACGCGGTATAGTGGAGGTGTTTGATATCTCAAACAACTTCTTGCAAGTGAGTTGTATGCTATAAAAATTTTCACAATCATCCTAACATGATTTTGCAATAATTATTGCAAGCATGTCATCAGGAAGAGATAGGAATGTCGTTTGAGATCCTTCTCCTTCCATTCGTAACTGACTTTACATGCCCTGAAATAAACTATAAAACAAGGATTTAAATGAAATTATAGATATAGGGACTAACCATGTGTCTACCAAAACTCTTAATCCCTAAAGTTGTCTAAACCGACCTTTGATACCAACAATAAGGCCACAAAAATAAACCTTACTTAATATTGAATTAAATTAATAATTCACATTGAGGATCTTTTCATGTTTTATAGTTTTAGAGAATTAGGACATAACTATTAAATCTCAAATGATTACAAAGATGACACGTATAATAAGTTTTCATAAAATAAAAACTCTTAAAATGAAACATGTCTAGTTCCATGTTTTAGATAGCATGACTTTCCCTTGATCCCATCCTTGAGCCTATTCATCTTTATGTCCTGTGGAAAACATTTCAAAAACTTGGGGTGAGCATAAAAAGCCCAGTGAAGGATACACAAAGAAGAAAACTGTTAGTTTTTCAAAAACAACATGTAAACCATGAGTACTTTACCAAAGTAATACTTTTCACCTTTATGAAGTAGTAAAAACTATTCACTGAATAAAAGATCATTACTTATCCTTTTGTAACCAAAATATTACAAAATAACCCATATAAAGAACACATAACATGTAAAGGTAACATGGGACATAAACATACTTAAATGGAATAACCATACGGTCGACTTCCACACATACTTAATAGAATATCCATACGGCCAACTTCCATACCCAATGCATTGGACGTTATAACGTAACCACCCATCCTGGTATTCACGGCACCACCCATCATATGGTTTATCATGTAACCACCCGTCAAATGTCCAAGTACCATTACAAAATCATAATACATAAAACAAATATAATGGAAATAAAACATTTCCACACTTCGATCACAATATATCACATAAATGTATTGACATAACAAATCTATTTTAAAACCCATTTTCAATACCAAAATACATAAAAGAGTATATGTTATTTATTTCATTTAAAAAAAATTATGGCTTTTTGAGGAAGCCAAAGACCAAATAATACTTGCGGCAGCAGAAAAGGTCATTGTCACCGCGTATGTTAAAAGAAACATTCCTTTTTTTCTTTTAGTAAAATAATTCATAGAAAAAGATTCCTTTTGTACAAAAGAAAAATTCAAAGGGGTTTGTACACCGTATAAAATATAGTCGTGTATAAAATGAAATATTTCTCAATGAAAGGAGATTGATACGAAGCCCCTTAGAAAGTCGGTATCCTTAGATTAAAGATAAATCAATTACATGATTATGTGTGACAAATATTAATACAGAAAATATAATTGGATATTAAGTGTAAAACAATCAGAGGTCATTCACACATAATCTTGGAAAAAAAACCAATGACATAGATATTTAACTCAATAAAATGAGATTGAGTTATGATTTCCGATACAAGTTCGTCTAAATGACATAAGAATTTATCAATGAGATGATTATGTGTAGAAATAGTATATCCACACAAAGTTTTTTGGAAACTACAACATCGATATTCCACACATTATCCTGGCATAATAAAATCAAGAAGTAGAGGTTTAACCCAAATAATTTAAAGTGGGTTATGAAGTTCCCTTACAGAAACTTGACAGCCTAAAGGCGTCACTTCAAAATTCAGAAAATGAGTTGATGAGAGATAAAAACGGTATCTCATCACTTAGACATAAAATTTATATCAATAAGGATATATAATATCATATCCCAACATAATATTATGTGAATTAAAATACATAACCAATGAAGTCTTTTAAAAAGAGGAGGGTGAAAGATTCCCTAACTGACTTGGGTAACATTCGAAATATACACCCCATTAAAGAATGGTCATTCAATGAATATGTAAATACCCATATATGAAATTATATTACCCAAACAGTATAATAATGGGAATTACATACACCACTCAAAGGAAATGGTGGCAAAAGTAGCATAAATCACACGGGGCTAAATTTGAGATGAACAATCCCTTACGAAAACTCGGCAGCCTAATGGCGCCACATAAAACATCCAAAAATGGATTGATGATATCAAATAGAGTCTCTCATTAAATTAAAATAAAATTTACATAATGAGGAATATAAAATAACACCACCCATCATAACAAATAGGAGCTTAAAATAAGTGACATAAAGGAGCGTACTTAAAAAGAAAGAGAGAGGATAGATCTCGGACAAAAATTCGGCAGCCTAACGGCGCCACTCAAAACATCCAAAATGCATTTATGATAGAAAATAGGGTCTCTCATAATATGAAAATAAAAATTACAGTAGGAGTAATATAAAATAACATCCCAATCATAATAACGATGAGATTAAAAGGAATGCCATAAAAGAGTATACTTAAAACGAAAGAGAGGAGTAGGATCCCTTACCTCAAATCTGACTTGTCTTGTTCGTTTCTTTATATTCCTGAATAATAAACTTTGGTAAATTTATAATTTCATAATGTTCTCTTTTAAAGATTATTATTCAGTTTATATCACATATTATAATGTTATAATAATCGGTTAATAATGTGATTTCATATCAGACATTTTTGTCAATGTTTGGTACATGAGTCAAAATTGAACTTGTTTGAAAATGATTTTCCATGTAATTATAAGTAAATCATCTCCATAAGAGTATTAATGATTTAAATATCATATATATCCAGAAAATTTTCATTTTATACTACTCCATAATATTTGGAGATAAAAAGAAATGAAATGAACCGTTCATGGAGAAGGTAGGTCGTACGTACGCATGAACGCTACTTTCATTTCTTTGTCATGTTAATGGAATTAAAAATAATTGAGATATATATATATATTATAATTACAGTATAATATATTTGTTATATAGGTCACATATGTTCATTAATTTCATTTTTTATACATTCCAGGTATTGCATGAACGAGTCACATCACTTGAGGGGGCTGTAGTCCACACTTCCTCGTATGAAATTACCGCATTTGCACAACATGAAAAGCATAATGAAATGTTTTAAATATAAAATTCAGAAGCATATAGACAACATAAATAACATAAATATCATATATAAAATATATTGACATCATAATGGACACCATTAATGGTGTTAAAAGAATATTGAACAATCATCATTTCGTGAGATAGATATTCGCCAACCACAGAAACAATGTGTTCTTTACCCATTAGACGAAGGTGTGTGTAAATTAATCTCAAATACTTCTCATAAAAACATCCTAGTATATTTAATATACTGGTGTTGTTACAAAATAAAGGAATAAAAAGAGTTTAGATGGTTGGAGAAGCAAAATAAAACAAAAGAACCCAAGTGAAGACATTACCTTAAAATTGGGTAAAGCTTCTTGATGTGAGATCAAAGGCTTCTTGGGAAGGATTATGCCCAAATGTTAGGATTAAATTATGAAGAGAGGGATGTGGAGAGATGAAATTGTCCAGGTATGGCCGAGCCAAAGGCTTGAGAGATGTGGGTAAGGGGGTAGAGGTGGGGGCCTTTTATAAGAGAAAAGGAGGGTCACTCATGGAATGTTATAAAATATTACTTTATTATATAATTATTTTCGGATTTTAAAGGTCCAAAAAGGATATATTTCGAAGATAAGGTGATAAGGTTTCAAAATACACCCATACAATTGGTTTTAGAACATTGTATATCCTACATTATACATTATCTTTTCATTTTATTTAAATCGTTAAATAATGAGGTAGTCGTTGCATCATCATGGTGTCATAAATATTTTAATTTATTTGGTGTCTAAAAATTATAAAGAAATATATCATAATGTAGGAAATATTTTTATCTTTCTAATGAATATTTATAGTAAAAAATATGACTTGTATAACCCAATATAAAAATTCTTTTAGTAAAAAAACACATGTTTGTGACATTTTAATTTTAACATTAAATAAAAAGGGATTAATGTCATTTTCCAACCAAAGTGGCTCTATGGGGTCCCCAAGTTGACCCATGGATTGTCTTGGTCGGCCCTGACACATCCAATGTGGTTTGGACACGTTTCTAGGTAATTTCATGTTATTAAAACATTTTTTTACCTTAAATTACACTAATTAACTCTAATCACGATTAATAAACATAAAAGTTACTATTCACCAAAAAATTATTTTAGTCCCATTGAACCAAATTTTACTTCCTAATTAAAACCATGTAAGTCGGATTTTTGAAATTCAAGTCACAGATGTGGTATATTTTCCTTTAAACGAAAAATCAGTTTCTTTAACTACCACTTAGTGGTTTCACTATTCATCAAAAATTGAAGTTTTTCAGAAAATTATCAAAAATTCTCCCTAGGATATATTTGATATTATGAATTCAAAAATTATTTCTATTTTTAAAAAATCAAAACATATAAGTTACAGTAATTAATTTTATAATTAATTCCCACTGTCAGAGAAAATAGCGTGTTTTTTTGAAACAATAAGTACCAAAATATTGACACTTGTTTAAGTCTAATTTCAAGATGAAATTATTTCCAACATCCACTATTAGATTAAATGGTAAAAAAATATTCTAATTTCAATTTAAATCCAATCCAAAAGATAATCTAATCTTATAAATAAATTAGATTAAAAAGAGGTTTTGAATAAAAATACAACATTTTTCACTATTCATTAAAAAAATGAACTTTATCGGAAAAATACCAAAAATTTACACAAAGTAAATTTTGATGTCCATATTCTAAATAAGAATTTTATTTTGTCAAATATAACACATAAAATTGTCAAAATGTGGATTTAAAAGAGGTTCGTCATCAAAAGGCGGTTAATCGGCCTTTTAAAAAATTTGAGAATGATTACGCTTAAAATTGGATTCATTTGCATTTTTAATCCTCTAACATTTATTGTAAAAATAAAAATATTTGACAAACATATATAGTCATTTTTTAGTTAGTTCTGTTCATTCCCACAATTAAAACGGCTAGGCGTTAACTACAATTTAAAATAATATTATTTTATTATTAGAGTGCAACGTAAGATTCCCATGAAACTTGTATTTGCGTATTGGGTACGCCATCGAGCATAGAATCCCCTTTAAAGTTATATTAATATTTTATTCACAAATATGGATAAATGTGAAAATGTCGTAATCTTTATTTACCTAGGGTGTTACAAATACAACACAACAAAAACAACACGATTTAGTATTTTGAAGGCTATGATCATAAAACATAAAAAGAAACTAAAATGATTTATCCTTATTTTTTTATCAATAGTTAAATACTAAAATTAATTTCAGCTCCTAAATATATATAGGTTATTCTTGGTAATTGGTGAATGAATATATTGAGCTAAAAATCCATTTTGAAGTAACCCATTTAAGGAATCATTATATATGAGTCAAAGGAATAATATGATATAATATAAGAGATGGAAAATGAGTAATAAAAAAGAAACATAATGTAATAAAAATTATATCATAAGATCATTCTAACATTATAAATGTGGAAGCAACATAAAACATGACATTTATATAATTCAAGGCTATCTACCAATACAATATCACATCGCGAATAATGTCTCATAATGGATTTTGTTCACTCCCTAATCTCATACTTGATACCTCATGAAACATAAAAACAACCCAATTCATGGGAGGAAAATATAATACTGGTATCGCCAATAAATGTTATTTTAGGTAAATTAATAGTTGTTTTATATAAGGATATTAACCATATTAATTACCCAAGGAAAGAAATGAGTTTCAAAATCTTATCTCAGAACATTATTAAAAGAGATTCCATAAGAAAAAAATTGATAAGTGGTTATAAGGAATGTATTACCTTATATAATGAAGTTAAAATAAGATATTTATACTTTAAATAGATAAATATCAAGATTTTACATGCATTCTATAACTTAATGTGAGATAATGTGAGTTAGAGAGAGATGATCAAAACCAGAGTAGAGGGTGGATTACAAAAATCCCTTACATCGACACCGATTTTTTGAATTCATTATTTATCATCATGAATAATAAAAAAATTAATTATTTATATCATTAAGAAACTTTTTCATTCTTATTATTTCTTTTATTTTATTATACACCATTTCATATCCAATTACATAACTAATTAATTTCAATTCAGATGTTTGTATGATAAACAACTCATATAAACAAATAACATTGGTAAATTTAGTAATGTCAAAGAGATTATTATTCAACCATATCCAAATTTCTAATTATTAAATAATTATAATATTTATAGATAAATTAAACTTTTATAAAAATATATTAAATATAGTTATTAAAAATAAACTATGTTTAAATCCTGGAGATTGTATGTCATATATACGTATCTATAATGATTCCATTTTTCAATTATCAAGACAAAAACATTATAAGTGTTATTTTCTCATTCTGGGATTGTCATTATAAAATTAATATCATTATATTATTTTAATATTATTAATCATACATCCATGTATTGTGGTAATAATTATGAATCACAACACTTTGTGAGGCGGTAGTCCTCCATACACACGAACGATGTTATCATACAATAAATGTATGGTAATGTAAAAAATTAAATGATATATTTCAACATAAAATATTTAATATTTAATCAATATCACATATATTCATAAATTTAATCCTTATAACCTTCAATGTAATGTTTCTGTGAAAAATAAATCACATTGCTTCATAAAGAAGTAATATTTCATACACATTAGTGAAGTTATTATGATCTCTATATAATTAAATGTATGATTCTATATGTGATATTATAATTAAATGACTATAATTATATCATATATATTCATTATGTTCATCTTTATATCCATTTGTTCGAAGTATGGGTGGAAAGTGAATTATGTCAGTTTGTGAGGTGGTAGATTATTGTACACATGACCAATGATATCATTTCCCATTTGTGGGAGGAGGATACTTTTTTTGTTCATTAAAATTACAAAAAAACATCTATTTATATGGATTATAACAAGTATGTTATATCATCATGTTTTAATAAGATTTTATGGATGTGGGAGAATAAATAAAATTAAATGATTGGTTATGATCATTAAATCTATCAGAAAACTTGTAACAACCTGTTACTATTATCAGATATTTATAATCCTCTATTTTGATCATGATTTGGTTTTTTTTCAGATAAAATCATTAGAAATTATGTGGGGTTATAGAAAGTGCATGGTTGGAGCACTGTTTCCCTAAACATTAAAACCTCCCAATGGATGTTGTGAAAACCCAGATAGTAGGGTTTTTTCATGACTGGTGACTATTTTGAAAATCCATTCACCCATAATGAGAAATAGTGAAACACCATTAATATGGGTGCATTAATAGGGCACAATATTTGTATAACTATTTGGCATTTCCAAACAAATAATTCATGGGATTTAATTAACTCGAAAATTATTTTTCAATGTCTTTAAACCTGTGTTTTAGATGTCAAATATAACAAAATTGACCCCCTATGATTTCTACATCCCTAGGATCACCCAAGAGATGATTATAGCCCCTATACACCCCTACATATGTCCATATAATCTAGGATAATGGTGATATATATACTCCCAAGTAAGAGTTCTCCCAATATATTTCTCTCATTATCTCTGTATTCCTCCTTAGGGTTTTAGAATTATTATTATTATTGGAGGAATTAACCCCTACTATTTCATATATTTAATATTTTTTTGACTCTCGGATCATCATTTTTTATGTCATTCATTGGATATTAGAATTTTTTTTATTTGTGTTTAGAGATTTCGTGATCCTGAGGTAGGTTGTTCCGTTATTATGGCCAATTTTTTTATCCCAAAATTGCTTTATTTAAATTCAATTTTTTTATTTAAATTAAATTACATATAATCTCTTTCAATTGACATATTAAAAACCCAATTACATTGAAATGGGGGGTTTGAAATTGGACTTGGGATGAAATTGGGAAAACAACATGAATCAATTTAATTGGGTTTTATTGAAAAATGGATTGAAATTATTTTTATTAAATTTTGGAATTAAATTTTGGAATTTTAATTGTGAAATTTATTTTATGAAATTGATTGAAAATTGGTATTTTTTAAAATTCCATAAAATTGTTTTGATATAAACCCATTTTTTATCATTGAAAAAATGAAATATTTGATTATAACCCCATATATTGTTTATAAGGATAAATTACCATATATGAAATGTGGAATGGGATGAACATTATTTTAAACTATCATAAAATAAATTTACCATCATTGATTTTATTAGATCACATGATAGACAAGGTAGTTAGTGAGTTATTTGGGAAAAAATGCTAGGCTAGAATTTCCCTAGAAGTATATTAAGGCTTTACAGTGTCAACCAAACACTGTTAGCATGTCATATTCCCCAGTAATATGTCGATGTGCCCTCTCTAGTAAGGGTTTAGGGATGTGTGTATAGATTATAGTTATTATACCATGAGTTTTTGAGGATCCCATAACCTAGAACTACGATACCTTTTGGAAGATGACCATGTTGATCTATTGTTTGTATTTGAAATATATACTATCGTTTGTAATTTTTTTTCACATAACATATTTTTTAAAGGTTGGTGATGAACCATTATTTTATTAGTATGAAAATTAAAATATCATTTTTTGGTAGAGGGAGACCCATTTCATATCCTAAAGACCCGGGGGAATGAAATCCCATTTTTTGGCCTAAAGATTGCTCTGGAAAATATTAAAACTATAGTGCCTGGGCTGCTATAGTACCACCATCACTACAATACCTTTATATTTTAATGATTAATTTGATTTAGATATTTGTTTGAACATCCATGACTATTATTTTAAATTTAAAATATCTTTTTTGGTTAATTAAATGTTGGAATCTTGTTATGAAATCCTTGGTGTGACCCTACTGGGATTTCTGCTCCCACCCTAATAGTGCCTTTTAGTGTTTGTAGATTATCTCATTCTCGGTTTGATTCGGGGTAAACCAATCCTTATATGTTGTAATAACCATTGATCCTTGGGCTTTGTGAGTTATGTCCTCTAGGACATTTGTTTAAATTGAATTTTTTTGTACTTTTCTATAGTATATTGGGTTTTTAACCAGTTTAACTTTTGGAACACTTCTCCATAGTGAGTGGAATTGTATACATATTGACTTGATTATCATTATTCCATAATATTTTTTGGTAAATTAGTTCCCACATTCATTTTTTATGATTCAATATTCTACTCACCAACCCATGTGGATCATGAATTCCCTTCGGGCTATGTCAACGTCGGCTCAATTATCGGGTTTTCTAGGTACCAATGATTGTTCATGACAATGTGGTATCAAAGCTACAAATTGTGCTTCTTTTATATTTTAGTAGTTATTTGTGATTTATTTTCAAGACTTAAACGGTATTTTTGGTCATGTATCTTTCCATCTCTCACCACAATGAACCATAATTCAAGAGGTGCAGTTTGAGAAATATGTCTTAAGGTTTATTTCTAGTACTTTACCTATTTTTGATTTCGATATATTGAAATATAAATCTTCTTTTCCAATATATTGGGACTAATTTCACCTTATTTCCCTATTTGACCTTTAATCTAATGTCTTCTATATTTTATACAGATGATTTATGGAATCAAGAATCTAATAAGATATGTGAATCAGATCCAAGAGGAAAATGATAATGAACCACATATATAAAATCCTCATATTGTCCTGAGTCTGGGATGAGTGATTTTCTATACTATCCAATTGGGGAGATAAGCACTGGCACTAGTTCACATTCATGATCCAACTATGGATCCCGAAAGGGCTGTTTTATTGGATCATTCTCAGGAGTTCCTTCCCTACAACCCTCTAGTATTCAAGGGATCAAATGATCTTCCATTGTTTGAGTAATGGTTGAGTATAATGGGTCCTTTTTTGGTTCATGGAAAAAATATATGAAATAATGTAGAATTGTTCCACCTCCATGATGCAGGGACCTAGAAGGAGATAGTGGGGCATGATTTTGATGGGGAAGAACCATGAGGGCATAGATTGGAAAGAAATAATGGATATTTTTACTGACCTGTTCTATCTAGAGTCGATGTTATTGTCCAAGGATATTGAGGTTTTAAAACATGAGCATACTAACAAGATAATGAATAAATATACAAACTATTTTACTGAGCTTGTATAGTTTTCACATGAGATTGTACCAAATGAGAAGATGAATACTCAATAGTTTATGTTTGGACATCGAGCTGATATTCATTATTATGAATTCCGACTAAATATTCCATCATATACTAATGTGAGAGATATATAATTAATTTTATAAAAAGCCCTGGGTAGTAAGGAAGAGTATAAAGTAGTTGGTTTCTCTCCCAGTGGTACGGTGAGTTTCTTTATAGGTAATATAAATAATGATGGATTTGGTGGTGGATCTCAATAGAACGGTTTTTCAAAACCTCCTTCAATTCCTATAATAGGCACATTTATTTGTAACTAGTGTGGAGTTATTGGGAATTCAAATAGGTTTTTCAGTGAGTCACCCGATATATGTGGTTCTTGTGGATTCTTAGGTCACTTTTAGAGTTTCTTCCATATATATTCTACACCGAGTAGGGGAATGGGATCATCGTCACCTTATAAAACTATGGGAAAATCATATTATTCTAGGATAAAGGGGTTCTATCAATAGTCATTTGGAACAAATAATCTTCACACGATGGAAGGGTCTCCTGATGAGACAGATACGGGTCTAGTGAATATGAAAGGTACCATAACAATACCTTCATAGTTAATGAATTATTTATTTGATATTAGTTCATCTCACTCATTTAATTCATCCTTTATGTTCAATCTTCTCAATTTTTTTATATAGATTTTATCTTATGTTAGGGATGTTACTATTCCCCTCAAAATTAGTAGAGAGAAGGGTCTCCATTGTCTAGATTGTATTTTCTCATTATAAGATATTGAGTTTACTTTCTGTTTTATAGTTATTGACGTGAAATATTATGATATCATATTCAGTATATATTAATTATTTTCCAATAAATTTGAGATTAATTTTTATCTTTGACAAGTCTCTTTCCTTACTCCTGATGGTTTATTTCGTTTCGTCCAAAGATAATGAGACCCGAGTTTGAGTAAAGCCTACCATTTTTATCTAATGTTATGGAAATTAATATTTTTCTTTTCTGTTGATATGTTTTGGTAGTATATGAGAGGTTAAATCTCTCAAATTTTCATCAAGTTTCCTAATTTTTTTCCTTTTCACTTATCCGGTTCGGCACCAGTTTTAGAGGTATATTTCTCTATCAAATTAGTTCTTGATACTCAACTGGTACATATTCCTTATTACTGCATGAATCCAAATGGAATGAATGAAATAAATACCTAGTTTGGTGATATTATGGAGAAACGATTTATATTAATGAGTGTGTCTCCTTAGGTTGAATTGGTTCTCTTTACTAAGAAAGATGATGGTTCACTTCTTCATTTTATGAATTTTAGAAAACTCAATATAGTTATGATAAAGAATAAATATATGATTCCATAGATTTATAATCTATTTTATTAGTTGAAGGGGGTAAATAGGTTCTTAAATATTGATCATCAGTTCGGTTTCCATCCGTTGAGAATAAAATAATTTTAAATTATGATAACTACCATTTAGTTCTTGTATGGCCATTATGAGTACCTTGTCTTACCCTTTGGTTTAACCAAATCTCTTGTACTCTGAATATATTTAATGAACATGTTTCAAGTGACTATAATTATACCTTAGTGGTAGTAATTTTGGATGAAATAATTTTTTTACTCTATGTATGAGGTGGATAATGGTATTTATCGAAGGATAGTTCGGGAATTGTAAGAAATCACTGATTTATGCCAAGCTATCAAAATGTGGTTTTTATATCTAGGAAGTGATGTTCTTGAGGAAAATATTGTCATAATATCATATCATAGTTTATCATGTTAAGGATGAGACTATTATGACATGGGAACAACTATATAGTGTTTTTGATACTTATAGATTCTTGTTTTTAGCTGGAAATTATTGGTGGTTTGTAAAAGTCTTCTCAATGTTGGAATCTTCGATGACTTCTCTAACATGGATTGGAGTGACGTTTTCAAAGGATGAAAAATTCAAGAAATTATTTGTTGAAATAAAATGACATTTGAATACTACATTTTGGTTGATTATTTTAGAGGTTTTGTAGGAAAATGTAGCGTTGTATGATGAATCAGGTTCAGTTTTGGGTTTCATTCTTTATCTGGGGGATCATGCCGTTGTTCATGGATCTTTTCATCCTATTCTGTATGAGAATAATTATCCAACCCATGACATTGAGCATGTATTTTTTATGTTCCCACATAATATTTGGAGGCATTACCTTTATGTATAATGGTTTCTATGTATTCAGACCCCATGATCTTGAGTTATATCTTCTATTAAAAATATTTGAGTTACCGCAAGAGGTGTTGTTTTGTGTACCTGCAATATTTTGTCCTTAAAATCACCAAAACCCTGAGGAAAGGGAATTACATTGTGGATACCTTAAGATGGAAAATTACAACCCATTCCAGGATAGAATATTTGGAAGAGTTAAAAATTTTGGATCTTATTACACTGTTTCATAATGGAGTCTAGGAAATAGGGGATGATGTTTCATTGGAAAATTTTCAGATGGCATATTCTCTTCTCAATATGATACATTGGTAACAACATCTTGATAATAAGTTCCATAGAATTAGATACTCTATTTATGGTGGGGACACTGTGGCTGAAGGGTTGTTCTCTAATGATGGAATTATATGCTATCAGAATCATTTGGTTGTTATATTATCATTTATGAAAATTGTGATGGGGCTTTTCCCTAACTCCTAGTGGGTTATTCATGTATGAACCATGAAGAAGTTCAATGAAATGAGGCATAGTTTCTAGTTTCCATGTAAGAGACAGGGCATTACAAAAAAAATTTCTCAATGTTATACATTTCATCAGGTCCTAGATGAGAACTAGAATCCTTCGAGTGTTCAACAACAACATCTAATTCTAACTTGGATTTGTGATGAGATATCAATGAACAGTTTGGTTGGGTTTCCACATATTAAGAGAAAAAACAATGTGATATGGGTTTTGATCAATATGATGACTAAATTGGATCTCTCTATACCCATTCATTAGGCAACCAAAGTTAAGGAGTTGGTAAATATCTAGGTGAAAGAGATTTCTTGGTTATATAGAGTTCCATCTTCTATATTCTATGATAGAGATACTTGGTTAACTTCTAATTTTTGAAGAGGCCTTCTGGAGGCACATGGATCCCATGTCTATTTAATCATTACCAACCATCTGTAATTGGATGGATATATAGGAAGAAATATATAGATTCTTGAGTATATTCTTTGATCCCACGTTCTTGACATTTTTGGTCTTGTAATGACCATTTGGGGAGGGTGGATTTGGATTATAACAGTAGTTACAAGTTTGTGATTTGAATGGATCCCTTTGAGGTGTTCTAAAATCGTACTTGTATATATCTATTGTGTTGGATGGAGATTGGTGAATGTTCCTTGGTAAGACTAAGATTTTTTTAAGATAGAACATCAATTTTTTAGTTGATTTATCATTGAATATTGAAATCATAGGGAAGGTATAATTGTTGTATGGATCATCATTTTAGAGATCTATAATGTTCAGTTGGTGACTACTTGTTCTTTCAATTTACATCCTATCTAGGTCATCAATGGATTGGGAGGAAAGTGATGTTTTATCCTCATTTTAATGGACCTTTTGATGATTTTTAGAATATTGGGAATGTTTCTTAATAGTTAGAACTTATTATGATACATAACATGTTTCATGAATGGTAGTTGTGAAGGAATTTATCTGATCCTTCTCTTGTTCTGAGTAGGAGTGATCTCAACGTCAATAATGATTTATCCGTGATTGAGCATCCAATCTGGATATTTGATAGTGAATCCAATGTACTTCATTATAGGATGATACCTTTTGATAGGGTGTAATGTGATCATAGTTATGATTCTCTTGAGAAGTGTTAGAGGTAGACACTAATGAGAGAGAAGTGTCCACATCTTTTGGACATGTATTCCTCTTATTAGTATTTCTAGGGACAAAAGAATTCTATGGTGGGGAGGTTTCAACATCCAGTTACTATTTTTATGTATTTCTATGACCCTATTTTGATCATTCGTTATTTGTGTTTTTAAATATTGTTTTTTGTGAAAACATTGGAAATTTTTAATGTTTCTTTGATGTCCGTGGTTGGTGCATGGTTTTCCCAAAACATAAATCCTCTAAGTGGAAACTAGGAATACATATAAAGTGGGGTTTTGATCTTCTGGTGCACTATTCGGAAAACAATGAACCCGCAAAGTAGAAACCATGAAACCCCTTAATAGGTGCTCATGGGTAGGGAGCACGGTTCGTATAACAATGTTGCCCTACCATGAAACCATACACATGATATATTTAATCCAAAATATTACATTTAAATGTCATGAAACCACATTTATAGATGTATGATTACCCTATTCCAACCCCTTATGATTTCATATTCCTATAGACCTCAATGGTTGTTATTTTTTCCCCAATACAACCCTCCTTGTGCAAATCAAATCTATACAAATAGTGTTTGATCTCCTCCCAGTAAGAGTTCTTCTCTCATTATATTTATCTCGTTCTATCCTATTTACTCGATATGGTTTTAGATATATATGTTTTGTTGGATGATCCAATCCCCACTATATCTCATAATGAATTTAGTTTTTATTCTTATATCATCATTGTCAAATTTAATTATTTTATCTTCCCATTAATAGATTTTTTGTTTCGAGATCTCATGATCCCAAGGTAGAAAGTTCTGTAATGATGGACAATTTTGATTAACCCTTAATTTATTAATTTAAATTAAACTATTTGATTTAAATTCAAATACATGAAATTTATTTCAATAGATTAATTAAAAAACAGGTTACATTTATTAGTGGGATATGAATTTGAATTTGTCTTGAAATTTTGAAATCCCCCAATTCCCTTGAATTGGAGTGTGTTGTGAAATTGGATGTAAATTATTTACAAATATTATTGAATTTAAGTATGTAACTTTAATCGTGAAATTAATTTGATGAAATTGATTTCAAATTTCTATTTTTATAAAAAAATTATTCAAATGGTTTGGATTGGAACCCATGGATTTCATTATAGAAAAATGCATCATTGAGTTAAAACCCCATGTATTAGATTTTAGAAGAGATATTGGAATATTTGAAATAAATAATGGGATGAATTTTATATGAAGTGGTATTGAAATAAATTTCCCATCATTGATTATATTATACCATATGAAATACTAGGTATATAGTTATTTATTTGGGAGAAAAAATCTTGGTTGGAATTTTCCTAGAAACATATTGATGAACTACTACATTAACAAACCATTTTTATTGCATCATATTCCCCAGTAGGATGTCAATGTGTCATCTCATTCCAATGTAAAGGGACATGTGAACACATTATAGTTATTATGAAATGTTTTTGTGTGAATCCAATAACATAGAACAACCATACCTTTTTTCAGATGAACATCATGCTCGCCTGTTTGTATTTGAAATATTTTCCATTTTTTGTAAATTTTTTAGATATGGATTATAATTTATATAATTTATTCACATATAATGTTTAGTTAAGAAATTTTTTTATATTATCTTCATAAATTATATTTTAAAAAAATTTATTAAATATTATTTTTAACTACCAACACTCATTATTTAGAATATAATGATATTCATTTTGTTAATTAACTGATGGAATCTTATTATATAATCCTTATTGAGAACCTACTAGGATTTTATCCCACACACTATATGTGCCTTCAGACGTTTTTACATTATCTACATCCAGTTTAGAGTAGTGTTAAATAAACAAATGGAGGTGGTAGTGGTTTTTGATCTTTGGGCCTAGAAATTTTTTCCCACTAGGACTTGGGATTACTTCTTGTTTTTAGCTACAATGTTATAGTATGTTGTGTTTGTTTACTTATTTAACTTATAGTACACTTCTCCCTATAGAGTTTCACTTGTATGCATACTGACAAGTTTATCTTTATGTCAAAATGATTATGTCAAACTGATTCCAAATTTTATTTTCTATTATACCAGGTACTAGTATAAAACTAGAGGGGATTAGGAATGACCTTGGGGCCATGTCCGGACTAGATCAGTAATCGGGTTATCAAGGTTTCTAAACTGTTATGTGACACGACATATTTAGGTTCGTGCCAAAATACATCATATGATAACTTTACAATATTCTAAGGATTATAGGATTTGGATTATAAGTGATGGAGTCATTTCATATGGAAATGGATGAAGTGATGGATTTGGGATGCGTGGAAATGAGAGTACAGGGGGTGTCCTCTTATAAGTGTGGGAAAGGACTGATTTATAATTTTTAAAAAGATAGATTTAAAAAAAATTATCATACAAAAGGATCTAAAATGGATCATTTTAGAACCTTATATGTTATAAGGTATTTATATTATAATGAAATAAAGGTTATAAATGTTTTTTTTATTTTTATACATTATCATTTTAGATTAGCACCACTAATAAACACGTTTTTACATTATCTGTAGTGAATAGTTTTTCTTATTTTCATTATTAATTGTGGTAGAAAATTAATTTGGACATATTAGATAACATAAATTATTCTATTTAAAAATATGGAATCAATTTTTATAAATTCCTCTAATATAAAATTTAAATTTAAATTAATATTAAACTAATTGATGTTTAAAAAACAGTGTTTCAAGAAACGCATTTTTAAAGATAATATTATCTCATGTTAGCTATATATAAATTACACAGAAATAAATGAATTTATATTCAAATTTATAGATATATAATCAATATATTTCATTTATTTCATTTATTTAATTCAACATTAAAGGTTATTTTAATTATTTTGAAGGGATAAATATTATGCGTTTTGAAACAGTTTTCGAGTGAAAAAAAGTGTTCCAAAAACTAAAAAACAAGATACTAATATCTAGTATAAATATGAATCAAATGTAATTATTTATATATAATTTAACAAAATTATTATTATTCTAATTTTCATAGAGTTAAAATAATAATGGGACATTTAATTTAATTAATATATTAAGAATAAATAAATGTTTTTCCCATAAAATTGTTTTTTACTATTCACTGGGAAATCATTATTTTTAGAAAAAATATATAAAAGTTTTTCACTGAGTTAATATCAATATCTTGATTTAAATAATAATTTCATTTTTATGAAATAAAATATCAAAAATTTCAAAAAATTAAAAATATTATTTTCACCTAAAATCAATAATATTCATTTTTTAATTGAATATATAATTTTTAGAATAAAATATATTTATTAAAGTTTAGTTATAAATTATTTAAACATTATAAATTAATTTATAATAAGGGTAAAATTTATATATATTTCCTAAAGTGGTTAATACTATTCATTCCCTTTATATTAAAGGCTATGTTATATCAGTCATGTTTAAATAAATTTTTTTTATACTATATCATTATTCAATTAAACTCATATTAGTATAAAATGCAAGATATCAAAGAAATTAATTTTTATTTAAATATAATTATATTCTAAATTATTGGTGTGTTACATCCATCCCATCATAACACATCATAGCAGTTCCATCATCTATTTCTTTATTCATTCATACCGCTTGTATATTTAAACATCCCATACCCCATATTGGTTTAACTTATTATTTACCCTTAAATTTTAGCAAAAAACTATGACATGAACACCCAATAAAAATATATCACAAAATTAAACACAAAATATCATGAAAACACCCCATAATAAACTTCATCAAATTGATAACAACATTATTTAGTCTCACATAAACCAAGTCAGACGACCAGTATAAAAATCATTTAGAAACACATTTTCAATTACAACAACCTACCACACGAAGAAAATTCTATCCATATCAAGAACAAGAAACTCATCAGTACACAATGTTAATTATATATATGTATCCCTACTGTAAATCTTATTGAATACCCAAACATAATTTAAAACACACATGAATTCCAGATTCCATATCCATTTATTTTATAATAACTAAATTATTATTCAATTATAAATATGATGAAGCATGCAAATTTTTTTATAAATTATCATAAATATATTATAATGAAAAAATATATAAAATAATATATAATCAATATCACTAAAATCAAACTCTTATCCAACATATCACTCATATCACATTATCCCTTTTATTATTTCAATAGTCTTGTTATTATATTCAGTAGTAAAATTTCAACTATTAATGTATAGAAAAATAATAATTATAATTAATCATTTAACACAAAATATATGAACACAAATCATGATTTTTCACATAAAATTATAGTGAAAGGATGATAAAATATTATTTAATATACAAGCCCTCCGTAGATAACCTACACACAATGATCAATTTTCAAAACCACTATCAAGAACGATTATATTTGAATTGAATCCCATAGAAAGGTCCTTACATCAAGTTTCAAAGAAATAAGACCAAAAAATAGATTAATATAGGATAATTGAATTTTGATAACCTTTGGGGAATAATAGATTCCCCAAGAAATGTTATAAGAATAAGATCTACATACACCGTGAAGTATCACCAAAACAAGCCTACGATCACCATGGTTTTGGGAGATAATGGTGTGTTCTAAATGAAAGAAATATAAACTCTAAATATTTTGTAAAATTTGATTATATAAAAATTTTCATGGTTCCCAGAAATTAAGCATGATCCATGTTAATTATGCAAGGAATCATGAATCATAATGGAATGTTTTCAAACCAATTATCATCCTAATAAACAACAAGAATAGATTTTTACAAGTGGTTCTATTGACATAATGGTTCCATATAGTACTATCAACATAAATTCAAGGTTTTTTGGAACTATGAAATAGTTTGGGATAAATATTTTGAAAAAAAATGTATGACAATGTAAAATCATCATCCTTCTTAAAATCGGATCATAGACACACCATGGATTAATGGATTTTAAAACATTTATATTTTTCTCTATTAATGCAAAATGATTATCCTTTCTCTAAAAACCTTATAATAACCTCCTCAACAATGCATGAAATCCCAAAACACAAAGTACTAAACAAATGAAAATCTAGGCCCCTATATGGTGTAACGATAATTAAAAAATGAAATAATACTGGGAAAGATAGGTTGAAATATAATCCCTATTGTAATTAATGAATAATTAATTGGTGGTATTATATAATTTTGGAATGATATGTTGTAATTAATTAATATAATAGATAATGAATGATCTATTGTAAATGAACTCATAATTTATTATTTAAGCAACAGCAGGCACTGTAGTGGCAGAAAGACACTGTAGAAGAGGTAGGACACTATAGCAGCACAAGGTACTATGAGGCACTATAGCAGGGTGTACTGTAGCAGTACTATTCATAGAATGGGCTTTGGATCTAAAATATGGTCATATGGGCCATGTAATGGGCTACATGCCCACTAGGCCTTAAGGATATGTAATGGGTCGACCTCTACCTAGTTAAAAGAGATCATTTCTTTGATTCAATAATAAATGAGGTTATTTCCTCAACCTTAAAAACAATTTACTATTGAATATATTTATAATAAATTTTAAAATTCTTTTTATATAATAATATTGTTAGGAAACATATGTATCATAATCTATGTGTCATATATAGTAAAGTAAAGTATACTAAATAAATTATAACTAAAAAATTAATATAATGTGCTCAATAAATGAATAATGAAAATTTGATTATATTATATGTATATAATGATGATACATTGTTTTTTTGATGGTAATGTGAAGTAGTGGATTAGATTACTAGAGGTGGAAGTGATGTAAAGAGATAATAGTGATGGTTATTGTTATAGTGTCATATATATAGGTAATATAACATTTTCCTGGGTTTGTGTGGTATTATATATTATTTATAGTTTTTTTATTTCTTATGAACTTCTATCTATGTTAGGTAACAAAATTGAAAACTATATGTTGTTTGGGGATCCATGTTATTTATACCACATCCAAAATATATTTAATTAATATTATTATCACCTCCACATCCCTACTATCTCCTCCAGTCATGGAAAATTCAATAGTTTCTATGTAAGATATATGATATAATCAATTAATAATATGTTTATGAATAGTTTGTGTCATGGGAGTGCATAGATGGATGAGGGCACACAATTGATGTAATTTTTATTTATATATAGTACTATGAGAATATATTTTGATGTGGTATTGATATGTTAGTGATTTAAAGTTCATGGAAATTCATTTGTGGTTTTGGATGTTATGAGGTCATATGGTTTGGTGGTATGAGGTTATGTGATTCTTGGAATGGGTGGTAGAACTAGGACATAAATCATTCGGGAATGGCGAAGACTATTTTAGAGAGGAAGTTGTTGTAATTTTTTTAATGTGCATTGTCAATATTATTTAATTATTATACTTTTAAACATATTGGGTTAGTGATCCATGTTGAGTATGTAAAATTAGTTTAACTTTTTAGGTAATAGGTTTGTTTTTCTATAAATTAACTAGAGAATTTTTATGATTCTTCAATATTCATATAGGGTGTTTTAGAAAGAATCATATTGTGTATAATTTTATGATAACAATTTGTGTGTGAGTATTTTATAAATCAATTTATTGGGGTTTTAGATCTTTTTATGGGATATATATTATTTATTCATGGTAGTTGTTCGAATGAGCATGTAAAGACCTATAAATTCAGTAGAGATTTTTTCTTAAATACACGGGAATTTTATGAGTCTACGAAAATTGACGGTTCATGATTTTGAGGCCTGGTGTTCCTGGAATCAGTTTCTAAAGTTTTGTTTGGGTACAATCAGTAAATGTATGAGTGGGTTTTTGTAGCATTTGAACCAGTGATCGTAATTGAAATCTGAGGACACCGTTGAACACGCAGTGCCAGTATTCACATAAGAAGACTATGACCTTGACAACAGGGGGTGGAGGTTAAAATAACTTTTTGGGTTTTTAGAGAACGAACTAAATAAAAATAAAGTGTGTGGCATAATTTTTATTTATTATTTAAAACCTCCTCATGGATGTTAGAGGTGGGACCACCACACCATAACCTCCCATGAGTGGTTATGGTGGTGGGAACCACCCAAACCTAACCTCCCGCAATAGGTTACGAAGTGGGGACTACATGGTACTAAACACCCTTATTAATGGTGGGAGAGGAAAACCTCTCAACTCCCCTCATTAATAAGAGAGAGTCTCATAGACTCCCCTCCTTTATTGATTCTAACTCCCTTAATTTAATGGTTTCAAATCCTTCACATTAATTAAGGGGGGGCCAAGTTAATAAATTAACCATTTTGAATTTTGTGACAACAAATTATATAATATATTATCACAATCTATCATTATTTGGGTTGGCATTGTTCATTTTAGTGGCAGCTGTGAGAGGAGGATTATTGGGAGAAAGCTCCCAACGAAGAATGCCTTCGACTACGAAGAACACCGACCTTCATTGACTTCTTCCTAGGAGCTTCTACTGACATGGGATGTCTTCAACCGACCATCCCTCTGCATCATCATCAACAAGCCGATGCACAAGCTCGGGATTGGACGTGTGAATCGAACGCGAAGAACAACGATCTCCTTTTCTTCTTCCCGCAACTTCATCGACGATCAACGAATAAAGGTAGGGGTTTTTTCCTTTCATGTTTCATGTTCTTCTATTCTTTCAAAACGAATAATGTGGTTATGTTTCCTTTGATGGGTGAGTTTTAGTTCATTGTTCCCCTACCTTGAGGAGCCGATTGTTATCGCCGTAATCATGGAGGGTACGGGCCAAACTAAAATGGCCTCACTCCCTATGTCAATCTCTTTTATGATTTCCTTCATCATGGATATTAAGAAAAAAGGAGAAAAAAGAGGAAAAGATAAAGGACACACTACCCGAGGCCTCTGTGGTCTGTGCCGCCCCCGCGACATCCCGCACCGCCCCCGGCTGAGCTCTCACAGGTACTTCCACTCGCAGTGCTGAGCCACTTCCCTGAGCCGGCTTGCACTCCGACGGCCTCCCAGGCCCCCTCCCGGTCGTCTTTCAGTCTCCTTGTCTGCCCACCGGCCCACCTGGTGCCATGCCCAACCACCTGCCGGCCTGGCCACACCCTGCCCAGCCGCCCGCCAGCCTGGAACCACTCTGCCCGACCGCTTTCCGGCCCGTCTCCTGGCCCAGCCGCGCCCCACCAGCCAGCCCGGAAGCCTCTCGTGCCCCTGAATGAACCGCGTCGGCCCATGTACCGCATGTTCCATGTGACTTGCAATCCTTCCAGTTGCCCCCTCGTGATACCATGGAAGAATCGGCCCAACCGCACCCTCCGGGCCGAGCCGTGCCAGGTAGCACCTTCGCGGCGCTCTGGGCTGAACTGCCCACGCGGCCCACTGGGTCACCCAATGGGTCGGGCCAGACCCAACTTTTCTGACTAGGTCATCCCAGACCGGGTTGGCCCTGACCGGGTTGGCCCTGACCGGGTCTGACAGGGTTGGTCTGACCGGGTCAGACCAGACCTGGGCCCACTACAGACCCTTTTCATTCATTTTCCATAACTTTGGCACCGGACGACTGTTTGATGAACTTTCAGCGGCGCTGGTTTTATTCGATCAAAACAGTCCCTTCAAGTATACCCCACTGGAGTTCAGGGTAAAGTTGAGATACGGTCAGGTTGGATTGTGTATGAATCCAACTGGGCCCCCGGGACTAAAAGGATAATAACTCACAGACCGGGCGTCAGATTGACACATCGTCTATTGCGTTGAGATGCCTATGACGTGGCAGACCTTTGAGATACTTGTACATAGGACTTTGTGACAGTTAGAGTACCGACCAGTAGCTTGTGGGGTAGATTCTCCCAGAGACGAGTGAGCAGAGTGTGGAGACCAAGTAGCAAGCTGAAACCTGACGACTGCAGAACGATTAGACTCAGAGTGACTCGATAAGCCTAGAGGGGAGTGGATTTGTGTCATGGAAACCCAATAGTGGGTAGCGCCTTGGTGTCATGGTAGACCCATGGTACTCGACAGGAGAAGTACTTCAGTAGGCTACGAGGGGGAGTGGCTTGGTGATGCGGTAAAACCACGGTTGGGAGCGCCTTGGTGACACTACAGACCCACATTACTCGACATGAGGAGTACCTCAGCAGTCCAAGGTTAGTGGGAATCACCTTGGTGTCGCGGCATGCCCATTGTACATGATAGAGGAGGTGTTCTCTATTAGTTGTGGTTTTTTTAATGTGAATAAAAATCCAAGTTGAGCTGAGTTAGTAAATTTTTTGTTTACCTCATGATTGAGATGGATTACTTAATAACATAGGTATATATCTGGGCATATTCCAAAGTAGGTTTATCTGTTGATTTCATATTTTATGGTTTATCCTTTTTGGATTTCTGAGACCTTGAGGGTATCGGGGTCCCTACTAAATATCATTATACTCACCCTTACACGGGCTATGACCACACCTCATTGTATTGGATGGAGACGACAGACATCGCTGACCGAGGCTAAGTGTACCCGGACTGTACGGAACTCAGAGGTGGACCACACTGTGTGACAGTACACAAAGGAGATGGAAAGATGTGGAGTGTTGTGGAGGATATACATACCTACTATTCTGGTAGGATTTCCCAATGCACGATCCAAGAGCCATTTCCCTTTTTGCAGTACTTGTACTTTTTGTTTCCTTGTACTTTACAGTTGGGCTTGTATTTCCGGCCCCTTTTTACATTTCATCACTCCTTTTGTATAAAATTTTATTTAGTGTTTTGTGTCCAGTTCATACCTTGTTGTGTGCATTTTCATTTTATTAAGGAAATTTCTTCCCAGTTAGGGATTTATTCATTTGGTGCTAGTCGCCAACCCCTAGCCTATTGAAGGTAGGTTTAGGGTATTCACAGTATAGGCCTCGGGGGACGGGTCATGACAAAGCAGGTGTTCATGGATTTTTTACTGTATGAGTCATCTCAGGGTATTTATTTCAGATATTTTACTTATGAATAACCTATTAGAAATTGTATATAGGTTTATTTATTATATTATGTAGTCAATAGGAGTTTCATTATTTATTTAAATTATTTGTTCTGGTAATTCCTCTTGTATGTGGGATCTCATTCCCTCAGTGTTCTTCATGAAACCATAGCCTATTATAGGGAAGCATTTGGCAACATGATAATATTCAATGAAAGACTAGGAGGGGTTATAGTGGTTGTGGGTTAGGGGAAAGGGTTATTATCTCTTTTTTGTATTGATAGGTTAGATTATGGTGTTAGGAATTAGTGGGGATTTTATGGGGTTTTTTAGGAAAATTAAAGTAATCAAATTTAGTATTGATGTAGTCATGAGATACCATCTTGGATCCAATTTATTCGTACACACTATTATCTATCATAAATATATTAATATTTCTAAACATGCAAAATTATATGACATTGATTTCAGAGAGAATACTTGGTATAGTACACCCATATTTCTTGTTTTCAGTTTTGATTTAATTTTAAATGTACCTTGGATATTTTAGTGATGTAAAATTAATAAAATTAATTATATTTTATATTTAATGGTATATGATTACATATTTTTTTAATAAGATGTGATTTTTTATCAGCATACATAGGTGTTCGAGTGTATAAATTTCTACATGACACTCTAAAAGAGTATCAGAAAGATGATGTTGATGAATAATAATTTTAAAGGAATACATTTCAAAAGTCTCTTCAATATTAATTTTCAAATAATAAGTAGAATATTTTTTATCATGAGACATAAAGGCATTTAAAAGAGATTTATTACACTTTTAGTTTGATCAATGATAAGAAGAATCATTGGATTTCATTCATAGATATATAGTTTTTGTGTCTTCATGTCAGTAGTGGATATATTTTAATGATTATTATAACAGGTTGGAGGAATCATTGGGTATGTAATAATATAAATTTTGAGAGAGTTAATTTATTAATCATTAATGGTTATATCATATAAAGAGTTGATTTTACTTCAGATGGGGACCTATTATTTGTGGTATTTTTGAATCCATTTATGGGAGCTTTATTATTTTGTATCTAGAATTTTTACGGATGATGTTTCAAGGATGTTGAATTTTGAGGAGGCTCTCTATCTAAATAACATTTTCCATGTAACCATATTAATGTTTTTTATATATATTTATGTTCATGAGAAGTATATGATAACATAAAATGTGATATAATTGACTGTTTCTTCAAACGAATAATTTTGTTAGGAAACATATACAAGAAAATTATTGAATGTAGGTCCTATGTTGTGAGAGAATTCAATGATTTGATGAGAAAGTAGTTAATATGTTCTCCCTTCTTCTAATTTATCTAGAGTGAGATGTTCTAAATCCTCTATTATGAGATCTTTGGTTATTTCATTTTCTAGTTTATGTCTTGGAAATTGGAATCCTTAGTGTCCAACCATATATGGTAGTTATCTCATAATATGTGGTCTTATAAAAGTATAATATTTTATATAGATTTATATGAGGCATTATTTTTAAAAGATTCAAATTTCAAAATTTTTTATATAGTTAGAATAGATAGAGAACAAATCAAGTAACCCCATGATGTTCCTCATATTCTGAGGAATGCTGCTAATAATAGTTACTATTGTGATTCCCATCAATGAAAATTATGTAGAGGAATAGGTTATGGAAAGTGGAATTTTATAGGGATAATACAACATTGAAGAGAAGAAATCATTATATTTTTTTATCTAAACCATTAGTGTTGGATTTTTTAGATATATTTACTCAATCATTTAAAATTATATGGACTACGATTAGGGGATCAAGGTGGAGAGAGATCAAATAACCATTTTATTGACTATGATATTTGTTGGTCAATAATGATTATTTAATATGTGTTGGGATTGTGATGTTATGATTAGGAAGCCTTGGCCATGGTGATATTTCCATTATTTATGGATACAACCATATAATTTCATCCATGGTATGGTTAGGTTACATTCAACGATGAGTATTATTCATTGATTTCTGGGGATATTTTTATGATTAAATTTTAATGGTAATAATAAGGAATTATTTAGAGATTAGAATCATAAAATGGATCATCGATGTTTGGATCCACAATATTCCCAACAGGATGAGTTGGTGTTGGGATTATATGAGGTTTATATAGTGGTATTTCTATGATCCATAGAGGAGATCAATAATGTATTTCCTAAATAGGTTTTCACAGCACCCCTATAATCTACTATATCTACTAAACCTGTGTACTGATTTGCTTACGTGTCACCATGTCAGAGATCCATGTGTCATATTCCACTGACTCCTAATACCATGACCCAAAACCTGACCCGCATTAGCTTTCTCATGTCCCCTGCTTTGCCGTCGAGAGTAGGGTTTCCTCACATGTTCCACATCCATTCCTTTCATCCTTCATCCGCCGTAATCGATCTCAATCTTCTCATCCTCATCCTCCTTCATCTCCTTCCTCGCCATCTATTCTGTCTGCTTGGACTCTGCCTCCAACTGTTATGCACCTCCTAAGGTTACCGCGTCCACCTTTGGGTCGCGATTTTCATCGTTGGTATCAACAGTAACTCTTTATTTATATTTTCCTAACCTCTACGCACTAAAAATCCACCTCCATCTCACTATTTTAGTTCCCTCTAGCTATGGTGACCACTAATTTTTGGTCCCCTCACCATTTGTTCTGTCTGCTCGGCCTCCGCCTTCGACTCCTTCGCACCTCATAAGGTTTTCACCTCCACCTTCAAGTCATGATTTTCATCATCGATATCTACGGTAACTATTTTTTCACTATTATAACTTTGACACACTACAAATCCACCTCAGTCTCGTGATTTTGGTTCTCTCTAACTATGATAACACCAAATTTACAACTACTATAACCCCTATAGTTATCATTTTTCTTCCTATTTGAATTTTTCATAGCTGGGTCTGATTTCATTTTGGGTGATGTGAAGTGACTTCTTTTTGAGGTAAGATCTATGGAAATTAATTTTAGTAGACTTTATGATAGATTGTATTCATTTTTATTAAAATTATTTGAACATCCCACATTCATGTCAACTTCATTGAATATCGTTTCAATAATGATCTATGCTTTATCGGATGATTCTTTCCATCAGTACCTATGTATATTTTATCAATATATTATAATGGATTTTTTGGTCTATTTTCATATGTTTATCTTTTGGTATATCATTTTATCCTTGTAAATTAATGCTTTTTTCCTTTTTCTACTATGGTTTTTCTCATTTCAGTCTTTCATAGCAAGGTAGAATTTCTTAGCTGAAAATACATGACTACTTCCTCTAGAGGTAAAATTTATTAAAATTAATCAAATCAGTATGTACACGATATTGTTTTTACAAATTATAACATTTTTTGTAATGTTTTCACAACTTCTAGGATGTCAACACTCCCTCCCAGTAATCATTAAAGTTGTAGGTGTACATTTTAGAGTCATAACACTTATGAAAAAGTATAAGAATGATTGTTCTTATATATCTCCAATTTTCTCATTCAAAATTCTTACTATAATACATATGTATACAATAAACCATACCACAGTACCATCCTAAACCAGATTTCAGTTCTTCTGATATTGTTATAGTCATATAAATTTATAAATAATCTCTTTTTTGTGTACCATTCGAATGGTTTTTTAGAATGCTGCTATTAATTTTATCTGTTTGTGATTTACTATTAAGTTATTTGTATTTATTATTTTTCATGTATGTTTTGTTAAACACCATTAAGTTATGTATTTCTAAATATACATATTTTCTAACTGAATAATAATCAAGTGAACAATCATCTAAATTTTCAAACACAATTTTCTAATGAGTAGCCAACATATGCATGTGATAATTATCATATGTAAATTATGTATGGATTCATAATAAAATATTTCCACTCATCTGTTACTTTATGGTTTTACTAATTTCTTTTCCTTTGCAAGGTCAACTTTCTCATTTTTATGAGACAGTTGTACAAGTCGGTGAGTGTTAAACTTCTGCACCTTCCATCCAAAATTCTAATTTTATGTTGTAATCTCATTATGTAGTGCCTTTTATGCCATCACTACAACTCCTCAAATGATGGTGTCTATAATTCATTCCTTTTCCATGGGATCTTCATGTGGTACAAATGGTATATAACAGTTTATAATAATTTTTTCCTATAATTTATTATAAGTTTCTTCATATTCTTATTTGATGTCATAACTTGTATTATATATAAGGTTTGAACTTAATATATTGTTTTATCTTAGTTTTTATGGTTTATTTATTTTATTTTCATATTTTTAATGTAAATATGAGTTTTGATAGAATTTTTTAGCTGTAATTGCAAGGTAATACTATAGTCTGATCATTTAAATTATTTTCGTATTTGATTTATGCGTTATTGTTTACAGTAAAAACATTGTTAGACCATGTTGTTTACATAAGGGTTAATGGAATATGTTTATCCTTCTTTATAAATGAGCCTTTACTTGGATATTTCATAGCATATGTTCTCTGTTTATGTGTTTTCTCTTATCCATATAATGTTTAAAACATCCATTCCATGTGTTTACTTTACATATTAGTTCATCATGTCTTTGTTCCAATAGAATCTTATTTTTTTTGTATATATGTGACATCTCAACTACATATATATTAGTTCATCATGTTTATATTTATGTTGTAATAGAATATTATTTTGTGATTGAAGGATATGCCCAAGACATGTTACCATCTTATTACAGTATTCCAATTAGTTATGAAGCAATCATTCATCAATTTCTTTACCAAAATAGAATTAATTTGACGTCAAAATCAGTATGGAAGACTAATGGAACTACATGTATATGGTGGTTCCAAAATATGACATCATAGAGTAGCTCATCAAATATCTGAATAATGGTGAGGTAGATCCATGATACAATTATAACAAGGAGGAGTCAGCAGATAGAATCATATTCTATTTAATTTCATAATATTTAGTAACTATGGGTTTCTAAATGTAACGTTTTCTAAAATATGAGCCAAAAAACGTAAGTTCTATTTTCATATATTATAATTTCAAATAACCAACCATACCATGATTAATCTATTGATTATGTTTTTTATTTTTTGAATAGGTTATTATCTTCTATAGTTTCTCGATGAAGATTCATCTCCAAGTGCTGATAATTTTAATTCTCCTACTTTTACAAGTTATGTATAAAGATAAGTTTGTTGATAACATGTTATTCTTTTTTCATTTAGTTTCACACTCTACATTAAAAAAAAGTGATCTTTATTAGTGTTATATAACTTGATTTTTAACTATTTTTATCATTATCTGAATGCATTTGATTGTTATATTTATATCAGATTTTCTTTCAACTGAAATTAATTTTCAGTTTTGATGACCTTCTTCCGTAAAGAGGTTTCTCTATTTCCATTTTCATATATCATCTCAAAATTCCTTGAGATACCACTTTAGCATACAGATAATTTTCCATCATATAAGAAGATTTAGCTTTCTTAATTAATATTAATTATTTTTAAATTCACCCAGCTTCTTTTGTGAAAATACATACAATCTATTTCATACGTATCAAAAAGTGTATTTACAAAAGGAATTTAATTTCTCTATAATGGAATCTGTATGCATACAGTTATAACCAAATGTTTCACTATTTTATTTGGAGAAACAAATTCTTTTCAATTAAATAAAACATACATTCTTACAGATTCCTTTAGCTTTTGGATTTATGTCTTATAGAATTTATTCCATTACTTCTATGGTTTCTTTCTATTATTTTTTCCAATTCTTTTACTTCTAACATATTCCAATATATTATTAGTTTATTTTATTAGAACATAGGATATAAAACTTCTTATTTATTGTCCTTAAATTAATTTATCTAGAAGGATGGGTATGTAGCATTGAATCATAAGGTAAATCCCCTATCATGTTTATCATTATTTCCTTTTTCAGAGTAAGGCCTCTTGATTTTTTTATGAAAATCAAGAACATAACACGATAGTAAGGAATCCTGTCACATAATCACTAAAACTTCTCTTGGTGGATTTGTATAAAATTAATGGAGAAGGTGTCAGTTTTTAATGTATGTTTCTATATGTTTCGTCAATATACATATGATTCAAATATTCTCACCCATTTTGGTGCATTCAAAATTATTTCTCTGTTATTCCAGAGCTTAAAAAAATCACAACAGTCAATAGATCATGCCCCTCTCTACAGACCAAATATAAATACAAAATATATTCCAAAATACATGGACGAATGAAAGTAAGAAACCATAAAGACAAGGCATACCCATTCTTTATAAATCTTTTTCATCACGTTTTGTATTAGCTTCTCAAATGTCTTATCAATGATGCTTTCTTTAACATCATCTGAAATATTTATACCATATTCAGAATGTGTAGCAATAACCATTCATTTTACCTCTTACCTCTAAATAAAACCCTTCCGATCAGAAATTAATCTTTCCTTTTTGTTCGTCTTAAATAATTCAAGTTCAAACTCTTCCTTATTTCTGAGCCCATCATCAATCACCGCACAATTAATATTCTTAAACAACTCATAGTGATCTTCTATTTCACTAACACTAAAAAATGTCTCCATTCTATAACATCAACATCTTCTAGGCCTCATGATTTGTTTATGAAAATCAAAAACACAACACGATAGTAGTGAAGCATATCACATAATCATTGAAACATCACTTGGTTGATTTGCATGAAAATAAATAAGAAGGTGTCAGTTTTTAAGTTATGTTTCTTTATGTTTCTTCAATATACATGTGATTCCAATGATCTCACCCATTTTGGTGCATTCAAACTTATTTCTTCAAAGTCTATTTGTTGTTGCTAATATCAAAGTTCATTGTTTTTTGAGACAGATTTTATAATGTCAAGTAGCATGTTATATGTTCCCCATTTGTACCCAGGACATGTTCCCATCTTATTAGAGTATATAAATTATGTATGAATTACCCCTCTATTAGCAGCATTACCTACATAGAATCAATTTTAAGTCAACACTGGTATGGTTGACTAATGGAAGTACAAGTATATGGTGGTTCAAAAAGATAACATCATAGAGGTGCTCATCAAATATCTGAATAAAGGGTAGGTTGATGCATGATACATTGATAAAAAGGATTAGTTAATAGGAAGAAACATATTACATTTAATTTAATGAAATATATTGATTTTAGGTTTCTAAAGGTAAATTTTTTTAAATTTTGGACATAAAATCATATATTCTATTTTTATATATTATAACATGAAATTTACAATCATATCTTTCTTTATCTATTGACGATATTTATTTTTTGAACAAGTTAATATCTTCAACAGTTCGTTCACGACGCTTCATCTCCATGTGATATTGATTTGGATTATCCTAATTCAATAAGTGATGTTTAATGATATGTTTGTTGATCACATATTATTATTTCTTCAGTTGGTGTTACACTCTACTTTCAAAAAAAGTTCTCTTTATTAGTGTTATATAACTCAATTTTCAACTATTTTATCATTTTTTTAATGAATTTGATATTTATATCTATATCAGGTTTTCCATCAACTGAAATACATTTTCGGTTTAGACAACCTTATACTTCTCTATATAGGTTTCTCCGTTTCCATTTTTATTGAGCATTAAAACATTCCTTGAATTTACAATGTCCATTTGAACGTTCTATTCATTCATGTATTTAAATTTTCCCCGGTGAAAATATTTTTTAATTTAATATATATTCTCATAGATGTTTTCAAATGTATTTATCCAAAATGTTTTTTCTATCATAATGATGTATCTATGTTTTGTAAAATTTTATTCTAATATTAAGTATCACTATTATTTTATTTCAGTATATTCAATATTTATGTTCTTTATGATTCTTATATATTCTCCTATATTTTTTTCTTTTATTCATCATCATGCATTTTTATGTTTTATTTTTTACAGTGTTCGTATACTTATGTTTTCTTTTCTTTATATATTCTTCTATATTCTCCAATATGTTTTCAATATTATCCTACATTATTATTCTATATTATTTTCTTTTCCTCATTTTCATTATATGTTTTAAATTCTATATATTTTGTATAATTGTATTCCAATATTAAGCACCACAATTTTTTGTTTTCAATATATTCAATATTCATGTTCTTTATTAAATTTGATATATAGTTTTATCTTCTTGAAAATAAGCATTAAACTTATTGTCGTGCGAATGCACGGGTGATTACGAGTGTGATACTGAGTTTGGGATAGAGATAAAATATTAATATTATATAATGATTGTTTCACCATATAGTATGTCTCCATATGAGTTATAATAGTTTCAAATTCACATCATTGATTACATACATAGATGTTTAATGTATCCCAATGTGTAACCTTTGGGTGATCTAATTTACTTTATAAAGAAGACTAATAGATGTCCATTTATTTGTATCAATTAATTTCTATTGAATCTAGTGGTTTTGAAAAACCATTATTCCCTCACAAGTTTTCATGATTTATTTAATAATATGAATAGAGTAAATTTTTTCTCGGAGATTAATATACAACTTGGTTATCATTATATGAGGAAAAAGGAGGATATGCCAAAGGATACCTTCAATTGACATTATGGGAACATATTTTTAGAATTAATTCCACTCATTTACATGAAAGATCTTGCTAAATTAATTGTATTGATGAAATAATGGTTTCATGAGTTAATATATATTTTTTTTTGTTATTTTCTCACAATGAAATCCATTTCAATTTTAAGTCATAGAAGAATAATGTTGGGAAATTTTGAAATTTTTGTGGTCTATTGATGACATCAAATATATGGTAAGTGTAACACCCCAAAGCATTAATATTTAGTTATTTTTTTATAAAATCTGTCCCTTTGATATTTTTTGATGCTTGAAACACTGATTTTAAATGAAACATGTCACTCTAATAATATATTATTTAAACATGACCATTATAGCATACCCACAATGTTTTTTTGGTATTAATTTGACTAAATAATTTATTAGAATACCTATATTTTACAAACTTTCCTTTTATATAAATTTATTTCAAATAAAAAATAAGAATCATTTGAATGTAAAAGAAATATTTTCTAAAAACATTATTTTTTGAAAGAAAATGTTTTCGTTGCTTCTTACACAATTATGAAAATTAATTATTTAAAAACATATAAAACATATTATATATAATTAGATTCATTTTAAAATCATCATATGAATATTATATTAGGGAAAAAGATTGGGTTTTTTATGAAAAGTTCCATTTTTCAATTAATAGTGAATGATACTGATTTTTTATTGAAAATGGTGTTTCCATTTATATTTTTTAAAAGTGAAATTTAATTTTAAATTTTTATAAAAGTATTATTATACCAATTATGATATAATTTAACTAATTTATTTGATTAGGATCAATTTTATGTTCAATTTAATTATAAAACTTTTCCATACTTATGAGAATTTTCAATATGGAATAATACATTTTCATCACATCAACAAGAAAAATTTTACATTATAGTCAACCATTTATTTGAATAAAATTTGGGAAAATGAAATAGGTATTTGGAATAGTAATAATTTATATTTTCTAAGATTTTCAATTAAATTTTTGACCATTATGAATAGAAAGAATAGTAAAATTTAATTACTATTGTTTGGGTAAAAACTATTTTATTAGGGGGTTATGGTAATAAGATAAGGGTAAAAATGAACTACCAACTTATCCCAAACACATGGGATGACCATATCTAAACGTTAATTGAAATAAGGGTTGATAATATCTAATTTGGGATTATTTATTCATGATAAAAACTTTGTGTAATATTATTTTTCAAATATTCCATGTGTGTTATCTCCCCCACATATAAAGGGACACCACTCTCCTACCCTCTTCACACACCCAATGCCATTTGGATTAGAAATTAACTTCCAAAACCAATTTTATACATCACTACACTCATACTAATTTACTTTTTATGATTATAAATAAATCCAATGAATACTTTTGGTGTAAACTTAAGGAGGTCCTCCGAAGTAGAGCTAAGATTCCTAAACATGAATTTTTATTTCATTTCATCGTATTCCTATTAAAATATTATTAAATAATAATATAATAATAAGAATTATAACTACTATATATTGAGTTGTTATTATGTTAATTTCATTACTGATATAGATCTCATAATCCATTCAATGGGAATCAAAACTTTCGATTGTGTGTGTAGAGGACAACTGAATTGAGAACTAACTTAATTCAATTTATTTAACAACATTTCAAGGATAGATATAGTGATTTATTTAACACTTATATGTTATATTTATGATAATCTTACACTTATGTAATATGAATATCACATATAAATTTATTATATTCCATTCTCTTAAAATATGATAACATCACTCGAGTGTATGGCAGACTACGACCTCTTGAAGCAATGTAATTTTTTTCAATTACGTTTCACATGGAATGTATCAAGAATAAAATTAAAGAAGAAATGTGATATATATGATATGATATTTATGTTATAAAAGTAATATATCACCCAATTCATTTACATTTCACTCGGTAAGTAAATGATATTGTCAGTTGTGCATGTTTATTACATATCATCTCTACGAAGGAATCAACTTAATTTTTCATTTTAAACATGAATATAAGGTTCTAAAATGTATCTACTCAGTAAATATGAAATTTTTAGAATTAATATAATTATTTATAATATTTATATATTTATCTAATTCATATGAACTATGAAATTCAGAACAAAACATGAATGACAAACAATGGAAATTAGCACACGCGACATTGCAGTTAATAGAATAATATTATCAAACAAGGAGTAATATTTAATAATAGGATCATATAAGATATAGTATGTATTAATAAAGGTTTCTAAAAAAATTATAACAATAATTAAACATAATATAACTGGATAAATAGTGTTTAAATAATGGAAATTGTGGGTTAAGGGACTTTATCTCAATTTCACATAATTAAGACATACTCTATTAGTGTGAAACTAATTTATTTTATATGTTGTAAATACACCCCATTTTACATTTAATTTTAAGAATCATTCATAATAAATTTTATTTCATGATTTAAATTTAATTATTTCATTTTAGAGGATTTTTCCTGAAATTTAAGAAGCCAAAAATAATTCAATAACTCAATTTATTTTCATTGGGTCCTATTGCTACATCATTTTCCAATGATATTATAATATTTTTTGTGTAATAACTTTTCATTGTCATATGTTTCATATAAAGATGTTTTATTTGGATATATATGTGATAAATATAATATATTCATTTATTAATTCTCATTTAAATGTTATAATCATTGTAATGGATTTTATATGAATTTCTCAATCATTGAGACATATTGGTTAATATGAATCTATTCACTTTCTTGTTTAGTATATAATACCCCATTCAAGTATTTAATAAGAATAACATTTATTCTTGATGGTTAATGTTTCAATTCTAGTTTATCTTTATTAACTTTCTCAGGGATATAGATATTTCCAAAATTGTATACCATTATTACTTATGGTGTTTACATTGCTAATTATTTAACTAACTGGAGAATATTGATAAATGAGTGTTCTTTAAAAAATGGGTAGATTTTTTTATAACATGAATTATTCATGAATTAAATACATTAATAAATATATAAATAATCATTTAGACATGTAGATATGGGTGGGGCCTGAAATTATATTGGATATTATTGCATCAATAGGTCTCATGATACAAATTAGCTGGATAATTTAAATGGGTTTATTCCAATAGATTTCAACTGAAAGGTCTTAATCTTCGAAGTTTCATGATTACAAATACTATAAATTCCAATAATTAGTGATTTCAATAATGGATAATTCAGTTATTATTGTTATCCATGCGATATTTTGGAAGATATTATCTTTATATGCATTTCATTCTCTATTTATTGATTAAATGGAAAGTGTTTTCTGTTTTTTACCCTTCTTTATTTATTATTCTTTATCTATTCATGATAGTAATGTTAGTTTATTGTAATTTTTCTCTATATATTTTCCTTTCCATATTTTTATACCATATCAAATTATTAATTCCATGTTATCGATTAAATTGAATTTTTATTCAATTATTTACCTTTTAATACAATTTATTATATAGTGATCCTTGATATCTTACCATGTGTGGAAAAAATTCTCATCATTTCATCTCACCATTAATTTTATTCCACTCCTATGGAAATTAAGAACTAATATTTTATTATGTTTTCAAGGATGTAGTACATTTTCTTTTATTATTTATTATTTTATATATTTTATTCACAATATAAAATAGATGTCATATTTGAATCTGGTTTACCAAAACTACTAAACTGATTGATCCTATGGGTTTTTACCCCCGTTTATTTATTATAATATAATAAAATAGACATCGGATCTGGGTTCTTGGATTTCGGTTTGTTACTATTAGTATTAGATGATGTTTAAAAGATATCATCGGAATTAGATTAAGAAAAACATATATTTGGGACCACAACCCTATTATAGAAATTGAGGATAATAATATTAAAACACTATATTTCTATTTTATGAAATATATTATTTTCCACAAGAAATAAAACCTTGTATTGATTATACAAGTAAATTTGGTTTTGGAAAAAATATACCCTGGTTTAATAAGTATGAAAATAGTGCAAGGGGATTGAGTCGATCATCACCAATTACTTAAAAATAAGTCATACTATGAACTTGGATTGATTCTACATAGGTATTTCTTAAGATAAATCAAGTTTTCACTACGAACCATTATAATGGATTATAAAAAATATATATCTCCAAATAAACCATTTTTATGATTCTGAGATTAACAATGGATAACTTTTTAATTTATGTTATGTGTTACACCATATAAAGAATTATAAATTATTATTTAAAATTAATAATTTTTTAAGTTTTCATATATATATATATATACCATTTTTTAGAAATTTTTTCTGGATAGAATAAAGGTATCAAGACTCAAGAACAATGTAATGGTTTCCCTAAATAGGAATCCCATATAACGAATATTAGAACTAAGAATATTATTACTTTATTATAGTAGATTAATAATGTTAGGAAAAAAGAAATTTAACAGATAGAGAAACATGTTTGAAATTATAATTCTCCAATGTGGATGAATTCATGTGAAAGAATCCCAAAATATTCAGCAGGACAACTAATCTAATCGTAGTTGACCAATGGATTAGGTTTATAGAGATTATATTAATGGACTCAAGATACGATGAAAATGAAAGGGTTTTAAATTAATTTTTTTATCTCAAAGGATATTTTTATTTATATTGGTAATTGATCCAGAATATAAGAGAGGAAGAGAAAATATAACACATGAAATGGAATTATTTTAAAGAATCATTTATTGAAAAATAGTTTCACAATGAGAAAAAAACTAAAATAAATAGAATTCCCCTAATTTAATGAAAATTGATAAGAAATTGGTATTGAGTATGAGGTTACCTTTAAAATTTTATCTAGTAATGTTATGAATTATATATTCCAAACAGAGTGCATTATTGTCCATTTCATTGAATGTATTAAACCAACTCTCCAAAGGTGGATAGTATCTCAATATTTATAATAATTGAATGAAATAGTTTTTCTCCAATAAAATTGAGAAATAATTCCCTACATATTATATAATAAATTTAAGTAAAGGGAAGAATTTTTCATCTGAAAACTATGAAATAGGGAATGTGTCAGAGAAAAATAAGAGAGAAAAATAATTTCAACCTTCTGAAAACTGTGAAATGCATCATCCAGGGAAATGACTAGAGGTAAAGGGGGTTGGTTATATATATAAGGAGAAGGGTAATATGGATCACGAATTAAAGGTTAATGAAAAATTCAATGATTTCCATTTTTAAATTTTAATGAAAATTTTTCACTATTCTCCCCAATGTCTTAAGATTCTTGGGAATCTAGTATAATGGACACCAAAGGGAGAATGATAATCTAACAAGATAACTTCAACTGATGTGTATGTTCTTAATTATGTAATAAAAAGAACATTAATCATATATTAAAAATTATTTATTGGTTTGTTGGATTTTTAGATCCTTATAATATTTTATAACTACCCTATTTTCTAGGAAATCTATATATTTCATTTTAATTAAAGAATGGATTTACCATTTCAAAATATTAGTTGTAGTCTCACTATAATAAGGGAATGTCTGATTGTCCGCATTATAACTCAAAAATGTTATCTATTCACAAAAAATATTATTATACGAATGGATAACTTTGATATAATCCTTGGTATGTACAGGATTTCCAAATTCGATGGAAAAATTTATTTCAAGGAGAAGAAACATGTGATTAATGATGAAGATTTAAATTTCATTATATTTAGTGTGGATAATTCTTCATTTGATTCATGTTCAGATCAAACCCTAGTATTTATTCTGAATGAGATTATTGGGAAAAAATAGAAAAAATAATTCTTGGATGGATAAGGTAATCATCAAATTGAATATGTACCTAAAATATTGGTATAAAATTATTTACTTATTAAGGAATTACCTAGAAATCCACATGATTGTGAAGTTTATTTTTCTATCAATTTAGTTCCTAATTCAAGAGAAATATTAATGATCCATTATAGAATGCCCAGTATAAAGTTATATGAGTTAGGGGAACAACTATGGGAGTTTTATGATGGATGATTTATATGTCCTACGGTTTCAACATGGGGAACCCCTATTCTCTTCATTATGAAGAAAGATAGATCCATGAGATTGTTTATTAATTATAAGTAAAACAATTACATTGAGAAAAATAGTAAAAACCCTATACCTTTCATTTATGACTTATTTTATAAACTTCATGAAGATCTATGTTTGGATATCATCAATTATGTGTAATTAAGGAAGAAATTATAATGAAAAATTTATGAATGATGTATCATAATTATGAGTTTTTAGTAATTCCTTTTTGATTGACTAACAAAACCTCTAATTTTTTTGGATCTAAAGAAAAATGTATTCAGTTAATATCATGATAGAATAATTGTGTTATTAATTGATTAAATTTTGTTATATTATAAAACTTATAAGGACCATGAGAATCAATTATGGATAATTCCAGAGAAACTTAGACGAAATTAATTATATGGGAAATTTAGTGAGTGTTATTCCACGTGTAATGAATTTTCCTTTATTTTATATACTTTCTATAGTGATGTAATCATAGTTCCTCCCATAAATATAATGAGAATAATAGAATGAGCTACACAAATGAATATAATTGTGGTATCTAGTTTCATTTGAATTTCTTGCTTCTACAAGTTATTCATTCTAGATTTCTCATAATTCGATAAACTATTAACCAAACATACATGTAATGTTGTTATGTTCATTTGGAGAAAATCATGATAACAATATTTTGATTGATATATTATGAGATTGGTCATTGCTTCTATTTTCACATTAACATCAGGAAATGATGTGTTTTTTTATATATTGTGATACATTGAATAATAGACAAGATTATGTCCTTATAAAATGTAATAATGTTATTTCCTATACATATTAATAAATTGAAGAGGCAAAAATATAACTATCCAATACATGATCATGAGTTAGAAGTTATGGCCTTTTCTTTACTAATATGGACACATTTTATCTATGGTGAAATATGTGAGATATTATGATACTACAAAATCCAGTAATACATCTTCTCATAGGGATTTCTCAACATTAGGGGATGGTGATGGCTTCATATACTAAATTATTAGGATTTTACAATTCAAAACCATCCATGGAATGAAATTATTTTAAAACATCCATTGAGTATAAAATATTCGGGAATTATAACCCAAATGATTATTGAGAGGGATACTATGTTCATGGATCATGTAAAGATCATTATGGTAATTATTAAGAAAGGGGTGAACACTCTTATTTTTTAAATTATTTTAAAACCATCATTATTTGAAAAGATAAATAGATCTTAATATAATGATGAGAATTTTTTTAAGAAAATTAATAGCTTGTATGATGGGAAGTTGGAAGAATTTGTTTGTGGTGATATAATCCAAAAATTTGGAAGTAGAATATATGTTTCATCTATTCCTAATATGTAAAAGGGAATTTTTGTATGAAAATAATAACTCTAATGTCTATATTCAACCTTGTGTCAATAATATGTAAAGAAATTTGAGGGAATTTTTTGGTAGGATAACAAGAAGTGAGAAATTTTAGACTCTGTATCAAGATGATTGATTTGTTAATTAGTCAATACAATGGTTCATCAACCTAGCGGAGTCAGGAAACCTCTTCCTATTGCTGTGTGGAAATGGGATGACATTACAATAGACATTGTTATATGACTACCAAATACTCATAGAAATAATGATTCAATATGGGTTATTATTGATCATCTATCAAAATATACACATATACTCTCTATAATTGAATATTTAACTATTGAGAACATCACAAGGGTCTATAATAATAAGTTTGTTGGCCTTCATGGTGTACATTTCTCTATTGTGTCAAATCATGATCCCCATTTGACATAAAAATTTCTAATGTGTCATCAGAAGGCTCTTGATAATGAGCTTCATTTGAGAACATACTACCACCATCACACTATTGGATATTTTGATAGTACTATTCAAACAATGGAAAATATATTTAGGAATTTATCACTTGATTTTCATGTTATGTGGGATAATTATTTAACATTGGTAAAATTTTCCTATAACAATAGTTTTCATTCAAGTATTAAAATACCACCATATGACACAGTATATGGATAGAGACTCCATACTACAACTTTTTCAAATGAAGTTAGTGATCATAAACAAGTAAGATTAGAACTTTTTTAACTAAAAACAATAATGTAAATAACTATTAATCTCACACTAAAGCATCTCAAAGTAAGTAAATATTTGTTCCAACAATAAAAGAAAGTATTTTGAATTCCAAATTTGGAATCATGTTTTATTGAAATTATGTCTATGGAAGGGTGATGTATGGTTCAATAAGAATAGAAAACTAATCCCCATGTATGTTAGACCATTTGAAATACTTGAATCAATTATAGTTGTTTCTTACCAGTTTAAAATGACCCTATGTCTCTAAAAGGTACATGATGTGTTAGATGTATCACTTTTAATGATGTACATGAAAGACCCATCACATGTTCTCACCTCTGATGAAAAATAATTGGAACCTGGTCTATCATTATATGATCACCCCATCCATATTCATGAAACTAGATATCATTTATTTTCATATCATGTGACTCAACTAGTAAAGGTGCATTTGATAAATCATAAAATGGATGAAGCAACATGGGAACCAAAGGATTTTATGATCAAAAGATACACTCATATTTTTAGAATGTAATATATTTGAAATTTAAAGGATAAAATATTTTTATGAGTTAATATTGTAACACCTTTATACAGTATTGTTTTTTTCATTAAAAATAAATTAAATCTATTAGGTATCTTGCGATGCACACAACATTATGTTTAAATAAAACACAATACTCTATTAAAAATATTATTTAATGGTGGCCATCATAACCGAGTAGTTATGTTGGAATTTATGATTCAGACAAACTATATTCTGGAAACTATAATGTTCAAAAACGTTCTTATGTTATCTATTTATTATAAATAAAATTAAGAATAATTTCAATGTAAAAGAAATGTTATCTCAAAAACTACGTTTTTTCAAAGAAAATGGTTTTATCTTGTCTGGCATACTAATTGTAAAATGAATCATTTTAAATTTTATAAAATTTATTTTATAGAAATAAATTTATTTTTGAAATATTAATATCAAAATTATTTAAGATAAATTATTTTCTTTTTTTAAAAAAAATTATTTTTTGAAGAATAGTCAAAAATTAGAATTTACATTGAAAATGGCCTTTTTATTTAAATTATTTATAGGTATAAATTAAATTTTCAATTTATTATAAACTAAAATTAGTTCAATTTTATTGAGATCAATTTTATTTTCAATTTTGGAATATAAAATCTCCAAATGTATTCGAATTTCTTTTTTGGAAACCTGTTTTTCATCACGTATGTGGCTATAATTTCATAATGGATTCTCCCACTTCAATAAATTAAATTTCAAAAAAATACATCCATATTTTTAATAATTATTATTTATATTATCTAATAAAATTCAACATAATTTTTTGGACCATTGTTAATTTTTAAATTAGTAAATTTTAATTACCCCAGTTATGGTAAACAATGATTTACCAGGGGTTAAACTAAGATGATATGGGTTAAAATGACCTAAAATATTTTGAAACAACCATTTTCTCACCATTTTTGTCATTATTAAATATGAGGGTTTTGAATGACCAATTTTTTAGGCTTCTCCAGGATAAAATAATGGTTGTAATGGATAATTTTAAATAATTCTATGTGTGTCCTCTCCACCACATATAAATGCCACAAACTCTCCTCCCCTATTCACACACCCAAATTCACATGGTTCATAAATAACATAATCAAATAAATTTCTTATATCCCTCCCCTAAAAAATTATTCTTATTCTAATCATATATCAATATAATGAATACTTTTGGTGTAAGCCTATGGAGTTCATCTAAAGAATATGTAACATTTATAAATGTGAGTTTTTTATTTCTACTTCCAACTCCTTTGAATATCATTAAATCATGATTGTATATTAATGATAGTATATCCCATTAATAAGATGTTATTAATTTATGGGTAGGACCTATAGTTATCCTCTATTCCATCAAAATGGAAATGAAATGTTCAATCATCTGTTTATAAGAATAACACCTCGCAAATTGAATTAATTCATTTTCAATCACCACCATTTGAAGATGGATATAATGAAGGATTTGACAGATTTATATTATATTTATTTTTTTATGAAACTTATATAATTATTATACCACATGTAGTTTTTTACACAGCATTCCTTTTATAATACGATAACATGACTCGTGTGTATGGCAGACTACCGATTCACAAAGGGATATGATTCATTTTTCACTTACAGATTACAAGGAATGTAATATGGATAAAATTATGGAATATATGTTCTAAATATAAGATTATATTGAATATTTAAAATTAATATATCACCCACTTTCTTACCATTTCACTCATTAAAAAATTATATCATCTCTCGTGTGAACATATGACCCACCGTCTCCACGAAGCAATGTGATTCATTATCCCAGTCCAGCATTCCTAAATGGATTTGGAAATTTATATAATGAGTAAAATTAAAAATTTATATCATTAATTTAATTCCATATAATATATATATATATATACACTATAATAAATTAATGTAACTCTCATGATAAAATGCACTTGAGAAAACAAGGCGATTAAAACCTAAAAAATGAAAGTAATGAAATATTATTAACAATCATGTGGTAAAATGTATTAATAGGATCATATATGATATTTAATATATGAACATAATTCTTTAATAATTTAATAATATTCTAAAAACCATTATATTTTAGTTTAAATAATGATCAAATAATGTAAATCATGATGTAAGGGATATCGTCTTGATTTCATTTAATTAAGAAATATTTTATTATTGTGGATATAATTTCCTTTATATAGTGTAAATAATAATTTTTTAATTTCATATCATTAATAATTCATAATTCATGGTATTTTAAATTTTAATTTTAATTTCTTTTTCCAATGGCTTTTTAAATAAAATTTACCAAGCAGTTAAAAATTTCATAAATCAATTTATTTTCATTTGTTGTATTTATACTTTATTTTCCATTGATATTAGAGGATTATCTGTATAATGAATTTTTATTCTATTATATTTTATTTCCACTTATTCTATTTGGATATTTATTGGATTAAAATAACCTATTTATTGATTAATTTCATCTACAATGTTATTATGATTTATAGAGATTTTGTCATAATTTCTATTTCATTGAGATATATTGGTTATTATACACCTATTCAATTTAATGTGTTGTATATACTACCCTATTGGTGTATTTAACATGAATAAATATTATTCCAGGATGGTTTTTTTTAATTATAGTTTTTCTATTTTCATTATATCATGTATGTGAAATTGTTCTTAAATTTATACCATTGTCACATACAGTGTATACTTTTGAAGTTATTTTATTTACATGGGAAATATTGATAAATTTGTGTTCTTTAAACAATGAGGAGTATTTTTGATAATAAATATTATTCATAAATTAGATATAATATTAAATTTATGAGGAAGTCGTTATACATGAATTGATAACTGGTGTCGAGAATTTTATATCCACTCAATGCATCAAAAGGTATCAGGATTCAAATTAGTTTACCAAGTTAAATGTTTTTTTATCTGTATTTTTAAACTATATTCTAAAAGGACATTAATGTAGAGGTATCATGATTCCAGATATCATGAAAAATATAATTAATCATTTCAAAAATTGTTAATTTATTTATTATTTTTATCAATGTGATATTTACAGTGATATTATCTATCGATGCATTTCATTATAAGTTTATTGATTAAATTGAATTTTGTATTTTATATTTATGATTCAATATTGATTATTACTGATCTTTTCATGATAGTCTAGTTATTTAAATGAAATATTTGATTGTTTATTAACCTTGGAATATTATTTATAAATTATCTAATTATGATATCCATGTTATTTATTACATTTCATGAATTTCTATTTATCTACCATGCCATATTGAATATATTTTATTGAATTGTGATAGCTTCCATAGTTTTTTACCCTTACTGATAATTTCATATCACCATTATTTTTATTCCATTCCCTGGTATATGAAGATGAAATATCTGAATGAGTATCCATGTATGTAGATTATTTTATTTTTCTATGTATTATGTCTTATTTTTTATTCATAATTTAATATGGGAATCATGTATGTATCTAGGTCTCCAAAACTACAATGTTGATTGATACTTTGTGGTACTACCTCCTACTATCTATTCCGATATAATAAAATTGGAATCAATAATAGGTTACTAGATTCATAGTTGCTATATTAAATCATATATTTTTATAGTTAAGATGTGATGGGTATATTTTATCATGCATGATATATATATGAGTATGGTGTGTAGTGGATCATTGAATAATTGTGTCAATTATTTATTTGGTAAATCCTATGAATTTTTTAACGGTTATCAGTTTCCATGTTCATATTGGCAATTATTAGAGTCTTTATTAATTTATTTCTTATTTTAGTCCCTTTAATTCCTCTAATCATATTGGTATAGGCCAAAAATTCATATGATCAGTTTCAATATTTGTTTAAGAATTTATTATATAAGAAGGTTATTGCTCCTCATATTAACTTTTTGAAAGATGGATTCATGTTTAAGGTTATGTTTTATGCTTCCCACTCTTTTTAGGTTGTGTGTAGATGAAGAATATTGCAATCATGTCTTATTTGTCTCAATGGTAAGGATATAATGAATTTAGGTATCCTAACAATGATATGGAGGGAGAGGTAGTTCTGTTTTTCTTAAATCAATAGAAGTACTATATATAGGGGATAATTTTTTATTATTCATTGATATCAGGAGAATTTTTTTATATCTTCTCTCAATATTATTTGAATCTATTTCAATGGTAGTTCATGGAGTTATTTTAGAACTTTGTCATAAATTTTTCTCACACACATGGGAAAGGGAATGTAGTAGTTTTTGTGCTATATAAGAATTTTTTTGTGGGATATTTCTTCAAATTATAAGCATAAATGGATGGTAATAGAGTAATTTTTGATGTTATATAATGATGTGGCGGAACTCATAAGATTAGTTGGCCAATTTTAAATCAATATGAAATTATCCTTGAGGAAATATGTTGAATATTTTAAATTGGGGTATCTATAGGAAAATGTTTGGTGACATCATGTGGTATTTGTAGAAACTATTGATGGATGATTAAATGATGATTAAAATCATGTTTTGTTTCTGTGGATATTATTTGGCCCATCGGATGTGTGTGAAGTGGTTTTCATTGAGTATTATAGCACACCCTTGGTTTTTCATCCCAGTATAACCTAGATGTATAATGACTTTAGGAGTAATTTTCAGTGTTTTTTGAAGAAGTGGTTGGTCTCTATATTAGTGTGTCAATGTTTGATTTTTCAAATGTTTTAGGATAAGTATCCTGCTAGTTTGGTAAGGTCATCATATGTTCATATGTGGATGTTTTATAACTTTTTAATGGATTTAATTAAGAATTATTCTCAATATAAGAGATGGTGTGTTGTTATCTACATGAATATAGTCCAGTGAACAAGTTCAGATCTATTTTTGGTGATCTTGAAGCTGAGAATTATGATTTACTTATCATGGATGCATTTAATGTATATTTTAGAATTCATGAGGGTTCTAAAGATTTTCATTTATGATCATGATTACTGTTTACCACCCCGGTGTTGAAAGGAAATCAATGTTCTTTCGGATTATAGTTATAATTTAACACCACATATCCTCCTTAGGTGAAAGTTAGATTGCGTGGATAGTAAATATTCAAGGGGATATTTCTAATGCATGTGTTTTATATTTTGGAAGTATGTTGGTGAAACACCACCCATATGTTGAATTTAACTAAAATTATATCAATCCTTCATCCACAAGTATGGATCTTCTCAAATAATTTTATGGGTGGCCTTTCAGATCCCCAATGTACTATATTGGGGTTATAAAATCATCAACTCCTGAAAGTTTGTTTTCATAAATAAATTACGTGAATCAAACATTTAAAAAATATATATTTTAATTTAGCATATGAATTTTCATTACGTATTATTATTATTATTATCTAATCTATAACCATATGGTTTGATGTCTTTGGATACATAGATACATAAAACTGGTTCAGAAATATTCTACACAATATCCAATTTTATTATTCATAACTAGAACCGCTCTTAGGCATATCATACATAGAAACATTATTCCTACCCTAGAAAAGAGAAAACATAATAAAGGGTGAGGTTGGATTATTATTAAGGTTAAAATGTGAGATATCAATGATCATTTAATCATAGCATGATCATGAGGATTTTACAACATTGGGTTAACATTTTAAAATAATACACAAAAAATTATAAATCATAATAATGATTAATAGTGTGAATATTTTATGTTCATAATACAACAATCATGAAAATATTAATGAACATGATCTATAAGAGTTTAACATTTTCATGAGATCATGTCATGAAATAGTGGTATAAAATTTTGCATAATCATAATTATAGAAATCATTTATCATGGATAACAAAGGAATTCATCATGTGTAGGTGTCAGTTTAACCACCTTTATATTTACATAAAGGGTAAGATAATTTCAAATGGACCCTCTTTTATTCTTAGGATACCCTCATGTTTACTCTCTTTCATTGTTCAGATAACCTCTACTATACCCTATTTTTTTTGTTGAGATAACCCCATGTGTAACTTATCTCAGTTTTGGGATAACCACGTATAAACCCATTGATATCATAAAACATTTACCTTTCCCCAATTCATTGGGGGTTATAATAGACACACATATAAAAAATTATAATTCATTTATTATTTTTCCACAATATCATAAAAAATCACCATTTCAATATATTATATACTACGGAATGGAAATTGGTTTCATAGTGATATCATTATCTCTTAATTAAATCATTAGAATGAAATGGGTTTCATTGAATCATAATAATTAAAATTCATCTAGAAATATGGATCTAATAATAAGATCACATATCTTGGAAAAAATTAAAATCCTTAAACTATGTTGACATAGATGAAAATTACCATTGAAATAACATTAAATCATTCTTTGAAACAAGATAAAAATATCATTTTCTTTCAATAAAATTTTAAATAAAGTATCCAAAAATATTGAAAAATTATTTTTCCATTGAATGTGACCATGATAACTTTTAAAATAACCATTAATTAAAAAAATGTTCATGATGGTGGTAAATTTGATTCATGGCATATATGTTATAAGAAACCATTATTTTCACATTTTAATAAAAATTCAACAAATGACTTCTTCTGAAAACATTTTGAATGATTTCTATTAAAAAAGTTGAAGATAAAGTCTATGTTAGTGAAATTATCCCTTTTAAAACATTTCATGTGTCATTAAAACCAATCTTAAAATACATTTTAATTGTATGGACATGGAATAAAATTCTCATCGTTTAAATAGAAAATAACATTGGCTTTTCTGTAAAAATATTTCATCTCTATTTTTAGTACAAAAAAATGGAAAATGGTAATAATAAATAAATTATTCTAAAATAAGAAGAAAATAGGAAAATATATGGTTTTATTGGATATGATCTATATAATTTTTGTCAATTTAAATTAACAAAACATAATCTCAAAAATAAATTAAATTGGGGCATAAAATCCTTACCTCAAGTCTCATCCTGTTTCATACACATTTAATATTCAGTTATAATAAATGATGATTTATTAAAAATCTATAAATGTTCCCTAAACTAATATATCGTAACATATGTGATTTACTTTCATCATATTTTTCACACTTTTATTAACATTTCTTTATAAAAATAACTATTATGGGTAATAACTGCTTCGTTTATCATGCATGTTATGTTTAAGTAGACCCAATACTTGTATATTGACCAAAGTTACATAATATTAATAATTTTATACATTTAATGAGTATCACATATAATAATTATATAAACTTTTATAACTACTCTTATAATGTGGGGATAAAAAATAATTACATCACTCTTAATAGACTGTAGTTTATACATAATGACGAGTGGTGGTTCCCAAAGTCGAAGGATAGAATAGAATAAAATAAAATAAAATAAAATATTAATTTACCATTAAATAATTATAGTACTTTCATGAATTTAATTTATATTAATTAAATTAGTCATTATAACTATCAATGTGCAATAGTGATGAAATAAGAAACTCATCCCTTCATGGAGGTGGTAAAAAGCAAGTAAGCATGTGGTATTTTTTATTTCCCAATAGGATGGAAGGGATGTGTATAATGGTCATTACATCATAAAAATAAAAAATAAAAATGATTATGATACAAAATTATTTATTATTTAATTGAAAAAAAATATTTTTAGATTTATAATAATAAATAATATTGATATTACTCGGTTTAGAATGATTGATCATCATTGAGAATCATCATTTGTCTTAAACCTTAATATATTAAAGGATAGTATTTTTACAAGATAAAAAGATATAGGATGTGGGTAAGTCATTTATGATGGTATTATAGTATATATTAGATGATATTAATTACCCAAACATTTTGAATATGGGAGACTATTTTGTTCTCATTTATAAGTGAGGGGAGGGGAACCCTTAGAATGAATCAAAGTAATAAATTGATATACACTTTTGTTAAGGTAAAAGTGGCTCAAAATTGAATTATTTTTTTCTATTATGGGAATAATTCTAATTAATATCATCAAATAATATTTAAACAAGTTTTGGTGGTTTTTTAACCCACGTCTATTATTTCTAATCCCCGGTTAACCCTTTTGAATTTGACACTGAAATAAATTTTTTTCCGGTTTAGGGGTGAATAATGTAACTAATAAATGAAAAGCAACCCGAAAGTGAAAAATAGTTGATATTAGTAACCATACCACATTGATTTGTCTAAATATAATATTTTTAGGAATTTTAATCCATTAAATAAAATATTATTTAAAAAAGATACCATGAAATTCATTTTCAAAACTATTCACATTGTTTGACATTAGAGACAAAAATATTAAAATGGAATTAAAATAAAACCATTTGAAACAGAAATTTATTTTCTATTTATTTTAAAAAATTATGCAACATAATAATTCAACCATAACATATTATATTTAATATTTAAAAAAACATATATATTTTTCTATTACTTGAACATGTACGGTGTCAGCATTGCGTAATAATTTAATCTAGTAATTCCATTAATAAAATGAAAAAATAAATTATCATGATAAATAATTGATTGATATTTGAAATAAACACGTCTTACTTGGTATGTCATCTATTTATCCATATGTAAAAAATATTATTTATACAAAAATAAGGATAGTAACATTTTGAATTTATGATTCACATAAAATAAAAATTAATGTCATAATATATCTAAAATTGCACCTTGATCGCTAATATTCAAAGATTGAATTACTATATTCAAACTGAACTCATATCATAGAAATAATACTCATGTTAGATTTATTTTTAAATCCTTAACACGTTACTTTTGACCATAATTAACATATTTTACTTAAATTTGGTGAGAAATATTTTCCACGGTTACTATTCATAATGAAAAAATTAAAAGGAACCGTTTACCAAAATTTAACCTCTTATTTAAAAATATGTATCCATTTTTCAAGAATACATTTCTATAAGTGGGAAAATCCATTTTAACATATAGGAAAAAAATGCAACGAAAACACTTTCTAGAAAAGTGTTATTTAATAACAAAAAAATATTTATTCATAAAAGATGGATAAAAAATTATATTACTATTAAAAATTTTGTTAAATATATAATTTATATAAATCACTAGAATTATTAATAAAAAATAATAATTTAATTTCATAAAATTAAAACCAATTGCATACTTATAAATATTTTTTTATAAAAACAATTTATTTTTCTACTCTAAACAGATTTTATCAATTTATAATCCACAATTAAATTCAATACACATTTAGAAGATATAAAATTTATAATTTAATTAGTCAGTTTTATACCCACTTGTCCAATAGATATGGAATAATTATCATGTTAAATTATAATTATTCAGTTGTAAACAATGGTTTGTTTAAACATAGTTTTCTATGTAAAAAAAATCGATCACATAATTCATGTTTATATAAAGAAACAATATTTAAAATCTATAGGTGTTAAATTATACCCCATTTTTTTGTAAATTTCACTATGAAAAAACCTTTTCTATGATAAGAACAAATTAGGGTATGAATGTTTCATCACATCCTCATGTTCACATATAACTTCATCAGGTAGTGTCCCAACCTAGAAGCCACTAAGAGGTTCCCTTTTCTAGTTGGCCACATAACCTCATGTGAGCCTCCCCATATTCTATAGGATGCTGAATAAAAGAGAGGGAATAGGGTTTTTCCACATTGAGACTATCCCCTCATGATCTGAGTGTGGCATAGTGGAAAATAATAGTGTTAGGTATCAGAAATAGTAATAAATTACTTGAAGTGGAAAACAAATCATACAGATAAGCAATAGGTGGACGTTAAATCAATATGATATAAAAAATGGTTATCAGTCCATGATTCTATAAAAATATATCTACAAGTAATACATGGTTTCATACATATACAAAATTCTAATCAAAATGGAAAACCCAAAAAATACTTCCACTAGAAACATGAGAATAAGCCTGGTTCTCTTCACTAAAACTCTATCATGATGCTAAAAATTAAACATCAATATATGGGAAATTAACATTGTATAAACCGTTAGTCAGGAACTCAGTTAGAGTATTGTTGATATCTAAAATAGGTTTAAATATATACTTAGTAGATCACCACAAATGGTGTCAAGAACTGTCTAGTATATTAATATAAAATTAGAAGTATGTTGGTTGTTATAGATTTAAGAAAATAATAAATAAATAATAACATCAGATCGGGTTCCTCATGGGACCCCCAACAAATAATACCTACATCATCCAAAAACGAATGTCTCTGATCCATGGATAACCTATAAAAATTTGATATTCATGTATAAATGGTTTCCCCAAACTCAAGGACCAATAATCAATTGAACCCAAGTGTGTTATTTGTCTTGGAGGATATTTCGTTATGTCCATCGTTTTTTATTCTTAATTTATAATATAGAGACAATTCATAGAATTTAATAAATGACATCCTAAGACCATCCAAGGTTATCTAAAAAGGAACCCACATATCTCTCTTGGGGAACTATAAATACCAACACTGTAAGTTTCCATCAAAAGTGATCCATATGATGAATTCCAAGAATCACTCTTGGCATGGTGTGAAAATTTTCCCTCTAATTATGTTCCATGTATACCACTTAAGGGACTGTGTATCACTTGTTTCATGATATGATGATATATCACACGGATCATATCCCCAGATATCTTCCCTTGGGAATTAGTATCATTCATGGGTATGTAAGTTATCAACATGTTGTTCCCATCCAATGTACTCAACTAATGGAAACCATCTTTCTTTCCTGACAGTTTGAAATTCATTTTAAATTCCTAACAATAAATAATGAAATTCTCAAATATTTTTTCCTTAATATTGGGCCCTTATCTCATCCTATTTGTGATATGAACTTATGGTTTAACTATCATTAAATCAAATAAATTAACAAGTAATCACAACCATAACATATTAATCCTCATGGGAAAGTCATTTAATTAAAATAAAACCATCTATGGAATAAATCACAAGGTCATAGAAACATTTCCTATCATTTCTATTAGCTAAAATCACATTTCCCTTCTTTTAATACAAGGGGATTCACTATTCTTAGATAAAATCATTTCATTATAGTTTTAATTCACATGTTTCTTAGACCATTAATAATGGGAACAACCATGGGGGTGATCACATTAAGTTAAACATCCCCTGAAATTTATTAATGGGTAGGTAGTGATAAATTAGGTAGGGAAACCATCTAATTTAATTTATTATTCATTTAATTGGCATATCCAGTGATTTCTAGAACATGGTACAATAGATCATAAAAAAATACAGAATTTCACTAATGGAAACAGGCTAGAATACATACCTTACATTAGTATTGGAACTATCATCTGTAGTTGGACTTTTATTCATTGTAGATTAGAAGAAATATCCAAATTTGGAATGTTACACGAAAATAAGTCCTAATATATCACATGAAAATATCTCTATGGATAGGAATATATTTTTTGAAAGGCACAAGGGGAATAGAGAGCTTTTTTTATTCAATTAATGAGACCAATGAAGAGTGAATCGTAGTTTGAAGAATGAAGATATTACCTAGATTAGCTTTAGGATTATAGGAGCTCAAATGGGTGGAGAGGAGGATATTGATTTCTAGATTTAAAATTAAAGGATGGGGGTTTTATTTAAATAAGAATTGGGTAAATTTTTAATTAATTACTTTAAAGTGGCGCCATGGTTTTTCTACACGGTTGGATAAACCGTGTGACAACCGTTCAAACACCACTTCCTAGAGAGAACACCTCTTATGGCATGTAGGTCACAGTTATAAAAATCATGCACTATACATGAAAAACCTCTTCTTCAACCCCATATGCCCCAATCCTAATTGCAACCCTAGCATACCAAATATAGATATTACATCTTTTTAGATGGATATTTAGTACATTAAAAATATACATTTTAGAGGATCATCATTGTTTTGTTTCTTTGGAATCTTAGAAACAAAATTTTATTTCATGGTGAAATATCATCAAAAAATCCCAAAAATATATCAAAATTTAGTAAAAATACCTTAAACCATTCTTCATTCCCTGAGGAAAGATGACAGAAAAAATGGTTGATCTCAAATAATAAATAAGGGTAAATAAGGGAGACATAATAGCATAAACATGTGTATAAATGTATGATAATGAAAAAATTATATCATACCCTACATATCAAAGATCATATACATGAATCATTGAAAAAATATTGGAAGATCATGAGACATGAATAAAAATAAAGTGCATTATCTATGAAGTAATATCATACGAGAAAGATATGGAATTATCATAATGAAAAAGCTTATAATAATTTATATAGTCTCCAAGGCATCCCTGCCAAGACCATAATAGTAGTATGGGTTCACCGCCATACAATAATTATAGTCATGGTTCACTACAATGGCCATAATAGTAATCAATCTTCACTCCCAAGACCATATTAGTAGTGTTATTTCACTCTCAATTCTATATTTATCTATCTCATTAGATATAAAACTTTACCCAATCCATTGGAGAGAGATATAAGTCCCACTTGTCATATAATTAAAACATACATACATGTTCCACAAGATCATAAAATAACATATCAAAATCTATTAAATGAAATGAGAATCATAAACATGTAAACATATAATAACCTTTGGAAAGAGATAGTTTTCATAATCATTTCATCATAAACATAACCCATGAAAAGAAGCTAGTTTCAAAAGAAATATAACTCTTCAATGAGAAATGGGATTCATAAACATCATTCTATCTAAACATAATCCATTAAGAGAAATATAATGAATGGAAAAATTGAATAATTTACCCATAAATTCAGGATAATAACCAATGGATGTTATCTTATATGGTAATAATTTTGAATTGTCTTTTAAACCCATTTATTGAGGAAAATGTCATTTCCTCTTTGAAAAATGATTGTTATAACATAAAAACTATTGAAAAAAATCCATTAAAATGGATTTGAAATCATATAAATCAAGATTTGAATACAATAATATAATTTTAAAATCCTTTTTGAATTGATAAGGATCTTCAAGGATAATTAGAAAACATTTTTTTAAAAAAATTTCGAAAACATGGTTTTTGAATACAACAGATTTCCGACCGAATAGAGAGATGATCATCTTCACTAAAAGCATTATATTACATACCAAAAATTGGAAACTAGTATTAAAAAATGAGGATATATTGAATAAATATAGTGTAACAAAACTCATGAATAATCTTGTGAAATTTCATCAAAGTAATCATAAACCTAATCAATCTAAAAAAACAATAAGATTGTCTCAATAAACGCTTATAATTTGGATACCTGGGATCATACTCTACAGGTAAGAATCGGAAATTAAATGAAGAATAATATATCATGAAAATAATTATATTCATGATAAAACATGTAAATTTAATTATATACTCCTTGAAAATGAGTTTAGGTGTATAACAAAACATGAGTCTCAAAGAAGGAAAATTGAGACAAACCTGTTTTCCCGATTTGGTAACTATTGAAAGTCAACCCCCATGAAAGATTTATCATATAATAGATATGATAATACCCATAAATTTAGTTAAAATATACATATAATTAAATCATTGTAATTACATACACCACACAAATGGAATGAGTGGTGATCATAACATGAATCTCATAGAAATTAAAAGTGAGATGAAATTCCCCTTACCTTATGTGTTGACTCTCTCGATACTTTTACAAGATTCATGTATAAATAATATATGTTTATTATAAATATTTTACATAATAATTTTATTATATCTATTACCATATATTATTTTATAATTACTTTATATTACCCTCTTGTTAAAGATTATATGTCAAGGTTTCACTTCGAGTAATATTTACTTTGTTCTTCATATGTGTCTCAATTTATTATATCATTGTTCCTTATACATATATATTGATTAAAGAATGTATAAAATTATATAAATATAAGGTATATTTATTATATTTATATTATAATAATCTATATCTTAATTTATTATGTAATGTAATACACCGTTCATGGAGACAATAAGTCATACGTACGCATGAATGTTGTTTTCTATTTTTATTGTCGTATTAAAAGAACATATGTAAAAGAAATATGTATATATATATGTATATATATATTTTTTATTGTTAAATAAGAATTAATATATCATATATATCATATAATTTCATTAAACACGTACTTAATACATTCTATGTGGTTTGTGAATGAAGCACATTGCTTTGAGGGGGTGGTAGTCCACACTTCCTAAAATGAGATTATCATATTCACACCAAGTGTAAGGTAAGAAGATGCGTGTTTTAAAAGTAATAAAAAATATTAAATACAAAATAATTTTAATATATTACATATATAAATTGAATTTAATCATAATTTCCACAATTATTAGAGGTAAAGGAGAAATGAATATTCATCATTTTGTGAGGCAGTAGTTCACTATACATAGAAATTGTATTTTCAACATCCATTAGATGGATGTGTGTGAAATTTTTGCTCATATCCATTACATAAAAACATCCTAGTATATGTATTATACTGCTTATTTCACATAATAATGGAATAAATAGAGTGTCGGGGGAGCATAAGTAAAATAAAGGAAAGGATTTTGAGAGAAGACGTTACCACTAAATCGGGTGAATCCTTTTGGTTTATGCTAAATGTTTTCTTTGCGATGGTTTCTGCAGAAATTAAGGATTCAAGTTCAAATTTAGGATTTTTGAGAGGCTACTAGAGAATATCTTGGTAGAAATTAAATGGTTTTAGAGTTTTGAGTAAGGGGAAGAGTGCTTTCATTTTTATTGTGGTGGGGGAGTGGGACTTTAATAAATACCAAAAGGTATTCAGTAATGTGTAGTATATCTTACCTAAACATCCTTAAAAATATAAAACTAATGTATTAAAGGAAAATAATGGTAGAAAAAAATCTAAATATACAAAAAAATATCTTCATTCTATGAATTTGGTTCTATATCTTCTATGATTCCCCAATTTTGTCATTTTGTTTTTTATTAAAGAATCTAGTTTCCCAATTTAATTAATTTAACGGTTAAAAATAAATTAAGTTGAGATTTATTAAGAAAATATAGATCCAAAGAATTATTAATATTATATATAATTTATAAAATTATAATACTATTTTCTTGTAAATTAATTTTAAAACAATACCATGTGACGTGCTAAAACACGGCTTGAACCTGGACCATCTTAAAAATGTATTAACATAATATGGTTCAATGTTTTAATTATAAAAGTTTAATTATTATATTTATATAAAATATAAAATATATATTATCACATATAAGTCACTTATATGAATATAGGATTTTTATCAATTTCAAATCATTTTATAAGATTCATTTCTATTAAAATAACAATAATTTCAATTTTAACAAAATGTATTTAATGATAATTTTAAAATATAAATGTTTTATAGGAATTAAAATAATTAGGTTTAATGGTGTGTAATAATATATATTAATATAAAAAATAAATAATATAATTTAATCAATTGACATAACTTTTAATATTTATATATCTATATATATTGTATCATTTATTCTATTTCATTATTAACTAAATAGTCATTATATTGATGTTTCATACTTAGAAAATATCTAAAAATTATTAATAATTTATTATGATAAAAATAACCCATATATAATTCAAAATGATATATATATAACCAAAAATAGGATTTTTTTATATATCACTTGGTTTTATAAATATTAAAGGTATGGAACGTTTCATTTTTGTCTTTTTCCTTGCCCTTTTTTATGGGGAAATTACCTACAATAAAATCACAAAACATAATTCAAACCATTTGGGTAAATTGTCAAATTTTGGAAACGAATTTTTTTTGGACAGGTTTCCAAGTCATATTTGTCTTTAATATTATGGTTTAGTACCTTATTCGGGTTAATCATACCTTAATCGCCATAATTAATTTTAATCACATTCACTAATCAATTTTATTCACAAAATTAAATTGATCTTATTAATCCAAAAATATCATACCAATTACACCCATGTATTTTGTATTTTAAAAATTATAATCATAGAAATGGGAAAATTAATATTAATGCTCATCCTGTAGACGAGGCGAAATAACGGGGTATTATAGTAGAAAATTGTTCAAAAGTTTGTTAAGATTTTATATTCAGTTTAAAATTGTGATTTATTATAATGAATAAAATTTTATTAATATATGTAATATTCATATAATTTTACATTAAAATGTATTTATAATATCATTTATCATTAATAATTATTTTGACAAAATGGCAGTTTTTACTATAAAACAGTATTTTTAAGTATTCATCCAAAAAAATGTTGTTTCTTTGAAAAATCCAAACAATTACTCCTAGGATAATTTCTTTGTTATGAATTTAGAAATTATATTTATTTTAAAAAATTAAATTTATAAAATTAAATTTATTATTAATTTTTAATCTGGTGGCCTCCTGACCCATATGTTCCAGGTTCGTGTCCCCATAAGGAAACACGCACTATATGCCTGTAATCCTCTCATGGTCCCCTATACCGCATTAGTAGCTAGACTAAGCCCAAGGTTTGTCCACCTTGGGCCTCACTATGGATGTGTGGTGTCCAGGTGGGGAGGCCTTTCTAATCCCTTGTTAGCCAACAACATGTTTGGTGGAGGGCTCATTGCTTTGGCAGAGAGATATCAGTCGACCTATTGTTTCCACCCATCGGCAACCTGAGGTATCATGGCGGCGGGCGATGGGAAGAGGTAAAGGCCTTTGTGGGTCGTCATAGATCAGCATGCTACCTGGGAGGTAGCGTGTCTCGAATGGTGATTCTTCGTGTGTTGGAGGAGATGGAGATAGAGATAGTGGGAACAGGGCGACATCACTTGCTCGATATGGCTTTGAGCTTCTAAGGAATGATGGGATGATGGCCAGTGTCAATGAATCTGGGGATACTAAGATATCATATAGTGGATGTCTTCATCTATGGATCTTCTCAGCGTCACTCCATGTTTGTCAAATCCAAGCAGTTTTCAATTTGGTCCAGATCCATCTGATCTGGTGGATTTTGGTTATCCTTGTGGAACTGTGGCTTCAGGTTTCTGAGTGAGTTTGATGACTAGATTTCTTTGGATGTGGAGGTCATTCATGAGTAGAGATGATTCTTTAGTAGTATCATTGTGGATGATATGGATTTTAGGGGTTAGTGGGGACATTATGGGGGGGGGGCGTAGTTGGCACTAGCGGAGGCATCATCTTTCTTCCTGAGCAGAGTGATGATGGCGATGGTGGTACTGTTGGTTCGTAGGGATTAGGTTACGACCGATCTGTGTGGAGGAAATGGTTTTGGTGCAGTCAGATTGAGGCATTTGAGGACATGGGGTGGTGGTGTCTCTATATCCAATGACCGAAATGGCATGGTGCAATAATCTGGTCATGGTGGGATCATGTGGTTGTGTGGTTGCCGGTAGAAGCCAGGTCAACTAGGTCTTGGGCGTCTTCACCTTGAACCCAAGTCTATGGGGCGAACATGTTTTTTGTAATGTTTTTTTAACATTGAGCTTTATGGTCATTATATTTTAAAGACTTTGTGTCTTTGGGTTATCTAATATATGTTGGGTTCTCCCTTTTCCCACTAAAGGGTATGTTTGTTTTTTTCTCTTTTAATATAGTGGATTTCCCCCACCATAATTATTCTTTATATAAAATAATTATAACCAATATTTGGAAATTATATATTACTATAACTATAAATAATTTTATCCACTAGGTTATAATTATCATATTTAAATAATTAAAATATGAAAAAGAAATATTTTGTAGAAACACTGTGTTGTGTGCATCGTACGCCAACATGGTGTTTCTTATAGTGCAAGCCAAGTTGGTGTTGCGTGTAGCACAAGAATTGTTGATAATTCATGTGAAATGAATATTTGACTTAGTATATTAATATATATATATAAAGAACTATTTAAAATGTCATGTGAAATGGAGAATATTGAAATGTTAAATTAATTAAAAAAATCTCAAAATCTCGGGGTGTTGCATTCTACCCCCATTAAAATGATTTTTTCCCATGATATTTTTTCTGGGTTATCAATGGTTTAATACCTAACTGTTTCATTTATATAAAACGCAATCTTAAAAATGGATTAAAAAATTTCCTATAAAAAGGGAAATTTGGAATCATAATAGTTACCCAAGGTAAGATATATATATAATTGGGTTTCCACATAGAAGAATATAGTTTGGGAGTAAAGATTGGACATGTAGGAAAACCACAAATATTTATAGGGAGTTATTGAGGTCAAAAATAAAAAACAATTGAATAATCAAATAAATTTTGAGGGCCTCAAATTCATAAATCTGTGATGATTCTAGAATCCATTAGTTCAACAGAATTTAAGGTATTAGGAAATAAAATTTGTAACACTTTTAAAACTATGAGTAATTCTTGATAATTTCTATAAAAAATATCATTCATTGAATGTTCTTTAAAAAATATATAATAAATCCATTAACATGTTGAATGAATTTATATCTATTAATAATGATTCATAAAGAACATAAATTCACTTTTAATGGATCTTATTGCCTATTAAAGAATAAATAGTCTAACAATTCTCATCTTAAAAAAACAAAATTCATTAATTATCAAAAATTAACACTAATAGTTCATTATAAATATTTTTTCATTATAAATAATTTTCATTATAAATAAATATAAATTTGCTAGGAAATCTCATAGGCCAGTGGTATGAAACCCTTATTGTGTTTTAGTCACGGGTTCAAGACCCACAACCATTCCAAACATGATTGGTTGTCACATGAGATAAATGATGTCATTATATAAAACCACCCTAATATATAAGATGGACATCCCTAAAATATGTTTAATAATTGATTATCCTTTTAAATAAAGTTTTCTATACAAACTTAGTGCACAAATACTTCCTCCAAAGATTAACATTAACTTTTCAGAAACGGTTTACCTTATAACCCTTCAGAAAGATAAAAATCCAAAACCTTATAAAGTGAGTCATGAAATCCTATTAACATTGATTCCCCTGTACAACAAAAATTATCAATTGTATTTCATGTTCCATGAATATGAATAACCTCTTCATATATTCTCTTGAAACATGGTAAAAACATGAATTACTATAAATTCATTTGGAAAATATGCATGCTTCCTCATTCCAAAGTATATTTAATTTACTCCTTAAATCTAAAAGAAATTAAACTACATTACTGTTAGGATCATAAACTTATAAAAAAGTACATAATTAGTTCCAAGATAATGAATAATGTCCAATTTACTTATTCATATCTCATGTATCTTCATCCATAAAACATTATCATAACATAATGAACATGTTAAGGGTTGCCTTACCTTAGTAAAAATGTCAACATTCATGAGATAACATTTCTAGTCCTTCATAACCATTCAAATATCCTTGTAAATCCTTTATAAAATCATAAAATGAACAATCCATACATCATTCACCATTCTTAATACTGGAAGCCGAATACATAAATACTTTGATTGCTTCATCCGTGATCAATTTACAATAATACCTCTTTCAATTCACATTTCATCCATATTCTCCTCATCCTCAAAAACGTTACTATTAATCACACCACCATGTTGATTCTCATTAGGATAATTCATCTTGGGACATTAAGTTTCATATTGACCATTTATTCCACACACAAAATAATTAACCTCTGATGATGACATATGGAAGAAAAATTCCCATCCATTTTATTAAATTAACCCTTCATTTTTACCTTTCATCAACTTGTTATGTGTCCTTATAAGCCAATGTCAAAACACCTTATTGATCCTCTAAGACAATTACTTATGTAATTCTTTCTACATTCCTAACATAAAAATACCATATCTTATTTCCTCATCGGTCTCCACTACCTAAACTCTCAACATACTCCTTCATTCTCTCGATTGGTGTGTACAAGAGTTAGTTAAGATAAACAATATTAATAATGTTCTGTAAAAGCTGAGTAGGAATGATCATGACGTCATTAACTCCAGTGATCATCCCACTTGACTACTCATTAGATACTATTCTATCACATTCAACGTTAATCTTATTCCTTCTGGTTCTCTCCATTGGCTAAAACCAGATTTATAGTGTGATCCTTACTTAACATATCATAAAATTATATAGTCATGAAAATAATTACTTATAGGATGTCTAAATCATGACACCTTATATAATCAATGACAACTTGGGTTTATACTTGGATATCATTAGCTAATTTATATCTAAATAATTCATGATGGTTTATGAAAATTTTGTGAATCCAAAAGAATATCCCCCGGGAGTGTCAAGCCAGGTGTACATTAAGGCCCATTGTCGTGTACCTGATCACTTTGATTCAATCCCATAATATCTTGTTAGAGATGTCACCCAAAGGTATATATGTGATAGATCCACATTCACTTGTTGTATTAAGAGAGGGATTTATTTCTGGTAAACCACTCACTCAATCCTTTACCAAAATTCCATGACATTTTCCTAAATGTTAACACATCATTATACATATACTTAGAGATATCCCTAGACATATTCACAAAATTAAACCTATGTATATCACTAAGGATTTATTATCCTAGTTTCTAATGAATGAATAAACCATTCCATTAATACAAACTATAGAAACCTAGGATTAACATACACAGATGATACATAATTTTGTATGAATATTTTTTACATTAAAAAAATATATGCTGGATAAACGTAATAGTTTAGTTTCTTTGGAAACACAGAAACCAAATATTCTATCGTGGTGAAATATATTCTGCATCTCCCACAATGATCTACACCTATAGTATCTCTACCTAAAACCATTCTTCCTAATCAGAGGAAAGGTAACATTAAAAGGGGTGAGCTAAAATGATCATTAAGGGTAAAAAAGAAAGACATGTTAACATAAACATGAGTATAAGGGTATGAGAATTAATATATAAGATCAAGTCCTTTATATAAATGATCATATACAAGAATCATGGAATTAATCATGGTATTTAATAAGTCATAAATAAAAAGTAAGTAAAGGACATAATCCATGAAATAATATCATTGGATAAATACATGGAATTTTGGAAACATATATGCATATAATGATTTCCATATTATTCAATTCATCACTTCCAATAACATCATAGTAGTATGGGTTCACTCCCCATACCATAATAGTAGTCATGGTTAACTCCCATGTCCATCATATTAGTAATGGTTCACTCCCAAGACCTCCATTGTAGCATGAGTTCACTCCGCATACCATCTTAGTCTATCTCATGGGATATAAAACATTACCCGATGCATTTTAGGGAGATATAAGTCCAAACCATTACATAATGAAATCATATATACATGTTCCAAAAGATCATAAATGAAAATATCAGAACCCGTGAAAGTAAATGGGTGTCATAAAGAGGTAAACAAATCATAACTTGTGGAAAGAGGTATTTTTCATAATCATTTCATCATAAACCAAACCTGTTAAAATAATTAAGATTCTAAATCATATTACCCATGAAAGAGAAATGGGATTCATAAACATTGTTTCATCAAAACATATTACATTAAGAGACAAAATATGAAAGGAAAAATTGAATAATTTCCATATAAGGGTATTATCAACATGAATTGATGTTATCTAATATGGTAAAAATATTGAAAGCTCTTTTAAGAACATTTTGTGGAGGAAAGTATCGTTTATTCTTTGAAAAAATATTTTTATAACATAAAAACTTTTGAAAACCTTTTTCTTTGAAAATAGATTTGAAAACAGATAAAGGAAGCTTTGAAAATAATAAAACAATTTTAAAATCATTTTCTTTGAAATTTATCTTCATGGATATTTTGAAATCCTTTTTTTAAATTTTGTTTTGAAAACATGTTCTTTGAATACAATATATTTCCAATCGAAGAGAGAGATGGTAAGATTTCACTAAAAGCATTATGTTATGTATCAAAATGTTGAAAAATATAACTAAAAATGGGGATATCTTGAATAAATAGTGTATAAGTAAAATCATTAATTATCATGATATATTTCATCAAACTAAGCATAAATATAAACAATCTCTAAAAATGATAAGATTGTATCAATAAAATCTTCTAACATGGTTAAAAGGTATCAAACACTACATGTAAGAAACATAAATTAAATAAAACATAATATATCATGAAAATAAGTTTATTCAAGATAAAACATGTACAATTTAATTGTATACAGCTCAAAAAAGAATTTAGGTGCATAACAAAACATGACTCTCAAAGTAGGCAAATTGATACAAAACTGTTTTACTGATTTAGTAACATTTGAATGTTAAACCCCATGAAAGAAGGATCATAGAATAGATATTATAATACCCATAAATTTAGTTAAAAGAAACATATAATTCTATCATGTTCATTAAATAAACCACAAACAATTAAATAGTGGTGATCATAACATGAGTCTCACATAAATTAAAAGTGAGTGAAATTCCCCTTACCTTGTGACTCGACACTCTCTATACGTGTACATGATTTTTATCTAATAAATATAAGTTTATTATAAATATTTTATAAAATAATATTCATATATATATATATTACCATATATTATATTATTATGACATTATATTACTCTCTTGTTATCGATCCTTTGTCAAGGTTTCACTTGGGGTAAAATTTGTTTTTTTCATCACATGTGTCTTAATTTGTTATACCGTTGATCCTTATACATTATAATGATTCAATAATGTAGAAAATGATATAAATATCAGGTATATTCAGTATAATTATTTTATAAAATTCTATATTAAAATGGAGTATGTGGTGTAATACACCGTTCTTGGAGACTGTAAGCCATACAAATGCATGAACGCTATTTTCAATTATTATTATCATATTCAAAGAGTGTATGTTAAAATATATATGTATATGTATTTAAGTATATATAAATATAATTATTAATTTATCCTAAATATATCATATATATAATATAATTTCATTAAACCCATCCTTAATACATTCGATGTGGTGTGTGAAAGAATCACATCGCTTTGATGGGGTGGTAATCCACAATTCCTCAAACCAAGTTATCGTATTAACACCATGTGGGAGATAAAAAGATGTGTGTTTTAAAAGGAATAATGAATAGTAAATACATAATAAATATAATATATTAAAAATTCAAATATATTGTCCAACATAATGTCCACCATGATTGGTGGTAAAGGAGAAATGAACAAACATCATTTCATATGGTATTAGTTCACCGTACACAGAAACGGTATATTCAACATCCATTAAATGGAGGTGTGTGTAAGTGTAGGTCAGAAACTTTTGACAAAAATATCCTATTATGTGGAGGATACTTATGTCTTCATATAATAATCAAATAATAATAGTGGAGGGGTGATGAAGTAAAATAAAAGTAGCTTGAGAGAAGACTTTACATCTAAATCGGGTAACTCCTTTTGGTTTATGCCAAAAAGGTTTAATTGAGAGGTTTTATTCCAAAATGTATACATCAATGTCCAACGTATAATTTTTGGGAGGATACATGGTCATATATTGGTCGATGTTAAAATATTTTAGAGGAGTTAGGAAGGGGTAGAGTGTTTTCCTTTTTTATAACGGAGGGGGAGTAGCACTTTTGTAAATTCCAAAAGGTATTCAATAATGGGTGGTATATCATAGATATAGCTCTTCCAAAATGGAAAAATAATGTGTATAATGGTAATAATGGTAGATAAATACCACATACACACAAAAATATGTGCATTTTAATTATTTGGTTCCTTAACTTTTAATATTCCTCAATTTTAGCATTTTGGTTTTTATTAAAGCATCTAGATTTATAAAATAATTAAATTAACCATTAAGAATAAATTAAATATAGATTTATTATATAATATAAATCCAATAAATAATTAATAATATATATTATTTATAAAATTAAAATCTCAATTGTTATATAAACTAATTTTAAAAAAATAGCATGTGACGCGCAAAAACGCTGCTTGAACCTGAACCGTCTTAACAACATATTTATATAATATGGGTCAATATGTTATTTATAAAAGTTTAATTATTCAATTAATTTAAATTATTTAATATAAATTATCAAATACAAGTCAATTTTATGAATATAGTATTTTTATCAATTTTTGAATCATTTTATAAGATTATTTTATATTAAAATAACAATAATGTCAATTTTGACATTATTTATTTAATATTAATTTAAAAATATAAATAATATATTGTAATTAAAATATTTTAGGTTTAAAGGAATGTAATATTGTATATTAATCTAAAAAATAAATAAGGACAATTACTCAATCAATTAACTTCACTTTTAATATTTAGGGTTTCATTTATTTTAGTTAATTATAAACTAAATAATCATTATATTGATGTTTCTTATGCATTTTAAGTACCTAAACATTCTCTAAAAATTATTAATAATTTATTATGATAAAAATAACCCATATATATTTCAATAGGATATATATATATATATCATAAAATATGATTTTTTTAGATATCTCAATGTTTAATAAATGTTAAAGGTAAAGAAAGTTCCCTTTTTTCGTTTTCATTACATATACTTTTTTAGGTAACTTCCATTTAATATTATCTCAAAACAAATATATTTAATGCCAAGTGAAGAAATGGTCAAATTTTGGAGACCAATGCATTTTGGAAAATTTTCTAGGTCATTTTGGTCCCTAGTATTAAGTTTTAGTGCCTTATTAAGCTTAACCACACCATAATCACCGTAATTAATTTTAATCACATTCACTAATCATATTGGTCAAAAAATTACATCGATATTATTATACAGAAAATATCATACATATTACATCTATATATTTCATATTTTAAAAATTATAATCATATAATTGGGGAAATTAAGATTAACCCTAATCCTGTAGATGTGGCTAAATAATGGGTTTTTTTAGTAGAAAATCATTCAAATGTTTGTTAAGATTTTATATTCGGTTTCAATGTGAAATTTATTATAATTAATAATATTGAAATAATATATGTAATATTAATCTAATGTGACCTTAAACCATATTTACAATAACATTTTTTATTAATAATTCTTCAGACAAAAATGATGTTTCTAAATAAAATGCAGTATTTTTCACTGTTCAAAAAAATATATAGTTTCTCATAAAAATACCAAAAAATAACCCAAGGATAATTTAGATAGTATGGTTTAAAAATAATTTTTATTTTAACCAATTAAATTTATACAATTTATTAAAATCAATTCATCCAATAAAATAGTATTTTTAATAAAAACGACTTTACAAAAAATATTATCTTTCATTATCAATATGTTTTACTTATATAAAAAAATTATAACCAATATTTGGACAATATTTATTACTATTAGTATAATTTTTTTAAACTTAATGTTATAATTATCTTATTTAAATATATAAAATAATTAAAAGAGATATTTTGTAGAAACTTAGTGTTGTGTGCATCGTATGCCAAGATGGTGTTGCTTATAGAGCAAGAAAAGTTGGAATTGCGTGTAGCCAAAGACAAGTTGGAATTGTGAGTAAAATTATTAATTGAATTAGTGTTTTAATGTGTGTATATATAAATAAATAACTATTTCCAATGACATGTGAAACTAAAAATTTTGTAAAGCTAAATTAATTCGAAAAAAAATTCTCAAAATCTCAGGGTCTTAGCATCCTCCCACAAAAAAGGTAAATCAAAATATGTTTAACCCTTACATGGATACATTGTTTCAGGGTCACCATTAGCTCTAAACAAGTCATCCTAAAAAATTATGTTCTTTGGAATCTGAACAATGCCCATATGCACTCAAATATTTTCTTAAAACATTGAACACGTTATTACAAAAACTGTTTTTTACCATGTTTATGCATTTGTAACACATTTAAAATATGGTATGTTAAAACCTCCCATATTTAAAACAAATTGTCCTGATTTTTCCTTTACTGGTTGGTAATGAATATTCTATAAATATTCCAGCCACTGAACATGTCCGTAATCTTCTCATTCCCTGTTGACATCTTATATACAATACTTCTTCAATAGAACTCCAACCAGTTGAATTAAAATTCCTTGGTGATCCTTAATTATATTATCAATGATATGTATCGGATATTCCTCAATGTATCCTTCTACCTCCATCTACATATCCAAAAAAATCAAACAAATGAGATGGTTTAGAGTAATACTATAGAATTAGTTATACATGGATGTTGTTTTTCTTATGATGTAACACCCCACGTTTTTGTGAAATAATTTTTTTTGAATTAATTTAATATTTTTCATATTTCTCATTTCATGAAAATATGAATTTTTCTTCATTAATATGAATGAACAAAGTAATTCATTCTTTGTACATATCAAAAAGATGACATTTCAGTATGTGAAACAAATATATTATCCTTTTATACATGAAACACAGTGTTTGTCTTCTCTTGCACTCAATATCGAGTCCCTTTAACAACTTCAGTTACATACAAGATCATTTTTTACCAAAATACATCATAGTATTATAAAAATGCTGTTATATTTATCACATGGCTTTTATAATGGATGATGAGAAAGAGTTTAAATAAAATATGAAAAACATTTACAAATTATATAATACTAATCCTTTGGTTATCAATTAGTTATAAATTAATGTAATAACTATTTTATAATAAAAATTATATTTCTAATAAAAATAGTTTTCTACGTAGATATACTATTTTATCTCGGTAAATTAAAAAAACACTTATAATTAAATTTTTTTAAAAAAAATATATAGGAAATAGTCATTAAAATATTTTTATAACATGCATCCAAAATATTTTATGAGCCTAAGATAATTATAAACCCAATTTTATAAATAAAAAGATGTATTTTTAAAAAGAGTAATTTTACCGCCTTTTAATGTGAACCCATTTTAAATAAAATTTTTCACACTTTAAAAATTTATACAAAAAAATATATTTAATTTTTCATATAAAATTTTATTTTGTTTGAATTTTTGGTATTTTTTTTATTTTTTGTAGAAGTTTCATGTTTTGATGAAGAGTGAAAAATACTGAACTTTAATGGAGAAATTGTTTTTCATCCAATTTATTTATATAGTTAAATTTTATTTTACGTTTGTTTTAAAGAATAATAAGATCAATTATACATAAATTAATAAAATTTAGTTCATTATAAACAATTTCTCAATGAAATTGGATATAAAAATATTTCAATCTTTTCAACATTTTCACTTTAAAAGAATATCATCTCATCCAATCGGTATGATTAATTTTAAAATCATTTCTAATACTTATATGATTAGAATTTAAGAAATTTGATTTAATATTAATAATGATAAAAATTTGAAACTATTAATATGGATAAATTATATTTTGACCAAAAATGATATTGAAAATAATTAAAATCAGTTAAAGTGATTAATGTGAAACATAACTTAATTAATGACTAAACATAGAATATAATGTCTAAACAAGACCCTAAATTGTATAAAAATTATATTATAGCCATATTTGTACAATTACATATATATGAATCTATAATGGTAAACATTAAACCCTTATAGGGACATGTAAAATGTGGTAAGTAGTCAAATAATTTTTAGAATACCCAACATTTTCTTTTCACCACATATAAAAGGATCCTCTCCCCCTCCTCTCATACCATATTTAAAGATATTTTGGAACATCCCAATCCTACACTATTAATCTCCAAAAATCCATAATATCAACCTATAGGACACACTTTTTGAATAAATAAAACCATGTTAGTACCTTCGTGAAAACCAAAAGGAATTATTAAAAAAAGAGGTAATGTCCCATCATAAGCTCATTAATTTTATAATCTGTGTATCATAAATATATTTAGATTTTTTATTTTAATGGTATAACCTACACCTACACAAACTTCCATAAAATTTTTAATGAACTTATCGTTCAGGTGTACGACCGACTAAAACATCACGAACTGATGTCATTCATTTTTTCATTACCACCTCTCATGGTTGAGAATTATGATAGACATACTTTTTTATGTTATATATATATTTGATATTTTTGATTTATTTATTCTTATATATTTATTATATAAAACAGTACTTTTTTATTTCCATTTTGGTAAATATGATAACTTTGTTTGTTGACATGTGGAGCACCACCTCCTCAAAGCGATGTTGTCCATTTACACATTACATTGAATTTATTAACGATGGGTTTAATAAAATTTTATGATATATTTGAAATAATAATTATACTAGAAAGATAATATATATTTATATATACACTTATAATTAATTTCCTTCCTATATTTCAAGATGATAATAAATCAAAAATAATATTAATGTGTACGTACTGCCTATCATCTCCATGAATAGTGTATTCCATTTCATATTTATATATTTTATAAATTATTATAAATATTTATGTAATGAAAATATATGATATTTAAATAATGTTTTAAATTCATTAAATATATAAATAATGGTCTATTTATGATGATCAATAATAACAAGTTAAAACATAAATGAAAAATAAAGAGGATATTTCCCGAAACATAAAATTAACATACCATGAAACATTTTTTTAACATTCAATTAAATCAATTTTTGGTTGATTGAGAACCTTACAATCCATCTAGAAAACTATAATGTAAAATACATATAAGTGGGTCGGTCTATGAGCCTCATTCATGACCATCCTATCCCAAAAGACATGGATGGACCACATCAGGCCCCCAGCACCTATCCCTTCACCACCTTGCACACACCCACTTCACCCATCCCATAGCCTCTTAAACAAAGTTATGTCTACAACCACATCCATGCCAAATTCCACACCAGATACAAGTATAGGAACCAAAAACCACTACTTCATATCCTCACATCACCATGATATTACAAATAGCCTCAACATATAGCTCAAGTGGACACCAAAATACACACATATCCCATCAAGGAACCTCGGTACTACCAGCATCCATGGAAGGCCACTATGGCAGATGTCAATGAACGGTAATACCAAACCACACACAACATAACATTAAAATGAATTTAAGATAAAATGGTAATATAATGACATAATAAAATAATATAGGTTATTATATATGAGAATATGGTTGTTTTTTATATTTATAATAAACATATAATTATTATATATAAATATTTAACATGTAAAAAAATTTATGACATACTGTAAGGGTTTTCCCATCTAACTTTTTATATCCAGAAGTTATATGAGAGGTTCAACATTCACTTCTGTTTTGAGGTATAGATACTACCAATGAACTTATTCTTTGATCCTTGTAATTAAATTTATGGTTATTTATATATCCCTTTGAATATCTCTCTTTCATTGAGTTTTTAGTTTAAACATTAAGAAATCAATAAGTTAATTTTGTCTCAATTTTCCTTCATTGAGAAACATTTTTTTATACACAAATATTCTTTTAGGAGGTTTACATACAATCCCATGTACTTATTATGTAATGAATATTATTACATTCATGATATTATAAGATTAATGTTATCTTATTCTACCATGGAGAATATGATTTAATGTTATCAAAGTGGTAAGATTTTATTGCTACAATGTCATCATTTATCCGGATTGTCTACAATTATGCTTCAATTGATGGAATATTATGATCCATCGCTTAATATTTCTCATGAATTATTTTCTCTTATAGTTATTAATGTTATCTTCATCGAATGTTACCATTTTTTCTGTCTTCAATACTAAAGATAATTACAAAGTTATTTTTAAGAAAATATGACTTTATTTCTCTTTTTGGTCAGAAATATATATTATTTTAGAAACTGTGTTTTAAAAAAATTCATTCACAATTATACTAATAGTTTCATATGATTTTTAGAAATAAATTTTTACCCATTTTTAACCTTTAAGAAAATGGATTTAAATTGAAACCTTTTTTCATTTTCTGATAAAGGTTCTATTGTAAACATTTTAACATACAAAAAATGAATGTTCAGAATGTACGAACATACTCACCAGGAGGGTCATAATTTCTACTAATCATCCTTTGAATGTTTACAAAGTTGTGTTTAAACAAAAAATTTCCTAATATTGGGTAAATTCATTGTTTTTAAAGTGGTTTTCAAAGAAAACTTTCTTAAAAAATATTTTAATTTTAAATTAATTTTAAATTATTTTAATAAATTCCATTATATGTTTTCAAATGGGTATTTCCAAAAAAAATTATTTAAATTAATTTACAATTTCCTCATAAGTTTTAGAATGAATTGTATACAAAATATTTTCCAAAAGGATTATTTTCATGTTATAAAATTATTTTCAAATAAAATGATTTTCAAAATAGCTTCAAGATTTCTTTATAAATTTTCAAATAAAATTTATAAGAAGAATATTTTCAAAATTATTAATTTATTAAAATGTTTTTTTTTTCAAAGTGGAAAAAATAAATTCCTCAATAAATTTTTTAAATGAAATTTTAATGATTTATTTATCTAGAGATTATTTTAGAAATGGTTTAATTAAAGATATTTTCAAAGAAAGGCTGTTTTCCTTAGGAAATGTTCTATATGATCTTTCAAAAATATTCCCCATCTATTATTTACATACGTTATTATAACTTATGTTTAATAGGGAATATGATTCAATAATACCATTCATATTCTTTATTTAATGGTTTATGTTTTGATCGAATGATATTTATGACCTTAGTTTCTCTTCCACAAATTATATACTTTTGAAACCTTATTCTTTTCACAGGTTATGCTTTGGTCAAATGGTTTTGAGACCAATATATTCTTCATAGGTAATGATATGACTAAATTTTTATGATACCCATTTCATTTCATGGGTTATAATATGATTTTTATAATACCCATATTTTTTAAACTTCATGATATGATTATGTTTTATTATATTATGGAATATGTATGTAGGATTTTATTATGTGACATGTGGGACCTATATCAACCTCCAATAAATTGGGTAAATATTTGTATCGCATGAGATAATTAGGAAATAAAGTCAATAAGACTAATCCACTATGGAATATGGGATAACCTAATCCATTATGTGTAGATGGAGAAACCAGATACACTATGGGACTATGGGAAAACTTGATCCACTATAGGAAGATGGGAAAACCTGATACACTATTGGAAGATGGGGAAACCCGATCCACTATAGTAAGATGGGGAAACCTGATCCCTTATATGGACAAGATTATTAAGGGGGATGGTGGTTTGTACACCCAATAGTTGTAGTCCACATGAAGTGACGTGATATGATTTATGCAGTGATCTTTTACTTATACAAAATGATATTATGTGTTTACGTGTATACCAAAAATTATATAACTTATAATGTTGTGATCTTATAGATTATCCTCCGGATTTCCTTATGATTCATTACTTATTAACTTCTAGTCATTATGAAATAACTCATGTATTTGATCTTTGATATGTAGGGTATGTTCATAAAATTTTAATCTCATTTATCATTCCCTTATTCTCATGTTATTCATTTATATCTCTATTATTTACCCATAATAAGATTATGATCCCACCCAATTCTTCTATTTCCCTTCCCCAGTTTATGAAGAAATGTTTTAAGTATGTGTATTATGTGGGGAGATCATTGTGTGAAACATTGATGATATTTAACCAAGTTATAATATTTGGTTCCTTGTTTCCAAAGACAATAAACTACTACGGTCTTAGAGATGTATTTTTTGTAATGTGAATAATATTTATCAAAAAATATTTAATATCCAAGCATGATAATACTGGGCCTCTATGGTTGGTATAAAAGGAATGGTTTAGTCACCCTTTTTGATGTTGGGTGAGAAAACATTAGTGATATCCCTAGGAATATTTCTAATTATATATATATGGATGTATCTAAGGATAAGCCTAAGGACGAGTCATTGTTTTGGAAAATTTCAAGAAATTTTGGTAAATGATGGAGTGATTGGTTTCAATGAAATATATTCATATTTGGATACTACATGTTTAGCCATCTCTAGAAAAAAATTTCATATGGTTTAGAACCATGAAAACAACAAATTGAGCTATACTCGATGGTTAACTCCTACATGAAAATGGGCCTTGTGGTACACAATGTTAACCACTCTTGTGGGATATTATTTGGGTATTAAAAAAATAAATAAGAACTATAATGATAGATTTAAATATTATATTACTATAAATAGCCTAGGATAACCTTATGGTTTCATTGATTGAATAAGTAGGTGTTCTGATTTACATATCATTTAGGTGATTTTTCATGATTATGTGGTTTTCTTCATTGATAAGTGTTTCTCACACTCTCTTTTATATATTTTTTCAGTGGATGGAACTAGAAATAACGTGGATAACATTGAAAGTGTCAAATGTAGAATGTGTAGGAATTATTCAAATAGATATCCTAATTATAAATCCCAAGAAGGGAATTAGGAAAGTGGTAAGAGTATTAGTTATACTATTGATGATAAAGATACTAAAAATGACAGTTGAAAGGTATGGGATGTTATAATAGTATTTATACATTAAACATAAGAATAATGATTAGATTTTGGTTTATATACCTTAATTCTTGACTAGTATTTGACATTATATAAAGGGGGTGTTAAGGAATAAGATGTTGAGGCATGAGTAATGGTTTAAGAAAAAATTTGGATGACTGATGTGTATATAATTTTGAATTCAATGATTTTTCATACAAATAATGAAATATATAAGTATTTTTAGTATGTTTTTTCATCCAAAATTTAATTGGATTTGTTGAATTGTGATGAATACATAGAAATGTGATATTTTGATTAAGGGAAGGTAACATTTATTGTGTTCTTGTGGATAAGAAAATGATATTTAGTATTGATAATGTGATGATGATATGGATTAAGTAAATTTAATGGTAAATATGTACTCAGAACTAATAAATGAATTATTGAAAAATTGGTTTGTTCTATTATTGGTGGAAAATATTAAATTTATGGAATATATCTAATAATATTTGGAATAATAATGCATGAATGTTTTTAATATGGATGTACGGTAATTTAGGTTATTACTATATTATAGAAGAATACATGATAAATGTACTCACATTTATGGAATATGACAACCATGATATACATAGGGGATCAATGAAAATATTTTTTTGATAAATTTAGCGACCCTATTTATATTGCTTTGGATTTTCATCTTTCATAGGAGTTATAATGTTTACCATTTGTGGAATATTTAATCTATACGTGGAATTTTGTCTGTGAGATTAAAGTATTAACTCACTATATTAGGATATATGAATATTGGATATCCTATTCTGAGAAATTTTTTTGATGGTTAGTGACGATATATGGGATGACTTATCCGGTATCCCATGACCTGTTAGTGCTTCAATAATAAACCTTCATCTTACTTATTAGGAGTAAAAGTAGAAGTGGAAACTATTCAAGACATGACCAAAGGATGAGATTTTTATTATTGAAGAAAATGAAATAAATTCAGTATATCTTATTATGAAGAAATAATTCTACTACGGGAAAAGGATCGTGATTCCAAAAATTTTATCCATGTACCTTCAATTCCAAATAAAAAAATGGTCCCTTAGATTATTTTAGATTTATAGATTTATGATTTTAAACTTTATCATGATCATGTTCTCTATCACTCTCCATAAAAACATGATGGTTATATTTCTATTCCGAGTTTATGTTTTACTTCTTATTTATGTTTTCCTATGTCAGAAAACTATTATGTGTTAATTTGGAAAATTGTTATGTCTCTGACCTATTTTATAAATAAATTTGTAGTATTCATTTTTAGGAGTGGGTTTCCATGAATGGAAATTTAATGTATTAAACCATTCATTAGATAGAAAATATCAAGTGATAAATTTATTTTAATTGGGCTATATTATAACAACCATAGTTTTTTTCAAAATAATTTTTTCAAATTAGGTTAATATTTTTAGTGTTTTTTACTTCACACAACACTGAATTTATCTTATGTTCTATGATAGCACCATGTTATTCATTCTTTATACTCAAAACCAAGTTAATATTAAACTACATGAAGCACATAAATTATCATAAGGTACACAGAAAACTATTGTTCTCTTGTGTTTCACACAATAATCAGTCCTTTCAATAACTTGTGCTGCATGTATGACTGAGTTTTACTAAACTACAATATACTATTATTAAAATAATATTATAATGATCACCTAGACATTAGAAAGGAATATATGAATGATATTGAATAAAATAAGAAATTGTGGTTTACACATGTATATAAAATGAATCCTTTGGTTATACATTATTCATAAATGAAAGTAATAAATATTTGATAATAAAGAAATTCCTTTTCTAAGAAACTACTTTTCTACATATAAAAACCAAATTTTACAAAAAAAGTATACAAACTACTTTTGATTATTTATTTCAAAATAATTCGTTATTTAATATTTACTATTTTCATGACACTCATCCAATAGATTTTATGGGAATTTGATTCAAATAAACCCAATTTTAGAAATAAGAAGTTGTATTTTTGAAATGGTTACTTTTACATCCTTTTCATAGAAAACCCATTTAAATATAATTTTTGAAACTTTTAAAATTTTTATATGACAAGATAAACATAATTTTTTAAATCATAATACCATTATTTACTTTGGATGATTTGTTATTAATTTTTCTGTAAAGTTTCACGTTTTAATGAATAGTGAAAATACTGAATATTAAATGAATATTATTTTTTCATATAATTTATTTAAATAGTTAAATTATATTTTAATTTTATTTTATGGTATAATTAGATAAATTATGTTTCAATTAATCCAAATTAGGTCATTATAAATATTTTCACATTGAAATTGGATATAAAAACATTTAAATCTTTTATATTTTCACCTTAAAATATGTTTTCTCATCCTGTTAACGGGATTACTTTAAAAATAATTTCTTTTACATATGTTATTAGAGTTCCAAAAATGGATTATATATTTGAAATAATAAAAATTTATAATTTCTAAAATGATCAAATCAGTTTTCTAAAAATAATATTAGTGAATGTAATTAAAATTATTTATAGTGGTTAAGTATATAGAACTTAATTAATTATTTAACATAGAATTGTGAGTATAAAAATGACCCGACACATTAATAAAAAAATTATGACCATATTTATACCATTTTATTTATAAGGACCTATAATGGTCAATTTTTAACCATTAGGGGACATGTAAAACGTGGGGATAACTCAAATAATTATTAGATTACCCAATGTGTCATTTTCCCCACTTATAAAGGGCCTCCTCTTCTCTACCAATAATCACACCTCTCATGAACATTTGGATCATCCAAACACTAAATAAAATAAGCTAGAAAACCCTCACCTATAAACCAGGAAGCCTTAGTTTTGGATGATTGCAAACCTTGTTAGTCACTTTGTGAAAACTAAAAAAATTTCCCAAAGAAGAGGTGGCATCCTTTTACAAGACATTTTTTATTTTCATTCTCCACACCTAAATTATTTTTATTACATGTTTATATAATGAATTAAGTATCATAAATATACTGATATTTGTTATTCAAAAGTTTCTCATTATAATTACACACACATCCATCAAATGGGTAATGAACTTCTCGTGCATGTGTATGGAGGGATACCACCTCGTGAAACAATGTCGTTCATTTTTTTTACAACATCTCATGGTCAGTAACTATGATGGAAATAATCTTATAATAGGATAAATATATAAGATAATTATTATTTGTTTAGTATTAATTGATTATTATATAAAACTCACCTTCATGATTAACATTTTGTGTAAATATGGTAACTTCATTTGTGGGTGTGTGGACTACCACCTCCTCAAAGCGATGTGATCCGTTCATAATTTTAATGGAATTTAATAAGGATGGGATTATTAAAATTATATGATATATATGAAATATTAATAATTATTTAATTTTAATATATCCACATATATTTTTATATTTTATTTAGTATGTTTCTTTCAATATAGTAATAAAATAGAAACAACAATCATGCGTATGTACGACCTACCATATCCATAAATAGTGTCTTCCATTTCATATTAATATATTTTATATGTTATTATAAATAATTATATACTAAATATATAAGATATTTACACCATTTTTTTAATTCCTAAAATAATTAAATAATTATCTAAGTAATAGGATCAAGAATTACAAGTTAAAACATATAAAAAACAAAGAGGATATTACTTGAAACATAATGTTAACATAAAACTGTTAACAAAATGGTAATATAGAGTAATAATAAAATCATATTTGGTATTGTATATGATAATATGTTTATTTTTTTTGATTTATAATAAAGTTATACATATTATTAAGGATTTTTTAACATTTACAAATAATGTTAAGTCTCAATGAAATGGATTTCTAATCTCAGTTTTTGTATATGGGGTATACAAACCATTCCCACCACTCTCTTATTTTTTGTGATGAATATACTTATTGTGAATTTATTCTATGATCATTATACTTAAATTTATCATTATTTTCATATCCATTTTATTATCTCTCTTTAATGGGTTTTATGGTTCAGATGTTGTCGAATCCATATGGTGATTTTGTCTCAATTTTCCTTTATTGAGACACATGTTTTTCTATGAACCTATATTATTTTATGAGGTGTATATAATATCACGTTGACATGATATATCTGGAATATTGTTCTTCTAATTATTTTATAACATTCATGTAGTTTTATTCTATCAAGGGGATTGTGGTTTAATCTTATAAATGTTGTATGATATTATATCAACAATTTCATCATTTATATTGATTTTTTACGACTATGCTTCCATAGATGGAATTTTATGATCCATATATCATGATATCTCATGAAATATATTCTCATATGGTTATTAATATCATATTCATGTAATATAAAAATTTATCCACTCTTTGGTACTTATGATAATTTTGAATGTAATTTTCAGAAAATATGACATTATTTCTCCTTTCAGTCAAAAATCTGTATTCATTCAAAAACTGAGTTTTCCCAAAAAAATTAAAAAATGTCCAACTAGTTTACTAGGATTATTTAAAAAAAATTACCAAATTATTTACCTTTTATAAAAAACATAAATGGAATCTTCTAATCAACTTCCTATCATGGAACATTTCAAAATATTTTATGGTGAAAAAGGAATGTTTAGTATGTACGTACTTACCAACACTCGTGAAAGGAACTTCCTTGATGATTAATTTTTAGTTTTACTAGTGTATTCATAAATAAAAGATTTTCCTAAAATTTTGTAAATTCGTTTTTTTAAATTTGGTTTCATATTAAGAGTTTTCCAAAATATTTTATGTCGAAAGTGTTTAAATTATTTTAAAATATTCATTTATATTTTTTCCAAATGTAATTTTCAAAGAAATGATTTCTGTGATTTCATGATTTATTTATATGTTTTCCAATAAAATTTCTAGATAAAGTTTTTCTAAATTATTGTAAGCATTCTTTTAGAGTTCTGAAACTATTCACAATGAAAATGGTTTTAAAATATCATTAATATTCCGTTATACATTTTGGAAGTTATTTTTTAAGTAGAAGGTTTTCAAAAATCATGATCTTTTTAAAAGAGTTTCTTTCCAATACTAAAATATATAATCGTCAAGAATTGTTTTAAATGAAATATTAACTATTTATTTATAAGAAAAAGATTTCTGAAATGGTTTTATTAAAGGGATTTTCAATAAAGGTTTATTTTCATTAAGAAATGTTTCATGTGATCCTTAAAAATACATATCCATGTTAAATGACATACTTTTTATAGTTTATGATTTACTGGTGATACAATCTAAGAATATCATACATATTTTTTGTGAATTGTTTATATTTTGAGGGAATGATTTTAACAACACTCATTTTTATTCCACGGTTTATTTGATTTTCATGGTCTCTTCATTTCATGGGTAATGCTTTGATGAAATGATTTTGAGACCTATATATATTCCATAGGTAATTATATGATGAAATGTTTTTGATACCCATTTCATTTCATGTTTTAAAATATTATGTTTATGTAACCAATATTTTTTTATGGTCCATGGTATGATGAATGTTTTATTACCATGAATCACATGTATATATGATTTTATTATGTGATGAAATGGACCTATATATCTGTATAATTAAACTTTTAAATATTTATATCTCATGATATGATGATGGGAATCAACTCGGTGATCTTGATCCAATATGGATTATGGGGAAACCTAATTCACTATGGGGAGATGGTGAATCCCGGTCCACTATATGAAGACGTGGAAGCCTGATCCACAATGGGAAGATGGGGAAACTAGATACACAACTAGAAGATGGGGAAACCTAATCTACTATAGGAATATGGGGAATCCCAAACCCTTATAAGTAAAGTACTAGGACTGGTGATGGTGGTTTGTGCTGCCTAGTCGGTGTAGACCTCATAATGATCCATGATAAGTTGTTGGCAATGATCCATGAATTATATGGAATGATATTACATTTTTATTTGTATTCTAGTATTCTATATCATATTCTTATGTTATGATCTAATGGATTATTCTCTTGATTCCCTTATCATTCATGTATTTTGAACATTCAATCATTAATCCATAACTCATGTATATGATCTTTGATATGAAGGGTATGATGTTCATATTTTATTCTCATATTCTGATACATTTATGCACATGTTTTTTTACATATCTCTCTTAATTTCTCTTACTATGCCAAGAATATCACTCGTTTATTTTGTTTCATTTCCCCATGTTATGAGGAGTACTGAGGTGGAATATCATTGTGAGACACATTGATGATCTTTCTCTAAGTTATAATATTATGTTCTAGGTTTCCGAAGACACTAAACAATTATGGTCTCTGGCCATGTATTTTTTTTATTGTTATGAATATTCATCTAAAATGAGGTAATATATAGGTATGTTAATACTTGGTCACTATATTGAAGGTAAATCCAATCTATATGCTACTGGCACATCTCTCTCCATGACATCAAAAATCCCATAATAACAAGGTGAGAACTTACCCTATCTCTGAACCAATATATGACCTAATATAGGAGAAATTCAGTGGAATAACATATGTACCACCTCGAACACCATATACCATTGGTGATTATCAGCATAAAATTTCTACCTAGAAAAATTTGTAGGCATACGCTTCTGAATAACATGTGCCTCCTATGATGTTTATTGGAAGAGGTAAGGACCCATTAGTACTTCCTCACCCACCATTAACTAGAACATGGGTGATCATAATTACCTATAATATAGGTCCAGATAGGGAGACATAATAATATTTTCCTAAAATAAGTTATTGTAGAAAAACAAAATGAGAGGTCATTGTTTCTCCCAAGAACATCAAAAATCAAGGACTCATGCTCGATGTCTATCCTCTTACACATATTCTATGCATGGAAGGACCATTAACATGAGGGAGATTTGTTTCACTCAAAAGTACAAGTATTCCCAGTAATGTTTTAAAACCCTTTCTTGAACTATGACATTAACCAAGTGTCTTGATCTCATATGATAAAATGGGGAACACTAGGATGGTACACAATCTCACGGATACAACGCTTTATGATCTTATCAACTAATAAGGTCTCTTGGATAGGTAGGAAGTGTGTGACCTTGGTGAACTAGTAAATGATATCCCACACCATATCACTACCTTCGTGGGATCTTTGTAATCCCATCATGAAATCAATAGTGATGTAATCCCTTTTCTACTCAATAATGGAAAGAGGCTGCATGAGTCACACAAGAAACTGGTCATCATCCTAAGCCTTCTAGTAGGTGGACCAATGTGTGATAAAACCTCCAATATGCCTTTTTATACCTAGCCACCCATAATGAAAATATATGTATCTATACATCATGGTATTCCCATGGTGAACATACCTTATATATTCAGGGAATTATCTCATAAATTCTTCTCATATGATTGAAGAACAAATAAACATCCATGGAAGTGAAAGACCTCATCCTCACTGATAACCAAAATCCGAGTTGGGTCCTCTCCCTAAAAATTTTTCCTTTGGAATAATCCCTCAATATATAAATTTGATATCATCCTCACCTATTGAAAAAGATAATATTTCACTTGAAATTATATTTAAAAAGGCTTCCATTGATATTAAAAAACCACAATATACATCTTAGAAAATAGATCCATCAACTACCACTCACTAATGGCCACCAGGATGGACTATGTCTGAGTCTTATGGCTTAGGGTGTCAGCTAATACGTTCCCATTCTAGGTTTATAAGTGAGAAAAAATTCAAATGACTAATGATACTATACCCTCCCATGCAACATGTGATTCAAATCAAGCTTTGTGGAAATATATTTGAGACCTCTTTTGTACGTGTAAATGATAAAACGTTCTCAAATAGACAATTCCTCTTACAGCATGAAGCGTGAACAAAAACTGCTATATTGATGTTGTTTTTAGGGATATTCCTCTCATGTGGTGTCAACTAGTGGGACCCATAAACTATAACTCATTGTCCCTGAATTAGAAATATGCACATCATGATCCCAAAATATTTACAATAAACATTATATCTTCTTCCTGGAACTAGAAGAATTAGAATCAGATTATAATTATGTCTCCCTATCAACTATTAAAAAAATACCTCTATTAAAACAATAATAAATTTATTCCATTATTGGTAAATCCAATGGGATGCACTTCAATGTGCGAGATATCATGAATACAACACATTTAATAGCCATATAGTCATAAGAAAATGTTTGTGTACAACAAATTCATGGGACACTCTTAGAAAACTATGATTCTCACCTTCTCTTAGTAAATAGATACTCCTTCCTATAAAATAATATGGCCCAATAAGTAAACCTTATCCATAAAAATGTGGATTTTAGTTATCATATAATAAATATGGTTCTCTCTTAGTATATCGACCATGTTCTCATGATGTTGTTCATGGTCAGGTTTGTACGAAAATACACAAAGATCTCATCCAAAATACTAAAAAATTAATCCATATATTTTTATAAAAACTGATTCATTAGGGTGATGAAATTTTTTAGCTAATTCGTTAGACTGAATTTCATAACCAAATACTCAAAAGGACACACCTTCTACAAAACACTATATGAGGCATGTTAGAAGTTATAACTCATTACTGATGTTATCCTAGTCTTAAATAGCTCTTGGAGAATACTAGCTACCATCAATGATGGTTATAGTGGTTTTCTATCAAGTTAGTAGATATTGGTTCTTAACCATAAATTGGTTGAACCATTTGTAATCCAAACACAATCTGATTTTATCGTCCACCTTCTTGATGAAAAGGACTAGTGAACCCCATGTTTTAATACTGGGATATATAAAACCCATATAATACAATCCACTAACTTCTTATGGAGTTCCTGGTGCTTTATAGGTTCTAGAATATAATATGTAATATAAATTGGTTCCACTACTAGCATTAGATCGATGGTGAACTCCACCTCTCTCATATGATGTAATCCATAGAAGTATTCAAGGAATATTTCCTAGAAATGATCCACCAAGAGATGTAGTTTCATACACTTTTCCCCTAATATCTATGATAGTGACTAGAAATATTGACTATCATTCCACCCACCTCACGATGATTAGGTATAACTATACTTTCCATGATATCCCATTCACCCTTATGAATAAAGGTACCACCCCCAGGTGATGTGAAAGATACCATTCAGTGGGAGTAATCAATGTGATCCTAATAAGGCCTTTGTAATCCCATTTCGAGTATGACTTTGAGACCTATCTTCTTATGGAAACTGAAATTCCATATGAATCTATTCCCACCTCTCTTAAATGGTAAAAAAATTCACTAGTTCACACTCTCTAATTGAATACCTAATGGTGCATCAAGATTCCTGACACCAACTAAATACTCTATCTATTAGCCCAGAAATTATATAATTTCCACAGATATAAAAGTGTGTTAAGTGCCTGTATAATACAAGGAATAAACTAAAGTAGAGTATAATATAATAGTACCAATAATTGTAGAAGGCCTTGGACTCTACTCATTTGGCGTAGACTATACTACATCAATAAGGACAAATCTACAGCCCTAAGATGCAACCTGAATAACCTGAGTCGGTGCACTCTGATGTCGTTGTACCTCTAAAGCCTAACTACCATAGCAAAGAACACCTTTTTGGAATGATCATCTAGTACTAGACTAGACCCCAACCTGTAATAGAGCTATTGATATGGTACTTAAATGAAGTGTCAATACATATCCATTATCACTAGGAATTTAAGGAAAAACCTGGTTGAACAATTGAATGTGTCCCATCCAGCTACAAGAATGAAATTTAAATTGGTTCCTCGTACACTGGGAATTCTTTTGGTAGTAATACAAAACTATTGGCACACCAAATAATGGTCGGTGTGTGTCATCAAGGTAAATCTTCCCCCATGATTATAATTGAATAAAAATTTATGGTTTCAAGATGAATTGTCTCCCTACCTTAAAGATTAACTACCCTTGCACATATTGCCAAAACCTATTATGTTTTTATAAATGTTGAGGGTCTATTTCAATATATCTGAAATTTTAGTCATTCAAAAGGAATTCAATTGTGATCATATGGCATACACAAGACTATCCTCAATCCATCTCACAATTTTCAAATCGTCTTCAATTAGCATAAGTGAAAAAGATGGAAGATCAGTGAAATCATATGAATACTCTATCATAGAAATATAACCCTTCTTGAGGTATATAAAATATAAAGATTGGTCTACTCTCAAGGTATGTAGAAATTTTTCATCACATAAAACTATCTAGAAGTACTCTCAGACCATACCTTGATGACGATAAGCCTGATAGATAACATAATAATAATTTTTTATGTAGTCATGAAGCTTATTGGTGGTGAGATTAACCCTCTTGTTCGGAGGCATCTATATAAGCTTGGAGATCGATATCATGGCCTCTATCCACGATTTCATAGCCTATGGACTGGCATCCTACAAAAATGTAGCAGGATATTAAATATGAAATTATCAAGAATACTCTTCCATAATAGGGGAATAACGAGAAGCTCCTTCAGTAAACAACATGAAATGAAAGAAGATATCTTGACATTAACCACTATCACCGAAAGGCAGAAGATAAGGAGGATCCTCTGGTTGAACTATCAGAGGTAACTTTGGTGGCTTAGGCCAACCACCTATTGATCATGGTCATCACTAACATTATAGATGATGAATTTTTCATGTCATTGCATAATTTCTCTAAAACATCTAAATGAACACCTCATATAAAATCTAATAACTTATAGGATCAATGATAAGAAAAATTATCTCTACAATTTCATCCTATAAATGAGTTACACCTCTCTTTGTACACCTAAATATCAGTCTCAATGATAAGAATGATCACCATGGATCACATAGGACACTTATAACTTCCCTCTACTAAGTTTGAGTCATGGTCATGGTCTCATAGACACCATAAAGGTTTCAGTATATGGAGTTTCAATTGAATATTATTGGGGAAAGAACACCTTACATTTAAATTGGAATCTTTATTAAATAGTAACCATTTAATATTAAATTTTGAATCTATTAATGCTCATACTTTTTTATATTGATTCAGAAATAAAAACCATTTTATATGAATTACAATTACTAATTTATAAAGTACCATACTCTTTATAAATTACAATTGGTATGTCATGTAACTATTATCTCTCCTTTATGTCTTGTATAAATATGTAACATGTCATGTATAATGATTTTATTGAAAGAGATATCATTCCCAATTTAATAAAATAGAAGAATTATAATTTAAAATTATAATTCAAAGAATCAAACCAAAAAATGATTCATCCCATAGAACCAATGGTTCCTAGATCAAACATGACATAATTTGTTAATTAAGTTGTCACCAGCAATCAATATGGGGAAACATTATTTCGATTGATGTAGTAACTTTTATTATTGTTTCTGTTGGTTTCATAGGACCAATTTTTTGTACTTAGATTACCTTTATATTTGATGTATTGAATATTAATTAAAAACACTATTACATATTTTTTATTATTCAATATGGATTTAATGTAATAACATCCTATAGTATTTGTCTCATAGAAAAGGTCCTAGAAGATCCCCACTACGAATAAAACCATGAAGTTATATGGAAAGATTATATATATATATATATATATTGATGAATATCATAATATGATGGTTCACATTGAATTTAGAAAATACGGGTTGTGTACTTGTAAGTGGATGAGGCTTCTTTTCATGATGACCATACCTGGTAATTTCTATAATTGGAGATTATGAGAACATACAACACAGTAGGAATTCTTCTTATTTTGGTGTCATCTAATATTTCTCTCTGTGAGAATGTGTAATAGTCAAATGACATTAAATTTATCATTGGTGCATGTCATGACTCACATACTTAGAATAGCTAACGAAAACTATCACACCATATATTAGGGGGAAGTAGGTCACATTAATTTATCTATGATTTACATGTCATTAATGGATACATAAGAAAAGAATTTGACCCTTCAATATTTATGGATAATGATATATCATCCATTTTATTAGAATAGAACTATCACCCAAAATTCCATAGACATGGTGTAATAACATGTTTATTTCAGATATCCAACAAAAGTTGTATCAAGCATATAGGTTGATAAAAACATCATGTATCCCGACTGATAGGATATTGTGGAAAATGTATTATATTACATAGTGAGTTTTCGTATGTGGTTGTCTACATTGCGACATTATGTTCCTTCTATTAGGTTCCATGACTCGTTGCTAGATAGTAATCATGCACTTTAAGAAAGTCCACCAAAAGCTAAGGATAAATAATCATATAAGTTCATACATTAAGTGTATATATTAATATTAATTAAATTAAATATAAATTTAATTAAAGTAAAATATATTACTATAAATGATGAGGATTAATTTTAATCATTTTATATTGATCTCTAAATATAATAAATATTTATTCAATGGAATATGATTAAAAATAAATTTATTAATTTTATTTAATATTTAATAATTATTTATTTGATTTTATATGAATGCAATATTTATTTATGAATAAAATAATTTTTCATGTATTCAATAAATAACTAGTATTTTGAATAGGCCAAGACTCTAGGTAGTGATAAATTATTATTTTTTAGCCAGAAAATATTATTTGTCAATTTTAGTAAGTTGGCGCATGCCACAAAATAATAATGATATAATTACTTAGGGTCATAGAGTTTCATTAAAGGTTGCAATGTTTTTGAATGGCCAAAAATCAAAAATAAAAATTAACTGAAACCCTAAATCTATAAATAGACAGATATCTATATTGTGAAGAGTATTGGTGTTTAGTTGAGAAAGAGAGAATTATTATGCACAAAAAAAATCTATCTTGACTCCTCCTTCTCTATCCTGATTAATAATAAGAAATGAAAGTGGTGTTATTTTCGAAATAGAAGAATGGGTGATCAAGAACGAATAATGAATAAAATTCAATAATCTGATATAGAATTGGAAGAATGATTGTTGTTTCTCGAAGATCATATGAGAAAAAGTGGATCGCCTATAGAGGGATCCCATCCTTGGATCCTCACAACACAACAAAGGGAATCTGGAAGGTTTTTTAAGATGATCAGCATTCATCAACAAAGGATGTTCATATTCCCAGATAATCATTTTCTCAGATATTTAAATAATTAATTATAAATTTCATAATCAAGATCTATAATCTTAGTTTTGGGAAATGATAATTAAAGTAAATTTTATTTTATCTCTGACCAACTCATGTTTTTGTTGCACTAAAACCAACTAGTGGTAGATACGATCAAGAAATAGCTATTTCTTGGCCAATATGACATCGTTATAGGGATTTTACATAGAATTACACATTCTTCACCCAATATCATTTCATTTTATTGTGTCGAGGGATACACAGCACACCATAAAATAATTATATTAGGTGTATACTGCTTTTTTACCAGCTATCCATGAACACAATTTTCATTTTACATGATGTGTATTAGTTTACACATTGTGTAGTATACATGGGTTACTAGTATAAATCACAAAACGAGGGTGATCATTATATATGGTCAAAAAACAAGAGACTGAAAACCTGAATCATTTATCATATACATGACATGTATGCATTAGACACAGAATGTAGTACGCAAATATTGTGTCTGAATAACACACAGAGCCACTCGATGAGAAAAGGAACACATATCTAGATGAGATACATGGAATGTAGTTAGCCTATAAACATCAAGTAGTCCTCCAAGACAAACGCTGAAGACCCAATCATGCATCCAGATCACACAGAAATAGGAACACATTAATTTTAGTTGGTCTATACATGTCGTGTATTTTGAATGAGGTATATTCTGTATACCTGATCTTGTACCCTAGATACACGACAATCGAGATACACGTGGTGTAGAAATATGTACATGTCATGTAGTATCTCATTATTAGAAAAACGAAAAAGTATATTATATTGAATAATTATAGAATTAATGTCACAACCCGTCCTCAGGCCCGTGTCGTGACTACCCCAAGCCCGCATTCCATAGGCCAGGGGCTGGCAACTAGCACCAAAGACATAAACCTGATAAAAGGGAAGTTATTTCCTTCAAACCTATAACAAACATAGAGTAAAAGTGGAAGAAAATAATAAGTGAAAACTGTAAAAAAAAGAGGGTGATGAAAGTAAAGGGACTGGAAATACATGCCATACAGTAATGTACAAACAACTGAAAATCTAGTACAACTGTAGTAAGGTAAAACAAAAACTACTGAGTCGTCCTCTGGGATTACCACCAAAATGGTGGCTACAGATGTCCTCCTAAGCACCCCAAGTCCATCTGTCTGCTCCATGTATGTCTCTCCAAGTGGCACACCTCCAGTTAACGTCCAGCTCTAAAACTCTCTACCTCGATCAGTGATGTCTGTTGTATGCAACCAAAACAACGAACTGCGAGTATAGCCCGTGTAGGGTTGAGTATAACGATACTCCGGAGGGGCCCTGAGACCATCAAGGTATCACAATATCTAAAAAGGATAACCCATAAATAAAGATACAATCATGAATTATCAATGAACCATACATAGGTATATTCCCATACATATTCCTAAGTTACCAATCAAAGTTCGGCTACAACTCATGATACCAAGCAAATCCCAGTCCATAAATAAACTAAAGTCAATATCCATGATGATAATGGTTGAGAGAAAAATCTCAGTTCGCATAGCTATACATATTTTGTAGAGAGATAGAGATGATCAGATGTAGTCACTAATTCATCTAAGTTGTCAGACCCACACAGGATACAGGACCAGCTAAGTTGTCAGACCTACACAGGATACAGGACCAGCTATCTCATCTATGTTGTCAGACCCACACAGGATACAGGACCAGATATATCATTTAAGTTGTCGGACCCACAAATGATACAGGACCAGCTAAGCTATCAGACCCACACAGGATACAGGACCAACTATTCTGTCGGACCCACACAGGATCCAGGAACAGAAGTCAGAACTATCAAACCCAAAGAGGATCCTGGTACATTATTCATCACTATTGAAACCATAGAGGATTTTGGTATATTATTCATCACTATCGATCCCACGGAGGATTTTGGTACAGTAACGTCGTAGACAGCCTTAGGGTTCCCACACATAGCACGCTCGATTCTGGGAGGGTCCGCTCCTCAAGCCAAGTGTCAATACATCAAAAATCACAAATTCCTGCATTGATGATTATCATAGATACGTCTTATCATAAGGAACCCAACGTGACAGACGGTGCGTTAATCAGACGCCCGGTCTGTGAGTTTTTGGCATATCTATTCCAAGGGCCCGGTTGGATTTACGCTTGATCCAAACCCGGAAATTTTTCAAACTTGTCCAAAACTCACATAAAATATACCAAAAGAACAAACTCATCACTAGGGCCCCAATGCAACAGACAAAACGTCAATCGGACATGTGGTCTAGGAGATTTTCGCATTTAAGCGAAGACAATCCCGACCCTTCAAGCCTAGTGGGCTGGCGGGTCGGCCCGACCTGGCTCGACGGGTCTGACCTGGCTAGGGGTCAGCCCGGCCTAGTGGGCGTAACCCACCCACAGACCCAGACAAGGATTTGGTCCGGTCTGGTTCACCTGGCGGCACCACGCGGTGCCGCCTCCTCTTTTTCCCATCCGGCCATAGCCGGCATATTCGGTCCAGCGCATGCGGCCCACGAACGTGGGCCACGGTTCTCTTCACACAGCCTCTGCACACACCATGGTTCTCCATCCTAGACGGTATGCGGTCGGCCGGTTCGTCCATCTGAGTGGCCCAGGGACACGGGCCGCGTCCTCCTCCGTGCGGTGCCTTGTGCTCCGCGTTCCTCCATCAGGCCGGCCAGATCGGCCGGCCGGTCGTCCCGTAGATCAGGTGTCCCGAACTGCCACTGGTCCCTCCACGCGGCCAGCGAGATGGTGCCACGCCCTCCACCATGTCCTGGTCTGGACATGACTCTGCATCACCACCATGGTGCGACGACGTCGTGCTTCCACCACCGCGGCCCTCCTCTGGCGCGGTGCGATGACACCGCGCCCTTCCGTCACTCTCGCGGCCCGCTTGGCGGCATCTTTTCTTTTCGTGGTGTGATGGTGGACATTGTGCCACCAAAATCTTCCATGATCCACCTCTTTTGATAACACAATGAGAACAATAACAAGGGGAGGGAGGGTCGGACCATGTTTGTGCAGTCTAATCCCTCCTCATTACGTTGTTAACATTCAGCATCAAGATCACAACACACGATGAGGAAAGGAGAGTATAACTCATACATAAAAAAAAAATCCAATTTCCCCATACCATGTATTTTTGGTTGTACATTGTCGAGTCGCGGAAGATGGACGTCATTCCATCAATGTCGCAGGAGGTAGAGCTCGGTGAAGACATGTCGAGACGACACCCTCAATGTACGTTGTGGGCGGCGGTGCTTCCCCTCTTTGCTACGGTTGAAGAAGGAAGAAGATGATGCTTCATGTTCTTCAGAGATATGGAGTGTTCATCATTGGGTGTATTTCGTTCTACCATGTGTTCTCCCAAGCTCCACCAACGAATAATTTCCAAGCCAAAATAAAATAATAGCCTCCCTATTATTCTAATATTTCCATGCATTCCAAAAGAATTCAAAAGAATTCATATCACTAAAAATTAATTAATTAAGGCATTAATTAATCCTTATGTTGGAACCATTATGAGGGATAGTGTAAAGGCTCCCATATAAATTGGGAGTTCAAGAGTTAAGGGGGGGATAAGATGTGTTAAAGGGTTCGGGTGGGCCCCACCCTTAAGCATCATCCCATTGGTGGTCAGGGTGTGGTGGGCCCCACAGCTAACCTCCACTTTGTTGTTTTAATCACCATTCACATACAAACGTGTTACAATCATTTTTATTTATTTTTAATTAAAACCCAAAGAAATTAACTCCCAATCACGAAAAAACGCAACTGTGGTAAAGGTCTCCTTAAGCGAATACCAGCGTTGCAAGTTCAACATTGCCCTCAGATTTCAATTCTGAGCACCGCTTCAAAATATATGAAATCATGCACGTACATTTACTGAACGTACCTGAAAAAAACATCAGAAATTGATTTCGGGAACACCGAGCCTCAGAATCAGGTGCCTTCATATACTGCGGACTCGTGAAATTCCCATGTATTTAAAAAAAATCCATTGAATTTCCCGGTCTTTACATTCTCCCCACCTCAGTGATTTGTATCCCCGTAAGATAAAACACACACTAAGGGAACATATGGGGGTATTGAGAATGCATCTAAGCCTCATGCTCACATGTGATCTCCTGGAGGTTCCCGTGCTTCCAATGAACGGGCAGCAGAGGAGTCGATTGTCCATGTAGGACCCGCCCCTTTTGATCCTCAATCTCCACTGGAACCTTCCTGAATTTCTCCCCATAATCGATGTCCAGTTTCCCATAGTCGATGATGTGGGATGGTTCTTGCACGTATCACCTTAGCTAAGATACATAGAAGACGTTGTGCACCCGATGCAACTGAGGTGGAAGAGCCATGCAGCAGGCCACCTCGCCTACCCTGCGGAGGACCTAAAAAGATATGATGAATTGTGTAGATAACTTGCTTCCTCGGCCAAATCTCTGTGGACCTCATCGAGGTGAGACCCGTGGAAAGACGTGGTCTCCATCCTAGAACTCCAGTGGTATCTGTCTCCTATCAGCATAGCACTTCGGTCTGCTATGTGTAGTCTTCATCCACTCTTGGATGATATGCTCCTTCTCCATCATAGTTTGTACCATCTCCAGTCCCATAAGTGCTGGCTCCTCTGGGTCATTCCAGCACATAGGCGATCTGCAAAGTTGGTCGAATAGTTCCTCTTAAGGTGCCATCCCGATGGTGGAGTGTTAGTTATTGTTATACAAAAACTCTACCAAGGGTAATTGATCCTCCCAACTGTGACCAAAGTCAAGGACCCATGCATGGAGCATGTCCTCAAAAGTTTGAGTGGTCCTCTCAGTCTGACCATCCATTTAAGGATGGAAGGTAGTGCTCAAACGAATTTGCGTCCCAAATGCCTCCTACAATCCCTTCCATAGCTTGGAAGTGAAACAAGTATCTCGATCGAAGACGATCGTCGATGGAATTCCATGAATCTGTACTATTTTATGTACATAGAAGAATTCCAAGCTCTCTACCTAGCCCTTCTCTCTGATCGGTAGGAAGTGGACTGACTTGGTGAGTCCATCTATGATCACCATGATAGAGTTGTGACCCCTGGATGTACGTGGATGCCCCGTCACGAAAGCCATGGATATCTCATACCACTTCCACTCTGGGATTTCTAATGGTTAAACCAAGCCTGCTGGAACCTGGTGCTCTGCATTCACTTGTTGACAAGTGAGGCATCGTGAAACAAACACTGCTACTACCTTCTTCATACGTGGCCACCAGTGCTGTCGTTGGAGGTATTGATACATCTTTTCTACTCCTGGATGTACCACTATTAGTGATGTGTGGAACTCCCTCAAATCATCCTCTTGAAGTGCAACTGGCACCATGTTCCATCCTCTAAATAAAATGACTTGCTCCCCACCTTTAGAAAATCCATCAGGTGTCTGCCCAGAGGATATCTATGCACGTTGCATCTCACAGTCAACATACCCACACTGTTCTTCCTGGACTCACTGAAGAAGTGGAGGAGTGACTGTGAGAGACTACAGAAAGGACGCTCCATCCCGATCCACAAAAGATATCTGAAACCCACCCATCTTCTACATTGCCTCTCCTAGCTGTTGAATGCCTTATCTCCTGTTGAGAGCATCTGATACAACGTTCCCATTCCCAGGAGTATATACTATATAAAATTTTTAGCCCTGGAGGATATCGATCCATCTTCATTGTCCCAGGTTCAGGTCCTTCTGTGAAAAGATGTACCTGAGACTCTGGTGGTAAGAGTAGATTGTAAAACGGTTTCCCATCAGATTGTGCCTCCAAATCGTCAAGGAAAAGACCACTGATGCTAACTCCAGGTCATGGGAAGCGTAGTTCTGATCGTGTTGCCTAAACATCCATGAACCATAGGTGATCACCAATCGCTCTTACATCAGGACACACCCATATATGGTCCCTGATGTGTTGTAGTAAACTATGTACCCAAGCCTTCCCCATGTAGCCTCAAGATGGGCACACTGTTCATCCTCTACCTCACCTCCTGAAAGCTCTTCGGGAATCTCTCTGACCACACGAAGGGTTTCCCCTTCTTCTTCAAAGCTGAAAGTAGTGTTGTAACTCTGGAGAAGTCTGGTACAAATCACTGATAGTACCCAGCCTGTCCCTGAAAACTTCGTACCTCCATCAGAATCCTGGGTGGATCCCAAGGAAGTACTTCCTCAATCTTTACTTGATACACTGCAACTCCAGCCTCTGAGATGACTTGTCCCAAGAAGTGAACCTCTTGAATCCAACACTGGAACATCGAGATCTTACCATAAATATGGTTCTTTCGGATTGTCTCCACTACCACCCACAAATGTTAGGTGTTCTCCTCCTTGGTAGTCGAGTAAATCAGTATGTCTTCAATGAAGACTATGAGAAATCGATCGAGGTAATGCTGTAAGATCATGTTCATGAGACTCATGAACACTGCTAGTGTGTTGGTTATTTAAAATTTCATAACCAAGAACTTGTAGTGGCCATACCAACACCTGTAGGTCATCTTCTACACATCCTCATCCCGAACTCTGAGATGGTGATAGCTTCCCCTACGGTCTATCTTCGAGAACCATAGTGCTCCCTTGAGATGATCAAAGAGTTTTTCTATCCTCAGAAGTGGATACTTGTTCTTCACCATCACCAGATTTAGGTGACGGTAGTCGACACAAAGTCGCATGTTCCCATCTGCCTTCTTGAAAAAAAAATCGAATATTCCCAGGGTGAAACACTAGGTCGGATAAACCTCTTCCACCACAAGTCCTACAATTGTACCCGCAGCTCACGAAGCTCAGTGGGAGCCATACGATATGCTAGAGTAGATATTGGTGTCGTCCAGGGGAACAAGTCAATGTAGACGTCTACCTCCCTGCGATGAGGTAGTCCTGGAATGTCATCAGCGAAAAAATCCGTGTACTGATCCTCAACAACAGGAAAACTCAGACTCTGCACATCAACTGATCCTAGGATGAGACTAGCCAACAGATGTGTGATCGGCTTCCCCCTCCTCTGCATAAGTCCATCCTGCTCTGCAAAGGCTCCCTTCTCTCCGGTGAAGGTGAACCTAGTCCCATATGTGCAGATACACTGCACTTTGCACCTAATATAGTCAATATGACCATGAACTGTAGATAACCAGTCCATACCCAAGATGACGTTGCAAGGCATCAACGCCGCTACAAGGAGATCCCAGCCAAAGCTCTCGCCTCCTAGAGTTGGCTCACACAGCCGGAACTAGTGCATAATCATCGAGTCTGCTCTCGTTGGAGTCTCTAGCCTTAAGGATCGAGCCAACGGCTCCGTCGGAATCTCGGAGCTCCGAACGAGTGAAGTGACAGTAAAACAATGAATCGAACCTGTGTCTATAAGTACTACAAAAAGAGTGGAGTAAACACAGATAATACCTTGAATCATCTAAGGTGCAATGTGGTCGTAGGCCTTGACTGCCTGGAGCTGAGCCCGCCTCTGTCCGCCATCTCTCTGTAGTCGGGGTGGACCTCCTGGTGGTGGAGGTGGTAAAACATCGAAACGTCATCCCTCACCCACTGTTCATCCAGTTCCACTTCCACGTCCTCCTGCTCCCAGTAGACCTCCATAGTTAAACCTCTTCCTATTCCTGGGAGGTCCCTCAACTATCTTCTACTCATCTACATGTCAAGTCGGGCAGTCTCGATCCATGTGGCCCTGCTCGCCGCATGCATAGCACTGCCAGCTCCTCGTATAACTGACTTTGTCTCATGTGCCCCGTACATCCGAACATGTATCCTAGGGTCACCCACTTAATGGCATGGTCCACTTGGACCTCTGTGAAATATGTCTAATGCTGGCTACAGAAGTATCTACTACGTGTCACCCTGTGGTGGGTCTCGCTACTGGTGACTCCACTGCAAGAAAACTCTCCACTAGAAGGGATCGCTCCAGCACCCCTGCCTGTGTCGGGATGCTGAGCGAAATCATTGAACCCCTAATCACATGAATGAGTTCTTGATCAAAGGTTTGGTCCCTAACGAATGGGTCTCATACCATATTTGTGGAGTAGCACGAGATGTCAGTGAACCTCTCTGTGTACTGAGCTATTGTTATGATGCCCTACTGCATATGAACTAACTCCAGAATTCATACCGTAGGAAGGGTGGCTGGAAAAAACTCTATGCGTAAGAGACTCTCAAAGTCTATCCAGATTAATGATGCCTTATCATGCACTTGGAGCATCATGCTCCACCATCTGCCTACTACTGTATGCAGGAGACTCGTGGAATGGATCACCATGAGGTCGGCTGGTGTCCCTACCAATCTGAAAATTCTCACAACAGCCTCCAACCAATCCTCAATAGCCTGTGTGTCCATCTCTCCCCGGAACCTAGGCGGCCTCTGATGCTAGAACTCATGCAACGAACCCAGATGGAATACACTCACTACTACATGAGATGGAGGTATCGGTGGCCCAGCGGATAGTGGTACCACTGGTACCTCCGCTGTGATGGGGCCCTGCACCGAGCCCTCATCGCTTGGTGGTCCACCATCTCGTATGTAACTCGGAACCCTACATGGATGCCTTCATGGGGAAATATTGAAAAGAAATAGATGAACCATGGTTAAAATAGTGTACCTGGTGAGATGACACAAATTAATCACAAAGAAAAAATTTTCAAAGTAAACACACATGCAATCAGTGTTTTCGTGAACTGAGTCGAATATCAGAAGTCAGAGTCCTAGTGTAGGGAAACGTCGTCCGCCACACCAACACTGATTTCCCTAAACTGATAACCATACCCAAAACACTTAACAATATTGTTGTTAAAAGAATCGGAGTTCAAGTTATGTGGTAGAACCGACTCCTCTGATACCAATTTTTCATGACCCATCCTCGGGCCCTTGTCGTGACTACCTAAATCCCACCTTCCATAGGCTAGGGGCTAGCGACTAGCACCAATGGCATAAACCTGATAAAATGGAATGCATTGCCTTTAAACATGTAACACATACAGAGTAAAAGTGGAAGAAAGAACTAAGTAAAAACTATATATAGAAGAGGGTGTTGAAAGTAAAGGGTCCTAAAATACAAGCCCAACAGTAAAGTACAAACAACTGAAAAGATAGTACAACTGTAGTAAGTTAAAACAGCAACTACTAAGTCATCCTCCTGGATTCCCACCTGAAGGGTGGGTAGATATGGCCTCCTCAGAAACCCAAATCTGTTTGTCTGCTCAGTGTACGTCTCTCCATGTGGCCCACCTTCGGGTACTGTACAGCTCTACAATTCTCTACCTCGATCAGTGTTGTCTGTTTTCTATAACCAACACAACGAAATGAGCAAATATACCATGCAGGGGTGAGTATAACGATACTCATTAGGGACCTCAAGACCCTCAAGGTCTCATAATATCCAACAAGGATATCCTATAAAGTATGATACAATCATGAAGTATCAACCAAACTTACTTAGGTATATGCCCATACATATAACTAAGTTACCAATCACAGTTCGACTGCAACTCTCATGCCCAAGCACAACCCTATCCACAAAGGAAGTAATGTCAATCACCATGATGATAATGGTGGAAAGAAAAAACTCAGCTCACACAGGTATACATCTTTTGCAGAGAGATAGAGATGATCAGATGTATTAACTGATTTGTCTAATCTGTCAGACCCACACAGGATACAAGACCAGCTAAGCTATCGGATCCACACAGGATATACGACCAGCTATCTAATCTAAGTTGTTGGACCCACACATGATACATTACCAACTATCTCATTTAAGCTGTCAGACCCACTTAGGATATAGGACCAGTTATTCTGTCAGACCCACACAGGATCTAGGAACATAAGTCAGAACTATCAGACCCACGGAGGATCCTGGTACATTAGTCATCACTATCGAAACCACGAAAAATTCATGTATAGTAGTCATCGCTATTGAACCCAGGGAGGATTCCGGTATAGTAGCGTAACAGCCAGACCTAGGATTCCCGCACACAGTACGCTCGAATCCGAGAGATTCAACACCTCGAGCCAAGTGTCGATACATGAACTATCACAAAGTCCTGATTTGATGTATCTCATACTTATGTCCTATCATAAGGAAACCAACACGATAGACGATGTTTCAATCAGACGACCGGTCTGGGAGTTATTGGCATTTCCGTTCCAGGGGCCCCGGTTGGATTTACACTCGATCCAAACCCGTCCATTTTTCAACCTTTTCCAAAACTAACATGGAGTATACCAAAAGAACAACCTTATCGTGAGGGTCCCAGTACCGTAGATGGCATGTCAATCGGACATGAGGTCTAGGAGATAATCGCATTTAAGGGAAGACGGGCACGGCATATCTAGCACAGTGGGCTGGCGGGTCGGCCCGACCCAGCTCGACAGGTCCGACCCGGCTGGGGGTCAACCCGGAATGGTGGGGCATGACCCACCCACGAACCCTTCCTACGATGCGGGCCGGTCTGTTTCGCCCGGCACCGCATCCTCCTCTGCCCGACCGGCCGTAGCTGGCCTGTTCGGTCCAGTGCATGCGGCCCGCAGATGCGGGCCACTGTCCTACAGCCCGACCAGCACGTGGCTTGCTGGTTCGCCCAGCCGAGCGGCCCACAGAAGTGGGCCCCGTCCTCCTCTATGCGGCACCTTGTGTGCTGTGTCCCTCCAGCGAGCCGGTCGGTTGTCCCGCAGACCGGGTGGCCCGAGCGATTGTCGGTCCCTCCACGCGGTCGGCGCGCGCCCTCCACCGCGGCCCTGCATGGTCGTGGATCTGCATCACCTGCATGATGCGAAAACGTCGTGCTTCCTCCGCCATGGCCCACCCTGGTCACGGCTTTCCTCCAGCGTGGTGCGATGACACCATCCCTTCAGGCTCCACCACGACCTTTCTTTGCATGGTGCAATGGCATCCATCTCTTTGTTAGCCTCTTATGTGATCTGCCTCTGTCATCAACACAATAAGAACAATAACAAGGATAGGGAAGGTCAGAGCATTTTCGTGCTGTATGAACCCTCCTTGTTACATTTATTATCATTCGGCATCAATAGTACAACACACGATGAGGAAAGGAGATTATATATCATATATAAAAAAATAATTAAATTTCCCCGTACCTCATATTTATCGTTGTATGTTGTCGAGTTACAGAAGATGGACGTCGTAGAAGACAGACGTCATAACTTCAATTTCGAAGGAGGTAGACCTCAGTGAAGATGAGTCGAGACGACGCCCTCGGTGTACATTGTGGGAGGCGGTGCTTCGCTTCTTTGCTCCGGTTGAAGAATGAAGAAGATGATGCTTCACATTCTTTAGAGCTGAGGAGAGTTCTTCGTTGGGTGGATGTCATTTTACCTAGAGTTCTCCCATGCTCCACCAATGAATAATCACCAATCAAAAATAAAATAATAGCCTCCGTATTATTCTAATGTTACCATGCATTTCAAGAAAATTCAAAAGAATTCATAACACTATAAATTAATTAATTAAGGCATTAATTATTCCTTGTGTTGGCACCATTATGAGGGAAGGTGGAAAGGCTCCACCCTAAATTGGGATTTCAAGAGTTAAGGGGGGGTTATGAAAAGTTAAAGGGTTCAGGTGGGCCCCACCAAGAAACATCATCCCATGGGTGGTTAGGGTGTGGTGGGCCGCACCACTAACCTCTACGTTGTGATTTTAACCACCATTCAAATAAAAATGTGTTACACTCATTTTTATTTATTTTTTATTAAAACCTCAAAAAATTAACTCCCAATCAGGATAAATGGAAATTGCGGTAAAGGTCTCATTAAGAGAATATCGACACTACGAGTTCAACGGTGCCCTCAAATTTCAATTCCAAGCACCACTTAAAAAAATATAAAATCATGCATGTACGTTTACTGAACGTACCCAAACAAAACATCAAATATTGTTTCTAGGCACACTCGGCCTCGGAAACAGGCACCATCAGAAACCGCAGACACATGAAATTCCCGTGTATTGTAAAAAAAATCCATAGAATTTTCTGGTCTTCACAATTAAGATAAACATTTATTTATTGTCATGCCATTGTGTGTTTGATAAATTTATAATGGTTTTAATGAATTTAAAATGAAGAGTTAATTTATTGTGTTAAATATCTATCATAATTGGTTCTTCCATTAGATTTTCATGAATTCCATATTTTATGGGTATCATTAATAAATCTTGGATGATAAATAAAATGAAATGGAATTAATTAAATTTTTAATTAGTTAATGACTTAATTAATTCATGCATGTTCATCAAAATAATAAATAATGAATAAGAAAATAAATTCTATCAAGTACCATTTTCACATTCATTGATTGTATTATTGTTCATCAGCATGACAAAAACCTTTATGTGTGTTAGATGTTTTATTTGAATTTATTTCATGGGTATGTAATTATTTATTATTAAAATAATTATAATGGTCTAGGTTTATCCATACATTCATTGTTATAGAGGACATTTATGTCCAAGGATGTTTTTGTAATCCCCTTTTAACCAATCATTTATATACCCTCGCCTAATTGTGATTCATAAATAAATGTAATTAATTGAGTATCCTCATACATATGGAGTGACTCAAAATGAAACAATTATGATGCCATCTCAGGTTATACACATATGGATATATAGAATGTTGTAACACATTCTAAGAGTGGCAATATGAGTTAATTCACATTGGATAATTGTAGATTTATTGTCCACTGGTTAAATAAACCATTAGATAATGCTCATTAATGGTAATTTAATTATTTTTTAATTTATAAATATGAAATTATTTTTTTATGGATACAAGGTTGTTATCATATATATAAATAAATTTATATAGAAGGTTAAAAATTATGTAAATGAATTATGTGTAATTGGTTTTTCCAACATGGTTAATTAATTATGTAACATCTAATTAATATTAAAAAGACATGTAATTGACAAATCTAGATAAAATTTATTCATAATAAATTAAAATCCCTTAATTTATTATTATTTCACACTTGACCATTCATTACATGATTGTGAATGAAACTCAATCGATCTAAGTGTTTGACCAAACCACGTTGGGAGACTTACTTTTATAAAAGGTGTTATTGTGAAGGTTATGGGTCCACATAACCATTTTAAATGAATATTAGTATCCCATGATTGACATGGTACACTTTAAAGGCATGTTTTGAGGATATACGAGTCATGATTTACAGATATAGAAGTCCACTCAATAGATCAGGGTGTCACAAGCCCTGAGTTGGAAAAGACATAAATACCTAAATACCTTCAAATAGCTTGTCCAACCCCTATAGTGTTTTTGAAAAGTGAAATATGGAACCATTACACAAGAACATACTAGAATCTAGACATTCCATGTTAAATGGTGATGGATATTAGGACTTGATAAAAAGGTGGGTGATTTAATATTAATAAAATGAATTAGTATTTTATTTCACATATAGTCTATAATCATGAAAATCAATTAAAATTTTCTCTTTTAAATTTAGAATAAAATATCGAGATAATCATCCAAATTATTCTTATGATCAATATTAGCTAAATACGAAATCCAAACTAGTAGTAACTTCTGGGAATGGTATATATGCCTTTGGGATGTTTTTCAACATTAACACAAATAATATGTGGTACGATCATTATTTCCCGATCCTCCTTCTATGGAGTAAACTGTTGAGGAGTTCCTATTCTAAGAGTAATACATGAATTATTCATTCTATATTAAATTTTTGATGCTTTAGCACATGTCTAGTGAACTCGTGAAGTCTCACAAACACGTGGATGTGTATAGCATGCTTAAGAACATCTAGGTTCTTTACCAAGAGAGCTATATAGAAATTGTTTGAGATTTCAAAATTTCTATTTATGAAAAATTGTGGATAGGGTTTCCCACATAGGCATGAATTAGTAAATCCAATTGGATAAATTGAGATCTTATAAAATATATGGGTTAAACTCCCTGATGTATTGGGAACCAATCTCATTATTGAATCAATCTCATAGAAATTATCCATCATTGTTGTTAATTTTAATATGAACACCATTGATAAGTCTCTTACAAATCGTTTTACTATTAATATAAAAGAAGATAAGTATATGAAGTATTGAAACACTTCCTTTTGTATGGTGAACATATAGAAATGGAAAGTTGAGATCTTTAAGTACAATGTGTTTTCACTCCCTTGAAAGAAGTGGATGATCAAGGGAAAGTGTGGGAATATGATTCCGTCTATTACATACGAGGAATGAAGGGCTACCAAAAGAAAAAATAAACCCAAAAAATACTAAATGGGATCTTCCTGTGTGTTTTTATTTAATGTGATTTACTTACTTCCAAAAATTGGGAATTACGAATAAAATTTGGTTCTCCCATAAGTATTAAAAAATATGAACCAAGTAGATTCCAAAAGATTGAATAAGGGGAGATAGATATATAATAAGATAATGAAGAAAAAAATAATGGTTTAGTTATCAAAAACTACAACCTCACATTTCCAACTAGGATGATCTTGGTTTTAATTTGTTTTTTATGTTCCTTTATTTACCAATAAACTTTTATAAATATCTATTCTAGATATATATTTTCATATTTTCAAATTTCAAAATTTATATTGATTCATTTATAAATATATTAATTTTTATTTTATCGAATAATTAAATAATAGTATTTATGGGTTTTTTAGAGATCCAATTTTACCTATTAAAGGTTTTGGTATATTCGTACTTATATTTTTAGATATAGATTCTAATACAATGTGTAATTCCTAGGCTCTGTGTTCAAGGAATTAAATTTGTAAAGATATTAAATATATTTTATATTATATTGTTTCGTCTACTTGGTTGGATATCCTGATAGGGGGGGTGAATCAGGGTATGATAGATTAAAACGACTGCCCCTTTTGATCTTGTTTTGCTGTTAGAAATAACCCTATTATCTCCCCTTCCCGATGCAGAGTATGAACAAACCATAAAGTATGCACAGGAAACAACGATTATTACATGGTTCACCCTCACTGGGCTTCATCCAAGGAGCATACAATGGCAGTGTTCTGATGTAACAATTACACTATAAGTGCACTGCTATTTACAAGTTCGATGCGGGCTCACTATCCCTCCTAGTTTACAACCACTCACAATATAAAAGCCCACTTCTCTCTCAACTGAAGTGTGGTCACTACTTATTCGGAAGACCCACTCACAGTTTATAGACCTTAAGGTCTCTTCATTATCTCTAATGAAATATTCATCCTTAACTGTTGATAGATGCTCTATTGACATCCAACTTTCACTCGCAGATGAACCTCACTTTCCACCGGGTGTAACGGGAAACTGCAATTTTACGCGCAGCCCTTACTGCACCTTGTGAGAAATTCCATTGACATGAGCGAAATACAATTTTCTCTTAATATATTCTTTTATGTGCAACACCCCTTTTACGTGAAACAAATTATTTTCCACGCAACATATTTTTCATGAAACCTCTACACTGACTTGTGCATAATGCTCTGCTTTTGCGCCAAATTCACTTTTCATGTAATATACTTCTTTTTGTGCCACCACTTCTTCATGCGCAAATTTTTATTTTACTTGAAAACTTATTTTTTTCATCCAACTCTCTTGTGAACTTCAATTTCATGCGCTAGAGCTCGGATACTCTCTATGTCTTGAGCTACACCTAATGGAGGGGGCACACTTCCTATTTATATTAAAAATCGAACCCGTGCGAAAAATGCTTCCTAAGAGAAAAATTCTCTTCTAGTGAGAAAAACACATCATCCTTGAAACACCATATTTCGCGCATGGCTCTAATATTTCATACCCCTCATTCCTTTGCCAATTTTCGAGCTTTAGACCTCAAAACAACTCTTGCGCAAAAAACCTCATCCCTCTATTTCACGCATCCTGTAAATATTTTGTGCCATGCTTTCCTTCTTTGTTCACTTTGAAAATATTTCATGCACCACATTCCTTTTCCGCACACCACGCAAATATTTCGTGTAGCACCTTGTTTTCCGTGCATTGCACTGATATTTCACTCAACACACTGATTTTTCATAGGCCACTATATTTTTCACGCACCATGCAGATTCTTCACACACCAAATTATTTTTTGCGCACCACTCCAATTTTTCATGCACCTACCATTTCCAAAAACACATCTGTGCATTTTCCGATTTTCAGGCCCAAAAATTTGGAAAACACTAGAAAACGGTGCCACCTTGTATCTGCACTTTTTTAACACCTCCAGATCATCCATTCCTTTGTTGAGGTTCTTCTATCAATCATGGTTTGTTGAAAGCATCCCTTGAACCCAACAAATCACCATGTAAACCCCCTTTTCCAACACACGCATACATCAGGGTCTTCTTTGTCAACAAATACAACATGGAGGCCCACTTTGTCAACAAACACAATCACCTCAAAAATGCTTCAATGATGACTTGACAGATTTTTTCCCAACAATCCTACCTTTAGGTTTGTTGAAAAATATTCTCATAAAAATTCTCTGCACTTCGATATCACATTAAGGATCCTTCCAACCGCTACAACCATTCGCCTCTTGTGATTCTGATAGCATTCAAGGATTCAATCAACACATAATCTAAGCCCACATGAGCAATTCCCCGCATGAGAAACAAGAGTAAATGAAAAGTTCAACAATGAAAAACTTCATTTATGAAACCAACTATTGATACCAAACTCATTCCAATTGCTAAACTGATACCAATAGTTGATCACTAGAAACCCCCTCTCACTATCACTCTAATGATTTTATCACGATATGTAGTTGTCATGATATCCATTCTTTGATTGATCACTTCTAGCATCGTCAGATTTTAAACACCCCATGTCGGCTTACATCTTCAACTCCTCTTCAGCCTTTCAACTCCCCCAATATCCCTGCTCCAATTTTAATCTTCTTCCCCTGTCTCTGATTAAGTCATTTTCTCCCTTCCTTAGCCACAATTTATCCCCCTTGAGGGGTCACTAATTCTCCCCCTTTTTCAAATAATCAAAAGGTCACACTTTTGTAATCTACAACACTAGAAGGAATAATAATTAGAACATTTGAGAAAAATATATCATCCCTCAAGGAGAGGAGGTCCCACAGCCACACATTTTCAAGTGTGGGGAGTCGAATGAACTCTCAAAGCCAATCGATGCCTCTCAAATGCTTCCTTAGATAAGCCCTTTTTCAGAATGTCTGCAACCTATAGCTCTGTAGGCACATACTCCAACTTCATGATTCTTTGCTCAAACTTCTCCTGGATAAAATGATAATTTACCTCAAATTGATTTTTCCTAGAGTAATGGATAGGATTTTTTCTATGATTTATAGAACATGAGTTTTCACACTGGATTTGGATTAGAGACATCACTTCAGCACCCATATCATCAAGATGTTGTTTCATCCACAGTAACTTTGTGCAAGCTTGAGTGGCAGAAATATATTCATCTTCTGTGGTGCTCAATGAAATGCAATGTTGCTTCTTTCTATGACAAGAAATATAAAATCCACCAAGATAGATTTCACCTCCTAACATTGATTTCCTATCATCCAATGAACTGGCTCAATCTGTATTAGTATATCCCAATAGCTCTGTCAGAGATATTCCATTATACATCAAGACAAAGTCCATCGTGCCCTTGATATACTGAAGTATTCTTTTTACTGCAAGAATGTGGCTTTCCTTGTGATTTCATTGATATAATGCTGCTTGTATGGTTGTGAAAACAATATTAGGTCTCGTCGCTGTCTGGTACAGTAAACTCATGATAATCTACCTGTATTCAATGATATTAACTACCTTTCCATTATCATATTTTGATAATTTAATCTATGTAGAAACCAGAGTCGTCATGTCCATATAATTTTCCATTAAAAATATTTTCAAAACCTCCTTGGAATATTTGGATTGATAAACGAATGTTTCATTCCTTCCTTGTGACACTTTTAGACCAACGAAAAATGTTAGCTCTCCAATCATTGACATTTCGGACTCCCTTTTCATTAATTCAGAAAACTGTCTGCACTGACCTTCATCTGATCTGCGAACTATTATTTCATCGACATAAACCAAGACCATCATCCATTGATTACTAGTATTATTGAAATAGATATTGTAATCAACTCCCTCTTGCTAGAAACCAAGCTTCTTCAAGTACTGATCAAGCCTTGACTACCATGCTCTTGGTGCTTGTTTCAGCCCATATAGTGACTTCATCAGTCTGTAAACCTTGTTCTCATCCCCATGAATGAGAATATCATATTGTTGCTCAAAATACACCTTTTCCTCCATAACCTCGTTCAAAAATGCAAATTTGAAGTCCATCTAGAAAACATTGAACTTTCATTTCACTACAATGGCTGGAAATATTCTGAATGTCTCTAGTCTCGTAATTGGTGAAAATGTCTCATCAACATCTATTCCCTCTATCTGGGAGTTTCCCTTTCACACTAGTCATGAATTGTTCTGAATAAATATTCCATATTCTTTCATCTTGTTGTGATAGACACATTTAGTCCCGATGACATTCTAATGTGTTGGCCCCGAAATAATCTCCCACGTCTAATTCTTCTTAATCTGATCTATCAAATCTTTCATAGCCTGAACCCATTTTTCATCGTCGACGACCTCAGCAAAGCTTTTAGGATCTACCTAACAAAAGAAAGATATCTCCTGTAGTGAATTCATTCTTCTTGTTTGAGCTGGAGCTGATTGTTCACCAATGATATTTTTCCTGTCAATTTCTCCTCAACTCCTTGGTTTCTGTGAAGATACATATTTTTCTTCTTCATGCTCATCATCAGTATCTTCATTTGATTCAGCATCAGCCACTTCTTCCCTTCCTGAGTTACTTTCCTCCTCATCGCTTTCATCTAAAAATTGTTCACTGTGCTATTGAATACTCTCTTCATTATCTACAACAGTGACATTATTGCTCTCAACTACCTTTCCCAACCTTTTGATAAAGAATTTGTATGCTTCTATTTTTCTTGAACAGCTAAGAAACATCCCCTCATCTCAATACAACTCAAATTTCCTATTTTTCTCCTTGTTGAGGATGAAGCACTTACTTCCAAATATTCAAAAGTATTTCACTGTTGGATTCTTTCTATACCACATCTCATACGGAGTCATTCCTTCCTTTAAACACAACAATGCCCTGTTAAAAATATAGACCAATGTCAAAATGGCTTCCTTCCAAAATTTCTCTAGTAGGTCTTTTTCTATGAGCATCATTCTAGCCATGTTGTTGATGATATGATTTCTCCGTTCAACCACTTCATTCTGTTGTGAAGTTCTCACTGTGTAAACTTGATGCCTTATCCCATATTTCTCGAGATAGTCTTCCACCTGAATGTTTGTGAATTCCGTACCATTATAAATACGAAACTTCAGAATTTTTTGTCTAAGAATCCTTTCGCTCTCCCTCAAGTACTGTTTTAAGCAGTTGAACACATCAGACATATGGGCAATAACAAATACCCATTCTATTCTACTAGTCATCTATGAAATGAACATAGTACCTCTTTCATTCACTTTCTCTTAGTGTGATAGGCCCTCATACATCAGCATGCACCAACTCGAGCACTCATGTTGACTTCTATTCCTTTGAATTATACATCTTTCTAATTAGATTCCCTTATTGGAATGCATCGCATGTGTGAGTATGATAACGTGATAGAAAAGGGAGGTCTCTTACTGCATCACAATTTACAAGATCTTACAAGGATGGTTGGAATAGATGACAAAGTTGTTTATGCCACAACTTGTTTTCATCCTCTCTGGACAGAAAGCTCATATCTTCTTCTCTACCTTCCTGGTAGAGATTTCCCTTTGTCTTTTTTCCCTATAGAAACACTGATTCATCTATTCCATTGATGATACAGACCTTCTTAGTAAACCTTATAGAATTTCCTAAGTCACATAGTGGACTGACTCTAAGAAAATTGGGACTGAGGCCTTCTACTACTAAGACATCAGCATGTCTCATCTCTTTTCCCCCAAACTTGGCATTTCCTGAGCCAATTATCTTCAGGCCTTCATCATTTACAAACATGAAAACTCCATCTTTGTCATATTTTATGGTTGTAACAGGATCCTTATTACATGTCATGTGAGATGTACAACCGCTATCAGGGATCCACACACCAGAGTGACCTGATGCATTAAGGGAAATTTCTGCCACCACTGCCTTCTCATCCTTTTTATTCTTGGTCTATATTCTTTCCTTCATAATTGACATGGATTGAGACTTATGATCTATTTTAGATTATGATGAACTAGCTTCATTTTGCAATGTTGAAAATCTATTTTTCATTTCTAACTCACCTATTGGTTAATTGATCTACTGGTTGCGAACATTTTGATTCTCCTTAGGCACATTACTTTGTATGTTCGAAGTATAATATGTAGCCATGTGCCCAAATCTATTACACCAAAAACACAATCCATCAAAATATGTTCTGGTGAACTTTTCTCTGTTTGGCTGCCACCTTTGTTCGTGTGCCCTTCGATATCTCTTTTCTATGGAACACGCATACTGTGAATGTCCCATCTTTCCACAACAATAACACCTGATATGATGTGAATTCCTTTGTGTGACTTCTGAACTACGAGTCCCCCCTTGGAATCTCTTAATATTCTGATTCTACCTTGTTCCCACACAACCATCAATCTCAGAGTTGGTGCTTAAGGTCTAACCTCAATTTTCACAGCTTTTTGTTTTCGATCAAGCCCCACATAGGTCTTAGCATCTGAACATATTTGATGCTTTATTTCTGCTGAACCACTATTCTCCTCTTTCAGCTTCTCAATTTTCTAAGTGTTCTACTTTCCGGATGACCCTGCACGAGTCAAGAGTTTTTCTTGATCTTTATCCTTTTTCCGTAAACCAAAAAATTTTCCTTCAATTTCTTCAATATACTTGATTTGATATTTCCTTATTCATTTCAAGCTATCAATATCCCTTTTATGTTCTTTAGTTTTCATTTTATACTCACTAACTGGTTTTGAGTCCTCTGGTTTTGATGACGTGAGTTTCTCAATTTCATCCATCAACTCAGAATTCTCTACTTCCTGTAGCTGCATATAGAGTTTGGCATCATGAACAACATTTTTGGAGTTATTTGTTTTGGCTCTCCAAAAATCTATCTCCTCAAGAGCAGTCTCTAAATCATCTTGCATATCAACTCTTCTATCAATTTCTTCTTCTTATTCTTCAGCTTCAGTTTCATTCATATTATTATAACTACAGACAAATTCCAACATAGAATTTTCTCCATGATATTTTTAGTTCTCTATCTCTTCATCCTCCTCAACCTCAGACACGTCTAAACTGTCATATTCTTTTGAAAGAAGGTTCTTCTTCTTAAATAACTTTCTCTTGAACTGTTTCTTGCCTTTCCCATATGATGGAGACTTCTTCTTGGGAATTTAGATTTCATAGACATCATCATCCTCTTGGAACTTTTTTGGGAACCTTGCCTCAAGATTTCCATCCTTTCCACATTGAAAATAAAAAAGTGTAATCTTCCCTTTAAACGTGCATGTTCCTATTTGAAGGTTTGAGGAGATGAATGAAATAACCTCATCTGTCTCTTCTTCTTCCCGAGAGTCTTCAATGGTGAGCCTCTTCCTGGCCTTGAATGCCACCTCTTTGGATTTCCCCTTTTCCTCAACATCATTATCATCATTTCTCATTTCATATAAAACAAGGGTGTTTTGCAGGTTATCCAATGTCATCTCTTTTGGGTATTTATCTTCCAAAACCAAAACGTTCTGATTAAACCGAGGTGGACGTTTTCTCAAGATGCACTTCACAATATTTATTCCTTCAATATCTTCTCCAAGACCTCAGATGTATTCCACTACACCATTTATACTGTTGAAGAATGCATCAACAGACTCATTCGGGTTCATTCTCATATCTTCATACTTATTTCACAACACGTGCAGCTTTTCCTCTCTGACCTTTGTATCCCCTTCATATATATTCAATAGGTTTTCCCACATGGAATGTGACATTATTCATGACATCAAATTTATATAGATAAGATTGGATAGGGCTCCCCCAAAGGCATTAATTCCATTGCAATCAGCATCCAACTCTCTATGCTCAACTTCTGATAATACACAACTATTAATATGAGATGTTATGCCATGAATTGCTACTCTGAACACATCCATTCCTAATGATCAGAAGTAATGTTGCATCTGATTCATCCATAGATAGAAATTTTTCACATCGAAGATCAGAATCCTTTTATGATTAGTGACCTCCATTTGAGAGAGAAACACTGATATTAACCACTCCCTCTAATACCAATTGTTATTTCCACTAGGCTAGATACCATGAGATGTGGAATGAATCGGTGTTTGAATGATTAAAACGACTACCCATTTTGATCATTTTTTGTTGTTCGACGAAACCCTCTTCTCTCTCCTTCCCGATGCATAGTATGAACAAACCATAAATAATGCACAGGACACATCGATTTTTACATTGTTCACCCTCACTGGGCTACATCCAAGGAGCATTCAACAGCAGTGTGCTGATGTATCAATTTCACTATAAGCACACTACTGATTACAAGTTTGAAGAGGACTGACTTTCCCTCCTAGTTTACAACCATTCACAATATAAAAGCTCACTGCTCTCTCAACTAAAATGTTCTCACTGTTTCTTCAGAAGATCCACTAATAGTTTATGGTCCTGCAGGTCTCTTCATTATCTCTAAAGAAATTTGCATCCTTAACTGTTTATAGATACTCTTTGGACGTCCAAATTTCACCCACAGATGAACCTCACTTTGCACTGGGTGTACCAAGAAACTGCAATTTTAAGCACATCCCTTAATGCACCTTGCACGTAATTCCCTTGACTTGCGCGAAATACAATTTTCACACAATACCTTTTTTTCCGCATAACACTCCTTTTACGTGCAACAAATCATTTTACGTGCACCATCTTTTACGCGCAACCTCTACACTGCCTTGTACATATTGCTATGATTTTGCGTGAAATTTACTTTCCGTGCAACAGACTTCTTTTATAAGAAAAAATGACCCTGCGCGGAAAAACCCTTCTTGAGCATGAAATTCTATTCGATCTTGAAAAACACATCTTCCCCACAACACCATATTTCACGCAAAACTCCAATATTTCACAACCCTCATGCCTTTTCCAATTTTCGAGCTTCGGACCTCGAAACACCTTTTTTGCAAAAAACATCATCCCTATATTTTGTGCATCCTGCAAATATTTCATGCACAAAATTATTTTTTTGTGCACCATGCAAATATTTCACGCACCACATTCCTTTTGAGCATGCCACGTAAATATTTCTTGTAGCACCTTTTTTTTCTACGCACTGCGCTGATATTTTGGGCACCACACTGATTTTTAATATGCCACTATATTTTTTTACACCATGCTAATTTTTCGTGCACCACATTATTTTTCCATTACAACTCAAATTTTTCACGCACCACCATTTTCCATAAACACATCTCTCCATTTTCTGATTTTTAATCGCAAAAAATTGACAAACACTGGAAAACGGCGCCACCTTGTATCTGTTGTTTTTGTACAACCTCCAGATTGTTCATTCCTTTGTCGAGGTTCTTCAATCAATCATGGATTGTTGAAATCATCCCTTTAACTCAAAAAATATCCTTGTAAACCCCCTTCTCCAACACACTTATACATCATGGTCATCTTTGTAAACAAATACAACATGGATGCCCAATTTTTCAACAAACAGAGTCACCTAAAAGATCCTTCAATGATTCCTTGAAGGATTTTTTCCCAACAATATCCCCATTTTGGTTTGTTGAAAAATATTCTCATAAAAATTCCATGCACTTCGATATCACATTAAGGCTCCTTCCAGCCACTACCACCATTCACCTTTTACGATTATGATAGAGTTCAAGGATTCACTTAACACGTACTCAAAGCCTACATGACCAATGTTCAGTGTGAGAAACAATTGTAAAAGAAAAGTTCATCAATGAAACACTTAATTTATGACACCAACTGTTGATACAAAACTGATACCAATTGCTAAACTGATACCATTTGTTGATCGCTTGAAACCCTCTCTCACTATCACTCTTCTGCTTTTATCACGATCTGTAGCTATCGTGATATATATTCTTTAATCGTTCACTTCTAGGATCATCCGATTTAAAACTCCACCTGTCTTCTTACAGCTTCAACTCCTCTTCAGCCTTTCAACTCCCCCTATCTCGCTGCTCCAGTTGTTAGCTTCTACACATGTCTTTAATTAAGACATTTTCTACCTTCCTTATCCACAGTTTCTCCCCCTTGAGGAGTCACTATTTCTCCGCCTTTGTCAAAAAACCCAAAGGTCACTCCTTTGTGATCTACACCACTTAAAAGAATACAAATTATCACATTAGAGAAAAACATACCTTCCCTCGGGGAGAGGGGGGATCCCACAGTCACATGTATTCAAGTATGGGGAATGGATTATACTACCAGAGCCAGTCGATGCCTCTAAAATGCTTCCTTGGGTAAGCCCTTTATCAGAATTTTTGCAACTGGTAGCTCTATAGGCACCCAAATTAACGATTCCCTGCTCAACCGTCTCCTTGATAAAATGATAAATTGTATCAATGTGATTTTTCCTAGAGTGAAGGATCGGAGTTTTTCTAAGATTTATAGAACTTGAGTTATCGCACTGGATTCCGATTAGAGACTTCACATCAATGCCCATATCATCAAGATGTAGTTTCATCCACAATAAATGTGTGCAAGATTGAGTGGTGGCAATATATTCATATTTTGCGGTGCTCAATGAAATGAAATTTTTCTTCTTGTTTATCCATGCAATAAACAATCAACCAAGATAAAATGAACCTCCTGACGTTTATTTCCTATCATCCGCTGAACCAGACCAATCTACATCAATATATCCGAATAAATTTGTCTAATATTTTCCATTATACATTAATATTAAGGTCATCATGCCCTTGATATACCGAAGTATTATTTTTACTGAAGGAAAGTGAATTTCCTTGGTATTTCTTTGATATCGTTCTACTTGGTAGGTGGTGAAAACAATATCTAGTCTCATTACTATTAGGTACAGTAAACTCCCGATAATCTGCCTGTATTCCGTGATATTAAGTATCTTTCCCCTATCATCTTTCGATAATTTCATCTAGGTAGCAACCAGAGTCTGAATCTCCTTAGAATTTTCCATTCCAAATCATTTCAAAACCTCCTTAGTGTTTTTGTATTGAGAAATGAATGATCCATTCATTCCTTGTGTCACTTTTTGTCCAAGGAAAAATGTTATCTCTCAAATCATTGACATTTCGAACTCACATTTCATGAATTCCGAAAAGTGTTTGCACTGAGCTCCATCTGATCCTCCAAATATTATGGAGTTGACATAAACCAAGACTAGAATTCTTTGATTACAATTTTTTTTTTAAATAGAGATTGTAATCAACTCCCCCGTGCTGGAAACCAAACATCTCCAAGTACAGATCAAGCCTTGATTACCATGCTCTTGGTGCTTGTTTCATCCCATACAACACCTTCTTCAGTCTGTAAACCATTTTATAAACCTCATGAATGAGAAAACCATTGGGTTGCTCAATATACACCTCTTCCTCCGGAACCTTGTTCAAAAATGTAGATTTGACGTCCATATGGAAATCTTTGAACTTTTGTTGCACTGCAATGGCTAGGAATAATATGATTGCCTCTAGTCTCACAACTGGTGGAAATGTCTCATCAACATGTATTCCCTCTATCTGGGAGTATCCCTTGCACACTAGTCGTGATTTGTTCTGAATCACTATTCCATATTCATTCATCTTGTTGTGATAGACCCATTTAGTCCCGATGACATTATTATCTATCGACCTTGAAAAAATCTCCCACATTTGATTCTTCTCAATCTGATCTAGATCTTTGTTCATGGACTAAACCCAGTTTTCATCTTCAGCTACATCTACAAATCATTAAGGCTCTACCATAGATAAGAAATATATCTATTTTAGTGACTTCATTCTTCTTGTCTAAACGGGAGCGGATTGATCGCCAATGATATTTTCCCTATCAATTTCAACTCAACTCCTTGGGTTCTGTGCGGATATTTATTTTTCTTCTTCATGCCCATCATCAGTATCTTCTTCTAATTTAGTATCAGCCACTTCTACTCCTCCTGCATTACTTTTTTCCTCATCGCTTTCATGGGGAAATTATTCATTTTGTTGTTGAATATTCTCTTAATTTTCTACAATAGTTACATCATTTCTCTCAACTACTTTTCCCAGCCTTTTTTTAAATCATTCTTATGCTTTTATTTTTCCTGAATAGAGAAGCAATATCCCCTCATCTAAACAAGACTCAAATATCCTATATTTCTCCTTGTGGAAGATGAAGAACTTAATTCAAAATATTCATAAATATTTCACTGTTACACTCATTCCATATCACATCTCATATGGATTCTTTCCTTCCATCAGAAACAACCGAGCCCTATTAGAAATGTATAAAGATGTTAAAACGGCTTCCTTCCAAAATTTCTCCGGTAGGTCTTTTTCTATGAGCATCATTCTGGAAATGTTGTTGATGATATGATTTCTCCTTTCAACCACTCCATTCTATTGTGGTGTTCTCCCTGAGGAAACATAATTCCTTATCCTATGTTTCTCGAGACAGTCTTCCACATAAATGTTTGTGAATTTCGTACCATTATCAGAACGAATCTTCAGAATTTTCTGTCCAAGAATCCTTTCGCTCTCCCTCTGGTACTATTTTAAGTCGCTGAACACATTGGACTTATTGGAAATAACAAATACCCATGCCATTCTACTGTAGTCATCTATGAAAATAATATAGTACCTCTTTCTGTCAATTTTTCTTGGTGTGATAGGCCCCTATATATTAGCTTGCACCAATTCGATCACTCTTGTTGACTTCTTTTCCTTTTCTTTATAAGTCTTTATGATGAGCATCCCTTGCTGTCATGCATCACACATGTGAGTACAATCATGTGATAGCATAGGGATGTTTATTGCTTCATCACACTTTACCAGATCTTCCAAGGATGGTTGGCATACATGACCAAGTTGTTTATGCGACAACTTGTTTACATCCCCTCTAGAAAGAAGACACATATCTTCATCTGCACTTACTAGGTAGAGATTTCCCTTTTTTCCTTTTTCCCTTTAGAACCACTGCTTCGTCTCTTCCTTTGACAATAAACACCTTCCTATTAAACCTTATATAATTTCTTGAGTCACATAGTTGACTGACACTGAGTAAATTGGGACTGAGGCCTTCTAATACATAGAAATCATCACGTCTTATCTCTTTGCCCCCAAACATGGCCTTTCCTGAGCCAACTATCTTCAGGTCTTCGACATTTATAAACATTACAAATCTTTATTTGTCATATTTTACACTTGTAACAAGATCCTTATTACCTGTCATGTGGGATGTGCAACTGTTGTCAAGGATCCACACACCATAGCGATCTGATGCATTAAGGGAAATTTGGCCCACCACTGCCTTCTCATCCTTTTTCTTCTTGGTCCATATTTTTTCCTTCATACATGACATGGATTTAGACTTCTAATATTTTTCATAGTATGATAGACTAGATTCATTTTGCAAAGCTAAAAATCTGTTTTTCATTTTTAAATCACCTATTGGTTCATTGATCTACTATATGAAAACATTTCAATTCTCCTTTTGCACATTCATCTATATTTTCAAATTACAATACCTAGACATGTGACCAAATCCTTCACATCAAAAATAGTGTCCCTCAAAATGAGTTCTGGTGAACCATTCTCTATTTGGATTCCACCTTTGTTCTTGTGCCCTTCAAAATCTATTATCTATGGAACACACATACTATGAATGTCCCATCATTCCAAAACAATTTCACCTGATATGAGGTTTATTCCATTGTGTGACTTTTGCACTATGAGTCCCCCCTTGGGATCTCTGAATATTCTAATTCTGCCTCGTGCCCACATCAACCATCAATCTCAGAGAGGGTGCTGGCGGTCTGGCCTCAATTTTCACAACTTTTTGTTTTCGATCAAGCCCCACATAGGTCTTAGTATCTGAACATAGTTGATGCTTCATTTTTGGTGAACCACTATTCTCCACTTTTAGCTTCTATGTTTTCTGAGTGATCTTCTTTCCTGATGACCCAGTAGGAGTCAAGAGTCTTTCTTGATCTTTAACCTTCTTCTGCAAACTGACAACTTCTCCTTCAAGTTCTTTAATATGTTGTATTTTATATTTCCTTGTGCTTCTCAAGATATAGATCTCCCTTTTCGGTTCATTAATTTTTATTTTATACTCACTAACTGGTTCTGAGTCCTCTGGTGTTGATGATTTGAGTTTCTCAATTTCTTCCATCACCTCAGACTTTTCTTCTTCCTACTGCTACATATAGAGTTTGGCATCACCAACAACATTATTGGATTTTTTTATTTTGGATCTCTAATCATCTATCTCTTCAAGATCAGCCTCTAACACCGCTTTCATATCAACTCTTCCATCAACTTCTTCTTCTTCTTCTTCAACTACGGTTTCATTCTTTTTATGAGAACTACCAACAGCTACCTCCATATCATTTTCTCCATGATATCTACAGTTCTCTATCACGCCAACCTCCTCAACCTCAGTCTCATTTGAACTGTCATATTATATTGAAAGAAGGTTATTCTTCTTAAAGATATTTCACTTGAACTGTTTCTTTTCTTTCCCATAGGCTGGTTACTTCTTCTTGGGAATTTCGATTTCATCGAAATCATCATCCTCTTGGAACTTTTTGGGGCACCATAACGCAAGATATCCAACCTTTCCACATTGAAAATAAGAAACTGGAATCTCCCCTTTAAAAATTCCTTTTCCTCTTTGAAGGTTTGAGGAGAGGAACGAAATCACCTCTTCTGTCTGTTCTTCTTCCCGAGAGTCTTCAATGGTGAGATTCTTCATAGCCTTGAATTCCACCTCATTGGATTTACCCTTTTTCACAACATCATTATCATCATTTCTCATTTCATATGCAACAAGGGTGTTGTGCAGGTTATCCAATGTCAGCTCTTTCGGGTATTCATCTTCCAAAACCAAAACATTCAGATTGAACTGAGGTGGAAGTTTCCTCAAGATGCGCTTCAAAATCTTTATGTCTTTATTAACTTCTCTAAGACCTCACATGTCTTCCACTACAACATTTATCTGGTCGAATAATGCATCAAAAGACTCATTTGGTTTCATTCTTAGATCATCGTAATTGTTTCACAACACCTGTAGCTTTGCCTCTCTGACCTTTGTATCCCTTTCATATATATTCAATATATTTTCCCACATGTCATGTGATGTTTTTCCTGACATCGTCATTGAATATATAGGATTGGATAGGGATCCCCCTAAGGCATTAATTCTTTTGGCTTCAGCATCCAACTCTCTATGCTCAGATTTTGATAATACACCACTATTAATATCATCTGTTATGCCATGCATTGCGACTATGAACATATCCATTCTTAATGATCGGAAGTAGTGTTGCATCCAACTCTTCCAAAGTTGGAAATTGTTCCCATCGAAGATAGGAATCACTTTATGATTAGTGACCTCCATTTGAGAGAGAAACACTGATTTTAACCTCTCTCTCTGATACCAATTGTTAGGTCCACTAGGATAGATATCCTGAGGGGGGGGGGTGAATCAGGGTATGACATATTAAAATGACTACCCCTTTTGATCTTGTTTTGCTATTAGAAAAAACCCTCTTCTCCCTCCTTCCTGATGCAGAGTATAAACAAACCTTATAGAAAGCACAGGACAAAGTGATTTTTACTTTGTTCACCCACACTGGGCTACGTCCACGGAGCATACTACGGCAGTGTGCCGATGTACCAATTCCTCTATAAATGCACTGATGTTTACAAGTTCTAAGAGGACTCAATATCCCTCCTGGTTTACAACCACTCACAATGTAAAAGCTCCCTGCTCTCTCAACTGAAGTGTGGTAACTACTTATTCAGAATATCCACTCACAGTTTGTAGACCTGCAGGAATATTCATTATCTCTAAAGAAATCTGCATCCTTAATTGTTGATAGATTCTCTGTTGACATCCATCTTTCACTCGAAGCTAAACCTCACTTTTCACCGGGTGTATCGGGCCACTACAATTTTACGGGCAACCCTTACTGCACCTTGCACGAAATTCCATTGACTTTCACGAAATAAAATTTTTTCATAATACCTTCTTTTACATTCAACACACCTTTTACATGCAAAAAATTCATTTTATGCGCAATAGATTTTACCCACAACCTCTACACTTCCTTGCGTGTAATGCTATGCTTTTGCACGAAATTCACTTTTCACGCAATAGAATTCTTTTCACGCCACATCTTCTTTTTGTGGAAAAGGTTCTTTTACACGAAAACTTGCTGATTTCATGAAAATATCTTGTGCGCTTCAATTTCACATGCCACAGCTCGGATACTCACTATGTCATGAGCTACACCTAATGGAGGGGGGCCACTTCATATTTATAGGCAAAATCGACCCCGCGTGAAAAACCCTTCTTGAGCGAAAAATTATCTTCGACCGCAAAAAACACATCTTCTTCACAACACCATATTTTGCAAATAGATCCAATATTTCTCACCCCTGATGCCTTTTCCAATTTTTGATCATTGGACCTCGAAATACCTCTTGCGCGAAAAACTTCATCCCTCTATTTCATGCATGAAAAAAATATTTCACGCACCACATTACATTTTTGCACACCATGCTAATATTTCGCGCACCACATTCCTTCTGCACGCACTGTGCAAATATTTCATATAGCACCTTATTTTTTCCATGCACCACGCTGATATTTCGGGTACCATGCTGATTTTTTCGTGCCACAATATTTTTCGCACACTACGCTGATTTTTCATGAAACACGTTATTTATCACGCACCAATCCAATTTTGTACACACCTACCTTTTCCAAAAACACATCTCTCCATTTTCCTATTTTCAGGCCCAAAAATTTGACAAACATTGGAAAATGGTTCCACCTTGTATCTCCTCTTTTTGTACCACCTCCAGATCATCCATTCCTTTGTCGAGGTTCTTCAATCAATCATGGAATGTTGAAATCATCCCTTGAAACCGAAAAGTTTCCATGTAAACCCACTATTCCAACACACTCATACATCATGGTCTGCTTTGTCAAAAAATAGATCATGGAGACCCACTTTGTCAACAAACACAATCACCTAAAAAATGATTCAATGATGTCTTGAGGGATTTTTTCCCAACATATACACTTTTAGTTTCATAAATAAAAGGGGAAATATCATAAATAGAATCTTAGATCTGAAATATGAGACCATAGTTGAGTACGGAACATTATTTTTACCTTAGGCACAACCTTAAATAGGTTGGTGTGGGGAATTTGGATAAGATGGTTGTTGGCAGAACATTAGTGGATTGATGAAATTGTTAATTTCATTAAATCAATAAATTAATGAAATGGGTTTCCATTAAATTATAGTGATTTTCGCAGGGTTATCTACATAATCCCTGGTATTATGTAGTGCATTCTTCCTCATTATGTTGGAGAATTGAGATTAGACAATGAAAAATATTTGGATCGTAGAAAATCCAAGTGTAAAAAATACAATGAGCCCTGTATACTTTTGGAGAGCAGATTATTCGATGAATAATGATCCATTCTCCACTTAAAACTCTTAATTTTTGGTTTTTTCTTCATTTGATTAAATTATTGATCATGATCAATCCCTTCTATTTATATGAACCAATTGTGAAAAATTGTATTCCACTAATGTTTTATAATTATTTGATTATGTAATTTTTTTCTAACATCAGATAATTCTATTCATGATCATTGGTCAAGAAAACCTAAACTAATCTATAAACCATTTTCTTTATATATTTCTCCAAACTATTTTTTATATTATTTTCTAATTGGCCTACATAGCCTCTTTTCGACATTATCGGGTGATACCAAATCCTAATGGACCATTGGATTTGAGATAGACTTGTTTGTGAGGGATATATTTGAATTTTGGTGATGGATCCGGTTGGATTGTAGTTTTAAAGTAATTTTTTTCCAATCATAATGCAAATTATAAAATTCCAAGTAACTAGATGCATGAAAGGTGCGTTGGATATGAATGGGAAAATAAACAATTTCCATCCACCATAGTAAAAAATATATCTAACGATAGATATATCCACCATTTTTTGGTAGAATAATTCCATATTTGAAGGTAGAAAAAATAGATTTTTAATACCAATACTATATCAAATCTTCTGTGAAAATCCCAACTGCATGTCCTATAGTATGGAATAACACATAGAGTGTGACCCCTATGATGTGGAGACATGGATTTTTGAGAGATATAAATATCATGTTCTATGTGGGACCCTACATGTTCTGTGAACTTGTGTCTGTGTACTCATCATGTAGTATGGGCATATACAAACATAGGCATGGACAATCACATGTCGTGTGTCACTGTAAATAGACACCGGGTAGGGACACATATATGGCCAGGATAACACAAGATTCCACAAAATATCTTGGACACATTGTGTACTTATAAATGTTCTAGGAGAAATGTGATATAAAGGGAATGTCCAGGATAAAGAGTTAGACCGCACACGGTGTGGGTCTCCTATATTTCATGTCCTAGTTTCCATTTTAGTGAAAATCAATATCTATTTTCTCCTTCATTTGGTCTCATATTTTGGAATATGAGTATCCTAGCCTGAGTTTTTTCCATGTATAATTTGATTGTTCCCTCCATTAGGATTTGGGGTAATGATGTAAGATGATTAAGGCATGACACTAATTTAGGAAACTCCCGGCGATGGTAGTGATCATGAAGGATTGCTAAAGGATTTTATAGTGGAAACCTCCCACTTGGATGAGAATGGGTCCTTAATTACATGATTTTAACCCACCTATTGGGAAGGGAATGGGTCCTAGACCTACATAGAGGAACACTCCATCCTGGCTGGAAGTGAATCCTCAATGAATAGAATGGAACCCTTGTATATAGATAGGGCGTGGTTCATGGACCTTTCAAGTAGTTTCCTCAAGTTGGGATGGTCATGATTCCTTAATGAATAAAGTGGAAGCCTCATGTAAGGATATGGTATAGGTCCTCAACCTTTCAATTGGAAACCATTATTAGAGATGGCCATGGTTCCTTGATGACTAGAGTGTCAACCTCTAACAGAGATAGGGCATGGGTCATCCACCTTCTATGTGGCACCATCCAGCCAGTCAGGGCATGGGTGCTCAATGAATATAGTGGCACTATCCTATAGATATAGAGAATGGTACTTCAACCTTCAATTTGGAACCCTCCAGCTGGGCTGGGCATGGGTCCTTGATTAATAGATTGGCACCCTCCTACATGGTAGGGTATGGGTTCTCAACCTTCAAAGTTGAACCCTTTTATTATATATTGGAATGGTTCCTCCATCTAGAGATTATAGCCCCTCGAATGTGACAAAGTGTGGAGGTGAGTCTTGAATTGTATATTTTTTGCTGAGAAGATAGATGATATGTTGTGCATCATTGATGTACCACAGGAACTTAAGGAACTATTTTCCTAGGTCGGGCAATGATATGTAAATACCCTTTTATCTCATTTGGTTTTTTTGGTTCGGTTATTGATGTACATGGATTTCTCATGTATTTGTATAATTTTCTAACATAGTTTAAATTAATTAATTTAACCATTTTTTTATAATTTTAGTTTCTTTTTATTATTTTATAGTATTTTAGATATTTTGATAATATTTATTTAGTTTGTATTCTAATATAAGTAATTTACTATTTTTAATTGTTCTATTAATTTTATATATTATATTTAAAACTATATTATTATTATTATTTTAAGTAATTTTAGTTTATTTTATTAATTTTTATTAGTATGTCTCTTTTAAATTGTATTTTATTTTATTTTATTATTTAGTTTCATTAATACATCGTATTTGTTATTAGTTTATTATTATATTTAATAGTAGCATTATATTTAAATACATGTGAATTAATATATTATTATTATTATTATTTAACTTAATTAGATAATTAGTTTATTTAATTTAAATTTAACTTTTTTATTTTGTTTTTTTACTTTCCCTCTATCCCCTTGACCCACCCCCCTCCCCTCTCTTCTCCCATGACTCTTATTCCCCCTTTGACATATTCCTCGTCTTCTCTCTCCAATCCCCTCACTTTCCCCTAACAACCCACGTCCCCACCCTCTCCCTCTCTCAAATCCCCATGAAATCCCCCTTTAATTCACCCCTCCAACTCCCTTTCTCACCTATCACCCACCTAATCCCCAGACATCCTCACTTTATCTCTCACTCCACTACCAAACATCTTCCCCTTTTACCCGCTGGCCTCTCCCCAATCCCAACCGCCATTCACCTCTCCCCTCAGCCACCAACCCAGTAGACCCTCCACCCCCATAACTCACTGGCCTCTCCCAAATACCAGTCACCATCTCCCTACCATAATCATCCCCACACTCTTCCTCCTCCCTTGAAGACCGGATGCCCCATCCTCTCCTCCTTACCCTCACTTCCCCATCCCCCCCCCCTCTCGGCCACTTCACCGTGCAACATGAATCTGGAGTGATGATACCTTCGCTGATCAGCACAACATCCAGCAACCACCCCTCCTCCATTTTGGGAGTGCAGTGGTGGTTTGGAAACATCGTAGATGTGTGCAGTGGTTCTCTTGGACTTCCGTAGATTGAAATCACATGGAGAGAGTGAACACAGATCAGATCATATTTTTAGTGGTGTGGTGGTTTGATTTTGGTGTGGCATCAGCGAATGCACAGAGCAGATTGATGATTATTATTTTCTGAACATTGACGATGTCTTACGGGGACCAAAACAACGACACTAACATGGTGAAATCTTCTATTTATTATTTTATGTGTCGTGTCATCACGATGGTTGGGTAATTTCATTTGTGTTGGAGTTGTGAAAAATGTGACGGTAATTGCATGTCTTTAATTTATTCCTATGTTAGATTTCCTTTTGAATTAATTTAATTTGGATTTTATTTAATTAAATGTATATAAATTTAAATTAATTTTCATTTTGGCTCTATACACATGCTTTGGTATCCGTTCGTGTGATACCCAGTATGTAATCATGAACGAGATTTCAACAGAAAATTTATTTATCCGGAATTACATCAACTGAGTGAGTGAATTATGAATAAACAAATATATTAATAGAAAAAATTAATATTTTGTGTGTGGGATTCTTCAATATTTTTTGAGTGATACTGAGTAAGTGATCTCATGTGAGAGAACCTGATGTAGGTAGATACTTCGACTTTGTGAGAAACGGGTTGTCATATTTCACCAAGTGATTCAGTGCTATACTGACACGGAAATTATTCATCAGGATAGAGAATGAAATGAAGGATAATTTATGTAAAAATTAGAATACTGTCTAACATTAGATAATGAGACCAGATAGTATTTTGAATAAATTTGGAATCGGTGATAATTGAATAAATAAATATTCAAATGTGGGAATTAAATCATTGGCATTCCATGCACTTGAACCGACAGCATGAATTTGACACTTCCATCTCTACTAATTTCTCTCATAGCATAAATCACATAGATATATTTAGTCAATTTAAATAGTAATTTTTAAAAATGTCATTTTGTTTTTAGAACTTAGTTGTTAATCACACAATTAAATCCCATATTCCTGAACATTCCCCAAAGAGGACATTTCTAGTGTCTACTCACATTCTCTCTTTGGTTCTACCATACTCACAACATCTAAATTAGTTTGTAGGATAATAAATATTTCAAATATTCACATGTTGTGATGCTCATGCCAAATTTCGGGCACCGTTTCCAGGGAGAATAGTAGCATTAGGAGTTCCTTTAAAAGAGTTATTTAGGTCAAAAAAATAAAATTAAAAAAAACTAAACCAAAAAAACAGCTTACTACTCTAGGAATTTTTCATTGTAGGGATTTTCAAGACACGTAGAAGTTCAAAATGACATGGGCCACACCTCACAATAACAACCAATACACCTCCTACGTAGCCCCAACTCAAGGAATGACATATACTGATTCGTCGCACATGAGCTATCCAAGTAATCCATTTTATTTCAATGATCTTTATTCATGTCCATGCTATGATCCGTATGAGAATATTTTTCCATGCTATGAAAAAAGTCCTTTTGAATCTGTTGATCATTTTCAAAGTCTATTCCCTCCTGAAAATTTATAATATGATAGTTCATGAAAATCAAATGATTCAATAATTGAGCACATGATGCATTGTGTTATCACCGAGACAAATCAGTGGTTTGAACATCAAGATGAATGCAATGCAATGTTTCTTTCCTCAACAAAGGATCTAGAAAATAAATTGAACAAATTATTAAATCAAATAAGTCATATTTCCAAACTCGTTGCTTCATTTCAAATTGATGATCTAATTCAAATCAATTCTTTTTAGGAGAGTGCAATAGAGGTTCCATTTGAATAACATCTATGTCCCAAGTCTGATAATGAGTTTGATCCGCCTTCTTATCATAAAATTGATGACTCCCCTCCATCAAAAAATATTTCTTCCAATCTAATCACATTTCAATAATATGAGTGCTTAGTCTTACACCCTGTTGAAAATAACAATCCCTTGGAAAATGTGATTTCATGTCCATCTGTGAGTTCACAACCCAATCATCCCAAAGTGAAAAATACACATTCACTTTCTATAAAATTGCACATTTTGAGGATGAAGATGACATTGAACTATGACCAATATTTACAATGATATATTTAGGATTGAACCAAGAGGAAATGAATTACTAAACTCAATAGGACATCAATTCCAATGATATCAGATCACCACTTTCTAAAAATCATTGTGAGTCCGAAAATTTTTCTAAAATGGAGAATTCTGAAACATTTCTAGAATCGGAGATTCAATCATCATTGGTGGTAGAGAACACTCTTAATTTTCTAGAAACAATAGAGGAATAGGATTTCTTGGAGGATCTGGAGTTTTTTTTGAAACATGTACCAATAGAGAAATATGACGAGGGCTGTGTAGAAGGAAATTTTTAAAAAGATTTCATTATTAACAGAATAGATTCATGTGCCCCAATTGATCCTGCACCACTTTTTCTATGCATATATGTTAAAAAAACTTCACTTGAAATTACCAAATATGATAACAATATTTTTGACCATGGTACAATCAATGAAATCATCGATAATGAGTTGAGTTGGAAACCAATATATTTTCCTGTGGTAGTAGTTGGGTGTGAAAATGAATTAGGATACATCTTCAACCTAGATAATGTATTCAAGGATGTGATGGATATAATCTAACCACGTAAGGAGTATAGTAAAGGCACTTTTTCAACTGTGTATGTTCAAGGGGGTAATCTTCATGATATTTCCATTGACATTATTTTCCAAAAATTCAATTATTCGATGCGTCTTTGTTCTAGAAAAGTATATTCTTTCCCAAATGAGTTATCATATTTTTATTTCATTCCACACATCCATTTTTCTAACATGATTCCGTTGAGATTATATGTAGCTTAGAAGATAAATTCATCTTCAATGAATGGATACCACACTTCTACTGAAAGAGAAGTAGATGCATGGTTTAAATTTCCATTAGATCATGGTGGAGTTTCAAAAATGTTTGGCTGAAGATGATGTAAACATAGCGCTCAATGGGAGTAACCACATCATTTGTGTGTTTTCTTTTCACTACAGTTAATTTTATTTCATTTAGTTTTATTTTAAATAAAAAGGCATGCATTTCCAGCAATCTTTTTTCTTCCTGAAACTCAAGTGGATTTGAATTCATCATAAATATTTTTGACATCAACATGATTTTGATTATGGTGTGAATTATTTGATAAGATGCAAGTATGTGTTGTCAATGTGTAGGTTTTACATGTATTCAATTTCTAGAGAATTATAGAATACAGTCAACCTCTCTGCATCTTTCAGTACTTATATAGGAAAGTGTTTTATTTTTTCCATATTTTGTACTTCCAAAAACACCATGTAAAATAAGAAAAAAACATGAAAATTTTGAAAATAAGACTAACATTCCTGTCATTGATGAACTCACATGAAATCCACCGCATTTTTTTCATAACACAGTCAGGGGAATCCCAAATGTTTCCCTAGGATGTTTGAGAACCTGGTTATTGTTCGGAATGCTTTGATACATGATCTCATGACATAGATGATTGCTGATATTATTTCATGCTTAAAAAATGTTTTTCAAAGACTTGTATATCTTTTAGACATATTTTCACTTATGCTCATCTGTGCTATACAACATTATATTTGTATACCTATGAGTACTTTTCCCATTTTACATCACCTATTGTTTCTCTTTTTCTTGAGGTAATCTCAATCATGTCATGTCTTCTAGAACTTTCCATGTTTTTCCATCAATGCAATAGGAATTTGTAAAGTTACACTAAAATTACTGAGGCATCTATTTATTATATTATCCCAGTTGACCCATTGAGAAAACCATAAATTTTCTCCATCGTGTAGCCCTAAAAAGCCATAAATTATCCTTTTTAGGATAAGCCCATAACTGATACCCTTCCCTACACATTTTATGAGTTTCTGCATGATAATTTTTAATCTAAGTGTGGGGGATAGATTTACTCATGGAGGGGGTTCTTTGAGGGGCAGTGAGTCATTTGATGCTAATGGATTGACAATATATCTTCCTGATCATATGTGTTATATTTCATAGTATCTATATGTATTACATGTATTTTGATATAGGAATATAGAATCATTTTGGTTCCAACAATGAGTACATTGGTGGTCATCACATGGTAACCCTCGACTTTGGGGATACCTATAAAAGTGATGATTCATTACTCCAGGAGCTTGGATGTTTTCTATATGAACTTATTTCATTGTGATGTTACAGTTTATATTCTACATGTGTACCATTCTTTTGGATTTTTGTCTAACATTTATTTCATCGGTTTTTAGAGTTGACACTAAACTATTTTTCCTGACCAAATTATTTGAGTGATTTGTTTCATAAAAAAATATAAAAAAATTGGATTATCATATGCTTAGGGACAAGAAATGTTTTAAGTGTGGGGGAGTGAGAGTTTGGGGGAGACATTTTGATTAACATATATCACACATTTATTTCAAGATTCAAACCTCTTTTTTTTTCAAAAAGATGTCAATTTTTTTTACCCACTATACAGCAACCTCAGATACATTTGAACATCATGTAAAGTCCTTGATATTGGTGCATTATTTTGATTTCCAATAGTAGAGATGTGAAATTCATGTCCAGCCTATGTAATCATGCATGTGTATGAGAATTGAGAAAAACTTTGATCAAATTTTATTAGCGATGAGAGTGATGGAAAGGTAGGTCACATGATAAATGAGTGCACGTACTTGTTTTGAAAATAATGAAATTGAATGAAAAATTGTTCTTGAACATTGATGTTTTAAATGAAGCATGATATCTTATGAGTAAAAGAGATTGAAAGATTTTGAACTTGTAATTTTGATGTTTTGATTTGTCTACGGTTCCACTTGTGATTTCATTCTAATTGTTTTTCCTAGGGGTGAAAATGATTAAGTGTGGGGGATTTGATGTACATATATTTCACATGTATTTTTATAATTTTCTATCATTATTTTAACTAAATAATTTAACCATTTTTTATATTTTTAGTTTGTTTTTGTGGTTTTATAGTATTTTTGATATTGTGATAATTTTTAGTTAATTTATATACTAATATAAGTAATTTACAAATTTTATTAGTTCTATTAACTTTATATATTATTTTTAAAACTATATTATTATTATTATTTTAACTAATTTTAGTTTATTTTATTATTTTTATTAGTATGTATATTTTAAATAGTATTTTATTTTATTTCATTGTTTGCTTGCATTAAAAAAATAGTATTTTTTATTAGTTTATTATTATATTTAATAGTAGCATTATATTTAAATACATGTGCATTAATATATTATTATTATTATTATTATTATTATTTAACTTAAATATATAATTAGTTTTTTTAATTTAAATTTAACTTTTTTATTTTGTTATTTTATTTTTTTTACTTTCTTCCTACCCCCTTAACCCACTCCCCTCACCTCTCTATTCCCACACCCCCACTTCCCACTTTGACCTGTTCCTCATCTTCTCTCTCCAATCCCCTCACTTTTCCCTAACAACCAACGTCCCCACCTTCTCCATCTCTCCAATCCCCATGCAACCCCCTTTAATTCGGCCATCCATCTCCCCTGCTCCCCTCTCACCCACATAATCCTTATGCGGACTCCCTTTATCTCTCGATACACTACCCAAAATCTTCCCCTTTTACCCACCGGCCTCTCCCCAATCCAAGCTGCCATTCCACTCTCCCCTCGGCCGCCTCCCCTGTAGACCCTCCGCCCCTAACTCACTAGCCTCTCCCAAATACCAGCCACCATCTCCCTAACCCACTCATCCCCATGATTTCCCTCCTCCATTATAGACCAGATTCCTTATAATCTCCTCCCTACCCCTACCGTCCCATCCCCCTCCCCCTCTTAGTAACTTTATTGTGAAATAGGTAGCAGCAGCGATGATCCCTCTATAGATCAGCACAACATCCAAAGACCACACCTCCTCCATTTTGGGAGAGTAGAAGTGGTTTGAACACATCATCGACATGCACGACGGTATTCTTGGACTTCCAGATATTGACGTCATACAGTGAGAGCGAGCGCAGATCAGATCATATTTTTAGCGGCACGGTGGTTTGATTCGGGTGTGGCGTCAGCGAATGCACATATTAGAGTGATGAGGATTATTTTGCGATCATTGACGGAATCTTCCGGTGACCACAACAACGACACGAGCATGGTGATATCTTCTATTTATTATTTTATGCGTCGATTCATCGTGATGGTTGGTTAGTTTCATTTGTGTTGGAGTTATGGCAATTGGGACGGTGAATGCATGTCTTAAATTTATTCCTATGTTTGATTTCCTTCTGAATTAATTTCATTTGGATTTTAATTTAATTAATTGTATCTGTATTTAAATAAATTATCATTTGGTCTCTACACACATGATTTAGTGCCCGTTCGTGTGATACCTAATAATTAATTATGAACGGGAGTTCATGAGAGAATTTATTTATCCAGAATTCAATCAAGTGCGTCAGCGAATTCTCAATAAATAAATATATTAATTGAAAAAAATAATATTTTGTGTGTGTGCTTCTTCAAAATTGTGTTACTGATACTGAATAAGTGATCTCTTGTGAGAGAACTCGATGCAGGTAGATACTTCGACTTTGTGAGAAACTGTTCGTCGTATTTCACCGAGTGATCCGGTGATATAATGATGCGCAAATAATTCATCAGGATAGAAAACCAAATGAAAGATAATTTTTGTAATCATTTGAATACTGTCTAACATCAGAGAAAAAGACCAGATATTATTTTGATTAAATTTAGAATTGGTGATAATTGAATAAATAAATAATCAAATGTGTGAATTAAATCATTGACATTGCATGCACTTGAATGGAAGACACGACTCTGACACTTCCATCTCCACCAATTTCTTCGATAGCTTAATTCACATAGCTAGTTTTAGTCAATTTAAATAATAATTTTTAAAATAGTAATTTATTTTTGAGAATTTAGTTGTTAATCACACAATTAAAGCCCATCTACCTGAACATTACTACATTAAGTCATCTCTAGTTTCTACTCACATTATCTCTGTGGATTGACCATGTTCGCCACTTCTACTGTAGTTGGTAGGATAATAAATATTGAAAATTTTCACGTGTTGTGACTCATGTGCCCATTATATATATATATTTCTATATCCATGTTATTGGATTCTATTTTCTATCCTTCTGTGGGTGGTGGAGACAAAATGTGTAGTCCACCTACTCTTCACGTGGACCTCCATGTAGTTGGGTGATGTTACCTTTTTTCATTTCGTTGACATGTCTATTTTCTTACTGGTATGTATATACTCACCCCTGTATGGGATTTTCTTGAATGTGTTATGTCATACGTTGATGACCAATAGGTCGGCGGTGAATTTAGATGATCTTTGAGATACTAGGTGCATAAGAATGTGTTTGATGGTTTGAGCTTGGAATTCCGAAGATATAATCTCTCATCACTTTTATATTCTTATTTTTTAGGTTGGGACATATTCCTTGTTGATTGTGTACCATTCCCCCATTTACTTTTATAGTTCACACTATCATACTCTTATACACCCTGGATGATTATATTCTTAGTTAATATGGTAAGAGTCACATATTTTTATTATTATTATGATAGAAATAAACATTTATATAGGTAGTTTTATGCATACAATTAATTTAGTAAATGTCCTCCATGTTAGAGATAAATTTTGGAAGTGGTCTCCATCCCCTGGCCTTTGGAGGTGATATTGGGGTAGTAGTGGATTGACCCCCATTGAGTCAGGTTATGATAGATTGGTATAAGAGGTGGTTCGATCGTGGGGATGTTTTCTGGATTAGTTCTCTTATGAGGATTTTTTTGGATTTATGGGATTAGTTGCTAAAATTATCATGTGTGGATATAATGCTAGGGAACTCATTGATCATATGATCATATAACGTTTCCATTCACCGGTACATTGACTAACTAAATTTCAACTCGGTATTATAAGATATTGGTTGAAGGGATAAATGTTTCATGTATCATATAGAATTGAGTCTTTAATTTTACTTATAGATTAATTTACCCATTATTTACATATATATATATATATATATGATAATCTGAATATGGTACATCATGATTAAATTTTTTGGATTAATCCACAATGACAACAAGCTAGGAGACCATTTTGGGATCATGATGATGATCCAATGAGTGATCAGGCCTTAGTTGAGGGTTCATCCCATGATATTCTTCCACCAGGCAGAGAAGATATAGTAACCCCACCTATAGAACAATAGATCATACCAGCATAGAAGGCTGAGGGTGCATGCATTCTTAGAGTACTCTATGAGTTCTAGCGCTAGAGGCCACTAAGATTTGGTGGTAAGAAAGATTCCAAGGTAGTGGAGGATTTGGTAGATTTGTTTTTTCATAACATTATTATTATCCAAAAACTAATAGATCATGTGTTTTCACGGACTGCTGGCCTTTTCTAAGGATCACCCTGATGCAAGTGGTGTCTTGTTACCCAGATCCCTGATGATACAACACTCTCCTGTCATGACTTCTAGTAGTTGTTTGATAAGGGGTAATAAACATCCCCATTGCACTATATTCAGATTTCAGATATTGTAGAGCTACATCATATTTGGGTGATTATGGAAACATAAACTGTGAGGTTAATATTCCTTATGTGTTACTCTCATACCATAATCTAGTATGGATACTTCCAAGAATGGAAGTTTTACCATGGACTCCATACATATATTTTTGATAGTTTGGAACCCTTTTGAATCCCCACCTATGTTTTGTTGTTCTATAGTGAACTATTAATAGAGATATACATTTTAAACTGATGACAAGAATTTGCAGTAAGTAGTGGCAATCACAGGGGCTAAGTCATCTGTAGCAGCCAGTAGATACCAATCAACTAAATCTCTGAGAATGAGATCTTCCCAGGATCATTATCGACCATGTTGTTAAGGGAAATATATAGGTCAAGGAAATACCAAAGAGGTTTGATGTTTTCCCTTTGATGGGAAAGGTCACATTTAACATGATTGCAAACCCAACATGCTATGGAGCATAGGAAAATAGTTGATGGACCTCTATGATCAGGGCCACATAGTGATCATGGATCACTTAAGAGAGGGTAAGGAGGTCTCTATGATGTAGGAGTTGGCATTGGAGCAATAGGAGATTTAGGTGGTGGAGTTTTCTATAATATCCTTACTCTACCACAACGAGGTGGTATATGTCAGTTTCAAGGAGTTGGTGGTTGGGGCCACAGACAACTGCATACTATGGTGGATTATTCCCCTGTGACACATGATATGATGAAAGGTACAATCTATATAATTTCTAGTATGGTTTTAGTATTTGTAGAAATGGATTCTATTAATTCCTTAATCTCTATAATTATGGTGTGAGAGGTGGATCTCCTATTATAGGCATTATTCTGACATCTTCGTCTTGAGTTTCATATAGGGCACACTTCTTCTATATCATTTATCTTTAAGAAATTAGTGCAATCACTTGGTGGAGAGAGGTTCATTTGGAACCTTAGGGTCATTATGATGGAACCCTATGACTTCATATTGGGTATGGATTATTTTTCTATAGTCTAATAATATAGATATTTTAACCTCAGATGAGTCATATTCCTTCACACTAATGGGATAAGGTTCACCATTATGAGTGAGACAGATCTCATTGTAGGATGAGTGGGTTCTATGGGCAAGAGGTTTCATCCCATCACCCATTAGTTAACAAGTGCATCCCATGAAGAAATATGTTATTTATCCATTTTTATTCCTTCAGTCATGGTGTATTTTATGGATTTTTTCCCCAAGGTTCTTCTAGGACTAACTATGATGTGGTATATCGAGTTTTGTATCGACTTATGCCTTAGGACTGCTCTCTTATCTTTGTCAGCATATCATATGGATAGTACTGAGCATCGGGAGTTGTGGTTGTAGTTAAGGGACCTTCAAGATAAGGGTTTAATCGGTCTCAGTGTTTCCCCCAAGTAATCTCCTATATTATTTGTGAAAAAGGTTGATAGGATTATGTAGATATTCAATGATAATAATCACTTGAACCTTGCCATGATAATGAATACATACACCTTACCAAGGATAGACATCCTCTTTAACTATTTGTTAGGAGTGATGTGGTTCTTAAAGAATGATCTCAAGACTGTGTACCATAGTTGATGGTTCACAAGGCTGATATTCTAATGATAGACTTCTCGTATCACTATAGACACTATGAGTTCCCTGTGATTCCCTTTTGGGGTGATGAATTCCCATTCCATGTTTATGGAATTGATGAAAAAAAATTCTAGTTGTACTTGGACTATTTTTTGGTTATCTTCATCGATGAAATACTCATATACTATGTGTCAAAGGAGGATAATGCAGATCACTTGAGGATGCTTCTATATTTTCTTTAGGAGAACCATGTTTATGTTAAAATCTTGATGTTTTGGTTCTATATTGATTTGGTTCACTTTTTTGTGAAATTTATTTTTGAGAAATGTTTATCCATGGAGCTAGTTGTGATTGAAACAGTTATTTTTTGGGATCCACCATGGAGATTGTCAGAGGTGTGGTCTTTTATAGTATTATAGTGCTACTACATGTGGTTTTTTTGAAGAATTACTTATGATCTTATCCACTTTGACCACCCTAATGTGGAATGGGAATTCGTTTTCCTCAAGTAGGCAGTTTCATAGGTCCATCAAGGTGTTTATGATAATTCTGATTAATGGTCTTTTTTTGGGACTAATAAATGAGATCATATAGTATATGGTGTATTATGATGCCTCTGGAGCTAGGGTTGACTACATGTTGATGCAGCGGTAGGCTTTCATCACATATGGGTCAAGGTAGTCAAGACCCCATGAGAATAATTATGCGACTCATGACCAAGAGATATCAATGGTTTTCTTATAAATAATGTTATAGAGTAACTATCTTCTGGGAGAGCAGTTCTTGGTTTACTCAGACCAACAATGTCTCAGGTAAGTATTCATGTAGAGAGATCAGAACTGAGATATATGTGTGGATTGGATTTCCTACAGGACTATAATTTTGATATAGTCTATACTCCTTGGATGGAAATGAGGTAGAATATTTCCTTAGCTACAGGTCCCATTATCACATGGTGTTGGAAACATCGGGGATATTGGATTCACTATAGCTGACCCAGGTGGAGTTGGAGGGTGTAGTTTTTCTTCAGTTGATGGTGTTCAATCCCCCATTTCATAAGCATCTAGGAGTACCAATTGGTATACATTGACATTGAGGTATTTAATTATTATATATCCATATGGGATGCACATGATAGATATTCTGAAGGAGGAAATCACATCATCTATTTTTATGTTTATATGTTGCTCCCAATCACAATGTGTGAAGAGTTGATGTGATAGTTTGACACCACTCCTTTATTTGTACATCCTGGAATGGGTAAGATATAAAGGACCTTAAGAAGCATTTTTTTGTGGTCCTTCATGAGACAGAGGATGTTTGAGTTCATCTCTCATTGCCTCAAATGACTCTAGGTGATGATTGTGCATCAAGATCATGAAATTTTATGGGATCCCCTTGAGATCATAGAGTTGAATTTGGATTCCATATCTATTAAAAATTTTAATGATTCGTCATACAGTGAAGGGACATGATTCTATCTAGGTGATAGTTGATCGACTAATGATGATTTTGCACTTAATTAATATTAGGTAGCATAGATTAGTGGGGATTTTGGGGCAGTTGTATAGAGAAGATATTATTATTCATCGTGGTTCTCACTCAACTATTGTCTCTAATCATGATTTTAGGTTCATTTCATGGTTGTGGAGAGGCTTGGAGGTGGAATTTAGGGCCTCAATAAGGATGAAGATAGCCATTCACCCAATGATATATGAAAAAACTGAGTAAACTATCCATGTGTCAAAGGACATGATGAGGGCTTGAATGTTGGATTTTGGTTAGAGCTATGAGGATCACTTTTCATTGGTAGAGTTTGAGTAAAACAATAGCTACCATTCTACTATCAGCATGGCTCCTTTAGAGGACCTATATGCAAGACCATATTGGTAACCCTTGTGCTAGATATTGATAGGAAATACATCTATTATGGGTCTAGTGTTGGTTTAGGTAAGATTAAAAAGGTCTAGGCCATCCATTAGAAGATGAGTACATCACAGAGTGGGAAACATATTATGCAGATATATGTTAAATTCACTTAGTGTAAGACTAGGGAGAACATGTTTTCTTGAGATTCTACTAATGATGAGAAATTTCAAGGCTTGGCTTATGTAGTAAGCTATCATCATGGTTCATTGGGCTATTTTAGATTCCATAGAATTGTTTGGAGGTTCCTTATCACCTCACCCTAACCGTACAGTCATAGTGGATGCATGATATCTTCACATGTCATAGTTGAGGAGATACAATCCAAGCCTCATGCCTTTTATAGAATTGAGTGATTGAACATTGGGGACTAGTCCACTTTTGAATATAACCCAGTGGGGATTGATGATCAACAGTACATGACCCTACTTGGATAGACCATACCCTTGGTTCACATATTATGGCCTCATGAGAATGTATAGGAGAACTCATGGGAGCAGTAGATCCATGTTGGAGCTCAGTATCCCAAGTTTTCTGTTTATGTTTTTTTTCAAGGAAAATAATATTGAATGAGATAATTTTGCAGAGATTCATTTTTCCCCTATAAGACTTTTAAATATTGCTAAATATATTTTTGAATCCAGGCACTGAGGCGATATGAAATTATATGGCCCAGTGTGCTTGGAATTTAATTCATAAAAATATAAAATGTATTTTATATTATTTTTATGTATTTTAATTAATAAAATGGGATAAATCTTAATCAAAATCCCAGTTTAGAAATATAATACAATGGATGAGTTTGTACATGATGTTTACCCTAGGTGCGACCCAAAATTTGTCGGAATAGGGTGTTCAAATAAGCCGATCATTGGCAGTTGCTTTATTTAATTAATTAAATTAATAATTTATTCAATTCATTAAATAGATGAAATTTTTTTCTATTATATAAATCATTATGGTTATTTTTTAAGGATTATCCATATAAAAAATAGGTAATCTAATGAATATCCATCCTTCTGTTGAATGATTAATCTATGGATCATAGTAGATCGAAACACATCAAATAGAACAACCTCTCTCAATAATTGGAGATCATGTTTTTTCAAAAATAATGAACCAATAACCAGATAGGACTCTTCATTTTTTGTTTTATCCTCGTTTGATTAAATTTTAGAGGATGATCAATCCCTTCCTCAGATGTATTCCAAATGTTTAAAATTTCATGGGCCCCTATTTTGCAATTTATTTGATTATTTAATTGTTTTATAGAACCAAATTTCCCTGTTCAATGTCACTAAATATGACCTATTGAAAATGATCAATAAACCTTTTTATTTGATTCCTTACTCCCTAAAATTATCCATGTTTTTTACATAACGGCCTATGGGGCCTCTATTCAATGTTGTTGAGTGGTATTGAATACGATCCAACCTACAGATTGACAAAAATCATGTGTAAGAGGGATGTATTGAAATATTAGGGATGGATTCAGTTGGATTGTGTAATTTGAGGTATTTTTTTATGATAAGAAACCAAATTATCATGTTTGGATCTACCAGATATTCGAGTTGTTTTGGGGTATGAATGTGCCAAAGAAGAACCAATTTCCGGCCATCGTATGGAAAAAAATCAATGGCCTGAGATATATCCACCATTTCTAGTACGAAATGGGACTCTATTTGAAGGCTTAAGGACTAGATATGGAATGTAGAGTTTGGTTATAAACGTATATGAAAATATCTACCACATGTCATGTAGTTTGGAATAACATATGGCATGTGACCTCTATACTGTGAAAGCTAGGATTTTCCGGTGAGATAAGTATCACATTCTATGTGGGACCCCCCCACCCCCACCCCACACGCACACATACATAGTGTGAAACTATTCTAGAAGACTCATCTTTTAATATAGGAGTACATGTGAATTTTCATGGCGAAGAAAATTTCATGTACAAAAGTACACATTCTCGGATTAAGTACACAGGCATTGCTAAGAGAACATGTCTCTCCCATGAATATCATGGACATGTTGTCTTGTAATGACCCAACTCTTCATCCAAGGTATGAATCATTTGTTTTTCTTTTCTAATATCTTAAATGGTCCTAGTAGAGTATTATAGTCAATATAAGGAGGTCACAGGGGTGTTTGAGGAACATCAAAAGCCCGGACCACTAAAAAATGGGGGAAAGTAGGATTAACAGTATGGTTAGGAGAAACCGTGTGGGCCCAGATGTACGGTCATGTGACCTGCTACAGAGAGTTTCGGAAGTTGTGGAACAGTTTCGCACAGTGTGTTCATGGTCTAGAAAACCATGCACATAGACTTTGCGAGATTTTTGTAAGGGAAAATAACATTGTGCACAGTTTGTGCAGAATTTCCCAAAACATGCACAAAAATCATTTGAGCCATATTTTAAGGAAAAGGTCCCATTTTTTCCTAATTCCTTTTATTTTATAATTTCATTTTCTACTCCCATATACATATAGTAGCCTCTCATATTCCTCTTTGAGCTTTCAATGCTCCTCCTCCTTCCATCATCTATAGCTCCTTTATCAAGTGACTATTTCTCAAACTATCATAAGAATCAGATCCCCCTCAGTAAGGCTATCCTCTTATTCCCCTATATCTTAGTTTAATCGTTCCATCAGGTACGATGTTTTGATGCAGTCTAATTCACCATATTTTTAGGACATTAGATAGAAACTCATATCTACTCCAAATTACTCTGAATTTGATGCCAATAACTATTGATTCATCATCTATAGCCTTATGGTAGGTGGTCACATACTTTTCCATTTGATAATTGGTCGTTCATAATTTAATCTCATTGTGTTGACGGCCAGCCTTTGCTGATATCCTTTAATGTGATGATTCCATCATGTCTAATTAACCATATAGGGAAGACTTAGGTTAATTAAATCTTATTTAGGGTTTTTGTTATCACCCTTGATCAATGTGGACTCCCAAGGGAAATTCCACAAAAAATTGGCCACTTTAGGCCATTTTATCAAAATTGGATTTTGGGATTAAAGGATCCTAGCGTGTTATTTAACTGATTTTTCCTTTTTCTCACATTTATTTTTGACTAATCCAAGACACCCCATGGGTTTTTGGACCCATATCAATCGAAATGGCTAAATTGATCATGTGACTATTTGATATAGCCTTTCCTTTGATTTGATCATTGTAAATTTATTTTCCTTATTAAGATAATGAAATGGGTGACATGTATGAGTTGGATGGGATGTGATGGCCAGAAACCTTATGAATTATTTGGTTCATATGAAATGGATCAAGGGATGGCATGGCCACTCCCATGTGGTTTTTTATCATTAAAGGAATTTTATAATAGTTTATCGCCTAATTTGAATTGTTATAAGATGGTTTTCCTTACATTTCAAAATGTAAATGCCTTTATCATTGGTATGCTTTTGGATTCTATTATATGTGGGAGGAAAGAATTATTTCTCTAATATATTCTATTATATGTGGGGTAGTAGGCATTATATACCATAGTCATTCTGTAAAATGTATGTGGTAAGCATTATAAGCATGATCCATTCTAAAAAATGTGGATGGTAGGCATTATAGCTCCGATCCATCCTGAAAAATGTGGGAGTTAGGCATTATATCACTGATCTATTCTTAAAAATGTGTGTGGTAGGCATTTTATCCCTAATACATTCAATAAAATGTTGGTTGTATGAAAAATATCCTCGTTCCATTTATATCAATATGTATATATACCTGGTGACATACTCAAACATTCCAGTATTGAGATGAAGAAAGTAGACCTTCCAGGTGTCCTTCAGAACCTGAGTAGGAGGTTAGTTGTTTATTTTTTATTGCATTAATTTCCTACCTTTATTTACACACTCTATACTTACGAATTCTACTCGGATTAAACATAGACACTATTAGCGGTGGCCTAATGAGATTTTTATCACACACTATTCAGGATTCCTTTGGAACCCAAGCATGTTATAATCATGTAGGGTTTTAGGGTCAAGCAACCATCTTCTAGATGTTTACTCTCTTTTCTTGTTTACATCTTAGGAAGAAAATACCGGGCATAGGATCATGATTGTGGGAGAAGAGTTTGACTTTTGCTTCACTTTTATAGTATTGTACCAAATTCACATGTTTCCTTTATTTGTTCCCATTTTCTATTTGTATTCCCTGCATGCATTCATGTATCAAACACTACCTATGAGGCCCTAGTATTTATACTTTAGTCTTCCCCTAGTTACTTATTCTAACTTTTTTTTATTCTTCCACTATTGTATGTTTTCATTATACAGATGTGTACTATGACATGGTGGTATTTTCTCCCAAATTATTTTACTATTAAAACCCCAACTAATAGTTAGCAACATCTAAATTATGGGGATATGTGCCGATATTCATGTGGCCAACTGAGCTCGGGCCACGGGTTTAGTGGCAGTCGGGTCCGGGACGTCACACATGTAGTCCAACAGCAAATTGTGTACTTCTAAATGGGATGGGAGCCATGTGTTATCATGAACATATCTAAGAGATATATTTTTACAACACACCATTTGGGTCCCCTACACATCATGTTCCCCTATATTTATTTTGAGGTAATGTCAAGCTCTCATATCAATTTTGTTTGGATTTGGATTTTTCCCATGAGTATCATATCCTGAGTTCGTTTTACATAGAACAAGTGGATGTCTTCCATTGTGGATTATGGGATATGTTACAAGATTTTCTAGGTGTGATGCTTATTTAAGAATCATCTGATGATGTTTGTTATCAAGAAGGATTACCATAGGATTTTCGAGTTCCACGCTCTAGCCAGGTTGGGCATGGGTCCTCGATGACTAGAGTGGAACCATCCTACTGGGTACGGCATGGGTCCTCAACCATCAGATTGGATCCCTGCATCTTGGTAGGACATGGGTCCTAGATGATTTGAGTGGGAGACTCCTCTGGAAATAGGGCATGGGTCCAAAAACTTCTATGTGGATGATCCATCTAGGTCTGTCATGGATCCTCAATGACTAGAGTGGAACCCTTCTGCAATGACCAGGAATGTGTCCTTGACCTTCCATGTGGCACCCTCAACCCAGGATGGGTATGGATTCTGAATGACTAGATTATAATTCTCCTATAGAGATCGTTCATGGGTCCTTGTCCTTCAGAGTGGCACACTTAAGCTGGGTAGGGAATGTGTCCTCGATGACTACAGTGGAACCCTCAAGGGGAGAGAGGTCATGGGTCCCCAACCTTCCCAATTGAACCCTCCATCCTGGATGGGCATGGTTCCTAAATGAGTATAGTGGACCCTCCTATTATACCGAGATAAGGGTCCTCTATATAATGATTTTTAATCCTCGACTATGTGGAAAAGTTGAAATTTTAGTGTTGAAATAGATGTTTTCATCTAGGAAGATGTGTGAGATAATAGGAATCATTGATGGGATTATGGAATTATGGAACTCTTTTCCTGGGATGGACTGTTAGATGGTAATCTTGTTCTCTCTCATTTGGATTTCTTTTGTTTGGGAATATATATAAATATTTTTTATCCATGATTGTGGGTTCTATTTAATCTCTTTCTATGGGTGGTGTAGAAATGATGGGTAGTCCACCTATTCACTATGTTGAGTTCCTTATGGTTGGATGAGGCTACCTTATTGCTTTAGTTTGATCTGTCCATTTTCTAAAAATTCTTATCATGTCTATTATTACTCCCCCTTTATATTTTGGGTCATCCTATTGGGTGTTTATATAATAATTCCTTCCTAGGATTTTCACACGCATGTCATGTCTTATGAAGATAATAGATAAGTCGGTGGTGAATTCAATGGATCATAGGGATACTTTCTGCATTGGACATCATATGGGGTTTGGAGATTGGATATCCAGATCTCAGCTCTATCATAAATTTTTCTTTCCAGTTTTGTCAGTTTGGGACATATTTATAGTTGGGCATGTATTTTTCCCTTATAATTTTTTAGTTTAAAATTTCATACTATTGAACACCATAGAGGTTTCTTAAGCTTTGATTACTTTCTAGTTGTGAAATATTTTTGTTATTAATCTTCTACAGCTCTGTATTATGATGTTTGGATGTGTGAATACATTTAATTTAGTAAAATTACACCAATTTTAGATATTCCTTTCGTCACTGGTCTCCTGCCCCAAGCCTATAGAAGTAGTATTTAGGTATTTGGGGCTCGAGCCATGTTGGGTCATTTTTTGACATGTTGGACTATGCAAACCAAGTTGTGGAAATTTATTACCAAACCTCCTGACATGACTCATATTACACCCAACATTGGCACCACCATATATGTAATGTAAATATAAATTGAATGTATAAAATAAATCAAGATCAGTATTTTTATTCTTCTGAAGTAAAACCACTTGGTTTACTGAATGCATTATTACAATGTAAAATAACCAAATCCCCATTTAGTGGAAAAGTGAATGGTCCAAATAGCTTAATGAATTAGTTCATACTAATTTTTTAGGACTTTTCATTACAGAATAAAGGGGTGGGTACTTATACATCATATATTTTGATAATTATTTTAGTACATTTGGATACATCTACTTAATTAGTTATATATGGGATTATTTTGATAAATTCAAGGAATACAGTGATAAAGTTGAGACTAAACAGGGTAAGAAAATTATGAAACTCCACTCAGATCATGGTTGATAATATTTTAATCAAGACTTCATTGATTACTTATTGATGTTTGTTAGTCTACCCAATCTCATTCCTCCATACATGCCTCAGAGTAATGGTGTAAGTGAATTGAAGATGCACATCTTATTGTACATTGTGAGTTCATTGAGGTGTCTTGTTAGTCTCCGATTATATTTTTTGGTATATGTGTTATAAAAATTTTCAATCATAATAAATCAAGTACCAACTAAATTGATAAATGGTATTCAACACAAATTTTATGGGGGGGGATAGAAAAACAAGGTTATCGATTTTACATGTGTGGGGAATAAAAGTATTTTTTTAGGCCTCTTCTAGTAATGAACAAGAACCTCTGAGAAAAATTGTCTCCTTTATATTATATCCTAGGAAAAAAGTGGATATTACACATAAGAAACCGAAGAAAAAAAGGAATTAGTGGAAATACATCTCATATTCATTAAGAGGTATAAAATCGCTAATCTCACTTCTAGGAGTGAGATATACTTTGTAGAAGTCAAGGATAATGGTACACAATTGTTAGAACAATAACATATTCCACAAATACCAATGGAAGAAGAAATTTTTCATAGACACAATTACTATGTATAAGTGTAAGATAGGTTAAAGAAAAATTGAATTATAGTTTTCCATTCATGTAGGATTGTGACTCTTTATTAGATGATAATAATGATCCTCTACCCTATAAGGAAGAATTAATTGTAATAGATATTTTCAATTGTAAATAATCTATGAATTCTAAAATAGATTTCATATAGAAAAAATAAGTCTAGTTTTTGGTTAACCCAATAGAAAATTTATATCCCATTTTTTGAAAATGTGTATTCAAGAAGAAAACGGACCTGGATGGACAAGTCATTACTTATAAGGCATGACCAGTTCCAAAATGTTTTTCACTGGAACAAGGCATTAACGATGATAAAACATTTCCACTAGTTTCAATTTTGAAATCCATCAGAATTATAATTTGAATTATTTCCCTTTGTGATTATGATATTTTGAAAATAGATTTCAAAACATCATTCCTTAATGGGAACCTTTGGGAATATGTCTATATGACACAACTGAAGTGGTTTTGGACTCAAAAGATACCAAAAAGTTATGGGAGTTGCAAAGAACCGTTTATGGAATAAAGAAATCATACAATTCATGGAACATTCATTTTTATGGGAATGTAATTGAATTAAATTTCATAATGAATGAATGAGAGATTTGTGATATAAAAGGGTTTTTGTTAGTGAGTAAATTTTATTAATTGTATTTTTTGATGACATGTTACTAAAAGAAAATAAAATACCATTACTACAATATATTATGTTGTGGTGGAATATATGATTTACCATTAAGGAAATTGGTGAGGAAACATATAATCATAAGATCAAGATCAATAGTGATATATTCTAGATACTTATCAGCCTAAGTCATGGTAAATATATTAACAAGATACTAAAGAGATTTAGTATGGAACAATCCATGTGGGGATTTTTCTCTAGTATCACATTGAATCCATCATTAAAATAAAATATTTCATTTGACACATTGGAAACTAAATAAAATTGAAGTGATTACATATGCATCATCCTTTGGTTCATTCATGTATCATTTGCTATGTACCGAGTTACATGATTCCTATTCATGAAGAGAAGTAGGCATATATCAAGATGATCTACATGAACACCAATGGATGGATGTGAATAGTAACCTTAATTTTCTATGTTTTACAAAGGGTTTGTTCCTATTTAATGGAGTATATGAGGAACTAGTCATCATATGATATGTAAATTCTTGTTTCCAAACTTATCAAGATGAAATGAATTCACAAACGAGAAACAAATTAACATTGAGTGGTGGGTTCATGATATTCAAGATATCAAAGAAGGATATGGTCATAGATTGTATAATAGATTATCAGTATATAGTGGTTTCTAAAGCATCTAAAGAATTAGTATGGATGCACAACTTTTTCAAAGAGCATGATGCGGTACCTATATGTAATGATCTTTCCACACTCTATTGTTATAGTACTCCATTACTGGCTCTCAAAAAATACCAAATGTTCTATCAACAAATGAAGGGAATTATTTAGAAGTATCGTCTGTTGAAAGATTATTATCAATGAGATTAGGTTGACGTGTGTATTATATCAACAGAAGACAAAATGGGTGACGCTTGGACTAGTTATATGACTTAGTAAAAACATGATTACCATATGAGGTCTAGTCGAATGAAAGTCATAGGCATTTGGATATTGTCTAAGTGTTTGTTTATTGTAGTTGATATCCTATTACAAAAAAATTTCACTTTGATTAAAAATATATATGATGTATTAAATATTAATTAGACATCCGATTACATATTTGTCATTATTATGTATGGATTTAATTTAATAATATAGTAGAGTAATTATCACATTGATAATATCATAACAGATCTCTTCTTGGAGGAGAACCTTGAGTTTCATTGATAATATTCTTATTATAGTTTTGTTGTTGAATAATTTACTATTATGAGAAACATAGTATTTAGACCATGATGTGAAATTACTCATAAGTGTATGATGCTTCTTCTCATGATGGTTTAACTTCGTAATCTCTAACATGGGAGATTATGATTATAGATCTACAAGTATTAAATATTCATGTTATGGTTTCATCGATATTACTATCTTTTAGAATGTGTAATTATCCTTAGAATTTAATTTTATCATTGGTCCATGTCATGATTCTCACACTTAGATTTACTGAAGAAAACTGACATGCCATATAATGGTAGGAATTAAGGTTTGTTCGGTGCATCATGATTTACATATCATTAAGGGATAAATTGAGTAAGGATTTGTCCCTTCCATATTTATGGATTCTGATATCTCATTCCTCTGATTAGAATAGTGTCATCACCCTAAACTTCATTTCCATGGTTTAATGACCTATTTATTTCAGATTGATAAAAAATATGTATCAAGAATATAGGTTGATTAAAATGTGATTAAACCTTCTTGATGATATATTTTGAAAAATGAATTATATTTCATAATTATAATACATATGCGGTTCCTGATGATATGGAATTAGTTTTCTTCTCTTGGGTTCCATGACCAATTACAAGATAGTAATCATGTACTTTAGTAAATTCCTCCTAATTCCAATGAGAAAAAAATCATATTGAGAACTCACTATGTGTTTCTATTGGCCATGATTAAGTTATATATTTATTTAATTAACGGAATAAATATTATTCTCAAGTTAAAGGGATAAATTTTTCCAATAATATTAATCTCTTATATTGAATAAATATTTTTTTCTTCGTCATGTGAATAAATGTTTAATTAATTATTTTATTGAATATTTAATAAACATTTATTATATGGTTTGTGAAGGAAATATTTTTTAATGAATAAAATATTTATTTATAAATTCCATAAATATCCATGAGTTCAAATAGACTAATACATTATTGGATGATAAATAATTATTTACAAGATGATATATATTATTTATTAATTAATATAAGTTTCATGAACAAAAAAATAATTATTATTTAATTATTATTATATGGAATGTGTTTTCATTAATGGTTACAATATTATTTAATGTGTGAAAAGAAATTAATTTTTTTAACCTAAACCCTATATCTATAAATAGATGGTTATGTCTATTTTGTGGAGTATTATTGTGTAATAAAAAGTAGATAATTGTTCTGAAAAAATTTCTTATTGAATCCTCCTTTTCTCCCTCTATCGATAATGAGAAACACAAGAGTTATTTGTTGAAGACAAGAGAATGGGTGATTAGTAATGAACAACATAAGACATTCAATTTACCACACTAGAACATGAAGATTGAGTGGTTTTTCTCGAAGATCATAGGGGGCATGTCGATTACTACTAGAGTTATACTATCCTCGGATCCTCACATTGAAGTGAAGGGAATCCAAAAAGGGTCATTTTGTTAGATCAATATTCATAAATGAATAATGTTTCTAATCATATGTGTTAATTTCTAAATATATTATATAAATTAATTATAAATTTTACATAAATGATCCTCTCTTATGGTTTTAGTAATTATAGTTAAATGAAATTTTAATATATGAACAACCACTGAACGCCTCCCATATTACTGGGATGAATAATTAATCCAATTATTTTATCCCATCAAGAAACTTTTTCAGATTTTCATATATAATAAATAAGTAACACAAAAAAATCAAATTCAATTCAACCAATTCCCATAGTAATATAATTATTTCATGGAATAATAAATGACATGTGAACATTAATCAAATTATTTTATCCCATCAAGAAACTTTTTCAGATTTTCATATATAATAAATTAGTGACACAAAAAAATCACATTCAATTCAACCAATTCCCTTAGTAATATAAATATTTCATGGAATGATAAATGACATGTGAACCCTTTAGTTACTAATATGATTCATGAGATGATATCTCCACACTGGATGAGGCTAATGAAAATTAATTCAATAAAATTAATATCAATGATAATAACATAAGAAAACATTCATGTTAATTAATGGTAAAATCAGTACAATTGTAATATACACAAATCAAATAAGAAATATCCCATCTCAGGAAATTTGGGTTCCCCCAATACATAGGTTACCTAATCCCAATAATAGAATCATTACCAAATTTTGATACATTTATAGTAATATACACAATAACCAAACTATATGAAAAATGGAGAAATTCCAAATCTGATAACACTTTGTAGAGTCTCAAACCATAATCCATTAAGAAGTGCCTCCATCTGGTTGGCCTCATGACCTCAAACATGCCTCCCCATATGCTAGAAGCATTGGAATAGAAGTGATATCCAAGTTTGAATCCATGGGGAGAGTATTCCCTCATGGTAAGAGTGTATCATGGTGTTAAATAATAATGAAAATCAACAAAAATAATAATAAATTACAATTAGTGGAAGATAAACAATATAAACAAGTAACAAGCAGAAGCTAATACAATATAAGATTCAAAATGTTTATAATTCCATGAATCTATACCAAAAGTAAGTACATGGAATATATGGTTACATTCATATAAAACATTCAAAAAATTAAACAAAATACTGAAAACAACCTCCACTAGAATCATGAGCTTTGTCTCAGTCCTCTTCACCCAAACTCCATCCTAGTACTGAAAATCACCATTAAAAATGAGGTCTTACATTTTTCTACACATGTATGCATAAAGTATGTTTGTGTACTATAGGTACCCTAAATATTTTGTAATATATACACATTAGTACACCACTAATGGTTTTAAGGACTATATAGTCTGTGTATGAAAAATGAGTAGTTTTCCAATAGTAATTGACATAAGAATGTAATAAATAAATAATAACATAAGATAAAATTTCTCATGGGACCCCCGACCGAAAATAACATCTTCAGCCTAATATAGATGTCACCAAACCAAGGTCATCCAACTCCAACATGATATAGGTGTATAAATGGTCACCTAAAAATCATGTATCTAGAATAGATTGAAACCAATCATGTTATTCAGCATGGAAAACTTGTCTTTAGGTAAATCATTTTTCATTATTAGTTTTCAAATATAAGATTTTATTAGAGTTTAATTGATGGAATCTTGACCTAGTCTAGGGTGACTGAAAAAGGAACCCATGTATCATTCTAAGATCTAAATTATTACCCATAAATGATAGAGTCCATCATGGGTGATCTGTAAGATGAATATGAAGTATCATGTAAGACATGGTGTGAAGCATGACTCTATAAGCCTATACAATGTATAACATATTGATGAAAAATAATCTCTCGTGTCTTGGTAAAACCATATTAAAAACTGATCTCATCGAAGGAAATATCCCATAAGGAACCGGTATGGCACATGGGTGGGTATGTGAAATGCTCGGTGTGCTCGTCCAAGGAATTTGTCTAACAGAAACCTATATTCTCTCCTAGAATATTGGAATTAATTTCAAATTCATAATTATAATTTATGATAATCATGTCCAAGGCATCCTTATGTGGGGACCCCTATATCACCCTCAACATAATATGAAGGTATGTTTTGGTTGTTAAGAACTCATACTGTTCAATAATTCATCACGACCATAACATGTTAAACAAATTTTAATATTAATTTAGTTCATATAAAAATAACTATGGAACAAAAAACAAGTCCCTAAACACATGGTGTATCAAATCCATTAGATAAATTTACATTCCACTGCATTTATTACAAGAAAATGCACCCTTTTGATATAAAATCATTTAATTCTAATTCTATGGAATATGTCCCTTAATCTCTTATGAAGGGCCACACTAATGGGGTTGGATCATGTTAATCTAAACATCCCTTAACATTAATTCATTGGTATCTAGGCCTAAATTAGACATGGGAAACCAATTAATTTTATTTATTAAAATATTTGTAGTCGTTTGACGAGAAGTCCAAAGCTCAACACAATTTCACATAATAAAAAACAAAAATTCATTTTAGAGAAAAGTACTAGACCACCTACCTTAGTATGGAATACGAACCATCGTCCATTTTTTCCATTAATTTGATCTAGAACAGCTGAAATCTCAAAAAATGAAAAAATACCTAAAAATTGTATTATGAGGTCAATTTAAAATTACACTATCCATAGGAATATAAATGAAGTAAAAAATAATTAGGAATATACAACTTAATGGTATTCATCCAATGAGACCAATGGGAATCATTTCAGTGTTCAGAGGAAGAAGATATCATCAAGGATAACATTTGGATTGGATGAGATCAAATGGGAGGATATGATGCTTCTTCCATATAGATATAAAAATAAAGGATTGGGATTGAGTTAAATAGGATGAGGGGAAAATTGAAATTTTATAATTTTATTTAATCTCATGGTTTAGCTACACAGTTGGACAAATCGTGCACCTACCATGCACTCCACATAACTTAGGGAGAACACCTTGCATTCCCTAAAGGTAAAGGCTAGAAAAACTATACACTGACTTTGTGAACCCTCTACTTTTTCCCAACATTTAAAAAGCCTCACTAATATGGTTTTAAAAAATATTTGGTGCCATTAAAGGGCATTATGGTTTTAAGTGCATGGTTAGATATACCTATGTACTAACCATGAACCTCTTCTACTTTTTTCAAATGTCAAGGCTCTAGGCTCTAAAAAATCCCATTCACACCTAAATCATATCATAAAACCATAATCACATTATTATAATAATCAATGGGTTTTGGATAAGTTAAATTATTCATAACTCATTGATAATCCAGGAAGTGACACTTCTAATTTATGATTACTCCATAGAACATTAATCAGTTGAGTAGCCTTGTTTAATATAACATTATATATATATAATAAATGATTTATAATGGTTTTTGTTTATAATAAGTATTATTCTCCATTGGTAGAACCTCTATGTTCATCATATGTAAAATATCAATTATGTACTTCCTTAGGAGAGACTCATGAAACACATCATCAACATTAGATTGGTTTATTAGAAGAAAGATGTGATAATCTAAATTCCAAACATGGTAAAGAATATGAAAGTCAAAAATATACAAAGGGTACATGTTTCACTTATTTAATAATCTCATAAACTTTTTCCAGTGAGAAATTCTAAATAATTCCTTCTCACTGTCTCTAAAATCCATTTCACACTAGTGATTTTTAGTAGAGAAAATGAGTCAACTATGAGCTTCATTTATTTGTTATTGAATAAATCTAACCACATTTGTAATATACTAAGCTATCATGGGTTTTAATAATTTTTTTCTTCATATTCATCCCACCATGATATATTTTTTCCCTTTTTTGTAAAGAGGACTACATAAGGTGGCATCTAGATTCTTGATTGAATGATATTATGTAAGAGAAGTAAACTAGAGGAATGTATTCATCCAAACAATGATTGATATACAAATAATGGTATATCAACATATCCTCTATGATTTGAATGGATATTTTAGAATAATTATCAATCTAATGATGATCGATAGTACTAGAAAAACATTATATATCCAGATCATACTGCATAAATCACCTTCACTATTAGGTAACCCTCAAATATTGATTATATAAAATATAAATCCTTTTATGGTAATAAATATCCAATTTTGGGTATAGTAGAAAGATTATTTGGAAAAAAGGGAATTAAATCACATTATATGCCATTAAGTCCCATTTGGTGAATTTTTGTGCTATAATATCCAGACAACTACATTACCTACTACAGTACAACCTATATTATTCCTGTTATAATTCATGTCACTGCTATAATCTTACTAGTTCTACTATGTATCTGGTGGAATAATTTTTGGTATAGTAACAAATTCCCAATGGGTTTTGAACCCCCAACCATGAAATAGAATTTATGGGACTACTGATCAGATATAATATAATATGGAACTTCATGCAACCATACCACTTCATTAATGTATATTTTATAAATATGATCAACGATTAAATCATACCTAATGGCAATGGAATATGTTTAGTTTATAAGGTGATCAACTACAACCCAAATAGAATTATGGTCTTTAGATTTTTTGGGGAGTATGATGATGAAATCCTTTACAAGGATTTCATATTTCTACTATAGTATGAGTAATGGTTTCAAAAACCTTTTATAATTTTTTTCTATGAGCCTTAACTTGTAGTCATACCATGCACAAATATACTTTCTATTTATTATCTCACAACATGTTCTCCCCAAAAAAATACACTTTTATATTTTTATTCATCTTAGTACTTCTACGATGAATCAAGAATGATGAATTAAAAACTTACTCGAATTGATTATTATTCAGGTCTATTTTTGATGGTTCACATACTTGGTTTATGAAACAAATCATTCCATAAAAATAATTATTTAACTCCAGAAAAAGTTTCACTTTTTTAAAGTGCAATATCATCCTTCTTCACCTCGTTAACCATCACATAGATATGTGGTTGAACACTCATTTGAGAATGATAATATTTCACCCCTTTCATCAGGATTTCAAGATCTTTCCATTGATAATATAAAAATATTAGATCATTTTTATAATTACCAATTATATTCTAGCATGATCCTTTCGACCCAAAGCATCATCCATCTTATTTTTATTCTATGGTTTTCATGCATTAAGTTATCAAAATCATTAATCACTTAACTATGTTTTCTTTCACATATTAAACTCTTTCTATATAAATATATACTTTAATCGGTAAAAATTAAAATATATGACAACATTTCTCTATAAATATAATTCATGCATATATTGAATACAAAAATGTCCACATATAAATACCAATCATGATTTGGTTATTTATTTCATGAAAGATAAATTTTAATGAGGTATAATCTATCACCATATCATTCTGTATGAGGACTCATCCTAGATCATTCATTGATGTATCACTTTATTTTAAAAAACCTCCTCCACTATAGGGTACATTTAAGGGAGGTTAACTGACCAAACTTTTTTTTAGTTCATTTACTATTTCCTTACATTCAGCAATATAAATGAAAATATCTCAATTACAAGTTAAATTGGTGAGTGGGTATGATATCAATAAGAAATTTTTCTGAGGGAATCAATAATATTCATCGAAAAATAAGAAATATATATCCCATTGATCATGGTTGTTTTAGGAAAATTATCATTGACTTTTTTATTTTATGGATCCACTGATATACCCTCATATGAGATTATATGAAAAAAATGAAACATTATTTAGACAAAAATCACACTTATTAATTTTTTTATATAAATTATCCTTCTACATAGTCATTATTTCAAATATGAATTGATATTGATGGTCTTCCTAGATCATGAAATATATAATAATATTATCATTAAAAACTACCATAAACTACTCAATATAATATATGAATTATATATTCAAAAAATTCATAAATATTTCATGGGAATTTGTAATACAAAAAGGAAATAATAAAATTTAATAGTGTCCATACCTCATATGGAATATTGTCATTGGAATGTATAAACTTTTGACCCTAGATTTATCATATCTAGACTTTTGAACACTGGTAGAAAATGAATTTTCTCCTTATAAATGATTTAAATATCATCAACACTTGGAAGATGATACTTACTCTAGATTTTGATCTTCTTAGGTTCTTGATAGTCAACGTAGAATCACATTGATCCATATCTCTTCTTATAATAAATAATTGGTTCACCCTATGGTGGCACAAATTACTGAATGGATCATTTATCTTAATTCTCCTACAGTTTATTTTTAAATTCATGAATCTCATTTGGGGCCATTCTATATGTATTCATTGAAATTTATGTATCACAATTTACAAGTCATATTTAAAACTCAAAAAAAAATTTGGAAGAAGAGTAGGAAACTCCACTAGAAAGATATCAACAAACTCCCATAAAAGAGACATATATTTAATGATGATATTAACTCCCACCATATGAAATCAATATACTTTTTCACTAGGAATTCAAACCAATTAAATATTCTAATTTCCATTGGAAGATTTTATTTATCCAGTAAATGATTGACGATCAAAGGTTTGTTTTGCATATAAAATGGAAATTTCTTTACTTGAAAATATATATTGAATTTATAAAATGAAATCAAATCCATGACCAATAGAACATAAAATTTAACTAGAGATACAATAAAAAAATATTTGAAGGAATCACATTATTTCAATGATCAATCACATTATTATCATATACTTGATATGTGATCATCGTACCTTTATGAGATTTCCCTACTAATTTTTCATATAATCATTGAGGTTATATCTTTATAACATTATAAAATTAATAAAATATCATATATTTGGTAGATACAAAATGAAATAAGAAAATATAAATTCTAGAGTGGAGGGTATGTGTACCTTTCCCCACTTTGGTATCATACCCCACAACAACCACTTTGATCAAATGATATTTCCATTTTTTTATGGGAATCAAACATTTATTAAATTGATCATCATCATTAACCCTCACATTTGAGGATTTATTAGCATAATTCCCTAAATTAATGAGTTTAAAACACTAGTGTGTTGGTTGTAAATTATGTGGATATTTATCTTTATTCATATAATTAGCTTACTTTTTCATATTACTATAGCATTTGATTACCTGATGAACTAAATTACCACACTTAATGAATTTAAAATTCCCCTTAATACTATTTCCCCAGTACTTCCATCCCAAGTGTTTTCATAAGGGAAGACTCATATTATTCTCTCCCTAGTTTATATTATATGAATTTTCTATGAATTACAACATTCTATTGAAGTAAAAAACATTTTATTTTTGGGTAAATACAATCTTCATTCATACCTTTGAAGTAAATTTAATGATTAATTCATGTCTATTTAAGTCCCTTATAGTTAACTCCATTTTAAGAATAGGAATCAATTCCATGAATAATCAATCAGTCTTACATTATATATCAATTGTAATTCATGAATGACACCTCACAATACTTGTAAAGTTTTACTCATGTGTACAAATGGATTCAAGGAAATTATACCATAGATCAAGGAATTCCTTTATCTTTTATGATAGATAGTATAAAATTATTTTTTGTGAAATATCATATTGGACTTATCTCCCAATATAGAGACTATTTATTCATGATTCCTCTTGTTTTTTATGTGATTCCTTCGTTGATGTGACTCTCCATTTATATGATAATCAACTAAAATAATGTTTTCATGCCCCAAACACTATATAAAGGGAAATATTTTATTAGTGGTATAAATCCATTGTTCAGAAACAATTAGATATAACAATACATTAAAATAAGGTTTCTATTTCGTCACAAAGGACTTAACCAATCATTGTTCCCCTTTTCATTCAAGATTAAATAATTATTGTTTTATCAAGAGGATAATCATTTCATTAACCATCACATTCAAAATTGACATATTTACTTCTTGTTCTATCCATTTTCTAAATCCAAAAACCATATTATGAGAAACAATAATCTCAGTGTGAAACTATATAATTATTGAAAATAATTCATAGCATGTATATACAAGGAAACTAGTATTTGAACATAGTTCATCGATGAGCATCATATATTTAAATCCATTAGTATGTTCCATAAGGGAAATGTGAATTAACCCACGTATTTCCCAATAGATTTTCTAGAATGATGTATTGTATTAGACATAATCATCGTAGACCATTGTTGATCGAGTCAATACCCAATACTCAACCCCATTCAAGGATATTAATATAAGGCCTATCTAGTACACAACTACATCACCATTATTTTATCCTTATAGGTGTGTTATTTTAGAATAACCACACTCATTTTATTACCATAACATAGATTAATCTCTAATACATAGGATTATCCTAATTGTTATCACTGATATTTTTTCATCCCAACTTTCAAAAATAACTTAACCTTTCTATAGTACTAACTGAGGCGAACAAAACATTTCACACATAAATATCAAATCTTATTTTATGAATATTCATTGAATATCATTTTGATCCCTGATATAATCGAAAATTTTTAGTACCATTGGAAACATGGATAAATATAAACAACTGGTTGATAAAATATCTACATAATCTCACATTAAATTCTTCATAACTAAAAATCATCTTAGAGATATGATACATAAAATAATTCTTCATAAATAGGGCATAAATTAAAATAAAAAATGGTGAGATCAAATGCTTAGAAAGGGTAAAAAATTAGATATCAATGATCATTTAATAATAACAAGATAATAAGGGTTTGATAATATGAGCCTAAAATTTTAAAATTATACCCAATAATTCATAAAGAATAATATGGAGTCATGGAATAAATTTTAGAAGTTATTAATATTTTAATCAAAAATAAATTATTTAATTTGATCCTTGATAGAAAAAAATATTTTTCATATCATGTTATGGAAGAGTTTTATAAAGTTTGTAATAATAATAATCAAATAAATGATATGTAAATTATAGAAAAAAAAATTCATTCACTACATTTTAGGATTAGGATAACCACATGTGTACCTCCTTTAGGATTTGAGTAATCTCCCATGTAAACTCCTTATATATATGTATATCTTCCTATTTATCCTCTTTTGGGCTTCTTATAACCTCATGTGTACCCTTTTTCATGATTGGTATAACCTCTCATATACCCTATATTGGGATTTTGATAACCTCATAGGTACCCTTTGAGATCACAAAACATTAACCTTAACATAACTTAATTGAGGCTTATTAAAAACCACATTTCATATAATCATAATAAATTTATTTATTTTCTAGAGGATCATATATCATTCATCATTCCATTATATCACTACCCTTTGAAAAAAATGGAATCATAAATATCTCTTCATAATATAAGTAACTCAAGGGAAAGAAGATATTTTAAGAATCATCATCATCATATTCCATCTAGAAAAGTGGATGGAAATATTATATCATATCCCTGTTGTAACAATTAAATACATAAATGATACAGAAATTGATGAAAACATCTTTCGATGAAAATAAAAATAATTATTTAAAAACATCAGAAAATGGTCCATTTATTTTCATAAAATTTAGAAAAAAAATCCAAGAATATTTAGAAAATACTTTTATTTGTAAATAAACATGGATTCTTATTATGTAATCTTCAATTTGAAAAAAAAAACTAGTGTACTGGGAATATGTGTCCATCTCATATATGTTAAAGAAAAACATTATTTTCCTGATTTTGTAAAATGTCAAAAATTACGTATTGGAAAAACATTTAGAATGGATCTTTTTTTATATTTTGTAAATAAATTCTAAGGTAGTGAAAATATATTTTTTCAAAAATCAAATTTACGGTTAAAAAAAATTATTTATTCAATTTTTAAGAGTATATAAAGGATAAAATATTTCATTTAGAAAACATGAAATATGGTCTTCTTTTACTTTATATAATTTACATATTCATTTTATATACCAAAGAAAATAAAATGGTACTAATAAAACATTTCAACTATTTAAAAGGGGGAATAAAATAGATAGTGTTCATAGGATTTGATCCTTAAAATTCCATCAATGGAAGTTGATCATAGACAATCTCAGGACGAAATAAGATTTTAACATAAACTCCATACCTTGAGTATTGTCTTGATTCATACATGTTAAAAAGATTTATATATTAAATTTTTATTTATGACATATGTATTAAACAACAATAATACTATATTTAATACCATATATAATTTATTTATAAGAACATATCACCCAATAATATTCAATAATTTTTTAAAGTAATTGTTACAGGTAATAATTGCTTTATTTTTCCATCATGTTTTATTTTGGAAATCTCATTCTTTAAAATTTTACCAAGATTACATCACCTCCAAATTGTAAATCATGTAATGAGTAACATTTTTATTTATTATATACATTGTTATTTTTTTCATATTAAGGAGTGATGGAAAATTATATATATCACTGCATGGAGATGTTTTTCCATGCATTCGCATGAGTTATATTCCCACATTTCGATGTTTGGAAAAAACAAAATTTAAGAGTAATTCACCATTTAATAAATATATAAATATCATAAATATAATATATATTTTCTAAATCCATTATTATAACTTTCAATGTGAATTGGTGATGAAAAACTAAATGCCTCACTCCATGGAGGTGTAATCCACACGTATGCATGGTTGATGTTTTTACTTCCCATAAGATTGAAAATAGGTTGATAATGGTGATTACACCATAATAATAAAAAATTGATATATTTAATATATTGAAGAGATTATTATAAAATAGATACCATATATTTAGAGGAGTTTAAAAAATTATTGAATGTACTCTGTTAAAATTTGTGTATCTTCATTGAGAAACCCCCTTTTTCTCGCACATTATGACATGAAAGGATGGTATTTTGGAAAGACCCTAAAATCTATGATGTGGTTAAGGAATAAAATATGGTATTATGATGTTAAATTCTATCAATTAGTGGAGTGCAACCCATTTAATTGCTTAAAATATTTAATTAAAATATATTAGTTTTATTGTTTACGTTCCTACAAATTGATATATTCAAAATCTTGGATGAAAATATGTTGAAATAATATCATTAAATATAAATTACGAATTTTTTTGTTCTGTTTTAACACTTATGTATTTCTTTTACCCCCCCCCCCCTTAACATCTCTAAAAATTACGGTGATATGAATTTTTTACACTTTATGGGTCATTAATGTTAATATAAAAGGACCAAGGTTACATAAGTGGAAAATTATTTTTCTGATTCTATATATCTCATTAACTTGTATGAAGATTTTATTTTTATAAAAACTATTTTATTTAATTAATATTATTTCACATAATATTCTATTAAAATATTTTTGGATACTGTTCACATAGTTTTACTTTAGATACAAAAATATTGAAATTTAATTCTAATAAAAACATTTAAAACATCACAATTTTATTATAATATCCTATGAAATTTGTGGAATACAATAATCCAACCATATTGTTTTATATTTAGTATTTCTAATTTAATTTATTTTTCTTTTCTATTACTTGATCATGTAATATATTGGTTCTATTTCTATATTTATGTTACACTTTAAAACACAAGAAAAAATATAACACATTACCATGATAAAAAAGTAATTCAACTTTCATATAATCATTTAGGTCTTAATATAACCACACATTATCCTTTTGAAAAATATTAGTGTTATTGAAACAAAGAGAGTTTCATTTTTGTATTTATTATTTACTTAAAATAATTTTACTATCATTATAAAAAAATGGAACCATGTTCCATATAATCTAATATTGGATGAGTATGGTTGAAAAAAACTCATCAAATAGAAATATGTTAGGTGTTATATATATATATCTAAAGACGTGCATAATTATTTTTATACATACTTTCCTTATTTACACTTAATGAGGTGAAATGTATTAACCAAGGTCATTATTCATAATTTCCATGATAGAGTCTATTTTAAAATTTTATCATCAAAATTCAAAATATGAAATCCTTTTTTATGATTACTTTTATCAAATCAGAAAAAATCAATTTTAAAAAAATCACAAAGACTGTATTAAATACAATTTTAACAAATGGGTTTTAATCATAAAACTAAATTTATTTTTGTATCATGCTAGAAAACAGCATTATATGAATATTGAAAAAAAAAATTGAATAAATAATCTATATATTTCATTACATTTATTCATAAAAAGATATTAATTTAATTTACTGTGATACTAACACATTTTGAATATTATAATTGTTTTTCGGAAAATAAATTTTATATTTAAAATTGTTTAATCAATTTTTAACCAATGAATCCATTCAATACATGTTTTAACAAAATTATAATTTTTTTATTCATATTAATAACCATAACTAAAATAGTGATATAATGATTTCAAAATTTAATAATAATAATTCAGTAGTATTAAATTATTCATTTTAAATCAGGAATCCTTGTAAACATAGTTATATAATACTTAAAATTTATATCAAATAAAATAATTATAAAATTTTTGGGCATTATAATAATGATATAAAATGAGTATGTGGTCCATGAGATGATTATGGCTACTTCAGATCATCAAAATTATTATTTCAATCAAAGGGTGAGACCGATATAGTATGATATTCATTATAATGTGTTCTTAATGGTTTATCTTTCTCAAGTGTAATAGGGTTTCAGTCATATTAGCATGAATTCTCCTTGTTTCATTCGCATTTATGAGGTATTCGAGCATTTTTCAGGTTTTGATATTTCAATTAGTGCATTATTTATAGAAAGATTGAATTCAAGAGGTTATTGTTGTGTTATTTCAATTTCAATATCTACATAATCATTTTCGTTTAATTGATTATGGTGATTTAAGCATTGAGGATTATATAATGTTCATAGATTCACTAATCACAATTTAAGACAAATAGAATAATGTTTCTCAAGGGAACTTCATTTTATCATTTACATATTTCAGTTACATGTTCTATTAGATAAGTATACATCATAGTGTTAGTTTTATATACATTATACATATATGGATTTTTTAGGCATTGATTATTTTTTTATTATGAGTTTGATTTTTTTTTATTTGGTTATGGTTTTTTCTTTTTATATAATGGTGTCTAATTTGAAGATAGTTAGATATAGCACCCCACGATTTTGAATATAAATTTAATGTTGAATGTGTTAAATCTCTACATAACCCAACTTTGTTATAACATATTCAGTAAACAAAATTTTTTCCACCTTTGTGTTTTGAATTTCAAAAAACTGACATATATAGTTGCGTTAAGTAAGATATTTAGTGCTTGATAAGACAACATTGATTTTTAGTGAATAGTAACATACCCTTTTGAATAGTAATATGACACTTAAGAAAGGTAAATCGATTTTTATTTTATTGTATTAAGGTTATAAGATAATGAGATTCGGAATAATTTTTCAATATGATATTAAATGAATTATAGTTTTTAAATTGATATTTTTAAAATAAATTATGATTTAATTTAAAAATTAAATTTATAATATTTATAAATTTTTTTTTTCAAAAAATGGAATTCTTTATTGAATTCTACATGTATAAAAATGTATAGGGTGAGTTTTTGGGATTTTTCTCAAATACATGAATTTTTTATGAATAGTAAAATAGGGAGATTTACTGTATATATACATTATTAGTTAAATTCAATATTCCTTGCTTAATTGATGATGTAAGAACACATGGTTTGAACTCTCATGCACTTATTTCTATTACGGGTCACATGAATCAAAATTTTTAGTTATCTTGAGGGACATAATAAGATAATGAATTAGATATTCACAAATCACCCAACTCCTCCACTATACCCTCCCCCAGACTCCCTCTTCCCTTCACTCTTATCAAGCCTTGTTCATTATCTTAACAATGCTCATATATCCTCCCAAACTCCTCCCCCACGACTATCAACCTTTTTTCTAATAAAAGAAACAAAACATTGCCCCTAAATAGGCTCTAAAGAAAGATTACTTCAAGAGGTAAATTCCTCTTTTCATTTATTTTTTTTCATGTTCCTTTATTTTCTTTTTCATTCCTCACCTCCTTTAATCGAAATGTTATGATGAATCTAGTACCTATGTACTGTAATTTTTTCTGATAAAGGAATAATTCTTCATCATCTCTCATTTCCCATTCATTTATACTTGAAATGAAAACACCGTCTGAGATGTGTTACTTTATCACATTCAAGGACGATGAGTTTTAAATTTATATTACCATCTTCAATTCAAGACATTAAATAATTTTTATGGTTTAACCAGAATATATTATATGTATTATAACTTATTTATGTTTTTTGTCTCCTTTGGTACACAAGATATTAATTTATAAATCGAAATGAGTTCGTTGTGATCAATAACCCCCAATTAACCAAAAAATTGTCATTAAAGTTTTATATAAGGATTCATCGTCACTACCAATAACCAAAAAAATTTTATAAAAATATAATATTATGGTTGTTCAATAATAATATAAAACATTTATTTGGATGAACCACTCTCATTCTACATGTATATCCTTACATGAATATATGTAAACAAATCATGAAGACCAAGGATGAAAACACTCCCAAACAATGAAATTCGATCTATTAACCCATTGAAAGGCCATGAATGAACCTAATAATGTTATGATAAATAAATTTATTTTATTTTATTTTCTTTAATCATTATTATATGAAACTAAAATTGATTATTCAGTTCATTAAGATTAATTTCGGAACACCTTCAGTCTTATATTAAGGGTTTTTTACCTGAAACTCCATTTTCATTCGGGTTACTCTTATTCTCTACTTACCTCAATAAAATTATTATTTATTATAATTTACCCCTCATAAATTATTTGATAATGTTCAATATATTCTTACCAAAAATAATCCTACTTTCATTTTTGGGGTGTTACATGCTTTAAAATGATATTTCAAAAAATCTTCCCGAAATACAAGCCAGATTCAAGGGAATTTCTCAAATTCATACCTCTTTTCAAGGGAACTATATAATTTGTTATTGGTATCCATTATCTTTATAAATTAACTCAATTTATTATGAAAATACTATCTTACTTCACTTCTAGTTTTGTAAAAATATTTTTCCAAAAGAACACTTCTTTTTAAAGTAAAATAGTATTTATCTCAAGAATTACTCGAAGGTTTTATATACGTATCTTCATAAATTTCAAAACACTTATTGATTATTATTTATTATTTGGATTAGTATTTTATGATATCATCTACCATATTTAATTTAATTTTTTATTATTAGTTTGAATGTGGATGTTCTATCATAAAACTATTCACCAATTCACTCTGAATTGTTAGTGATTATGCTTAATGTTCAGGGAATGTTATTTAAATTTCATATATTAGTATCAATATGAATGTATATGATGTTTATTTTTATCAAAATTCATATGAGGAATGAATTAGACTTAGTAATTGTCGTGTGAGGCCTACTATAGCCACTCGGTACATCGGTAGGTCTCAGGAGACAAACTACGTTATTGGCACAAGGCCTTGACAAAATGATTATTTATGGTCTTAGAACAAGGCCTTGAAGGTATGATTATGATTTCTATCATTATTCATTAACTCATTATGAAAATATTATTGATGGTTCATGATTTTATTAGAATAGTAAAATACACATGATTATGTTTTGTTATGGAATTATTTATTCAGCTCTTATTCCATCCATATTATGTTTCTCTTTATTATTTGTAAAGGAATGTGTTTTTGAGATATTCACTATGCCAAATTTTTATATTTATGATATATTATGATTTATTTTTTACCCTTACTGAGCGTTTGATCTCACCCTTTTCTTATGTTTCATTTTCCTAGGACACAAAGATGTATACTATGAGTGACATGCATAAATAACCTAGGAGTTTTTGATGATGTAAAAGAATTTTTAATTTTGTATTTCTTTTAATGTTGTGATATTGAACCTAAGTATGTAACATGTTTCCAATTCTTCTACACAACTCATTCCTTCAGGAGGCATATTACTTTTTTATATTCCAATTTAATAAAATAAGGCACTGGCTTTGGGGAACTGGGGTCCAGTTCTTACTGTTTCTATCAAATAAATTTTAGTAGAAAACTAGAATCTAGATTTAGAAAACATAGATTAGGGAACAAAACCCTAATATATTCCTTGAAGATTAACATACAAGAACATACTTAATCTTGGTAAAAAAATATATTATGTGGATATTTCTAGAAAATACATCCTTGTTTGGATACTACAAGTGGATGTGGTTCTTGCACAAATGTACCTAGGAGTAAAAACTCCAACAAGGAGTTTCGGGCTTGACCAAAGGTATCCCGGTACACGACAATGGGCCTTACTAGGCACCTAGTTTGACACTCCTACGGGATATGATTAGTATAATTTAAATTTCATTAAAATCCATTATGAATGCTTCAAATGTAAATTTTTCATCAAAGATACCTTGTATGTGATTACAGAATTATCCAATCATAGGATTTCAATTTATGCTAGGTATTTTTCTATATTGAGATTATACATTATGATTAATGACCTAATATAGTGTATGTCATTATTTTTAAATTGAACCAAGTATAAGATTTGGAAACAACATTACAACGTGTATCACATGTAGGGATTTCCCTCTTATTCAATATAGTGATCTTGTCACTAGTGTAGCGACTACTGTTGAGAAACTTATAACTATACTGGGATAGTTGACTCATCTTATGAACTATAACCATACCTGTATGAAGCATCCTGATCCAAAATGTGGAGGAGTGACGTTATATATCATTAATAAACAACAACATCTATCATTAAATAATACTATAAATCCTTTTGTATCTGAGTACTGGACAAGTTCCTTATAGAAGATATTTATCACTTTGGGGTGTAACGAAAGAGAGATGGTTATCCTGGAAGATTATTGTCTATTAGGAGATGCAGACCAGTAGTGGTTATTAGTCCGAAACACAATGGAGGAGGTAGAAATGAAAGATATGTTACATATGAATTTTAAAGAAATATTCCAAAAAAATATTCCTCGTGAACAACGAGCAGATATGGAAAAGAAATTCAGTAATCTGAGGCCTAAAAAGGATGAAAATGTGTCCTAGTATGAATCCAAATCTAAAAGGCTAGAATGGCATTATACTAGATATATTTGTAATCTGAGGAGTAATATTGATCGATTTATAGACGGTGTAAATCCATTCCTCCATAGCACTCTAGACTCCCAAATTTTCTCATCATGTAAAGATATAGTCTCAGGTGCTATCAATATGGAATAGTAATTTTCTATGTTTTATGAATTTTAATAAAAGAAAGAGAAGATTAGTGGTGTCGAAATCTCTAGAAAATGAAATAAGGAAATGGGGAGGAAGGGAATAATTGACCTTCCATCAAGCAATAATTGTGGGAAGAAACACCATGACACTTTATGAAAGGGAATGGGAGTGTGTTACAAGTGTGGAGAAAAAGGCCACCTATCTTAGGATTATAAGGGGAAGAATGAATCTATTGATTTTCCATGATACCATTGTAGGGATATGGGAAATTGAGCACAATAATGTCCAAAGTGTTAGCAAAAAATTCCCCAAAGAAGACCAAGGGAGGAATTCCAAGCTCATGCAGTCACAACTGCTGAGGTTGAAGTTCCTAATGATGTGGTGGCAGGTACATTAATCATTTTATTGAACATATCCAATGTTTTATTTGATTCTGGACCATATCATTATTTCTTTTCATCCCAGTTTTACATGAAAATTAGATATTTATAATTTGATTTAATAATATATTCGGCTGTAAAAACTATTAAGGGAAGTATCATTACAACAATTGTGTGTCAGGCAGTCTCCATTATGGCATATAATCAGGCTTTATCTTCTGATTTTATTATCATTCCCATGATTTAATTTGATATAGTTCTCAACATGAATTTTATTTCAAACCATGATGCATATATTTCTTGTAAAAATGAGGTTAAAATTTTTTAGGACGATGCGGAATCCCTTATATTTAGGTTAGAAACACCACCTTATAATTCTCATCTAGATGCACCCCCAATAGCTTTACTGAATTAAATTATTGAGGATTAAGGGATCTCAATGTCAATGGTTGAGGAAAGGAATGTTCAAATTAAGGAAATATATATTTTTCAACAATATATTGATCTGTTTCTAGAGGATTTACCATGAAATCCCACAGAGTATGAAGATGAGTTCTATATTGATCCAATTACTTGTTCGAGGCCAATATCAAAGACTCCTTATAGAATGGACACTGTGGAATTAGTATAAATGATGAAACAACTATTGGAATTGAATGATAAATGATTTATTCACCCTAGTGTATCTCTATGGGGATCCCCTATTCATTTCATCAAGAATAATGATAGATCTTTGAGGTTAGGCATTAACTTCAGGGATATCAATGATATAAAAAAAAGAACAAGTATCCCCTAACTCACATTGATGATTTATTTGATCTACTTCATGGAGCACAATATTTTTTGAGGATTAAACTTTGATCTAGATATCATCAGTTTCTAGTTAGCAATACATTCCAAAGAAAACATTTTTAATCGGGTATTGAAATTAAGAGTTTACATTAATGCCTTTTGGACTGACTAATGCACCCTCTATTTTAATGGATCTGATGAATAGAGTTTTCAAGGAATATCTGGATGAATTTTTGGAGGAATTTATTAACTATATCTTGGTATACTCTGAAATATATGATGATCATTTAAATCACATGGGAACTATTCTAAAGACTCTTAGAAGAAATGCATTATATGGGATGTTTAGAAAGTGTGAATTTTGGATTCAATCAGTTTCCTTTCTGAAGTGCCCAGATCAGTGTGAATCACTGAGAGGGGGAGGGGGTGAATTAGTGATCCTTTAAAACTTTTTACTAATTGATTCTTAATCAATTAAACCTCTATGGCTGGTTAAAGCCTCGATCCACTCTTCTTGTATCTCTCAACCTTTCCCGGATAATGCAGTAATGAAAAGGCACAGGACACAAGGATTTACAGGGTTCGGCACCAAAGGCTTACATCCTTGCCATGCTCTCCCAGCATGGATTCTCCCATTATAACTTGTTAGAATTACAATGGTCGATATAGCTTCCCACCGTATCTCTCCTGAGTCCCACAGGAGGGTCATTATACTGCGTCCCACAGTGTTACCAGAGTCCCACTGGCCTGCTCCAGAATCCCACTGAAGACTTCTTCTCCCTGAGTCCCACAGGGTCTTCTCCTGGCTCCTCGAGTCACATGAGTAGCTCTTCTTCTTGTTAAGCTCTTCAAGTATCTTCAGCAGCCTGGGATAAAGGCTGCTGGCCTTGCTCTGTACCTCTGATCACTTGAGTTGTTCAGGTCTTCTCTTCTTGCTCAGGATTTATCTCCTTCTTCAGGATGACCTGGCCTCTCTCCAACTACTGAATGCTCAGACAACTGATATCTTTATCTTCGGTCTGGTCCAGTCTCACTTCACTTCAACTTCATGCACTGAATGCATGGCATCACAATATCTTCACGATCTTCTGGACTTGGTCAGCTCAAATGCACACTCACTGATTTGAACTTTAATTACGTGCGCATGTGCATGCATGCATGCATGCACTTTCCCTTTCTTCTCTTGGTGCAATAAACCCACAAAGGGTGTAATTCTTTTCAGCACACACCTATTTCTCGAACATCACACACTTTATTCTCTTTTGATTACACACATAAATGTGTGTTATACACTAGTGTGGATGTCTTCTCTTCTTCTTAGTGTGTACACACTTTGGTTTGCACACGCACACAATGGTTCGGCCTTTTAGTTCTTTTGCACACACAAACGCCTATGGCCTTTTCCCTCTTCTTGTTGCACACCCTTAACCCGTAGGTTGTTCTTCAATTTTGCACACACAAAATGTGTCTTCACTTGGTGCACACACAAGGCATGAAAGCCTCGGGTCCTCTTCTCCACTCGGCACACACACTTGGCCCGTAGGTATTCTTGTCCACTTTGCACACACACAAATAGTGTGGTCTTCCTCCTTATGCACACACACTGCCAAGTCTTGGGTTCTCCTTGCACACACACACAAGGTGTGTTCTTACTTCACCCGAACTCCTACTCAAGGGAGGGCGCGCAAGGTGTGCGGCCACTTCCACTTCTTCTTCAAAGAGCACAAGGTATGAGCCGCGGCCTCTCTTCTTCTTCAAAGTGCAAGGCACACTTGGTGCACAAGGCAGCATGCAAGTGCTCAAGGCCTCTAGGGCACGCAAGGTGCACGGCACAGGGGCGCGCAAGACCTCCTACCCGCGGGGCGCGCAAGTGCAACACCCGCGAGGTCTTCCTCTTGCCGCGCAAGGGTGCGGGCAGAGAGGGAACAAGCCTCGGGCGCGCAAAGTGTTGCGGCCACGAGCTCTTCCTGCCGCGCAACGGATTAGCGCGCAGGGGACTTCAGCCGCGCAAATCTTTGCGCGGTGGCTTCTTCTTCGCGAGTCAGATCACTCACGGGACACAAATCTTCAACAGAGTTTCAGCACATCAGCCACCGGCTCAGAGGTCTCGGCCTCTCTTTATATAGGCAGAGGAATGCGGTTCATCCGCGTGAGATATTTCCAAATCCCCGAAAGTTTCGGTTATTTAAAATCTTTCCAAATCTTTATTTTTATCCTCTGTTTCACGCGGGATCTTTCATTTTTTGTTCTTCTACGTGCATGCGACTCATAACGCATGCACGGCCTTCGGTTTAGGCTCATCCCATGCAAAAACATGAACACCTGATGCCTCGGCAGATTCTCTTGCCTCGGCCTTGTTCGAAATCTCCCAAACATTGCATGAATGTGTATTTTTAAGCATGGATCGGTTCAGTAGGTCCAGACGAGTCGGATGGACGTCTTAGATCCTTCAGAGGTGGCCGGGAACTCAAAAACCATCTTCGGGAGGCCTCTGGTTCGAAGGAGGCTGCGGGTGGCTTCGGGATGTCCTCGGCTCGAGCTCGAGGAAGGAGACGAGCTCTCGGCCGTCGGATCAGGCGTTTGAGATACATCGGGCGTCCTGGATCTGAAGATCTCGCGCGGGATCAGATGTGCGGCTTAGATCGTCCGCGCGATCAATCGAGCGGCTCAGATTCGTTCCCGGGAATTTTTTCGCGTCCCACATCGAAACGGCGCCCAATTTTCTCGCGGCTTATCAACTAAGCGCTTCCGAGAAGCGCTCAGTTGAACTTCTCCCCTCCCGGTGCCGCCCCGCACCGGGTTCTCTCTGCGGGCGCGCTCTGCGCGCACCATGCTCCCTGCGGGCGCGCTCCTAGCGCCCCCTATGCATCCTGACACTCGCGGGTGTGCTCATGCTCCCCTGCCGCGCTCCTCCGGGTGTGCCCCAGGCGCCCATGCGGTGTCTTGGGTGCGCGCCCTGCCGCCCTGGCTCGCCCCACGGGTTCCCCCGGGCGTGGTGCCCTAGTGCCCATGCCTTGGGGTTGAACCCCCAAGGTGCCTTGGCTGGCCAATTTTTTGGCAAAGGAAAATTTAATGACTTTGTTAAAAACAAAGTTCTCCTCCATATAAAGCATGCCAAGTGCCACTTCTTCCAAGCCATCATTCTCATTTCTCATTCTTCCTCTCTTCGTCTTTATTTTAAATTCCTCCATTATCTTCAACATGTATTCATTACTTAGGAGTGAATTCATTGAAGGTTCTCCATCAACCGAAGCTCCTGAATCAAATAATTCTTCAATGTTCTTCAATGATCCTATTAGAGGTCACGTTGGATCACATTCACATTGTCATTCACTAAGGATTAGTACATGTTCTTCTTCAGCTCACATCATCCACTTAGAAGTTGTGGATGGCTTTCTTCATCTCCTCATGCATTGTCAGTACAATGCATGGTCTTCAATCAATGTTGTGACTTTGTATCATCTTGATACAAGTTCTATGAACTTAAAGAACAGCTCTACAATCGTCAGATGTAACTAGAGAATGTTTCAACCACATCTCCTATGTCACTTAGTGAATCTCCTAAGTGACACGCATCTTAGTACCATGGCCATTCTCCATTCATCACCAACACCATCACAACCTTTGTCATTCACATTTTGAAACTCTCTGACTTCCATTCATTCCAAGACAACTTCATGCCTCATTGACAACAAATGCAACACAATGCACTTCAATCTCCCCCTTTGTATTTGTTGTCAATACTCTCCTTCAGCACATATGAATGAGTCAATATGTGTGCCAATATTTTCTCCCCCTTATTGGCAATCAAATGCAAAGGTGTGGTGTGGTGCTCTTCCACAATATCTCTTCCTCCCTTCGAATAGCATCTTCTTTAAAAATCACTAAGAGAGGGATGATGCCACATGTTCTCTTTAGCAAAGAACCTTTAGTAAATCAACTCTAAGTCTACTTGGGCTAACCCGGTGTAGAAAACCAGAGTGATGTAACCAAGGAACTCAATGCTGTCCAACATTCACAATACATGTGAGATCATGCTTAGGGGTTGAATTTTTTCAGATATTCAATGAATTACTGAATCCTGCACATACTTCACAAAACACATTAGAAAGTTCAGTGCAAAGATAAAGCTCCCCCTTTCATCCATTTGTCTTCAATCAATACTCCCCCTTAATTGTCATGAGGAATACAATTAAGAAACAAGGGATGAAAGTATGATTGGAATACCTTCACTTTTCTCAAGATGATATTAAATCCCAATATATCATCTTCTCCAGATTGGCTCCCCCTCAAGAGGTGCACTCTATTCATTCCAAACCATCCTCCAGTTGAGAATGATCATCATCTTCAATTCCCTGCAATGTTAGAACATGTATATACCAAGAATATAAGGGAATAAGATGGAACCTCCTTGGTTCATCAATGTGAACAACAAGGTTGAGAATATTCTCTCAACCGAGATGTCCCATTTTCACCAGTCTTCACACTTGCACATTTGATCTTCTTTGATGATTGTGCTGGTGTGGTTCTCAAAACATCTTCATGTGAAACCTTCTTCTTCCCTTTTGCATTAGCAATTGCCAGAACTTCATCTTCAGCTCTTTGTAATTCTCTGGAAAGTTGCAACTGATGTGGCCATATGACAAGTAAATCATTTGGAAGAGTGGCCCCAGTTCTGGAAGTTCCACATGGTTCCTTAGATGCTGTCAAGCTACCTTTCTTAGACAACTTGTTTTCAATCAATCCCTTCTGCTTCTTCTGGATTGATTGTCTTTTGGAGTTTAGTCTGCTTCTATTTAGTTTCATGGCTTCTTTACAAAGGTCCATGATGTGACCTTTCTTTCCACAGTAGAAGCATGTCTTCTTGGTGGCTCTTCTTGATGCATCACCCTTCTTGGATTTAGACTCCAAGGTCTTCTCTTCCTTTTTCATAATCTTCTTGGGAGCATCTTCCACTTTCTTCTGCTTGCTTCCCAAGGATTCCATTTTAGCCAGGTTCAGTGATCTTCTCTTCTCTTTAGCTCTGGATACAGTTGGAGATTAACATGTATCTCTTTGACCACTTTTGCAATCATCCCAGATGTTGTCAAGTAATCCAAATCTGTTAGCAGTAAACAGATGTCTCTGGACCTGTGGATGCTGCTTCTTTTGTTCTGGCTTGCTCCCCCTAGGCATGGGCTTCCTCTGTTCTTTGGCATTCAGTGGATTGTACCAACAATCCTTTGCACAATGCCCATACTTGTTACAACACCAACATTGACCCACAAATCTTGACCTCTTCAGTCCTTCTGATTGTAGGGTACTTTTCTTGACCTGTTGTGCTGTTTCAGGAGAGCTCTGCTTCTTTACTGTCTTCATCCATATTTGTTTGGAATTATTCTTCCATCCTGCACTTTTTGTGGAAACACAATTAGAAGCATCAGTACAAGATGGTATGGATGGTACCTTCTTTCTAGAAGATGTTGCCCTTTAATTAGAGGATGTCTTTCTTTTAGAATCATCCTTCTCAAAGCATACTTGAGTAGCAACATTTCTTCTTCCAGCTGTCTGGGAGGCTTTGGCTTTGGGTGATTGCTGATTTGTCAATATCACCTCTAGTTCTAAGCATTCCATGTTAAGGGAGTTCTTCTCATCCTCAACAGTTCTTAGCCTTCCTTCCCAATTCTCCACCAGTTGTTTCATCTGGTCTTCATGCACCTTCTTCAATTCTTGCAATGAATTGTCCAGCTCCTTCACCAGTTTTACTTTGTCTTCAAGTTGAGCATCTCTGACATTCATTGAAACTTTGTGCAATTTTTCCAGTGCATGGAAAACTTCTTTGACCACAGTCTTAAAGAATTCTTTCTCAGAAAGGCTTCTCTGCAATTCTTCAGCAGTGTCTTCATATATTTCATTGCAAAGAGAAACTGTTTCATCTTTAGCCTTCACTAGCTTTCTGAGAGTGTTGGTTATGCCAACCCTTTTAGCCAGCTGATCTTCCATTGCATTGGGTTCTTCTTCTAACTGTGATTTTTCTTCTTGAAGATCAAGGATGCCTGTAGCTATACACATTGCCACTTCCTTGGGGACTGTCTTCCGAAGATATTCGATTTCATTTTGAAGATCTTTCATTGTTCCAACTTCATCACAGCTAGGACAGGCTTTCTTCATCTTCTTGGCCTGTTTCTTCTTTCTATTTTTCTGAGTCTTGGCAGATATCTCCATTTGAGGCTGGTTGCTCATTTCCTCAAATCTGCACTTCATAAAGACTCTCTTGGATCTTTTAGAGGTAACCTCGCTCTGATACCAATTGAAGTGCCCAGATCAGTGTGAATCACTGAGAGGGGGAGGGGGTGAATCAGTGATCCTTTAAAACTTTTTACTAATTGATTCGTAATCAATTAAACCTCTATAGCTGGTTAAAGCCTCGATCCACTCTTCTTGTATCTCTCAACCTTTCCCGGATAATGCAGTAATGAAAAGGCACATGACACAAGGATTTACAAGGTTCGGCACCAAAGGCCTACATCCTTGCCATGCTCTCCCAGCATGGATTCTCCCATTATAACTTGTTAGAATTACAATGGTCGATACAGCTTCCCACCGTATCTCTCCTGAGTCCCACAAGAGGGTCTTTATACTGCGTCCCACAGTGTTACCAGAGTCCCACTGGCCTGCTCCAGAATCCCACTGAAGACTTCTTCTCCCTGAGTCCCACATGGTCTTCTCCTGGCTCCTCGAGTCACACGAGTAGCTCTTCTTCTTGTTAATCTCTTCAAGTATCTTCAGCAGCCTGGGATAAAGGCTTCTGGCCTTGCTCTGTACCTCTGATCACTTGAGTTGATCAGGTCTTCTCGTCTTGCTCAGGATTTATCTCCTTCTTCAGGATGACCTGGCCTCTCTCCAACTACTGAATGCTCAGACAACTGATATCTTTATCTTCGGTCTGGTCCAGTCTCACTTCACTTCAACTTCATGCACTGAATGCATGGCATCACAATATCTTCAAGATCTTCTGGACTTGGTCAGCTCAAATGCACACTCACTGATTTGAACTTTAATTACGTGCGCATGTGCATGCATGCATGCATGCACTTTCCCTTTCTTCTCTTGGTGCAATAAACCCACAAAGGGTGTAATTCTTTTCAGCACACACCTACTTCTCGAACATCACTCACTTTATTCTCTTTTGATTACACACATAAATGTGTGTTATACACTAGTGTGGATGTCTTCTCTTCTTCTTAGTGTGTACACACTTTGGTTTGCACACACACACTAAGGTTCGGCCTTTTAGTTCTTTTGCACACACAAACGCCTATGGCCCTTTCCCTCTTCTTGTTCCACACCCTTAACCCGTAGGTTGTTCTTCAATTTTGCACACACAAAATGTGTCTTCAATTGGTGCACACACAAGGCATGAAAGCCTCGGGTCCTCTTCTCCACTCGGCACACACACTTGGCCCGTAGGTATTCTTGTCCACTTTGCACACACACAAATAGTGTGGTCTTCCTCCTTATGCACACACACTGCCAAGTCTTGGGTTCTCCTTGAACACACACACATGGTGTGTTCTTACTTCACCCGAACTCCTACTCAAGGGAGGGCGCGCAAGGTGTGCGGCCACTTACACTTCTTCTTCAAAGAGCACAAGGTATGAGCCGCAGCCTCTCTTCTTCTTCAAAGCGCAAGGCACACTTGGTGCACAAGGCAGCATGCAAGTGCTCAAGGCCTCTAGGGCACGCAAGGTGCACGGCACAGGGGCGCGCAAGACCTCCTACCCGCGGGGCCCGCAAGTGCAACACCCGCGAGGTCTTCCTCTTGCCGCGCAAGGGTGCGGGCAGAGAGGGAACAAGCCTCGGGCGCGCAAAGTGTTGTGGCCACGAGCTCTTCCTGCCGCGCAAAGGATTAGCGCGCAGGGGACTTCAGCCGCGCAAATCTTTGCGCGGCGGATTCTTCTTCGCAAGTCAGAGCACTCACGGGACACAAATCTTCAACAGAGTTTCAGCACATCAGCCACCGGCTCAGAGGTCTCGACCTCTCTTTATATAGGCAGAGGAATGCGGTTCATCCGCGTGAGATATTTCCAAATCCCCGAAAGTTTCGGTTATTTAAATTCTTTCCAAATCTTTATTTTTATCCTCTGTTTCACGTGGGATCTTTCATTTTTTGTTCCTCTACGTGCATGCGACTCATAACGCATGCACCGCCTTCGGTTTAGGCTCATCCCATGCAAAAACATGAACACCCGATGCCTCGACAGATTCTCTTGCCTCGGCCTTGTTAGAAATCTCCCAAACATTGCATGAATGTGTATTTTTAAGCATGGATCGGTTCAGTAGGTCCAGACGAGTCGGATGGACGTCTTAGATCCTTCAGAGGTGGCCGGGAACTCAAAAACCATCTTCGGGAGGCCTCTGGTTCGAAGGAGGCTGCGGGTGGCTTCGGGATGTCCTCGGCTCGAGCTCGAGGAAGGAGACTAGCTCTCGGCCGTCGGATCAGGCGTTTGAGATACATCGGGCGGCCTGGATCTGAAGATCTCGCGCGGGATCAGATGTGCGGCTTAGATCGTCCGCGCGATCAATCGAGCGGCTCAGATTCGTTCCCGGGAATTTTTTCGCGTCCCACATCGAAACGGCGCCCAGTTTTCTCGCGGCTTATCAACTATGCGCTGCCGAGAAGCGCTCAGTTGAACTTATCCCCTCCCGGTGCCGCCCCGCACCGGGTTCTCTCTGCGGGCGCGCTCTGCACCCACCATGCTCCCTGCGGGCGCGCTCCTAGCGCCCACTATGCATCCTGACACTCGCGGGTGCGCTCATGCTCCCCTGCCGCGCTCCTCCGGGCGTGCCCCAGGCGCCCATGCAGTTTCTTGGGTGCGCGCCCTGCCGCCCTGGCTCGCCCCACGGGTTCCCCCGGGCGTGGTGCCCTAGTGCCCATGCCTTGGGGTTGAACCCCCATGGTGCCTTGGCTGGCCAATTTTTTGGCAAAGGAAAATTTAATGACTTTGTTAAAAACAAAGTTCTCCTCCATATAAAGCATGGCAAGTGCCACTTCTTCCAAGCCATCATTCTCATTTCTCATTCTTCCTCTCTTCTTCTTTATTTGAAATTCCTCCATTATCTTCAACATGTATTCATTACTTAGGAGTGAATTCATTGAAGGTTCTCCATCAACCGAAGCTCCTGAATCAAATAATTCTTCAATGTTCTTCAATGATCCAATTAGAGGTCAAGTTGGATCACATTCACATTGTCATGCACTAAGGATTAGTACATGTTCTTCTTCAGCTCACATCATCCACTTAGAAGTTGTGGATGGCTCTCTTCATCTCCTCATGCATTGTCAGTACAATGCATGGTCTTCAATCAATGTTGTGACTTTGTATCATCTTGATACAAGTTCTATGAACATAAAGAACAGCTCTACAATCGTCAGATGTAACTAGAGAATGTTTCAACCACATCTCCTATGTCACTTAGTGAATCTCCTAAGTGACACGCATCATAGTACCATGGCCATTCTCCATTCATCACCAACACCATCACAACCTTTGTCATTCACATTTTGAAACTCTCTGACTTCCATTCATTCCAAGACAACTTCATGCCTCATTGACAACAAATGCAACACAATGCACTTCACTTTCTTAGCCACATTTTCTAAAATGATGGAATATCTGTTGATCCTATAATGAAAAAGTCTTTGCAATAATGGAATACTCCAATGAACATAACTAAGGTACATATTTATATTTTTTTTAACAATTTATTATCAATGTTTCATTAAAAACATCACCCATTTAGCCAACACAATGACCAAGATTACATTTAAAGGGGATATGTTTGTATGGAAAAATTAATATAAGGACTTTTTTGAATAATTGTAGAGTAAATTGGTAAATTATCTGATCCTAACTCTACCATCCGGTAATGATGGTTTGAAGATCTATAGTGATGCATCAATGAATGGGATTGGTTTATTCCTTATTTAGAATGATAGATTTATTGCCTATGCATCAAGGAAGATAAAAATTCATGAAGAAAACTATCATATTCATGATCTTGAGTTAGATTATATGATATTTACACTAAAAATATGGATACACTATCTCTATGGTGAAATATGTGAGATATATACAGATCACAAGATTCTAAATTATATCTTCTCCACGAAATAACTCAACATGATTCAATGGTGATGGCTCTAACTACTCAAAGATTATGATCATACTGTACACTACCACAGAGGAATGGAAAACAATGTAGCTGATGCATTGAGCATGAAGGATCATGGAGTTATCAACAAAATGATAATTGGAAAGGACACTTTGTATATGGATCTAGTGAGGACAGATAAGGGAATTATCAAAGAAGGTGAAACATCATTACTTTTTCAATTGTTTTCCAAACCATTTTTTTAGAAAGGATTAAAATCACTCATCTTAATGAAGATAACCTTCATAATAAAATTAATTACATGAATGATGGGAAGTTGTTTTACATTATCTGTGAAGATAGAATTTTGAAATTTGGGAAGAGGATATGTGTTGCCTCTATACCTAGGCTAAAAAGGGATTTATTGGATGATTTAAAAATCTTGAATTTCTCAATACACCCTTGAAGCACAAAAATGTATAGAGATTTGAAGGAATGTTTCTGGTAGGACAACATGAAGCCAAAAATTGTAGATTATTTATCAAGATATTTTGTCTGTCAATAAGTGAAGGTAGAACAAAAAAAATCCTAGAGGATTAATGAAACCTCTACTTATTCCTACATGGAAATGGGATGACATCACCATAAATTTTGTCACTGGATAACCCAAATCTCCATGATATAATGATTCAATATGGGTAATTGTTGATCGACTTACAAAATATACACATTTCCTCACTAGAAGGTAGGATTATTCATTGGATTATCTAACATAAATCTATATCAATGAAGTTGTAAGACTTTATGGATCACCTATTTCAATAGTTTCTGATTGTGATCCTCGATTTACATCAAAATTATGGAAAATTATTTAGAAATCATTGGAAAATGAGGTTCACTTGAGTACTACTTATCATCCTCAAACTGATGGGAAATCAGAAAGGATGATCCAATCATTAGAGGAAATGTTGAGATCAAGTTCACTTGAATTTCAAGGTATGTGGGATTAATATTTACCTTTAGTGGAGTTTTCCTACAATAATAGATTCTATTACAATATTCAAACGTCACTATATGAATCATTATACGGAATGAGATTTTGTACACCAACATATTGGGAGGAAGATGGTGAAAGGAAGCCGGTGGGGCCCAAACTTGTGGTGGAAACAACAAAAAAGGTAAAGACTATACAAATCCATATCAAAGAAACTAAAATCAAGAAAAATAGTTATGATGGTAATCAATGGAAGGATTTGGAATTTTAAGTGAGATATCACATTTTCTTGAAAGTATATTCATGGAAGGGCATTATGATATTTGGATAGAAAGGGAAAATTATCCCTAGGTATATTGGTCCATTTTAAATTAAAGAGGGAAATGTAGATTTGGATTATCATTTGGTTATGACACCTAGCTTCTCTAAAGTACACAATGTGGTCCATGTCTCAGTGTGGAGAAATTACATGTCAGACTCAATGCATGTCCCCACTTATGAATGTATTGAATTGGAACCTGACCTATCTCACTATGAAGAGCCTATCCTGATTCTAGACCCTAATGAACAATTCTTGAGGAATAATATGACTCTACTAGTAAAGATAATTTGGAAAAATCACCAAATCATAGAGGCAACATGGTAAGCATAGGAGCTTATGATGAAGAACTTCCAAAATCATTTAGTGAGGTAACATTCAAGTAATTTCGAGGACAAATTTTTTTTGAGGGGATAATGTAACACCCCAGTTTTTGAAAATAGATTTAATATTTAATGAACTGAGTCTTAAAAAACACCACAGAGAAATAAACTAGCCAGTAAACATAATTTTGTGAATTTTGAGAAACTGACATACACAGTTGCATTTACTAAGATATTGAGAGTTTGATAAGAAAAACTAAATGTTTGGAGAATTGTAACATACCTTTATGAATAGTAATATGTATAGTAATATGAACCTCATGAATATTAAATCAATTAGTTTTTTATTTCCTTATGTTTATAAGATAATGTGTTCTTGAATAATTTTTCAAGGTGATATAAAACAAATTATAGTTTTAAAATTGATATTTTTTGAAAAAAATATGATTTTATTTGAAAATTAAATAAAAAATATTTATAAATTGAATTTAAAACAACAGATTTCATTTTTGGAATTCTACATGTCAAAAAATGTTTAGGGTGAATTTTTGGTATATCTCTATTATACTCAAATTTTTTATAAATAGTAAAATACAGTAATTTACTATATATATAAATTATCAGTGAAATTCACTATTCCTAGAATCATGGATTATTTAAGCACACATGGTTCTAACACACATTAAATTATTACAATTATGGGTGGCATTAATCACCACATTTGGTTAACTTGATTTAAATAATAAAATAATGAATAAGATATTCACAAATAACCCCTTTCCTCCACTATAACCCCCCATCAATCCCTCTTCTATTAACTCCTCTCAAGCCTTGTGACATGTATAAATTATGATAAAATATCCTCCAAAGCTTCTCCCCCATATCCAGAAGTCGTTGGTCTCATAAAAAGTCAAAAACATCTCCCCTAAAGAGGCTCTCAAGGACGATTACTACAAGAGGTAAATTCCTCTTTTCATTTATTTTATTTCAAGTTCATTTCTTTTCCTTTTATTTTCGCAACTCCTTTCATCCAAATGTTTTGATGACTCGAGTACCTTACATGTACTAGAATATTTTTACGATAATGGAATAATTCTTCATCATCTCTCATTTCCCCTTCTATTATACTATAAATGAAAACAATGTTTAAGATGTGTAAATTTATCACAATCATGGATGACGGGTTTTCAATTTCTATTACCATATTCAATTATTTTCATGAAACCATTTTAATGGTTGAACCAGAATATAATATATGAATTATTGCTTTTTAAGGTTATATAATTCTTTTTTACACAGGATATTAATTTATAAATGTAAATGATTTTGTTGTGATCAAGAACTACCAATTAACCCAAACAATGGTCATTAATGTCATATATAATGATTCATCTTCACTCCCAATAACAAAATGAATTTTATAACCATGTGATACTATGTTTTTAAACTAATAAAATAAAACTTCATTTATGGAAAACCATTCTCATTCTACATGTTTATCCATATATGAAAATAAGTAATATGATCATGAAAACAACGGAACAAAACACTCCCAAACAATGAAATTGGATCTCTTAACCCCTAAAATGGCAAGGAATGATCCTAATAAGGAATTGATAAATAAATAAAATTTATATTAGGATTTGGAATCATTAATTTATGAACCTAACTTTTATTATTAAGTTCATTAATATCGAATGAGGAACACATTTGGACTCACGGTAAGGGTTTTCTACCAAAACGTCCATTTTCATTAGGGTGACTCTTATTATATAAGAACCACAATAAAATTATTATTTATTATTATGTACCCATAATAAATTCTGTTTAAATGTTCTATATATGTTTACCAACCATAATCCTACTTTAATTTATAGTTAGTTATAGGTTTTAATTGGATCTTTCAAAAACCCTTCCCGAAATACCAGCCTGATTTACGGTAATTTCTAAAATTCTTCCCTATTTTAACAGGAACTATATAATATATTGTTGGAAACCATTAGTTTAACAAAATCACCCTTTTTTTTTGAAATTACTATATTACTTCACTTTTTTTTCTATAAAAGTTTTTTTCCTAAATAAATCATCTTTTTAAAGTAAAAGATTATTTATCTCAAGAATTAGTTGTTGATTTTATATTTGTAGAATCATCTATTTCAACACTCTTGTTTGTTATTATGTATTATTGGAATTAATAATTTATTATATAACATACCATATTTATTTGAATAATTTATGATTAGTTTTAATGTGGATGTACAATCTTAAAAACATTCAACAATTATACCAAATGGTTAGTGTTTTTGCTTAATGTTTGTGGGAAGTTATTTGCATTTCATATATTAGTTTCAATATGAATGTATATGTTATTCATGTTTATCTCCATTGATATGAGGAACGAATTTGACTAATTATGTGTTGGTTGTGGTCCACTATATCCCATCGGTGCATTGGTAGGTCTCATTAAGCAGACTACGGTCTTGGCATAAGGCCTTAACAGAATGATTATTTATGGTCTTGGAACGAGGCCTTGACGGTAAGGTTATGATGTCTGACATTATTCATTCCCTCATTATGAAAATAGTATTTATGGATAGTTTGGTTTTTCAAATTGTATAATTCCCTTAATTATGTTTCATTATGGCATTTTTTATATAGCTCTTATTCCTTAAATTGTAGGTTCTAATTCATTTTTTTAAAAGGCATGTTTTTTAAGTTATTCGCCATGCCAAATGTTTGTGTTTATGATATCATCTGCTTTATTTCCTACCCTTACTAAGTGTTTGATCTCAAACCTTTCTTATGTTTCACTTTTCCAGGGCATGAAGTGTTATATTATGAAGGACATACAAAATTAATCTAGGAGTTATGGATGTTCTCAATGGAGTTTATATGTTTTATTTCTTTTCAATTTGTAATGTTCAACATGTATATGTATCTTGTTTCCAATGCTACTAAACTACCCAGTCCTTCACGATGCATATTCCTTGTTAATATTCCAATGTAATAAATTATGTCATCGGCTCTAGGGAACTAGGTTCAGGTCCTTACATCAGATGTGTATTTATATGAATTGAATAGGGTGTTGGTTATGGGTGTTGGTTTTTTATTTTATTATTTATTTATGAGTCTCAATAATGAGAATCATTTGATAATAATCTAATATATAGGATTATATTTTCCTCAATTATCACCTTATTTATGGGGTTTTAGGCTGTTTAGGTGGATTTCAAAGGAATGAGATTCAGTTTGTCAAACAGGAGGGAAAAATGAGACTAGGGAAGTCCACTTACCATTGGTGTTTTTATGGATTGGATTGAGAAATGAGAGATATTTCATGTGTTCATCACTTATTTATATAGAAATTTATACTAGCCGATTCCATTATTTAACAACCCCATGCACTTATCATTATAAGAGTGTATTAAACCAATAAAACACCCATATTAGTGACATTTTCTATGACCCTAGTGTAACTCCTTCATTGTAAAATGATGTTTGAGGGGGGGTCAGTGGGTGAATGTTAAACTATGTTTCTTTGTACTATGAAACGTTTTCAAGGCCATAAAAATTATAATAAAACATTCCATTTCTCCAACACTAGATATTTATTATAAATAATAACATAGTTATTATTTTTTTACCTCGATCCCTACACAATTATAGGCTTTGTTTTGGTAACCTTTCTCTCTCAAGATAAATCATATTATTATCTCCTTGAATGGTTGAATGTTTAGAAACTAAGGTACTCTTTCTTCACATTCCTCTTTTTATTCCCACATTGCATTATATTCATCCATTATTTCATTCCATAATTATTTATTAGATGGATTTGTTTATATATGATATTTCTAGGTTTAGGTATTAATTCTAGATTGATATTTTTATATTTTTTAGTTATCCCTTCTCTGTTTGGTGGATTTTTATCATTAATTATTCCTCATTTTTTAGTTATTATCAAAAATATATTTTATTAAGTGGATTCAATATAACTCTTTATATATTTTGTGTTAAATATTTAATTATTTTCATTATTTTCCTTTTCTAAAAGATTGAACTGAATACAAATATGGTAATAACTAGATAAAAGAAATCAAAAAGATAAGATGTGATATTCATATAAATTATGTGATTTCAATGTTATTTATTGAATGTAATTTCATGGGTTAATCAATTAGAATATTACCATGTTATTATTATGTTTTTAATTAACATGCTTCTCCATTTCATTATTCAGAAAAAAATTTAAATATGTAAAAATAGTATATTTAATATATAATTGATTTTTGTTGCAATTTATTATTGGGTTGTTATTGAGAATATTATACTTGATAAATGTGTATAATTAATTTTTTATACTATTATGATTGTTTCTAATTCTATAGTAATAAAAGCCTCTATAAAAAAATATGGTGTAGTTAATAATGTGTTGTGGAGTATTTTGTTGTTGTGGTGGTTTTATATGGCTGATAAGGAAAGGAATGGTGATGGGTTTTATGTTGGTTAAAATGAGGATGATACACTTTCCATGAAAATTTTCCTCAGTGTTCTAATATGATAGTGATGTTAATACGGTTGTTAGTTATGTTGATAATATGATGGTTGGTTCAATTTTGGATATGTTTATTTTTAATTTTTATGTGATTGGGTCTTATATTCCTGGTATGGTGGAATGGTAATTAGTGAAGGAAATTAATTGTGGGTATGGATTTTGTAAATTTTATAGTTTTTGTTATTAGTGAATAATTAAATGTGGGGATAATTTTAAGGTGTAAATATTTTATTTAATTAATGAATAAAATATATAATTAATTAATAAAGGTAATTGAGTTCATAGTTTATGATAGAATATAATTATAATAATTATTAGAAGTACTTATATATAATCATATTTATTTTAAATATGTGTACTATAATGTGTGTGTTATTGATAGTAAATATTATCATGGTTAATAAATGATATGTGATACTTGAATATATTATAGTTAAAAAATGAATAATTTTAATTGGATTATAAGACATGAAATACATGATTATTCTTTTTTTGAAAATGGTTATATGGGGATGTGGTGGAGTTTCTTAGTGGCGGTAATAAGGATGATAGGAAATATTTATTTTTATTGTATCAACATTTGTTTTTTTTATCCTTTTTTCTTTAAGAATAAATAAATTAAAAAATAAATCTTTTAGAATTATATTAATAAAAAATATATATTATTTTAAATATAATTTTTAACATCATCTTATGTTTTTTGTAGTCATAATATAATCACAAATCTAATTTTATCCATAAAAGTGGTAATATGGGATTATTTTTTAGAAAATTATGATTTTTTAAGAATATTAGGTAATTTAAATATTAGAAATCATATAGTAAAAATATAGTAAATAAACCCCTTTTATATTTTCCCAATATGAATAGTAGATTTGGAAAATTTTATTACAACAGTAAATGGATAATTGTGAAATTTAACATAAAAAATAAACTAATAAGGACTATAAAATTACCCTAAAACATTCAATAAAATTGTTGAATGAATTTAATTTTAATATTAACACATAAGGATCGATATTTTATGTTTTAATGGATAATTTTTCAAGAAAATGATTTAGATATTATCAAAATCAAATAGAGTGACAAAATGTTACACTCTAGCATTTTACAAGTTCAATGCTTTCAATATTAGGATAAATAGAATATATTGTCTACTATATATATTATTATGATAGATTAAAATTTTATATACAACATAAAAAATTTATTTTTAATTTTTAGTTAATAAATGATTATCAGAAATGATTTCAAAATGATGATAGAGTAATTATTTAATTATTGAAACAATCAATTAAATGATATTATAAATATAAAAAAGAAATATAATTTGACATTATTAAGATGATCCATGAATTTTTTAGGATAATTTGTCATATTATGGGCGTATTAAATGAATTGGTTCAAATTTATCTTTCTTTATTTATCTTAGTTAATTCAGTGTAATGAATTCGGTCAAAATTGTCACTTAAAATATTTTATGAAAATAATATTTTATTATATTTATTTATAAATAATAAAAATATTTAATACGAAAAAAGGGATGATATATGGTGTAAAATATCATATATTGGACATTTATAATCCAATTGAGACTTTATATGTAAAAATTTCATCCTCTTAGTATTGGAAAACTTTTTGTCATAGTGAAAATTGAAATGTATAAACTAAGGGTTAATCAAAATGATAATGTTTAATATAATGATAAAAATGGTATTAAATCTATGTTTTTATGATATTGAAACTTTATAATAGCTAATCTTTGAATAAATTTTCATTTGGAGATATTTGTTTGATATTTAATTTATTTTAAATTAATATTTTGACAAATTATAAAAGTTCCTCCCCTTTCTCTTATAAAAGGGAACCTCTTCTCCTATTTTATTCACACATCAGAACCTATTTGATTCAGACAAACTATATTAAGATATCATACCAACATATCTACTTTTATCCTAGAACACATATTTTTTTCCCAGAAATCCATTCAATGTATTTCTTTTGTGCGCATCAAAATGAGATTCCCGATGAAGATGAGGTTTTCACGAGTACGGTGAGAATCAAGATATAAGGTATGAAATTCTCAAATCACACTTATTTTCCAAGAGATATAATCCATGTTCACCACCTATTTATTTTTTTTAATGTTTATATTTCCCATTAATTTTTTATATAATCCTTATCCTTAAATCTATGATTATCTATATATCCATTTGTTAATATCTATTTCATGGGATTTACGATTCAAAAAGTATCAAATCGATAAGGTAATTTTGTCTCAACATGACTTTTTCTAAGACATGTGTTATATTGTTCTCCCATATTATAGTATTATGTGTATATACTTACCTTCTACAATTTTATCTTGAATATCTTTCTTTTCATGACATTTAATCTTCATTTAATGATATTCTGTCTTCCATTGAAAATCTGTTTCTAGTAAAATCCATGTTTTCAAGAAATGTTTTAAATGTGTTTTAAATGATATTTTAAGAATTTGTTTAAAAAATTGGATTTAAAAGATGTTTAAAATAGTTTTCAAATATTTTTTAGAGGTTTTATGTGTTATTTTTGATGAAAAAGGATTCCAAAATGTTATATGATTTCAAACATTCAATTTTCAAAATGGGAATCATATTTTCTTAAAGAATTGTTCCATGTAATATTTCAAAATAATTTTTCATATAAGAAAAATTTATTTGATGTTAATTATTCTCTACTATGGATATTACCAATGGAAACTATTTTTTTATTTATCTGAATGGTTTGTGTTTATGTTGGATTGATTTTTAATAATTTTTATTCTTTTCTATGAGTTATGTTATGATGAAATGTTTATGAACCACAATTTTTTAAGGAAAAAGATCGGATTGATCTTCCTCTAGAACAAAAATTTAGTGGATTAATTATGAGTATGGTGACAACTATATCTCCCTCCAATGAATTGTGAAAAGATTTGTGTCTCATTCGATAATAAAGGAAAAAAGTCGACGGGATTGATCCACTATGGAAGATGGGGAAACCCAATCCACATTAGGAAGATGGGAAAACCTGATCAACTATGGGAAAATTATAAAACCCATTCCCTTATAAGGAAATGATAGAAAATATGGATGGTCTTGTGTACCACCCAGTATGTGTAGTCTCCATGAATTTTCCTATTAATTTTGGGCATTCTGCCTTGATTATAGAGAATGATATTACATGTTTTTGTATTTACCAAATATTCCATGTCTTATTCATATGTTATGATTTCTTGTACAATACCATTTATTCCTACATGATTCATTTCTTATTAACGTCTAGAATTTATTACAAAAATATCATTGTAACATCCTGACCTGGATTAGAATCAAACTGGTGGTCAGATCGGTCACCACATGACCAGATGTGCGTCTCCCCATATGCCAGAGGTTGACGAATAGTAGTGAGGGTCTATGGAAATTCAGTGGGGATACTATACCCTCATATTTAGAGTATTCACTGGGAAGAGATAAAAAACTAAGGCAACAATATAAGAATATGTAATCAATAATAAACTGAATAATAGAAATTCCCAATTCCAATTTATATGATGCATTTTTGTCATGGTGATATATAAACTTGAAATTAGTAAACAAAAAATCATGTCATACATCTCATTTTAGAAAGAAATAAAAAGACACAAGCACCATGTATGATATCCACAAGAATACCGATTTCCTTCTTAGTCCTCTACTTTGAACTCCCATGTATAAGCCAACAACATAGAGAAAGTCCACATTCTTTCAAACAAAAAAGTATACTCTGGTGCCCCATTGAAATTGTGGGCCGAATATGGTGTGAGATATAAATCTCAGTAGGCCGAGACCACTAGTGTCTAGCTCAATCTATTTAATGCAATAAAACTAAAAAATGTCCAATTATATAGAAGAAATAATATAATTCAATAAATAAAAAAAAACCCATCCAGGTTCTAAATGGACACCTGATAGTGATACCTACTTCTACCCATAACTAGTATGTATGATCATTTAAATGATGTATATATATATATATATTAATAGTTTGTGTTTATATATAAACATATAGATATTCCAATCATCCTCTTATAAGAACCATGTGTGTACCAACATCAATTTGGAATATACGATGGATACTATTTCTGGATGGATAAAGACGTAATGCATAGACATTCATTGCCAAGGGATGCGCTCATGGCCTTGAGCTTGGTCCAAACTCGAAGTGCTCTCACGATCTCATGGAAAACAATATGTAAGATCACACTGTCTTACAACCCTAGGAACTCATGGTCCATTGGAAAATTATGTTTGATGGATCAAGAAGTAAAACACATACATCCATCACCAAGAGTAGCACACAGTGTCAATCCCCTGGGTCAACTCCACATGCTCTCATAGTTTCTAGAGGATCAGCACAACAAATAACATATTCTTTCATCCCAAAGGATCTCACAGTCCCTTGGATCAACTTCCTAAACAAGGTGTATCCATTCAAAAAATATAATTCATGAATAATTTAACCTCTCTTTCATTTCATTAGCCCATTTCAATTATATATAAGCAATCATATATAGATTTATACTTATGGAAAACCATCATAAGTATTTCAATTGAAATATTAGCATTGACTTAACTTTTAACAAAAAATAATAAGGTAAGGGCCTCCCATTAATCTCATTTCCCATGATTAAATCCATTAGTTAAGTCTAAAATTAACTGGGTACACAAATCCATTTAATTAAGCAATCAATTAATTAATCAATGATACAATTCATATCTCATAATTAATATTCCAGAATTAATTATCTCATTATTAATATCAACTCTCTATATTCAATTCCACACTTAAATATCTAGATCATAATATAAAAGACAAATAATTAATTCAAAAATTAATTATCTCACCTTATCTCAATTTTATATCTCATAATTAATCCCTCGATTAATTATCACAATTAGAAATCTCATAAACCAAATTTAATTCACAATTGATTATCTCAACATAACAAATTTAATATCACATAATTAATCCCACATTTATTTATGTCAATTACAATTACCAAGGAATATAATTAATTCATAATTAATTATATCAACATATCTAATTTAATATCTCATAATTAATTCCCCGATTAATAATCTCATTTTCAGTTCTCAAAGTACATAACTAATTCATAATTAAAAATGTCAACTTAACCAAATTAATATCTCATAATTAATCCTTCAATTAATTATCATCTGAAATAACATAATTAATTCATAATTAATTATCTCTACTAAACCAGTTAAATATCTCATAATTAATCCCTTGTTTAATTATCATCTCAATGCATATAATAAATTATGTCTAATTAACCAAATTAATTGATCATAATTAATCCCCTGATTAATAATCTATCAAAAGGCACATAATTATTTCATAATTAATTATCTCAACATAACCAAATTAATTACTAATAATTAATCTCCTGATTAATTATCCATTTTACAACCTCAACAATTATAATTAATTCACAAATTAATTATCTCAACATAGCCAATTAATATCTCATAATAAAATCATTGATTCATTATCTTAACTTATTCCGAACAATATTCATTATTACAACCTAACCTAATTGTGTCAACATGTAAGGGAAGAAGTAAAAAAACACACAGCATCAAGATAAATGAATATATCAATCCCATCACTATATTTTTAGATAAATTCATCACACATCAGTTGAGGGGTTTTATTATAAAAACATGATTTTGAAATATAACTAATATTTGTATACCAATAAACAATCATTCAACAATTATAGTCAAATTCATCATCAAAATCAATTAAACAACTACTACATTTTATTAATTGTGTAAAATTAAGGAACCTGTCTCAAAGAATTAGTTGAGCCAATGCTTTCTAACTCAAACCGCTACCCGCTCGTGCATACTCACTTCCACATTATTGTGTGAAAATACTTGGAATTGATCGAAACACCTAAAAACAACAACCGTCACTCCCAATTAGTGGGGCGAGGACCAACTCAAAGCAAAATATTCAACCACAACTCAAAAAACCCTTAAGAACCAATTCCACAGTCGTGAAATCAGTTATCGGGTATGTAGCCTTACCCAAATATGAAGGAATTGAACCAAAAAAAACTGGGTCCCTTCACCTTCAGTGGCGGTCGTCATAATATGGAACAACGTGACCTAATACATCCTTTCCACCACCTTGGATGGAAAGAAACAAGAAATCCGAGTTAATCCCAAACCAATGGTCTTGGTCCAATGGCACCAGAGAAAATGAGATTTGGGATGGACAATACAAAGAACAAAACATGTAGGGAAGGACTTACCTCAAAGATACAAACATCTTCATTGAAGGAACCACCATGATCTGGCAATCTGAGAGCGAGTCAGGAGAGGAGGGTGGTGCGCCACCCATGGATGTTGTACCATGGGTGTATCGTGCCTCATGTAGGGGGAGGGAGAGGAGTGCCTCCCTCATCTATTCTCCCTAAAATACTAGATTAAAGAATCTAAAATAATTATAAAGATTTAATATAATATTAATATTTATAAATATAATAATAATTTACATCATATTATTATTATTACCCATTAATATTACAAATCATTGATAAACCCCCACTCCCCAAGTACACATCATTTTATTAAATTCGTCTCTAATTAATTTAATTAAATAAATTTTCCGACTCATCATTATTTAATTAAATTCTCTCAATACAATTTAATTAAACAAAATCCCAATTTTTTATAAAATAAATAAATTCATCTTAACCTTGAACTTAATTATATAAAACCCTTACTATAAATTTAACACATTATTTATTTAAATTCATTTCCAACCTAATTTAATTAATTAAATTTTCCAACTAATTATTATTTAATTAAATTCTATGAACATAATTAAATTAAAAATACTCTACATCTTGTCATCATAATTTAATTAAATTAATTACAAATAAATTTAATTAAATAATTTCTCGAATTTATGTTATTTAATTAAATTCTCACAATACAATTTAATTAAATTAAAAACTCCAACTCATCATCATTATTTAATTAAATTCTCTCAACCTCAGTTTAATTAAATAATTACCTCCATTTCACAAATACTAATTAAATTCTTATTAAAAAAGAATTTAATTAAATAAAACCTCCATTTCACATTTATTAATTAAATTCCTCATTACCTGGAATTTCATTAAAAGAAACCCTAAATCCTCATTTAAACATCATTTAAATTTTACCCTTTAATATTACCCATATTTGATAAACGTAAACTCCTCATTTATGAGTTATTTAACTAAATTCCTCTCATCTCATTTTAATTAAATAATGATTCCTTCTCATCCTCATTAAAAATAAAAAAAATTAATTATTTTCATCTCAATTTAATTATATAACTTCTCCATGTCAATTTCCTTTAATTAAAAACTCTCAAAATAATTTAATTAAATTAATTCTCCCATTCAATTCTATTTAATTAAATTCTCTCCAATACAATTTAATTAAATTAACTTTCCATTATTAATATCAATTCCATTTACTTAAATTATCTCAAGTTTAATTTAATTAAATAAAAAACTTATTTCATTTAATTTAATTATTTTTTTTAACTGAATTTAATTGAATAAATTCTCCAATTCATCATCATTTAATTAAATTATTACATATTTAATTTATTTAAATAACACCACCATTTCACTATATTTAATTAGATTCATTTGAACTACATTTAATTAAATAAATTCTCCAATTTATCATCATTTAATTAAATTCTCTTAGCTTTAATTTAATTAAATAAAACCCTCATTTTAATTTATTTAATTAAATTATTTTTAACTAAATTTAATTAAATAAATTCTCTTATTCATCATCACTAAATTAAATTATTTAAACTGTAATTTAATTAAAATAACCTTTGTTTCACATTATTTAATTAAATTATTTTCAAAATAATTTAATTAAATAAATTATCTATTTCATCATAATTTTATTACATTCTATCAACATCAATTTAATTAAAAAAATCCCCCATTTCAAATCAATTAATTAAATTCCAATAAAACTTGAATTTAAAAAAATAAAACTCCCAATTCACATAATTTAATTAAATTATTTTTAATCTTGAATTTAATTAGATAGATTAAACTGAAACATAAAACTAGGTTAGCTGCAATGTTTGAATTGCACGGTCTGACAAACCACGCGCAGATCGTGCATTTTCTACTGGACACCCATTTTTACATGCACGATTGACCCCCACAGTTTGACTAACCATGGCCAACCATTCTGTACACCTCTGTCAGGCCTGGTGCTCCCAAAACCCATCAAGCCATCTAGGAAACTCTTCTAGCCATTACTCAAGCCTAATATAAACACCTTTAAAAGATACCACCTTGGAGAACATCATCCGGAAGGTTGTGTTAAAAATTGTTCTGTCATTACAATGAAAAAGTTTTAAAACATTCTTGTTTTAACCTAGTTCAAAAAAATGTGACTTTACAATTTCAGTTTAGATGATAAACTGTTAATTAATTATGTGTCCTCAATATTAAGATCTAGATATTTATAGTGGAATTGATTACGGATAGTTGAGACTTGTAATGAGATAATTAATTCCAGAATATTAATTATGAGATATGAATTGTGTTTTTGATTAATTAATTAATGTCTTATTTAAGGGTATTTTTGTACCTAGTTAATTATTGATTTAACTAATGGAATTGGGTATGTACAATGAGATGATTGGGAGGCTCTTTCCTCATGATTTTGAATTGAATCAGAATCTCATGTTGATGTTTTAATTGAAATACATAAGATGGTTTTCCTTCTATAAAAATGTGAATATGTTTTATTATATGTAATTGAAATGGGATAATGAAATAAAAGAGAGGTTAAATTCTTTATGTATTATATTTTACGAATAGTTACACGTTGTATAGTTAGGGGATCTAAGGTACCATGAGAGCCCTTGGGAGAAAGAACGTGTTATATTTTTTGCTAATCCCCTGGATACTTTGAGAGATTATGGAGTTGAGCCTGGGGATAGACTTTGTGCGCTAATCTTGTTGAAGGATGTCTGTGTGTTATGTCTCAGTCTATCCAACATCATTTTTTTAAGGACAATGATAGCCTGGGGTAGGAAGACTGTGTGCCATGAGATCATGAGAGCTGTTGGAGTTTTGACCAAGGGAAGACCGTGATCACTTCCCCTGATAATGAATGTATATGTATTACATCTTGATCCTACCAGAAATAGTATCCATGGTATATGTCCATTTGTTGTCGGTACACGCTTGGTTCATATAATAGTATGCTTAGAATATCTATATGTTTATATATATATACAGACACTTTAAATATATATATAAATAATTTACATGATCATGCATATGAGTTGTTGATTGAATTAGGTATCACCGTCTGGTGTCCCTTTCGAAGCTGGAAGGGTTTTTGGTTATTTATTCATCTCAATTATTTCATCTATATAATTTCATGTTGTTTAATTTTATTGAATTATCTATATTGAGATAGACACTGGTGGTCCCAGCCTATTGAGATTTATATCTCACACCGTAGTTGTAACATCAATGCACTGGGGTACCTGAGTAGACTTTTCATGTTTGCAGGTCTGTGGAATTTTTCATTGTTGTTTGATTATTCTTTGGAGTCAGGAGAAAATGACCGAGAGGGACATCAGGATGCTTATGTAGATCACCATTGGGGCTTGAGTCTTTTTCATTATCTCTATAAAAAGATTTATAGCATATTGTTTTTTTACTAATTTCAAATATATTTTACTATGACATGAATGCATTATATAAATTTCTAGTTTCCATTTCCATTTTTCATTTAATTATTGCTTATATCTGCTTATGATGTTGTATATGTTTATTATATCTTTCCACTACATACTCTGAATATGAGGGTATAGTCTCCCTATTGACTATCCATATACCCTCACTTTCAGTTGGAAGCCTCTGGCATATAGGGAGAAATGCTTGAGGTCGTGTGGCGATGGGTCTGGCTAACAGTTTGAGGGAAAGATGGGCCGGGACATTGCAAAGAGGTATCAGAGGGGTCGGTTTTCTTTCTTTTTTTCCTTTTTCTATCTATTTTGGATTGGTAGACAAGATACTAGAAATGTTTTGCTGCTCAGTTAGTATTTGTGCTTGGGATTGATCACCCCATGTATGGGAAATGACCAAGTGTCCATGGATGGTAAATACATGTTTATACTACTTTATATTAGATTTGATATGAATTCACCTTTAGGGAATGATGTATTTTCTACTACTTATTGATTTTGAGAAATTTTAAAATTTCCCTTGTCCTAATATTATAGAGAAATTCCATTACATGCATCATCTTAGGAATTTATAGATTCACATGCCATGCATATGACATGCAATTCATATCACATTCCATCCATATTAGATTCCATGTAGTTCATTAGTAGGATTCTTGCTAATTTTTATTATGTGCCTTGGGGGTAATGCCATGTCTTGATCTGCTTTAGCATGCATGCTTTTATATCATTTTTAGGTGATTATATGTCATTATGCCTCTATTATTAGCATTTTTTGAACTTTTTCCATTCTTCTCTATTATAGAAAGTCTTTGTATTATTTATTATGATAGCATGATAGAAATGTTTTGATATGTAAATGGATGCTTGAGTGCGAATTTATTGGTTGTGTTTACGATGGGTATGGGTTTCATGGGTCAGTGATATCTTTCAAGTAAAGAGTTATGGATTGGGGTTTTAAAGTGAATAAGGATGAATTAGACATTTAGGAACGTAATATGATCATTCATACTGGACTTCATGAAATTGGTGGGTTGGTTGATATTGTAGTTGTTACGGATAGCATCTCGAGGATGATAAGTTTTTAATGTGGTTATATTATAAAATCTCGTGTGTGTTTTTAGACTAGGATAAAATACGAATATTTTTGAACTATTTCCTTGTAACAAAGGTTCGGTTTTCAATCTAGGATTCACGATGCAGTTTCCTAAGTTAGTACCTTTTAAATGTGTTAATATCAGGATTAGGTAAAGGTTCAAGGAGTTTTTTAGATGGGTAGATGGGTTTCAGGAGAATCGGTCATGGTATAGTTGTATGGATAGGTTGTTTATGGTTAGTCAAACCCTACGGGTCAGTCGTGCATGTTAAAATTGGTGTCTAGTAGCAGACACATGGTCTTTTTATGGTGTGTCAGATCGTTCAAGTCAAATAGTGTGGTTTAACCAGTTTAATGTATTGGGTTAATTTGTTTAATTAAATTCAGGATTAAAAGGAATTCAATTAAATGATGTGAATTGGGGGTTTAATTTAATTAAATTCAATGTAAATAGGAACTTAATTTACTGATGTAAAATGGGGGATTTATTTAATTAAATTGAGGTAGACCGATTATAATTAAATTTAAACAGAGGGAATTAAATTAAATAATTATTAATTAGATAATTTATTAACTTAAATTAAGTTGTAAATAATCTAATTAAATGAACTTAATCGAGGGTTTTATTTAATAAAATTAACTCTAAGATAATTTAATTGAATGATGATTAATTGGTTAAATTATTTAATTAAATTTAGTTTAAAAGAATTTAATTAAATAAATTTAAATGATGGTCTTATTTAATTAAATTAAAGCTAAGAAGAATCTAATTAAATGATGATAAATTAGAGGATTTATTTAATTAAATACAATTTGAAAAAAAAATTAAATAAATTGAAAATGGGGATTTTATTAATTAAATTACAGATGATAGAATTTAATTAAATTAGTTTGAGACGAATAATGAAGAATTTATTTAAATAAATTTTGTTGGAGAGAATTTAATTAAATAGAGTTTAATGGAGGAATTAATTTAATTAATTTACGTTGAGATTTCTTAATTAAAAGACACTGAGAAAGAGAAGTTATTTAATTAAATTATGATGAAAAGAAATAATTTTTTTAAATGATGATGAGATGCAGGCTTTATTTAATTAAATTGAGATTAGAGGAATTTGATTAAATTACTTATAAATACGGATATAGGGGTTATCCTAGAAGGGGGATATTAAATTTTAAAATTTGAAAGATGTTTAAATGAGAAGTTGGGTTTTCGTTATATTAAAATCTAGGTAAAGATGAATTTAATTATTTAATTTGAAATTGAGGTTTTATTTAATTAAATTCAATGTTAATAAGAAATTAATTAGTCATTGCGAAATTGGAGTTATTATTAATTAAACATAATTGAGAGAATTTAATTAAATAATTTTTATGAGTTGAAGTTTTTAATTTAATTAAATTGTTTTCATAGAATTTAATTAAATAACCTGAATTGGAGAAATTATTTAATTAAATTCAGTTAGAACAAATTTAATTAAAATATTATTAACTAGGTGTCTAGTTTTTTTAATTAAATTACCTTGAATGAATTTAATTAAGTAATAATGAGTTTGAAAATTTAATTAATTAAATTGGGTTGGAAAGGAATTTATTTAAATGATGAGTAAAATGTGGAGTTGGGGTTTTATATAATTAAATTCAATGTTAATATGAATTTAATTATTTGATAAATAATGGTGGTTTTATTTAATTAACCTGTGTTGAGATAATTTAATTAAATAATAATGAGTTGAGAATTTATTTAATTAAATTTGTTGGATAATAATTTAATTAAATGATTTGCAGTTGGGAAGTTGGGGTTTATCAAAGATGTTTAATATTAATGGGTAATAATAATAATATGATGGCTATTATTATTATTATTATATTAATTATTATTATATTATTTATTATAATAATTATAGAGTTTTCATTCTGGAATTAGATGTAGAATAGAAGGAGGCACACCTCTCCCTCCTCCTATATGATACGTGACACACCCATGGTGGAACATCCATTATTGGTGCACCACCCTCCTCTCTAGAATCTCTCTCTACATGCCAGATCATGGTGGTTCCTTCATAGAAGATATCCATATAATTGATGTATGTCCTTCTATGCATATTTTGTTCAACGCAACGGTCGTCTCGACTCTCCATTACCCATATTCTGTTGGTCCAAGACCTTAGGTTTCAGATTAACATGGATTTCTAATTTCTTTTGATCTTAGGTGGTGTGAATGATGTATCAGGACACATTAGTCCGTATTCCAATGACTGTCGCCAATGTTGAAGGGACTTGGTTTTTTTGTTCACTACTGTCATATTTGGGTAAGGATATATACCCTTTAAATGGTTACCCACCCTTGGATTAGGTGCTTATGGTTGTTTTGAGTTGTGGTTTATTATTTTGGTGTGTGTCGGTCCCCTCTGCACTAATTGGGAGTGTCAGTTGTTGTTAGGTGTCTTGATCCATTCCAATTACGTGTGCGCATTAATTTGGAAGTTTGTATATGCAAGTGGGTAGCTGTTTGAGTTAAAAACATTATCTCAACCAATTCATTGAGGTAGTGTCCTCAACTATTCTCAATTAATAAAATTCAATATTTTTTTAATTACAGTTGATGATGAATTTGACTAAAATTTCTAAATGATTTTATTATTGGTAAAAAAATATATGTTAAATTAAAAAATAATTTTTTGTAATAAAACCACTTAATTGTGGTGTCCTTCCTTCAATCTAAAAACATAGTGATTAGATTAATATATTCATTTATATTGATGTTGTTTGTTTTGTTATTATTTCCCTTACATGTTGATGCACTTAGGGAAAGTGGTAATTTTGAATATTGGGTGGAATAAATTGAGTCAATTAATTCGGAAATTAATTATTAGATATTAATTTTCTTTGTTGTGATAATTAATTTTTGAATTAATTATTTTCATTGAGGTTTTAAAATGGATAATTAATCGGGCAATTAATTATGGGAAACTAATTTGGTTAAGTTAAAATAACTAATTATGAATTTATTATGTTCCTTTTGATAGATAATTAATTGGGGGATTAATTAAGAGTTATTAAACTGGTTAAGTTAAAATAATTAATTATGAATTAATTATGTGATTTGAAATAATAATTAAATGGGGGATTAATTATGAGTAATTGGTTTGGTTAAGTTGATATAATTAATTATTAATTAATAATATGATTTTAGATGATAATTAATTGAGGGATTAATTAGGAGATATTAAACTAGTTAGGTAGAGATAATTAATTATGTATTAATTATCTATTTTGAGATGATAATTAATAGAATGATTGAAAATGATATATAAATTTAATTTTATTGAAATATTTAATTATGAATTAATTATGTTCCTTGATAATTGAAATTGAGATAATTAATCGGGGGATTATTTAAGAGATATTATATTGGTTAAGTCAAGATAATAAATTGTGAATTAATTTTGTGTTTTGATATTTGTAATTGAGATAATTAATCGGGGGATTAATTAGGAGATATAAATTTTTCCTAAGTTATAATAATTAATTGTGAATTAATTTTGTGTCTTTGATATGATGATCTAGATATATAATTGTGGAATTTAATATAGAGAGTTGAGTTTTATATTGAGATAATTAATTATGGAAAATTAATAATGAGATGTGAATTGTAATGTTGATTAATTAATTAGTGAATTAATTTATTGGATTTGTGTACCTTGTTAATTGTTGAGTTAACTAATAGATTTAAGCATGGCCAGTGAGATTAATTGGAATCCCTTACCACAGGCTTTTCAGTTGAATGTGAATCCCATATTAATGTTTCAATTGAAATACATAAGATGGGTTTCCTTATGTATAAATGTAAATGTGCTTGCTTATATGTAATTGAAATTGTCTAATGGAATGCATGAGATGCTAAATGATTCATGAATTATATGTTGTGAATGGTTACACCTTGAATAGTCTTGGGAGAAATTGGACCATGAAAGCCCTTTGGGGGAAGGAATATGATAGTTATTGTGCTGATACTCAAGAGATTGGGAGATTTCATGGAGTTGAGCCAGGGGATAGACCGTGTGTGATGCTCTTGGTGATGGATGTCTGTGTGTTATGTCCTAATCCATCCAAGATTGTTTTCCAAAGGACTGTGAGATCCTTAGGTTGAAATATTGTTTGATCTTCAATATTATTTTCCATGAGACCATTATATCCCATGGAAATTAGATCAAGGGCAAGACCAAGAGCGCTTCCCCTGGTAATTAATGTATATTCATTATGTCTTGATCTAGGAAGAAATAGTATCGAGAGTACATGTCTATTTGGCCTTGGTATGTGCTTGTTTTATATAATAGGATTATAAGCATATCTATATGTTTATATTTATATATAAAATTTGTTAATATATATAAATATACATAATTGACATGATCATACATACCAAATATTGGCCGAAGAACATATCATTGTCAGGTGTCCCTTTGGAACCTGGATAGGTTGTTGGTTATTTAATCAATTCTGCTATTTCTTTGATATAAATACATGCTATTTAATTTTATTGTATTATCTAGATTGAGATATACACTGGTAGTCCCGACCTACTATGATTTATATCTCACACTCTATTCGGGATGCCATTGCACTAGGGTACCAGAGTAGACTTTTCATTTTTGTAGGAATGTGGTCTTTTTCTGTGTTATTGGCTTATACTTGTGAGTTAGGAGTAATGGACCGAGCGGGAGCTCGAGAGGCTTGTGGAGATTGTACATGGGGAATGAGTCTTTTTCTTTATTTTTATACTGAGATGTATAGCATGCTGTTTTTTTACTTCATTTAGATATGTATCACCATGACATGCATGAATTATATATATTGTCATTGGAAATTTCCATTTTTCAGTTGATTATTCCTTATATCTTCTTCCTTTTTTGTTTACGTTTATTATCTCTTTCCACTATATACATTGAATATGGTGGTATAGTCTCCCAACTGACTATCCATAGACCCTCGATTCTATTTGATAGCCTATGGCATATTGGGAGACATGCTTGAGGTCATGTGGTGACCGGTCCGGCCATCGGTTCGAGGGTAAGGCAGTCCGGGATGTTACAATGTTATTCATGTAATAAATATTTGATATTCATAAGACATGAATCATGTGGAAAAAAAGATCATAATCCATGAAATTATAACATAATAATAAGACATGTAATATATGGAATACACATAAACATGTAAAATCATACCCTATAAGTCAAGGAGGAATGTCAAGGATTAATAAGGAAATTCATGGAGACTACACCTACTAGGCGGGATACACCACCATCCCTATTCGATATCCTTTCATTAAAAGGGAGAGGGTTCCCCTATCATCCCAAAGTTGATTGTGTTTTCCCATATTCCTATAGTGTATTGGGTTTCCCCATCTTCTATATTAGATCAATCCTGTTGACATGTTTCCATCATTATGAAATGAGACATAAATCTTTTCCCAATGAATTATAGGGAGATATAGGTCTCACCCATCTCATAATTAAACCCATAAATTTCAATTCCACAGAATGATCAATCCTATCTTTTTCCATAAAATTGTGGGATTCATAATCATGGCATCATAATGAAAATCATGGAAAAGAATAAAAATTCATAAAGACCAATCCAACATAAACAAAAGCCATTCAGATAAAGAAAAAAATATTATCCTTGGGTAATATCCCATGTAAAATATAATTAACATCAAATAACATTTTCATATGTGGAATATTATTTTGAAATATCACTTGTAACAATTTTTAATCAAAATATCATTCGTGTTTTGGAAAATGAAATTTTGAAATCATAAAACATTTAGAAAACATTTTTTATTAAAAATGGAACTTTAAACCTCAAAAATAATATTTGAAATGAATTTTAATCATATATTAAATAATATTTTAAAAAAATTCTTAAAATCTCATCTAAAACACATCTAAAACATTTTTAGAAAACATGGTTTTTAATGAAAAGATATTTTCAACTGACGAGATAATAGAATTACATAAAGCATACAATGTTATGAAAAGATGTATATTCAAGATAAAATGTTTATAAGGGAAGTATATAGACCTCATACTATAATATAGGTGCACAATATAACATGTTTCTAAAAAATGCATGTTGAGACAAAATTACCTTACTGATTTGATACTTTTTGAACTGTAAACCCTATGAAAGAGAGATTATCAAATGGATATGTAAATTCACAAAAATTTAAGGATAAGGATTATAAAATAAATTAAATGGAATTATATACGCCATAATAAATAAATATTTTATGAACATGGCTTATATCTCTTGGAAAATAAATGTGATATGAATATTTATTACCTTATATCTTGATTCTCATTATACTAGTGAAAACCTCATATTCATTGGGAATCTCATTTTGATGTGAACAAAAGGAATCAATTGAATTGATTTCATCAAAAAATAATGGTTCTAAGATGAATATAGGGATGTTGGTAAGAGATTTGAATATATTTTCTCTAAAAAAAATTGTTCTCAAGTGTTAATAAAATAGGGGAATAAGTTCCCTTTTATAGGAGAGGGGGGAGGCACTTTTATAATTTCTGAAAATATTAATTTATAATATTTTAAATGTCAAACAAAATACTTCAAAATGTAAATTTATGTGCTTTGAGAATTATAATTGAGATAATTAATTAGGGGATTAATTATGAGTTATTAAATTTGATAAGTTGAGATAATTAATTGTGAATTAATTAGGTGCCTTATGAATAATAATTGAGATAATTAATCAGGGTATTTATTATAAGATATTAAATTGGTTATGTTGAGATATGTAATTGTGAATTAATTTTGTATTTTGAGATTTTTAATTGAGATAATTAATCCGGGGATTAATTATGAGATATAAAACTTGGTTAAGTTAAGATAATTAATTGTTAATTAACTGTGTGTCTTTGATATTATGATCTAGATATGTAATTGTGGAATTTAATATGGAGATTTGAGATTTATAATAAGATAGTTAATTCTAGAAAATTAATTATGAGATATGAATTATGTTGTTGATTAATTAATTTATGGGATTTTTGTGCCTAGTTAATTTTTGAGTTAACTAATGGATTTTAGCATAGACAATGAGATGAATGGGAGGCACTTGCCCCATTCTTTTGAGTTTATTGTGAATCACATGTTAATGTTTTAATTAAAACATTTAAGATGGTTTCCCTTAACTATAAAGGGGAATATTATTGCTTATATGAAATTGAAATGGGCTAATAAAATGCATGAGAGGTTAAATGTTTCAAGAATTATATGTTGTGGATGGTTACACCGTATATAGGAAAGGGAGCTAAGGGACTATGAGAGCCCTTGTGTAAAAGAATGTCTTAGTGTTTGTACTAATCCTCCAGAGACTCTGAGAGATAATGGAGTTGAGCCATGGGATAGACCGTGTGCTCTACTATTGGTGATGGATGTATATGTGTTACATTCCGATCCATCCAACATAGTTTTCCAAATGGTCGTGAGAGTCTGGGGTAGGAAGACCATGTGAGCTTCCATATTGTTTTCCAAGGGGGAATGGGTTGATGGTAAGGAGAACACTCTAACCACATATATGTGTTCTCACCATTGTGTAATGCAGTTATCATCTACTAATGAACTGAAACCAACTCATCAAAACTAAATGACTATCTTGTCGCGGGAGTGATCATATCACCAACCCAATCGATCACATGACCATAAATAAAATATAATATATTAAAAAATTAATTATAAAGAATGAACAAGTATTATACAATTAAATTACAATGGTATAATATGACCCTCAGAGCTGAGTGATAACTCATCTGGTCACTCACATATAAAAGAGCATGTACTCAGTGTCGGGGCATGATGAAGACATCCTCAAATAGAAATAGTGACACAATACTACTCACTTGAATACCACAGTGATATGTATGGATAATTTATAATATTCCAATCTCGATACTCTTTTCCTATAAGTCAAATATTGCACACCTCTACAACCTATCTTGGTGGCCCTGAAATGGGATATTGATATTTGAACTACCTCATAACCATATTAGGTTGTTCCACTCAACAATTTGAAAATGGATCAGTGGAACCAAAATATTATAATGACGGATCACTAATATATAATAATCTATAATATATACCTTAAGCTGATTTTTATATTTCATACAATAAATCAACATAGTGAGAAATAAAATTTATCATTTCTTAAATAAAGAACACAAAAATATATCAATAGTGAATCCTACATACCTCAAAAATGGAAAGATCATCAAACAACAAATGGTAATATTAAATGGATTGCATAAGGATATATAAATATTTCATCAAGTAGCTCCACCTATTAAATTTAAGTAAAAAAATATTGAAATTATATAATTATCATATGAGACTGGAATAAATGTTTTTATTAAACATTTAATGTTATTGTGAGTAAAAGGACCCATACGCAATGCATTAAAGGGTAAATCATAGAAAAATTGTTGTGAAAGTGTAGGTAATTTTATCCATGCCTGAACCTATAATAGAAAATAATAAGAACCTATCTCCAACACCTACGTTCGTGATTCCCTCCACAACTCTCTATAAAAATGTTCCAAATATTCCAACACCCTAACTATATTACCCATCATGCTCAAAATCACCAAGAAGAGGTAGATGCATGAGAAGGACATTCGATCCAAAGTGATCAGGATATAAAGTACCACCAATCAATTGAAAATTGTACACTCATCCATATCATTAAAATATCCCATCATCCACATCTAGATCAATGTGGACAAAATGGGTGTCCATTCAAGAAATATGTAACCTTCCACCTCTAAGGTTTCCTTGCACATCAAGTAATAGTAATCCTAAACGTCATTTTAAAATTTAATCCCAACTATGTATCATCATACATGTAACATCATCCCCATCTATATAAAGACATGATAATATATAGACATCTTGTAATGTTATTTTCTTCTCCCCCAGAGTCATATTAAATATAGATGTCTTTGGTCTCCATTACTCAACCAAAGAAAAAATTTGTAAAATGTCAATGTGTATAAATCCACACATACCCAACCCATAGAACCTAGACTAACACAAATATTGAATTATTGGATCTAGTGGGCTATCATGGTGAAAGTGATTATATTGGTGGACTTTCAGTATCCTCTCTTCATGATTATCCCAAAAATACTATGATATGTTCTCACTGTCTGTGGTAATAATAGAAAGATCCTAAGGGCCTATATATAGCTATGTGGATTCCATCTATGTAAATGAATTAATAAATGGTAAAAATATATATCCTTTAGATAATATATATATTGAGTGGGATGAAAAGTAACATAAAAGAATTCTACATTTTATAAACCTTTATACATGGAAAGTAAAACAATTACAATAATCAACTCATAGTAAATAATAAAGAAGAGATGTATGATTAATCCTACATTATATCATTCTAAGAACACTATCTTTGATTATTCCCCTATTCCCTACACCTTCCATATCATTTTCACATCCCTTTCTCCTAAGTCCAATCCATTTCATTTATCATGTGTGTGTATTTCTGACCTCCTTTTCCACACAACCATAATGGATTTGAAACATTAACTAGAAGATATAGAGAGGAATTTAATATTGATATGTATCTAATTGTGCTCCAATACATTCTGTATAAATTCCTCATTGTTTTGATTCTATACATTAGATCTACATAACCCTCCCATGATAGGTGAAGATAGTCACATTCTACAAGTACATGCGAGCAAGGCATCATGTATTCTTGGATGTAACTATATTTACATGTGTGGTTCTTAGGAAAAAAGGTCAGGACCAACTAAAAACACTTGTCAGTGGATCTTGAACCTCTTACACTTCAACCTGGATTCATATCCTATGAAGAAATCATGCCTGGTATGATGTTTTAGGGGTTTGATTAACCTCAAGATCCTTTTTAAAACATGTTGAGTATTGATGGCCCTCCAGTAGTTCTTTCTCCGCATATTTTGATCTATCAACAATTTAAATTAAGTATCTATAAAATTTATGGGAAAAATTACATGTTATTGGAAATTTTTTAACCCCCTTGAAGGAATTTTTGATTCATTCAACAATATTTGTAGTCTTGTACCCACACAAATTCCCTTTATCAAATTCCAACAACCATTTCAAGATTAGGATATACATCATTTACCTATTGAAATTACCATATATTCATATAATTTCTTATATAATTTAATGGAAAACCTTTTTTCATGGTTCAAATTTTGTAATGGTATATTATAATGAACCAACTCGGGTTGACCCCGAACCAGTCACCCAAGGCGGCTTGCGACAAGGACCAAGAGGAAATATCGATCTTCCTGGGCTGGTGACAAGTACCAAGGGCATCATTGGAGTGGCGATGGGAATGATTTTTCCAAATAAATGTAAACAACAAAATATGGTTTAAGAAACCAAAAAACAAAAATAAATATTGTTTCCAAAATATACATCATTTACCCAAAAACTAAAAAATACAAAAAACAGAAAAGTATAGCTACACAAGAAAAAACCCAAACTAAACCTAACAACCCTGATATCTCTATGTTACCCTAAGGGTAACTCTACAGTATAAAACCAACCCTCACCCGAGGAAATAAAACCCAAGATTGGACCTAAAACATAAATGGAAAACAAGAAACAACTATAGGCATTAGTATTAAAACTCGTTATGTAAGCCTGAATATATCAATTCCCCTTGCATGTCCTTTAAATAAAGAAAAAATTGACTTAATGTTTTAAATAAATTATATAAAAACTAGAATTTTCCTCACATCTCATTTTAAAGAAAAAAAATCAACAATCCATTTCCCCTCACAATTTAAAACAAGGTTCTATTCATAGAGGAGAATTTGGTTTACAGGGAAGAAGGGGAAAGTGGACCAAAAGGAAATGTTCATTTTTTACACAAGTAAGAAGGGGATAACATTGGTTCTCTCAAAACAACATTATTTATTATTTTTAACAAAAACCCTCATACAATATTTACCATGAAAACACCAAAACTAGGAATAAGAATAAAATCTCACAGTGAGGGAAATGGGAAAATGGTACTAGTACCAGAGAAACATGGGACTACCTAGGAAATAAAAGGAGAACAAGAACATATGATACATGTGAATCATCCCAAATACATGCCCTAACTTATGTCATCAAGATTCTTAAATGTCTGATTGTCACCCTACCTGGCCTGACTGAGGGTCCCCATACCATTATAATAATAAAAAAATATCCCCTGCTATGGGCCAATAACTAGTGCGTGAACTAAACTAGGGCAATAATCATTCCCAAAATCTTTATAGCTATGCTAGGTTCACATATCATGTTCAATAAGTGGTGTTCTAAAAATACCAAGAAATAAACCGTACATACATGCCATCATATATGTCACACAAATCTGAACCACCCCAACCACCCTAAGGATTAGTCCCTTGCCTTCAAAAAAATAAACAGAAGGGGAGTCCCAAATCGAGGACACTCCCATATCATCATCAACTAACGAAGAAAGTGACTCACTCCAAGAAGGGTTTTTTAATGAAACCATTTCAAAAGTTCCAATCAAGCGTCACATAATTTTCACATAATAATGATTTTCATAAATAACCATAAACAAGACATTTTAAAAACCAAAATGCACATAGGAATACATTTACGAAACCCAAAAACCTCACTTAAAATCCAAAACACATTTACGAGATCCAAAAGGATATTTTATCAAGCACATTGTGTGCAAAACCTATTACAAAGATTTCAAAAAATTAAAATCAAATGAATGTCACCTCATAGAACATAAAACATTATTCTAAAAATCATACATCCTTATTAAGCAACAAAGGAATGTGTCAAAATAAATAAATCAATAAAATGTTAAATTTAATGGAGATATACAAAGGTATCTTACCTAATATCTCTTCCTCTTTAACAATGCCTAACTAGGAGTACTCCGTAATGGTTCTAGGAAGAAAGAACAACCCCAAGGAACCCTAAGAAGAAGAAAAACCCTAGATTTGAACATCTATAGGCATGAAAATTGTCCAACAATGGACACTAGGGTTAGATAAGAAGTATAAAATAGAATGAATGCAAAGGGGAATAATAAGTGAGCCCTAACCATTCGATCCATTTGAAGAATCACCAAGAAATCATTTTGGACCCCAATTGTAGGGGCATGGAGGGGAAAAAATCCCCCATGGGAGGTACTTAGATCAGAGGAGGATGAGTGGGAGAATAAATGTGTTTTAAGGTGTTAAAAATCAAGGAGATTGAAAAGGGGTAAATATTTTGATTGGCCTGGATAGGCCACACGATTAGTCTGCAGGGTTTGAAAAACTGTGCGGCGACTGTCCACCCGACTCTGTAGAGGGAGAAACCTACCAAATAGTTAATCCATATGGTATGAAATACCAAGAAGTAGGTGTGTGGTCAAATCTGGAAAAGTCCGTAACCTACCACATGGTTCCTGGTCTGATTTGTACTGTTGTTCACTGATCATGTGGTAGATACTTTCATGATCTACAACTACCGCACAGTTACATAGTTAGGGATCATGGTTACTACTATCCATTCAACAGCCATGCACCATGCTCTGCCTACCTAAAAACACCCATTTCTCAAAAAACTCAAAGGGGACCTGAAAAAAGAACTAGTTAAAGAATAACCAAATATAATAACTCAAAAATTGAAACATGTCCCGCCCATCTCTTGAGAAAATAACTAAAAAACATACATGGAACCAGAAAAAAGGATGAATCCAGAAACATGGGAGTGAAAATTCTCGCCACCATAATCTTTTTTATTCACAAAAATATATCCCAATGTTGAATAAAAAACAAAAACTGATACTCCCACCCATCTTGAGGAAATTCCCAATAAATGTTAAACGATAAAAAGGAAAAAACACGAAAAATAAGAAAGGAGGTCAAAAAGACGAACCCAGGAGACCAAAATGGAATCCCTACTATGTGAAAAACTCCCCTAAAAGATAAAACACCTCCATTTTATTGATCCAAGAGGTGCATAACATTCACGATGCATAATCCATCCTCAAATCATGAACACCTTAAACATCACCAGTCACCACTCATTCACCCAACCCAAAACAAACGAATGAATTGAAACCACATCTGAAATAATACCTCTATAACCTCACTTCAAAAAAACAATTGGGAACACTACCATCAAAACACTTACTCAAATGATTAATTTAGAATTATGTGGATTCATATGAGATCACCCATAACCAAACCAATACCAGAGACTAAACTAGATTACTAACATAGGAAGGCCCAAACAGATTCCCCACCATTAGGAAAAGGCTAGCACTATTTTAATTCCTAGGGAGTTTCAATGAGACACATTGTGGGTCTCCCCATCATAAGAACTCAACATTTTATCCAACTAGCTCGAACTGACATAATCACCCTAACATGGTCTAACATAAAAAACCATTCACTGACCAACATAAACTGATGTAGGAAACCCTTCCCAAACCAAAACCCCACTATAATGCGTCTATTAGAAAAGACCCCAAACTAAATGGAAAACCCACATGGTTCACCACTCCTATGGGGGAATATCATCCTTAGATGATCCCAAACCAAAAACAAAGACCGATTCACAAGGCTGGTCACATAGGGGCCATAAAATAGAGGCCTATATCTAGTGAGACACAACCACTGGGTTTTAAGAAAATGAGATGAATATGACTCCTAATGAAAAAGGGAAAACTCTTACACCTACAAGGTTCATGACATGGAAATGATGTTCTCAAACCTCTTTCCACTGAATGGGATGGATTGATACCAGACAGCTACATCGGAGGCTTAAACTATCTCCAATTTCCATACTGCAGCCAGGAGTTAGACCAATGTACCTTACACCCCTGGGGTTCTTGAATATGTGCCAGATTCACTCAAGGACATATGGCTAGATCTCCAATGTATGAAGCCTTTACTACCTCACTGTCATTAGATAAAAAATCTTAATCAGAAATCACAGTTCATAATTACTCAAAACACAATTCCATTAAAATATAAGTTTTATAGCGGATTTAAAAAATCCATTCTTATAATTAAAACATAATTAAATGTCATGAAACTCCACCATATATGACTATAACATTTTGGGAACATTACATCAAGAGAGACCCTAAATTGATCGCAAAACATTTCCCTACTCTTGGAAATGGGATGCGGTGTACTTTGAATAGTTGGGTTTAGGTCCACGATGCTTCTTGGAAGCACCCAGAAAAACCACTATAGGTGACCCAAGCATCCACAGTTGTGGAAGGGTCTTAGTGATATCAGGTATGATAGCTTCTTATGACTGGTCTTATGACACTAATTGCATACCATGGTATTCACCCTAAAGTGGATGATGAGAGGTCTGGAGACCTCCTGATTCCCCTACCAATACCACCAACATCAAACCACTTGTCATTCATCTTTATGGAATCGCCTTCACAATATCTAGAGACCATAGGAGGATCATTCATCTCAATCACTCATTCTGTCATGGCTTCAGCAGAATAGTTTTTTTTCCACATTTGAAAAGTGGTTATGTTTACCTCTGAAACATTCAACATCAGCACAGGAAAGAGACCATATGCCAAACGTTGATCCTTATAGGGATCATTTTAAACATACCATGGATCATAAGGAACTAGGTATATGAAGCAATGATATAATTACAACACAGATATAACACCCTATTGTTGACCAAATATCTACATAATCATTATTGCCTTTTTAATCATATAAATGTAATTTTGGATGAATTGAGACTTGAAGAAATCCCATGAAATATCTTTCCAAAGATTGTTTTGAGACATAGACTTCCACCATTTCCATGTTGGACCTTTGAGAATAATAATAGGAAAATTTACCTTTAATGTCTTGGGAAACTATAGGAAACTGTTGTTTCTCTTATTCTTTCACATTAACTCATTCATGTAGATATAATTCTCTTGACCATATAGGATAGGGGATTCAAATTCCTAAATTTATGAACATAGTCAATGGGTTAATCAAATTTAGTGTTTTATAATGGTGCACCACCTAATGTTACCCCTTGGGTATCCATAAAATCTTTTTAGGGGGAAGACACTGGGAAACTAATAATTAAGGAACTCAATCAAGAACAGCCCATGAACAATAATTCTCAATCTCAAACACCACATAAGAAATATCATTCCCAAAATAAAATGGGACCCACCAAACAACTACATGTTATCGAAACAACACATTTTTTCCTTTAAAACATATTTTGAAAAGGAAATGATCTTATAGTGTTGAACACTCACCAATGGTAGCCCATGGAGCCTCACACGTGCATATTCCCATTCCATATATGGCACCCATCCACTTACCAACACATATTAGTGTATGTGGCCACTCACAGAAACACCAAAGGTAAAAACACTCTTCATGGAAATAAATTTAAATAACACTTACATTGAAAATCCCATTAATCCTCTTTTCAAAAACCTCTAGCCACAAAACCTGAAACCAATACGAATATCATAAAAAAATTGCAGAAAATTGAAAATTGTTGAATTGAAAACCCATTTCAAAACTTTCACATCATGTCAAAGGCTTTTAACTCTTTCAAAAGTTTATATTACTTTCAAAATATTCACTAACCACCCTATAAAAACAATTTCTGAACTCCACACCATTATTTTTGAAACATCTCATCCCATTCAAAATAGTTTCAAAATACCAAATTTTTTGATTAAAAAAACTATTCAAAAGTTCAACACATTCTGTTTAAAATAGATTTCCAAAAACCACCTTAAATTAATTCAAGATTTCCATACAATTAATTTCAAAATACCACATGTTACGATTAAGAAAATAAAATATCGATAAAATCATCCCCACTTACTTGATACATTTTCATAAAAATTTATCTTCTCCATTTCTCCTTTAAAAAAAACTTAATAACCCATTTTTTAGAAATTTTGAAAATAATATCATCCTTACGTTAAAATCATGTTTCCAAACTACCGAAAAAATTTATTTTCAATCAATTCATATAACCCAATGAGATGTTAAACCATTCAATAAGAAAAAAGTTTCTATGGGTGACTCTTACAAACGGTAGTTGTCAACACACCAGTCACACCACCATCATAGAGGGTTTTCTAGGATCATTTCCCCATCTAAAAATTGATTTAATGTCCATGTGAGCTCATAGATGCCACATACTGAAATCTATTTTTATTTCCCAACACTAAATAATCCACAAGAATAAAAGGAAACCAAAAAACGGGGCATCCCATATAAACCCAATGTTTGAAATGAGAAATGGTTCACAAAGTCCTTTCTGTCCCTATCTCTCAAGTACTGAAATCCTACTCCTTCTACCTTGACATCCCCAAGTAACAATGGGACCTTTGAAAAAAATAAATTTATACTAATGAGATGGCCTTATTTGATACATGTTTGTTAGGAACTATCCTGGTTCAACCCTGAACCAGTCACCCATGGTGGCCTACGACCAGGCCCAAGAGGCATTCTGGATCCTCCTAGGCTAGTGACAAGCACCATGGGAATCATTGGAGTGATGATGTGAATGATTTATCCCAATAAAAAAATCTACATATTATTAAAAGATCAAACGAAAATAAATATAGTTTCCATACAATACATCATTTACACTAAAACAAAAAAATTCAACAAATATAACAACAAAGATACAAAATAAAAACAGAAAATGAATCTAGAAACCATGACATATCCATGTGACATTGAGGTTCAGTCTCCAATCTATAACCACCCCTCACATGAGGTAATCAAACTCATGTTTTAACCAATAATATATACTAAAAATAAGAAACAAATATAAGTGTGAGTATTAAAACTCAGCACATATGCCTGAATAAATATATTCCCAATACATATCCCTTAAGTAAATAAAATATTTATTTTAGGTCTTCATACTTTATATAATAACTATGTTTTCCAAAATTATCATTTTTAATAAAAAAATATCACAATCCATTTCCATCACAATTTAAAATAATATTCCATTCATAGAGGAGAATCAGGTTCATAGGGAAGAAGGGGGAAGGGAACCAAATGGAAACGATAATTTTTTCACAATAGTATGTAGGAGAGAACATTGGTTCTTTCAAAACATCTTTCTTGAAAAACATTTAACAATAAACCCCATTTTTAATTTTTACCAAGAAAACACCAACACCAAAAATAGGGAATAAGGTCTCACTCTAACGAAAATGGGATAATGGTACGGGTACCATAGAAACACTAGAATTCCTAGAAGCTCAGAGGATAACCATAAAATAATATATATGTGACTCATCCCGAATAAATTCCCTACCTGAAGACATCATAATGCCCAAAAATCCAATTTTCTCCCTACCTGGACTGGTCGAGGGGCCCAATACCATAATAATAATTACAATATATCCCCTATCATAGGACGCTATGTATTGAGTGATGTAAACTAGTGTACCATTAATTCTCTTAAATCCTCATAGCTATGTCAGGTTACCATGTCATGTTCACAAAGGGGGATGCCAAACAAAACCAAGAAACAAACCATACACACTTTCTATCATATAAGTCACAAAAACAGGCACCACCTCGGCCACCCCGAGGAGTAGTCCTTTTCCTTCAAACAATTAACATAATTGGATTCCCAAATTAAGGACACTCCCACATCATTTTCAACCAACAAGGCATGTTACTCACTCTAAGAAGGATTTTCCAATGAAACCATTTCAGAAGATCCAATCAGGCCTCACATGATTTTCACATAAAAATATTTTTCATAAATAACCATTCAAAATCCATTTTCAAAACAAAAATCTACTTAGGCATCAATTTAAGAAACAAAAAAACATAAATTAAAATCCAAAACACATTTAAAATATCCAACCAGGAATTTCGTCCAGAACGTGGTGGGAAAAACCCATTCCAACTGTTTCAAATAATTAAAATCAAATGAATGTCACCACATCTCACTTAAAATAATTATTCTAAAAATTCATACATCACTATTTAAAAACCAAGTAAGGTGTTAAAATAAATAAATAAATGAAATATTGGTTTTAAATGAGATATTCAAGTGGATCCTACCTCAATACGCTTCCTCTTCAATTAATCCTAATCGGGAAGACTCCACAAAGGTTCTGGGAAGTAAAAAATACCCTATGAAACCCTAAGAAGGCAAAAAAACCCGAAATATAAACAAACATAGGTATTAAAATCATCCAATCATGGCCACTAGGTTTAGATAATAAGGTTAAAATTGAATGAAAATAATGGATAAGAAGAAAGTAGCCCTAACCATTCAATCCAAGACAAGAATCACCAAGAAATCATCTTGGATCCCACTTAGAGGGGCTTGGAGGTAAAAAAACCCCATTGGAGGCCCATAGGTTAGAGGAGGCTGAGTGGGAGGATAAATGGGGTTTTGGAGGTTAAAAATCTGGGAGAGATAAAGGGAAAAAATTTAGTGAACTGGAAATTCCGCATAGTTAGTCCATACAGTTTTTCAAACCAAGGGGTGATTATGCCCCTGCCTATACTGAGGGAGGTACCTACCACACTGTTAATCTTCATGATAAAACTAATGATTTTAAAGAAATTTGGTAGTTTCTAGAGAACACTATGACCTACCACATGGTTCATGGTCTGAGGTTCATTTTTATGTGTTAGACGTTTGGTAGCTACTTCCTTGACAAGCAACAACAACACCGTTACATGGGCAGGGTGTAGGTTACTACTAATTGTGTGCCAACTGTGTGTCATGGTATACATACAAAAAACTCCCATTTATCCAAAAACTCAATAGGGACCTGAATATGAGCACTATTCCAATAATTATCAATGATAATACCTCAAAAATTAAAACTCGTCACACTCGGTTCCAAATAAAATAACTGAAAACCAAATCCAAAATTAGAACCAAGGATGAATCCAAAAACCCGAGTGTGACGCATATAAAAAAAATTTAAAAATTTTCCAATTGATATAGAATAATTGTCATTATCAAATGTTTATATAATTATAACTAATACCTAATTTGATGATTCCTTTTTTATGTTTTCATCATGATGTTTTTTTCATACATTACTAGAAATATGTCTTATGTAGTAACAATGGTAGGCATGGGGTAGATAACTGGTATCCTATATTCACTACTTGTTTGATAGCATGATGAAAATGTGAAATAAGGGATATCCCATGCCTATTACTGATATGAACATGCATAAAATATTTAAAATAACTCCACAAGTCTATATTTTCCTTATCTACTATTAAAAAAATTAGTGGCATAAGACATATATTTCTTTCTTGAGTGGAAGAAATCAAGAGAACTCTATTATAATTTCAATATAGAAATGATCCATCCATATGTATGAATTTTTTTCCAGTGAGGTAATGTTTTGATGCATGGATGGAATGCCCAAAATGTCTGACAAATTTGAACATTGCCTATAGAGAGGTGATTGTTAACCACATGCTCCACTATTTCAAACTGATAAATAGCCTGACCAGTTTGGACTAATTGTTCGATCCAATAAAGAAACAAATAAAATGATGTTTCACAATTTCCATAAACCTTATCATTATATTTTTTATTTTCAAGCCATATATTATTGTATACACACTCAGATACTAGAATAGATTCAAAGATAAAAATCATACATCATAGAACTAACTGTAAACACACACCATCACCCACTGGACAAAATACTAGATAAAAACCTAGGAATGAAAAAATCACATCGATGAAACATAAAGACCAAAAATGGGGGATTATGACAAATGATACAAGGGAGTCTTCCATTTTGATGTAATACTAGAATGGGGATGTACTTTCGGCCAGTACAACAAGACCAAACCATATCAAAGATAGTGATGATGGATGAATCCTTGAAAACCCTACATCTCTATCCTCCATTGGGGATGAAAAACCATTATCAGATGAAGTTGAAATGATTCCATTAAACATAACCTGAACTCGGAAAGCACCATAGGTTCTTGGAAACTGGAGGAAAAAATATTGAATTGTTGATGTTGAAGTCAATCCTAGTCAGGAATGAGTACTAATTGGAGGAAGGGGACTCCAAACCAACCCCACTGTTAGGGGTTTAAAAGTTAAATCCTGGCAACTTGGATCCATGAAATATTTTCTATATAGGGAGTGAAGTTCCATATGAGTGTTTTCATTTTTCCCCATATAATGTTTCAAATTCATCACATGAATAATATTTTTAGGGAATATATCCTTTATATTTGGAAATATTACTTCCACTAAACTATTTGTAAAAAATTAATTACTAAATTTTATTACAAAAGATAAAATTGTTTTGTTTAAATTATCATAATAACTAACATATAATATATATGTTGATCAAAATGTTTTTCATTAGATTCATACAACATATTTATCACTACTATATAAATTGATTGTAAAAGTTATAGAAAAAAACATAATCTGTGTTGGAAAAGAATTATTTATCAAAGAACTATTAAAAGTGATCCACTTTTATAAACAATAGAAAATCACTGATAAAGGAGGGCATTATTTGTGCTAAAAAAGTGCAGATAAAGGTGGTACTTTATCAACACTAAATGAATTGATGATAAAGGTCGTACTACTAAAGTGTTCTATTAAAATTATAGCACCCTGCGGCAGAAAATGAACCTATTTAAGAAAAATTAAAAATTTAATTTAAATAAAAATAATATCACAAATACAAGACAAAAAACATTATATTCTACACATTTCAATCATTTTTTACAATTACATTAGAAAGCAATAAAAAAAACATTTAGAAACATCAATGGTTTACTTGTCTTTTCACCCAACCCCTTCATAAAATATCCCAATCACCATATCTATTTTCAAAAAAACACCCAAAATTGAGAAATGGAATTCACCTATATAAGAAAAAATTTCTCATATTAGTAATACTATAATGAAATAAATTAATTTTTTTGAAACTATACCATAATGAAATTTATATTTTAATTAAAAGGATGGAGTTGAACTCATACTAGTCATAGTAGGTATCAAATTTATGTATGGATGATTCCTACATGTCACAAATGTACTAAGGATCATTTTCCTAAATTATCATGATAATACGAATGTGTTTTCTCTATTTTGAGTATCTCACATGTCTTTCTTACTAAAATGACCATTTAGATACAAAACACACACTTTGATTTATAATGATCACATCATGTATTATTTTAATGTGAGACTCATTCTTACACATCCAAAATGACTCATGAATCCTTATCCTAGAGTGTCAATAAAATCCGAGCATGTTTTCTTGGTTTTCAATGAGTGACACATGTTTTGAACTAAATTGTCAATTTTAAACTAATAATGGACACATTGAGTCATACCAGGAACAACATTTATAATATTTAGTAATGGATGATTCCTACACATCAAAAATAAATTATGGATCATTTTATTAAAGTATAAAAACAATATGAATGTGTTCTCATTATTTTGAGTATGTGACGGGTGTTTTGAACTAAAATGTCAGCATTAATAAAAAGGACACACTCAAGTCCATAAAATAACACCGTGCATCAAATTGATAGGTGTATGATTCATACACATACAAATAAAATAATGATGGTTTTTCTAAAGTTCAAAGTCAATCCTAATTTTCTTGATCATTTTTTTAGTTTTTTGGGTGTCTTTTTTTACAAAAATATCATTTTAAGCTGAAAAAAATACATTGATTCATACTGGTCACGTCGTGTGTCGTTATAATGTGAGACTAATTCCTAAATTTCACAAATGACTTATTAATTGTTTTAATAATTTATAAGGATAATCTAAGTTTGTTTTATCAGTTTTAAGAGAGTGTCACATGTTTTGAACTAAATTGCCAATTTTAAACTGATAACAGACACTTTTCATCATACGAGAGACACAATGTATTGTATTGAGGTGAGGCTAATTCCCCCTCATAAAAAATGACTTATCGGTAATTTTTGTAATGTATAAAAATATATGAATTTATTTGTCCATTTTTGGGTATGTTATGTGTGTTTTGAACTAAAATGTTAATTATAAATAAAAAGGAACACTTAGAATCATATCGATCACACCGTGAATCAAAATTATGTGTGTTTGATTCATACATGTTAAAAATATCATGAGGATCATTTTCCTGAAGTTTCATCACAATACTGAATGTTTTTTATATTTTTTTTATTATGTCATGCACCATTTTTACTAAAAGGTCATTTTAATCTAAAAACACACACATTGAGTCATACTGATCACATCATGTGTTATTTTGATGTGAGACTGATTCTTACACATTAAAAATGAATTATGAATCGTTTTCATAATGTATCAATATAATTTAAGTGTGTTTATTCATTTTGTATTGAATGAGACAAGTTTTGAACTAAATTGTCAATTTTAAACTGATGATGGGCACTTTGAGCCATATCGAGCACAATGTGTATCAGATTGAGGTGTGGCTAATTATCACCCATCAAAAATTACTTATGGGTCATTTTAATAAAGGATCAAAACAATGAAAATTCATTTTCATAGTTTTGAGTATGTAGCACTGGTTTTGAACTAAAATGTCAATTTTTTATAAAAAAGACACACCTAGAGCCATACCGACCACACCCTACATTATATTAATGTTCAGATGATTCTTACACCTCAAAAATTACATAAGTAACACTTTCCAAAAGTATCAAGTTTATATGAATGTATTTTATTGGTTTTCATAATGTCACGTGACTTTTTTACTAAAATGTAAATTTAAATTGAAAACTCAAACATTGAGTCATACGAGTCACATCTTGTGTCAGTCTGACTAAAGACTCATTCCTACAAGTCTCAGCTAACTTATGAATCATTTTATTAATGTATCAAGAATACCAAGGTGTATTTTCTTAGTTTTCATCAAATGACCTGCTTTTTGAACTAAATTGTCAATTTTAAATAAATAGTGAACACTTTGATCCATACAAGGCACATCGTGTATCAGATTGAGTTGTGTCTAATTTATAAACATCAAAAATGAATTATGGGTCATTTTCATAATGTGATAAAATAAATTGAATGTTTTTCTATTTTTTTAGTATATTAAGTGTGTTTCGGAAAAAAATGTCAATTTTAAATAAAAAGATGCACAAAGAGTCATATTGGTCACACTGTGCACCAGATAGATGTGTGGTTTATTTCTATATGTAACAAATTACATAAGGATCAATTTATTATTGTTTCAAAATAATAAAAATTCATTTTTTTAGTTTTGAGTATGCAACATATTTTTTTACTAGAATTTAAATTTAAAATAAATACATGCACTATGAGTTATATTAAACACATCATGTATCAGATTGGAGTGATACTATTTCCTACATGTCAAAAATGTATTATGAATCATTTTTCTAATGTATTGGAAAATCTAAGAATTTTTTCTTAGTTTTCAGTGAGTGGCACATGTTTTGAAAAAAATTGTCCACTTTAAACTGATAGCGAACACTTTGAGTCATAATGGTGACATCATGTATTAGATTGAGGTGAGGATGATTCATACACCTCACAAATGACATATTGATCATTTTCCTTATGTATCAATACAACCTGAATGTATTTTCAAGGTTTTGGGTATGTGATGTATTTTTTGAAATAAAGTGTCAATTCTAAACAAAAAGACACACTTGGAATCATACCGGTTTCACATTGCATCATATTGACTTCTTTTGATTCTCACATATCACAAATGACTTATAAATAATTTTTATAAAGTATCAAGACTATCTGTATGTTCTTTCTCAATTTTGAGTATGTCACGTTTCTTTTTTACTAAAACATCAATTTAAACCAAATGCACCCACTTTGAGTCATACAGGTCACATCATGTGTTAGTTTTACTTGATAATTATTCTAAAACATGAAAAATTAATAAATAATTTTTTAATAATACATAAAAAATTCAAAGCATGTTTTCTCAATTTTTAGGGAGGGGCGCATATTTTAAACTATATTGTCATTTTAAAAATGATAACTAGAAATTTGACTCCTACCAAGCACATCGTGTATCGTATTTTGGTGTTTTGGATTACTACACTTCATAAATGACTTATGAATCTTTTTCCTAAAGAATCAAAACAATATGAATTTGTTTTCTAATTTTTTAGTATGTGATATGTACGTTGTTCCAAAATGATTATTTTAAAAAAAAATATTATCTTGGATTCATACTAGTCACACTGTGCATAATATTGAACTAAGGATGATTCATACACATATAAAATGATGTATGGATCATTTTTATAAATTATCAAGGTAATCTGAATGAATTTTCTTGGTTTTGAGTATGTCAATTTTCTTATTTACTAAAATGTTAATTTAAACTGATAACATTTACTTTGAGTCATCTTGGTTGCATCGTGTGTTAGATTTATGTAATATTGATTCCTACACATAATAAATGACTTATTAATCATTTTTATAAAGTATCAAGACAATATGGGAGGGTTTTTGTTATTTTTAGTGAGTGACACTTATTTTGAACTAAATTGTCAATTTTTAACTGATAACGAACTCTTTGAGTCATACTAGGAACACCGTGTATCAGATTGAGATATAACTAATTCCTATACATCAAAAATTAAATATGGATAGTTATTCTAAATTATAAAAAATATCGAAATGTGTTTCCTAAATTTTGAGTATGTTAAATTTTTTTTAGACAAAAATGTCAATTTTAAATAGAAAGACATACTTAGAGTCAATCCGGTCAAACTGTTCATTGGATTAATCTAAAAAAGGTTCTTACACATCACGGATGATGTAAGGATAATTTGAATAATCTTTCAAGACAATCTGAATTCATTTTCTTAGTTTTTAGTATGTCACATTTTTTTTACTAAAATGTTTATTTAAATTGAAAAAATAATCCTGGAGTCATAATAGTCACATCGTGTATCGGTTTGACATCAGACTTATTCCTACATGTCAAAAATTACTTGTGAATAATTATCATAATATATAAAGATATTATGATCATGTTTACTTAGATTTGAGTATGTGAAATGTGTTTTTAACTAAAATTTATTCTTTAAACTAGAAACACACTTTGAGTCATATCAGACACACTGTGTATCGAATTGAGGTAAGTTTGATTCCTACACATCACAAATGACTTGTGGATGATTTCACTAATGTATGAAAACAATATTATTTTTTTATTGAATTTGAGTGTATAATATTTTTATTTAACAAAATGTAAATTATAAACTAAAAACATACACTTTGAGTCATACTGAGAATGTTGTGTATCAAATTGAGTTGTGGATGATTGAAGTATGCCTCATACCTACATGAGAATGTGTATCTTCCATCATGTTACTAGATATTTCATATTGGAATCACTATGTATTTGATTAAGGTGTAATTAATTCCTATACATCAAAATTAACTTATAAATCATTTTCATAAATTATCAAAACAATATGACATTTTTTGGTTTATTTTTTGTATGTAACATGTTTTTTGAACTATGATGTCAATTTTAAAATAATAATATAAACTTCAAGTCTTATTGGGATTACCATGTATTATATTGAGTTGTCGTAGATTACTACACATCACACTGTGTCTTTATATTCTTCAAGGCATTCGACATTCTGGGTTATCTAACAATATTGTGGTTTAATAACCCTAAAATTTGAATTCATTATAGAATAAAAGGAAAATTTCACCATCAAGAGTGAATCATGCTTGTTGAGTTCATAATCATGGTACATGAGTGTATCATCCTTATTTATGATCTCTATGAAAATTGAAAAAAATAATTATTATATAAAAATGATACAAAGATTAACTAAAAATTTAAATGAAATTCAAGTAAAATTCACTTAATAAGTAGTAGAAAGTCACATCTTCATGATGATTGTATCCAATATGACATCATGTTTTCTTCTCATTCATTAATAACAAAATCTATTTCATCTCTTGAATACAAGGACTGTCGATAGTCATGGTAGTACTACAAAAATATAAATAAATTAAGGATTATTAAAAAATTAAAATTAAATTTTAACTACCATTGGAAATACTCTTTGGGGATGCTAGTTTGTCGATGTAATACAATATCTTTCATAAATTTTCAAACAAAATAACCAAAATCTTTTCTATTAGATTATTCCTAGCACAAAGATACATTAATAAAAATATGTATTTTTTTATGTATTCTTTTATAGTGGAATTTTATTTTATATAACCAAATACATATCCATTTGTATAAGTTGATAGAATTTCTGTTCTCATGGACTGTCATTACACCTTGATTTTTATTATATTTAAACACCATAATATCATATCATAATTTTCATTAAACATAATATAAAATGTATAAAATGATGTTTATTTGTAAAATGATGCAAGTAGTATATTAAAAATTAATAAACATCATCATGTGTGTTTGGTTTTTTCGGTGTCCATGCATTGAATATAGAAAATAAAACATTGGAGTATCCAAATTGAATGCAATGTGTAACTAATGATTCCTAAAAAACTAAAAGGGATAATTAATGAAACTAATAAAGATATATTTTATATAATTAAATTTTATATTTTTACCCCTACATCATGGGTAATAAGAAGAGTCGTTTATCTGTATGTTTTCTTTCAAACATTATGGATAGTTTTTTCACTATTACACCATATTTCTCTATTTCTAATGGGAATATTTTAGTATAAGTGATGTGAGGACTAATGATTTATTATTTCTATTCGCAGGGTTATCCAAGTAAATAATATTTATATATATATATATATTCCTGTAAAAATTAATAATGTTATTTAGTCATAATTAACATAGTATCTCATCTATTTGAAAAAAACATAATAAAAATGAACCTCATGAATATATTTACATCTGAGACCCAAGCCTTAAATATTTAATTATTTCACTTACATTATTATGACTATTATAGTCTATAATGGCCTCTTTGTATAGTTGTTCTTCAATATCAATTACGGCCATATCATTACTTAAAAACATTATATCCGTATAAACCGTTAAAGTTAGTAAAAGAGGATTGTGAATGGGTGGTGTAAAGGTTCTTTGTGGGGATCATTTTGATTGGTTGGTTGAACATTTAGATCATTTTATTTATACCTTCCATTTCACCTCATTAAAGTTTTCCATCTATAATATCATTCATCAGTTTTTTTCATTAATTTTTATGGGTTTTATGTGAAAAATAAATTGGAAATGAATACCACTTTATCAACATGTATTTTTACAAGATCTAATTGTCATTCCATAAAAGTTACAATATATTTCACAGCTATATGAATGTCTACATAATCATCTGGAACTTGTATCTAGGTGATCATCTCATGATCTATGTAAATCCCAACTCTCACCTAACCTATTGGATGTAGTTTTTTGTGTAGAATATATCCTTGGATATTATACATGATACCCCTTACAATAAAGAGATGTGTGGGTGTTGATATATATAAATCACAATCTCTTTCACCCTATAAAATATCTGTATAGGAATTTTATCATTGTCTTCCTTATTCATATTTCAAAGAACTAAGTGTGAAAAGATTGATTTCCTCTTTTAAATGGCGCTTTGAGGGTAATTAATGGCATTAAAGATGGTGGGGTTGGGTGGGATTTCACATAGTGGTTGATCAAGTGTTTTTATCCCTCTTTGATTCCATATAGGAATATTAACTAACAAATATGTCTGTGAGTTAATTTTTTCTTCTAGAGTGGCTAATCATGCATGCAACTCTTCGATTTTCTTATCTTTATCCCATGGTTAATTTATTTTCTCAAAATATGTCTAGGGTGACACCCCAAAACCCACACCTCCAACATGGCCATACTTTTATAGCCTCTTCAAGGCCAGTGATAGTCATTGTTCATCGGGGTATAGTTGATGATGATTCTTGTGTCAATTAAATATAAAAAATATGCCTAAATAATTAGTCATATATATAATACTGATTTAATGAAAAAAATATTATTACATGACATGAAATGGAGGTTGAATTTAATTTTGATTCATCAATGAGGATATCAAAAAGGAATATAATTATGTTTTTTTATGTCACATAAATATTATTACTATATATTTAAAATAAGTGCCATTGCTTTAAAGTGATGTTCACCCCATCGTTTATTTATGGTAGGAGTATGTTTTTTTAAGAACCACTGCTTATTTTTAGCACTAATTAGTTGATTCCTAAATTAAAAATTCTTAAAAAAAAGTTATTAATACATTTATTGTCAAGAAATTTTTTATGAGTCATAATGTACATGAAAAAATGTCTCTTCATGATGACCAATAAATACATCCCATGCATGTTTGTTTATCAGGTTTGTATACATATTTCGTGGGTTTATGTTTATTTAAACTACAACATCTTTGATATGATACAATGAAACAATTTTTTAAATCCTCTATGATCCTTTCCATTGATAATTAATAAAAGTTTCATTTGGGATTCATCTACTATAAAAACACTCTACAAGGGATAATGAAGAGTAAATCAATAATTAATTATTTTGTTTTCCAATAAAATAAAGAATATATATCAAAATGTTACCCTAATATCATCCCAAATTATTGTCTTAAGAGAGGGAACAACATTATGGAACAAATCTACTTCAATCAGTGTGTGACTTCAAGTGTAAATTCCAATGTAACAACTAAACATGGCATTGTTGGGTAAACAGGATGGCCAAATGCATTCCATCCATCCTTGATTTTGATAAATTTGTTTCTCACCTTAAAAATCTTGCTAACACCATCATGTTATGATGCTCTAATTTTTTATGGGGCACATTATTTTCACCACCTACTATTTATTCAACTTCAACATCGTCTATATATTATTACAATTGATTGGTGGCATCAAAATGTGCATAAGGTTGTTTCTCCACTATATTGGGAGAATCATCATGTTGAGAAACATATTGTTCCTCATGATTTAGAGAATCAGTATATGTTGAATTCATTATCGATAGAAAGGGTTGAATGTTTAATTTAGATTACATAAATACATTTGTGGACATATAATAATATGGGCTAACACAATTTGTATTTCAAAAAATATATAACTTGATTATTGGACACTTTTTTTAAAAGGATGAAGGGGTTTCACCCCTGTATCGAGTATAAAAACCACATCATTGTGGTATCTTCGAACATAAATTTCCCATTATACATTGGGATACTCATGAAAGTATTAAAATGTCATAATGAATGCTTCTTCCCTGTTTGAATTGACATCAGACCCTTCAGTGGGATTGGTGGATACCAAAACCATTGACCACATTTGGTTTTCAAGATGGGGAAAATAAAATAATTATATTATCTATGATGTTATTATAAATGGTTCTCATATACACCCTTCCATACTAAAATCCACTTTCGTTAATTTAAATTCAAATATTTTATTTGTATTCATGTTATCAACAAACTTTCATTAAAAATGGGCACATTGAATTTTTCATAATCCAACTCCCATATTTTTTGATGATTCAAAAGTATGACAGATTTTTATAAATTGGATTTATGTCCTTGGTATCACATACATGAATCTCTATAGGAATAAGCATAACTCCAAAATTTCTTATGGTACTATGTTCATCATGTTCATTTATATAGAACATATAACCATTATAAGATATTATAAGCACACTTGGTCCCCAAGATATCCATCAAAATCATTCTGAAATTTAATCCATATTTTTAGTTGAATGCTTAAAAATATGGTCTCAAACCCATATTATAGACTATTCATTATGTTTATGTGATATCCAAGTTTCATCCCTTGGTTAATTATAATGCCTAAGAATTACAAAAAGGGTTTTAATATATTGTGAAACATTTAAACTATTATGAAAAACATAAAGGTGATCATTATTTATCTTTTTAATATTAATTGTGACGACATCAATTCTATAAATTCATTCACCCACAAGACACCCGATGTGATGAGATTTTAGTAGTCAAATTTTATCCATATTTAAAAGGTATTCGGTATAGAATTTTATCCCTTCCCCATCAACATATCACTCTATAATAAAAACTTCTAGACAAATTCAAATACTAACATACCCTTTAAAAATAAATATATACCATTTAATGTGGTACAACCATCTATTATTTATAGGACCACATCATTGAATCTTTATTATCATGTGAACCATCAATTAAACCATCATATTAAATAATACCTATAGGAAAAACAACTTCAATTCACAGAATATGAAATCAATTTCTTTTTTCATGGTTAGAAATTTTTCTAGATTTATAACATTATTGCATATAGATTCAAAAATAAATAGGGCCTTGTTGATGTATGATGAAAACTCTTTTGAAAAATGAAATATAAAGCTACAAGAATTATATCTTGCATCAAAACATGACTGTCATGGGATGTCAGGACCTTTAAATTTAAATCAGTCATTGACATGATATTCTTGATATTTAATGAATTCCCTTCCAAAACATTTATATCATTAAAGAAGTTGAAAAAATGATATATATCTTTCCTAGAAAGACAATAAAAAGTAAGAGGGAAAAAATTACTCATTTAAATCTTCATTAGAATCAACTCTTCCAATATCCACATCTAATCATGTTCATATAGCCTTAATTCCATCTTTTGTTTTATAGGTGATTCAGCAACGTTCTAATGACACAATAACCATCATTTTTCCCACATTAATAAGATAAAAAAAGATGTAAAAGCAATTTATGTATGGTAATTCAGAAAAAAACCGATCTCTTTTTTCAACTGGTTTTTATATGGTTTTTCGAAAATGTTTTACCAAAGTAGTTTCCATATCATTTACCTTCTTAAATAGTTGATGACCTGTTAGTGGTACAGTATTATATGTTATTTTTAACTCACATCAAATTATTTCATCCATGATCTGTACTTTTTTCACTGACATAGAAATATGTGATGACCTAGAAAAAAATTATTTTATGGATGCTTTAATCAAATTGATTGTCTACATTATTCCCAAATGAGATACCCTTATGTTATTTTAAATCTATATCTGGAAAATTTTCCATAAGCATAAAAATCATTTAACATCCTTTACAAAATGGCTCTCAATATGTAATATTCATTTATATAAGCATCATAAAATGTAACCCCAAAATCCAAAAATAATTTCAAATCATCAATCAATGGAGCCAAATAAATATCAATATCATTACATGATTATTTTTTTCATGATATAATTAGAGATAAGATAATGTATTATCATTTCATGCATAACCATGCTGGAATGTTATAATTTTCCCACATACTTTTCCATGTATTGTGAGTGATGATTTGAAAAAAAATCATTCCATCTATAGATATCGCAAAATAAAGGTTTCTTGGTTCATTTCCATATTTAGGATACTCTTGGTCAATTATCTTCCACTGAAGAGATTCTATCATGTGATAATGTCAACCATCATTATTTCTTGTATCTATGTGACACATCAATTTTTTGATATTATCCACACTTAAATATAGGTTCCTAAACTTTTAAATGATTTAAAAGTACTATAAAACTTTCATAGATCATGATTCAACATTCTTGTATTGAGAAAATCCACACTTTTTGAATTTTTAAGTAGTTTTTTATCCATAAGAAAAAATATAAATTCATTTGAACTGGCATGTATTCTTTCATATATCATACCCATTAATCATGGGATTAGTTTATCATCATATTTTTGGCACAAAATCTCAATATAATTTGGGAGAATATTATTTAAGAGATCAAGTAGTTCAATAAAACTATCACCACTCCATTTGTTACTTGATTTAAAATTTTATAGCTTTAATATGGATGAAAATGTTGTATATTTTGTATAACAAGCATAAAATGTAATCTTTGAACATATCTTTAACTTCTAAAACAATTTCCAATAGTCATGGAGTTTATCTTCAACATTCATTTTCATTTTCGTAATATGATATTCATTACCATTCACACCTATAATCACATCCTTGATGTAGTCTTCATTATTTACCACACATGAAATCATATATGATGATCCATAAAATTCTATCGTATCCTAGTCAAAAGCTACATTCTAATTTTCCTTGTGTCTAGTCTAAAATTTATAACATTGATCAATTATGTTACATATCATGTTCTCTTCAAAATCTTCTAGACTAATTAGTCTTGAATGAAAATACTATTAAAATGGAAAAAAAATATTTGAGAAGGTTAATATATAAGATATTTTCCAAACATGATGAACCCTTTCACTCCATCCTCATACTATTTTTCATACAATTGGAATCCATCCTTTTTTTATTTATATTCAACCTATTTTAATCCATAATATTAATATTTAACAAAATAAACGAATACACATAAAATATGATCTTGGAACCCATAAAACGTCATTCTTAAAAAATTATTCAATCTATATAAAGTCATTATTATAAGATAATAAGATTTTAATGATGGGTATTAATATTGTTCTATATTGTTGGAAATAATTTATAGAATGGGATGTTTGATATGTATAAATTTACAAAGAATCTAATTAAATTTTCATATATTGAAAAATTTAGAGATATCATATAAGATTAATTTGAAGTTATATCATATAATTAAATAGACAGAAACGATCTAGAAAAAACCATGAGAAATTAAAATCAATTAGTGGGAGGATTTTTTTTTTATCTCTTCACTTGGTGCGTGGTGTCTTAGGTGGTGGTTCAGTGACATGATGCTTTGGATGTAATGTGGACCTTTTAACAGATGATGTAAACATTAATAGTGTCCAATCTCATGGTTTTGAGAACCCAATGATTGAAGAAAATCATGATTTAAAATCAAATGAATAATAAGTCTTAATGTGGGGTTCCCATGTTCTATTAACATTTCAGATAGTTTGTATTTTATCCAAAGGATCTTTTAACAACTCATTCCAAGTAATTCAACTCATTAACCACTAGTTTCCACTTTGAAACATTGCATTTAATAAATCAAATTAAAATATTATAAATAAACCAAGAGGTATAAAAACCATCAATATCATCAAAATAATTATTTAAACAATTTAATCACCTTTTATAACACAAGTAATGAACATAAAAAAAATGATACCGTTGAATTTAAATTTTATAGGACTACCCATTTTTTAAAATTCGATTTGGAAAATATCATTTTTTAGAACAAATTTAAAAATCTAAATTCAAGTTATATAATTTATGTTCCTAAACCCCACTTTTTACCAACACATGTACGAAAATTTAAATATAAATACCACTTATCTATGTTGTCATAATTTAATTAAATAATTAACAAGAAGTGAAAAAAAATCTTCTTCATCGTTGTGAAGAACTGTATAAATGTACTATCCTTTTCATGAACTCTAGAATCCTTTGAGCAAGAATGAAGAAAAAATAAACAACATTTAGTATCCTTAATTTTTAGATAAGGAAGAATAATATCATGAAGATAAACCATTGATAAATAAAATTCATGTAGTGTTGTTAGTTGGAGTTAAAAAATAGTGGAGAAGTTGAGCATCGTAATAATTATTGTGTTGGATTTATTTTGTTAGCTACATTGGTGTTAGGGAAATGATATATATTAAAACGACATAGTCGTACTACATTGGTGGTAATGTAAAATGTTTTGGGTTGTGATTTTATATAAACTTCTGACAGCTTCTATGAAATTTACGCCACCCATATTATGGTTATATCAAAATTTCATATTCTTTCATACATGATATTTCATTCTATATCCATAATCCTTGTACACAACCCATGAGTTCATGCCATATCACATGTTTAAAAAATATAACAAATCGGTATCCAAAAAATAATATATATATATATGTATGTATTATTGTTAAAAATATTAAAATATGTTAAAAATATATAAAAACTTATTAATTCCATAACACGATAAAATTATTAATAAAAAATACAAAACATAAAATATTGCCTTAAAATATAGAGTTTCAAAAGTATTATGAGATAATTACTATCAAGATATATAAATATAAAAAATAGACCAAGTTGTACAAACAAAATTTAAACAATTTTATAATTCCAATAAAAATTATAAACAAGTCAATTGATATTAAAATGATTATGGTTCTTCTGTTTGATATCTATTGGAGTATAAGTTGAGTTTATTACTATATTTTCACCATAAAAACTCTACCTACTTATCATTCGAAGTCACCACCTAACATCATTAGTGGGTAGTGTTTTATGGTGCACATCTAGGAGCTCTATAAAATCAAAGTCAGATATAATATTGAATGAGTGAATTGAATGTGAAGGTAAAGGAGATGGTGGAAAAAATGGCTCGAGATAACAGAGATTGAATGGAGAATCAGTGAGGTTTATTGAGTAAAAATAATATCCCTCGTGTAAAGACCTGGACTTTCCCATGCAATTTTTTTCATTATATTGAAAAATTACGAGCCTGTGAAAATTGACGGCACATGATTCGGATACCCGATATTCCCGGAATGAATTTCTAAACATTTTTTAGGTACGTTCAGTGATCGCGTGTGAAGCATTTCATAACTTTTGAACTGGTGCTCAGAATAGAAATTTGAGGGCACTGTTGAACTCGCAGTGCTGATATTCACTTAAGGACACCTTCACCTCGACTGTAGTAGGTCGAGAGTGGATGTTAGTTTTCAGAAAATCATGGGAGAGTTAAAAATAATAATAAAATAAATGAATCAAATTTTATTGTATTTATTTATTTGAAACCAACCAATTGAATTCTTGGTTATGGGGACCACCCGAACTCCACCTTTAATGGGGGGTAACTCTTGGAATTCCCCCTATTGATGAGCCAACATTATTTGATTAATTAATAAAAATAATCTTAATAAGATTGGCACCTCACCTCATATGGGGAGAATTGGGGTGGGAAACTAGTTGTGGTGGAGAACTCTTGAAGGAAGATTTCCAACGAAGAAGATCCCCCAACAAAGAACATCTCCAATGAGGAATGTACTGACATTCAAAGAATTTATGACGTCACCATCTTCATATCCTTCCTCACGACACCTCCAACGAACGTTAAAGAAGAGGTTTTGAATTTGGATATTCTTATTTGTTAATCATGATTCCACGTTGTGATTCAATATTCATAAGCTGCATGTTACCGATCTAAAGAAGAGGGTGCGGTCGAAGCTAACACGGCCATATCCCTCCGCTAATTCAATGAATGACGTGTTGTGGGGGAGACTTCAAGTTGAACAAAATTTTACCCCAATGTTCTTGGAACGACCGCAATGTCCAGAGACCTGCATCAGTTCTTTCGGTTTGAAGAACGGCCCACCAGAGATTTCCTAGTGACCTGAGGAAGTTCATCAGTGACTGGTGCCGGTGACTTCTGTTGTTAGGTAAAAGCAGCAGCCGGAACACTGTTCATCCATGAGGAGGGCGGTGGAGCATCCGTGCCGTAGGAAGAGGAGGTCGTGGCCCGTCGAATGTGGCGGAGCAGAGTGGCAGCCGACATGCTGGCTAGCGACATGGCGAAGAGGCAGTGCACATCCTCACCAATGGAGCTAGAGACCATAGCCACTTGGCTGTGGTGGTGACCGGAGGGTGACCTACACTTAGCCGACCACATCCCACTGAGAAGGACCCCTCTGACGGGTCCCGCATGCCAGCTGATGGTGTAGGTTCCGGGCATAGTGGAAGCGCGTTGGTGGGTTTGCCAAAATTTAATTTTAGAGTTTATAACAATCAATCATAGATCTATCACGATGTAAAATGTTGGATCATAGGAATAGAACGAAGAATTACAAACAAAAGTGGGAGTCTCGGAACCATAGTGATAGGATAATCATATGATGGTTATAATTATTTTAATTAATTAACAAAAATTACCATGATGGAATTCTTTCTTCCTTGATGTCTTCGGTCACGATCCGGTTTCATCCATCATTGTGTCGTAGAATCCATGTGTAGGATTCCTCTAGTAGTGATCCACACGTGCACCACATATCACTAGATGACACCGAAGGGATCTCTAGGTGCTTGTGCGAAAGAACCTTCGCTTGTGATGTCCGCCTTCGATCGCCTCGATCCGGTGGCTGTGGATATCTCTTGGTATTGAGAGTGTACTTAGAAGAAGGAGTTATTTCATCCTTGAGAGAACTCTCCAGAATTGTGTGCACAACGATTTTTGGAAAATTGTTGGGTTTTTTAGGATATTTATAATCAGGTTTGAGGTTATAGAGTTACGACAATAAATGAATTCATTATGAGTTTTATTTATTTCATTCAATCTCATTGAAAAACCCCATGTCGATTGATTGATTCCCTGACATGCACTCACGCTGATTATAATAAATATCATTTAATAAACGATATTATTTCCTAAAAATACCAACTGGAAAAACTACACGACGTTTAATCATTATTACACAGCGTGTACACATTTTTCATGAAAACTACATGGAGTGTATATTCAATATACCTAGCGTGTACTTTTATTTTCCATTTTTTTCCTCCACCACATTTATGAGACCTTGAGTAATGGATATTTATTTGTTAAATAAATGTAACTACATTACTCACTAATAAATATAAATTATTTCATCCACAATATATTCTCTCAAATAACAAGTGTCGAAATAAATGTGATCAGGAATCCTTAAATAATTATTAAACCACAGTCAAGAATAATCTTTAATTAACTTGTTAAATTAATATTTAACTGAGATACGTGGACACACTTTGTGTGTGAACCTCTAGGCCTTCTTTTCATTGGCATTAGACGCGCTTGCCTAAATTCCAAGATTACTATCAAGCAACGGGTCAAGGAACCAAAAATAAAGAGGTTTCCACCGCATTGACCTGTCACCTCATACGAATGCTTACCATGTAATATAATCCCTTTATCATGATATCTCAAATCAATCGGGTTGCATGCTAGTTCCATTAACGCATGTTCTTGATTATTCTTTCGTTGAATTTCCTAAATTGAACTCGCCCATACCTTAACATGGCCATGGATTTATTTAGGATATATCAATTTCATCAAAGGGACTGATATTTCTACATCCTTCATGGAACAGAAGGTACAAATCCTTTCTCGCATTATATATTAATGCAGTATTACTCATGACGCACCCAACGTATCCTACCTCCCTGTGAATAGTGTGTCATCACAGTATTATTCAATTCATCAAAGTGCACGAGTTGTAATAACCGTTAATAATAATCTCAAAGTCTAAGCACCAATACACACGTCTGTAGATAGGAACATCCAATGACACTATGAAATGTGGATTTCCTAGTGGCGGGTCTCGTTCTCCTAATATCCTCCTGGATATTACCAAGGGTGCACACCATGGGAAGGTGCCTCAATGTTTAATGAGTCTTCACCCCTAATGGACTGTATTATTTGTGTCCCACAAATAACATCATTTATCCATATAACATATATTCAAGAATAGTGTTATGGGACTTCTGGGTTCTCATCATAGCAGGGATCCTCTATGACCCTTTTATGCAACAAATATCCTTAGAATATTATCACATGCATTGTCACGTAGAATAAAAATCAAGATGTGATAAGTCTTTTATTAAGGAATAATGTACAGAGTAGTTGGTTCTAGGTCACCAACTCAAACAGACTCCCACTTGGACTATAGCCAACTGCTAACAACATTTAACATGCTATCTCTCACATGATATTCATGATTCTAATGAGATAGGCCTTTAGTCATGGGGTCCGCCACATTCTCTTCCGTGGAAACTCCGCTCACTGCAACTTCACCCCTTTGATAGAAATCCCTTAAGAGTTGATACTTCCAGAGTATGTGTTTTGTCTGTTGATGTGACCTCAGTTCTTTTGCAAGATCCATTGCTGCAGTACTCTCACAATAAAATGTGATAGGGTCTTTACTTATAGGCACCACATCAAGCTCATGGACAATGTTTTGTATACATAAAGCTTCTTTGGCATCATCAGAAGCCGCAATATTTTCGGACTCCACGGTAGAATCAGTGACAACTAGCTACTTTGAACTATTCCATCTCACAACTCCTCCATTGAGACAGAAAAAATATCCAAATTGTGACTTTAGATCATTCTAATCTTTCTAAAACCCAGCATCAGCATACCCTCTGATGACAAGATCCGCATCTCCTCCATACACCAGGAACATATCCTTAGTTCTTCTCGGATACTTAAGGATAGTCTTAACAGCAGTCCAATGTTGTTCTCTGGGATCTGCTTGATATCTGCTTACCATGCTCAGTGCATAGGCAACATCAATCCTGGTACAAAACATGTCATACATGATAGGTCCTATAGCTGAAGCGTATGAGATCTTACTCTTTTTATCTTTCTCATGTTCTATCTGGGGACACATTTTCTTATAAATATGTAAGCCATGTGACACTGGAACTAATCACCTCTTGTATTGTTCCTTACTAAATATATTTATTATCTGGTCAACATATGTACCCTGAATTAGTCCAAGAAGCCACATGGATCTATCACGAATGATCTTGGTCCCTAGAATGTAGGATGCTTCACCCAAGTCATTCATAGAGAAACTCTTGTTCAGCTAGTCCTTAACTGACTGTAAGACTGGTAAATCATTTCCAATAAGCAATATTTCATCCACATATACTACTAGGATAAAGTTTTCATTCCCATTAAACCACTTATAAACACATGGCTCACATTTATTCTTAATGAAACCAAATTCCATTATGGATTCATCAAATCAAATGTTTCATGACCTGGATGCTTGATTTAATCTATAAATGGATTTCTGCAACTTGAAAACTCATTTGGCTTCACCTGGTGTCACAAACCCTTTCTGGTTGTGTCATATAGACATATTCCTGAAGGTTCCCATTAAGGAATGCTGTTTTGACATCCATCTGCCAGATCTCATAGTCATGGTAAGCTACTATGGCAAGTATGATTCTTATGGATTTAAAAATGTAAGTGGTTTGAAGGTTTCATCATAGTAAATTCCTTGATGATGTTTGAATCCTTTAGTCACTATCCTTTGTTTATAGGTGCTAACTTGACCTTCCATGTCTAATTTTCTCTTGAATACCCATTTGCATCCAACTGGCTTCACATCAACTGGCTCATTGACTAGAACCTAGACTTAGTTCTGATACATGGAATCCATCTCAGAATTCATTGCTTCTAGACATCTTGCAGCTTTTGAACATTCTACTACTTCCTTGTAAGAGAGAGTTTCATCATTGTCTAATAATAATTATTCACCATCCTCAGTGACTAGGAAACCAAATCTCTCTGGTTCCATTACCTCTCCTGACCTCCTACACAGTACCTGGGTTTCTGGAACCGCTTCCATGGGGACCTGTGGAACTTGTTCCTGTACCAACTCATGTGTATCATGAGCATCAACTCTGTCAAATTCAATCTTTCCCCCACTATCCTTATTGAGGATGTTATCACTCTAAAGAAAGAAGGCTATTCTGGCGACCGTCACTTTTTTATATGAAGGGTTATATGTGTAATATCATTTTGTTTCCTTGGTATATCCTATAAAGATACACCTTGTGCCCCAGAGTGCTAGTTTGTTGCTTGAGAAGGCCTTAAAAAATGTCTCGCATCCCCATAAACATGTGTGCGACAAAGTGGGTTTCCTTCCATTCCATAACTCAGATGGAATTCTATTTTCCGCCTTAGTTGGTACTCGTTTCAATGTGTATGCTGCAGTTTGTAATGCATATCCCCAAAGGGATAATGGAAGATCCCCATGACTCGTTATCAACCTCACCATGTCCAACAAGGTGCAGTTCCTCCTTTCACTAACACCATTTCACTATGGTGTATATGGAGGAGTGAGCTGAGATAGAATCCTATACTCCCATAGATGATCGTTGAACACTTGGTTCAGATATTCTCCACCTCTATCTGATCAAAGTTTATTTATCTTCTTACCAAGATGATTCTCTACATCATTATTGAATTCATTAAATATCTCTAAGACTTCTGACTTATACCTCATTAAGTAGACATATCCATATCTAGTAAAATCATCAGTAAAAGTAATGAAATAAGAATACTCATCTCTAGATTCAACTGGAAATGGTCCACATACATATGTGTGCACCAATCCTAGAAGCTCTGTAGCCCTTTCACCATGTCTGTAACCACCCGAGATTTTATGAAAAATATTCTTTTTAATTCTCTTAATGTCTTGTGTTGTACGCTACACCAAAAGGAGCATGCACAACACGCATCCTTGTCTTGCCTTGCATTACACGCAATCGCGACCTTCCTCGATAGCGTGTGTAATACGCAATACCGAGTTTCACTAAACAACGATGTGCTATTAAAATATTATTAAAACTAGCCATTGTGAATAGTAATAACCACTTTTTAAAATTCTGTAAATCTTATTTTTCAAAATGAACTTCATTCTTGGATTCGGAGTATCGAATTTAGCCTAAGGTGAAATTTTGGTACTTTTCGGATAACTTTCATATTCTGATGAATAGTGAAAATTACTAAATTATAATTAAAAACAACTTTCTTAATCGAAATAATTAATAGTGATAAATTATTAATTTGAGTGGTTTTAAAGTATATTTAGAATATATTATTACAATTTAATACAATGTTGGTCATTGGTTGTAATTTCACATATAAACCAGACATAATCAAGTGTCAATCTTTTGATATATATTGTTTTCTAAAAACACGCTATTTATTTTAACAGCAGGATTTAATTATAAAATTAATTAATGCAACTTCTATGTTATGAATTTGGTAAAATAGATTTCATTTTTGAATTCGGAATATGAAATATAGCTTAGGATGAAATTTTGGCATTGTTCTGAAAAACATCAATTTTTGATGAATAGTGAAACTACTAAGTGGTAGTTAAAAAAACTGAATTTTTCATAAAACTTAATTTTTCCGCTTCTGTGAATGGAATTTCGAAAATCCGAGAGACACGGTTAATATCAAGGACTAAAATGTGGTTCAATGAGATGAAAATAATTTTTTGGTGAATAGTAACTTTTTACTTTTTTTAACGCGGTTAATAGTAAATAGGGTAACTAAGGGTAAATATGATATTACTATTACCCTAACACATGTCCTAATTCTATTGGACAAGTGTAATTCGACCAAAAACAAACTTAGTAATAAAATATGACCATTTAGGCCCACTTGGATTAGATTAGGACATTTATTATTAATTTATATAAAGAATGGTTAAAATAGTTAAAATCAATGTTTAATAAGTAAATAATTTTTAATATGGGGTTATACATAAGATAAATTCGACTATAAATATTCATTAGAAATCTAAAAAGAGTTCCTACATAATGGTATTTTATTTATAATTTTTAGACATTAAATAATTTAATTTATTTATGACACAACCATGATGCAGTAATTATCTTAGTAATGAAATATTGACATAATTGATGTTATAAACACCAAAATAAATGTAATTTGAGATTTTTTATAAATTCCACTAATTTTCTAGGTTACTATGATATATTAATGTTGATTTAATCAACTTTGTTCGAACATTTAATTCTGTTATGACTTTCACAAAAATCATATATCAAATAGTGTCAAAATTGACACAAAATAGTTTTTAAATCAAATATTATATTATTAATTGTTATTTTATTCCTAAAAATCTAAGGTTCGGCCAAATGACTTAGATAAGGATATATATATTAATAATAAACAATTTGGGTTTCGTTTGGCATGTTATAGTAAGTGTATTAACCATATAGTGAAAGAAAACAAAAAGACACGGTAAAAGTTAAATTATTTAACTTAGAGTTAAATCTAATTGATAAGGTTTAAAATAAGATCCAAAAATGTCTAAATTTGATTGGTTGATGAGAGTACAACCCTATCTCATCTAATCTTCGAATATGAGTCATTTTTGGAGGTTTTTAAGTGGGGTTAGATTTTTTATAAATTAATATTTTTAAGAATTCCTAAGGTGCCCCTCTCCTCCCTTATAAAAGGGCACCTCCTCCCCCTTCCTCCTCACACCAATTTGAGCATTCAAGCTCGGCCAACCCCTGCCATTTTCACCTCTCCACTTCCCTATCAACATCCTAGAGGTTCTGGTCTTCCTCAAAGACCAATTTTAGTGCCCTAAGAGGAGGTCTCAAAGAGGCGCTTCAAAGAAGAGGTAATTACCGTTACCAATTCTTTCATCTTTATTTCTTCTTCCACTTCTTCTTATTAGGTTGTTTCATTATGAAGTAATAACATCAGTATCACTAATATACTGATATGTTATTATAAGTATGAAACAACCCTATTTCACCATCTATCCATCCTACGGAAAAAGAAATCACCGCGCGTGCGTACGTACGGAATACCGTCTCCACGCCGTGGTGTAATCTATTTTCCGCCACCACCTTAATTGGATGGGTATAATGGTGTAATGAGTAACTATATATGATTATTATAAAGTGATATTGATACATAAATAGTATACAAACACTTCAACACAATTCCACGACCATGGGAACGATATCATCGCTCGTGCGTACGTACGGACTACCGTCTCCACGACGCGATGAGATTCATTCTCAATGATTATCCATTCATGAATGATTATAAAGTATATATAATAAGTACTAATGAAATATATGACATAATAATGATACTGTATTTATGTATATTTATATGTATGTCATCTAATTCCATTCAATTCAATAAGGAAACGGGAACAGCGTTCATGCATACGTACGGACTACCGTCTCCATGAACGGTGTATTTCATTCCATTATCAATATATTATATATATATATGTATATTCTGAATATATATTATATATAAATCATGTTTTACATTCTGTATATAAGTAATCATGATCCAAGTAATCATATTAACAATTACAAGTTAAAAAGACGAACGACAAATAAGACGATTTTACCCAATATGCTACTTTAACATGAATTTACAAAAGACCGGGTAATATAAAGCCATAAGAGAACCATATATGATATCATAACAATGAATATGATTCTGTAATAAGTCAATAACATTATGTAAATCATTATACAGGAGGTTCGGACACGTACAAAGCAAGTCGGACCTAAGGTAAGGGATAAATTTTCAATCTCATTTTTATCCGAGATTGCTTATACTTAAGTATTTACTGGGGTTACGTTTAACATCCATGACCATGTTTTCTAAAAATGTTTTTATAAAATGTTTACCATTCTTCCATGAATGTTTAAAGTCATTTTTACCCTTTATTGACTTTTTACCACATTGTATGAATGGAATCTTTCCTTTGGTTACCATATAAGGTACTTTTTGACTTTTCCGAAAAAAGTACGAGGAGAATGTTATTTTTAACTTATACGGCGTGAAAGGATTTTTATGGTTTCATAACACCTCATTTTAAAGAAGCTTCCTCTACAATATTTCATGATTATTTTCAACAAAACCCTTATCTTTTAAAATTGCATGGAATTTTGTGAAAAGAAAATGATTTTAAAGAAGAAAGGATATTTTCCTCAAGAATTCATTTCGAGTGTTTTTCTCAAAACTATTTTCCATCTAAGATGACATTATTTGATATGTATGTTTCATGTAAAATGTCTCTATGATTTAAATGGTTTCAATATTCTTATGATTGAATGATATCAATTGTTTATGGATTATGATGGCATGATGTTTAAGATACCCATTTTTATTACATGGGTTATGCAATGATGTATGATTTATGATTTTGTGGCACACATAAGAATGGTATCATTATGAGATGGGTGGGACCTATATCTCCCTCCAATGCATTGGGTAAAGATTTTATATCTCATGAGATAGACAGGGCTGGAACGGTAGGTTATACCGGTTCAGTGAAACAGGACTGAAACGAGGGTTACTCGATTCAGAAAGGGACTTTGTCCACTAAGATAGTCTTGGCAATGAGTCTTGACTAACAAGAAATGATTCTCTATAATTATGTGTGAATGCCACAAAGTTTCATGTTTTAAGTTATGATTATTGTGATTACATTTCACTACCATGATTTATCCCATGTTATGAAATTATGCTCTCTTTTGCAGGTTATGATTTCCAAAATGTTATGTTCTTATGAATACGATGTGATTGATTTTTCTTTTGTTTACCTTTACTGAGCATTTGAGCTCACCCTTTTATGTTTTCTTTTCCCCAGGATATAAAGAAAGGATTTAGGTAAAAAAAAGGAAGATCTTTATGGGAGATATTGAAGATCTTTCACCACGATTAGAAGATTACGTTCCGAGTTTCCAAAGACACTAAACTATTACGAACCTTGTGTGTGTGTTTTTGTTATGTACTAAGTATTCCGCAAAAGTAATGTAATGTCCATGTACGTCAAGATACGGGTCTCTACAGTTGGTATCAGAGGAAAGGTTTAGTCAACCTTTGGAAACTAGGATGCGAAAACGTTAGTGAGATCCCTAGAGATATTTCTAAGGTATGTCTAGGGATGTCCCTAAGGATAAGTATACGTATAGGATATAGTCCTAGAACTATGGTAACGATATTAGATTAAACCTAAGATGTTAGATATTGAAGTCAATCCCCCTTTATTATGTTGTTTTCCCTAGCATGATTTTTGCCTCTCACACTATTCTTTTTGGGTTTTAGAAAATGGCTGGAAACAAGATGATTCACGATAATGGAGGATATGATGGACAATGGAATGATATTTTTCATGAGCAACAAAATGAAATGGGATTTGGAAGTCCAAACATCATTATTATGCCGAATCTGCAATCTCATAATATGATCAATAAAGTAAAATTTGGTAAGTTTCCTGACTCAGCTAATAAGAGGAAGATGGAGTTTCATAATGATCATAGAGGAAAGAAAGTTCAATTCCCCCTATGTAAATCATGTGGGAAGAGGCATCAAGGAGAATGTTTCAAAGGAACTAGAAGATGCTTTGGGTGTGGAAAAGAAGGACACAAAGCAAGTAAGTGCAAAAGAAAAGGTTCAGTTAACACCATGGATGAGGATAATGGTATTGCTATGACATCAACAATGGTTAAATGTTTTAAATGTGGAATGTGTGGGAATTATGCAAACCAATTCCCTAAGGGAAAGTCTCATGAAGATAATCAGTATGGTCGTATGGGAAGTATTTATGTTGATGATGATGAAGAGACTACAAATGATATGTGAGATGAAAGAATTGTTGAAGCTCGGTCAATGGTTTAAGAATGTAGTGGAATGATGACATGTTTATCATGTGTAATGTTGTATAATTAATCTCATGGTACTATGGAATAAAGAGACATCTAAGGATTGTTACACTGTTGTCCTTCCTTGAGTTTTGAAAGTGTATAATAAATGGTACAAGTATCCATGAAAGGTTATTCAGATATTTTTGGAATGTAGATGATATGCGCATAATGAAGGGATAAAGAGAAAATGAAATGTTTGACAGTATTCATGAGCTCATTATTGATATAAGGACTAAGTGATATCATGGTTTGAGTATAAATAATTTTGAGGATTTTGGTATGTGTAAAGTGTTAACTTTTAACTGCATTCAAGTTTTCACTAAGGTTCAATGGGTATTCAAGAGTATACATGATTAAGGACTTTGAATGTTTGGAATGTGACCAACAAAACATATCTTATGATATATGGGGATCAACGATGATATTAAATCTCTGGTAATTGTTTTCACTATGTTATGAGAGTGGACTGCAGTATTATGGATAAGCCTAAAGATTGGAATGGATTATGTTGGACTTAAGTTAGTATTGTTTAAGGATAGAAGTTTTTTCGATATTATTGATGGGATGTTATAGTAATATAGTTTTAGAAAAAGGACAACCTGCAGGACGAGCGACAACCCATCGCTTCGGACAAGGCTCTGGGAATCGAACCCACAACCGAAGTGCGACTGGCCTTTATCGCCTACTACTGGCCTACAGGAAGTCCCTGTTTATTAGAAACTAGTTTTATTATATTAAGCAGTATGATATATGAAGTATAAAGTCCATTTTAGCAACCATATATGATTAATCTCACTATATAATGAATTAGGTATATTTAATAACTTTTGCTAACCTTTTGTTTGAGACAGATGGAATGACCAGTCATTCTATCACATGATCTGCTAACGCTTCATGAATAACAAATTCAACTTCATTTATTTAAGAGATGAAGTGGAAATTGTTCAAGGCACGAACAACAGTGAGATTGTACCAAAATAAAGTAAGTATTTATTCTAATTCGTTAACTTTAGGGAAACGATCTTGAAAACCAAAAATGTTGTCCTAGTGATCTTATACCTGATGAATCAGATGGTACCTTAGATCGTCACAAATTTATGAATTTGTGATTATTGTCTTTTCCATAGCCATGTTCTCTACCACTCTCCATCAGAACATGATGGTTAGATTTCTCTTCCATATCCATATTTTCACCTATGTGGAAACCCAGTGATTAGTTTATTTGGGGTAACCATTATGTTTCATACCTTTGTTTTTAAAGATTGGTTTTGGTATTCCTTTTTACGATGTGGGTTTCTATTAAAGAAACTTTCGAATAGTAAACCATTTATAACCCAGACGAATTTCGAGGGCGAAATTCATTTTAAGGGGGGTAGAATGTAACAGCCCGAGATTTTATGAAAAATATTATTTTTAATTCTCTTAATGTCTTGTGTTGTACGCTACACCAAAAGGAGCATGCACAACACGCATCCTTGTCTTGCCTTGCATTACACGCAATCGTGACCTTCCTCGATAGCGTGTGTAATACGCAATACCGAGTTTCACTAAACAACGATGTGCTATTAAAATATTATTAAAACTAGCCGTTGTGAATAGTAATAACCACTTTTTAAAATTCTGTAAATCTTATTTTTCAAAATGAACTTCATTCTTGGATTCGGAGTATCGAATTTAGCCTAAGGTGAAATTTTGGTACTTTTCGGATAACTTTCATATTCTGATGAATAGTGAAAATTACTAAATTATAATTAAAAACAACTTTTTTAATCGAAATAATTAATAGTGATAAATTATTAATTTGAGTGGTTTTAAAGTATATTTAGAATATATTTTTACAATTTAATACAATGTTGGTCATTGGTTGTAATTTCACATTTATACCAGACATAATCAAGTGTCAATCTTTTGATATATATTGTTTCCTAAAAACACGCTATTTATTTTAACAGCAGGATTTAATTATAAAATTAATTAATGCAACTTCTATGTTATGAATTTGGTAAAATAGATTTCATTTTTGAATTCGGAATATGAAATATAGCTTAGGATGAAATTTTGGCATTGTTCTGAAAAACATCAATTTTTGATGAATAGTGAAACTACTAAGTGGTAGTTAAAAAAACTGAATATTTCATAAAACTTAATTTTTCCGCTTCTGTGAATGGAATTTCGAAAATCCGAGAGACACGGTTAATATCAAGGACTAAAATGTGGTTCAATGAGATGAAAATAATTTTTTGGTGAATAGTAACTTTTTACTTTTTTTACCGCGGTTAATAGTAAATAGGGTAACTAAGGGTAAATATGATATTACTATTACCCTAACACATGTCCTAATTCTATTGGACAAGTGTAATTCGACCAAAAACAAACTTAGTAATAAAATATGACCATTTAGGCCCACTTGGATTAGATTAGGACATTTATTATTAATTTATATAAAGAATGGTTAAAATACTTAAAATCAAAGTTTAATAAGTAAATAATTTTTAATATGGGGTTATACATAAGATAAATTCGACTATAAATATTCACTAGAAAGCTAAAAAGAGTTCCTACATAATGGTATTTTATTTATAATTTTTAGACATTAAATAATTTAATTTATTTATGACACAACCATGATGCAGTAATTATCTTAGTAATGAAATATTGACATAATTGATGTTATAAACACCAAAATAAATGTAATTTGAGATTTTTTATAAATTCAACTAATTTTCTAGGTTACTATGATATATTAATGTTGATTTAATAAACTTGGTTCGAACATTTAATTCTGTTATGACTTTCACAAAAATCATATATCAAATAGTGTCAAAATTGACACAAAATAGTTTTTAAATAAAATATTATATTATTAATTGTTATTTTATTCCTAAAAATCTAAGGTTCGGCCAAATGACTTAGATAAGGATATATATATTAATAATAAACAATTTGGGGTTCGTTTGGCATTTTATAGTAAGTGTATTAACCATATAGTGAAAGAAAACAAAAAGACACGGTAAAAGTTAAATTATTTAACTTAGAGTTAAATCTAATTGATAAGGTTTAAAATAAGATCCAAACATGTCTAAATTTGATTGGTTGATTCGATTACAACCCTATATCATCTAATCTTCGAATATGAGTCATTTTTGGAGGTTTTTAAGTGGGGTTAGATTTTTTATAAATTAATATTTTTAAGAATTCCTAAGGTGCCCCTCTCCTCCCTTATAAAAGGGAACCTCCTCCCCCTTCCTCCTCACACCAATTTGAGCATTCAAGCTCGGCCAAACCCTGCCATTTTCACCTCTCCACTTCCCTAGAAACATCCTAGAGGTTCTGGTCTTCCTCAAAGACCAATTTTAGTGCCCTAAGAGGAGGTCTCAAAGAGGCGCTTCAAAGAAGAGGTAATTACCGTTACCAATTCTTTCATCTTTATTTCTTCTTCCACTTCTTCTTATTAGGTTGTTTCATTATGAAGTAATAACATCAGTATCACTCATATACTGATATGTTATTATATGTATGAAACAACCCTATTTCACCATCTATCCATCCTACGGAAAAAGAAATCACCGCGCGTGCATACGTACGGAATACCGTCTCCACGCCGTGGTGTAATCTATTTTCCGCCACCACCTTAATTGGATGGGTATAATGGTGTAATGAGTAACTATATATGATTATTATAAAGTGATATTGATACATAAATAGTATACAAACACTTCAACACAATTCCACGACCATGGGAACGATATCATCGCTCGTGCGTACGTACGGACTACCGTCTCCACGACGCGATAAGATTCATTCTCAATGATTATCCATTCATGAATGATTATAAAGTATATATAATAAGTACTAATGAAATATATGACATAATAATGATACTGGATTTATGTATATTTATATGTATGTCATCTAATTCCATTCAATTCAATAAGGAAACGGAAACAGCGTTCATGCGTACGTACGGACTACCGTCTCCATGAACGGTGTATTTCATTCCATTATCAATATATTATATATATATATATGTATATTCTGAATATATATTATATATAAATCATGTTTTACATTCTGGATATAAGTAATCATGATCCAAGTAATCATATTAACAATTACAAGTTAAAAAGACGAACGACAAATAAGACGATTTTACCCAATATGCTACTTTAACATGAATTTACAAAAGACCGGGTAATATAAAGCCATAAGAGAACCATATATGATATCATAACAATGAATATGATTCTGTAATAAGTCAATAACATTATGTAAATCATTACACAGGAGGTTCGGACACGTACAAAGCAAGTCGGACCTAAGGTAAGGGATAAATTTTCAATCTCATTTTTATCCGAGATTGCTTATACTTAAGTATTTACTGGGGTTACGTTTAACATCCATGACCATGTTTTCTAAAAATGTTTTTATAAAATTTTTACCATTCTTCCATGAATGTTTAAAGTCATTTTTACCCTTTATTGACTTTTCACCACATTGTATGAATGGAATCTTTCCTTTGGTTACCATATAAGGTACTTTTTGACTTTTCCGAAAAAAGTACGAGGAGAATGTTATTTTTAACTTATACGGCGTGAAAGGATTTTTACGGTTTCATAACACCTCATTTTAAAGAAGCTTCCTCTACAAGATTTCATGATTATTTTCAACAAAACCCTTATCTTTTAAAATTGCATGGAATTTTCTAAAAAGAAAATGATTTTAAAGAAGAAAGGATATTTTCCTCAAGAATTCATTTCGAGTGTTTTTCTCAAAACTATTTTCCATCTAAGATGACATTATTTGATATGTATGTTTCAAGTAAAATGTCTCTATGATTTAAATGGTTTCAATATTCTTATGATTGAATGATATCAATTGTTTATGGATTATGATGGCATGATGTTTAAGATTCCCATTTTTATTACATGGGTTATGCAATGATGTATGATTTATGATTTTGTGGCACACATAAGAATGGTATCATTATGAGATGGGTGGGACCTATATCTCCCTCCAATGCATTGGGTAAAGATTTTATATCTCATGAGATAGACAGGGCTGGAACGGTAGGTTATACCGGTTCAGTGAAACAGGACTGAAACGAGGGTTACTCGATTCAGAAAGGGACTTTGTCCACTAAGATAGTCTTGGCAATGGGTCTTGACTAACATGAAATGATTCTCTATAATTATGTGTGAATGCCACAAAGTTTCATGTTTCATGTTATGATTATTGTGATTACATTTCACTACCATGATTTATCCCATGTTATGAAATTATGCTCTCTTTTTCAGGTTATGATTTCCAAAATGTTATGTTCTTATGAATACGATGTGATTGATTTTTCTTTTGTTTACCCTTACTGAGCATTTGAGCTCACCCTTTTATGATTTCTTTTCCCCAGGATATAAAGAAAGGATTTAGGTAAAAAAAGGAAGATCTTTATGGGAGATATTGAAGATCTTTCACCACGATTAGAAGATTACGTTCCGAGTTTCCAAAGATACTAAACTATTACGATCCTTGTGTGTGTGTTTTTGTTATGTACTAAGTATTCCGCAAAAGTAATGTAATGTCCATGTACGTCAAGATACGGGTCTCTACAATGTCCACCGAAAGGTGGCTTGGGCATTTTACCTTGTAAACAATTGTGACATCTATCAAGTGTTTTTAGCTCAATGGAGTCTAAATAACCATCTTGGCAGAGCTTTGTCAAGCACATCTCGTTTACATGACTGATACGGTGATCCCATATCTCGGTGATGTATGAGTCATGTGAGTTTGTTTCATTATTGATTTCCAACACTTGGTTATCATAATTTAATACATACAAACCGTTATTTAAATGTGCCATACCATAATATAGATTGATCATATAAAAGAGACAACCCTTATTTCCAAACATGAAAATAAATCCATCCATATCCAAATAAGATACCGAAATTATGTTCTTGGTAACACTAGGAACCTAACAATAGTTATGAAAAACCAAAATCATCCCAGTCAATAGTGATAGGTGGTAATCGTCAATAGCTAATGTATCTAGCCTTGCACCATTAGTAGATTGAGGATCCACCTATCCTCTTGCAATTTTTCTAAATCTACTTGATTCCATCATTTGAATACAGATGTGAGCCCCAAAATCTGTATCTAATACCCAATGTGTAGAAATAGAAATATTACACTCGATAACGAACGCACCTTTAGAATCCCCATGCTTCTAGGTGCATTTCCTCTTCCAGTGTCCTTGTTTTCCACATGAAAAACAGACCACCTCTGGTTCCTTGACCTGCCTCTGGATCTTCCCCTTCTTGGAGGGATGGCGCTCGAGGGCTTCAGACCATTTATAAGTCTTCAGCCCCTTTACCTTGTCTTTAATTTTCTTATTCACCATAAGTATTGTGGGTTTGTCATGCCCCATGTCCTTATCTACCTCGAGAATCAAGGTTAGATGTTTTGATATTCTCTTCTCATTGTTTCTCATGTTGTAGTTGACAATAAAGCTTGATAAGGTCTTGGGTAGTGACAATAGGATGAGATCTGTACGCAACTCATCCAGGAATTTAATCCCTAAGATGTCCAGGTGTTCGATGTAACCAATAAGCTTGACTACATAATGCCGAGATGGCACAGGCTCTCAAAGTATACTTGTAAACAAAGCAATGTAGATCTCATGTCTCCCTTGTCTCGCCTTCTCTTGGTATAAATCCTTAAGGTGATACATCATGCTATACACGTCTATGTTTTCACTTTACTTCAAGAGCTCATTAGACATGGCCAATAGAATGAAACATTGGTCATATATGGCATTATCCATATGTTTCATATAAAGAGATAGTTTCTCATCACTGGCCTCATTTCCCGGCGCAACTGGAATATGCTCTTCTAGCACAAACAATTTCCTCTCGTGGTGAAAGATGATGCGTAAAAGCCTCTACCACTCTTGAAAATTGGTGTCGGTGAGAAGGTTTTCTTTCTAATGTATGGTTCACAATGATATGTTTGAAGTCATTTTTCTTGTCATTTATACAAAATAAAATTTTAAAAGATTTAGTACTTTATTATAAAAATTGATAAAAATAAATAAAATAATACTTATTATTTTCCCATTATTTTATCGAAATCCAATAGCCCTCACAATTGACTTCAGAATATTTTGTTGCCTAAATATTCTAGTGAAAAGGATCTATATTTCCCTTCACATTACCCCAAAAGGATTGTTCAATAAACTTAAAGGGTTTTAGATAGGAATTCCAAATGCCAACGGCATTAACTCACAGCTCCTTGATCTACTAAGTGGACTACCCAATCCTAAATTTCTTTTATTTTGGATTTCCACAAACATTACCTCTTGGAGACACCAAGTCGTGCTGTGGCAGTCAACCCTTGATTCGAACCAAGTCAATTCAACCCAAAACCTTGAATTAGAATTCTCTGATAATTGAAAGCACCCCAAATGGGTTTGGTCATGCACTTTGAACTATGGTTTGATTCTAACCATGATTATGGAAGGTTGTACCAACTTAATATTTTGTTGAGGGATTTTATATTTATACATAAATTTAAAATTTATTATCTTTTATTAAATTATTTTCAATATTAAGTGGGATATAATTAAGTGATTAAGCATGTCTAAGATAATATTTACATATAAGTCGATTTTATTTTAGTTCTATCTTACATGCACATTTAACTCATTAATTGTGTGATCGTGACAACACACCCACAATAAATGAGCCATGAAACTGATAGAAATAAAATAAATGGTATGATCATGAGGTTTTTCTATTGGTTAGTTTATCTAGCAGTTGATAAACTAACCCAATAACTAGGGGAGAAACACCTTGAACCTTTCGGATCATGTTTACATCTTTCCACCTGTCCACCTTTGTATCTCCTTGGATTGATTTCGCTATGGATCCTGACTTGAGATGCCTCCACCATCTTGGGAGTTCCATCCATTATATATGCATTTATCTCACATGCAGGTGAGGGGTAAAAAGGGGTTTTTACATAAAAGAATCCTTCGGCGTGCATGCCCTACATATTAATGAGGACAAGGCTCACATGCCAACAAATTTAATTTAAATAAATAAATTAAAAGAAACCAATCGCATATAAATTTCTTGGTATAGCTCATGATCATACATACATGCAACAATATTTACAAATAAATAATACAATCATTCAATTCTGTAATCGTAATTTTTTAAGATAAATCATGCTTGAATAAATTAATTATCTGTAATTAATCAATCCTTTTATCATAAACCCTTATATAAATTTCTTTGAGATTCCAATCCATCATAATTTTTTAAAAAATAAATTAATTTAAAATTATCCTAGTATGTAACTTGTACCTTGGAGGCAACCTAGTAAATTCACATTCATTACACAGATGTTAAATTAAACACACATATATATATATATATATAAATCATATCACATGTTTTGCCTCAGCTTTACGCATTCACTATGGTAAACGTATCAAGGGTTTGTATAATATAATAATAAATTTTATTAAATCTGCATAATTTGGTTGAGTACACGACATGTAGTTTCGACTACACGGTGTGTACTTTTTTTTCATCGTCCATCCGAAGTACACGCCTGGGGACATGGCATGTTGATGTACTTCGGAAGTTTTTGGAGTACACGACTTGTTCAGTGGGACACACGCCATGTAGTTTCTGCATTACACTATTTCAAGTCAGGCAAGATGTGTACATGGTACATTGTCCATCCCATACCTGAAGGGACTACACACCATGTTCAGTTGGACCTCACGCCGTGTAATCTGGAAACTGTGTGCCACCATTTCTTGGTCAACACAAGGTTTCATAAATGACTTAGATATGATACAATACACATCCGGATTTGGTGAATCAATCAATGCATTGAACCTAGACTACAAGGTGTGTACTTCCGAATACATGCTGTGTATTCTGGTGTTGTATGGACAGGAGTGTTTGGCACCTCCAAATGAGTTCCTTTATTTTATTTTAATCTAAATTTATATTTAAATTCATTTCTGTAAGGTGAATGAGAAATGAGAGGTGAGGAACATATCTTGAGATTCATATTTTTAAGAACGATTAACTAGAATTGAAACAACTAAATTATTAAATGTGGAAAACACCAATGAAAAAATAAATAATTATAATCAATGACATGACCCCTCTAATACCACATGTAGGTTTTCGGCACAGCGGAAGATAATTGGTGGGATTACCCAACTTTAATTTTAGCATTAAAAATGATCAATATGAGATTTGTCACGATGTAAAACGTCGGATCTTCGGAATAGAACGAAGAAATAAAAACAAAAAAGGGAGTCTTGGAACCATAGATATAGGGTCATCATATGTTGGTTATAATTAATTTAATTAATTAACATGAATTACATTGATGGAATTCTTTCTTTATTGATGTCTCCAGTCACGATCTAGTGTCATCCTTCGTTGCGTCAAAGAATCCAAGTGTAGGATTCCTCTAGATGTGATCCACACGTGCTCCACATATCTCTAGATGTCACCGAAGGGATCTCTGGGTGCTAGCGTGGAAGAACCTTCACTTGTGATGTCCACCTTCGATCGCCTCGATCCGGTGGTGGTGGATCTCTCTCGGTCTTGAGAGCATTCTTGGAGGAAGGAGTTATTTTGACCTTGAGAGAACTCTCCATGAATATTGTGCACAACGATTGATGGAAAAGTTTTGGGGTCGTGAGGATATTTATAATTGGTTTTGAGGTTATATAGTGATGACAATAAATGAATTGATTACGCATTTTATTTATTTCATCAAATCTCTTTGAAAACCCCCATGTCAAACGATTGATTCCTTGACAAGCACTCATGCTGATTATAATAAATATCATTTAATAAAATGATATTATTTCCTCAAAATCCCGACTAGTATAACTACATGGCATATAATCATTAATACAAGGCGTGTACTCTTTTTCCATGAAAACTACATGGCGTGTATATTCAATATACATGGCGTGTACTTTTATTTTCCATTTTTATTTATTTCCTCCACCACATTTATTAGACCTTTAGTAATGGCTATTTATTTCTTAAATAAATGTAACTACATTATTCGCTAATAAATATATATAATTTCACCGAAAATATATTCTCTCGAATAACTAGTGTCAAAATAAATGCGATCAGGAATCCTTAAATAATTGTTAAACCACATTCAAGAATAATATTAATTTAACTTGTTAAACTAATATTTAATTGAGATACATGGACACACATAGTTTGTGATCCTCTAGGCCTCTTTCTCATTGGCATTAGGCGGGCTTGCCTAATGTCCTATATTACTGTCTAGAAATGGGTCAAGGAACCCAAGAAGAAGAGTTTGACACCGCATTGATGTGTTTCCTCACACGAATGCTTACCGTGGAATATAATCCCTTCGTCACGGTATCTCGAATCAAGCGGGTTGCATGCTAGTTCCATCAACCCATGTGCTCGATTATTCATTCATTGACTTTTCGGAATTTAACTCACCCATACCATACCATTGACATGGATTTATTTAGGCTATATTGATTCCATCAAAGGGTCTGAGATATCTACATCCTTCATGGAATAGAAGGGACAAATCCTTTCTCGCATTATCTACTAATGCAGTATTACTCATGACATACCCAACGTATCCTACCTCGCTACGAAGAGTGTTTCATCACAGTTTTTGTCAATACATCTAAGTGTGTATGTTGTAATACCCATTAATTATAATCTTGAAGTCTAAGGACCAATACACACGTCCGTAGATAGGAACATCCAATAACACTATGAAATGTTGATTTCCTACTAGCGGGTCTCATTCTCATAATATCCTTCTGGATATTACCAAAGGCGCACACCATGAGAAGGTGCCTCAATGTTTTATGAGTCCTCATCCCTAATGGTCTGTATTATTTTTGTCCCTCAAATAACATCATCTGGCCATAGAACATATACTCAAGAACAGTGTTATGGAACTTCTGGGTTCTCATCATAGTAGGGATCCATTACGACCCTTTATTGCAACAGTTATCCTTAGGACATTATCACATGAATTGTCATGCAGATGAACAATCATGATGTGAAGAGGATTTTATTAATGAATAAAGTACAAATTAGTTGGTTCAAGACCACCTACTCCTACAGACAGTGCCACGTGGGGTTGCCTGGTTGGTGAAAACCGAACGGCCAAAGGGCTGTTCGGGTGACCTGGGGGGAGTGCCTCTCCTCTCAGTTTGTGACTAGGGAGGACCCCACCACAAGGGGCCACCCTGGCAGCGGGCTGCATAGCGGGCTGCGCTAGTGGGTTTCCCACTTGGTAGGATGGGCTGGGCCAACCACGAACCTTCTGGTCCGGGTCAGTTTGGCCCAGATCTGGTCGGACCGGGTTAGCCTGTCACGACCCATCCCAGTGGGGCCCGAGCCGCAAATCCCCAAGCACGCCTCCAATATGCCAGAGGCTGGTGACTAGCACCGAGTAGACATGCTAATAACATGGGAGGCATTGCTTATAACATGTACACACGTAAACACATCTCCAATCCCCCAAAGCTGAAAAGTAAAAACTACTAAAAGGAAAAGATGAATGCATACACTAAAACCCAACCAAAAGAGTACGACAGGGAATTAATGTACAGTAAAGTAAAATACTAGGCCAAAAGTACAAGCCCACCAAAAGAAAGTCTGTAACAAGTCCAACCTATAGAGAAAGGTACTGGGACTGCATCCCGTTGTCGAAGGAACGCACCACAGCCTATATGATCTCACTGAGCACCGTCCGGTCTGGGTCCGCCTAGAATCCTATCAAAGGCTCGCTCATCTGCACAAGACATGACGTGTGTGGGAAAATCCCATGCAGGGGTGAGTATTACAATACCCAGTTGGACACCCCGAAAACCAGAAAGGAAAAACAAACAAGGAAAATACCACAAAGAAAGGTACAGTCATCTCCATATAGTATATGTCTACGGAACATATATCAAGAATATCCAGATATACTCATACACAGAAGACCATCGTGAAACCACCACTAAGATCCTGCTCGATGATTCCACTAAGCATACCATCAGGAGAACACACTCCTAGGTCTGAAGAGATAGACACAAAGTACTTGTTCTGGGAGAACACACTCCTCATGTACCCTGGGAACAAGATGCTCAGATGAGGATCACAACCAAGTCATGGGGTGATTCTGACAACTTATTCTGAGCTAATCTGCTATGCAGAGGATCGTTGCCCGGTTAATGTTGGTCACGTCGATACCAAGAACTCTACCTAGGATTCCAGGAATGAATAGAGGATCCAGCTCTAAGTCTCACAGAGGAGATTCCAACAACTCTATTCAGGGAGTTCTGCTAAAGGGATCATACTTCTATATAAAGGAATTGATACCAGATCCTTCTGGGGATTACCAAGGGTATGAACCCTATGAACTAGTCCATGTCACAGAAGCCATGTGGATCAAGCCATGAATAAAAAGTTACACGACATGTATTATGGTTACACGTCGTGTTCCTTGACCCCGGGTACTGCCCCTGTAAACGGTCTGTGTCCTTCATTCAAGCAGTGCAAAACCAAACTACACGATGTGTAGAAAAGTACACACCATGTTCCTTGACCCTGGGTTCTCCCTGTGTAACCAGTCTATGTCATTCGGCTTTTCAGATAGAAAACAACTACACAGCATGTAGAAGAAATCACACGCCGTGTTCGAGCACCTGGGCTTGCTCCGTGTACGCTGCCCATGTGCTCGTACACGATCTATGCCCTTGTCCGTGTCGCCTTCCTATGTACCAGTACATGGGGTACAACGTGTATCTAGCCGGGTTTGGCCGGGGAGGGGTATACACGGTGCCTCCATGGTCGTGCACCCTACCCATGTCCGTGTACTCCCGGAGTACACTCTAGGTCATTCTCCGACAAACACACACTGTGTATCCCATACTACACGACGTGTAGTCGGGAATTTTCCAGAACTGTAATCTTCCTCCACGCGCCTCGGCTGATCCTTCGGACTTAGATTCAGCTGTATGTTTGCCTTGAACGTCAAGATGCTGGATCGCCTTATCCTCATGATGCCGAATCTATGGGTTTCAGGCCTTCAATCGGCTACAAAATATGATTCTCGTCACCCGTGTGGAAATTGTTGAATAACGATTTTTTCCAATATGCTTCGATATGTCCATCACCACCATAGCTGCACCTCTATAGGGTCGTACCGATGTCAGATATTCAATTTGGGACAATTTCATCGCACAGCGGGTGAGCAACGATCCGTTGTTCCTCGTCCCACAAAGAATGAGAAGAACACTCATGATGAACGTGATAAAATTGTGGAAGAGACACACACAAATCGACAAGGACAAACCTCGATCGATGTTGGTGTCGATCTTAGTATGTCACCATTAGAAGGTTTAACGAAACCAAACAATAACAATAATCAAATCCCCAAAATCCCCACGAAATCCCATCGCACAAAAACGATTGATCTGTGGGCTAATCTGTTCCTGGATTAGTCTGCGTTCGTCGTTCAAATCAAAAAATGGGAAGAAAAAAATCACAATGATATCCTACCTAGATCCCGGTGTTCGTTTGCGATTATTTGGTTTTCGCGTCATCGTCGCCGTCGAAATCTGTCAAGAATGTCACCGCCGCATTGGGGGTTTCCTCTAGAGCTTTCCCAGAGCCTCTAGGGGAAAATCAGGGTTATGGGGATTATAACCCCGATCCCCTGCGTAATCTCTATTTAAAAGATAAGAGATATTTGACATAACGAGGGATAAATAAAAAATTTAAATTAAATATTTTATTACTGTTGCGTCCAAAAACCAGATTTCACCACCGACCTGCGCCGACCAATGTTAGGCCTCGCCATAGGTAAAATCATTGTTCTGAACGCAACGGTACCCTCAGATTTCTAATTCAAGCACCCATTCGGGAGTTATTCCACATTTTTAGTAAAACTGCATGTGTGCGTAATTTAATTATTAAATTAAATTCAAACATTTTTTCCGGTCTCACTGGACCTCGGAACTGCACGCCGTCTTAGAGCCTGGTCACGAATTAATTCCCATATAATATTAAAATAATACATGGAAAAATTTGGGACATTACATCACACCCACGTTAGGTCTTTTACATCCCCAAAAAGCCAAAACAAGGGCTACTCAAAAAGATGTGGGTACTGCACGTGAATCTGAGCCTCATGCTCCCATGTGCTCTCCTGGAGATTCTCGTGCTTCCACCGGACACGCACCATGGGAATAGCTCTCCCACGAAGGATCTTCTCTTGCTGATCATCGATCTCCACTGGGTACTCAATAAAGGTTCCTCTATTATCGATGTCCAACTCACCCCAGTCGATGGCATGCGATGAATCATGCACGTACCTCCGTATCTGCGAGACATGGAAGACGTTGTGTACCCGGTCCATCTGAGGAGGTAGAGCCAAGAGATATTCCACCTCTCCAACTCTACTCATAATCTGAAAAGGGCCAACGATCCTCGGAGATAGCTTGACGCCTCAGCCAAATCTCTATAATCCTCATTGAGGTGAGACCCGAAGGAACACATGCCCCCCCTCTCGAAATCCAAAGGCCTCCACCTCCAGTCAGCATAAGACTTTTTCCGACTCTGTGCAGTCTTCAACTGCTCCTGGATAACTTGCACTGTCTCTATTGTATCTCTCACCATTTCTGTGCCCATGGGTGCTGACTCTCCCGGGTCAGTCCAGCAAAGTGGTGACCTGCAAGGTCAGCCATATAGAGCCTCAAATGGTGTCATACCAATAGTGGAATGATAACTGTTGTTATAATCAAATTCCACCAGTGGTAGGTGATCCTCCCAGCTACGACCGAAGTCATGTATGCATGCTCGTAGCATATCCTCTAGGACCTGGATGGTCTGCTCTGTCTAACAATCAGTCTGGGGATGAAACGTTGTGCTCAAGCGTAACTGTGTTCCAAAATCTTCCTATAATCCCTTCAAAAACCGGGTTGTGAAACAAGCATCACGATCTGAGACGATCGTGAATGGTACTCCACGAAGTCGAACTATCTCCTGCATGTAGAGGCATCCCAAGCACTCTACTGAACTCTGCTCCCGTATGGTTAGGAAGTGGGCCGACATGGTGAGTCGATCAGAGACCACCCAGATGGCATCGTGTCCCCTGGACATGTGTGGTAAACCCATCACGAAGTCCATGGATATCCTGTCCCACATACACTCTAACACCTCAAGGGGATGAGTCGAACCTGCTGGAACCTAGTGCTCAACCTTTACTTGCTGAAAAGTAAGGCACCGAGAAACAAAATCTGCCACACTCTTCTTCATCCCTGGCCACCAGAACTAACGTCTGGGGTCCTGGTACATCATTTCCACACTTGGATGCACCACCAAAGGGGATGTATGGAACTCCCTCAGAACCTCCTCCCACAACGTCAACGGTTCTACCGTGCACCCTCTAAAAAGGACAACATGCTCCCCTCCTTCTGAAAATCCATTAGCTGCATCACTTGTGGATATCTGAGCATGTAGAGTCTCGCAGCCAGCATCCTCACGATGTGCATCCCAGACTCGCTGTAAGAGTGGAGGGGTAACAACCATCGACTGAAGGTAAGCTCTCTCGTCTCTATCTACGAAGGACAACTGCAAAGAGGCCAACTTCCTGGTCACCTCATCCAGCAACTGTGAACTGGATTTCCTACTGATAGCATTTTCCACCACGTTCCCCATCCCAGGAGTATAAACAAACTCAAATTCATAATCCTAGAGGAACTCAATCCATCGACTCGGGCTCAATTTCAGATCCTTTTGATAAAAGATATATCTGAGACTCTTGTGATCGGAGCAGACGATAAACCATTCACCCATCAGGTAGTGCCCCCTCGTCTTCAATGAGAATTCTACCACTTCCATCTCAAGATCATGGGTCGTGTAGTTCTTCTCATGTGGCCTCAACTGACGTGAGCCATAGGCAACCACCGCTTGACTCTGCATTAGGACACATCCAATCCTGGTTCCTGATGCGCTGCAGAACACTATGTACTCAACACCCTCCTCTGATAATCTCATGATCGGGGCACTCGTCAGACTCTGTCTCAACTACAGGAAAGCCTACTGGCATTTCTCGGTCCACACGAAAGGTTGTCCCTTTCGGGTTAAAGCTGTCATTAGTTTTTCAATCCTATAGAAATCATGGATGATTCTCCGATAGTATCCATCCAACTCATGGAAACTTCGCACCTCCATCACGCTCCAGGGTGGCTCGCATGCTAGCACTGCCTCCACCATTGCTGGATCCATTGCTACACCATCCACTGAGATAACGTGCCCCAAAAACTGGACTTCCTGTAACCAGAACTGACACTTCGAGAGTTTCCCATACAACTGTTGCTCTCAGAGTGTGTCCAGAACCATCCTTAGGTGCCTCGCGTGCTCCTCCTCGGATGCAGAGTAAACAAGGATATCATCGATGAAGACCACCACAAACCGGTCTAGATAAGGCTAAAGGATCCGGTTCATTAGTCCCATGAACACTACCGGGGCATTCGTTACGCCGAAGGGAATCACCAAGTACTCATAGTGACCGTAGGGACATCTGAAAGTCATCTTCGGTATATCCTCCTCCCGTAATCGCAACTGGTGATATCCTGATCGTAGAAAAATATTTGAGGACCATCGTGCCCCTCTCAACTTGTCAAAGAGGTCATCGATCCTCGGTAGTGGATACCGGTTCATCATGGTCAACTGATTTAAGCGTCAGTAATCCACACACAGCCTCAAGATCTCATTCGCCTTCTTGGAAAACAACACTGGGGCCGCCCACGGTGAAACGCTGGGTCTCACAAAGCCCTTCTTATGCAAGTCATCCAACTGCATCCTCAGCTCACGAAGCTCTGCAGGAGCCATCTGATAAGCGGATGCTGATATCAGGGTCGTCTCAGGTTGCAACTCAATGCAGAAATCTATCTACAGAAGGGGAGGTAGCCCAGGGACATCCTACGGAAAGACATCCTCATATCAACCACCATTGTTGGGAACCAGAAACTCATAATATCTATCATGACAAGTGCTAGGCTATCCAACTAGTGTGAAATCGGATTGCCCTCCGATGCACGAATTCATCCTGCGCTGCCTGGGTCTCTCTTTCACTGACAAAATTGATCCCTGTTCCATCACTGCGGACACACCGCACCCTTCACCTAAAACAATTAATCGGGGCATTAACTATAGAAAACCAATCCATGCCAAGAATGACATCTTAAGGCCTTCATTCTACCACCAAGAGGTTCCTATCGAAACTCTCACCTCCAAGGGTCATGTCACACTGCCTGCAATGGTGTGTGATCTCTGAATCTTCTCTAGTTGGTTTTTTTAAGCGTAAGGGTCGAGTCAACGACTCAACTGGAATCTCAAGGTCTAGAACATGATAAGATGCTAGAAAGGAATGACTAGCACCTGTGTCTATCAATATGGAATCCAAATTATAAAAGACACAGATTGTACCTATAATCATTCCGGGTGTACATGGGTCATAAGCATCTACCGCCTACAACTGTCCTTACCTCTATCTACTAGCTCCCTAAGCCTGGGGTGGACCTCCTGGGGGTGGTGGTGGTAAAGGGTCAAAACGTCGACCACCTCCAGCTGCTCTCCCAACTCCGCTACGACGTCCTCCGCCTCGCGGATCTTCCTACTCCACACGTTTCCTCTTCCTCGGTGGTCCATCCATTGCTCCTGTGTCAGTAGTACGGAGGGTCAGACAATCTCGAGCGAGATATCCCATGCCGTCACATGAGTAACATCGCCTCTCTCGAGGCTGGATGGATGCGCCCTGTGAACCATGTACGGCTGATCCCCTGTCCTGGGATCTCCTCTGGAAACGTATCCCACACCTGGGTCCCAGACGTTGGCTCCCTGCCACCGAGGACTCTACTCCAGCTCGCCTACCACTGACAACTATCGGTTTTCCCTCCTCCTCCAGGAATCTCTCAACCACCAAAGCCCACTCGAGCACCCTAACATATGTAGGAATTCTCATAGGGATGATACTATCTCAGATATCTCTGCGCAATCCCCGCTCAAAATTCTGAGCTCTGAAGTACTGATCTCTGACCATATCAATCGAGTACCACGAGAGGTTAGTAAACCTCGATGAATAGTAATTAACTATCATGGTTCCCTTCTGGAGATGAAGAAGCTCCTGTATACGTAATGCTCTCAGGGTAACTCGTGAAAATCCTCTCTGAAGAGATGATCAAACTCCGACCATGAAAGAGTAGCCTCGTCATGAGTCTGGATGACCAAATTCCACCATCGCCATGCCGAGCACTGCAGAAGGCTCGCTGCCAGGATCACCATCTGGTTTGTTGGTGTCCTGACTAAATAGAAGATTATGGTCACTGCCTCAAGCTAGTCCTCTGCTACCTGAGGGTCGGGCTCACCTCGAAACCTGAGGGGTCTCTATCTCTGAAACTCGTGGAGGGTGCTCAGCCTGCGCTCCTCCTCCACTGGTACAGCAGGCGCTAAACACTACCCCACAGGTTGTGGAATTACTGGCACACCACCAGGTGGTAGAACATCGGGATATGGTCCCTGTATTGAATCTTTACCACTGAGGGGGGCACCCTCATGATCGAGCAGCTGGATCCTAGTGGGTACTCATCGCGGAGGCATCCTGTTTAAGAAACAAGACGTATCACAGTTAGTGAGTATATCTGGAGAGCTGACTCAAGAAGGACATGGAAACCACAACCCATTCCTATATGAAGAATATACCATTATTTTTTCCCATGCAACAAGTGTTTTCATGTTCTGAGTCGAAATGCAAGTTATCAGAGTCCTGGTGTATGGATACATCGGCCGCCGCACCAACACTAGGGTCCCTGGCCTGAGAGCCGAACTCGAAACACTTAACACAGTTGCCCAAAACCAACTCACAGACTCTCGGTCCTATGATAGAACTGACCACCTCTGATACCACTCTATCATGACCCATCCCAGTGGGGCCCGAGCTGCAACTCCCCAAGCCCGCCTCCAATAGGCCACGGGCTGGTGACTAGCACTGATTAGACATGCTACTAACATGGGAGGCATTGACTATAACATGTAAAAACGTATACACATCTCCAAGCCCACAAAGATTAAATGTAAAAACTACTAAAAGGAAAATATGAATGCATACACTAAAACCCAACCAACAGAGTACGATAGGGAAGTAATGTACAGTAAAGTAAAACCCTGGGCCAAAAGTACAATCCCACCAAAAGAAATTCTCCAACAAGTCCAACCTGTAGAGAATGGTACTGGGACTGCAACCTGTCACTGATGGAATGCACCTAGGCCTATCTAATCTCACTGAGCACCGTCCGATCCTGGTCCACCTAGAATCCTGTCAAAGGAACGCTCGTCCGTACAAGACCTGACATGTGTGGGAAAATCCCGTGCAGGGGTGAGTATAACAATACACAGTAGGACACCCCGAAAACCACAAAGGAAACACAAAAAAGGAAAATACCACAACGAAAGGTACAGTAAGCTCCACAATGTATATTTATACAGAACATATATCAAGAATATCCAGATATACTCCTACACAGATGACCATCGCGAAACCACTACTACGATCCAGATCGAAGATTCCACAAAGCATACCATTAGGAGTACACACTCCTAGGTCTGAAGAGCGAGACACAAAGTACTCGTTTCGAGAGAACACACTCTACAAGTACCCTGGGAATAAGATTCTCAGATGAGGATCATAGCCAAGTCATGGGGTGATTCTGACAACTCAGTCTGAGCTAATCAGGTTAGCAGAGGATCGGCACCCGTGTAAATTTGGTCACGTCGATACCAAGAAATCTACCTAGGGTTCCAGGAATGAATAGAGGATCCGACTCTAAGTATCACAGAGGGGATTCCAACAACTCTATTCAGGGAGTTCTGATGAAGGGATCATAATCCTGTATAAAGGAATTTATACCAGAACCATCAGGGGATTACCAAGGGTATGAACCCTAATAACTCATCCAAGTCACAGAAGGCATGTGGCTCAGTCCATGAAGAAAAAGTTACACGGCGTGTAGTATAGTTACACGTTGTGTTCCTAGACCCCGGGTACTTCCTGTGTAAACGGCTCGTGTCCTTTGTTCAAGCCATGAAAAACCAAACTACACGGCATGTAGAAAAGTACACACCATGTTCTTTGACCCCGGGTGCTACCCGTGTAATCGACCCGTGTCATTCGGCTTGTCGGATAGAAAACAACTACACGGTGTGTATAAGAAATAACACGCCATGTTCGAGCCCCTGGGCACGCTCTGTGTACACTGGGCATGTGCCGATACACGGTCTCTTCCCGTGTCAGTGTCGCCTGCCCGTGTACCAGTTCACGGGGTACCCCGTGTATCTGGCCGGGTCTGGCTGGGGAGGGGTATACACGGCGTGTCCATGGCCGTGTACCCTGCCCGTGTCCATGTACTCACGGAGTACATTCCAGGTTGTTCGCTGATGAACACACATTGTTTAGCCCATACTACACAGCGTGTAGTCGGGAATTTTCCAGAACCGCCGTCTTCCTCTGCGCGCCTCGGCTGATCCTCCGTACATCGATTCAGCCGTCTGTTTTCCGTGAAACTGAATATGTTGGATCACATCGTCATCGTATTGCCGAATCCATGGGTTTCAAGCCATTAATCGGCTCCAAAATCCAATTATGGTCACCCTTGTCGAAATCGTTCGAAGAACGATTTCTTCCAATCCGCTTCGATTCGTCGGTCGCCACCGCAGCCGCACCTCCGTAGGGTCATACCGATGCCAGTTCTTCAATTTGGTACCATTGCATCGCACAACGGGTGCACAATGATCCATTGTTCCTCATCCTGTGAAGAAAAATCATGAAGAATGGAATAAATTTGGGGAAGAGACACACACAAATTGAGAGGAACGAACCTTGATCGATGTTCGTGTCGATCTTCGTCTTTCACTATTAGAAGGTTGAACGAAACCAAAAAATAACAAGAATCAAATCCCCAAAATCCCCACAAAATCATATCCTACAAGAATGATTGATCTGCGGGATAATATTTTCATGTATTAGTCTACGTTCATCGTAGAAATCAAAAATGGGGAAGAATAAAATCACAATGACATCCTACCAAGATCCCTGTGATCATTTGCGAAGATTTGGTCGCCGCATCATCGTCGCCGACGTAATCCGTCAAGAATTTCACCGCCACATTGGGGATTTCCTCTAGAGCATTCCCAGAGCCTCCATGGGAAAATCAGGGTTATAGGGATTGTAACCCAGATCCCCTGCATAATCACTATTTAAAAGATAAGAGATATTTGACGTAACAAGTTTAAATAAAATTTTTTAATAAAATTTTTTATTACTGTTGCATCCAAAAACCATATTTCATCACCGACCTACGACGGACGATGTTAGGCCTTTCCTTAGGTAAAATCTCTATTCTGAATGCAACATTGCCCTTAGATTTCTGATCTGAGCACTCATTCGGGAGTTATTCCACTTTTTCAGGAAAACCGCACGCACGCGTAATTTAATTATTAAATTAAATTCAAACATTTGTTCCAGGCTCACTGGGCCTCGGAACTGCACACCTACTCAGAGCATGGTCTCGAATTAATTCCCATATAATATTAAAATAATACATGGAAGAATCCGGGACATTACATGGCCCAGACCAGGTCGTACCAAACCTAGACCCATTTGGACCATGTTTCATTTTTTGGCCATAAGTTGTGATTCCGGCATCTGATTGACGAACCGTCTTTGGTGTCGTAATCCTCGGATAGAGATGGTCCTATTGGTATACTCCACTTGAGTTTTGGATAATGTTGGAGTATGTCTGACTTGGATCTAACCCGAATTGAATTGTGCCCTCGGAACTAAAAGGTTAAAAACTTACCTACCTTGCATCCAATTGACGCACCCTCTATTTTGTTGGGTTCCTTATGACGCGTATTACCTTTGAGATACTTCTTCATGGGAATTCATGATAGTTGATGTATCGACAGATGGGTTGAGAAGAAGAAAATTCCAGAATCATACATGCTTAGTGGCGGAACCCTGTGTATGGTTGTACATGAAGAGTGTTCATATCATGTGTCGGTCATCTTCAGATCCTGTGTGGGTCAGTGATCAGCGATCCTGTATGGGTCAGCGCATACTGATCCTGTCTGGGTCATCACCAGATCATGTGTGAGTCATCATCAGATTCTGGTTGGGTCATCTTCGATCTTGTGTGGGTCAACAGAAGAGCTTCTCGACGAAGTAAGATGATCTAGCAGTACATCTAATCATCTATACTTCCATACATAAGTTATACCGGGTGTGAGATGAGTTCTTACATTTGTGGTAAACTTCTGTGCGGTGACACCTTTGTGGTAATCTTCTGTGTTGCGTGACCTTTGTGGTACTTACCTTCGTGGTGATACTTGTGTGGTATTATTATATTTGGCATTATCATTGTGGTGTTTACCTTCGTGGTTTTCTTTACTTTATGTAACAACTGTGCTTTGGGATAATGAGTTGGGTCTTATGTTTCTTCATGAATGAGATGGGTATACATGATAACTTAGGTATATGTATGGGCATATACCTAAGTAGGGTAGAATATTGTTTCGTGATTTTTTATTACAGTTTTTCTATGTGGTTTACCATTTGTGGATTCTGAGAGTCCTTAGGGGGTCTCAGGGTCCCTATTGAGTATTGTTATACTCACCCCTCCACGGGATACACCTGCACCTTGTTGTGTCTTGTGTGGATGATGAACAGTGCTGACAGAGAATGAGGGTACCAGGACTGGAGTCTTCTTGGAGGTGGACCATTAGACGAGGCGTACCGTAGAGACGACTATTCGAGAGTTGTACCTACCCTTCAGGTAGGATCCTTGGAGGGTGTTCGCATGAGATGCTTTATGTTTTACTTGTATTTTCCAGTTGGGTTTGTACTCCAGCCCCCTTTACGTACTGTACACAACCTTTTACTATATAGTTTACCTTGTGCTTGTATCTTGCTGTGTGCTTGGACTATGTTGTATGTAGGTTAAAAAGGCAATGCATTCCCACTTTCAGGGATATGTCTTTTCGGTGCTACTCGTCCGCCCATGGTCTATGGAAGACGAGCTTGGGGTAGTCACAGCACGGGCCTTGGGGGATGAGACGTGACACCTCGTTCATGTTATTCATATTATTCGTGATAATTAAAAAGAATCAAAGAAATTTTAGGGGCAGCGATGGATCACAAGTGATCACATACCGTGATTTTTGATGGTTTCGATTCGTCCAAGAAGATCGAGGGAGGGCGAAGACAAAGATTTGGATCCATGATATCTTGAACACTGCAAGAGAAGATAACTCTATTGGGGTTCTATTTAAAAATTGGGAAGGGTTTTATCAGTTCTTTTCAAAAAACACTAAATGAAGTTTGGTTTTATCATTGATAAAATAATAAACACTGATCAAACATATCATTATCGATTCTTAAATTCTTTCATTAAAGAAGTCCTAATTTTAATAATATTATAAATATAATTAAAATATATAAATGTATATAATTAAAAATAAATATTTATAGAATATAAAATATGTATTTATAAATATAAATATAAATATATATAAATATATGCAATTATAATTGTATAAACTTATATATTATTATAAATTTGATAGGGAGTATCTCTCCTAATAATAAAGTCCCTCTCTCTTCAATTTCACTGGGATAACTTCAACAGTCGTGAATTTGTGTTAAGCTGTGAAGATGATATTGTAGCCCACTATGATCTCTTGGATTGTGCGGATGAGGGAATCGACACGACGATTCACGACATTAGGGGGTGTCCCAATGGAAATCTGATTGTTGATGATGATGATGATGGTGCCTGAATGGTGGCATCTGTTGACGATGCCTCGACATATGTGGAAAGCGATGTCACGTTGATTGGGGTGGCTATTGATGGAGCCTTCACATCGGTGGATGATGATGGTGACCTGACGGTGTTGGTTGGTGATGGAGGGAAGTGGGGTGTTGATTGATGTACCAGGTGGAAGGGAGAGCAGGGGTTAAACGTGGAACAGAAGATATCATGATTTGGGGTTTTTAGGTGTTCTCACGATGATACCAAGTGAATGTTTGGGTCTCAGCGATGAGTGGAAAGGAACTTTTGTGATCCCGATAGCATAGGCCGCATATCTGATGATTATGGGGGTTCATGACGGTGGATTCCCATGACATGGGGTGTAGGCTGCCGAGGGGTTTGGGAACCTGGTGTTGGATGATGGGAGATATTTAAGGAACATAGGTAGCTTCCGATGGAAAAAAAATGTCCCTACATGATGGTGATTTATTTTTCTTTAGGCTGGATCCTAGTGGGAACTCGATGGGGTGTATCCTTTCAAACTATAATTGGAGGCGACAGAGGCCCTCCAATCGACTAAGATATCGTTCGGGGGAGTTGACAATGACGCCAAGAATGGAGGTGGCCGACAATGGTGATGGTGGTGACCATGGGACGTTTTTTTGGGGGAAATGTACGGGAAAGTGATGAAAATGGTGCTCAACCACAGGATGGCGACACTCGGGATTTGGGAGTCGTTTAGCGATATTTCAATCATCTCAGGGATGGTTAGTGCTGATGACGTCTTTGTCGTGGACGGCTATGTGATCACGACGATGTGAAAAATGGTCAGGGAGAGTTTTTTTATACATTTTTTCAAAAAAAATTTGAAAATACATCTGGGTAAAAAAATTATTTTTTGTCCCCCAAAGGCGGCACCTGGTGTGCCGCCTTTTGGGGATTTTCATTTTCTTTCGTTATATATATATATATATATATAACAAAACTTTTCAGCGGAATTTTTCTGCTATTTAATATCCAGTGGTTCTACCATTACAACAGTCTGGATTCTGACTGATACCCTCACCCAGGACTCCCTTTTCTAAGGGGGTTTGGCCTGAAAACCATACTGCATTTCCGATGTGGTATTCTTGTTCTCCATTCTTGCATAGTACATTCTGCATTTCCGATGTGTGATTCTGTTTCAAGTATGCGACTTTGAGAGACTATAAAACATAAACTATAAGACCAATATAAATGAAACTTTAAACACTGATTAAACATATAATAAATAGTTGATAACAAAAATAATTTCATAAAAAATGTTGATACAAATTAATTTATAAGCATTCAAAACCACCTACTTGAAAATTAAACAAATTTCAAGTACGTGACTTTGAACACTTATAAAAGATAAACAATAAGACCAACAAAAATGAAACCTTAAAAATTGATTAAACATATAAGAAATAGTTGAAAACAAAAATAATTTCATTAAAAATGTTGACCAAAAACAATTTATAGGCTTTCAAAACCATCAACTTGAAACATAAAAATGTCTCTAGGTCCCGACTTTGAAAGACTATAAAACATTATCTATAAGACCAATAAAAATGAAACATTAAACATTGATTAAACATATAAGAAATAATTGAAAATAACAAAAACATCATAAAAAATGTCCATAAAAATTAATTTATAATCTTTCAAAACTGTCTACTTGAAACATAAAAATGTTTCAAGTACGTGAATTTGAAAGATTATAAAACATAAAATACAAGAACAATATAAATGAAACATTGAAAATTGATTAAACATATAAGGAATAGTTGAAAACCTAAATAAGTTCCAATAGAATATTGATGAAAATTAATCTATAAGCTTTCAAAAATACCTACTTGAAACTTCAAAATGTTTCAAGTACGTGACTTTGAAATACTATAAAACAAAACTATAAGGCCAATATAAATGAATCATTAAAAAATGATTAAATATATTATAAATAGTTGAAAACAAAAAGAATTTAATAAAAATGTTGATGAAAAATAATTTATAAGGTTTCAAAACCGTCTACTCCAAACATAAAAATGTTTCCAGTTCCTGACTTTTAAAGACTATAATTATATTATTAATTAACTAATTAATTATTATATAATAAATGGTTATATTAATAATTAACTAAATAATTATTATATAATTAATAATTATTGAGTAATAATTAATAATTAACAATTAATAATTAGTAATTTAAGGAATAATTATAATTAATATTTATATTACTAATTAACAAATTTATAAATAATAACTACTTATTCATAATTATTAATTCCTAATTAATAATTATAATGATTATTTATAATGAATATTTATATTACTAATTAACTAATTAATAAATACTAATTACTAATTACTAATTAATGAAATATAATTATTAATTATATTACTAATTAACTAAATAATTATTATATATGTAATAATTATATAACTAATTAATTATTATATAATTAATAATAATATTACTAATTGACAAATTAATTATGACATATTTAATTATTAATAATTATATTTAATTATTATACTACTAATTAACTAATTAACTATTATATAATTAATAACTATATTACTTATTAACTAATTAATTATTATATAATTAATAGTTATATTAATAAATAACTAAATAATTATTGTATAAGTAATAATTAATAAGTAATAATTAATAATTATAATTGATGAAAAATATTTTATAATAATTAAATTACTAATTAACTATTATATAATTAATAATCATATTAATAATTACCTAATTAATTGTTAACTATTTATTATATGTTTAATCAATGTTTTAGGTTTCAATTATATTACTCATATATTTTATAATTTATAGTCTTTCAAATTAATGTACTAGAAACATTTTTAAGTTTCATGTAGACGGTTTTGAAAGATTATAAATTAATTTTTAAAGACATTTTTAAGAAGTTTTTGTTGTTTTCAACTATTTCTTATATTTTTAATCAATGTTTAATGTTTCATTTTTATTGGTCTTATAGTTTATGTTTTATAGTCTTTCATAGTCGGGAACTTGAAATATTTTTAAGTTTCAAGTTGATGGTTTTGAAAGCATATAAATTGGTTGTGGTTAACATTTTTTATGAAATTATTTTTGATTTCAACTAATTCGTATATGTTTAATCAATGTTAAAAGTTTCATTTGTATTGGTCTTATAGATTATCTTTTATAAGCTTTCAAAGTCACGTACTTGAAATATTTTTAAGTTCCAAGTATGTGGTTTTGAAATCTTATAAATTAATTTGTATCATCGTTTTTTATAAAATTATTTTTTTTTTCAACTATTTCTTATAATTTTAATCAGTATATAATTTTTCATTTATATTGGTCTTATAGTTTCTGTTTTATAGTCTTTCAAAGTCGCGTACTTGAAACAGAATCACACATCGGAAATGTAGAATGTACTGTGCAGGAAAAGGAGATCCAGAATCCCACATCGGAAATGCAGTATGGTTTTCAGGGAAAACCCCCTTATAAAAGAGAGTCCTGGATGAGGGTATCAGTCAGAATCCAGACTGTTGTAATGGCATAACCGCTGGATATTAAATAACAGAAAAATTCTGCTGATAAGTTTTGTTATATATATATATATATAACAAAACAAAACAAAAAAATAAAAATAAATTTTTTTAAAAAAAGTATTTATATAAAGGTGGAACATGGTGTTCCTCCTTTGCCGTTAATTTTTGGGAAAAGGCGGCACAACATGGGCCGCCATTCCCTGGGCGTAAAAACCCCCAATGGCAGCAAACCAGGTGCCTCCTTTGGGGGTAAAAAAATAATTTTTTTTACCTAGATGTATTTTCAATATTTTTTAAAAAATGTATAAAAAAACTCATCTGGGGATGACCTAGAGTGAATATCTAGTAATAAATGAATTCATATTCGAAATGGATAAATAATATTATATACATTACAAAAATATTGAAAAGTGAATTCTTAACATTTATATGAATTACATACACTTTAAAAATGTCAAAAAATGAATAAATTGATGATATTAATTTTATAAATAACAAAATGATTACAAAAGAATTATATTTAGTGTAAAAAATAATTACTAATTAAATTAAATCAAATTAAATTAAACACACACACATGTATATTAAAAATGAATAAATATAGAAAATACTAAAAATGTTGAGATATTAAAAAAGAATAATAATATTAAATCAATAAATAGACTTGTGTAGTCAGATTCATGTACATGTGATAGAAATGAATTTGTACATATACATATCTATAAACACAAATATACATACAGACATATACATAGAAAAGACCAGGAACCAGGACATACCACACAGAAGCAAACCCATATGAGGATTCTGAGAAAAAAATTGCAACCACCAAAGCAGAGCTAGTCGGGTTTAAAGAATGAGAGGGTATGAAAGCTACCATCAGGACTAGGAATGGTGCAGATCTGCAAAGGGAAATTCTAACCGATCATCCATGCGAGATGGTGATCTATGCGCCTTCAAGATGCAGATGTTGGGGAGGGGTTGTTTCAAGTGCGTCAACTCTCTGGCCTTTAAGGTTATGTGTTGGGTCGTGTGTGGGCTTTGATCCTTGGGCCTATGGGTCATGTAAGGGTTCCCTTTCAACCATTAAATGTGGTATTGTCTAAATTAATAAAAAATACCGTTGGGCCATTAGGGTTGGCAGTATCAATATAAATATATATTTAAAAATACATATTAATTTATATATTATTTCATTATTTAAATTAAATATTAATATATTAAATTTATTTTATTTATATACACATTTTTTAATTAATGTATACAAATAAACTATTAAAAATTTTGACTCATGTAAAATAGGTAAAATTTTATATATAAAATTAGGAAACTAATATTCTTTTTTATTGAGAGTTATATAAATCATATTTAAATATTATTTTTAAATATATATACTTATATTAGTAGAAATATTATTTTAAAAAATATAAAAATTTATATATAAATTAAATTAGTCACTATGACCTTTATCTATGTTTGACAAAAAAATAGTCGAAAAATAAGGGAATGTTATCAGCACTATAAAAAATCACCAACAAATTGTACACTTTAATCATCTGATTTTTGGCATTGATAAAAGAAACATTATTAGTGATTTTTGTATATTGGTTTTGATGGTAACATTTGGTTAAAGCATGAGTTATTGTAGTGTGTCTCTTGATATTATTATTCTCAATATTTAAAATAAATATCATCTATTAATAAATATTTGTAAGTTATATTTTGAATGAAATATTATGTTTAGATGTTCTAATATTTATGGTTAAAAGTACATATAATGTTTATTAATATAATTATATTTAATATAAGTAATTTAATAAACATGTTAATTATAAAATTAAAATATATGAAAGTCGAACTATGTGAGTCTTTATTTGAAAAAACAAGTTCATACATAATTTGAAAACTTTCTAACTCTAAAAAAAAGGCATTAAGAAAAAAAGAAACAGTTTCATGTAATCACATTCTTGCTCCAAGAGAAATTACTACATATAGGTAATTTAACAATGTTATAACATACCTTTTCGGTGAAAAAATGCACTAACAATCCCAGTGAACATAAAATCCCAAGCCATTTATCAGCACTAGAAAAGAGTTGATATAGTGGGATGCTGCTATAGTGTGCTGTAAAAATTATAGCACACTACGATATAAAATACTAGAATAAAATATATGAAAAATAAAATAATTTAATCAAAATAAAATTTATAGAAAAAATATAATAAATAAAATAGTATATTATAGACATTGCATACATTAGCTCGTATGATTACATAAGTAATTACAATATATCACAAACATTCAAAAACATCAATGTTACTTTATCTTTAGACCCGGACCCATGGTCATGCTATTAGTTTCCAAACAAACCTCCCCATATCAATCAAAATAATGAACCTATATAAGAAAAAAAATTTATGTTAGTAATACTGTAAAGAATCAAATTTAACATAAAGTGTCAATTTTAAACTAAAAACATATACATTCACTAATACCCGGAACACTGTTTATTATATTGAGTTTATTTTGATTCTTACATGCCATAAAATTTCTTATTGTTCTCAAAAGTACATTATCTTGAATTGTCTCATGTATTTGGTGATAAAAAATCTCACCACAGATGTGATCTAATTCAAGAGAACTTTCTTTTGAGAATAAACATTCAACTATCACACCATTTCTTGTTCATCTTCTGGCATTATCTATATGAAAATTAAATAAATAATTACCATAAAAAATGTTAAAAGAAAATAATTATATCATATTATATAAAATGATGAGGAAAAAATATGATCATATTTTCTTAGTTTTGTCTATGTTATGCACGTTTAAAACTAAAATGTAACTTATATATTGAAAACATGCACATCGATTCATACTGACCACATCATGTATTAGATTAACATGCAATCCATTTCAAAACATTAATAATAAATTATGGATCATTTTCATAATGTTTGATATTAATACAAACATTTTCTATTGGTTTTCTCTCATGATGTGTGTTTTAAACTAAAATCGGTCCTTTAAATTGAAAACAAACACATTGAGACATATCGGTCACATCATGCATCATATTAATGTATGGTCAATTCTTACATGTTAAAAATGATATATGGACCATTCTCCTAATGTTTGAAAACAATATGACTTCATTTTATATGTTTTGTCTATTTGATGTGTGTTTTAATATTAGATGGCGCTTTTGTATTGAAAACACAAACTTAGAGTCATACCAACCTCATCCTATTTTGAATTGATCTAAAATAAATTCCTACATGTAAAATATGTATTATGGATCATTTTCCTAATGTTTTGAAACAATATGAGCTTGTTTTTTTAGGTTTGGTGATGTCACATTCATTTTAAACTAAAATTTTACTTTTCTAATGAAAACATGAACTTCGAGTCATACTGACCACATCAGAAATTGGATTTATGTTTTTTAGATTCCTACATGTCACAAATAAAACATGGACCACTCTCCTAATGTTTGAAAACAATCAAATCTCATTTTCTTAATTTTGGTTTTGTGAGGTGTTTTAAACTAAAATGACACTTATATTGAAAATAGAAACTCTGAGTCATATGAACCACATCATGTGTCATATTGGAGTGTGGATATTTCGAAACATGGTAAAGGAAATATAGATCTTTTTCCTCATGTTTGAAAACAATCAGAGCGAGGCTTCTCAGTTTTGGCTACATGACACGTGTTTTAAACTAAAATGTAACTTTTATATTGAAAACATGTATTTAAAGTCATATAGACCACATCGTGATTTATATTGATGTGAGGTAAATTAATACACATCACAAATGAATTATGGATTATAGTCCTAATTTTTGAAAAAAAACATGATCTTATTTTCTTATTTTTGACTACATGATACATGATTTAAACTAAAATGATACTTTTGTAGTGAAAGAACGCAATTCGAGTCATACCAACTACATCATGTGTTATATTGATTTTTAGCCAATTCCTATACATCAACAATGAATTAGAGATCATTTAATTTGTTTGGAAATTATAAATGATTGTTATCTTGATTTTGGCGATGTGACATGCATTTTAAACTAAAATGGAACTTTTTTAGTCAAAACATGCATTTCAAGTCATACCAACAACATTTGTTTCGGTATTGATGTGATTTCGATTCCAACACCTCCAAAATGAATTATGGATTTCTTTTCATATAGTTTAAAAACAATACAAACTTTTTTGAATGGTTTTGGTAATGTGACATGCATTTTAAACTAAAATGACACTTTTATATTGAGAAACTACATTTTGAGTCATACTGACCACATTAGGAATCATATTGACATGTGGACGATTCATAAATTTCAAATATGAAATATAAATCATTTTCATAATTTTTGAAACTTATCCGATCTCATTTTCATTGTTTTCTTTATGTGATACATTTTAAACTAAAATAACTATTTTATGTTGAAAACACCTACTCAGAGTCATACCGACCATATCGTCTATCAGATAGGAATGTAGTAAATTCATATATTTGATAAATTAATTATGGATATTTCCCTTAGTATTAAAATAATTTGATCTCATTTTCGTGGTTTTGGAAATAAGATACATGTCTTAAACTAAAATGATGCTTCTGTATTGAAAACATGCCCTTGGACTCATACCAACCACATCGTTTGTTGGATGATATGCTATCAATTACCACACTAGAAAGATGTATTATGGTTCATTTCCATAAATTTTGAAAAAAATATGAGATTTTTTACTTGGGTTGGGTGATATGTCATGCGTTTCAAACTAAAATGACACTTCTGTATTCAAAACACACATTTTGAGTAATATAGACCACATCGGGTGGCAGATTGATGTATGGTCAATACTTAAACAATAAAAATTAATTTTGGATCATTCTAATAATTATTAAAAATATTTTGAACACATTTTATTAGTTTTGGAGATGTGACACACATTTTAAACTAAAATGACACTTTTACATTGAAAACACACATTTTGAGTCATACCTACCACATCGGGTTTCAAATTGAAGTGTGGATGGTTCCTACATGTCAAAAATGAATTATTAATCATTTTATTGATGATATAAAAAATATGATCTTGTTTACATGATTTTGTCAATGTCATGCATTTTAAACTAAAATGACACTTTTATACTGAAAACATATACTTCGAGTCTTACCAACCACATCATGTCTCAGATTAGAATGGATTTAATTAAAACACATGAAAAATGAATTATGGATCATTGTCCAAAATTTTGAAAACAATATGATCTCGTTTTCGTGGTTTTGGCCATGTGACTCCCATTTTATACTAAAATGATACTTTTCTATTGAAAAAATGTACTTAGAATCATATTAACCACATCCGGTGTCAGATTGATGTGTGGTTGATTCATATCTATAAAAAATGAATTATGGGTTTTTATTCAAATGTTTTAAAACAATCCATCATTATTCTCTTGGTTGTGGCTATTTGATGTGTGTTTTAAACTAAAATGACGCTTTTGTATTACAAACACCCATTTCGAGTCATACGAACAACATCATTTGTCAAAATTCTATACGTTCAATTTCTAAACCTAAAAAACGAATTATGGATCATTTAACTAATGTTTAAAAAAAATCTGATCTCCTTTCTCAGTTTTGGTGATTTGACGTGCATTTTAAACTAAAATGGCACTTTTATATTGAAAACAAGCATTTCAAGTCATACCGACCATATAGGATGTCAGATAGAAGTATGGAAAATTCATACACTTCAAAAATGATTTATGAATTAGTTTTATAAAGTTTGAAAATAATGTTATTTTCATATTTTTAGATATGTTATGTAATTGAAACTAAAATTACACTTATATTTAAAACACATATTTCAAGTCATATTGAACACATCATATGTCATGTTGGTGTGAGGTCAATTACTACATGTGAACATTGATTTATGGATCATTTTCCAAATTTTGAAAAATAGTATGGGCTTTTTTTCTTGGTTTTTGATATGTGGCACATGTTTTAAATTAAAATTTCACTGTTACATTAAAAACACACACTTAAAGTAATACCAGCAACATCATATCAAGGATTTATGTGAGGCCAATTTCGACATGACATAAATGAATTATGAATATTTTGAATAATTTTTAAAAATAATCTAAGATTGTATGATTAGTTTTGGAAATGTGATATGTGTTTTAAGGTAAAATGACACTTATGTATTGAAAACATACATTGGGAGTCCTACTGACCACATCGTGTGTCAGATTGATATGTAGTCAATTCCTACACTGCAAAAATAAATTATTGATCATTTTTCAAACATTTGAAATTAATATATGTTTTTTTCTTGGTTTTGGTGATGTGAAAAGAATTTTAAAATAAAATGGAACTTTTATATTGAAAACAAACACTTTGAGTCATACTGACCATTTTGTGTGTCAGAATGACATGATCTCATTTCCTTCAAGACAAAAATGAATTATAGTTCATTTTTATTATGTTTGAATATAATTTTAGCTAATTTTCTCTGTTTTGGTAATGTGACCAACAATTTAAACTCTAATGACACTTTTATATTGAAAATGCGAACTTTGATTCATACCAACATCATCGTGTGACATATTGGAATGAATTAAATTCCTACACATGATAAATGAATTATAGATTGTTATCCTAATGTTTGAAAATATTCTGATCCCATTTTCTTGGTTTTGGATATGTGGAATGTGTTTTAAATTAAAATGACACTATTATATTGAAAACATGTACTTAGAGTCATATAAACCACATTAGATACCATATTGACAAACGATCGATTCATACAAGTCAATAATGAGTTATGGATTGTTTTCCTAAGGTTTAAAAACATTCCAAACTCATTTTCACTATTTTGGCTATAGGATATGTGTTTAAACTAAAATTATACTTTTATATTGAAAACATAAACATTGATTCATACAGTCCACATAATGTGTTCGATTGATGTGATGTAATATTCTACATGCCAAAAATAACTTATGGATCTCTTTTGTAAAAAATAAAAACAATATGAATTTGTTTTCTTAGTTTTGATCATCTCATGACTCTTTTGAACTAATTTTTAAATTTAACAAAATAAACATTAGAAAAATTTATTAGGAAATTAATTAAAAAAGTATAGAATATGATGATAAAATTAACTAAATAAGTAGTAGGGAGTGAAAGATTCATGACGTTTGCATAAATTCAGACACCATGTAATCTTCCTATTCATTTCTAAAGATATAAATTACCTCTATTATACATTTTCTTGAGTTACAGATCAAAAATATTATATAAGAATTAAAATACTAATGATTTATATCCCTAGTGTAACTATATGGTCATATCCCTTATTAGATCACGACACTAATACAAAATTGGCCTTTAACAACACTGGAAAAGGGCTTTTATTAGTGCTTATAAAGGCTTGACTTCCAAAGCATGGTTAAAGTGTAGTATTTATCATCACATGAAAAATATCACTGATTAAAAACCCCTTTAAAATCACTAAAAATATAATTAAGGGGGGCTTTATCAACATATTTTTTAGCATTGATAAAGAGGGTATTTTTTTGATCCTCTCTATGATACCCCACCCCCCTTGATCAGTTCATCTATGGACCCCCTCTAACAGTTCTTCACCACCCCCATTATTAGTGGTTCCCCGAACCCCCCTCATTATTGATTCCCGACCACCATTATCAGCCCCCCTCATCAGAACTTCCTCGAAACCCCCCATTAGTACATCACCACAACCTATATCAGTGAATCCCCACCTCCATTATGAGTGCTTTTCGAAATTCTAGCCACCTGCATGTTCTTGTAATTGATCCTTGTACCTCTCCTTGAGAATCCAAACACATTTATCATTTCACCGTGATTTGTTATCATCTATTTTATGATACATAAGTTTATATATATATATATACATATATATATTTTTTCCATATATTTATATAATTATTCCTAAATACACCTATAAAGTATATGTTTTTGTGTGTGATATATATATAATTATTTTTATTTAAATATATTATATATTATATAATATATTTTATATATTATATTCATTTAAATATACTAAATTATAATATTAATATATATTCATTTATTAATACACAAATATATGCATATATATACATTATATATATATTTATATAAGTATATATATATTAATATATTTTTATTACATAAAAAATGGTTAGAAATTGTTTGAAATACATTTTTGGAATATGTATTTATTTACATATATTTATAATATACATAAAAATATATTTTTTTATTAACCTACACATGTTTATATATAAACATTAATTGTGTAGGTATATATATGCATATTAATGTATTTACGTAAGGTAAATAAAATGGATAGTTTTTTACTTTAAATAAAATAGATAATAAATATTTATTTATATATTTTTAAAAACAATTTTACATAAATATGTTCATATATGTATTTATTCAAGTGATTTATTAAATGTAAATATATGAAAATATTCATATATTTAATTATAAATAAAACTATATTATAAAAAATGATAAAATTTCAAAACAACAATATAAATACGAATGAATGACCTAGGAATAAATTCAGTTCCCACTGAAAACGGGACAAAAGACTCCCTTAAACAAAGGTTGAAATTCCATCGAATGTTAAAAAAATTTGGATACACCAACTAAAAACTCAAATTTGGTGGTAAGCTAGGCCTTTTGGCCTAAAAAATGTAATTGGGGGTCCCCAAAGATTTCTAGTGGATAGAACTTGTCACATGCATTAATTTTATGGTAGATCCTAAATAGATACTGATATCAAATGTTATGGCCATTTGATGATCAAGAAATGTTTTCAACTTATCTTATAATGTTAATTAATCCATTTAATTTTTATATTATCCTACAGTTATTAAATAACTATTACTCAATAATAACTATCAAATTTTTTATTAATAAATTTTTATTAATTATTTTAAAAATCATATTCAATTAATATCTTATATATTATGTATAAATTACTTTTTAACCTCATCTAAAACATATTTAAAAATTATATATTATATTTATATAAATATAAATATATAAATGTATAAATATATTATTTTTAATTAAATTACTTTTTTATGTAATTTGACCTTTATCAGCGCTACAAAAAAAAGAACTGAAAAAGACACACCTTTATCTTCCCTTTTTAAATAGCACTGATAAGGGTGGGTTTATTAGTATTTTATAGCATTGATAAAACCCCATAATGGATAAAACCACTTTTTTAGTAGTGAGAACATAGTAGGTAATGACACTATTTAAACTTTTCACTCATCTCTAGAAAAAATTTACTTCTTCTTTTGAGTACCTAGATTGTTGGCAATTTTGGTAGTACTGAGAAATTATGTACAAACAAATGATTAAGAATTTTTTAATGAAATTTTAATTACCTTCAAAAATTGATTTTTTTTTTCATGGGTGATATATTATTTATGGTATATGATATCCTTCATAAATTTTCAAATGTAATATCCACAATCATTCTTGTTATCATTCTGTAGACACTGGAGCAACATTGAACATAATGACTAAATAGTTTTCAAATATGTGTTGGTAGTTAAATATTTTTATATATACCTTAATCTGTATTCATTTAATGAAATCCATAGGCTTATTATGTTCTGTCACTGACCTTATTCCATGATTTAGCCTATATTTATAGATTTACCTATCATAACAAAATTATTATTAAATCATAAACTCAAACATATAATTCAAATATTATCGATAAAATATTGATTATCGTGCACTAAAAATTCACAATAAATATCATTTGTGATAAGTTTGATGAAAATTCATTCATTGTATCAAAAAATTAAACTTGTTTGTTAGCCAAATTAATTAAGATCAACATCTTGTTCTTCCTAAAAAAACTAGTAATGAAAAAAAGAAAAATATATTTCATATGATTATACTCTAGAGTTTTACCCAGATATTGTAGGCAACAAAAGAGCATGTATTCTATTATTTTCTTCTCAGACACATTTCTTAGATCATCATTCTTCTTATCAATTTCTTCAAACCCCAAAGGAATTTTTCCCATAGAAAAAATACAAGGATTAATGAATCCAAAATTTTCATCATGAGTTATTACATTTATATAGTTCTAATATAAATTAATTCATAAAAAATGAATATTTACTAATATTAATGAACAAATTAGATCGTTTTTTAGATAGATTTATTATGAAAATATGCCTCATGTATGTATTTTTTTATGTCGGGTCCAAAAACTCTATTTATTATGAAATTAAAGATCTTTTTTTATCTAGGTAGAGGGACAACCATTACATAGCTCGTATCCCCAAGACCAAGTGTCCCATGAATATGGATAGAATGATAATTGTAGTGTCATGCCTATGTCACTTCCAGCCTATGTCATTTCCTACATCATAAATCCCTAAAGAGGCTTACCATGAATCAAAACCTTGTCTTCTTTATGCAGAATTAGATGGTTTTCCATTTAGGTACCACCCAAACGTCCATCATGTATGTATTCGCAATTGAGGCTCTCATCCCTTCAAACTTGAGAATCTCATTTATACTCTCAAGACCAACAACATTTGTAATGAGCATTACCAATATTTTTTCATCATATTGAATGTATGAAACATTGATATTTTTAAATGAGGTTTCTTTATGAACATTGTTTTGGTTTTGGGTGTATAGGAAGTGAGCGGTGGTGGGTGATATATTAAAATTTCTTTTATTAATAGTTTCCTGAAATCAACAGAAAGGATATTTCACATAAAATTTATATTTAATTTATTTAATATTTAACAAAATAAATATCTAGGCTTTGGAACATTATTTATTGGTTATTTTTTATCATTATAAAATATCCTTTTCAATTACCGTCATTGAGCTATAAGGATCTATGTATAGAATCCATTAGCGGTGATCCACACATGATCATATGATTTTTGAGCAACACGACTCGATCTCTGGGTGCTAGCACGACGAGTCGAATGTCTTGTGTCGTTCGTTCTTTATTACCCTTTCTTTGGTCCTGAATAAATCCCTCCTTCACATCTTATTCTTAAGAGGGAGAGAGGAGGAGGAGTTGAGAGATAATTTGTTGTGTGAAAAAATTAATTATCCTCAATTACACAACAACCATAACTATCTATTTATAGAGTTTTGATTTGAGATATAATATTATTTAATTTCATACAGGCCATTAAATAACAATAATTAATTTTAATAAATCCCATGCTGAAAAATAATAAATATAAAGTTATTGTTTTTTGGTGTGCACCAACTAGTGAAATAAAAAATATAATGTAACAGTCACGTTAATTAATATTTGTCACCAGGCTCGGTCTTTCTCCGTTCAAACTCCCCTATAATTAATTGAATAATAAAATAAATATTTTATTCATAAATAAATATTTTACTTACAATATTGAGAATAAATATATATTAAAATATTCCATAAATAAAATATATATTATATTCAAAATATGGTGAATAAATATTTATTTAATTTACGTGATCAATATAAATTTAATAAAATTATTCCTCACACTTGAGAATAATATTTATTCTATTAATTAAACTCAAGTATAATTTAAACAAGATTAATAGAAACACTAAGTGTGTGACCCTCTAAGATTATTTTTCATTGGCATTATATGGTATTCTATAAAGTCCAAGATTACTATCTAGAAATGAGTCATGAAACCCAATATAATGATTTTAATTTCACAAAGTTGACAACCACATACGAAAACTCACGTTGTAATATAACTAATTTTTCATAATATATCCTAATGAAGGTTTCACTTCCATGTCACCAACCTTTATTCTTGATATGTATTTCTTTGACTATCTGAAATTAACATGTCATTAAACCATGACCATGAAATTTAATGTGACAGTTCTATTCCAATAAAAGGGTCGAGATATCAGCTTCTATAAAGATGAAAGGTACAAATCCTTCCTCAGCTCATTCATTATAGACTTTTCACTCACAATTTACCAAATGTTCCCAACCACACCATGAAAAATTATCATCACGGTTTATGAAATACATATATGTATGTGAGTTGTAACATGCATTAATAATAATATTACAATCTATGGATCACCACACACACCTGAAGATAAAAATATCTGATAACACAAAATCATGAAGAATTCTTACCGGCTGGTCTATTCTCATAATATCCCTTCATGGATATTAAAAAGTTTAAAATTAATAATAAGAATCATCCTCTACATATAAGTACTCCCGCCTGATAGTTAATCTACTATATTTCCCATCATAGTACGTTATCCAACTGCAGAACATTATTTGAGAATATTGTCATAGAACATCAAGGTTTTCATCATAGTGGGGAGCTTCTATGACCTTATCAATGTGACATATACTCTAGGATAGTATTACATTAGATTCATATATAACAGCAAAAAATATATAATAAGATGTTTTATTAATATTAAATACTTTGAATATTCAAGTAATCAATGTACAAATACTGGGCCCTTGGACACCAATTGCAACACTTTGAATGATAATATATTTTTTGGTGGTACTAGTGGGGATATTTCACTCTCGGAAGTACCTTTTGTTTTCATTGTTGATATAATGGATTTTCTTGATCGGACCTTTCATTTATCTATAATTTTATCCATATGTAATATCATACCTCACTTAATATGTTTTTTTATAAACACTTATAGGTTTTTCACATGAAAAAAACTTCTAAGGACACACCTAATGTATCTTTATAAGATTATATTGTAATTATATGAAATTTCCAATATCATCATTGACTGTTGTAATATCTATATCATCAACTTGAACATGAAATATAGTGCTCTGACCTTAAGATACTTCAATCACCATTTTTATGTGAATTTTTTGGAGTTATTTGTTGTGTAACATGTCTCCTATGATATTATACACCATAACCATCATAATAAGGCAGTGTATGGGAGTTGATAGATATAAATCACATACAACATAACCCTATAGAATTTTAGTAATATAATGTTATTGGAAGTTGTTTTATTCCCATTTAGAATAAATAATAGTGAATAAAATGTTTACCTTTGGTAAGGTAAGTAGTTAAGGGGAATGAATAGCCACAATTCTAGTTGGGTCATTTGGATCTTCATGTGATGATATTTTTTCCACTCCCGGTTCACTTTGATCATTTCAAATATATTGGTCTATCAAACTAGACCAGACAATAATATGTTGAAATTCCATTATTTTTTCATTAATTCCTTTCATCATTTAATATGTATCTTCTTGTAGCTTTGTCTTCTCAAAATATGTTCATGGTGACACTCCAAAACCTACACCTTTGATGTGACCATATTGTTTTGGCCGCTTCAATGATACTAATAGTAGTTTTTCTCCAGGTACATTTGCTACTGATTCTTGTTTCAAATCCATATAAAAACATAGGGACATATATATATTTTTAACTAACACTATTATAAATAAATACAGATTACTATTATGTCATAATTACACAAGTTTCTCATATTTTTTTATATTTTCATCAACTAGTTTACAATATTTATTTACTCGATCCACCTTCCATATCACATGACATGGGATGATGTGGCTTCAAATTTTGATTCATCAGTATGCATATAAAAAAAGAAACATATGTTATTTCATATGATATAAAACATTTATTGAGGATTTAACTTATATACCACTTCCTTATATGGTGAGGCATACCCCATCCTTCCTTTTTGATTGTTGTACGTTGGCCTTGATTTATGTTGTTTATTTTCATCACTCCTTTACAATTTTATATATTTATAATTATGAATCAAATTGGATAAAATAAACAGTTTAAAATAATATATTATTGACTAAAATGCACCTAAAATGATTTCTTATTACGAAGACTAATGAAATAATTCATTGTTTTGTTCTTTATAATATGTTTATACATAATTGGTGTGTGGGGATTTACTTTCCCCTCAGCATCCATAAGATGAATCATTATAATAAGGGACCAAAAGCTTCAATGAGATTTTCATGTGGCCATTAAGAAATATTTCTTATGAAAATCATCTAAATTAAAAAAACCTCTATAAGGGGTAATGATATTTAAATGAAAATTTCATTAAATAATTTTTTAGTAAAATATAGAAAGTATATTATAAAATTACTTTTATATAAAATAGAAGAGTTTTCTTCATTATAGGTTGGACATGGTGCCATAAATATATATCAATTTACAAAATAATTCTCATTGAGACCCCAACATGACTAATGAACATTGAATTATTGGGGTCAATAAGTTGTCTAAGTTGATTCCTTCTAGCCACAAATTTTATACACTTTCTTGTTATCATCGTATTTTTAGTCGACCCAATAATGCTACTTCATTATTATTTTCCACACAAATGTGTTGTTGATCCCCTAATAATTTCACAGTTTTAACTTCAAATATATGTTTTATATAAGATTATTAACATCATCATGTGTATAAGTCAATGGTTTCATTAGTGGTCAAAAAATTAATTTATATTAAGTTATTACAGTATAGAAAAAATAATATTAAGAGGAAAATCATAGTATATTAAAAGAACCATAGCCCTCTCATTAACCACTATGTATTTTATTTAATGGTTGATGTGATTTGGCTCCTCTATCGAGAATCCAAATCCCCTTTTTGTGTCCCAATATAATATACATGACTATAAAATATGAGATCCAGATGAAACTGAAAGGTTCCACGTACCCGGTTGGCCACTTGGACTCATGTTCATTCCAAAAATGCCAGAGGCTTCTGACTAGTAGTGAGAGCCTTGGGTGTGATAGTGCGGAAACTATGCCCCCATTAGCAGAGTGTAACACAATGGAATAAATATTCACAAGTAGCAGATGTAGTAAACTGTATGAAACTGATACGAAACTGTGAAAGTATAAAAGATAAATATACAAGTATCATTCCATCTATATAATAATGCATCATTCTATATTTTCTAAGAATGCAGCCAAAATAGGATAAACTACAATTATATAAAAAAAGTGTAGAAACAGAAATAAAACTCAGAAGAATAAAAAGCCTCGCCTTGGTCCCAAGCCCTCCTGCTTCTAAGATGAAATCAAGTACCTGTGTAAGGGTGCTTTCCCTAGTCAACACGTACATTCATATAATTAGTTGGGGCCTGAACTAATGACCCAAACAAGGTGCGAGACTAATCCCAATAGGCAACCACTAATGATATGTGCCTAGTAATTAATGAATATATGCAACAAAAACAAGGGGAAATAGTATCTAGGAAGTGCTCAAGTAACTATCAATTTATTATGTTTATGTATTTTAGAAATTCATTTTCATTTAGGTGCAACTATCTCATGATTTGGCCTTAGCCTGACAATCCCCCATATAGAAGTAAAAATAAAAGATGTCTTAGAATATCGTCTAGAGAAAAAGTGAAGAGAAAAACCAAGCTTTTTCTTTGGATTGAAAGATGCATCATAAGTCATTAAAATTCATTTAAAAAGTTCTATGAACTATACAGAGTTCTTGATGTATGTACTAGGCCCTTCAAACCCCTGTACAAAAGTAACTTTAAACTCATGACATAACCATTTCACATTTAATAATATCATCATTTCAGCATTTAATCATTTATTCAATTTCCAATAGAGCCCATCCTAGGTATCCCTCAATGGACAAATAATTTTCTCCGCATTTGCAAAGAGGACTTAGGGAGCCTGTCAAGCAATACTATGGATCGCTCATGGACCTTATGTAATAAACCTCTTGAGTCCGTCCATTTCCATTTAACCGAGACAATGGTTCACCCAAGTTAAGCAATGTGTAATTAATCAAATGAGACCAAACTTATCTTTTAATCGAGACAATGGATCTCCCATGGATAGTTACCTCTTTTAATCGTTTGTCATTTTATTTCAAAAAAAATATGTGAATTAAACTATTACATTCCTTTAAACATGGAAAATCATGTGGGAAATTCACATAGCAGCAAAGACAAAAAAATTAAACTATTTCATGGTTTTTTAAACATAACAACTCACCTCATCATTTCTAATAACAATATATTATTCTAATCAACCCCAAATATTGAAAACATTAACATGAAATAAAGGAATTTTTTCCAAATGGCTAACTGTGGAAAAAACACACTTAGGTTGTCCCTAAATCAAAAAATCCTCAATCACATGCTTTAATTTTTCATATAATCAAATACCTAAATGTCACTATGTATCAACATGTTTCAATTATGGAGAAAAAAATACCCTAAAATGGTATCGCACCATTTCGGTACTTATAATCAACTCAAAATTTAATAAAAGGCACAAGACCACCTACCTCGATGTTGTATAACTGATATAATATGATGTCAACCCTTGAATTTTCCTAGAATGGCATAGATCTAAGAAAAGAGGTAAATCATTCATTCATGAATAACATTATCAGGAATATAAATAAATAATAATGGATCATGGAGAAGAAATATCTTACCGAGAGGAATCCAACAAAACCGACAACACTTGAATCAGGTTCTGGATGACAAAACAGGAGAAGAATCATCTCCCACAGCTCCGTGTTCTTCCCTCGGTAGTTGTTTTGTACAAGAGAAGAGAAAACAAGGCTACTGCCCATTTTAAAACAAAATTTAGTAGTACATGGCAATTAAATCCATATACATGGTGTTTATATCATTTTACTATTCATAAATTCACTAACTTACTTTAAATGTCTCACACCGACCTTACCGACATGACTACACGGCATTTACTAGGATGTACACGGTGTATAGTGGATATTTATTGTCTTTTTAGACAACAAATCACACACTGTGTATCCCCGTCCTACAGGGCTAGACCACATGGCATGCATATAGGATTACGTGGTTTGTTCTAAAAAATATCAATTTTCTAGTTTTCCTTGTTTTATCAAAAAAAAATCAAAAGAAAAAAAGAACAAACACATACCTCTTAAGAAGAACCGTGTTCTTAGAAACATCCCCCCTTAAAGAAATCCATCCCTGAATTTTTCTCCAAGGGAAGTGAAGGAATATTTGACGATAACTCTAGCCATTGAGGACGTACATCGGCCTCCATCAACCAAGTATCATCCTATACCCGACTGTGCTAATATAACACCTGTATGAGAGGAACTGACCAGCCTTAGAGAACCTTCATGATCCTATAAATTATACGAATCAGATACTCCTCAAATGATGCATCAACCAAAATCTCAACCTCCTCAAGCTGAAAAAAGTGAGACGAGTCTGAGTGATAGCAATGCAGCTGAGATACATGGAAGATGTTGTGCTTAGATTGGAACTTATGTGGCAACTATAAATGATAGTAAACTGACCTGACTCATTATAGATTCTAAAATTGTCCTACATATCGCAGTGAAATATTACCCTATCTCTTGATCCTCTTGTGTCCCAATATCTGTGCGACAAGTAGGAAAACTAGATCCCCAACATCAAACTCCAAGGGTCATCTATGAAAATTGACATACGATTTATAATGTGATTGTGCAGTATCCATACTCTTCAGAATCAAGAGAACATGCTCAGTAGTCTCCTTGACAAGACAAGGTCCAACCATAGCTTCTTCTCCTACATCCATCCATCATAGGGGTGATCGTCATGGACTATAGTATAAAGCCTCATATGGAACCATCTGAAGAGAATCCTAAAATATATTATTATAGGAAAACTCAAATAGGGGTATATGCTTCTTCCAAGATCCCCCAATGTCTAGAAAACAAGAACAAAATATTTCATCATGAAATTTTATCTTACGCTCTGACTGACAATCAGTTTGAGGGTGGAATTTTGTGCTCAAAAGCACCTGTGTACCCAGCATCCTCTGAAAACTCTAACAGAAACGAGATGGAAAGCAGTAATATCAATCTGAAATGATAGAACGAAGAACCCCATGAATTCGTACCACCTATTAAATATACAACTTCCACAGCTCATCAACACCAAATGTCTCCTTGATCAGCAGGAAGTGAGAGACCTTTGTAATACTGTCAACTACGACCCACACAACATCATTTCCCCTATGTGACCTCATTTACCCCATCATGAAATCCATTGCGACATCATCTCATTTCCACTCAAGAATGGGAGGATGCAATGAAATTAAAGTTGGCCACTGATGTTCCACCTACACCTACTGATAGGTGGAACTTCTCGTTACACAACAACCAGTTATCCCTTTATTCTCGGCCACCAGTATGGACATTGCATGTCACGGTACATCTTGGGGACTCCGGGATGCAATTCCCAAGTTGGAGCATGAAACTCCCACATCAAATCCTCACGTATATCCCCTGGAACCCTCGCACATCCATGGACACACAGAACTTCATCCTCACTTATCGTCCATCTAGGTGGATTGTTCTCACCTTCCACACTCTCCTGTAGAACTAGGCCTTCAGATTCTAACATCTGCCTCATCCTCACTCTGTCCAGTAGGGTTGAGGTAAAATCCAAAGTTGAAAGATATGTCTATCCATGACTGTTTTAGACCTATAAATTCATCTTAGAGAACAAGGCCATATGCTACCACACACCACTAGCCTCTTATACAGTCTGTATCTATGTCCTCCTGCTCAGTGCAATAGCCCCCACATTAACTTTTTCAGCCGTATAGGCTAGCTCAAAGTCAAATGATTGAAGGTATTCCACCCACATTTGATTTCTCTGATTCAAATCACGCTGAGTGAAGATGTATTTGAGACTTTTATAGTCTGTGTACATCCCAAAACACTCCCCAAATAAATAATTTCTCCAACAGCGCGAAACATGAACAACTACGTCCAACTCTAGATCATGCATTGGCTAATTACTATCATGTGGCCTTAGTTATCAAGACCCATAGACAACTACTCAATCTCCCTACATAAGCACTACCCACAAACCAATACAGGATGCATTATAGTACATATTATAACTCTTTCCCGGCTCCGGAAATATCAGTATCAGCACTGAAGTGAAACATCCCTTCAACTCATGAAAGCTTGCGTCACAAAATTCTGACCATTCAAACTTCATAACTTTTTTAGTCAAGCCCATCATTGGCACTGCTATGTGTGATAAGTACTATATAAAACTCATGTAGTACCCAGATAGCCCCAATACACTCTGCACCTCAAAAAAATTCTTGGGATGCTCCCATGTAACTACTACTCTCACCTTCTTCGAGTCCACTGATACTCTAGTATATGAGATGATGTGGCCTAGTATGTGAATATGATCCATCCGGATGTGGAATTTTTCAATCTTATTGTATAAATGATTCTCTCTCAGTGTATTAAAAATGATCTCATGGTGATTGTCATGGTCATGTTATTTTTGAGAATACACCAAGATATCATCCATGGAAACTACCACAAAGGAATCAAGGTAAGGATGGAACACTCGGTTCATTAGAGTGAACTGCTGGCGTGTTTGTTAGACCAAAAGGCATAACCAAGTACTCATAGAGACCGTATCTGCTATGAAAGGCTGTAAGAGGTATATATGATGGTCATACACATACATGGTGATATCCTATCCTTATTTAAATCATCGAGAACACTAGAGCTCCTATAATTTGATCAAGTAGGTCATCTATCTGTGGTAAGGGATATCAATTTTTAACCATCAACTAGTTCAGTTTTTTATAGTCCATGAAAAGTCTAATAGTACCATCCTCCTTTTTTCGCAAAAGGACTGTTGAACCACAAAGTGATGTACTAGGTTAGAAAAAACCCTAAGCATCCATATCATTCAAATGCCTCTTGATATCTTTAAACTACATCATAGATATCATGTTAGGAGGAATGGATACTCGTGAAGCTTTGGGAACTAGCTCAATAGTGAACTCCGCCACTCTAACTTGATGTGGTTCTGCTTGCTTGCAGTGTTGTCATCGTCGTGTGAAGGTTGTTTCAAGAAGCTCCATGGTCTGTGAGACATGGTATCAACTATTGTTGGATAGGTCTTTTGACCCCTTGATTTGCAGATGCATCTAGACACATTCACAACAACCATCCCCGTAGGAGGATTCAGAGCACGTGGTTCACCTATGTATTTTTTCGGATTTGGATGTTTGAGAGGGTATAGCGGTAGCCATCGAATCAGGCATTTGCTTTGACACAGGAAATTGCTAGCCGAACAAAAATTCATTGGTGTAGTGCTTCATCACGTTTTTTACACTGGGTAGGGGATGCTCTTAGTGGATGGTCTAGTATTGGTTCTCTAAGACCCTTAGGTCATGTTATCTTTTAAGTCTATGAAGTCTGTTAGGGTTCCCCCTTCGTCTCTTAAAAGGGGGTTTATTTTTAATAACAAATTTAAGGCCCTTGGTCCGTTGGATGTTCCCCAATAATCTAGATATAAACTCGCAATATTGGCTATCATACCACCTAGCCCATTATTCTCAGGTTCACCAAAGCATTCCTAGACATCCCATTCTCCCTTGCATAGAAAAGTCTCTCCCTCTAGTGACACAAAACACACCTTGCGGAGATAGCAGTACACGAAGGCATGATAGGATACCATCCAATCCATTATGAGGATGACATCAAACCTTTTCATCTCTAAGATTTAGATATCCCAAAATAAGTGACATCCACTAATCTCAAGGGGGAACTCTTTGCATAGACATACACCTACCATTCTAATACTTAACTGAGTGTTTAGCATCATAATGTTATTAGATGTATAAAAAATCCCAAGGATATCCACAATAAGGAATATATATAAAAATATAAGAATCTCTAGTATCAAATAGTGAAGAAGGTAAAATTGTGTTCACTAGAAGTGTACCTATAACCATAAAAGATAAGGGATTCTACTCCTGTTGGGTCTATTGCACTGTATATGTCTGACGTGTACCACATCCCTGTGACAAATCCTAGCTACCCTGAGCTATCCCAAACTAATTTCACTAAGATCCTAGGCTCTGGATACCACGTCCACGAACACTGCCTTGTCCTATATGCCCTGATGTATTCTATTTTTCGGATTGGTGGGAAGATACTGACCCTAATCCTGATTGAATGTATAATATGATTATCACCAAACTAATGTATTTCTTGGTCCTTGATAAGTAATATATAATCATTTATAAAATTATATATTTGTTTAGATATCATGATAATTGAATGTATAATATGATTATCACCACATGAGTGAAAATTAATTTCATTTTCTTATGGTATCATATCATTCAAGAGACCAATTAGTTCTGTAAAAATAGTTTTTCTCTATTTGATTCTATCTTTCAAATTATATAACATCAATGAAGCTGAAAATGTTATGTATTTAGTACAACCAGTATTCAATGGTCCCTTAGAAAACTATTTAACATCTCAAAATACTTTTTAAAATCATGAAGTTCATCACAAATTTCCATTTTCATTTTTTCTATACTATCCACATCATCATTCAAAATATTATTCATATCAAATAGTCTATAAAATCATAGTATCATACCAAAAAGATTGGAATGTTAGTTTTTTCTCTATTCCAGTCAAATATTTATAGCTTTGATCTCTTAATTGACAAATCAAATGTTTTTACAACACATTTGGGAAAATATTTCTTGAATAACAATAATGTTAACATAAAAAAAGTATTTTGTTAGGGTATTATGAATTATCTATTGCAAAATTAATGGACTCTTTACCTCAATATTCATGACCTTTTTTCATATTATTATCATGCATCCATTTTTGATTCAATGTAATCCTATTAGGTTCATACAATATTCATTTTGTAATAAAAATAAATGAATACACATAAAACATTAAAAATAAAACGTCAATGTTATATATAATTATAATATAGGGAACCCACCATTTGAATGTTATCGATGATGATCCATGAAAAGTTATCATTTTATATAATTGTGAAATGAAAGGAAACAAACAGGGGTAAATATGTAGATATCGTTTCATGTCCTTGATTTGATTTTGTGTGGGACCAAAATTTTATAATGTAGGATAGTTTTTGTATCCTTGATTAGTGGGAGTACCATAAGAGAGATGTGTTGATGTTTATTCATTTCTTTAATTAGTATGTGGTGGGCCATGAGTTGTTTTATTTAATGTCTTAGTGTGGCTTTAATGGAGTGGGATAGTTTAGGTGACCATCAACTACTAGTTTCCAAATTTCATGTATTATAAATTCGAAGACAAAAAAAGAAGTGAGTAATTGAAATCATTTTGGAAATTTGACAACTGACTAGTATAAATTTAACCTTGATCATTTTTCCTTTAATAATGGAAATTTACCAATTATAGGTAGCCATTTGAAGAAAAAAATTCCACTCTCAATTATTCCCATTTACCATGTTCAAATACACTTTAGAATATAAATTAATGGATTTACGTTATTCTTGATTTTATAATTATAAAATATCCTATAAATAATGTTAATAAAATGGGTTTCTTACTCACATAAATCATTTACAAACATATATTAATCAAATCATTACTTATAAATATTTTTTGGAAACAAAACTTATAAATTATGGATGGAAGATATCCCTTGAAAATTATTTTTTGTTATTTCCATTTTATTTGGACGTGTATTTATAAATTTTTGTAAAAACTATATTTATTCAGAACATACAAGGTTATGTATTCACCAAATTTTGACACCGGGTTAAGGAGCTTGTAATTTCATGAAACAAATGGATGAAAGTATTATTGACGATATAAGTTAAGTTGGGTTATATTCTATACACATTTTCTATAGAGAATTCTAGGCCATGTTTTATAGGGATACCAAAAAATATATTTTAAAATCCTTTTCCCTATGATGAATTGTTATATTTATGTTACTATTGAACTCATATATCTCATTCATTAATATTTAATATTTTTCGTTATATTTTATAAAAAAATTCCGTAATATTTTATATCAAAATACATTTCATATAGATGGGAGATGAAATATTTATGAAGTAAAATTTAATGGATAATAACCAATAATAATTGTATTATAATCCAAACATAATACTGGAAAGGGATCATATATGGATATTGAATGTTGAATGCATGTAAAGAATACTTTTATTTTGTTGGACAAACTCCCACTAGTCTGGGATACAAAACAGTCCATTCAACAAAAATATGAGATAGTGATAGAAGAGAGGTGGTTAGGAAAGGAGAGGGGGAATGCTTCCTACATCGGTCGGCTAAGGGAGTGGAAGATGGGGAAATTGTGGTTTTCAGAGGGTTGCAATGAGATGGTGGGTGGTTAGACCGTGATGAATACCACTATGATGGTGATGTGATCAATAAATATCAATAAATACAATACAAAAAGATATAACATGTTCTGGACAAAGTATGCAAGATAGAGTTGATCAACAACGCTGATAAACAAGAGAGTAGTAGAAATAATAATATAACTTAGTTTTGAGAGATGTCACTCATCTATGAGAATGTCATGGTGGAGTGGTGGCAGATCTGAGCTTCTATAAGATATTGAACAATATGATGGAAATCAATTCAGTTAGGGTTTTATTTAGAATATCAGGAAGTATTTTTAAGTTCTGTTGTAATAATTTTAATAAAGAGGGGTTTTATTAGTGCTAAAATAATTTGTGCTGATAAATTACCTCTTTAACAATTATTTTTATCACTTGTAATGATATATTATAAAGAACTGGAAATTATAGTTAATGGAACTAGAAACAATACCAATGATCATTTAGGTTTAGAGTTTTATAAAATTAGGTTAAACTTCATACATAACAACCCACAGGAATTCAAGGTGGATAATACTAAAACAATATCGATTTTTTTATAATACAAATTTTTTTAAAAATACAACATGATTTCGTTCATGAAAAATCTCCACAACAATCAACATGGATTATAATTTTCTCTTATAAAACCTTAAACCCTGTTAAATTTTCTTAAGACTTGGAATGACTAGAAAAATCTCAGTAAGGGACAAAGAGAATAAGGAAATAAACCATTAGTTCATGAATACATATAATCACAAGAAATATATACTTCTAAATTTTAAAAGTAACATATACCTATGTTTGGAAAACATGATGTTTTATATAAAACATAGCTATAATAACAAACCATTTAAGTAACTTAGGGAATCATTTTCATACCATTATTACTTAGGATTGTAACCCTCAAATATATCGTTTAATTTCTAACCCCCACAACTACATTATAATTTAACCCACATAGATATCATTTAATGTAACTATTAGATTTACACTTTGAATAACCATTATGGTAAACATCCAACATACCCAATGCATTGGAGGGATCTCACTTACCCTACTATTTTTTGTTTATATTTTAAACACCCATAATTATAAACAACTCCCAATAAATAGAACATAATCATAAAACATGAATAATAGCATCATAAAAACTTTTGTTGAGGAAAATTACATATTTCAAAGTAATATTGTGCAGAAACAATTAAAAAAATTTAAGTGAATATAACCACGTAATCTTGTAAAGGAGGCTTCAAAACATTAATGTGTCATTTAATAAGAAAAATTATTACATTCCATCATGTTAAAAAAACATTCTTTTTGAATTTTTTGAAAAGATACATCAAAGAGGATTTTAAAAGGAAAGTTTCTGTCCTCATGTTCTACTTCCTTGAAAAATTTTCAAACATCATGTATAATGGTTTAATGATTGTTATTAATTTATTAATGAAATATATTCATATTTATAACACCTTATATGATCTTCTTATAACATTTTCACCCATTTTTTAATAAATGTATGATATTTTCAACATTTTAGTTGCATTTGTTTCATGGTTTTTAGTCGGTTCATTATTGATTTTCTTATAAAATAAAAATAATACACCAAAAGTAGAAATAAATGGTATAAATACACTTCTATATGTTTAAATGGCCCCAGGAAGCCTATTTTATTTATGACATGATAATGATAAATATGATAAAACATTAATAATAAATGTTTAGTTTAGTTTGGCGGTTTTTCCAACCTTCACAAACTATTTTCATTTAATATTATGAACATATGTTAATTCCAGGATTTGAGAAAATATATAATATATATTTTTAGTCCATTTTAAACAATTATATGTGAATTTAATCAGTCCAATAATGTGGTAATGGTAAATGAAAACTCATCATCCATGAAGGCAGTGAATCGACATACCATGGATGAATTAGTTTTTAAGAATAAAATGAAAAGGTAAGAGATTAGATGATGAATATAACATTAACAAAATAAAATTAAAAAATATATATGATGTTTGAGTTATCATGAAACTTTGGATAGGGGTTTGGATAAGGTATAAGTGACAAATAACTTAAAATATAAGAAGAAGTAATGTACCTTCTGAATATTTTCTCTTTGAGAACATCCTTAAGGAACACGGAATTAAACATTTTTATGAGACCAGAAACACATGAATGTGGATATGGATGATGGGAATAAAATTTGGCATATTATGGTTCATAAAAATGGTTCCACTTTATGAAATTATGTGAATTAAGGATCCCAATTTTATAATTGAGATGAGGGGAAATTTAGGAATTACATAAAATATTAAAATATAATAAGGCTATTATTGCGGTAAATACTTCCAAAAGGCCTAAAAATATTAGTGGATTACTTAATAAACCAATTATTATACCAATTATAATTATTAAATACATTTTTTATTTTTAAATAATTTAATAAAATATTCTATTTATGAAATATTTTTTTTTCAAATTTATCACTATTCATTACTATGACTTTAAATACATTAAAACAAAGAATAAAATTCAAAATAAATTTTTTATTATATCTTATACATGTCATAATTGTATATATAATTCATGTATCATCTTAATTATATCATATTATATTTATTTTAATATTTTTAATATCATTCAATTGATTTTTACATTAAATTAATAATTACAGCATCATAGTTTTGAAATCCATTAAGGTAACCATTTGTTTCCCAAATATTAAAAATAAATTATCATGATTAAGATAAATATTTTATATTTTCAAATACTATTTATTGTCTAAAATATATTCAATAAATCCATATATTAAAATTTTATACTAATTAAATATTATTGTTTGTACAACTTGAACTTTTTTTAATTAAATTATTTTATGAGGTTAAAAGTGATCCAAGAGGATCAAAGAGGTCCCAAATTAGAAAAAATATTATTATGGGTGACACTTAATCATAAAATAATATATATTGATGATTTTGGGTAACTAAATGGTTCTTATAATTTTAATTAAAATCATTTTATTGCTGTTTATTCCACTTGCACAGGAATGAATCTATCTTGCATAAGAATTAATGTTAATTATTTCATATATAAAAAATTAAAATAAATTAATATCTTAAAAATAAATATATTATGTTAAAAACAATATTTTATATTCATTAATTATGTATATTTACTCATATCCCTGTTAAGAAAACTTTTTAATTTGTTAATTTTACTTTTCATGCATTTTGCTTGCATTGCACAAGAATTTGGATAAAAATCATGCTATATAACTATGAAATTCTAAAATATCAGAATAAATTATAAATTATACATAATAATTAATAAAAAATCATGAAAAGACTTTTTATTACTACTTTATTATCTATAAGGAACCAAATTTTACTTTTTTAAAACTCTGTGGGCACTGCGTTCACACTAGTAATGATGTTTTTATACTTATCAGAAAATAAATTATAATTTACATGTTCAGAATTATTTTTGTACCATATTTCTATTATAATATCATTATATAGTAATTATATAAGGTTAATAAATTTTAAATAATAATCATTTATTGAATATGTCACAAAAATACTGTATTTTTAAAAAAACCATTTTTTACTATTCACCAAAAAATTATCTTTTACAAATAATTCTCAAAAAAATCGTACTAAGTTAATTTCGATATTATGAATTCAAAAATGGAAATATTTTACTAAAATTAAAATTATATAATTGAAAAATTAATCTTTTTAATATAACCATATTAGATACTAGTTTTATAAAATTATTTATTTAAGAATTACTTAACATGATGAATTTAGGTATTTAATTAAACAATAAAAATAAATATAAAAATAAATTATTTTAGTTTTATCTGGATTATAACATCCCCCCTGAAATTATGTCCACATAATTTATTCACTTTTTAATCAAATGTGGATACCTTTTCCTCATAGCAGTTTCATTTTCTCATGTTACTTCTTCAACCATGTGGTTTCTCCACAAAACCTTAACCTGGTGAATTACCTTATTCTAAAATACATTCTCTTTATGATCAAGAATATAAAAAGGTTTCTCTTCATAAGAAATTTTATTTTCAAGTTGAACTTCATCTTGTCTCAAAACATCAGATGAATCTATCACATAATTTCTTAACATTGAAACAAGAAAAACATTGTGTAGCTGTGATAAACTTGTAGGAAAGGATACTCAGTAGGGAACTGGTCCAACTTTATGAAATATTTTATAAGTTCCAATGAACTATGTACTTAGATTTAATTTCTTACCAAAACACATAACACATCTCCATAGAGATATTTTAAGGAAAACATGATCACCTACCTCGAAAGAAAGGTCTTTACTCCTCTTATCTACATAAATTTCCATCATTCTATAAGATTTACTGATATGTTTCTTGATCGTATTTACTTTATCTGCCACTTATTCTACTAATTCTTCTCCCATAAACTTCCTTTCACTAAATTTATCCCAAGATGATGGAGTTTGACACCTCTTTCTATTTAATTCCACAAAATGTGACATCTGTACAATAGAATAAAAAGTATTATTATAAGAAAACTCAACTAAAGAAATATGTTGATCCCAAATTCCCAAGTAATTCATTGAACAAGCACATATCATGTATTCCAAGGTCTGATTTTATCGTTTCGACAGTTTATCAGACCAAGGATGAATGGTTATGATGAAATTCAAGTCAGTACCCAAAGGCCTTTCCAATGATTATAAGTGAACCTGGGATCATGGTCAGATATAATCTATAGATGAACTACATGTTACCTGATAATATTTTTGAGATAAAGTCAAGAAATTTGATCTAAATATATAGTATCTTGAATAAAAAGGAAATGTTCATTTTTATTATGTTGACTAACAATAACCCAAATCGTATTGTCACCTTAAGAAGTCTTTGGTAGTCCAACCACAAAATCCATGGATATGTTTTCTCATTTCCACTCTAGAACTAGAAAAGGATGATGAGTACCCTTGGGTAGTTTCCACTCTACTTTTTACTATTGAAAATTCAAATATTTCATTGTAATATCAGAAATATCTCTTTTCATTCCATCCCAACAGTAATACCTATAAAGGTCATTATACATATTAGTTATACCAGGATGAATTGAAAATGGATAAATATGTGGGTCACATAATAATTTTTTCTTCATCGTGGAATCATAAACCACACATAATCTCTTTTAAAATCTCAAGACACAATCACCATAACTATTAAATTTAGGAAACATATCTTTCTTAACCAATTCTACCTTTTTTTGTAACTCTTAATATTCCTTATATTCATTCTAAATTCCCTATAATAAATACAATTTCACTAAATAATAAACTAAAAATAGAGTAATTTTCTACACCCACAAATTTCAGGAAAAAATTCATCAAATTATTAATCAAAGGGTCATTTTGTATACATAACATGGCTAACGATCCATGATGTTTTCGACTCAAGGAATCTGCCACTATGTATACATTTCCTAGATGATAATAGATCATTCAATCAAAATAATTTATCAGTTCAAGTCATCTTCCCTGCCTCAGGTTCAATTCATTTTGGGTAAATATTTACTTTAAAATTTTATAATCATTATATATTTCACACTTGTCTCTATATAAACGATGTCTCCAAATTTTAAAAAGAAAAACAATGATATCTAATTCGATGTCATGTTTAGGATAATTTAATCAATGAGGTTTCAATTGTCTTAAATCATAAGCATATTCATAATCATTATGCATCATAACGAAACCATGTCCCATCAAAGAAGAATCTCTATAGATGAAAAAATAACCATTTCTTGAGGGTAGTTCCAAAACACTTGAATTCACGATATTCTTTTTAATTATTTAAAATAATCAACATATTATTTTGTCCAAATAAATTTAACTCATTTTTGAGTTAAATTATTTATTGGGATAGATAAGATTTAAAATTTTATAAAAAACCACTGGTAATATCCATCTAATCTAAGAAAACATCAAATCTCAACACCATTTTTAGGACTTGATCATTCATCAACCCATTTTTTGGAATGATCACCTATTATTCTATAATTACTAATAATGCTCCCAAGGGTAGAAATATTTTGTATCCAAAAATTATATTTTCTATCTTTTTTCAATGACTTATTTTATTTAAGAGTCTGTAGTATAATTCTTAGATTTTTTTCATGATCTTCATAACTTTTTGAAAAAAGGAAAATATCATCAATAAAAAGTAACAAAAAATTTATCCAAATATTCACATAATATTCTATTAATAAGATATATAAATTTAGAAGGGGATTTATCAGACCAAATTTCATAAAAAAAAAATTCATAATTCCCATATCTTGTACAGAATAATGTTTTCTGAATTTCAACTCCCTTCAACATTAGATGATGGTACCCAAATTGAAAGTCAATATTGAAAAAAATACTAAGTTCCCTGGATCTAATCAAACAAGTCATCGATATGAGGAAGTAAATAAATGTTACTAAAAATAATGTTACGCAAATCTATATAATCAATACAAAGCCTCATGGAACCATATTTATTTTTAATAAACAAAATAGGAGCACCACATGGTGAAGTGCTAGGATGAATGAAAAATTTCACAATAAACACCAACAACTGTTTTTTGAATTCTAGAAGTTCCACTTGAGTCATTATATAAGGGGGTTTTAAAATTGGAATAGCGTCAGGAATTAAGTCAATGGTTAATTCAACTTCATGATCAGTTATAACATCGAGAAACTAATCAAGAAAAACATCCAAGTAGTCATTTACCACTGAACATCATTAATATGAAAAGTTCCCTTGTTTTCAAAAATATGTATAAGATAAAAATAATTTTATTCTTTTAATAGTTTATCATATTTCTATTATATTATCAATGGTATTGGTTCATTATTGTATACAAAATAAAACTCATGCTGAAAAACAACTTATTTAGATCTATAATCAATCTTAGTGTAGTAAACAAAAATTCAACCACACCCATAATAAAATGAATTTATATTATGGGAAACCCAAGTTTTGTCGGTAATTTCACTCCAAATACAATAAGAAGATTATTACAATTTATTTTTTCCTTAATATTTTCCCCTTGTGTTTTTACTATAATTTTCAGTTTCATTTCTCGAGATTAAATTTCCAATTAACCAAAAAATTATCAGAAATAAAAAAATGTGTGGACCATAAATCAAACAATACCTTATCAAAAACTAAATAAATAGAAAATGTACATGATACCACTTCATTGGATGGCCCAACATTAGGTGAAATAGTTGAAAAGAATTTTAGTACACCATTATGAATATAGTATGGATGCTTCTTGTAATCTAGATCACTTTTTGGGTAGGTATGTGCATAAATACCCATATCATCACATTTTAATCACTTTACAGTTTTCTTATCAGAATTAAAAATACCAACACTAAGATCTTTTTCATTGAAATATTGGTTCATAATTCCAAACTTACCAGATCATAATCACTTCTGCAAATTTTTAATGCATTCCCCAAGGATCTTTTTACCACACATTACACAAATTGGAAACTGGATTCTCATACCATGAGATTTATTTGATCGGTTCTTACCCATTTATTTCCATCTAATACTTTTCTTATTATTGTTTTCATATAGTAAATGTTCTCATCAGAAAAATCCACTTCTACCCCATCATCACATCAAACAATTTTATCATAATGTTTAAATTCATGAGAATCCACTATTCATCAATATATTAGCTTCAATACTAAGTAAAAAATGAGTAATATTACTATAATGATTAAAAAAATGATTTAGAGCATACCTTTACAATTGAGTTATGTTTTCTGCATACACAAATACTAAATATTCCTCCTTTTTTTCAATCTAAGGAATTTTTTTTCCATCCTATGTTTTACTTCCTTAGGAAAATATTTTCAACGAAAATATTTTTAAATTGATCACATTTCAAAGAATCAATCTATTATCTTTCCCAAATATTCTTGACCATTAACCACCAATAATCAGCTTCACATCTAAAATGAAAAATATAATGAATAACCTTTTAATTATCTACAAACCCCATGACATCAAATATCATCTCAAGGGATTTAATCCACCCTTTAGCTACCATAGAGTCAGAAGATCCACTGAAAGTAGGAGGGTGTTTCCTCATAAAATGTTCCACTATCATCATGTTTCTTTATATATGATCTTGTTATTCCCATTCATGGTTGTCACTACCATTTAAATCCAACATCAACTTATCTATTTCTTTCACAAGCCACTCGATTCAAATTTCCACCAGTTCAGGTTATGGATTCAGAAAGATATCATGCTCTCAGTTTCTTCCTATATCATCTTTCCTGTTTATTATATATAAAACCATTCTGAATAGACATAATTTAGATGAAGAGACATGTTAATATTCACAGTAATTATCAATTAAAATTAAATATAGGGTAAAAATAATTTGTGGTGTTCAATTAAAATCACCCTGACCACTAAAGATATATAATTTGTGCTCTAATTATATCTATAAGGACCTAGCCTTAACCATTACAAATTATTGTTAATTAAATTGGAATTAACATTCTTACATTCCCAAAGTTCTTTTGGATTTTGAGTTTTAGAAAATTTGGCTGTAGTTCATATATAAAAACTCACAATCATGAAAATTGGATACTACTAAAACAATATCTATTTTTCATAACAATCGAGTATTTAAAAATAAAACATGATTTCTTTTCTTGAAATTTTTTCACCACACTCAGCTTGCCTTATTCTTTTCCCTTACCCAACCCTAAACCCCACAAAAAAATTTTAAAAAATGGGATAAGAATAAAAAGCTTATTAAGGGACATAAAAAAAGAAGGAGAGAAACCATTAGGCCATGAATACTTATAAACACATTACAGATATACTCATCACCCTTAAACAAAACATATAATTACTTTTGAAAACATGTGGTTACCATACAACATAGAAACCATAAACAAAACTATTTAAGTAACTTGAGGAATAATTTTATTACCATAACTACTTATGATTGTAACCCTTACAGATAACATATTATTTTTAACCCTCAAAACTACCATATAATGTAACCCTCATAGCTACCATATAATATAACTATAGGAGTTACACTTGAAATAACCATTATGGTAAACTTCTAACATAACCAATGAATTGGAGGGATATCAGGGAACCAACCATCTTTGGATTATAATGTAACCATAGTTCGTCATAATAAATTCCTAAGAACAATAACATAATCATAAATCATGAACACTTGCATCATAAAAACATTCCTCGAGGAAAATCACTTATTTCAAAGGAATACTATACACATTCCAAGGAAAACATTTTATTTGAAAATAAAGAAGTAATATTGTAAAGTAGTTTTCAACACATTTTGGTCCCACGATAGAGTGAAAATACACTCATTCAATTTAATTTAAAAAAATCTTTATGAATTTTATAAAAAGATACATTAAAGAAAACATTAAAAGTAAAGTCTCGTAAAAAACAAAATAATGGTTTAAAGAGTTTTATTAAATAAATAAAAACCAATTATGGATTAAAAAGTGTTATTAATTTATTACATAACTATATTCATATTTATAATACATTATATGATCTTTTTGTAACATATTTTTACCCATTTATTACTAATATTTTGATATTTTCATTGTTTTGAGTGCAATCATTTGATGGTTTCATGGTTTGTTCTTTATGGATTTTATTATCAAATGGAAATAAAACTCATGAAGTGGAATCATGTTATTCATACACTTTTATAAGTTTAAATGGTCTCACATGTCATTTTTTCTTTCGGACATGAGGTTGATTCATATGATAAATTATAATGATAAAATTTTAGTTTATTTTATAAGTTTTTACAACCTTTGTGAATCAATTTCACTTAATATTATGGTTATATATTATTTCCAAAATATTAGACCATAAGTAATATAATATTTTAGTCCATTTCAAACAATTTTAAGTTAATTTAAAATTATCTTGAATTTGTTAATGAGAAATGAAAACTTGTTTCCCATGAAGGCAATGAATTGATATACCATAGAAGATAATTTTGATTTTAAGGATAAAATGATAAGATAAGAGATTTTAGGATGGATATAACATTAAAAAAAATTATATTATATTTATGATACTTGAGTTATCATGAAAATTTTAATAGGGGTGAGGATAAGGTAGAAGTGAAAAATAATTTAAAAGATAAGAAGAATGAATTTACCACATGAATATTTTTTCCTTGAGAACCACCTTAGGGAACATGGAATTGTAATTTTTATGAGAAAAATAGTATAATTTGGTAAAGGATAAAGAGAAGAGAATTTTTTATAGGATGGTCGAGCAATAAGGCTAATGGTTTTGAAATGAAGTGAGGGAAGGAGTCCCCTTTTATAATTGCGCTGAAGGACAATTTTAGAAATACATGAAATTTTAAAATATAATAAGTCTATTATAGAGGAAAATACTTCAAAAATTCCTAAAAAGCTCAGAGGATTACAATGTAAACTATATCTTATCTCATTTAGATTTATTAATGTTTTTTGTGATTTCTAAATAATTTAATAAAATATTATATCCTTGAAATATTTATTTTCAAATTTCACACTATTCATTACATTGACTTTAAAAACATCGAAAAAAGATTAAAATTAGAAATAAATATTTTATTATATCTTAGATATGTCATAGTTATCTAGATAGTTCATGAATCTGTATAGTTATCTCATTTTATTTTTATTTTAATATTTTTAAAAACATTTATTTGATTTTTCTATTAAATTAATAATTATTGCATCAACATTGTGAAATCTTTTAGGGAAATTATTTTTTTCGTACAACTTTTTTTAAAAAAATTAAATGTATAAGGGAAATCCCCCTTTATTGAAATAGAAAGAACTGTTTTTGAATACTCAGAAAAAGGGGGAATCCATTACGATGACCAAATGGAAAACATCATAAACAACATGGTACATGGCCTAATAGGGAACAAAATTCCAATAAAGAATCAAAAATCATAACAAGAACTCGCTAGAAGTTTCTACGACCCCTTTCGGATAATGAAACAGTGAATTCTAACAAAGATGATGTGTCTCTCTCTCTACCATGAATTATGTCATATTAAAAACACAACAATTGAAGTTAATTATTTCATATATAATAATTAAAAATAAATTACTATCAAAAAAATAAATTAATTAGGTTCAAAATATTCTTTAATATTAACTCTTCATGTATATTTCCTCATATCCATGTCATGAAAACATATTCATTTTATTAATTTTAGTTTTCTAGCCTTGCGCAAGCATTGCACATGCATTTGGATAAGATTCTAGTAATATAACTTTAAAATTGGAAACTATCAGCAAAAAAACATAAAATATACATATGAATTAATAATTAAGTTGTTCCTATACTTTTTAGTTGTCAATTATTATAAAGGACCCAAATTTGAGTTTTCTAATGCTACGCAAGCCCTACGTCAACACAAACAATGGGTTTTTATACTTATCATGAAATAACTTATAATTTACATGTTCTGAATTATTTTTAAACAATATTTCTTTTATAATATTATAATTTAGCCATTCTATATGTTTAATAAATTTTATATCATAATTATTTCATGGTGATATCACCAAAATATTGTATTTTAAAAAGCTGTATTTTTACTATTCACCAAAAATTTAACCTTTTCAGAAAATTCAAAAAAAACATATAAGATAATTTTGACATTATGAATTCAAAATTAAATTTATTTTTTTCAAATTAAAATTCTATAATTAGAAAATTAATCCTTTATATAAAACCATATAATATATAAGTTTTAAAAAATTATTTATTTTAATAATTATATAACATAATGTATTTAAATATTTATTTCATGAATACTAATAAATATGAAAATAAATTATTCAATTAATAATTGAGTTGTTACACTTATATAATTAATTCTAATAATTTATTTAATATAATTAAAAAATTTAAATGTATATATTTAAAATTATACAAATAAATAAGAATGAATATAACTAGAAATATATTAAAATAATTTTAAAGCTATATTTATCAATATATTTATAGATATATAATTTTAATTCTAATTATAAATTAATTTATTTGTATACATATTTATAATTATTTTTATATAATAATAAATATATTTATATAATTGTATATTTATATATATTTATATAATTATATATATTTAATAAATATATATAATATTTGGGGTCGAAGCTTCCTTTTATTATGAAATCAAAGACATATTTTTATCTGGGTAGAAGGAGACTTGTTACATAGGTCATAGGCCCAAGGCCATGTGGCCCATGAACATAACATGAAGGCTTAGTGCAGCATCATGTCTGCATTATCCTGTTTGGGCCATTAGGTAAGAATTATGTATATGCCACTGCCTGTGATTTAAAAAAATTATATTTATTTATAATAATTTTATAATTATTTCAATATATAATTAATTATTTATAATTATATAAATACTTTTAAATATATATTTATTTATTTATTTATAATTATAAATATAAAATTTTATAAACATATTAAATTAAAATTTAAAAATATCATTATTTATAAATATTTATTTAGAAATATATTTTAAAATTTATAATGAATATATATTCCTAAAAGCATAAATGTTAAAATTGAGTGAAAGTAAATAATATAAAATTAGTATACCATAAAAATATTAATAAAATGCATACGTTTTCTTAATTATAAAAATTATTAATAAATAAAATATAAATGTATACTAAAATTAAAATGCATACATATTGAAAACATTGAAACATAGTATATAAATATGTGTAAATAGATACTTGAAAATGTTTAAATTCCAAAAAAATAAAAAATAGAAAATATCAAAAGTGAATAAATAATAAAGAAATTATATTAAAAATAAATAAATAAAATTTACCAATTCAAAACACAATATATTAAATATAATGACTTTATTAATGAAATTCTCAAATAAATATAAAAATATGAATACACGATATATATATTTGGTTGGTGTGTTTCTATACAAGATTTCATTAATTCCGTAAATATTTATGTTTGTGAAATAAATAAATAAATACACACACACACACAAAATTTTGATATATGTATAATAAAATAATGAAATTATATAAAATATAATGTTTATTAATGAAATAAAAAAATAAGAATTAATTTAAAAAATTAATAATTGTTATTAATTATATAGATTATTTACAAAAAATAAAAAATGAATATTTATATATATTAAAATGAAAATTAATACATATTAATTATATAAATTACCACCATGTTAAAAAAATTAAATTTTAATGAAAAAACATGTATAAATAAATATTATAAAATGGATAAAATTACAAAAAATATTTATTAAATATTTAAAATCTAAAAATTATATAAAAAATAAGTTGAAACTTAACATTATCAATGAATAAATTATATTAAATGAATTTATGTTATGAATGAGTGAAATTTAATTATATATATATATAATTAATAAATTAATATAATATTTATAATTAATAAAAATGATTAAATTTATTAAATGCTTCATGTAGTAATTAAATAATTGATATAAAATTTATTACTATATATATATTAAATTTATTATTTTTTAATATTTTTATTCATTTTTATTAATTATAATGTGTATATTTATTATTTAATTATATATATAGTTAGTATACTATTTATCACTATATATATATTAAATTTAATAGATTTAATTATAAAAAAATTGGGAGTTATCCGAGTTCATGAACCCACTTAAATATATATTTAAATGAAATTGAATATATATTATTTATGTAAATTACAATTGTATTAAAAACATCAAATGTTAACAAAATATTAAAAAAATTATTAATGAAATATTTACTAAAAACCTAATAAATTTAATATATATATATAATAAATAGTAAATTAAATATTTAATTAGTATATTATGTATTTAATAAATTTTTACTTTATTAATACTTATAAACAGTGAATTAATTATTTAATTATATATATAATTAATGAACTATTTATTTCTATATATTTATATATTAAATTTTATAAATTTAATTATAAATATTATATTAATTATTTAGTTATGTATATATATGTAAATTATAAAATTTAATATATAATTATATTCTAATTTATAGTATATTAATTGTTTATTTAAAAATTTAAAAAATGATTTTTTTAAAAATATATTAATGAAATATTTATTAATAAAAATGAATACAGTTAATATATATTTTAAAGGCTTTGGGTTTTTAATGGGTTATTTTTAGGGAAAATTTGAACATATGAGTTTGTTGTTCAGGGAAACCCTTTTTCTCGATATTCACAACATTATTTTAGGAATTGATTTACTGAAGTCACTATTTTAGGTATAGTTTATATTTTAGTGGTCACCTGGGTGTTTGGGAGAAAACTAGAGGAAGATTGGGGGCATAGGATTTTTAAAATGGATGCAAGAAATATTTACACAGTGTGTAATGGTTTTGTTGGTGTGGCTTAGTGGGTTCCTGACATTCAAGGCTTGGGGTGTCTACCTAATGAATACACTACGTGCAAGGGTCGAGGTTTCAAAAGGAATACATGACATGTAATAGGGTTACACCTTGTTATCTTAATACAGCACATGTACTACTTACATGTCGTGTAAGATGAAAGTTTCATTTTTTTAAAAGACCCACAGGGGGATTGACCCCATCATTTATCAACTATGGAAAAAATAAAATGTGTCAAGGATGTCTCACACGGCTCTCCCTCTAATATCTAGAGTTCTTGATATCTCATTCATTTGAGCTCTGATCCATTAGTGGCTTTAGATTAGTTTTGGAAATGGATTCGATTCGTTAACAAATTTTCTTCTTTCCTCTCACCATGCTATGTGATAAATCCATACAAGATGTTTCACCCTACATTCATAGATTTTATATAAAATGTTGTTTTATTCAATTAATCTCATGTTAGATGGTGATATCAGACGAGCATGCTCCTACGTGTACGAGGTTGGTGGTGTATAGATTTATCATTGATTTCACTCATGTTTTAGGGGTGAGTTCTTGAGTGTGCCATTTGGTGGTCCGAGAAAAACCCTTATAATTTAATGCTTTTATTATATTATTAATTGGTTACATGAGATGTATATGGCCATGATCCTCCTTGAATATAAATGGTATAATCCGAGTGTGAGGCTTTGGATTACTTGGGAATATTAGGCTAGGTGTGTGTTTTAAATTAAATTAAATTGTTTATATTAAATTACTTGGTTCTGAGGGAATTTTGTAGGTCCGACCCATAGATTTAGGTGTTGATGAACATAAATATTGAGGAAGTGGGAAATTTAGGTCGAGGGCATGGCTTGGAATGCACAACGTGATTTTGATCACCAAGTTGGGACACATGTCCATTAGATTGAGGAGGTGAGCTCGTCAAGTTACAGCACAACCCTCAGGATTTGAGATGTTTTTGACCATCAGGATGAGCGACATGGTTTTAGGGGAACTAGGTGCTCAGATGATGTGTCTTATTTACACATTTGGGTGATTGTTTTTGATTAAGAAGCTACTTCTTACTTTTCCATTTCATTAGTTTTGTAAATAACAAGTAACAACTTAAAACTTGTTTACTAACATTTTATGTCCCAAGAGTTTTATAATGTTTTTGTTGAAAACATTATGTTTTACCATAAATATGATAAGTTATAATATATTAGGAAAACATTATATTTATCATTATAATAATTATAATGAGTATGTGTTTAATAAATTAGGAATGCCTTTATAAGACCATAAGTTAGACTTTATCCATGTGTATCATACAGAAAAATGTCCTTATAATCAAACTGATATTGGTACTGATACAATTCGACTAAAACCCATAGAGATTATCTTAATGAAAATAATAAGTATGTCCATCGAACTGACATATGTTTATAGTTGGAATACAGAATACTTATTTCTATCATAAGGAAATTATTTAACACTAAAATGGTGTTAATCAATACAATGCCAGACTTTCAATTATGATGAGTTGTCAAGTGACAGTTGTCTGGGGTCTTTGGAAAAAACATGTAAATATCACCATTATATGACCATTAGAAGATCATCTATAAATTCTGGGTCATTTTTAGTGTTTTTAAAATTTATTATTTCTCTCAAATCATTTGTAGAATACTTAGGGTGTATTGGTCATTCATATTATTTTCTTTTTCTTTAGAGTGTTTTCTTATTAAGGAATCATTTTCAAGGTTTCTTCTTTAAGAATTGTGTAAATTTTGATCATGTCTATTATTTTTTATGATTGAGGTATTTTGGGGGTTGGAAAACAATGAATTTGATCATCAGATTGAGAACTTATTGGGATATTAAGACAGAGCTGATTGACATATCAAGGGCTTCTTGGGATAAAAAAACAGAGAAAATATCATCATCATATCGAGGCCTTTCTTATTAATGATGTATAGAATTTACTGTAAGTATAAAATAGTGGATACCTTTAGTCATGGTTATTTACTAACTTATGGTTAAAAGAGTTATCTTTTTAATAATATCTTTTAAATCCTTCTTAATATTACATATCTATTCTATTTATTGTTTTTAGAAGTTTCAATTCAGCTTCATGTAATATGAAATTTGATCATCATATTAAACTTTTTAATTTGTTTGTTCTATAAGTGTTACTTTGATTATGATAATAAGCATACATTTACTTATTCAGATCATCCTGATTAATATTATTATACTTTGATATAAACTGGATCCATAGTGATACTAATTTTTACTATGGTATAATCGGATTGTCCAAGTTCTGATTCAATGACTTTGTTAATTGGACTGAGTCTGAGTCTAAAAACCTACCAAAAGAGGCATTTTGTCTAGTTTAATTATTTTAAACTAAGTTTTTAGAATACAATTCACCCACTCTTATAATTATAGTTATCTAAGATACTTTTATAATCATATAATTCCCACTCCCTATGATTTTTTGATGTGTTGTTGGAGTCGTTTTCACACATATACGACTTGGATAACGAGGTGGTGTTTACCACTTGTGTGGGTGTAAGCCTCCATTACTTGTGGATTAGGATGGTATTGACAATTAGTAATGTTGGGGGTGCTTATCGTAGAAATCCATGTGGTTGGTGATGGAACATCTGTCGGTGATATAAAGACCATCAGTTCGGGGAAGAGGTTCACTATATATTAAGGATATTGGGTTAGGATTATTTTCTATGAGGGATATTTTTCTTCTTCATGAAATCAATTGTTGTTTCGATGACATTTATTACTTTGAGGATAGTCATCATTGTGCCTTAGACGTCGGGCTTCGAGTCAATGGGGGGTTTTCTAAGCTGAGTTCCAAGGGACTAGACACTTTTTTGTACTTTCCTTCATGATAATAAATATCTAATTATGACATGGGAGGTGTTAGTTTTCATAAGGTGTAGTGGATGTTATTTTAAGAAGTCCCTGAGGGCTCACCATCTTGTTACTCATCAATAAATTCCTTGGTATTTATGCAAGGGATCCTCTCTACTATAGTGAAATATAGTAGATAGGTTTTTTGAATTCCATATATATAACTGGGGGCACATGGTATTTCGATAATGTCTTCAGAATATGATCACTTCCTTATGACTATTAAACACAAGAGATGTGGGTATTTATTTATAAATGTGTGCAGTGACTTTTATTTATGTTTAGTGTCCAGCTACATTATCATGGATGTAATATGGACACATATTGGTGAAGGTATACTGAGATCTATTCTCACACCATACACCGGCCCTTCAGGATGTGTGTAGTCATTATATATCTAGGATCAAGTAAACGATCGAGAACAGGTGTTGGACCCTAGTGACCAGGTAGTACCTTTTGTATGGAATGGATGGTAAGGAAATATGATGGTTCTTATATCAACTAGAGTTTTCTTTTGTTTCAACATGATTATTATATGTATATACTGAGGTCGTCCATGGGAAAACCTTTTGGATTATTATTATGTATGACCTAATATGATATGGTATGTCTTATTTTTAGTCACAAATGGTGTTTTATTATTAAAATATTTTGTTTGGATTTATTTTTCATTACTATTGGTGTCTGTTTATGCTTCTACTATCACATATTTTTAATTTCTCTGATTTTTGGTATTTCCTAGACCACTTTTTTCATACATATACCATCAGTATTATCACCATATGTGGGAATACCCTCTCCACTATCACCTCGTTACACCCTCATTACTAGTTCGAAGCGTTTGGCATATGGGGGGGGGACAAATAATACTAGTGGTTAACTAGACCAATGCTCTATTTAAAGTTGAATCTCGGTTGGTCCGCTACACACACATAAATATAATCAAAGAAATAATATACTATTTATAATTAATGTTATTAATTTTAATATATTTATAGTATCAAATAGTATATTAATTATATTTATAATTTAATAATTAAAATATTATCTCTTGTGTGGCCTTTAATTAAAAAAATAGATTAACTATCAAGATAATAAAGTGACCTTGTGAAATCCACTTTGTAGGTGGGAAACAAGGTCAACCTCTACTAACTTTGGAAATATATGGGGGGGGGGATGGATCCAAAAAAGGATTATGGGTTGGATGGATTGTGTCTTCGGCATAGATGGGGGTGGGAAGGTGGGACAACACATATAGGCACAAAACATGAGGCCCAGGTGGTGTGAAAGATTCATGGGTGCCGAACCCTATAGCCAGTTTGAAAGAAAAATAAGCACAAGATAAAATATAAAGTAGATCCAAACCCCACTAGATTTTTAATGTGGGGTGTAAACTGCATGGGATAACCCTTTATTGATTCTAAAAGAATCATTGATAAATGATTTCCTTTATGAGTGCTTAAAAATCACTAATAAGGGATGCCATATACTATTTCTTAAAAAAGAATTCATAAATGATCCCCCAAATGTTTTTTAAGCTCTGATAAATGGATCCTTTTATCAATGCATTTATTTAGCACTAATAAATAATAATCTTTATCGTCTCATATTTTATTGGTGAAAAATGTGGTTTGAATGAGTGATTTTGTTTAGCATAGATAAAGGATACCACATCTTATTACGCATTTTGTAGTTTTTTATCTATTTATCACACACATCAGTTGTTAGTGGCGTATTTCACATTGGTTGTGGGGGCTACCCATTTATTTCACCCACTCAGTCCTGACATGGCCAAATTGGAAGCTATCACCTATAGTAGGCTCACAGTTTCATTATGAAGTAGTTTTTACCAAATTTCAGGCATGGGTGACTGGAAGTAGCATGTCATACTCGCTCATGTAATCATTTCCCCATTATTGAACTTATGAATGTAAATTGTAAATCCACAACCTCAAACTAGGGGAAAGAATAATATGAATATAAAATAATATATTAGTAGAGTAAATTCCATTAAAATAAAATAACATATCAAATGATAATATTTAGTGTTCATGTAAAAAGTTTTAAGAATCTCATTTAAATTGTTACATATTTCATAAAACATTAAACATACCCAAAAAATCAAATGACATTATAGAAAATTTAGAGAAATGAGATAAAAATAATGAAATGAAAAAATATCCTGAAATACAAGTTGGTATGGTTTCCACTAAGTAGAAGATACAACCCGAATATTATGTTTTTTTGTACTGAAAGGGAGATGTTTGGACCCACATGGTAGTATTGAAATAACTGTGCAAGATCTTTTATGTGATATGTAGTGTTTTGTCATAAAAACTAGAAACAAATGATGGTTGAATCAATGGATTTGAATGTGTCTCGAATATTTTTCATTCTTCAACTCAGTCTTAGTTAGGGTGTGAAGAAGGATTGATGAGGTAAATGTATAAAATTTATGGATTTGTGCCAAATATATATAGTACTCCAACAAAAAATCTAATAATAGAATTTGGAATACCAATCTATATGTTATTTTACTAAATTTATATTAAAATACAAAATATAGACAAAATAGAAAATAAAAATAACACACCACTATAATAATAATCAAATATTACGTAATAAAAGGTCATAACTCTAATGTTATAGTATTTCATATTCCACTAAAAAAAATTAATATATTCTAATAAAAATCAATATATTCATAAATATTGTATTGGATAGAATAAGATATATAGATAATAATATACCGCACACATTAGGCCATGGAAAAGGTCCATGGCCTCCGAAAATTATTATTAAAAGAGTAAATAGTACATAAAAAAGATACGGGTAGAAGGGGGAGTAACCCCATCAACATAATAAATAGATACCATATCTATCCTTTCCTTCTAGAACCATGTCTATGAAATCCACATCTACCTCTTGGATGCCTTCCACATTGACATTATTGCATTAAACATATTCACAAGATCATAAATTTCATCATCCATGTGATCCACACATTGATCAACCTACCGATCCATGTCATCCACATGAACCTCTTCAATCCACACCTCACCTATCCACACATGTTAACTAGAGGGTTTCCCCATCCGCACCACTCTAGAAGGAACCTGCTCAGGTCCAGATTCATTAGTCACTATAGGAGACAAATATTTCATACCTTTTCTAATCTTTCTCTCCCTGTAAACTTTTTCAAAGTACAAATAATTAATGGAATCCAGTATAGTGAAGAAGTTAGGCTTCACAGTATTACCACCTCCTACAGCCTCATTTGAAGGCCCTTATAATTGAGCTAAACAAGACACATGCAGAGAGTATTGAGAACCCACAGTTACATTACAAAGCTGGACACCACTAGGAGTAGAAAGTGGGATCTTCTCCTTAGTGGCATGTTGCTCCTTGATCACTATAGCATAATTATCGGGAACAAGAAGCACACACTTTCCCGTCACAACATTAGTAGGGTCAATCAGCGTAGTCTACTCCTGGATCACATCAAGAACTAATGAAGTACTAGAGCTACCAGGGATAGAAGCCTGCACAGAATGCAGAAAATATTCAAGCAGCATATTCTGCCCCATATCCTTACCAACAACAGTAGAAGACTGCATAGTCTTTATTGAAACAACAGTAACATTAGGATCCGGGGCAACAGAGGTAGTGGCCTTAGGGTTGTAACTATTAGAAACTACCCTTGAGAGGCTAGGCACCAAGCCAGCAGCCACAATAACCTAGGCATCAATAAATTCAGTTTCCAAATCAAAATAAAAACATTGGTCCCCCTTAATTCCTCTGATTTAGAGGCAAACATTATAGCGGAAGAAAAATTATTCCCTGTGGGAACAAATGATTCAGCATTGGAGTCAATCTTTCTCTTAACCATATATTTCCCCTCCAGAAAAAAGAACGATAAAAAGCCACATCACTATCTTGAATAATTACAACACTCCATTTATAATGTTCTTCCCCTTGAGCAAATAAGGAAACAAGGTGTGCAGACCCATTACCATCATCCTTGTCATTTCTTATAGCTACAACATCAGCATAAGAAGGAATACTTCCCTCCACATTACCACTACCAGAACAAGGTAATAAAATTACTCTATTGGGAGAAGATTGAACTATCACACCCTTATGGGGACCATGATTAAAAACCTCTAGTTTAGGCCTAGAAGTGCCAACAGATGACAGATTGAATTTACATTTTCCAACAAGATGCCCAAATTTTTTACAGTTTGAGAACCTCAAACCATTATGATATTTATCCTTAATGTTCCCAACAACCAATCAATTCAGAAAAAACTCAAGAACATGTCCAAATTATAATAATATACATAAATATAATAATAAAAAAATGAAATATACAAAATTTTATAATCACTTAATGAACCCACGGGATCAATCACACTAAGGAGAAGTAAACAAAAGATAAATTAAACTATATTAATTATCAATATTAACTTTCAATATGTTGAACTACTACTAATGAAAAATGAATAAAACATACTTCTAATCACTATATCTTGTGAGGAATATTCAAAAAAACTAATATCTAAAGAATCCCGAAAAACATTCATACATAAAATAAAATAATTAAATGAATAACAAATTATAAAGAATATTAAATAATAACCTCCCAAAATGTGAACAAGACAAAGATAATCTAGACAATTGACTTGTATGAGTGAAAAGGAACTACAAGTGAAATGTTCTGATTGGGTATCCAAGTTTTATGTATAGCGTTGCACATTTATAAGCAACTGAACTATAAGAGGACTCCAAGAAGATATTAACAAAATAAATGTGTTCTTATCACTCTACTACCTCCCCAAAATATTATAAAATTGATTTAAGATAAGGGCATTTATAGTGCCATGGGAAATAAATAAAAAGAGAAGAATATAGAAACATTAATTTTCATTATACTTATCAAAATAATCGAGAAACCACACATGATAATAAGAATGAAATAAAAATAAAATTAATAGTTAAAAATGAAATTAAATAGATTTACCAAATATCCTATAAACCTTATAATTAATAAGAGAATAGATAATTAAAAAAATAATTAAAAACTAGGAAATAAGATAAGAATATTATGTAACTAAGCTCTATGTATGGTGATTATTGTATATTCCTACGAGTTTATTTCGTGAAATATCTTACCCTTTTTCCATTCACATTAAAAATTATGGATATTGGAGGGTCTGAAATTTATCTAATTAATTTTATTTTACCAACACTACCCATAATTTTCATCGTTAATGAAAGAACCATATTTTTGTAATTAAAAATGAAATTATTAATTTGGTATAAAAAAATTATTATTTGAAAAACATGATATATAAATATTTATTATAATTTATAGACACATATAAATAGTATTAGTTATAATAACTAATGGGAATTATATATTTCTATTAGTTTAATGAATAAGATCCCAAATAAATAACTAATCTAATAATCATTGTACATAACCTCTTATAGCTATATGAAATATTTAATAAGTATTATTAAATATATCATTACATTAGTTATCATTTATTATCAGTATTTAGAAAATCCGTATTTCTTCTAGTTAGATAATTTTCCTTAAAAAATTTTACATTTCTTAAAAATATTATAATGAGTGACAAAATACTTAAATTTCATAAAAACCATTTAAATGGATGATGAATTTACATATTATTATATAAATTAACTAAAAACCTATCAAATATTTCTTAACATCTGGTTTGGAAGCATTTATTTCATATTGTGTACCTATGGAAGTAAAGAATATTCCCAAACATTGTATTGAAGTAAAATATCGGAACATGTTTATAATGTAATTAATGAAAAATCGTGTATCTTTACAAAAAAACCCTTATATATTGAGTGTCAAATATATTTAAACAAAGATTTGATCTTTTATAAATTGAGGATATGAAATATTAAAAAATTGAAGAGGAATTTACTGACCCAAACTAGTTTTGTATGTGTATGTACAGATGGGCGCACATAATATTACACCATATGGAAACTTATGAGAAGACTGAAATTTATTTCAACCATTATGCTCAACATCCAATAAGAAAAAAATTAATATGTGAATGAAAAGTTAATAAAATAATATTTCTCATAAATTAATAAAAAATCATAACTATATATTAACAATGAAAAAAAATTTCATATAAGATTATGATTTATAAATTTTAAATAATGATATAAGAAAAAATTAGATAAATTGAAACACTACTACTTTATAATAACATTAATATATCAATGTGATTTTCATAATATAAATGTAATTCAATATATATATCAATTTTCATATATATTTTAACTAATTAATTGTTTGAACACGTGGAAGGCATTATAAAATCTCTGATAAGTATAAACTATAAAAATCAAATTCAACAATATACTAAATAATTAATGTAACAAAATGAATATAATGGTTTTGTGCATCATATAGAATCGTAATCATATATTAATAATGAAAATATGCAGCATTATGAAATTCCGCACACCAAATAAAAAAAACGATGTTTAACAATATAGAAAATGTGAAACATTATTCATAAAGGTAAGAATGAATCCCTTTCTAATTAAATTATTTAGGATGTATTAATATTTTAAACATTAAATATCTAATAATTAAAGGATGAAAATTTTAAACACGGATATTATTTTTTAATATGATGTACATGATGAATTCATTTTAGTTCATTTAAAATTTAACTCATACATAAAATGAGACTTGCAATGGAGTTTGATTAATCTATATTTTAGTAAATATTTTATTAATCATCAAGAGGCCCTTAGTCCTATTCAATATCAAATACATTATACAATAAGTAATATTCATTTGTAAAAGGATATGTTATTTTTATTATAAACAATATATTAACATTAAAGCTACTACTTAGAAGGGGTTTATTACTTTCACAATGTCTAGTTTTATGTTTTTAACGAGTGATGAAATGTAAAATAAATGAATTTAATAAACATTCACATCCCAAAATTGGGAAATCATGATAGAAAATTAATTTTTTTCCCATCCAACAAAATCTTAGCATAATTTTTTAATAAATATACTTGGGTAGGGGGAATACAGAAATAGAAAACTACATATTTTTTTATGGGGAGTCTAGAAATCGAGACCTCCCAAAAACCACCACTAGATGAAACCACTAGGATATTCCCATGGGTAAATATGTTCCTTGTGTCATTATTCATTTATTTATCACAAAACTTTTACTTTTTCACTTGCATCATCGAATTAATTGAACAATATAGTGTGAATAGAGTTTCATGTCAACAAACTCTAAGGAGATTTTTTCCTATCTATGTATAAAAAAACATTTGGGAGAGCTAACCAGAATTTAACCAATATTAGTACTTGTACAGCTTCTTATTCGATCAATCATGAAGAGTTGAATGTATATCATGTCCCCATAAATATGGTATAGTTTATCATTGTCATGATTAACATCATCTACTAAATAATTAAGAGAAATAATAGTGTCCCCAACATTTATATAGACAAAGATCAAATTTTCTTGACTACGATGAATACCATGACTAACAAAAAAATTCAAATAATCAGATTAATTGTTTTCTCAAGGATCATAATTCAAACATGGGTAGTAGAAGGTGGATGAATCTTCTCTACAATAAATTGACACAATGTTGGGATCAAATTCTTTTCTATGTGAAAAAAAAGAAATCTACATTCATCTATATTTTATCTAGAGAAGTATGAAATTGGAATATTAAAATCAACTACAGAACAATAACAATAACATGAAATTTGGATTCATCTGAATATCACTAAATCCTAACTCCAATTCAATTAAAACTCTATTTAAAAATGGTTTTAGTTTCTTAAAAGATAAAATTAAGAATGACATACCTGATAAGAGACCCAACATTGAATGATTTATTGAGAAATGGGTTTACATCCATTCCCCTCATAACACAACATATTTATAATTACATATGAAAAAAAATCAACTGAATATCGATAGATAGTGTTGTGAGCAACAATATATGATCAATGATATGGGTGTGGGTATCGTTGGTAGTGATGAACTAGGATTGTGAGCGTATGTACAGATCACCACTATGTGGGTGGTGTGAATTGATGAATGGGATTTTATTGGTGTGGAGAGAAGGCATAGGGATAAAGTGACCAATGGGACGATATATTTTATCTTTTTTTTAATGGTTGGTTTTTTAATGGGAATGAAATAATAAATTTTTTTCCAAAATCATATCCACATATTATATTTTATCTCAAATAAAATATATTTAAATGGCAATTTAAAATTTTCTTCAAATAGAATATCTCTTGGATGAATTTTTAAATATATTACAAATATTTATCAATGTATTTTTTTAATTGAAATATAATTTTTTAGTAATCTATTAAATGAATAAAATATAAAAAAGTGTTAAATTATTTGTTTTTAATAATTACTAGAAATCCATTTATTTGTTGAAACAACCATTTTTAGTATTAATTAATAACAATAGATTCATTTGTTGGAAATGAAAAGACAATAGCTTTAATATGATAAAGAAAAAAATTCTAGTAAAATATATGTTGGTATTAAATAATTAATCATAATAGATATATGTTTTGGGGAAAATTAGTGTTGCCACATTAACTTAATACAAAAAAAACATAATATCATTTTGACATTCTCATTTATACTAATATTTTTTTTCATTGAAATTCTATGAGTATATGTAACATTTTTGTAGTGCACTGTGACTATAATAATGTATATTTTTGGGTTTTTTATTCACTAAAAAAAACATTAATGCAAATTTCTACTAAATTTTAGAAAATGATGCCGATACTACTACGTATCGTGCAATATTCTGTGTTTTCCATTACCAACGCTAATCAGAACAACTGATAAATGTGGATATTTATTATTGTTGATAAAGGTTACCTATATTAGGGCTTAAAAAGTCAAAATTCATCACATTACCCTTTTATAGGGTAGATAAAGGTAACCATTATCATTACTTTTTAAGAATTGATAAAGGGTGACCTTTATTAGTGTTAATAAAAGGAATATTTTATAAAATAAATATCATTAAAAATAATATATTATAATAGAAATATATTTACATTGATATAAATATAATATATTTTATTTAAAATGATTTCTATATGAAAAAATTTACATTTACACATAATATATAATATATTAAGTGAAAATGGATTATATAATAATTAGAAAAAATCATATATTATTAAAAATCATATTAAATATAGAAATATATTTATATTGATATATATATATATTAAAAAATATAAATATAATACTAAATAAGTATTTTTAAATAAAATTCAATATAGAAATATATTTATTTTAATATGTCTTATATTTAGTGAAAATGACTTATTAGTTAATTAAAGAATACACTTTATTTAAAAATTACTATGAAAACATATAAATTATAATTCAAATCATTAAAAAAATCCTAATGGTGGGAAAATCCACTCATGCTGTATATGTTAAAAAACATTTCATAAGCATTTTTTCTAAAAAAATTCAAAAAGTACATCATTTGGAGAAAGAAAAAATTATTCTTTTTAAACAATTTTATTAAAAGTAAAACAAAATAAAAATGACTTTAATAAATAATAGGATAATATAATTTTTTTTGAAAACATGGATATTAAAAAAAATAGAGTTTAAAGGAAAATATTAAAAAGATTATTTTTAAAAGAAGGCATCTTACCTTGAGTTTGATTCATCACATACATTCTTTATCTTCGTGAATAATAAAAATTGTTTAATTCAATAATTTATTAAATAAAGTTTTAATGTTTATTAATATTTTTATATCACTTATTACTATGTCATAACAATTACATAATTATTTAAGTTCACGTCCGATGTTTTGATGATAATTGGTTCATATATCTCAAATACATTTGGTAAGATGATTATTGTCAAAGAGTTCATCATTAAATTATCTATAAAATAATAATAACTAAATATTTATTATTTGTATACATCAATTATACATTTAAATCTAACCATTAAATATAGTTATAAAAAATGAACTTCATTGCAATCTTAGAGATGGTAGGCCGTATGTATGCACGAGTAACACTTCCATTATTAAAAGATCATTATAGAAAGATGTTAAGTATCCTTTTATCTTTACATTATGATAATAATATCCTAAATATAATATTAATTCATTAAATATAGTTAAAAATTATAATCCATGTGATGTGGTGATGAAAAACTAATCGCATCGCATTGTTGAGGTGGTAGTACACACATACACATGAACGACGCTATAATATTTCAGTGCATGGAAAGGTAAGAAGTTAAATGATATATTATCATTTCATAATGATAAATATTTTATTAATATCATATATAATCCATATTTCCATCATTATAACCAGTCTTGAGAGACGGTGATGGACACAGTATTACATCATTTCATGAGGAGATGGATATAGGTAATTAATATAATATAATAACATATAATAATATTTATTATACTAGATTTATTATTTTATCATGGTTTAAAGAAGGTTTTAGGTATGAATAATATTATGAAAAACCAAAACATGCATATAAAACTATAATTATTTTAAACCTCATTTTATAGACACCTTATGACATATTATGTTGGTATTATGCCAAGAACATACCTCTATAATATGGTGATAGATTATAGCAAGGTATTTGGGAAGGTATTTCATTACAAAAAATGGGGTTTTATGTGTGAAGAGATGAGAAGAAGAAGAGGCACCATTTTATAATTGAGGGGAGAGGAATTATTGGCATTTATTAAAATATAAAATTAATAAAAATTAGTTTTCAATAAAAAATGGAACAAAACTTAATTATTTAGAATATAACATGTTTATGGGTTTAAATCCCCTCATAAAATATAAATTTTACATGTTTTTACTATATTTGGACCCTTAAATTTTGGTTTCAACCCATATCTAACCCTTTTTAACTCCCACTACGACTACATGAATTTTCACTCTAAGGGTAAATATATTCACTATAAATTGAAAAAATATAAAAATAGACCATGGTTGATATTTAAAAAATTTTCCTTATAACTTGGACTGATTTATTTTTTTAGTAATTTTATATCATTTATTAATATATTATTTACTGTAAAATATCCATAATGTCAATTTCTATAACTACTTATTACTTTGATTTTAATAATATCATGAAAAAATATAAAATTATAAATAAAATATTTATTATATCCCTATAAAATATATGTCTTCTACAAATTTCATTTATTACAGTATTTATCTAAAATTACATTTCTTTTAATAAATTTAATATTATATATTTTATTTTTATATTTATTGAATAATTATTGTATCAGTGTTCTGAAAGAGTATATGGTAAATATTTATTGACTGGATATTATAAATAAATTACCATGATTAATATAAATCATTTATCCTTTTTAAAAAAATTAGAGATGAACATATCCTATGGATAAATCATATTAACAATAAAAAAAATAGTACATTTGGAGAGGTTATTTAGAGGTGGTTGTGCAGAAACCCCACTAAATTTAGTTTATGTAACATTAGAGGGGGTTCTGCACAACCCCCTCTAATCATTGAATTTATATAGGGTTATAAACCCCCACAAAATTAATTTTATATAATAATTATAGGGGGAATTATGTACAACCATCATTAATCATTAAATTTAGAGGGGTTATGGACCCCCACTAATTGAACCCCCCACCCCCGAATTTTTTTAACATTTAGTTTTTAATATCCTGTGGGATTATATAGGGGGTTCAAACCACCATCTTATTTCTTAAATTATTGGGGGTTGAAAACCCATTCTAATGCCTTAAATTATTGGTGGTTTACAATCCCCCATTAATTTCTCAAATTAGAGGGGGTTTAAAACCCCCTCTAATGTCTTTAAATTATATGGGGTTGAAACCCCCCTCTAATGTCTTAAATTATAGGGGGTTCAAAACCCCTTCTAATGTCATTAATTTAGGGGGGGTGGGTTCAAAACCCCCTCTAATGTCTTTAAATTAAAGGGGGTTCAAAACCCCCTCAAATTTAATAGATTACATTGTGTTGTGAGCCCCCATTATTGTTTAACAAATAATCATCCATTATATATATATACATACATACATAAATACATACATACATATATATATAATTAAGACAAAATATATAATTGTATTTAAATACCTTAAATAAACATATTATATAAAATATTTATATGATTTTATTTAATTGTGTTTATATTTATACATTAATATGTATAAAATTATGTACATTAATATTTATTTATTTGTATAAATTGTATTTCATATAATATTATGTATAAATGTGTATAAATTATATTTCATATAACATTGATTATATATAATACACATATTAATTATATATAATATAATTTTTTTATTTCATATAACATTTTATAAATATTTGTATAAATTGTATATCATAAAATATCAATTATATATAATATAAATATTTGAAAAATTTTATTTGATATAATAATTATTATATAATAATTGTATATAATATTATATTGTTTATTCTAATAAATATATATTAATGTAAATAAAATTAAATATATGTATTGGAATACATTATATAAATATATTTTAAAAGACCTTATATAAAATTATTAAGTAACTACTTATATATAAATATTGCTTAAATAAACATGTATAAAATATATAATTAATTTTTTAAGTATATAAACAGTTTACATAAATATATAATATAAATGTATTTAGTATAATATATTTATGATATAAAGCATAAATAAATGTATATTATTTATAAAACAAATATATAATTTTTATAGTTTTAAAAAAAAGTTGTAATAACAATAATAATAATAAATAATATTATTGTTATGATACACACAGACAAACACATATATATAATTATATAAAAATAATTAAATAAATATTTATTATAATTATATTATATCAATTAATATTAAAAAGGATACATAAACAAACATAGAGAATTATAAATGTATTTATAAATATATATTTATATATGTAAATATAATTATTTATATATATATTATATATATATAATATAAATATATATTTAGGTATATAAATAATTCATATAAATATATTTATAAATATATAAACATATATATAAATTATATAAATTTATAGATAGGTTATTATTTAAATCAATTGAAATATATTATCTGAATATTATTTTATTAAATAGATAATCATATATATATATATATAATAAAAATATCTATCCATATATCCAAAAAGACAAGGCGACATAGTGGTATCCCTTAGCTCCTACGACACAAAGATTCTGGCTGGTTTGGGTTCGAACCCCACCACCTGCTAATTTATATTATGCGGAAGGGGGTGTGGGAAATGAGGAACTGGAGAGGGCTCCAGGAAATTGAGGGGTTGTGCGGGGAACTAGCGGGGAGACTTAGGACAGAGGGGCGGTGGTTTGTGAAGACCTTGGACAGTGAGGGGTATGGGGAACTGGAGACAATTGGTTAGGGATGCAGTGGGTGCATGGTTTTCATACGGGGCGGCTGGGTGAAGAGGCAAGGTGGGGCACCTGGGTGGCATGCACGATGCAGTGATGAAGGCTAGGCGGGGTGCTTGGGTGACATGCAAGGCGCAGGGGGTGCATGGGTGGGAGGTGGAATGCGGGGGCCAGGGTGACATGTGGGGCGTCTGGATGACTGCATGGTGCGGCCTGGGTGACATGCAGGGGGCCAAAGTGATGAGGTTAGGTGGGAGAGTGGGTTGTGAGGGGCCTAACGAGGCAAGGTGATGGGGGTTCCTAGGTAGGGGGGCGGGTCTATGTTCCTGGGCGACAAAAAAAGAGAGAAAAAATAAGCATTAGGGGCAGTTTTCACAACCGCTCATAATGTAAAACACCATTTGAGGTGGTTTCAACTATAACCGCCCCTAATTCATGCATTTTTGGTGAATTTCAATCAACATTAGAGGGGGGGGTAAATCCCCTCTAATGTATATGCTGCTAATTTCCCTGCGATTTTACCAGCTGTTCCTCAAAACCGCCTCTAATGATAGTAGGCGACCACATTAGTGGCGGTTCTTCACAACCTCTGCTAATTTCTTTAGAAGGGGATATAACGCCTTTTAATGTCAAAAATTACCCCCTCTAATAAAGCCATTTTTTAGTGTTAAGTGATTAATGATATTTTAAAAGACATTCACTATTTTTGTTGCCTATATGATTAAGAGAAAAATGAATACCATGGGATTTTATTTGAGAAATAAAAGTTGAATTATCATTTCACATCATATATGATTTTATTGTGGCATATGGTGATTCGGTTTATTTATATAAATGATAATAATATCATGGATATTATCTTATTAGGTAAGTTATATTTTAATATGTTACTTTAATAGTCAATGATGTGATTTGGAGATAAATATTAAAATTATATTGGAAGACTATGAGCTCAAATGCTTTTGATTTTTTGGGTTTCGATCTTAGTTTATACTATTTTGGAGAAATTTTATGGATATTTATTTAGATAATAATATATGATGAAAAATGATATTCATTATAAATATTGACTAATTAGTATCATTTAATGGATGTTTAATTAAATGTTATTTGTTTTTTCAATTTAATATATATCAAACCTATGTTACATTCATTTCACATACACATATATGTAATTAATTAAACATTATATTGAAAGACAGAAATGCACCTAATACTTCAATAATTATTTTAATATTTAATTTTAATTTTAGGATTTTATTTATTAACATAATATATTTGATATATATTATTTTTTTAATCATTAAATTTTATTCATTTTTTATATTTTTATTAAATATATACTATTTAATAATTTTTTTATTTTTTCATATTGTTTTGACTTTAATATTATTTATTCGTTAATAATCATAATTTTTTGAATATTATTGCAATTTATTCATTTTTTATTTATCTTTGTTTAATATTTTTTTAATTTTTACCATTTATAGTATTTATATATACCATTTTATTCAGTAAATTTTAATGTTTTTAATATGGTCGTAATTTATATAATTAATATGTATTAATTTTATTTTTAACATATATTCATTAATTTTTAAATAATTCATTTGAAAAATAACACTTGTATATTGTTTTTTTATTTTTAGTGTCAACTAATTTTTAATTATTAAATTTCAACCTTTTTAAAATTCATTCATTTAATATTATTTAATATTATTTATTCACTAATAATGATAATTATTTTCTACTTTTCCTTGTAATTAATTCATATTTAATAATGATTCATTTAATAATTTATATAATTTATTTGTTTTTAATATTTATTTATGCATATTTATTCATAAACATTTATTAATTTTAATAAGGTTGTAATGTATATATTTAAATTGTATTCATATTCATTTTAATATATATTTATTTTAAATTTTTTATAAATATGTTATATAATTCAAATAACTTATTCATTTTTTAATATTTTTGAATTCTATTCATTTTTTAGTAATTTAATTCCACTCATTTATAACAGTAATGCATCTAAAATTAGTTATTCATTAATAACGTTAATTAATTTTTACTTTTTTATAATTATTTCACACACATATATATATATATATATTTGTTTTATATTTTTTTAATTTATTTTATATTGTTTTTTGTGCTTTCCAAAAGGTGATAACAAAACCATTTAAGTCTTCTAAATTTAACCATAATATATAACCCCCACTTACTCACATTTTCCAAGCTCTCATAGAACTGCACCTCTTCTACTACCCCCTCAAACATCTCGAACGAATTAGTCCTTTCAAAACCCATGGCGTGTGATTCTTTCATCACCTTTTGAGTCAATATTTCATTGGCTCTCTCTTTTTAGTTCTTCACTGCATTTGTTCCATACGAGCCCCATTCCACTTGGCTCATTGGTTTCATATAGACTTTCCCTTGTACCATATGACCCACATTTTTTATTTCCATAGGGTTTGGATACTAAATGTATCGCTATATTTAATTTTTCATGTTTGGGTGTAGATCATAACATATTATTTATAGAATTTCTGTTGAATGTTTATAGTTACCCATGAGAAATTTTATATGAAAATGGAAATTAAATTGTTGAAGTAATTTTTTAAAATAAAAATAAAAATAAAACACTCCCATAATGAAATCATATATATCTTTTGTATTTCTATTTTGATTCAATTTTTTGATACTATATTCAAGTATAAAATATATAAGGTCACACAAATTCATATATGAAATATAAAATTTTTTATGTGTGAAAATAAGTATATATATCATTATATTTGTATTTAAACTCACATATATCTATATACCTATATATATTTGGGGTATATATAGCTCAGGGTTTTAAATAGTTTTCTATTTAGGGCCTTGTCTAGTTTGTTGTGATTACAGGTTTATGTAGAGTCTATAAGGATTTATATTAGTCATTTTTATTATAATAATTGAGTGTTCATGGAAATCAATTAGCTAGATCTATATATCATTTTATCTTATATATTACACATTCCATTAATATTTTTTTCTTCACATGGTACACGAGTGTGTACCAACTATATTATTAACATTATAACGAACTGATTCACAAAAATATATCTATATACATTTTATTAACATTTTATTTCATTAAATGATTTGTTTATATTATTAATATTATTTAAAAAGTGTTTGGACAAAAAAAATTTACATGAAAATAAAATATAGTTTTCTTAAGTTGTAACATCATGAGATTTTCAGAAAAAAAAGAAATTAATATGTTCGATAGTGTACAAGATACAAGACACCGAGCTTAAATGAACAAAGAAATATTATTATCTAAATGTGACAACATAAACCTACTCGTTCAATTAGAGTGAATAAATAGTATTAACCACATTATTAGTTATATAATGTTCCCACTAATTTAAAATTTTTGGAATAATTCTGTTTTAATATGTACTAGTTTTTTTTAGTAAAGTCATTTTATTCTTCAAAAAATATATATTCTTCAAAAATGATTTCTATTTTTATGGGTGATTATTAAAATTAATTTATGAAAATTTATTTTAGAAAATAATATTGAATTTTAAATATAGTATGTCAAAATTATCTTAGATGTTTTTTTTATAATTTTTAGAAAATATTTATTTTTTCAAGGAATATTAAAAAATATTGATTGTTATTTAAAACTGTGTTTTATTTTAAATAATTATCAATGTAAAATTATGATTTGGGTCTGTTTTAAATTTTATTTAGTTCATTTGTATTTAATACAACACAATTTTTACATTTAAAATCTATTTTATACTTGAATTACGTATAAAAACATTTTATATTTAATATGGTAAATTTTCTAAAAAACCGTTTTCATTACGTTTTACCAGTTAAATATACAATTAAATTATAAATCCTATGTATTTTGAATTTTGAAAATTTTTTCCCATGTTTTAAACCAATGGATAAAAATTTAGTAATTAGGTCTCTTTTATTATTAGACAAGTTGGATAATAACCTTAGAAATTTTTTCCCATGGTAAAGGGAAAATCATATTATTTATGTAAAAAATAAAATTATAAGAACTATTGAATTGCCCAAGAACATACGTAATTATTATTAGATAAGTAAATCTAGACCATAACCATCCAAGGGTTGAATATTTTACCTTTTTGGGCCACTTGTATGGGATTAGGATATTTATAAAGTTTATTTATTGAAATGTTAATCATGTCATACTCTTGTTTTTAATAAGTGTAATATTTTTATACTACAAAAAACGAGTAGATTAGAGGGGTTTATTTTTAACATTAGAAGGGGTTATAACACCTTATAAAGACTTTTGAGGCAGTTGTGAGGAACCGACGCTAATGTGGCCGCCTACTATCATTAGGGGTGGTTTTGAGAAACCGCTGCTCAAATCGCAAGGACTTTAATAGTAGATACATTAGAGGTGGATTAAACCCACTCTAATGTTGATGTAAATTAACCAAAAATGAATTCATTATAGTATTTTATAGTCGAAACTACCTCTAAAGGGGTTTTACATTATGGGAGGTTGTGAAAACTACCCCTAATGCTTATTTTTTCTCTTTTTTTTTGTCAGCCAGGTGCATCGTCCCACCCCCTACCTAGGCACCCCCCAAGCCTTGCCTCGTCAGGCCCAACAAAACCCACTCCCCAGCCTAGCCTTATCACCATGGCCCCTTTAATTTCACCCAGGATGCACCTCGCAGTCATCCATGCGCCCCGCATGTCACCCAGGTGCCCCACATGTCACCCTGGCCCCCGCATGTCCCGCCCCCTACCCAGGAACCCCTCGCGCCTTGCATGTCACCCGAGCGCCCTTACTGGCATCCATCACTACACCTAGAATGTCACCCAGGCACCTCGCCTGGCCTCATCGCCCAGTTGTATGGCACCCAGGCGCCAACCACCTCCCTTACCAACTTTCTCATGTTCCCCCCACCCCTCTCTCCCTACACCTCCCACTGTCCCAGGCCATCACAACCCCCTACCCCTCCATCTTGAGTGTCCCCTCCAGTTACCTGCACCGCCTCTCATGTTCCCAGTTCCCGCTCTAGTTCCTCATTTCCTACATCCCCCTTCTGCATAAAATAAATTAGCAGGTGGTGGGGTTTGAACCTGAACCAGCCAAAATCTCTTTGTCACGTGAGCTAAGGGATAACACTATATCTCCTTATCTATTTGGATATATGGATAAATGTTTATGTTATATATATATATATATTTGATTATCTATTTTAAAATATATTATTCAGATAATATATTTCAATAGATTTAAATAATAACCTATCTATAAATTTATATGAACTATATATATGTTTATATATTTATAAATATATTTATATGAATTGTTTATATACTTAAAAAAATTTATATTATATATATATATATATATATTCATGTAAGATATATAAATAATTATATTTACATATATAAATATATATTTATAAATACATTTATACTTCTTTATGTTTGTTTATGTATTTTTTAATATTTATAGATATAATATAATAATAATAAATATATATATTTAATTATTTTTATATAATTATATATATGTGTATGTGTGTGTGTGTCAATACAATAATATTATTAATTATTATTATTATTATTACACCTGTTTTTTAAACTATAAAAATTATATATTAGTTTTATAAATACTATACATTAATTTTATGATTTATATCATAAATATATTCTGCTAAATACCTTTATATTATATATTTATGTAAATTATTTATATACTTAAATACATAATTATATATTATAATCATGTTTATTTAAAGAATATATATATATATAAAAGTAGTTACATAATAATTTTCTATAAGGTCTTTTAAAATATATTTATATAATGTATTTCAATACATATATTTATTACTATTTACATTAATATATAATTATTTTTATAAATGATATAATATTATATATAATTAATATATAATAATTATTTTATGAAATACAATTTCTATAAATATTTGTATTATATATAATTGATATTTTATGAAATACAATTTATACAAATATTTATAAAATTTTATATGAAATAAAATTTTATATTATATATAATTAATATGTGTATTATATGAAATCATTGGTATATGAAATATAATTTATACAAATTTATACTTAATATTATATGGAATACAATTTATTCAAATAAATAAATATTAATGTACATAATATTATATATATTTATGTATATATATAAACACGATTAAATACAATCATATAAATATTTTATATAATATGTTTATATAGTGTATTTAAATACATTTATATATATATTATATATATATATATAATGGATGTTTTTTTAAAAAAAACAAGGGCTCACAATCCCATGCAAACTATTAAATTAGAGGGGGATTTGAACCCCCTCTAATTTAATGACATTAGAAGGGGTTTTGAATCCCCTCTAATTTAAGACATTATCAGGGGTTTTCAACCCCCTCTAATTTAAATACATTAGAGGGGGTTTTGAAACCCCTCTAATTTAAGAAATCATAGGGGGGGTTCTAAACCCCTCAAATTTAAGGCATTAGAAGGGGTTTTCAACCCCCACTAATTGAAGATATAAGAGGGTGTTTTGAACCCCCTCTAAAATCCAACTGGATATTAAAAACACAATGTTAAAAATTTAGGGGGGGGGGTTAAATTGGGGGGGTCTATAACCCCCTTCAAATTTAATGATTAATGAGGGCTGCACATAATTCCCTCTATAATATTTATAGAAAATTAATTTAGTGGGGGTTCATAACCCCATATAAATTCAATGATTAGAGGGGGTTGTGAAGAACCCCCAATTATGTTATATAAACTAGATTTAGAGGGGGTTGTGCGTAACACCCTCTAAATAACCCCTTCTAATGAGCTATTTTTTTGTAGTGTTAATATGAATTATCCATAGGATATGATCATCTCTATTTTTTTAAAATGATAATCTATTTATATTAATCATGGTAATTTATTTATAATATGCAGTGAATAAATAATTATCTCATATTATTTCAGAACTCTGATACAATAATTATTCAATTAATATAAAAATAAAATTTATGATATAAAATTTATTAAATGAAATATAATTATAGGTCATTAATGTAATAAATGAACTTAATAGAATACCTCTACTTTTTAGGGATATAATAAAATATTTTCTATATAATTTTATATGTTATCTTGATATTATAAAAATCAAAGTAATAAATAGTGATAGAAATTGACATTATGGGTATTTTATAGTAAATAATATATTCATAAATGATATAAAATTACTAAAAATAATAAATTAGTCCAAGTTATTAGGATACTTTTCTAAATATCAACCATGGTCTATTTATATATATATTTTCACTTTATAGTGCATATATTTACTTTTAGAGGGAAAATTCATGTTGTCATAGTGGGAGATGAAAAATGGTTAAATAGGGGTTAAAACCAAATTTTAAGGGTCCAAATATAGTCAAAACATGTACAATTTATATTTTATGAGGGGATTAAAACCTATAAACAAATTATATTCTAAATAAATTTGTTTTTTCATTTTTGATTGAAAATTAGTTTTTATTAATTTTATATTTTAAGAAATGCCAATAGTGCCTCTCCCCTCTATTATAAAAGGGTGCCTCGTCTTCTTCTCATCTCTTCACACATAAAAAATATTTTTTTGGAAATCCAATACCTTCCCAAATACCATTTTATAACCCATCTCCATATTATAGATATATTATTTAGGCATAATACAAACATAATAGGCCTTAATGTGTCTACAAAATGAGGTTTAAAATACTTATAGTTTTATCTTCATGTTTTAGTTTTCCTTCAACTTATTCATACCTAAAACCTTCTTTAAACCTTGATAAAATAATAAATCTAGTATACTATATACTATTATTTGTTATTATATTATTTTAATTACCTATATTCATCTCCCCATGAAATGATATAATTATATTTCCATCACTGTCTCTCAAGACTAGTTATAATGATGGAAATGATGATTATATATGATATTAATAAAGTATTAATCATTATTATATGATAATATATCATTTAACTTCTTAAGTTTCCATGCATTGAAAAATGATAATGACATTCATGTGTATGTGTGTACTACCACATCAGAGAAGTGATGTGACTAATTTTTCATCACCACATCACATGAATTATAATATTTTAACTATATTTAATGAATTGATATTATTTTTAAGATATTTTTATCATAATGAAAAGATAAAAGGATACTTAAACATATTTTCATAATGATATTCAAAAAATGGAAACGTTACTCGTGCATACGTACAACCTACCATCTCCAAGATTGCATTGAAGTTCATTTTTTATAACTATATTTAATGGTGTGATTTAAATGTATAATTGATGTATAAAAATGATAAATATTTAATTATTATTATTTTATAGATAATTTAATGATGAACTCTTTGACCATAATCATCCTACTAAATTCATTCGAGATATATAAACCAATTTTCATTAAAACATCTAACATGAACTTAAATAATTAAGTAATTGTTATGAAATTGTAATAAGTGATATAAAAAGAAAAATAAACATAAAAATTATACTTAATAAATTATAAAATTAATTAATTTTTATTATTCTTAAAGATAAAGAATTTATGTGATGTATCAGACTCAAGGTACAAGGCCTTATTTTATAAATTATATTTTTAATGTTTTCCTTTAAACTCAATTATTTTCAATGTCGATGTTTTCTAAATTTTTTTATTATCCTTTTATTTTTTAAAGAAATTTTTATTTTGTTTTACTTTTTAAAAATGGTTTGAAATGAATATTTTTTTTCTTTTTCCAAAGAGATAATTTGAGATTTTTTTTTGAAAAAATGCCGAAGAAATGTTTTTTAACATATAGATCCCAAGTGGATTTTCCCACCATCGTGATTTTTTAATGATTAGAATTTCCATTTATATGTTTTCATGGTAATTTTTAAATAAATTGGATTCTTTATGATGTGCAAAATTTTTTATTTTAAAAATTATTTCTTAAAATAGAAGTATATTTTAATATCCAAATGTGTTTTATTTAAAAAAAATTAAAAGTACTTTTTAAGAAAAGGTTATACAATAAAATTTTTTCTTCATGATATTTTATTTGATAACTATATGAAAAATTGGTGATACCAAATTTGATATATGAAGGTTTCATCCCCATTATAGCTCATGGGTGAGCCTGATATAACTTATACGAAGGGTTGACCCCATTATAGCTCAGGAATCAGTGGGTGTTCCTGATATAGATTATATAATGGTTGATCCCCATTTTATCTCCCTAATTAATTGGGTAATTATTTCATTAACCTGAAAATTATATTGGAAGTAATCCATATGGTTATTCCAATTGTATGGTTTTTGAATGGTTTTTATGAATATGATTCTTTATGATGCCAAAAAGGTTATTTTTTTTGCACGATATAGATTTTAATGGTTTTCTATGAGAAAAATGATTGTGTGATTTCCATGTAAAAGTGTTTTATTTCATATGATCAATGCAATTTAGGATAAAGTTGTCATTAACTTTTGTTTTCATGTTTTTCACTGGAATACCAATTTTATTTCTTTTTTATGTCCCTTACTGAGGTTTTTATGCTCATCCCATTTTATAAAATGTTTTTCACTGGGGTTTTGTATGTGTAATAGAAATGAATAAGTTAAGTTGATATTTTTTAAGATAATTCATGGAAATAAATCATGTTTTAATTTAAAGTATTTTTTATGGAAAAAATGGATACTGTGTAGAAGTGTCAACGTATAATGTATGGGTTTACTCTATAAAAATATTTCCTAATTATATAAAAATCAAAATTGAATATATAATTGAGATTACAAGAAGGTGAATTATATCTCAAAGACACCAGAATATATATTTCTTAAGGATAATTCCTTATAGTTTGTAACAAGTGAGGTTTAAAGAAACTTTTAAGATTAGACTATTTTCTTGAGATACTATCTTAATATTGATGGATAAAATTATGGGTTTTTATTTTTAAGATTGATTACAAGTTCAATGGCTTAAAAACCCATTTTTTACTTGTTGTGTTATGAAATTTTATTGTGACTGATGATATTTTGTGAGGAATTTATTTTTGAGGTAATTATGAGTTATTTAATTTTGGTATAAAAAATGAAAGGTAAGATATAAACATTGAGGTTAAACCATTTCTTAAATTTTGAATATATTAAGTTCATTTTGGGGTTTTCTTCAAATTTCTAGGAATTCTATAAGGATTATACAAATATAGTTTTAGAAAAAGGAAAACATATAGGACGTGTGGCAAGTCATCTCATCTGGAAAGGCCATGAGGTTTGAACCCACAATTGAAGGGTGACAAGGGTGCATTGCATTCCACCTGTCTATGTGATAAACTGGTTAGTGCGAAACAACTTTATTCATTTAAATTTTCTTAAATATAAATACTGAAATAATTTTGGGAACATATGGTTTATCTAATGTAGAACCATGATATTGAAAAATTATTTTCTGATTAAGTTATTAATGTTATTTCAAAAGATAATCACTATTTTGGTTACCTATATGATTATGTTAAATGAAATACTTTGGGATTTTATTTGATAAATAAAGGATAAATTATCTTTTGGAAGCATATTTGATTTTGTTGTGGATTATGGTGATTAAGGTTATCTATAGAAATGATTATAATATATTAGATATTATCTTATTAGTTTAATAATCTTTTAGTGTGAGACTTGAAGAGTCATTAATGTTATTTGGAGATAAATATAAAAATTATATTAGTAGACTCTTTGATCAAATCCTTATGTTTTTTTGGGATTTAATATTATTCTAGAGAATTTTTGAGGAATTTCAAGGATAGTCATTTATTTAATGATATATATTGAAAAACAATATTAATTAAGAATATTGAATAATTAGTATCGAGTAATGGATGTTTAAAAAAATGTCATTTTTTCAATTTAACATATATCAAACTAGTGTTATATTAATTTCAATCACATATATGTGAAATTAATGAAAATCTAAACAGAAATATAGACACACAATTAATACGTCAATAGTTTCTTTAATTTTTAATATTTATTTTTGAATTGTATTGATTAAAATAACATATTTAATATATATTAAGTTTTTAGTCATTAAATTTCATTCATTTTTTAAATTTTCATTCAATATACACTATTTATTACTTTTTAGTATTTTTTATATTGTTTCAATTTTAATAATATTTATTCCTAAATAATATAAATGTTGTTTTAACATTATTTTAATTTAATAATTTTTTATTTATCTTTATTTAATATTTTTATAATTTTCCCATTTATAATATTTATTTATAATTTTTTATTCAGTCATATTTAATATTTTTAACATGGTTGTACCTTATATAATTAATATGTATTAATTTTATTTTCAACATATATTCATTTTTAGTTTTTTAAATAATCCATATTATTAATAACAATTATGCATTTTTTTATTTTTATAGTCTATTGATTTTTAATTAGTAAATTTCACTCTTTTTAACATTCATTCATTCATTTAATATTATTTAGTATTATTTAGTCACTAATAATGTTAATTATCTTCTTATTTTTCTTATAAATAATTCATTTTATAATTTATTTATTAAATAATTTTTATAATTTATTCATTTTTAATATTTCTTAATAAACATATAATGATTTTAATATGGTTATAATGTACATATTTAATATGTATTCAAATTCATTTAAATATATATTCATTTTTTTAATATTTTATATAATTCATATAACATATTCATTTCTTTATATTTTTTATGTTTATTCATTTTTAGTAATTAAAATTCACTCATTTGTAACATTCATCAATTTAATATTAGTTACTCATTAATAATGTAAATTAATATTTAATTTTTTATAACTTTATTATTATATATATATATATATTATTTTAAAATTTAGTTAATTTATTTTATATAGTTTTTTATGAGTGCTTTCCAAAAAAAACTAATAAAACCATTTTGGTCTTTCAAGTATAGCCATTATAGACAACATCCAAATAATCATGTCCTTCTAGCTATCGAAGAACAGAACATTTTCCACTCCTCTCCCTCGAACTTCTTAGAGGAATCTATCCTTTTAAAACCCAAGGTGTGCGCCTCTTTCTATGACATTTGAGTCAATATTTCATTGTTTCACACTTTTTAGACCTTCTCCCATGTACTGTTCAACCCCAATTCCCCTTAGACTATTATTTCCATAGAAACATTCCTGTGTACCATACGACAACCATTTTTTTTATAGGATTTGGGTACTCAATGTTTGACTATTTTTATTTTTTCCTGGTTGAGAGTGATTCTCATCATATTATTGGTAGAATTTCCCATGAATGCTTATAATTACCCATGCACAATTTTATATGAAAATAAAAATTCACCTTTAGAAGTTAATTTTATTATTGAAAATTAAAATAAAAAAATTAGCAAAATGAAATCACATATATGTATTGTATTTCAATATTGATTTAATTTATTAATAATATATAAAACTATAAAACATATACTCACACAAAAATGCATATATAAAATATATAATTTGTTATGTATGAATTTAAGTATATATATCATTATATATGTATAAAAAACAAATATATCTGTATACATATATATATATATATATTTCGGGTATATGTGGCAAGGGGTTTTGAACGTTTGGATATTTTTACCCTTATCTTGTTACCTGGGATTACAAGTTTTTGTAGTGTTTATAAGGATTGATATTGGTCATTTATATTCTAATAATTAAGTGAGAATTAAAATAAATTACATGGTTCTCCATAGGATTTTCCATTATATATTATATTTTCCTTTAATTATTATTTCTTCAAAAGGTATTATTGTGTGAAATTACTATTTTATTCACATTTTACCTAAATCATACAAAGAAATGTATCTTTGTACATATTATTAACATGTAATTTCTTCAAATGATATCTTCATATTATTAAATTTATTTCCAAAGTGTTTGGATACACAAAATATTTTTTACATAATAAAATATAGTTTTTTTAGTTTTAACATCCCGATATTTTAAAAAAAATATTGACTATGTTTGATAGTGTACACTATATGTGACACTAAGCTTAAACGAATAAAGAAAGATAATTATATAAATGTGATAGTTATGACCTACCTGTTAAATTGGAGATAATGAATAGTATTAACCACATTATGAGGTATACTATTTTCCTACTCACTTAAAATGTATTGATTAATTGTTTTTTATAAAGTACTTTATCTTTATTAACGTTCTTTTATTATTCAAAAAATATGATTTCTTCAAAAATGATTTCTATTTATTTTAATGGGTGATTGCTATAAATAATATCTGAGAATTTAATAAAATTTATTTTATAAATTTAATTTAATTTTTAAATTTAGAAAATAAAAATTATATTAGGATGAACTTTTGATAATTTTTTGAAAATATTTATTTTTCATGGAATAGTGAAAATACTGAATTTTATTATGAATTGTGTTTTATTTTAAATTATTTACAAGGTAAAATTATGTTTTAGGTTTGTTTTAAATTTTAATTGGATAATTTTTATTTAAAATAATCCAATTATTCTTTTTTAAAGGTATTGTATACTTTAATTTAGTATAAAAACATTTAATATTTAATAAGGTCGTTTTTCAAAAAACTGTTTTTTGTTGTGTTTTCGAGTTTAATTTTATATTAAATTCGTAAACTTTGGTTTTTTTAATTTTTCAAAATTGATCACATATTCTTAATTATTGGATCCAAATTTTTTTAATACAAACCTTTTATTTTTAGACAATATTAACGGTAATCGTAGAAAGTTTTTCCCATGGTAAATCTTAAGTCCAGAAATTTTGGTTAAAAATAAAATGATAAAAACTATCAAATGACCAAAAAACAAACATAAATGTTATTGGATGAGCATATCTCGAAAGTAATCATCAACGTGACTATTATATTACCCATTGATTCCACTTTTATTGGATTATTACCATTATAGAGTTTATTTAGATAAACGTCAAACATGTCACACTCTTGTTTTTAATAAGAGTAATATTTTTAATATGATATATCTAGAGGATATGTTCATATATAAATTTTATTTATAATTAAAATATATTTATATAAATAATGAAAATTTATATTTAGTAAAATTGAATAATTAATTTCCTTAATGTCTATCACAACACTGATACAATAATTATTCAATTAATGTAAAAATAAAATAAATGATATTAAATTTTATAAAAGTAAAATAATTTTAGATAATTAATGTAAGAAATGAAATTTATAGATGACAATGATATTTTATGGATATATTAAGATATATTTTTTTCTAATTTAATATGTTGTATGGATATTATAAATGTTAGAGTAATGAATAATTCTATAAAACGACATTATGTATATTTTAGAGTAAATAATATATTATTAAATGATATAACATTTTAGAAAATTGAAAAATTATCCAAGTGATTAAGAAAATGTTTTAAATGTAAACCATGGTCCTTTTATGTTTTTTTAATTTTATTGTTACTAAATTTACCCTCAAAGATTAAAAATCCATGTTGTCATAGTGAGAGTAAAGCGGTTAAATAGTGATTAAAACCAAAATTTAAGTGTCAAAATATAGTCAAAACATTTATAATTATTATTTCATGAGGGGATTTAAACCTATACACATATTATATTCTAAGTAAATACGTTTTTTCCATCTCTGTTTGATAATTAATTTTTATTAATTTAAATTTTTAAGAAAGTCGATTGTGTCCCACCCCTCACTTATAAAAGGGAACCTCTTCTTCTTATTTCTTTACACATAAAAACACTTCTTCTTTATAAAAATACCTAACCAAATACCGTAATATAATACATATTCATATTATGGAGTTATTTTTTTTATAATAATACCAATATAATAGGTCTTAAACTCTATTGAAATGGAGGCTTTTTATAGAAGAGTTGTAGTTTTATCTATATTTTTTAGTTTTGTTTCTTATTATTCATCCTCAAAGCCTTAAAAAATATGATGAAATATTAAATTTAGTATCCAATATATTATTAGATTTTATTATCTTATTTTAATAACCTATATCCATATACTCTTTCATATAATGGGAATCAAATTTATCATTCATGTGTACAACAGACTACCTCCCGTAAGCGAATGTAATTCATTTCCATAAATATCTCTCAAAAAAGGGTTACAATGACATAAATAATGATTATATATGATATTCATTACATATTTATCATTATGAAATGATAACATTTCAATTAACTTCATTCCCTTCCATGCACTAGAAAATAATAATGTTGTTTGTGGGTATGTGTGGATTACCACCTCTATACATCGATGCAATTTTTTTCATCACCACATCACATGGATTATATATATAAGTATATTTAAAGAATTAATATATTATTTAATATATTATTATAATTATTTAAATAAAAATTTATACTTACCTTCTTTCCATAATAATCATTAAAAATGGAAACATTACTCATGAATAAAAATGACCTATCATATCCAAGATTGCAATGAAGTTCATTTTTCATAGCCATATTTAATGGTAAGATATACAATTATAATTTATTCATAAAAATGATAAATTTTTAATTATTTTTATTCTATATATTATTTAATTCTTACCACGTTTACCATAATCATCCAACCAAATTCATTTGAGACTTATGAACTAATTATCATCAATACATCTGATGTGAACTTAAATAATTATGTAATTGTTATAAAATGGTAATAGGTGATATAAAAGTAAAAATTAACATGAAAATATTTATAAAAAAATTATAGAATTAACAAAATTTAATTATTAGGAAGATAAGGAGCATACATGATGAATCTGACTCAAGGTAAGGGGACTTCTCTTAAAAATCTATTTTTTTCATGTCTAGGATTTCTAAAAAAAATTAAATTTTTTTTATTATTATACTATTATTTTTAAAAGTCATTTTTACTATGTTTTATATTTAATTTTTTTTAAAAGAATATATTTATTCAATTCCAAAATGAGGTACATTATGAATTTTCCAGAAAAAAATATGGAAGGAATTTTTTTAACCTATACAACATGAGTGGATGTCTCTAACATCATGATTCTTTAATGATTTGGTGTTTAATTTTTATTTTTTCATGTTTATTTTTATATAAAATTACTTCTATATTATTTGAAGAGTTTTTTAATATTAAAATTTAATTTTTAACAGTTAAATATATGTTAATATCCAAATGAGATTTTATTTAAAAGTGTTTTAAAAACAATTTATGAAAAAAAATTGAAATAATAAAATGTTTTATTCATGATATGGTAATTGATAATTATAAGAAAAATTATCGAGCTCTATATAACTTATAAGAATGGTTGATCCCAAATATATCTCATGAGTGAACCCGATATAGCTTATACGAATGGTTGAGCCCCATTATAGAAAAAAATTATTACTCCTAGTATATATTATATGATGGGTGAGCCCCAATATAGATCTCCAATGAATTGGATAATTATTATGTTTTCCTAATAATTTTATGGGATGTCAGACATATTGTTTTTCTAATTGTATTAATTTATAAATGTTATTATGAATATGATGATCTAATTTAGAAAATTATATTTATTTGCATGTTATGGATTTTAAAGGTAATTTTTTGGAAAATTGTGTGTATGGTTTTCATGTGAAAATGTTTTATTTCATATGCTCAATGAATATTGAGGATAAAGGTAACATTTACGTGGTTTTTCATTTTTTTCATTGGATTAACTATTTTAATTCCTTTTTATGTCCCTTACTAAGATTTTTGTTCTCACCCTATATTTTAAAATATTTTTCACAGGGTTTAAGGATGTGTAAGAGAAAATAAGAAGTCAAGTTGAAATTTTTAATGATTTTTTTGAAAATAAATCATATTTCGTTTTAAATTCAATTGTTTTATGGAAAAATAGATAATGTGTAGAAGTGTCTACTTATAATGTATGGGTTTAATATGTAAGAGGATTTACTAATTCTTTAAAACCTTAAATTTAAATGGTCATTTGGATTGTTATAAAGTGAATTATTACTCAAAACACAAGAATATGTATTTGTTAAGGCCAATTCCGTTCAGTTATTAATATAGGAAGTTTTAGTAAACATTAATATTAGAATGTTTTTAGGAATATTGATGGATTCCATCCTGGGTTTTTAATTTATGGTTGATTATAACTTCAATTTATTAAAACACCCTTTTGAGGTTTTAGATTAGAAAATTTTAAGGTGTCTAATGATATTTTTAGAGGCAATTATTTTTGAGTTAATTATGGGTTATTGAGTTTTGGGATAAAAATGAAAGGTATGAGATGACCATTGAGGTTAAAACATTTCTTTAATATTGAATATATTAAAGTCATTTGATGATTTTTTTAAATTATTGGGAATATTATAACGATTATATTAATATTATTTTATAAAAAACCTAAAGGGTGGGTGACAAGTCATGGAATCTAGAAAGTCCATGAGGATTAAACCCACTACATAAGAATGACAAGAGTGCGTGGCATACCACTAGAAAATGTGATTCCCTAGTTAGTTTGATTTTTTTACTTTATTTAATTTATCTAACATATAAAGGTTGAGGTCAATTTGGGAACATATGTTTTATCGAATAGAAAACCACGAGATTGTAACATTATTTGGTGATTACGATATCAATGTTATTTTAAAATATGTTCACTATTTTGGATTCCTATGTGATTAAGGTAAATGGAGTAATATGATATTTTATTTGATAAATAAATGCGGAATTATATTTTGGAATCATATATGATTTTATTATGGAATGTGGAAATTTAGGTTATTTATATAAATAATAATAATATATTAGATATTATCTGATTTTGTCAATTATTTTTTAGTGTAAGACTTTAATAGTCATTGACGTGATTTGGAGATAAATATAAAAATTATATTAGAAGATTTTGTGATAGAATCCTTAAAATTTTTGGGATTCAATCTTAGTCAAGGTTATTTTTGAGGAATTTTTAGGAAATTTATTTACTTAATGATGTATGTCTAATTTTAGGTATTACTGTTGAATTTTGGAGATTAAAAATAGTTTTTCTTCATTTGAATATTTATTTATTTTGGGGAATTATCTTATATTATCATAACAATTTTGGGTTTTTTTAATGCCAAAATATAATAGAAATAGATAGTTATTATTTTGTGATTCATTAGAAGTTAATCCTATTACTACATGTATGAAAAATTCGTACACATCGTTTGGAGAAAAAGATGATTTTCTAGTGGAAATTGATTAAAGGATGAAATTATACTTGTCAAGTAACTATATTTCCCAAGGATATTAATATATATAGAAATAAAATTACCCAACTCTAGGAAACTAAACTTGAAACAAAAATGTTATCCATTTACTTTCCTTACTTAAAAAAATCAATGTCCTTTTAACCCATCATAGATTTATGATTTTGTGATGGTTGACATTCTCAGGACCATATTCTCTATCACCCTCTATCAATACTTGGGAGTTAGTTTTCTATTTTATATCCATGTATTTACTTCCTAGTTATTTTCTTCTACCTGTAAACATAGTATGTGTCACTCCAGATGGCCTTCATACCTCCCTTTTATCTCTTATCAAGTGGGTTTTTAATTAATCATTTCATGATCTAGGATTTCAACAAAGGAATGTTAAAAAGTCAAACCCCTATATTTTGATCCCATATTCAAATTGTGGGAAAATATTTATTAGGGGGGAGGGGATAATGTAACATCACATGATTTCATTAAAATAAAGACTATGTACGAATGACCAATGAAATATTATTTTTTAAATGTGATCATTATAACCTAGCCATTAAATTAGAGATAATGAATAATATTAACCTAATTATGAAATATATAATTGTAGTGGTCATCTATTATATATTAATTAATTAGTTTTAAATAAGTAATATATTTTAATCAATGTTATGTTATTCTTCAAGAAATACATTTTCTTCAAAATTGATTTTTTGGTGATTATTATTATTAATTTCTATAAATTTTAGAAAATTTATTTTAAAATATCAATTTCTTTTTAAACTAACCATTTAAGGATTATCTTATGATGAATTTTCTATAATTTGTTGAAAATATTTATTTTTTAAGAAATAGTGAAAAATACTAAATTTTATTGAACAATATATTTTATTTAAAAGTATTTATAAGGTAAAATTATGTTTTAAGTTAGTTATAAATTTTAATTAGTTCATTTTTATTTTAAATAATATTATTATGGTTTTTTTAATTTATTTTATACTTGAATTTTGTATAAAAACATTTAATATTTTAAAAATTAATTTTTTAGGAACCTATTTTATTTTCTTTTTTAATGTTTAATTATAAATTAATTTATAAAAATTCTCTATTTTTAATTTTGAAAATTTGATTCCAAATTTTTAATCATTGGGTCCAAATTTAGTAAATTGGTCCCTTTTATTTTTTTAAAGGATGAATAGGAACCTTAGTACTTATTATTACCACATTAATGGGTAAATCTAGTAATTTAGGTTAAAAATAAAATGATAAGAACTATTTAATGGCCCAAAAACATACCTACATCTTATATAAATATATATAGACCATAATAATTCAATGGTTTATTTTATGACCTTTTAGGGTCACTTGGACTAGATTATTATCTATATAGTATTTTATTTAATGAAATGTCAAACATGTCACACTCCTATTTTTAATATGGGTTTTCTTGAGGATATTTTCGATAATAAATAATTTTTAAATTTTTAAATTTTTATATATATAATGTTAATTTATTTTTAATATTTAGGGAATAAATAATTACCTTATATTCTTTCACAACACTGATGAAATAATTATTCAATTAATGGAAAAATAAAATAAATGATAATAAAAATATTTAAAGAAATATAATTTGAGATAATTACTGTGATCCAAAAATATTATATATTAATATGACATGTTATTGATATTAAAAAATAATTTTTTTTATAAATTTAGCTATTTTTATTGACATTATAAAAGTCAATGTATTGAATAGTACTACAAAATAACAATGTGGAAATTTTATAATAAATAATATTTTATTAAATGATATAAAATTAATAAAAACATAATTTTGGTAAATTGATTAGTATAAGTTTTAAAATACAAATCATGGTCCATTTAGGGGTATTTTTTCATTTAATAGTAAATATATTGACCTATCAAATATAAAAATTCATATTTTTATGGTAAGAGTTAATGGGGTTAAATAGGAGTTAAAACCAAAATATAAGGGTATAAATATAGTCAAATTAAGTCTAATTTTTTTTGGATAAGGGTATTTATATAGGTAATAATATTATATTCTAAATTAATACATTTTTCTGAATTTATATTTGAAAACTAGTTTTTATTAATATAATATTTTTGAGAAATGCCAAGAGTTCCTCTCCCCTCTCTTATAAAAGGAAAACTCTTATAATAATTTATTAAAAAATAAAACTCTTTTGGTTTAGAAACTAAATATCCAAAAAACTTCTTAGAATACCTCCCCAAATTCTAGATATATATTTTAGCCATAATACCAATATTATAGCTCTTGTGTTGTTTAAAAAATGAGGGTTTTCAAATAATAGCTATAGTTTTATCTGCATGTTTTAGTTTTTTTCTGCTCAATCATCCCTAAAACCTTATTAAAACATGATAAAATAATAAATCATGTAAAGACCCGGAAAATTCAAGGAAAATTTTTACATAATTTTCTTTTGAATTTTACAAGAATGCAGTTTCTGACGGCGCTTGATTCCGAGGACCGATGTGCCCGAAATCAATTTCTGATGTTTAGGCTCAGGTACGTTCAGTGAATGAACTAGCGGGTTTTTCTAACATTTTGAACCGGTGCTCGGAATCGAATTCTGAGGGCACCGATGGTATTGCAGCGCTTGTATTTTCTTAGAAACGCCTCTTCCAGAGTTGCGCATGCTAAGGTGTGGTTTTTAACTTTCGAGGTTAAGTTAAGAAATAAAATAAAAGTGGTGCGACACTTATATTTTATTTCACTTAAATCCACTTAAATCCACTTAAGCTAGGTTGAGCAGATAAGGAGGGACCCATGATATCCTACCCACTGGGTAGGATATTTATGAGGTGGGGCCTGTACGAGCCCCACCGTTTCATTCCCTCTAAGTAACGCACCAGCCGAAATCTCTTTTTTATGAAAGGAAACCGGTGCATTATCTTAGATTCTAAACGCCTCTATTAATTGGGAAGTTAAGTCATTACAATTAATCCATCGAATTAATTTTTCATTTCTTAACTTTGATTTTTCTAATTGTTGGCATGGGAATAAAATAATACCAACTCTTTTTTTACATGAGGGTGGCTTGTTGAGAGGATTGGAGAAACTCTAAAACATGAAAATCTTCATCCTCCTTCGCGAAGAACATGAAGAACACGAAGAACGCGATGAATGCCGAACCCTCGGAGATCGACGACAGGACGCCGACGATTCTTCTTCCGCGACGCTCCTTTTGCGACGCTTGTTCCGCGACGTTCCTTCCCCGGGACAGTCTTCGATCGACAACCGATTGAGGTAGGGGTTGTTGTTCCTTTAATTCTTATTGGATTATATCCTCATCATGGGTTTTAATGGTGGAATTAAATCTGTGTGATTTTAAATCCTCGGAGTTTGACTTCCCAACACCGTGTACCGCGACGACAGCGACACCCCTTCCGCGACGCGACGATCCTCTTCTTCCGCAATGGTTAATTCCGCGACGATCTTACGTTCAACGACAACGTTGAGGAAGGGGTTGATTCTTTTAAATCTTTGTGATTTATACCCACGGCATATGATTGATTTTTTGTTGTTGTGAGACTTTTAAAACCGCTAACGCGGTGGGTGCGGACAACGAACAAGTCCGAACCCACCGCATTTTTCATTCTTGGTGTGCGGAATGGCGAACGACGACAAAACAAGCCGCACGGGCGATGTGAGATCCTCGTAGTGAAGGACGGGCCCCGAGATGGCTGTTGGCGAAGGCGGCGAGCAATTTGGACCACCGGTACTCGACCGGTGGTCCGCGGAGCAACACGTCGGTGCGCCGCTGGGAATAACTGTCGCGGCTTCTACCGTGGCGGCAGGCCGGCCGACCCTCGACCGTGCGGGACAGGTGAAGGCAGGACGCGGCACCTCGGCCGTGTCTGTTGGTGAGAGGTGCCCCCCCACGCGAGGCCGCTGACCCTTCAAAGGGGCGGCGCCCCCCTTGCACACCGCTCGACCGTTAGGGCTGAGCCGCTGGGCGACCAGGTTGCGCCCTCGCAGGCGGGGCCGAGCCGCACCCAGGCCGGGCTGGCCCGCCCCGGCCGGGCCAGGCCGCACCTTCCAGGTCGGACCCAGACCTGGGTCGGGTCAACCCGGTTCGAGCCGACCTAGGGGGGTTGGGCCGGGTCAGTCCGGGCCCAGCCCCCCCATTTTCGGATCCTTTTCGGTCTTTTGCTCATAACTTGATTTACGGGCCTCCGATCGACGCACCGTCAGTTGCGATGTGATCCTTGGACCGAGAAGGTCGTTTCGACTTCTCTCACTAAAGGATTCAGAATACTTTGGGTTCATCCGGGTTGGTTCATCCACGAAACCAACCGGGCCCTCGGAGCAGAAACGCTCTTAACGTGAGCTCCGGACGTCCGATTGACGTTCCGTCGACTTTGTTGGATTCCTATTGGTGAGACATACCTTTTGGCTTACTTCGCCTGAGGTTTGGACGTAGGTGAATTACGGCCGGGTTGGTTCTGCCTTAAAAACCAACCGGGCCCCTGGACCGAAAACGCCAATAACTCACAGACCGGGCGTCCGATTGACGCGCCGTCAGGCTCGTTGAATTCCTCTTGATGAGACGGAACATTTGGCATACTTCGATAGAGATTTGGATGCATTTTGATAGTGGCCGGGTTGGAGTGCACCCGAAATCCAACCAGGCCCCAGGAACGGAAAAGCTGATAACATTCAAACTGCACGTCCGTTTGACGAACCGTCAATGGCGATGGTGATCACGTGGAGAAACTGTCCCTATCTTTATACCCTATGAGATTTCAGGGAACAGTTGTGATACGGCCAGGTTGGTTCGCACACGAATCCAACTGGGCCCCGAGGATGAAAAGGCTAGTAACTCACAGACCGGGCGTCCGATTGACACGCCGTCTGTTGTGTTGAGAACCCTGTGACGAGGCGGTCCTTTGAGATACTTCTTCATGGAACTTTGTGATACTTGTAGTATCGACCAGTAACTCATGGAGCGGACCCTCCCAGAGACGAGCATGCGGAGTACGGAGACCGTGTAGCTGGATGAGACCTGACGACTGCTTGACCGATCGACTCGGTGTGTTTCATGATAGCCCAGTGAGGAGCGCTTGGTTGTAGTGGTAGACCCACGGCGGAGGAGCGCTTGGTTGTAGAAGAAGACTTGCGGTACTCAACAGAAGGAGTACCTCTGGAGGCTACGAGGGGAGCGCTTGGTTGTAGCGGCAGAACCACGGCGAAGGAGCCCTTGGTTGTAGCGGCAGACCCGCGGTACTCAATAGAAGGAGTACCTCTTGAGGCTATGAGGGGGAGAACTTGGTTGTAGTGGAAGACCCATGGTGGAAAGCGCTTCGTTGTAGTAGTAGGCCCACAGTACTCGACAGGAGGAGTACCCCAGCAATCTTAGGTTAGTGAGCATTACCTCGGAGACGTGACATGACCACTGTGCACTCCAGAGACGAAGATTTTTGGCAGTTATGGTTTCGATAATGAAAATCCTGTTATGATCTGAGTCTATGACCTTTGTGTTTACCTCTTGATTGAGATGGGTCACCTGATAACTTAGGTATATGTATGGGCATATACATTGGTTGTGGTTATCCGTTGATTTCATAATCTTTTGTTTCCTCATGATTGAAAGGGGTTGCTTGATAACTTAGGTATATGTATGGGAATATACCTAAGTAGAGGTTATCGGTTGAGATCTTCTTGGTGGTTATCCATGTTGGTTTTAGTGAGACCTTGAGGGTCTCGGGGTCCCTAATGAGTATGGTTATACCCACCCCTGCATGGGCTATGCCCACACCTCGTTGTGTTGGTTGTAGACGACGGGCAGTGCTGACGAAAGCTGAGTGTTCGAGGACTGGATGGTACCCATAGGTGGACTACACGACGAGTCAGTATTCGGAGGTGGACTTCACGGCGAGATGACACTAGGAGGAGGTTAACGGGTGAGAGCATGGAGGAGCTGTGCTATCTGTACCTACCCTTCAGGTAGGATCCGGGGTGGACGATCCAGGAGCTGCGCTATCTGTTCCTACCCTTCAGGTAGGATCCAAGGTGGACGACACAGGAGCTGCTTCCTCTCTACCAACTGTTTTTCCTTTTCTATTATACTTTCATTCAGTTGTAGCTGCACTTTCAGTTGGGTTTGTATTCTGGACCATATAATTTTCAGCATTTTCCTTTGTACTTAGTGTTTTACATCTACTTGTACTCTGTGGTGTTTTGTTTACATTTATAAAGGAAACACCATCCCAGTTATCGGGATTTACGCCTTTGGTGCTAGTCGCCAGCCCCTGGCCTATGGAAGGAGGGCTTGGGGTAGTCACGGCATGGGCCCCAAGGACGGGTCGTGACAATTGGTATCAGAGGAGTCGGTTCTACCGCAGAACTTATAACTCTGATACTTTCTTTCTGTGAAGCAATAGTGTTATGGGTACTAAACGTGGTTTTTAGTTTAGGGAGTCTAGTGTTGGTGCGGGCGGCCGACGTATCCATACACCAGGACCTTGACAATTGATTTCCGACTTTGTGCACGAAAACACTGATTGCGTGTGTGTTTCCATAAGTTTTTAAAAGTCTTCTCAAACCAGGTCAGCTCCCCAGGTATAAATCGTTTGACCGTGTCACTTTGTTTCTTTCAGGATTCCTTTTTACAGACAACCATCTAGAGCCCAGTGGGATGTACGTACTAACACCCTTCCGAGCAAAGAGGCTTCGGTACAGGGCCCTCTTGCAGTTGAGGCACCATTGGAGGCACCAGCGGTACTCCTATACATTGGGCCACCAATTCCACCTGCCCCAGCAGTAGGTGATGCACGCCACTTGAGCACGCTGCACGAGTTCCAGTGCCAGTGGCCACCCAGGTTCAGGGGAGAGACGGACCCGCAGGTGGCTGAGGATTGGCTGGAGGTAGTAGTGAGAGTCTTCAGGCTAGTGGGGACACCTGCAGACTTCATGGTGATCTTTGCTGCCAGCCTTCTTCAGGAAGTAGCTGGCAGGTGGTGGACCAACTTGTTCTAGTATTGCGACGGGATGACCTTCACATGGGAAGGCTTCGAGACCTTCTTCGGGGTGGAGTTTGTGCCAGTTGCTCTACACCCCAAGTGTGTATAGGAGCTTCTGCCTTTGCCGCAGGGTTTTTGATCAGTAGCTGATTCATCTGTGGGCAGTAGATAGATGATACATAGGTCAAAGAGGACTAGAGCTAGTCGTAGGAAGAGCAGGAAGTGTTATGAATGTGGCATGAAGGGTCACTTGGCACGTGACTGTCCGACTCCTCGTATAGTTGATCCACATGCTTTGGAGGAGCCACCGAGGAAGAAGCATCAGCGAGTCCTTGAGCAACAGCAAATCAGTGGACAAGGCAGTAGAGCTCTGGGAGCTGGTGGACAGGAGCGGAACATGTGGATAAATCCCATGTAATTCTAGTTCCATGTTGTTGTTGTATTCGTGTCTTTTTACTACGAGCTACAATAATAAAAAAAGACACTTATCATTTTTTTCTTTCCTGTCCTTTTGTTTGGATGATACTGAGTAGTCCTGGTTAAGACTGTTGACTTGACCCTCACTTTCTATATTTTTACTGGAGGACACCTAGTGACCTCACACTGATTCCAACAGCGTGACTCAACCCTTGGAAGTGAGAGTGACTGTTGTATCTTTTGGTAGTAACGTCGAGGCCTTACGACGTCGTCCATGGAATGAATACATCATTCATGTCTGGATTGACTGTATTAGGCAATGAACGTGGTTCATCCAGGGGATGAGACCGATTTTCTCTTTTCAGAAAAGGAGAAAAATATACCACCTCTTTTAGATCGTAGCCAAAGAAGGTGCAGATCATCCAGGAGTGGATGAAGACTACATAGTGCAGTAAGAAACAAGAAACAGGCGCCATTCTTAGAGACTCGAGCGTGTTAAATGTTTCAATAAGAGGAAGCTTAAGGAAAGATGAGTCTGCGAAGCAGCACACGTGGAGGTAGAGCTAGGAGATCAGTATGTGGTGGTTTATGTTTAAACATACTACAACCACCCACCTTAGTTGTCCCCTCCAGGCTCAGGGAGCTGGAGGGTAGGGGAAGAGAGTAGCTTCTTGCGGTCAAGGAGAGTGACCCAATGGATCTAAGAATGATTCAAGGGATAGTCTGTATTCACTACTAGTTGCCGTAGTAACAGACGTTGATAAGAATCACTCCTTCCTTCCACGAATCTTGTCACAGACTTAGAGTTTCCAGTAATCCGTAGACTTGACCCTCACGTCTGGAGATACCTTGGGAGAATACTCGATAATCAAACATACACTGATAGTGTGATCAGACCCTCGAGGCGAAAGTTTTGGTTGGAATCTCTTGGTGGCAGTGTCGAGGCCTTACGACGTTGGTTTGAGTATGAACTGGGCAAACACAGTTCATACACAAATTGATGGTATTAGGCAAGAAGGTTGTGATTTAACTACGACGTCGGGATGGGTTATCCTTGGTCGGCGAAAAGGAAACCCCATGCAGTATAGGATAAACTCATTCACTGGAGGGTGCGACCGATCACTCTTGAGTCGGTCAATCTTACCCTCGTGGCAGCAGTCGTTTTGAGTTCCAGTTCTAACAGGAATTGGAGACCTCTAGAGTTCGAGGATGACGATCACGTACTTATATGGGTCTCACCTCGATGAGGTTTACAGAGATGTGTCCATAGTGGCAAGTTATCTCCGAGGTTCAGCAGACCTTCTTAGGTCCTCAGCTAGGTAGGTGTGGTGGTTTACCGCTTGACCAATCCACCTCAGTGGAACCATGTGCATGACCACTTCCACGTATCTCAACTCAGGAGATACGTGCTCGACCCTTTGCATATCATCGACCATGGGGAGCCGGACAATTGCAATTGGGTGACTTTCATGGAGGTTCCAGTGGGGATCAAATATCGACAGGAGCGGGTCATACGAGGATGGTCGATTCCTCGAGAGCACTTTCACTAGCATTACGGGAACCTCCAGGTAATCACATGGGAGCGGAAGGCTCAGATGCGTTCTCAATATCACTTTTGTAACCCTTGATTGTGTTAATGATTTACGAGGACGTAAAGCCCTAAGGTGGGAGTAATGTAAAGACCTAGAAATTTCAAGGAAATTTTTTTCTAAATTTTCTTTGGAATTTTACTATAACACCGTTTTTGACGGCGCCTGATTCTGAGGCCCGGTGTGCCTAGAATCAATTTCTGAAGTTTAGGCTCAGGTACGTTCAGTGAAAGAATGAGCGGGTTTTTCTAACTTTTTGAACCGGTGCTCAGAATATAATTCTGAGGGTACCGAAGGAATCGCAGCGTCGGTATTTTCTTAGAAACGCCTTTTCTAGTGTTGCGTTTGCTCGGGTGTGTTTTTTAACATTTGGGGTTAAGTTAAGAAATAAAATAAAAGTGGTGCGGCACTTTATTTTATTTCACTTAAAGCCACTTAAAGACACTTAAGACAGGTTGAGCAGATAAGGTGGGACCCACGATATCCTACCCACATGGTATGATATTTGTGAGGTGGGGCCCGAATGAGCCCCACCGTTTTTTCCCTCTAAGTAACGCACCCGCGAAAACCTCTTTTTAATGAAAGTCAACCGGTGCGTTTTCTTATATTCTAAATTCCTCTTTTAGTTGGGCAGTTAAGTCGTTACAATTAATTCATCAAATTAATTGTTCGTTTCATAACTTTGATTTTTCAAATTGTTGGCATGGGAATAAAATAAGACGAACTCTTTTTTTACTTGAGGGTGGCTTGTTGAGAGGATTGGACAAACTCTAAAACTTGAAGATCTTCATCCTCCTTCTCTAAGAACGCGAAGAACGTGAAGAACACGAAGAATGCCGAACCCTTGGAGATCGACGATGCGATGCCGACGATTCTTCTTCTGCGACGCTCTTTTTGCGACGCTTCTTCCGCGACGTTCCTTCCCCGCGACAATCTTCGATCGACAACCGATTGAGGTAGGGGGTTTTGGTTCTTTGAATTCTGTGTGGATTATATCCTCAGCATGGGTTTTAATAGTGCAATTAAATCTGTGTGATTTTAAATCCTCCGAGTTTGACTGTGCAACACCATGTACCGTGACGACAGCAATGCCCCTTCCACGACGCGACGATCCTCTTCTTCCGCGACGGTTAATTCCGCGACGAACTCACGTTCGACGACAACGTTGAGGTAGGGGTTGATTCTTTTAAATCATTCTGATTTATACCCGCGGCGTATGATTTATTTTTTTTTTGTGATACTTTTAAAACCGCTGACGCGGTGGGTGCGGACAACGAACAAGTCTGAAAACACCGCACTTTTCGTTCTTGGTGTGACGAACGGCGGACGATGACAAAACAAGCCGCACGGGCGATGTGAGGTCCTCGCAGTGAAGGACGGGCCTCGGGAGGGCCGTTGGAAAAGGTGGCATGCAATTCCGACCACTGGAACTCGTCCAGTGGTCTGCGGAGCATCACGCCGGTGCGCCGTTGGGAAGAACAGCCGTGGCTGAAGCCGCAGGGGCAGGCCGACCGACCCGCGACCGCACGGGACCGGCGAATGTGGGACGCGGAACCCCGACCGTGTCCGTTGGCGAGAGGTGCCCCCCCCCCCCCCCACACACACGGTGCTATGGACCATTCAAGGGGGCGGCGCCCCCCTTGTGCACTACTCGGTCGTTACGGACGAGCCGCCTAGCGACCGGGCCGCGCCCTCGCTGGCAGGGCCGGGCCACGCCCAGGCCGGGCCGGGCGGCGATGGTCGGGCTAGGCCGTGCCATCTGGGTTAGACCCGGACCCGGGTCTGGTCGACCCAGTTCGGGCCGACCCAGGGGGGGTTGGGCCGGGTCGGTCCGGGCCCAGACCCCCTGTTTCGGGATCCTTTTCAGTCTTTTGCTCATAACATGAGCTACAGGCCTCTGATCGACGCATCGTTAGTTGAGATGTGATCCTTGGATCGAGACGGTCGTTTCAAATTATCGCACTCAATGTTTCAGAATACTTTACGTTCGTTTGAGTTGGTTCGTACACGAAACCATCCTGGCCCTCGGAGCGGAACCACTCTTAACATGAGCTTCAAACGTTCGATTGACGTGCCTTCGACTTTGTTGGATTCCTCTCGGTGAGACAGACCTTTTGGATTACTCTGCCCGAGGTTTGGATGCAGGTGGAGTATGGTCGGGTTGGTTTTTCCTTAAAAATCAACGGGGACCCTGGAACGAAAAAGCCAATGACTCACAGACCAGGCGTCTGATTGACGCGCCTTCTGTCTCGTTGAATTCCTCTTGATGAGACAGAACATTTGGCGTACTTCGCCAGAGATTTGGATGTAGTTGGATAGTGTCCGGGTTGGAGTGCACCCGAAATCCAATCGGGCCCCTGGAACGGAAAAGCTGATAACTTTTAGAATGGACGTCCCATTGATGAACCTTTAGCGACGATGGTGATCACGTGGAGAAACAGTCCCTATGAGTATACCCTATGAGAGTTCGGGGTACAGCTGAGATACGGCCAGGTTGGTTCGCACAAGAAACCAACCGGGCCCCGGGGACGAAAAGGCTAGTAACTCACACATCGGGCGTCCGATTGACACACCGTCTATTGTATTGAGACCCCTCTGACAAGGCGGTACATTGAGATACTTCTTCTTCATGGAAAATTGTGATACTTGTAGTATCTACCAGTAGCTCCTGGAGCGGACCCTCCCGGAGACGAGCGTGCGGAGTACGGAGACCGTGTAGCTAGCTGAGACCTGACGACTGCTTGACCGATCGACTCGGTGTGTTTTAGGATAGCCCAGTGGGGAGCGCTTTGTTGTAGCGGCAGACCCACGGCGGAGGAGCGATTTGTTGTAGTGGCAGACCCACGGCGGAGGTGCACTTAGTTGTAATGGCAGACCCGCGGTACTCAATGAAAGGAGTACCTCTGGAGGCTATGAGGGGGAGCACTTGGTTGTAGCGGCAGACCCACGGCGGAGGAGCCCTTGGTTGTAGCGGCAGACCCGCGGTAGTCAATAGAAGGAGTACCTCTTGAGGCTATGAGGGGGGAGTGCTTGGTTGTAGTGGCAGACCCATGGTGGGAAGCGCTTGGTTGTAGCAGCAGGCCCACAGTACTCGACAGGAGGAGTACCTCAGCAGACTTAGGTTAGTGAGCAGTACCTCGGAGTCGTGACAGGACCACTGTGCACTCCAAAGACGAGGCTCTTCAGCAGTTACGGTTTCGATAATGAAAATACTGGTATGAGATGAGTCTATGACCTTTGTGTTTACCTCTTGATTGAGATGGGTCACCTGATAACTTAGGTATATGTATGGGCATATTCCTGGGTTGTGGTTATCCATTGATTTTATAATCTTGTGTTTCCTCATGATTGAGATGGGTTACTTGATATCATAGTTATATGTATGGGCATATACCTAAGTAGAGGTTATCAGTTGAGAAATTCTTGGTGGTTATCCTTGTTAGTTTTAATGAGACCTTGAGGGTCTCGGGGTCCCTACTGAGTATTGTTATACTCACCCCTGCACGGGCTATGCCCACACCTCGTTGTGTTGGTTGCATACGACGGGCAGTGCTGACGATGGCCGAGTGTTCGAGGACTAGACGGTACCAGGAGTTGGACTAGACGACGAGTCAGTATCTGGAGGTGGACTTCACGGCGAGAAGACACTCAGAAGAGGTTGACGGGTGAGAGCATGGAGGAGCTGCGCTATCTGTACCTACCCTTCAAGTAGGATCTGTGGTGGACGATCCAGGAGCTACTCTATCTCTACATACCCTTCAGGTAGGATCCGAGGTGGACGACATAGGAGTTGCTTCCTCTCTACCAACTGTTTGTCCTTTTCTGTTGTACTTTCATTCAGTTGTAGCTGCACATTCAGATGGGTTTGTATTCTGGCCCATATACTTTTCATCATTTTCCTTTGTACTTAGTGTTTTACTTCTGCTTGTACTCTGGGGTTTTTTTGTTTAATTTTATAAAGGTAATGCCTTCCCAATTATCGAGATTTACGCCTTTGGTGCTAGTCGCCAGCCCCTGGCCTATGGAAGGCAGGCTTGGGGTAGTCACGGCATGGGCCCAGAGGACGGGTCGTGACAAATCCAATATCCTCCATATATAGATATGTTACTATTTCAGTGTAATGAACTATATCCATATTCTCTTCGATAAAACATGAAAATAATTAATCATTTGTTTGTACAGAGAATTGCCATCTCACAAACGGATGTAATTAGTTTTCCATCACCATATCCAAATACTAGTAAATTAAATATTTATAATTATGAAAATATAATATAACATTTATCTTCCTTTCATTCCATGTACTGAATAATGATAATGATGTTCGTGCGTATGTACGTTGGTACTACCACTTCCTCGAAGAGATGCGATTAGTTTTTCATCACCACATCATATGGATTAGATATATAATAATATTTAATGAATTAATATGATATTTAAGATATTATAAAAATTATATAAATATAAAATGATACATACCTTATTTTCATAACGATCATTGAAAATTGGAAGCGCTAGTCAGGCTTACGTATGACCTATTGTCTCCATGATTGTAACAAAGATCAATTTTCATAACCAAATATAATGATTGGATTGAATTTATAATTTATGTGTAAAAATTATATATATTTCATTATTATTATTCTATATATGATGTAATACTGACGTATTTGACCATAGTCAACCGACTGAAGTCATTATGGACATAATAACTGAACAACCTCAAAACATTCAATGTGAACTGAAATAATTACGTAATTATTATAATGTGGTAATAAGTCATGTAAAAGGAATAATAAACTTGAAAAAGGTTCATAATAATTTATAAAGTTACCCTAAGTTTATTATTGATGAATATAAATAACATACATGATTAATTAGACTCAAGGTAAGGGACATTATTTTAAAAGTTATCTTCTTAAGGTTTCCCTTATTACTCTATTTTTAATCCATTTCCATGTTTTCTAAAAATGTTTAAGAAAATTAATATTATCCTATAATATTTTAAATTCATTTTTACTTGTTTTTCCTTTTTACAAAATGGTTGGAAGGATTATTTTTTTCAATTTTCTATGGTGGTGCATTGTAATTTTTCCGAAATAAAATCACAGAAGGAATGTTTTTTAAAATATTTTTTATGAGTGTATTTTTCCAAATTCATTATGCTTTAATGATTTTAATTTTCCTTTATATGTTTCCATGGCTATTTTTAATTAAAATAAATTCTCTATGATGTGTGTTTATCTTTTTATTTTAAAATGTCATTTTTAAAAGAAAATGGTATTTTAAAATCCAAATATATTTTTTTTTTAAAATTTATAAAATGTTTTTATGAGGAAAATGTTAAAGAATAAAATTTTTAATTCATAATATTGAACTTTATCATTATATGAACAATAGCTGATCCTATTATAGTTTATATGAAATGTTGATCCCCACTATAGATCACTGGTAAGACCGATATAAATTTTATGACGGGTTGCTCCCCATTATAGCTCATGAAAAATGGGTGATCCTAGTATAGATTATATGATGGGTGAGACCCATTAAAGATATCCAATGAATTGAATAATTATTACTTTCTCTAAGGAATTATATTGTAAATTGGTAATATGGTTATTCTAATCTCAATGGTTTTGCAAGGGTTTTATTAATATAATTCTCTAAGTTTCCAAAATTGGGTTTTTATTTGCATGTTATAGATTTTAAAGGGTTTATTTGAGAAAAATGTGAATATATGATTTTTATGTATAAATTGTTTATTTCATACACTCACAGAAAATTGAGGGTAAAGGTAACATTTACATGGGTATTCATGTTTTTTACTGGACCAATAGTTTTCTTTATTTTTTATGTCCCTTTGTAATATTTTTTGGATCACCCCATGTTTTGAAAAGTTTTTCATATGGTTTAAGGATGGCTAAGAGAAAATAAAAATCCAAGATTAAATTTTTGGATATTTTTTTATGAAAATAAATCAAGTATTATTTGAAATACATTTTTATGGGAAAATGGATACTACATAGAAGTTTCCACTTGAAAAGTATGGGTCTAATATGTAAGAGTTTTTAATAATTCTCTAATACTCTACATTGAAAATATCCTCAGTAATTTCAGAAATCGATTTATATCTCAATTATAATAGAATATGTATTGCTTATGGCCAGGTTCTCATATAAGTTATATCTCAAGGAGGTTTCTAGTTGAGTTATTTATCAATTAAACGATTAATTTATTCAAAATAAATAGAATTATATTTCTTAATAATATATTCATGATGTAATTCAAAATAGTGATTTTTATTTGAAAATGAGGGTGTAAATAGAGAGTTTTGATAAAGAAAAATAAAATAAAATATTTATAGAAGTTTGAAAATAGTATAATTTATCTTTTTAGAAAAATAAGAACTAGATTTAACGTATTGACCTTAAACATGTTCATTAGATTTAAAGAATCCAAATATAGGGCATCTATGCAATCAGTTGTTTTAAAATTTATTTACATATAGATTTATATAAACATTATACACGTACCTTATCTATATTATTTTATAAAATAAATATTATTGAAACTTATCAGATGTATGTGAATTGAGATTGGATGGATTCCAATCATAAGAAAAATGAGTGTGATTAATATAGTTAAAGAGTTCATTAAGGCTATAATAGGGCATACATATAACCCTATTTAAATCCTTTATTCATGTTTATGTTGTTTTTATTAATGAAGAATTAATCTTTAAGAGTAGAAAGATCATTTTTTCTATCATAGAATAGATATAATCTATAAATATCATAATAATCTTGAGGATAAATTGAATGTACAAATTGATTGGGATGATACCTGCATTTATGGGTCATTTTTTAAAAATACAAGTGTAATTTATGATAAAGATCGTATGAAATAATTGCTAATGGAAATTGAATATGGGGATCATGATTATAAAAAGTTGTTTCATATGTTAAATAATCATGTAAAGATACCATTTTAAACTAGTTGTACTAAAATACCAGATTTTAAATTATTTTTAAGTGATATAATTTTAAATATGACATCGAATAAAGAGACACTAATTTTATAGAACTATTTTGTATTTCTAATGATATTGTACAAGGAAAAAATGATATTCGTTATCAGACATATGAATCTATGTGAATTTTATGTTCAATGGTTATGATCTATGAAAAAATAAAATCATATCCAAATGATTATATATTGTTTCACATGGACCATAAATCACTCATAAAATGACCTAAGTGTGGTGTTAATTGATACATAAAAGACCAAAAAAGTGCGTATAAAGTTTTATGGTACTTTACTAACATCACAAGATTTTGAAAACTATATGGATATCAAGAAACTAGAATATTATTGGAATAGAACATGAATATAGGAAAAGAAGTTGGGAAACTACATCACCTAGTGGACTATCATTAATTAAGTATTCTAAATATGGAAATCTATCAATAAACCTGTTTATTTCATTATATATATATAGAAAAAATCATTTCAGTGTCCATAGTAGTTGTCTTAGTAAATATCCATTTTTGTTGTAAATTAAAGAATACCATTGTGGTTATGCTTAAAGTGAAAATGAATTATGCTGTCTTTATTTATATTTAGACCAAAACAACACAATAATGATATTGGTATCTATTTGTCTCCATTGATAGGAGATTTGAAATTGATGTGGTATACATGTGTTTTATTGTATGATGATCATAGAAATGAAGATTTTATATGGAGATCCATGTTATACGAGATGAAAAATGAATTTCCTCCTTATGAATTATTTAGATATAACATTAATATCATATTAGGTTTTCCCATTTTTGAAAAATGTACTCACTCAATATGGTTGACAGATTCTTCAAAGACCTTATTTTTATGACATTTTAGACACTATGAAATTTTTTCTATGAAATTTTATGCAAAATTTCCTCAAACGGGCTCGAAATGTTCATGGTGCGACTCTGCATTTTTCATGAGGTCAATGTCGGTAAACAAGGCACCATCCCGAAGGGACGAGACCGTAGACCAGAAGTGATCTGAAGAACGGGTGTGGGGGAACTACCCCTTGGTATGGAGCAATTATTTGGAAAGTCCCTAATGATGTGCCAATGGTACCTACACACAAATAACCATGCGCCACAATGATGGAGTTGATTGAAGCAATGATTTTTACTAAGTAATCAAAGTGTTTCCCTAATCGAACCAAAACACCATCGGTGCATAGCCTACATGCGTTCCTAGACTCCATTCTCCAAAGGACCTATTTTTTCTTATAAATAGACCCTTGGGGTCTTCATTTTTGCAGACAAATTTTGATAAATCCCATTTGCTGCTTTTGTCACCCTAGTGCTTCTCCCTACTCTTTCTGTACTTTCAAGGTAGTAATTAAACACCTTAAGTGGAGGATTTAAATGAGGATAATTGGACTTAATTACATATAGTCTTTTAAAACCAAATAATTTTTGTGCCTAAAGCCCCCAACCTCTATAAATCAGAAACACATGCACGCAACCTATTCCTTTCATAGGAACATGAGCACCCCACATCATAGATTTCCTGTGAATACTACTAAAGGCTTGATCCATGTCTTTCCCAAGTATTAATATACAAGTTGTTCATCGCTTAAGTGAATATCAAGTTGCTCAAGTCTACTTGTGTGCCCATACTTGTGCACCCTTGTCTACTTGAGCACCCATTTTGGATTCACTTACTCTCTTCAGTTTACAAGACATAAATCCTTCATAAAAGGCATTCATAGAAAGGATTCTACTTCCTTGGATCCTTTGTATAAATGGTATTCTCTTGAGACATCAATCAAAACCTCATAACATATACAAACTTTGGGAAAGGATCATTAGTGTGTCTTCTATTTGGGTTTGTATTTCCATCGTCAAAGGTTTCCCACATTTGTTTCACAATAGGGTTAGGGTTCATAGAGTGTCTGTAGGTTATTTTATCCACACTCACATAGAATTTTCTCCATGGAACCATGAAGGGATGTTCCCGATTTGGAGGAGGGTTTGGGTCCTGGCCTCTACCTTATCAAAGACTTGACCCGGAACCTCATGTATTTTGGTAGGGAAGGTACGATTCACACCTAATTCATCATTTCAAACAAAGGATAAGTCTACCTCCCCTACCATGATAAATGTTAGGGAAACCATCCCAGCATATGACCCTATATTTTCTTGTAGGAGGTAGAATCATTGTTCCTCCATTCTTCTTTGGTGCCAAAGATCAGATGGGAGATGGGAAAAAGGACTTTTGTTGCCCATTCCCTATCTTGTTGGGATTTTTCACCATGGGGATCCCTCCTTATATAAGCTATTAACCTTCATCCCTTACTCATTATATTTGACCCTTTTCCAACGTAAATATAATATAGGTAAGGCCCATCTCCTCGCCCTCTTCCACAATAACCTCACCCTCATCCACTCTCTCCTATATAGGTGTGCCCCCTTCCACCAGCGGAAGGGGAAAAGTGTTGATAATTTTGATGAATCTTTGACATTCTCTTGTTTCTCACACTGAACATGTCTCACAAGGGCTTATATATTTTTCATGGTCACAACATTTTCTCAATTGAATGAACTATGAGAACTCTAATTCCTACCATAATCGGGATACGTAGGAAGCCTTTTCAGGCCTGAGCTCACTGGATATCATCTTTAGGAATCCAACCCTAATTCCTTTAATTTGGGCATCCTACTTTGGAATAATCCAATAATTATACCCTATAATCATCAGGGAATTATTTTCAGAATGTAAGCCCAAACTCATTTCTCTAAAAGTACCCTACTCTTCTATGAGACTTATCGAACTACATGAGATTTGATTCCCTTATATATGGGATAAATAGGAATCCTCCATGAGGTTCAAACTCAATACTTTAAACCAACCCTATTCTCCATGGGCTATATTCCCAACAAGATATGATCCTACTTGGAAACACATATCCTTTCCATGTTCATTGGGCTTCTTCAGCGTAAGTCCCACACTATGTTTTGACTAAACACCTTCCACATAGAAGTCCATACCACATGACATTAAACTATACAACTAAGTCCTTATCACATGAACATAAAAACTATGATGTGTCCAATTCATTGGCACTGAAGTACAAGGGTTGTGATTCATTTTATAAGGATACATAGCTAGCCCATTTTATGGGCATGATCCCAAGATCAAACCAAACCTTCATCTTCGAGGATGATAATAAATTATAGAGTGCCCCCCCGGAGTGGATTAAAAAACTAGTATCATCATAATGATGATTAAAAGATTATCTATGTAGTATGTGAGAGGATACCATTAATAGAGAACCTCGAATACATATGGAAATCTCCATTAATGGAGAGCCTCCAATACATATGGATATCTTCATTAATGAAGAACCCCGAATACATACAGATGATTTTAAACATTTCACATGCTAAATAATTTATTGAAAATTTTGAAGGATACTTATGATATACTAGGGGAATTATTAAAGATTCAATGAAATATCTTAAATTAAAAAGAGATTCCAAAAGTAGATAATAATCCCCCAAAAAGGGTGTGATGAGTCCGACCTCCCATCCTCTCAACCAATTAATGTTCTTATGTATCGTGAAGTTCAAACATAATGAACTTATGACTTTGGAAAATAGGTCCCCTTTGGTTAAAGAACTGTTAAAAGTTTCTAGTTCCATAAATAAATCCAATGTAAACCTCCTGGAAGTTGTGATTCTAATAACCAGAATACACGTTTCAAGGAACTACGAAACGGAACTCATAAATTTTTACCCTAAAAATATAAACACTGATATTGTATGAAAAAAGTATATAGAAATATAGAAAAAGGTAAAAAATCATCCCCAATAGTGGGTGATTAAAAATATTAGAAATTATATTATATTGACACGGATTTTGGTAAACCTTTTTAAAAAAAACCGTACAAAATCATGTGCGAAAAGTGTACAATTTTATTTGAATTAACTTATGAGAATTTATGTAACTTATAAATTTAATTGGTTTCATGCTCATAGAAAAATATATGTGATGGTGTTATTTGGATGATACTAAATGCCTAAGAGAAAAAAAATTACATTAAGTCATTGGTGTACATGATTGGCATGTGAATAAGGGAATAATTGGCATCTATGAATGGTTAAAGAAAAAATTTTCATACTCCAGTAGCATACACTCTATCCTGATTTGAAAGTTTTCAATTTGGTATCATCCTTATTGTTGTAAAAGTTTTAATGGATTATTCAAAAATTCTATATAATGTCATGTTAAGGACTAATTTATTGTTATAGGTTTAGAAAACACACATATTTCATGTTTTGATTCAATAAATAATACACATAGATTTACATTACATTCATCAAAAAATGTATAACCTATATTAACCAGGCATTGCTTTAATTTAAATTCCATATGCAGTAAGGTTATAAACTTAGAAAATATTACAATCTTGAATAATGAAATTAAATTCATATTATGTGAATTAGAGATATTCATCCCACCATAATACTTTGATATAATGTCCCTCTTTATGGTTCACTTTGAAAGAGAGATTCAACAATGTTTTCTTATACATAACATAAGGATGTATCCCGTTGAATGGTATATAAATATATCAAGGGGTGAAGAATCCACGTTATCCATAAGGTTTTATTATAAAGTGATATATTATTGAATAAACAGTAGAATTTTGTACCGATTACCTATAAAATGATAACAGTATAGGTATCCCAAAATATAAGCATAGTGGAAGAATTATGGGTGAAGGGATTTCCTAAAGCGATGTTGTTATAATTACCATCATAGTGTAGGTGAAGTATCACCATTATATTTTATATAATATTTCATAGGTTTCTCCATACATTGAATCCCTCAATGAAATTTTTATAATTTTAAATCCATCAAGGTCTAAAGGATGGATATTGAATACCAATAATAAATAGTTTATATGATAGTTATGAGATCATATTTATATGTACTTATCTGAAAATTAAAATTAAATTATCGAATCACTTCTCTATCTAGCCAGGGGACCAAATATAATTTTTATATGTGACACTTTTTTTGTAAATAATTGTTATATTTTATATATAAATGAAGAAAATGATTATAGTATGATGCAAAATAGTGGATTTGAACTTTTTGAATATATGATACATATATCAAGTTCCATGGATAAATTAAAATTTATACATGTAATTTATATTTAGGTATAATAATAAAGTTATATGAGCTGTATTATACAACATTTCAAGTAAAAATTTTCCATTGAAAATGGTTTGATAATAGGAGTGTAGTAATAGTCAATGAATTGGGATTCATGAATGTGAATTTCAAAATGGAAAGGTATAAGGATGAACCATTAATAATGGAATCTAATGTAGTGAATATATTTTTTATCCTAGATGCAAAAATCATGAATTTTTCAATTGTTTTTTTCGAGAAAACTATAGGGTCAGAAAAAATTCAATTGTGGACGACCCTTTCATTTGGATATCACAATAATTTCACATTAGTCCCAATTTATATTGAGTCATGTATGTTAGAGGTTACCACATGGGGGGGATTTGAATACTCGAAAGAGGATCCAAATCCCTTCAACCATTAAAGAAAAAATAAAGAGTACAATTAACAAGAGAATGTGTTTTTTATATACTTTTATTTTCATTAAAATATAATCTGAACTCTACTGAAATTTTCTAATCTAAATAATTTTTTTTACTAATCATGGAGGTAATGAATTTTCTACATGTTGATATTACCAATACATTATAAGAAAACATTATCGATTATGAAATTGTCGTACTATTATTGGATCAAAGGTAAGTAGATGAAAAAATAAAAGAATGGTGAAACCTTACAACTTTAATAAAAGTTATGAAGGAAATTTTAAAAGGTATAAAATTTAATATTGGATAGAATCAAGGATAGAAACATATTGACCCCATCAATTCAATGTTCAATTATTACATTGGTGTCACAATGATAATTCATGTGCTAATTGATATAGATATGTGGCCCAACATTGTGCCTATATATAAACTACCATGTGGGAAAATATTAAGGTAATTTTATGATATAATTTCTCTATTTTAATAAAAAATTATTTAATAAAATGTTGATATGAATTTCATTTTACATTATAGAGATATATTATTTTAGATGATTTAAATCAGAAATTTTTCTTTATGATCACTGAAAATTCTCATTGATCCTTTCGAACAATTTAGATAGAAAATAATCATAGTGATTTTTAGTTGAAATTAAAATATCACCCACCAACTACATATGATCAAATTATAATCTTGGAAACATTTATAGATATCATTAGTCTTCATGATGAGGAATTATTTTAGGTTCACTATAGTTGATAATATTTTATTTGAATGTATTTATTTTATCCATTGTTCAAATAAAATTGTATATGTATATTGGATTTATTTAATATAATATTATTTATTCACTATTTGATAAAATTCTAGGTGTATGTTAAATTTTGTACAGAATATGTATCCAAGTCTTCAAAAGAAAATCTATCAAAAAGGTCAAAGTGTACATTACACATCACGAATCACATACATGACATGTATACATAATTTTTAGCATGTATAAAGTCATGAACTATAAGTGATGAATAAATTATAGGCCATGAAATGATACATGATGTGAATACTCAATACCCATCATTTTAATTTGAAGTCCACTTCCCACTAAAAGTTCATGTCATCAAATGAGGCATGTTGTGATTTCCCATTCCACATCATGAAATGAGTCACACCTCATAATCTAAAATATCTAGGCAAATAAAGGCACCATATCTAAAATACACATAGAAAACCATGGATGAAGATTAAATGAGATGAGAAGTTCACATATCATGTTAATTCCTATCTATTTTTTTCAGAGCACGGACAATAATGCATAACACTTTGGGAGAAACTTTTTTCTCTCTTTCGTTCTCTTTTTATCCCTTTCATTCCCTTAAAACGCAAATTTAAACAATTCCTTTAACCTTTTTTTAAATCCATGTATCATTTTTCAACTTTCAATCACTATTCACCTCTTTTATCATCCTTCAACATTCTATCACTTTTTTTCATTTCCATCCTCCCGAAAATGGATACACACCCTGTTATTTCTTATTTACTATTTAAAGTGAGTGTTTGGAAGGTTTATTACCTATTTTTATTGATAATTTCTTAATTATTAAATCATTAATGACATATTATCTTATTTCAATTATTTCATCACTCTTCCAAGCATGTATGCAATTTTTTATATTAATTATGATTAATACCATCATTATCAATAAACTAATTTGGGTAGAGGTTGAGAGTAACATTTGTTATAAATTTAATAAATCCCTAAAACAAAATATTGTATCCCTAAGGATAGTAATCAGGTTAAACAATAACTGTTTAGTCTATTCTTTTTGGAAACCATCATCAAGGGAAGTTTAAATGAATGAACCTGACCTTATTGGAGCAGGGAAGACTATGACCATTAGCATGTGAAAAATTCTACCATATAATCTAGGCTTAATTCATCTAGTTCCTTATCTATATCTTAACTAAGAAATATTTTCATCTTAGATAACAATATTTTGTTTGACCATAATTAACTAGTGCTCTATGCATTGCTTCATTGCCTAAACCCTAAGACTATACAAAGTTTGGAATAAGATTATACTTTTTTATTTAACCATAATATTGTCCCTTATACTTATATTGTCCCTAAATCTTAATCCAACTCAATAGTGTTAATAAATCCCAAACCAATGAAATTTTTTTAGGACTCCAACATAAAGGGTTTGATGTCACTGGTTCCTTATCTGTGAGTCTTTCCCCAGGGGTTTGACCCCGCACTACCACTATATTATTTCATCATAGAAAGTGTAGTTTTGGATAAAAAATAATTATAATTTGATCACTGCCAGCATGGATTCAATGATACATATGAGTGAATCAATTTTTGGAAAATTTTGAGGGACTCATTTTTCATAGGCACAAGAAACATTGACATGAACCATATATTACTTCACTCACCCCCTTTCTCTCTTCATACTTTCTTCATTATTTAGAATGCCATTACATCCTTTTTTATTCTAGAATAGTGTATGTATCAGCACCCCTAACTCATTTATGGATCCTCAATTCTCAATAACCCCTTAATTTTGTTCTTGAAATTGAAAGGTATCTATATATATATTCCAACATCTAAGTATGGAAGACCACGATAATTCTATGGGTCCCAACCCACCCAAAATGAAATATGTGCCACCAGAACTCCATGGAGGTCAAACCCTACAACTGGATTGCACCATAATGTATTTCAAATTTCTATCCATCAATGCCTCCACACTATGTATTGTGCATCCTCCTATCCAGGAATATGCCTTTGAAATAAAACCAGGACTCATCAGTATGATTCAGAATAAGGACCAAAATAGTAGATTACAGAGTGAAGATCATCACGAGCACATCCATATCTTCATGGAAGCATGGAATACCTTTTGTAACTGTGGACTGTCCTATGATGCAATTATATTGTTCACGTTTTCATTTTTATTATGTGATATAGCCATGAGCTAGATAAATATTCGATATCCAAAGTAAATGAAGACTTCAGAAATTCTAGAAAAATATTTCATCGATAAATACTTATCCACAAGACGAAACTGAAAATTATGCAATGGAATTCATAATTTCAATAATGTAGATGGAGATTATGTTTTTGAGGCCTAATACCACTTTATATAACATACTCTTATATTCCCACATCACATACTTGATGTGTGTCTTCAACTGCAAACCTTCTACCAACGTCTCCAACTAACTTCTCACAAAGTAGTAGATGTTGTCATTGATAGTGGTCAAATACAGAAATTTACAAAATTAGGCCAAGATATTCTACAATATTTCGTTAAAAATACCTTTATGTGTAAGATAAATCATGTACCACCTCAGTGCAGAATCCACCATGATGAAGAAAACCCTTGTCTAGATGTATAAGTAAATGCTCTTACTAAGAAGCTGGAATCCTTTCAGTATCCAATTGCACTACCCCTCATCCTACTCCTATAATAGAGATTAAATCCAGTGAAATGAGTGGTATCATGAAATTATATCATGAATTTTAGGTATGATTCAAATAACAAAAAATATATGATGGTAATTTTATTAATTACAATCAACAAGACCAACATTCCCAAAAACCACAACAGTATTATCAATAGAGGATGACAAAACAACCACCTAAAATAATCATGGGTATTATAAATAGATATGTATTAAATACAAACCCAGTATCCATAGAGCACAAGGATAACCTCCTACGAATCCTATTACATGATGACTTCAACATGTTCCTCAAAAACCTTTTACTCTTAGATGCTAAAAAAAATTTCAACCGACTCTGCAAAGACCACCACAACCAGTCACACCCCTTCAATCAAATTTGTAGCATATAATTAAAAATTTTGTTAAAAAGTAATATCATAGGATTAAAACAAAATATACTGAAATATAAAATCAAAGGGTGTCTCTCTTAAACCTCGAAGACCGAATGGGTCAAATCCCAAAGATCTCTAAAGGGAGATTACTAGGATTGTTGCCTACTATAAGAAAGTATTTTTTATTTGATGTATGGATACTTTATTTTTTATATTGTATTGGTTTATGTGTTAAATATGTCTTAATATGAATTCTATTTGAGTTTATGTTGTTATCTTGAGTTATCAGGGATGGTTTAGATCCCAAAACCAATTTTTGGTATGAAATGGCATGGCGCACAGTTTGTGAAAACTGTGCTAGTTGGGTTGTACGACCATGAAACTAGGTCTATAATTTTAACTTAATATATTTTCAATGTTTCCACCCAATGAATAAAACTATTCAAGGAAACCATGAGCATTCCCCTACCCTAAAGGGACCCCTTAATGGTTGGTGCATGGTTTGTCCCAACTGTGTGTCCAAACCACGTGATTCCTAGTTTTGAGTGAAATTAGAAATTTTCCCTCAAGTTAATTCTTATTTCTAACCCTTATTTCATTCCTATCCCCCATATCAGACTCTCCCATTTTTTAACTCCCATAGAGGCTATTCAAGGATTTGATCCAACTCCTCTATCAAGTGTCCAATTCAATAACCATTTGTCTCATTAGATCTGCCCCGGTACAATCTTAAATACTTTTTAATATTATGTCATTATCAGGGAAATCAACTATTCTATTTAGGTGCAATCTAATATGCCCCATTATTAGGTTCTTTATCTGTTCTTCATTTTTCTCTCGACCTAAGTTGAATTTGTAGATGGGACTAGAATATCTATCCTCTACGGACCTAGGTTATGTGGTCTCATGATATTCATTTAATGTCTTGTCATTCATGTATACATCATTGTGTTGTGCACCCAATTCTCAGGTGACCCCATAAAATAGATTTTAATCGTTTAATTAAATTGATAAGTATTTCCTATGTGATTAAGGAGACCCATTGTGAAAATTACAGGTTGAGGGCCTTGAATGAAACCACTCATTTGGGTGTGTGGATTAATTGAACTAGGACCCCTTAGTGGATTTTGAAACATAGATTCTTTGAGGTGTGCCTTATCATACCCTGAGTTTAAATGGATTAATGGAATTGTAATTGAATTTATAAAGAGTAAAGAATGGATTCCATGACCCTAGATACTTGTCAGGTAATATCTTATTATTATTTATTTGATATTTAAATGAAATACACATGTGATTAATTAAGGGTAAGCATTCTCTTCTTATACCTTGTTATGAAATTTATTGATTAAGCATCAATTTACTTTATTATTATTATTCCCATGTGGGATAGATTGATACTATTCCATGTAATAGTTTATTAAAGCTTGAGAATATTGTTATAAATGTTTTCGCATTAAAATATTTGTAAGCCCATCCTTCTAATCATGGACAATTACTTGAGTATCATTTTTATGTGAGATTGAATTATGATGTCCTTGGTGATGACCATGGCATGTTTATATGAATTTGACTTAATGTTTTGAAATTTTTATATGATTATATGACTTGGCTGACCCATGTATTCCAATGGGAATGCCATGGATGGACTCAATTGGCTTGAACCTTGCTTATGACCGAGTGATACTTGGACTCCCTATAGTACAACCAAGGATACACTATAAGGATTTATTTTTACATACAGAGTGATACTTTGATTCATATTATAATTCCATGGATGAGCTCAAATAGAATTAGATCATATTATTATGGGTGACAGTTGGGATCCATTATTGGACAACCAAGGAAGGAATCAGGTAGCAGTGACTTTATACCAGACCTAGAATGATACATTGGTTCTTAAGGATATCCATAGACAGGATCGTAGGGTGTTGGTTTATGTTACACCTGGACTAACACTTGGATTCCAACATAGAGATGAAAAGGATGCGCTTAGATTAATAAATTAATAAATAATGAATGTATTTATATGATGTGTCTTCCAAGCCTAATCATATGAATGGATTTGATCTTGAGTTTCAATTTATGAATGGTCTATTTTGGCATCCTTTGAACATGTTATACAGGGGGCATCAGGATTTTCTGGGGTCTCAAGAATTATAAATTGAATGAGGCATAATTGTAAAATGAACTTGATTAAAACACATAGTCATAACTATTAATTCAAATACTTTTCACTTTGATGAATTTGATTAAATGAATTTTGATATTATGCAAGTACCTTTAATTTTAAGATGTTTAATTTTGAATACTTCCTTTCTCTATTGTAATTATTTCATGCACACTATTGTTATATATGTTCATTGACTGATTGACATATACCTCGAGTGGTTTCCTACTAGGATTATATCTCAAAACCTATTTGGGACACCTTTGGGAACTCAAATAGACCATTTTTTTGTAAGTAATGGTAAGAGTAAACAACCTACTACAGGTTCTTAATTATAGCTTGAGAGCTTAGGAGAATGGGACCAAGCTGAGGCTTGTGATGTTACTGGACAATTTTTCACCATTTTTTACTTTCATTACAAGTTTTATACACATGTTATGTATACATGTTTTCACTTATTTATTAGAAACATGTGACTTGTATTATCATTTTCTATCTGAGATGACTTTTGGAATTGTATATATATCAGTCTTATACTAATTACTTGTTGTTTGGTTGTTATACATGTCTAGATAATTGTAGGATATTGTATTTCCATTATGATACACTATAGTGATGAGGGTATAGTCTCCCCATGGACACAACTTGGCCCTTACTACTATTCGTAAGCCTCTTTCATTTGGGGATATGTGCTTGATGCCATGTGAACCATCGTGCTTGGGGCCCTATTTGGTGGTATACGAGTCTGGGACGTTTCAAAGTGGTATCAATGATTTATTTTCTAATTTGTTATCCTATTTGAAATCAATTGAAATGGATATGAAGAAATATAATTTTGGTAATGTGTAGTGCACAGGCGTAGATAACCAACCTATAGGGAAAATCCAAATTGGATTTAATTTAATTAATATATTTTGGATTTTTACTATTTTTGTTGATTTTATTCCATTGTTGGGTGATACACTCGATTTTTGATGTCATTAATGGTATGATTATGGGTTATATTGTGTTTCAACCCGATTATATGAGGGCATTCCAACTCATTCAACACATTAGTCACTTGGTATAAATCATAATCCATTCATTTTTTCACTTTATTTAGGGTACATTACTTATTTCATGACGTTGTGATAGGTTTTTTGATAGCTATGCCTAATATTGTGATAGATATAATGATATGTGTTATGGTGTGAATTATATGGGTACCATATTTTGGTTCATGAGGTGTTATGTTCCCTCATGGACTAGATTTTGGAAAACCATTGATTCAACCTTTTAAATTTAAATGTGATATAAATGAGAAATGAGCATGAATTCAAATGAAAAATGAAAATGAATAGGTCAATTAAACTAAAGATTTAATGGAAATAGAGTTACTTACAGCAGATAACATGGCCTAGTCCCAATCATATAAGTAGGATGTAGGTAGTATCTATTTCATACATATGACCTATAAGTATCCAAGACCAAACACAAAGAGCATATAGAGGGGTGTGTTCTTATGGAGGACGAATTTTACCTATCCATCATAAATTTATTCAATTTTTATCTATGAACCTTGATAATGATATTGAAATGAGGTGTGTGATTGGAATTGTAGAGGTATTCCACTAAGATGACCTCCTGTGGTATGTTAAGAGAGTGGTGATTATCATACATCAGCGGTGGTAGGCTATAGGATACTAGTGGATCCTCTAGTAATTCCTGCTATGACAGTAGTATTTTAACCCAACATAGTTGTTGAGGCACAATTATATGATGGGTTCTTATGATTTATGTAGAAGTTCAAAAAGCATCATGACCTGCCCTGAATATGGATGAGCTGACGTGTTAGTTACAACTATTTAATTCGCCCTTGTTTTCAGGGTATTACAGACCATAGCCTGTGGATTCATGATTAGAGTCCATTCTTTATATCTTATAGAATATTGATAGGAATTCATAGAGAATGGTAAATATATCTATGTACATCTTGTATGATTCCACCAGGATATGGTGGGATATTATAACTCTGACAGATTGTCATCAAGAGATCCCCTAGATGAATTTTCATATGGACTTCAATGAATAATTCTATCCAAAGAAGTTGAGGTTTGATAGAGCCTATGATTTCTTACATATGGAGTAGGGTATGTTATCTTTTATGGAATATTCTCCCTATTTTTCTGAGATCCAACCCTTCACACCTATTATGATGGGTGAAAATCTATCTAAATCCAAGACATTTTGAAGATGGTATTAGGTATGAAATCTGATTACATGTGAATTTATTTCATCAATCTATAATTGATATAATAGTGAATCAAGTATTTATCACAGATCCTACCCAAAGATATGTTAGGGGTGTAAACTAGGGTAGTTTAGAACCTCAATCTGGTACTGCTTCGGTCGGTAATAAGAAGCATTAGTAGAAGATTCCATGAAGTGATATTAATAGACATAGGACAAACTCTGGTATACAGGTGAGGTGCAACTATTACAGTCGGTTGTGCCATATGAGGCCATAATGTATGAGGTACACTGTCAAGTGCCGATGTTGTAGCATGATGGGTCATCTATAGTGATTTTGTAGAATTTTTCCTTTGTCATATAGTGAGAGGGTCTTCACTGTCTCCACATTCAATAAGAAGGTTAGAAAATTCTCATCTGGCAAGGAGTTGGAGTATTGTTAGATGACCATGCCACGGTGGTGTTCATGGCTATGATAGTCAGAACCTAGTTTTATAGTGATAGTAGGTTGGATCTGCTTAGGGTAGCGATGTTGTATCATAGGGCCATGGTTTAGGCTATATATACAGAGTTCAATAGACCCTTGAGGGGCATGATCCAAAATCATCTACTAACATAGGTATTATTATATTTCCATTTCCATTTTATTTTTAACATTTTTGATACAAGGTCTTAACAGAGATTTATATTAGTACCTATAGTGGTGATAATTGGGCTCAATGTTCATGTCTATGATGGTTTAATGATGCTAAACACTCCATTGGGGATTAGAATTGAGGGTGTATGTCAGTGTAGGGAGTTCCCCCTTGAGAGTGGTGTGTGTCACTTTATATAGGACCTCATTATCTTAGATATGATTGGTTTTGACATCATTATTATAATGGATTGGTTGGTAACCTTTCATGATTTCATTAATTACAATCACCACAGGGTGAACTTTTCATCACTATAGGGTGAAGAGATTATTTACAAGGGGGAATGATATATCCACACAATCCAAGATAGACCCAAGAAACATGAGTTGAGTGAGATGACAACCCATATTGCGAGTTTATATCTAGATTATCAAGGAACAGAACAAATGTATTTCTATCCAATGGTTGATCATTTCATGTACATTTTCTTGAATGAATTTTTATTATTACCTCTAGTGAGAGCAGTAGAGTTCTCTATTGACCTAGTTTCATGAGATAAAATAGTATCCATTACTCCTTACATAATGGATACTAAAAATATGATGGAGCTCAAAAGGTAGCTATATCATTTAGATTCAAAGGGTTTTAATCGACCCAATACTTTTCTATGTGGTCCTCTAGTCCTTTTTGTGAAAATGGGAGAGGTAACGTCAGGATATGTGTAGATTAATAAGAATGTAACCAGTTGACAGTTAATAATCGGTATCCTCTAATGGGGATATATGATCTATTTTACCAGCTCCCTGGAGCTCGGGTCTTCTCATAGATTAATTTGAGATCTATTTATCATCATATGCATGTTATTCCGTCATCCTACATACCTTCCACAACATTTCATAGCAGGTATGGCCTCTATGAGAATTTGGTTATGCCATTCAATCTCACGAATGTGCCAACAGTATTCATGGGACGGATGAACCCAGTTTTCCATCCTTATTTGGATTATTTTATGGTGGTTTTCATGGATTATATCTTGGAGTTTTCTCATAATCGACATGACCATGCCAAACTTATTCAGATCATACTAGATACACTGGGAGATAACATCAGTTATATGCTAATATTACAAAGTTCCACTTCAATATCAATCAAATTATCTTCTTAGGTCAAATTATATTAGAAATATTAGTATCAATTGGCCTAGAGATGTTGAGAGTTGTAGTTTTCTAGGATAATCCAATGAATGTATTTTAGGTATTGAGTTTCTTAGGGCTGGTTGGTTACCATAGAAACTTCATACTATCCTTCTCAAACAAAGGAGTTCCTCTGATGGGCTTGACTAATAAGGGTGTGAAGTGTGTATGGAAATATTCCTATGAGAAAACCATTCATGATCTGGAAGGGAGAATTAATTTTGTGAAGATACTAATTTATCTAGATCCACGAAAGAGTTACACTATGTAATCCAATGCATTGTGTATCAAGATAGGATCAGTACTTATTCTAGATGATTGAGTCTTGATGAACAAGTCTCAAAAGATGATGCAACATGAGAGGAATTACCCAATGTACAATATCAAGTTAGCATTAGTTGTTCAGTAATTGCATTTTTATAGACATTACTTACATGTAGAGTGTTTTTTAGTGTACATATACCAAAAAATTCTCATGTACATATTTACACCACATGATATGAATCTGAGGTAGTGGATGTGGGTCGAATACGCACAGTTTTATAATTTAGATATTTCCTACATGCTTGGTGAAGGAAATATAGTGGCTGATTCACTATGAATGAGGAATCAAACACATGTAGTTAAGAAGGATAGTAGTTAGTTACAACTTATGGATTAGTTCTCTGAGATTCACATAGAGGTGCACGATAGTCAGGGGATGAATTTTATATCATCCTTAGCTATTTCCTCTACCATACTAGATGGAGTGAGGATGAGGAAACAATAGGACTCAGAAGTCCATGTCCTATGGGACAGTGTGGCAGGCGAGGACCCTCTTCCTGGTTGGACTATAGTCAAGGATGAGATCCTGCATATACATGGTCATGTGTGGGTTTAAATTGACCTATGTGTGGATTTGATGTGAGACTTGAATGCTTCTTCTTGGGTAGTGAATCCTGGAATCACCTAGATGTATAGAGATTTACATCACCAGTACTAGTGGCTATGTATAAAAAGAGATATAGCTAGTTTTTTATGAGATGTTCCACTTGTTAGTAGATGACAGAGACAAACTAGCGACCAAATGGGATTTTATATCATTTACCCATCCTTGAGTAGAAGTGCAATGAAGTCACAATGGATTTTGTGATTGTTTTACTATGTTCTCCTCCAAGTAATGGTGTTGTATGTGTTGTTTTTGAAACGATCACAATGGTTTCACATTTACTACCAGTCAAGGAAACCTTTACTGTTGATAATCATGGGAGGTTGTATATCCACGAGATAATATGACTTCATGGTGTCTCGAATGATATCATTTCACATATGGATTATTTATTTACATCATGTTTTTGGAAAGGTATACATTGGGATTTAGGCAAACAAGTACTTCAGAGCTAACCATACCACCCCCAGGCAGATGGCCAATCAGAACACACAATTTAAGTTTTTAAGAACTTGTTGCCTGCATGTATCCTTGATATTAAGGGTTTTTTGGAGATAAATATACCACTAGATGAGTTCTCCTACAATAATAGATTTTATAATACTATACAGATTCCACATTATAAGGCTTGGTATGGTAGGCTATGTCATTCAACCTTATGATGGTTAGAGGTAGGAGAGGTAGCAATCTTGGAACCATGTCTTGTTCAAGAGACCACATATCGGGTGTAGTTGATTCAGAAGAGGATGGCTACTGCATAGCCTTATTGGTAATCGAATTCCAATCGCCACAGAAAAACACTAGATTTTGAGGCCAGGGATCAGGTTTTCATACATGTTTCACCAAGGTTGGGACACAAGAGAATTAAGAGTCTGAATAATCTTTCACTATGTTATGTCGGGGTGTCTGACATTCTGGTGAGAGTCGGGATAATATCGAATCGATTTTAGTTACCTCGTAGTTAGTGATCCATGCATGACATTTTCCATGTTTCTCAGTTGTGACACTATTATTCAGACTCATGTCATACATTTCAACCTAATGAGGTTACGTTATATTTCGATATGTCAATTGAGGATCATACTATACATATTTTGGTTTATATAATGATGTTTCTCTAAGGTCGGTTAGTTCATTTAGTATTGGTGCTATTAGATCACGTATGAGTACTGGAAAACACCTGGTAACAATAGGCTAATGTACAATAACAATTGATAGAGTTATTCACAAATTATGCTTTACTACCCATGTAAGGGAAGTTTATAAATGAATTGCATTAAGGGGATGTTTGTAAGAACCTGGTTCTTCATTGAGGTATTGATCCTTTAGTTTCCATCATTTCATAGTTTTAATGTTTAAATATGGCCTAATATGAATTCCATTTTATAGTATGATGGTATCGAGAGTGTATGGAGATAGTTCAAAGCATGAAACCCATATATGGGGTGAAATGGCATGACACACAGTTTGTGAAAACCATGCAAGTTGGGCCACATGACCATGATACCAGGTCTTCAATTTTAATAGGTGATATTTATTATGTTTTTGCACAGTTATTCAAACCATGCAAGGAAACTATGTAGGTGACCCTGCCCTATAGGTACCCATGCATTATTGGTGCACAGTTTTGCAAAACTATGTAGCTAAACTATGTGATGCCAAATTTTGAGTGAAATTAATAATTTTCCCATATTTTAGTCATTTTTTCTAAACCTTATTCCATTCCTCTCCTATAAAAAACTCTTTCCCCATATTTTAACTCCCTTTGTGGTTATTCTAGGATTTGATCCTCATCCTCCATTCAGTGTCTGATTTAAGACCTTTCTTTCTCATCGGACCTGCACCAGTAAGTTCTTAATTAATTTTTTAATATAATTCCGTCATTCTGGATATCGTTTATGCTATTTAGGTGAAAGATAATATTCCCTTTGATTAGGTTCTTCAACCTTTTTTCTCCAGATCTGAGTCGAATAAGGATCTCAGAATGGATGAGTTATCGTATGTGGACCTAACGTAGGTCTTCTGATGCTTTTTGTTTAAATTTGTGTTATTTATGTATATGTTGTTGTAACTCATAAGAAATTATTTGGAATCTCCTTAAATTGGTTTTTTATCCTTGAATTAAATTGAAAAGTATGGCCTATGTGAGTAAATATTCCCATTTTAAATGTTATTGGTTGAGTGACTCGAATGAAACCAACCCTTTGGGTGTGTTGATTAATTGAACTGGGTCCTCAAAAGGTGGATTTTGAAACTTGGATTATCTTGAGGTGTTCCTTTCCTTACCTTGGGTTTAAATAGATGAATGTAATTATTATCAAATATATAAGGAGTAGTGAATGGATTCCAAGTCCCTAGTTCATTTCCACGAAATAACTAGTTAATATTGAGTTTTTCATTAAATGAAATTCCCAAGTGAATATTTAATGGTAATCCTCAAAATAATATCCCTTTTATTGAAATTTATTAGTTAAGAATGAATTTACATTCGTATTTTTATGACCATGTGAGATAGATAAAGAATATGACATGTAATAGTTTATTTAAAATTTATAATCTTGTTATAAAAATTTTCCCATGTGAGTATTTGGAATCCAGACCTTCTAAGACTGTCTAATGAGTTGAGTCACCTTTTTAGGTGATATTGAATTGTGATGTACTTATTGATGACCTTTTCATGTTTATATTAATTTGATAAAATGGTTTTAATTTGTTAAATAATTATATTCCATGGGTGAAACATGGACTAATATTTGAATTCCATGGATGGACTCAAATTGGGTTGAACCTTGATTATGTGTGAGTGATACTTGGACTCCCTAGTGGACTGTTGTGGATGGATTCTAAGGCCAGACTATTATATGATGAGTGATGCATGGATTTATATTAGAATTACATGGACATACTCAAGGGGAATTCAATCATATTTTTATTAGTGATACTTGGTATCCCTTAGTGGACCTCCAAGGATGGACTTGAGTAGCAGTGACATTATACCACACCTAGAGCGACTCTTAGGTTATTGAGGATATCCATGGATTGGCTCATAGGGTATTGGTTTAGATGGCACCTGGAGTGACACTTGGATTCCAACTTGGTGATTCCTAGGAAATTATCAAGAACATAAATTAATTAATAATGAATCGATTTATTTGACACATCTTCCAAGACAAAGAAAAATCATGGATTCGATCTTCACATGAAATTTATGAATAACATGTTTAGGAATTCTTCAAAAATGTTATACTGGGGATGTTGTGATTGTATCAGGTTTCAAAAATAATAAATTTAATGATATCAATTTTTTTAATAAACAATATTTAATGACATATATCTTATTGTTAATTCATATACTTATCACTTTGATGAATTTTATTAAATAAATTGGATATTAAATGCGAACCTACACTTATAGGATGTTTGATTTTGGGTAAGTTCATGACTTATTATTATTATTTTTTACTAAAAATTATTTATATATATATATATATATTCACCAACTTATTGGGAGATACCTTGGATAGTTTCCTACAAGGATTATATTGTACACCTAGTTTTGGACACCTTTGGCAATCCAAACAAACTATATTATTGTAGGTATTAATAAGGGAAAATACCCTACTATAGGCTATTTATTACATCGTGTGAGAAAGGGAGCATGATAATCAGCTAAGGTTCACGATGCTAGTAGAACATTTATAGCCCTTTTATAATTTTGTTCCATGTGTTGTACACCTTCTATGTATACACGTTTTTGTTTCTTTATTAGAAACATGTGACATATATAATATTTTTTATATAATATTAATTCTTTCATTATATATATCATTTTTTCCTTACTTAATTCTGGTCTTGTTATTATATTACTACCACTAATTTATTTTTATTGTATTTCCATTATTCTACACTCTGGTGATGATGGTATAGTATCCACATGGACACACCTAATACCTAACTTCTAGCTGGAAGCCTATAGAATTTAAGGAGATGATCTTTATTCTATGTCAACCACTAAGATTAGGTCACTATTGAGTGGAATCTAGGCCCGGGATGTTACACATGGTAATACTGAGGCCTACAAGAAGGAGTAATCCAAGGTTGTGTTACTAATGAGCATGAAAGTGTTGTATTTTCAACAACCCTATGGAGGAGAATAGAAGAATCCTAATGAACCTAAGAAATAGGAAACAATCATAAAATAGTATGATAATGAAATTGTAAATAGAATTGAGAAATAAAATGATCAGGGATCATAAAATCCTTAAAATGATACAACACAAGAATAGTCAAAAGATGACATCTACATAGCACCACCATCATAAAAACCACCTCTAATATTCTTGTAAAGAACAAATTATGGGAAAATTGAAGGGATATATATTAGGTTTTTGGAAATTTTTAAGAAATTACATATTAACATCAATTTTTCTTAATCCATAGCTCACATTCCCGCCCATATGAAATTTCTCATGGAAATTATCTTCAACAAGAGAAAGTTTGAACACCTATAAGTCATTTATATAAATGAGGAATGATATTATATTTTCTATTATAAGATTCCACCAAAATATAATAGATAATATAAGTTTCTCAATTCTATACACCATTGTAAAATTCATCGTTGGAAGATCCCTATGTAACTTAGGATCCAAAATTAACCTAGTGCAAATGAGATTATTCTACAAAATGGGGCTTGATGAATTAAATCCATCTAGAATGGAACTTTAATTATCTGAATGATTAGTAAAATATCCTCCAAGTCTTCTTCAGGATGTTATAGTCAGAATCGTCAAATTCATTTTACTATTAGACTTCCTCATTTTGGATATGGAAGAAGAAGGAGACATTCCAATTATACTAGTCCATCCTTTCCTAGCCATAGGGAAGGTAGTGATTGATGTAAATAAATGGATAATTATACTCAGAGATGGTGATGAACAAGTTGTGTTTGACCCTGTTAATGATAGTAAATAAATACATGAAGCTTTTGACTGTCAAGATGTCTTTATTATAGAAAAGTTGAATGACTACATGGCCATAGAAGACGAATTTGATGAGTTTTCCCCTTCTAAAAAATATGATTATAACTATGAATAAGTGAACTACATTGATCATCATAAAAGATACATTATTCATCCATTAATACACTGGGTCATATAGACACTGATGATGTGGAGGAGGCTGACATAAATGGGATCATCCCCACATTATGAACTAACAAAAAATTTATTGGTGGAAGGAGAGAAACCAAAATTCTAGCACAAGAGGCGATTCACCCTACCAATGAAGAAGGTAGTTAAGAAATAAGCACTAAAACTTATAGAATATGCAATAATTTTATCAATCTCTAATAGTGAGTGGGTGAGTCTTATATAGATTTCCCCAAAGAACAACATCCTCATGGTTGTGAAACATGATGAGGATGACCTGATCTCAACTCACACCATCACTGGATAGTGTGTATTTGTGGATTAAAAATAATTATATATTGTATCAAAAAATATCATTTTCCCTTGACATTTATCGATAAAATTCTAGGGATACTAATAAGAAATACATTCTACTGATTTTTAGATGAATATTCAGGATATAATCAAATGACAGTCGACCGAGCTGATTAATCTAAAACAACTTTCATATGTCCATTATATACCATATCTTCTAGATAAAATTCATTAGATATTTTTAATTAACTAGTGAACTTCCAAAGTTGTATAAAACATATATTCCACGATATGGCATTGATATTTTTTTAAATATTTATAGATGGTTTTTTAGATTATGAAATATCTTTCAAGGTATGTGTTAGCCATCTAGAATTAGTTATCTAGCAGTGTAAAGAAAAATTTCTAGTTTAAGAAATGAAATAATGTCACATTATAATCCATAGAGGCATAGTCCTTGGATTTTTTTCTCAGAAAATGGCATAGAAGTTTATCCAATAAAGTTCAAAGTAATCATGGAATTACATAAGACCTAAACTATAAAAGGAATAAAGAGATTTCAAGGCCATACAAGATTCTACCACCTCTTCATAAAATATTTTTTGAAATTATCCCACCCTATGACACACCTATTAGAAAATGGTACTACATTTTAGTTTACATAATATTGTTGGAATACATTCATCATTTTAAATAATATCCTTATGGCCATTAATGTTATCATTTCACCATACTGGGACACATACTTTTAGTTAATGTGTGATGCCAGTAACATCGCTGTAAGCGCTATCTTTGGATAGTGATTCAGTCACATATTTTTTCCCATTTACTATTCTAGTCACACCTTGAATGATTCTCATGTAAACCACACAAATACCTATAAGGAACTCATAGCAGTTGTTTATGATTTTGAAATGTTTCACTCATACCTGGTTTTCTCCAAAGTGGTTCTCTACACTGATCATGCCACCCTTAAATGTTTTTTTGATTAAAAAGAATGCATATTCAAGGCTGATACAGTGGAACATATTTCTATAAGAGTTTTATTTCAACATTAAAGACACTAAGGGGGATGATAACATCATTGCTAACTTTATATCCAGACACATACTAACCATAATTGGGGATGATGATATTGTGAACATCGAAGTTGAATTCCCTAATTAAACCCTCTTCATCATAAAATCAAAGTAATGAACATGGTTTTCAAAAGTGGAAAAATATATCCCTATGGAATGACTCTACCCAGACATCACCTATTAGAAATGGAGGATATTTCTGTTCAAACCCTCACACTACTACTATTATGAGAATCTTATTTTTAAGAATAATGTAGATGTGTTAATGTGGAACTGTATTCAATACGATGAGATAAAAAGTGTAGTAGACATGTTTTAAAAATCCCCATATAAAGGGAATCATGGACCATAATGAACTGTATCCAAAATCTTATAAAGTGTACTATTTTGGCCTACACTCTATCACAATGCAAGAAACATTTTCCAAAGTTGTGATTGATGCTAGCCAATTGGCACCATAGGGAAGAGAAATAAAAATACACAAAACCTGATCATTGAAGTCAAAATTTTCAATGAATGTGAAATAGAGTTTGTGGGGATATTTCCTAATTCTAATGGAAAGTTTTAAATCTTGGTTGGTGTTGAATATATCTTGAAATGGGTTGAAGTGGAAGCTATCATCCCTGACATGAAAAAATTAGTCACAAAATTTTTAAGGACAAATATATTTTCAAGGTTTATATCCCCTTGGTTACTCATAATTGATATAAGAACACATTTTACCAATAATGTTATCAAAAGAAAATTGGGGAGGTACTTAATCTGGTATAACATTGAAACTCCCAACCACTCACAAACAAGCAGGAAAGTTGAACTTTAAGAGAGGAAAATTCAACAAATATTGGGTAATACGATGAAGATAATCAGGAATGACTAGATAATCAAGATATATAATTCACTCTGAGAAAATTACATTGTATAAAAAACACCTATCGTTACCACTCCATTCTGATTAGTGTATGAAAATCCATTCCATTTTCTAGTATAACTAGAGCATAACTCATTTTTTAGAAATTAATAAATTTAATCTCAATTATAGAAAAATATAGGGATGTTAGGATGATGGAATTGGATAAAATTGAAGAAATAAGAAAGGATTCCTATGAGAATGCAAATACTTAAAAATAAAAAACAAATAGATGTTCCAATCATTGTATCATGTGATGAATATTCTCACTAGGTAATATTGTCTTTTTATACAATTACTGATTGAAATTGGTCCCTATGAATCTAAAATCCCAATCATCAAACCCATTATGGTCATTCAAGTATTTCCATATAATACAATTGATATTTATAAAGTTTTTGAACCCCCATTCAAATTTAATGGTAAATTTTTGAAAATTTACCAGGAACCATTCAATGAGGGATATGTTATAACATAGACATTCATCTGAGCACCACTGAGTCAAGATATCAATGTTAAATGAAGTTTTGTATGATTGGAAAATGTGGATAGATCAACTTAGGATATAATAGGATAAAATATATTTTAAAAAATCCATGGGCTTGAAAAAATTAAATAACATAGGCCTTTGGCTAAAAAAGGAAAAAAATCCCAAATTAAATAGCATGTAATCCAATACACACCATGTATGGTTCATGAACCTAAAAATATCATTTCTTTTAAATTAAATGATGTGAAATTTTGTTACTTTTATAAATTTCATGAACCTGGTGTTCATGAATCTTGATCCTCCTACAAATTATTCAATCCCCCTCTCCCATCATGCACACCAGTACACCCCTCCTATCATGCGCGACACCCCCCTCATCACTCTTCATCCCTAACTAATTATCCTTCTTTATTTGGAATCATATTCATTATTCCCTTTCTGTTGAGTCCAAAATGGCCCACATGAAGACTGTGCAAACCCCCTATAGATCATGTACCTGAGCATGATGAATCACATATAGCAATGTGACAAAATGGCCCCCATACCTATTTCAACTCCCAATTTATCCTCCTCTAGCTCCGTAGATGCCTCCACAACCCCATTGGACACTGTGGAATCTCATTCAACCTCCAATGGGTCATAGGATATCATACACCACCATATGAACCCCATCCTTCACATATCCAACTCCAAGCACTAGGTCACACTGTTCCATTTTCAAATTAATCCCATGAGGACCAACAAAACATTGGATATGTACATCCTCATGTGCCTTCAAATTATCCAAGAGGTCCTCCACCTACTTGAATGACTTCAAATCACATCGATCATAGAAATACAAGAACATACATTTTGATACATATTTATTGGGATGTTTTCTATTCTCGATATGACCACTAATAACATCTGATTCTAGCTATGTGGGAAACCACATGAACTCTCCATAATTTAATTCCCCATTTGGTTCAGTATTTCTTCTACTGAATTTTTCACCTCCCAGGTTTTTCCAACCCCCATCTCAATTTGAGAAATTTTAATGCATCACGTCTCTGGAGGACGATTTCATGATACCCATAGAGAATTTAAAAAACTCATATTATGAAATACACTATGTTTTGAGGTCCCATGATCTAGATTCATCATCAGGCATTGACTCTAACTTAGTTCACTTATGAAAATGTGCACAGGATCATGAGCTTGTTAGACATTATCATCCTACCTGCTACAATGGGTGGACCTTCTATCAACATGGAATCTATATTTTCATTTTATTTTTGGGAGTATGCATAGAACACTCGAGGCATATTGATGGGTTGATACATCATCACTCATTTATCCAGACATCTCAACATATTTGATGTTGTCCTTCCCCTCTAATCCATCAGACTGATGGGGATGATTGAATTCATCCTTCTTCACAAAATGAATCCACTGATAAAGGATGACGACATCTATAGATGCAAACCAAGATCTATTGAGGGTGCTAAAGGGTTTCCTAACAATAAATCTATAGACCCTACCACTGATCTTGCAACCTCCGACCCAACTCATGATGCTTCCACCTATATTTCTTCCCATCCCTCTTCTACCCCCATTTCCACTCCAATTATTTCCCCAACCAGAACCCATATCTCTTCCCCAACCACAACTATCATACCCACACCATCACCCACTCCATCCCACCTCACTGAACTCTTTCTCTCACACTAGTACATTCTATTTAACTTTAAAAAGATATTCCATCACATGGGAATCCCATTCATTGAACCCCCTTAATTAACTATCCCACCCTCTCAACCATCCCCTCAAACCACTCATCCACCACCAACAACAGAACCTTCATCCTATACAATTCCTTCACCGACCATGACCTACCTACCCTCTGAGATAATAGACCCTACTACCCATCAAGAGTTATTGGAAGCATAGGCCCAGTGAGGTAAGGGTTTGGACCATTCACTTTCCTCTAAGATTGCTTCTAGTACAATGATATCCACTAAAGATGTCACTCCCCTAGCCCCTTCAGTTATAGATCCCATCGATAGGGCGGGTGACCTATGGGAACCCTCTATTCGAGGGAAGACTATAGATGAGAAGCATGATGATTTTGATTATTCTTAGTTTTCCATATACCCATCCACTATTTTGTACACTTTCTAAGTGTTCAATTTCATTAGTTATTTTAGTCCATTTCACTCTAATGTAAGACTGTTATATATATACATGGTATACTATTTTTTATTTACTGTTTCTTGGTTTATTTTTCATTTCATTATTGTGTTACATTATCCATGTATAGTTATTATTCCCCTTTTATGGTCATCGATGTGCCTATTATGAGACCATCTACACTTGTACTTCATATCACTCAAAAAATGGTTCATGTTGAGCACCAGCTTGAGGATCTATCACTGGATATCCGTGTTCATCTGAGATCACCACCAAAATGAGCATTAATTGTTTTTCTTAACTCCCCGTCTTCATTATCAGTACACTCTTGAGGTGGTTAATCCTCTCAATAATCCTTGTGATCTCAATGATAGTACCATGATCCTATAGTAGGTAGCATACTTTTTAGCAGATGGATGACAATGATTGATTCTTTTTTCTATATTTATTACTAACCATGACATTATTAGTGCTTTATAAGAGGAAACCCATCATTTATTTTATATAGTTATTTTTAGTCTTTTACTTCAGTATTTATATTTTTTCTTCCCGTATAATTTTTTTATAGGTAACTTTAAACTTCATTGTAAACAACTATCTACATATATCTGAGATACTTTTTATTACTATTCACTTTGTGAACCTATCCATTTCACTGTTATCATAATATTTGAAATGGGTCGAATAATGTCTTATCTAGTGAAGGGTTTTTCCTTCTAATACATTATGCATGTAGCCAAAATTTTAAAATCAACATCCACAAAATTTCCTAACGGAATGACACTCATATAGAGAAATCTTGATCCCCAAAGGTCACTTTTTACCTTTCCATTTCAGTTTTCCTATGTTATGTCTATGATATCTCTCACATGTTATATTCTAAGAAAGTGTGTAAACTATATACATTTATGTGTGGTGGAGTTTTTTTGGATGCTTTTTCACTGGGGAACACCTCATCGTACCATGTGATTCAATGCTCACTGATGGTCATGTTGTACCTCACATTCCCTCTTTCCAAATGTGGACATAATTTGTCTCCTCTTAAGGTACATTTTCTACTTGATCAAAATGGGATAATGGGATATTTGTTCCTCCTTCTATAGATTCATCCTCAGAACTCTTCACCAAGTCAGGGTACCCTCATAGATTAAGACATTGTTGAGGAAACTCTTCCAGGTTCCATATCATTGTGGAATTCAGTTTATTATTCTTCTTCTGTCAAAATATTCCAAAGGGTCTAACCAGGGCAGAAACCTTCTTTTAGGAGAGTAGTCACACTAAGGAATCCATGGCATGTCTTCACACTGAAACGCTATAACACTAGTATTTTTCCCTCATGACAGGGCTTCAAAAGGGTATGCATGCCCATGGCATCCAATGTCAAATGTGGGGAATATTTTTATAGAGGCATGTCTCCAAGGTTTTCCTCATCTTCCCATGTTTAGCACATGGCAAGCCTTGATTTTAACATCTTGTGGAGATAGATCTGACTGATCGGAATACTAATAAGAGTGGACCAGAGAGATACATCCCTAAGAGGGATAAACCTGAATATTTACCAAATGTATGGATCAGAATTACAAATAAGGGTAGACCAGGGATGGTGTGTCCCACAAAGTTAATATATCACCCCATGAAAGATGATTTACACCCCACATAGGGTGGATCAGAATGGAGGATGGGTCTACCAAAATGGGACACCAAGGCTTTCCCTTGGCTGGGATTAACCCTCATGGAGGCTTCCTACATACCTTTACTACAAAGGGAAAGTATTAAAATCCATGTAGTTTATAGGGGGTCAACTAGGGTGTTCACATGGGACGAAAACCTGGAGACAAGCTGAGGATAACTTATATTTAGAGGCCCATCACAATAGGTACACTCTTGGTTCGATGGTTATGGATTATGTGCGGGGTTACACATGGTTATTTTCTCAAGGAAATGTCATTATCAGACCAGGATGTAGACGCCCGGGTAAAAATCTAGATGGATGATTGATGATTTAATGAAGTGGATGAAGGGAATGGGATGGAAATAGCATGAATATGATGGTAGTGTTGGGATTAAAACTCCAAGAGGCTTCCTACATATCCCCAAGGTAGATAATAAAATTCCACGTAGTTCAGTGGGGTGATGAGACACTTTATGGAGGAAACCCATGAGAATGGACCACATGGATGGGGACCATAATGGGGTAGAAACTTCAGGATTAGGAATTATCTTCCATAAAAACAATGGATCAATGGAGAGACCAGGATATGACATGGTTGATGGGATTGAATCATAGGTATCCTTCTTACGTATCTCTATGGTACTGAATAAAATTCCACATTGTTAAGGATGGGTCATGGAATCAGGGTGTACACAAATGGCGGCAACCTAGAGAGATGTTGGTGCTTACTAATGGTTAGCAACCCATCATAAGAGGTTACATCTTGGTTGGAGGAGTATGGATTGAGTGTAGTTCCTATGTGTTGTTAGCTACCTGAGAATTTTTCTGACATCACTAAGGGGTGGACCAATGACATGGGTCCCAAGAAAGGGGATGTTGAAGTTTACCATTGTTTGGGGTTGAACCTCAAGGAGGATTCCTACATACCTTGTCTAGGAGATAGAGATCATTACCCACATAGTTCAAAATCATACAATTTAACATCATGAAAGATGAAAGGGGAATATAGTTTAATGTCATAACGGAATAGGGTGAACCGATTTGAATTGGTTGAGAACAATGGAAGATGGGATTGAACCATAGAGAGGGTTCTATGTACCTTGATTGAAAAGGGAAAGGATCAAATTTCACATAGTTCAGAAAGATGGGGGATGGGTCTTACATTGTAAGGTGGAACATACATGATTTTATTGTCGATTCCCAATCTATTCCCATGTGAGTTATTATTGGTATGAGAGACAAGAGGCGAAAGGAGGCCTAAAAATCGTGTTGTGAGAGATGCAGGCATGAGAGGTGGTATAGGGATTACACATGGATAAAATCATAGGAGGATGGATATTGGGACATCTTCAAGAGGGAAGACCAAGGAGGATGAAAATATGTATGAGGAGGATATGGATTCATATATAGGGGACACACTATCAAGGGGGGATTACATGAAGACTGCCCGAGATTCACATGGAGACAAAGTGTGGAGGGAGAGAGAAGGGAGATTACAAAGGAGAAAACTGGAAAGCCCATGGTCTCATCCATTATCTAATCATCTCAGGATTTCCACACATGTAGTAATCACAGCTTAACATCATGTGTTAAGGAAGTAGGTTTCTTGGTAGTTCAACATCCAACATTTCAGACAATGAGGACTCACTCCTCATCCCTTGGACTTACATAACTCATACCAACCCCCACATGGGGAAGGGAAGGAACAAAAAATTCCATGGATTATAGTGGAGGAGTGTTCAATTTAGGGTAACATGATTACGGGGATATGAAAATAAAAAATATCCATTAGAATGACTATGCAAAGAAGCATGAGGAAGAGAAATGCAACATGAGGCACAACTTAAGGAACCATGAAATAACATCGCACAAGCCTGGAAGGATGCATGGGAGAGGGGCTCATGAAGAAGAAGGCCTCATAGAGAGGAGATTCAAAAAAATTGGGTGATTCGGGAGAGCATGGGCTTCAAAAATGACTGGTCTTTGTAGAGTAGGTAAAAGTGGACCCCCACAAAAGGGAGCTGCTTCACGGAGCATGGTGACCCATCCATGGCAGGGAGGCACTATGTACTTGGAGGGTAATTCATGAAGGATGAATGCCTCATGAAGACCCGAGTACCCAAAAGGGACTCCTAAATTCATGGAGGATGTTGGTATTCATGAATCTAATCAACGCTTAATGCCGAGGAAAAATGGAGCAATGTGAAAGATGGTTCGTGATGCTCAAGTACCTTGGTTGATGCATTTTTCTTAAAGGATTAATAGAAAAATAAAGTTTCATGAATTGAGGGATCGGAATGTGAAATTTCATTGTGTAGATTCTTTATAAAGAGGGGATCCATATATTTATAGGAACTTGGGATCAGGATGATCCAATGGAATAATGCGAAGGAAACAATTGTCGATGATCAGATACAACTCCATCGTAATAATGAAGGATTCTATCATGGTTCTCTATGGCAGTCAAAAAAGCATTTGAATAATCATAGAGAATTCTTTCCCAGTTCTCTATGGTGGTGGTGGAGGATTCTATTTTGAGTTTATTGGAAAATTCATGGTGGAAAGGGGCTTTACTATGGAGTTCATTTGGTAGAACCTTTGTGAATTATTATGCTTATGTGGACCCATTTCAAGGAACAAATTTTGGTCAAATCAAATGCCCCCTCATAATGGTAGATGAGGATAAGATGATGGTCATATTATTAGGGTAAAGTGCCATAGACATGTAGGTCATGAAGCCGACTCTTGATGGAAATAGGCAGAACACAAGTTGAGATCACCGTGAAGCTCATCGTGGCTAAGGATCTACAAATCTCGGGAGGTTTTTGCATATAAATAGAGACAGATGACCCATGTTTTTTCCACATCAATCTCTGTCAATCTATTATTGAGATAGTGAATCATGATGCTTCATAACCGTTGTGAATTATCTTTACAAACTAGGATCCTCATATTGGTGCTCCAAAAATGCTTCACTGCGAACCGGTGCTTTGCAGGCCTTTGTTGCACTACGAAGCACAGTAAGTCCTTTAAGGCTCCATATCCATGTAATCCATGAGCCATAAATTATGAAGGATATAATTTAAGGATCTATGTGAATGAGATTCATGAACATAGGAATAAATTTGACAAATTACCAAAACTGAATGGCCATCCACAAAATTTCTTGGGAGGTCTTTGCAGACATTGCTCGGAGGGAAGGTATGTCTGACAATCCAAAAACCAGAGAATGCATATGGAGCCATTATGACCAAAATTTCATAGTGGAGATACTATCATAAGAGAAATAAAAATATCTCCTTTGTAAGATACTACCACTATATGAACATGAGACTAAGGGATGACATTCATGATTCCCAATGCAAGTAGGGATGAACCAACCTACGGGTTTAGGGGAACACAATGCCAATTCTAGTGGTTTAGGATACCAATGTCCATACCTGGAAGGACCACACACTTTCTACTATCTACTAAATGTACAACCACAACAATAAAATTGATTGGAAAGCATTGATTCCATAGGTCTCTCCTCCTTAATACCACCCAATTCTGAAGGCGTCTTAGGGAACAAGGAGAATGGGTAGACCGATAATTGAGACTTACGCATGGGTGAAAACTTCACAAATGATTGGGCCTTGTATTACATGGTTTGTGAATCTAGTGATGATTTTGGGGGAAACATAGGTGGGTAGTCCTATATAAAGATTCATGGTATTCGTAGTAACATATCTACCAGCCAAAACATATGATGCAAGAGTTTCTAAGCAGGTGTAATCGAGAACCCACACATTCCATATTCACCAAGTGGAGGTCGACATCAGCCTCTAGGAACACCACCAAATCTCAAGTATTCCAGTCTTGGGGGAGATGTATGATGATATTTTTCCTTTAGAGAACATTTGGGAAGATTGGAGGAGATTCCTTGGCTGGAAAACGTGCTGATGGAATTTGTGTAGAGTGATGATAAAAAGTCGGTGAGGAATGTCCATTTGAAACTATGGTTCATATTATTCCTCAAATTCCCACCATATCACACCACCGAATGGGAAGCGTCACCTAGGAATCTACCATTCATGACTCTAAATTTTCTAAAGGGAGATCAGCAATGTAATGAAAATTCGTACTAGAAATCCTAGGAGAACAACTAATTGAATTTGTGGGGAAACAATGTTAACACAGAACAAAAACTGGTGGTTAGGCTGGATGGGTTTATCTTTACACTTATTTGGGGCTAGATATTGTCAGTCAAGGATACGAACATTGGATTGTGGCCCAACACATTCATTATGGCATCCATTCTAGCAATGTGGCAGTGTGTCACCCTCAAAATCTCATTAATGTTTAATCTATACGTGGTGTTGTTTCACATTATTGAGGTAAAAATCCATAATGGTTATAAGAAATAGTCCACTTATTATATGGATCGATAGAGGCACATATAACTATTTATGAGTACCCAAAGACTAATTTTCCACCTTTGTTAGATTTTTGACCATCTATTCTGAATGTAGTGGGAAGTTTCCTGACAAAAAACACTTCACCATCGACGCTCATTAGAGTTTAATGGGAGGATGAATTCAATTTCCATCCATTCATACGTTTAGTAGGTGTATTTACTAGTGATGTTCAAATAATTGAGGAGCATTAATCATACCTCTTGGCCATCCGAGGTAGAGTTCTAGTAGAAGGGGTAGACCATGGGCCTATATTTGAGCTGTACACCACACACTATTTTGAAATAATGTTATGGTGAATGTGGAGGATTACTCCATAATATTACTTGGGAGTTCTCTATGAGGACCACCCATTTGTGCTGAGGGTAATGTCGCTCATATTCACACGGGAAGATGGGAAAATGTGAAATGAGCTACCTCCACCTACTATTGTCTAAAGGCTTGTTGAGGAGTATGTGAAGAGTTGGGAGATATCATAGCCAGGGGATATTATGAGGAAAAGGACTATCCATGATGATGACAGAGTGCCCCCTCAACCCTGAGGTAGGGTTTATACAACAAAAAAAATACATCATGGTGTAGCAGCAATAAGTCCAGTAATTCCATGGTCAACCTTTGGTGTTAGTTGAAGTAGAATGATGGCTGATCTAGTAGCTCTAATTGGGAGGTTCTTGGAGGGAGGGGGACACCCAGAGTGTTCCATAGGATACCCACTCATGATCTTGGGAAATGGTTGTTCCACATAGATATGCCTGAGGATTTTTTTCCCCAAGGCTTGGGATACCTGGTACATCACCAAATAATTTATTAGTCCCTATAAGATGTTTTAGAACCTTAGAAATCTCATAATAAGTCTACAGAGACTATATATGTCAAGGAAGTATTTCTAGTGTCTTAGGGTGAAGGGGAACAATACATCACTAAGCTGGAGGACATTGTGCATTCTTGGGGAACCCTGCGTCCAATGACGGGTCGGGTGAAAGTATTGATCAATCAACCACCCCCACAACAAATTTTCATTACTGAGATGAGGGAGTTCTTACCTTTACCTAAATAATCAAAGGAATCCTTCAAGGGAGAAGAGGCTGACAGCGGGGGTTCCCTTTGGAGGAAGGTGAAGTTCTGGCCTCGGAGCTGGAAGAGTCCGATGAAACTCCTAAGTTAAACTCTAAACCATTCCGATGTGGCACTTACATAGATCACATATTCTTCTCTACTGAAACTAATCTTGTGAATAAGAGACTCATATGCAAGGCCTCTTCCTGTATAACAAAAAACATATCTTTGGGTTTATCATATGGGAGGATGGAAATTGTACAATTCAACAAGGCTGTGATACCAAGGGTGACTATTCCAAAATCTTAATAATGATCAACCATATATGGGAGGCTACATCCTGAGATAAAAATAGTGAAGACCCAAGGGAATGATCAACTATTTTTCTTCTATAATTCATCTCTCTCACAAAATCACAACTTCTGTCTTTCAGACCTGGTCAACTGACATTGTTCATATTTTCGTATGAATAGTTCTTTTAATGGAATCTTTCGTGATTTTGAGGATGTGTTGGGATCCTAGATCTCATTTACCAAGGGTAATTCCGATTATCATGTAATATGGCACCCACACTGATATGACCGTAGTGATCATAGCCATGGGTAGGACTGTTGGTGGGAGGGAACCTGAGATTATCATAGTGGAATCAAATGATAAAGACCAACCGCATGATGTAGAACCCATCCTATCTGATGGGATTCCTAAGGTAGATCCTACTAATAAATATCTTGAGGTATTCCCAGAATATGAACCTAGTGACCTAGAAGATCTTGATGAGACCACTTTCGATGAGTAGAATTTCAAGGTTGTTCATCATAGTTCATGGAAACTGATCAAGCACTTCATTGATGGCACTCTGCAATAAGAGTGAATAAGCCGAATGGGAAAAAAATTATCTCAGTTGCATGACCTATGCACTAAAGGGTTGAATGTATGAAATCACCACTGGCTCATCTGATATTACATGGTAGAGAAAATATAGGAGTATGACCATGACCTCGATGTCGGCTAGCAGTGAAGGAAGTCTTTGAACACAATGTAACTTTAGAAGGATGAACAAGAGATCCAATTCTTGGAAACATGACTGAATGAGTGATCTTCTTTCACCACCACCCAATCAAAATTCATATAATGATTACGGATCAAATTGGTAGAAGCTGAGGAGTAGTTAAGGAGAGAATCATATGATGTGATCGACATACATGCTAAGGGGAATCACATGCAGATCATAGCTATGGAACTTCACCCCACATCCAATGAGGAAGGGATGGAGATTAGGAAACGACAGAAGATCCTAGATATCATCAGATAAAGGGTGGTGGAGCTAAGATGGTCCATCGAAGGGTCTAGTCTATAGGGGTTGTATTCTGTCAAACTCACAAACACTTTTCCTACTTTCTGATTTAATCTCTGGGAATGGAAATCATAGAACTTTCTTTGACTTTGGAAACTCTATCATATACATGAAACAACTAACTATCAACCCCTAAGCTCACATGGACCATGTCCTATGTGAGAAATAAGGGATGGCTAAGTACTTTCTCACATAGATATGAGAGAGTCGTTCAATCATCGATCACCTGGGGTGTGAATGACTGCCCAAAAGTTTTGAGATGCAAGGAGATTTGACTAGAGAACAGGATTTCTGGAGCAACCAAACTACCGTTTCCCATTGTGTTTTAGTGCATGGGTGGGATAACGCAAGGGTAATTTGAATCAATCCAAACCAAGGGACATGAGAAGTGTGAATCACGACACAAAAAATTCCGAACACAGTGACGGTGGAATGATGATAAAGAATAACTATTGACATGTTTTTTGACATAGTATAAATATTGTGTTATATTAAAATGGGGACAAACAAACAAGGTCAAACCACTGACCTTATATGAAAACACAAGTCCAAACTCGATGTTTCATTTGATATCTTACAGACCATTGTCCCAGGACATTAGGAAAACACTAAGTCTAGGAATCAATATCGTTAGCAGGTTCCTTTAGACATGAGTGGAAATGATGATCTGAATTAGAGGTCAGAAAAAGCACGATGGTGGAATGATGGGTTGTTCTAATGAAGACCTACACTCTTGAAATTATTCCACGATGACAAATGGACACTAGGAGGGAATATCAAAATGAATAGAGATCAAACATATTTCCTTTACATTATTTTAAAGTTATGTTACATGGACCGATGGCTCTAATTTTAAGGTCATAGAGTTTGGACAATAGTTAGAAGTAAAGGGCCTTGAATATTAATAAACCTGCAGTTGGATCCATTGACTAAGTATCCAGGAATTTCTATATATCTCATGAGGATGAGAATCAATCCACACCTCATTCTTGAAATTCCATGTAGTTTAACATTGTGTGTTAAGAATGAAAATTTTGCAGTGAAGTTTATTATTATGATGCCAAGACATATCAAATCTAGAGGAGAAATGTTCGGCTCAACAAATTACCCGACATGAATGGGGATAGAGAATTCCACCCCATACTACACATATTCAATAGGGGAATTGAATCCATGAAAGGAAAAAAATGGTGTGTTTATAATTCCATGGATGAACATGGGGATGATATGTCTGGATGTCGCTACATATCATGCTAGGGTATGAATCAATCCAAATGTTGTTCTGAAGATGGCTTGGTAGATGACCAATACCAAAAGGTGAAATATTCTCTTAGGTGAGCAATATCAATGTTGTTAAATAGTTTAATGTCATGAAAACTTAGATAGTAAGAATATTAGTTTCAAGTAATGGATCTTGGACCGTAAGGTGGCCGGTTTTAATGTTATGTGTGTGGGACATACCCATGTAACTTATTTCCATACAGTAAGGACAATGGATTATAGATCTTTTAAGGGAGGTACATTGTGAAGTTAGCCTAAAACCGACAATAATGAAGACCAAAGATTCCCATACCAACCAAATAATTCTATGGGATCTTAGTCCTAGATGAGGTGAAAGAGTTCGTGATGATGAAACTAGAATCAGGAACAAAGTCATACAAGTTTCACTATGTATCCCACATGGAAGATAATCAAGACACACATAGTTACTGAGGACGACATAATTGGTGGCTAGTGCCGAAGGTTGAAATGTATTCTCAAATGAAGAAATAACATGGCTAGGTAGTCTGTAATCATACAGCTTAGATGAATAATTTTTTTAACATCATATGATAAAGTTTAAAGAGATCTTAGGTTATTTTCATAGAGCTTGAACCAAAAGGGGAAAATTACCGAAGTTAAAATATGGGACATGGAACCATAAACCAAACTAATGTGAATTAAGGAAGGATAAGTCCACACTACATCATATAGTTCCAAGGTAACATATGTGGTTTAAATTCACAATTCCTGGACTTCAGGACCAAATCTCTTAGTTTAAGGTCGTAGAGTTCATACCATAATGATTCGTAATTTTTACATGTTTGATTAAATCCTATAAAAACCCCTAAGCCTACAAGATCCATGTTTGGTGTGGGAAATAAGGGGCATATAAGATCCTACAACATAAGGTAGCACATGATAGGGGAAAAAGGTGAAGAGAAAAACATAATCTATCATTTTTTCCTCAACGCGCCAAAGTGCATGGAGGATAACACATAGGGTGTTGAAGTTCCATCTAAAAATTAGGAGGAAAAAAATATAAATCAAAATAAAAACACATGGAACATAATGAGGTTAGTGAAAATGATGGAGGATAACAACATGCCATATTTGAAACAATGTATCCATTTCATGCTACCTAGAATGGGAACATACAATAGAGGATAGAATGCTGACCATATTCACAACATGATAATTGTATCAAATTGTAGTTCAAAATCCTCTAGGACATTGACCAAGGAAGGTATGAAAGCTCTAAGTATGACCATCCATACTGTTATGCGGTCACTTCAGATGTGAAGGATGATGGGTGACCAAGTAAAGGAATATATGAAGTATGGATATTGAGTGAAACTAGGTCCATGCAGAATCCAACACTCTAGGTCATAAACCAAAACACATTTAATGCATATTGATATAGTTGGAATGTGTTCAAGGTTCTTAACATAGAGAGGGATGACTCATGAAAACGAGTTGAAATAAGAGGTAAAACTAGTCAATGAACCTGAGGTAGAACTAGGGGATCAAATACCCCAGTGTTCCTATATATCCCATAAGGATGGAAATCAATCCATATATAGTTATTGAAACACCACTCAGTTTATAGTCATGAAGTAAGGATATAAGAACATGGAGGTTTTCATAAATATAAGGGGTAAATTTATGGAAAAGGGATGTGCATGATAGGGTAAAACAACTCAGACGTGAATGAGGACCTGAGGGGCCTCATAACAGACCATGCACTTCAAATAGGGGACTTATGAAATGTTGTAGAAAAGGTCTAGGGACATGGGTCTGGACCCAGAGAAAAATTCCCAAGCATTCCTACGTATCATGTAGGTGTATAAATCAAGACAAACATTGATCTTGATGGTTCCATGCAGGTTAACATCATGCGGTAAATAAGAATGATGATGGATACTCCTGAAAGGGAGAACATGGTGTAGTCATTATAAGCCTAATGTGAATGAGGATAGGAGAAGTCCAACCCACACCACATGCTCCTGGAGAATCACTATGTCAAGAAACTAAACATGGAGGGACTTGGGTTTGGAATCAATGTAAAATGACTAAGTGTTCCTACATATCCTTCAAGGGCAGGAATCAAGCCATATGTAGTTCTTTATATTCCATGTAGTTTAATATCATGCGGTGAGGATGTAAAGGTAGCATACATCCTAGAAGGGAATACCTAATTTTTTAATTTTAAACTCTATGTGAATGAGGACAAGAGAATTCCACACCATCTCATGCACCCTTAAGAAGGGACATGGGCCAATGGGCCAGGAAGGGTCGGGGGACCTCAGGTTGGACCCAAAGTAAAATCCTCTAGAATTACTATGTATCTTATAAGGGAAAGAATCAAGTCACACATAGTTAATTATATGTTTTTCAGTTTAACATCGTGTGGTAAGAACATAATGGTAAGAAATTGGGCTTTTAGTTTATCATCATGCTAGATGGGAATGTTGGGTAGTTTTATGTCATGCAGTCCGGCCAGATCATGTAGTTTAACATCATGAAACAATGATGAAGGATATATTAGTTTTTGGTTATAAAGCCCAGACCATCGTTGTGTTCACCAATCCAAATTTATCTTCATGTAGGACGAAGATACCTTCTCACATAAAGTATTTCTTGAGGAATCTAGTATTGTTGAGAGGAGTGATATGCTCACTATCTATGGTAACTATAGAGTATACACCGTTGGGGAAAACCTTGTGGATAATATAAGGTCCCTCCCATTTGGGATATAACGTTCCAGGTTCCTTCTAGGTATCATTGGTTATCTTAGGGATAAAACTATATCATCCAAAATTAAATAATGAAGAAGAACCTTCTTATTGAAAGCTCAAGGTATATTTTTTGGTTGCCTCTCTTGGTTGTGTAAGGAACGAAGCCTGTTTTCATCAAGTGCTTCCATCTAATCTATACAAACCTATACTACTTTATCTGAAATATGATGATCATATATGGCTGTTCAGTGCGATATAAATTGAATTTCCAATGGCATGACTACCTCTGTTCCATAGACCAGGGAATATGGGGTCACCCAAGTGGAATTACAGTTTGTTATCCACTAAGCCCAAAGAGCGTTATGGGGATTTTCTGACCAACTCTTCCTATTTTGAAATACCATTATATTCAATATTCTTGAGAGGGCCTTGTTAAACACCACAATCTACCAATTTTCTTATGTGTGATAGCAATAGGTATGATTATAATAAATATTTTACTTGGTGTACAATTTCTTTAGCATGGTTGTCCAGGAATTTAGAGCCATTATCGGTGAGGATGGAGTGAGGGACATTTAATCATTGGATGATGTTGGAGATCACAAAATCAATGATGGAACATTCCTTTAATTCATTTATTGGGATTTCCTCTTCACTTTTAGAAAATAAATATATGACGATCAAGATGAACAAGAACTGGCGAGCTGATACTGGTGGATATGGTCTTAAGACATCAAGTCCCTAGACCGTAAAAGTCCAAGAGTAATTAGTGGAATGAAGAGGATTTGACAGCCAATGCCCAAAATTATCATGGATCTATAACACATGTAAACACTTGGTAAAATTGATACAGTCATCTACCATGGTGGGACAGAAGTATCCCATCATTTGGATCTGGTGGGAGAGCTTCGGTCTCGCCTGATGAGCCCTATAAGAATTGTCATGAACTTCAAGTATAAAAATGGGAATCTCAACTCCTTGAATGCAACAAAGGATAATTCTATTAAACATATGTCTGTAGAGGATCTACTCAAGATTGGGGCCTCTATGGAGAGTGAATTTTGTTGTGCACTGAAGGATTTTCTCACCCTTGGCTCTAACTGTTTGGTGATTGATGTGTTGGAGGTACTCAATAATGGGATTAATCAAATCAGGGGTATATAATACTGTATTAGGGAGACCTAACATTTCCAATGTGTTTAAACTAGTGGTAAGATTTATTACATGTGGGCTATCATCATCGTCCATAGTGATGGGAGCGATGAAACTTCTATGTGCCACATGTATAATTAGATTGTTCTGTTATGCTCTACAAGAGAATCGGTAAGGCTCAGCAAGGCATTGGATCAACCATTAAATGATCGAGGAAAATATGTAACCTCTGGTAGGGAAGGGAAATGTGCCATTATCTAGAGAGTGAGTTCTAAAAAAGGCACGATCTATGGATTCTTGACGACATAGCCACCATTGATATGCTTCATGATAAACTCAGAGTCCCCTTTAACATGTGGGTGAGGGACAACAATCTCAAGGGCCAGCTCTAGACTAATGATGAGGGCCTGATACTTTGCATCAGTGTTGGTGCATTCTTCTATCAACAATTATTCATAGGGCATGACAACCTACTCTATTGAGTCTGAGATCATTGATCCTTCTACCTATCAGACTTCAAGAAGAACCATTGAAGTGAATCTTCCAACAAGTAATGACTTGATATACTTAGAGGATGGACTCATCTGTGAAGTCAAAATCCAGAGATTGTTCCGTGGGGGATGGATGGGTGGTAAGGAATTCTACTAGTGCCTACCCCTTTACATATTTCTCTGGAAAAAACCTGATGTTGAACTACTGAAGATCATGGCCACCCGAGATAGAAGACATGTCAATATAGTGTGGTTCATAATAAACATTAATGGATCCACAAGAGACACCAACTATATCTTATGGTGCTACAGGTAATGTCACAACTTCAGCACTACGAATACTAGAGAAAGGAGTATCTTACTGATAGAGGAATATCCAGAATCTGTATCGAGGATCATGAAACTAAGATAGTATAAACTATTTACTATCCTCTTGTTATTCTTTTTGGTGAGAAGGGCACTGAGTGACCATTCCAAGGAAGTAACATAATGGACTAGAGGATTTTATGAGATATATTGAAACTGAATCAAACGTTGTAGATGGTACTAGTTAATATCCCCAAATGTGGTATAAAAATCTCCATCCCTACGGTAAAAGACCCCTTACTTATTGAGCTGAGAAAAGGGATTACACTTTACACCCAAATTGTAATTGAATTGGTGGTTGTAGGCTAAGTGGCCTTGAAAGAATCGGAGTTCCTGATTTTTTCTTCGATGAGGAATCCGACTAATGGTATTGATCTTATCTGTATTGTTCTCAATTCCACTATATATGATGATAAACCCAAGAAACATTACAGAGCAAACCCAGAAGGCACACATCAAGTGGTTCATCTTCAGATGGCGAGAGTAGAGGAGGCTGAACACTTTCTCATGATCAATGAGAAGTTCATGTTTTTATATTGATTTGACCACTAAATATTCCATATAGCATTACACCAAAGTTATGAGTATCGTCTTGAATATACGGTGCATGACATTCTAATAGGTGGTACCTTAATCATTCAGATAGAAAGGAATTACATGGTAGTTGAATGTACCTTGTGGTGATCTAAAGGTGGTAGAATCTTCATCCTTTGGGGCCATTCCGATTTTATTATATCCGTAATACCTTTGCATGAAGAAGATTTCTTCAAATATGATGGTAGTTCCAATCAATAGCTCTGTCGTAGGAAGAGGAAAATCATCCTTCAGATAATGATGATTGAGATTATAATGTCAACGAAGACTCTGATTTTTCCATTATTATTTCATATGGGAATGATGTTGGCTAGCCATTTTGGGTAATGAACTTCCTTGAAAAAGTTGGATTTAATGATCTTATCAACATCAGCATCGACCACGACACCAGGAGAAGGGTTCATATTTATAGGAGGATTTTGAACCCGTGATGGTTTATCGGTGACCAAGTTGGTGGATGAAGACCTTAGGATACAGTCTTGGAATCTTGTCATACCTCCATGCAAATACATATTGATGGTAATCAAAAAACCCACATACTAGTGCTACTCTATTTCAAGCATGGCTACACCGATCAATGTTGGTTTCAGATCTCTCTCATTGTTGAGGTTAACGTATAAGAACTCATCAATGATTGTGGATACACCTTCCTCAAACATAGGAGGATCTCCCTTTAAATACACTTCATTATCCACAGTGAGATGATCATCGATAGGGGACATTCTTATGAATTGGCTCGTTCAGATGGAATGCTGGTACCAACCTAAGCGGTAGTGGAATCTTTATTGGGGGACTCATGTGCCACTGAAACCATGTAAATGAAAGTTGTCAATCCAATTCCATTAGGTATTCTGCCCAATGGGCCATAGTTGTTAATATCCAAGAAATAATGGCATGCCGATTTGATTTAGTTCAACATAGCCTGGAGAATCAAGCAAGTATGACGTATTTTTGTATCCATGGGGAATACATCCCAATACCTTGTATGGGTAAGGGGTTATGGAATCACTCGATATTGGTATATGTAGTATTATGACGTGATCTTCTAGCATTATTTGATCCTAGGAACATACTTTTCTCTTGTACCAGAGATAATAATGTAGTGTACCATGTCTAGGATTGTGCCTTCTAATCGATGAATTGGGAGGATGAAGGAATAATCTAATTTCTTCCTGGTTTGGACACAATAATAGTGGGCTCAACTTCATTAGCTAAAACCTGATTTTCCTTTATCTTGAAACTAAGTAGTGGGATTCCCAAGAGTAAAATGGAGACATTTCACCATGAATTACACCCACTCGAAAATTGAGGTATTACTTGAGGTACTAGTGATAAGAGGAGGTAAATTCTGTATGTAGGTGTAGAGAGGTCCTACCCATCAATGCTTCATAGGCAGTGTCCAACAAGACAGCCATGAACCAGATGCTGGAGACCAGGCCACCAAATTGGGTCTTCAGATGGATTTTTCCAACTGGTTTCTTCTCTGTCCTATCATTACACTAAATATTCAGGTCATAGTTATGCACATCTACTTTATATAGTTCTAGTTTGTAGAGTATCTGGGTTGGGATGAGATTGATCCCAGAACCTATGTTGATAATACATCGATGGAATTCTATACCATTAAACTTTATCATGATGTAGATAAGGTAGATGTTCCCATGTATGGGAGAACCTTAATCTTCTCCAAATAATTAATTTATGGAATCATATTCTACATGATTAACATCCTCAAAATATAATTCTTTTCCAGCCACTACCTCTATCCCAAAATGCAAGGGCATTCTCAAAGCCTATGCGAGGGCTTCACACATGTTTGTGGATAGGAGGAGGGACTCAAGGATATATAGACTTACAATAATGATTTATAGATGATATAATCCATCATAATTCTATACCTGGTGCACATTTCTACTAACACGAGGTTTATCTATTTTAGGAAGTATGACAGGAACTATAGGTCAAACTGACAGGTTCTGGCAAGCACTGTGGATATCCCACTACTTTCTAGTCAAACAATGAAAAATGACTATAATATAATGGATTGATGAATGTGGTATATCCCCTATGGTATGCAGATGATCATAACACATTCATGGTGACATTTCCTTGTAAAAAAATTGAATTACGGTGGGATAGAATCTGATTGAGAAGAATAAGAGGATTGTATATGCTGAGATCTATGTTAAGCTTGTTGTCTAATCTCGGTGGGATGCATAGCTCGGTTGGAAGCACTACCCTGAACATTATTTTGAGTCAGATTTCCATGGATTCATCAATGTTGGCATTGACTAGGGACATTCCAAGGGTCCACATTAAATTCTTCATTGTCGAGAACCATATAAGGGTACACCAACTCAATAGTGTTAACTGAGACATACTCATAGTCATCACCTGAAGAATCCTCTGTTACTGGGTGGAACATGGGGTGATTCTTCTCTCAGAAGTGATAAAATCACCATGATTTTGGGATGATGTGGTCACTAGTGAGGGGATTTTTCTTCCCATTCAATATTGGCGTCTGATCTTCCGAGAAGATGAAGGTTGAGATTTTGATGTAATAGTGGAAACTATAGAAGGTGTGGATAACTCAGAAGGATCATGTTGGTTCAAACGAGCTTGGATGGCCCTATGACCAATGTGACCACCTTGAAAACTATACAATCATATTACTTATGATATCCATAGCTAGAGACCTGCTTCCATTCTCCTTCTCAATCGCTATCATGATTTACAGAGACAAACACCACCTATGTTCGGGCCAGACCCAACTTGACTATGTTGTTCTTGACCTAGTCCTAGAGTGATTCTTTATACACATAACACTTCTTGATAGTATTTCCAAGGAACCAGTGATAGGGAAAATAGTTGGGGTGATTAATAAGACTAGCCTCTTCAGGCCTCTTACACTCTGGAAACTATATGATTCCTTGATCCACGGAACATTGGAATTAGAGAAGGACCCGAGCCTCTTAAAACAAGTAGATTAAGTTCCATATGTCCAAAAGGGACTCTTAGATCCTGACCCTAATACGGGGTCGAATCCTAGTAAGGAGGTGGAACATGGTTTTCTCACCTAGGTCACAGTGGCTACGGGGTGGCACCTGCCGATTCTGAGATCAGTGCTGCTGAACATGAAGCTGAGGAGAAGGCAGTGGTACATGGAAAGGTTTTGGAGGTGGCTCTAATGAAAATAATTTCAGTTTCCTAGGGGCCTCTACCTGCATGACTACGAATATTTCATCTTTAGCTCTCCTTGTTGTAGGAGTTGCAGGAGACAACAGACTTGCCTATTTGGTCTATTTCAAGGATTCCTCTAGATGTTGATCTTTACCATAGAAATCCTAAAATACACCCAGGAAGTTCTGAGTGATGAGGGAAGGAACCAATTATATATTCACATTCCACATTCACATCTATATCTACTGCTCCTGAGTCAGAAGCATGTTGAGTGAATTCATGGGGCCCTTCCATCTGGACATAATGTATGCAGTTTAGTCATCTGGCCTATGTTTTCACTGGACGAGTTCTTAAATAATTTTATATTGGGTAGTGGAGTTGAAGTGATACAAAAATTTCATGTGGAGATCTTCCCAGCCAGCTATATACCCAATGGGAAACTAGTTGTACCAGAAGAACACATGACCTTCCAGTGTATGCACAAAGCACCAGCGCTTGGAAACTTCATATTGTGCTAGAGTACCTAGAATATATCCACAACTTGTGATGAACATTCCAAAGTGTATTAGTGGGTCACCCATCCCATTAATGGGAGAGAGCATACAGTTCCAAAATTTTGGTGTATCGGCATGTCGTCTACCCATGCCAGATACGGTTTACCATCAGGTGGTATTGACTCCTTCTAGGTCTGAAGAGTCTTGAGATGAGAAATTATAGTATCCAATATATCGACTAATGGAGGATACATATCCTGATGAGGGTTCCTAAATACTAGTTTCTTGGAGGGTTCTTTAATGTGGTGGGTGGGCCCAATGGATTGCAGAGGAGCTGGTAGAATAACTCATAGATATCCCGAAGGGTCAACCTATAGAGCAGCTAGGGGAAGAACCTATAAATCCCCATGAGGGGCTAATGGGGGATTATTATCTTGCAGCTCAGGTGGATTTAGTGACACATACCATGCTTATTTTACATATACTATGGTATATATCCTATCTATATAGATAGGGTTGTCGAGGTCACCAGGAAGCATCTCACCAGGAAGGATTTGTACCTTTTCATGCTTCCCTAGTCGAGGATCACCATAATCTGGACATTGCAATGTGACACACTAAACAAGGATCTCATCGATGATCCTTCTCTACTTATTGAGATGTTGGTGCAATGAAGCCTTTTTAGGAACATCCTCAATCTTTGACACTGAACAAGATGGGTCATAGAGCATAGCATCTTGAGGGGGACTTTTCCATTATTGGGGTCCTGACTGAAAGGTAATGACTCTTTGGGGTTATTAAATCCATGAAAATTCCTCTTATGATGTGTGACAATTCCTTGGGGTTCTATAAAATGTGGCACCCCTGGGGAGTAGGTTCTCTTTGAGGAGTCATTCCTCGACTTCATTCTCTTCGAGTTCAGTCATATTCACGATGACTAAACCTGGAGGAATGTCCTCGATATCACTAGGTAAATTTGGATGACATAGGATCAAAATAAAATGGAGGGATACATACTACCCTCATCCATGAATCTGAACATGTGGGGATGCCTCAATAATGACTCCGTAATATATCGTGAAGCTCAGTATGCAACATTATTGGAGGATCTGATGATAACTAGATGATATAGGATTCTAAGACTGAAGGAGAAATGATAACTCAAACAATCATAATATATGGTCGAGTATTTCATAGTTCCCTTGGCTCTATAGATAATCCAACTGATGATGGCGGTGGCAGAAACATGTTTCATAGAGTGTTAGGAAAAATCATGTGATCTCCTCCTAGGAGAGGGACAACATAATACCGATGTATAGAGTCATAGTCAGCTAGAACATTTCAAGAAGTTGATCCATGGTGATAATGTCCCACTGGATCCTTCTCTTAGTAGAGAAATCTAGAATCTAATTTCCCCACTCATCAACTAGAGGTGGATGGAGAACCGATAATTTCACTGACATAGATCGTTGTAGCAGTGGACTAGTCCGTGGGGAGTATGCTGCATGAGATAAAAATCCACTACATATTGGGTTATCATCCGGGAACTGTGTTAACTATATAACCTCATCCCTATAGGATGAGGTGCTGACCACTACCTCTTGTACCCGGGTGGTGGTTGTTGATGGGAATTCATGATGGTGTTCATTATCTTCCAAACCTAGAACGACAATCAGTGATCTCATGTCGAGGTAGAGGGTGAATCTGGGGATGGTAGAGAGCACTACATGGTAGGAACATGGAAAAGAGCCAGATCTTCCTCCTCCTATATATACCTATGTAGAGATTCCAGGATCTAGTGCATATCACTTTTCTGGAGGATGAAGATGACATGATAGGTTCCTTCCCCAGACCCTAAAACATAGGATCGGGGTGAAGGATTCATAATCAAGTCACACTCTGTTTCAGAATTTGAAAAGCGGAGTGGGTAAACTATGACATGGAGCTTCTCTGGGATCTTCCATTGGGGGTGATAGTTCACTCTCCTGCCCCATGATGGTACTTTGAGGGAGGGTGAATCTTTGATATGGGGATGACCTATGTGCGGGTAGGTTCTTGGTCGGGGAGGAACTCTTCATAAGCTAGATGGAATATGAGGAGAGCCTTTATATCAATTCTTATTATAGTTAAAAAGGCCTCTACTCGGGTGTGTTTTGGTTCCAGGAGCACCAGGACATGTGTTGAATGGCACATAGGGAGGACCTCTATGTCTATTACCTGATACGCGAGTAGGACCTCCCATGGTTGGGAGAGCTGGAGTGGGGATGACCTCTACTAGAACTCATGGAAACATGGGGAGGAACTCCAGGTTGGTGAAAGTTAGGGAGAGGAGGACCTTGGAATTGATTTCTATAAATATGTGAAAAACCTCCATACCTAGGATCATGGGCACAAAGAGGACCTCTGTGATGTGTATCGACAAGGCTAGGAGGACTCCATCTTGGATCAGTGATGGTTTCATGGAGAGGACCTCCTTACTAAGCGTGGGTGTGGGTAGGACCTACACACTATCTGGGGATGGTACAAGGAGGTCATATGTACTGAATGTCATCATCATGGGTCATTCTGTGATAACTGTAACTCGTGCCAGTGACTGGAAGATTCAAACCAGATCGCTTGAGGGGTTCCTGGGTCATTAATCCCGATCTGTCATAGAATTGAACATACTCTGTAGTAATAAAAAATATATAGCTTGCATTTATGGTGGAATGGGTCAAAAAATATGTGGATGACAAGGCCTCCAATTTGGAATCCTCATGATCCTGCGCTTGATGTCGGTGTCGGGTCAGCAGACCTTGAGCCAGTTGGGAAGGGGTGAAGTGATTCTCCACAATCAATGGGACTGGGGTGACGATGTTTTCCCAACATAGGGGGATCCCTCCTTAAAGTCTCCCTAGTTGAATTTGATGCCATGATGAATCGATCATACCTCACCTCGTCGGTGCAAGGGTGTGAATCATAGGTGAATTCTAGAGAGAGACTCCAAAAACGCTTGGATGTCAGAGTGGGGAACAACTTCTCCCTGCATGGCCCTTAGGGGGCGATGTTGAGGAATAGAAGCCTCCATATCTTCACATGCCATTTCCTTACTCGGGATGATTCCCTCCTACTCATATCGCAGAATAAGAGGGTCAATCACCCTACTATGAATAAGATTTGAGTGTGAGATGAGGAGTGGGTGCCCAGTAGTCGTAGTCGTGGAAGCTAGCGTGGTGGAGGTGGAGTTGTGAAAGAATGTTGCAACATCATTCTTCCCACCCCTACATTTGCGGGCGGGTGGATATTGGTTCCATGTAACTGCATCTTGGGTCTTGTAGTGCAAGGAGATGCGACCATCTATACAAATAGTAGGAAATTAATGCTCAGTTCCCAAGATTCATTATGTCTCTAGGGTCAGAGAGAAAGATCCATGCTGACATTTCCATAGATTGAAATGACCTACGGTTAACTACCCCAAATTCTATTGAATTCCATTCCAGGGTTAATATTTTCATGGTGAGACCTAAAACTAGATACCATAATCTGGTGGCATGCCCATTTGTTGATGTCTTGAGCAATACTAATCTTCATATCAAGGAGAATAATTTTACGTTGGGTTCAAAATTTATGTTTCTATCACTTCTCCTCTATAGCACACCTCATCGTGTCACATTTTGGATTGCCATCAAATGGTTTCATTGTACCCATCATTCTTGATTTCTAAAGATGGTAGACATACATTGCCTCCCGAGGGATTTTTTTCCTTTATCAAAATGATATGATGGGATGTTGGTTCCTCCATATGTGGATACCTCCTCGGAACTCATCGACCAGTCTTGGTCTCCTTAAAATATTAATATGTTGTTCGTGAAACTCTTACAAGTGACATATCTTTGTGGATTCTAGTAAATTATGCAACTTATGTTAGTACATTACAAATGTTCTAGTTGGGGTGGCAACCTTCAGTTCAGAGAGTATTCACGCTGAGGAAACTGTGGAACGTCATGATATTGGAACACGGCAACACTGGTATTTTACCCTTAAGATATGAATTATTAAGGGTGAGGAAGCATGATGAATCCCACATAGAATATGGGGAATCTTATGCTGGAGGCATATCTCTATGGTTTTCCATGAATTACCCTAATTATCATATGGCATGTTGTGAGTTCGTCATCTTGTGGAGATGTATCAGACATACCAGAACACTGATAAAAGTGGACCCGATAGATACATTCCTATGAGGGAGCACCTAGAATTTTTACCAGATGGATGGGTTATAATGCCCAATAAGGGAAGTCTTGGGATGATGTGTCCCACAATGAGAAGATATCACACCATGATGGTTGATTTAGACACCACAAAGGGTATATCAGAATAATGGACGGGTCTACACAAATGGGACCCCATGTATTTCCATTAGATGAGACAGAACCCCATGGAGACTTCTTATGTACCTTTCCTATAAAGGGAAAGTATCAAAACCCATGTTGATCACAGGGGGATGAATTAGGTAGTATACAAAGGATGAGAACCCTAAGGAATTCTTGGGCTTATGAAAGGTTTTTGGACTATCACAAGAGGGAAACATCTATATGGATGGTTATGGATTGTGTGCAGGGGTTATTCATGGTTAGATTCCCAAGTAAATGGTGTGATCTCACCGGGATGTGGTGTCCTATGTAAGAATCATGATGGATGATGAATGATTTAATGAAGTGGATGAGAGTAATGGGATGGAACTAACATGAATATAACTTTAGAGTAGGGATTTAACCTCTGGGAGGCTTCCTACATATCCCTGGTGTAGGGAATCAATGTCCTCATAGTTCGATGGGCTGATGAGACACCTGAGGAGGGGGCCCGTGGGAATGAAGTGCATGGATAGGGACATAAAGAAAGTAGAACCTCCAAGTTCTAGCATGATATCCCCAAAACACAAAGTCATAAGAGAGATACCATGATGGGACATGGGTGATGGGATTGAACCCCAGAGAGGCTTCTTACGTATCCTAGTGGTAAGGAATCAATGGCCATGTAGTTCAATATGGGGCATGGAATCAGGATGTACACAAAGGATGGTGTCTAAGAGACATGCTGTGTATTATTCGTGGTTAGAAGACTATCTAAAGTGGGACACTCTTGGTAGGAGGAGTATGGATTGAGGGATGGTCCTGTGGATGGTTAGCTACCCAAGAACTGGTCTCACACCACTTAGGGGTGGAAATATGTTGTGGGTCCCAACCAAGGGGATGTAAAAGTTTACCAGTTCTTGGGGTTGAACCTCAAGGGAGGCTTCCTACCAACCACGTCAAGAAGATAAAGATAAAAAACCCTATATTTTGAAATCATAATGTTTAATGCCATTCGGTATGAAAGGGGAATATTGTTTAACATCATGCAGGATGAGGGTGAACCCACATGAACTAGTTGGGAATGATGGGTGATGGGCTTGAAACTCATAGAGGCTTCCTGCTTACCTTTCTTGAAAATGGTAAGGATAAAATTCCACGTAGTTCATCAAAATAGGGTATGGAGATTACACACTAAGTTGACACATAGAGGATTTTAGAGTTGATTCCCACTATAAGATTACATGAGCTATGCCCAACGTGAGAAAAAAAAGAGGTAGCAAGAGACCTGACAGTTGTGTCATGAGAGATGCGGGCATGAGAGATGGTGTGGGGATTAAAAATAGATAGGTCCCAAGAAAAGTAGATTTATAATTACTCCATGATGGAATCCTGAGTAGGATTTCTAGATATATGAGCTCCATGCACAACTGACACCCTGTTAAGGGGGGATTATGTGATGATTTCTCAAGATGCAGATGGTGAAAATGCACAGAGGGAGAGAGAAGGAGGATTAGAAATAGGAAAAGTAAAATAACCCTAGTCTCATCCCCTCTTTGATTTTCTCAAGCACACAACACATGCAACAATCATAGTTTAACTTCATGTGTTGAGGAAGAGGGTTGCTTGGCAGTTTAATGTTTTGCAGCAGAAACGATGATGACTCACTCCTCACCCATAGGAATTACAAAACTACTGCCAACCCATACATAGGGAAGGGAAGTCATAAGAAATTACAAGGGTTATAGTAGGGGAGTGGTCAATTTATAGTCCCATGTTAGCTTGGCTATGTGAATAATCAATAGTTGTTAGCGTGACTATGTGAAGAAGCATGAGGAAGAGAAACACAACATGAGGCACCACTCAGGGAACCATGGAGTTACTTCACATAATCCTAGAAGGTTGCAAGATGGAGAGGTCCATGAAGGAGAAGTCTACACCAATAGGGTATTCATGAAGCTCAGTTGATTTGTGTATAGCATGGTATTCAAAAAGGAATGAGATTAATGAAGAAGGGGGAAGAGGGAACCCGCAAAGGGAGGATATTCACCAAGCACGGTGACCCAGCCGAGGCATAGAGCCACTATGAACCTAGAGGTTTCTTCATGAAGGATAAATTACTCACGAAGACCTAAGTACTCAAAAGTGATTTCCACCTTTTCAATGGTTATAGGAATTTATAAAGGGAATCCCCACTTAATGTGAATAAAAACATGGAGAAAATGGAAGGTTGGTTCGTGATGATCAAGTACCTTGGGTGTTGCATTTTTCTTAATAGATCGTTCAGCAATGTGTACTTCAGGAATCAAGACCTCATAAGGTGAAAGGTTAGGGTGTTAATGCTTTCTAAATAATAGGGAGCGATATATTTATATGCACGTGATATCACGATGCTTCGAAGGCATGATGTGAAGGAAACATCGGTTGATAATCGATGTCAGATCTATCATAATTGTGAAGTATTAAATTACATTTCTCTATGATGGTCACGAATGTATCCAAAAAATCACAGAGGTTTCCATCACAGTTGTCTTAGGTGGTGAAGGAGGAGACTATTATACAACCATTTCACTATTTGGGGGGGGGCTTCACGATAGAGCTTCCTGAGACAGTCCCTTTGGTGATTTTTTTATTCTTTTGTGGACCCATTTCATGGAATAGATTTTGGAGCTAATAGAAATTTTTCTTATGCTTCATTATAGATTCATTTGGATTATTTATTGTTTTCATCTACCTAAGAGACATGTTTTCATTAAAGAAAAGCTTTAAAACTACAAAATCATTGCTCCCATTAAAATAAAAGATTAATTTTGGTAGGAAATTTTTGAAATCCATGTTTTTATTGTCTTTATATTTTTATCGTGATAACTGAGTTTTGTAATTTAATTCAATATTAAATATTTTAAAAATTGATTTCGATTGACTTATTACTTAATTTTTACACCTAGTGATTACTAGTTTTTCTTGTATACTTCCATTCATGAGACAATTATATTCCCATAATTTTATATTCTTTTCTAAGGATATTTATTGAGAGACACCTGGGGCATGTAAACCTATCATAACATCCATTAAATTATTATTGATGTTATGAATTAAAAACCCAATTTTTATATGATTTAGGAAATATTTATTATGCCAATTTTCCCTGAGACCCACCTTACATAATTTTTTATTTATCACATAGTATCCTTTCAAGACCTATTTTGGATGAATTTATTTCAAGACAATTATCCCATCATACCCTTTTATTGTTATTATGCTTGATAATCCTTTGAAGAATTATAGAGAAATATTTAGATGATTAACACATGATCATATTATTTTGGAAATGTATTGTGGGATTTTTACTAGAATTATATGATGAGCTCTATAATTACTCATGGAATTTAACTCATACCCTATTCCTTTGAGAAATATATATATAAAGAAAATGAATGAAAAAATATTGGGTTGTGTATTGGGAAGGTAAAAAATCACCATTTCCAGACCGATGAATCCTCTGATTGATCATATGTTCTTAGGCTACAGATGTGAGATTGGTCAAGAACATGATTTTAAAAAAAATTAAAAAATTAATAAAATATAGGATTAAGATACATTTTTTATACTTTATAGATATGGTTAGGGATCCACTTTGATCTTCTTGGAGTATGGAAAACTTATTATCTTGGAGGAGCCATTACATTAAACTATTACCATATTCATGAATTGTACCTTATAACATACCTTACTTTTTAGATTGATTTTAATTTTTTACCCTCATATGCTAAGCCTCAGATTCATTTCAACCCTTTTTTGTTGTATCCCCCATGATTTATTTTTTATTTGAATTTACAATGTAGAGATGATGCAAACAATGTAATCTTATGGTTAAGAACATGTATTCAATGTTTGATCATAACTATAGTAACATTTTACCCTATGTGATGAGACAAAATTTTTTATTTGGTAAATTTTAAACAGGATATAGAATTTAATTAATAGTTATGAAATTTTAATTTTAAGAATAAGAATACAGATAATGAACTGAACTATGAGGCATTAATGATTATCTCTAATAGATTAATTTTCGAGGACTGCCTTTTTTGGCTTACACTTAGTTTTATTTTCATGTTTATAATGAATGTTTCTTGTTTTAATTTTTTTTATTGGTGAATCCATGTTGAGATGATTTTTTCTTGAGGGAATGAAATTATTCATGTGTGGGGGAATTTCATTAGATAAAATTTTATATGTATATTGGATTTATTTAATAAATTTTTTTATTATTTATTCAATAATTCATTGGTAATATGTTAATTTTTTATTGAATATATCAATTAATCCAATGGAAAAGATATAAACAATTTCCAAAAGTGGAAATTATATGTCATGAATCACATACACAACGTGTATACATCATTAACAACATTTTTGAAATCCTAAATAAATTACAAGTCGTGGAAGAATAAAAGACATGAATATTTAATAAAAATCTGGTAAATTTAAAAGCCACTTATCACTTAAAGTTCAACTCATGAGAGTAATCATGTCATGATTTCCCATTACACATCATGAAATAAGTCACATCTTAGAATCATGTTGGTTTAGGCCAAGAAATGCACTAGATCTAAAACACATGGAGGAAACCATGGATCGGGATTATAGGATGTGATAATTTTACACGTCAGGTAAATTCCCTTCTATTTATTTGCGGAGCATGGATAGCCACACATAACACTTTTGGGGAAATTTTTTTCTATATTTATTTCTTTTTTCTCTGTTTATTTCCCATTGAACTCCACTTTAAACAATTCATTTTACCATTTTGATTAAATCTAAGTGTCATTGATCCACCTAAAAGTGTTATTCATATATTTCAGTGTCATTCAAAATTCATTCATTCATTTTCCATTGTATTCTAATAGAAAATGTATACACATCCCATTATTTATTTTCTAATATTTAAAGTATGTTTTTGGTTGGATTATTACCTATTTTAATTGTGAACTGCTTGATTCTTAAACCCTTAATTACGAAATGTCTTACTTATACTATTTCATTACTTGACCAATCATGTCTAAAATTGTTTCATTGATTATGATTAATACCATCTTGAGATGCTAAACCACAAAAGGTAGGGGTGGAGAGTAAGGGTTGTTATGAATTTAACGAATCTCTAATCTAAAACATGATAACCCTATGGATAGTAATCAGGTTAAACAATAACTATTTATTCAATTCATTTAGGAAACCTGGATCATGGGATATTTAAATGAACAAACTTATCCTGATTGGATTAGATAAGGATATAACTATTATCGAGTGACGATTTTTTTAAAATAATATTGGATTAATTTATTGAGGTTTTTAACCATATCCGGACCAAGAAAGTTTTTTATCTTGGATAAATATAGTTTATTGGACCATAATCACCTAGTGCTCTATGAGACGCTTCATATCATATTCTCGAGGTTTATCCCAATTTAGGACCAAGATTATCCTTTTTATCTAAAACCTAAAACAGACCCTGATCCATATCGTCATCATAAATCATAAACCAAAATCAACAGCTTTTATTAAATCCAAAAACAAATCCAATTTATTTTTCTGACATTTTTTTAAATATTTTAGAGTCAATAATTAACATTTACTGTTCCTGGATAATAATTACATTCATTAGCATTGATATGCCTAGAAAAATATATCCATGTTAAAGGTGATGGTTTTGGAGTGTCACCTCGAACATATACCAAGAAGAAAAATATGAAAGGAATTATATATGATATGATCAATGTCATGTAGTCACAAATATATTATTTAAAAGATCAATATATTTTATTAATCCAAAACCAAATCCAATTTATTTTTCTGACATTTTTTTATATATTTTAGAGTCAATAATTAACATTTACTGTACCTGGATAATTATTACATTCATTAGCATTGATATGCCTAGAACAATATATCCCTGTTAAAGGTGATGGTTTTGGAGTGTCACCTCGAACATATACCAAGAATAAAAATATGAAAGGAAATATATATGAGATGATGAATGTCATGTAGTCACAAATATATTATTTAAAAGATAATATTTTTCATTATAGTTTTGTGGAAAAACACATATAAAATTATTAAATATAATCAATAGAGGAAAAATGATATGTTCATGAAGAGCCAGAGGAACCCACTAGCTTTAAGGATATCTATTGCCCTCAACCACATTCCTTACCCTAGGTAATCAATTTTTTCAAAACACTTTCTCTTATATGTGAATCCAAAAACTTCATATATCTTAATATTACTAAAAAATAGGCTAGATTATATAAGATTTATATCTATCCACAACTATGAATTTACTTGTTGTGATGGGTATGGTGTACAATATTCTAAGAAACATTATACACAATAAAAAACTCCAAAAAGATCACATGAAATATGGGATCAAAGTAAAATTCAAGGTAATCACTGAGTTTCTTATTCCACTTGATGATCTTGATACATCTCCCAAATACTTGTAGATATTTCTATCTCTTCCATTTAATTGAATTCCATATAAGGATTTTCAAATACATTTGATCATTAACCCCTCTGTGTCTCGCTCTTTGGTGGTGATTATAGCTCTGCTGACGTTCAACCCTAGTTGGGTGCCTATATTTGAAGGCCCATACTCTCATTGGGGGTCTCCTAACCCATATTCTCATGCACATCTCTATGATATTTCTTTCAAGGATTAGCTTTTATGGTCGTCCCTTAGTTCTTATCCTCCCTGCTTCCTGGAAGTTTGTTCATTTTCTCCCCCGATGTCGAGGTATGATTCACATCTGCTACTGGAGGCCCCTAATTGGGAATTTAATAGGGCAATCTCTAGGTTAAAATGGACGCTAGTTGTGTGTTTTGGTTCTGATAGACTTCCCCTTTTGGTCTTCAAGTAGTACGTGGACTCCAGGGGATTTATGAATTGGGCCCTCATCTCGGTGATTCATAGGAATTCGTTTTTTTAGTGCTCAAACCATAATAAGACTTTGTATAGGAATGGTGCAAATCTCCACAGTTCTTGGGGGTGATCGCACTTCATCCTATCACAATGGTCAATGAAGGTTCACAAGGTAATATAATGTTCTCATACTACCTTATGGATTATCCTGTATAGCCTCCCACTTCCCTTTCATAATGAAGCCATTCTCAATGCCATCAGTGACTCTCTAGGAAGGATTCATGGCATGGATGAGTGTACTCGCTGTGGTGAGTAGACTTTGGTGGCCCAAATATGTGTTAAAAACACTTATGTCTTGTGATACTTGAGAATATATCCATAAAAAAGTAGTACATGATCGTTTGTCTCCAAGACATCATCTACCCGATGTTTCCCAGGTACTTATAATCCAGCTTACTCCTAATCCATTCATTGAATATTTGTACGAAATGCCATCACAGGGCCCACCGCCAATATTAAAGAGGTACAATGAATAGAGATTCATTCCTCTAATAATTTGAGGGGACCAACTCTAACCTGATGTAGTTAGTTCCTTTGGATGAACCCTTTTCTACCAGTATCGTCTCCCTAGCCACCCCTCATCCAACTTATAAGTCACCTACTCCCCCTAAAAGTACGCAATAACCTCCAAGCTTGGATCTTGTCCCTTAATATATGTGAGTTAATCAACCTAATAATTTGGGAGAAAATATCCAATCTTTTAGTCCTATCTATATGTTGTTATACAGTTCTCTATTAAGGAACATTATGAGGATAACTTCAAGATTCCTAGAACCATTGCCTCTACCTCTCCCTATAGATGAACTTTCACATAGATCTCACAAAGTGAAGTTGACCTAGGTGGGTGGAATTTGGGAAGCCTATTACTCCTCACTGAAGGTATATGAAATGACCAGGGAACTGTTCAATATCTCTTGACCTGATTAAATAGTTCCACTTGATGCTTATCCTTCCAAGAATCCTAGACTCTTGTCTTAGACGCTACCAATTGTGGCGAGAGGAAAAACACTACTACACCTCACTCTTCATATCCCTCCACCATCAAAACAATTTTATATGAGTTTGGGAGTGTGGAAAATCTTTATATGAAATAATATATAGATCTAGGAGTGCTTCTCCTCCCATTTGGAAGATACCGTGGTTCTTGGGGCTACAACCCGACCATCAACTTTCCAATGATACTTGTTTTCATCTGGTAATCCCATGGAGTTGGGGTGTAGGTGAAAAAAGATTTCATAGTTTTGTAGTACAAGAAACACAAGGAGAAGATTTCTGTTGTTCTAGAGGACAAGTAGAACCCTTCCAAAATTAGTGAGATCAGTCATAAAGTTATGTTTTATGCATCCATCCACACAGATCCAATCAACATGAACATATGGATATTTTGGAATAGTTATTTTTTGGTTGATATGTTTCAATCATGAGATCGAAATAAAATGACTAGAGTGTCTAGTGGTGGGGCACACTCTTTGTCTCCTTTGTCTATGGTGGTTGTGAAACGTAAATAAGGTATGTTTTGTGGAATTAACTGAACTCGTTTGACCTAGGGGACTGGGCATGGATGCTTGGTGGGAAATTTAATGTTATTATGGATCCATACGAGAATAAAGATAGAGGATAATTTTTGTGGATGGATTACATGGAATTTTTCTATTTTATTGCTAGAAAATGTTTAATGGATCTAGGTTATTCAAGAGACCCATTCACATGGTGTTACAACCAAAGGGGGGTAGTCGATGTTGGATCAGGACTGATCTTTATATATCTAATGTCCATGCCATCACTATGTTTCCAAATGAAAAGGTTAATAACATGACCCAAATAATCACTTATCATTTTCTATTATTACTCTCCTTTTCCCCAAGGAAGGACTCTCTAGAATAGTTCATGTTCTACAATTAGTGGTCGAGTAATCTGGGATAAAACCAAGTGGTTAGTAGGATATGGGAAGAACTGACTCAGGGTCACTCATGGACGATGTTACATAACAAGTTGAAGAATCTTAAATAGGAATGCCAGACATGGGATAGAAACCTTCATCCTAACTATTAGGATATTGGAGATCACAAACAGTACATTGAGCATCATGAAACATGATTGGAGGAGGCCTGGGATGATGTGGTTTTGGGAGAGATCGTTGATAAAAATAATAACTTTGTGGTTCTGATACATTCACATAAACATAAGGTGAGGGAGTTATCAAGGATTAAATAGATTATGGAAGGTGACAAGAACACCACTTATTTCCAATCATGCATAAGAAAGATGAGACATCATATCAAACCCAATATTGCTTTGGAAGATGGCATGTACTCGGCTGCTAAAGAGGTGGTTAGAGGAATGGAATTATTGTATTTTAAGGATATTCTTGTTGGTTTGAACATGAACATGCCAAATGGGTATCCATAGAGGGGTTTGGATATTTGGAATGGGTCCCTTAACATCATCTATACTCAGGAAAATGTTTCATTGGAAGGGATACCTATGGAGAGAGATATTTATGCAGCCATGATGAACCTAAAACTTGAGAGTGTGGCGGGTCCTGATGGATTCCCCGACTCTTTCTATAGGGGTTCTTGGAAGGTGGTCAAGCATCACATCATCTCAGCCATAGATGATTTATTTCACATAGGAATCCTTTTTTTCGTAGCATGTGTTACAACGCCTGTTATCTTACTGAAGATCAAATATCCCTCCTCCCTCTTCCATTATCAGCCTGTAAGTATGTGTATCGTTCCCTAAAATATTATAGAGAGCATCATTAATGGGTGGTTGTCGCAGAATTTACCCCGGTGTGTCTCCCTATAGCCATATGGCTTCATAAAGGATAGCTCTACCTAAGGAGAAATAGCCCTGGTGCAGGAGATGCTGAGAGATATTAACCCCAAGTCACATAGATCCAATATAACCATCAAAATAGACATGAATATGTCATATGGTTGAATTGAGTGGGGTTTCATAATTAGGGTGCCTTCGCAGATGGGTTTCTCTAAATGGGTTTTCTACCTCATCTTCATGTGCTTTAGCTCATGTTGGTTGGTTGTGTCATTTATGGGGAGAACTCACAGTTTCTCAAGTTGACTCATAGTCTTCGAAACGGTGATCCGATATACCCGAGCATTTTTATCCTTATGAAGAACACTCTAAGTCATTTGATCAATAGAAATAAGTCAAATAGTGATATACTCCCATTTATTTTGAAGATTATCCTCCCTTAAATTTCTCATTTGATATTTTCTGATAATAATATAATATTATTGAATGCGGGGAGGAGGTAGGTGCACGGGATCAACAAGATTATCTGGGAATACTGCCACTATACTGTACATGTAACCAATAAGGAGAAGAGTAATTTTTATTAATCCAATAAATACACTCCAAGTATGTGGGTGAATCTTGGTAACTAGCTGGTCATACGGTGAGGCTCCTTTACTATGTAATACCTTGGTACTCTTAAACCATCAGGCTTGATGCATATTTGTGACATTTATCATGTGGTGAGAAAGATAATGGGCCTTGTAATCAATTGGAAAAACAACTTCTTATCCTTTGGGATCCACATTAATTTGGTTATTAGTGTTCTTTTACCCATTTTGGTGCATGCACATGGATCTACTAATGTGCTAGAGGGAGATATCAAAACCATTGAGAAAATATTACCTAGGTTCATCTACGATGCTTTATCAGAGGGAAGAGACACTGGGTTTCCTGGGAAAGGATAGGAAGGCCCATCCTTGATGGATAGATTAATGTGAAATTCCATGTCAATACTATCTATTTCTTGTATGAAAATATTTCATCAGAAAAAATCAAGGAATACATGTTGTTGGGGAAGATCATCTCTAGAAATCATAGTGAGAATGTGGAAACTGCATTGGTGAATGGGTCTCCCTTATAGTCCTTGCTTCATATCATCATACCTAATATCCTTTTAAACATGAAATGGATCATAGGGGAGGGGAACATCCTATTATAGAATCATAAATAGGCATTCTATTTGACATTTTACCTAGGGTTATCCACCCCAACCATCAATTTAAAGGAATAAAGTCAGCATACAACATTCATTAGGTTAGTTTTGTGGGATAATCAAGAAGATGTGTTTGATTCAATTTTTACCAACTTAAAACCGAAAAAGTGTTTCTTTACGCCATCCATCTCAGGGATACTCAATTCGTAGTATTTTGAAAGTTTATCAAACCATTAGGACCGACATGGAAGATAAAATGGTTTGGTGTGGTGCAGAAAAATTCCAAAAAAATATAAATTCCTTACCTGGATAATAACCAACAATGACCTACCATTGGATGACAACATTAAGAAGGAGGGAATCATCATGGATTCTCATTTTCACTACCGCAAGAGAATGTTCGAGGAGATCACGTGCCACCTCTTCATTGAAGTGACTGGGCCCATTAGGTGTTGAGTTTCTTTGGGGAGTTCACTAGGAACTCCTCCCATGATCCTAGTAATGTACATTTCCTAGATCTATGCTTCCAAGGGGTGGAAGGTCCGAATATGAAAAAAGATTCCAGAGTTACCATTCTCAATGCGGGATGTTGGTTCTTATGGAAAGTAAGATATCATTCCAAATTTGAGGGGTCTACCTTTACAGAAAGTATATCGTTACTAGAACTATGTTTTTTGAATGAAATGGTCACTCACATTGGTAAATAGAAGGGGGATAAATCCAATTCCCCCTATATGATACTTCAGTATTGGTTCAAATAACCATCTTTAGGGAAAAGGGGCAATGGTTTTGGTCGCTTCATCAAGCAATGAACCTCAAGATTAACATGGAAGGATCATGAATCTTGGATGAGATTCGAGGAGGAGGGGTTTTTCATGACTATAGGGGAAGTGTGTTTATATATTTCACGATGCATTATGGGAGTGGTAATTCCATCAAGGCAGAGGCCAATGCATTTCTTACTAGACTCTCCCATTGCAGCCAGACGAATGATCACATCTCTCATGTGGAAACTGATTCCGTGATCATTCATGAAGCCTTTATTGGAAAATAAACCACCCCTTGGATGATATCCTACATCACCGGGAATTAAAATCACACCTCAACAATAATGTTAACATCACCCACACCTGGTGATAGGGGAAACAAATGTTTCATGCCACCTAACCTCTCTGGAAGATCATGGTTCCAATGTAACATGTCTTTCCAACATTTCTCACTATAACCCTGAGGGGGTGACTCTGGTTCTAGGGGATCCCCTTGGCTTCCACCATTTTAGGTCTCCCAAGGCATTGGTTACCCTTCCTCCCTTGTATCTCATTTCTAAACAAAAATAATAATTTTGATGATGATGATGTTACCATGTTCGATAATGTTATCGGTATAATAAAATTATGTTTGTTTAAACTTATAAACTTATTTCATCCATGTATTTAAAAATATTTTTGAAATAAGTTTTGAAATAAGGTATGGTATTAAAAATGATGAAAATTATGGGGAATAATGAGATTAAATCATGAAAATCCAATGGATCAACCATGAAATCCAAATGACCTTCCAAGAGTACCTTTAACCCACTAGTTCAACTGAATCATATATAAACATTACAGATTCAGGAATATACAACATTAAATGATTAAAATTTGTCCTATATTAAATATAAATTAGAAATATTTTTAGATTATATTATATATGATGTTTTTTCCAAGAGTATAAATTATATTATGAAGATGTATGGTTTGGAGTATTAGTTGGGAATATATACATGATGTATATTTTTATAATCTATTTGTCCAAAAAATGATTTAATATGTTCATTAATGAAATAACTACTAATATTTTCTATATGAATATATATTATAACAATATAAAGTTAAAACCATATAAATAAATATTTAGACTCATCAATCCCTATATTATTTGAACGAAATGTTTTTTATTGGAGTAGGATGAAATTGAAAATAAGAAAGATGAAAAAGTTTTGAATTTGAATATTAAATTATTGAATAAAAACCACTATTTATTCCTACAATAACGGGCTATAAATCTAATATATAATCATATAAAATATATTTTTTCTTTTTCGTTACATATTTTTAGTAAGCTTTAAATGCTAATTGCAATCAATTTGGATACCAGGAATGTTTATGATTCTTGTTCAAAATCATGGATTTACAAAAAAATGACAACACATGATGTCTATTTTGAATTTATAATTCACTAAAACAAACATTTTATATATAAACATCAAATTATGCGTTTTTATGTTTTAAAAATAATTTTATTATGATATTGAGATCTATAATATAAGTTAAATCACAATATGTGGATGATTAATGAACATAAGGTGCATAAATATGTATTCAAAAGGAAAAAATTAAGGTGTATATATCACACCCAAAGATTTCGTTGTACGTTATTTCATCAAATAAATTCAATAACTTGCACTACACGCAACACCAGGTTCTAGCGCACCACAAGATTACCAAACTAACTATTCAAAAGAGATTATGAATAGTATTAACTGAATATTGAAGTATATATAATCCTTATAATTTTAGTATCTATATTATGAGTTTCTTATACATAATTTAAGAACAAATTCGTTTTTTTCAGATAAAAGAAGTATTTACCTCAAAAAACTGCACTTTTACTGCCTTTTAATGATGAACCCTTTTTAAATCCAATATTTGAAACTTTTATATAATTTATTTGACAAAATAAACTTCTTATATAGAATTAGGACATAAGAATTTAGTTTTAATAATTTTTTGGTGCATTTCTAATAACTTTCATATCTGGGTGAATAGTGAAAAATACTATATTTTAACTGAAAACATCATTTTAATCACATTAATTTATAGTCTTGAATTATATGTTTTAATGGTTTGGAAGTATAAATATATTATATTTTTACCATTTAATCCAATTATGGTCATTGTAATTAATTTCACTTTGATATTGGACATAAACAAGTGTCAATCTTTTCATAGATATTGTTTCGTAAAAATACGCCTTTTGGTTTTAACAACGGGAATTAATTTTAAATTATTAAATGTAACTTCTATGTTTTAATTTGGTAAAAATATACATCATTTTTGAATTCCTAATAGAAAAATTATCTTTGGGTGAATTTTTGGTATTTTTATGGAAACATTCATTTTTTGATGAGTAGTGATGAATACAAAATTTTAATTAAAAACAACTTTTTTTAATAAAAATATTTTATAGTGATAAATTATACTATTGAGTGGTTTTAAAGTATAATTAGATAAAATTTTTACCATTTAATACAATTTTGGACATTGAACATCATTTCACATTTAAACTGGACATAAGCAAGTGTCAATATTTTGATAGTTATTATTTCTTAAAAACACGCTTTTTGTTTTGACAACGACAATTAATATTAAATTAATTTCTTCCACTTCTGTGTTTTGAATTTAGAAAAATGGATTCCATATTTGGAATTATGATTTAAATTTTTTTTAAATAGGTAACTTTTATTTTTAGACATTAGGAATATTTATTTCAGTAAATATTTTATTTACCGTGGTTAAAAGGGTAAATCCAGTAAATAAAGTTAAAAATTATATTATAATAATATTAAATTACCCTAAAACGTGTCCTAACCCTATTGGTGGATACATTTCAGACCATGGGAATCTTTGGGTCAATTGGGGACCAATTAGATCCACTTGAGAGTGATAATGACATTTTATATTAATTAATTTTAAAGTAAAGGCAAAAATGACATAAACATATATCTTTTAGTAAAACAATTTTTACACGGTGTTATATAAGTTATATTTTAAACTATAAATATTCATTATAAAGATAAAAATATTTCCTACATAATTGTATTTTATTTATAATTTTTATACATTGAATAATTAAATTTATTTATGACACAATGATGATGCAGTGTTTTCCTTAATAATGAATGAATCCAATAAATGGTATTAAAAATGTCAAAATAAATATAATTTGAAGATTATGATTCCATACACAAAAATTCTAGGTTAATATGGCATATTAGTATTGATTAAATAAATAAATTTTGAATTAATAAAGTATTTATGACTTAAAAAAATCAATTATCAAATAGTGTCAAAATTGATGTAAAAGAGTTTTTAAAACAAATATTATATTATTAATTGATATAATATTACTAAAAATATAGTATTCATACAAAGTACTTATATGATTATAGTTATGTCATTAATAAACCACTTGTGGTTCTATTGGTAGTTTATAGTATGTTTATGAACCAAATAATAAAAAAATACAAGGAGACATGGTAGATGTTAAACTAATTAACTAAGAGTTAAATCTGTAAGATAAGGTTGATATAGTGACATAAACCTGTCTACAACCTATTGTTTGATTGTATTTAGACCCATACCCACCTTATTCTTGAAATAAATCAGTTTTGGTCCATTAGAAACCGAATATTAATTTATTATAAAATAACATTTTAAGTTTTTCCTAAGGTGCCCCTCACCCCTCTTATAAAAGCGCACACCCTTATCTCATATTCATACCTTCAAAGCCTTTTGGTTTGGCCAAACCCTACCCAAATATCCTCAAAACATCCCTCACCTCATCATAGAGGTCTTACTTTAGTTATAAATCCATCCTAAGGATCCCTTTTTGATCAAATCCAAAGGAAGAACCCGAAGAAGAGGTAAATATCTCACCACATCTTCCAAGTTCCTTTCTTCTTCCACATCCTTTGTATTAGTTGTTTACATTCTAAAATAATAAATCTAGTATCTTATATAGACATTTATGTTATTATAAATATGGTACAACCAAATTCATTATTCTATCCATCCTTTAAATAACATTTTACCATACGTGTGTACGTATGGCTTACCGTCTCCACGTCGTGGTGTAATTGTTATTAAAAACATTATTATTTGGATGGGTATAATAATGATGTTTAATTGATGTAAATAATAAATATAACATGATATAGAATCTGTATATATGATATATAATTCAATTATATATTATTTTAATATCAAAAAAATGATATTGTCGCTTGTGCATACGTACGGATTACCGTCTCCACGACCGTGTTGAGATTCATTCCCCGTCGTATCCTTTCAAGACGAATTTTCATTTGATGATTAAATATAATGCATAAATTCTTTATCTGATTCTGGATATAAATAAGTTACATCCCATACATAACAAATATTACTCACATAATAAATAATATAAATGAAAATGATTCTGTTAACACCTAAAACAATGATAATATTAAGATATTATAAACAAAGAATTGTTAAAAGATCACATATGATATCATATTAATGTATATGATTATTTTATAATTTAATAAAAATTATTTCACCATTATACAGGAGGTTAATCTACCCATTACCAAGGAAAGTACAAGGTAATGGTTAATTTCACAATCTCTTTATTATCTGAGGTTGTTTTTATATAAGTTTCTACTGGGACCTCTTTATCATCCAAATCCATGTTTCTTAAAACTGTATTCCAATTTTTTTTTGATATTTACTAAAAAATGGGTTAAAGTAATTTATACCTTTGTTTTAATTTTTATAACTTTTTTTGAAAGGACTGTTTCTGTCATTTACCAAACAAGGTCCTTTTTAACATTTTCGACAAATTTAAGGTAAGAATGTCTTTTTTTAACTTATACGGCGGGTGCGGCTATTTTCCACTCTTATAAAATCATCAAATATTACCTTATAAGCTTATAAGAATATTTTCATTGTAGATGTTTCATTTTATAATTATGTTACTTTTAAATTATTTCGAAATAAGATAGATTTCTCTCAAATAGTTTTTATTTCATCTATGTCAACATCCGTTGATGGATTTTAAGATTATTTGAAGTTGATTTATTATGATACAAAACATCCATATTATATTGAAGGTTTTGTGATTTGTTTGATTATGGATGTGTTATTTTTATACCATTCATGGTTTATGGATAAAGTATTGAAAATTTTTATGATATTTTTAATACGAATGTTTACGTTATGTTTAAACCTGTTCATATGAGTAATGCATTGGACTTAGTAAGTGACGGGTGGAGCCCGCTATAGCTCCTCGAAGCATCGGATGGTCTCACGAGACAAACTAGTGTATTGGCACAAGGACTTTTCAACATATTATTTGTAGTATTAGCACAAGGCCTTGACTATGTGGTTATTATAATCTAGTATTATGTGTTCCATCATTATGAAAGTGGTTATTGATATTGCATATGATTATTCGACTAGTAGAATATCCATGAGAATACCCAGAAAGTCCGAGAGATAGGCAGAAGCCTGCTCTCAACAAAAGATTATATAAAAAAGTAAACAGTACAAGACAGCTCAAGAGAGGCCCACCTTACAAAATTTCATGTTATACAAAATTTCAAGTTTAAAAGGCTTTTTTTATGTATACATTGCCTTAAATTTTTATGCTTATTTATGAATGTTTCTACTATATTGTTATCCTTACTGAGCATCTGAGCTCACCCCTTTTTATGATTGATTTTTTCCTAGGATGTGAAGATGTATTTTATGATTGACCTGCAAGTATAGTCTGGGGGGATATGAGTGTGGACTATGGAGACTATGTTGTTGTAGTTTTCTATTTTATCATGTAATGTAAGACTTATAAATGTATCTACTGTTTCCAAGGCTACTAAACTAATCGTTCTTTCATGACTTGATCTTTTGTGATTATGCCAATGTTATGTAATAATGCACCGACTATGGGTAACTTGGTTTGGGGTTTTATAGTTGGTATCAGTGGATGTTTAGTATACTCCTTGGAAGCTAGATTTAGATAAAATCTGATTAGAACACATTACCCTAATATAGACTTTGAGGATTGGTATAGAATAACTTCCAAGAATTTTGGTAATGTAGAGATTTTGTGAGTTCTCTGAGCAATAAATCCCTGTCTGGATATGAGCTGGTAGAGGCGGCTCTGGCATAGATGTACCTAGGGGTAAAACCCAAGAACACCGCTTTTAGCTAGACTCAAACGTGAACTAGTGCACGAAAATGGGCCTTGCTGCACTCTTGGTTACGACACTCTCAGGGGATACACATAGGATAATTCTCATTTTCATTACAAACCATTAAGAAGGTTTTATGAGTATATACTTCCTCAAATAAATCATTTTTTAGGATTTTGGAATATATCCATAAACTGTTCAATCTATGTTAGTTATTTTACAAGGTTATAATTAATCATTTTAATTCATAAAATTACCTAGTGTATGCCATTGTATAGAAATGATTCCCAATAGGAGGAATGTGAAATCCAGAAATACGTATGATCCAAAGAGTAAGAAGGATCATATCTTTCATGATATTAAGCCAACATTTAGAAGGGAAATTTTCTCCCTTGTATTGTCAACATATGAAGAAATAATATCATGTGTGAAAAAGATAATTAAATAATTTTCTATGTCCTATGTCTTTGAAGGGAAGGAAGCGATGAAAAGTATGGAAGAGAGAAAGATGGATAAAGGGAAGAGGGAAAAGAATAATTTTCCCATATGTGATAATTGAAGGAAGAAACACCATGGAACATGCCTAAAGGGAATGGGAGTTTTTTATAAGTGTGGAGAAAAAGGACACCATGTATGTGACTTTAAGGGCAAGAATAATGTTTCTAATGTACAATGCTTCATTTGCAAGGAGTTGGAACACTACGCGAACCATTGTCTAAATCATCTAAGTATTCCCCAAATGATGCTATTGGATAATAATCAAGTAATGATAATACCACAGATGAGGAGGAATGATTAGAATTCTTATGTTTTTATTAATGAATTATGTCATTTTAGTGTTGTATCAGTGATGTACTGGTTATAATAATTATGGAGTATATAAGGATTGTAATACAGTACTATTTCATTAAGGACATGAGATTGTGTGGAACCAAGAAAAGTGACTCAATAGCCGGTTAAATTTTTGGAAAATATATGATTGTGAGAATGATAAACAATAATATGGTACTGATACTGAGGTACTGATTTTGGAATAATACATTTTTGATTTGGATAAATTATATTGGATATTCTTGACTCCCTTGAAACTGATTAATGATTTTTATATGCCATCATTGTTTGAGTTTACAACATTTTTGGATTGATTGAGTATATCTAGTATTCTATAATGAATAATGGAGCATGAATGTAATCAATATGGTTTTATGGTACTTCAGTATGTTTTAGTGTTTTAAAGAATACATGATGAAGGTGTTCACATGTTATTAGGTGCAAAAAGTATCTTCATTGTGTTTAACTATCCAATAAATTTTGGACTTTGAGTTTGGATATAAGTATTTTGGATAATTTGAGTTTGAGATTATTTTTGTATTTCCATAAAAAGGACAACTCGGAGGTCAAGCAGCAACCCGTCGGGTCCAGCAAGGCCGCGAGACTTGAACCCGAAAGCGAAGGGAGACAAGGGTGTACCACCTACCACTGACCCACGTGATGTCCTAGATTGAATAATTTAGTTTTTTAAAGTGTCTGGTAGATGAATTATAATTTCGTTTGTAACCCAATATGAATAGGATAAACATAATATTATTTTAGTTCTATTACCTTCTAGAGTGAAAGATGAGTTTTTGGTAGAAATTTTTTAAAAGATGGAACTCAACTTGTCAAGTATATATTTTTATTCTTTTATTCTATGAAGAAATTAATTCTCAAACTTTTATTATGGGATATTAAAACTAAAAATTTGTTATCCAAATACCTTATGTTTTGTGGAACCAATGATATTTTAAATCTTCATAGATTCATGGCTTTGAGGCCCTCAATTCTACAATTGTTTGTTACTGATGACCTCAATCAATCCCTATAAATATTTACGTTTTCCATCCAGTTATGTATCTCTAATTTCCACTAATTTTCTCCTAATCGAGATCATAATTTTGTGGTTACTTTTTCATTCCCCTTTTACTCTTTTTAAGACTATATTTTATTAACCCAATTTCTGATGTGGGTATTCCCACAAAGGTATTTTATATTTTCAACCTTTTATTTTCGAAGAATAATTTAAAATTGATAGGACACAATTTATTTAATTAGGGAAGAATGTAACACCCCAAAATTTCATATTACGTTATTTCTTAAAAGAAATTCAATAACCTGCACTACACAAAACACCGGGTTCGAGCGCAACACAAGATTACCAAACTAGTCGTTCAAAAGAAGTTATGAGTAGTATTAACTGAATATTGAACTATATATAATCCTTATAATTTTATAATCCATATTATATGTTTCTTAGACATAATATAAGAACAAATTCATTTTTTTCAGATAAAATATCTATTTACTTCCAATCAAATGCACTTTTACCGCCTTTTAATGATGATCCCTTTTTAAATCCCATATATGAAACTTTTATATATTAAATTTGACAAAATAAACTTCTTCTTTAAAATTGGGACATAATAATTTAGTTTTAAAAAAAAATTGGTGCTTTTCTAATAACTTTCATATTTGGGTGAATAGTGAAAAATAATATATTTTAACTGAAAACAAATTTTTTAATCAAATTAATTTATAGTGTTAAATTTATACATTTTAATAGTTTGGAAGTATAAATAGATTATATTTTTACCATTTAATCCAATTCTGGTCATTGTAAGTAATTTTACTTTGAGATTGGACACAAACAAGTGTTCATCTTTTGATAAATATTGTTTCTTAAAAATGCGTCTTTTGGTTTTGACAACATGAATTAATTTTAAATTAATAATTTTAACTTATATGTTTTGAAATTTGTAAAATAGGCTTAATTTTTGAATTCATAATATCAAAATTAGCTTAGGGTGATTTTTTGGAATTAATCTGAAAACATTCAGTTTTTGATGTATAGTGAAAAAGACTAAATTTTAATTAAAAACAACTTTTTTAGTCAAAATAATATATAGTACTTAATTATAATATTGAGTGGTTTTAAAGTATAATTAGATTATATTTTTACCATTTAATATAATTTTTTTCATTGGACGTAATTTCACATTTATACTAGACATAAGCAAGTGTCAATCTTTTGATAGTTATTATTTCTTAAAAACACACTTTTTTTGACAACGGGAATTAATTTTATATTAATTTATGCCACTTCTGTGTTTTTAATTTAGAAAAATTGATTCAATATTCGGAATCAAGAGGTCCAAATTGTTTAAATAGGTAACTTTAATTTTTAGACATTAAGAATATTTATTTCAGTAAATATTTTTTTACCGTGGTTAAAAGGGTAAATCCAGTAATTAAGGTTAAAAAATAATATTATAGTAATATTAAATTACCTTAAAATGTGTCCTATCCCTATTTAATGACACATTTCCGACCTTGGTCATCTTGGTGATGATTTTGAGACCACATGAAGCCAGTTTAGAGTGATAATGACACTTTATATTAATTAATTTAATGTAAAGGGAAAAATGACATAAACATATATCTTTCAGTAAAACAATTTTTACAAGGTGTTATATAAGTTATATTTTCGACTATAAATATTAATTTTAAAGATAAAATTATTTTTACATGATGGTATTTTATTTATAATATTTAGACATTTAATAATTAAATTTATTTTCGACACAATGATGATGGAATGTTTTCATTATTAATGAATGAATCAAATAAATGATATTATAAATATTAAAATAAATATCATTTGAATATTTTGATTCCATACCCAAATTTTCTAGGTTAATATAGAGTTTTAGGATTGATTAAATAAATTTATTTTGAATTAATAAAATATTTATTACTTTAACAAAAATCAATTATTAAATAGAGTAAAAATTGACATAAAATATTTTTTAAAACAAATATTATATTATCAATTGATATAATATTCCTAAAAATCTAAGGTTGGGAAAAAGGACTTATATGATGATATTTATGTCATTAATGAACCACTTGGGGTTCTCTTGGTAGTTTATGGTTCGTTTATTAACCAAATAATATAAAAATACAAAGAGACATGGTAAATGTCAAACTAATTAACTAAGAGTTAAATCTAAAACATAAGGTTAATATAGTGACCCAAACACATCTAAAACCTATTGGTTGGGTGTCTTTTGACCCATACCCACCTTATCCTCGAAATAACCCAGTTTTAATCCATTAGACACCAAATATGAATTTATTATAAAATAATATTTTAAGTGTTTCCTAAGGTTCCCCTCAACCGTATTATAAAAGGGATCCCCCTTCTCTCAAATTCATACCTTCAAAGCCTATTGATTCGGCTGAGCCCTACCCAAATCTCCTCTCAACATCCCTAAATTCATCCTAGAGTCCGTCCATTAGTCATAAATCCATCCTATGGAGCCATTTTTTATCAAATCAAAAGGAAGAACCTGAAGAAGAGGTAAATATCTCACCACCTCTTTCATGTTCCTTTCTTAGTCCACTTCCTTTCTATTTGATGTTTCCATTCGAATATAATAACTCTAGTATCTTCAATATTATTTTATGTTATTATAAATATGGTAAAACCAAATTCATTATTCTATCCTTCCTTTGAATGACATGTCACCAAACGTGCGTATGTACAGCTTACAGTCTCCAGGTCATGGTGTAATTTCTATTCAATACATTATTATTTCGATGGGTTTAATAATGAAGTAAATAATAAATATAACATGAAAATGATTCTTTATACATGATATACCATCCAATTATATATTATTTTAATATCAAATGTTTAGCGACCCAAAGCTTGACGTACATGGACATTACATTACTTTTTCGAAATACTTAATAAATAATAAAAACAGACACCAATGGACCATAATAGTTTAGTGTATTTGGAATCATGGAACATAATATTCTAATCTTGGTGAATTATCTTCAACATCTCCCATTAATATCTTCCTTTTTTTTCTTACCTAAAACCATTGTTTATTTCCTGGGGAAAAGAAAACATATAAAGGGTGAGCTCAAATACTCAGTATGGTTAAGAATGAAACAAATAAAACAAACCATATACATTTGAACATCAGAACATGAACATAAAGTTTAAACATCAAAATATTGAGTTGTGAAATAAATATTGGCAGTATGTAAGGCATAGATCATAAAGGAACATAAATCAAGATAAAATAACATGGGAATAAAAAATTTAATTGTGGAAAAACATTAAGCAAATTATATGATTTCCATAGTAGCCAAGGAATTGCTGCCATGACCATCTTAGTGGAGAAAGATACTTTCTAAATCGAGTTCACTCCTCCTTCAAGTCCTATATCACTGAACTAGATTAACTTACCACTTCAGTCATGTCTATCTCATGAGATATAAATCTTTACCCAATGAATGGGAGGGAGATATAGGTCCCACCCATCTCACAATGAAATCATTCACACTTGTGCCCCAACATAAACATAAATTATTCATCATAACCTAAAGAATAAAAATGGATTTCATAACCATCATCCCATCATAACATAATCCATATAAAAATGGATATCATTTCATCATAAGAAAATTGAAACCATGTAAATCATAGAGATATTATACTTGAAACATACACATATGAAATAATGTCATCTTAGATGGAAAATGGTTTTGATTAAACACTTGAAAAGAGTTTTTGAGTAAAATATCCTTTCATCTTAAAAATCATTATTTTTTCACAAAATGCCACGTAATTTTAAATGAAAATGATTTTATTGAAAATAAACATGAAATATTGTAATGTATGCTTCATGAAAATAAGGCATTATCAAACAGTAAGAATCTGTTCATGCCGTATAAGTTGAAAAAACATTCTTCTCATACTTTTTCCAGAAAAGTCAAAAAGTACCTCATATGGTAAACAAAAGAAATATTCCTTACATACAATGTGTTAAAAGTAAAAAAAGATAAAAATGACTTTAAACATACATGTAAAAAAATTAAAAAAAAATTTGAAATTTTTTTGAGAACATATGGACATGAATAATAAACATAACCCCAGTAAATATTTACGAATAAACTATCTCGGATAAGAATGAGATTGGAATAATTATCCCTTATCTTATGTCTGATATGCTTCGTATGTATCCAAACCTCGTGTATAATGATTTAAATAATTTCATTTACTTATTAAAGAATCATATTCATTGTTATGATATGATATATGGTTCACTTATGACTTTATATTACCCATTCTTTTATAAATTCCATGTTAAAGCAGCATTTTCGGTAAAATCGTCTCATTTATCATACTTGTTTGGCCATGTCGTTCTTGATATTATTAGTACTTATATCATGATTACTATCTTCCAGAATATAAAACATTATTTATATATCATATATATTCAGTATATATATATATATATATAAGATAGTAAATGAAATGAAACACATCGTTCATGGAGACGGTAGGTCGTACGTACGCATAAACGTTGTTTTCCTTTCCATATTGACTTAAATGGAAGTAGGTAAATAACAAATAAATAAATAAATTAACATTATTATGTTATATATACCATTATTATTCATTATATATACATTATAATCAAACTTTAATGGTTAACATGGAGATTGAATCTCATCGCATCGTGGAGATGGTAATCCATATGTACGCACGAGCGATGATATCGTTCCCATAATTATTGAATGGAATTGGAGTGGATGATATAATATCTCAGAATAATTATGATGTTATAATATCCATATATAGTTATTATTTACACCATTATACCCATCCAAGTAAGGTGGTAGTGAAAAAAACAGATTACACCACGACATGGAGACGATATTTCGTACTTACGCACGCGCAGTGATTTCGTTTTACATAGGATAGATAGAAGGTGAAATAGGGTTGTTTCATATTTATAATAACATATAAGTATATGAGTGATACTGATGCTATTAATTTATTATGAAACAACTAATGATGAAGAAGTAGAAGAATAAATAAATTGGAAAGAATCGGTAAAGGATGTTACCTCTTATTTGACGCGCCTCTTCTTAACCTCCTCTTAAGGCACTAGGGTTGGTCTTTTGAGGAGACCATAACCTCTATAATGTTTCTAGGGAATATGATAAGGGAAATTATCATGGTGTTTCCGAGCATCAAGGCTCAAATTGGTGTGAAGAGAGGAGGTAAGGGGTGCCCTTTTTATAAGAGAGGAGAGGGGCACTTTAGGAAGAACACAAAATATTATTTTATAATAAAGTCATATTTGGTCTATAATAGCTCAAAATTGATTTATTTCTAAGATAAATTTGTTATGGGCCAAACTCCTCTCAACCAATAGGTTTTAGACAAGTTTAGGTTACTATTTTAACCTTATCATTTAGATTTAACTCTTGTTAAATAATTTACCTTTACCGTGTCTTCTTGTTTTCTTACAATATATGGTTAATAAACTTACTATAACAAGCCAAACAAACCCCAAGTGGTTTATTATTAATATATATAACCTTATCTAAGTTATGTTTTATAAACATATATTTTTATGAATATAATAACAACTAATAATATAATATTTGTTTTAAAAACTATTTTATGTCAATTTTGTCACTATTTGGTAATTGATTTTTGTGAAAATAATTACATCATGATTTGTTCTAAAAAAGTTAATTAAATCAATACTAACATGTCATATTAAACTATAAAATTAGTTTAATTCATAAAAAGTCTAAAATTACATTTATTTGGGTATTTATAATATCAATTATGTTAATATTTCATTATTTAGGTAATTACTGTATCAGCATTGTGTCATAAATAAATTATACTATTTAATGTCTAAAAATTATTAATAAAATACCATTAGGTTGGAAATTATTTTATATTTAAAATTAATATTTATTGTTCAGTTTATTGTATATATAACCTTATATGAAAAAATTTTAAGTTATTAAACTTTGATTTTAACAATTTTAACTCTTCTTTAAATTAAATATTAATAAATGTCCTAATCAAATCCAAGTGGACCTAAAGGGTAATATTTTATTCCTAAGGTTTTTTTCGATCTATTTTCACTTATCCAATAGAATTAGGACATGTGTTAGGGTGATGGTAATATCATTTTTACCCTTAATTATCCTATTTACTTCTAACCGTGGTAAATAAAAGTAAAAAAGTTATTATTCACCAAAAATTATTTTTATCTTATTGAACCACATTTTACTACTTGATATTAACTGTGACTTTATGATTTTTGAAATTTCACTCACAGAAGTGGTAAAATTATGTTTTATGTAAATTTTCAAAATCTTCTAGGAGGAGGGTAAAAGACGGGGAAAAGTTCAATAAATTTTTTATATATCTAAAATTAATATAAAATGACTCCAATGAATTATATTATAATTATATAAGTATTATGTATCAACTTTGATCTCAAATAAATTTAAATAAAATAAATTATTATTTAAATAAAAATTCGGTTTTTAAATAGTAACCGAGTGTTTTCACTATTCATCAAAAATTGAAAGTTTTCAGAAAAATATCAAAAATTCACCCTAGGATAATTTCAATATTCCGAATCAAAAAATGAAATCCATTTCGAAAGATAATCTTTATTAAATTTCAAAAATTGGGTATTAATTTTCATAACGGCTAGTTTATATAACATTTCATTGTTTAGTGAAACTCAGTATTGCATACAACAAAAGCTATCGTGAAAGTTCGTGATTGCGTGTAATGCAAGACAATTAATGGATGTGTGTAGTGAAAGCTCCTTTAGGTGTAGCTTACAACACAATAAATCAATGAAATTAAAAAGAATATTTTTCATAAAATCCTGGGGTGTTACATTATACCCCCCTTAAAATGAATTTCTCCCTCGAAATTCCTCGGGGTTATAAATGGTTTACTACTTGAAAGTTTCTTTAATTGAAACCCACATCATAAAAAGAAAATCCAAAACTTATCTTTAAAAACTAAAGTATGAAACATAACGATGACCCAAATTAACTAATCATTGGGTTTCCACATAGGAGAACATTGGTGAAAAATATTGATAGGGAAGATAAATCTAACCATAATGTTCTAATGGATAGTGGTAGAGAACATGTCTATGAAAAAGCCAACAATCACAAAGCCATAGATTTGTGATGATCTAAGGTACCATCTGATTCATCAGATATAAGGGAACTAGGAAACATTTTTGGTTTTCAAGATCATTTCCATAAAGTTGATGAATTTGAATTAGAAGAAAAACTTACTTTATTTCGGTATAATCTCACCGTTGTTTGTGCCTTGATCAATTTTCAATTCATCTCTTAAAGAAATAAAGCTGAATTTTTCTTTCGCAATGTTTTAGCAGATCATACGATAGAATGATAGGTTATTCCATCTGTGTCAAACATAAGTTAGAAAAAGTTATATACATAAGTCCATCTATGGTGAGATTAATCAGATATGGTTCCAAAAAAAGGACTTATACCTCATCTATCATACCCCTTAATAAACTAAAACTAGTTTCTACTAACCAGGGACTTCCTGTAGGCCAGTGGTAGGAAATAGAGGCATGTCACACTTCGGTTGTGGGTTCAATCCCTGCAACCCTATCTGATGCGACAGTTTGTCGCCTATCCTACGGGTTTTCCTTTTTCTAAAACAATAATATTATAAAAAAAGTTCTATCCTTAAACAATACTGTCTGATGTCCAATAAAATCCATTCCAATCATTAGGCTTATACAAAATAAATCTGTCCAATCTCATAGTATAAATAAAACGATTACTTGAATGTTCACAAAACAAGAAAATGAATACCATCATTTATCCCTCATATATCATGTTGGTCACATTCCAATCATGTGAATAACTTAATCATGTATTCTCTTGAAAAATGAATACCCATTGAACCTTAGTGAAAACATGAATGCTATCAAAAGTTAACTCTTTCCACATACCAAAATCCAAAAATTCTATATAATCAAACCATGATATATCTTTGTACTTATATCATACATGAGCTCATGAATACTATAAAACATATTATTTTCTCCTTGTCCATTCATTATGCACATATCATATTCTTTCAAAAATATTTGAATAACTTTTCATGGTTACCGGTAACATAAAATTATTTAAAACCACAATAGACTAATACAAAAATATTCCAATATACCACAAAATTACCTCCACAACAATATTCTTGAATACCAATACATAAACACTTCAATCCATCCTCTTCAATTATTGTTATTGAGTATGTCCTTCCTCGATTTTGAAGTAATCTGTATGGTCAGGGAATTGAGTTGGGTAATGCCCTTGTTCTCCACAAATAATACATTGAAATTCCTAAGAGTCTGTCACTCTATGACCCTTTTCTCCACACAGATAACATCTTCCACTCCATTTGAGGTATTCCTCAAGGTTCTTATTCCCTTATTTAGAAATATCAATCTTCCTTTCTCTATGCTCCTCACCATGTGAACATGCATAAAATTCCATATTCCTTTTATTTGATGACATAGGAATACCACAAATGTTCACCATGATAATCATATATCGTGATGACTTATTCGGTATAATTACAATATCATTATCTCTAGGAATTAAACAATTTTTTTGATCACATTCACCAATTTGTCCATCAGAATCAACGTTAACTGAATTCTTTCTCGTTCCCTACATTGACTAAAACCAGAAACCACATTGTAAGAAATATTTAAAATAACAGGGAACCACATAATCATTAAAAGTCACTTATGGGATGTCTAACTTATCACACATTCTTTATTCCATGACAACTTAGGTTAACCCTAGGTTATTCATGATCGTCAACATAACTCTAAGACTGTAACCTATAGTTATACTAAACCTTAGGGATATCCCTAGACATACCTTAGAAATATCTCTATGGATTTCACTAATGTTTTCAAATCCTAGTTTACAAAGGTTAACTAAACCATTCCTCTGATACCAACTGTAGAGACCCAAAGCCTGACATAAATGGACATTACATCACTTTTGCGGAATAATAAATACATAACAAAAACAGACACCAAATGACTATAATAGTTTAGTGTCTTTGGAAACATGGAACATAATCTTCTAATCTTGGTGAACAATCTTCAACATCTCCCATAAAGATCTTACCTTTTTTTCTTACCTAAAACCATTCTTTATATCCTAGTGAAAAGAAAAAATATAAAGGGTGAGCTCAAATGCTCAGTAAGGGTAAGCATGAAAAAAAACAAACCATATACATTTGAACTTGAAAACATGAACATAATGTTTGAACATCAAAATCTTGAGTTGTGAAATAAATCTTGGTAGTACGTAAGGCATAGATTATAAATAAACATCAATCAAGATAAAATAACATGGGAATATAACATTTAATTGTGGAAAAACATTAATCACATTATATGATTTCCATAGTAGCCAAGGCATTGCTACCATGACCATCTTAGTGGACAAAGTCCCTTTCTGAATCGAGTTCACTCCTCATTCTAGTCATGTGTCACTGAACCAGATTAACATACCATTTCACCTATGTATATATCATGAGATATAAATCTTTACCCAATGCATTGGAGGGAGATATAGGTATCACCAATCTCATAATGAAATCATTCTTACTTGTGCCCCAACATAAACATAAATTATTCATCATAACACAAAGAATAAAAATTGTTTTCTTAAACATCATCCCATCATAACATAATCCATATAAAAAAATAGATATCATTTAATCATAAGAAAATTGAAACCATGTAAATCATAGAGATATTATACTTGAAACATAAACATATGAAATAATGACATCTTAGATGGAAAATGGTTTTGATAAAACACTTGAAAAGAATTCTTGAGTAAAATATCCATTATTCTTAAAAATCATTTTCTTTTCACAAAATGCTAGGTAATTTTATATGAAAATTATTTTATTGAAAATAACCATGAAATTTTGTAGACTAATCTTCATGAAAATAAGGCGTTATAAAATTGTAAAAATCCATTCATGCCATATAAGTTAAAAAACATTCTTCTCGTACTTTTTCCTGAAAAGACAAAAAGTACCTCGTATGGTAAACAAAAGAAAGATTCCTTCCATACTATGTGGTAAAAGTAATGAAAAGGTAAACAATGATTTCAAACATACATGGAAGAAATGTAAACATTTTTTTGAAAACATTTTTAGAACATATGGACATGGATAATAAACATAACCCCAGTAAATACTTACGAATAAACAATCTTAGATAAGAATGAGATTGGAATAATTATCCCTTACCTTATGTCTGATATGCTTCGTATATATCCAAACCTCATGTATAATGATCTAAATAATGTCATTGACTTATTACAGAATCATATTCATTGTTATGATATCATATATGGTTCACTTTTTACATTATATTACCCGTTATTTTGTAAATTCCATTTTAAAGAAGCGTTTTCAGTAAAATCGTTTCATTTATCATACGTGTTTGGTATTCTTGTTATTGATATTATTATTACTTATATCACGATTTAATAACTTCAATAATTTAAAACATGATTTATATATCATATATATTCATTATATATATATATATATAATATAGATAAATGAAATGAAACACACAGTTCATGGAGACGGTTTGTTGTACGTACGTATGAACGTTGTTTTCCTTTCCTTATTGACTTGAATTGAAGTAAGTAAATAACATATACATAAATACAGTAGATGTATTATGTTATATATACCATTATTATTAATTATATATACTTTATAATCATTCTTTAATTGTTAACATGGAGATTAAATCTCATCGCGTTTTGGAGACGGTAATCCTTACGTACGCATGAGCGATGATATGGTTCCCATAATTATTGAATGGAATTAGATTGGATGATATAATATATAATAATCATTATTATGTTATAATATAAATATATAGATATTCTTTACACCATTATACCCATCCATGTAAGGTGGTTGTGAAAAAAACAGATTACACCACGGCGTGGACACGGTATTCCGTACTTACGCATGCGCGGTGATTTCATTTCCGTAGGATGGATAGAAGGTGAAATAGGGTTGTTTAATATTTATAAAAACATATCAGTATCTTAGTGATACTTATGTTATTAATTTATGATGAAACAAATAAAGAATAATAATTTGAAGAAGAAATAAATTGGAAAGAATCAGTAAAGGATATTACCTCTTCTTTGACGCGCCTCTTCTTAACCTCCTCTTATGGCACTAGGTATGGTATTTTGAGGAGACCAAAACATCTATAATTTTTCTAGGGAAGATTATAAGGAAAATTTTCAGGGGTTGTCCGAGAATAAAGGCTCAAAAGGGTGTGAAGAGAAGAGGGAAGGGGTATCCTTTTTATAAGGGAGGAGAGGGGCACTTTAGGAAGAACTGGAAATATTATTTTCTAATAAAGTCATATTCGGTTTATAATAGCTCAAAATTTATTTATTTCGAAGCTAAAGTGGGCATGGGTCGAAATAATCCTACCCTATCAGTTTTAAACAAATTTAGGTTAATATTTTAAACATATAATTTAGATTTAACTCTAAGTTAAATAATTTAACCTTTACCGTGTATTCTTGTTTTCTTACACTATATGGTTAATAAACGAACAATAACAAGCCAAACAAACCCAAAGTGGTTCATTATTAATATATATAACATTATATATGTAATTTTTCAGAACCTTTGATTTTTAGGAATATAATAACAATTAATAATAAAATTTCTTTTTTTAAAAACTATTTTATGTCAATTTTAACACTATTTGGTAATTGTTTTTTGTGAAAATTATAACAGCATTATTAGTTATAAAAATGTTAATTAAATCAATACTAACATGTCATATTAACCTATAAAATTAGTTTAATTCATAAAAAGTATCAAATTACATTTATTTGGCTATTTATAATATCAATTATGTTCATATTTCATTATTTAGTTAATTACTGCATCACCATTGCGTCATAAATAAATTAAGTTATTTAATGTCTAAAAATTATAAATAAAATAAAATTACGTATGAAATCTTTTTTATCCTTCTAATGAATATTTTTTGTCTAATTTAACATATGTATAACCCTATAATAAAAATGTTTTAGTTATTAAATTTTGATTTTTACCATTTTAAAAATTCTTTAAATAAAATAATAATAAATGTCCTAATCCAATCCAAGTGGACCTAAAGGGTAATATATTAATCCTAAGGTTGTTTTTTGTCAAATTAAATTTATCCAATAGAATTAGGACTGGTGTTAGGGTAATAGAAATATCATTTTTACCCTTAATTACCCTATTTACTTGTAACCGTGGTAAATAAAAGTAAAAAGTTACTATTCACCAAAAATTATTTTTATCTTATTGAACCACATTTTACTCCTTGATATTAACCGTTTCTCTCGGATTTTTGAAATTTCACTCACAGAAGCAGTAAAATTAACTCTTATGTAAATTTTCAAACTCTCCTAGGAGGAGGGTAAAAGACGGTGAAAAGTTAAATAAACTTTTTATATATCTAAAATTATTATAAAATGAATCCATTGAATTACATTGAACATATATAAGTATTATGTATCAATTTTTACCTTCAATAAATTTAAATAATATAAATAATTATTTAAATGAAATGTCGGTTTTTAAATAGTAACCTAGTGTTTTCACTATTCATAAAAAATTGAATGTTTTCAGAAGAATATCAAAAATTCACCCAAGGATAATTTTGATATTCCGAATCCAAAAATGAAATCCATTTCATAAGGTAAAATTTATAAAATTTCAAAAATTTGGTATTACTATTTATAACGACTAGTTTATACAACATGTCGTTGTTTAGTGAAACTCGGTATTGCGTAAAACACCCGCTATCGTGGAAGGTCGTGATTGCGTGTACTGCAGGCCAAGTCAGGGATGCGTGTAGTGAAATCTACTTTTTTTGTAGCTTACAACACAAGACATCAATGAAATTAAAAAGAATATTTTTCATAAAATATCTGGGTGTTACAAAAAGAATGATATTGTCGCTCGTGCGTACGTACAGATTATAGTATCCACGAACGCGATGATATTAATTCCCCATCATATCCATTAAAGACTAATTTTCATTTGATGATTAAAAATAATGATTAAATAATTTATATAATTATGGATATGAATAATATACATCCCATCCATAACAAATATGACTCACATATAAAATAATATAAAGGAAAACAAATCTGTTAACACCTGAAATGATGATAATACAAAGATATTATTAACAAATAAATCTTAAAAGATCATATATGATATCATGTTAATGTATATGATTATTTTATAATTTAATAACAATTATTTCACTATTATACAAGAGGTTAATCTACCCTAGACCAAGGAAAAGTACAAGTTATGTGTTAATTTCACAATCTCTTTATTATCCGAGGTGGATTTTATGTAAGTATCTACTGAGACCTCTCTATCATCCACATCCATGTTTCTTAAAAATGTATTCCAAAACATTTTTACTATTTACTAGACTATGGGTTAAAGTAATTTATTCCCTTTTTTTAATTTTTTTAAATTTTTTTGAATGGAATCTTTCTGTCGTTTTCAAAACAATGTCATTTTTAACCTTTTCGACAAAATTAAGGTAAGAATGACTTTTTTTCACTTAAACGGCAGGTGCAGCTATTTTACACCGTTATAAAATCATATAATCTTCCCTTACAAGATTATAATAATATTTTCAATGTAAATGTTTTATTTTATAATTAGTTTACTTTTAAATGATTTCAAAAGAAGAGATATTTCTATCAAATAGTTTTTATTTTATCTATGTCAACATCCATTGATGGATTTTAAGATTATTTGTAGTTGATTTATTATGATACAAAACTTCCATATTGTATTGATGGTTTTATGATATTTCTGACTGTGGATGTGTTATTTTATACCATTCATGATTTATGGATAATGTATTGACATTTTGTATGCTAGTTTTAATACAAATGTTTATGTTATGTTTGAACCTGTTCAAATGAGGAATGCATTGGACTTAGTAAGTGATGGGTGGAGCCTGGTATAGCTCCTCGATGTATCGGTAAGTCTCATTAAAAAAAACTAGTGTCTTGGAGAAAGGCCTTGAAAAAGTCTTATTTGTAGTCTTGGCACAAGGCCTTGACTATGTGGTTATGATAGTCTGAAATTATGCATTCCATCATTACGAAAGTGGTTATTGATATTACATGTGATCATTTGACTAGTAGAATATCCATGTGAATAAGTAAATGGAATTATTTCATTTAATTTTTATCCATGTTATGCTGAAGTTCATGTTTAAAAGTATTTTTTTTAGTTATACATTACGTTAAATGTTTATGCTTATTTATGAAAGTTTCCGCTATATAGTTATCATTATTGAGTATTTCAGCTCACCCCTTTCTATGTTTTATTTTTTCTTGGGATGTGAAGAAGTATTTTATGACTGATTTGTAGGGATAGTCTGAGGGGATATGAGTGTGGACTATAGAGACTAAATTGTTTTATTTTTCCTTTTTATAATGTGATGTAAGACTTATGAATGTATCTAGTGTTTCTAAGGCTAATAAACTAATAGGCCTTTCGAGACTTGATCTTTTGTGATTATGCCAATGTTATGTAATAATCCACTGACTCTAGGTAACTGGGGTCGGGGTGTTACAGTATATAGTTAGATTAAACCTAAAAAACATATTTAAAATAATATACATTTTTTGGTCAATATTTTTGAAATTTTAGAAAAAATTGTGATAACCATTGTGGATAATATGTTTTCGAATTTAGGATGGATATTTTATTTCATCAATAAATGAGTCTCCTCATGCTGGTAATTTCTGATGATATTTATAATTTCCTTTAAAATATTTATTATTAAATTTTCCTATATTTTCATAGTATTACTATGAATTCTAATAATATATGTACTTAATAAGAAGTAAATTTAGGCCCCCAGATGGTGTATAGAGTGGAAAGGGGGAAGGGGTGTGGAGTACTAGTCATGGGTTAGAGTCCCTGGGCCATTTTTCATATAGCATGCATATATAATGAAATCCACATTTTAAGAGAAGAATTAAATTTTTTTAGAGATGATTTAACATAGTACATGGCGAAAAAATGTTTCTGATATCAAGTTCATGTGATTAACTATTATGTTTCTGATCTACTATATGATATAAACATAGAGATACATCTGGGATGTCAAGAATTAATATTATAATACTTAGTTATTATTTTCCGAAAATAAAATTCAACAAGTATAAGAAATATCTAAGTTATATTTGTATTCTAATATTACATTTTCAATTAACATCTAAATTTTTTTTTTCTAATTTATCCCAAAATTATTCAATAGGAATATGAACACCACTATATATTTTCCACACCTCTTACGAAATGATACATATTTGATGATTCTATCACACTTATGATTCTTTTTCCTAATGAAAAATGTATGAAATTTTTTATTTATGTTGTTTCAACTTGGGGTAATTTCAAAATAATCTCAAAAATAACACACAACTTTATGAGAAATAATTATATATACTTTTTAATCCACCAATATCTATGTATGTAGTATATCTTGAATTAAACATTTCAGATACAATTATAAAACAATAATCTCAAGTGATTTACTCAATATTTCTGTTGATACTATAATTTTTAAGTTCTTATGATTGGTATATTCTCATTACACAATTTACTATGAATGTATTCAAATATTTCAATAATATAATTCCTTTAGTTGTTAGGATGAGTTTGTATAAACTATAAAACAATTTAGGTATTATTCTACAAAGAAAGAATGATTTGAGTTATTAATCAAGGGAAAAATAATGCAGGGTAATTATCTATGGATATTATAATATCTATTGACATTTCCAATGCTACTCATTCTTATCAAATAATGAACTTTATGGATATAACTAAGAATTTGGAGAGATAAAAATGGGTTAAGGATCATTCTACCCATAAATATGAAAATTTATTACCTAATATTGGAGGAGTTACTTCATTTCTTCGAGTTCCATTATTGAGATTTTTTTTATTTTTTTCATTTGATGATTTTTTAAAAATAGTATGAAACCTATTGAAATAACGTCCACCTAAATGATGATGTTGCAAGATGAATTACTTTACATTCATATTGGATTCAAACAAATATGCACCAAAGAAAGATTATATAAATATTAATAGATATGCCTCACCATATACCAATGGAATTATAAAAGTATAAATGATTATCAAAATGTGAAGTATTTTGAAAGAGGGTTAAAATTTTTAAATTCTAAGACTCATGTTGATATCTACATGATAATTTAAGTTAAAACACATGTCTCATTGTAAAAATTAATAAAAATAATTTTAAATTGTTTTAAAAATTTTGTAAGACAATCCATAATTCATTTGAAATGGATTGTATTTGACCACATGTAATACAATATATATTGTGTCTAGTATAACTGAAAGTGTTTGTTTTCAATATAAAAGTATAATTTTAGTTTAAAATGCATGTCATATTATCAAAACTGTGTAAATGATACTAGATTGTTTTTAGACTTTTGGAAAATGATCCATAATTAATTTGTAATGTATATGAATTTACCTCATGTCGAATTGACACACAATGTGGATGGTATGACTCAATGTGTATGTTTTCACATTAAAAGTGTCATTTTAATTAAAAAACACATCACATATCCAAAACTGAGAAAAAAAAGATTTGATTGTCTTGATAATTTAGGACAATGTTCTATAATCATTTTCTCACAAGTTGGAAGTTATTACACATCAATCAGATACATTATGTGTCCAATCTGACTCAAAGTATGTTTTTTCATATTAAAAGTGTAATTTTAGTTTAATATATGAGTTTCAATGAAAAAACCTAGTAAATGAGCTAAATTTTTTTTAAAAAATTTAAATAAGGATTAAAAATAACTTTTTGTTGTGTAGGAATTTAACACACATAAATCTAACACATGTTGTGGTTAACATCAATAAAAGTGACATGTATCAATAAAAATGTTTCATTTTAGTTTTAAATTTGATTCAAATTATAAAGAATGATAAAAATATGTCAAATTGTATTCAAACATTAGAAAAATTTTCTATAATTAATGTGTGACCAGTAGGAATAAAATTGTTATCAATATTACACATGACGTGTCCAATATGACTCAAAATACTTATTATCACATTCAAAGTATCATTTCACTTCAAATCACTTTCCACATAACTAAAACTAAGTAAATGAGATAACTTTATTTTCAAAAATTAGGAAAAAATCTACAATTTATTTTTGACATGTCGTAATGGACCACACGTTAATCTAACATATGATGTGACTAGAATGAAGGAAAAAAATATTTGTTGTATTACTAAATGGTAATATGAATATTTCTTAATTTATAAATGGGTAACTCCAAAATTTATACCTTAAAAAATGGTTAACATAAATATTTCTTAATTTTTTAAAGGGTAACTTGAAGATTTATAAACATTATAATGCGTAACAGGAGGATTCATCATGTTACTAAAGGGTAGGTTGAAATTTTCTTAAGTTACTGAATGTTAACATAAATGATATCTCAGGTTTATAAAGGTTCAAAAGTAGATATATTTTGTTTTTTAAGTTATAATTAAAGATATATTAATTTAAGGAAGGGTAACATGAAATTTTATTACATTATTTAAGGGTAACATGAATATTTAATATGTTAATGATGGGTAAATCAACATTTTTTAATCTAGTGGAGGGAAACTTTAACAATTATTAATTTACTAAAGGGTAACTCAAAGATTTCATATATTACTAATGGTTATCTTGAATATTTCATAAGTTAATAAAGGTTATATGAAATTGTATTAATTTATTGAAGGGTAACTTATATATTTATTAAGTTAGTAAGGGTAACATGAAATTTTATTAAGTTATTTAATGAAAACTAAAATTTATATTAACTTAATAAAGGTTAACATTAAGTATTCTTATGTTATTAAAAATAAAATCTTATTTTTCATAAGTTACATAAGGTTCACATGAATATTTCTTATGTTAATGAATGGAAAATTAAAATTTTCTATGGTTTTTATTGGGAAACTCAAATTTTTCATAAGTTACTATAGGGTATCAATAAATTTTCTTAAGTAAATAAATTGTAGCATCAATTAATATTCCTTATAGGATGTTACATAATAGTTTAATATTAATAGAATATCAATAATAATTTATAAATAAAGTGAAGATTAATTTAAAAAATTTATTACCCATGCACGTGTTTTCCATATAAAAGTGTTATTTTAGTTCAAAACACATTTTCCATAATCTAACCCAAGTAAATGAGCATATATTATGATAAAACATTATTAAAATGATCCATGATTCCATTATAATGTGTCATAATATATTATGCATCAATATGACACACAATGTGGAAATCATAACTCAAAGTGCATGTTTTCACATTAAAAGTGTCATTTTAGTTTAAAAAACATGCCACGTAGCCAATAAATATAATACAAATGAAAATACTCTTGATAATTTTGAAAATTGGTCTGTAAATCATTTATGGAATACATGAATCAACCACACATGATTCTGATACATTATGTGGCTAATATGACTTAATGTTTTTATTTTTTCATTAGAAGTTCCATTTATGTAACACCCTCAAATTTCATAGTATGTTATTTTCTTTAAATTATTTCAATAGCTTGTGTTAGACACACCACCAAGTTTGAGCGCACCACGAATTACCAAAATAGTCATTCAAAAGTGGTTATGTATATTATTAACTTAATTTTTAATTTTATATTCTTCATATAACTTTATAATCCATATTATGTGTTCCTTAGACATAATATAAGAACAAATTCATTTTTCTAGATAAATGAAGTATTTTTCAAAAAATGAAATTTTACCACCTTCTAATGGAAAACCCTTTTTAGAACCAATATTTGACTCTTTTATATATTCAATTTAATTAAATTAAATCCTTATATATAATCGGGACATAAATAGTTATTTTGAATAATTTTTTGGTACTTTTCCGATAACAATCACATTTTGATGAATATTAAAAAATACTAAATTTTAATTGAAAAAAACCCTTTTAATAAAAATAATTTATAGGGGTAAATTATAATTTTAAATGGTTTGTATGTATAATTAGATTATATATTTATCATTTAATAAAATGTAGGTTATTATAAGTAATTTCCTATTTAAATTTGACATAAACAAGTGTCAAAATTTTGATAGTTTTTACTTTTAAAAAAACCTATTTTCCATTCCAACAACAAGAATTAATTTTAAATTAATTAATTAAACTTCAATGTTTTTAATTTGATTAAATAGAATTCATTTTTGAATTCATAATATTAAAATTAGCTTAGGTTGAATTTTTGGTATTTTTCTAAAAACATTAAATTTTTGATGAATAATGAAAAACACTTCTTTATAGTTTTAAATCAACTTTATATTTAAATAATTATTTATATTAAGTCAAAATTGATATATAATAACTATAACAGTTAAATTTATTTCTTTGGAGTAATTTTATAATAAAATTAGACATGTAATTTTTTTGAAGTTTTTACCATCTTTTACTCATGTTCTAGGAGCATTTTCATATTTGCATAAAACATAATTTTAACTCTTATGTGTGTTGAATTTAAAAAATCCAAGAGACAAGGTTGACATCTATTAGTAAAATTTTGTTCAATAATATGAAAATTATTTTTGGTGGATAGTATGTTTTGATTTTTATTTACCACAGTTAAAATTAAATAGGGTAATTATGGGTAAAAATGATATTATAATTATCCTAACACATATCTTAATTCTATTGGATAAGGGTAATTCGACCAAAAAAAACTTAGGAATAAAATATGATCATATTTGTTCCACTTCGATTAGATTAGGACATTTATTATTATTTTATTTAAAATAGAGTTAAAAGAGTTAAATTCGAAGTTTAATAACTAACCATTTTTAATATAGAGTTATACATAAGATAAATTAGACTATAAATATTAATTAGAAGGATAAAAATATTTCCTAAATAATTGTATTTTATTTATAATTTTTAGACTTTAAATAATTAAATTTATCTACGACATAATGATTGTGCAATAATTACCTTATCAATGAATGATTAAAATAATTGATATTATAAATTTCCAAATAAATGTAATTTGAGATTTTTGATGAATTCCAATAATTTTATAGTTTCATATGACAATTTAGGGCTGATTAATTAATTTTTTTGATGTAATCATACTGTTATGATTTTCACAAAAACCAAATACTAAATAATGTCAAAATTTACATAAATGAGTTTTTAAAACAGAAACTGTATTATTGTCTGAGATAATATTCCTAAAAATATAAGGTTCAACAAAAGAGCTTAAATAATATTAGATATTTCATAAATTAACCACTTGGTGTTCTCTTGCAAGTTTAGAGTAAGTTTATTAACCATATAGTGTAAGAATACAAGAAGACACGGTAAAAGTAAAACTATTTAACTGAGAGTTAAATCTAAACGATAAGGTTAAAATGGTATGATAAACTTTTCTAAAACATATTGGTTGAGAGAGTTTCTACCCATCCTTTCCTTATCTTCTAAATAAATTATTTTTGAGCCATTATATACTGAACAAGATTTTATCATAAAATAATATTTCAAGGTTTTCCTAAAGTGACCCTCGCCTATTTTATAAATGGGTACTTCCCATTTTCATAATTTCACACCTCCAAATCCATTTGGCTTAGAAAAATCCTTCCAAATATTCTCCCAAATTCCCTCACATAAACTTATAATCCTTAATTTTATTAGAAATCCAACCTAAGGAGACCTTTTGATCAACTCAAAAAGGAAACACCCGAGGAAGAGGTAATAATTTCACCACCCTCTTTCAATTTCTTTTCTTCTTCCACTTCCCATTTCCTTTTTGTTTCTATATGAAAATAATAACTACATTACCTTATAAATACTGGGATGTTATTATAAATATGGTACAACCATAATTTTTATTCAATCCATATTATAAATGAAAAATTCACCATACGTGCTTATGTACGGCTTACCGTCTCCACGTCGTGGTGGTGTTTGTTATTCAAAAACTTCATTATTTGGATGAGTATAACTTATTTAAATAATAAATATAACATGATAATGATTCTTTTATTATGATATAACATCCAATTACATACGATTTATACATTAATATAATGATATTATCACTCGTGCGTACCTACGGATTACCATCTCCACAAAAGGGATGAGATTCATTCTCCATCGTAATCACTCAAGAATGATTTTCATTTTAAGATTTAAAATATTTTTTATGAACATTATATCATTCTGTAAATGAATTAAATACATCATATATATATATATATATAACATGGCTTAAGCAACCATGCATATAAAGTAAAACGAATCAGTGAACACCTGAAACGATGATACTACTGAAATATTACTAACAATGAAATATTTTAAGATCATATATGATATCGTATTTAGATATTTGGTTCTTTTATAATTTAATAACAATTATTTCACCATTATACATGAGGTTAACCTACCGTATACTAAGTAAAGGTACAAGGTAAGGGGTTTCTTATCTCACTTTTAATTCCGTGATATTTCTATTGTTCGCCACATATTTATTGCATGTGGTGTATTTTGAACTTCCATTTGATATATATTATCACAATTCACTTTATATGCATTTTATTTTGTGATCAATTTGGTGGTTTTTAACTTTTGGTCATACGAATCGATTGATTACAATGTGGTAAGGGGTTTTCATATCACTTGTATTCCTATGAGATTCATGCTATATTTTCCACTATTACCTTCTATGTGGTGTATGTACTTCCCAGAAATGTAATGTTTGCATAATATAAATTAATTAATTGGAATTTACATCAGCATTGTATGATCCTTCTTTCAGTGGTTGTATGTTTCGTATGTTACAAAATTGGTAAGGGAATTTCAAATTTCAATTTCCACTCATTTAGTTTTACGCAAACTTCATTGATTACTTTACTCCCTGATTATGTGTGAAATCTCTGTTTATTTACTTATACAGTTATTTCCAATACCCTTTGTGTGGATATAATTTTTATACAAATAATCACTCCATTGATAAATTCTCAATTCATCAATATAAACTTGATAAGAGTAATTTTAACTCAATTTCCATTCATTGAGTTAAACATCCAAGTCATTGGTGTTATTTTTAAAAGAATATGAATGAATGTACTCTGATTGATTTACACTTAATAACAAATTATATTGAGTGTATTTATTTTTTTAACCAATAATTATGTCATTGATTTATCCTTAACCTAAGGATACAGTCTTTATAAAGGAATTCATCTCAACTTACATTATATTGAGACTTCTTTGTTGTTATGTGCCAATTAACTCTTATTTGGTGTATATATTGTACTTTGACATATTATATCAAAAATACATTTATTCTCATGACATTATAATGTTTTTATGACCTTAATTATTTGTATTCAAGAGTATCTCATTTGGTTAGGAACTATTACTAAAATATCATTTTCAATGTTTTAAAAATTTATTCTTCTAAATATTTCTCTTTAATGTTCATATATTAAAATTTGTTTTAAAGATTTATTTATATAAACATTAATGTTTTAAAATTTAAATTCCTTTTAAAAGATTCAAATTGGAATGGGACACTTCGATTTAAAAATCTATTTTAAACAACTTCTTGATAAATAGTTAGACTTTTAAATATTTTCATGAAAAGGAATATTTACCCCAAATATTTTTACTGATCATTTTAAACAATGTCAACATACTTTATGGGATATTATTCTTGATAGAGGTTGATTTATTATGATACAAATATTCCATTCTATATTGAAGGTTTTGTGATATGTTTTTAGTATGGATTTGTTATTTTTATACAATTCTTGCTTTATGGATAAAGTATTGACATTTTGTATTCTAGTTTTAATAAGAATGTTTATATTATGTTTAAAACTTTTAATATGAGAAATTCATTGGACTTAGTATGTGACGGCTGGAACCCTCTATATCTCTTCGATGCATTGGTAGGTCTCATGAGACAAACTAGTGTCTTCGCATTGGGCCTTGAGACAATCTTATTTGTAGTCTTGGGACAGGGCCATGACTATATGGTTATGAAGTCTGCCATTATACACTCCATCATTATGAAATTAGATATTGACATTAAATGTGATTATTAAACTAGTAGAATATCCATTTGAATAAGTAAATTGAATTAATAGATTTATCTTTTCCATATTATGTTGATGGTTAAGTTTAAAAGGTTTGTGTTCTAGTCTTATACATTTCCTTAAATGTTTGCCCTTATTTATGACAGTTTTCTCCATGTTGTTATACTTATTGAGATATGATCTCGCCCCTTTCTTATGTTCTATTTTCCCTAGGATACAAAGAATTATATTATGATTATCCCAAAGGAATAGGTGAAGGTATATAAGATTATTCAGAGGGAACACAATGTTGCTTCTTTATTTCATGATGTAATGTAAAACTTATGTATGTATATTGTACTTCAAAGGCTACTAAACTGATCGGTATTTCACGTCATGATTCCTAATATCATGCCAATGTTATGTAATAATGCACCGATTCTGGGTAACTGTGGTCGGGGAGTTATAGTTGGTATCAGAGGAAGTTTATTATAAACCTTGGATGCTTGATTTAGAAAAAAAAACACTGATTAGAAAACACTACCCTAAGATAGACATTGAGGATTAGTATAAAAGAAAATCCAAATAAATTGTAATGTTAATATTATGTGTGTTTTTCAAGAAATACATCCTTTTCTAGATACAAGAATGTAGAGGTGGCTCTGGCATAGATGTACCTAGGAGTGAAAACTCCGAAAAGGATTTTCGGTCTTGACCGGGGTATCCTAGTACACGAAAATGGGCCTTGCTACACTCTTGGTTATGAAAATCCTGGGGGATATGCTTAGGATAATTCACATTTTCATTACAAATATATTTGATATATTTTTAAATAATATGAGAATAAATAAACATGGTTAATAATAAGGTGTTTTAGATTGAAAATAAGGTGTTATGATATTCTCTAAATGATTTTACAACTCACATTATGCTTTCTTGTGTTAGTTAATGGTTGGATTACAAGGAAGACATAGTAACATTGAACATGATGTGAAAGGTGGTCACAATGGTGGAAATGAGAAAAAAAATGGATTGTTGATAGGTGTAAATGATACCATGTTCATGCCGAATTAGTTTTCCAAAAATATGATCAAAAACATATACATTAACCAACTCCTGGACTCAAAAAACCAGAGAAGGTGGTGAATTATGAGAGCTCCAACTGTGGAGACCATGGATAAATGAAATCTCAACTTCCATCATGCAAGAAATGTGGAACGAGACACTTAGGAAAGTGTCTTAATTGAACAATGAAATGATTTATGTGTGGGGAATGAGGATATAAAGTAAAGAATTGCTGAGGAAAAATGAAGAGTACAATGGAAGAATATAAAAATGATCACAAGATTCCATTTACAGTAATTTTCCGTAAATGTAGGGGACAAGTTCATTACCTGAGTAAATTTTCAATTATTTAGGATAACCTCATGGTCAAGGAAGAACCTATGTGGAAATAAATGGATGGATAAATGTTTAAAAGTATTAGTGATCTTTTTTGATGGGATTACTTTGGAAGAATTTTCACTTATATGGGTAACCCTGGATTTTATTATGTGAAAATGATATTTTAGGAATAATTATCTTTTCTATTATAGTTATAAATAATAATTTGGGTCTATATGATACTTGAATTTAAGGAAATTAAATGTTATTAAATTTTGGAATGAAAATGTGAGGTATGAGATATCATTTTTGGTGAAATTATGTTATGGTTATTTTGAAATTTCTTTCTAATTTTGGGAATTTTATAAAATATAGTTTTTGAAAAAGGAAAACATGTATACCATGTGACAACCCATCATGTCAGATAAAGATTTGGTAATCGAACCCACAAACAGAGTGCAGTTAGGATTTATTTCCTACAACTGGACTACGTGAAGTCCTTGGTTAGTGTGACTGATTCTTTTTAGTAAAATGATTTAATTGATCAATAATAAATTGATTTGGGATCTTCTGTATTATCTAATGGATATCATTTGAATAGGTGAATTATTTAGTGATACGTGATAAATGTTATTTTCGAAGATATTCACTCTGTTGGGAACACTATATGCCCAAGGAAAATAGAATACTATGAGATTTCATTAGAGGAGTAATGATGGATTTTTATCTATGTTTTTATTTTGTATCTATAGTGATTTGGGTTATTTAGGGAAATTATTAACCTATTATAGAGAATATGTGATTAGGTTAATTACTTTAAGTATATGACTTTAATATTAGTCAATCATTTAGAGAAACAATTTAATATGGAAGACAATGTAATCAAATTGTTCTATGCTTTTGGTTTCAATATTAGTTTGTATTATATTTAAGGATTTTAAAGACAATTATTCATTGAATTGTATTTATTGAAATTTGGGAATTATTGGTTTAATTTTAGAAATTAAGATTAGTATTTATTTCTATAACGTATTATCCTTTATGGGGATCATCTGATCTTGTACAAATTATTTTGGTTTTCGTTAATCTCTAAAGAGAATGTAAATATATAGTTTATCCTTTTTTGATCATGTGATTCTCTAGAAGTTGATTATAGCACTTCAGGTGTGACCAAGTAATCTTGAATACTCATCATTTGAAAAAAATATGAGTTAGTGGAAGAAATTTATTAAAGGATGAAACTATACTTAAAAATTAAGTATATCTCCTTTTGTTCTTAGTCAATCTCATAAATAAATTCCTTAACTTTTTGAAATGGAACTTAAAACAAAAAAATGTTGTCCGTTTACTTTTCCTACTAGGAAACATATGACCGTTTATCCCAACAAAAGTTTGTGGTTTTCTTGTTGTTAACATTCTCCTTATCATGTTTTCTATCAATCTCTATATGAACTTGACACTTAGTTTATCTTCCATATCCACGTTTTCCTACATGGAATTCTAGTATGGGTTATCTCAGGTGACCTTGGTACTTCTCTTTCTTTCTTTTAAAATGATAGTTTTATTGACTATTTTTACAATGTGGGACATTAAATATAGTTCCCAAGCCCCATTTTAAAATTATAAGGATGTAATTTTCAAAATGGGGAAGAATGTAACACCCCATGATTTCATAGTACGTTATTTTCTTTAACACATTTCAATAGCTTGTGTTACACGCAACACTGAGTTTGAGCGCACCACGACTTACAAAACTAGTCATTCAAAAGTTTCTATGAATAGTATTAAATGAATTTTAAATTTTATATACTACATATAATTTATGAATCCATATTATGTGTTTCTTAGACATAATATAAGAACAAATTCATTTTTTTCAGATAAATTATTTTTTTTTTTGAAAAATGAAATTTTACGACCATCTAATGGAAAACTATTTTTAAAACAAATATTTGATACTTTTATATATTCAATTTAATGAAATTAAATTTTTCTTTAGAATTGGGACATAAAAATTTATTTTCAATAATATTTTGGTACTTTTCAGATAACTTTCATATTTTGATGAATACTGAAAAATACAAAATTTTAATTAAAAACAAATTTTTTAATAAAAACAAATTTTTTGGTTAAATTGTGAATTTTAACAGTTTGGAAGTATAATTAGATTATATTTTTATCATTTAATACAATGTAGGTCATTATATGTAATTTCACATTTAAACATGACATAAATAGGTGTCAATCTTTTGATAGTTTTTACTTTTTAAACACCCTCTTTTTGGTTTCGACAATGGGAATTTATTTTAAATTAATTAGTTCAACTTATATGTTTTTAATTTGGTAAAATATAATTAATTATTGAATTCGGAATATCAAAATTATCTATGGGTGAATTGTTGGTATTTTTCTCAAAACATTCAATTTTTTATGAATAATGAAAAACACTACGTTATAGTTTAAAACCGACTATTTATTTTAAAAAATATTTATTTTATTTATATTTATTTTAAGTAAAAAAATATATATAATACCTATATAAGTTCAATTTAATTCATTGGAGTCATTTTATAATAAAATTAGACGTATAAAATTTTATTGAACTTTTTACCATCTTTTACCCACCTTTTAAGAGAAGTTGCAAATTTGCATAAAATATAATATTACTACATGGGTGAGTTGAATTTCAAAAATCCAATAGACATGGTTGAAATCAGTAATTAAAATATTGTTCAATAAGTGGAAAATAATTTGTTTGGAATACAAACTTATGACTTTTATTTACCACGGTTAAAAGTAAATAGGGTAATTATGGGTAAAAATGGTATTATAATTACCATAACACATGTACTAATTCTATTGGATAAGGGTAATTAGACAAAAAAACAATAGGAAAAAATATGATCCTCTTTGGTCCATGTGGATTAGATTAGGACATTTATTTATATTTTATTTAAAGAAGAGTTAAAAAGTTAAATTCAAAGTTTAATAACAAAATCATTTTTAATATAGAGTTATACATAAGATAAATTAGACCATAAATATTCATTATAATATTAATAATATATCTGATATAATGGTATTTTACCTATAATTTTTATACATTAATTAATTAAATTTATTTATGACACTATGCTTATGCAGTAATTACCTTATCAATGAAAGATTAGAATAATTGATATTATAAATATCCAAATAAATGTAATTTGAGACTTATGAGAAAATAAACTAATTTTATAGGTTTATATGACTTGTTATGGTTTATTTAATAATTTTTTTCGAAGTAATCATACTATTATGATTTTAAAAAAAAACCAAATACAAAATAATCTCAAAATTGACTTAAATGAGTTTTTAAAACAAATACTGTATTATTGGTTATATAATATTCCAAAAAAATCTATGTTTCGGCCAAAGGGATTAAATAATATTATATATGTCATTAATTAACCACTATAGGTTCTCTTGGATGTTTAGAGTATGTTTATTAACCATATAGTTTAAGAATACAAGAAGACACAATAAAAGTTAAACAATTTAACTAAGAGTTAAATCTAAAAGATCAGGATAAAATGGTAACCTAAAATTGTATAAAATCTATCGGTTGAATTTTTTTCTACCCATACCCACCATATATTATAAATAAATCATTTTGGTGCCATTATAAACCGAAAATGACTTTATTATAAAATAATATTTCAAGGTTTTCCTAAAGTGACCCTCACCTCTCTTATAAAAGGGTACTTCCCCTTATCTTAATTTCACACCACCAAAGCCATTTTTCTCGGCCAACCCCTGACCAAATATTCTCAAAACATCCCTCACATCAACCTAGATTCATTACATTGATCATAATGACAACTTATGTATCCCTTTAGATCAACTCAAAAGGAAATACGTGAGGAAGTGGTAATAATTTCACCACCCTCCTTCAAGTTCTTTTCTTCTTCCACTCCCTCTTTCAATTTGGTTTCCATAACAAAATAATAAATCCAGTACCTTCTTCATAATGTGATTTTACTATAAATATGGTACAATCATATTCGTTATTCAATCTATCCATTAAATGTCAATGTCACCATACGTGTGTACGTACGGCTTACCGTCTCCACGTCAGGGTGTAGTTTGTTATTCAAACACTTGATTATTTGGATGGGTATAATAATGAGTATAAATTATGTCAATAATAATTATAACATGATAACTATTCTGTATATATGATATAACATCCAATTACATACTATTTCACCGTTAATATAATGATATTGTCGCTCGTGTGTACCTACGGATTATTGTCCCCACGAACTCGATAAGATTCATTCCCCATAATAATCATTCAACAATAATATTCATTTGATGATTAAAAATAATGTTTATTAACATAATATAATTATGTATATGAGTCAAATACATCATATCCAGAACAAACATGGCATTCGTAACCATGATTATAAAGGAAAACGAATCAGTTAACACACGAAACGATGATACTACTAAAATATTATAAACAAAGCAATATTAGAAGATCATATATGATATCATATTTATGTTGTTGGTTCTTATATAAATTAATAAAAATTATTTCACCAATATAAAGGATGTTAACCTACCCTATACTAAAGAAACATACAAGGTAATGGGTCTATTAACTCACTTTTAATTCCGCGCGATTTCCATTGTTCTCTATATATTTGGTGCACGTGGTGTATTGTGTACATACATTTGATATATATTATCATGATTATATTTATATTCATGGTATTTGGTGATTAATTTGGTGGTTATTAACTTTTGGTCATATGAATCGATTGATTATGATGTGGTAAGGGGTTTGCATCTCACTTATATTCCTGTGAGATTCATGCTAGATTTTCCACTATTACCTTTTATGTTGTGTATGTAATTCCCATGATTATATTTTTTTGCATAATATACCTTAATTTATGTGTATTTAAATCATAATTTGATTATCCTTCTTTCATGAGGTTTATGTTTCTTATGTTACCAAATCAGTAAGGGAATTTCAATTTCCAATTTCCAATCATTCGGTTTTACACAAACATCATTGATTAATTTACTCCATGATTATGTGTGAAATAACCTTTTATTTAGTAATGTATTATTTTCTACTCCCCTTTGTGTGTATGCACTTTTGATACACATATTCAATCCAATGATAAATTCTCATATCATCTATATAAACTTGATAAGAGTAATTTTAACTCAATTTCCATTCATTGAGTTAAACATCTAAGTCATTGGTGTTGTTTTTACAAGAATATGTGTGGATGTATACTGATTGATTTACACTGAATATCCAATAATATTTAATGTATTTATATTTTTCACACACAATTATGACATTGATTTATCCTTAACCTCTGGATATGGTCTTTATAAAGTAATTCATCTCAACTTACATCCCATTGAGACTTCTTTTTAGTTATGCACCGATTCACTATTATTTGTTGTATATACTATACTTTGACATAGTATATCAAGAATCCCTTTATTCTCATGATATTATAATGTTTTTATTAAATAAATTATTTTTATTTAGGCTTCTCTCATTTGGTTAGGATCTCTTACTAAAATATCAGCTTAAATGTTTTAAAAATTTATTCTTCTCAATCATTCTCATTAAAATCCATGTTTTAAAAATGGTTTTACGGTTTTATTTATATGGACATTAATGTTTTAAAATTTAAATTCCTTTTAAATTTTTCAAAGTGGTATGGGAAAATATGATTCAGAAATATATTTAAAACAACTTCTTGATAAATTGTGATACCTTTAAATTTTTTCATGAAAAAATGATATTTCCCTCAGTGATTTTTATGGATCATTTTCAACTATGTAAACATCCTTTATTGGATATTATTCTTGATTGATGTTGATTTATTATGATACAAATATTCCATACTGTATTTATGGTTTTATGATATGTTTTTACTGTGGATGTTTTATTATTATACCATTCATGGTTTATGGATAATGTATTGACATTTCATATTCTAGTTTTAATACGAATGTTTATGTTATGTCTAAAACTTTTAATATGAGGAATGCATTGGTCTTATTAAATGACAGGTGGAGCCTTCTATAGCTCCTCGATGCATCGTTAGGTCTCATGAGACAAACTAGTGTCTTGGAACAAGGCCTTGACAAAAATATTATTTTTAGTATTGACGCAAGGCCTTAACTATGTATTAATGAAGTCATGCATTATGCATTCCATCATTATGAAATTGGATATTGATATTACATGTGATTATTCGACTAGTAGAATATCAATGTGAATAAGTAAATGGAATTATTTGATTTATCTTTTCCATATTATGTTGAAGTTTAAGTTTATAAGGCTTGTTTTCTAGTCTTATACATTGCCTAAAATGTTTGTTCTTATTTATGACAATTTCCTCTATGTTGTTATACTTACATAGAATCTAAGATCACCCCTTTATTATGTTTTATTTTTCCCAGGATGCAAAGAAGAATATTACGATTAACCTAAAGGAATAGGATAAGGGATATAAGAGTGATCAAAGGGGACACAATGTTATTATTTTATTTCATGATTTAATTAAAAATTGTGGATGTATCTAGTACTTCCAAGGATACTAAACTCACTAGTATTTCAGGACATGATTCCTTGTATCATGCCAATGTTATGTAATAATACACCGATTTTGGGTAACTGGGGTCAAGGCGTTACAATTTTAGATTAAATCACATGTTAAAGAGACATAACTAAAAAAATGTCATCATATTATCTTAATAAATTATTACAGTAATCCATAATTCTTGTGTGATGTGTATAAATAAAGTACATGTTAATATTATCCACATTGTGTCTAGTTGTACTAAAAGTGCATGTTTTCAATAGTAAAGAGTCATTTTATTTTAAAATTCAAATCACATATCACATACAGAAAAACCAAGAATGTCTATTTTTAAACCTCATGAAAAATATCAATAATTATTTTTTTTGTGAATGAATTAACCAGACATCAATATGCCCCATGATGTGGACGGTATGATTCCTAGTTTTTGCTTTCCAGTGTCAATTTAGTGTAAAACAATGGTCATATATCTAAAACTGAATAAGAAATCTCAAATTATCTTGAAAATTTATTAAAATGACCCCTAATTAATTTTTCATTTTGTAAGTTTTTAATTCAAAATGAATCCATTACATGATATGTCCAGTATGACTTCAAGTGCAAGTTTTCTTTATAAAAGTGTCATTTCAGTTTAAAACACCTATGACATTATAAAACCCAATAAAAAATGTATGGATAGTTTTAAAACATTAAGAAAATGATACATAATTTATTTTTGACATGAAGTAATTTTCCACATGACTATCTGACACACGATTTGATTAGTAAGAATCAAAGTACAAATTTTCAATAATAAAGTTTCATTTTAGATTAAAACGTTTGTCATATAGAAAAAACTGAGATTTTTTTTTTATTTTTTTAAACTTTTAGAAAATTATCCATAATTCAATTAATATGTATAGGAATCATATATATATCAATGGAACACATGATGTGGTTATTATAACTCAAAGTGTGGGTTACATAGTTTAAAACACGTATCACACAGCCAAAACCCATCAAATGAGCTATGATTTTTAAAAAAAATTATAACAATGATCTATATTTTCTGATTTGTTTGAATTAAAAAAAATAGTTACACCCATGATATGGAGAGTTGGAATTTATGAGTATTTTTTCAATATAAAAGTGCCATATTAGTTTAAAACGTACATCACATAGCCAAAATTGAGAAAATGAGATTATATTTTTATAAACTTTATTACTATGATCCATAAATCATTTATGACATGTTGGAATAAAACACATGTCAATCTAACAAATTATGCAGCTTGTATAATTGTAAATGTGTGTTTCCAATATAAAAATATGAATTTTAGATTTAAAAACTCATCTCATTGAAATAATTGAGAAATTTAGTTTGGATTTTTTCTCCAAAATTTACTTAAATTATCCATAATTCATTTATGATGTGTATGGATTAACCACAGATTAATATGACACATAATGTGGTCAGTATGACTCAAGGTTCATGATTTAAATTTGAAATATTCATTTATGTTTACAAAACACATCGCATATCCAAAATTGAGAAAAAACATGGTTTGATTTCAAACTATATGACAATGATTCATAATAAAATTTTGATGTATATGAATTAACCTCACATCCATTTGAGACATGATGTGTTTGATGTGACTCAAGGTGTATTTTAATAATATAAATGTGTCATTATAGTTAAAACACATGTTCCATTTTCAAATCTAGTTAAACATGTTCTGGTTGTTTTAAAAAATTATAACAATGATCCATACTTAATTTATTATCTGTAAGAATTTACTATAGGTCAATCTTACATACAATGCAGTCTTATTAATATAAGTTCATTTTTTCACTATAAAAATGTCATTTTACTTTAAAAATCATGTCACCTAGTAAAAACCAAGTAAACACAATTTTATTATTTTAAAACATTCAGAAAATGAACCATATTTCATTTTTGATAAACAGGATTTGACCTCACATCAATCTGACACATGATGTGCCCGGTATGACTCAGAGTGCATGTTTTCAAAATAAATAGGTCATTTTAGTTTAGTGATATAATTATTTACAACTATTTCATTAATTAAGGAAATTAACAAGTGTTAATATCATTAATATATTTAGTAATTAACAATATAATATATAAATATATATTATTTATCAATATAATTAATAATTCATAATAGATATTTTAATAATTAGTATAATTATTAATTAAAAATTAATATAAAATTAAAAATATAATCACTAATAGTATAATTACTAATATAACTGATAATATGCATAATATATTTACTAATTAAAAATGAAATTTATCATATTTTGATTATATACCATTGAAATTATATTTTGTTTATTTTTATGTATTGTTACTAAAATAAAAATCAGTTTTATTCCAAGTAGAAGTTTTGTAGGGAGTTTGATCATTAGAGTTATCCTACTATAAGAGATTTAATATTTCATATTAGGTTTCAGTTTTTTTGAATAATTATAAATATTACATCAACAAAAACATTTTTTATGTAAATGTTCAATTGAAATGATAATACGTTGTAATAATTGGATTTCAATCTAGTTTTCTATTTATTTGTTTTCCAATTTGATTATATATTTTTAAACTACTTATGTTATAGGGATACATGTTTTCCAATAGCTTCTAAAGACTTTATCTAATCTATTAAAAAACCTAATAAAAAACCCCATTATTAGCACTAAAAAGTGAAGATAAAGGTCCGCTTTATTAGTTCTAAAAGAATGTACTAATAAAGCCCCCAATTATCTATTACAAAAAACAAACTGATAAAGGTTGAGTTCTTTTAAGGGGTCTCAACATATTAGTTCTTTTTTTAACTGATAAATCAAATTAATAGAACTAATATTGGAGGTTTCTTCAGTATTGAGAGTCTATAACATATTGATATATATGAATAAGAGAACAAGTATAAATCACCATTCCAACCTATTTTTGAACCACATATATTGGAATGTTTTCTTAGTTTCTCAAAGATGTTGGCTCAAGAGTGTCGTAATGGTAACCCACAATATCTAATGTTATGATGGATTTTCTATTCCACCATTATTTTATTATAAATAGAGATACATATCTATAAAAATAAAAATATTTGATATATAACCTATATTAGATATAGAAGATAAATGAGACTCAAAAATAAAATATAATTTTATTAGCCACATCCTTGCATGAAGGGGTAGATAGAGGGTGGTGGGATGTTACGACTAAAGATATTTAAGATAAAGGTCTTACTTAGATGAGATTCCATGAACCATTATTCATGTAGTTTTACACTATTAAATTATATTATGTTAATGGATTAGAGTTTATGAAAATTGAGTATGGATCAATATCCATCATAGAATACTCCAATAAATCTATATATTTACATCACCTCACTCAATATTTGAGTGGGGATGAAGAATCTAATGTAAGAAATTTTAAAATTGTTCTAAAAGATCCTTTTCAAACTCAATTTTTACACTTTAATCTATCTAAATTCTATTAAGTGGTAAATAAATCTATCTTCACTGAGATGGGATCTATTTAAGGCTTAGAAGATAATATCTCTTTACCTAGATGAACATTGGGGTAATGTTCTTCCAACGCAAAAAAGTTATATTAAGAGGAGATGTGATGGGGTGTCTATTTCTAAGGAAGTCTTGGTGTTATTTTAACTTATTCTCCTACTTTTGGAAGACATCCTATATATTGTTATTAGTTCCAAAATCAGGGAAATACTAAATTTAATTACACATTAAATGTTATTCAATTCTATTTGTGCGGTATGATTTTTTATATTCAATGATTTCTTGGGGATGTGTGTTTTAGATTTGTCAGTAGAGAACCCATCTGACTAAGATCTAGTATAAATTCTACCAATGGATGATGAAAATATTCTTAGTGATATTGTTTAAGTGGTTTCAATGGGGTCTAGGGTAATCAATCACCTATGTATTCAACTAAGGAGGAATTTTACACCTTAGGTCATTCTTGATTAGTCAAATTTGATGTATGAAATAAACAAATATATAACCAATATTGAAGATGGGGTTATATATTTTGAGGTACTATTTTGGTATCTTCTACATTAGATTATGTATTGATTGATATAATTTGTTTACATTATTTTATTTATGAGTAGATAGAATATCTTCTTGAAATCAATATATTATTATCATCTATATTTGTGAGACTTGATCATAAATAGTAAAAATCTTTAGTGATTATGAAGATGTTTCCATCTTTTAATTTAATTGTGGTTGTCTATGGGAATGTTTTGAATACGGTGGTTTTAAATATGAAATCATTTGATTTCATTCTATGAATGTAATATTTAACTTAATTATGTTCATGTAATGAATGTTATTGATATGACATATGAATCAGGTGTAGACACCTGGGGGTGAATCATGTGTCACCAACATTTACTATGTTACAAATGTTCTTTTATTCATTTTCCCCATTCGATTATTGAACCTCTATTTACAGTTAATTCAAATGGTTCTATTATTTTTTTCACATAGAAAACAAGAGAACATGAAATTCACTAAATAATGTTTAGTGAACCACAATATATTTTTACAAGGTTTAACCCCATATTGGGAACCCTAATCCTTGATATAGTAAATTTTTCTTCTCAATCATTGAAATAGTAATAATAATCTTGATATTAATTATATGCAATGTTGGAAAAGATTTTCCAAAACTAAGAGTGCATTCCACACTTAAACAATATCCCATTGTGCTAATATACATATTCAAAATCACATCATATTCAAAAAATCCATTTATGTACTATAAAACATCCTTCTATATGTTTGTATTAGAGAAACATAATCTATAACATTTAACTGAATCAATATATACTAATCTCATTCTACACTTAGAGTATTCAACTGCCTTGTAATAGTCTATCACCAAGTATTCAAAACAATATTTACATAAAAATATATATTCCTATATATTTTTAATAATATAATCTCTGGCGTTACTCAAATATGAGATCTTATGATCATTAATAATCCAACAACCAATCAATTAAAAGTGGTCAACAACCAAATGAGTATTAACATTAGTAATATCATCCTACCTCTCAAACATTTATATCATTTTTCACTACCATACAGGGTATTACCAAAACTCCTTATTTTCTCCTTCTTAGATGATCTGAATCTATTCCATAGTCCTCTCATTAGGTTCTTCTGCGTCTATTTCATTAATGAAAAAGTGAATATGTCTTCAAAGATAATCATTGGGATCTCTTTTCATATGTTAGTCTCTCATGAGTTTCTATCTTTTGTTCTTTCCAAATACCTATTCTTATACACCTTTTATAATCTTGGTATCAATCCTTTGTTTCCAATATTATTATAATAAAGAAAATTATTTACAATATTGCAACCATGTTATACATATCATTAAAAAAATTCACATTAGTGTGAACCCATGGACTTGGTTATTCTTTTTTCCTCACCTTTTTTCCTCCACTACATTTCAAGTTATACCATTATTTATTTCATTTCAACATTATATCAAAAAAACAAATATCCATTTATTATTACAAAATTATTTGGACTATATACTTCAAAATATTTCAAAAAATGTAGTAAATAAAAAATCTCCTAAATTGTATGGAAATAATACAAAAATTACAATTGTGATGTTGTACTTTCTTTATTTATGTTAGTGCATATGAAATTCATATTTAATATTCATCATCAATCGTGGACTCTCGAGTTTTAACCCAAAATTTTCTTCCCCTTTTCAATCATGAATATTATCTTTCTCCTTCATATAACTTGAATTAAAAATCAATTTATTATATTTAAAACACTTGAGAACAATTATGGAATCATCACATTTTATTTCCATAATTTTTCATTATGGAATTTTTTTATTTTAGACTCATTTATTTTCTAAATCATTTCTCATTATTTGATATTCCATCCACAATAATGTATATTATCTTCTTAATACATTACATGAAGCAATTTTTTTTTAAATAACATATGACCAGCTCAATAATATTTTTTTTTAAATTTAATTCTTTATTATAATTAATAATGTGATTTTTCTATATTCCAATATTTCAAAAAGTACTAAAAATTATTCATTTGGGTTTTTTGATTTTTTTTCATAAATTAATGGAACAATGACAAATTCACTCCAAACCTTATTAAATTCAACCTTAATAAGCTCATTTTTTATTCTTTTTATGTTCCTTTACTCATTTTTCACAAAGGTAATATCCTTAAAAATCCTTGGAATAACCATATGATGTTTATATTACACCTTAAGAAGTTAAAAAGACATCATTATGAGGTTCCTCCATTTTCCAATTTCTTATGATTCTCCTCAGCATAAACCATATGAAGATTACTAAAGAACATTATTATATCCAGATATGATCCTTAATATGTTCATACATTACCTTTTTTAAATTGATGAGATATACATACATTGTTTGTGTATTGTAAACTATATTGTAGACAATACTATGAAATTCATGAACCTTATAGACATTCAATGAATATTATGATGAGTCAAAAAATTTCAGTGTTTAGGAGACAACCTTATAAACTAAAAAAAGATCATTTGAAGATTAATATTTTCATTTTATCCTATATTTGAATTTTTATTTTATATTATGATAATCCATGTTTTATGGGTTGAGAAGGAATCCTTACTAGTACTAAAATCCCAATAGAAAAATTAATATACATGATCTAAAGAATGTTTTTTTCATTGAAATGGGAAAAGGGGTAGGATGAGATGTTGTGTTTCCACTATACACACCAGTATATTTTCATTCATACTATTATTACCCTCCACTATTCTATCTCATGACCATATTTTTCCCACTCCATGCTGCATATGTGCTCACTTATTCACCCACCGATAGATAATGTGAATAAAAGTGGGTATTAATTTAAATCCCCCATATAATTAGTTGTAGATTGTTCTGTCATGGAATCAAACCCTCAATGTCGGGTGAAGGGACTAAAGATGAGTACCACTAAGTTGTGTCACTAGTTTCATTTCCATATATCCCAATTATGAGTGAACTATATGAATTCTACATAATCCTTACAAAAAAAATTAAAAATTACCTTTTGGATATTTCAATAAATAAATACTTTTCATACCTAAATATAATGTATATATATTCATCTAATCAATTAAAAACACCATGAAATTAACTCAGGGCACTCTTAGTCACTATAAACCACTTATTAACATATTCAAATAATTATAATAATTATCAAAATATTTCTAAACCAATATAGCTCATTTATATGATATTTTTCAGAGTTTAGATACTCAAGTAGTTTATTTAAAGTATCATTAATACATATTTAATTATATCTTCACATAATACTCTTTTAATATTCATCTAAGAGATAATTGAAACTGAATACATTAGTAGTAACTCTTAATAAGTCTGTGAATGTGTTTTCCAAACTTTTTCCATCTCTTCTGAAAAATTGAACCTCATTTATTCTCATCCATAATAAATTATTTTAAATATATTCACCAACATGTTAAATAACTAGATTTCACCATCATAATAATCTACTATAGACAGAACCAAAATCCCAATACTTGTATTTCACATGAAGAACGTTAACTTAATCATCATATTTAATGGATGATATATTGAATCTATAACCCCATGTATTCAATGGAAACACCTCCCCAATATTCATTACTCATCCTAGCATGTGTATAATTTTCATATTCATTATTGGATGGATACTTCCATTATCACCCAACACTCTAACAAACATTTATTTTCCCTTACTACTATACAAAAAATATAGCAACAAAAAATATATCATCATCAGAATAAGTCCATTTGATAGTTCTATATCTAAATTTGTATTTTATTTCAATACCAAAGTCACTCCTAAATTCAATATCACTCTTATCTCCCTTATTTCAAATAGATCCAAAGGTAGATGTAAGGTCAAAATTATTTTCCTCCTTAACTCAATGTAACTCTTTTTTCTCTTTTATTCCAACTTTGTTTATTTTTCCCCATTTAAGAGAATAGTTATTACCACATAAGAGAAGGGAGGAAGAACATAATTATTTTACATGTTCAATCAAATAATAAAATATAATTATATGTGACCCAAGATTAGTGTAGAAAATATGATTGATAAATTTTGAAACATTTTTGTCCATATATAATACATAATTTAAAACCAACTCAATATTTACATTATAGCAGCTATATGATTTAATTTTCAATAAGTTTAATGAAAATACAATAAACTTAAATAAATAAAATAAAAATTTAATCACCCCAAATCTAGAAACCCATGTATGATTTTTACTATATTACATTTATAAAATATTTTAGAGATCAGATCACACTTGATAGAATAGTTTAGTAGTCTTATGAGGCTATATGCATACATAATTTATATATTATATTTGAAAGTAAAAAATAAATGTTATAAAAATCATGAAAATATTCTTATTTATTTTAATAAATGCTTGAATTCATTAAAATATCCCTCCATGGAACACTATGAAATATAAAACAAAATAATTGGTATGCTCAAATGTCCATTAAGGGGTTGAGTACATCAAAAGATATAAGAAATACATCAGGATAAAAATATAGAGAATTAAATTACTATTAAATGTTACATATAATTAATATCTTGAGAAATAAACATATTCACAGATAATAAGAATGCCTGAAAATAATTTTTCAATAAATAGTTGGGCCTACTCTAAATACCCTAATAATAAGTAATAAATTTTTAATTAGTTTCTCATGAGGCATAACTGATGCGTTGTGGGGATATACAATTTTGGGTCCCACCCATATCTAAACATGTCTAATGTATTCCTAATATATTGAATGAATAATAAAATATTTAATCAATATACCTTATTAATCAATAATTTTTTTTTTGTTTTGAATCAATTATACCAAAATTGCAATATTCCTCATCCAATAAAATAACTTTCAAATTATGATTATTTCAAATAACAATAAATATAGATATCGAAAAAAAATAATACAATGTAGTTATGATATTTAATATATACATAGTACTAAATAATACCTATAATAAGGATAAAAATAAAGTCAACCGAATGATAGAGAGTGATAAAGAACTTGACTCTATAAAAGTGAATTAAATGAGAAAATGTAATGTATAAAAAATATGGTACAAACCTTAAATAATTAAAGTATGAAAGGTGAAAATAAATCCATTATAAATGATGGTTTTCTATAATGTGATATCTTTTCAGAAAAAAATATGAAAATCAAAGAAAAACATTGAAAATATCTTTCCAAAATCATTGGTATATTAGTTTCAAAATAAAGTTAAAATTTATTATCAAAAATATTTTCAAGTTTAGTAAAGTAGAATTTTAAAACATTATTTGTGAAATAATTTATAATAATTGAAAATTGAAAATAAATTATTATTATATAATAAAATTTATAGTGGAAGATAAATAAATAAATAAATATATAAATATATAAGTGAGATGGAATCACTTTGGAAAAAATTATAAAAAATAAAATCAATTCATTTTTTCTATAAAAATGAATAATTCATAGAATAATAAGAATATATATTATTTATAAAAACATTAAAAATATAGAAGGTAAGGTCGTGACCAACCCCAATGGAGCTTTTGTCGCGACTCCCCAAGCCTGCCTCCAATATTCCTGGAGATGGTGACGAGCACCGAGTAGGCATATTAATAATATAGGGCAACATAGGCTATGTACCTATACACATAAACACAAATCCATTCCCATACAATGTTGAAATGTAAAAATTACTTAATAACCATGCATTAAAGAATATAAATCCCAAAACAAAATAATGATAGAATGTAATGGAAAGTAAAGAGTAAATAATATTATCCTACCACAATGAGTCTGAAGAAAATTACAACCTGAAATAAATGATTGGGGCAACATTCATGACACCATAGGAACAAACATCAGTTTTTTCGGTCACACTAAGAATCTCCTTGTCCTAGTCCATCTATGACTCTATCAAATGGCCGATCATCTACACAAGATACAAAAACATTGGGGAAAATATTATTTAGGGGTGAGTATAAAAATACCAAGCAGGGCACCTGAAAACCAAAAATAATATAACATAAGAATATTATTCATATCTATATAGGTATATGTCCTCATCACATATAACATGAATATCCAAATATACTAAAAAGGACACACAGTATCAAGGTAAAGTCGCCACTATAAATCCAACCTAGGATTCTATATAGTAATCATTTAGGAGAACACAATCTTTGAGTTTGAAAGCACTAAAAATGTACATAAAATAGGTAGTTATCATTGGGTTTCACCATTATAAGTATATTGTGGAAGTCTGAAGTGAGATGATACAGAAATGAGGATCACACCCAAGGCTATGTGGTATACCGACAACTCAATCTGGAATAACCCACTAAGTAGATGATCAGATCCCATGTAGTGTTGGTCTTGATGATACAATGAACTAATCCTAGGTAAATAATATGATAGAGGATCTCAATATAGGCCTCATGATAGGATTTCAACCATGATATCAAAAGATTCATGATGAAAGGATCATTAACATACAAATATGAGGTTATTCTATAATAACCCTTAGTGAATGGATCTGGGGAATTCACCTTAAGGAAATTTTTTGAATATACAGAGAAAAGGGGATCCTATCAAACATTTAAGGAGTATGCGATGTGTAGTTGTGCTACACACCATGTCCCTTGAACCCTATGTCCTGCTCATGTCTGTTTCTATATAGAAGTATATAGCATTTTTCTTCCCGTTTAAGTTTCCCCATATACCAGTACATGACTTATCCCATTTATATTCTTATCAATCCATGTTCGTGTAGAATTACATGGTCTTATAATGGCAGTGCACTTCAATATGTGACCATTTAAACTTCAAGGTAGACATCAAGATATCAAAATGATGTCCCATGTGGAGTTAAATTATAAAATGTTGTGTAATAATTATCATTCTCCAAGAACCCTAATAGCTACTAAGGGGTTTCCAAACAGTATGTAGCTCCATTTTATACACAATGTAATATAGAATTTTCTAGAATCTATATCTGGATCCCACATATTTGGCCACTCCTTCAAACCTATTTCTAGCAATGCGTCTCATAAGAAAATTGGGAACTATTTATTGAAGAGTAATTCCATCATCAATCAACATGTTTTTCCCATCAAATCCATTAAAAAACATTTGAATTATTTTATTCATTATTCCTTGAAGAATACAAAAACCATGTATCTACATCACATGATCCACTACCACCTCCATCCTCACACCATCATCTTATTGTTTCAATATCGGATCTTTGATATTGAATCACTTCACCAAGATACTATTGTACAATGATCATTTACCATAGTAATATTGAGCCACAATATAAAAAATAATTCCCATGATGAATGATGAATCGGGGGAGAAAATAAAAAAGAAGAATCCTGAGGAATGGACCTTGGTTGATGTTCGTGTTGACCTCAATTCTTTTTCATAAGAATGAAGAACAAAGAGATAAAAAATAATAAAAAATAAATTCTCCCAATTCCTAAATTAAAATTACCCATCCATTAATATTCATGATCTATAGATCAATACGTTTGTTTATTGAATTTATTTCATTATAGAAATAGAAAATGGGGAAATAGTCTAAATAAACAAATGTAATACCTTGTGATGGATTGATCGCTAATGAAGAATGATCCTACATTGTTTTCATTGGAATGATCTCTAAATCCCATTTCACACCCATCACTAATCTTTTATTTGGATTAGATTATCCTAACATAGATCCTCCAATGATCTATCCAAGGGTTATCAAATAGATCTAGGGTTATGCGGCTAACCTTGGAATTACATCATAACTATATTGTTATAGAATAATTTAGGTCACTGCTTCAATAGGTTAATAAAATAATTTTAATCAATTACTTTATTTATTTTATGTATGTGATGAATATCACTCAAACTCCCCATGCAGATAATGTTTATATAGAGAGTAGGGTAAAAACCACATTTTCAACATAACAGTTTTGTCTAAATTGTTACCCAAGGCCCCCATTTGCAAGTTATTCGAATTTTTGTAGAAAATTTTTCATGAGTTATATTTAATAAATTTAAAACATTTTAATCATTTATTTCGGGCATATCAGGCCTTAGAATCACATGATGTCTCAATTCCTTGTCTCAAAAATAATCTTTACAATATCCATGTATAATACATGGAAAATACGAGTCATTAAATACTCACCACCTTGTGGATTTACATCCCAAAATGATAAAAAATGTTTATACAAAGAGATGTGAGTACTACGCCTGAATCAGGTCCTCTCACTCTTAAGTTATCTCCTAGAAATTCCAATAATACCAACGAACATGCACTTATTGAATCAAACTCGCATGAAGAATCCTCTCCTAATGATCGTAAATCTCGACTAGTTACTCAGTAATGGTATCTCCATCTTCATTGACCATCACACCCTGATTGATAATGTGTGATGGGTCATGCGTGTACCTCTTCAACTATGACATCTGGAATACATCATGCACCCAGACTAACTATGGTCATAGATCTATGAGGTATTAAATCTTGAAAACACTAAATAGTATTGTGAAAGGGTTGATGAATCTCGGAGATAGATTCCTGCCTCACCCAAATCCACATAGTCCACATCAAGGTGAAACCCATAGGAACACATGGTATCCTTCCTTGAACACCAAAGGCCACCATCATCTATATGAATAAGACTTATGATGACTATGTGCATTCCTCATACACTACTGGATGATTGACACATTATCAGTGGTAGCTCACTCCAACTCTGGTCCCATAAGTACTAACTCACCTCGTTTAGTCAAGAAATGTTATTTCCTGGAGGGTATTCCATACAAAGACTAAAATGGTTATATTAAAATGGTATAAGGGTAGTTTTTTTTATGAAAAATCCAAAAAAGGTGAGTGATCCTTCTAGCTATGGCCAAAGTCCAACATGAAATCTCAAAAAATTTCCTCCAAGACATGAATTGTCCGCTCAGTTTAGTTGTCATCCTTGGGGTGAAATTCTATTCTCAAGTGTAACAAAGTACCAAACACCTCCTAAAATCCCCTAAAAACCCAATTTTTTAAGTGAACATCATGGTCAATAAATGATCATTTATAGAACTCCATGGATTCATACCATCTTCTTCATGTAGTGGAATCTTATGCTCTATATCGAAATCTTCTCTTAGATAGATAAGAAGTGGGATGACATGGTGATTTGGTCAATGATCACCAATATCACATTATGTCTGCTATATGTATGTGGTAATACCATCATAATGTCCATGCATATCCCATCCCAATTCCACTCTGCCACCTCAAGGGGTTGAGATAAACATAATGGAACTTGGTTCTAAGCCTTTACTTGTTGAAAAGTAAGGTATCAATATATAAACTCTACAACTCCACTTTTCAACCCTAGAAACTAAATCATACAGTAGAGGTGCTGGTACATCGTTGTCACACCTGGATGTACCTCAAAAGGAGATATTTAAAAATCTCTCAACACCTCCACGCACAACATCATTGGTACCATCCTATGTCCTTTAAAAATAATTTAATGCTCCCCACCTTCAAAAATTTCATCAAGAGAATTTATAGTTCATATATAAGTACACAGGGTCTCATAGTCAATAACCTCATGTTTTACCTCAATGAATCAATACAAAAATAGGAGTTGTTACAACCATTAAATGGAGGTAAGCTTCTAAATTTCAATCTATAAAGGATAATAACAATGGGTATAACTTCTCTAATTCCTTACACAACAACTATGAAAAATATATCCTATAGAGAGAATCTTCAACCACATTACCCCTCCCATATGAATAGATAATTTTGAAATCATAATCTTGGAGTAACACTATCCGTCACCACCATATCATGTTATGATCCTTATAAGAATATATATACTTGAGACTCTTGTGGTTAGACTATATGAGAAATTGACCACATATCAGATAGTGTCACCAAATATTTAGCTTGAGAACTATCACTCCTAACTCAAGATCACGAGTCTCGTAGTTATACTCTTATGATCTCAACTAATGTGAACTATAACAAATCACAACAATACTTTGGGTTAGAACAAAAAAATATTGGTTCGTGATGCATCTAACAAAAATATGTACTTGACACCCTCCTCTAAAAATATCAATATGTGAGTACTCATCAATCCCTACCTAAATTCCTGAAAATCCAAATGGCACCTCTCTATCTGCATGTAGGTTCCCCCTTTCTAGTAAAAGCTATCATGGGTGATGATACCTTGGATAAATCATGAATGAATCTCTAGTAATATCCTGCCAACCAAAATAATCTCTACACCTCCATCACACACTTGGGTGGAAACCAAGATAACACTACCCCGACCTTGGGCGAGTCTACAACTAATCCATTTATTGAGATAATGCTTCCCAGAAATTAGACCTCCTAAAAACATAACTAAGACTTAGATATCTTCATGTAAATATGGTTCTCTCAGAGTACATCGAGAACCTTCCTTAAGTGTCGCACATTCTCCTCCTCAGATATTGAGTGCCCTAGGATATCATTGATGAATACCACAATGAACATGTCTAACAATGGATGAAAGATCCGGTTCAAGAGTCCCATGAATAGTGCTGGGGTTTTTATCACACCAATGGGAGTCACCAAGTACTCATAATAAATATTGTGACATATAAATGTTGCATTTGAAACATCTGCATCCCATATTCCCTAGCATTGATATCTTGTCCTAAGGTCAAAATTTAAGAACCACTATGACCCTCTCAAATTATGAAAGATTTCAATGATTCTTGGTAGTGAATACTTATTGTTTACGATCATCTGGTTGATGCGCCAATCGTCCATGAATAACCCAATCCCTTTTCCTCCTTTTGGAAAAAATGGAGCTTCCCAAATTGAAAAGTTGGGTCATACAAATCCCTTATTCTAAAAGTTTACCAACAGTACCCTCATCTTTCAAAGATCTAAAGGATACATCTGATGTGATAGTGTAGATATCAGTGTTTCTCAAGGGTGTAGATCAATGTCACTGTCTATCACTAGATAGGGTGGTAATCAAGGAATATACTTGGCAAAGTCATTATCATGCACTACAACCACTTCAGGGAACAAAAAATTCATAACATCCACTGCACAAAGGGTTATTCTATCCAATTTTTGAGTAATTAGATACACCCTCCTTTTCATGAATCCATCATGTGCTTTCTAGGTTTCCTTTTATCCCATGACGGAAAACCTAATCTCATCACAGAGGGAACACCACATCCTTTTCCAGTCGATCTGGGCATGAACTGTAGATAAACAATCTATATCTATGGTGATTTCATATTTCCTCATCACATATACAAAAATATACCGACATAAACTCTCATCTCCAAGATTTAGGTAACACTATTGGAATATTCATGAGATCAATGAGTCATCTATAGTAAGAGTATCCAATTTCAAGGGTTGTTCTAAGGGCTCAAACGTAATCACTAATTCTCGAACCAAATATGTGGAAATAATGTAATGAAAACCACATGCCTCTATTAGAACTATAGATAAGGTAGAAAAGACACAGATCATGCCTTGTATCATCCCCTTAGCCTCTATGTAATATTCCTTGATCGCATGAAGCTACCCCTACCCCTATCATCTAGATCCCTCAACCTGGCATAGACCACATGGGGGTGGTGGTGGTAATAAGTCAAAGCATCTGCCACCTGTAGATGCTCTCCCAATTCCCCTACCACGTCCTCCACCATGTGGACCATTCTTCTCATACCACTTCCTCTTCATTAGAATCCCTTACATGTTCTCTCTAATAGTTGTACAACATGTTAGAAAATCCCACGAAAGATACCCCATACCATCACAAGAGTATCACAACCTCTCCCTGGGCTAACTAGAACCATACTATGAGACCTGAACCATATAACCTAAATCCTGGGAACTCCTTCTAAAATGTATAATATTTCTAGGTCCTTGATAATAACTTCGAATCCTGACTCATGAGGTATCTTCTCATTTGGGTCCACTTCTATCAACCAATGTTGATTCCTACTCATTCAAGAAACTTTCGACCACCAAATCTTTCTCTAAACCCCAACACAGGAAGGAATTAATAGATTTATAACATTGGAGACAATGTATATAAATAGTCCTCACTCAAAATTCTAAGCAAAAATGAACTGATCACGAACCATATCATTCAAGTGCCTGGAGAGGTGGCTAAACCATTATGAATAATCAGCTACTATCTTACAGCCCTACTGGAGCTATAGAAGCTCATGTATATGCACATCCCTCAATATAGATAGAGAAAACTCCTCCCTAAAAATGTTCTCAAAATATGAATATGCTATATTCTTCCCATCATAGGATTATGTCACTATCCCCCACCAGCATCGTAATAATCAATAGAGAAGGCTTACCTCTTGGACCACCATCTAATCTACTAGTGTCCTAACTATATGGAACAATCATGCAACCACCAAAAGACAGTCTTAATCTGTCTATGGGTTAGGATCGCCTCAGAGCCTAAGGGGTCTCTGTCGCTAAAACTCATGAACTACACTCATCCTGTGTATATCAACATCTGGTAAAAAGGGTACCATCTGCTACTCTACTGGTGGTGGTATAGCTGGTGCACCACCTGCATATAGTATATCTAGAATTGGTCACTATTTTGACTCCTCATCACCAAGGAGATCATCATCATGATCCAAATATTGAATCCTAGCTCTAAAAAATCATGGAGGTATCCTAAAATAAATAAGATATACCATGGTCAATGAGTATTTCAAGAGAGAAGATTGAAGAAGGGCATGGAAACCAAAACCAATTCCTATATGATGCTTGTACCTTTATTTTACATGCAACCAATGTTCTCATTTATTGAGTTGAAAAGTAGGAGATCACAGTCTGGGTGTATCAATACATCGTCCACTGCATCAACACTAGAGTCCCAGGACTGAAATCAGAACTTGAAACACATAATAATATTACCCCAAACCAATCTCATAGACTCTGGTCCTAAGGTATAACCTTCATTGATATCAATATATAATGACCCATCCCATTGGGGCCCATGTTGCGACTCCCCAAGCCCACCTCCAATATTATAGATGATGGAAACTTGAACTGAGTAAGCATGTTACTAAAATGAGAGGCCTTATCCTATGTACACACACACACACACACACACACATATATCAAAGAACATAAAATGATGATATGTAAAAACAACTGAATAACTGTGCAGGCACACATCAATATCTCTCAAAAATATTACAACATGAAGTAAGAAGATCAAAATACAAGCCCACCACAAAGAGTCTGAAAAACAAGTCCAACCTAAAATTAAATACAGGGACTATTGTCAAGGTACCACAAGAACACACCTATTTCTGTCCGGTCTCACTACGAACCATATTTTCCTAGCCCGTCTATGACTCTATCAAAAGTTAGATCATCTTCATAAGTCATTACACATTCGAGAAAATCCTATTTCAAGTTTAGTATAACAATAGCTAGTAAGAAATCCTAAAACCACAAAGAATATAATAGAATAATAACAGTAAGCTCTACATAGATTTATTTTTATAACACATATAACAAGAATATCAAGATATTATCAACATGGACACAAAATCTCAAGATAATGTCACAATAATAAAGCCAACATAGGATTCCATCAAAAAGATTCCACATAACACTCATTTGGGAGAATACACTCTTTGAGTTTGATACCTCTGATGATATTCTTCGAAGAGTTATTTCTCATCTTGTATCTCCATTATATATATATGCTGAAATTATGAAGATACGTGATACAAAAATGTTGATTACACCCAAGTCCATGGGGTATTCCGACAACTCAAGCTGGAATTACACACTAAGTACATGGTCAGTGTCTGCATAGTGTTGGTCATGATGATACAAAAAACGCTACCTAAGTTAAGAATATGATAGTGGATCTCAATTTAATACTCATGGAAATATTCCAAAAACTCAATCCATGAATTCCTACTAAAGGGATCACTCTCATTGTATAGGATGTGATTCCATATTAACACATAGACAATGGATATGGGAAACACACCGTAATGAAAATTATCCGTGATAAAGAGGACAAGGGCTCCGACAAAACATTCTTTTGAGTACATGACATGTAGTAGGGGTAAACATCACGTCCCATTGAACCTAGGTCATTCCCATGTAAACGATCCATGTCTATGTCTATGAAGAAGTACACGGTCTGCTACTTCCTGTGTACTTATTCCTATGTACTAGAACACATCTTGGCTTGTGTACATGCTAGCCTGGCTATGTTCATGTATGAATACATGGTGCGCCAATGGCCATGTACTCCAACCATGTTCGTTTACCCTATGAGGTACACACTGAGCCATCGGTATGGGGTCACAACCTGTGTGAGAAGGTATAATTTTTTGTGATACGTATCTTTCTCCCAAAACCCACGATTCCACTAAGGGGTTCCCACACTGTGTATATCTTCATGTTAAACACCGTGTACTCTGGACTTTTCTAGAATCCTATATTTGGATCTGACATCTTCGTACACTCCTCTGAACCATGTTCCAGAAATGTGTCTCACCATAAAATTTATAACCACGTCCTAATTAGTCATTACATTGCTGATCAATATGCTATATCTATCAAATCGATTTGGAGAATGACTTTGACTAGTGTTCTTCATTGTGCACTGAAAAATAATAAATAGGGTATATATATATTCAAATCCTCTATCTCCTCCATTATCAAACCACCTCCATGTTATGATGATCTTGGATATATGATATCAAATAATTTCTCCGTGAAACGGGTGCACAATGATCAATTTTCTCGATAATGTTGAACCATGAGACGAATAAAGAATGACTGTGATGAACAAAGAATCAGGGGAGAAAATCACAAGGAGACATCATTTAGTATGGAACTCCATCATTATTCATGTAAAAATTGACTCTTTTTCATTATAATGAATAATGAAGAGATAAAAAAATAATTAAAATAAATTCTCCCAATTCTAAAATGAAGGTAACCAATCCCACAATACATGCAATATACAGTTCAATCTGTTGGTTTATTAATTAACTTTCATAATAGGAATTGAAAATGGGGAAATAATCCCACCCAAAAAAATTAATACCTTGATTGGAATCAATAAATGGGAATTAATGATCCTACATCATGTTCATTAGTAACATTTCCAAATCCTTTTTCACACTGATCATCGATCATTGATTCATTTTCTATTCGCTTGAGTGAGATCCTCCACTACTTTCTCAAAGGGTTCTCCAACAAATCTAATTTTATGAATATAACCCTATAATTCCATCATAACAAAATTATTATTTAATTATTTAGGTTTCTGAATTAACTTATTAATAAAATAAATTTACTAAATTATTTTGTTTATTTTACGCCTGTGAAGACTTTTCTACAAATGACCTGTACTGACAAAGGTTATGTCACACCTAGGGTAAAACCTGCTTTATGAACTCAATAGCTCAATGATACTTTTGATCTAAACCACATTTAAATGTTATTACATATTTTTTATAAAAATTCATACAGTTTTTATTTAATATATTTAATACATTTTAAATATTTGTTCTGGGCACACTAGGCCTCAGAATAACACACCATATCATTACTTGCTCTCGAAAATAAAACATAAAATATCCCAAAATAATACCTAGAAAATATTAGTAATTAAATGAAAATATATAAGGAATAATTTCCATAATTTTGGTAAAATACATTAAAAAAGGAAACGTTAAAAATATATTCTTTTCTCACTTTTGTAAATAAATTCAAAAATGACTTGTGTAGAAAACATTAAATAATTTCCTTTTCAAATATTCAATAGAAATTAAAATATAATATCAATTGATCTTAATGAATCATTTATTTTTATAATATATTATTCATGAAGTAAAATATACATATGGAAATATAGGAAAAATATTTATAACAAAAAATGAAAAATATGTTCAGTTTTTGATACGAGAATTCTATCAATTGATTTGAATAATAAATAGTGAAAATGGGGAGAATATTTAATAAAATCCAAAATAAGTGTCCAGGGAAAAAATATATGTGGGTTTTGAGTGTAATAATATACAATTTCCCTTGTGTAAATTGAAACATATACAACTATGATAACAATTAATATTTTAAAATAAGGCCTCACCTTGGACTTCTGCTTGGTCAAATATTATATAAACTCCTATATAATAAATTTATATTTAACATAAATGTATATCATAACAATATTTAAATTTATATTAATATTTACCATTCACTTATAATTTCTTATTTCTTATTTATTAATAATTAATTATTAAAATAAATATCATTGTGTTAACGGTTCTGTATACCATGCATGTTTTTGGTTTTTGTTGTTCTAGTCTATGAAACATAGTCCTATTTTAATCATATAAATAATTTCCATGAATATTAAAATTATTATTTTTATATATTTTTGTAATCCCATTTCTATTTAAGGGAACATATAGTGATGGTTCACATGGAATGATAAAAAATATCTCTTCCGTAAATTCTGATTTGATAAAAAGAATTAATTTTATAAACCAATATACATAAATATATTATTAATAAAAAATTATTAATACATATTAAATGAATCAATATTAAATGAGATTATTAGTATTTAACATTACTTACTCACTTAATACATAAACATTATATCATCATTTATGTAGGTGGTAAAGCGGATCCAAACTAGAATATGTTATAATTACTTAATGAGTTATAACATTCAATTTCACAATGAGATGCTAAATTATATAAAAACTTAATGATTAAAAAAATAATTAGAGTGATAATTTATTATTTATATGTGTATATTAAAAATATAGATTAAATAGAATGGTTAGAAGACATTGCATGCAATGTCTCTCTGTGGGATCATTTTTTGAAACTAGATTCTACAATGGCAATTTATTATTAATATTATTAGTGTAATATCCAAATAATATTTTAAAAATATTATAAATTATATAAAAATAATATTTATTGATTAAATAAAATATTATAAAATTCATTTAAGGTTGTGGTGAAAAATGGAACATGTCATTCATAGACACTGGAGGTAGCATATAACACAAGTGACATTTTCATTTTTCTAACTGATGAACGAGAAGGATGATAATGGATATTTAATCAACTTAATAACATATATGTATAATAATGATACATGTGTCAGTATATTATGTTGGTTCTAATGTATATGTAGTATGTGGAAGAAGAAATAAAATTTAATGAAATTGGTTAAAATAATTAACTTTTCCTTCAATGTCTTCCTTTGGATTTATCCTTATACCTTCTTAGATATGACTTTTGGTGAGGTCAAGACATTTAGAAAGTGGGAAGGTAGTTTTGGAAATAATTTTTTAGGTTAATTTTTTATCTAAGATTCTCAATGTGTGTAGATAAGTTAGGTGTTGTAAGGCTCCTTTAATAAGTGAGAGAGGTGAAACATTTGTAAATAATGTTAATCAAAAAATAAATTAAATTAATTTTTCAAGAAAGTTGAAAAAAATTAGAAACTTTTAAAATGAAAATGGAATTAGATAATAAACTCAAACAATGGATTACGGACATGTTTTTATTATATTTTTATCCATATCACTTAGATTAACCACCTCTTTAACCATTTACCCATCACTGTGGTGACAATCTTCTAACATTGTAACATATTTTTATGAAAAAATTAGTCATATTAATAAATTTGAATATTATTATTCCAAAAATGAATTTTTTGTTATATTATATTTTTAAATATCATAAAAAGTAATTCTAATCAAAAATAACATAACATATAATTTTCATTTAGAAACAATGCATCCTTTAGAATAAAAATCAATCTATTATTATTTTTTGACTAGTAGAAACCACTACATTGTTTTCAATTTATCTTATTAAAAATATTATCAATAAATTTATTCAAAATAATATATTATTAGTGACTAATATAATTTATTAAAATATACAATATAAAAAAATAGTTTTTTAAAAAATACCTCTACTACTATTAAATGATATTATCATAATTTCTAACCTATTAATAAACAATGTATGAAGTATTATTCATTTCGTTATTTGTATAAATATTAAATTAATACAATTTAGAATATTTAGAAAAATATTATTTCCATTATTCGAAAAAATTTAATAACATTCAAAAAAATACACCCTAATATATTTTTAACATATTAAATAGAAAAGGTTTTTATTTTATCAAATATGAATTAGTTTTTTTATTCAATGAAATAAAATTTTCATGATGTTATAGATTAATTTGGATAAAAAGGTAATTAACTATAATTGATGTATGTATCTTATATTATTCCCCCATAAATAATTTTACCCTCATTATTCATTGAAAATTATCTCATAAAAATATATGGGTAATTATTCATCATGAACTCCTTCAATTCCCATATGTCATCATATATATATTGATTTCTCCAAATCCATTTAACAATTCAAGTCATATGATTATAAGAAAAATAATCTATCATTTGATGAATCTAGAATGGAACTTCACAAATAAATCAGGTTCCAACTCTATTTTCTTAATTGAGAGTATGTACATTGGTCCTTGCATGTAATTCCTTAACAATGAGATATGGAACACATCATTCAATTTAGAGAGAGATGTTGGAAATTCCAAACAAAAAACAATTACACTAATTCTTTCCAAAATCTATAAAGTCCCAATGTTTATAGGATGTTGCTTCCCATTCATAACAAATCTTATGACTCCCATCAATTGAGTTACTTTTTTGAAAACATGATCACCTTCACAAAATTCAAAATATGTTCTCAAATTATCTTCACAGATCTTATATCTTTTTTGAGCTATCTTAGCATGATTGTGAACATTTATTGCTTTCTCTGTCATCTCATCAATGGGATATTGGACCATAATATTCCTCTCTCCAAATTCAACCCATCAATTTTTAGTTTTAAATCTATTTTCCTATAATGCTTTATATAGAGCCATTTGAATTTTTGGATAAAAGAAATTATTATATGAAAATTCTAACTAAGGTATATACTAATGCCACCCACCTTGAATATAAAGTGATCATGAATATAATATATAATATAATGTTTTAATAGTCCTTTTATACTATCTTTTAGTTTTAGGATAATCGGTGAATCTCAAATATATATTTCTTTGAGAATCCTTTTGAATACAACTCTAGAATTTTTATTTTAACTTTGGATTATAATCAGATTCAATTGAATGGGGTGTTCCTTGAAATCTTAAAACATAATTAATATAGAGTCATGAAAGGGGTATAAGATGAATATACTCCCATGTAGTGTTGTATTGTGTGGAATTATTAACGTGATCAAAAATAAAATATATAATATCATTAATTTAAGGATTCTTTGGGAGTCCAATGAAAAATTATATTATAATATCATTCCAAATCTTCATAAGTATAGGGAGAGGTTTCATGAAAACATTAGGTTGTTTTATCTCAACCATTAATTGTTGATAAACCATGAATCTTGATTCATAGTATGTGATTTCCAAATTTATATAGTCCCACTAAAATTTTTCTCTTTAATCAATATACATCATGGTGCTACCTTATTATATGGAGAAATTTTAGGAATTGAATTCATCTAGTAAATACATCTTAAACTCTATTATGGATGGAAACATAGTATATTTCTTAATTTAAAAATACCATTTTAATAAATGATGTCCACCAACATCCCCTTATTCATGGATTTAATTTTATATTGTTAACTCTTATGTTCAATATGGAATTTTCCTATTCCCCAATAAGGATGGTTTAAGAATCATTTGTAAAACTAATTTATGATTACTCTTTCCTAATAACACCCACATATGATTTACTAAACCCTACTATAGACGATTCTCATATATATTATACATTTTTATAACTCCATGGTTTTCCCCACTCAATGCATCAACCAACTTGTTTACATTTCTATGATTGTTGTGTATTTATCAATCATATTTTTTTGAGTTGTTCCATCCATATTTATTTCCTAATGTTTGGCTCTAAATGTTAGAATATATATTAAAAAAACTTATTATATATATATATCTCACGTCTCCCAACATAAAAATAGTTCCTCTATATCTTCAAGGAAAATATTATGTCTACTAAATAAAGATCATGTGTTGGATAAATTCATTCATTGATATTTAACTTCATTAAACTATAATTAAAAACTATATTATTCTATTTAAGGACACATCCAAGTCATTTTATCAACATGCCACTATTGATCACAAATATATAACTTCATGTTATTAATTCTAATATCAATGCAATGACAAATATCTTATTTAAATACTACCAAATTTCCTCAGATTGTATTTAATATATGGACTTGAAATCTTTATTTTTTACCATTGTGAACATGTTAGAAAATTGATACAAATTTTCAACAAAGTAGCGATATTAATATGATAATATAAGAAAAATATATTTCTATGTTATATTGAACATTGTGGTCGATTATTTGACTACATTTATCATATAAGGATCAACTAATATCCCATTAAGAGAGAAACTATGACTAATAGAAGTTTCTATAGGATAAATTCACAGTTACAAAATTTACCATATAACCCATTTATATTAAAATTATCAAGTATAATTTACAAATTATCCTTATTTACTGCATATAATTTATAGGGTACCATGATATCATTAATAAATTCCATAATTAGATTATAAAGACAATTCATTAATACTCTATTCATCCGTCCCATAAACAAAGAGGATGGATTAGTTAATCCTAAGGGTATTACTAAAAACTCATAATTCACATACATCGTAAGAAGTAATTTCATTATTATATCATCCTTCTTCACTCGATATTGATGATAATTAGAATAAAGATTGATATTTGAAAAAATATATTTAGTTCCTTGAAGTTTACTATACAAATAATAATTTTTGGGTAGTGGATACTTAATAATTATTGTAATAGAATTAATATCAATTTAATTATTTAACTAACTCATATATCCATCCATCATCATAATAAAAAGAAATCGGGGCCCTCTAAGGTGAAATAATAGGGTGAATAAATCATTTATCACATAAATCTTATATTTTTTATTCAAATACAAAAATTACATTGGGGATATTATTTAGGGAGTCTTAGATATGGGTTTTTCACAAGGGATGTCTATAATAGAAAAACGAAATTCACAATTGGGTAGATTTTGAGGACATTCATCTAAAAAACATTAATGTATTCTTGAACAATAGGTAAATCCAAAATTATTATCTATATATTGCATCTAATATTTTTATCCAACAATTTCATTAGGATGGGATACTAGAGGTGGATCTATAAATGAAATATATAATGATTTATTCTGTCTAAATAATAGTAATCCCATCACACCATTATAAATATTAATAACTATATCTTTGAAATAAAAAATTTTCATTATAATTTATGATCCAGTTCATCACATGGATTATATGAAATTCAACCACATATATAACAAATAAATTCAAAAGTATTTTTTTATTCATCATAATATGGAATGACATAGATATCCTTATTAACAACTGATATCTACTAGATGAATTTATTGATTACCCTTTTCATATGGTGTGAAGGGATGATTCGATGTTCTTGGAAAACAATCATCAAATAAATTATTTTTAAATTATGTAATCAAGTAATAAATTTTCTAGTTTTGAGTTTATGATCAACATACTTATTATGACATATTTTCAAACTCAACATTACCTATAGTAATCATAAAATCATATTATTTCTTCCTTTGTTTCATCTATTGTATATTCCATTGATTCATTTTGTATTTTTTCAAATAGTAAACCATATACTAATAGTTGATTAATTGGATATTTAAGATTCTTTCAGGACCTTCATTCATGATTAATATAGACTTTTTATTTTCAATTGAAATATATTTCATTCCCTTTAAGAAGGTTACATGGTGTTCCTTAAAAAAAATCACATGTTGGATGTTTAAACCTTCCCTTAACCATCATCGCCACGTTTTTTGTCCTTGTTTCTTAGCCATCCATTTTATCTCTTGATTTCATTTTAATATATATGACTTGAATCTTATTTTTTTAACTTTACATAACATGATATAATATAATCATATGATAAAAATAATTGACAGACAAATTCTTTTGGAGGATTGAATTATTCCAATCCAAAAAATAGCCAGTCTTTATTTTTGGAATATGAATATAGCCCAAAGAATTCATTTGATAATATTTTAATGTTAGATTTATAATTAGGAACACATTCCTCTTACTTTTTCATTAAATTAGGTACTCTCTATAGTTTACCAACGTGTTTCTCTCATGATAAATATTTTTCATTGAATATTTCTCTCATGATAAATATTTTTCAATGAATATAAACATAAAATATTTCCATTCAAAGCTCTAAATATCCTCCTCCTCCTAATTAATTTTAGTAAATGAACAAAATTGATAATATTCTCTCTTCAAAAAATAAACTTACAGAATATACATCAAAATTTCATTATTTCTCAATGCTAGAAATATAATTTTGAGGTACATGATCCATTTTTTTCCTAGTTATGGATTGGTTGTTCCATTAATGTATATATGTTATTTTTGTATGAAGATATCCACCAACATTGAATACTAATATGAAGAAATAGGTTGTCCCATAGGGTAATGTTTATTGATCATCACATAACATTAATAACCTAATAAATTCATAATCCTCATTACTCAAACACCATATATGTTGAAATTATTAAGAGGGAAGTATTGACTTTTATTATCGGTCATGATATGTTTTCAACATCATCCACTAGGATCCATCTATATGAAATAGAATACAACAAATTAGCTCATAATATTATTAAAATTGATCCATAATATAAAAAATAATATGTAGGTCATAGATATTTACAATTAAAATGGTTTATCATAATGATCATGAAAGCTATGTTCTTTAAAAATATAGCCCCTAATGTTTCTATATATCATTATTAGATACCATGTATAGAAACCTCCCCTATATTAACCTAAGGATATTGTTTACTATATTAGTTTTTTATAAGATAAAATATATCACATCACATAAGATAGAATATTTTTGTAGTCATATGAAATTATGTGAATACTATATTTCCACAATAAATTTTAAACATATATTAGAGGCTATAATTATAATAAAAATATTATTATTCCAATTAGTATATAATTAAATTCATTAAAATATCCCTTCATGTAACACGAGGGAATTGAAAAAAAGAGGTGATCTCAGATGGAAATGTAAAGGGTTAATTACTATAGAATCTATCATGAATGCATAAGTAATAATGAATTCAAAAGAGTGAATAATAAATAAATATACAATATAATCAATAATTGAAGAATAAAATATATCCATCGATAATTAATATGTATCAAATGAAATGAAAATAGTAATTGATTTCGCTATTATGGAATGTGTAATATTGAATAAAATAATATTATCATTGTGGAATTGGAAATTACATTTTCAATAAATGGGTTTCCATATACAAAATACCAAAATAATAATTAAGGCATTCCAAGTAGTTTTTATCATGAGACATACCTGATGCATCGAGGGACTATATAATTCCATTACCAACCAATCACTAAAAATATCCAACACATTCCACATATATTGAATCTATAATTCAATACAGATTCAATACACCTTAGTAACAAATATATATTTTTGTTGTTAGATGTATACAATATTTCTATAATCCCGATACAATATAATAAAATTGTTAGTATGATTACATTAATTGATACAATATATAAAAATGGTTATATAGTTAGTACAATATGGTCTTGATAATAAATATATCCCTAGTACTGGAGAAAAATTATGTGAAGGGAAAAAACTAATTCAAAATAACAATTTACAGTGTTAAATAACATAACATCAAGGATGCGAATGAATTGAAAAAATAAATATGTACTCAAAATAAATTATAAATCACTAATTAATAAGAAATTAAATAAGATAAATAAAATTAACTAGAAATTATGGTTTTATATTAAATCATTATTTTATCCTAAATAAAGAGAAAATGTAAAACATATCCTTGAAAATAACATTCTAAAATAATTTATAACTTAGTCACAAAACAAGGTTATAAGATACTATGAAAACATTTTTCATAAAGTGTCAAGTATACTTTAAAAAACATATTTGTAAAATAATATTCAATAATGGAATATTTAAAAGAATATATTTGTTAAGCCATCTAGAAGATTGTTGAATTCTTCCTATGATTGTTGTTTTAATAATCACAAATCATCATTACTTAATCCGGTTGGATTTCTCATATACATAATAACAATCTTTTAGTGAATCTTTTTATATCGGTTAGATCATGTTTTTATCTGTGCTTTTTATTTATTTACAAGTATTCTGGAAGTCTTCTGGATCAAACAGACACGTTTTGTTCTGTTAAGTGAACGGTCACACCGATCCATATCAAAAGACAACGGTCACACCGATCCATATCAAAAGACAACGGTCGCACCGATCCATATCAAAAGACAACGGTCGCACCGATCCATATCAAAAGTGAACAGTCGCACCGATCCATATCATGACACACCGATGCTGATCAAATGAGTCACCGATCATGACACACCAATGCTGATCATCTGAGTCACCGAAGATGTCTCACCGATGCTGATCAAATGAGTCACCGATCACGACACACTGATGCTGATCAAATGAGTCACTGATCACGACACACCGATGCTGATCATCTGAGTCACCGAATATGTCTCACCGATGCTGAACAAATGAGTCACCGATCATGAAACAGAGATGCTGATCAAATGAGTCACCGATCATGACACACCAATGCTGATCAAATCAGTCATCGATCATGACACACCGATGCTGATCAAATGAGTCACTGATCATGACACACCGATGATGATCATCTGAGTCACCGATCATGACACACTGATGCTGATCATCTGAGTCACCAATAGGGACACACCGATGTCTATCCACCGATGCTGATGTTGATGACCTATCGATCACTTGACTCACTGATAGTCATAAACACCTGTTTGAATTTCTTTATCTTTATTTAATCTACCCAATGGTAATATTATGAATATTTTAATGCTCTGTCAAATATTAAATAAAGTTTGTTGGATGTCAGGTAACCTTACCTCGTACCTGAAAAAAGAAATCATTTCATTTGCTGGAGCTCATTCCATAAATACAAGGAGTACCTATTGGTGCAAGAAAGAAAGAAAGAGAAAAAAGTGGACAAAGAAGAGACACACAAGAGTGCAAAGGGTGGTGGATGAGATAGTTTTGGAAGACACTAGAAAAGCTCAAACACACTCAAGCTTACTCAAGAAGAGTTCTGTACATTCACAAGGACATTGAAGAACATCATCGACTAAAATTTTCATGATCTTTGAACATGGATTACAAGCAGACAACACTATATTTTTAGACAAAAATCAAAAGAGGAATCAGAACCATTTCGGATCAAACTCAAGGAGTCCAAATATTCACTGAAATCACTAGAGACATTTCTAAACACTACATCTCTGCTCTGTGATTCTTTATTTTACATTTCAAGCAGTGTGTGTTATCTGATGTATTTAACACACACACTGTCTCCTGTAAATTAATTGGAGGATCTGTAAATCCTCAGAAAACTCTTTACATATTCCATTTCCCACTGTAAGAGTGGTAGAGGTCGTGTGTGACCTGGAAAGCTGATTGCTGTTGTTCTGTTTCCCACAAATAACAGTGGTAGAGGTCTTGGACCTGGACAGTTGTAAACTGTTGTGAACCCTATTCCAGGGTGTGGATAAAATTTATATAAATTGTTGAGAGGACTAAGTCTCGGCTTGAGAATGATCCTCTTGGTTATATCTGCTATGCTATATCTTTCAAAGTTATTATTTTTTATTCCACTGTTAATTACTTTAAAACCAAAACTGTTTTAAAGTAACTTTGATAATTGAACTCGCAAGTGTCTATATTAGTTGTAAATCATTAAGTTAGTTTCAAAATTTAATCAACTCTTCTGTTTTGATTAACTGGGAAATAATCAATCCCTTGAGAACCCAACAGAACCATTACTTTGATATAAATTCACTAAAGTTTAATTCATTATTTTATTTGGGGGTTTTTAAGACAATGTTTTTAAACAGAAATTTTAATTTGAACTCAATTCACCCCCCTCTTGAGTATCCACTCCGACCAACATTTGGTATCAGAGGTATTTAAAATATTTTCTAAAGTACTCTGTTTTTTTAACTGTGATTCTAGTTGTATTTTAAAGTTCATAAAATTTATGTTATTTCTAAACTTCTATCTCATTAAAATATTTTTTTAAGTAAGCTATCATGGATAATAGACTTGAAGGTGTTGCTACCAATAAACCACCATTTTTCAATGGCACTAACTTTTCTCAGTGGAAAATTAAGATGAAAATTCATTTAGAGAGCATGGGTTTTGATATTTGGACTATTATAGAATCAGAATATAAAATTCCTACTACTGTTAGATCTACTTGGAATGAAGCTACTAAGGCTGCCAACAATAATAATTTCAAGGCTATGAATGCCTTTTACTATGCTTTAGGAGATGAGGAATTTAATAGAATATCTGCCTGTAAAACATCTCATGAAATGCGGGATACCTTAGACGTTTATCATGAAGGAACAACTAATGTTAAGGAAATGAGATTGAATACTTATACTATTAAGTATGATAATTTTAAGATGAAGCCTGATGAACCCATTTATGACATGTATCTCAGGTTTAATGAAATTTTCAACACAATGACTTCTCTGGGAATGGATTTTCCATCAAAGGAACAAATTAAGAGAATTCTAAGATGTCTACCTGAAAGATGGAGATGAACTTCTGTCTCAGTTAGAGAATCATGTGATATTGGTGAAATTACTGTCAAGGAACTAATTGGAAAGTTGATTATGTATGAAGAGGAACTCAAGGTTAACAAAGAAGAAGAAGATGAACCTAGAAGGAAGTATGTTGCTTTTGATAGTGATACTGAGATGGCTCACATTGCGAGAAGGTTGAAGAATTTTTATAGGAAGAAGAAGTTTTTCAGAAAATAAAATTATAAAGGTATGTATGATAACAAGGGACATTGGAAAAAGGATTGGAAGAAATATGACAAATCAGATGAAGTTTTCTGCTATGAGTGAAAAATAAAGGGACACATAAAAGAAGACTATCCAAAGTTGAAATACAAGAAGAAGTATGAATACAAGGACAATATGTTTAAGAAATCCATGAAGGATACTTGGAGTGCTTCTGAGGATAGCTCCACTGAATCTGATGTTTCTAATACTGAACACAGAAATAAGGCAAACATGTGTTTTATGACAAACACTTCTGGGGTAATAGCTGAAACTCCTGCATTAAATTCTTATTATTCTGAAGATGATACTGACACAGATAACATGTCAAAATCTGAACTATTTGAATATTGTGATATGTTAGAAGAAACCTATAATGAGCTGAAAGACAAATACAAAGGTTTAAAGAAACAGTATGCTTTAACTATTAAACATAAATCTGATCATGATATTGAAATGGAAAAGAATGCTCAGTTGCTTAAAGAAAAAACTGAACTAAAATTATCTAATGATCAACTCAAGAAAGACTTAGAGAAGTTTACCAATGGAAATGATACTCTTACTCAGATTCTAGGTAAGCACATAGCACATAGATACACTACTGGTATAGGATACCAACCAGGACAAAGTAAAATTACCAAAACTAGATTCATTCCTAAATCTGGATAGAATGTAGCTAGTTCTCGAACTTCATATGCTTCAACGAGTTGTATTCATAGTTATGGATCTAATAAGGTTTATCATTCAAAATCTGTTGACTCTAGAAATCTTATGAGACCCATTAGAAAAATATGGGTACCTAAAGTTTTGTTGGCTAACCTGTCTGGACCCAAGAAGATTTGGGTACAAAAATCATTTCCTATATAAATCAGTTTTCTAGGGAACCTTCTTAAAGAGATCCTGTAGAAAGACTTTGTATTTGTACAGTGGATGTTCAAGATATATGTCAGGATACTTCTCATGCTTTAAAGGCTTAGTCAGAGTTGATGGAGGGTTTTTCACTTTTGGTGATAACTCAAAAGGAAAAATCATCATCTTAGGCCAGATTTGTAACACTGGCTGAGTATTAACTTCTAATGTTTTATTTGTTGATGGACTTAAATAAAATTTGTTAAGTATTTCTCAGTTATGTGATGATGGTTTTTATGTTAAATTTGAAAACGATTCTTCTAATGTTTTTAATTATAAAAATGTTTTAGTGTTTTCTTCTTTAAGAAATGAAAATGTTTATGATATTGATTTAAATTCCTTAGCTAAGCAGAATATTACTTTTTTAAATGCTATTCATAAAGATTCAGGGCTTTGGCATAGAAGATTAGGACTCTACAATGTGCATTCACTTAGAAAACATGTTAGGAAGAACTTAGTTAGAGACCTACCAAAACATGAATTTCCAGCAAACAAAGTTTGTAATCCCTGTAAAAAGTGAAAGCAACATAAAGATTCTTTTAAATCAAAGAAAGAAGTTTCATCATTTCAAACACTCGAGTTGGTTCACATGGATTTATTTGGAACTTCTAGAGTTTCTAGTTTAAATGGGAAGCACTATGTCTATGTTCTTGTAGATGAATTTTCTAGATATACTTGGGTATATTTTCTATCTCACAAAATTTAAGCTTGTTCTCACTTTGTAAAATATTCCAAGTATGTAGAGAACCTTAGTGGAAATAAAATTAAAACCCTAAGAAGTGATCATGGCCGTGAGTTTGAAAATTATGAGTTTGAATCTTACTGCTCACACAGTGGCTATAGTCACAATTTCTCTGTCCCTAGAACACCCCAACAGAATGGTGTAGTAGAAAGAAGGAATAGAACCCTTCAAGAAATTTCTAGGACAATGCTTAATGACTATGAACTTCCTGTTTATTTTTGGACTGAAGTTGTAAATACAGCTTCCTATGTTATTAATAGAGTCTTGATCAAACCTGTTCTTAAGAGGAATCCTTGTGAGTTGTGGAACCATAGGAAACCAATGGTTAACTACTTCAGAGTTTTTGGATGAAAAGTCTTTATTTTTAATACTAAAGTCAATCTTGACAAATTTTCATCCAAGAGTGATGATGGAATTTTCATAGGTTACTATATTTCTAGTAAAGCCTATAGAGGTTTCAATAAGAGTACCAAATGTGTGGAAGAATCTGTTCACATCAAATTTGATGAAACTGATCCACATGAACTTAAGACCTCTCTTGAAAATCTTGAAGATGATCTCTCTGTTTTGAACGTTAATGATAAAGACAGTGGACCTGTAGTTAAAACATATAGTTCTGGAAATTTTCTAGAACTCGCTTCTGTTGAACCTCAACCTGTAGATGAATCTAAACTCTCTAGCCGTACCTTTTCTAGACCAACTAGAATTCTAAAGAACCATCCATTACATGCTGTTGTAGATAATCTAGATATAGGAACACATACTAGAGATTCTCTAAGAAATCAGGTTGAATATCAATCCTTTCTTTCATAGTTAGAACCTAAAAATATCAATGATGCTATCAATGATAAATTTTGGGTAATGGCTATGCAAGAAGAACTAAATCAATTTGAAAGAATCAATGTCTGGAAATTAGTAGAAAGTCCTAAGGACACTATAAACATAGGTACAAAATGGGTGTTTAGAAACAAAGTTGATGAATCTGGAAACATCATTAGAAACAAAGCTAGGCTAGTTGCACAGGGTTACAATCAAGAAGAAGGAATTGACTATGAGGAAACCTTTGCAGCTGTAGCTAGATTAGAGGCTATTAGGATCTTACTTGCCTATGCATCAGATCTGAATTTCATGTTATATCAAATGGATGTGAAAAGTTTTTTTTAAATGGTTTTATTTTTGAAGATGTTTTTGTAGAACAAACACCTGGTTTCTCAAATCCTCATTTTCAAAATCATGTTTTTAAACATTCTAAAGATTTGGAAGGTTTAAAACAACTCCAATATCTTGGTATGAAATACTTTCAAACATTCTTATTTTAAAAGGATTTACAAAAGGAATAGCTAATCCCACTCTTTATAAAAAGGATTTCAAAAGATGTTTTAATAGTACAAATCTATGTTGATGATATTATTTTTGGATCTTCTAAAAATTCTTTATGTACTGATTTTTCAAAGGTTATGCAAAATGAGTTTGAAATGAGCTTAATTGGAGAGCTTAAGTATTTTCTTGGATTTCAAATATTTCAAACTAAAGATGGTATTATTCTAAATCAAAGTATATATACTAAGGATTTATTAAAAAAGTTTTGGTTTGGATAATATTAAGGAATGTGATATACCTATGAGTACTACATGTAAATTGGATGTTGATGAAACCGGGAAGCCAATTGATCAAACCAATTACAGAGGTATGATTGGGAGTTTACATTATCTTACTACTAGTCGACCAGATATTATGTTTAGTGTGTGTATGTGTGCTATATTTCAAGCTAATCCTAAAGAATCACACTTACTGGCTGTTAAAAGGATTTTTAAATATCTTAAGTATACTGTGAATTTAGGTTTGTTTTATCCAAAAGGACAATCATTTGACCTAAATAGTTATTCAGCTGCTGACTTTTCTGGATGTAAGTTAGATAGGAAGAGCACATCTGGAACATGTCATTTACTTGGAAAGTCACTAGTATCATGGTGTAGTAAGAAACAGAACTCAGTTGCATTGTCTACTGCTGAAGCAGAATATATAGCTGCTGGTAGTTTTTGTGCATATATTTTGTGGATGAAACACACTTTATTGAACTATGGATTTGATTTTAAACATGTTTCAATTAACTGTGACGACACTAGTATGATCAAAATATCTATGAGCCATGTGTCTCACTCTAGGACTAAGCACATTGATGTCAGACATCCCATTCTAAGAGATCATTATCAGAAAGGTGATATTTCTCTAGAATTTATTATTTTTGAACATCAATTAGCTTATATTTTTACAAAGCCTTTAGGCTCTGAAAGAATGAATTTTATTAAACAAGAGTTGTGTATGATCGATCTGTGAAACCAATCTGTGAAACTGATCTGTGAAACCGATCTGTGAAACCGAACTGTGAAACTGATCTGTTAAACCGATCTGGGAAACAGATATGTGAAACCGATCTGTGAAACTGATCTGTCAAACTGATCTATCTTTCTATTACTTTTTATTATGTTGTAATTAATTAATTACTTTAATCTTTATTATGGAAACCCTAAATGATGAAATAAATGATATGAGACTATTTCTATTCCCCAAACTGTCGACCTTTCATTTCCCGCCAAGCATTATATATTCTCTTCTCCTCTACCTCGAACCTTCGAACTCCTGCATTCCCCAGAATCTTCAAATGGATTAGAAAAAGACACCAAGAAAAGGATTAGACAGTCTTGTACCTTCAAAGAGTTCTCTAGGTGAGTCGAGTAGTACAACTCAATGATTAGTAAATATGAACCTGGAAACTCGGATTGTAGATGTAGAAAAGGAAGTCAGTTCCGCCTGGCTTTTGTCAAGTAAGTCGCTGTTGTTACATGTTTTAGAATGGCAATGATAGAAAGCCTAGTTCTTAGATAACACTCGTGTATACTACCGAATGATAGTTCATGAGTTTTATATATATCTGAAAGTTACTTTCGATAGTGTAGAGGCTGCCAGAATTTCTTCTATAGTGAAGGGAAAGAAAATAACTTTTTCATCTAAGCAATGGGTTGATTGTTTAAATGTACCCCATGAGGGTCGGTATGAGGATTATGCTGGAAACATTCCTCCAACAACTGAATAATTCTCTAATGAGTTAGCTTTAGAGCTTTTGACTGGAAAAAGAGAGTCAAGAATAATCACATCCTCAGAGTTGTATGGTGAATGTAGACTTCTCTTTAAATTTATTCAGCACCAAATTTTCCCTAGGAAAGGAGATTTTGTTGCTGTAAAATACCATGATGTTTTTCTATTGTTTTTACTAAAGACCCATGAGAAGATCAATTTGTTTATATTTCTAATTTTTCGCATAGCTGGAATGGTGAAACCTTCTAAGAGAGCCACTGCCCTGTTCTATTCCAAAATGATCACTGCTATGTTAAAGAATATGGAATGTGTTGATGAAGCTTATGAGATAGCTGAATCTGATAGTACTTTTTGTGTTACGAAAGAAATTTGTAAAAGGATGAAAATAAATTGGAACCCATGGAAAAATGATGGGTTGCTGATGAGGACAAGTTTTATGAATACTACAATCCCACTGATCGTGGAAAGAGGCTGAAGGGTTTGAGAGACCCAGGTTTGAAATCGGATGAGGAGGCAATTTATTCTGATGATGAGGGAGAAGTAGATGTTGAAAGGAATAAGGAAACTGAAGAGTCTGGTAAAAAAGGTATGGAAGAGGCTGAAACAGAATAAGGAAGTATGTCACCTCCTGATGATAGGAGTGATCCTGATACTCTGAGCCCTAAGAGAATAATAGACTTTGGACCTGCCAGTCCACCTTTAGCCATACCTAAATCAGAACCAGTTCTTGGTGGTGATGAAGCTAGTGACACTGAAGTATCTGACAGTGAAGTTTCTGTGAAGAATGGAAATGGGAATGGAGATGATGATGATGATGATTATGATGATGATGATGGTGATAACCGACCACTGGATGGTCTTTCTGTACCTCCAATAGAACCACATCAAACTGTGCAAGAAAAAAATACCAGTGGCAAGAGATATTCTCTAGAAATCAGTTGAAAAGAAAGTTATGATAAACCGAAATATACTCTATGTGCTGCTATCTGGGATGACTACCCTGGTTTGGATGTTTTGGGATTAGAGTATTCTGAAGAAGAAGAGGAAGAATCAGAATCTGCTGTAGTTGTGAAGGAAAGCCAACCAGTTGAGGCAAGGTCTGCTCATGTTTTTGATGGTGCAGATGTTCATCTACCTAGTTCAACTGTATCTCAGTCTGATTTTGATATTGTAAAAATTGAGTTTCTTGCTGCTGTGAGAGATACATTCAGAGAAGAAATTTCAAATGCTCTTACTCAAGATTCTCTGCAGGTTTATGAAGACTCTTTGGAAGCCTTTTCAACAAGAGTATCAAATGTTATTAGACCAGACCAGGCCAATACTGGTGAGTTTATTGGCAGGAACATAGCCTCTATAAATCATACTATGAAGGATCTACAATCTGGCTTAGTTTCTTTATCAAACAAATTTAGATCAACCATCTCTGGTATGATGGAAGTGTTGAGGAATATGATTGAGCATCTTAAGAAGTATGATCTGAAGAAGTTGAAAGCTGAGATAACTCAGATAGTTGCTCAAGCCAATACAGCCAAAGTATCCAAGATCACTACTCATGAGATAGAGGCTCTAAGGATGATTTTTCATGATGAATTGGCTGCCATTCGACAAGTTCTTGATTTGGACTCATTGAGGAAGATGAAGGAGCACAATGATCACATTCATAATATGGTAAATGTATATTCAGCAGATGCCAATAACGCTCAGAGATGGATCAAGGAAAAGGTTGATCATTACTTTTCAGAAATATATACCAAGCATGAGATGACCGTGAATTTCAATGTGTTGGTTGACAATCTGAGACTACCTCCAGTCACTCAAGCTTTCAAGACTCCAGTTTGTTAGTAGAAAGATTTTACTCCTACCTTGGAACGGTTCATGGATAATAAGAATGATTTTTAGAAGGCTATGCAGTATGGTGGAGAAGTTATTCAGGATTTCATAAATCTTTTGAAGCCTTAACTGAATGAACAAGCCACCGCCATTTTGCTTCCTGCTGCTGAACCTCTCAGTGCCTCTGATGTTGCTCCAAATCAGATCTCCATTGCTCAAGCTCTATCTCAATTGCGGCCAGTTCTTCAACAATCTTCTAAACCAGCTACTAATACTCAACAGAAAATCTCTGTGGCATCCTCTGCTCCACCTTCCATAGTCGTCATACCATGTTTTCAAATTTTCCCAGTTCAACCTGCCTCCAAGCCTTCCATCTTACAAACCATTGATCCTTCTGACAAAGGAAAAGCCCCGTTACATCCCAAGAAATAGTTTTTTCTTGTTGTTGATAGGGTGAACAATGTTCTGTTTGTACTCTGATTTACTGATCAACCTTTTTTCTCTCTCTCTATTCTCTATGATTCCTTCATTTAATCTCTTCTTTATATGTTTTCCTTCCTTTTTGATTATCCCATAGGGGAATATTTATATCTATGGGGGAGAAACATACTATAGCAGGGGGAGCTATGTTTACAAAAATATACAAGGCATAAATTCAGGGGGAGATTTATATCTCATTTTGTATTTATTCTTATTATGCCTTGTCACTATTATTGATGATATATTATTTTTTTATGACTAATATTTGTTATTATCAAAAAGGGGGAGATTGTTGAGCCCTCTGGAAGATTGTTGAATTCTTCCTATGATAGCGGTTTTAATAATCACAAATCATCGTTACTTAATCCGGTTGGATTTCTCATATACATAATCAAAATCTTTCAGTGAATCTGTTTATATAGTTTGGATCATGTTTTTATCTATTCTTGTTATTGATTTATAAGTATTCTGGAAGTCTTCTGGATCAAGCAGACACTTTGTGTTCTGTTAAGTGAACGGTCGCACTGATCCATATCAAAAGACAACGGTCGCACCGATCCATATCAAAAGACAACAGTCGCACCGATCCATATCAAAAGACAACAGTAACACCGATCCATATCAAAAGTGAACGGTCGCACCGATCCATATCATCACACACTGATGCTGATCAAATGAGTCACCGATCATGACACACCGATGCTGATCATCTGAGTCACCGAAGATGTCTCACCGATGCTGATCAAATGAGTCACCGATCATGACACACCGATGCTGATCAAATGAGTCACCGATCATGACACACTGATGCTGATCATCTGAGTCACTGAAGATGTCTCACTGATACTGATCAAATGAGTCACTGATCATGACACGCCGATGCTGATCAAATGATTCACTGATCATGACACACTGATGCTGATCAAATTAGTCACCGATCATGACACGCTGATGCTGATCATCTGTGTCACCGATCAGGACACACCGATGTCTAGACACTGATGCTGATGTTGATGACCTACCGATCACTTGACTCACCAATAGTCATAAACAGCTATTTTAAATTCTTTATCTTTTTTTAATCTACCCAACGGTCATATTGGGTATATTTTAATGCTCTGTCATTTATTTAATGAAGGTTGTTGGATGTCAGGGAACCGTACCTCATACCTGTAAAAAGAAATCATTTCTTTTGCTGGAGCTCGTGCCATAAATACAAGGAGCCCCTATTGGTTCAAGAAAGAATTAAAGAGAAAAAGGTGGATAAATAAGAGACACACAGGAGTGCAAAGAGTGGTGGATGAGATAGTTGTGGAAGACACTAGAAAAGAACATACACACTCAAGTTTACTCAAGAAGAGTTTTGTACATTAACGAGGACATTGAAGAACTTCATCGACTACATTTTTCACTCTCTCTGAACTTGGATGCCAAGAAGACGATAATCTATTTTTTAGACAAAAACAAGAAGAGGATTCAGAACCATTTCTGATCAAACTCAAGGATTCCAAAGCTTCACTGTAATCACTAAAGCCATTTCTAAACTCTACATCTCTGCTCTGTGATTCTTTATTTTACATTTCGAGCATTGTGTGTTATATTCTATATGTAACACTCACACTGTCTCCTGTACTTTAACTGGACGATCTGTAAATTATCAGAAAACTCTTTACATCTTCCATCTCCCACTGTAAGAGTGGTAGAGGTCATGTGTGACCTGGACAGCTAATTGTTGTTGTTCTGTTTCCCACGAATAACAGTGGTAGAGGTCTAGGACCTGGATAGTTGTAAACTGTTGTGAACCCGGATCCAGGGTGTGGATCAAATTTATATAAATTGATGAGGGGACTAAGTCTCGACTTGAGACTGAACCTCTTGGTTATATATGATGTGCTATATCTGTTAATGTTATTATTTTTTATTCCACTGCTAATTACTTTAAAACCAAAACTGTTTTAAAATCACTTTGATAATTGAACTCGCAAGAGTTTATATTAGTTGTAAATCAGTAACTTAGTTTCAAAAGTTAATCAACTCTTCTGTTCTGATTAACTGGGAAATAATCAATCCCTTGATAACCCAAAAGAACCTTTACTTTGATATAAATTCACTACAGTTTAATTCAGTATTTTATTTGGGGGTTTTTAAGACAATGTTTTTAAACAGAAATTTTAATTGGAACTCAATTCACCCCCCCCCCTCTTGAGTATCCACTCTGACCAAAAATGTTATTATATAATAAAATTTGTGGTGGAGGATAAAAACATATATAAGTGAAATGAAATCCATTTTTAAAACATTAATGAAAATAGTAACATTTTCATTTGGTACTAGAATGGAAATATTTAAGAATATTGATAATTGCTATAACATTAGAATAAAATAAAAAATTTCAAATGAAGAAAAATAATGAATAATGATATGGATAGTTCGAAAATATATTCATGTCGATAATTTTGATAATAGATTCCTTTAAAACATTTGTTCGAAATGTCAATAATGGATTGTATAGAAAATATTAAAAAAATTATTTTTAAACATTTGAATATAATGTCAAAGTTAACATAAATTGTACATTATAAATCACTTGGGAATAAAAAAACATTATTCATTCAAAATATAGAATATGGATATGGAAGAAAATGATTTCCAACCAAAAAGAAAAAATAAGGTTGTATTTTCTTATAAATATTATATGTCATGCCCCAACCTTTCCCATCCATTTTGTTTTATTATTCTGTTTATATTTGGTCTTGTTTTTTTGTTTTGGGTCATGCTGGGGAATTTTTTAATTTTTTTTGGTGTCTTGTGAAAGACGCATGGTTTTCCCTCATCGTTACTCTAACCATGTGGTTTTGGTTTTTGGAATTTTAGATACTTTTTTTCATGGTTATAACACTATTTTTCGAACAATTTATAACAAACTTAGGGTGAACCATTTCTCTCTAATGAGAGGAACACAATTGGTGTATGGTTTGGTAAACCATGCGTCCAAACCATGCACAATGATTAGAATCCAATTTTTTGGATTTCACAAAATTTCTCTCAGATGATTAAAACCCAAAATGGGTTATTTTAATACCTATTTTGTAATGGAATGTGAAGGATCCTAGGTCTATCATCATCCTTACTTCCAGTTAATTTTTTAAGGTTCTTCTCTTTGATTCTTGGTGCCACTTTCAAAATATAGGAACTAATCCTATTATCCTTTTATCTTATTCTTGTTTCCTATACATTCATTCCCAATATTAATGTATTGTAAACCATAAAATTTATCCTGACATAAAATTCTTCGATTCTCGGTGTTTCGTTGCAGGCTTCATGTCTTAGGTCTTCAATATCTTATTTTTGAATTTTTCATTACATTTTCACCTAGTTAGAGGTAGGTGGTTCGATGAGTTATATCTTTCGTATAATAGAATAGGTGTTTGATATTTATAAATTAATTTCCAATATATTATTAGTTTTTATAATAATTTATAAATGGTTAGAAATTATTTCCTAATGTATGGGATTTCATTATTTATTTTTAAATATGTTTGGTGTATGCTCCATATTCGATGAAAAACCGAAATGGTTTTAAATTGTGTTTAGATTATTTAAATTTATGATATTAGATTCATAAATCTTATATATTATTTTACTATTTTCTTGAGGTATTAAATAGTTAGATTCCTTAATTCTTGTTAATTCTTATTGGTTTACTCTGTGAACCCTCCCCCTTGGTTTTGGAAAAAAAATTTATTTGTTCTTCTAGATTTTTTTCATTAGTGATTCTTATAAAAACATACAAATATTCAAATATATATTTTTATATTTTTAAGAACTTATATATTTATTTAAAAGAATACATATACAGGTATATATATATATATGAGGGAGCTTATAGGAAGGATTCTTCGAAATCATGACTCCCAAAATGGTCCTTAGTTCATCAAAGTGGATTTAAAAAATGTATTTCCAAATGAAATTCCTAGAAATGGTTATTATTTTCATTTGTAACATTCTAATGTGTCCTTAAAATTAATTTATATTTATAATTTTTTTGAAATATTATTTTCAGAATTGGGTTTTGAAATATTTTTTGGAGTATTTTTAGATTTTCTAAAATGGTTTGACTAAAATGGTTTTAAAGTGGATTTTTATAAAGATGATCATAATTTTAAATAATGTTTCCTAGTTGGAACCTTGGAATTTTTTCTCTAAACCTTGGCACAACCGTATTGAAGACCTCCTATTGGAAGGGTTGTTTTTAATTGACAGTTTTAGTAGGTGGGCTAAGCATCCATTTTGATTTATGGAAATACATGATTTGGACTTTATTTATTTATTTTATATCTCACATCCCGCTTATATTGAAATCATTTGATATTAGTAATTTTAGTGAGGGATTAGAGATGCTTCTATATATACATGAATTATCTCAAGTATATCCTCATGGTAGGGAGATGTTATAGTGGGTCATGCCACTAGTGAGTCTAGTTGAGAGTATCCAATTTTGTGAGTGACATAAGAATTCATCATTAGACTAGTTGATGATTCAAAACCGAGTACATCACGGGCCACCTCATAAAATATTTTGTAATTTACTATTATTATTTAATCATTACTTTTTTATTTCTTATTTTACTAGATTACATCACCGATCCAATATTTTATAATTTCCTTGTGATATATGTTTACATGGTTTTAGTTTTATATCATATGCCTACTTCTTGTTTTTGAATATATATTTGATTTCGCATGTTATCCCTTTTATAATGTTATGTTATTGTCTCTTTGGTTTTCTTTTTTCTGGTTCTTTTATTGTTCCTCTAGTGTGAGTTGGGTATTTTTTCAAAAAGGGGGTTCTAATGTTTAAATTTAAGGATTTCAATTAAAAAGGATTTAATAGTACTCTTTTTAAACATGTTTGGTGTTTAAATACATTTTTTATTTAGAATATTATGATTTTAATTTTTATTAGAAATAATTTCACATGTATCCATGTTTTCAAACTAGTATTGACTGTCTATTTTAGAAAAAGTGAATACATTGACACCTTCATGACTTCCTACTGAGAATTTTTTTTCATACACCCTACTTGTTCCACTAAATATTGGTAGAGCCAAGTTTGTTTTTAGGATCAAGTATTGTTTGTGAGTCGATCTAGGTGTGAGTTGTATTTTTGGATGAATTATAACAAATATGTCACATGATGACCTTGTCTGGCTCGAGTTTGGATTTAGTATTTATTTTATATCTTATTTCTGGATCTTATTTTTGATATACCCTAGTAATTTAACTTATTTAAATTATTTATTTTTTATAGATGTGATTAACACTATGTTTATCATTTTTGTATTTTTATTATTGGTAAAAGCATCCCATTTTATTATATTGTGATTTCCATACACTGTACTTTATCCCATGGAAATCGAGGATGACCCTTGTGAATCTCATGGGCTAGATTGGACGTCGGGTTCTGGGATAAACTGCATTGGTTAATGAAAAATGGTATTATACAATCCCTTGTTATATTGGGAAATTTTTTATAATGGATCTAGGACTATCATAACTCAAGAGGTTGGAACAAGAGGAGCTTCATGAGATCATAATCATCCTAGGCCTCTACCTACCATGGATTTGTGGAAATAAGTCATGAATTTTTATTTCCTTAATTATTTCTTGATTTATTTGAGGTTATGTTGATTGTATTTTAAATTAAATTTAAGATTTATAGTTATTTAAATTTTTCCTTGGTTTTGGGAGGTAAATAAGAAGGATGAATAATTGGCACATAGGTATACCACATGGTTTTGAAAAACATGAAATGACCATGTGGTTGGTTTAATTTTTTTCAACTAGTGGTCACATGGTTGGTGCATATTTTTCTAAACTATGTACTATTACTTGCCTCCTGTTAAATTCTTTATTGCAATTATTTTAGTCTCTTTATATCATAGGTTATTTCTAAATGACATTATGATAATTTACATAGTATTTCCAGGGTGTTTTGTTGAATTTTAGTTTTATTTTAAAATGATATTGAAATTGAGTTTTGGTATGGAATAAGTAATTATGGATTTAAAATTTAAGAGGGGTGTTTTTGAAATAATGTTAGATGATTTTGAGGTTGAGGACCTAAGAAAATGAAAAAATGAAAAAAAAATTGTTTTGAGATAGTCTTATGTGGGGTAATTGTTTCCATTTTTTTATTATAAAGTGGTTTTAATTTTCAAAGACAAATTTCGAAATTTTGATATTTTAAATGTGATGTTTTCAAAATCACATTTAGTGATTTCATTGATTTAATTTTTTTTATTATAATTTTGTGTTCAGATTTAATTATTTTGTTTGGTTTTTATATTTTGTTTATTATTGATATGGTTTTGTGTTTTTTATTTAGATTATGCCTCATATAAGAGTTATGACAGTTTATAAGGATTCCAGAGTGGATTGGTTAGTTAAGGACACTACCCAGATTCTTGACATAGTGGTGGGGATGATTTTATTATGATTTTTTCCTATATTTCAATGTTATATGTGATATAAAGAGGAAAATAGTATCATTAGGTAGTTTGTTGAGTATATTGATCCTTTTTAACTCCTCATATTGTTAGAGTGAGAGTTTCCTTGAAATAATTTTAAGAGTAGATTTTAGATTTGTGGAAGATCATAATTTTATCTTAGTTACAATATGGGATGCCATGAGAGTTATTTAAGACCTCATTTTCTCAGTGCATTATTCCTAAGGAGTTTAAGGTAGAGAAGGTTTTTGAGATTATGGATCTCCAGTCAGGTAAATAGGTGGTGAAGGTGTACATCGACCATTTCTATGAGTTTGTTCCTTTTTATCCAGAGGCTATATCCCGAAATTATTTAGAGGCTCATCTGTTTTTGGAGTGTCTTTATCAGGATCTCAGTACTTGAGTATTTTTAGTTGTCGTGTTCTATTTTAATACGTGCTCGCTGGGGCCTATCTATCCAAGTTGTATTTCATGTGGAAACCTTTGGTGAGTGGGGATTACAATCCTTTCAGACATGCTGATGTTTCTCTATTTGGTGTGGAGTGTAGATAAAAAGATCATGTCTTTCTTAATCCTTCGTTGCCTACACATTATTTATATAAGATACCTCCTCCTTTATGCTTCAAGTTTGGATTGTTTGGGAATTGCATGTAATGTCCCATACATTTTTAAATGAAATTTTCTTTTAAATGAATAAATTACTTAGTATGTAATGTAGTTTTATTAAAAACATGCATTACATTGGTTATTTTGATCTTTAATTTTTAAAAGACTATTAATAATTATTACCATTGAAAATATATCCATTCTTCATTAATCGTTATGATTTTTATATTAATGTTTGGAATAAAAACTAATTTACATAGATGAAAGAAGTGATGGACTCAACTAGTATGATCATAACCTAAGTAGACCATTTATTAGAGCTTGTTTGGGAGGTGGTTCCACTAGTATTTTCCCTTAACCAAGGCTAATATGGGATCCAACAACTAAAAAATAAATGAAACTATTTACAAGATAAGTTCAATCTTATCATGATCAGAGGGAAAACCATGTTTAATGAATAAACCAAAGAACCTATCACTATTGCACTGCTTACCCTTATGGTGTATAATGGTGTAATAAGGGGTTATGTAACTAGACCCTAGTAATATGAATATTTATATTTTATTTTTAATATGATAATTATTATATTTATGATTACTTTATCAAATATTATATAATGATTTTTATAAAAATTATAGTTTAACATAAAGAAATAAAAATTGTATTTTTGGGAAATATATAGTTTTAAATAAGGCACACTTTTGATAAATTCATGTATTTTTGAGATAAATTATATTTTAAGAAAATATTATAATTAGAACGTAATTATTTAAATATAAATGATAAAATAATTTAATGATGTCAAATTTTATTTTTGTAATGATTAGAAAGTTGTTAATATCATAAAAACTAGTCTTTTCAGAAAATAATGATTTTTAACTAAAAGTGATATTTCAAATATTTATAAAAAAATAGAAAATAAAAAATATTTTTGAAATAATAATATTAAAATCATCCAATGGTTAATATTTCAAAATTTTCTAAGATAGTCAAATTTTTGGGTAAAAAATTAAAACTATATAAGTATATAGAATGTATTATGACATTATAAAATCCCAAAAGTGATATAATAAATACTATAAATATTAACCATGACCAAAATTATCTTTCCGAATTAAAATAATGTTTTTTGATGTTACTTTATCAATTATATAAACCCTTCAAGAATCCATGAGGTCCTATATAATATTTTAATGATTTTTAATCAATTATTTATAAACACTACTCACTTCCACATCACCAATGGTATTATTTTAATGATTTTAGTTCATATACATATATAATATTTTAAATGACTCCTATTTTAAAAAAACCATTGAAAAACCATGGGAAGGTTTTTGGATTTGGTTATTTTATAATATATAGTCCAAACATTCGTTTAGAAATTGTTAAAGAATTCGCCACACTTTTACTATAAATATCAACCCATCATCCCACTCCTCTTCAATAGAAACCCATTTATCATGAAATTAATCTAATATTAACTTTATATAACCCACCCAATATTTTCCTATGATCTCAATAATCTCCATCAAATATTTTTGAAGCACCCACTCAAGATAAGGGATCATATTCTCCCCTCTATTCAAGAAAATTCATTATATTATGCCTTTTGATTTCCAATTTTTCATGATAGAATACATTTTTACACAACCATATTATATTAATTATGATTAAAAATTAATTTAAAATCCTATTTAACTCTAATTAAACCCTTCTATGAATATTTAGGTACACCCATTATACTACCTATGTTATCCTACGATTTTCCATTCCAAACATTTATATAGTGAATAACCACAACTATTTTCACTCATTGGTATTCACCTAGATGTAACTATCTTTAATTTATTGAGGAAATACATTTATGTAAATCAAAATCCTTAATATTGCGGTTAATAGTGATGAATGATGTTCTTATGTTATATGACCTATGAGGAACACAAATGCATGTACATGATATGAACATGATGGGTAGACCCATAATTATATAAAACTCCAATGCATTAGGTAATGTTTTTATCTAATGAGATTACATTTACGATGCATGAGAGGTTATCCTAAGAACATTATGTTATGATTTATTTACGGTAACTCTTGAATTATTATTATGTATTTAGGTTTTACTTTTCCTTAATGTAATCATCTTTTATCACGTATCAATGATCATGTTTAGGATTATCACCACTTTATGTCACATTTATATACCTCTTTACTAACATGAAATACTTTCATCATGTTATTATTTTATTATTCCCTTATTGTCATTTGTATGCTAACCTTTTCATATGTTCATCATAGGTTATCTTATGCAATATTACAGGAATAAATGGAATATAAGGGAATATTTTGATGTTTTTGGAATAATGTTGTTGAAACCATGTTTCAAGTTAATTTAATTTGTACTTAATATTTCATTAACACAAGACCTCACAGTATTCTAGGATTTTATTATTTTTATCTTTATCTAAATAATCTTGAATTAGATTTTATTTTAGATATGTGTTTTCATCGGTTGAATTAGAGGAATGTCTAATTAATTTTAGGAATTTGGATTATACATACTTAGTGAAAACCTATGGAAAAAGTCTAAACATTGTAAAATAAGCCTAAATTATTGTAAAAATATATTAAGTGTTTTCCATGCAAAAAAATCCCTATCTGGATTCTAAAAGTGAATGCAGATATGACACAATTGTAATTAGGGGTAATAACCCTGAAAATGGAACATTGATATTTGAATCGATCATCAACTACTGCTTTAAAAAATCCATGTTATACACTTGCATAGAATCTAATGGGGGATATCATTTTAAAATTTTACCAGCTCCTTACAAAAAATTATATAGGTAATAAAAATGTCCGTAAAATTTCATGATTGAAAATATATCATGGAAAACATATATTAAAACATAAAAGCTAATAGTATAAAAAATATATATAATTTATGATTTATCCCTTCAATTTTAATAGTTTTGATTTTATGATTTTTGTAGTTTTAAAATTATCAACCCTAATTTTCCCTTTATTTATGTCAATGGATGGTAACATGAGAAATCGAGTCAAAAATTAATGTGAGGGGAAATGTGATGACTTCCCAAAGGAGATGACCAACCTGATGTGAGTAGGATTTGAGAAATTCATGACAATACTTTCTCAATTAATTAAATTTATAAATATAATCTTGAATCAGGGTTAAAATCCAAATCCCCTAAGAATGGTCAAGGTGAAATTGAGATATTTATGTGATAAAGGACTACGAAATTTAGTGTGTCTTATGATCTCTCAATTATTGTAAAAAGGATAAACTCCATTGAAAATATCTTCTCAATCCTTAGATGATCTCATAAAGATATTTTCATACTATTTTTATAACATGGAATGAAAAACCAATCAATGTTGGGCATTAATAATAAATAGATTGATTGAGGATTAGATCAAAGCTATAGAGTGGAAAGGATTCTAGAATGTTTTTGATAAATATTTTACCAACACTCCCTAACTTAAAATTGAAAGGGATTTAGTTGGCCACATGAATATTTTGATAAATGCATCATGATTTATAATGATAACATTATAATACTATCATGATACACCTCTTACTTTAACATCTCCCCTAAAAGTAATTTCGACTGCTTCTATAGTGGGATAACGTCGATTTGAAGAAAAGATTTTGTGATTGAAGACATTTAAACCTATGAGGAAATTTATTTATGTTCCCTAAAATTTGAAATTTAAATTATAAAATCTCTAGTGTTTCATGGGTCTGAATATTGGAATAGTATAATAGATTTTAATTATAGTGGTGTAATGTAGAAATATCTTAGGGTAAAGAGAATTCAACATTCCACTTCCCATATATGTGGGAAGAAGCATCTTTGAAATTACATAAACGATACAAGGAAATAATTTTGTTGTTGGAGGTAAGTTCTCCTAGCTAGAAAATATCGACAGGAGAAACCTATCAATGTGATAGAATAAAAGAATGTTGTAGTTATCCCTCAGCATCTTTTTCAATGTCTTAACTATATGGAACAAGGAAACTATGAGAATAAATGCAAAAAGATAAGAGTTTTCTATTATAAATAATGAAAAAACCCTTCATGTCCTATATAGTAAGGTAGATATTATACCATCTTATTTGTTTAGGTGTATCCTAACAATCATGTAGTTAAAGATATGGTGGTTATTCATTCAAAAAATAGTGAATATACATTTGATTCTAGTTCTATGAATTATTCTATATTTTGTAAGTTTAGTATAAATATTCATACAACACCTCAAAAAATGGAAGTGGGTTTATCTTTGAAAATAAACAATGAGGAAATTATGTCTTCCCAAGTATATAACTTCTCCCCAGTCCAAATTTGTTGGATGAAATTCCCAACAATATTTAGGAAACCCCATTTTGTAGGATTCAATGAAATTATAGGTATGGGTGGTATTTTCTTATATAGAGACAACATAAATTGTTATGATAAGTGAATAACCCTCAATATAACACATCACCCTCTTATTAATTTCAAGATCAAGGAGGAGTAAAAATACCCTATGGTGTCATCATTATAATCATCGATATTATTTTATTATGAGTAATAATATCTAGATAAAATGATTGAGTCTATGTAATATAACTTAATTAATGGAATTCTAATTGTAAAGGAATATCCTGATGTGTTTTATAAAGAATTTAATTGTCTTACTCTAAGACATTAGGCAAAGTTCTATGTTGATATTATACCCATATCATTGAAAATATTCAAGAGACTATATAGAATGGACACTATTGAAAAAGAGGAGCTGAATAATAAACTATAGGATAATCTATATTAATGGTTTATAAGACCATGTGCTTCACCATGAGGTGTGCCAATACTCTTCATCAAGAATAATAATAGTGCAATTCACCATTGTATTAATTATCATGAGATCAAAAAGATCATGATAAAAAATTATCCTCTACCACATATTGACGACATATTAAAATAGATATATGGAGAAGAATATTTCTCTAATGTGGATCTTTAGTTAGGATATTATCAAGTAAAGGTAAATAAGGATAATACCCACAAGACTACTTTTCATACAAGGTATGGGTACTTCGATTTAATAGTGATTCTATTTAGATTCACTAATACACCAACTATCAACATGGGATTAATGAATAGATTCATTAAGGATTACCTTGAAATTTTTTTCATAGTCTTCATAGACAATATTCTTATAAACACAAAAACAGGAGGAACATGACGATAGTTATAATTTTTACTAAAGACCTTAAAAAAGTAAAATTTATATCAAATGTATATTAAATGTGATTTTTGTATGTAGAAAGTTACATTCTATAGGCATGTTATTACAAACAGAGGAATATATGTGGATCCATCAAAAATAGAGGCTATTTAAGGATGGTACAAACCAATAACTATAATGTAGATTTATAGTTTCTTTATATTATCTAGGTACTATCATCATTTTGTGGTAAAATTGTCTTAATATTCAATGCCACCAATGAAGATAACTCAGATGATGGGTGATGTTTTTATAGAATTATGAATAAGAGGAATTATTTAATGATTTAAATAAGGGGCTAATCATTTCACATATTCTAATATTTCTCACCAGTGGGGAAGGATTTGTGATCTAAATTGATGCATTCAAAAATGTATTTGGTTGTGTTCTCTTGAAATATGAATAAGTGATAGCATATTCCTCCCACCAACTAATGATTCATGAGAATAACTACCTAAAAATGATTTAGAATTGGAAATGATGATTTTTTCCTTGAAGATTTAGTGACATTATCTCTATGGGGAAAATAGGGACATATATATATATCATAAAATCCTCTAGTATATATTCACATAAAAGGAGAAAAATATACTATAATTAAGGTTTTTATAGAAGATCATGGAATATTACTATTCAATCCATTACCATCCTGGAAAGCTGAAAAAAGTGGAATATATTCTGAGTATACTGGTTTCTACAAACATATCCATGATGATGTTTAAAAGGGATACAATATTTTTTTGCATGAAAATATTGAACATGTGAATGATAATAGGATATTTGTACTTCCTAGCTCAAATAACTATTAAACCATCCATTCTTGAGAGGATGTAGGAGGCCTAAAAATATAATGAGGATATATATATAACGGTAGTGAATATTCTAGAGTTTCAATATTCTATAGATGGATTTATATGGTTTTGAAACCAGATATGTGTCCTATAAAAACTGTAATCGATGTGGGAAATTCTAGATAATTTAGATAGATCATCCTTCTCTATTCATATTGGAAGAACTATGATGTATATAGATCTGAACCAATACTTATGGTAGAATTACACGAAGAGGGATATTGTATAATTTGAATCTCAATGCATAGTATGAAAACATATTAAGGATGAATGATATAATTGTAATGGTGTGATGTAACCATTTCCCATACCAGTACAGAAATAGGAATATATTACCATAGATTTTCATCATAGGGATCTCAATGACATCTAATGTTAATAATGCCATCTAGGTGTTAGGGGATCACCTTATGAACCCATCACATTTAATTTCTACCAATAAATATTTCTCTATCGAATGAATCGATATTATATAAAAAATGGAAGTGGTAATACTAAATGGATTTCCACTATAATTTGTATCACACTGAGATATGATATTTACCCAATTGTTTTGGAGAAGTATTCAATGAGAATTGGATATAGAGATGAGAATTAATACATCTTATCACCCTTGGATATATAGTTAATTTAAGATAACTATTAAAAATCTATAGGATTTTTTGGGATCAAGTTAAATGGATTTAAAAGGATGTTTAGACCATCACCTTCCCCAAGTGGATATATCTTATGACAAAATTTCCATTCAAGAATTCATATGTAACCGTATGAGGCTCTGTATGGGAAAAGAATTCAGACTCCAACATGTTGGGATGAATTTAGAGAGTGAAATCTTATGTAACCTAGTCTTATCAAAGATATGACATATATGGTTTAAACTATTTAACATTATATGAAATCAATGAGAATTTGACAAAAAAATATATTTATAATCATCAACAAGTCCTTGATTTTGAGGTCAAATATTATGTTTTCATTCATTTATCATCATGTAAAAATGATATGAGATTTGGGAATAAGTAAATGCTTAGTAAAAGATACACCAAACCCATTTAGATCCTTGATCACCTTAGATTTGCGGCCTATCAACTTTCACTCCCACCAAACCTATCTTGAGTACATGTTGTGTTCTATATATCCTTCTTGATGAATTTCATACCACAAACCTCACAAATAATTAATATATAGGTGATACCCTTATAGAACTGCCTTTATTACAAGGAACATATGGTGAATAAATTAGATCATATATATAATTCCCTTTGGAATAAGGCAACTCACCTTGTCAATATGTTATAGTGGAACCACAATTTTAAGGAAAAAACATGGGAATCTGAAGTGGTTATTAAATTGAATTAAGATAATCTATTTTAATGTATGAAATGATACATAAGGGGAATCAAATGTAATATGGGGAAGATTAAAATTAACAAAAAAAATTATAAATTAATTTCCATTTTAAGTGATTAAATTTATTAATAAAAAATTTAGTCACACTAAACACATACACTACTTTGGTTATTCTGGACTTTCAGATTCCAAATACCATTAAGCATCATAATAGTTTATAATATAAATTTTGTAAAATAATCATTAGGATTCATATATTCAATATTGTGATAAAGAATAATTTACATAGACATAAGAAGATATGAACTTGGATTTTAGGACCATACCCTATGAATCCCATTTATCTGAGTTTCTAAAGGAGATTGAATCACTTTGATTTTCCCATGACTAAGAAAAATATGAGATCCAAAATCATAAACATGAGAGAAACCATTTAGTGTAACCATCACACAATTTACCCTTAGGGAATATCATAGTGTAATAAGGGGTTATGTATTTGGACCCAAGTTATATGAATATTTATATTTTATTTTTAGAATAATAATTATTATATTTATCATTACATTCTTAATAATTATATAATTTGTTTAATAAAACATTGATTTTGACATGAATAAATAAAAATTGTATTTTTGGGAAATATATTGTTTTCAATAAGACACTATTTTGATTTATTCGTGGATTTTTTAAATAAATTATATTTTAATAAAATATTATTATTAAATAATAATTACTTAAATATAAATTATAAAATAATTTAATATAATCCAATGAAATTATTGTAATCGTTAGAAAGGTATTAATGTTGCAAAAACTAGTTTTTTAGATAAATAAGATTTATTTTAAAAGTGAAAATAATCATATTTGTCAAATTATTTTCATAAAAGATTTTTTTTTTGAAATTAGAACATAAAAATTATCCAATGGTGAATTTTTTATAATTTTCTGAGCTAGTTGATTTTTTGTGTAAAAATTAAACACAGTATAAATATACAGTATGTATTATGACAACATAAAATCTAAAAAGTGTTGTAATAAATACTATAAAGAGTATCCATTAACAAAAGTATGTTTCCAATTTAAAAATGTGTTTTTTAATTTCATTAATTAATTTTATAAACACATATTGAACCCTACTTTTACGGTATTTGAAACAATTCTTTATAAACATGACCGACTTCCACATAACCAGGGATATTATTTTAAGGATTTTGGTTCTTGGACTTCTAAAATATAAAAAAAACTATTATTTTTTAGAAACCGTGGTCATAAAACATTTTATGGTTTGTGGTTTTAATTTTTTATCATATAAAGTCCAAAACACAAGTTTATAAATTAATAAACAATTCCTCCTCTTTTTCTATGAATACCCACCTATACTCTCACTGATCATTACTAAAAACTCATTTATCACAAACTTTCTCTACATTTACATCTCTAAATCCCTCACAAGGTATAAAAAATCTATTATGAGGCTCGTCCCAAGCTTCTAGAAGCGCCCTATAAAGGTAAGGGATTGTCTCCTCCTCCTATTTATTGAAGAACTTTCATTAAATTATGCCTTTTGATTTATAATTAATCGGGGTTGAATATGATTTTACAAGTTAATCTAATAGTACTAATAATTTAAGAGTAATTATATGGAAAAATTCACTATCATTAAACCCTTTTATGAATCTTTATATACACCCTATATACTGCCAAAATTATCCTAAGATTTTCTATGACAAACATTTTTGTAGGAAATACCCTTCACCATTTACACTCAAAGGTATTAACTGAGATGTACCTATTGTTAATTTATTTGGGAAATACATTTATTTATCCCAAAATCCTTAATCATGGGGTTAAATTTGGTGAAATATAGTCTTATGTTTTTTATCCTATGTGGCACACAAATGCATGTACATGATATTAACTTGACTAGTGAGCCCAAATTATATAGAAATATAATTCATTGAGTAATGATTTTAACTCATAAGATTCCATGTATGGTGAAAAAGACGTTATCCTAATCACATTATCTTATGATATCTTGATTTTTATCCATGAAATATTCTTATTGTGTCATATTTTATATTTTTATCTTACTCCTATGTTTCATTAATTTTATCTTATTATATCATGCATTAGTCATCATGTTTAGGATTATTACCCCTTTTATGTCACCTTGACATACCTATTGACTAAAATTCATTACATTAATTATGTTATGATTTGATTATTCCCTTACTATGATTTATATCTCACCCCTTTATTATGCTTGTCTATAGTTCATCTCGTGTAGTACTAACAGAATCGATGGAATATAAGGGAATGTTTTGATGTTTTTATTAAATAATGTTATTGTACCCATGTTTCAAGTTAATGTGATATGTACCTTATTTCTCAAATATACAGGTCCTCGTGATCTTTTGGTATTGAATTATGTTTATATTTATGTAATAAATCATATATTAGAGTTTATAAAATATATGGGTGTTTATATTACAAGACCTATTACTCCAATGTTACAAATTACTATAATTACTATTGTCAGATTTGACATGAAGATATGTTCAATATTTGGAAGTGTTTTTCATTAAAGGGTACCTATTCAATTATTGGGATCTCGATAAGTGTTCTTGGAATCTTTTGAGTTATCAACCCCTTTTCCCTTTCATCTTTTCTCATTATTTTGTTTGTTGATTATTTCATTTGGAGTGCTCTTTTGGGGTGATCTTTTGTTTCATGATCATTCATAGAGTGAGTGGCTTTCTGGAAGATGATTTGAATGTTATTTTGTTTGGGTTCATTATGAAACTATTCTAGGATAGAAATTCTATTAGTGGGAATTCAATATTTTTCTTTGATTGAACCACAATAATTTGTAAATTTCTAAATGGATTTTAGTACCAATTTGGATCCCTATTTCTTATCCTCTTTGTTGGTTTATTTGGGTGTGAGTTTTTTAGAGATTCAATTACAGGTTATTATTATTATTTTTGTTGGGGCCCTTGTTTTATTTTAATTTCATTAGCAACTGAATGGATCTTTGGGGGAATAAAGGAGTTATGGTGGGGAAAAATGTTATGACCTGACCATTTTCAACAATTTTTTTATTTATTATTTATATTTTATATTTTCCTTGGATTTTTGGGTCAAGCCTTTGAATTTTTTTATATTTTTTGGATCTTTTGTAAGGCACATGGTTATCACACATGGTTTTTCTAACCATGAGACTACTTTTTGGTTTGAATTTGTGGATTACAAAAGATATTTTCCATGGTTGGAATATGTTTTTTCATTAATGTTTCATAATTGGGTGGCACCAATTTTCTCTCTATTTAGGGGGACATGGATGGTGCATGGTTTGGTAAACCGTGCAGTCAAACCATGTACATTACATAGAATATAATTTTTTTCAGATTTTACCAAAATTAGTAATTAGGATTAAAACCCATAATGGTTTATTTTCCTCCATATTTAGCTATAGTGTGTGTGGAATCCATGATATCTCCTCCTCCTTGATTCTACCTAAATTTTGTAGATAATTATCTTTGATTCTTGGTGTCACTTTCAAGGTATAGACAATAATCGTTTTCTCCTCCTCACTTATTCTTATTTCCTTTTCTTTTATTCCCTATATTTTTTTAATGAAACATTGGGAGGGATATTGAACTAAATTGGTTATATTCTTGGTTTCAGGGTGTAAAGATAATTTCTTGGGTCTTACCCTTCCCATTTCAAAGGTTTCATTCAATCCAGACCTGGTTTAAGGTAGGTGGTTTTGTGATTTCACTTTTTTCACATACAATTTCTCATTGGGAATTCCAAATTTATTTCCCCTAAATTATAATTTTTTAAAATACTGTATAAAGGTTATGAATTAATATTCTAAATCATGTGATTTTATCATTTGTTTTCAAATATCTTTTGTTCATTCAATGTGTTCAACAAAAAAAATGAACGGTTTTAAAATTTTTATTGATTGTTTAAATTAATGTTATTAAATTTCTAATGAATTTTTATTAATTTTATTGGAATTATATATTTTAAGTTTAGGTTCACAAATCTTGTGAATTATTATTTCTTTACCATGTAAACCCTCCTTGGTTGTGAAGAATGATTTTATTTTTATTTTTAATTATTTTATTTTTTACTTCACATGAACAAACACACACACACCCACACAGACATATAAATATATATATATATACATGCGATTAAGAACCTATATATATCATCATGCATTCATATTTAAGAATATTTATATATATATAGGGGAACTCATGGGAAGGGTTATTAGGAAAATTTTCCTTGTTCCATCTAAGTTTTTTTGAAAAATTCTCTTCTAAAATGGATTTCATGATATTTTTCTTAGGCCCATTTTAAGCTTTCCTAGGGACTCATAAAATTAAATATTATTATAAATTATTTTTTGAAGTCTATTTTCAAATTTTTTGTTTAAAGGACCATTTTTAATTTTTATAAAGGGTGTCTAATGGTTTGACTATATATAGTTTCCAAGTGTTTTTGAGATATATGAATTAGATTTAAATTAAGAGGCTTGATTGGTACATTTGAATGTTTCCTCTAATTCTTGGTGCACCATAATGGAATCTGTCTCATTATAAGCATTGTTTCACATGAATAATATCATGATGCGGGATGATAATTCTATTTGAATCATGTAGATACATTCATGGGATGTTTTTTATTTATTTTCTACCTCACCTCCCTGTTGTATTAACATTATGGGGTCCTAGTAATTTTAGTGAGTGATGAAATATTATACAGTATATGTCTCAATTACACAAACCAGATTTCCATAGAAGGGAAAGGATATTGTGGGCTATGCCACCACTCGGATGTTGAGAGCATCTTTCTAGGTTATTGACATAATAATGAATCATTAGACCTATAGATGGTTCGAAACTGAGTAAATCTAGGGATGCATCTCATAATGTTTAGAAATTTCCCAGTATTATCTATCATTTAATTTTCATTATTATTTAACATTATTACTTAACCACTTATTTATTTTATGGTTTCTATATGATGAATATTTCCCTTTTTATAATTTTATATTATTTACTTTCTTAATGTTTTTGATTTTCTTTTGATTTTCCATGTTATACATTTTCTAAGGTTATGTTCTTGAATCTTTGGTTTTTGATTTATGACTAATTTTGGGGTTCTTTTAGTGTGATTGGGGTGTTATTTTTAAAATGAGTTAATAATGTTTATTATTAAATATTTCACATAAAATTTTTTTAAATTATTTCTTTAAAACATGTTTGGTTTTTCAATATATTTTCATTTGAGAAATTTATGATTAATTTTATTTATTGAATAAATTTTGTATAATTTATCCTTATTTTCAAACAAACATTGATGGTATTTATTAGAAAAAGTAAATTCATTGAATCTCTGGTGATTTACTACTAAGAATTTTTATGATCACACCCTACTTATACTACTTAGTGTCGGTAGACAAGAGTTTATTTAGCATGTTCTGTTATCATTTTGGAGTTTCTCTTGGGGTGAGTGGAATTTGTGGATTTATGGTGACCAAGAGGTCACAAAAATATCATGTCCAGTACACATTTTATTTTAAACATTAGTTTATTTGTTATATTTGAATCTTGGTTTTATTATAATACAATCATTAATTTATCCTAGTTTTTTATGTTTTCTTGTTTCACTACATGATATGTTATTAATATTTTATTTTTATTTTGAAAAATCATCTCTAATGATTATATATTTATTCATTTATAATTTTCATTATACCTAGGGGATTGGGTACCCCGCTTTGGTATGTCTCATTCTTGTTTAGGTATTTAGATTAAGGAAAATTTAGGATGGTTCATGACATTTTATTAGTTAAATTGTATACCAAATTGTGGAAAATTTTAAGAATATTTTAAAACCACATAAATAAAGAAATTATAAAAAATATTAGGTTTTTTTTAGAGAAATAAAATAAAATTTTCTTATTGGAAATTGAAACAGAAATAATAATGTGATTATAAAATAAAACTTTATCCTGGGTTTCTTCTTAGTGAGATGAACTCTAATAGCCTATATAATAAATTTAGATTTATTTTAAATAATTTTTAGAGTAATTTTTATATTTTTATTAGTATATACCATTCACATATAATTTCCCATGAACCATTTTATAAAAATTCTCTATTAAAATAAATATATTTGTTAATTGTTCTATTTTCCATGAACATTTTCAGGTTATTAGTTCTAGTCCTTTCACTTTGGTAATAGTTTTATCATCATTAAAATTTTCATTATGTGTTATAGTATGTGGTTGATATTTTTCTTGAGTCCAATATCTATTTTAGGGAACATATTATGACGGTTCTCTTAGAATGATAGAAAATAAATTTTTATAAATTTTGATTTCATAAAAAGCATTGTTTTTATTAAAAAAATATACATAGATGTATTGCCATTAAAATATTACAATGAAATCATAAAATTGAAATTTTTATTTATTTTAATATCATTATTTGACATTAATTAACAACTCGTGAACTAAAATTTATTAAATTGTTCATTTAGGTTCTAAAATCGACACATTCAACACCATGTTATAATAATTGAATGACTAAAATTTTGTTATTTTATAATAATAATATACCATTTAAAGAAAAATATGATTTAACTACTTAATTAATGTTATGAATTAATTATATGTATTTGAAATATGATGAAGATTAATGAAATATAATTTTAAGAATTTCTTACATACAAAGGGTCTTGATTTCCTCATTTTAGTCGGTTAAATTTTTCAAAAACCACTTGTTATTAATATTTTACATATAATGGTGATATTATTACTAAAAAACATAATAAATTCATCAATATAATATATATTATTTAATTACAGTTATATTACCATCCCTATAAGACAGTGGTGAAAATTTAAATGTGTCATTCATGGAGGCAATATTCCACAAGTAATATAAGAAACATTGTAATTTTTTAATGGATGATAGGGATAGAGGATAATGGTTCTTCCATAAAAATAATATCATCTTAGTATATAATTGATACTTATGTAATTATATAAGGATAGTCATAAGAGATTTGGTGTAGGTTGAAGAATAATTAAACTTGAATGATCTAAGTTAAAATAATTATCTCTTCCTTGGATACCATTCTTGGGATTTCTCCTTAAGCCTTATTAGATTGGTCTTTTATTCAGACCAAAACCACTAGGTAGTGATGAAAATTGTTGGGGTTGTATTTTTTAGATCTTGGCCATGAAAAATTTCTAACTATGTTTGGATATGCATAGTACATAAGGGATCATTTTACAATTTATTGGGGAGACACTTTTTAAATATTATTCATTTTAAAATACAATAAAAGATATTTTCTAAGAATATAGAAACAATTTATTCATCTTATTAATATTTGATATGGGAGGTGGATAATCCAGTCAACTAATAAAATAGGTATATTTTTTATATTATAATCCTTATCCATTAGTTAAACCCCATATTCATCACTTTTACCCTTTACCATAGTATCAAACTTTTATGTTGATAACTAATTTTTATGACCAAAAATAAAATTACACATATTATAATCTAGTTTTGAATTGTTAAATCAATATAATATGTCTATATAATCAAATTTAAAAAATATTTTTTTTATGAAATAAAATATGCATTGTGCTATAATTTAATTATGATTAGATGTTTACAACTATAATTGATATTTAGTTATTCTAAAAAACATTCATGTGAAAGATTATTTTTTTCCATTTTCGTAAAAATATGACTCCACCTTAAAAAGATAACATATATATAAAATAATCCGGGGAGTAAAAATTAAATTCAAAACCTTTTTTGAGTTTCTATCAAGAATTCCATAATAATGTATGTCTCCATTGTATCCATAATGATAGAAATAGGGGTTTGAATTTGATCATAACCAAGAAACTCAATTTTTAGCTCAAAAATATCAAGATCTCTCCATTTTATTTACTCCAATGATTTCTCATATTTGGTTATTTGAGGGAATATTGTTTTTATTTTCTTCATGAAATTTAATATTAATTAAAACAATATTATTTACAATAACTTGTAATTCAAATTCATCATTCTCCATCTTCTTGGCCAATTTCTGTTGTATTGGATAAATTATTAGTCATTATTTTTATGATTGTTCATTCTAGTTCATGTGTGTAGATGATTTTCTTGTAGAACTATTCTTTGAAATACAAGTCATTGGGGCTTTCCATTTTTTATTTCAAAAGTTCTCTTGTTATTTCATCCATTTAATGTACTAGTGAGATGAATGTATAGAGAATTTACTCCTAAAAACACTTTTTTATAGCTTCCTAGTTACAATAATTCTGAATCCTTTCGAACTCTTCATTAGGGATTAAAAAAACCATCCCACTATCCCTTTTTGGGATATATTCTTTACTTTTTGATTCCAAAAAAATCAATTTTATTTATAAAATAACTCAAATTTTGCAGTGATCCACAATATATCCATTATTCCATAATATAAGAATATCTTATTTTATGGAGATACATTCTTTAATATCTTTTCATTGAATTATTGGGATTTTTTAGTTCAGTAGTATTATTTTTTTCTTCCCAAAGGAAGACTTATCTAAATTTATTTTTTTCTATAGTGACCCCAACCCTAGTAATATGATATCTAGTTCCTAGTACCATTAAATTTTCATAATATACAAGGAATCGTATCCTGAAGGAACGATTAGTTTAGTAGTCATGGTAAACTAGATACATACATAAGACTTACATTACATTTTAATACAAAAATTAAAAAAAATAGATAATATCATTATTAACTCTAGAATATTCTTGAATATATTTCATAGTAACCTTCATGTTGTCCTGGGGAATGGAAAAATAAAGGCAATATCAAATGACCAGTATGGGTGAAGTACAATAGAGGAATTAATGAATCAGTAAACACAATCAACATGAAATGATAAATATTGAATGCAAATACCATATAATCAATAAATTGATATGGAAGATCATCAATGGAGAATATCAATACCAAACATTTCTTGGATAAAAATCAATATGTAAAGAAATAATATTAAACACACATTCCATTCAAATAACTTGACGGTATGAATAGATAAGGCATAATCAAAATGGGAAGGTAAATAGCTGAAAACAAAATATATTTAATATGTAACAAATAATAAAATTCTTCGAGAGATAATTTCATAGTGAAAATATCTTGAATAATTATAATAAATAAAATTAAGACAATGCTTCATTATTTGATATCATGTTTTCTAGGCGCATGAACCCTTTACCATCCAGACCTATTCTCTAGACATTTTAAAACATACCAATTGAAAACACATTTAGATGAGGATAGCCAACTGATTCTTCATATCTGACTACTAATTAATTTAGCATCTTACATTAATCAGTACCCAACTAATTTAATGACTATCCAAATAATTTATCATATACTAAATAATTTATTTAATTCATAAACAATGTTCCTTATCAAATATTTTAATTTTGTAGAAGACACAGATATATCAATATTTACCTAATTAACAAAATAACACTAAAATTAAACAAATATTTTAAAAATGGAATATCTTTTAGTCAATAAACACATCCATGATAAAATATATGTATATTTAGGTTAAATTTAATGTTCAATTATCACATGAAAGTGAATAACTCAATGGGAAGTTAATGACTAAAAAAATTATTCAAGGAATTGAATGTTAATACTAACCTAGGAAAAGAAAATCATAATCCATACAAAGGAAGAATAAGGATGGTATCAATAGAATTTATACTAATTAGAGTAAAAATAATGGTTTTTTCATTGATGAAAGAATAAAATATTCTTCAAATTTGTTTTGAGGAATATATACTTTTCATTTTGAAAATGAATTTTTAAAACATTAAACATTTTAGAAATCAATTTCTTTGAAAATATATTTTTTAAAACGAATAATTACAATATTATGAAAAAAAATTATTTAAAAATTTCCTTCTAAATTTCATTTTAATCTTTAAATAAATTAATTTAGTTAATTCCAAACACACCATACAAGGTAAAAATTACATCCCTTTTGCAATTTAAAAAGGGTATAAAATTAACTTGTTAAGAAATCAAAAAATATTACATTAAATACATTTGATAAAAATTAAAAAATGGTAAAAGTTTATTTGATAAATTATTTTTAAAAGTTTAAAACATTTTTTACAATATTTTTAGAACACATGGTTTTTGAAGAAATCAAGATCCGGCCAAAGTGAGAAATGAAGTTGGGTTTTCCTAAAAACATTCTCTAAAACACATTAAGTACAAAAGACTGTGATAATGGTAAAATTAATTATAAATAATAGTGAATAACTTTAAAAGAATAAAATTAAAAGTTTTATTAAATAATAATCAAATAATTTCCATCAATGTAAATTCAAGTGTAACTATTCCAGAATAAAATAATATTGTGATGTAAACCCTTGCAAAGATCATAAAATTGAAGTGAGAATCAACCAAAGAATCGATTTTATGTATCTAATGTAAATACACATAAAGAAGTTTTTATATACAAATATATATTCAAAATTCATTACACACCTAATCTTATAATATAATTGATAATGAAGAAGTTATATAACATAATAAAAAAACCGAGTTCTGAAATTTTTTACGACATGGTAAATCCTAATTAAAAAAACCATATATAAAATAATTATAATTTAAACATAAAATACCAATAATAATTATGTATTAATGAAATTAAATTTCAAATTTACTTCAAACACACCACATAAAATAAACATGAAGTATAACTTAACAATATGCCTTAATGAAATGAAATTAAGATAAAATACCTTACCTCTAGCTTTCCCTTAGTCGAATATGATTTAGCCTTCTATATAATGGTTTTATGGATGTTATTAACTTATTATAGAACCTGATTAATATTTATAATATCAAATATGATCCTGTTATAATTTCTTATCACCTGATTGTTAATAATCTTTTATTATTTTCATTGTTTATGTGTTAATTGCTTTATTTTCTCATATGTGTTTTGTTATGAAGTTATGATTCATGCATATATTATATAGTTATATAATCTCAATAATCATAATAATCATGAAATAATCATCATATTTTTAAAATAATTTTTCTTTTAAATCCATTCATGAATGATGGTTATGAAAAATGATTTATGTTATGATCATGGAGATCATAGGTCATACACATTCATGATTAACATTTTCAAATTTTAATGATCATTATTAAAAGGATATAAGTAATATTTATGAATTAAGTAATGATAATAATATCATATATACCATATTATATACATATATATGTCATCCATGTGGTGCAGTGATGAAAAGAGAGTGACATCGCTTCATGAAGGGGGTAGTCCACACGTACATGAACGATGCTATCATCATTACATGAGTAAAAATGAAAGAAATAAAATGATATATATATATATAACTATATTAAATTTAAAGAATGATAAATATGTCCTTAATATCATAATTATATACTTAATTAAAAAATCATTAAATTTATCTTAATCACTATCCATGTGAATCATTAGTGAAATATGAATCACATCACCTCGTGAGATGGTAGTCCACTATACACATGAGTGATGTTATTGTATATCCTATATAATTGAAGGAATATATATATATATATGATATAATAACTACATTGGTATAAATATTTTATAAATATAATATATATACTATCAATCCATCATCATACCCAACCGTGAGAGGTGGAAAAGGAAAAAATGTATGACATCAGTTTACGAGGAGGCAGTCCTCTGTACACAAAAATGATGATTTTATAACCCATTTTGTGAAATTTTGTGTGGTTTTATGTTTTAACATCATCATAATAACATCTCATTATATGGATGATACTAAGGTAATTATATAATCATGGTATAATACAAATTGAAGGAGGTGAAGATGGAAATAAAATAAATGTTCCTATTGAATAAAATTACCTATCCATCATGTATCGTCATTAGGTTTTCACTAATTAATTAAAAGGAAGTATTTATCCCAAAACTAATGATTTTATTATTAGTGGAGGGACATGACATAGATGGTATTTTTGAAATGAATTGTGTTCTATCACATTTTTCATATCATAAAGGGGTCTAAAATAGACTATTCAAGAATCTTAGAGGAATGGTTTAAATATTTATAGAAAATAGTTTGTAGAAATTTTTATAAGATATTTTATTCCTAAAATTTTAATTTAACCCCTAGTTAAATCAATGTTTACCATATCCAAGATAATTATTTTTTACTGTATTCACTGTTTATTTTGGTCATAAATTAATTTGTCCTCATCAGAAATTATGTTTATTCATAATCTAGAATCTATTTTTATAAATACCATTAATATAATTAAAAACATTAAATTTAAAATTAACCCCACATATTTGATGTGAAAGCGGGGTTTTAAAGTGAAAATGTTCAAAATTTATAAAGGTTTTATATCTAAATTCAATATAAAAATGTTTCAAATTACCAAAATTTTATTAATTAATATAAAATTTAACTAATGTTAATATACAAACAATTAATAATATAATTTAACCTCATAAATTATTTATAAGAAAATTATGTTTTCTATTAAATTCCATTATTTTTCATTATTCATAAAAAATGAAACATATTAGAAAAATCCAATAAATTTAGCATAAGGTAATTTTGATATTAGAATTTCAAAAATGAAGTTTATTTTTACCTATAATTTTTTAAAATTTGTAAAAATTAATTTTAAATTATATGGGTCAAGAGTAACTATACTATTTTTTTGAATAATACCAATTTTTCTAAAAAAATTTCTTTTTCATTTTAATGATTCTTGTTATTATTTATAATAAGTAAATAAAACATTAATGTTATTAAACTATATATGTTAATAATATAGTTAATATTATTCATACCAACCATTTTATGTGATAACTATTATATTAAATAATATTATTATTATTATATTATTAATTGGTAAAATTTGATCTTGTGTGTAATGAAAATTATCGAAGAAAACTTTTGTTGTGTGTAATGTAAGCTAAATTCACTATTTCAAGAATTAAATGATATATAATTTAGTAAATTTATTTTACATAGTAAAAAATTCATAATTTCTTAGGATTTTATATTTCCTACTTTGCATGGTGTTGAATGTCACAAATACAATTGAATGAAATGTTATTATTTTAGTGTTTTTAGGAGTTATATTCTTCCAAAATTTTATAAATTACATCCTCGCCATTTAAATTTTTTTTAGAAATCAAGAATTTGATGTTTGAAAATTATTTCGATAAAAACCCCACATGGTACGATATTTAATAAAATATCTCTATCATAAGATAGAAATGGAGGTATGAAGGTCATATGGAAAAACATATATCTCAGTTTCTAAGTAAGATAACATTGTTGGAAAGTTAAAATTTGGACTTGGAGGAAAATAAAAAATATTTATAGAGAGTTATTGAGGCCATTGATAACAAGAAAGTGAATGCTCAATATAATGGTAAGGGAATTAATTCCTTAAATCTAATGTCAAAAAAGGTCATTGATATCATTAGATGTTATGGAAATAATATTACATTTTATTTATAGATCATTTTTACTAAAGTTGAGGGATTACATTACAGCCTATGAATATAAGGAAATATATTTACTTTATAGATTTAAATGTCATAAGTGTAATTTCATCCTTTAGTTTTTATTCAATTCATCCCTTACTCTAAAAAATGAATATCCAAAAATGAATTTTTTATGACTCAATCACTAAAAGAAACTTTTAATAGATCGTAATATCTATAAAAGAGTAATAATTTTTTCAATATCTATCTAACTATTTTCCAAAAAATAATATGGGTTTAAAAATATATCAAATAAATTAACCTCTAAAACTCAAAACTAACACCAATAGTTCATCATTAATATTTCATTTTCATATTTTTATGTAAAAACAAACATATATTAACTAGGACATCATGTAGGCCAGTAGTCGGTGCTAAACCATTATCATCCTTTAGTCTTGGTTCCATGACCTAGAACCTTTCCAGGATTTATGGGTTGTCACTAAACATTCAGGTGTCCTTTTTCTAATTGATATAATTCTTATAATGTTCTGCAAAACAATATGATGTAAATCCATGAAATAAAAGTAATCATTTATTAACTTGTTTTATATGGTTTTTAATACAAGTTTTTTTTTACAAATTATAATAATCTTATTTTACGATTATTACAATGTCATTAATGATCATATTAACCCTAAAGACTATTATTAGATTTAAAATTATGTCTATAAAATGTAAATGCAATATTTATCAAATACAATTTATGCTAATGAATACGCAAGTCATAAATTACTCCCAAAATATCTTTATTCCTGGTATATTTATAAAAAGTGGGTTTTTAGAATTTTGAACCTATGATAAATCTTAAACTAATTAACCCATTATGGTATCCATAAATCTTATGTTAATTAATAAATATATAATTATAACATAATCCAATGATGATTCATGGTTCTTCTTACTAAAATACCACTGGAAAAAATACTTCTTTTTTTGTTGAATATCAATACATAAATACTTATTATATTTAATTTACCATAGCTAATTCCTTGGTATAGGGTTTTAAATAGATCAATGATTTTCATTATCTATTCAAATACTTTATAATGGTTTTAAAAAAACTGAGAATTATCCAAATAATTTCCCCTATGAGTTTCAACTAGGTACGTACAAATGACCATTTCTGTGTTTTATGTTATTCTCAATTAAAGAACGATTATCCCTTTTCGTTGTAACTACCCTATTTTCAATGCTTTCACTGGGGCGCATGCATCCATCATGCAGAGGAAGCGTGGTTATTGCCTCGCATTCCCACTTTCCAAAGGCATGCAGAATCCACTCCTTACCCAGGGACGTCTGCTCCATGATCGAAACAGGATGATGGGATATTAGTTCTTCCATCTATGGATTCCTCCTCGGAGCTCGTCACCTAGTCTGGGTCTCCCTCATAGATTTAAGACATAGTTCATGAATCTCTTCCTGACGCCATATCTTTATGGACACCAGTTAATTACACTACTTTTGTCAAGACATTCCTAAGATTCCGGTCAGGGAAGAAAACTTCGGTTAGGAGAGTAGTCACGTTGGACACCACTGGCATGTCTTGACACTGGGTGATTGACATGTCTGTCTTATGTCCCTTATATAGGGATTCTTGGGGGAACGGAAGCCCGAGGAATCCCACATCAGACATGGGGAATCATATTCCATGGGAATGTATATGAGGTTTTCCTCATACTCCCATGTTTAACACAAGGTATTCCGCAAGTTTGACATCCAGAGGAGGTGGATCAGACTGATTAGAACACTGGATAGAGTGGATCAGATTTAAGAACCCCCTAGAGGGAATACCGGTATTGGGTCCAACACGTGGGCGGCTTCCCAAATGCTATGGAGGAGAGTAAGGAATGAAGTGGCATGATCCCACTGAGATGTGGAGGAACAGGTAAGAATCGGGATAGATGATGGTTTTGGGATTGAGCCTCGAAGAGAATTCCTACGTATCCTTATGGGGGGGAATCAAAGTCTGCGTAGTTTGCTGAAATGATGATACACTAGAGGAGGTGACCCATGATAATGGATGCATGGATGGGAACCAGAGAAATTGGAACCTTCAGGTTAGGGCATGAGCTTCCCGAGACACATAGGCTTGAGGGAGAGGTTAGGATGAGACATTAGTGATGGGATTGAACCTCCTAGAGGCTTCCTAAATATCCCCATGGTGTAGAATCAAAGACCAAGTAGTTTAAATGAAAAGTGGTCAGAAATACTGGGTGGTGGGATTGAACCTCATGGAGGCTTCCTACATACCATGCCTTGACATGGATCAATGTCCCCGTAGTTTGGGATAATGTGGGGCTTACACTCTGAGGCATCCCACGGTGTTTGAGTTAGTGAACCGATGTGAATAGGAACCTGGGGTCCATGTGGGTGTTGGGGCTTACACTCTGAGGCAGCCCAAGGTGGTGGGGCTTAATCCTCATGGATTATTCCTCCGTACCATGCCTTGACATGGATCAAAGTCCCCGTAGATCGATATTTGTTTCTGACGCTTTCCGCCGGGGTGCGCGCGCACATCCGTCATGTAGGGGAGGACGTGCGGCTTGTGGCCCCGCATTCCCGCTTTCCAAAGGCGGGTGGAATCCATTCCTTCTTCAGGGATTTCTGATCCTTGATCAAAATTGGGATGATGGGATGTCGGTTCTTCCTTCTGTGGATTCCTCCTCGGAGCTCGTCACCTAGTCCGGGTCTCCCTCATAGATTTAAGACGTATTCATGTTCTTGTTCCTAGTGCCATATTTTCAAGGACACCAGTTAATTAATCTGCTTCGGTCGAGAAGCTCCAAGGGGTCTAGTTGGGGAAGCAACCTTCAGTGAGGATAATGGTAATGTTGGGGCATCGTTGGCGTGTCTTGACACTGGGGGATTGGCATGTCTGTCTTCTGTCCCTTATTATAAGGCTTCTCGAGGGCGCGGAATACCGAGGCATCCCACATCAAACGCGGTGAATTGGAATGCCATAGGCATGTATCTGAGGTTTTCCTCAGATTCCCATGTTTAACACGGGGAATTCCGCGAGTTTAACGTCTTGCGGAGATGGATCAGACAGACCAGAACAATGAGATTTGATCAGATTGAAGAACCCCCCTGGGGGGAACACCGTTGTTGGGGCCAGCACGTAGGCGGCTTTCCGGATACTGTGGAGTTGTTTGTAGTGGCATGATCCCACCGGGATGTGGCGGCCGTGGTAGGAATCAGGATGGGTGATGGAGTGATGGGGCTTGAACCTTGTGGAGGATTCCTACATACCAGGCTTTAGAATAGATTAAAGTCCACATAGTTCGGGTATACAGTTTAATGTCATGTGGGATGGGGGAATTTGGGGCATACGCTCTGAGGCGGCCCATAACAGATGGATATGGGGATTACACTCTGAGATGGACCACAATGGCGGATATGGGGCTTACACTCTAAGGCAGCTGACAATGGAGGATATGGGGCTTATGCACTGAGGCGGCCCACAATGGATGGATATGGGGCTTACGCTCTAAGGCATCCCAAAATGGTGGATATGGGGCTTACGCACTGAGGCGTCCCATAAAGTTGGCGAACCGAGGAAAAGGGGTTGGAATGACTGAGTGGTGGTCTTAGACCTCATGGAGGCTACCTACGTAACATGCTTTAGCATGGATCAAAGTCCGCATAGTTTTGGTGGTGCGGTTTAACGTCATGCTGGATGAGGCAAACAGTTTAACGTCATGCTGGACAGCATAAAGTTTAACGTCTTACGGGAAAAGTGCATAATGTTTAATTTCATTCTAGATGGGAAATTTGGGGCTTACACTCTGAGGCGGCCCAAAGTGTTGGCAAACCGACGTGAAGAGGTCAGAACGACCAGGTGGTGGGCTTGAACTTCAAGGAGGCTACCTACGTACCATGCTTTAGCATGGATAAAAGTCCTTTTAGTTCACCTAGATGGGGCTTACCCTCTGAGGCAACCCATAGTAGGATTTCATGGTCCATGCTCACTCTAAGCCCACGTGAGTCATGATCTGTGTGAGAAACAGGAGGTTGCAGAGACCAGATGATGACATCACGAAGGGTGCATCCATGAGAATCGGAAAAAGGCTTATGCTTTGAGCGGCCCATGGTGCCAGGGCTTACTCCAGGATGGAGGCCCGTGGTGCGACAAAGCACAGAGGGAGAGGGATTTGGGACCGAACAAAGGAGATGCCTCATTCCCTATCACACCATTCCCTTGCATTGGCGGTGGGGAAGTACGGAGGTGTGTGGGTACTACCTTCCTCAAGAGAGGCTAGGGGATTATGCTTTGAGGCAAACCTTCCCCCATGGACAAACGCCACTCCAAAAGGTAGGATATCATTCCATGTGAGGAATATTCCATTCCCGTGGAGATAAGCAGTGTAATGAATGTAAGAGATGGGGGGACCCTGCATGCGAGGCACGAGGTCTAATCACAGTTTAACGTCATGTGTTGAGGACGATGTTCTCGACAGTTTAACGTCCTGCAGCTTAGACGAGGTGGGTTCTCTCCACACCCCTAGGGCTCACATTCCCAACACCCTCTACCCCTTGTGGGAGGGAAAGCATCAGAATGGCTGCGGTGAATGGGGTCGCAGGGCGAACCAACGAGGGGTCCACGTTAGCGTGGCTATTAGAATAAGCAATATCCATTAGCGTGCCTATGCAAAGGAGCATAATGCAAAGCAACACAATGAGAAACACCACCCAGGGGACCTTGAGGTTACTTCGAATGAGCCTGGAAGGCCGTATGGGAAAACAATGCATGGCGAGCATGCCCATTATTGATGACATCGGGCGCCTATGGAGGGAGGCACCCGAGGGGTGTCAAGGTGGGGGCTCCTGGGGTTTGAACGCAAAGAGAAGGTTTGCGCACAAAACACCGGTATGGCATGAAATTGGGAAAGAGGGATTGTGTGCGGCTATGGGGATTGTGCACAATGGGCTTGGATTGCACGCATGGGGTAATGACCGATCCCTATGGTAGGGAAAAACCTAACGATGAGATTGCATGCAATTGGGTTTTTCACGCAAAGGAGGGAGTGTGCGCAATGGAAGTGATTGCGCACAAAGGAAGAACCCTGAGGATTTTGTGATTTTATTAAAGCTGGTGTGATTGCGCACAAAAGAAAACCTCGGGGAAAGGTTGCGCGAAAAGGGTAAATACCTGAAAGTCATATTGTGCGTGCGGGAGTCCAATTTCATGCACAGGAGCTGGTCCGGATTCCGCAACCCCAAAACGGAAGGGGTCTCCTTATAGTTATAGGCTTGGGGCCTTGCAGAATCCTGGCGATTTGTGAAATCTTCTGTGCTAGGACCTATCGGTGTGAAAGGCCTCACCACGCACAACCGTGCGTGCAAAATTACGCGCCACCCCGGTGCTGTTTCATGAATCCCGAACTTCCTTCACGTAGGAATCTTTTTTCCACGCATGTCCTCCTTAATTTCACGAACCACTTCCGGGCCCTCCAGACCGGGCCTCTTAGTCTGAATATGACTTCGCTCCATCATTTCGAAACTTCCTCTAGGTGTAACTGAATTTTTTGGCGTTTACAAATGCCCCACTTTGAATTGCATTGGTGAGAGGTCACAATGATCCGATTCCGAGGGAAACATCGAAACACCAAAGTGATGGATTTCGTGGGCACTCTACGTGAAAAAGCCAAACAGGGCACGTAAAACTCCGGGTCAGCACAGAATTCGCTTTCTGCGCGGCGCGGAACCCCGACCTCACCTATAAAAAGGGGCCCCGGGTCCCATGTTCTGTACTCAATCTTTTCCACACGATAGGCTCAACGCTCTCGCATGAGAATTTTCTTCTGTAGCTATGCGTAAAAAATGCTTTGGTAGTGCATCATTCCTTTCGGGTTTCAGGCATATTTCTGCACAAACTCAGGGTATTTCACGCCAATTATTGCGGATTCCACGACTAACTCCTAAATTGCACGCTGCGAGTCCATATTGCACACAACCTTTTCCGATTCCGCACACCTCATCCTGATATTGCGCTCCTCATCCTTATTTAGTGCAACTCTCAAAGAACTCATGATTGTCGCGAACCAGGTCGATGAGGGGGAAGTTGCAGCTTGTTGAGCTGAAATGGAAGCCAATGAAGAGGTTTATGGGGCCATGGTGGTTGATTCCAACTACCTTACCTTGTTCAACCTATTGACCCCTTCCCAAGAAGGGTATCAATTATCCAACAATCTCTCACTCTGGAACTTCAGAAACCTGGAGGAGGTCCCACTGTCGGGCTTCAAGGTGGACACACCGCAGTCATGGGTGACCCAGGAGGAAAACATTCTCTGTTACAACATCCCCAACAATGGCCATCCTGCTAGAGAGACTAGACACATGGATGTGTATGTCCTAGACCAGAGGACCATGACCATTGATGGGTGTGATCCTGTTGCAGAGAGCTCCCCGGCCCATTATGCAAGCACGTTCTGTCATAGCATGATGGACGACACTAAGGGATGGATGAACGATTGGGACCTACGGTCCAGGGGAAACTTCACCAGTGAGTGGGCCTAGGTGTACTAGGTTCTCCATGCGTGCGACCAATTCGAGGCTGATCTGTGGCACATTGGTTTGTTCGAGGTGGTGTGGATGTCGCATTTACACTTATACCGTCAACCCAAACTTGGGCCGGAGCTGTTTACACGATTGTCCCCTAACACCAACACATTCCATATTCACCATGGGGAAGTTGGCATCAGCCTATGGGATGTCCATTTCATTGGCGGTATCCCACTAGAGGGCTACCAATACGACGAGTTCATCCCTCCAATGAACACCTGGGAAGACAGGTCACAGACCCCCATGCTGACGTGGCACCTGCTGGAGCTGGCCAAAGAGAGGCAGGGGGTCAAGGACTTCCTAAAGAACATTGCCTATAAGGACTGGTTCAGCCCGATCTTAGAGAAGGACCCGGCTGTCAATATTCCAGGGAGGGGAAAACGGTGCCCAACCACGGCTCAGAGGAGAAAGAATGGACCATATTGGAGGACCCTAGAGGTAGGGCAATACCAATCGTGAGGCTATCGTGTCATTGAGGCTCGGGACCTGATTGTCCGATATGTCGGGTTCCTTGCCACATTCCTAAGCGGGTGGCTCCTGCCGGTGCGGGATGCAAGAATGGGCGTCCTTCCAGCAACAATGATGATGGCAGACACCATGGATTCCAACAAAAGGTTCAATCTAGGGGTCCCCGTGTGTGCTAGACTGTATGCCATCTTAGGACTTATCTCTAGAGGGCGGTCGCCTCTATGGGTGTGTGGCCCCTTCCAGTTCTATCATGGCTGGGTGGAAGCTCATCTTGTTGGATACAACTTTACGAACACCGTTCGTCCTCCGAGAAATGGCATGTGGCCATCTCTCCTGAATATTGTCGGGGTTGCACCGATGACGCTCAACGTGGAGGGCGTAAGGATCCAAATCAGTAACCACTCCAATTTCAACATCAGCACGTTCCCCACCCCGATCGGCCAGATGGTGGATAATGGGCAAAGCTCGCTGGAGTAGGAAGAATACTTCCATAGCATACGAGGTGGGGTGATTGTAGCTCAGATTGATGAAAAGATCATCTCTGAGCCTTAAGTGTCGTCCCGATTCGCCAGGCAGTTCGGGTGGCTCCAGGGAATGCCGAAGAAGGTATTCATGGACATCTGCGAAGAGAATAATCTCTGCGTCCTTCGCTAGATGTGGTTAATGTTCACAACTTATGGATCTGGTGTCTTCATCATCCTTCCTCCCACTGGGGTCAATTCTGGCTTATCAACCGAGTATTCCGAACACTGGACTATCGCGTACCCTGAGGGGCTTTTGCACAAGCGTGTCCGGAAACTCGAGACTACCCGTGTGGAAACTGGGAAACGAGAGAGCAGGCAAGTTGCTGCTAGAAGGGGGGAACCAGGGGCATTCCAGGAAGCGAGGCCTGCACAGGCTGGGACCTCATTAGCGAGGACATCACATGGTGTCGCTGCGACCTCGTTGCCCGGAGGGGGGTCACACGAGGTGGCCAGAGAGCTACCCGAGAAGAATATAAGATACAAGCTCGAAACTTCCCAAGATGCAATTTTCCCAGCATAGGGGTCGGCCTGGATGACCCTGTGGCAATCAATGAGCGTTGAATCCATCTGACATAAGATAATTCAGGACGAGATCCATCTTCCAGAGGTTGGGCTCATTCGATTTACCGACCGAGTGAACTTCCATCGGCGGCAAACATATCTAATGGCCATGGACACATACACGCACCAAAGGGGTCGACGTGCGAAACCACCATTCCTGGTGAAAGTGATGCTCGGTCATGAGAATGATCAGGAAGTGATGCTGCCGGGAGAAGGCGACAGTGATGAAGAGTTAGAGGGGGAGGAGGACACATGAGAAGATGATGGAAAATAAGAAGACAAAGGAGAAGGTGAAGGAGAAGTAGAACCCGATGGTGAGGGTTCGTAGGGGGTGGCCTACCAAGGGAGTCTCCGGGAGAGCAGCGATATCATCGGCTCTGATCCCAACATAACCGAGATACTCGAGGTTTGTCTCTATCCTTATTCATCTTCCTTCTTCATCCATTCTCTTCTGAAATTTCTAATTCATTTCTCTATTTCACTCAGGATCACATAGGCGCTGATCAGTTATCCCCAATAGAAGAAGGAGGAGAAGCGTTGGTTGGACAGGATGGGGCTCCGATGCCCATCATCGAACTGAAAATAACTGAGGGGTCTCCTACCACGACAACTCCTATAGCTTCCAGCACACCAGAGGCTGATGCTCTGGGTTCTTGTAAGTCCCCTGCTTCGCTACTGGTGATTACTGTCAGAAAGCTGAACTAATCAGGATGCTCCTCATACAGTGATCTCGGCGTTGGAGGCTTGTCGGGCTACTGAGCCCGAGCCGTCCGTGAGTGGACCAGTGGCGGACGCACCACCTCCTCCAGAACATACCTCCCAAACTGAGTCGGCCCCGACAATTGGTGAGCAGGGGGCGGTGGACATCGGCGGTGCTTTCATTGGAGCAAGTCCAGAAGCTAACTAAGGCACCTCCTTTTTCGAGGTGAGAGAGGAATGTCTCCCAGATGTCGAGGATCATATTCCTTGTGATGGAATCCCTGAGGAAACCCTACTACTGACCTGCTGGCTGCCTTTCCTGCGTACTGGCCAGCTGATCCCGAGGAGATAGACGATTCAGACTCAGAAGCGGCCGAGGAGAGCCGTGCAAAGGGTGGAAGTGTATCCAGCTCTTTCTCAGACAGCCTTAGACGGATTGGCTGAGGCGAATCGGATCACTCCAGACCTGGTTGCGCTTCCTGTGTGTCGGAGGGGTTGAAGCTCAATGCCTTCATCTGACATTCTGTGATTACATGGCTGAGAAGATACTTGAAAGTATCCAGTACACCAACATTTCCCAGTGTCAGGAATGATAGGTGAGCACTCGAGCATTCCTGAGGGAGGAGAAGGAAGTCCAGCACCTCGAAGGGCAGGCGACATAGATGGAGGTTATCATTGAAACATGCTCTATGTTCGTGGAGCAACTGACGGCCCAGATGGCTGATGCCCAAGAACAATTGAGGGAGGTGAGTCACCAGATGACCATACCACAAACGGAACAAGCACAATGAGAAGATAAGATTGTCGAACTATGCTCTGCGGCTGCGAATGAAGAGAGAGTCTTCAGGGAGCAAGAAGTACCTCTAGAGGCCACCAGCCAAAGGGTAGTGGCGCTAGAAAGATCAATCCAAAACGTTGAACCTTAAGGTCCCTATTTTGGACATATCATGAACATTTTCTTGTACTTATCATCATTCTGATCCAATATATGGACAAATCCATATATTTGTACCTTTGTTTTGATATTCTCAACCATAATCTACCACTTCGTGGGACCGTCAACGAAGCTTCAGGCATCCGAAATTGGGCCTAGATTTCTAAGGAGAGGACCTCAGACCGATTGATATATCACCTTCTCAATGTGTTTGTATACACGAGCGGGGAAATTTCGGGGGCATTGAAATCCATCCAAAAAAGGGATATGAAAAAGGTGAATCACGTGACCCAAATCTGGAACACTATGGGGGGCGTGACGATGGAGGATAAATGTTAACCATGGAAGAAACGCAGCATCCATATCACATTGGCCTGAAACGGGGACAACAAATTAGGGCTGACTGCTGACCATGTTTGCAACATGGGGTCTAACTCAAATATCGTCGATCAGTCTTCTGAAATGTTGGCCCAGGGAAGCAGTCGGACCATAGGTCAATCATCTATATTGTTACAATAGGCTGACCAAAGTTCAATCATACATATTGTTACAGATTTCTGACCACAGGTCTAGCTTCAATTCTGTTAGGGGGTCCCATCAAACATGACCAGTCATCCGGAACGTTGGCCCATGATAGCAGGCAGACTGTAGGTCAATCATCCATATTGCTACAATAGGCGGACCAAAGGACTATCATCCATATTGTTACAGTAGGCAGACCAAAGTCTATCATCCATAATATTAGGGGGTCCCATCAAACATGAAACAGGATGAGGATCTGAATAAAGGGGCACAAAAATCATTGAAATTGGAGTGGTGGTTTGTTCAAACAGAGTCCAACACTCCCAAAATTACACCACCGTGGTAGAGGCACATTTGGAAGACGTATTAATCTGGTCACTGATCATCCCAATTTTCAGATAGGACCTCTCTAGTGAGAGAAATGTCACTTCCCAACATCACTATGGGGAATCCTAAACATATTCGGGGTAAATGGCACAATTACACCACTCCCCAAGAAGCCAGGCAAAGGGACCGACGGTGAGGAGGGACGGCATTTGGTAATCCCTGGGGCTGGACCAAAAAAAATGTCCAAGCATTCCTATGTAACTCATAAGGATGAGAATCATGCCTCACGTAGTTCTAGAAAAGGATCTTAGTTTAAGGTATTACAGGTAGGACCAAAAGAGTAAGGGGAGTGGGAGACACATGGTAAAGTGGTTGCGGAACCCGACGTGAATGGGGTCAAGGTCCAGCTTACCATGTGATCCTTGGAGATGTTTTTAGGTCAAGGTACCAAACACGAAAGTTAGGCTGTGCCTGTGGGGAAGTTCCCTGGTACTCCTACGTATCTCATAAGGATGAGAATCAATCCATATGTAGTTCTTGGGGGTGACTTTTGACATCGTCCATGACAAGAAACAGGAGGGACAATTATCATAACCGGGTGCACGTGGTGTGGCTATTGAAAACTTGACATGAATGAGGATGAGGTCATTCTCACCAATCCATGCAGTCCCGTGGTCAAGGTCCAAAAGACGGGACAGACACGATGAATTATTGGACCCCAAGCTGGACTCTTAGACTAGAGGTCTGGGCATTCCAACGTACACCATGAGAATGGGGATCATTATGTACATAGTTCTTAAAGGGTGGCACGACACGACATGGTACCTGTGGAAAGGATGAAAGAGGTGTGCGGGTCTAGCCCTCGCACCAAAAGAAGCGTTATTTGATATATCTTATTTGTCTTTGAAGGTGAATGGTTTTTCTTTCATGGAACGACCGACCTAGGGTAGAAATTCCTGGCATCACCACAACAATAAAGCTGTAACAGGCGTTGAAAAATGGTATGTTAATTGACTGATACCCAATGTGATGTCCACTATTGGGAAGTCACCAAAATGCAATGTTGTTTTCCATCATGTGGCTGAGACGATATCATCACAGTTTATGGTCTTGTGGTTGGACCAATTAGTACAGTTTATGGTCATATGGCTTCGACCTGGGAGAACATGAATGATGCGATAAGGCGTACCAAATGTTGATGAGGGCATATCCTCATACCGTAACCACACGCAATTCTGGGAGAGGAGCCTCGGGCCAAGGAGCCGACAAGGGTCCAATAATCAAGGGGGAAGGAGACACTAGCATCCAGATGAGCTGGGCCTGAAACGCAATTTATGGGTGACTCCTTATTTCCCACAGGGATGAGGGTCAAGCCGCACATGATCCTTTGAGAATACCCAAGCATATAACCTTGGCTCTTGGATCGTGGGAGCCCTGAGAGACTCCATCACGTAGCTTTGTCCGCCTAACATGTGGAGGTGCACTGAGGGTTAGTGCAAGGACTGTTGAGATTCTACCTTGAGACGATGGTGTGGAACATAATGTGAATCATGAAACCAACATTCAGGTTCTAAAGGAGCCAAAATGATGACTGAGGATTACTGCTCACCATGTTCGCAACACAGCATCTGGCCACATTAGCCTAAAATGGGGAAAACAAATGAGCATCGACTACTGACCATGTTCGCAACGTGGTATTTGTATCAATGTGTTTTCTAAAACCCTTGGAGGCGTTGGACCGTGATGGTAGAAGAGACCTTAGGCATTGTATCCAAGCAATTCTTGGGGGTCCCTCCAGGTGTGAAAGATAACGGGGGCCCGAATGAAAGGGAGCACGATGCTTGACAAGTGGACAAAAACTTGCCTAAGTCGAATCTGACACTCTAGGTCCTAGACCAGAGTACTCTAAGCACATAAGCGGACCACTGGAAAGGGTCTAAGGCCTTAGTTTGAGAGCATCCCAAAGATGGATGATTCCCGGGAGAAGGGGGCCTGGTGCCAAAAACCATGTACCACACCTATGTATCCCCCAGCGGGGAGGAACTGGCCAAGAGACCGAGGTAACCGATAGGTCGTGAGATCTCCTAAAAGATGGAGCTAGACCTGAAACCTAAATATTCGGGCGGTCCTACATATCCCATAAGGATGATAATCGTTCCACGCATAGTTCTAGAAGCATAGTTTAACATCATGTAGGATGATGAGAAATATAGGCATTTCATCCAGGAATGTGAACGGTGTGACATGTACCCCATGGTGAATGAGGACATAGTCCTACACCACACCGCATACTCGGGGTAAGTACTGGGGCGAAGGGGACTGAGAAGGCCAAGGGTCCTGAGGCTGGGCCTCGTTCAGGAAGGCCTAACCAGATTGTAGTTTAATGTCTTACAGTGAGGATGAGCATGCGGTTTAAGGTCATGTTGTACCACAAGGATCCTAGTTTATGGTCGTATAACTCGGGCCAAAGGGGCTTAGCTGTAGGGAAACCTGTAGTTTAAGGTCATGCTGGACCGCAATCCCGGTTAAGGTCAAGGGGGACCGTTATCTAGTTTAATGTCATGGGGGACCCCAGGGGCCCAAATGTAGGACAAAATAAAGTTTAGGGTCTTGCGGGAACGTGATACAATTTAAGGTCCTGGGGGACTGCAGTTGCAATTTAGGGTCATGCAGGACCCTTAGGCTCAGGCAAAGTACTGCTTGAAGAAACTTGTCGTTGGTGGGAGGAGTAACACGCTCTCCATCCATAGTCACCATGGAATACGCACCATTGGCATAAACCTTAAGGACGATGAAAGTCCCCTCTCATTTGGTCTCCAACATGGGTGGTTTCCTTCTAGGAATCATTGGCTCCCTGAGGGCCAGTACCAGATCACCTTGTAGGAAATGGCGGAGGTGAAGCTTCTTGTTGAAATCATAATCCATCCTACTCTGATGCCTTTCCGGGTTGTGCGAGGTTCAAATCCTATTCTCATCCAGTGCTTCTAATTTAGCTAGACGTATTTCGGCAACTCTATCTGGCGCTTTCTGGTCGTAGACCACTGTGCGCAATGAGGGAAAATGAATCTCGATGGGAAGGACGGCCTCAGCTCCATACACCAGGGAGTACGGGGTCACCTTGGTGGAATTACGAGTCGTTGTTCGATAAGCCCAGAGGGCGTTAGGGAGCATGTCTGGCCAACTTTTATTGTTCTGAACAACAATTTTTTTAGAATTTTAGAGAGGGTTTTGTTAAATGACTCAATCTTCCCATTCGCCTGCGCATGATAGCGGGAGGTATGGTTAGACCGAATGTTGTATTTGGAATACAATTTCTTCATCTCGGCTGCTAGGAAGTTGGTTTCGTTATCCGTGAGGATAGTGAGGCACTCCAAATCAATAGATGATGTTGGAACTCATGAAGTCAGCGATAGAATGAGCTTTGACTTCCTTGAGTGGGATTGCCTCTACCCACATGGAAAATCAATCCGTAGTGGTCAGAATGAACATGCATTGGCAAGCCGTCGCCGGTGGGTAATTTCCTATGACATCCAACCCCCATACTACAAAGGGCCAAGAATACTAGGTAGTGTGGAGGGGATCCGGTGGCCAATGCACAAAGTTAGCATGAACTTGGCACACATGAAAAATCCGGGAAAACTCGATGCAGTCATAGATCATGGAGGTCTAGAAGTACCCCAACCACCGAATTTGGTGAGACAACTTCGACCCGACCTGAAGGGTTCCACAGGAACCAGCATGAACCTCTTGCATGACCTAAAGGATCTCAACTCCTTGAAGGAAACGGAGGAGAACATCATCAAATCCACTTCTATAAAATATTTGATCAAGGATGGGACCGCTCTAAAGGGTAAACTACAGCGCACAGCGTCGGATTTGCTCATTTCCGGCCCAGTCTGATGGAAGATTACCACATTGGAGGTATTCAACCAAGGGTGTCCTCCAATTGTGAACTATTTCGTTCATTGTGTCTGAAGTACCCGGGGCTCCTGGCATAGGGGAACCAGCGGGCCGCGATCATCCTCCGGGGTAATGGTAGAAATGACTCTCCTGTGCGCTACGTGGATAATCAGGTTGTCCTGTTCGGGCTCCGCAAGCGCCGCGACCAGGCTGGCCAAAGCATTTGATCGACTGTTCTGTGACCGGGGAATATGAATGACTTCCGGCCAAAAGGGGTATTGAGCCATTAGATGGAGGGTGCACTCCAAAAATGGCTTGAGTACTGGCTTTCTGAAAACATAGTCACCATTGACCTGCTTGATTACCAGCTCGGAGTCCCCTTTCACATGTAGATAGGGCACATCGATCACGATGGCCAGTTTGAGGCCAGTGATGAGGGCATTATATTCGGCCTCATTGTTGGTGCATCCCTCTGACAATATGAACGAATATGGCAGAACATATTTCTCCAGGGCGATGAAGACGATACCCAGGACCACTATGTTGAGCCTAGGATCAATGAGTCTTCTACCGGTGGGGCTCCGGGAGGCACCGTCAAAGTGCATCTGTCAGTATTTGATGGAATGATCGACTGAGAGGATTACCTCATCAGGAAAACCTAGATCCATTGGCTGATCTATGGAGGTTGGGTGAGCAGATAAAAAGTCTACCCACTCCTGTACTTTGATAGATTTCTGAGTTACGAACTTGATGTCGAATTGCTGGAGGATCACCACCCACCCCGCTAGTCGGCCAGTCAACATAGGTCAGTTCAGGATGTACTTCAGCGGGTCTACCCGAGAGACCAGCTGTACCTCGTGGTGCTGCATGTAGTGCCACAATTTATGTACGGTGAATATGAGTTCCAGGAAGCTCGTCTAGATGGGAGAATATCTAATTTCCGTATTGAGGAGAATGCAGTTGAGGTAGTAGAGGTTGTTCTCTGTTCCCTCACTGTTCATCTGGGCGAGAAGTACGCCGAGGGACCGTTCCAGGGTAGTCACGTAAAGGACCAGCGGCTTCCCGAAAAAGGGTGGAGTCAAGACCGGAGGTTGGAGCAGATAATTATTTATTTCCTCGAAAGCGGTATGACACACTTCATCCCATTCATAGGTGGCCCCTTTCTTCATGAGTAGGGAAAAGGGATTACACTTTCCTGCTAGATTCACAATGAATCGGCTTATGTAGGCTAAGTGGCCTTGTAGACCTCAAAGCTCCCAAATACTGCTTGGGGGAGGCATCTGGCCGATGTCCTTGATCTTATCCGGGTCGACCTCGATGCCTCGGTATCTAACAACAAAGCCAAGAAGCTTGACGGTGGTGACCCCGAAGGCACACTTCATTGGGTTTATCTTCATGTGATGGGAATAGAGGATGTCGAACACTTTCTCAAGGTCCTTGAGATGGTCCCGGCATTGGTGAGATTTGACCAACATATCATCCGTGTAGCATTCCACCAGTGTCCCGAGAATTGTCTTGAATATACGATGCATGGCCCGATGATAGGTGGAACCCACATTCTTCAGGGCGAAGGGCATATCATGGTAACAAAAAGTACCTTGGGGGGCCCTGAAGGCAGTGTACTCTTCATCATTGGGGGAAATCCAGATATTGTTATACCCGGAATACCCGTCCATGAAGGATAGTTCTTGGAACCCAATCGTGGCATCAATCAATAACTCTGTCACTGGAAGGGGAATATCATCCTTCGGACAGTGGAGGTTGACATCGTGAAAGTCGATACAGACCCTGATCTGTCTATTCTTCTTCCTTACTAGCACAATGTTGGCTAGCCACCAGGGGTACTGACCTTCCTTGATGAAGTTGGCTTTGATAACCATGTCAACTTCAGCCTCAACCATGGCACCGTGAGAAGGGTGAATCATTCTGGGAGGATTCATGAACCCGTGATGGTTTCCTGGAAGGCCAATGTAGTGGACAGCTACCTGGGGGTCTAGCCCTGGAAACTCGTCGTAACTCTAGGAAAACACGTCATGGTGATGTCTGAAGAATTCTACATACTGTTGCTGCTCCTCGGGGGGCATAGCGGCGCCGACCAATGTGGGTCTTGGGTCCACCTTGCTACCACGGATCACCTGTACTAAACTCGTCAAACGTGGTATAGATTCCTTTTTCAAAGGAAGGGGGATCATCCTCCAGATCCTCTTCTCCACTTGTGGAGGGATCATCCATGGGGGGAGTCATTTCAGGGATACCAGACCCTGATGGGAAGCTGGTTTCTACTTGGGCGGTAATGGTCATCGTATCGGGAGACTCACGTGGCCCTGAGACCATAGCGATGAAGGCAGTCAATCCAATCCCATTTGGTCTTCGGCCCAAGGGGCCACGCTTGATGACATTAAAGCAGTAGTGGCATGTCGTCTTGAGCCGGTTAATTCCAGCTCGACGGAAGAGACATGTATGACATACTTCCGTTACCATGATCCTGACGTCCCGATACCGTATAGGGGTAGGAGGTTCGGGAATCACCTGATCTTGGTTGGTTTAGGAGTATGTGGTTATTTTCCGCCGTTCCTTGGACCTGGGAACAAACCTTCTTCTTATACCTGATACCACAATGTACTGCCCCATGTCAGGGGTTGTGGCCTCCAACCGAAGGATTGGGAAGACATAGGCATCATCCAAACCTGCCCAGGGATCACTTGTCACAATGGCGGGCTCAACCTCACCTACCAGAATCTACTAATCCTTGCTCTTGTAATAATTAGCGTCCAGATATTAGGCTTTTCAAGAGGTAAAAGGAGACACATCTCCTTGGAGCACACATACTCGACCACTAATGGAGTATTTAAGGCATTGGTGATATGATGAGGGGACCGCCGCGTGAAGGCAGAGCCACGAACAGCCCATAAATGCGTTGTAGGTGGTGTCCTGAGAGACAACCATGAATTCGGTGCTGGAAAATAGGCCACCGAACTGGGCCATCAAGAGAATCTTTCCGACGGGAGTTTGTTCGGTTATGTCATACCCTTGGATCCTGAGGTTGGAGGGAGTTAAATCATCCTCAGATAGACCCAGCTTCCGCAGTGTCCGAGTTGGGATTAGGTTAACCCAGAACCTATGTCAACAATACAGTGGCAGAATTCCATGCCATTGAACTAGCCAGTGATGTACAGTGGGTGAGTGCACCCTTATATGGGAGGGTCTTCATATTCATTGGAAAATGAGATAACCACATGGAATTCGGCGTTCTCAATAGCCTCAGCATGGATGGCTTCTGCAGCTGCTACCTCTGTCTCAAACTGGAGGGGGCTCCTTAGGGCCTCGGCGAGCACCTCACGCATTTTAGACGACAGGAGAAGAGCCTCAAGGATAGAAATCCTTGTTGGAATTCCTAAATGGTTCTTCAAAACATCATACCTCTAGGCCAAATGCGAGCCACTACATACAAGAGGCTACTCTAAAATTGGAGGCATGATGGGCCCTACCGGTTGGGACCGGTAGCTGATTGGTACTAGGCACATCTCGTTGTTCACTAGTTGAAGCCCAGAGAGTGGCTGCCAGATTTGGACCAGAAGGCTGGGGTTGGCTGGTGGTAGGTCAGAGCTGGTCACGACACAGTTGATGTGGTTCTTCCTAATCCATCAAAACAAATAGTGGCGGAGTCGAACCTGTCGACAACGGATAAAGGGGTCTTGTGTGATAGGCTCTGTACTGGGCCTACTACCTTGTCTCAGTGGCATGCATGGCCTGGATTGAGGTGCCAACTATCATGCCACGACGATTCATGAAGCCACGGCTCTGCTGATGTTGGCGATGGTTGGGGACATTGGGAAGGTCCACCTGGCGTTCCTCATCATCCGGAGTCAAGGAGGTATTTACCAACTCTACGGTGTTAACCGAAGCATACCCCTTTCTATCACTAGATGAGTCATCCATTTCCAGGTGGAGTCTCAGAGGGATCCCCATATCTTGGGGAATGAATTCTCTGAGATTTCGGGATGACGCCGACATTGGAAGGTCACATTCTTTCTTCTTGTTCCACCATCGCTTTCTCTTCTGGGGAGAGCCAGGCTGGGATGGCAATGTCAAGGTAGAAACTGTAGCTCTTGAGGACTCTGGCTGATTTAGGCATGCACGAATGATTCCATGGGTGCGGGAGACCATCTTTCAGGCCATCTGGTCATTATACTTCTGGGACCCACGGTCGGAAACCTGCTTCCATTCATCCTCGTCACAGCTACCACCATTTGATCTCACAAAGACACCTACTACTTGTATCGGGGATGGGCCCAACCTGACTATATTATTTTCAATATGGTCTTGGAGCCTGTACTTGAACATGTAGTATCACTGGATGGTGTGCCCCAGGGTCTGGTGATAAGGGAAGTAGTTGGAGTGATTAGTAAGATGGGCCTCTTCTGGCTTCCGGCACTCGGGCAGCTGCACAATTCCCTCCTCCAAAGCACTATAGAAGTAACTACGGACCTGAGCCTTGTCGAATGAGTATGTCTGGTTCCTTCTGTCTGGAAAGGGGGCTCTAGGAGGCTGGCCCTGACGAGGGGTCGGAGGGGCATGCTGAGGAGGTGGAACCTGATTATCTCACCTAGGTGGTGGTGGTGCGTTACACAGAGGTGCTTGCTGATTTTGAGGCGGTCGCTGTTGGGCCGGAGGCTGTGCCTGCGGGGGTGGACCCCTATGGGGATGTGGAGCTGGCCTCACTGGTAACAACTCCAGCCGCCTGGGGGCCTCTATCTGGGCCACAGCAGTGGGCTCGGCTCTGGAGGCTCTCCTTGCAGGGATTACAGGAGGTAGCGGGCGTGCCTGACTGGCCTGTTTCAGGTCCTCTTCAAGGTGTTCAGCCTTGTCTGAGAAGTCCCGGAACCCTTCGAGGTAATTTTGATTGATCATTGAAGGAACCAGCTCTTCCTTGATGTTCCCTACGCACATTTTCAGTAATTTATTTTGAGTTAGTGGCATGTCAATGGAGTACGTGAGCCCCTTCCACCGGGCTATGAAGTCTGCGACTCACTCATCGAGCCTTTCCATAAACCTGAAGTGGTCTGCGATGCTCGACTTTCGGGATGTGGAACTGAACTGGTAGAGTAATTTCCTGTGAAGGTCCTCCCATCTAATCACAGCTCCGACAGGGAGCTGGCTGTACAAGACGAATGTTGGCCCCTCTAGTTTCTGAACAAAGAAATAGAGCTTGGCAGCCTCCAATTGCGCTGAAGTTCCTAACATAGTCCCACACCTCGAGTTGAAGTGGGATAGGTGTTGTGGAGGGTCTCATGTCCCATTAAAGGGGGTGATATTGGGGTTCCCAAATCCCAAAGGTGCTGGCATATCATCCACCCATGCTGGGTATGGCTTGTCGTCCGGTGGGATTGCCACCTGCTGAGTTTACAAAGCCTCTAAGCAGGTGATGAGTGATGCCATCAGATCGCCTGAACGGGGGGTCCTGTCCTGATGGGGATCCCTAACCACAAGCACATTTTTGGGCTCTTCAATCTGTTAGTCATGCTCAGTAGCTCGCAGGGCGTCTGGTGGAGCGACTGTTGGGGTGGTGGGAGGAAATCGAGCGGGGTCTCTTGGGTGATCACGCCACTCAAGAGGGTTCAAAAAAACATATCATGCCCCCTTTACAGGAGCTCCGGCCTCTCCTCTATCGGTGAACACGGCATGATCGCGGTTTCCCGAGAGAATCTCGTCGAGGGGTAGCTGTTCCTACCCCTACTGTCCCAGCCTAGGATCATCGTAGTCAGGCCGCCGTTCTGCAATTCATTCGGCCAGGAGGTCATAAACCAGCATCTTCTCCTCAGAAAGCTTTTGGCGCAATGTGGCCTTCTCAGGATCTTCCTCTACCTTCTATACTGAGGTGGATGGGTCGGCGATCTTAACAGCCTCGGCGTGTTCCTTACCCTTGCCGATGTTTCGGCTCAGTGTTAATACATTAGTGGGTGTAGGGAGATCGAGGAGGTTCCTCTGTTGATGAGTAATTCTCCTGGATGGATCCAGTAGCAGCCTTTCCTCAGGGGGTGATTCCCCATCGAGAGGTCCCAAATAGTTCCCCTCTTCCGATAGGTCGGCCATGTTGACTACTGCTGCCCTCGAGGGCATGCCCTCAAAACTGCTCGGTGAGTCATGCTGCCAATGAATCATACTAAAGAGAAGGCCACCGTACTACCCCCATCCACAGACGTGTTCCTGGGGGTGGCTTCCTCAATAACTTTGCGGAGTAACTGAAATGTCTGGATACATTGTTGTTAGAGGGCCCTATGGTGGACAAGTAACTCGGGGTGCCAAACCACAGGGAGCATGGCCAGGTCGACCCGATGACACTGCTCACTGATATCCCCGAGATGTGATGGACACCCAGGACAAGGCACTTGCTGATGGCGAAGATGATATTGAGTCTCCTGGAGAGTCTGGCAGAAACATTCAAACTCTCCTGGGGTGAGCGACTCTGGTATATCTAAATCTGATCATGCGACCGGCCAGAACTTCTCGGGGAAGTGGCATGCTGCGAGGATGTTCCAGAAGCTCCGTAACTCAGGTTCAGGATATCACCCTTACTGGCCCCACTCATCAACCGAGAATGGCTGGGGAACTGGAAGCAGTGCCGAGGCAGGCCACTGGGCCAGTGGGATAGTGGAAGGAGAATACAGAGAGCAGGCCGATTGGCCGCCGAATCCTAAGTCATCCTCCAAGGGCTGCAGTGTCCTGACTGTCACGTCCTGAAAGGATGGGCAGGTGAACGGGCCTCATGTCACAGTGTCGGCACTTGCTGAGGGTGTCCCATGTCACGACTCTTCCGTCGGTCCCCAGAAATGTTCTCCACCCTGTCTGAACAACGTGGAAGGTGCTTCCAGAAAGGCTGATGGTAACTGCATGTTTGATCCCTTGGGGTAGGTCAAGTCCTCGTCCTCCTAGATATACCTGCAGATGGAGGTGGGGATCATACGGATCTTGCATTCAGGTAGTACGAGGCTGACGCGCCACGTCTCTATCCCTGCCCTTGACTCATAGGATTGGGGGGAGGGCTCCATCATCGAGTCGTACTCCACCTCAAATTCTGAGAAACGGACTGGTCTGATTTTCGTTCAGCCTTCCCTGGCATTTCCCTTGTGGTGATGATGTCCCACCTTCCTACCCCTGGGAGGCTCCTCAGGGCAAGGATGATTTCCGTCCTGGAATCCTCTATTCGCAATAGTACTAGGGCCGAGAGGACCGAAGGCTGGGGTGCAAGGAGCACCAGGTATGATGTCGAAAGGGACATGGGGAGGACCTCAATGCGGGTGAGTGACTGGATATGCAATGGCTACATACTCACGGCCAGTGGTAGAGGGAGTGGACCCGTACCCAGCGCAGTGAGCGCTAGAAAGAGCCCCACCCAGATCGTAGCTATCACGGGGATGCATTTTACTTTGCAGAGCGGTGGCACAAAGTAGGCCTTCATGCTAGATGGAACTATTGTGAATTGGTCCGCTGTGGCCATTTCGTGTGCCAACGACCCAGAGAGTCGACCCAAATTGCATGTAGGGAGGTCGGGGCCTCAATCCGGGTCAGGCATGTAACTTCCCCTACTCAACTTGTGCGGGGGTTTGATGATAGAAGTCATCAGTGGCTCAGGCCACAGTGGTTGCTGACGTTGGTGCCCCAGGGCGGGCATCCTCTTCCGCTCGCACCCGACCCTGGCGTCGGGTCAGATGGGTTGGAGCCGGTGGTGTGGGCACATGTATTTCCTGCTCTTCGGCTCGGGGATTCGAGCGGTGATGTCGACGCGGCCTAGTGGGGGCCCCTGCCATGAACCCCTAGAGCAGGTCCCCGATCGGGCGAACTCAGACATGCCCCACCTCATCGTAATAGGGAAGGGAGGTGTCGAGGCGTTCCAGGGATAGGCTCCCGAAATGGTTGAACGTCGGGGTGGGGTGCGGTGGCTCCCTACGTGGCCCTCGGGGGCGGTGATGGCAGGGAGGCGTAGCTGCCTCGAGATCCAAATGGTCCATGTCCCTGGTCGGGATGACCCCTTCCTCCTCGTACCTATGCCCAAGGTCATTGATCACCCTCTGTTGGATAATCTCTGACATAGAGAGGGGGCGCGAGAGCCTGGCAGTCACAGCAGTCGGAGCAGTTGTGGAAAAGTCGAGACCGCGCGGGGTGGCCGCATCGGTACTGCCACTTCCCTTGCGCCAGTGGGTAGGTGGCGATCAAGCTCCGGATGTAGCAATCTGATTAATAAAAGCAGGGAGATGAACCCATTGTCCCTATATGAAAATGGAATCGACGACCAGTAGCCCAAAGTTATTCCATCTTCTGTGGTCAATAAGAGGTATCCATGATGTCGACGTCAAATAACGGAGTGCTCAATGTCCTGACCACCCCAACCCCTGGTGGGTTTCACGTCTTGGTGCTGGGTGCTCGGACCTGGTGACATGCTAATCTTCTAACACCCCAAATGCTACCGGTCTCCATATTGAGGAGAAGAGATTCACGTCGGGATCATCATTTTCTGTTTCCGATGCTTTCCACCGGGGCCCGTGCGCAGATCTGTCACGCATGGGAGGATGCATGGCTTGTGGCCCCGCATTTCCGCTTTCCAATGGTGGGATACATCTGTTCCTTGTTCAGGGATGTCTACTCCTTGATCGAACCGGGATGATGGGATGTCGGTTGTTTCTTATGTGGATTCCACCTCGGAGCTCATCACCTATTCTGGGCTCCCTCATAGATTTAAGACGTATTCATGAATCCCATTTCTGGTTCCATGTTTTCATGGACACTAGTTAATTACATGGCTTCCGTCGAGACGCTCTAAGGGGCCTGGTCGGGACAGCAACCTTCGATGAGGAGAATGGTCACACTAGGGTGTCGTTGGCATGTCTTGACACTGGGGGATTGGCATGTCTTTCTTCTGTCCCTTATTATAGGGATTCTCGAGGGTGCGGAATCCTGATGCTTCCCACATCGAGCATGGGAAATTTTAATGCCATAGACATGTATCTGAGATTTTCCTCAGCTTCCCATGTTTAACACGCGGTATGATGCGAGTTAAAAGTCTTGCAGAGACGGATCGGACTGATCAGAACTCTGAGAGTGGATCAGATTAAAGAACACCCCTGGGGTGGAACACTGATGTCAGGCCCAGCACATAGGCGGCTTCCTGGATACTGTGGAGTGGAATGAGGTGGCATGATCCCACCAGAATGTGGCGGCCCGGGTATGAATCAAGATGGGTGATGGAGTGAAATGGCTTGAACCTCGTGTAAGCTTCCTATGTATCATGCTTTAGCACAGATCAAAGTCCACATAGTTTAGGTATACAGTTTAACGTCATGCGGGACAGGGGAATTTGGGGCTTATTCTCTAAGGTGGCCCACAATGGATGGATATGTGGCTTACACTCTGAGGCGGCCCAAAATAGTGGATATGGGGCTTACACTCTAAGGTGGCCCATAATGGTGGATATGGGGCTTACTCTCTGAGGCGGCCAACAATGGATGGATATGGGGCTTACGCTCTGAGGCAGCCCAAAATGGTGGATACGGGGCTTACGCTCTCAGGAGGCCCATAATGTTGGAAAACTGATGCAAAGGGGTTGGAACGACTAAGTGGTGGGCTTGGACCACGTGGAGGCTACCTACGTACCATGCTTTAGCATGGATAAAAGTCCACATAGTTCGGGTGGTTCAGTTTAACGTCATGTGGGATGAGGCAAATAGTTTAACGTCATGCTAGACGACATGTAGTTTAACATCATATGGGATGAGGGCATACTGTTTAATGTCATGCTGGACTGGAAATTTGGGGCATATGCTCTGAGGCGGCCCAAAGTGTTGGAGAACCGACCTGAAGAGGTCGTAATGACTGGGTGGTGGGCTTGAACCTCATAGAGGCTACCTATATACCATGCTTTAGCAAGGATCAAAGTTCTCATAGTTCACTAGGATGGGGATTAAGCTCTGAGGCAGCCCATTGGTGGATTTCATGGTCAATGATCACTTTAAGCCCATGTGAGTCATGCTCGGTATGAGAAACAAGAGGCAGAAGGGACCAGATGATGATGTTGTGAAGGGTGCGTCCGTGAGAAGCGGAAAGGGGGATTACGCGTTGAGCGGCCCTTAGTTCCGGGGCTTACTCCAGGATGGAGGCTCGTGGTGCGACAAAGCACAGAGGGAGAGGGATTTGGGACTGAACAAATGAGATTCCTCATTCCCTATCACACCCTCGCCTCGCCTTGGCGGTGGGGAAGTACGAAGGTGCATGGGTGATACCTTCTGCAAGAAAGCCTATGGGATTACGCTCTAAGGCAGCCCTTCCGCCATGGACAAACGCCACTCTAAAATGGAGGATATCATTCCATTTGTGGAAGATTTCATTCTCACGGAGACGATCGACGTAATGAATGTATGAACTGGGGGGGACCCTGCATGAGAGGCACGTGGTCGGATCACAGTTTAACGTAATGTGTTGAGGAAAAGGTGATCAGTAGTATAACGTCATGTAGCTCGGACGAGGTGGGTTCTCTCCACACCCCAAGGGATTACATGCCCAACACCCTCTACCCCTTGTGGGAGGGAAGACATCGGCAAGGCCGTTGTGAAAGGGGGCCGCAGGGTGAACCGTCGAGGGGTCTATGTTAGCGTGGCTATGCAAAGAAGCAATAGCCATTAGCGTGCCTATGCGAAGGAGCATAAGGCAATGAAACGCAATGGGAAAAAACACCCAAGGGACCTTGAGGTTACTTTGTACGAGCATGGAAGTCCGTACGGGAAAACAACGCATGGCATGCATGCCCGGTATAGAGGACATTGGGAGCCTATGCAGGGAGTCACCCGGTTGGCATCAAGGTGAGGGGTCGTGGGGTTTTCACGTAAAGAGAAGGTTTGCGCACAAAACAACGGGATAGCATGCAATTAGGGCAGAGGGATTGCACGCAGCTAGGGGTATTTCACGCAACAGGCTTGGATTGCGCGTGGGGGGAAACAGCCAATCCCTAAGTTAGGGAAAATCCTAACGATAGGATTGCGTGCAATTGGGTTCTGTGCGCAAAGGAGGGAGTGCGCACAATTGATGTGATTGCACGCAAAGGAAGAACCCTGAGGAGTTTGAAATTTTATTAAATCTAGTGGGATTATGCGCAAAGGCGAACCCTGGGGAAAGGTTGCGCGAAAAGGGTCAATACCTGAAAGTCATATTACGCATGCGGGAGTCCAATTTCGCACACGGGAGCTGGTCCAAATTCCGCAACCCCGATACAGAAGGGTTCTACTTCTATTTACAGGCTCCAGGCATCATCGAATTCGGGTGACGTGCGGAATCTTCCGCGCCAGGACCTGTCGGCATGAAAGGCCTCACCACGCGGAACTGAGTGCGCAAAATTTCACACCACCCTGGTGTTGTTTTGTGAATCCCAGACTTCCTTCGCACATGCAACATTTTTCTGCGCATGTCCTCTATAATTTCGTGCACCACTTTCGGGCCCTCTAGACCGGGCCTCCGAGTCTGAATATTACTTCGTTTCATCTTTTAGAATCATCATCTATGAGTTACAAACATCTGTCAGAGTCTACAATATTGATTGGGGCTTACACTCGAAGGCGGACCAAGGTGTTGGGGATTGAAACTTGTAGAGGATTCCTATGTACCATGTCTTGACATGGATCAATATCCCTGTAGTTCAGGATGGGTTGGGTCTTACACTCTGAGGCGGCCAAAGCTGTTGGGGCTTGAACGTCGTGGAGGATTCCTACATACCATGCCCAGACATGGATCAAAGTCCTAGTAGTTTAGGATGAAGGCATATAGTTTAACGTCATGCGGGATGGAGGAATATAGTTTAACATCATGCGGGACGGAGGCATACAGTAAAACATCATGCGGGATAGAGGCAATGTCATGGTCGATGCTTACTCTAAGCCCACGTGAGTCAGTCTTGGTGTGAGAAACAAGAGGCAGAAAAGGCCTGATGACCACGTCGCGAAAGGTGTGTCCGCGGGAAGTGGGGAGGGGTTACGTTCTGATGTGGCCCAAGAATGAAATAGGGGCTTATTCATGGTTAGCAACCCAGAAAGGCAGGTCTTACTCTAGGATGGATGCCCAGGAAGTCGGGGCTTACTCCAGGATTGGGCCCGGGATGTCGGGGCATACTCCAGGATGGATACCTGAGGCGACAAAGTGCAGCGGGAGAGGGATTTTGGACCGAAGAAAGGAGGTTCCCCATTCCCTACCACGCCCTCCGCTGGCCTTAGGGACCGATGATGAAAGGAGGAGCAAGGGTGACGCCTCCTGCAAGGAAGACTAGGGGATTACACGAAGGTGGATGCTATCTACCTCGGACAAACACCACTCTGATAAGGTGGATATCATCTCCTGTGAGGGGTGATCCCATACCCGTGGAGATGAGTGAGAATGGAGAATGTCCAAGGCTGGGGGACCCTGCGTGCGAGGCATAAGGACAGGTCACAGTTTCATGTCAAGTGCTGAGGATGATGGTGCTTGGCAATTTAGCGTCCTACAGCTCGAACGATGTGGGTTTTCTCCGCACCCCTAGGACTTACATAACCGGAAACCTCTACACCTTATGGGAGGGAAGGCATCGACAACGCCATTGCAAGGGGGTTTCACGGAGCGAACCATCGAGGGGTCCACGTTAGTGTGGCTATGCGAACAAGAAATAGTCGTTAGTGTGCCTATAAGAAAAAGAATGAGGCAAAGCAAAACAACGAGCGGTATCGTCCAAGGGACATTGAGGTTACTTCGTATGAGCCTAGACGTTCACATGGGAAAACGGTGCATGATGTGGATGCCAAGGTGATCCATGAATGGAATCCATAAGAAGAACATCAGGCGCCCACGCAAGGAGGTGCCCGAGGAGCACTGAGGTGGGCGTCCCGAGGGGATCATGCGCAACCTTTTAGGCTTGCGTGCGAAATAATAGCCCTGCGCGAAAAAACATCGGGCTGGAACGAAATCGGTGACGCTTTTGTGGAATTGGGGCCGAGGTTTTGCGCGTGACTAGGAAGATTTCATGCAAGGAGTATGAATTGTGTGCATGTAGGAGAGGTTGTGCACAAGGACAGTGCTGAACGAAATTTTGAGGGAATGCACACAATTGGAAAGGGGTGCTCACAATAGAAGGAATTGCACGCAATTTGGCCACCATGCGCGCAATGGAAGGGATTTCATGCAAGGGGAAGACCCTAAAGGGATTGGAATTCATTCTAAACGATGGGGATCTCGCGCAAAGGAAAACCCCAGGGCAACATGATGATAAAAGAACCGTACCTGAAGGCCCTATTACGTGTGCGGATGACAGATTTTACGGATGAGAGTCGGTTCAGATTCTTCAGCCCTGAAGTTGAAGGGGGATACCTTCTATTTATAGGCACCCGGGGACCCAGAAAACAGATCGGAGAAAAATAATTGCATGCCGAGGTTGGCGGTGAGAAATGTCAACCGCGATGGGATGTGGCACAAAATTATTTCGCACTTGGGTTGAGGCCTCTTCGTAAAACCTAGAACATTCTGCAGAGGACACATTTTTTCACGCACCTAGGAATTTATTTTGCGTGGCTACTCTGGGCCCCCCGGATGGGGTCCCCGGGTCTGAATATGATTTCAGTTTTTCATTTGGAAAACTTCCGCACTTTTTGGAATCTTCAAATGCCCTCCTCGGAATTGGATCAAAAAGGGGTCGTGGCCGTCTGATTCTGAGGGAAATGCGGAAGCGTAGGGATCTGTGGGGTTCATGCGTGCAAAAATGTAAAGTGGCACGCAAAACTCAGGAAGGCGCCGAATTATCTTTTCTTGCAGGCGCAGAATCTAGGTTTATCCTATAAAAGATGTTGTGGGTCCCATTCCTAGTACGACGTTTCTCACGCGACATGCTTCGAGCTCTCATGCGTGAAATCTTTCCTTGGCCATGTGCGAAAAGTATCTCTGGCTGCGTGTAATTCCACTGAGATCAGGTGTCATTTTACACACAAGCCTGGGGTTTTTTCACGCCACAGTCTAAAATTTCGTGATGCCCACTGATTTTACGCGCCAGTCTCCTAGATTTCACGCCAGATACTGAAACACTTGGTCAGAAAAAGATGGACGCAAACTAGATTAATGAGGGAGAATTCGCTGCTCGCAGGGTTGAAATGGCTGCAAACCCAGATGATTATGTCACCAAAAGGATTGTCTCCAATAACCATATCCTCTTAAATTTTCTAACCCCCGACCAAAAGGAGTATGCCTTGTCCAATAATCTACCACTGTGGGACTTTGGCATTCTAGAGGAGGTCTCTCTAACAGGCTTTGAGGTGGATATGTCATGGTCATGGGTGACCTGTGAGGATGATCTTCCTCGATAAAACATCACCAAAACGGTCCTCCTACCAGAGAAACCAGGCACATGGAGGTATATGTCCTGAATCCCGTGACTAGGACCATTACTGGGGGTGACCATGTTGCAGAGAGTTACCCATCCCTTTATGCGAGCACTTTCATCATAGCATCACTGATGAGACCAAAGGCTGGCTGCAAGACTGGGACCAGCCGTCTAGAGGTAATTTCAATACTGAATGGGCCTGGGCATACTGGATTCACCATATGTGTGACCAATTTATGTCAGAGCTACAACATATTGGTTTATTTGAGGTGGTATGGACTTTTCAAATCCACTTCTACCACCAGCACGAGATCGGGCTAGAGCTATTCACCTTGTGGTCCCCTGATACCAAAACATTCCATCTTCATCATGGGGAAGTCAACATCAGTCTCTAGGAAATTCACTGCCACCGGGGTATCCCTTTGGAGGGCCCCCAATACAATGAATTCCTTTCGTCGATGAACACCTGGGGAGACAGATCACAATCCCCCATACTGACGTGGCACATGCTGGAGATATCCAAGGAGAATCTGGGGGGCAAGGACTTCCTGAAGGACATCGCCCTCAAGGACTAGTTTAGCCTATTCATGGAGACGGATTCAGAAGTCAAGATCCAGGGCGGGGGAGACGGTTTCCAACCGCAGAATAGAGGAGCAAGAGCGGATCATACTGGAGGGTCCTAGAGGCGGGGCACTACCAATCATAGGGTTATAGCATAAACGAGAGTCGGGATCCGAATGTTCAGTACACTGAATTTCTCACTAACTTCTAGAGTGGGTGGCACCTACCGGTGAGGGACGCAGGAATGGGCATCCGCCCAATGACCCTAGTGGTGGAAAGCATCATGGATGCCAACAAGAGGTTCAATCTAGGGGTCCCCATCCAAGCTCGGTTGTACGCCATTTTGGGACACATCTCGAGAGGGGGATCACCTAGGAGAGTCTATGGCCCCTTCCATATTTTCCTTGGCTGGGTCACGACTCATAGTGGCGGATAGACATTACCAAATGGCATCTGTCATTAAGGAAATTGCCTGTGACCCTCTCTGTTGAACATTTTCGGGGTCATTCCTCGGATGCTCAATGAGGAGGGAGTACGGATCTGAATTTGTAACCATGCTAACATCACTATCAGCCCATTCCCCACCCCAACTGGGCAGATGATAGACAATGGGTAGGGCTCACTGGAGTAGAAGGATTTCTTCCAGAGCATCAGAGGTGGGGTGCTTGTGGCCCGGATTTATGGGAATATATTCTATAAGCCTTATGTGTTTTCTAGGTTCACCAGGCAGTTTGGGTGCCTCTAGAGAATGCCAAAAAAAGTATACTCAAAAATCCGGGAGGAAAGGAATCCCTGTGTTCATCATTAGCTGTGGATGATTTTCACGACCTATGGATCTGGAGATATCATCACCTTTCATCCCACCGGAGTCGACACTAGTCTCTCAACCAAGTATTCCAATCATTGGGCCATAGAATACCCTGATGGGGTCTCACGGAAGCGAGTTCATCAAATCAATGTCACCAGTGTGGAACTCGTGCGGTGAGAGAGTAGGCAGAGTGCCACTATAGGGGGAAGATCAGAAGCGCGTTAGGCAACGAAGCCCTCGCAGTCCGGGACCTTAGTAGTGGGGGAATCGCATGTCGTGTCTTCACCCTTGTAGCCTAGAGGAGGGTCTCGTGAGGTGGCTAGAGAACCTCCCGAGAAGAAAATAAGATACCTTCTTCAACCTTCTCATGATTCTGTTTTCCCCACGTTATGGTCGGCCTGGATAACCCTCTGGCAGTCAGTGAGTACTGAAACCCTCAGGTAGAATATATTTCAAGACGGGATCTAGCTTCTAGAAGTCACGCTCATTTTTGTTGTAGAAATAGTGAACATTCATCGACGACATGCTTATATGACAGCAATGGAAATGTAAGCACGTCAACGGGGTCAGCGTGCTGAGCCACCTTTCTTGGTGAAAGTAATGCTCGGCCAGGAGTATGATCCAGAAACGATACCAACAGGGGATGATGACATCGATGATGAGTCGTAGGGTGGAGAAACAGGAGAAGTGGCTGATGGTTAAGGGTAAGGTGAAGGTTAAGAGGATCCTGAAGGTGAAGGGTCTTATGGGGTGTCCCACCAAGGGAGTCTCCGGGAGATCGGCGAGATTGTAGGCTCTGATATGGATGTGACTGAGATGCTCAGGGTATGCTTCGACCCTTATCTACTCATGTATCCTCTTTCCTTCACGATCCTTAACCGACCTTCTTTATCTTTCTCAAGAGCCTATTGGTGCTAACTAAGTGTCTCCAGTCGAAGGGGGTGGGGGCAGTGCCAAAAGAATAACGCGGGGCACCGACGGTCATTTTTGAGCTGGGGAGAACTAAGGGATCCCCTACCGTGATAGCTCTTGTAGCAGCCATAATACTAGAGGTCAGTGCCTTGGGTTCCTTTATGTTTTTTCTTTGATACTGGTACTCACTATCAGAGGAATTAACTGATTAGGGTGCTCCTTGTCTGTACAGTGATCACAGAATTGGAGGCTCATCATGCTGTAGAGCCTAGATCATCTGCTGGTGAGTCAATAGAAAACGTACCGCCCCATCAAGAACTTGCATCCCAAACCGAGTCATCCCCAACAATTTGTGAGCAGGGAGCGGCGGACACCGGTGGTGCTGGTATCAGGGCTGGGCCGAAAGTTGATGAAGGTGTCACCACTGAGGAGACTATTCCCCTAGGAAAAATCTCAGAGGAGGACCCTGCTACTGGCATGTTGGCTGTCTTCCCTATCTATCAGCCCTCAGGTCCTGAAGAAATTGATTATTCATATTCGAAAGCGGCTGAAGATAGCCAGATAATGCGACACAAGGGATGGAAGTGCATCCAGCGTTTTCTCATTCAGCCTCATATGGAATGGCTAAAGCGAATGGGTTCACTCCACACCTGGCTGCATTTCTTGTGTACTGGAGGGGTAGATTCTCAATGCCTTCTCCTAACGGTCCATGATTACATGGCTGAGAAGATGCATGAGACCAGTCGGCGCACCGACGTTATCCAATTTTGGGAGGAGTCGGGGAGTACCTGAGCATTTCTGAGGGTACAACAGGAGGTGAAACATCTCAAGGAACAGACAAAAGAATAGAAGATATTCATCGCAAAATGCTAAGAGCTAGTGGAGCAGTTGAGGGCCCAGCTGGCGGATGCCCAAGAACAACTCGTGGAAGCAATTCGCCAGATAAATGAGCTCCAAACCAAACAGGCGTGGGCATGGGCCAGGGTTAGCGAACTCCGCTCCACAGCCACCGATGAAGAAAGAGTCCTCAGTAGCCAGGAGGTATTCCTAGAGGCCACCAGACATAAGGTGGTGTAATTGGAGAGATCTATCAAGAAGTCGACCCTTAAGGGCCCTGTTTTGGCCAAACCAATAAAATTACCTCATCTTACTGCTTCTTGTTTTCACATTGAACTATATTTATGGAAAAAGTTACTTACCTGTACTCTTGTTTTAACATACTTTTCATTTTGGTTTAACATGCTCAACCATAATCCCGAAATAAATAACAATCCATTCCTAAGCTCACGTGTGTTGTACCCGATATGAGAAAAAAGGGAGGCTCATTCAATAACTTCGTTTGATCATGGGAGCATCAACCAAGCTTCGGGAATTCGAAATTTTAATCCAGATTTTTGAGGAGAAGAGGGAGGCCCAATCAAAGGAAGAGGACCTCAGACCAATCGATGTATCGTCTTTTCAATGTGATCTAGCGCACGAGCGGGGCAATGCCAGGGGCATTGGAATCAGTCAGAAAATAGGGAAATGAAAAACCTTAATCACGTTACCCATATTTGGAACACTATGGGAGGGGAGTGGAAATAAAGGACGACTATTGATCATGTTCGAAACATAGCATCCCTATTGATTTATCCTAAAATGGGGACAATTAATGAGGGTCAACTGCTGAAATGTTCACAACATAGGACCTAACTCAAATATCGTCCTTCAGTATTCTAGAACGTTGGCCCAGGATAGCAGGCGGACCATAGGACGAGCACCCATACTGTTAGGTGGTCCCTTCAAACGTGATCAGTCTTCTGGAACGTTGGACCAAGATAGCTGGTAGACCATAGGCCAAGCATCCATACTGTTAGGGGGTCCCTTCAGAAGTGAAAGATGATGAGGATCTGAATAAAGGGGCACACCAATCGTGGAATGTGAAGTGGTGGTTTGTTCGAAAAAATTCCAAAACTCCAAAAATTTCACCACCGTGGTGGAAGCACATTAGGCAGGCTCATTAATCTGATCATGGATCATCCATATTTTTAGACAGGACCCCTCCAGTGAGGGAACTATCACATCCCAATGTCATTATGGGGCATCCTGAACATGTTCATGGAAAATTCTATAGTTACCCACTCCCCGAGGGGTCGGACCAAGAGTCCAACGGTGAGGAAGGATGATATTTGTGATTCCCAGGGCTGGAACTGAGACAAAATGTCTGGGCATTCCTATGTATCCCACAAAGATGGGAATCAAGCCATACATAGTTATAGAAAGGGTCTTAGTTTAAGGTCTCATAACTCAGAGCAGGGATTAGTAAGGAATGAATGGGACACATGGTAATGTGTTTATGAAACTCGACGTGAATGACGACATTAGTATTGATTACCATGTGTTCCTTGGCGAAGTGTTTAGGTCAAGGGACCAAACACGAAAGGTTGGCTGGGCCCGTGGGGAAGTGCCTGGGCATTCCAACATATATCATGAGAATGAGAATCAATCCACACATAGTTCTTGGTGGTAGCATGGTAAGGTACTAGTACAAAGGATGAAAGGGGCGGGCGGGTCTAGCCCTCGCACCAAAAGAAGAGGTATTTGATGTATCTTGTTTTTCCTTTAAGTGGAATGGGTTTTTTGTATGTGAAGTGAAGGGCCTAGGGTAGAAATTCCCGGAATCACCACAAGAATCAATCCACATACAAGAGTTGAAAAGTGGTATGGGGGATGACCGATACCCAACGTGTTGTCCTCTATGATGAGGTCATCAGAATGCAGTTCCGTTTTTTGTCGTGCGGTCAGGATGATATTATCACAATTTAGGGTAATGTGATTGGACCTGACATCACAGTTTAAGGTCTTATGGCTTGGACCTGAGGAAAATTCACACGACGCAATAAATAATACTGGATGTCGATGAGGACGAGGTCCACATAATCACCGTGCATGATTCCGGGAGAGGAGCCTCAGGGTAAGAGGCCAGCGATGGTCCGAGGATAAGGGGCCGGAGGAGATAGCTTCCAGCTGTGCTAGAACCAATACTCAATGTCCGGGTGATCCCACGTGTCTCATGAGGTTGAGGATCAAGATGCACATAGCTCTTATAGAGGATCCCAGTTTATGGTCTTAGTGCTCGGGTTGCAGGATCCCCGAGGGATACAATATTGCACCTTTTCCCACTTGACGTACAGAGGTGCACTGAGGGATTGTTCCAAGAGTGTTGAGATTCCACATATACATGATGGGTTGGAACATAATGTGAATAATTTAACCAACATTCAAGGCCTGAAGGGTCTGGTGTGATGATGGATGATTACTACTGACCATGTTCGCAACACAGCATCCTATCGCATTAGCCTGAAATGGGGATAAACAAATGAGCATTGACCGCTGACCATGTTCACAATGTGGTATTTGTATTAATTGTTTTGCCTAAAACGCTCGGGGGAATTGTCTTGTAATGGTAGAAGAGCCCTCAGTCCTAGTATGCATTCCGTTTTGGGGGTCCCTTCGGGTGTGAAAGATATTGGTGGCCCAAATGAAAGGAAACATGAAGCTTGACAAGTGGATGAAAACTTAACCCAGTTGAATCTGACACTATAGGTCTTAGACCAGAGTACTCTAGAACACATTGGATAACAACTGAAAAGGGTCGAGGTGATCATCTTGAGAGCGGCCAAGAGATAGAGGGTTCCCAGGTGAAGGGGGCATGATTCCAAAAACCCAACATGAAGGAGGTAATAACCTTGTATCACACCTATATATCCCCCTCGTGGATATGAACATACCAAGGGGCCTAGGTGACCAGGAGATCGGGAGATCTCTAAGACATGGGGCTGGACCTGAAATCTAAATGTTCAAGTGGTCCTACATATCCCAAAAGGATGGGAATCAAGCCACATGTTGTTCTTGAAGATACAGTTTAAGGTCATGCGGGATGACATATAGTTTAACGTCAAGAGGGATGAGATACATTTTAACGTCATGCATGATGATATACAGTTTAACAAAATGCGGGACGAACATGCAGTTTAGGGTCATGCAGGACCTACAGATTAAGGTCGTGCGGGACTGTAATCCAGTTTGAGGCCATGGAGGACACTTATAAGGTAATGAAAAGTATTGTTTAAGGAACATGGAATTGGTGGGAGGAGTAATACTCTTACCATCCATGGTCACCAAGGAGTACACACCATTTTGATAAACCTTATAAACAATGAATGGTCCTTCCCATTTGGGCTCCAACTTGGGTGGTTTTCTACAAGGTATTATTTGCGCTCTCAGGGATAGTACCATGTCGCCCTGTAGGAAAGAGTAGAGGTGAACATTCTTGTTGAAAGCTTGATCCATCCAGCTCTGATTCCTTTCTAGGTTGTGTCAGGCACGAAGCCCATTCTCATCCAATGCTTCCAATTCAGCTAGATGGATTTCATCCACTCGATCTAGATCTTGTTGGTCATATACCGCTATGCGCAATGAGGGAAACTAAATATCGATGGGCAGGACGGCCTCAGTTTCGTACACATAGGAATATGGAGTCACTTGGGTGGAATTACGAGCCGTCGTCTGATAGGCCCAAAGGGCATTGGAGAGCTTATCAGGCCAACTCTTCTCGTTCTAACTAACCATTTTCTGCAGAATTTTAGTGTGGGTTTTATTTAATTCCTCAATATTTCCATTTGCTTGCATGTGATAGCGGGAGGTATGGTTAGAGAAGATTTTGTACTTGGTGTACAATTTCTTTAGATTGGCTGCACGGAAGTTGGTGTCGTTATCGGCGAGGAAAACGTGAGGGACTCCAAACTGGAGTATGATATTGGAGTTCAAGAAGTCAATGATGGAATGAGCCTTAACCTCCTTGAGTGGAACTGCTTCTAACCACATAGAAAAGAAAACTATAGAGGTCAGGATGAACCTGAACTGACGAGCTATCGCCAGTGGGTATGATCCCACGACATATAACCCCCAGACTGCAAAGGGCCATGAGTACTTGTTAGTATGGAGAGGCTCTGGTGGTAGATGCAAAAAGTTATCATGAACATGGCACGCATGACATCTCTTGGCAAACTCGATGCAGTCATGGATCATGGAGGGCTAGAAATACCCTAATCTACGGATCGGGTGAGAAAGTTTTCGACCAGCCTGATGGGCATCACAGGAACTGGCATGATCCTCCTGCATGACTTGAGAAATATCAACCCCATGATGCAACAGAGGATAACACCATAAAACTCATGCTTATAGAGGATCGACTCAAGGTTGGGACCTCTCTAGAGGGTAAACTGTAGCGTATAGTGTGAGATTAGCTCGCGCTTGGCCTGATATGATGGGAGATTATCGTGTTGGAGGTATTCAACTAAAGGTGTCCTCTAATAGTCAACCATTTAGATCACTGCATTCTGATGACCTGAGGGTCCTGACGTAGAGGCAATAATGGTAAGATGGCGAACTTTTGGTCCATCAATGTCGTCTATCAAAACAGAAGCTATGACCCTCCGATGAGCCATGTGGATAATTAGATCATCTTGTTCGTGCTCTGAAAGTGATGCAGCCAAGCTGGACAAAGCATCTGATCGACCGTTCTGTGACCGAGGGTCATGGATAACCTCTGGATGAGAATGGAACTGGGTCATTAGAAGGAGAGTGTGTTCTAAAAATGGTACGAGATCTGGATTCCTGAGAACATAGTCGCCATTGACCTGCTTAATAACTAGCTCAGAGTCCCCTTTCACAAGATAGTGGGGCACGTCGATCTCAAGGGCCAACTCAAGACCAGTAATGAGGGCTTGATACTCTGCCTCAAGGTTAGTGCAACCTTCCGATAGTAGGAATGAGTATGGCCGAACGGCTTGCGCTGGGTGATAAGGACAATACCCAGGGCTACTCTGTTGAGCCTAGGATCATTGAGCCTCCTACCGGTGGGGCTCCATGAGGAATCGTCAAAGTGAATTTTCCAATATGGAATGCCTTGATCGACTGAGAGGATTGACTCATCAGGAAAATCCAGGACTATGGTCTAATCTGTGGAGGTTGGATGTGTAGTTAGGAGGTCAGCCAATACCTTCCCATTAATACCCTTCTAAGGTACGAACCTGATGTCTAACTGCTGGAGGATTACCGCCAACCGTGCTAGTCGGCACATCAACATGGAACGACTCAGGATGTAATTCAACGGGTCTACTCGAGACACCAACTTTACATCATCGTGTTGCAGGTAATGTCACAATTTCAATACGGAAAAGATGAGCTCATGGTAGATCTTTTCAATGGGAGAGTATCTGGTCTCTATATTGAGAATCATGTAGATGAGGTAGTAAAGGTTGTTTATCTATCCCCTCATTGTTCTTCTGGGTGATAAGGGCACCGAGGGACCATTCCATTGTAGTCACGTACATGATTAGTGGCTTCCTGGAGATGGGTGGAATCATGACCAGAGGCTGGAGAAAATATTTCATTATTTACCCAAAAGAGTTCTGAAACTCTTCATCCCACTCATAAGCAGTTCCCTTCTTCATGAGCCAAGAAAAGGTCTTACACTTGCTAGCCAAATTCGCAATTAATTTTCATATGTAGGCCAAGTGTCCTTGAAGTCCTCGAGGCTCCCGAATATTTCTCAGGGGAGGCATCTGGATGATTTCCTTGATCTTCTTGGGGTCAATCTCGGTGCCACGGTACCTGAGAACAAATACAAGACACTTCCCAGAAGTGACCCCGAATGAACACTTCAATGGGTTCATCATCAGCTGGTGAGAACTGAAAAAGACGAACACTTTCTCTAGATCCTTGAGATGGTCTTGGCCATGGCGAGATTTGACTACCAGATCATCCACATAGCACTCCACCAGTGTCCCGAGAATTTTCTTGAATATGTGATGCATGACCCGCTGAAAGATGGTACCTCCATTCCTCAGGTCGAAGGGCATAACCTGGTAACAGAAAGTACCTTGGGGCGCCCTGAAAGTCGTATACTCCTCGTCCTTGGGGGCCATCTAGATTTGGTTATATCAAGAATACCCATTCTTGAAGGAGAGGGCATGGAACCCCTCTGTAGCTTCAATCAACAATTATGTCACTGGAAGGGGAAAACCATCCTTCGGACAATGGCGGTTGATATCTCAAAAGTCGATACAGACTCTAATCTATCCATTATTTTTCCTGATTGTTACATTGTTTTCCATCCACATGGGGTACTGGACCTCCTTAAAGAAGTTTTCCCTAATGAGTTTGTCAACCTCAACCTCGACCATGACACTGTGAGAAGGGTGCATCTTTCTGGGGGGCTTCTTGAATCCGTGATGATTTGTCTGGAGACCGAGGCAATGGACGACTACATGAGGATCTATGCCCCACATCTCATCACAAATTCATCTGAATACATTACAATGTTGATTAAGGAATCCTACGTACCAATACTACACCTCAAGGGACATATAGGTGCTGATCAATATGGGCCTCACGTCTGCCTCACTGCTGAGGATCACCATTACCAACTCGTCTATCATGGAAGAGACGCCTTCCTCAAAGGCAGGTGGGCATCCCTTATATCATCTTCTCCACTTATAGAGGTATCCTCTATGGGGGAAGCTGCTTCTGAGCTACCAAACCCTGATGGGAGGGTGGTACCAGCTTCTGCGGTAGTGGTTATTGCATCGGGGAACTCCGGTGCTGCCGAGACCGTGGTGACGAAGGCTATCGACCCGATCCCATCTGGTCTCCGACCCAAGGGACCACACTTGACAATATCAAAGTAGTAGTGGCACGTCGGCCAGATCCAAATTATTCCAGCCCAGCAAAACCGACAAGTATGACGTACCTCCGTTGCCATGACCTAGACTTCCCAATACCTGATGGGAGTGGGAGGCTTCGGGATCACTGAACCTTGATTCGTATTAGAATAAAAATTGATCTACTGATGCAGCCTAGATTTGGAAGAATGGTTCCCCTTTGTCTCGTAAATGAAAAAACATAGTCCCATATCGGGGGTCGTGGCCTCCACCAGATGGATCAAAAAGATGTAGGCATCATTTAGGCCTGCCAAGGGGTTAGTCGTAGCTGTCACAGGCTCAACTCCACCTGCCTGGACATGCTTATCCTTGCCCTTGTAATAGTCAGCGTCCAAGAAGTGGGCTTCACTAGTGGAAAAAGAAGATGCATCACCTTGGATTATTCCCACTCAACTATTAAGGGATTACATGAGGTATTGGTGATACGATGAGGGGACCACCGTATGTAGGTGGAGCCATGGCCTTCCCATCAATGCATTATACGCGGTGTCCTAGGAGACAACCATGAACTCGGTTTAGGAAACTAGGCCACCAAACTGGGTCTTCAGACAAATATTTCCGACCAGGTTCTGTTCTGTCCTGTCATATCCCTATACTATTAAATCGGATGGAGTCGGGTCATCTTCAGATAACCCTAGATTCTGCAGCTTCTGCGTTGGGATACGGTTAATCCCAGATCCAGAGTCAATGAGACAGTAGTGAACCTCCACGTTGTTGAATTGGCTAGTGATATACAGTGGTTAGATGTGCACCTGTATGGGGGAGCCTTCATCCTCTCAAAAGAATGAAATGATGGCCCAAAATTCGGCACCCTCAACTGTTTCAGCATGGAATTCTTCTGCAGCTGCTACCTCTGCCTCAAACTAGTGGGGGCTCCTTAAAGCCTCGATGAGTGATTCGCGCATATCTGGCGACAACAGAAGGGCTTAATGGATGGAAATCATCACTGGGATTCTGAAGATGTTCTTGAGAACAACGTACTTCCATGCCAGGCGGGAAATTCTGCTTGCGGGGAGCCACTCTATGATGGAAGGCATTGCGGGCCCTGCCGGCTAGAGCAGTGACTGATTGGTACTGGGAATATCCCGATGCCCACTAGTCAAAGCTTGAAGAGTAGCTTTCGGATGAGGACTGGGTGACTGATATCAGCCTATAGTGGGGCGAGGCTAGTCACGGCACGGTCGAAGTGGTTCTTCCTGGTCTAGTAGCACGAACGGCGGTGGAGGCAGACCTGAAGACACCTGATAAAGAGGCCGCATGTGCTGAGTTCTACACTGGGCCTACTGCCTGGTCTCAACGGCATGCACGGACTGGCTAGGGGTGCCAACTAGTGTGCCCGGACAACCCACACGGTTGTGGCTCCACCGAAGTTGGTGTCGACTGGGGACATTGGGAAAGTTCTCCTGGCGTTCCCCCTCGTCATGAATAATATAGGGGTTTACCCACTCAACGGTGTTTACCAAAGATTACCCTTGACTATCACATGAAGAATCATCCACCAATAGTAAGATTCTAGGTGGTAATCCCCATCTCTGGGGGCCAAAATTCACTGAGAGTGCAAGACAATGGTGGCATTTGTGGGGCATGAAACATTTTCTTGACCTGCCGATGCTTTCTCCTCTGGGAAGAGGCTGGTTGAGATGATGACACAAAAGTGGTGGCCGCAGCTTCTAAAGTCTCCTGATGATTTATGTGGGTAGAAATAATGCCATGGTCATGGGAGACCATCCTGGGTGCCATCCAGATGTTATAATTATGGGACCCGCGGTTAGAAACCTGCTTCCACTCACCTTTGTCATCGCTCCTGCTATCCGACCTCACAAAGACACCCGCCACTTATGTCGGGGCCAGGTCCAACCAAACTATGTTGCTGTCAATATAGTCTTGGAGACAGCCCTTGAACTCATAGCATTACTTGATGATGTGCACCAGGATCCGGTGATAAGGGCAGTAGTTGGGGCGTTCAGTGAGATGTGCTTTTTTAGCTTTTGGAACTCAGGCAATCCTATACTCCTCTACTCTAAGGCACTGCAAAAGTATCCAGGGACCTGAGCCTCATCGAATGAATAGGTCTGATTTCTTCTGTCCAGAATGGGGGCTCTAGGAGCTTGACCCTGACGGGGGGCCGGAGGAGCCTACTGAGGAGGCGGAACTTGATTATCTCTCCTAGGCGGTGGTGGTACTTTATGCGGAGGCATCTGCCGGTTCTGAGGCTGATGCTGCTGGGCTGGAAACTACACTCGTGGTGGCGGACCTATGCGGGGCTATGGAGATGGATCCAATAGTAGAAATTATAGCTGCCTGGGGGCCTCTACTTGGGCCACTGTGGGGGGCTCGGCTCTGGCAGTCATCCTTGCTGGGATTGGAGGGGGAAACAGTCATGCCTGGCTGGCCTGTTGCAGATCTTCTTCGAGGAGTTGGGCCTTATCTGAGAAGTGTTGGTACCCTCCAGGATAGTTTTGTGTGATCCGAGAGGGGACCAGTTCCGTATTGACATTCTCTATTCACATCGTCAGTAATTTCTCTTGAGTCAGTGGCATGTCAAGGGACTATGTGAGCCCCTTCCACTGGGTGAAAAAGTCAGCGACTCTCTCATCAGGCCTTTACTTGCACTTGAAGAGGTCTACGATGTTTGTTTTCTAGGTGGTAGAGCTGAACTGGTAAAGTAACTACCTGTGAAGGTCCTCTCAGCTAGTCATGGATCCGACAAGGATTTGGCTGTACCAGACAAATTCCAACCCCTCCAGTGTCTAAAAAAACAGCGAAGCTCAGCGGCCTCCTGCTGCACTGGGGTCCCTTGCATAGGCCCACACCTTGAGTTGATGTGGGACAGGTGCTGTGGCGGGTCCCCCATCCCATTAAAGGGGAAGAAGGTGGGATTCCCGAATCCTGTGGGTGAAAGTATGTCATCCACCCATGCCAGATATGGCTTGCCATCATGTGGGATGGCCACCTCTTATGTTTCCAAAGCCTCTAGGTGGGAAATGAGTGCCTCTATTGGTTCTTCTGGATGGGGGTCCCTGTACTAATGGGGATCCTTAACCACGAGAGCGTTTCTCTTCAATGTGGTAGAAAATCTCCACAGCTCGTGGAGCGACTGGTGGAGTGACCCTTGGGGCGGCCAGAGGAGCTCGAGCAGGGTTCCTAGGATTTTAGCGCCATTCAGGATGGTTTGGAGAGACATATTTCACCATTTTTCCATGAGCTCTAGCTTCCACCCTCTCAGTGAATGCGGCATGATCACGGTTTCTTGGGAGAATCTCACTGAGGGGTAGTTGTTCCTGCCCCTGTTGCCTCGGCTTGGGATCACTGTAGTCGGGTCATCACTCCACAATGCGTTCATCCAGAAGTTCATCGACTAACTTCTTCTTCTCAGAAATTTTCTGGTGTAGCATGGACTTCTCGGGGTCCTCTTCTATCTTTTTCACTAAAGAAGATGGGTCGGGGTGCTTGACAGCTCCGAAGTGATATTTTACCTTACTGAAATTCCGGATCAGAAATAGTGCCACGGTGGGTGGAGGGAGACCTAGGAGGTTCCTCTGATGATGAGTAATCCTCCTCGATGGGTACAGTAGTGTTGGCACATCCATAGAGATGAAGTTCCCATAATGAAGTTCCATCTCATTTTCCCCTCCCGGCAGATCAGTCATGTTGACATCAACCCTTCTCGAGGGCATATCTTCAATGTCGCCTAGTTAGTCAGGCAGCCGGTGAATAGTACTTAAGATGAGGGCTGCATACTTCCCCCAGCCATGGACTTACGTGTGGGTGGTATCCTCCTTAATAACATTACAGAGTACTTGGAAACTCTGAACGCATTGCTGTTGGAGGGCCCTGTGGTGACTAGGAAACTCAGGGTGCTGGACCGCGGGGATTGTGGCCAGGTCAACTAGACGACATTGTTCGCCCATGTCTTTTAGGTTCTCTTGGATCCCAAGATAACTCACTTGTCGGTGGTGAATATGGAAGTGAGTTGCCTGGAGGGTCTGGAGGAAACATTCAAACACCTCCGGGGTGAGCGATTCTGGCATACAAAAACTCGGTTCTGTGACCGGCCAAAACTTCCCAGGGAAGTGACCTACTGAAAGGATGGTCTAGGAGCTCCTCAACTTAGATTCAGGGTATGTACTTGGATTTCCCCACTCCTCAACTGAGGGTGGATGAGGAACTAGTGGCAGCACCGAGGCGGTCCACTGGGCCGGTGGGATGGCCAGTGGAGAATACGGTGAGCGGACTAATTGGCTGCCGAGTCTTGGGCTCTCATATGAGGACTCTAGCGTACTGGCCGCAATATCACGGTAGGATGGACCAATTACCAAAGCTCCTGAAACAATATCAAATCTCTCGAGGGTGGTCTATGCCACGAATCTTCTTCCATTGGCCCCCAAAATAGCTCTCTGTAGTCTCTAGCCAAGGTAGAGGACACTTCCAGAGATGCCGGTGAAGACAACATGGTCATTCGCTAGGGACATTCCAAGTTCTCATCCTCCTGGATATACCTTCGGAGGGAGGCATGGATCCTATGTACCTCACATTCTTGGAGTACGAGGCTGATGCGTCTCGTTCTTGCCCAAGCATTTGACTCGGAGGGCTTAAGAGAGGGATCCAGTGCTATAAAGACCCAATCTTGACATATATGGACATTACATTACTTTTTCGGAATACTTAATAAATAAAAGAAACAGACACCAAAGGAGCGTAATAGTTTAATTTCTTTGGAAACTTGGAACATCATCTTCTAATCTTTGTGAAATATCTTCAACATCTCCTATAAAGATCTTCCCTTTTTTTCTTACCTAAAACCTTTCTTTATATCCTGGGGAAAAGATAACATATAAAGGGTGAGCTCAAATTCTCAATAAGGTCACCCATGGAGAAAATAAAACAAACCCTATACATTCTAACTTCAAGACATGAACATGATGTTTAGACATCAAAATTTTGGGTTGTGAAATAAATCTTGGTAGTACGTAATGAATAGATCATAAAGGAACATCAATCATGATAAAAATTCATGGTAATAAAATAAGTAATTGTGTAAAACCATTAAGCTCAAGATATGACTTCCACAGTAGCCAAGGCATTTCTTCCAAGACCATCTTTGTGGACAAAGTCCCTTTCTGAATCAAGTTCACTCCTCATTCCAGTCCTGTATCACTGAACCAGGTTAACTTATCATTCCAGTCATGTCTATCTCATGAGATATAAATCTTAACCCAATGCACTGGTGGGAGATATAGGTCCCACCAATCTCATAATGAAATCATTCTTCCATGTGCCACAAAATAAAAACAAAACATTCATCATAACCCAAATAATAAAATGTGTTTCATAAACATCATCCCATCATCACATAATCCATATAAAACAAATGGATATCATTTCATCATAAGAAAAGTGAAACCATGTAAATCATAGAGACATTATACATGAAACATACACATAGTAAATAATTTCATCTTAGATGGAAAATTATTTTGATAAAACATTTGATTTGAATTCTTTGAGGAAAATATCCTTTCTTCTTCAAAATCACATTATTTTCACAAAATGACATGCAATTTTAAAAGAAATGGATTTTTTGAAAGTAATCATGAAATCTTGTTGATTAAGATTAATTAAAATAAGGCGTTATAAAACTGTAAAAATCAATTCATGACGTATAATTTAAAAGAAATTCTCCTCGTACTTTTGTAGGAAAAGTTAAATAGTTCCTCGTATGGTAAACAAAAGAAAGATTCCTTCCATAACACAAAGTAAAGATCAAAGAGGGGTAAAAATGAAATTAAAAATACATGGAAGAATATTAAACACATTTTGAAAAACATTTTATGGGCATGGATGAAATATATAATCCCAGTAAATACTTACGTATAAGCAATCTCAGAATAAAAATGAGATTGCAAAATTATCCCTTACCATCGGTCTGATATGCTTAGTACGTATCCAAACCACCTGTATAATGATTTAAATAATTTAATTAACTTATTACATAATCATATTCATTGTTATTATATCATATATAGTTCACTTATGACATTATATTACCCGTTTTTTGTAAATTCATTGTTAAAGCAGCGTTCTGGGTAAAATCATTTTATTTATCGTACATGATTGGACTTATTGTTCTTGATATTATAATTACTTATATCATGATTTAATTACTTCCAGAATGTAAATCATGATTTATATATCATATATATTCATAATATATATATATATATAATAGATAGATAAATGAAATGAAATACACCATTCATGGAGATGGTAGGCCGCACGTACGCATGAACGCTGTTTTCCTTTACTTATTGACTTGAATGGAACTAAGTAGATTTCATATATATATATATATATATATATATCCAATATATATATCCTATCATTTATTTCATTATTATTCATTATATATAATTTATAATCATTTTGAATGGTTAACATGGAGAATGAATCTCATCACATCGTGGAGACGGTAATCCGTACGTACGCTCGAGCGATGATATCGTTCCCATAATTATTGAATTGAATTGGAGTGGATGATATAATATATCACAATAAATATGATGTTATAATAACAATATATAGTTATTTTTTACAACATTATACCCATCCATGTAAGGTGGTGGTGGAAAAACAGATTACACCACGGCGTGGAGACGGTATTCTGTACGTAAGCACGTGCGGTGATTTTATTTTCCGTAGGATAGATAGAAGGTTATATGGGGTTGTTTAATATTTATAATAACATATAATTATATTATTGATATTTATGTTATTACTTTATAATGAAACAACTAATGAAGAAGAAGTATAAGAGGACAAAAAACATGAAAGAATCGGTAGAAGAGATTATCTCTTCTTTGACTCATCTCTTTTAAGTATCCTCCTAAGGCACTAGAGTTGGATTTTTTAGGAGAGCATAACCTCTATAATGTTTCTTGGTATTTTTATATGGTAAATGGGCAGGGTTTGGCCGATCTTGAAATCTCTAAATTGTGTAAATGGAAGAGGGAGGAGGTTCCCTTTTATAAGGGAGGAGAGGGGCACCTTTGGAAAAACATAAAATATTATTTTATAATATAGTCATATTCGGTTTATAATATCAGGAAAATGATTTACTTTGAAGATAAAGTGGGGAGGGGTATAAATCCTCTCAACTAATAGGTTTTATACAAGTTTAGGTTAATATTTTAACCTTATAATTTAGATTTAACTCTAAGTTAAATAATTTATCTTTTACCGTGTCTTCTTGTTTTCTTACACTATATGGTTAATAAACATACTATAAAAAACCAAAAGAACCCCAAGTGGTTAATTATTAATATATATAACCTTATATAAGTCATTTGGTGGAACATTAGGTTTTTAGGAATATAATAACAATTCATAATATAATATTTGTTTTAAAAACAATTTTATGTCAATTTTGACACTATTGGGTAATTGATTTTTTTGAAAATCATAACAGTATGATTAGTTAGAAAAAAATTAATTAAATCAATACTAACTTATATTATTAAACTATAAAATTATTTTAATTCATTTAAAGTCTAAAATTACATTTATTTGGGTATTTATAACATCAAATATGTTAATATTTCATTAATAAGGTAATTAATGCATCGTCATTGTGTCATAAATAAATTAAATTATATAATTTTTTAAAATTATAAATAAAATTCCATTATGTAGGAAATTTTTTTATATTTTTAATTAATATTTATTGTCGAATTTATCTTATGTATAACCCTATATTAAAAATGTTTTAGTTATTAAACTTTGATTTTAACTCTTTTAACTCTTCTTTAAATAAAATAATAATAAGTGTCCTAATCCAATACAAGTGGACCTAAAGAGTAATATTTTATTCCTAAGTTTGTTTTTGGCCAAATTACACTTATCAAATTTAATTAGGACATCTGTTAGGGTAATAATAATATCATTTTTACTCTTAATTACCATATTTAATTTTAACCGTGGTAAATAAAAGTAAAAAGTTACTATTCACCATATTTTTTTCTTATTGAACCACATTTTACTCCTTTATATTAACTATGTCTCTAGGATTTTTGAAATTCAACTCAAAATGTGGTAAAATTATGTTTTATGTACAATTGCAAATGCTCCTAGGAGGTGGGTAAAAGACGGTGAAATGTTCAATAAAATTTTTATATATCTAAAATTATTATAAAATAACTCCAATGAATTACATTGAACTTATATAAGTATTATGTATCTATTTTTACATAAAATAAATTTAAATAAAATAAATTATTATTTAAATAAAAAGTCGGTTTTAACCAATAACTTAGTGTTTTCACTATTCATAAAAAATTGAATGTTTTCAGAAAAATACCAAAAATTCACCCTAGGATAATTTCGATATTCCGAAGCCAAAAATGAAGTCCATTTTGAAATATAAACTTTTTAAAATTTCAAAAAGTGGGTATTACTAATCATTATGGCTAGTTTATATAATATTTTAATAGCATATCATTGTTTAGTGAAACTCGCTATTTCATACAACACACGCTATCGTGGAAGGTTGTGATTTCATGTAAAGCAAGCCAAGTCAGGGTTTCATGTAGTGTAAGATTCCTCTGTTGTTTTGTATAATATAATCCAACCATATTTCATTTATAAATTGAATATATATATATATATATACACACTCAATGTTTCATAGAATAACTTCTCTCAAAAGAACTTGAAATTTTGTGCAACACGATCCAAGAATAGTGTTGTGTATACTGCAATCTATTACAGTGTAGTGTATAGCGAAAGATAATCTTGGTGTAGCATAAAACATAAGATATGAAATAAATTAAAAAGTTTATATCTCATAAAATCTCGGGGTGTAACATTATACCCCCCTTAAAATGAATTTCACCCTCGAAATTCGTCGGGGTTTTGAATGGTTTATTACACGAGAATTTCATTCATAGATACCGACCTTGTAAAAAAGAATACCAAAACTTATCTTTAAAAACTAATGTATGTAACGTAACGGTGACCAGAATTAGATAATAACTGGGTTTCCACATATAATAACAAAGGTGAAAATATAGATATGGAAGAGAAATCTAACAATCATGTTCTGATGGATGGTGGTTGAGGACATGGATATGATAAAGCCAACAGTCACAAAGCCATAAATTTGTGATGATCTAAGGTACCATCTGATTCATCAGATATGAGAGCACTAGGACAACAATTTTGGTTTTCAAGATCATTTTCCTAATGTTGAATAATTTTTTGAATTAAAATAAATACTTACTTGATTTTGGTAAAATCTCACTCTTGTTCGTTCCTTGAACAATTTCCACTTCATCTCTTAAAGAAATGAAGTTGAATTTGTCTTCTGTGTAGTGTTAACGGATCATGAGATAGAATTTTTGGCCACTCCATTTGTCTCAAACAAAAGGTTAGAAAAAGTTATTAAATATACATAACTCCATCTTTAGTGAGATTAATCGTATATGTTTCCTAAAATGTACTTATACTCCATATATCATACCTCTTAATAAATTAAAACTAATTTATACTAACCATGGAAATCATGTAGACCAATTGTAGGCGATAAAGGCCTATCACACATTGTTTGTGGGTTCGATTCCTGCAGCCTTGTCCGACGTGACAGGTTGTCGCTTGTCCTACAGGTTTTCCTTTTTCTAAAATTATACTATTATAACATAACAAAAAGATCTAGCCTTAAATAATACTATCTGATATCTTACCAAATCTATTCAAATCTTTAGGTTTATCCAAAATATGTCTGTCCAATCTCATAGTATAAATATAATGCATAATAGAATGGTCATATACCAAGCATTGAATATAATCATTTATCACCCGTATATCATAAGATATATATATCTTGTTGGTTACATTCCAACCATGTGGATTACATAATCACGTATTACCATATAACCTTAGTGAAAACATGAGTGCTATCAAATTTTAACTCTATCCACATACCAAAATCCCAAAATTTCTATATACTCAAACCATGATATAACTTTGTCCTTATATCAGTCATGAGCTCATGAATACTATCAAACAATTCATTTTCTCCTTATCAGTTCATTATGCACATTTAATCTGTTTTTCAAAAATATTTCAATCACTTTTCATAGTTACCAGTGCCATACGTTTATTAAAAACAAATACATAGATATTCCAAAATTCCATGATACTATAAATGAGATTCCATTATACTATTTTGAAATATCATTACATAAACACTTAATCATTCCACAACATCATTGTCATACTCAACATCCCAAATAGTGATCGCATGTGACATCCCTTTTTAATTTTCTTTAAGAGGTTTCTCACACCGATTATCATTAACCATTGGATTAGGGCTTTGATTAGCATAATTCCCCATTTTCTTGCACTTGAAGCATTGAAGTGTTGGTGGAGCATTCTCTGTAGTCATTTCTCTATTCACGTCATTAGAATCTTTTTTCCCATTACATTAGCACTCAGCTGATTGATGAAATTCTATTCCGCACATGAATAATTTTCTAGTACCTTTTAGACAATATCCACCATGGTTGTTTCAACAATTTGTGCATAAAGAAACATTCACCTTCTTTTCACCATTGTTTTGAGATTTTTCCTTGAACTCCATATTTCGTTTCTTGTCAAAACCATGAGATGGATATTTAACACAAACTTCCATTTCTACCTTGATAGCACAACACACAATTTATTCATAGGTACTAATGTCTCTTATAGCTAATGCCCTTCTAAGACTTGGTTTTAAGCCACTAAAGAATTGATGAACATTACTATCAGGTTGGATGATAATGCTAGATGCATACCTTGCAAGCCTTGTAAAATTCGCTTTGTATATACCAACAGATTCATCATCCTTTTCTTAAGCTCACAGAACTCCTTTTCCATATTTGTTCTAAGAATACAAGTGAAGTACTTATTGAAAAATAAGTTATTGAACTCATCCCATTCAATGGATTCAATTTCATCTTGGGGACATGTATTCTTAATTAGAGCCCACCACTAGTCTGCTCCACCTTATAACCAGTATGCAGCCAAAATGAATTTTCTATTTTATAAACAGTGCAGTATCAAAAATATCTAATCAATGGTACTAATCCATTGTTCAGCAAAAAGTGGATCAGAAGACCCACTGAATGAAGGTGGACGTTGCCTCATGAAGGACTCAATAGAATATTGTTCCCTTCTCTCCTCATTTGGAAGTCCAGAATGATTCATAGCTTGTTTAAGTATAGCAATAAGATTTTGAACTCCATCTCCCATAACACTGGTTTGTTTAGGAGGAAAATCATTTCATTGTCTATTACATTGATCAACACGGTTCTTTCGGGTTCCAGCCATTATCTAAAACCCAAAAAGAATAGTGTAAGAGGAAAAAATCATACTAGGAAAAAATCATAATAAAGGTGGATTACATTCAATATATGACATATTAGGTTTAATTATAAGATCGTTACTATAATTATATGACTATAACCTATATTTATACTTATCCTTAGGGACATCCATAGACATACCTTTGAAATTTCTATGGGAATTTCACTAAAGTTTTCGCTTCCTAGTTTCCAAAGTTTAAATAAACCTTTCTTCTGATACCAACTATAGAGACACAATCTTTACATACATGGAAATTACATTACCTTTTTGGAATACATAATACATCACAAAAACAGACACCAAATGACTGTAATAGTTTAGTGTCTTTGGGAACATGGAACATAATCTTCTAATCTTGGTGAATGATCTTCAACATCTCCCATAAATATCTTCCCTTTTTTTCTTACCTAAAACCTTTCTTTTTATCCTGGGGAAAAGAAAACATATAAAGGGTGAGCTCAAATGATCAATAAGGGTATGCTTGGAGAAAATAAAACAAACCTTATACATTCAAACTTCAAAACATGAACATAATGTTTAAACACCAAAATCTTGCGTTGTGAAATAAATCTTGGTAGTACGTAAGGAATAGATCATAAAGGAGCATCAATCATGATAAAATAGCTTTGGAATAAAACATTTAATTGAGGAAAACCATTAAACTCATGATATTATTTCCATAGTATCCAAGGCATTACAACCAAGACCATCTTAGTGGAAAAAGTCCATTTCCAAATCAAGTTCACTCCACATTCCAATCCTGTATCACTGAACCGGATTAACTTACCATTCCAGCCATGTCTATCTCATTGGATATAAATCATTACCAAATGCATTGGAGGGAGATATAGTTCCCACCAATCTCATAATGAAATCATTCCTACTTGTGCCACAAAATAAACATAAAACATTCATCATAACCCAAAGAATAAAATGGGTTTCATAAACATCATCCCTTCATCACATAATCCATATAAAACAAATGGATATCATTTCACCATAATAAAATTGAATCCATGTAAATCATAAATACATTATACTTGAAATAAAAACATAGGAAATAATGTCATCTTAGATGGAAAAATGTTTTGATAAAACACTTGAAATGATTTCTTTGAGGAAAATATCATTTCTTCTTCAAAATCACTTCTTTTTCACAAAATTCCATGAAATTTTAAAAGAAAAGTATTTTGTTGAAAATAATCATTAAAAATATTTTAGAGTAATATTCATTAAAATAAAAAATTATAAAACTGTAAAAATATGTTCTTTCCGTATAAGTTAAAAAACTATTCTCCCCGTACTTTTGTCGGAAAAGCCAAAAAGTTCCTCTTATGGTATACAAAAGAAAGATCCCTTCCATAACAAAAAGTAAATGTCAAAGAGGGGTAAAAATTACATTAAACATACATGTAATAATATTAAACACTTTGTGAAAAACATTTTATGGGCACATATGAAAAATATAACCCCAGTAAATACTTACGTATAAGCAATCTTGGATAAAAATGAGATTGCAAAATTATCCCATACTATAGGTCCGATATTATTCGTACGTATCCGAACCTCCTGTATAATGATTTAAAAAATGTCATTGAATTATTACCGAATCATATTCATTTATATTAAATAATATATGGTTCATGTATGACTTTATATTACCCGTTTTTTCTAAATTCCTTGTTAAAGCAGCGTTTTGGGTAAAATCGTTTTATTTATAGTACGTGATTGGACTTGTTGTTATTGATATTATTATTAATTATATCATTATTTACGTACTTCCCTAATTTAAATCATTATATATATATATCATATATATTCATTATATATATATATCATATATATTCATTATATATATATATATATATAACAGATAGATAAATGAAATGAAATACACTGTTCATGGAGATGGTCGGTCGTACGTACGCATGAACACTGCTTTCCATTCCTTATTGACTTGAATGGAACTAAGTAGATGATATATATATAAATAAATCCAGTATCTTTATCATGTCATATATTTCATTATTATTTATTATATATACTTTATAATAATTCTTGAATGGTTAACATGGGGAATAAATCTCATCGCGTGGTGGCGACGGTAATCCGTACGTACGCACGAGCGATGATATCGTTCCCATAATTATTGTATTGAATTGGAGTTGATGATATAATATCTCAGAATCTGCATGATGTTATTATAACTATATATAGTTATTCTTTACACCATTATACCCATCCATGTAATGTGGTGGTGGAAAAACAGATTACACAACGACGTGGAGATGATATTCCGTACGTAGGCACGTGCGGTGATTTCGTTTTCTGTAGGATGGATAGAAGGTGAAATGATGTTTTTTAATATTTAAAATAATATATCAGTATATTAGTTATACTTATGTTATTACTTTATAATGAAAAAACTAATGGACAAGAAGTTTAATAAGAAAAAAATATGAAAGAATCGGTAGAAGAGATTACCTCTATTTCGACGCACCTATTTTAAGCATCCTCTTAAGGCACTAGAGTTTATCTTTTGAGGAGAATAGAACCTCTATAATATATATAGGGAAGTTTCTAAGGAAAATGGTCTTGTTTTGGCCAAGTTTGAAAGCTCAAAATTGTGTAAAGAGAAGAGGGGGGAGGTGCCCTTTTACAAGGGAGGAGAGGGGAACCTTAGGAAAAACTTAAAATATTATTTTATAATAAAGTCATATTAAGTTTATAATAGCTCCAAATTTATTTATTTCGAAGATAAAGTGGGTATAGGTCGAACTACGGTCAAAAAAAAGGTTTTAGACAAGTTTAGGTTAATATTTTAACATTATCATTTAGATTTAACTCTAAGTTTAATAATTTAACTTTTACCGTGTCTTCTTGTTTTCTTACACTATGTGGTTAATAAACGTACTATAACATGCCAAAATAACCCCAGGTTAATCATTATTAATATATATAACTTTATATAAGTCATTTGGCAGATCCTTAGATTTTTAGGAATAGAATACCAATTAATAATATAAAATTTGGTTTAAAATCTATTTTATGTCAATTTTGACACTATTTGGTAATTGAATTTTTTGAAAATTATAACAGCATGATTAGTTTGAAAACAAATAATCAAATAAATAATAAAATGTCATATAAACCTATAAAATTATTGGAATTCATATAAAGTCTCAAATTACATTTATTTGGCTATTTATAACATCAATTATGTTAATATTTCATTAATAAGGTAATTAATGCATCATCATTGTGTAATAAATAAATTAAATTAATTAATGTCTAAAAATTATAAATAAAATACCATTACGTAGGAAATATTTTTATATTTCTAATTAATATTTATAGTCGAATTTATCTTATGTATAACCCTATATTTAAATTGTTCTAGTTATTAAACTTTGGTTTTCAGTCTTTTAACTCTTCTTTTAATAAAATAATAATAAGTGTCCTAATCTAATCCAAGTGGACCTAAATGGTAATATTTTATTCCTAAGGTTATTTTTGGTCGAATTAAACTTATCAAATAGAATTAGGACATGTGTTAGTGTAATAATAATATCATTTTTACCCTTAATTACCATATTTAATTTTTACTGTGCTAAATAAAAGTATAAAGTTACTATTCACCAAACATTATTTTTATCTTATTGAACCAAATTTTACTCCATCATATTAACTATGTCCCTTGGATTTTATAAATTAAACTCATAGAAGATGTAAAATTATGTTTTATGTACAATTGCAAATGATCCTATGAGGTGGGTAAAAGACGGTGAAAAGTTCAATAATCTTTTTTATATCTAAAATTATTATAAAATGAATGCAATGAATTAAATTGAACTTAAAAAAGTATTATGTATCTATATTGACCAAAAATAAATTTAAATAAAATATATTAATATTTAGATAAAAAGTCGGTTTTAACCAATAACTTAGTGTTTTCACTATTCATCAAAAATTGAAAGTTTTCAGAAAAATACCAAAAATTCACCCTAGGCTCATTTTGATATTCTGAATCCAAAAATGAAGTCCATTTTGAATGATAAATTTATAAAATTTCAATAAGCTGTTAATACTATTCATAACGTTTAGATTATATTATATTTTAATAGCATATCATTGTTTAGTGAAACTCGGTATTGCGTACAACACACGCTATCGTGGAAGGTCGTGATTGCGTGTAAAGCAAGTCAGGTCAGGGTGGCATGTAGTGAAAGATTCATTTGTTGTTGTGTATAATAGAATCCAGCCATATTTCACTTATACATTGAATATATATATATATATATATACTCAACGTTCCGTAGAATAACATCAATCAAACGAACTTGAAATTTTGTGTAACAAGATCCAAGAATAGTGTTGCATATACTTCAAGCTAATACGATGTTGCGTATAGAACAAGATAATATTGTTGTAGAATACAACTCAAGATATGAATGAAATTAAAAATATTATATCTCATAAAATCTCGGGGTGTTACAAGTGCCGATTCATACTCCGCTGCAGAGTCTGAGAAGTAGTCTGGTCTGATTCATGTCCAGCCTTCCCCAGAATTTCTCTTACGGCGGTGACCACCCACATTCCTTCCCCTCTGTGGCCCCTTAGGATAGGGCTTATTTCCGACATAGGGTCCTCCAGCCGCACGGGTGCTGGGGAAGATATGGTTTCCAACCGAGAAAGCTAAGGTGCGAGGAGCACTAGGAAAATTTTCAAATGGGACACAGGGAGGACCTTCGTGCTGGGCATTGGTAAAGTGAGGTTGGGCCCCACAACTCTGACTGATGGGGAGAGGAGGACCTATCATGATTGGAATGGGGACATGGGGAGGACTTCCATGTTGGCAAGTGATAGAGCATGAAATGTCTCTATACCCGCGGTCTGTGGCAGTTGGAGTGACCTCATACCCAGTGTAGTGGGCCGGGGAGAGACCCCCATACAGAGTGTTTCTTTCATGGGGAAGACCCTAGCTTGGGTTGAAGATGGTGTGTGTACAAGGTAATTAATTACCCTTCACTAGTTAATTCCCTATGGGGAGAGGGGGCACGAGTGCCCAACAATTATGGCGGTTGAAGCTGTCATGGGAGAGTCAGAACTGCGTGGGGTAGCCGTGTCGATATTTCCCCTACCCCTGTGCAGGTGGGCAGGTGATCAGGCTCCAGATGCAACAACTTGGTTCTAGAATGTAGGAAGATGAAATCATTAAAAATTCTAGGAAAAGAAATTGACAACCAGTTCCCCAGCGCCATTCCATCTTCTGTGGCTGGTAAAAGGGATCCACACTGACAAAATTGCAGAAAAGAATGTTCAACGTCCTGACTATCCCAACTTCCAGAAAGTTTCATGTTAGGACCGATGTTTTCTTGGGGACCTGGTGTCGGGTGACTGGATATGATGACAAGATAATCCACTGTTGCCTCAAATTCTACTAGTCTCTATGATGAAGATAAGACCTTCACATCGGGTTCAACATTTCTATTTCCGACGCTTTCACTGGGGCTGACACATCCGTCATGCAGAGGACACGTGACTGTTTCCCCGCATTCCCACTTTCCAAAGGCAGACGGCATCCACTACTTACTCAGGTAAGTCTGCTCTTTGATCGAAACGGGATGATGGGATGTCGGTTCTTCATTCCGTGGATTCCCCCTCGGAGCTCGGACCTAGTTCAGGTCTCCCTCATAGATTTAAGACCTAGTTCATGAAACACTTACCCACTCCATATCTTCACGGACACCAGTGAGTTACAATGCTTTTTTTCAGGACATTCCAAGGAGTCCGGTTAGGGCAGAAACCTTTGGTTAGGAGAGTAGTCACGTTGGGCACCACTGACCTATCTTGACATTGGAGGATTTGCATGTATTTATTTTGTCCCTTATTATAGGGCTTCTTGAGGGCGTGAAAGCCTGAGGCATCCCACATCAGATGTGGGGAATAATATTCCATGGGCATTTATCTGAGGATTTCCGCAGCATTCAATGTTTAACATAGGATATGCCACAAGTTTAACGTCCAGCGGAGACGGATCTGACTGATCATAACACTGGCTATAGTGGATCAGATTTAAGAACTCCATGGAGGGAACACCGATATTGGGGCCAAAACATGGTTGGATTCCCAAATATTATAGAGGGGAGTGAGGAATGAAGTGGCATGATCCCACCGGGATGTGGCGTCCCGGGTAAGAATCAAGATGGATGATGGTTTTGGGCTTGAGCCTCGAAGAGATTTACTACATATCCTCGTGGTGGGGAATCAAAGTCCCTTTAGTTCGGTGAAACGATGGGACAATGAGGAGGTGACCCATGATAATGGACGCATGGATGGGACCTAGAGGAAGTGGAAACTTCGAGATAGGGAATGAGATTTCTGAGACACATAGGCTCGAGGGAGAGGTCAGGATGAGACATGAGTGATGGGATTGAACCTCATGGTGGATTCCTATGTATCCCCATGGCGGGGAATCAAAGACCACTTAGTTCAAATGAAAAGTGGTCAGAATGACTAGGTGGTGGGATTGAACCTTGTGGAGGCTTCCTACGTACAATGCCTTGACATGGATCAAAGTCTCCATAGTTTGGGATAAAGTGGGGATTACACTCTGAGGAGGCCCATGGTGTTTGAATCGTTGAACTGATGTGAATAGGGACCAGGGGTCCACGTGGGTGTTGGGGCTTACAATTTGAGGTGGACCAAGGTGGTGGGTCTTGAACCTCATGAAGTCTTCCTACATACCATGCCTTGACATGGATAAATGTTTCCATAGTTCGGGATGGATTGGGGCATACCCTCTGAGGAGGCCCATGGTGTTGGGACTTGAACCTCACAAAGGCTTCCTACGTACCATGCCTTGACATGGATCAATGTACCCATAGTTCAGGATGGGTTGGGTCTTACACTTTGAGGTGGCACAAGGTGTTGGGGCTTGAACCTCATGGAGGCTCCTTACATACCATTCCTTGACAGGAATCAAAGTCCACGTAGTTAAGGATGAATGCATACAGTTTAAAGTCATGCGGGATGGAGGCATACAGTTTAAAGTCATGTGGGATGGAGGAAAACACATTAATGTCATGCGAGATGGAGGAAATGTCAGGGTAGATGCTTACTATAAGCCCGTGTGAGTCATGCTTCGTGTGAGAAACCAGAGGCAGCAAAGGCCTGACAACGACATCGCGAAAGGTGCATCCGCGGGAAGTGGGGTGGGGATTACGCTCTGAGGAAGCCCAAGAAGGAAACAAGGGATTACATATGGTTAGATGCCCCATAAGTTGGGGCTTACTCTAGGATGGAGGCTTGGGTAGTGGGGGATTACTCCAGGATGGAGTCCCGGGATGTTGGGGCTTACTCAAGCATGGAGGCTCGAGGCGACAAAGTGCATCGGGAGATGGATTTGGGACCGAAGAAAGGAGGAGCCCCATTCCCTATCATGCCCTCCTCTGGCCTTGAGGACCGAAGATGAAAGGAGGATCCATGGTGATACCTAATTCAAGGAAGACTAGGGGATTACAAAAAGGTGGCTTCCCACTCCCACGAACGAACACCACTCCGATAAGAAGGATATCATCCCCTGTGAGGGGTGATCCAATTCCCGTGGAGATGAGTGGGCATGGAGAATGTCCATGGTGGGGGGACCCTGGGTGCGAGGCATGGGGCCAGGTCATAGTTTATCATCACGTTATGTGGACGATGGTGCTTGGCAGTTTAATGTCATGCATCTTGGGCGAGGTGGGTTTGCTCCAAACCCCTAGGATTTACATAACTGGTACCCTCTTATCCTTGTGGGAGGGAAGGCATCGGCCACAACATAGCGAGGGGGTGTCGCGGAGCAAACCATTGAGGGGTCCACATTAGTGTGGCTATGCAACGAAGCAATAGCCGTTAGAGTGCCTATGTGAATTAGAATAAGGCAAAGTAACACAATGGGCTGTATCATCCAAGGGACTGCACGGTTACTTCGTACGAGCCTAGAAGGTCTCACAGGAAAACAACCCATGATGTGAATGCTTGGGTGACCCAAGAATGGAATCCATAAGAAGAACATTGGTGCCCACGCAAGGAGGTGACCAGGGAGAACTGATGTAGGGGACCTAGGGGGATTGCGCGCAACCTTTGAAGATTGCATGCGAAATAATAGCCCTGTGTGAAAAAACACCCGGCTGGCACGAAATTGGTGATGCTTGCGTAGAATTGGGGCCATGGTTTTTGCGCTTGACTAGATGGATTACGCGCAAGGAGTATGAATTGCACACAAGTGGGAGCGTTTGTACATAAGGACATCGATGCGTGCAATTTAAAGGGATTGCATGCAATTAGCCGGGGGTGCCTGTAATAGAAGGAATTCTGCGGAATTTGGTCGGCATGTGTGCAATGGAAGGGATTGCATGCAAGGATCAGACCCCAAAGTGATTGGAATTCAGTCAATGCCATGGGTATCTTACACGAAGGTAGACCCTGGGGTGAAATGGCTCGAAAAGAACCATAACTGAAGGCCATATTGCGCGCGCGGAAGAAAGATTTCGTGCACCAGAGCCGGTTCGGATTCATCAGCCCTGAAATAGAAGGGGGTCCCCTTCTATTTATAGGTTCCCAGGGGCATGGAAAACAACTCGGCATGAAATAATTGCGCACCGAGGTCAGCAACGCAATATTTCAACCACACGGTGCGGGGTACGAAATTATTTCAATCCTGGGATGAGGCCTATTCGTGAAACCCAAAAATTTCTGTTCATGACACATTTTTTCGCGTCCCTGGGTACTTATTTAGCACAGACCCTCAGGACCCCCTAGACGGGGTCCAGATGTCCGAATACAATTTCACTTTTCATTTAGAAACTGTTTCAGAACTTGAGCACTTTTCGGCGACTACATACCAATAGGTATTACTGTTCCAAAAACATATACAATTTTAGAATCCATAAAAGTATTAATTTCAAGGGAAAACCACATAATTCATACCATACCAAAACATTAATATGTTCTTATACAGTTATCCTCAAAGTATATGGTTCCCTCTAGAATTGGGGATGACCTCATTGATTCAAGGTTCAAACATTCCAATTGGTTTCTAACAGGTTTGTTCATAGAACCGGAAACATCCAATGATTCCATATCCATTTAGACCTACTTTCCAAATGTAGGTGCTCATTAGTTGTGGACTGATGAGGCTTAGGAATTTGTATTGGTCAATAGGATGGGTGGTCGGACACATCACACCTTTTTTAAGGGAATTATTGTCTACTCCAGGACTCTCTTTATAGATTTAAGTTATGTTCTCAAATCCATATTACATTACTAGGTATAAAATGTGCTTTCCTTTAAATCTTACAATCAATGATTGATATGAAGAAAATTTAGAGAATCTTTTATATGTATTTGAGGTGCTTCACAGATAGAGAATCTTATGTATTTTTTAGAGAATCATAGTTGATGGTATCATTAAATATATAAAAGTCTCTTGGTCATTATGATGAAAATACTGATTTTAAATCCACACAGTGGGGCCCTTGAAGTTTATTTTCATTTATGAGGACATGGATTATTTCAGAGTTGGGATCATACCCACAGATGGGCTACCTACGTATCCTTTGTTTTGGAAAAGGAATCAGAACCCACGTATTTCGAGTAAGGGAGTATGATTTTTATGCATCATTGATGGCTCAAAGAAATATGTCATGATTACTTTTACACTCTATTCTCATGTGATTCATGATCGGTTGGAGAAACAAGAGGTATTGGTGAAACCAGAAAATTGTGTTATGAAATTATGTGGGGATTATGTATGTTTGACTGCCAAATAGATGAGGATTAATATTTAATTCTTGGAATAAATCCATGAACAGGGTCCATAAAGGTATATGTGCTTCATGGAGATTTGGATACTCTAATATTGGGGCTTACTCCTAAGGAAGATGCCTAAGTTAGGAGGGGACTTATTATTGGGTTTTACTCCTGAGAAGGAAGCCCAGATCGAAATGAATTATGACTGGTTAAGAGAAAATAATATTGGGGCTTATTCCTAAGGAGGAGGCCCAGGTTAAGGCGATTTTAAAATTAAGGGACTTGGGGCTTACTCCTAATGTGTATGCACATATTTGAGACTGGGGCTTATTATTGAAAAGTAAACCCAAGTTAAAGTATTTATGGTTTGGGTCTTACTCCTGAGAAGGATGCCCATATTTGGGGAATTATGACTGGGGATTATTCCTGAAAAGGAGGCCCAGGATAGTGGACTTTGGGCTTACTCCTAAGAAGGATGCCCAAATTAATGAGGAATTGGGGCTTACTCCTAAGGAAAATTCCCAAATTAATGAGGATTTGTACTAGGGATTACTCTTGAAAAGGAGGTCCAGGTTAAGTATTCTCTCATCTTAAAGGATGTGGTTAAATGAATGAACTCTCTAACTTTAGGGACATAAAGATGTGAAAATCAATAAGTTTTGATAGACGTTCCTTGGATATCCTTTCAGATAAGTAAGTCAATCAAGAAAACATTCCATAAATGGATTTGAAGAGTGTCTTGAAGACTAAATCTTGAATAGGAGAGGTGGAATGGCATAAGAGGTGTGAAATGGGAAGGAAAGGCACCCAGAAAGATAGGGGCGCGCAAGCCCTGGAAGACGCGCATGTACAGCGTGGGCACGCAAGTATTGGTCGCGCAAGTATACCTACGCGGCTCATGGGTAATTGTGCGATCTTTTCCCAGTAGAGTAATACTTGGGAGATTCTTGACCAAAGCCTTTAGAATCATCCTGAGGTACTTCCAGAAGTGTGGTGCGCAAGTTTCAATTAATAGATAAGGAGGTGTGCAAGTGTTTCTATTTCCCTTAAGGGTAAAAACACTTAGGCATGCAAGTGTTAGTGAATTTTAATACTTAGACCTCATTACTCTTGTTTAGACCTTTCATTCTAGGTAACGAATTACCTTAGAAGTGTTCAGATGACTTGATTAAGAGACTTGGGAGTTCAGAGCTCTCTATCTGAATTCGGGAAAAATTTCTCTCGAAATGGAGGGCCCACCTGGGGTATTTATAGGCCGGAGAAGACCCCAGAACGTTATCACTTAGGGCGCGCAAGTCACTTGTGCTACCGATAGGCAACGTGCAAGTGTACTTTCACGACAGTAAGGGAACTTGCGTGACCCTAGGTACTTTGAATCCTTTTTCATTCCTTTATTAATTTTTTATGTTTTCTTCAAAGGATGAATCACTTTGTGACATGTCATTTCCCTTTACATTCCATTAGACAAATGTGACAAAAAGGAGCGTCATCAAAAGTCCCCCCTCAGAGTTGGATCCGAAAGAATAAGGATGTGACTCTAAGGAAATGAAGAAAACCAAAGGGAAAGATGCGCGCAGGTGTTCACCGCACATCTATCATCGCGCAGGTGTGAGTCATGCAGGGCTGGAGCACGCTGGATGGAGTGCGCTAGCTGTAGGCATGCAGGTGGGCATCCTGGCCAATAAATATGCAATCATTTTTTGTGCATAGCACTGATTTTCAAATTTTTGAGCTCTCACCGTGCAGGTCATCTTCGTTATTGCCAAAAAGTTGGATGAGGGAAAATGGTTGGGTTGGCTACCCCCATTTTAGCAGAGATTCATAGGAGTTTACTTCATCTCTTTATGGGTAAATCACATTTAAGAATAGTGGAACCATTCCATGTTTTTTGGGGATGGATCTCCACTCACTTCAGGACTTACAATGTACAGAATGGAGTAGAAATTACTGGAAGTTCTTTCAGGCCGTCAGTGAAAGCATTCTCTAGAGTTGCTCCATTAGATCTAAATGCCTATGAAATGAAAGTGAGGATGATTATGTTTAAGGAATTCAAATTCTTTCCCAATGGAAATCCGCCAACTGGGTGATTTTTTTATGATGGAACAACCCACTTGGATTTTAGGGCATACATGCTAGCTTGTAGAGATGGTGAATTAGTTGCCAGGTTTGACGGACAAATTATATGCGATGCCTATGATCCATATAGATTTTCACGTCAATTAATGTTTCTACAATATATTGTTGTATCTCCCCATGAACATGTCAGGTTAGAGTAACATCTGATGGTTTCTCAGAAACTGTGGCTGCTGATGTCATTGGAGAAGACTGGGGAGGTATTTGATCTACCAGTTGAAAAATCGGCACATAAATTGACCACATGAAATATTGAGCACTGGATAGAATCATACCCTAATGGGGTGATGAATCACCCAGTTTATCAGGTGGGGAAAAGGAAGAGTACTGTAGAGAAAGGAACCCTTCCTCATGAAGGTGATGCTTCCCCACCTGAAGCTGATTCGCTAGATTCCTCCTCTAGGACTGATTCACCGGATTCCCATAATAGGGATGATGAGGCACAAAAAGTGGCAAAACAGCCTCGTGCCTGATATAATCCTCCGGTTAGAATCAAAATTCCTACTCCATCAACACCTGGTGAGTTACATCATTGTGGTAATTTAATCAACGTCACTTTATAAAGTAAATAAGTATTACTTTCTTATTCTCTATCAATAGGTGCAGGATCTGGGAAGAAACTGAAGTCGAAAATTGTAGGATCTTCCTCGTAGCCTTCTGGTACACACACTGAATATCTATGACCAGAGGCTATCCAGACATGCCAGAGTCTTTGTTGTGGTACTGAGACTGCCTGGCTATATTTGTGCGAGGGTCTACAACTTCCTAGAATAGGGAATATCATGGCTTCTACAAATATCCAATACGAGGATAACCCCAATGAAGTGCGGGCTTACATCACAGAGCTAGAAATGATCCTATATGCCACTGACGATTCTGTTCCTGTCACCAAACTGGGGAAGGAATTGATAGATCGCGATGCCGATGAGGGGACTAATGGGGAGTGGAATGATTATGTGGCTCCTAAAGATGTAAGTTTTCTTTACTTATTTTCTTCGCAACATGATTTCAATAGAAGCTTTGTTACTTAAGGAAATTATTTTCTTCACCTTGTAGCTTGCAAAGAAATGAACAACTGAGGTTCCTTCACCAAAGTACAGCCCTGGTGGTACTTCCATTGGGGCTACTGATGAGTCTCCTCACGAATCGGGCGAGATATCACCAGGATAGCAGGCCATGAATGAGGAGTTGGACATGGACTTCCATTCGCTAATTCAAGTACCTATAAGGGAGACAGATGATACTCCTAAAAATTAAAAAGTACAAAGGCGACGAAGGAGGAAGTCCACCGCTAAACGCTTTATCAGTAGCGGTAAGTCCATAAGAAAATTATGAATTTTAAACCATGAAAAAGATTGCTCATTTTCCTTGGGATTTTATGGTATTTTTCAATTTCCCCTCTGAGGGAATGGACTGATCCTCTTTTGAGGACCACCGAGGGTGTTGTGGAGAAAAAACAAATTCGGGATGACTTGGCTGCTTGTGAATAAGAGCCAACATCTATTCCTAGTACTGCTCCTGCTACAAATAAAAATAGAGAAGAACCTGCACCTGAATAATTGGTGGCCGCAGCAACTGAATCTTCCATCCTTCCTGAAGAATCTATCCAGGGTCAAGGGCCGCAGAATGAGGGTTGCCAAGAGGACACATCAAATGCTCCCCCAGGTGAGACTAACTAGGATTCTGAAATATCATTGGATGAAATGATGAATCGTGGCATGTCTCTTGATGAATTTTATGGTCATGCTATGTTATTATGTGATTTAGAAGACCTTGGGTGTGAGTGTTATCCTTCATCCAGTATGTTTTCTTATAATTGACACTTCTAATCATGACTGAATATAATATGCAGTTCCATCCATAGAAGCTTCTGAACTACCAATGCCTGAAGAGGGTCTGGACGTTGATGTCAACCCTACCATTGCAGAAACATTATCTCAAGTGGAGATAAACCAAGTAAACCCTCTCGAGACCCATCTTGAAGATCCTATTGAAACTGGGAAATATGGGGAGGAGACATCTTAAGCTGCTGATCTATTGTTAGGTAATGATTGTACTCAATTTTCAAGGTAGACAACCAACTTCCATTATTCTATGAAACTAACCATACGTTTAATTGATCAAACATGGCTATCAAATTCAATGGCTAGAACTAGAGGTGTAGTCCCAACCTCCTCCCAAATAGTATTAGAAGGTGAATCTACCAGGGTCAGGGGTGAAGGAGAAGAACATGGCACTTCCTTAAGTGCATTAATCCCAGATTACATGCCACCTATGATGATGGTCTTGAATCAGACCCAGAGGTTCTTAAGGCGCTCATATTTTCATGACGCAAGGAATGGAACAACATATGGAAAATCATATCTGAGGTGCCTTTAGAAGATCTGTCATCAAATATTTCCCAGTTTTCATCCCAGTTCGTCATGCTAGGACTAGGCGGTTTTGGATACCATTAGATCCATACAGCGGTGAAACAAGTCATCTTATGAAGGGAGAAAGAGCAAAAGTGCCTTAATGATCTGACCAGGGTGAAGTTGTCAGTAAATATCATCAAATTTGAGGCTGTAGTATCCCGATCTGAGGATGATTATGCTGCCAAGATGAAGGAGCTGAAGCATAAGATTAAAGAAAAGGTCATCCAGTAGGTGCAGCTCCGGTAACAGTTAGATGCTGTTACTGGGGAACTTGACTAGCTCAATAATTTATTGGAGGGATCTCAAATGAATGGTATGAAATACTTTGCAGATTCCAAGAAGGCACTCCATCACGATGAGAAGTGTGAAGTTGGTCGAGTGCACGAGCTTCAAGTAGCTGCTGATGAAGCTTGGGATGTTGTACATCAAATGAAGACTTATGTTGACAGTCTTTTGTAATTTCCTGAAAAATAGAAGATGTTACAATCTGTGGATGTCCCTCTAATTCTTGTGCAACAAATGGAAAGAATGCTTCATCTTCAATCACTTTTTCATGTATTTTCCTGCTACCTAATTTAAATATTAACTAAGCCAATGGGCATAGTAAGCATAGTTTTATTTTTACTAGGATTATTATTAATAACCCTAAAAACATTGAATCTTTTAATTACTCAATACCTAAATAATACAAAATTTATGTTTAGTAAACTGGGAATTGACTTTTATTCAGAGTTCCCTTGACTTTTTTGGGTAGTTTAAAGTCATGCACATCTGACATAAAGAGGATAATGTTTAAGGTAGAAATAGCTTTGACCGAATGAATTAAAATTGACTCAATTCATTAACAATTTATCTGAAAACATATTACCACACTCAAGTATGATGGAAAATATGTAAACTATAACATAAGAATATTTGAATCTGAGGAATGATATGAAAAAGAGCTAAAAGGCATGAGACGAAGTAGTTCCCAAGAATGAAGTTACCATTATTTAACAAACCTGTTAGGGGGTTGAATTATGCAGGGCCACCTAAGGGCATTGGCTGCATAGTCAAATAAATAGCATCTTTTGGATGATAGGCCCGTTATATAGACTACTTATGCAAGGCTACCTAAGGGCACATTCTGCATAGTTAGGCAAAAGAAATCTCAAAAATTTACTTTCCTAGTGCTAAAAAGCCAGTGAAAGTTTATGGAGATTCAAACTTTCCAAAGTATAGAGTTTTCTGTATGGAAAGAGGTACTTGAATATGGAGAAGATATTTCCAAACAAGATTATCGAAGAACTGGATGGATATCATTCCTACGAAGGTCTGACCCAAATGTAGGGAAGGAGAATATAAACCATAGACTTGAATACTTTCAGATTATGAAAATGGGTATGGGACAAATATGTTAAGGATTGATATTATTCAGGATCCCTACATATTATCAAGTCAAATAAGGACTAAAGAAGCTTTGTTCCCAATAATGAAGTTACCAATATTTAACAAACCCATTTGGGGTTGAATTATAATGGGCCACCCAAGGGAAATGACGGAATAGTCAAATAATAGCATCTTTTGGCTGACAGGTCTGTTATGTAGACTGTTTATGAAAGGCCGCCTAAGGGTGTGCTGAATGGTCAAGCAAAAGAACTCTCAAAATTTCCGGCCTTTTGTGATTACAAGTCAAGAAAAGTGTTATGAAGATCTAGAAGTATTCAAGATTAGTATTATGACACATAAAAATGGGGATTGTCCAATGTATGCAAAGATACAGTGATCAATGATAACCATAATCATGTTGTGGCTGGATCCATAATGGAAATGTTGGACTTCACTACGTATCCCATAAGGATAGGAATCAATCCATATGTAATTCTTAAACTAAAAGTTAACGTCGTGTGGGAAGAAAATATAGGAGATCATAGTTTAGCGTCATAGAGCTTGGACCATTTATAAGAAATACACAGTGTGTGTTTTCATGGGGACTTTTTAGCCGAGGGACTGAAATTGAAATTTGGGGTTAGGCCCAAAAGACTTGGGGATGGATTTGAGGGACACTCGAACATTCCTACGTATCCCATAAGGATGGGAATCAAGCCCATGTAGTTCTAGAAATACCCTCTGTACAAATTTGGTTTGTACATGTGAAGGGTGAAAGGGGACATTAGTGCAATGATGGATTAACCCAAGATAAAAGGTTCATGCATTTCCATGAATGAACATAGTCTTTGGAATGAATCATGATTGAATATTCAATTTAAATAATGATTCCCTCTCAGGTGAGGGTATCAAAGAATATTGTAGTTTATTGGTGTACAAGACATAAAATGTTGTACAGTTTAACGTCATATAGCAAGGAAGAATGTGAACCAATGAAAAGATATTGATTCTTGGGACAGTTTCACGAATCAACATCGTATGAGATGGAGGTGAACCGATGTGAAGAGATTGGTGTTGGGCATGAACCTTGGGAGGTTGCCTACATACCCAGCCTGGAAGGAAAGGATCAAAGTCCACGTAGTTCAATTAATGAATGAATTAATGGTCAATTTGTTCTTGGGGACAACGACCTAAAAATGATGTTGGGAATTACGCATGGTTAGCATCCCAGAGAGGGTGTTATGGTTGAAATTTGCACTAAGCTCACGTGACTCATAATCGTTGTGAGAAACAAGAGGTAACAACAACCTTAACTATGCACAATTTAATTTCATGTTGGATATATAAAGGGACTATGCAGTTTAAAGTCTTACAGTTAGGACTATTGGTGCTGCACAATTTAGTGTCATGTAGCAGGGAAAAAGTACAGTTTAATGTCATGTAGGACGTATCAAATGACTCTCTGTATAGTTTAGCATCATGTAGTTAGGACGATGGGGACAACATAGTTTAATGTCATGTTGGAAAAAAAGAGGACTGTGTTGTTTACTGTCATGAATTAAGGACAAAAGAGAACATATTTTAACGTCACATTGGACGTATTAAGGACTTTTTTATATTTTAATGTCATGTTGGACAAAAGTACAAATAGTTTTAGGTCATATGTATGGACCATTACTGTATACTTTAATGACATATAACAAAGACGATGAAGGGGACACAATTTAACGTCATGTTGGAAGAATTATGGAACTTTTTCACAATTTAACATCGTGTGGGATGAAAAAGGGATGATACAGTTTAGTGTCACGATGGATGAAAAAATGCAAATAGTTTAAAGTCATATGCATGGACCATTGGTTATGCAGTTTAATGTCTTGCTGGATGTAAGGGACTTCTTTACAGTTTAGCATCATGTAGCTAGGATGTAATAGTTTAACGTCGTGTGGGATGAAAGAAATGCAAATAGTTTAAAGTCATATGCATGGACTCTGGATGGTGTAGTTTGACATCTTGCTGGACGTAAGGGACTTTTATACAGTTTAATGTCCTGTAGTTAGGATGTTACTATTTAATGTCGTGTGGGACGAAAGTGTGAATAGTTTAAGGTCATATTCATTGACCCTGGATGGTGCAGTTTAATTTCATGCTTGGCGTAAGGGATGTGCAAATATTTTAATGTCGTAGGCATGGACCGTTGCTGTATTTTGTGTTCATACAAAATATTTCTTCAGAAATATATCATTGGTTGGAGTAATGATGAGTTCTCCATCCATTGAGATTAAAGAATAAGCTACATTGGAGTATACCTTATGCATTGAGTAATTTCCTTCCAATTTTTCCTCAAGCTTTGGATTTTTCTTTCCTGGTAACATTGGAGTTCTGAGAACTAATACCAATTCAACCTGAGTGAATGAACGAAGAAATTTTTTTTTGTTCAAAGCTCGTGTTATTCTATCTTGATAGACTTCCAAGTGGTGAAGAGTGCACAATATTTTCTCATATAACCGTTCCAATTCATTCAATCGCCTTTGAGATTGTTCATCTGTATATGAAAAATCGAAAATGGCTACTCTGAGTGAGGGTAGTTGAACTTCAATGGGCAAGACGACTTCCATTCCACATACCAGTGAATATGGTTTTTACCGAGTTGCAGTGCGGGTGGTAGTCCGGTAAACCCATAATGCATCAAAGAGTTTATCAGGACATGATTTCTTATCTTTATCCACCATCTTTTACAGTATATTTGTCAGAGTCTTGTTGAAAGATTCAATCTGTCCATTGGTAACAGCATGATACCGAGATGAATGATTGAATTTGATGTTGTATTCTTGATACAACTTCATCACCTCAGATGAACAGAAGTTGGTGCCATTGTCCGTCAATATGGTATGAGGGACACCAAATCTAGTAATGATGTTATACGTGATGAAGATAACTATGATTTTAGAACTGAAACCTTGATAGGTAATGCCTCTGCCCATTTGGAAAAGAAATTAGTAGCAATATAAATATAATTAAACTACTTGGCCACAGCTAATTGGTAAGGTCACTCCACATCCATTCCCCATGTGGAAAATGGCCACGAGTATTTAGCTGTATGAATAATCTATAGAGGTTTATGAATGAAGTTTGCATGTACTTGGCATGAATGACACTTCTTTTTGAAATCAACACAATCTAGTATCATTGAAGGCCAAAAGTATCCAAGCCTTCGAATCTGATCAGACAGTCTATGTCCAGACTGGTGGGCACCATAGACTCCTGCATGCACTTCTTTCATGACATCCATTGTCTCTTCACAATCAATGCATCTGAAGAGAACTACATCAAAACCACGCTTGTAGCGAATTTTCTCAAGGTGATCTGGGCCATCATAAAGAGTAAAGTTGACCACACGTCTCCAGATTTGTTCTTTCCCAACTCTATCTGGTGGAAGTATTCCATTTTGAAGGTATTCCCTGATAGGTGCCATCCATCCCGTAGTATGACCATATGGTTCAGAGAAGGGACTAATTTCATTTATTTCCTCTGTTCTAGCTTGAACATAAGGTGGAATTGTATGACGGTGGGCAATACTGGTGGTTGTCTCATCCCGATTTGGATCTGCCAGAGCTGTGGCTATATTAGGCAGTGCATCAGCTTGGGAATCTTGTGATCTTAGGACATAAAAAAATGTCAGTTCTAAAGGATACTCTGCCATTAAATCTCTAACATAATCATACAAAGGGATTAATTCTTCTTTTCTGATTGCATAATGCCCATTGACTTGTTTGATTACCAGGTCTGAATCACCTTTCACCTTTAAGTGATTCACTTGTTCTTGAAGCACCAACTCCAATCCTGCAATGAGATCATGGTATTCCGCTTCATTATTTGTACCACCTTCCCACAATAAGAAGGAATAAGGTTTCACTAGATTTTCTGGAGAAATGAGTACAATCCCTAAGCCAACTTTGTTGGATTTAGGATTTTCCATTTTCCTACCTGTTGGACTTCTGGAAGAACCATGAAAGTGCATTTCCCATGTTTGAAGGCTTTCATGAACATAGAAAAATTCCTCATCAGGGAGTTCAATATCTAAAGATGTGCCTTCCACCAAAGGTTGTTAATCAAGAAAATCAGCCAGAGCGTGGCCCTTTATCGCCTTTTGAGACACATATTGAATATCAAATTGTTGCAAGATAACTGCCCACCTTTCCAAACGTCCTGTAATAATTGGACGACTAAGGTTGAATTTGAGCGGGTTATTGCGAGATACCAATTGGTCCTCATGATGTTTCAAGTACTGTCTCAACTTATGAACTGCAACGATGAATTCCAGGCAGCACTTCTCAATACTTGAATATCAGTTTTCTACTTCATGCATAGTATGACTAAGATAGTAGAGACTATTTTCATTCCCAGCATCATTCTTCTAAGCAAGAAAGGCACCCAATGATCACTCTAGAGCTGTCAAAGAGAGGATAAGTGTCTTCCTTCAATAGGTGGCATAAGTACCGGTGGACTCAAGAGATATTTCTTAAGAATATCGAATGCTTCTTGACATTATTCAGTACACTGGTAAGTGACTCCCTTCTTCATCAATTTGATGAAGGGTAAGCTTTTTCCTGCCAAATTGGTGATGAAATGCCAAATATAGGCTAAGTTTCCTTGAATTCCTCTCAATTCTCTTAAATTTTGAGGAGGTGACATGCCAAGGATTGACTTTGTCTTCCCCGGATCGACCTCGATACCACGATGGCATATGAAGAATCCAAGAAATTTCCCCGAGGTTACCACAAAAAGAACATTTTAAGGGGTTCATCTTCAAATTATGTTGTCGAATCTTGAATAATATGACTTCTAAATCATCCAAGTGATTATAATGTTGTTTTTATTTGACCACCAAATCGTCCACATAACATTCAACAAACTTTCCCAGAAAGGGTTTGAAGATACGATGCGTGGAACACTGATATGTTGCACCTGCATTCTTTAGGCCGAAGGGCATTACTCGATAGGAAAACACACCCTGAGAGGCTCTGAAGGCTGTATATTCTTCATCTTCTAGAGCCATCCAGATTTGATTACATCCAGAATATCCATCCATGAAGGAAATGTCTTCATAGCCAGCTGTTGCATCAATTAAAAGTTCTGTAATCGGAATTGGGAAATCATCCTTAGGAAAATGCCGATTAAGATCTCTAAAATAAATGGAAAATCTAATTTTCCCATTCTTCATTTTCACTGGGACAATATTAGAAAACCAATTGGGATATTGAACTTCTCTGACGAAGTTAGCTTTGATGAGCTTATCCACTTCAGCCTCAATTTTGGAAGCATAGTTTGGGTGTGTTCTTCTATTAGCTTGTTTGAATCCTTGATGTTCTTCTGGAAAACCCAAATGATTAGTGGAAACATCAGGATCAAGCCCTAAATCTCTGTGTAGTTCCAAACAAATATATCTCTATTTTTCTTAAAAAAGGAAATATACATCTCTTTCTCTTAAAGAGTCATGGCCGCACTGATTAAATTTGGGTGTGTATCTTCTTTTGTACCCAGATTTATTTCTCTGAGTTCATCCACAGTGGTAGAGATACCATCTTCAAATGCTGGAGGAGCATCCCTGAGATCTTCCTCTTCTTCATTAACATGTTTTATTTCCTCTATTTCCACTTTCATAGTAGATGATGAAGTAGAATTTTCATGATCAGAAGAGACGTTGAAATTTTCACATCGTGAAGAAGAAGCTTCCATATCTGACCTGTCTAATGATGAAGGGTATTATTTGGGTAAAGAAGAGGAGATGATGGATTGAGAATTGACATCATCATTTACCTCTAACATTTCTATAACTTTCCCTGGCATGATGGGCTAAGTATAGACTTGCATGATTTCAGCAGATGAAATGAAGACATATCCATTTGAGCTTTCATCATTGTTGGTGGATCACCAATTTCTCCCACGTTGTCTGGATCGATTGCCGTAATTGAATTTATGGATCATTCCATAAGATTATTTTTATTTGGGTCTATCCTGTCAATTTTACTGATAGAGAACACATAATATGTACTCACATGTCCTAATGGGTTTACTGGAATCTTGTCCAAACCATACGGAGCATTATCTTTTGTAATCTCCTTTGTTGTGGATTCCTCCATTCCCTTAATGTGGTAGAATTCCACCTCAATGTATTGAGATTCACATCTCTTGAATGGACCCTTATCACCATATAATGTCCCAAATTGACCATCGAAACAAAACTTGATAAATTGATGGTATGACGAAGGGACAACTGTATGTTGATGTAGCCAGGGTCTTCCAAGAAAGATGTTGAAGGCTGAGTCTTGATCAACAACCCTGAAATCTGAATTGGACATCAGATCTCCAAACTAAGTTCAGAGTGTAATCTTGCCCAGTGGTTCTTGTTCATTTTTATCATATCCTTGTAACATCAAACTAGATGGAGATAAATCAGATTCCGTGAGGCCCAATTAACGAGTGTATGAATGGGCATGAGGTTGACTCCTGAACCATTATCAATGAAAAATATTCATATGTTTATGCCATTGACCTTTCCAGATAAGTAAAAAGGTCTAATATGTCCATGCACAATATCATATTCATCTTCATCAGTAATAGATATTACTTCATTGAATTCTGCAGGATTATTCTCTACATGGCAGAGTTCAGTTGCAGCAATATAAGTTTCAAACTCCCGAGGACTTGACAAAGCCTCAATGAGTGCCTCCCGAAGATCCTTTGTTAAATTCAAGGAATCCAGAATTTATAAATTGGTCAGTACATGGGCCAGGTGTATCAATATATCATACTTTTGATCCAAAGGTCTGTGATTCCAAATAGGAACATGTGGTTTAGCAAGTGCCTTGAAAGTTGATGCCTTGGAATTTGATGCATCTTATACCGGGATAGGGTTTGGTAATACTCCTGGCTTTGGAAGATGAGACTGATTAGGTCTATTTACTTTTTGAGAGGAAGAAGATGGAACCTTAAACCGATATTCCAGAATAATTGTGCTAGGGATAATTCTGCCTTGTGTGGTAGAACTTTCTTGATCTTGTTGAGCTCGTTGAAGGGATCTACCACGAGTTTCTGCCGCATGAACGGTTCTAGCAGGGGTAGAATTGGAATAGTGGCCTCTTAAATATCCTCATCTTCCCTTGTATCCAGAGCCTCTGGAACATCCTCTGATTCCTCTATTTGATATAAGGAATTCATGCTCATCAAAATCGAAATTGCAATTGGAATATGGATCTGTTAATTGAATCATATTAACAGAATTGAAAATCAACTATTCATCTGATGAAGACTCTACCTGATTAGTCTGTTTAGGCTATGCCGTTTAGTGGGGCGGTGCCCGTGAATTTAAAGTAGATGGCATGAAGTCTGCCAGAGTCAAAGATAACATAGGCTTTGACACATACTTATCTTCTTATGATTCTTTTTATTTCTTTGAATCATGACATTTCATTGAGGATTTTCCCTCTGATGAAGAGGGTTTTGCTACGGCATTCATGGAAGAAGGCAAAATTGGTTTCATCAATTATGTTCGCAAAATAGCATGAGTTCAGTTGATCGTATTTCTGACCATCCCGTCATCATATTTTTGTGCATTTTTGTTCTTAACTTCTGGCCACTCGTCTTCCTCCTCTAGAACTATAGAAGTAACACATTCTACCTGAGCTAAAGAACCTTTTAATTTGACTTGTCCGGAGATGACCATCTTTCAACAGAGGACTTTAAAGACAAAACACACCTAGATGGGATGCCCCAACATTTGATAGAAGGGGAAATAATTGGGGCGGTCTTCATCTCCTTCCTTGTTTGGCCTTTTGGGCCTTGGAAACTGAACCAAATTATTTTCCAGAGCCGAAATGATGTAACCAGGAACGTGTTCATTTCAGAAAGAGTATGTATTTATCATAAGATCCTCAAATTGTTTTTGTCTTTTATCTCGTTGATCGTCTTGATGAAACGGACATTGTTGTTCGCGCTCAGGAGGTGGAGACCTTCGAGAAGATGATAGTTTTGAAGTTGAAGCTGGTACAGGTGCTGGTTTAAGCATAACTGTAGCAGTCTCTACTTTACCCATTCTACTTCCTGGAGCTGATGGAATTATACGTGCCTTATCCATAGTCTTTATAAGAGAATATTCCATCTGTTGAGTGATTGAAGTAAGGTCTCGAAACCCTCCTTTATATTTCACATGGATCAATGGCGTGCGTAATTCATCACGCAGATTTGCCACATAAATTGACAACATTTCTTCCTGAGGGAGTGCCAAGCTTAGGGAATTTGTTAATCCCTTCCAGCGAGCAATGAAATCTGAGACCCTTTCATTCTCACTTTTCTTACTGTTTGTAAGATCAAATACTATTGTCTTTGGCAACGTTGAGCTGAACTGAAGAAGGAATTTTTGGTGAAGATCTTCCCACCCAGTAATTGACCGAGATTGCAAGCTTGTGTACCAAACAAAAGCCAGTACTAGCAAGGTTTGTACGAAGAATCTGAGTTTCACTACTTCTTGATGTTCTGGAGATCCCATCATAGGATCGCAAAGTGACACGTAATGCGTCAAATGCTGTTCAGGATCCCCTGATCCACTGAAAATAGGTGATATAGGGTTCCCAAATATTGATGGGGGAAGGATTGAATCTACCCATTCAGGGTAATCTCTCTTTTCTGGTTAAACCCGTGCACGCTTCCCTTCCATAGTCTCTAACCAAGCTATTAATGACTCAATGGTAGTTATTAACTTTTGAGAAACATCTGGTTGAACTTGGACATGGGAAGGTGCAATAACTGAAATTGGTATAGATGTGGTGGCTGGTACTGCAACTGATTGAAGCACCACCAATTGTTGTTGAACATGACCCGTAGGATTATACCTGTGAGGGTGTACTGATAGAGGAGGATATTCTTGATCCATATCAGCAACTGCAACAAACTCTCTTGGATGACTGACTCCAGCATGCTTAGGAGGAAGACTAGCTAGAAGTAATTCTGCTTTCAACATCTTCAATTCCTTCATTTTTTCCACTTATTGTGCAAATATTTTCTCTAGTGAGAGATATTGGCCTTCTCCAAAGGAAGGATATGTAACCTGATTCTTTCCCTTTCCCTTGTTCGATCCCTTTCGGAGAGGGGGAAGTGGGTTATTTGAAGGAACACCCAGATTTTGGGTAATCCTTGGATTTCATGTATGCACACCTTCTTCATTTGTGTCTGTGCATACAACTTCTTGAATAGGAACTTCTTCATCTGATCCCTCTAACTGAAACTCATCTGGTGGATCAGCAACAATGGTATTGATGACATTAATTGATGCATAATGCATCGCATCTCTTCTATCAACATTTCTGCGAAATTTTCTTCTTCCATGTCTCTGATGAGACATTGCCTTTTGTTCATTCGATCCCTCAGGAACTTCATGGCAAACCGTAATTTGGAGAGAGTCTCCTGATAATTAGGCTCTTCGATCCTCTTGGGGCTTCTTCCCTAATCGAGAGAAGACTGACTTTCTTTGAGGGAGGGATTGAGGATTTGAAAAATTCCACAGTCTGGTGGACTAGGGTTGTTCCTGCTATCACGCTCAACTCCTCGAATCCTATTTGTTGATTCTGAGGGTTGGTTTAAAAGATTCCCCAGTCTGCCATGCTGGGGTGGCTCTTGACATGCTATGTCTGAGACTTTCTTAAAATATCTCCTGATCTTGTGGACCATAGTATGGAAATTAGCTGGATGCATCAATCGATATCCACTTTTATCAACAGGATCAAAAGACCATTGGATGATTTCTGACACTTATGTCACATGATGATGTGCTTGCTTCGTACGAGGGGCATGTTCAATATTCTCGTTTTCTTGATGCAGGAGAAACTCAACAACTTTTTCTCTGTATTCTAGATTTTGAGAAGAACTATTTGAGACTTGTTCTTGAGAATGTTTTTGATTACAAACAAAACCTATTGACTGTGGCCGACCATGGGAAATAACATTGCATGGGACCATTTTCGGCGGGCTTTGCTGACTGGAGAGTACAGTGAAATGTAGTGCTCCATGAACACCCCATCCTCTAAGATGAGTAATAGATGGGACATTGGAAATTAACTGGCGCAATATTCTTAGTATGCCAAGGCATTAACGTTGAAGGGATCTCTTCTACTTTTCAGATTTCTGATATCGAGAGACTAATATAGATGCCAAATCAATCTGACGTTGTAACCCTTCTATTTTCTTAAGATGATTTTCATATACATCATAAGATAATACATTATTTTTCAGCAGAGAATGAGTTTTCCATATGTTAATATGAATATCATTAATTCCATCTTATGTCAACATCTCTGGAATGTCATTCTGAGATTCAGCCAGAGGCCAAAACATGACTGGCACTTCACCCTTTGCCAGTTGTTTTCTCATGTTCATCATTTCCTCTTTATCATTCAATGAATATTATTCTACCTGATTTGACCAGAGCTGGTGTTTCCTTGTTTCTTCATCGTATTCAACAAGATTGGTAGAGAAATGAATGATCAAACTAGAAGATACACGACTTAGGGGTGGTTTGGAGAACGAACTACACCCTGGGATATCTTCTTGTTGAGAAAGTATTTCACCTCCTAGCGATGAAGCATCAGACATGACAGGTTTCGCATTTGCAAGTTCCTTAAGATAAGAGGGATTTCTCGACACTACATTTTCCACTAGAGCATTTTCCAGGCAATGTGCATCACTAATGTGGAGAGGAATTTCGCAGAGAAATTACTCATCATGGGGAGGACCACTATAGTGGGTTACAGCAAAAGATGAAATCTCTTGCTCCTTGGAATCTTGGCCACATAGAGGGTTATTGTAGATTTAATATGAAGGTGAAACTTCGAGATCTACCTAAATGTCATGAAGAAAGACTTCATAAGGAAGTGTCTATTGAAAACCTTCTGAATTAATGTTCCCACTATTGGGAAATGAGGGACTAGATTCTTGGATTCGTGCAGATAATTGTCTAAGGGCTTCAAGAACTCCAGGATCGAGCATGGCCTTGTTACAAATTGTATCTTGATCTATTGATTGTGTAGGACGAGTCTTCTTCTTAGATGCCTTCTTACACACCTTGGATACCATTTGTTGACGAAAGTGACTACTCTGAGAAGGTGTATGTTCCTTATCAGGAGAGATGGCCAGGTTAGGCTGGCAATCTCTACTCAAATCAGGTGTATGTTCCAGACTTGGTTTTCCGCATGATATGGGGGAATATTCCCCACAACCCTCTTGGACTCGAACAGATGTGTGTGTCTGTTTTAGAGTGAACTGTTGATTTTTCACTCCACTGATAGAGATATATTTATGTGTCTTTCCTTGAGATGCTACTGAAGCTATTATAATATCCCGGCAAGCATCCAGAATATGAGTAGGGATTTTCTTCTTCTCTTTCACCATTGATAGAATATGCATTGTGACTTCAGCTGTCGGAATGGGGATATATGCCCATTCCGTTCGTGGAGTAGGTGTATGTGCCTGTTCATGTCCTCCTTTTCCTATCAGTGAATCCTGACAGTACTCAAGTGTGGGTGGAGAAAGTTAATTTTGTCTCTTGTTTTTCACCAGACTTTTCCCACTGACTTCTCAGTGTGCTACCAAGCGAAACTATTGGTAGGATTGATCAATACTAGAAGGTGTATGTGTCTGCTGATTGCACTTCGCCGAACATGGTTGACGAGATCCATCATATGTAGTCAGATGAGCCTGCTGACTAGCTGATGACATATAAACAGGTGTATGTTCCTGCCTATAGAACTCCGCTGGAATTTCCTGGTGGAATTGCCATGATGTTTCCAGACGATTCTACTCGAAAGAAGAATTAAAACGGACCGTTGTATGTGCACGATCATTGTTTTCCAGCATGTTAGGTTGGTGGACTTCTCCGGAGATAGCAGAGATGAGAACCTGTTCACTGTTGACTGGGTTTCGCCTCTGGCGATTCATCTTGCCTGCTCGGGTTCGAGGAACCTAAGCCAAATGCATGGAGTCGATACCCTCATCTTGTTGAGGGTGCACTGTCGCACGATCCTGGCGGCGATTGTTGATTGGAGCCCTCGAGAAGGACTCCTTCTTCCTTGAATTAAGGCCATGAGGGACCTGCTCATTCACCTCCTCATAATATGGGATTGAATGGTGATTGTGTTCCAGGGATAACGACCCGAAATGGTTGGAAACGGTAGTTAGCACTGCCTTCTTCTTGATCGCTGGTCGTTGCGGACCGGATGACCACGGTGAATTGTTCACTTGGAGGTCTTGTCGAGCAGCCTCCAGAGTTGGAATGGTATCGTGTTGACGGTACTCCTTAGCCAGCGCATTTGATACCCAACGTTGAAGACACTGAGTATGTGATGTTTTCCTCAGAGCGGACGATGATCCATCTGGAGTAGCAGTAGTGGAATTTTCATTAGAGGTTTTCACAGCAGTGGTATTCATAGATGTGGACATATGAAAAGCCATTCTCGTAATGCATAAGATCTTGAAAAAGAGTGCATATTTGATATAACAAACATAATCAAGATAATTTTGGCTGCTACATCTTTTGGATGATCACATATGTTATTGATTGTCTTGTTTTCCCTCTCATTGAGTTTAAATATGGGCCTAACAAATAGGTAAAACATCATTTTAACTTGGTTAAGGATTCACGTCAGGTTCACTATTTTTTCCCTCTAGAATTGGGGATGACCTCGTTGATTGAAGGTTCAAACATTCCAATCGGTTTCCAATGGGTTTGTTCATAGAACTGGAAACATCCAATGATTCCATATCCATTTAGACCTACTTTCCAAAGATAGGTGCTCATTAGTTGTGGGCTGATGAGACTTTGGAATTTTTATTGGTCTAGAGGATGGGAGGTTGAACTCAACACACCTTTTTTAGGGGAATTATTGTCTACTCCGGGACTCTCTTTATAGATTTAAGTTATGTTTGTGAATCCTTATTACATTACCAGGTATAAAATGTGCTTTCCTTTAAATATGATAATCAATGATTGATATGAAGAAAATTTATAGAATCGTTTATATGAATTCAAAGTTCATCATCGATTGGGAATCATCTATATTTGTTAGATATTCTTAGTTGATGGTATCCTTAAATACATAAATGTCGCTTGGCCATTATGATGACCATACTGATTTTAAAGCCACTCAGTGGGACACTTCATGTTTATTGTCATTCAGGAGGACATGGATTATTTCAAAGTTGGGATCATACCCGCAGATGGGATACCTACGTATCCTTTGTTTTGGAAAAGGAATCAGAACCCACATAGTTAGAGTAAGGGAGTATGATGTTTATGCATGATTGATGGATCAAAGAAAGATGTCACGATTACTTTTAAACTCTAAGCACCCATGAGTCATGCTCGGTGTGAGAAACAAGAGGTATTGGTGAAACCAGACAATTGTGCCATGAAATGATGTGGGGCTTATGTATGTATGAATTACCAAATAGATGAGGATTAATATTTAATTCAGGGAAGAAATCCATGAACAGATTCCATAAAAGTATATGTGCTTCATGATGAATTGGATACTCTAATCTTGGGGCTTACTCCTATGGAAGATTCCCAAGTTAGGAGTGGACTTATGATTGGTTTTTACTCCTAAGAAGGAAGCACAGATCAAAAGGAATTATGACTGGCTAAGAGAAAATAAGAATGGGGATTATTCCTAAGGAGGAGGCCCAGGTTAAAGGGATTTGAAAAATAAGGGACTAGGGGCTTACTCCTAAAAAGGATTCCCATATTTGAGACTGGGGCTTATTCATGAAAAGTAAACCTAGGTTAAAGGATTTAAGGTTTGGTTCTTACTCTTGAGGAGGATGACTATATTTGGGGAATTATGACTGAGGATTATTCCTGAAAAGGAGGCCCAGGTTAGAGGACATGGGGCTTACTCCTAAGGAGGATGCCCAAATTAATGAGGACTTGGGGCTTACTCCTAAGGAAGATGCCCAAATTAATGAGGATTTGGACTGAGGCTTACTCCTGAAAAGGAGGCCCAGGTTAAGGAATCTCTCATCTTAAAGGATGGGGTTGAATGAATGAAATCTCTAACTTTAGTGACATAAAGACGTGAAAATCACTATGTTTTGAGAGATTTTCCATGGAGCTCCTTTCAGATAAGGAAGTAAATCATGAAAATATGCCATAAAGGGATTTTAAGAGTGTCTTGAAGACTAAATCATGAATCGGAGAGGTGGAATGACATAAGCGGGGTGAAATGGGCAGGAAATACACCCAAAAAGATAGGGGTGCGCAAGTCCTAGTAGGCACGGAGGTACTGCGTGGGCGCACAAATATTGGTCGCGCAGGTATACCTGCGCGGCTCATGGGTACTTGCACGATCCTTGAACAGTAGAGTAAAACTTGGGCGATTCTTAACCAAATCCTTTAGAATCATCATGAGGTACTTCCAGAAGAGTAGAGCGCAAGTTTCAATGAATAGTTAAGGAGGCGCGCAGGTGTGTCAATTTCCCTTAAGGGTAAAAACACTTACGCGTGCAAGTGTTAGTGAATTTTAACACTTATACCTTATTCCTCTTGTTTAGACCTTCCATTCTAGGTAAATAATTACAATATAAGTGTTCGGAAGACTTGAAGAAGAGACTTGGGCGTTCAGAGCTCTCTATCTGAATTCTGGAAAAATTCCTCTCAAAATGGGGGTCCCACCGAGGGTATTTATAGGCTGGAGAAGACCATGGGCAGTTATCACATAGGGCGTGCAAGTCACTTGCATGACCATTAGGTGGTGCACAAGTGTACATGCGCCATAATAATGGAACTTGCAAGAACCTAGGTACATTGAATCCTTTTTAATTCCTTTGTTGATTTTTGATGTTTTCATCAAAGGATGAATCACTCTGTGCCACGTCGTTTCCCTTTCCATTCCTTTAGACAAATGTGACGAAAAAGAGTGTCAACAGTATATCATAGGGTTATGTTCCCTAATATATGTTTTCCTAAATCTAGTTTCCATAGTTTCTACTAATCTTACTTTGACTCCAACAGTAGTGACCCCAACCCCCTAAAGCCTAGAGTTGGGGTCTACTACCATTACATTAGAATAATTTTCATGGAATATCTTCCAAAAGGTTTGATTAAATTAGTAGTCTTGGTAGATTTGATACAAACATGATTTTGGCATTACATTTGAATACAATAATTATAAAATATTTTTATTCGCATATCATTTTCCCACTGTAATATCTTATCATATAATTCAATGTAACCTTCATGGATTCCTGGGTAATGGAAAAAATATATGGGTGAGCTCAAATTACCAGTAAATGTTTAGTATAGTGAAATTATTCTTGAATCGATAAGAATAATAAATGTTTAAATGTAATAAATGAACATACATTCTAAACAATCAATAAACTGATAAGGAAGTGCATCAAGATATAATATCAATGAAAAAAAATCCTAGATAATAATTAATACAAGGAAAATAACTGAACAAACAAGCCATTTAAATAAATAAACTATATTAATAGATAATGAATAATCAATATGAAAAGGTAAACAACTAAAAATACATTCCATTTAGTCAATAACTACTAATAAATGCATCGAAAGATAATTTCATTGTGAAAATATCCTAAATAAAAATAATTACCAAAATGACAAAAATGATTAATTATTGGACACCATGTTTCCTAGGCACATTATACATTTACCATCAAGACCCATCATTTAGAAATTTTAAAACATACATGGTGAAAACCACTTTAACTGAGGATATCCAACTGATTTATTCCATGAGACTACAGATGCATCAATGGCCTTAAATTAACTGATACCCAAACCATGTATTTCATGTTCAAATCATTCATAATATATCTAATAATTGATTTAATTCATGACTAATATGCCTTAAAAATATTAATATTGAGTGAAGGATGCAAATTTATCATTATTTCCAACATTAATCAAATAACATTCAAAGTAAAAAATATATGTAAAAATGGTATATGGTTTATGAAATAACTATATCCATGATAAATGATATGGATATTTAGGTTAAATTTAATGTTCAATGACGACATGAAAGTGAATAAATCATGGGTAAGTTGTTAATTATGAAAATTATTCAAGGAAGTTAATGTCAATACTATCCTTGCTCAAAATAATAATAAACCATCAAGAGGAAGAATAATGATTTTATAAATGCAATGTATAGCCATTGAAGTGATAATAAGGGTTTCTTTTATTGAAAAAAATTAATATTTAAAATGATTATTTAGGAAAATATTCTTTTCATTTAGAAAATCACTTTTTAAAACATAAATTTTTTTTGAAAATCCATTTCATTTAAAATCATTTTTTTTAAAATAGAATATTAATAAAAGAAATTATTCAAAAATATTATTTTTAACTTAAAATATAAGCTTCAGTGAAACTATGGTGTGTAATTTTATACATGTCATACAAGGAAAGAAGAACATTCCTTTTTCATTATATAAAGGTTAGAAAAGTGACCTGATATGAAAACAATAAGAATATTACATTCTTGAAATTTGGTAAAAAGTAAAAATATGTTAAAATTTATTTAATAAATCATTTTTAGAATGTTAAAAAAATTTAAAACATTTTTTCAAAACATTGTTTTGGATGAAAACATGTTTCTGACTAAAGAGAGAAATGAAGTTAGGTTTTCTTAAATACATTCTAAAAAAATATTAAGTACCAAAGAGTGTAAAATGAAAATATTATAATAAAATATTTATTAATAAATATATTATTAGAAAACGAAAGTGTTTATTATACAATTATCTAATAATTTCCTAAAATGGAAATTCAAATTTAAAAAATCCCAAATAAATTTATTTTTTTAAGTAAACATTTGTAAAGATAAAAATTTTGATGTGAGAATTATCCAATGAATATATTATGTGTATAAAAAAAAATCCACATAAAACAAGTGTAATTAAAAAAATTTAATTTTAAAGTACATTACACACATAATCTTCAAATATTATCAAAAATGGGGAAGTTATATAACCCACTGAAAAGAAATTGAGTTATGAAATTTTTTACCACATGGTATGTATTAATTCAGATACCAATAGATTAAATATTTCAAATTTAAACTTAAAATAAAATGAATAATTAATTATTCATTAAATTAAATTTCAATGTTATTTTATAAATACCATATAAAATAAAATAGTTTTATAACAATATAATATGCCTCAATGAAATGAAATTGAGACAAAATATATTACCTCACACTTTCTTTTAGTAAATATTGAATAAACCCCGTGTATAATGGTTTTAATCATTTTATTTACTTATAATAGAACCATATTAATATCTTTAATAACATATATTATCCTTTTATAATTTATTAGCATTAGTTCCTTAATAATATATCAATTTTCTCAATTTTTTCATGTGTTAATTGCTTGTTTTCTTAGGTTCATTTTTTATGATGTTAGAGTTATTACATGTATTATATAGTTATATAATTTATAGAATAATAATAATAAATTAATTATCATATTTATATAACATTATCACATTTAAAACTAATCATGATTGATGGTTATGAAAAATGAAATATGCTATGATCATGGAGATGGTAGGTCATATATATGCCTGAGAAACATTTTCATTTTTCATTGATTGTTATAGAAAGGAGGTAAGTAATAATTTACCTTCAAATAATGATAATAATATAATTACACCATATTTTATACTTATATATTTCATACATGTGGTGTGGTGATGAAAATATATCTGCATCGCTTCGTGAAGTCGGTAGTCCACACGTACACGAACGATGTTATCATCTTTATGTGAGTGAAAAGAAAAGAAGTAAAATGATATATATAAATATATATTTATATATAATCATTAAATAATGATACATATACCATTAATATCATAATTATATCATTTATATCACATATAATCAATATATTTATCTTTATCACCTTCTATGTAAAGCGTTACTGATAGATGAATCGCATCGCTTCGTGAGGTGGTAGTCTGTTATTCACATGACTGACATTATCATATCTCCTATATATTTTAAGGTAAAAATATATATATGATTTAGAGAATCTATAAGAATAAATATATTCTAAATATCATATATATAATTTATATACATCATCTTACCCAACCTTGAGAGGTTGAAAGTAAAATATGAATGACATCGATTCGCGTGGCTGTAGTATGCGGTGCACTTGAACAATGATTTTGTATCCCATTTTATGTAAGTTTTTTTGGTTTTAGGTAACACCCTTAACATAAAAAATCTAATTATATGTAAGATACCTATTTTTTCATATAATTATTTTATAATAGTAATTGAATGTGGTGGGTAAGGAAATAAAATAAAGGCACTTATTTAAGAACATTTCATCTCCTTTAGGTGTCCCCATTAGGTTTGAACTAATCCATTTAGATGATGGATTTATTCCCAAAATAAGGCTTCAAATATGATCTTAGTAAACTATTTTATGTGATTTTGTAAGGGCCTGTCTGAACCAAAGAGGATTAAAGGTGTGAAGTGGAGAGGATATGAGGTGGCCTTTTATAAGTGGGGGAGAGGATTGAGTGATACCACGTTTTTCATTTGTAAAAAGGGTTAGTAATAGACCATTATCAACATTTATAGGATTAATGTTATAAATATTTCCATAAAAACGTTTTTATAGAAGTTTATAGGTTATTTTTAACCACGTATTTTTAGTTTAACCCCCAGTAAATCAATTTTATCCTTAATTGTGGTAATTAATTTTTATTTCATTCAATATTTGTATTGGTAAAAATATAAGATGAGATTAATATAAATGATAAATTATTATGGTTACAAATAATGATTCCATTTATCCAATTTCAATTCACATAAGTGGAAAATTTTAATTTAAAAACAAATCTACTGATGTGATGTGAAAGCGAGTTTTTAAAGTGAAATTATTCAAATGTTTTCCAATTTTTTATATCTAAATTCAATATCAAAATGATTAAAATGAACTAAATTGGATTAATAGATATAAATTTTAAATATGTTTACTTTAAAACCAGTTCATTATATAATATAAAATTATAAATTATCTATACAAAAAGGTAGTTTTCAATTAAAATCCAGTATTATTTACTATTCATCAAAAAATGAATATTGTTAGAAAAATATCAAAAATTCACTCTATCATAATTTTGATATTCCAAATGTAAAAAATTAAATATATTTTTTCATATAAATTTTCTAAAAGTTTTAAAAAAATGATTGTAATTTATGTACCCAAGCATGACAAAAATGTCTTAATAATATAATGTTTTTCAAAAAAAACATTTCATTTTATTTTATATTATTATTATTATTATTTATAATCAATATATAAGTGATAAATGTGTGTAAACTATATATTATCAAAATTTAGTTACTACTATTATTACCCATTATTCGACGAGATAACTATCTTGTTAAAAATTACGTTAATAATATATTGTTGTTCAGTAAAACTCGATGTTGTGGGTAACGAATGTTATCAAAGAAATTTTTTATTGCATGTTAGGAAAGAAAAAATCAATTTTTTCTCCATTGAAATTTATATAATGTATTTAATTTATTTAAAATATTAAATACATAGTAAAGTATTGGGACGTTATATTCCCATCTATGTTTAGTGTTTCAAGTCAAATACACAATTGAATACAATGTCATTCTTTTAGAATTTCGAGTTATTACAATTTCTAATGTTGATTTAGTGTCCATGTATTGAAATTATTATATTCATTTTTCTATGTTCATACAAACCAAAAAAAATCTTCATAGTGACGAATTTTCCAATAGAAACCGTAGGAATATTTAGGATAATAAAAATCTATTTTTATTTGATAGATTTCCTTTTTTTATTAAACCAATTATTACCCAAATGGATTTTATCCACTTAATATCTTCTCCCACTAAATCCAAGAATTCTATAAATATTATATTTTACGATGTTATTAAAAAAGTAAATTGAATTGTTTCTATGTATATTCCATTCATTTCTCTTATAATATATTGAAATATATCAAAGAATAATTTCAGAGCCAGGTATTGAGATGATGTGCGATTCTTATGGCTGGTGTTCCCAAAAATAATTTTATAAAAAACATTTATATATTTTATACCAGTAACACATTGTTTTTCTGAATTAATGAAATATATCCTAAATTCATTCTCAAATTGAAAATCTAAGACCATAATTGAATCCATGTCATGGTATTTAACCTAGGCATGACCTAAAATTGGTCAGTGTGGGGTGTTCGAATAAGGAAACCATTAGAGAGTACGTTAAGTGAATTAATTAATTACATTAATTAAATCATTTAATCATAATTACCAATATAAATACATAATTATATAAAATCATCATGGATATCCACATAACCTAGGGACCACTAAGATGATGATCCATTGTTCTTCATTGGAGGATTGAGAACATGAGATGATTAACAACCATATCAAGGAAAATTGAGGTGTAGTGAATGAACTACATCTTCCTCATTTGTTGGCAGTATCTTACTTCACCAAATATCAATCTTAATTGAGGTAGGACTCATAATTTGGGGACTCCTCCCCAAATGATTAAAATACTGAGCATTATCAATTCATTTTCGTTAATATGTTTTCATTCAGAGACATTTCTTGTGCCCAGGTATATGTTTTCAATCGATTATTTAATTAATCACTATTGTGAATGTTTATCACCCTAAAAATCACTAATAAATATTCTTTGTCCATGAAATATTTTTCAATGATTATTTAAATCTGGTTTCTTAGGCTTTTCCCCAGTCACTCTTCATGATCCTATCTATTGGCCTAAGGGGACTATGGTTTGACATTGCTGGGTGGGATCAAGCATGATCAGTCCCCTAGATTCAAATTAGATTTGAGTGAAATGATTTTGATGATCATTTGGGATGAATCAGAATGGTTTTATAGGTTTCATGTTGTCTTTGAGGATCTAGGATTCCAATACAAGACAACAATGATGGATGGTGCCTGTGGCACTAATAATATCACGAGCAGGGGTCGGAGATCCGATTTCCATCCATTGGAGGGATAAAATTGATTGAAGGAGAAGGATTTCACAATTTTTGGGTAGTCCAATGGTATATTCAGTGGAGAATGATCCAAATTAGGTACCTCATGGGGATTTAGTTGTTTGTGTGAAAGTCGAAAATACACATCATGTAGATCTAAAGGATGCACAACATGTTCTTTGGTTTTTGCAGTGGATAAGATTTTAGGTAGAGATAAGTATCACATGTCATGTGGGGCCCCAAAATGTCTTGTTACATGGATCTAGAAGGCTTGAAGTTTACTTTATGTGTACATGAATATATTTATTGCCATGAATATGGCCCTTGTACATGGACATGTCACGTGTACATGAACATTACCCAAAGGACTCATCCATGGCCAAGAGAACATGACTCGACCCTGGGTGGCTGAAAAATGTTGTGTGGACCCTCAAAAATCCATGTAGAGCTACATGGGAAATGATCCATGTGATAGAGAGGACACAACATGGTAGCATATTGGGACCACACACTGTGTGAGTCCCTTATATGCCATGTACCTCCTTCAGAGGGAACTTCTACCTCACGAATCACCTTCTTTGGAATTAGATTTTGGATCTCAAATAGCCCATACTGATTGTTTTTTCCCATATAACATAATGGTAACCTTCTTAGTATATTTTTTGATACAATGTGATAATTTTAGGTAATAATGCTTTATTAGATGATTTTTTTGATGAAAGTGATTAGGAAGGATCATCGAAGAGATTATAATTTCACCCTCCTTCTAAGATAGGGCATGGTCCTCTATCTATCAATTAGAGTGGCACCCCCCTACAAATTTAGGGAATGGGTCCAAGAACATCAGAGTGGAACCCTCCTACAGAGTCACGGGAGGGTCTCTTGTCCCTTAGAGTGGAACCCTCCTATAAAGTCAGGGCATGGGTCATCGACCATTGGAGTGACACCCTTTTACTAGTATAGGGAATGAGTAATTTTTCAACCATTGGGGGGGAACCCCTTACTATGATAGGGAATGGGTCCTCTATCCATACATTTAGTTTCACCCTCGTATCTTACTAGGGCATGATTCATGTACCTAAAGATTATGGCCCCTAAACTGTGCTGCACAATGGTGATGTATGGATTGATATAGATTTTTCTTTAGTAGATAAATGAGATTTTGGCATTCATTCATCGACCTTTTTTAACTAATGGTAAATAGTTTTCATTGTATGGTCTATGATAAAAATATCTCATTTCTCTCTCCTATAAGGGTTCTTTTATAATCATATATATTTATCCTTGTAGTTTTAATTCATTTCTCTCTTGGCATGGGTTGATCTATATACTTCGATCATATATCTTATTACTATTCGTCCCTTCATATTTTGAGCCCTTATACTATGTGTGTATATACTAACCCCTATATGGGATTTCCCCACATGTTTTCTATCTTATAAAGTTTGAAGACAGGTTGGTGGTGATCTTTTAAAAGACAAGGGGTACCCTAGTGTATTTGACAGCATACAGTGGTAGGGGCGTAATGATATAGAGCCAGAATCTGTCAAAAATTACTTTTCTAGTCTTTTCAGGACTGGATATCATTCTGGATGTTTGTTTATTTTACCCCATTTTATTTTTTAGATTATTATTCCATACTCGTTTATTTACTAGAGGTTGTTACATGCATGGTTACAACATTAGATGTTACTATATTTTCTTTTATTCCTATTAACTTTTTAATGAAGATGGTTGTGTGTTTTCATATATGTACATAAGAAATGGCCTCCATTACTAGTTATGTTGATTAGTGGCTATCTCCATCCCCTAGACTATGGAGGTGTTATTGGGGTAGTTTCTTCTTCAGACCCATTGGGTCGGGCCATGATAGATTGGCTACATATGTGGTTCATTCCTTGGTAAATTTTTTTCCTCTTATAATGATTTGGTTGGGAGTTATGCAAATAAATTACAAGTATATTGAGTGTATATTTCAGTCCAAAGAAACTAGCGTTGGTGCGTCAACTTATGTATTTAAACATTGGGACTCTAGACACTAGCTTGTCGACTTGGCATACCAAGACATTTGTTCGAGGGAACCTTGGTACATGAATCATATATGATTGAGACTTTGGATATACTTATTCATTTAGATCCCCTTTTAAATATTCTTATATAAATATGGTATGTTTTGATTAAATTTTCAATATAACTCTATAAAGACAACCATCTGGGTTACAGACACTAGTTGAAATCCCACCTATACCAACACAATGTTCCAAAAAGTTTAAAAAAGCATTGGGAGAAGTCTTATACACAAATGATTATGTAGAAACATTGGTATATTCTTATGATTTTTTTGTTTTCCCAATGGGTTAATGAAATAGTTGGGTATAGTGTGAGTTAAGAGTTTTTTGCCAATTGTTTAAACAAACCATAGGGTATAGTTTTGAAGAGTTTTTCCCAACACTTTTTTTAAAACCATGGGGAAAAAAATCCCCAAATATCGAAGCCACCAGTGATCTCGAAATCTAGAGATCTAGAATGTTTTTCCCTAAACAAGATCTCTACACACCATCTTGAATATTTTTCCATAAAACTCAAAGATCTAAAATATTTGTCCCTAAATCATGTCATAAACACAAATTTTCATCCCAATAGGTCTGTTTTCCCAATGATTTGTTCTTCCTCTTTAAATCGGTACATGTGAGTTCATTTATTTTAGATTTTGTCATTATATTTCGATGAAATGTATTGTGTATTATGGTACCTTTATGATAAAATGACATATATCATTTTAAGTTGCAGTTCGATCCCTACTTCCCAACCTGCTCTTGAGGGTTCTAACTCTAATTTCCATTCGGGCATCTATCATTGATTTAAGTAATTTTTTTCTTCAATTTTAAATCAGTACAAGTGACTTATTTTATTTTAGATTTTTTCATTCCATTTCTCTGAAATGTACTATGAATTATGATCCCCTTATGAACATAATAATTATATCATTTTTGGTTGCGTTTTTTTGTGATTTATCTATATAGAAAAATTCTATTTGATATTGAAGAGGTCAATGTGATCCTGTGTTATTTTAACCATGGTTTATTTTAAATTTTAGGTTTATTGGCATGATTTCCATGGTTAGACATAAATACAGTTTAAGAAATTTTTATCCTAAGTGTAACGATATGATACTCATGAATTATGAATGTACCCATAAATGTTTTCATTGAAATATCTCACTCTAACATTAAGATGATGATACCCACACTATAAGTCATTCAATGAAGTGGAGCTTCCACCTGAACCACTAGTTTGGGGTTGGGGTCATTTTCATGTGTGAATGGTTATAGAACCAAAATTTACTCTATTACATGATCTTTTATTCCAACTCCATCAAGGGGTTCGGTCACACACATGTAATATTTTTTGATATTCAAAATGAGTGTTAGGAATTCATGTCGCAATTTTCTTATGTAGTTATAAAGAATTATTAATGTATTTATATGATCTTCATTCCAAGGAAGGCACCCATAATAATGGATAATAAAAAAATAGAACTCGCTAATGTTTTTCATGGCTACACATTATTTACTCACTGATATATATGTCCCAAAACAAAATAGCATGGTCATGTGAACTTAATTATTCACTGCTAGTTGATAGTACTTGATGTACATGGAAGTGCACCTAAGGTGTTGTTGTGAACTTGCTTGGATTATATTATTTTTAATTTATTCTGGGAATTATAAATCAATATTAGAGTGTATTATTTTTCTTAATATTTGTGGGTAATTATATAGTTATAGGTTGGTGTTGGACATGTGAGTCATGAAACCATCTCGAGTGGTAATTATAGGTTAATAGGGTTATGAGATTGTGCTTCTGGATTATCAATGTTTCCTAGACACCCCCACCCCCTTGGACACCCCTACCCCCTTGGACAACACCCTCAACCCCCTGGACAACCCCCACCCCCTAAACAACCCCAACCCCCCGGACACCACCACCCTGGACAACCCCCACCCCCTGAACACCCCCTTCCACCTAAGAAAGCCACCCTAACCCCCAAATTCTCTAAGCCATCAGTATCCACCACCCCCTAACCACCACCCCACCATCATGGGCATCCCCCCAACCCCCTGGACAACCCCCAACCCCCTGGACATGAACCCACCCCCTAGACACCCCTACACTTTGGACAACCCCCAACCCCCTAGACAGCCCCCCCTGGACACCACCCCACCACCTTGACACCCCTCGCCCCTTGGACACCCCTACCCCCATTTAAAGCACCCCCAACCCCCTAGAAACCCCCTCTGGACAGCCCCCCAAACCCCTTGGATAGACTCCCCCAACCTAGACCTCCCCTATCCTTTGGACACCCCCACCCCCCTTAGACAACCCCTACACCCTGGACACCCCCACCCCCCAAAACACCCATCCCCCCGGACACCCCCACCCCATGGACACCCTGACCCCCTGACCCCCTGGACACCCCCAACCCCTAGACACCCCCACCCCCTAGACACCCCACCCCATGGACAGCCCTCCCACTCCCAGGACACCCCCACCCCCTGGATACCCCCCACCCCGGGACACCTCTACCCCCTGGACAGCCCCACCACCCCTTAGATAGCCCACCCCCACCCCTAAAAACCCTGTACCCCCTGCATAGCTCCCCCACCCCCGTGGATAGCCAGTCCACCCCTAGACACCCCCAGACACCCCCATCCCCCTGAAACCCCCTAGACACCATGTCCCCTTGAACACCCCCGACCCCCTACACAACCTGCACCCCCTGGACACCATCCACCCCCTAGAAAGCCCCCCACCCCATGGAAACCCCCGAACCCCTAGATAGCCCTACCACCCACATGGATATCCAGTCCACCCCACCTGGACACCCTGTCCACCCATGGATAGCCCCCCCCCCCCCCTCGACACCCACCCTCCACCCCCGAACACCCCCATCCCCCCCAGATACCCCCACTCCCCGGGACACCCCCGACCCCCGTGGACAACCCCTCACCCCCGGTACAACCCCCCACCCCTGGTCACCACCCCACAACCGGGCACCCTGTCCCCTTAGGTAGTGTATGTGATCACTCAAATAATCTTCTAAAATACAAAATTTCTTCTATCTAAAATTTACTCAACTCTGGAATAATTATCATCCACATGTGTACATGATATTTTACACTCATGTATAGTTCATCAAAGATATTTTTCTATAAATATACTAATTTTTAGTCTTTTATATTATGATTCTCATATAGTGTAGTGTTTTAGTTATGGTTTAATATATAGTGAAAAATTCTTATTTACTTAAATATATTTTCGATGAAACATCAATATTATTGAATTGATTTTGATGAAATGACTTATAACAATTTTGTTTAACAGAATTGTTAGAAGTTTAATGTATGAAACCGATCAGATATCAAGTCATTTTCAAAACAATTTAGAGAGACTTTTAGATTTTTCATTTCACAATGCATTAGATAGTGGTCAAATAAACTCCCCTTGTTAAAATTATGTTGGAAGACCTTTTTGGATCCATGAAGAAGTCAGCTACTATAGAACCAAATATGGTTTTCAAGCTAACTACTCTGGGAGGTATCACATTGGTGAAAAAATGAAATCCAAAATTACTGATGAACCAAATGATAGGACATGATTGAAGATTTGTTTATATGGCCGGTTTATGTTTATTCGTCATCATGAAAAAGAAAGGATTCCAACTCAAGAATATTTTGATATGAGCACACAACAGGCATATAATCAAAATGATGAAGTTGTAAGGGGGAAAAGTAGAATGATGATACCATGAATCCTGTATATCAACAATGCGGTAAAATTAAAAATAATGAATTTTTAATCTGATTATTTCATTGGAAAACTATGTATGGGATTTCCAATACTTCAATCAATGACATTTTTACCTTCATGAAGGAATTACTTCCAGATGATGAAGATATTCCCTCAAACCACTATATGGAAAGAATATTACTCGAGGAAGTAGGATTTTCCAGAAACAAAAATCATGCTTGCCCAAAAGATTACTGTTTATTTTTAGAGGAAACTTCTTAATGAAATGATTGTATAAAATGTGGCACAACCCACTGGAAGCCAAAAGATGATGGAAGGCTATCCCATTTTCCACATAATGTAATGTGGAACTTTCCATTGATCCCAAACTCTAGAATATTTTTATGTCTGATGAAATATCAATAACAATGTGATGGAATGATTCTGAGAGAAAGAAGACTAAGGATGAGTTAGTTCATCCTGCATATTGATTTTCATGGTAGCGATTTGATGCTCGATACCCTAATTTTGTAGCTAACATGTGTAATGTGACGTTGGGTCTTTCATGTGATGGTTTTAATCTATTTTTTGAGATGATTATGTCAGAGAACACATGGCCAGTTCTTACACACATTTATAATCTTCCCCCAAGGCTATTTATGAAAAAACCTTTCACTTTCAAGAGTATAATCATATATGGCCCTTCGGATCCCAAAAATGATATCGACGTATACATTAAAACTTTAATAAAATATTTGAAACTTTTTTGGGATGTGGGTGTGTGCACATACGATGCATGTTCAAAATACATATTTTATATGCGTGATGCACTTGTGTGGATGATCAGTGATTTTCTTTCTTATGAAATGATGTCTAGATGTATCATGAAGGGAAAACTATCATGTCCTATTTTTATGGAGAATAAACGCTCCATAATACTGGAACATCATTGTAGTTTCAGTTTTATGGGAAATCGACGATTATTTCAAATAGTCCATCCTTATTGAAATAATCATCGAAGATTTGACAATACCATGAAGAGTGATGATCCACCTTAGTGTATGTCTTGAAGTGATGTACTTAATGAATTGAAAGATTTTATTTTGTTTTCGGGAAGGGTCAAATGAAATCTGGAAAGAGAAATAATTCTTCCACTGAAACCTATTACAATTGGAATAAGAGAAGTATCTTTTTTTATTTTTCTTATTGGTCAAAAAAATTGTTACATCATTGCTTATACATAATTCACATTGAAAAATATATATGTGAAAAGTTTCTTTCAATTCTTCTAAACGTTAAGGGAAAGATAAAATATGATTTACGGTCTTGGTGTGACTTGGTGGATTGGGGTATCAGACCAAAATTACATCCTGTGCATATCAGTGAAAACAAATGGAATGTTACATATGATTCTTATCTGGTGAAACCTAATGAAGAAAATAAATTTCTGGAAGTAATAGAGACTATTAATGTCCATGATGGATATTATAGTAACATTTCTACAGTTTTTAATAGAAAATAGTTGAAGCTGAAATCATTGAAGACTCATGATTATCGCATCCTTCTACATGAGTTAATTCCAATAGCAATTCATCATCTTTTGACCAAAAATGTATGGGTGGATATTATTCAGTTGTGCCATTTTTTTAGAGGTATTTGTGATAAGATGTTTTCCATGTCATTCTTTAAAAAAATATTGGCAGATGCCCCATTAATTTTGGGTGAGTTAGAGAAAATATTTCCTCTATTATTCTTCACATGCATGATGCATCTCACTGTCCATATTCCAACTAAAACACTTCTCAGAGGACATATTTATTTTAGTTGTATGTATCCAACTAAACGAAATATGTACACATTAATGACTTATGTCAGTAATAGGAATCATTGTAAGGGTTCTGTCACGAACGGTTACATGGATCAAGAATGAATGGATTTATTCTCTATGAATTTTTCTGATCATACTACAATAATTAATAGTCCATCGAGAAATAAAGAAGAATAGTATGAGAAAATTAAACCTAGTTTTCCGTCTCTTCCTCAAACAGGGGGAATTTATGGATCATATACATTGACAACATTAAGCCTTGAAGAGTGGGGGATGGTACATCACATAGTTTTGTTCAATGGTTATTTGTTTGATGATGAAATCATGGAAGTAAATAAAATATATATTTCTTATATATATATTTTTGATATATATATATATATGTGTTAAACTATTACTATTTTAATCTATATGTAACCTAAAGCGATGAAAAATAGAATGCATCGTTCTTTATCTTTGAGAAGGAGGGATACTTTTCATAGAAAAGTGTTTTCTTCTTGGTTAAAATTGAAGGTAATAATATTACTGTTTAAAATAATTAAAAATATATTTAATTAAGATCAATATTCATTTATATTTTAGTTATTGGGATTTCCTGCTGACTTTGTCTCTATGGAAATAAGTGCTTTGGATTTTGGTCAAAATACCATTGTTTGTGATTGTAAATCAATTGTTATCAATGGGTATTAATTTATTATAACTGAACGACAAAAGAACATGAGAACAAAAAATTGTGGTGTTTTGGTTACAGCCATAACAGACTATTATGCTAGTGCATCAGATAGTATAACACCATTTGAAAATGTAGGTTTTTATGGAGTCATTCAAAAAAATATGGGATTATTATTCTCATAGATCAGTCATGATGATAAAATTCTAGTGGTTTGATTAGATGAAGATGTATGGAATATTTATTGATGATCGTATATTTCATGTAATTCATATGACTCGAACTCTTGCTACCGATGAACCATATGTATTGACATCAATGGCGAAACATGTTTTTTATGTCAAAGACCATCTTCGACCTAAATTTGGTGTCATTATTGAAGTAATTCCAAAAAATATTTCTGAGGATTATGATGATGGAAATGACATCATCCTTACTTCCATTTGAAATGATCCATTTATTACTTTTGATAAATCCAATAGCTCAATTGTCAGAGTTGAATGCGAACCAGAAGATGTGGTGATAAATATATAAAACCATCAATCCATGTTCTCAATTATTTTGGTTTACCTCGACTTGGGTTGTCAAGGTTGGTACTATTCAAATTGATATAATATTGATTACAAATATTTTGTATCTAAATTGACCGCTATGTGAATTTTCAATGTTTATTGGTTGCAATTTTATTTGAATTTCTTTTTCTAATTAGGAATTAAAATGTATTCAAACCCATGAAACCAACATTTCTAAATGGTGAATATTTATTGACAATGTAAAAAATTATTATAACTCAAAGACCTCCCTTTCATCATTTTACCAGGTAATGAACATGATGGATTATATTATTTTGAAAAACATGTATAAAAACCTACATCATCTACTTGGGAAAAAGAAATTAAAATTTTCCTTAATTTCGACAACTGTTATAAACCATATCAATCTAGTAGAATCAATGTTCCATTATTTTAATGGACTGATGAAACAAAGTAAATAACCGTCCTAATAAAAATTAAATTTCTTTATTACATCGTGTATGATTTATTGACTTCTTTATAAATCTATTCAAGATCAACTAAAACAATTGATAGTTAAATTATCCCAGAATCCCCCTATCCCCTCTTCTTCTTTTGGGTTAAACATTATTTATCAATTTCTAATTACATCTATATTTGTTTTTAAATGTAGAAAATATATCCCATTGAAGAGAGGTGAAAAAAAAAACAGATGATGTAAAACTATCATTGCATGACTGAGACGGGCATTCCACCACTAGTGTTTTTAGTGAGTATTTTATTTCAAATATATATATTTAAATAATATAAAAATTCATGTGATTAATTTTGTTTTAAATTTTTTTGCAGGACACACCTATTAGAAGACAATTATTTGATGAGCTGTCTAGTAGTGATCCCAGTTCTCATGGTGTTCGTATGAGTGGGGGGTAGTATGAGAGCTAGGCGATCTGGTCAGCATACCCGATTAGACCCTACCCCCCCCCCCAACTGACATACCATCCATCCCACATTCTGATCCCGATGTGTCATTAGGGACAAATAAGATATTTAGGCCTCTCATTTTTTCACCACCCTTTTCATCTGAGTCTCCTCACCCATCTTTACCATATCCAATGATGATTCCCACTCCCCATCCAGCATTCGACTAACCATCTCTATCATCTTATTTTACTTATGATTCCTTCTCTCTAGGATTTCATATTCCATCTTCTTCGACTACCGAATTGCTAGAGTGTGTCCCTATAGAGCATAAGTCGGGACCCACTTCACCTGTATAGGGCGTTCCTTCAGTTTCTGTGGATCTAGCAGTGCCAATTGATCAGAATACCACATGTAAACTTATACAAACCTAAAAAAATTTTAAACCATTATTTATTTTCACTGTAAAATGTATTGGTAAAATATTTGTTTTTATTTCATAATAGATACATATATAGATAAGAGGAGGGGGTGGGGGAATACATGCTTGCGTATGGTGTGGAACCACTGCACGCAATTGATGCTGGATGACCTAAACCATCGTTGAAGATGGTCAAATTTTAAAATTTATATTCCTACTAACTACTGTATATATGGAAAGCAGGGTCGAATCCACAGGGAAGGAAAATCTGGCCACTAATCTTCAAATGTTTTTTGGAAAACTCTACTGTTGTCAGTAGTGGAGTGATTTATCTATTTGATACTTTTAATATTTTTGTAATATTCATTATTAATAATTAGAGTGACAGAACATTGGAAAACATTTATTTAAACTAGAGTGAGGCTAGAGATAGTAGAAAACATGATATAACAGTGATTTAGAATACTGATAAAAGGACAGTCTATTACAAATGCTCGGGGAATAATCTCCATTCTACTGGTTTTGAAGGTGTTACCATTCACTTATAGGATTGTTGCAGAGTACCACAGTAAAGAGTATGACTCACCTCCCTCACCAAGATTTAAGTCACACTAGTCAACCAATTTAAGAGTTTTCCACTCCAAAATTAAACAACCGAGTTTGCCACTACAAAATTAAACAACCACGAACTACTTTGAAAATTAACAACAAGAAAAACTCACCGTAAGTCTTGAAGCATTTTGAATATCTTTTTTGAAAAGTTTTTCCACAATAAATCTCACCAACTGATTGTGAAATTTTGAGATTTGGTTCTAGTGATTGTATCAATTAGATGAACTCAGTATTGATCTTTCTGATCAATATTGAGTACATTCAAATGATTTAGTGAAATGAGAATTAAAAATAACCAGTAGAACATCAATTCGTCCCCAAACTAAAAGTTTATCTAGAAAACATGTATATTTTTTAAACAGTAATTGAAGACATGCTAACAGAGTGTAAAAATTCAAAAACATGGGTAGAAAAACTCTCTGAAGATACTCGGCTGCTATGCTTCTCCAGCTCTAGGTAGAGGTTCCAGAGTCTTCCTCCGGGCTTCCGATGATCTCGATGGGAGAGAAGCTATCAGATCTCCAATATTTCCCTCAATGTGTGTATTCTTGCAATAATGATGCTTTCCCTACTTTAAATATCCATTGTCTTCAACTACATATCACCGAACATCTTCCACCGACATTGAAATCCATTCACAAATTCACTACACATTGTGCATTTTTTTCGTGACTAGCATGTCACACTCATTTTTCCCTCATAACAAACTTCTGCTAATTAAGTTACATGAAACTGGATGGGATTGCAGCTATTGAATGAACCTGCGCAATTAGAATAGAAAAAAATGGGTGAATCATCGTTAAAATGTTAACTATTTTAGACAAATAAAAGTTTCAATAAAGTGTTCTTAGATATTATTAAATTTTAATTAATAACAATTAGTTTATATTGTATTCGTTAATTAACATATTTTAGTTAATTTTTTTACATGTTATTATTTATACAATTAATTTGTGAAGGTGATTAATTATTAATTAGATTAAATTAATATTTGTGTAATTATTAGACTATTTGGGTTTAATTTCATTTGGAAATTAATTATTACAATTTATAAAAATTAAAAATAAGTTGTTATATTTTATATTTATTTTATTCATAAAGGAGAAAATTTACTATATTCATTTAAGTATTTAATTTATTTATATTAGTTTTGATAATAATTTTAGCATTAAATTTTTTTTTTCATATATTTTGTTTGATTAATTTTAATATTGTTATTATTTATCTATTAGTTACTTTTAGTTATTAATTTATAATGTAATAAGTTATTATTATTATTATTTTAATTATTTATTTTAAGTTATTCTATTTTTATTTGATTATTTTTATTAAGTTATATACTTTTTTCTCTTCTTTTTCGGTCTTCTTCCCCAAACACCACAGGTCTGCCTCCCTCTTCCCAACAGTGCGACGGCTACCAGCTCGGCTACCAGAGACGAAGTTCTTCCTCCCGTCGACTTCAACCCCAGTACAGTGTCAGTCTTGGTTTGGCCTCGATTCATCTATATAGAGGCGGCTTCAGCCTGAAAAGATAACTCAAATCACCGCACACTGTCTTCTTCAACAGACGACGGTAGGACCTCAAATTCTAGATCTGACGAACATTTTCTGGATTGACCTCCTCTCTATTTCTTCAAATAGACAATAGAAAACTCTAGCTTTAGTTAGCGCGACCTAGGTTGGGGCACAATGAATAGAAACAAGCTCGTCCTGCTCCTCCTTGGTGTGGCCAAACTCAATCAGTGGCACAAAGAGGATGAACAATGGGTCAGTCTTTGAAAAGGGATAAATCTATTAGGGTTTTCAAGGGTAAATCTGTGTGTGGTAAAGTTATTAATTTGATTCATCCATGTTCTATGTTCAATTGTTCAAAGGAGTCCCTAAACGGTTTATGGTGGTAGAAGAGATTTGGGTTTGATTTTATTGGATTCATATTGTGGTTGTAGATAAGGTTTAATTGTTTGTTTTGCAAGGATGTGAAGATAATTCTAACCAGTGGCAGAGAAACAACGACGTCTTTGCTGTGGTACAACGTCCAAAATAGGTGAAGGAAAATAGTTGCAGGTGTTGCAGTGGCTGTGAAGGATGAACCGGTGCAAGGGGAGAATAGTGAAATGTAGGGGAGTCATCTAACATTGAGAGTGAGGTTCAAAGATTGTATAAAAAGATACCATTAGAAACAAATGTTAAGGTTTATGGTGAAGATAAATAGCAGGTTACCGGTAGCATAAAAAAGGGTTACTGTTAGTTTTAAGCAGAAACAACAAAGGAAAAAAGTAGGGTGGTCTAACGGTGAGTAATTTGGTGTAGCAATGAGAAGGAAAAGGATAAGCGTATCATTGAGAAGCTGTAGGGTAGATAGTCTAATGGTGATGTGCATAAGTTCATTGTTAGAATTAAAATAAAGAACAGAGGAGAACTGATAGGGGTTAATGTTAAGAAATAAAAATACAGGTTACCGTTGTGCAATAAAAATAAGCAGGTCACTAGTACAATAAAAAAAACTAATGGTGACCTTTAAAAAAAATTAAATTGATATTAAAATTACAACTTATGAAAACTAAATATAAAGATTAAAAATAATTTATTACAAGAAAGCTAAGCACCATTAATTAAAGTAGGATTCTTTTTTCTTAAACTTACAAACATTAAATTTATTAATTGAAAACACTTAAATTGTAAATTGAATAATTGTTATATAAAATTAATAAAAGACTTAAAGTAGAATAATTATAGGGTAGCATCAAGTGAGAATGAAAATAAACGGTGACTCATTAGGTTACTAATCGTTATAGTCTACCTCACTGTTAGACTAAAACCAATAGAAAATGAATAAATAATAAAACTGCCTACATAATATTAAATAATTAATATTTTAAATCTCTTTATTAATTAATCAAAAAACTATTTGAATACATAAAATTAAAAGAAAACAATTTTATTTAATTAAAATTAAAATTCTTATCTTAAATAATTAGTAGGATGGTAAAACATATTATTTAATAAAGTTAAAATATTTTAATGAAACTATGTTAAATGGTTAAATATTAATATAAAGACTAAGTTGGTTAAATAGAATTACGATGATTAAATAAGTTTTTATAATAGTCATTAACTTATTATAAAGTCAAGTAGATTCCACCTAACAAGACTAATTAAGAAATATTTAAATTAGAATATCTAAATAAGATTAAAATTATTAATTTAAAGACTTAAAATACATAATTAGTTATAAAAACTGATTAATTAACAATATTAATTATAAAAATACAAAAGCACAATTATTTAGTATAAAATTTTTAAATAATTAATTAAATAATTAAATATTAAGTAAAAATATGTGGCAAAACTATGTAAAAATAGATCTACATCAAATTCCCCCACACTTAAGCATTATTTTCCCTAAAACCATCACATGTTTTACTATCTTTGAATACAAAATTATGATATTCATGATTTTTCTCAAAATGTAACATGCCCAGAAATTTGTAACAAAGGAAAAAAATGTCATTAGGCTTTGAAAATAAATTTCTCAAATTAATATTTCATAGAAAAAAAATACCCAATGGTAGTAAAGAGAGTAATGAATCAACAACAAATGAAAGTGACATGCCTCATAGGTGGTACGACTTAGTGACTAACTTCAATCCAGGCTTAAGTCAAAAGACCGAGAGTGATAAATGGTAAAATTTATGTGGAATTAAGAACATAACAGAAGTAACTTTATATTTTGACTTTTTCACCTAGGTTCCAAAAATAAATATATTTTATTGAATCACCTTAATGATACAACCTAAATGATTTCCATAAAAGCCAATTGACCCCTTCTTCATCTGAAATATATTATTCCCCTCACCTTAATGAACTCATTTTTGACCCTATCCACTTTATTTTATTTTTCCCAAGCCATGTTTCATGTGCTAAACACTGTGCAATGCACTTATTCAAGGTGAACATAGGGCTTATAGTAAACTGAAACGCACCCATCATATAGGGTCTCAGAGACTCACCGTGGGATCCAAAATTCCCATACTACTATAGTTTCAAAATATTTAAATAGAAATCATTTACATTGGCTCATTTAAGCAATTAATTATAATAATTAAAAGATGAATGAGGCCCCTAGAATCAGAATCAAACTTCCAGTTCCAAGGGTTATGATCATAACTCCACAAATATGTAACCCAAATCACTTTCAGAAGTAGTTTCTAAACCAAATTTCCATGAAACCACAAAGCAAGACCACTCATCAATCATCCAACCTCATCAATTTCAGACTCTACGTAGTTATTAACTACCAGAAAGGAACTTGTCCTATGGAAGGACCCAATTGAGAATAGAGAAAATCTTAAAAATATGCAAGAATTTTGAAAACATTTAACCATTTTTTTAAAATAAATTTTGAGATGAAGTGGGAATTGTGGGCGTAAATTAAAGCACAATTTATCAAATTCAAGAATTGACCCTCTCCCCCACACTTAAAACTCAACTTTGTCTCCAAAGATGACTTCTAAAGTGGAGAATAACAATTAAACATTAAGGTTCAAAATAGATTTTTAATTAAGTATATTTGTGACATGTATAAAGGCCCTCAATGAAGTTCAAAAATATTATTGTTTTCCACAATGAATAAATAATCAGCAGGTTCATTATCATGTATATGCATTAACATTTATGTCTAGTGAAAATGATTTTCAATACAGCTCAAAAGTAAATATGAAGTGTAAGTGCACAATTAATTCGGTGTAAGCATTTTAACAAAGTATGATTCAAATGGATGTTCAATATAGAAGAAATATGAATGCTAAACGCCCTATATACTAATCTGTTCCAATGAAAAACCCAACTACTAGAAACCCCCCCCCCCCACTTAATTTCCAATAGTGAAATATTATTTCAATATTTATCGATTAATTTGAATTTCCAGCAAGAGGAACATGATGAACATTTATGCACAGCATAGTGACATGCATTAAAAGGTTTTTATGCAATATATGTGGAATATTTTCAGCAAATATGTAGCATAATTTCTTAAACAAGTAGAATTTTATTGGCAAAAATAGAAGCAGAAATAAATGCATAATGTTGAAGTACTTACCTGACTAATTTCTTGTCTAAAAATGATCATGGGAATTCCACTCCTTTATTAAGACAAGAAGCAGCATGATAAGACAAAACCAGGAAACAAAGAACAAACCACAACAGGTATTTCTCAAAAATAGAGCATAGAAGCAACACTTTATTCAATGTTAAAAAGAAACAACATAAAGACAATAAGATCCTTGGGTTTCCTCCCATGCAATGCTAGATTTAATGTCCCCATCCATACTTTATTCAAGAATAGTTTTTAAGATCAATAAAGACAGCCCAGCCCTTCGGCTGTCCCTCAAAATAATGTTTCACTCTCTTCCCATTAACTAACACGTGTTTATTTACTTCAACTACAATTTCAACAGCACCATTCTTCAGAACTATCACTATTTTAAAACGTCCAGACAACTTGGACTTATACTTTCCAGGAAAGAGATTATGTCTAGAATAAAAAAGAAGGACCTTCTGTCAAGGTTTGAATTCCTTGTTTTGAATTATAAATTTATTAAATATTTTAGTCCTCTCATTATAAATCCTTGAATTATCATAACTCTCTCTCATAATATCATCAAGTCCACTCATCTCAAGTAATATCCTCTCACCATCACTCTTAAAGTCAATGTTTATATCCTTAACTACCCATTATGATTTATGATGAAACTCCATAGGTAAATGACAACATTTCCCAAACAAAATCATGTAAGGAGACATACCTATTGGGGTCTTAAAAACAGTTTTATAAGCCCATCAATCTTCATCCAATTTAAGAGGCCAATCTTTCCTAGAGATTGACACAGTTTTATCAAGAATTTGTTTTAGTTACCTATTTGAAATTTCCACCTATCCAATGGACTGTGGAAGATAAAGAGTACAAGTTTTATGAACACAACCATATTTCTACATAAAAGCATTAATTTTATAGTTCGTAAAGTATGTTCCATTATTAGTGATAAAATATCTTGGTACTCCAAATCTTGTAAAAATATTCTTCTTCAAAAGTTTTATTACAAAATTGGATTTATTTTTGGGCAATGCCGCTGCCTCAACCCATTTCGAAACGTAGTAAACATAAACAAGAATATATTCATTCGAATGAGATGATGGAAATGGTCCCCTGATATATAAACCCCAGAAATAAAAAATTTCAACTTCCATGATTCATTTTTTCGGTAACTCATGATTTCTACCAACATTAATAAGTCTCTGACATCTATCACAGCCATCCACAAAACTCTTAGCATCCTTAAAGAGTGTAGCCCAATAAAAACCATATTTTAAGACTTTTTGAGCAGTTCATTCACCACCATGGTGACCTCCCCAAGGTAAGGAGTGACAACTATCTAAGAAAGGAAAAATTTCTTCCTCAGGTACACATCTCCTATGAATACCATTAGCACATATCTTAAACAGTAGAGGATTATCAAAAAGATAATATTTATGTTGAGAAATGAATTTCTTTCTCCTGTTATTGGATAGATTTTTGGGAAAGATACCTAATGCATGGAAGTTGGAAAAATCTGCAAACCAAGAATATTTCCTGATAGAAATAGTAAGCTAATTTTCATCAGGAAAGGAAGAGTTAATCTCCCTAGAATTTTCAGATTCATATTGAGTAATCGGAAGCCTAGAAAGGTGGTCAACAAAAAAAATTTCAGCTCCCTTCTTATCCTTAATTTCTAAATCATATTATTTTAACAATAGAATCCATCTAATAAGCATGAGTTTAGTTTCCTTCTTAGACAGAAAATACATTAAAGCAGAATTATCAGTGAAAATGATAACTTTTGAACCTAATAGATACTCTCTAAACTTTTCTAGAGATAACACTACATCTAACAATACATTTTCAGCAGTGGTATAATTCTTTTGGGAATCATGTAGTAGTCTACTAGTATAATACACCACATTCATCTTCTTATCTATCCTCTTTACAAGGACAACACCTACATCCATGTCACTAACATCACACATAAGTTCAAAAGGTAGTTTCCAGGCAGGTACATTGATGATAGGTGATGTAGGGAGTTTCTCTTTAAGCAGATTAAATGATTTCAAATAGTTTTCATCAAAATTGAAAGGTGTATCCTTAACCAGCTAAGAACATAAGGGCTTAGTAATTTTTAAAAATATCTTATGAATATCCGGTAGAAACCAGAATTCCCTAGGAAACTTATAGCACCATTAACATTTACAGGACGTGGAAATTTTTGAATAACATCAATCTTAGCAGTATCAACTTCTATACCTCTCTTTGAAACCATTTGACCAAGAACAATACAATCTATAACCATGAATTAACATTTCTCCCAATTAAGAACAAGGCTGGTTTCAATGCATCTTACTAAGATTAACTCAAGATTTCCAAGACAAGTATCTGATGAACTCCCCACAATTGAAAATTCATACATGAAATACTCAAGGATTCTCTCAGTCATATCGGAAAAGATAGCCATCATACACCATTGAAAGGTGGCTGGAGGTCCACACAACCCAAAGGGCATCCGCCTATAGGAAAATGTTCCAAAGGGGCATGTGAAAGTGGTGTTTTCATGATCCTATAAAGTAACAAGAATCTGGTTGTAGCCAGAATACCCATCCAGAAAATAGAGGAATTCATTTCCAGCAAGCCTTTCAAGAATATGGTCCACGATGGTCATTGAAAAATTGTCCTTCCTAGTGGCTGCATTAAGCTTCCTATAATCAATATAGACTCTACATTTTGTGGCTTTCCTAACTTGGACTTCTACATCATGTTCATTTTTAACTACAGTGAAACCTCCCTTCTTCAGGACAACCTGGACAGGGCTGACCCAAGCACTATAAAAAATGGGATATATCATTCCAGTGTCTGGTAGTTTAATCACTTCCTCTCTCACGGATTCTTTCATGTTCGGATTTAATCTTCTTTGACATTCTACCCTAGGTTTATTATCATGCTCTATAGGAATCTTCTGCATACAGAATGAGGGACTAATATCCTTGATATCATCTATTTTCCAGGCTATGGAAAATTTAAACTTCTTAAAAACATTCAACAATCTTTTTTCATGGTGTTCATTAAGCTCAGTAGATATTATTACATGCAATGTGGAGTTCTCACCCAGAAATGAATATTTATGATGAGTAGGGATGAATTTTAGCTCAAGAGTGGGTGGTTATACACTAGAGGGAAGATTCTTAGGCCTGGGAGGTCCATGATCATCAACATATTTATTGTAAGGAGTATTACATTATGAAATATTTTCAATTTCATATTCAGATTTAGAAGTAATAGTGTTTCTTTCCAAAGTGGGCATCACTCTATCCATATTTTCCAAATTATATTTCAATAAGATAAACAGAGTAGAATCATCAAGTTTATTATAAGTTCTCCCCCAATATCATAAAAAATATTCAGCAAGGTTGGTGTTTATATAAGCACCCTCAAATTCAATCAAAAAGTTCTTATGTTCAGAAATAGAGGACTCTTCTACAGCAGAAACTGGATAGTTTTCTAGTTCTGAAATTTTTTCCAGTTTTTGAGTTTCAGCAGAATTTTCAATTTATAAAATAGATTCAATAGGATTTTCAGCTTCAAAATTATTCTATTTAATAGAGGATTGATTTTTAGATTCATCTGAGACTCCAACTATATTCTCATTCACTAAGGACTCTAGCATTGAACAGTTTTTAGGAAAAGTTGGTCATTAATCAGTTTTAAACACATTTAACTCTTCTTGTTGTTCTCGAATTTTAAATATTAATTGACATTTAAAAACATCAATAACAGCACCATATGCGGCCAAGAAGGGCCTACCGATGATTATGGGAACCTCTTGATCACACTCCATATCCAAGACTAAAAATTATGTAGGAGAAAACAGCTTCCCAACCCCAACTAGAAAATCATCTATCTTATCCATAGGATGCGTGAAAGATCTATCAGAAACCTGTAGTATGATTGTGGTGGGTTGAAGGTCACCCAAACTCAACTATTAAAACAATGAGTATGGGAGAAGATTAATTCAAGCACCTAAGTCACACAAAAAGTTGATCTGGTCAGAGTTTCCTATTGTGAAAGGAATGAAAAAACTACCATGGTCTTTCAGTTTAGGTGGGATTTTCTTTTGAAGTAAAACATTGCACTCTTCGGTGAGTCTTTATGTAGAAAATTATTCTAGAGTGTTCTTTTTAGAAACAATTTTCATCAAAGATTTTGGATAATATGGGATTTGAATTATGGAATTAATTAAAGGAATGTTCCCTTGATGTTTATACTGAAGACCAAGGAACTAAAGAACTTCATCCTTAGTGTTACTTTGAGGTTTCCGCTTCTCAGGGAAAGGGATGGGTGGTGAAATTTTTTTCAGAAGAGTCAGTATATCCCTCACCTCTTCATCAACATTTTTTCCTTTATTAATTTAATTTTTAGAAGAATATTCAACTTGAGTTTAAGGTGATAAATTCCAATTTTGTTCATTTTCAAGACTTTTCTTTGAATTTCCAGCATGTGTGAAAAGCAAATTTTTATTTCCAAATTGAATCAGATTTTCATTTTGGGTATTTTCTGTTTCTTTTTTAGCAACAGTTTGAGTATTAAGCCCACTTATAGTGAAAACAACCATGGAATTATCCCTAGGATTAAGCTTAGTGGTACATAGAAGTCCACCTTTTTCCCTATATGAAAAAAACACTAGCAAGTCGACCTAATTGTGTTTCCATGTTTTGAAATCTAACACCAGTTTTCATTTTATCATACTCATATTTTTTTTATGTTTGGTCAATTAAGACATGTATCATTCTTCTTGAGAGTTTATTTTTTTCAAGATTAGATCAAGCTTAGAAAACAAGTGATTATCCTTGTTACTTTTTACATTATAAGGCTCGCCCTTATGATGAATTTGAAAGTTTAGTCTTTGTTGATTAGAGTAATTATGGGAAGGGGAGTGTTTAATTAAGCCATTATCTTTCTATGAATGATTGGGATGGTTCCTATAGCTTTGATTGTAATTATTGGAAAATGGATCTTCTTTAAGAGGCATCCTAGGACCATAGTTAACAATGTTTGAGTTTTCTTGTTATAGGGATAAAATATCAAAATTAGGACAAATGCACTTAGTATTCTCAAACATACCACACTGGACACACTTTTCCCTCGAATATTGATTTGTATTTTGACATCCTAATTAGTTAATAGTTTGTTTTGAATTCTGGTTCATTAAAGATTGAAGTTTTTTGGTGATTTTAGCCAGTTGATCTTGAGTTTCATTTATTGAACCGGTGTTTGAATTAACAACTCTATTGACTCTTTTTCTTCTTGAATTTTTATGTTGTGGATTCACTGTATGATTATTAATGATTTTTCTAACTTATTCATCTGTTTTATCATTTAAATTACCCCCATCAACTTGATCTACTAGGTTGTTTCCAGAGAAGATTATCCCTTCATAGAATGTATCAATAAGAAGGTGTGGTGGAAGTTGATGATGGGGAATCTTCTTGAGAAGATCCCTGAATCTATCCCATGCTTCATGAAAATATTTTCCATGATCTTGATAAAAACTAGTAATATTAGTTCTAAGTTCACCTTTATGTATTTGAGGATATAATTTCATAATGAAAGTTTTATACACATGATCCTAGTTTTCAAAAATGTTCTCATCTAGACTCAGAAACCAATTTCTAGCATTCTCTTTAAGGTAAAAGTGAATGACTCTCATCCTATGTTCATTCTCTGTGAGTCCTAGAAGAGGTAATTTCTACATAGTATTATATAAGTCTCTAACAAAGTCAAGTGTGTCTTCATTAGAGAGTCCATTAAATGCAAGCAATAGAGAAATGTGTGATTTTTTAAGTTCATAATTTCTGTCCCTAGGGGATACTCTAATAGATGATGGACTGCTTGAAACTTGTGGGAGTTGGAACTCCCTCTTCCCAGGCCTTTCATTTTCATGTAAGAGTTCTTTCTTATTTTGATAGTTGTTAGGTGCATGAACTCTATTATCTATGTTTTCCATTTACATTTCTTCTTATTTCATAGAGAAGATAAATCTTTATCTAATTCAAGGTTCAGAGGATCCAACCTAGCACTAGAAGTTCTTGTGCTCATACAAACAAAAACAACAGACACTAATCAACTGCAAAAATTCTGCAAGAAGTGAAATAGTTTTTTTTTCAATTTTCAAAATGTTCAATTCTTTTAAAGATTTTTATATATGTGTCTTTTAGTTTGTTTAGAGTAATGGCTCGTGCATTCCCCATAAACGGTGCCAAAAACTTGACCTAAACCATAGTTAATGTAAGACAATGTTAAAAATGTATATTCCTACTAACTACTGTATATGTGGCATGTAGGGTCGAACCCACAGGGAAGGAAAATATGGCCACTAATCTTCTAAAAAAATCTTGGAAAACTCCACTGTTTCCAGCAAGGGATTGATTTTTCTATTCTTCAATTTTTAAATTTATTTAATATTATTTATTAAGAATTAGAGTGAATGAACATCAGAAAACATGTATTTAAACTAGATTGAGGCAAGAGATAGTTGAAAACATTGAATAATAGAGATGTAGAACCCTGATAAAAGGAAAATCTATTAAAGAACTTGGGGAATAATCTCCATTCGACCGGTTTTGAAGGTGTTACCTTTCACTTATAGGATTTTTTTAGAGTACCACTATAGAGAGTATGAATCAAATCCCTTGCTAGGAGTTATGTCACAGTAGTCAACCAATTTAAGAGTTCTCCACTCCAAAATTAATCAACCGTGAACTACATTGAAAATTTAGAACAAGACAAACTCAGTGTAAGTCTTGAAGTCTTTGGAATCTTTTTCTGAAAATTGTTTCCATAATCAATCTCACCAACTGACAATGATATTTTCAGATTATATTCTTCTGATACTATAAATTAGATGAACTCAATATTGATCCCGCCAATCAATACTGAGTACATTCAAATGATTAAGTGAAATAGGAATTAAAAATAACAAGTAGAACTTCAATTCATCACTGAACTAATAGTTTAGTTAGAAAATATGTATATTTTAGAAATAGTAATTGAATACATGCTAACAGAGTGTAAAAATCCAAAAACAAGGGAATCCAAACTCCCCAAAGATACTCTGCTCCTATGCTTCTCTAGCTCCAGGATGAGGTTCCAGAGTCGCCCTCCGGACTCGTTATGCTCCTGATGAGAGAGAAGCTATTAGATCTTCAATTGTGCCCTCAATGTGTGTATCCCTGTAATATAGCTGCTTAATGTGCTTTATGTAGCCATTGTCTTCTACTGTATATCCCTAAACATCTTCCACCGACGTTTAAATCCCTTCACAAATGCACCGCACAATGTGCATTTTTTCGTGACTTTCATGTCGCGCTAGTTTTTCCCTCGTAACTAACTTTCGCTGAGTTAGTTACGTGAACCATGATGGGATTTCAGATATTGAATGAACCTATACAATTAGAACAGAAAAAAAATGAATGAATCATCGTTAAAATGTTAACTATTTTAGACAAATAAAAGTGTTAATAAAGAGTGATTAGATATTATTAAATTTGAATTAATAACTATTAGTTTTTTTGTATTTGTTAATTAACATATTTTAATTAATTTTTTAACATTTTATTATTTATACAATTAATTTAAAAAGTGATTATTTATTAATTATATTAAATTAATAATTTAGTAATTATTAGACAACTTGTGTTTAATTTATTTTGGAAATTAAATATTACAATTTAAAAAAATTAATAAGAAGTTGTTGTATTTTATATTTATTTTATTCATAATGGAGTAAATTTACAATATTTATTAAAGTATTAAATTTATTTATATTAGTATTTTGTAGTAATTTTAGAATTAAAATTTCAATTTTCATATATTTTATTTGATTAATTTTAATATTGTTATAATTTATCTATTAGTAACTTTTAGTTATTTATTTATAAAGTTCTATGTTTTTTTTATTATTATTTTAATTATTTATTTTATGGTATTATATTTTTATTTGATTATTTTTATTAATTTATATCCTTTTTCTCTTTTTTTTAATCTTCTTCCCCAAACACCACCGGTCCACCTCCCTCTCCTCAGCAGCGCGACGGCTGCCAGCTCGGCTACCAGCGGCGTCCCGACTCTTCCTCCTTCCAGGAATAGTGTGGCTAGGCCAGGATTCCCTCCTCCTTGGATTCCAATAGCGGCAGAGTTCTTCCTTATGAAGACTTCAACCCCAGCACGGCGTCGGCCTAGGTTTGGCCTCGGTTCAGCTACATAGCGGCGACTTCAGCCCGACAACATAACTCATCTCATCGAAAACTGACTTCTTCAATAGATGACAGAAAGACCTCAAATTCCAGATATGACGAACTATAGGTGGCTCAGACTCCTCTCTATTTCATCAAATCAACATCACAATGCTCTAGCTTCAGTCAGCGCGAACCAGGTTGGGGCATAATGAACAGCAGCGAGCTCATCCTGCTCCTCCTTAGGGTGGCCAAACTCAATCCGTGACACAAAGAAGATGAACAACAGGTCAGTATTCAAAAAGGGATAAATCTATTAGGATTTTCGGGGCTAAATATGCGTGTGAAAAAGATATTTATTTGATTTATCCTTGTTCCGTGTTCAATTGTTCAAAGGAGTAACTGAATGGTTTATAGTGGTAGAAGAGATTTGGGTTTAATTTTGTGGGAGTCAGATTGTGGTTGTAGATCAGGGTTAATTGTTGGTTTTGCAAGGATGTGAAGAGTAGTCTAAATAGTGGCATAGAGGAGCACCATCAGGGGTTACTATTACAAAATAAAAATCCAGGTTACCGTTGCACAACAAAAATAAGAGAGTCACCGGTACAATAAAAAAAATAACGGTGACCTTTTGAAAAAATAAATTGAACATAAAATTAAATCTTAATCAAACTAAAAATAATGATTGAAAATAATTAATTACATGAAATCTATGCACCATTAATTAATGTAGGAGTTTTTTTGTTAAACCTAAAAAGATTACAATTATTAATTAACAACACATAAATTATAAACAGAATAATTGTTAAAATAAATTAATAAAATACTTAAATTAGAATAATTACAGGGTAGCAGTTAGTGGGAATGAACAGTAATGGTGAATAAATAGGTTACTAATAGTTATAGTCTACCTCACTGGTAGACTAAAACCAATAAAAAATGAATAAATAATCAAACTACATACATAAAATTAAACAATTAATATTTCAAAACACTTAATTAATTTATTAAACAACTATTAGAATACATAAAATTAAAAGAAAACTATTTTATTTAATAAAAAATAAATTCATATCTAAAATAATTATCAGGATGGTAAAACATATTATTTAATAAAGTTAAAATAGTTTAATGAAACTAAGTTAAAAGATAAAATATTAAAATAAAGACTAAGTTGATTAAATTGAATTACGATGATTAAATAATTGTTTAAGATAGTTATTAACTTATTATAAAGTCAATAAGATTCCGCAGAACATGACTAATTAAGAAATTATTAAATTAGAATAGATAATTAAGATTAAAATTACTAATTTAAATACTAAGAATACATAATTAATTATAAAAATTGATTAATTAACTATATTAATTATAAAAATACAAAACAACAATTATTTTGTATAAAGTGTATAAATAATTAATTAAATCATTAGAAATTAAGTTAAAATATGTGGAAAAACTATGCAAAAAATAGATCCACATCTGTGGAATACAATTAAGATAGTCAAATGTTTGAAAAAATGGGGCATCAATGCCATAGTTTTTTGGAGATGCTTGCCAAATACTCTAAAATCATTCTTGTCATCCTGTTCTAATAGAAGTAGTTACCAAATGTTGTCTGAGTTAAAGCTTGGGAAGAGATATGGGTAAAAAATATGTTTTATTTAATGAAATATATTATTTTTTTGTATTTATATAAATTAATATTTTGGTGTCAGATTTAGTTTAATTTTTCTGATGGTGAGGGTGCACAACCAGCACGTCTAAAAGATTTAGATGAGATTTGGAGAGCCTATAACCATGAGTTGTATAATGGATAGAATGATAATGTTAGCACAGATTTAGAGGTGGTCCCTGTCATGGATGATTGTCCATTAGAATTGTATCAGCATATGGTTACTCATTGGATGACTATATGGTTTATGGTATTAATCCCATTAGATGTATTTAAATGAAAATTTTCATGTTTTTCATTAATACTAATTATTGAATTTTGTTTAGGAATCATCTAGAATAAATAAAAAAACATTGATGCTAAAAAATAACTCCACATTTTGGGACGTACACGGATTCCAGATCATGAGAAGAAGCAGGTATGACATTTTATAATTATTCTTTATGAATTTTACTTTCTATTTCTTAATCCATATTTATTTGATCTCAAAAGTTGTTATTTAATTTTAGTTATGAACATAATTATTGGTACCCTATTTTTAATTTTGGTTTCCTAAATTCTTTTCCATTTTAGAAACAGAAATTGAATATTGAAAGAAGTGTGCCTTGAGAAAAACTATTTTTCTCGAGTTGATGGAAGCAAGATGGAAGTGTGGTTAATGAACCAACTCACCAGTAGATTGTAAGTTTTACATTGTTGATTTAAAATTTAAATCTCTATTTTTTAACATAATAATCTCTTTATATTTGAAACAGGAAGCTTCTGAGGGCCTTGATACCCAGGAACCTTAAATTTTTTGGCCAAATGATTACTTACCTCAGGTGTTGGGAGATGAGCACCCGGGTAGAGTACACCCCCTACCACCTGGATAGCCCTTCCCCCCTTCTGTACAACCCACCCACCCCAAAGGACACCTCGTACCACCCTGGACATCCCCTCCACTGCTGTGGACAACCCGCCCACCACCTAGACACCTCATACACCCTGGATAGCCCCGCCACCCCTATGGCCAGCCCCTACTCCCATTGACAGCACGCCCCCTTGGACTCCCCGTACCCCCAAGATAGCCCCACCACCCTCATGGAAAGCTTTCCCCAGACACCCTGTACCACCTTGTATAACCCCACCACGCCCTGGACAACCCCCACCCCCTGGACCCCCACCCATGTGGACACCACCATGCCCCAGTGGACAACCTGCCCCACCCCTACTATTATCCCTACCCCATGGATAGCCCCTACCCATGTGGACAACCCACCCCACCCAGCTAGACATCCCCTACCCCCCTAGAAACTCCCTCCACCCCTGGATACCCCTACCCTGTGAATTTCCCCACCACTCCCATGGACACCCCTCCCACCCCCTGGACACCCACAACCCCCTTGGACAGCCCCACCACCCCTATGGCCAGCCCCCAACACTATGGAATGCCCACCGACCCCCTAGACACCCTCTACCCCTGGATAATCCCACCACCCTCGTGGATAACTCGCCCACCCCCTGGGACACCCCGAACCCCTAGACATCCCCCACCCCCATAGAGAGCACACCCACCACCCTAGACACCCCTACCCCTAGACAGCCTGCCACCCCTCTGGATTGCCCATCCACCACCCTCCACATCCCATACCCCCTGGATATCCTCCCCACCCCGAAGACATCCCACCCACCCCTGAACTCCCTATACCCCTGAGACTGCCCCGCCACCCCCTTGGATAGCCCTCCCACCACCTGAACCCCCACCCCCATGGACAACCCCCTAGACAACCCCCACCCCATAGAAACCCCAACCCCCTAGAAACCCCATACCCCCTAGACAACCCCACCCACCTGGACACCAACTCACCCCCTGGACACCCCTACGCCTTGGACAACCCCCCCCCCCAAACCCAATGGACCTCCCCCACCACATGAACACCACCCTACCCCTGGAAACCCCCGACCCCCTGGACAGTCCCCCCACACCCGTGGACAACCCTCCCACCCCTCGACACCCCGTACCCCCTTGGACAGCCCCTCCACTACAGTGGAAAGCCTGCCGACCCCCTAGACACCCTATGCCCCAGGATAGCCCCACCACCCTCGTGGACAGCCCACCCACCCTCTAGACACCACGTACCCCCTAGACAGCCCTTCCACCCCCAGGGATACCACGACCACCCTTAGACACCCCTACCCCTAGACATCCCCCCCCACACCCGTTGATATCCCACCCACCCCTTGGGCACCCCTACCCCCCAGGACTACCCCACCACCACCTAGACACCCCTACCACCTGGGCAGCTCAGCCACCCCCATGGATAGCCCACCCACCCCTTTAACACCCCTAACCCCTGGACAACCACACCACCCCCATCCCTATAGATAGCCCCCAATCCAATGGATATCCTGCCCACACCCTGAACACCACTGTAACTCCCCAAGAATCTATGGTACGCTTCTCTGTGAATAATGCAACAGCGTGTGTTGTACGCAACATCGAGTTCTAACACACCACAACCAATCAAACTAGCCGTTATGAATAGTAATACCCACTTTTTCAAATTTATAAATTTTATTTTTCAAAATGGACTTCTTTTTTTGATTCGGAATATCGAATTTAGCCTAGGGTGAATTTTTGGTATTTTTCTGTAAAACTTCATTTTTTTGATGAATAGTGAAACCACTAAGTGGTAGTTAAAAAACTGAATTTTTCATCAAAGTTAATTTTACCACTTCTGTGAGTGGAATTTCAAAAATTCGAGAGACATGGTTAATATCAAGGAGTAAAATATGATTCAATGAAATTAAAATAATTTTTGGTGAATAGTAACTTTTTTTTATTTACCATAGTTAAAAGTAAATTGGGTAATTAAGGGTAAAAATAATATTAATATTACCCTAACACATGTCTTAATTATATTGGACAAGTGTATCTCGACCAAAAACAACCTCAGGAATAAAATATTACCATTTAGGTCCACTTTGATTAGATTAGGACATTTATTATTATTTAATTCAAAGAACAGTTAAAAGAGTTAAAATCGAATTTTACTTACTAAAACATTTTTAATATAGGGTTATACATAAGATAAATTCTATTTTAAATATTAATTATAAATCTAAAACTATTTCCTATATAATGGTATTTTATTTATAATTTTTAGACATTAAAAAATTTAATTTATTTATGACACAATGATGATGCAGTAATTACCATAATAGTGAAAAATTAAAATAACTGATATTATAAACACCCAAAAAAATATAATTTGAGACTTTTTATGAGTTACACTTATTTTCATGGATAATATGACATGTTAGGATTTATTTAATTTACATTGTCAGAAGTAATCATTCTTTTATGAGTTTTAAAAAAATCAATTATTGAATAGTTTAAAAATTGACATAAGAGTTTTTAAAATAAATATTATATTATTAATTGATATTCAAATCCTTAAAATCTATGGATAGACAAAGAGACTTATATCATGATAGGTGTATCATTAATGGACCACTTGGGGGTCTTTTGGAAGTATATAGTAAGTTTATTAACAATATATTATAAAAATATAAAGTGACATGGAAAGTGTCAAACTAATTAACTAAGAGTTAAAACTAAATGATAAGGTTAATATAAGGACCCAAAACTATCTAACGTCTATTGGTTGAGAGGTTTTAGACCCATCCCCACCTTAATATTTAAATAAACCACTTTGGAGCCATTAGAAACCGAATATGAATTTATTATAAAATAATATTTCTAGCTTTTCCAAAGGTGCCCCTCACCCCTCTTATAAAAGGGCACTCCCACTTCTCATTAATTCACACCTTCAAAGCCTTTTGGTTCGGCCAAACCCTGCCCAAATACTCCCTCAACTTCCCTCAATACAACTTAGAGGCCTTAGTTTTATCCTAAATCCATCTTAAAAATCCATTTTGATCAAATCAAAATGAAGAACCCGAAGAAGAGGTAATTTTTTCACCACCCTTTTTCAAATTCATTTCTTATTCAACTTCTCCTTTCTTTGTAATTCCCATTCTAAAATAATTATTCTAGTATCTCCTATATACTTTAATATTATTATAAATATGGTACAACCATATTAAGTATTCTATCCATCCTTTGAATGACATGTCACCATAAGTGCGTACGTACGGCTTACCGTCTCCACGTCGTGGTGTAATTGTTACTCAATATATTAATATTTGGATGGGTATAATAATGATTTTTAATTAATTTAAATAATAAATATAACATGATAAATATTCTGTTTATATGATATACCATTCAATTAAATATTATTTTAATATCAAAAGAATGATATTGTCGCTCGTGTGTACGTACGGACTATCGTCTCCATGAATGCGATGAGATTCATTCTCCATCGTATCCATCCAAGTATAATTCTCATTTGATGATTAATAATAGTATCTAAGGACTTGATATCATTCTTGATATGAATAAGATACAACCTATCCATGACAAACACGTCTTACGTAACAAAACATATAAAAGAAAACGAGTAAGTTAACACCCAAAACAATGATAATATTAAGATATTATTAACAAATCATTGTCAAAATATCATATATGATGTATATGATTATTTTATAATTTAATAAAAATTATTTCACCCTTATACAGGAGGTTAACCTACCCCCAATTAAGGAAAAGTACAAGGTAGGGGTTTATTTCGCAATATCTTCATTATCCGAGGTTGTTTATATGTAATAATCTACTGGGATTTCTTTATCATCCACATCCATGTTTCTTCGAAATGTATTTCAAAACATTTTTACTATTTACAAGAATATGAGTTATAGTCATTGATACACTTGTTTGACTTTTTATAAGATGTTTATAAAGGAATATTTTCATCGTTTTCCAAACAATGTGCTTTTATCCTTTTCGACAGAATTGAGGTAAGAATGTTTTTTTAACTTATATGGTGGGTGCGGTTATTCTCCTCCATTATAAAAATCGTTGAAGCTTCCCTTAAAATCTTATAAGAATATTTTCAAAGAAAATGTTTTATTTTATTAATATATGACTCTTAAATTATTTCTAAATAGAAATAAATATTTCATTAAAAAGAGTTTTGATTTCATCTATGTCAACATCCATTGATGGATTTTAAGATTATTTGGAGTCGATTTATTATGATACAATACATCCATATTGTATTGATGTTTTTTTGATATGTTTGATTATGGATGTTTTATTTTTATACCATTCATGGTTTATGAATAATGTATAGACATTTCATATGCTAGTTTTAATACGAATGTTTATGTTATGTTTAAACCTGTTCATATGAGGAATCCATTGGACTTAATAAGTGACGAGTGGAGCCCGCTATAGCTCCTCGATGCACCAGTAAGTCTCATGAGACAATCTAGTGTCTTCGCACTGGGCCTAGAAAAAATCTTATTTGTAGTCTTGGCACGAGACCTTGGCTATGTGGTTATGATAGTCTGGCATTATGCATTCCATCATTATCAAAGTATTGATTGATATTGCATGTGAATATTCGATTAGTAGAATATCCATGTGAATAAGTAAATGGCATTATTTCATTTTATTTCTGCAATACTATGTTGATTTTCAAGTTTAAAAGTCTTTTGTTTTAGTTATACATTGACTTAAATGTTTATTCTTATTTATGAACGTTTCTGCTATATTGTTATCCTTACTGGTCGTTTGAGCTCACCCATTTACTATGTTTTATTTTTCCCAGGATATGAAAAGGTAAATTATGAATGACCAGCAGCGATAGTATAAGGGGATAAGAGTGTGGACTATGGAGACTATGTTGTTGTAGTTTTCATTTTTATGATGTAATGTAAAACTTTATGAATATATCTGGTGTTTCCAAGGATACTAAACTAATTGATCATTCGAGATTTGATCTTTCTTGTGATCATGCCAATGTTATGTAATAATGCACTGACTTTGGGTAACTGGGGACGGGGCATTATAGTTGGTATCAGAGGATGTTTAGTACAAACCTTGGAAGATAGATTTAGATAAACTCTGAATAGAGCACATAGATTCAAGATGGAATTTGAGGATTAGTATAGAAGAACATTCTAGAATTTTGGTATTGTAGAGATTTTGTGAGTTTTCTGAGCAATACATCCCTATCTAGATACGAGCAGGTAGAGGTGTCTCTTGCACAGATGTTCCAAGGGGTAAAACCTGAAAACACCGCTTTGAGCTAGACTCGAACGGGAACTAGTGCACGACAACGGGCCTTGATGCACTCTTGGTTACGACACTCCTGGGGGATATTCTTAATATAACTCTCATTTTTATAACAAATCATTATGAAGGGTTTATGAGTATATACTTCCTCAAAGAAAACATTTTTTATGATTATGGATTATATCCATAAATGGTTTAATTTATGTTATGTGTTTTATAAGTATGGAATTATGTATTTTGATTCATAAACTGATCTAGTTTATGCCATTGTTTAGAAATGGAGCCTAGTGGAAGAAATGGAAACCATATAAATGCACGCACTCCATGTAGGGATTTCCCTCTTGATCAGGATAATTATAGTGGAGCTGGTGATGCAACTGGTGCCCATCACCTAATCACCATACTAGGACAACTCACTCAGGTTATGAATAATAACCTTACCCGTATGGAGCACCCTGATTCGCAACGTGGAGGATCAATATTAGATCGCTTCATGAGGAAAAAACCACCAACTTTCAATGGGAGTACAAATACCTTAGTAGCTGATAAATTGATAAATTCCCTAAAGAAAATATTTCAGGCTTCGGGGAGTAGTGAAAGGGAAAAAGTTATCATGACAGTTTACCGCCTCACTGGAGATGCTGATCAATGGTGGTCATTGATTCAAAACATGAAGGTAGATTATGAAGTATCAAATCTGGAATGGAGGGAGTTCAAAGATCTGTTTTTAGAAAAATTCTTTCCTCGAGACCATCGAGCAGAGATGGAAAGACAATTTCTGAGTCTGAGACAAAAGGAGGATGAGAATGTCACAATGTATGAGGCTAACATTCCAAGATTAGCAATGTATGCTGGAGATTATATATGTAACCCAAGAAGTAATATTGATCGTTTCTTTGATGGGTTAAAACCATTTCTCCATTGAGAATTAGTCTCACAATCCTTCTCGCCGTATGATGACATTGTTTCATGTGCTATCAAGACAGAAATGGAATTCTCTAAGTCTTATGACTTTAAAGAAAAGAAAGAGAAGAAGAGATATGCTGATCAATATGGGAATGGAAATAAGGGGAAGAAGGGAGAGGTTGAGTATCCATCCTGTGGTAAATGTGGGAAGAAACACCCCGGTTCTTGCTTGAAGGGAATGTGTGTCTGTTACAAGTGTGGTGAAAAAGGCCACCAAGCTCGTGATTGCAAAGGGAAGATAGAAGCTACCAATGTTCAGTGCTAAAATTTCAGGGAGATGGGACATTATGAAAATGAATGTCCAAACCGTCAGGGGAAGTTACCTTCGAAAAGGCCAAGGGATCAAGGTCAAGCTTATGCGATCACTACTGCTAAGGTAGAAGCTCCGAAAGACATGGTGGCAGGTAATTTAATGGTTTCCTCAAGTTTATCAAATGCATTATTTGATTCTGGATTATAGAATTGTTTCATATCTTCCCAGTTTGTTATAAAAATTAGATATTTCCAATTTGATTTAAAAAGGGAGTTTTCAGTTAAAACTCCTAAGGGAAGTATCATTGTGACAAAGTTTTGTGAATCAATCCCCATTAAGGCACAAAAATGTTCTTTATATTATGATCTCATCGTCATAACTATGATTGAGTTTGATATAATCCTCGATATGGACTGGATTTCAGACCATGATGTGAAGATTTATTGTAAGAATAAGGAGGTTATGATTTTTGATGATGATGATAAGGAACGCCTTATCTTTAGAGTAGAATCGTCTCCACCTAATTCGTATCTAGATCCACCCCCAGTAGCTCAAATAAATTCAATTATTGGGGAGGAATAGAATGAAATGACTATTGGTGAGGAATGTAATGTTCATATAGAGGATGTACATGTTGTGAAAGAATATGTAGATGTGTTTCTGGACGATTTACCTGGACATCCTCCAGAATGAGAAGTTGTGTTTTCCATTGATTTAATTCATGGATCAAGGCCTTTATCAATGAACCCTTATAGAATGGCCACTATAGAATTAGTTGAACTAAATAAACAACTAGAGGAATTGAGTAATAAGGGATTTATTCACCCTAGTGTTTCTCCATGGGGATCCCCTGTTATTCTTGTTAAAAAGAAAGATGGATCTATGAGGTTATGTATCAACAACAGGTAGATCAATGCTATAACAATAAAGAACAAGTATCCCCTACCTCGCATTGATGATTTATTTGACCAACTTCATGGAGCTCAATAATTTTCAATGATTGACCTTTGATATGGATACCATCAGTTGTGTGTAAAGAAGGATGATATTCCGAAGATAGCATTTCGAACCAGGTACGGGCATTACAAGTTTACAGTAATGCCTTTTGGATTGACTAATGCACCCTCTTTATTCATGGAACTGATGAATAGAGTTTCAAGGAATATCTCTTTGAATTTTTTGTGGTATTTATTGATGATATATTGGTATACTCCAAAAGCTACGAAGATCATGAAAATCACTTGCGCATTACCCAGAAGACTCTGAGAAGACATGAATCATATGGGAAGTTTAGCAAGTGTGAATTCTGGCATCAAGAGATTTCTTTTCTTGGCCATATTGTCTCTAAATATGGTATCTCTGTTGATCCTTCTAAGATCAAGGCAATCAAAGAATGGATAGCACCGATGAGTATAACTAAGGTACGTAGTTTTATTGGTTTAGCATGTTATTATTGACGTTTTGTCCAGAATTTTTCCCGGTTGGCTAACCCATTAACAAATCTCACATGTAGAGGGGTTAAATTTGTTTGGACAAAAGAGTGTGAAGAATGTTTTGAAGAGCTGAATAGAATATTAGTCAACGATCCTATATTGACTCTACCATCAGGGAAAGATGGGTTCGTTATTTATAGTGATGCATCGAAGAAAGGACATGGTTGTGTCCTTATGCAGGATGATAGGGTTATTGCCTATGCATCACAATAGTTGAAAATTCATGAGAAAAATTATCCTACTCATGATCTCGTGTTAGAAGCTATGATCTTTGCTTTTAAGATATAGAGGCACTACATTTATGGTGAAAATTGTGAGATTTATACTGATCACAAGAGTTTGATGTATATTTTTTTCACAAAAATAACTCAACATGAGGAAAAGGAGAAGGCATGAATTACTCAAGGATTATGATTGTACGATACACTACCACCCAGGTAAAGAAAACAAGGTGGCAGATTCTTTGAGCAGAAAATATCATGGGGTTTTGAACAATATGATAATTGAAAGGGATCCAATTTTCATGGATATAGTGAAGATGGACATGGGAATAACCATGGAAGGTGAAACATCAGTTATTTTTCAAATGGTTGCCAAACCATCTTTACAAGAAAGGATTAAGAGTTCTCAGACTAATGATGAAGAATTTCAAAAGAAGATTAAAGCTGTGAATGATGGGAGATTGAGAGACTTTTTGTATGAAGAAGGAATATTGAAATTCAGGAAGAGACTTTGTGTTCCTGATATACCTAATCTAAAAAGGGAATTGTTGGATGATGTTCATAGTTCCAATTTCTCTATACACCCTGGGAGCACGAAAATGTATAGATATTTGAAGGAACATTTTTGGTGGGACAACATGAAAAGGGAGATTACTGATTTTGTGTCAAGATGTATGGTTTGTCAACATGTGAAAGCTGGAAGGCAACAACCTGGAGGAGTCATGAAACCTCTTCCCATACCAGAGTGGGAATGGGACAATATTACGATGGACTTTGACATGGGGCTACCAAAGACTCATAGAAGGAACGATGTAATATAGGTTATTGTTGATCGTCTTACCAAGCCAGCAAATTTTCATTCTATAAGAGAAGATCTACCACTGGAACGTCTAGCAAGACTATATATTAATAAAGTTGTGAGAATTCAGGGAGTACCCCTATCGATTATTTCTGATTGTGATCCCCGTTTTACATCAAGATTATGGAAGAGTCTTCAGAAATCCATGGATATTGAACTTCATTTGAGCACTGCCTACTACCCTCAAACAGATGGACAATCAGAACGGACTATTCAAACCTAAGAAGACATGTTGAGATCTAACTCACTTGACTTTTAGGGTATGTGGGATCAATATTTACCTTTGGTAGAATTTTCCTATAATAATAGCTTCCATTAGAGTATTCAGATGGCACCATATGAAGCGTTATACAGAAAGAGATGTTGCACACAAACCTTTTGGGATGAAGTTGGGGAAAGAGAACTTGTAGGTCCAGAACTAGTGGAGGAAATGATGGAAAAGGTGAAGGTAATCCAAAATCCTATCAAAGTAGCTCAAAGTAGGCAGAAGAACTATGCCGATAATCGAAGGAAGGATTTGGAATTTAAATTCGGTGATCATGTTTTCCTGATGGTATCTCCATGGAAGGGAGTCATACGTTTTGGTAAGAAAGGTAAATTGAGTCCCAGGTATATCAGACCTTTTGAAATTCTAGGATTAATTGGGGTTGTAGCTTACCGATTGGCAATGCCGCCAAGTCTCTCCAAAGTTCATGTTGTGTTCCAAGAATCTCTGTTGAGGAAATACATGCCTGACCCAACGCATGTACTCACCTATGAGGAATTAGAATTGGAACCTGATCTGTCTTATTACGAAGAGCAAGTCAAGATTCTTGATACGAGAGAACAAGTAATGATAAACTGGACGACTCGTCTGGTAAAAGTCTTGTGGAGAAACTATAATATGGAAGATGCAACGTGTGAACCCAAGGAACTTATGATGAAGAACCACCCGAGTCTTTTCAGGCAGTAGTATTATAGAAATTTCAAGGATGAAATTATTTGAAGGAGGGGAGAATGAAATACCCCAAGCTTCTACGGTACGCTTCTCTTTGAATAATGCAATAGCGTGTGTTGTATGCAACATCGAGGTCTAACACACCACAACCAATCAAACTAGACGTTATGAATAGTAATACCCTTTTTTGAAATTTTTAAATTTTATTTTTCAAAATGGACATCATTTTTGGATTCGGAATATCGAATTTATCCTAGTTTGAATTTTTGGTATTTTTCTGAAAAACATCATTTTTTATGAATAGTGAAACCACTAAGTGGTAGTTAAAAAACATAATTTTTCATAAAACATAATTTTACCTCTTCTGTAAGTAAAATTTCGAAAATCCAAGAGACACGGTTAATATCAAGGAGTAAAATTTGCTTCAATGAGATGAAAATATTTTTTGGTGAATAGTAACTTTGTACTTTAATTTACCACGGTTAAAAGTAAATAGGGTAATTGAGGGTAAAAATAATATTAATATTACCCTAACACATGTCCTAATTCTATTGGAAACATTTATCTCGACCAGAAACAACATTAGGAATAACATATTACAATTTAGGTCCACTTGGATTAGATTTAAACAATTATTATTATTTAATTCAAAGAAGAGTTAAAAGAGTTAAAATCGAGTTTTATTTACTAAAAAATTTTTAATATAGGGTTATACATGAGATAAATTATATTGTAAATATTCATTAGAAGGATAAGAATATTTCCTACATAATGGTATTTTATTTATAAATTTTAGACATTAAATAATTTAATTTATGTATTACACAATGATGATGCAGTAATTACCATAATAGTGAAAAATTAAAATAATTGATATTATAAACACCCAAATAAATATAATTTGGGACTTTTTATGAATTAGACTAATTTTCATGGATAATATGACATTTTAGGACTTATTTAATTGATTTTTTCGAAGTAATCATTCTGTTATAAATTTTAAAAAAATCAATTATTGAATAGTGTCAAAATTGGCATAAAGGAGCTTTTTAAAACAATATTATATTAATAATTGATATTCAATTCCTAAAAATATAATGTTCATCCAAGAGACTTATATCATGATAGGTGTATCATTAATGGACCCCTTGGGGGTATCTTGGAGGTATATAGTATGTCTATTAACTATATATTATAAAAATACAAAGTGACATGGAAAGTGTCAAACTAATTAACTAAGAGTTAAACTAAAAGATAAGGTTAATATAATGACCCAAACATTTCTAAAGTCTATTGGTTGAGTGGTTTTCGACCCATACCCATATTAATCTTTAAATAATCCACTTTGGATCCATTATAAACTGAATATGAATTTATTATAAAATAATATTTCTAGCTTTTCCAAAGGTTCCCCTCACCCCTTATAAAAGGGCACTCCCCCTTCTCATTAATTCACACCTTAAAAGCCTTTTAGTTTGTCCAACCCCTGCCCAAATACTCTATCAACTTCCCTCACTACAACATAGAGGACTTAGTTTGATAAGAAAGCCAACCTAGGGATCCCTTTTGATCAAATCCAAAGGAAGAACCAGAAGAAGAGGTAATGTTTTCACCACCCTTTTTCAAATTCATTTCTTCTTCAACTACTTCTTTCTTTGTTATTTCCATTCTAAAATAATGAATCCATAATCTCCTATATACTGTAATATTATTATAAATATGGTATGACCATATTCTGTATTCTATCCATCCTTTGAATGACATGTCACCATACGTGTGTACATACGGCTTACCGTCTCCACAAAATGGTGTAATTATTATTCAATATATTATTATTTGGATGGGTATAATAATGATTTTTAATTCATGTAAATAATAATATAACATTATAATGAATCTTAATATATTATATACCCTCCAATTAAATATTATTTTAATATCAAAAGAATGATATTTTCGCTCGTGCGTACGTACGGACTACCATCTCCACGAACGCGATGAAATTCATTCTCCATCGTATCCATCCAAGTATAATTCTCATTTGACGATTAATAATAGTATCTAAGGACTTGATATCATTCTGGATATGAATAAGATACAACCTATCCATTACAAACACATCTTAAGTAACAAAACCTATAAAAGAAAACGAGTAAGTTAACACCCAAAACAATGATAATACTAAGATATTAATAACAAATCAATGTTAAAAGATCACATATGATGTATATGATTCTTGTATAATTTAATAACAATTATTTCATCATTATAAAGGAGGATAACCTACCCCCAACCATGTAAAAGTACAAGGTAAGGGTTTATTTCACAATCTCTTCATTATCCGAGGTTGTTTATACGTAATAATCTACTGGGATTTCTTTATCATCCAAACCATGTTTCTTCGAAATTTATTTCAAAACATTTTTACTATTTACAAGAATATGGGTTAAAGTCATTTATACCCTTGTTTAACTTTTTATAAGAGGTTTTTAAAGGAATCTTTCCTTCGTTTTCCAAACAAGGTTATTTTATCCTTTTCGACAGAATTAAGGTAAGAATGATTTTTTTAACTTATACGGCGGGTGCAGCTATTCTCCACCATTATAAAAATCATTGAAGCTTACCTTACAATATTATAAGAATATTTTCAAAGAAAATGTTTTATTTTATAAATATATGACTCTTAAATGATTTCAAAATAGAAACAGATATTTCAAAGAAAGAGTTTTGATTTCATCTATGTCAACATCCATTGATGGATTTTAAGTTTATTTGGAGTTGATTTATTATGATACAATACTTCCATATTTTATTGATGGTTTTATGATATGTTTGACTATAGATTTGTTATTCTTATTCCATTAATGGTTTATGAAGAAATTATTGACTTTTCGTATGCTAGTTTTAATACGAATGTTTATGTTATGTTTAAACATGTTCATATGAGGAATGAATTGAACTTAATAAGTGACGGGTGGAGCTCGCTATAGCTCTTCCATGCATCGGTAGGTCTCATGAGACAAACTAGTGTCTTGGAACAAGGCCTTGGGAAAATCTTATTTGTAGTCTTGGCACGAGGCCTTGGCTATGTGGTTATGATAGTCTGGCATTATGCATTCCATCATTATGAAAGTGGTTATTGATATTGCATGTGATTATTCAATTAGTATAATATCAATGTGAATAAGTAAATGACATTATTTCATTTTATTTTTGCCATACTATGTATAATTTCAAATTTAAAAGGCTTTTGTTTTAGTTATACATATCCTTAAATGTTTATTCTTATTTATGAATGTTTCCGCTATATTGTTATCCTTACTGGGCGTTTGAGCTTACCCCTTTTCGATGTTTTATTTTTCCCAGGATGTGAAGAAGTAAATTATGAATGACCTGCAGGGATAGTATGAGGGGATAATAGTGTGGACTATGGAGACTATGTTGTTGTAGTTTTCATTTTTATGATGTAATGTAAAACATTATGAATATATCTAGTGTTTCCAAGGCTACTAAACTAATCGGTCTTTCGAGATTTGATCTTTCTCTTGATCATTCCAATGTTATGTAATCATGCACCGAATCTGGGAAACTAGGGTCGGGGTGTTACAACCACTACCCCTTAGACAGCCACGCCACCCCCTTGGAATAATCACCCACCCCCTAGACACCCCTGACCCCCTGGATAGACCCACCCCCATGGATAGCCCACCCACCCCTAGACACCTCTACCACTGGATAGTCTTGCCACCCCCATCGACAGCCCGCCCTCCCCCATGGACACCCCATACCCCCTACAGTGACCCTCAACCCATGTGGAAATCCCACCCACCCCTGGGCCCCCCATAACACCTAGGACAGACCCGCCACCCTAGTGGATAGCCCAGCCAACCCGTTGGACACCTCATACCCCCTGGACAGTCCCCACCCCCGTGGATAGCCCGTCCACCCCCTGGACACCCCTACCCCCCTATAGAGCCATGCCACCCCCTGGAAACACCTACCCCCTAGACAGCCCCGCAACCCTTGTGGGTATCCTGCCCACCCCTGGACACCCCGACCCCTTGGGACATCCCTACCACCACGATGGACACCCCCCCTGGACAGCCCCCACCATCATGGACAGCCCACCCTACCCCTGGACACCCAATACCCCCTAGACAACCCTTCCACAACCATGGATAGCTCCCCCACCGCCTGGACACCCCGACCCCCTGGACAGACCCCCACCTCAAGGATAACCCACACATCCTCAAGACACCCCTACCCCCTGGACAGCCCCGCCACCCCCGTGTACATCTTTCCCACCCCCTGCACAACCTGTACCCTACTAGATATCCCCATCACCCTATGGATAGCCCATCCACCTTTGGACACCCTCTACCCCCTGGACAGCCCTGCCACCCCCGTGGACAACCCGCCCTCCCCCTGGACACCCCACCCCCAGGGACATCCCCCCACCCCTGGATAGCTTGAACCCCATGGACACCCCCTCCCCCACAAGACAACCCCCACCCAACCAGGACACCACACCACCCCCTAGACACAACTATCCCCTTGGATAGTCCACCAACCCCCCTAGACCGCCCCACCCCTGGAAAACACCCTACCCCTAGAAAACCTCGAACCCCCTAGGAATACCCCTCCCCCCACCCCCATGAAGAGCCCCAACCTCTAGACACCTCGTACCCCCTGGACAGCCCCGCCACCGATGTGGACAACCCTCCCACACCTGGAACACCCAGTACCCCCTGGACAGCCCCACCACCCCCCGCGGACAGCCCGCCGACCCCCAAGACACCACATACCCCCTTGAAAGCCCCGCCACCCCCATGGAAAGCCCACCCACCCCCAGGACACCCCTACCATGGGACATCCCCACTACCCCCATGGAACACCCACCCACCCCCATGGATTACCCTCCCACACGTGGACACCACCTACCCCTGGACAGCCCCCCCACCCCCTGGTCACGCCAACCCCCCTGAATAGCCCCACCACACCCGTGGACACCCCAGCCACCCCTAGACACCCCAAACCCCCCTAGAGAGCCTTTACACACCCGTGGACAACCCCCCTCCCGCTGACAAACCCCACCCCCGTGCACTACCCACCAACCTCCTGGACACCCCAACCCCCATGGACAGCCCCCCCTCGTTGATAGCCCACACACCCATCTGGACAACCCGTACCCCCTGGATATCCCCGCCAACCCCATAGACAGCCCTGCCACCCCTAGATACCCCGTACCCCCTAGACAGCCCCTCCACCCCCGTGAACATCTAGACCACCCCCATGGACACCCCATACCCCCTAAGACGGCCCCGGAACCCTCATGGATAGCCCTCCCAACCCCCTAGACACCCCATACCCCCTGAACAGCCCCCACCACCGTAGATAACCCACCCACCTCTAGAACACCATGTACCCCCTGGAAAACCTCTCCACTACCATGGCCAGCCTGCCCACCCCCTGGATACCCCCACCCCCTATGGACATCGCCCCACCCCCACGGATAGCACGCCCACACCCCTGGACACACTATACATCCTTGAGAGCCCTGAGAACCCCGTGGATTCCCTGACCATCCCCTTAGACACCCCCACCACCATGGAACCCCCCCTGAACAGCCCCCACCCTTTGGACACCCCTACCCCCTGTACAGCCCCCCCCCCCACCTAGACAAAACCCCACCCCTGGGAAACCAGACCCCCTTTGATAGTCCCCAAGCCCCTTAACTACCCTCACCCCCTAGACAACACCCCACCCCCTAGAAACCCCAACCCACTGAACAACCCTGATCCCCAAGCATATCCCTCCCACGCCCTTGACACCCCCTACCCCCTTGGACTGCCCCACCACCACCGTGGACAGCCCGCCAACCCCCTGGACTCCACATACACCCTTGGACATCCCTGCCACCCATGTGAACATTCCCCCACACCCCTGGACACCCCGTACCCCCTGGACAGCCCACCACCCCCGTGGACAGCCCACCCACTCCCATAGACACCCCTACCCCCGGGACAACCCCACCCCCGTGGACAGCCGACCCACCCCCCTCGACAGCCCCTACGCACCATGGATAGCCACACCACCCATGGAAACCCCCTACCCCATGGATCACTCCGCTACACCCGTGGACAACCCACCCAACTCCATGGACACCCCCACCACCCATGGCAGGCCCTCTACCCTTGTGGACAACCCCCACCACCTAGACAACCCCCGGTGGAAACCCCACCTACACCCCCTGGACAACACCTACTCACCCTACATAGCCCTACCACCCCCATGGAAAGCATGCCCACCCCCTGGACACCCCCGACCCTATGGACAACCCCCCCCCCCCCCACCCTCGTGGACAGCCCACCAACCCCCTGGACACCCCTACCTCTTGGACATCCCCACCATCTCGGTGGACAGCCTGCCCTCCTCCTAGACACCCTTGTACCCCCCTGGATAGCCCCTCCACCCCCGTGGATATCCAACCCACCCCCTAGACACCCCATACCCCTTGACTGCCCCTCCACCCATATGGACAAGCCGCCTACCCCCTGGACACAATGTACCCCTTGGACAGCCCGCACCCCCGTCGAAAGCCCACCCACCGCTGGACACCTCGTACCCCCTAGACAGCCCCACCACCCCTATGGGCAACCCGCCCACCGATAGACACCCCTACCCCCCATGGACAACCACCACCCCCGTGGAAGGACCACCCACCACTTGAACACCCTGTTCCCCTGGGTAGCCCCGACAACCCCGTGTGCAACACTTCCACCCCTCGAGATACCCCTACCACACACGGAAAGCCCCCCACCTGCATGGACATCCTGCTCAACCCCTGGACATTCCATATCCCCTAGACTTCCCCCACCCCCTGGATAGCTCTTCCACCCCCCTAGACACCCCATAACACCCCGGACATCCCCCCACCCCATGACATCCCCCACCCCCTAGACCCCAACCCCTGTGGACACCCCAACCCCCGTGGATTTCCCACCCACCCCCCTAGACACACCCTACCCCTGGATATCCCCCCACCCCTGTGGACAGCCCGTCCACACCCTAGACACCCCCTACCACCCTATACAGCACCCCCACCACCATAGAAATCCCCCACCCCTCTAGACAGTCTCCCACCCCCATGGATATCCTACCCTCCCATGGACATTCATACTCCTTGGATAGCCCCGCCACCCCCATGGATAGCCCACCGACACCCCTAGACACCCCAACCCTCAGGGACATCCCCCCCTCCATCCCCATGGATATCCTGCCCACCCCTTGGACACCCCTACCCTCTGTCCATCCCCACCACCCCCCAAGGAAAGCCCCCACCACCTAGACAGCCCCCCAGTAGAAATCCCACCCACACCACTTGGACACCCTATCCCCCTAGATAGCCCCGCCACCCTAGTGGAAAGTGCGCCCTCCCCCTGGAAACTCCCAAACCCATGGACATCCCCCACCCCCATGGACAACGCGCCCACCCCCTAGACACCCCTACCCCCTGGGCAGGCCCACCAACCCGGTGGACATCACGCCCACCCCCAGGACACCCTATACCCCCCCTAGACAGCCACTCCACCTCCGTGGAGAGCCCTCCCACCACCTACACACCCTGTACCCCCTGGAAAACCCCCACCCCCGTGGACAAACTCCCCCCCTAGACACCCCATACCCCCTAGACAGCCCCACAACCCTTGTGGACAACCCGCCCACCCCCTCGACACCCCTAACCCCATGGACATCCCCCACCCCTCTGGATAGTGCACCCACCCCATGGACACCTCGTACCCACTGGAGAGCCTCGACACCCCCGTGGAAAGCCCGTCCACCCCATGGAACACCACTACCCCCCGTGGACAACCCCCACCCCCATGGACAAACCACTCACCCCTAGACACCCAATACACCCTATACTACACCACCCCTAGACTGCCCCCACCCCCTAGATAGCTTGCCAACACCCTGGACACCCCTGGACACCCAGTACCCCCCAAACTGCCCCACCACACTTGGACATACCCCACCCCTAGACCCCCACCCCCATGGACACCCACCAACCCCCGTGGACCACCCATCCACCCCCTAGACACCCCCTACCCCCTAGATAGCCCCCACCCCCATGGATAGCCCGCCCACCCCTGGAAATCCCCTACCCCCCTTTATAGCACCACCACCCCCATAGAAAGCCCCCACCCCTCGGGATAGCCTCCCAACCCCATGGATAACCTACCCACACCCTAGACCCCCCGCACCTTGGATAGCCCCACCACCCCCATTGACATCCCACCAACACACCTAGACACCCCTAACTCTCCGGGATAGCCCCCCTCCACCCCATGGACAGACCGCCCCACCCCCTGGACACACCCTACGCCCTTGGATAGCCCTACCACCCCCGTGGACAACATGCCACCCCCTGCACACCTCGTACCCCCTGGATAGCCCCGCCACCCCAATGGACAGCTCACCCACCCCCTATAAACCCCTTACCCCTGGACAACCCTTCCACCCTAATGGATAGCTTTCCCACCCCTGGACACCCCCCCAGGGACAACCCCACCCCCTGGATAGGCCCCACCCTCATGGACAACACCTCAGCCCCCCAGACACCGCCTACTCACTTGATAAACCACCAAACCCCATGGACCCCCACCCCGTTGACACCACCCCACCCCCTGAACACCCCTAGCCCCATGGACCCCTCAATCCCAGGGACACCACCTACCCCCTTGGACAACCCCCAACCCCCTAGACACCCCACCCCCTGGACATCCCCTACCTTCTTGGACAGTACTCCAACGCCCTGGATAGCACCCCCAACCCTCTAGAAAGCCCCCACACCCATTGACATCAATATCTTATTTTACTCCTCAACACTATATCATGAAAAAATCATTGATAAAAAAAAATCCAATCAATAAGAACATCAATGTCCCCCATTATATTTGTTTTACAATATCAACAAACAACTATTTTACCAATATTTTTATATCTTTTTTCCAAATTATTAATAATAAATACAAAGTATATCTTGGGATCTTCTCACTTCATTTAACTTCTCTAAAAGATACCATATTATCCATATTTTACATAGAATTACATCCTGCATCACCTTTTGAGATAATGAAAGTTTCACTGACAACATTCCTAAGATATGTTGGTTAATATAATTTATGTCTATATGGGATAACATAGAAAATTAGATAGAATGAACCAATAAATAATGGTTGTACATTAATAAACTCAACATGTGATACCATTTTTGAATAACTCTAATTAGGGGTTGTATAACATTTCCCTCATTAATATATAGTCTATAGTAAACTCAACACACAGATTATAAATTTCAAGCATAAGACATAATATGATATTTTATGGTTTTGAATGGGGGGGATCATTATAAAACTGAAGTTCATTTCTAGACTAGTGGTATAAAATAATTGGTGTATTGTTTTTTGAATTCTGTGTTATTTTTTAGGTAAATGCATATAGGGACTGAATTATGTGTTATTCTTCAGGTAAATGCATATAGGGAAGTTGCTTTCTTCTGGACAAAGTGAATTGCAGGATCAATACCAACGTTTTCCAAAAATGTTGGTATAGAATTGAAAAACCAACTCTTTACCAACAGTTTACAACTGTTGGTAAATTTCATTTATTCTCAATATCTACAAACAGTTTTCAGAAACCATTGGTAAAGAACTGTTAGTTCAATCATTACCAATGTTTTCTAAAGCCGTTGGTAATGTCCTATTATTCTAAATCATTACAAACAGTTCTAAGAAACCATTTGTAAAGATCTATGACATCTATTTCCAAACAGTTTGGAAATATAATATTTTTTCTAGTTGCTTATCCCAACTATTTTTTCATAACCCTTTGGTATAATCCTATCCCCATGTCTTGCAGGCCAATGGTTGGATAAACTGTTGGTATAAATTTTACCAACGATTATACATCTTTTCCCAACAGTTTTAAGCCATTGGTATATACTAAACCAGTATTGTGATTTTGGATCGTGAAGATGATTTGATAGGTGATGATGCCTATGTTCATGGCCCATGTCACATGATCATTCCTCTATGAGGACATGTCGAAATAACCCCACATATTGGTAAGTATATACTACCTATAGAGATGGATGAGGATTCATTTTGTCTCTGAGTAAACTATGATTTCTAGTAGTAATGTCTGTCGAGGTTCCACAGTATGCAAGATCTGTAGATGGAGGGGGATTCGATAGAGTCAGTGATCAAGTATTTAGTCTTATGCAAACACTAACTGGTCAGGTGGGGCACAATCATCCAACCACATCCATGGAGCAGTTTGGTTCTAGTGGAGTCTATTCATGTTGATATATGATGATTATAAAATATCATGTAATGAATTCTCGTAGCTATTTCATGTAGAGTATTACCCCTCATGTTTGCACTAAGTTTAGATTAATATGATTTTAAATATTCTATAGGGAGGGATGAAATTTATAGAGTATCATTTGAGGTTCATATACATCATGTGGTACCACTTCAACCAAATTTGTGATGGATTCTTCCAGGAACAGAATTTTGAGCATGGTATCTATAGATACATTCATTCCAGTGTTCTACCCCTTTGCATTCCCACTTATGGAAATGTATTGGAGTGGGTGCTTGTGATAGAGAGCATCCTGTCCAGGGGAATCCATGAATATATTGGTGGAAGTGGTTATTATATGTTTGAGTCATATATAGTGGCTAGTATGTGCCGGTTGATAGGATCTCGGTGTAGGAGATCTTCACAGGATCAGACCCCAACATGTTGTCATATTGAACCGGGAATGTGCCAAGGACTAGGGATTCCCAGAGAGCGGAAGTGCTATGCATATTATTAGTGAGGTCACATGGAATTTTATTTCATAAATAGATGGTCTAAAGGGGGAAGGAAGATAGTTAATGGACCTCCATGGCAGAGAAAACACCATGATTATGGATCTCCAAAGTGAGGGAAGGGTAGTCCGTAGGGAGGAGGGGTATGTAAAGGTGTTGGGATGGATCTTGGGGGAGGATTTTTGGGGGATGGATGATATAATGAACTATTTGCGTTACCACCACCATAAGGCCAATGATATGACTAGGGACTTAGTTTTTGGGGCTATGGGAAGCTATAGGCTATAGAGGAATATGACTCGGTAACTCATGAGATGATTAGAGGTATGATATGTGTTTATTCTAAACATTATTTAAAATTATTAGACATAGGTGAAATTCTTTCCTTTATCTCTTCACACCTTGTGTGAGTGATGAATCACCCTATTAAGACTTTAGACCAGTTGATTTTCCTTAAGGATTATATGGGGAATGTTTCGTTGATATATTTTATCTACCCACAGTGTGAGCTATATCTTATGGGATAGATCTTATTATGATACCTTTGGTTCATAATGATGTGACTGTATGGAGTCATTTAGGTATGGATGGGTTTCCCACATTTTGATCCTAGACTGACTATCTCCATAGATGATTCAGATGCCTTCACACTCATGGGATGAGATTCTCATTTGTGGGTGAGAGATATTTTATGGTAGTGTGAGTTGGTTTTCTGAGTAGGAGGATACAACCTGTCACCAATATATTGGTGAGTGTATCACTTGGTGAAATGTTATCTATAAGGATCTAGATTAGTTCACTCATGGTGGATTTTAAGGACATATTTCTTAAGGATGTTCCAAGACTACCTCTGAGGAAGGATATAGATTTTTTCATTTTACATCACATCAAGAATACTCTGATATATTTTACGATATATTGATTGTCCCTACTAAGCTGCAAGAGATGAATTTTTAGTTATGGGACCTTCTAGAGAAGGGATTTATAAGACTCAGTGTGTCCCCTAAGAAGGTCTAACATTTTTCTTGAAAAATGTGGATGGGATATTGTAGATATCTATATATTATCATCACATAAACTAGTATATGATAAAAAAAATTACCTCTTTTATTGGTTTGATGGCCTCTTTTATTAGTTATTTGGTGTGATATGGTTCTTTAAGATCAATATCAAGTTTAGATACCATCATTTGAGAGATCGTGAGGCTGATATTATGAATATATAATTCCAATGTCAATATAGAAACAATGAGTTCATAGTGATGCCTTTCAGTGTGAAGAACCCTCTATTGTGTTTATGAATTTTATGAACCATATTTTTTAGATATACAAGTACAAATTTTTCATTTTCATCATTTATGAAATACTAATTTTATATGAATCAGAAGAAGAACATATATAGAGTTTGATTATTGTCCTATTTTAACATAGGGAGAACCAAATTTATCATAACCTCTTGATTTTATAGTTTTGAATCCACGAGGTTCAATTTGGGACATACCATTTTTTATCATGGATGAGCTATGGACCTGAAAAATATTGATGCATTTCTTTCTTGGGATCCAACCAAGTGTATGTCAGAGTTGTAGAGTTTTCGTGGATTTGAGGTGTAATATCAAAGGTTTTTGGTAGACTTCTCTAGGATTTTATCCCCTTTGACAACCCTAATGCAGAAAGGGTAGCCGTTTACCTAGATTGAGTAGGGACATAGATACTAAAAGGAGTTTTGGTTGAGGCTAAAGAGTTATCCAATTTTGAGACTACCAAATGATGGCATAAATTATATAGTATAATTAAATGCTTCTAGACCCGGGCTTGGATGTGTGATGATGTTGATGTAGATAGTGATCACATATGGGTGTAGGCATTTGAGTCCCCATGAGAAGTATTACCTGACTTGCGACCAAGAGTTTGCAGTGGTAGTCTTCGTTACATTGATGTGGAGGCACTAACATCTAGGAGAGAACTTTATTGTTTACTCATACCATCAGAGTCTTATGTATGTCTACACATAGAGGGATATAATCACGATGAAGAGATGCTAGTTAGAGTTCCTACACGATTTTGAATTTGAGACATTCTATAATCTGGGGAAGGGACATGTGGCAGGATATTCCTTTAGTAATAATTACCATGATTGCTTGGTGGATGAGGTATTTGATCAGTTGGCTTCCTTATAGATGGCCCTCTTAGAGGAGGAGTGTATAGATTTTCTTCAGTCGATGGTACTGAATCCTTTGGTTCTCTTACATGAGAGTGGGGATAAGTTATAGGACATCAACTATCATGTCTTAAATGTCTATATTTCATCATGATATTAACCAGATGGATTTTATATCATAAGCAATCATGCCATCCTAATCCAGGGACGAACTGTGATTCTGATCACACTGTGGGATGATGTGATGAGAGATTTTAACAACTCCCCTTTACTTCAACATCTTTTTGTAGGGAAGATATATAGAGATCTTATATGGAAGTTTTGGTGTGCTGTAATGAGGCGGGTCATAGGTGAGTTCAACTCTTAGTTCATCACATTTCAGTAGGAGAAGGATGCGAAACCAGTTCTGGAAGGTTTGTTATAGCCTCTTGGGATCTCGGAGTGGAAATGAAATGAAAAATCCATGTACATTGTGATAGGAATTCCATAGACAAAAAGATTCCACAAAACCATCTGGGTTATAGATGATATACTTACAATGTCAGAACACTTCTTTAATATAAGGGAGTAGATTTTGGTGGGGATTTTAACGAATTTTTACATTCAAGATATCATCCTCCTTCATGGACCCCCTAGATGACTGTATCTGACCGCGATTCCTTGTTTATATCATTATTAAGGAGAGGCACACCAGAGGAATTCATGAACTAGATGAGGAATATTATAAATTTTTACCCCTAAAAATATGGGAAGATCATGAACACTATCATGGTGTTGTAGGATATGATGAAGGATTTCTTATTATACTTTGGTAGGAGGTGGGAGGATCACTTTCCCTTAGTGGCGTTTTCATATAAAAAAATCTACCTCTATACTACCATCATGGAACCTTTTGAGGATCTATATGGGATACCCGATAGGCCACCCTTATGTTGGATTGAGATCAGTGAGGCATCTCTTGTTGGGCTAGAAATGGTGTATAAAATGATGGAGAAGGTCCTGGTGATTCGAAAGTAGATGAGGACAGCTTAGAGTAGGCATAAATCTTAGGCAGATCGACATAGTATTCCCTTGGTGTTTTTGATGGGAGATCACGTTTTCTTGAGAGTATCACATTGATGAGGATTGTGAAGATTCAATTGGGGAGTAAATCTATCCATGTGGTTCATTGGGTTGTTCAAGATATTCTATAGGGTTGGTAAGGTTTCCTACCACCTTGCCTTACCCCCATAGTTTGAGTGGGTGCACAACATCTTCTATATGTCACATATTAAGAGATACATGAATGATCCAATACACGTCATTAACTAGGGTGAGATAGATATTTAGTATGTATCCACATTTTCATAGCACCAAGTGGAGATCATGTATTGGAAGGATAAAATCATGCGGGGATAGACTATTCTCTGGGTTCTTGTGTTGTGGTATCAGAGGACCATGCTGGAGAGCTCCTGAAAATGGGATATCAAGATGTGAGAATAGTTTCCCCAAATTATTGTTTAGTTTTTTTCATTTTATGGTGAAAAATTGTGAAGGAGAGAATAATGTAGAGACTATATTTTATCATTGTAAGACTTTGAAATATATCAAGAAATAAATATGATGTCAAGCAATGAGATAACACACGATTCTAAGGCCCAGTGTGCTCAAAATTAATTTTATAAATATATTAAAAATATTATATATCAAGAATACAATGTTCTCAAAATAAATGAAATATCTCCTAAAAAGAGTCTTGAAATGGAAATATGAGACCATAGTAGAATCCAGAGAATGAGATATACCCTATGTGCATCCTAAAATTGGTCATCATGGGATGTTCTCCTACAGAGAGCATTGGTGGGGACGTTAAGTGAATTAATTCATTATTTTAATTAATTCATTTAAACATAATTACCTCTATAAATATTTCAATATAGAGAATCTATAGGGTTAGAAGTGTAACCCTATGACCGTTAAGAGGAGTACCCACCATTCATAAATGGTGCATTGAGAAAGAGTGATGATCAACAACCAAATCAAGGAAAATTGAGGCAAAATGAATGTAAGAGATCATACTCATAAATTTAATGTAGAATATTTCCGTAACTATTGATCTAAATTGAGTTAGGAATTGTAATTTTTGGATTCTACATCTTACAATTAAATGATAGAGCTTGATGAATTCCATTTCTTTGATCTATCTTTAATCAAAACCTTTTCTTGAGACAATGTATCAATTTTAAATTGATTATTAAATTAATCACCATTGTTCCCTATTTATCTTTTGGGTAATTCTTGATATATATTATTATTCCATGAATTCTTTGATAGTGATTGTTGCACCCTCATTTTTGGGCTTTTCCCCCATCATTCATCACGCTCTTCTTTAATGTCCTATGAGGACCAAAATTTGACATTTCCAGGTAGGGTCAAGCATGATTGGACCCCCAGATTAATGGAAGATTCATGTAAAATGATTTGGATACATATTTGAGGATGCGTAGGGATGGTTTTTGGTAGAGGTTGATGGATTTGGGGATCTAGGATCTGAATCCAAGATGGAAATGATGTTAAGTGACTTGGGCCGTAGTGGCACCATGTGAAAGGACCAAAGACCTGATTTACAGACACTTAATGGTACGAATAAAAGGTAAGAGGACAAATCTACAATTTTGTGCTGGTAATATGGTGTATTCCGTAGAGGAGGATCTGTATCTGTAACAACAAGATGATTTTTCGAGTTTTGTGAAAATTAATACAACACGTCCTATAGTCTAAAAGAACACACAATGTGTACATAGGGTTTTATGGTTACTAGGGTTTCTGGGGGAGATATTCTTCAAATGAATTTTAGGACCCCCACGCACCATGTGAACCAAATATGGTATTCCCCACATGATCTCTATGAGTTCATAGACAATGGAATGTTCAGGAACATATAATGTGTACACATACATGATCCAAAGGATACATGCATGACTATGTGAACACAGATCATCCTAGGGTGGTTGATACATGCCATGTATACCCCCTAATCGTCATATAGGGATACATGTTTAGTAATCCATATACATTATTGGAAATAGGTATGCATCTGATTAGGGCACCATGCGGTGTGGGTCACATACACATTGTGTAACTCCTTTTGAAGGACCATCTACCTCTAATATCTCTTTTTTTGGACTCAGATATTGTCCTGTGAGTAGAAAATACTGAGTTTTTTTCAAGAGGAACATAATGGGGGACTTGGTAGTGGATTTTGGGAAATGATGTGATATGTTATGGGACTGATGATTCATTATAAAATGTTCAATGATGATAGTGGTCGGGAAGCATCATCAAATTTATTAGAGTGAAACACTCCACCTGGGACAGGGCATCGTTCCTCTATCTATCCAGCAAAGTGGAACCCTCCTGTGGATTTAGGGAATTGATCATTGACCATCATAGAGGAAACCATATATGGATTCCGGGAATACTTCCTCGACCATTAATGTGTCACCCTCCTACGAAGTATGGGCATGCTTCCTTGAGCATCAGAGTGGCACCCACCTATGGAGTCAGGTCTAGGGTCATCAACCATCAGAGTGGAACCCTCTTGTTAATTTATGTCGTGGGTCCTTGAACATCATATTGGAACCTGCATACTGGGATAGGGCATGGGTCCTCTATCTAGCATTAGAGTGGAACCCTCCTACTGGGATAGGGCATGGTTCCTCTATCTATATATTGAGTGACACCCACTATATTATCATGAAATGGGTCCTCTACCTAGAGATTATGTCTCCTTGACTATGAGGAATAGTGGAGAATTGTGTCTCAACATGGATGGTTCTTCAAAATATGTGCAATATGATAGTCAACATTGAAGAACTTCTTCAAACTATTGGTAGACTCTTTTCCTAAGATGGTGGGGTGATATGGATATCCCCTTTTTCTCTTATAATTGGTTTCTATTATGAGAATATATAAGTATTATTGTTGTTGTAATATATTTCTCTCCAGACATGTGTTTAACTTTTTAATTCTATAGTGTCTCCTATTCTCCCCCTCTAGATTTCAAGGCATCCTACTATGTATGTATATACTCACGCATTCATGGCCTTTACCTACATATGTAATGTCCTATAAAGACAACTGGTAGGTCAAAAGAGATTATAGGGGAGCATAGGGATACCCTAGTACATTTGACTACATATAGAGGTTGGGGATTAGAGATCTTGAGTTTTTCTCTCTCATCATTAACTTTTCTAGTTTGTTTAGGTTGGGACATATTTCTGGTTGGGCATGCATTTTTTCACTTTTATTTTTTAGATTATTTTGTGCTACTCTTGTATTCCCTAGAGGTTATTACATACATGGTAGTTAAATCGGATGTTATTGTCTTTTATTTTATTCCATTACACTTATATATAGATATTGTTTTGTGTGTGTGTGTATAGGCACTTAGTAACAGACCTCCCATATTAGTTATACCTTTCGGTTCTTATTTCCATCCCCTGGCCTATTAATGTGGGCTTCGGGTAGTTGTGACTCGATCCATTTTTGGTTGATTCATGACAACCTAAATATATGATAGAACCATTAGGGAACTAAAAATATCTTTTTATTTCTATTGTATGTTTTCTAGAAATTAATTTTTTTTCTTGATTTTTTTGGATAGTCTCACATATCTTTTGTGAACTATTTGGGGATATACACATTTTAGACATGATAACATCAACTCTTGAAAAATTGGTTCATTTGTTATAATTTTTTAAACCATTTTGTAAATATTTTAAATTAAGTCCTACAATATCCACCCAAATGACATTATTAAAAAAAATAATTATAACATGGAATATATTTTTCCTAAATATTATACTAAAAGAATCATTAGAAGATCACAACCTCTTTTTCCATCAATTTGAGTATTATTTGATGTTAGAATTTTCATAGATGCGTGGAAACACATATTATTTATGTTTGTTGTGATGATTTTACATGGTTGTTTTCTATATTTGTTATATTTAACTCTCATCAAATCAATTTCATATTAAGTATTTAGTTATTATCTTTATGAGAGATCATCCATTCATCAAAATATATTTCCAAATTATACATCTGATCAATCTGAATTTAAATTTCCACAAGTAGGGAATTTTAAAAAACATTTATTATCAATATTTTACATCTAGATAAATAACCATGAAATTTATAAATACTTAATATAGTTTTTTAAATCATGGATCACTTCTCTTAAAACATTCCCAAACATAAATTTATAAAAAATCATCCTTTCCAATTATTTATAATTAAAAGACACTCATTTATTACAAATTGAAATATATTATTCCTTATATTTGACATGTTTTTTAGAGTTGTATATCTACATAACATTCTAACCAATACATGTTTTATTATATCATCTTCTTACTCTAATAGTTAATTTTCATCCTGTAAGAAAATCTATATATGAAAACTTTAGTTGTGATCATCATGAAATATCCATTTACTTATGAATTGAAATCTTATAGTGAATCATTGATCAAGTCTTCATAGAATCATGTACATGATTCATTTGAGAAATCTGTTTCAATATATTTATGAAATAATCATAGAAAAAAGTTAACCCTAATTACACTCAATTAGTAATAATGAATCTTTCTTAAAAATTATTCTGTGGATTGTTGGACCCCTTTTTCTATCTATTTTTTTGAGTCTTGGATAAGACTTCCACATATATAGAAACCTTAATGAAAATAAAATCATCCTTTTGTGACCCTTTATAAACTATTCAAATTTATACATTATGTATTCTGATAATACCACTTTTACAAGAAAATGTAGTTCTAATTAGAGAAAAACATCTATTATGATATTAAATAATATTACCCATTAATCAGATTCAAACCCCTCATGGGGGGAGGGAGTTTAAATTTTATGAAATTTCAGTCATTCTTTTCAACTTTAACACCGAATTTTCTATAATTTTTTTTTTTCAATTTACAATAATTGATCTTTTATTGTTTCACGTAGCACACTAAACAACATGAAAATATATAAATATAGTAATATTACACCACAAAATTTATATATTGTTCTAACCCATCCTAAGAAACAAAATCTTTACCATGATATGTTATTAAAATTTATGAGGTATTATCCACTAATAATCTTATTATCAATTACATGTGGTGTATGAATATATTATCATGAACCCATAGTGCATCCCACACATGAGAAAAATTCTAATGTGCTTTTATACCTATCTAGAATCTCACTAAATTAATAATATTCTAGCATGAGTTATAAAACATCATTAAATACTTTTGGTGTTGATATTTAATATGTGTACCATATCACCGCATTAATAAAAAATGATCTCCTTCTTCACAATGTGTAATAAACGAGATCTTATTTTTTGGGAATGTTTTTCTTTTCAATTCATTTTATAGAAAAAGAGGAATTTACGGAAATTTTCGAATTACACACCATGTACTTTATAAGTACATGCCGTGTACTCGGTTTCTGTAGGAAGCTGGGTGCTGGCCATGTAGCGGCCATGCACATGACCATGTGGTGGTGACCCGGAGGCCACCTAATATTGGGTACAAAATGGAAAGTACATACCGTGTACTTCAAAAGAACACTCCATGTACATAATTTTTTTCATTAAACGCATTGGGGTCACATCTGATGGAAATAATGCCCTTATTCTAGGTCTCATTAATCAAAGAGAACCCTTATGACTGTGATTCTTCTTTAAGACCCTGATCCTCCATTAGATATCTGATTTAACCACTGTTTATTGGGTTGGGATCGCCTCAGTATTCTCTCTCCTCTGCTTGAGCCTCGTATCTTGATTCTTCTTCTTTTTCTAGTTATCTTCGATTGAATGTTTTGAGAATTTTTGTAGATCTATGGTTTTTTTGGGTGATTGAAGGCTTGAGGTTCACGTATAATGATCTCCCAACCCCGATGTAGGTGTTTATTTCCTATTCATTCAATGTCTTTGAGTATTATGTGTAAATTACACCAATACCATTGAACGGGGTATTGCATGTTTACCGTTTTACCCCTATTGGTTTCCTGCCATGATCGCATGTTTGTGTAGAGGTTATTTGGATATGAATATGATTTATTGCTATGCTTTGTATGTATATCCCATGCATGTTCTATTTACGACCATTTGGTCCTGTTTAGCAAATTTGGCTACCTTGACTGTTTTCCATACCTATTGCTGTAGGATGGAGAGTTTGTATTCTGACATGCTCGATATGATGTATAATGGTTATCCAAGTAGTTCTGTAGGTTTAATTTGGCCATATTTCATTACTATGCTCATTGAACTACATAGGGTCGTGAGAACTTGGTGTAGTAGGCTATAAGGGGAATTGACTAAGTGAGATTCCTTAGAGTGTCCTTGAGCAAATTAGACTATAAGGGGAATGAACCATGCAAGATTACTTAGAGAGTCTTTGATTTACATTAAATTAACTTGATTACTCTAGAATATAAGGGGAATTAACTGAGTGAGATTCCTCAGAGAGACTTTTAACTACCACGGCTATAAGGGGAATTGACCAAGTGAGCTTTCTTAGAGAGTTCCTGACTATCTTAGACTATGAGGGGAATTGACTGCGAGTGCTTCCTCAGAGAGACATTATGAATTATTATAACTCAGCAGAGGGGATGGCTGTGAGTAAATCCTATAGGGATACATGTTTGGGGTTTATCTATTTGTTTCTCTATTTCTTGATATTGAAATTGTGGATTGTTTACTACTGAGCAATTTATTGTTTACTACTTTTTCTATACTTTTACCTGCCATATATTCACATACTATTAGGAACAGATCTTCTGGTGGTTGCCTACTGGGTTTTGTCTCACACCATGTTTGGTTCATGCTCTGTGGGGCCAAACAATTTATATTTCTGTAGGTATTGATAATGGACAGTACCCTTTTACTTCAGGTACTAGATTTACTGTAGAGCTGGAGAGAATGGGACCAAGCTATGGCTTGCGATGCTGAAGAGTTTATCGACTTTCATTTGTACATTGGTTTAACAATATTTTTTTCCAGCATTGTGTCTTGTTTGGCTATTTTCCTAGACATATACATATCATGCATCATTTTATATATCTTCTCCTATTTATACATTCAACTTTCTGTTGTTACTGCTATATGTCATTATTAGTTCTTCCTCTCTTGTATGTATTTGTTTACTCGCATAGTGTACTCTGCAAATGAGGGAAACGTTTCCCCACTATCACACCCAAGGCCCCCACTGCTTCTCGGTAGCCTCCAGCATTCTGTGAAATGCGCTTCAGGCTATGTGACCAACCGGGTACGGGGCACCTCTGGGTGGATTCCGAAACTGGGATGTTACAAAGTGTTATCAAAGTAATGTTTTTCTCTTGATTTACTATTTGGAGCCTTTATCCCGAGATAGGAAGGAATTGGTACTTGGTAATAAGCTGTTCCTGGAAGTAGCTAACTTGTGTATAGGGAAAATCCAATCTACCTCGTTTATTGGAATTTCTTCTGATTTTTCAAATTTACGATTGATCTTATTTTGACCGTTGGGTGACTCAAATGCTTTGTGTTATTAATATTGATGTTATTGAGGATTTATTTCGGTCACAACCCAATGAGATGAGGGTATTCCATCTCATAAATCATATAGGCACTTGATTGAAATCACATGTCATGCATTCTTACCCTGTTTTCTAGGATGAATTAGATATTGCATGTTGTTTTGATAGATGTTGTGTAGAATGTGCATGCTATTGTGATAGATTCCTTGATAAGATTAAACGTTGTTTTGATAGTGTATTATTTTTTAATGTTTTATTTGAGTTTACACCAAGCTTTGGTTATTGAGGTGTTGTGGGCCCTCATGGACCGAAATTTGGTGGATCATTGCTTTGTTTTCATTGTTATAACGTGTATAAGATTCCAAAATTTGATTCATGGGGAGTATGGGCCCTCAGGGATAAGAATTTAGCACATTAAATGTCAATTTCAGTGTTTTCCTAGGTTCTGGAGTATTTTCTAAGGCTTACTGTCCAAAAAAATCTAGAATACACACAGTGTAATGTTAAGTACATGCCATATGTTCTTCTGTTCTATAAGAAACTGTTTTTCATAAGTACATGCCATTTACTCTATATACACGCTGTGTAGTCTCTAACCATGTCGTAGGCCGTGTGGGAAGAGACACAGAATAGGGAATTTTCTTGTGGGAACATGCCATGTACCAGCTGAGCACATCGTGTAGTCTGACCCAGGTACCCAGTCGTGTCACTAACAACACGGGACAGTGTTATCCTTTCACGTACATGCCATGTCGATCCAGAACACGGCATGTAGTGTGAGCCATGTGTCAGGATGTGTCACTAACAACATGGGCCAGGTGAAGCTTGTCTAGTACACGTCGTGTCTACCTTGCACACACAGTATAGTCTTGTCTTAGGAGATCCGTGTGGCTTAACCATATAGAAGGACTCGGGCATGAAAAGGGGATTCAGGTACACATTGTGTGTTAAGACAACACGACATGTGTTTCTGGTTTTACATGTCTAGTTTAGGAAGAAGTACACACCCATGTAAATGTCTTCAGGGAACATGCTGTGTAGGAATTGTACATGTCGTGTTGTCATGTTTTGTAAAACAAGAATTATTTCTTTCTATGGTTCCCTTCTTATGCATATAGTTTTCATTCCTTGATAGTATTGATCTAAGGTGGGCACTAGACCTTGCAGAGTCATGCCACCGAGACGTCCTCAGGTTATACGCCAGTTTTTAGGTGATGATCAGACATCATATATGGGTGATAAAGGACTACTCAAAGGTCCTCCAGTTGTGCCCGCCTTGGCACCAGCCATTGTACCTGACAGAGGTGGTGATACACAGTTCAGGGTGGGATTTCTAAGGATGATGTAGATCTTTCAAAGAGCGCCACATCCTACCCCATCGTCGTAAGAATTGACACGAGTCTTTCAGCAGAAACAACCTCTAAACTTTTCATGGGTTGGAGGATCCCAGGCTACAGAGTCATGGATAGAAGCCACACTGACGATTTTAGAGCATCTGGAGATAACTCTAGAGAATAGGGTGAATCTCTCCACCTACATGCTTCGAGAATCATGCAAGAGGATGTGGGATGTGATCTCACAAGCGTGACGTCAACATAATATGTATTTGGATGAGTTTCAGTGCATCTTCTATGATTATTTCTATCCGGAGACCCTGAGGGCCGATCTAACCTAAGCATTCATGAGTTTGGGGCATATTACTCTTTCTGTTATGGATTATTTCTCACACTTCATAGAGATACATAATTTCACACCTATTCTAGGTTGTTATGACTTGTTCCTTGCATGGAAGTTTGAGGATGGTCTCAGGAACGACATCTGATCCCAGGAGAACATCTTTAGGTTAACTTTGATATCTTCTATCATCAACCAGGCACTAATCACAGAGCGCAATATCAGGAATTCTGGAGCGGTGATCCAAGGTGGTTTGGCATCCAGAGTTAATATCCATCCTCATGACAGTAGGAAGCGTTGGATGGAGTTTTCATGAGGATATCAGAGTAGGTAGGACGTATCTTCTGGTAGCCAGGTGTTGTGCTACTAGTGTAGAAAAATTGGGCATACAAGGCCACGTTGCCCGAGAGACCCAGTGGTGTGCCGATGTTGTTGCAAGATGGGGTCACCTTTAGCGCTTTTGTCAGTTCTTCTCACTAGAAGCCGGTGACATGGGTTCTTCTATGACTCCACATTCAGGAGAAGTACCACTGGTTTCTCACCAGTCTGGGAACTTGAGTTCTTCTGACCGTTCGGGCCGAGGTGGATGTCATGGTCATGGTAGTCAATCGTCAGTTCTTCAACAACAGTAGGGTGGATCATCTTAGAGCAATCAGGTAGGGTCACAGGGCCGTGACATAGGCCAAAATTTTGCAGTGGAGCAGGCCCAGTAGGAGCAGGATCCCGGACCCTCCACAATTCGAGGTAAGATCTTAGTAGCCTCAGTTTTAGCCTCTTCTCTTTTCTATACAGGGGATTCCTATAGCTTTATCTCTATTTCTATTGTGGAGAGACTTGAGCTCTATATCTTTTCCTCTACTAATATTTTGACACTAGACACACTGTTGGGGACTAGAACGACTACTGTACGTCAGTGCAAGGAGTTCCCACTAGAGGATGGGGGGTGTTACTTTCTCTGGGACCTCTATGTCCTAGAGATGACATGCTTTGATTTCATTATCATGATGGGATGGATAGTTCTGTTCTAGGCTTTCGTTGATTTTTTTCGTCGTAGGGTGAGTTTCGTATCACCATAGGTTGGATCCTTTCATCATAGGGGAGAATGGGATGTCCAGGCGGGTAGAGCGGATCCAGAGCATAATGGATTGGGAGGAGAGATATCCTTGATGTCTAGTCTATATTTGGATGACCAGGGGACTTCACAGTTAGAATTTCCTCCTGTGGTGGATCATTTTAGATTTTTCTTCCCAAAGTACTTTTCAGGTTTGCCTTTGGAGCACGAGGTTTACTTCTCGATTGAGCTTGTGCAAGGAGCGGCACCGGTGTCCATTCCTCCTTATAGAATGGATACACCGGAGTTATAGGTGCTCAAGAAATAACTGGAGGAGTTATAGGAAAAGGGTTTCATCTGACCCAATACTTCTTCTTGTTGTTCGCCTTTCCTATTTGCGAAGAAGGAAGACAGTACCCTTAGGTATTGTCTGGACTATCAGAAGTTGAATCAGTTGACGGACAAGAACTGGTATCTCTTGCCGAGGATTTATGATCTCATTGACCATCTTCAAGGAGATCAGATGTTCTAAAAGATTGACTTCAGGTTCAGTTATCATTATTTTCATATTAGACCATCAGATATACCTCTTATAGACTTTCTATGAAGGTATGGTCTATATGAATATATGGTTATATTGTTCGGTCTCACAAAAGCGCCTGTAGTTTTCATGGAACTGATGAACCGAGTGCTCCATCCATATTTGGATTATTTTGTGGTTGTTTTCGTGGATGATATATTGGTGTACTCTCACACTCGACATGACCAATCTACCCATCTTGAGATCGTTTTTAGTGCTCAAAGTGAGCATCAGTTATATGATAAGCTCACAATGTGACACTTTTGGATGGATCAAATTCACCTCCTAGGTAATATTATCTCAGAGTAAGGAGTATCAGTAGACCTAGAGAAAATAGGAGTTGTATTTTCCAGGGAAAAACTGAATAACATCTTTGAGGTACAGAGTATACTATGTCTAGCTAGACACCACATATGTTTCATAAGGAACTTTTCATGCTTAGCAGCATCGCTGACAGGTCTGACTAAGAAGGGTGTGAAGTTCTTATGGTCAGATTCTTATGAGTCATCCTTTTATGAGCTGAAAGGAAGGTTTAATTTTTCACCGTTACTTGTCTTTCCAGTTCCGGGAAAGAGCTATACTGTTTACTGTGATGAATTATGTATCAGGCTAGGAGTTGTCCTTATGTAAAAGATGGAGTCGTTGTGTACGAATCTTGGCAGTTGAGGCCAAATGAGAGTAATTACCCAACACAGGATCTGGAGTTGGAAACTGTTGTTCATGCCATATGTTGTTGGAGATATTTTCTTCTAGGAGACCATTTTGTGGTCTTCACCAACCAAAAAAGTGTCAAGTACATCTTCACTCAACGTGATCTAAATTTAAGAGTACATAGGTGGGTTGAGTACCTACAGTCCTTTGACTTTGAGCTAGCGAACACGCTTTGGAAGGGAAACATTGTGGATGATGTGTTGAACAGGAGGACTCAGATACAGGAAGTTTAGGAGGCCAGTAGTTAGTGAAAGCTTAAGGTTCTATTCTCTGAGATACATTTGGAGGTTCATGACAGATAGGGGAAGACTTTTCTATCTTCTGTAGTTGTTACCTCTATTATTATTGATCAAGTACTAATGAGGGAGCTATCAGATTCTAAAAGATTAGTCCTAAGGGAGAATGTGTCAAGAGAGGACACTATTCCTAGATGGACCATAGGCAAGGTTGAGATCTTGTGTTTCCAAGGGCATGTATGGGTTCCAACAGACATACAAGAGGAGCTGATGAGGTACTTTCATTCCTCAGTTTAGGCTGTTCATCTTAATGTCACCAAAATGTACCATGATCTACACCATTAATATTGGTGGCTAGGTATGAAGAGGGACATTTTTGGTTTCTTCATGTGGTGTTCCACTAGTCAGTAGTTGAAGGTGGAGCATCAGAGACCAACATGGCTTTTACAGCAGTTACCCTTTCTCAAGTGGTAGTGGAATGATGTCGTGATGGAATTTGTGACCAGTTTTCCGAGGTCGCCTCAAGGGAATGACTCAGTTTCGAGTTTTCATTGATAAACTTACAAAGGTGGTTCACCTCTTTCCGATAAAGGAATCCTTCAGTGTTGATGAGTTGGGACGATTGTAAATTCGAGAGATTGTACGTCTTCATGGAGTTACACACTCCATCGTTTCAGACATGGATTTACGTTTTACTTATTGGGTCTGGCACGGGCTTCATAAGGCTTTGGGTACACATGTACTTTTGAGTACAACTTACCACCCCCAGACATATGGCCAGTCCGAGCATACAATTCAGGTGCTTGAGTAGATGCTCCGAGCATGAATTCTAGATTTTGGAGGTTCTTGGGAGAACCCTATACCTCTTGTGTAGTTTGTCTACAAAAATAGATTTCAAGAACCTATTCAGATGGCACCTTATGAGGATTTGTATGGTAGGCTATTTTGATCACCCTTATGTTGGATGGAGGTTGGAGAGGTAGCTTTGCTAAGACCTCATCTTGTTCAAGAGACCACAGAGCAGATAGACTTGATTCAGAAGAGGATGGGTACTGCACAGTCTCGACAGAAGTATTATGATGATCAGTAGAGATGAACTCTAGAGTTCGAGGTTAGGGATCAGGTTTTCCAGCGTGTCACACCGAGGTTGGGACACAAGATGATTAGAAGACAGGGTAATATTTCAATAAGGTACATCGGGCCATTTGAGGTGTTGAAGTGAGTTGGGCAGGTTTCCTATCTGTTGTAGTTACCTCAGAGGTGTCGAGATATGCATGACGTCTTTCACATTTCTTATCTTCGATGTTACTTCTCAAACCCACCTCATGTATTCCAAACTGAGGAGGTTGAGATGGAAGTGGATGCATCCTCTGAGGAGAATCCTATCTAGATTTTCAATAGTAGTATGAAGGTTCTTTTTGGCTGGTATGTTCCTCTGTTTCGGGTGCTTTGACAGCAAGGGCGAGTACAGGATGAGACTTGGGAGAGGGTGCTCGATGTACGAGCACAATGGCTGGAACTGTTCGGGGTTTCTTCTTCTACAACAACTTTCTAGGGAAATTTGGGGTCAAATTTATTTAAGGGGGAAGTTTGTAAGAACTATAATATTCTATTCAGGTATTTTTTTTCTTTTCTGGTCATTTTTGAGAAAAAGAAGAATTTTTGGAAATGTTCAAAGTACACACTGTGTTCTTTATAAGTACACGTCGTGTACTTGGTTACCGCGGGAAGGTGGGTGTTGGCTGTGTAGTGGCCATGCACATGACCATGTTGGGGTGAACTGGAGGCCAACTAATTCGGGGTATGGAAACAGAAAGTACACGCCATGTACTTCAAAAGTACACGTTGTGTACTTCAAAAGTACACGTTGTGTAGTTTTTTTTCATTAAATGCACCGGGGTCACGTCTGACGAACATAACACCCTTATTCTAGGTCTCGTTCGTCTGATAGAACCTGTACAACTGCGATTCTTCTCCTAGCCCCTGATTCTCTGTTCAATCTACAATTCGACCGCCGTCGATTGTGTTGGGATTTCCTCGGTTATCTCTCTCTTCTGGTTGAGCTTCGTTTCTTTATTCTTATTCTTTTATAAGATATATTCGGATGAACTTTTTTTCATTTTGGTATATCTATGGTGTTCTTGTGTGATTTAATGCTTGTGGTTCATGTATAAAGATCTCCCAACCCCGAGGTAGGTGGTTTGTGCCTTTCTGTTCAAAGTCTTTCATTATTATGTACTAATTCCACCAATACCCTTGAACATGGTATTGTGAGTTTACCATTTTACCCTTGTTAGATTCCTTCTATGCTCACATGTTTCTGTAGAGGTTATTTGGATATGAATATGGTTGATTTCTATGCTTTGGATATATTTCCCATGCATGTTCTGTTTGTGACCGTTTCGTCATGTTTAGCCTGTTTGGGTGCCTTGCCTGTTTTCCATGCCTATTACTGTAGGATGGAGAGTTTGTATATTGACATGATCGATATGTTATATACAAGTTAATCAAGTAGTTCTGTATGGTTAATTTGGACATATTTCATTACTATACTCGGTTTCCTACAAAGGTCCATGAGAACCTGGTGTAGTAGGCTATAAGGGGAATTGACCGAGTGAGATTCTTCATAGAGACCTTGAGCACTTTAGACTATAAAGGGAATGGACCATGCAGGCTTCCTTATATATTCTTTGTATGAATTTGAGTTACCTTGATTACTCTAGAATATGAGTGCTATTTATCATGTGATCTTCCTCAGAGATTATTTGATAAACCTGGGCTATAAGGGGAATTGACCGAGTGTGCTTCCTCAAAGAGTCTTTGAACTTGGGGCTATAAGGGGAATTGACCGAGTGAGCATCCTTAGAGAGTCCCTGACTACCTCAGAAAATAATGGGAATTGAATGTGAGTGCTTCCTTAGAGAGTCTTTATGAATTCTTATGACTGAACTAGAGGGGATGGCTATGAGTACTTCCTATAGGATTAACATTTTGGGGTTTAGCTATTTGTTTTGATGTTTCTTGATATTGAAAATGTGGATTGTTTACTACTGGCCACTTTCATATTTACTATTTTTTTTGTACTTTTACCTTCCAAATATTCATTGAATGTTAGGAATATATTTTTGGGTGGTTTACTATAGGGATTTAGTCTCACACCCTATTTGGGTCATGCTTTTGGGCCCAAACAGATTATATTACTGTAGGTATAGATAAGGGAAAGCGCCCTTCTACTTCAGGTACTTGATTTGCTGTGGAGCTGGAGAACATTGGATTAAGCTATGGCTTACAATTCTGAGGAGTTTATCTGCTTTATTTTTCAATTTGGTTCAGCACTATTTTATTCCATCATTGTGACTTATTTTTCTCTTTTCCCAGATATATGTACCATGCATCATTTTATATAGGTTCTACAGTTTATACTTCTTGTTTTCTATCATTACTACTGTATGTCATTATTACAGCTTATGCTCTTGTATGTATTTTTTTACGTTCATTTTTTACTCTACCAATGATGGAAATAGTGTCCCAACTATCACCACCAAGGTCCTCACTGCTAATTGGTAGGCTCTAGAGTTCGGGGTAATGAGCTTGAGGCCATGTGACCAACCATGTATAGGGCGCCTCTGGGTGGCTTCCAGAACCGGGATGTTACACAATGAGTATTAATGAGCCTTGTATTAGAAAAATAGAATGTATAAAACTCAATCCCATATAAACAACATTATTCCCATATGATTCATAAAATCTTATCACTGGCCATCCTTAATTTAGATTTCTTAGGATTTTTATTAACCCACAATCCCCCAAATATTTCAAAAATGGACACATAGATCAAGAATAGTAAATAAGTGTAGGAATCTCTCTCAAATTCATTATTTCATTATTTTATTCTAAATGATTCTAAAAAAGTGTATTAAAATAACTATGGATTTTATTCTTCCTTTATGATATGGATATTCTTTAATGTATTCATGTTGGTTTTATCTGTTTCTCCCTCAAAACTTTTTCCCTTTTTTCTTACATTATCTTTCTCTATCCTTAATTTTTACAAGCATAGAATCACATTATTATTTTCTTTAATATTTCAATATAGAAGAACATTTACAAACTCAGTAGCACACTATCTATTTTATTCCTAAACAATTTCACATTGGAATTGTCCCCATGATCTTGTGTATACCTTTTTCCATATCTTTTTGAATCTACTAATTTTCTAGGAATACCCTTAATTGTTTCTTTCTTATTTTATCCCATCATACCAAATATGAATTTATTATTTCAGAATGATAGATATTATTTTCCATACAATAATCCCATAAATACAAAAAATAAAAATTTAACATACCAATGTAAAAATAAAACAAAAATTACTATTGGTGAAGAAGAATTTCCATCACTGTGTGAGTACATATGAAATTCCCTTTCAAATATAAATTTAAATCATTAAGTTTTTTTCATCTATATTATATCTTCATATTTTCAATCATTAGGATAATTTTTCTAATTATTTAATAATAAATAAAAAATATATTTTGGATATTTAAAACACTTGAGAATAGTTCAAACATCATCACATCTAATATATAGAATTATATATTTTGGAATATATTTATTTTATACTCCTTCATTTTTATCACCTTATCATCATTATTTTACATTACATTATATTTTTAGGAATATTGAAATCTAAATAAATTTTTGGAATCATAAACTCATTATAATTATGGAATCATTGATGACCATATCATCATTCATCTATTTTAATTTCACTCTATAGAATATTTAATTTTTTATTTCTATCTCCATAGATTTTATAATTTGATGAACATTATGATGTTGGTGTGGTGGATTTTAACACAATGGAATTTAACCTTACGATGTTACATATAAACCTTACAAACATGAACCTTATAAAGTTCCTCCAGGAATCATATGAATTTTCTATACTCACATTTCAAAAAGTATGGAACCTTATGAACCTTCGAGAATTCCCTTATAAAGTTATTGAATAATCCTTGTGATGTTTATATTCAACCTCATGTTGTCTAGAAGACAACCATACGATGTCTTTCCTAGTTCTAATTTCTAACATCTCTTCTCAACATAAAACTTATGAATATCATTGGAAAACCTTATAGTGTCCAGGAATGATCCTTGAAAACATTATACAATACAATTTTTCTTTATCTGAGACACCATAAAAAGTGTGTCAACCTTAGTAAGTAATGTGGAAAATCATACAATGTTTATGAAATATATTAACTTTAAATAATATTACAAATATTTCCCACCATACAATTTTTAGGATACAATATTATGATGTTTCAAAAAAAACATTATTAATATTTTCATATCCATTTTCTCACATCTGAGTGAACCATATAAAATATTTAGTTACTTTTAAAAAAATGAAATTTTATATTATGTGGATTAGAAGACATAGTTATTTTTTCAACCCCAAAAAAATTACAAAATTTATTATAATCAATTCCAAACATCATCAAATTTTCTATATAATTATTAATAACATTAAATTTATTTATAAGAGGATAATTTTTTTTGAATTATCAAACTAAATACAATACTTTTTAGAACTTTTAAATAGTATTTTGTAGTATTTAAATACTCATGTCATTTATTTAAGGTATCCTCACTACGTATTTAATTATAGATTCATTTATTCTTCTCAAACCTTCATCCATGATATATATAATAATGAGTAAAACATAGATCCTACGTAATAAATACATGGATGTTTTCTTCACACTTCTACATACTCATATCAATACATTAAATATGCTTATATCTATTTAGTAATCAAAATATTTCATGATTTTGAACAACCAGTTTAACAACTAGCTTTCACTAGTATAACAAACTATTTTAAACAGTACCATAACTTCAGTAATAGATTTTTACATGATGAATTTGTCATCAATCGTCAGATGTAATGGATACTATATTGAATCATTCAATATAGGTATTTATGTAAAAAACCACTTAATCATTTTAACCCATTAACATTTGGGATGTGTAGTTAGGTTTCTTAAATGATGGATACTTACTCCAAAACTGAATAAACAGACATATATTGTATTTACTTTAATCATATATTGAAAATATATTTAAAAAAGTACCACCTGAACTATTTTAATACAATTAATAGCTTCACATTTAAAAATAGCATGAATTTATCATTTAATATTGGAAAATTATATAACCTAATTAGTGAATAGTAATTTCATGTTCGTTATATAATATCATATAATAGTTAAGTTGGAGGAAATAGAACTAATATGTGAAGTATCTCAATATTGGGGGTTGTACTAAGGAATAAAGAGTCTTACAACCTATAGAAGACAACTTTTTTTATTTTTTTCATGGCGATTTTCCCCAACTACATCCCATGTGGGATGTTGAGTTCAATATCAATTTATTACATGAAACTAAATTTATATCAATTTATCCATATCAAATAGTTAAAATTAATAGAGTTAAAATAATATTTAGTTCATGGTGCTTATTTCAAAAGGGTTTATTAGAACAAGTACTTGTCATTAATGTGATATTTTTCTATTTTCAATGAAATATTATGTAATTCTAAAACTATTCCTATACACTATAATTTTAAACTAATTAATAGTAAAGAATCATTACCATTTTCCAAAAAATAAGGTTTTATTTTATCTATAACAGGGGAAATGATTTTTGAAAATTTTACTATTCTCCATGTATCATTATCATGGACATAGTCTAAAATTCATTCTGAAAATGACTTTTGGAAATTTTTATAGTCATATTAAATAGTAGTAGTTCATTTTTGGGTAACTAATGATCCATCTGTTTTTATATCCTTAAAAAATTATTATTCCATTCACTTATTGACATTGATTTATTTTTTTCATGGATTATTTCTAGATATATTAAAAATATCAAGAAAATCATTATTAACATCGTTGAATTGTCTTGGACACATATAAAGAATAATAGATATAGAATAAAAATTATAAATATTCATTCAAGATTTAGTATGTTAGGGTTATATTGCAATAAAGGTATCCTAATCAATCCCAAAGAGGGTGGGTGAATTATTTTGTGAATCCATTATCAAAATTTAAACACATGGATCTTTTTCTATAATTATTGAGAATTATATAATTTTTCACTAATAAACCATACCCCGAAAACATAAAAATAGTTATAATTTGATATTATGATATAATTATTTTACTTCGGGCACGAATAGGGTAAAATAAAAGGAGTGTAAAAGGATAATGTGTGAGTATGCCAACAATGATATCCACTTTCATGATTATAATGTTTACGAATGTATCACATTAGATCATAGGGGTACTCCATCAATTTATCTCTCCACAATTTATTTTATTATAGGGAATATAGTAAATTAATACAATAATTATATTTACAAAATCAATGATTAAACTCTCAATCAGTATAGTTTTTGTCGTTGTGATTTAATTTTTTTTATGAAATCCAGATCTTCAATGATGTTCTTCCATACAGAAGATCTTATCTATGATCTAGATTTGTTTTTTATCTCAATAAGTTTTATATATTATCTACCTTAAAAAATATTCAATATATAATAATTTAATCCGTCAATATTAATCCAATAAAATTTGACACATTCCAACTAATTATTTTCCCTAAAAACTGTCTATGGTATTTCAATTAAAACATGTAATTCAAAGAAAATATCATCCAATTTTAAAAAATTTAATTTAAAAAATATTCTATAATTCATCACAAAATGAAATTACCACATTTATTGTGAAGTGATATGATTATAATGAACTTTTTTTACCAAATGAATTGTTTAATTATGTCATAATATTTAATTCAAATATAGATGTATAAAATTTGGATAATACCTCATTTCAAACTCCTTGAAAATAATGGGATTAAAATATAAATCATTACATATGTAAAACGTTTTATAGTGTTTACAATATTATTATGAAATGAGCTACAATTTTAGCTTTAAACATATATACACTGAATTTCCATGGAATACTAATTACAATATGAAATTATCCGACAATCTATACTTCATGATTTTTTTACTCATATATAGAATACATTATGTCTTAATTCATTCTTTTGTAGAAAGATCTATAAAATAATTCTTAATATTGAGACATTATATATTTATAGGGTTACTATTATGGCATGTTTTTCTTATATATGTCATGATTGATTCCATTTTTGCATGACTGACCACCATCGCATCATTTTAATTTTAATCAATATAATTTTTGGGAATGTAACCAATATTATGCCATAGTTTTGTCCACAATCAATGGATACACATAAAATATCTTCAAACAACTTATTACATTATAAATGTCTCTAAACAATGAAATTGGACTAAAAAAAGGCAACATTAAATTATATTGTTCATCATTATTCAATAATTATAAATTTTTTCCATTTAATAACCCAATGATTCCTGCAATATTCTATTTTACTATCCAAATAACCTATTTTAAAACGTTATACCATTGTGGGTTTGTTGGAAATCCTATGTGTCTCTAGGTAACTATTTAAAATTTATCTCATGTAAAACTAAATAGATCTTATATTACCCTTATATAATTATAATTCTTTGTTGGCAATGATTGGTATATAAAAAAGAGATCAAGGGATAATTCTATTCTTACCTATTAACATCAACTCTGTGAAGAAGATGTTGTTAAACATACAAAACTATCAAAAACATATTTCAATACCATACATTCATCCATATTGATCCCGATAATTTTATCACATTGTGTCATATCACCCACATAAATTGAAAATTCCTTTATAAATCCACTATCTAAATCCTTTATCTTTATATTGTCTCCCTATATGAATAAGGTATTTAGTTTGTCACTATTTTACCCCTTTATTTAATGAGTCTAAAATTTCACCAATTATTTCATATATCCCCATTTAAAAATAAAACAAAGGGGTAAATACATAAAATAATTTCATACAAATGATTCACATAAACTGAATATAGGGAGAATGCTTTTTATGAACCCTATCATACAGAGGGAGATGTTTAATCAACAAGGTTAAACCAATTCCATTGAAACAAAAATATGTAAAAAGGTTTTTTAATAATATACTCCACTCAATGGTTTATCCCAATATAATATATCTTGATCACTATTTTTTAAAATTTCTCTTTAAAAATTTGATATGAACTTTCTTAGTTCTTTATAATAGACTGATGTACGAAATTCACAATCAGTTCAATGAAACTATTATTATCATAGTGGGTTACCATATAAATATTCTTATCCACACATAGATCATCCATTTTTTAATTCATCTATAGAAACTGAGTACACCCCTTCATAGCTAAAATATACTCTACTTAATCTATGCTATGAGATACACTCTTCTGTTTATTTCTGAACTAGCCAACATAGTTGGTTCATACAAATAAAAGTCATATACTTATGGATTTATTAGCCACATATTCTCTATAATACTCTTTATTTGAGTAAATAATTAAATATTAGTCTTTCCCAAGAATAAATATCAAACTATAATATGTAGTACCAATGATTTTCCTCCCGAACGTCTTGAAAATAACATGGTGTTCACATTTTGAATACATTAGAAATAAGAATAAAAACACCAAGATTAATCTATGAATGACCATATTATTATTATGAAAAAATAATTCAACCATCATTTTATATAATATTAAATCAATAGTTCATTCATATTTTTTAATATTAATATTGGTTCTAGATGCAAATTTTGTTGAAACAAAATTTTCCTCATATATCAAAAACTTCTTAAATAGTTCTCTTGAATAAATTTTTTTGAGATAAAATTATACTCCTTTCAATTCACTTATTGCTTGATAAATTATTTTTTCTCTCTAATAATTTATTTCTAGAATTTTTAACGCAAAATTATTTTAAAAAAATATAGTGAATTTAGTATATTTCTACTGAATATTATATCATCAACATCGGTGAGTACCATGAAATACTCTTCCATGTTTTATTTATAATAGTTATTTTGATCAACACCACCACTCTTGATATTTATTTGTCATAAGAAACTATCTAGTTGAGATTATAGATATCATGTTTCTTTTTTTAGGTTATAAAAATAAATTTTAAATATTTATACATTTAATTCAACAATATCTATTTGGAAACCCATTATTTAGTCAATATAAATGTATTTCTTTGGCAACCCATTTATAAATATTATATTCACATGGATTTGAAATAATTAAAATCCCCTTGGAATTTCAATCTCCCAAATAATTTGTATTGATTTATGTCTCAAAAACTACTATAAAATCATTTTCCTCATCAATGGATTCAATTTATACATATCCCTTAAATAAAAATATTTCCTAATTTGGGATAATGTTTTGACAAACAATTTATTAGTCTATAAAGACCCATTTGGTTCTAATGATGTGAGGATCATCCACCCACATCACAAGATCACATGTATCATTATTGTATATTTAGTCCAACAACTCATTCCTTTCCATTACCCATTGTTTAGCCTTAAATACTTCCTCCAATTTTGTTGTGTCCACTTATAATAATAAAGAAATGTGTCCCAAATTTACAATTTTTTTTCACTAGAGTAGTTCAATATCAAGTTATATTTGACTCATCAATAATTGCACAAATACTCCATCTTTGAGTATAATTTTGAATATATTAGGAAGATTCTCCACACTACCATTCATCCTTGGAATTATCTCCTTGTGTTGGAGTACCTAAGCATCTATAATTTTTATTTACATGATATAATTTAATATTAACAACACTAAAATATAGAATTCTTGATTAATTTCTTACATTCAATTTAATAATTTTGAATTCATTATTGTCCATGCTTTTTTATCCTCTGGTTGAAGAATATACAGGCCATAATATTTTTCAAGGAGCCTCAAAATATTCCCTCATAATATTTATCCTTAAAAAATCCTTTGTTTCATTATTTTTAACAAATAGAATAGATTCTACAAAATACAATAAAGTGTTTTGATGTTAACCATATTATATGATTCATCTAATAAGGTGCATTCTTCTATCTAGGACATATAAAGGGCTATTTTTGTGTGTATATTAAAACTTTTAATTATTTCTTCTTGTAATTCCATAACATACTTATATTAATTAGTTGATTCCTTACCACAATATTAAACATAAAATTTATTATTTCCAAGACACCATTTTTTATGGTGTTCCCACTATTGAGACTTCATTATTGATGTTACGATTCTAAAAATATATTTCTACCTATTTTAATGTGTATTCTATTCCATTATCAGATCATATAATTTTTATTATTATTTTGATTTCATTTCCACAACCCTCTCAGAAATGAAAAATGCCCTCCATAACATCTGTCTTTGTCTACCGGAACACGATTAATCCCAATGAAAAATAATTATTAACAAAAAATATAACATATGATTTTCATCATGTTTTAGGATGTTTCATTCATCCCCAATCATTGGTATAAATTAGATTCAGATGATTTGAAACCCCGTTATCATTTTTATAATTGTGATTTTGTATTATCTGTCCTCTCACACAAGAATATCGATTCCTCTCCTAATAATCCTACAAATCTGGAATGTCTATTATAATCTTCTAATTTAAAAAAATTTCCATTATTTTTTATATATTTTAATTTATTTTGGTTCCATAAGATTTCATAATCATTTATTATAAGAATATAATTTTAGATACTTTCTTACTACTTGATATAAGTTTCCAATTATTATCTGTTGGTTCATCGATGAATTTTAATCCTTATCTTTGACAAGATAACCATTCTAATTGAAAGTGAATTCTATTATCAAGGAATAGAATTTTCTCATGATGATGAAATATTTTTGAATTTTAGCCACCTAATTTACTTATATATGGATATTCTAACTCATTTCTAGCTAGAATTAATTTTACAATTCTCCTAATATTAAAGGAACCATTATATACAAATATTACCATTCTATAAATAATACTTTCATGATCTTTAAGAGACTCATATTCATGATCATTTGAGATAAATATCCACTATCACGAATCAATGTTTTAATGTTATTTATCTATATGAAAGCTATCTTAAACGTAATAAAATCCATTTTTTTGTTTATATATTTCCCTGAAATGTTGTGTTTATTTGGAACATATTATGGTCACCCATACTTCATTTAAATATTAAAAATATATCCATATTACTTTTCTTCTAGTTAGAGAAAAATATATCCCAAAGGAATAGATTCCACCAACATCACATATATTCTTCTTGGTCCTCATTACAAGGTATTTAGATAATTGTTTTTCTATAATCGATAGATTTATGAGAAATGTTTGAATAATATAAGAAATATCTATAAAATGAATTTTATATTTGATATTCAAGGTATCATTAGTGTAAATTTTTTTATCAATAATACACAATATTGAATGGAAAATAATAAATAATTGGTCCATTCGATCGATCTATAGGAGTAGCAAACCCTAGCCCAATGCTTTTTATTATAATATGCCACACGTCAAAGCCTCCTTCTATAGCCTTGTAAATCCCCGAAGAAACTTAACTATAATAACTATAATCTCAAGATAAATATCAACACCATAGATAAATATATAATCATATAGTGTACAATGAAGCTAGTTTATGAATAAATCGGGAATGCATATAAAACGGGAACACATGAGGTCCGAACAGACTTGATAAAGAAAAACGGTGGAGAATTCAAAAACAAGACAAAACCCAACGAACATTCCAAACACTACACTCTATGGTAATGATTACGCACTGAACAACTCAAGTAACATATATGGATCTAATACCTAAATCAAATTAACCATATACAAAAAATATATATTGTGAGAATAAAAATGTGGAACAACCTCTAAAGGTGTAGGACCAATAAAAAATAAAAAGAAAATGATACCTAGATATAATTGGATAATAGGATAAATCGACCACTAAATGATATATAATTATATGGGACACAAGAAGAATCACTGGGATGAAGAAAATATACACAAGAATCCCAAATAATAACTATATTAGAGGAGAAAAGTAGATAACAAATGAATAAAAGGGAAAAAATGGTAGAAACAAACCACCATAAATGGGAAAGAAATCAAGGAGTGATGAAGTTAAATTACTAGAGAGAATGAGGATGAAAAAACCCAGTATCACAAAGAGAGATAGAGACATCATGGGTATAGAGTGATCTTCTTCACTACTAAATATTGAGGATCAGAAACCATAAAAGTGGGAGAACTAAAAAAATCTAAGAGGGGGTTATGGGTGAGTATGGTGAATTTTTTTAAAAATAATATTTATTCAAAATGAGGTAAATATTTCCATCCTTTATTATTTACTAATAAGTTTTTAAAATTAAAAATAATATTCCTCATATTTTTAAAAAGTTATTAGTGGCCATGATAAAAAATGGCATTTCATCATAGGGAAAACAATTCACTAACATCTATAAATATGTTGGAATCCTTTTAAGAACAATTTTTTTTATAAACCATCCATGTTTGAGATTCAACAATAATTTTTTTCTTTCCATCTCTTTTTTAATTTTCTTACCCTATTTTAGATGTTCCAAATTAAAATACAATTCCTATTTAAAAATATAATTTTATATTATATTATTCAATAATTTTTTAATCTCATTTTACAAATTAATAAATTTAATTCCCCATATAATAAATCTAAGAAATATAGATTGTTTGTTAAATAAATTGATTTAATTTCTAACCCTCCAACCTTCATCAAACTATAATAAATACTTCCTGGGTCCCTGAAATTATCTGAAAATACTTATCAAAGGTTTATAACTCTTATAATTCTAATCTGAGAACAAATTATCAAAATATCACTTTTGTCAAGACAAAAATGGAAATTTTCCATTGTTTTTTCCAACTATAATGATGTGGTACTTTAAAACCTCCAAACCATAACATTTTTTAATCCTGAGAAGTCTCATCATGATTATTCTATATAGAATACCGTTTATTAACTCTTGATCCATGGAACCGTCATATATCTCCTATCGCATATGGTTTTGCAGACATTTCACCGAAACAAGTTTCATTACTCAAATGCCCTGGCCTCCCACATATATCATTATTTTCCCTGGTCAGCCCATCCTTGGAAGAACCTATCAAGGACTAAACATGGTTTGAACATACCAAAAATGAGTGGTTTAAATATTTTATAAGGATATGAATATAAATCATTAATACATTACCCTAGGTGAAGTAGATATGAGTTATAATTAAAAATATTTAATTTTAAAACACTAAAATTTGATAAATGATTTGGAAGATTCATTATGGTTCCATAAAATTATTTAAATAACATGAATAACAAATTATTTTAAATGTGAAACATAATTTTGGTCATGGAAAATATTTAGAGTATTTATTACATCATTTTTTGGGATTTAATGATGTCATAATACATATTGTATATTGATATCATATATAATTTTTACCCAAATTTTTTTAACTCAGAACATTTTGAAAAATTCACCATTAAATAATTAAAATGTTCTGATTTAAAAAATAATGTTTATTTTATCCAAATAATTCTCTATATATGAGAATTTACACTTTTAAATAAGAAATCCCCATTTTCCAAAAAATATGCGGATTAATGATGTTAAGAGTTCATGACAGTTGTAAAAATTACCTTTGGATTCATAAAATGAAATTATCTAATATATCTTTAAATAAATATTATTTAATAATAAATTGTTTTCAAAATATAATTAAATTAAGAAACTATTGAATTCATAAAAAATTGAGTCTCGATTAAACTATATTTTCCAAAAATACAATTGTGTTTTTCATCATATCATAATCAATTTTTTTCAAACTCATTATTTAATAATTCATAAATTAATAATAAAAATGTTAAATATAATAATTATTCTATAAAAAATTAAAATATAAAAATTATTATAATTAAGGTCTCGATACATAACCCTTTACTACATCAGTGTATTCCCTAAGAGTAAGGTGTGCAGTAGTGACATTTTCTTAGGGTGGTTCAGTGAACAAGGTTTGACCTATGATCTCGATAAGATTGAAATTACCCCATAAATGGTTTCTCTCATGATTTTTATCATCTTTTTATTATACAATGGAAGAACCAAAAGATGACATATACCTCAAAATCTTCGATATATGCTCTTTATTGGGTGTGATCATACTAGTATATGCCATCAATTCATTATTCAATGTTTATAAGACATTATCATAGACCTTAATATATAATAATCATAACGGTCACAATAGAATGACTACATTATCAATGGTTATGATGATTACTTCTGTTTTAAATAAGTTATGACATAATATATAAAGAAAAAAATAACAAAAGTAGTTCATGTGTTTACTATATCATCATTACATTAAAGTAATTTATTCATTTGAAAATGGAATTCCATTTGATTTTTTTTTTCATTACATGCTTCCCCCATTAGAAATTTTTTCCTTGAAATTTTATTTCATAAACAAAAATAGATGAGAGTACATCTATTTCATCTCCTCTTCTAGTCCCCAATTTTCATCCTTATTGATGATGTTCTGTGACAACACTTTTACTAAGTGATTTGTATTATTTCACAGAACATTTTTTCTATGATCTATGATATTCATTCGATGATCCTTTTATGATATACCATTATACATTGGTACAACCTCAATATTTAGTAAATGTGATGGGTCTGGTACGTACTTCCTCAAAAGGTATATGTGGAACACATCATGTACGTGAGATTGGTTAGGGGATAGTTCTAGTTGGAAGGCCCAAACTATGATATAATAAAGGATCGAAAAGTGGTTGATTTATATTGAACTATGATTTATATTCTTCTCAAACACCATGAATTTTTTCCATAGTGTTATATGAATAGAAACATTATCACTAGCCTCAATATGTACATAATTTATTGATTATTTTCAAGTATTTTTTTGTCTAATTTGTATAGATTTTAAATAAAGTTGAATAGTATGAACCTTCTCGATAATATCTTCGATAAGATCCGGTCCCATAACCTTACAATCTATAATTTTATCCCATTATGTTTGAGTTTGATACATATTCCTATATAGAGACTCATATGGCTCCATTTGGATGCTAGGATGGAAAATATTGTCGTATGAGAATTCTATTATGGGATGTTACTAATCCCAAAATTTTTGTAAATACATTAAACATTATCTCACAATAACCTCTAGATATTTAATAGGTATCTATGATTAACCATCCTCGTAAGGGTCATAAGTAGTACTAAAGAATATTTTTGTATCTTATTCTTAATAAATAATTCTTTAGTACCTCAAGATAAACCTTAGATATTAATCATATATAATTTAGACTGGACCTACATAAAGTATTACCTCTTCCCTAATTTATATAATTGCATGTTTTTCAAGAGTGAAATCTTGATAGAAATGAATCACACTTACTTTATAAGGTTATTAATTTCTACACATATAGAATTGTTGTTATTATATTTCATATAGAGTCCTACGATAAAGTCCATTGTCAGGTTATCTGATTTACATACTATTATAGGAAATAGTTACATCATACCCTTAGGCTTATGTGATTATGACATAAATATTTCTTATACAAATAATTGAGATAAAAATTATGAAATATCCCCATTTATCTTACCCCACTATATTTTTTCATTACATATATATACATCTTAGTTCTTCCAAGGCGAATAAAAAAGGATTATCTATGTGTGTCATCTAGATGTTCCCTATTTATTTTAGGTTTTAATGTTACACATATCTGGGTTCCAAACATTAAAAGTCCATCTTTTGAAATGTTGAACTATGTAATATTTGCTAAAATTTTCTATATGACCTTATCATATTTTTGGTCCCCATGATCCTATTAATAGTGTATTGTTGAGTAGTTATTTAAAAAATGGTAAGACAAATATCCTCTTATTATTACCATCTATATCATCTACATTTCCAATAATATTGGACCCCTTTAAATCCTCATTGTGGATAGGGCTATAAAATCATTTTGACTTAGAGAATATAACAATTTTTTCACCTTACTAGGATGGTAATGGATTGAAAGACCATAATCCTTGGTCAGATATAATCACATTTTGGCGCACATATTGAGATTCTTTTGTGTGAATACATATTTGAGGATTTTAGGATCTGTATATAAGTCACACTTCTCCCTATATAGATAATGATTTCAAATATTTGATGTGAAGATCATTAAATCCAATTATAGATCATGTTTGGGCTAGATATACTCATGGATATATTATTTTAATGAGGCATATGCTATCACATTTTCATCCTTTATGAGTACACTACCTATTCCCTTTTTAGTCGCATCATTATACATATCACATACTTCCCCATTGGTAGGTAATTTGAGTATAGATTTATTGATTAGACTCATCTTTAACTCTTTAAATTTCTCTATCCATTCATCATTATAGGAAATCATGACTCCCTTCTATGTTATCTTGGTTATTGGGATTAAAAATCATGAGAGGTTTCTCCCATATCGATCATAGTACCCTGAAAATCCAAGGAAACTAGGAATTTATATCACTGATGTTGGTTTGGGACATCCTTTAATTACCTCTATTTTTTAAGGATCAATATGTATCCCATTTCTAGTGAAATCATTCTTTTATAATGTTTTTACCTCTATAAAAAATTGGAATTTACAATACTTCACATAAAACATTTCATTCCACAAGGTTCCTAGTACAACATTGAAATGATCCTCATTTTCCTCCTTGGTTTTAGAGTAGATAAGTATATTATCTACAATGAATACTCATTTTTTTCTATTCCCAAATGAATCTATTCATCATGAATAAAAAGATATGTATAGAATTAGTGAGTTAAAATGATATCACTATAAACTCGTAGTTCCCATACCATATACTCTGTCTTCAACTTTAAATGATATTATCCAAAATGAATATCCACTTTGGATAAGTATTTGGATCCAGGTACTTGATTGAATAATTCATCATTCCACGGAAAATGATAATTGTTCTTTATTTTGATCTTATTGATCTAGTGATAATAAATGTATGTGGTCATTGAACTATTTTTCTTATTAATGAAAAGGACCAATGTTCCCCTCTTTAAAGAACATGGTAGTATGAATGCTTTATCCATATTCTCATTTAGATTTTATTGATATCTATAATTTCAATGAAGACTATTTTATATGGAATCTTGTATAATGGTAAATATCTTGGTTTATTTTCAATTGAGAACTCAACCATTCATCCAATATTAAAACCAGAAAATTATTCGGGAAACACATCAGTGAATCCCATTACAATGGCCATGTCATCAAGGATAATATTTTATTTAGTATTAACTATTTAATCTAGATATTATTTCTCAAAAAGAAACAATATAATATATTGAGATGATTATACTAAAGTAGAATCATCCTCCTCCAAGAACATGTATAAAATTGAGGCACAATTTTCGATGCATAGTGTGATTTCCTTCTCCATGTGATTTATTTTGGCTACATACAAAGAAAGAAAATATACTTAATTAATAACCATGAATTCTAGTAAAGGTAATATCAAAAGTTTTCTAGGAAATTCAATAAAAAAAATTTGACAGGGGTTGAGTTTTATTATAGGGATGAAATAATTAACCCTCTTTCTATTTTCACCAATTACACTACCTTAATGTTTTTAGGCAGTGCTTAAATTGTTCTAAAAAAATTATGTGATATGAATAAATGTATATAACCATAATAAACAATTATTTTCACTATTTTTTAATGAATAAGGTGAATACATGTCAACACTTTTGTTTTTGGTATCCACCTCAATAGTTGTGATGTAATAATGTTTTCCTTTATCTCTTGGAAATGGTGTTTTTTTTTCTCAACAACCATTGGTTTTTTGTATTAATTTACATACTATACATATTCATTTCAGTTGAAACACTAGACTATAGGATGACGGTTGAATAGATAATTTTCTTCTTCTATCACATTGGATGTTTTCTACCATAAATAATTTCTTTTTTAGGATCCCTTTTTCCCAATCCAAAATCATTTCCATTTCTCCATTTGAAAATTTTCAGGATGCTTCTTCCCATACATATTACATGCTGATTTGTTAACCTTCTCCCCCCCTGTGATTTCTCAATTAGATCACCAAAATTTATTATAATCTTAAAATTAATATCTTCATACATTCAAGCCCTACGAGATTATATGATCTCCATTTCAATTTTGAGGTCACATAAGATAATTTCTTCAAAGAAATCCAAGAGTCAAATTACCAAACCATTCCATATTCTCAGCTTTATCCAATCAATTAATCAGTAAATATTACTTATGGGGTTAATGAAAAATATAGAGCCATATAATTTATGTCTTGTTAAGCTAACCTAATACAACCTAATGGATTCATCATATATATTATTAAGGATTAGTAAGTACCTCCCTTTTTTATGTAGGATATTTTGTGGAAAATATTTACATATTTTTTAATATAATTCCTTCAACCCCATCACTTTTATCTCCTCCCTAAGATTCATATTTTCTATATACACCAGACATTTATCATAATCACACTCTATACAATAAATAACAACTACAACCTTCACTTTTTTTAGATCATTCATGCATGAAAAAGATCTTTTTAATGGAGTTGATTCATTTTTACTTGATTAATGGTTCTAGAGATCCATTAAAATTATGAGGTTTTTCTCATATAAAAGTGTTAATTGATACTTTACCTTTCATAGGGGGATACATCCATTCATCTTGATTGATGGTTTGGTTAAAAACATGAGTTAACATAGAATTTATTTTGATGAATTCCTCGACTCCTACTCCCATTGTGTTGGTTTTATCATTTAGTAAGTCTATATATTACCGTAATTTTAATTATTGACTCAGTTCCTCCTATTTCCATTCATTGGGTAAAATAAAGGAAAAATTAGGGATGATAATTTTAAATTGTAAAAAATTTAAATTATAAACCATAACTCTTAAATAAATATATTCTTTTACCTATTATTTTATAGGTTTTGACCTAGGCTATTCGTGATCTATTTCCTAACATAAAATATTATAATATTTTTTGTTCGCATAATAACAACATGCAAGGAGATTGTGAATTTACCAAAGAATATACCCCATGAGTGTCACAAATGTGTTAAAAAAATCATCTTTGTCATTAATAAGGTTATTATTGATTTAATCCAAATGCACACTTTTCAAGGTTGTTACCCCTAGGTACCATTGTACCAGAGCTATATCCACTTGTAGTATCTATAATGTTATGTATTTAATTTGAAACCAATTCTAATATACTTCACCAAAATTTATGTATGCTTCCATATATTTAGTCTTATCCCTATGTCTTTGACTGGGGTTTCCAAATAATATTCCCCTAAAATATCTAGACATTACTTTGAATCCAACTATGATGTACCATATTTCTACACACCTTAATTCATGATTTGTTACATAATGACACTCATATTTTGATCCTATAAGATTGTGATGTATAATATGTTTTGGAAATTAGGTACATAGTATAATAAAAAGAAACATGAGTACTATAACATTATTTAGAAACTCAAGAACAAGCCCTCAAAATTCTATTTCTATTGTAAATCTTCCAGGGATTAGCTATGGACCTAAATAAAAAAGGGATGAGATATAATGATTTGTAATGGAATAATGAAAGCTTAACATATGTTAAATATATACATGTGATTCAATAGGAATATCAAGATAAATTATGAGGTATGGGAATTGTAAACATGAACATCAAATCATGACATAATATGGTATCATAAAGGCATCTTAGGAATGTAGAAAAAAACATAAAACATGACATCATAAAAAATGTCAAGTCCATCTATCGATTCGTGAAAACATAGTGTGCATAGAATAACCTCTTATGCACCATTAATGCTATCTCATGATATTAAACCATTTCCCATTGATATAGATGACTATATAATTTGGGTCCCACCCATCATATTCATATCATGTATATGAATAAGTGTTATACATATATCATACAATATAAAAATGAATTCATTTAATTTTAATCCCTTTTTAAGGAGTGTTTGTTAAATACATTAAATTCCAAAATCAATAGAGGGTTGATAAATGATGGTTAATACTGTTTTGTGGAAATTAGGATGAGTTTTCAACACCAAAATAATCATACAAAATCATAGGATAACTTCTACTGTATAAAAAGGGTATAAAAAGATTGTTTTAAGGGATTAATGAGAATCAATGGGGTCTCTCATAACTTTGAAATCATAAGAAAAATAATAGTTTTGTGTAATAACATATTAAAATATGAGAAAATTGAAGTTGAAAATATTTATATAAACAAGGTTCTTAAATAAAGTGAAGAAGAAGAGGATCCCTTACCATGAAATATTGCTTATAAAAGCATGGGATGAGCTTCTTGAGATCTTGTGAACACATAGGGAGGAATATAGAGAATGAAAGGTAAAGTAACTTTTTTTGTATAATGGCTTTTAGTGATGTATAATTATAGAATGTGTGGGGACTTAATGGAAAATGTATGATAACAATTTATTAGTTTACAAACATAGGTTTTGGAATCTATACAATAAAATGATAAAAACAACAATTACTCCCAAGGATTATTTCTATGGTTTCTACCAAATAGGAGTCATTTTCAATATTTTATAACTATAAGAACAAAAATCATTGAAATAATACCCTTGGTGATTTTTAAGTGATCCATATTCATCAAGAAATAATTTGAAAACATTAAAATATAATATTGGTTTTGGAGGATTAATTAAGGGATTATAATATTAATTATATAACATAAAAAAATATTTTAAATGTGAAACATAATTTTATTGGTGGATAATCTTTATAGATTTTATTAGATCTCTTTTTTGGATTTTAGGATGTCATTATACATAATGTATATTTATAACATATTTAATAATTACCCAAAATTTTGATTATCTCTAAAAATTATGAATATGTCACTATTGTCTAATTTTGACATTATAATTTATGAAAATATTCATTTTATCAAAATAATTATCTAAATATGAAAATTTACACTTCTAATTAAAAAATCATCATTTACGGAAAAAATATTGGTTTTTACAACGATAACAATTTATAACCCTTATAAATATTAAATTTGAATTCTTTTATATATATTATTATTTGTTTTTAAATAAATATTATTTAATAATAAGATTTTTTAGAATGTTTCTTAATTCAAAAATTCATGAATTCATCAAAAATAGTGTCTTAATTGAAACTATATATTTCCCAAAAATAATATTTCGTGTTTCATCTTATCAAAATATAGTTTTTCTCAGACTCATTATTAAATCATTTATAAAGTAAAAAATAAAATTTTTAAACATAATAATTAATTAATTTTAAGTAAAAATAAAAATATCATATTGTCAGTGCCCAAATACATAACCCCATATTACAGTTTATTCCCTAAGGGTAAGGTGTGTAGTGTTGACACTCTCTTGGGGTTGTTCAGTGAACATGGATTGGGTCGTGATCTGGATAAGGTTGAACTTTTGTTATAAATGGTCTTGATCATGTGTTAGTTATAGAATATTGAATTTGTCTTGGTCAAATTCTAGTGATTATATCTCCCTTGTAAGCTTCCTTAAATGGGATTCATAGGTTATGATCCTACAGGTCCAGGACATCGATTCTTTCATCGTTTTCAATTGTACATTATCAAAGCCCAAAATATTTACTAGTCATAAATGTCACTGTACAATGACTATATTATCCATGGATCTGATGCTTAATGGATTTTTAAATTTGTGAGGATACAACTTATAATGTAACAAAACAATCAAAGTAGTCCATGTGTTTTCTATATCATGAATACTTAAAAAGAAATTTAACCATTTTAAAAAGGAATTTCATTTATAAAACATCATGTAATTATATGACATCCAATCTAAAAACAAATTTCTTCAACATTTTTATTCCCTTATATATAGAACCATGATTTTCATAAATAGTCATTAAAAATTTTTATATGTATATTCTATACATAACATATCAATCCATTCTATAATTATATAATTCTAGTATCATTAAAAACATGGATACATAAAAATTTAGTTCATATGCTTACTACTTTATATAACCCTAAAATATTCATAAAGAGCACCATTATTAGACATATCAATACCAGTGTCTTTCATCATAACATGGGGAAAGTAAGGATAATAAAATGGTGATCTCTAATTCTCATTAATGTTAAACAAGGGATATATTAATGATCACAATATCATAAAATGAGTATAAGGCTATGAGAACATGAGATTAACATTTGAAAACTATACCCTTTATAGTATAGGTTATAATCATGTTTTGGGGCATAAATATTGGTATTTCAAAAAAAATGAATTATAAAAGAATAAAAAAACATGATTCATCAGAGAATAATATTGGAATTAGACATAAGTTTGTGTCATACACATAAATATATAAAATCTTTTCTTCAGTATTAAAGGGAAATTTCCAAAACAATCCTAGTGGAATTAGATTGATCCATAAACCATTGTAGAATTTATGGAATACTCCCAAGACTATCATAGTGTATACAGTACCTTATTAAATTGGGTTCACTCCCCTATTCAAGTCCTTTTTATCTCATGATATATCTATATTCACCAAATGTATTTTAGGGATATATAATTTTAGACCCAACTATCACATGAGTAAAATAATTAATATATATGAAAAAGATTAGAAAAATTATTTATTCAAAAAACCATGAAAAAGAAATAAGTTTCATAGTTATTTAAATATATCATAACCTGTATAATTTAAATTGATAAACATTTCATCAATTCACCAAAGAATAACTCGTGGAAAGGGAACATGCTTAATAAAAATATTTTCTTCATAATCATAAACCATCCAGATAAAGAATAAGAGTGACATCATTGGATAATATTCCCCAATAAATCATATGTATCATCAAAGGATGTTATATTAGATAAAAAATTCCTTTAAAATTTACTTGTAATGTTTCTTGATGAAAATAATATTTTCACTTTGAAAAAACATCTATAAAATCAAAAAAATCCCAAATATTGAAGAAATGGTTTTCATTTAAAATACCATGGAATATTATATTGAAATATTCAAATATTCAAGTATCGTTGATATTGGTAAATTATATGGATGTCATATTAGTAAAATGAAATCATTCCTTATAATGTTTTTTTATAAAGGTCAAAAAGTTACATATTAAAAAAATGACAAGAAGACTAATTTTAAAAAAAAATCAGAAATTCAATCCTGGGTAAAAAAGTCTTCAAGAAATAATATGGTAATTAAAAAAAATTAAAACATTATTATAAAACATAGATATTTACGAAAAATATTTTTCAACTGAAGTGATAAATAAAGTCCATCTTCTTGCAAAATATTTAGTTTGGTCTCCAGAGTGTATAAATAGAGGATCATGAAAGAAAAAAATTTATTCTCATGAAATAGAAATATGATAAAAAAAATTCATGTGTTTCCTAATAGGTTGATCATAAAATTTTACCATAAAAAACATAATGATAAATAATCCCAACAATAATGATAATGTAAGATATAACGATGACGACTTTGGTAAATTTTGAATCATAATTCCTAAAAAATAATAACTTCAAAAAAATAATTAAATCTCATTAACATGAATATAATCATGATATAATATATCAAATTTTATTATATTCACCCCATAAAATAATATAGGCTCATAGAATAACACATGTCCCATATAAGATAATTTGAGACGATAAACACGTACATCAAGTTCCACTTTTGTCGAACGCACTATAAACACACATATAATAAATGTAAATTTATTATAATTCTATACCATAATCATTTAAATAACTATATTATCATATATGACCAATTTATAACATTTAAACACCAATTTATCAATAATTCCTTATTTAATTCATCATTTATATGTGATATCTATTTCATTTTTTAGAGAATTTCGGTTTGGTAGTTTTGGTAACTATACATTGATCACGGTTTAATATTATAAATAATGTTAATCATGATATAAATTTAATATATATTCAATATATATATATTTATTCATTTATAAGTGTTATAGAATGAAAAATGAATTGCACCATTCACAGAGACAGTAATTTGTACGTACGTATGAATGCTATTTTTAACATTTTGATGAATAGAATGAAAGAAAGTAAAATAATAATTCACATTTTTATAGTAATAAATATATAATATATATCATATCATTTCAATAAATCTATCCTTATTACCATCTAAGTAAAATATAAATGAAAAATTAATTACATCACTTTAGGGAGGTGGTAGTCCACATCTACGCAGAAGAGACATTATCATTATACAATGAATATAAATATAAGAAATTAGATAATATATTATAATTAAATATTTATAATTATGATTTATAAATATTAATATATCATAATACCCATTCATAAATAATGATGATGAAAAATTAATTGTATCGATGCGTGGAGACGATGAGTCGTATGTATGAATGCGTGATGATTTCACTTCTCATTTGATATGAAATAGGGTGGATAATGGTGATTTCATAATCATAATATAATTTAGTTATATTAAGTATACATAATTTATTTATTACAATAAATAACTCAGATTTATGGGAGGTAAAAGAAAAAGTAAAAATAAAGTGTTATGTTAAGGAAATTACATCTTCTTTGAATGAACACCTTTAGATATGCCCTTAAATATTCTAGGATTGGAATATTGGGAATATAAAAACACATAAAAAAATTTTATTGATGTTTTTGAAATATTTTTTTCTTTTTTTATCTATATTTCTCTAAATGTGTGAAGAAGAGAGTGAAGGAGAATCCCTTTTATAATTGATGTGAAGAGCACTTTTGGAATATCATAAATGATTAATTTATAATAATTTAATTTACATTTAAAATAATTAAAATGTAAAAATATTAAAATATAAGATATTATTTAGTTTTAATTGTATAAAATAATATAATTTTTATAGGTTATGTGGTGTATTAAACCCTATCCTTTTGTTTAACCCCTTAGTCAACTCAATTTAACCACAACCACGGTAATGAATTATTCTCTTAAAGGGTTATAATTTTACATATAAGGCATATATTTAATCAAAAATGGTAAATGTATGATATTATAATCCATATTTTATCCATATTTTTCTATTGGAATATTTTTATAATTTAAAAAAAATTAATAATATATTATTTTCAAAAGATATCATTATTTTCTATTTTGGAACCATTATTTTAATTTTACATTAAAGACACGAATTCATATATAAAAACTAAAATATAATACTCCTATATTTCACTAATATGTTATATATATCAAAAAAATCATTGAGCGTAATAAATCTATTAAATTACACAAATTTTAATATTTTTAAAATATTTTTTTTTATTTTTTTATAAAGTGAATAAATATTATGTTAGCATTTCACAAGAAGATAAGGAAATTATTTAAAAACTAAAAATAATAAATAAATTACCATAATTAATATAATTTCATTATTCAAAAAAGAAACAATATGATTCATTCACCATGTTTTTTTCCCTTTGTAAACACTCAGTGATATTTAAAACTAAGAGAGTGACATTTTTTAACATTATATGATTTAAATATTATGAAATTAATTTTTAAGGAATAGTGTCCCTTAAAATATTTTATTTATAGACAACGGTTATAATTTTATAATTAAATTCAACAAATAATAATTAATATAAAGACTGATGGCCTTAAAACTTATTTGTAACCTTGATTTACTCAACTTACCCGTTACATAGGTGATGAATTTTACCATTCATACTATATATATTGACCAAAAATAAAATGATAATATTTACTAAATTTGAAATTAATAATTAAATATATGGAATATATTTTTCATGATACAATTTCTATAATTTCCAATAATTAATTTCACAATAAGTGCACAAAATGTGATGAAAAGTGCCTTTTTGAAAAATAAAATTTCAATCATAAAACTAGAATTATTTTTATACCATCCCCTAAACAATTTTGGATGATTGTTAAAAGATTTTATTTAATATTTCATATATAAATTATATTAGAAAAGTAAAAAATAGTTTTCAACTTTATCTATTTGTAAAAAAACATATTTCTCACATTAAAATAGTTTTTCATGAAAAACATTTTATGTATATAATTTCATTATACCAAATTAAATAAGGAAATTTATTGGTTTATTAATAATATAAGTTAAATAATTTTTCATTGGCATCATTTTTCAGTGTACATTTTTTAATTCTTGAAATGAAAATGCTATTTTCAATAAAAACCAATATTTTTCACGATTTACTGAAAAATCATACTTTCCAAAAAATTCTAAAACATTCAACCTATAATAATTTTGAAATTATGAATTAAAAAATTATATTATTTTTATCAAATAAAATTTTTAAAAGTTACATAAATTAATTATAATATTCATTCATAAAAAGTAATAAAATTAATTTTTTGAAGGAAACTTATTTTTGATGAATAAAATGATTGTACTACAAAAAATTGGGCAATAATTTATTTAGAATTTATCTATTAAATTGTCATGATATGTTTCCATTTATATTTCTGATAATTTATTTAATCCTATTTAAACCATTATTTTCAATTATTATGTAATAATTATCATGAAATAATAATATCTTCTTTTCAATTATGCTCGGTGTTTCGTGTTATATTCATTATCAAACATATACTTCTCTTAAAAAACTCTACGTGTTACATTCTATCAAATTTCATAAATTTCATACTCATAATTTGAAAATTTTCTCAGTAATCAAGGGTTTGATATTGGAAAATAATTTTGTTGAAAACATTCATCATAAAAAGGGTTAATAAAATATCCTTTTGAAAAAATGGAAGAGAAAATATGAAAATCATCAAGAATAATACATTACTAAGTTCCCAACTTTGAGAACAATAGAGGGATGTGTAAATATAGACATAGAGGAGAAAAGTAATGACTAAGGAATAATATATAATGATAGAGAATATGTTTAAGAAAATGTTAATGACCAAAAAACCATTAATTAATGACGGGTTAAAAGACCATCTATTTATCGGAATTGAAGGTTAAATGAAAAATTTATTGATTAATATCCTTTCACTGGAATTGAGGCATTCCATTACAATCTGGAATATGAATATAAGTAAATATAATTACAAAACAAGTATAATTTCATCCTCTAATAAATTTCCACCATAATCTAAATTTTTTTCAGAAGATTAGTATTAGAGATTAATTTTTCATGCATGAATACCTAAAATCAAATTATAATGGATTGAAAATGATTATAAATATATTACTAATATTTTAAGGCATTTACCAAATCAAAAAATGGATTTAAAATGGTAATATAAATCCCAAAATGAATAAACCATGAAATAATAAATTTAAATCCAAAATTAATATATTAATAAAAAAAGTTATTATTAGATATATCCATAAAAATCCCTACTTCTGAAATAAAATAAATAATCACATCATTAAATAATGTTTTAATGACATTGTTTATCTCATACCTTTAATCTTACATCTATAAAAATTGAATTTAATTCATCCAGATTAATTTTTCATGTTAAATAACATGTAAATCCTAATAGTAATATATACCTCAATATAATTTAAATTATTAATAAATATCACTATTAACCACCATAAATTACTTTCTAATCATTTAATATATTTAAATTACCAAAATATCATAAATAAAATTTAGATACTAATATGAAAGGTAATACATAACGTGACCATAAATATCTTCTAAAATATCTCTTTTTTATTGAATCACTTTTTAACTGTCAAGATTATTTGTATGGAACTATAAAATAGACAATAATTAAAATAACATAAAATCATATACTAATCCAAAGGGTTCTTTAAACCAAAATATATTATTCTTCCTAAACCATATGATGATTTTATATTACCCCAAAATGCAATAACTTAAAACCACAAAAGGGTGTGTCGATGTCATTGAACTTTTGATCAACCATAAACCCTTGATGGAATCCACAACTCTTATGTTAACCATACATGATAACATAAATTATTCCAACGATTTACCCAATACCTATTCCTAAAATATGTTCACAGACCATTAAATATATCTATAAACCCAAAAAATGAAATTAACATCATCAAAGATGATATAAATAATATTTAATCTAATAATCAATTCCAAGGACCCCAATAAAATCCCACCAATTTCAATCATCTATTTATCCCAATTGGAAATTATTATTTTTCATGGTTATTGTTAAAATTTAACATATGTTTTTATAACCTACTATGAAACAATCCTTAGATTTTTCATGATTATTTTATAACAAATATTATTACTATAACACTTTTACAATATAATTCTATAATACTAATATATAACCAATTTAATATTTTCACTTTAATAAATTAGAAGAGAATATTAATTTCCCTGTTCTAGGATTTAGAACATAGAATATGTTATTAACTTAGATAATACCCAAGTTCCCCACTTTCAAGACAGTAAACTATGAATTGTTCCTGAGAATGAACATCCAATCCCCCCATAAAAATTTTAATTTTTCCTTCAAAATTAATTAATTATTTAAATTATTTTCTAGACATAAAACATTTTCCTATTCATTTGTAACATTATCATGGGTGTCTCTATCCACATTCCTTACGTGAAAGAAATTTATCCTTATTTCATCCATGGTATCCACCACTAAATCTCTTGTTGAACACCATCCTTTTATTATTTACTGATTCAAAGTGTTCATTATCGTATAGTTTTCTAATCATATATAGGGGGTGATAAATTTTCACAATCCAAATATCTTTTACTTGTATCATCATTCCATTTGGTTTCTCATAATTACACTGTTTTCTATTATAATCGGTGTTTTAATGACTCCTCTTAGGTCCAACCATTGAGTAAAAAAAATTATAGTGAGATAAATAATAATCATAGTAGAAAACCACATTATTAAAAAAATAATTTATATGATTTCTAAATGGAAACACAGTTTTTTCAATCTATGACAACTTAGTTTTATCCCAAGTCATTTATGATAATTACCAAAACATTAGGATGTTATCCTATACGGATAATTATCCCAAGTTTTTTTACTAATGTTTTCACATCCTAGTTTCCTAAGGATAACTAAACCTTTCTATGATACCAACTATAGAGACCCATACTTTTCATACATTGTTGTTTTATATTTTTAGATGAATATTCAATACATAAAATAACAATCAATTATATAATAATATAGATCATGTATAATTGTAAACATGGATACATAAAAAACTCGTTCATAAGTGTACTACATAATATCCCACTAAAATAATTATAACTATAACCCTTATTAGGTGTATGGTACTTTATACCTTTATTCAAAACATAGGGAAATGAACCATTAAGAAATGGTGAGATCAAATTCTCTGTAAGGGTAAAAAGGGAGATATCAACGATCAAATGATAAAAACATGTGATTAAGGGTATGATAACTTGAGTTTAACATTTGTAAACCATACCATAAATATAAAATATAAAAAAATTGAGTTATGGAAAAAGTCTTGGTAGTTTTTAAGACATGAATCATCAAGGAATAAAATAACCTGAACCAATAGATATCAAAAATTGCATAGAAAATATGTTTGTAGAATACAAATAAAAAATATAATATTATTTTCATAGTTTTCAAGGTCTATTAAATGATTATAATAGTTTAATTGGTTCACTCAGTAAACCATCATAGTAGTAAAGGTTCACTCATTAGTCTGTTATAGTAGGAAATTTCCCTTACTTTATAGGGCTTAGTCTTCATTCCAATCAAGTTAATCATCAGATATTTTCATATATACCCAATGAATTGGAGGACAATATAAATTGGTGACCACCTATCACATAATAAAAATAATACATATTTGTTCCATAAGATAATAAAACCTTCATCATATCATATCTTGTGAAAATGAAATCGGTTTCATAACCATTTATTTATAACATAACCAATGTAAAAGAAATAGGTATCATAAACATTTAATCAATTTATCAAAACATAACCAATTGGAATGAAAATAGTTCCATAAACATATTTTTATCATAATCATAAAAAATATATATATTTAATAATTAAGGTAAAATTGGATCATATTCCCCAGTAATGTGTAAGTAACATTATATAATTCTTTAATAATGAAAAATTCTTTTGAAATATCACTTGGCATGATTCTTGAGTATAATACCCTATTAACATTGAAAACACTTCATTAAAATCTAAAAACACCCAAAATAAAAAATAAAAAATATTATTTGAAAAAAACTTGAATATTTAAAGAAATATTTAAATAATTGATTGGTCATCATAACTAGTAAATTTTATTTATGTCATAAAAGTTAAAAGAAAACATTCCTTTCACACTTTTATAAAAAGTAAAAAAGATAACACAATATGAAAATGAAAAGTAGATTCATTTAAAATAATTTTTAAAAAATTGAATCATGTATAAATATTAAATTTAAAAATAATATGATAGTATTTAAAATATGCATGAAAATATTATTAAAAAACATGGATGCAGAATAATTAAAATTCGAACTAAGTTAGAAATAAAGTCGATTTAATTTAAATTTATTCATACAGTATATTAAGAACATAAAGAGAGGAAAATGAAATGAAAATATATATTCTCATGAGATAAAAACAGGAGAAGAAAATTAATTATATTCTTGGGAGGTATTTCAAAATATTTTATCATTAAAAACATAATGTCAAATAATCCTGATTAACAATGATTTTTATCATAAAACCCTTAGCACATTGGTAACTTTTGAATCGTAATCCCCATTAAATAATGACATAAAATAAAACATTAAATATCATGAATATATATATAATAATGATATAAAATTTAAATTTTATGTATATACACCTCATAAAATAATATAGGACTATTACATAACATATGTCCCAAAGAAGATAATTTGAGATGATAAACACTTACCTCAAGTTACACTTCCTTTGAAATCACTCTAACCTCCTGTATAATAAATTTTAATTTACTATAAATATGTATCATAATCATGTGAATAATTATAATATCATATATTATCCATTTATAATATTTTAACACCAATTTATCAATAATTCCTTATTAAAATCGTCTTTTATTTGTGTTAACTATTTCATCATTCAAAAGAATTTTGGTTGGGTTATTTCGGTACTTGTACTATGAACAAGGTAAAATTATCTACATAAATTTAATAATGATATAAATATAATATATATTCATTATATATATATATATATTAATTCATTAAAGTTTGATATATAAATATGAATTTCAATGTTCATGGAGATGGTAAGTCGTACGCACACATGAACGATATTTTTCACTTTTTAATGAATGCAATTCAAGAAATGTTAATAATAATTAACCATTAAATAATAATAATTATATCATACATATCATATCTTTTCCATAAATCAATTATTTTTATCATCCACATAAAATATAAACAAATAACAAATCACATCGCTTTATGGAGGTGGTGGTCCACACATACGCACGAGCGACGTTATCATTTTCCAACGGATTGAATGGTAAAAAGTTAGATATGATATTATAATTAATAATTAATAATTTTTATATTAATATAATATATATAATTGTTAAAAACAATCATAATACACATTCATAAAATAAGGTGATGAAAAATGAATTTTATTGCTATGTGGAGATGGTCAGCCATAAATATGCACGAGCGATACTATCACTTCTTATTTGATGGGAAAGAGTGGGGATTATGGTTGTTTCATAATAATAATACAATTTAGGTGCATTTATGGTAATATAATTATTATTTTATGATACAGACTACATATTTATATAAAGTCAAAAAAATAAGCAAAAAAAAGAATGTGATCTGTTAAGGCGATTACCTCTTAATTGAAGGAAGTCCTTTTGATCACCTCTTAGGGATCCAAGGATTGATCTTTCAGGAAGACCAAAACCCTCTTTAATATACCTAATTATTTTGGGGAGGTATTTTTTTTTCTTTTTTTAAATATAGATAGCTCAAAATCTGTTAATAGGTGGGGTATGAGTTTCCATTTTATAATTGAGGTTAAGAGTGCTTTTGAAATTTCTTAAAATATTGCATTATAATAAATAAAATATCATCAATAATAATTCAAAACGTACATATGTTTTAAGATAATTTATTATCTGGTTGTAATAACATAAAAATATAGAATTTGGATAGGTATAATTGTGGTTTTATTCATTTTATTTTGGGTTGACCTCTTAGTTATCCCATTTTAACCTTAACCACAGTAACTAATTTTTTACACTTATTGGGTTATATTTTACTTATAAGGTAACTATTAACTCATAAATGGAAATGAGATTAAACATAAGACTTTATATTATCCAAATTTGGATACTAATCATTTTTTTTATAATTTTCATATAATTTAATAAAATATTATTTTCATTAAATATAATGAATGTTAATATTGGAATTATTTATCTAAGTTGATTTTATAGACACCACAAGGAATATGAAATTAGAATATAATACTTTTAAATATCAATAATATGTTATATTTATATAAATAATTCATGTAACTCTATAAATTCCTCAAATTATATTACTTTTAATATATTTAAAATCATTTATTTTATTTTTCTAATAATTTAAAAAATAGTATAGAATTTATGTGAAATAATTTAATGTAATTACTTAATCAATTAAAATTAGAAATAAATTTTCCACATCTAGAAAATTTGACTCTTCACAAAATTACCATTAATATTCATTAATCACTTGATTTTTTTTTTCATATGTGAGCACATAAGAGATATTTAAAACTAATAGAGTGACGTTTTAAAACAATCTTTGATTTAAATATTATATAGGTCATTTTCAGGGAAAAATGTCCCTTTAATAATTAATGTTTGAGACTAAGGTGATAAAATATAAACTAAATTCATCTAATAAGAATTAATATCCTTAATGGTGACAATAACACTTAGTTTCAACCTTTATTAACCCAATTTACCCTTTATCGATGTGATATATTTTAGCATGGTAATTGTGCATATTGACAAAAAATAAAATTGAAATTTTTTTAAAAAAAATTAACACAAGATTAAAAAAATGTAATCTGTTTTCTAATAATTAATATCTATAATTAGATAAAATTTATTTTAAAATTACTTCACCAAAAGTGATCAAAATTGTTTTTTAGAAGGATATGGATTTTAGAATAAAACTGGATTCATTTGTAAATAACACCCTAAAAATATTAGATGGACATTAAATAATTAAATTGAATATATTATATAAAAATTTCCTTAAAATAATTTACCAATAGTGATAAAATTTATTTATTAAGATACAAATCATATTGTACGCATTAAAATATTTTTTCAGAAAAATACCTTTTATGTACAAAAATATTTTTAAAATAAGTTCAAAAAAATATTCTTTAAATATACATATTGTATTTTTAATAATATAATGTAACTACTATTAAATTGAAATAATTTTAATACAAAATGGATCTTCTTCAATTATTTAATTGAAAATATACTTTTCAATAAATATCAATATAATTCACTATTCACAAAAAAATCATACTTTCCAAAAAAAATTCCATCCTAAGATAATTTTGACCTGATCAATTCCAATATTATATAATTTTTACAAAATTTAATTCCTAAAATTAATAAAAATACATTTTTGAAGGAAATTTATTTTTGATGAATGACATGTTATTTTGAAAAAGTTTCGATGCTTATTTCATAAGAATTAGTAATTACAATTTTATTGAGAATGTAATATATATATATATACATATATATATATATATATTTCATTATGTAATTAATCATATTCATACCATATAATTCAAAAACTATGTGGTAATTATAATAAAATAAAAATAATATTTCATGTTTTGTTTAAGTTGGGTGTTGCATACTATATAAACTATTGAACATAGTATTCTCTTAAAAATATTGTATTCTACACATTATTTCTAAAAAATTCATGAATTACATAATATCTCAAAATTTTAATTGAGACCAACATGTAATGCTATCTCCCCCACACCTTATGCTTCAACTTCAATAAAAATAATCTAAAAATTATTCCATTTCAAGAGGAACTCGCTCTCTTATGTTACTCTAGAGTATAATAACTCATCCGTAATACTTAATCGGAAGTATTATAGTATTTAATTTCAACACCCAACACACAACTATCTTTAGACACATGTAAATATCACTAGTCTCTTTGAATCCCATAATTCACACCATTCATAGGGGCCAACTAATAAGGAAACCCACTGCTCCCATACCATGTATCTTAGGGAACTAAAATTCCAACACTCCCATTTTAGGATTCTAATATACATATACATCAAGATTATCTTACTCAATACACTGGCCACTCTTATTCACTAATCCTCATTGAGAATCTATATTCCAATATATTAACTTAAAGATATAAAGTCACATAAATTTTCATATATATATATATATATATATATTTATATATATATTCATGAGCTCACCCCATGGTGACTCGTATCTAGTATATCATAATTGCGGTTCAGTTAAATGAAATTATATTCACAAATTTTTCAAGAATAACATTATAATTTTATATTATAAATTAATTTATCTAATATCATATTATAAGTAGATCAGTAGTTATCACTATAAAAAAACTACCATTCATTTTTTTCAGGTAAGAAATATTCCACCAAGAAGAAATATTGGAAAACAATATAAATTTTACTAAGACATTATGTAACCAAACCCATTATTTATTTCTTTAATTTTATTTTCTAGATTTTTTTTGATCACCCATAATAATTCACATGGAATGTGAAAATATATTTCTGATATGTTGTTTGAATTAACGCTCTCTTATTACCTAGGGCCAAGAGATAAAACCAATAGATCAATAAATCCAAAATATCATTTTGAATAAGAATCAACTCAACTATAATAATAAAAGAAAAATAATATCGTACCATTTATTATATTGACATTAAATCATTAAGGTTATTTATATAAATATTAAAAATTATTATTACAATATATTATCCAATTTTATCTCTTATCTAAAATATCAAAAAAATTATCATAAAATAAAAAAATATATCTAAAACCACTTTCTGACATCTCAGGCCTAGATTAATCTATAATAACATGAATGGGTAATTAAGTGATACTGAGAAAGATTCCTTGTATGATAGGATCTTAAGACTATAATATAGGGTATATGATTAAATTTTTGGGAGGTTATACTATCATATAAAAGTTGATCAAAAAATATAAATAATATACAAGTAGTCTTCCCAATACCAAATAACTAAATAAACAATATGACCTATGACAACAAACATAAATAATATAGAACATGCCATACTAAATTAAATATATATATAACACACAAATATGTAGAAATAAAAAAATCATTCCCATAGTATTATTAAATAAATCCTTGAATAAAATAAATAAAATGGAATTAACCAAAATTTATTCATGATTTCTATCCCTAGTTAATCTCTTGACTTCGTACAAGCTATTTAAATGAATCACCCACACTAGGCCTTCCCCCTACCAAAACATAGGATCATTATTTGTCTTAAGTACTAAAATTATATGGATTTAACACCCACTTATTTTATTTAATTTTTCTTCCAACATAATTTAATTTCTTTAATACCTTGTGTTACATGCAACAAAGTGTTTTAAAAAACCGTTATTTAAAATTATAATATTATTTTTTGTACTAGGTATAACCAAACTGTTAAATTATTGTGCAAGAATAGGTTTAAATAATTTATGATATATATATATATATATAATAATCTCCTATTAAAAATACTTTTATTGATAAATTATTAAAAGTAAACACTCAATTTTTAGAAAAGTAATTTTATTCTTCAAAAATATGTTTTCTTCAAAAATGATTTTTTTGTGAACAAATATTATAATCCATTTATAGAAAATTTATAAAATTTAATTGATAAAATAAAATTAATTTTTGAAATAATCATATAAAATTTATATTTTGGTGATTTTTTGGTATTTTTATGAAAATATTGATTTGTTAGTGAATAGTTAAAAACATTGATTTTTATAAAATTGTCTCTTATTTTCTTTAAGTTAAGTAATACGGAGTCTGGTTATATTTTTTTTATTCCTAATGTGATATATGTTCCTTTTTATTTTTAATAATTTAATTCATTACATTTTAACCATAAATTTGTATTATTTTGGTATAAATATATTTTTATGTTTAAAAACATATTTTTATGAAAAGTATTTTTATGTGCATAATATTTAACCATTGTGATTTTTTAAAATATAACCAATGAGGAATGATTTAAATTAAATTTATATATTAAATATCTAATAATATGAATTGATATTATAATATTTATTATTATTAGTCATAATGATAATGTAAAGTCATCGTTTCCTTAAAATATGCATTTTTCTATAAAGAGGTTTTTCATCCTGTTTGAAAAAAAATTGAAATTAAATTATTCCACTTATAGGAATTAAATTTTATAAAATTAATTAAATATTTATAATCATGAGGTTAAAATGTCTTAAATAGGCCGATTTTAGTTTTTTCAATATGAATAGTAATTATTGTAAAATTTATCACATTAGTTAATGGTAAATCAGGTTAATCTAGGTTAAAACTAATTGATAAGGCAATAATGATTCAAAATAATTCTTTTTAGAGGAATGGAATTCTACCCTTATCACCATATTCTGGTATTTTATATTTTTAATTTGTATGTGTCTATGAAAATAACATATATAATATTTAAATAGAAGAATGTATAAAAAATATCACTCTCTTGGTTTTTAATATCTATTATATATACACATATGAAACAAATATTTTCATGAACAATTATATGTTTATATTTATATTACTGAAAAAAATTAATCATATATATTAATTTCTTTTTTTCATAAATATTATAAGGACTGTAAATGCTTGTAAAATGCTAATATGGTATTTATTCAATTTATTGATAATTAAAATATAATATTTTAAAAATATTAAAAGTGATATAATTTGAATTAATTAATATTTTCCATGAATTTTCATGATCTATCTGACATACTAAGTATGTTTGGAATCTTTATATTTTAATTCACATTTTATACTGTTGTATTTAAAGTAAAATTAAGTTAATAGTATAAAAATGACATTAATGATATTTTATAACAAATAATATTTTATTAAATGATATAAAAATCATAAAATACTATATTTTAAAAAATCAGTGGTATATAGATGTAAACATTAAGCATTTCCCATTAATGGGTATTTTTTAATTTTATAGTAACATTGTTAAAAATGAAAGGGTAGAAAACAATAATATTAATATAATTGACAAAAGAGTTAATAAAGGGTTGAAACAAATATATAAGGGTAAAAATGTATTCAAACATGACCAAAATTTTTTCTGTGAGATTATTTTAGCTCATAATCATCTTATCTTATAATATCATCAACATTGATCCTTTCGGACATCAAAATTTATTGATAATAATTTAATATTTTACGAAATTCCAAGAGTTCCCCTCCCTTCAACTATAAAACAAAACCCCTTGTTTATTTTCGTTGCACCACCTTGAGCCTTATATAATCACAATAATCTATATAAATCTATTATAAAAATCCTTATTCACATTTTATAGGTGTTGGTCTTCCCAAAAGACCGGCCCTATAGCACTTAAGGAGAGATCTCATGGAGTTATTTCAAAGAAGAGCTAATCACTAATCACATTTTTTATTTATTCCTTTACCACATATAAATCTAATATATTCTTCATAAAATAATAAAATTTTTATCCTAAATACTATAAAATATTATTATGATTTGAAATAACTTTTATTAACCCTGTTTCAATCAAATATTAAGTTAAAATATCGCTTTTGTGTACGTATGGCTTACCGCCTTCACATAGTGATACAAAAAATTTCTCATAATCATATTTTATTGATTGGTATTATGATGGGTTTAACGTTTATATATGATACTTATTAATTACTTATAATTATAAAATGATAATATCATATCTACCTTCTTACCTTCCAAACCATTGGAAAATGATAATGTCAATCTTATGTGTTGTTTTTGGGCATAATAAAAGAGATCATTGGTAAGAGATATATTTAAATTTATTTCAATAATTGTTTCACAGAACAATGAATGAGGATCCTGAACATAAAATTGAAAATTAATTTATTTAATATATGAAGAAATAAGTATCTGTGTCACAACCCATACCCCTTGGGCCGATGTCACGACTCCCCCAAACCCGCCTCCCCAAGACTAGTGGTTCGAGACTAGTATTGAAGGTGCTAACTTGAAAGTGGGAGGCATTTTTTTGAGTACATGTACACAAACACACACACATACAACCACATCCCACGAAAACTGAAAAAAACATGAATGCTACCAAACAAACACTAAGTGTAAAAGAACAACTGAAAGTAAATAGGATAGAATACAGACCCAACAAAAGACTACTAAAACAAGAGCACATTCAAGATCGAGGGATAGTTGATCACAGAAAACCCCACATGATGGGTAAGTATAGAGTAGATGTCAGAAGTTGTAGAATCATGTCTGGCCAACCTGATTTCACTGGGAACTGCATGGACCTGGGCCACTATGTCCTCCCCGAAGACGTTGGTCATCTGCACCCAATACAACATATACGGGCGAATCCCGTTCATGGGTGATTAACAAAATGCTCAGTAGGTGACCCAATCCAATAAGGAATGACAAAAAAGTAATCCACAATGAAAACAAAGATGTTTGATCACAAAGCATGATCACCAATCAAGGGAACTCACATTTGGTTTAATCTAAAATACAGAAAGAAAAAATTTCAGTCCCAATACTAAACTCCTTGGACTATTGAGGTACTCATCCCATATGAGAAACATGGATCTGTTAGGTCACACATAGCCACTTGTAGCTTATCCACAAAGGGTCGTTATGAGTTGATCCACAAACGGTCGCTAGGAGCTGATCCACACATGGTATCTTGGAGGTGATCCATACAGTGTCGCTAGGTGTTGATCCATAAAGGGTCACTAAGAGATGATCGAAAGAGGGTATCTAGGATCTTATCCACACATGGTTGCTATGATCTGATCCACGCAGGGTCACTAGTCATCGGGTCTCATCCAGCAGCATGATTTCAACAAAAAGCGTGCTTGATTCTGGTAGAATATACTCTTTAGGCCAATAATCATATTCCTACATTCATTAAAGTCTCCTTATAGTATGAAAAAATAATCGCCTTATCACAAGGTTTCCAACGCTGAAAACGACTCATCAATTGGATGCTCAGTTTGAATGTTATTGGCATTTTAGTAAATAGGGGTCGGTCGTGTCCAGGACTGGTCTGACCAGGTTGAAACGACCCTACCTACCTGGCCCATGTGCCCCACCGACCTAACGTTGGTCTGACCCGGGTCCTGATCTGTCTCATCCCATTGAGATATGGGTTTGACCCATGGGGCTACAGGTCTGGTTCACCCTCTTCCCGACCTATTTTGCGGGATGTTTCTCTCCCAACCAGACGCCCCTATGGTGTCTGGATTGTACGCCATGTGGTTGACTGATGTTGGCCACACCTTCAACCTACACATGGTCGAGGGACTATGTTCCAACACCCTGTTCTGAAAATCTAGTCCCAACATGCTCCACTGACGTGTCCAAGGGCCGCCTCTCTTTTATTCCAAACACTGGCCCTCTACAGGTGGCTCTTACCGCATCATCACGGCCCTTGCCGGCCATGAAACACTGTTTTGGCATGCTTCCCCTTGACTTTAGCTACTACTGCATACCACCGAGTCTGATCCGGTGGTCAGTTCATCGCGTCGTCTATGCCTCCATCCTCAATGGGGAACTTCCTTTCCTGGTAAGGCCTTAAAATTGCTCTGCCGTCAACTTTTAGGTTTGGCCACAATGAATATACATGGAGGAGGGGCTTGGGCCTTTTTTTGACAGCCTACGCCCTCTTCTTTATAGATTTAATCAAGGTAAACATTAGGTTTAATTTTCTACTATACAAATAAATAATCATGGTGAAAAAATCACATGAAAAAGGCACTCTCCCTTGAGATCCAACATTCATTGGATCAACTTGTTCAGGGGTTGATCTATGTCTATCGTTTGAGAATGATGAATAGTGAAGATATAAATAAATTCAAGAAATCCAAACATATGTAACACATTTGTATGAGATGATCTAATCGATGGGGGGAAGAAGAATTCACCCACCTGTTGTCGCTCCACGATCCATTGTTTGGCAGTCATTGGCATTTTTTGTCGTCACCCACAAGAGCTTTAGAGTGGTACAAGGATTGTGCCATAAATCCAACATTGTTTTCATGACCATTACAGGATGAAACATGAAACAAAATTTTAGCTATGTTCTGTTATGAATTTGTTACGTTGTTTCATTCATGAAATATCATTTTTGGTTTCATTCAGTTATACACTATTTCACTACAATAGTTTGAAAATTCAAGTAGACAAATTTGAACAAGTTAATTTTATTTTTTTATCATTTTATTTAAAAAGTATGAAAATAAATTATTCTCTCAACCCATGTCGGTCGAGTTTAGGTCCATTCTAGCTGAATACTAGCATTCTTAGTTCAATATCACCCTTTAATTTTTTATCCAAGAACTGGTTTAATAGTCAGAAAAACCAGCTCACACATTTGTTTAAATAAACTAAAAAAGTATAAAATTCTATTCCCGACTCACTAGGACTTGGAATATGGTTTCTTCGAAGAGAATGGTCTCAAAATAATTCCATAAACATTTCAAAAAATTACATGTAATTTTCAAGTCATGACACATCCCTTAGAGCCTATGCTGGGACTACCCCAAACCCACCTTCCATAGGCCAGGGGTTGACGAAAATCTCCGGAAAGGCATGTCCCTAAAATGGGAAGGCATTTCCTATAAACCTTCAAAAACATAGACTAGGTACATAATAAGAGAAAACCATGTAGTATAACTATTGAAAATAAATGTGTGAACTGAAGTAGAATGTGCCAGCATACAAACCCAACTAATAGAAAGTACAAAAAAATGAAGAAAAGATCCTAAGGTGGTCCACCAAGGATCTAAACTGAAGCATATGCACAAGTCATCATTGTAGATTTCTAGGTCAAAAGGTAACCTTTCTACACTAACTATTCTTCTCTTCGAAATCTCAGTCAAAACTATCCGTCATCTGTACAAGACTCAACAAGGTGCAGGCGAAGCCCATGCCAGGGTGAGAATAACAATACCCAGTAGGGACCTCGATACCCCCAAAGGATTCCCAAAATTCCATAAAGAAAAAACAAAAAATCATGATCTCATTCACAAATCACAAAGTAAAACTCATCACACACCAGTAATAAAAATTAAATAACAGGAACAATGATGATTAGTCATAAAGAAAAATCAACTTATTTCATTGAGAACCTCCACTACTGAACCATGAAGAGGTATTTCTGTAACATATCCACATAAGTTCATATTTCACTGATCCACATAAGGTCATAAGTCTTTTATCCACATAGGATCGAAAGTGAATGATCCACGACGGATTGCTCTATGGCTTGTCCTCAACCGATAGTACTACTATTGATCCACAAATGGTCATAAGTCGTTGATCCACATAAGGTTTCAAGTGATCGATCCACACAGGGTTGTAATTTGTCAATCCACACAGGGTCGTAAGTCATCAATCCACACTAGGTCGTAAGTCTCTAATACACGATGGTCCTCTCTATGGCCGGTCCTCATCGGGTTGCGCTACTACTGATCTTCCTAGGGTTGTAATCCATCCATCCACATAGGGTCGCTCTAATTCCATTCCACAAAGGGTCACTCTTCATTTAACAGCTAGCCACATGATTCCTGCACTTGGTGCGCTCGAGATCATAGTTTCTTCTCCTCAAGACATTAGTTTTACATCAACATCCACTAAGTCCCAAAAATAAGTAACCCAATTAACTACCATGTCATAAGAGTCCCAATGAAACAAACAACGTGTTAATCGGATGTCTGGTTTGAAAGTAATAGGCATTTTTGTACTGAGGGACCGGTTGGATTGAAGTTCGATTCAACATGGATGTACTCAAACATTCTCCAAAACCTACGTAAAGTTTCTAAAAAGGACCACCTCATCCTAAGGGTCCCAAATCCATAAAAGGTTCGTCAAATGGGCGTACGGTTTAGGAGTTACACTAGTTTTAGTGAAATGGGGTCAGTCGGGTCTGTCCCGGCTCGCGGGTCCAGCCCACCTGGAAAACCCAGACCATAGTGTGGGCTGGTTCTATTAGCTAGTGACTCCATTAGGGTTCTACCATCCATTATAAAATGGCCACCTCATCCGGTAGTTTGGAGTCCAGTCGAGTGGCCCTAGCAGGACCCACATCTCCGCACACGGCACTGGTGCACTGTGTCTTCCACTCACCGTAGCCCGGTGAGCCGTGGCTCATGCCACCATGGAATCTATAGTCACTATCGTTCCCACACGACCTGCTAGGCCAGCCATCCCCTCCGGTCTCTAGCCGCTACACCAGCGAGGTCTTCCACAGGCCACCGAAGATACTTCGGTGGTCCGTTATCATTCTTGTCTACACCTACGGGCATCCTGAGTCATCACCTTCACTCTGAAGCCTACATAAACACCTTGCCTCCCCATTTCCCAGTCGCACACAAATAATGTACAAAACTCCATAACCGTGGATGGGATAGGCCTTTATCATTGAACACACCCTTTGTGTCAGTGTTTTAACATGGGTAATGCATTGATCATTATTTGAATGTAGGAAATTCCCAAATCAAACCATAAATCAACCACCTGCATGAATGAATGAATCGTGGATCAACCCATAAGTTGGTCAATCCGATTTATTCGTATTAATCATGAATGGAAAGGGGAAATCAATTAAACACATAAACAATTTAAACCCCCAACCTTCAACACATTGGATTCACTGATGGTGAAGGAGGATAATCCATTGTTTGAAGATGTTCATTGACATTCATCAATATACGAATTGAATCCTCAATGGTATCATTCATTCATATTTCTTCTTTGGAGTGGGTTTTCCTTGGGTTCTTCATTAAGAGAACTCCCATGGGGTATCAAATCTCATGACCAAGGTTTTCTTAATAATATAAAAATCCCCCACATTGTGTTTAATTAATATGGTTCATCAATGAAACTCAATTAATGAACCTATTAAACACATGCCATTTTTTGTTACAAAACCAGTGTGACATGTCACTTAATGACCTTCACTAAATTTCTGACCAACTCTTTAGTCCCACCACCATCACAAAATGGTTTCAAAAAGAATAAATTAACTTCATTAGTAATTTTATTATTTTTTCAAAAATATGAAACATAACATTTCCGTCTAACTTTTTATTATCATAGTTATGCATTGTTTAAGAAAATCCCAACGCTACTGATTCAATATTTCCCTCAGATTTTTAATCCGAGCATTGGTTCAAAAGATATAAATTTTCACTCACACATTTACGAAACCTACATTAAAAAAAGCTCAAAATTCTGTTCCAGGATCTCTAGGCCTTCGAATCACATGACGTTAATTTTCAAAGTCTCATAATAATACCATTTAATTAAAAAATATAAATGAAATTTCTGGGTCTTGAAATTCTCCCCTCATTATGGATTTTCATCCCTGGAATCCTCAAAAATTTCTAACAAATAATATTTTGATACTGAGCATGAATCTGAGCCTCCAACTCCATGCAATCTCCTGGAGGTTTCTGTGATCCCAAAAAAAATGCACTAGAGGAATCGACCATCCATGAAGGATCTTGTCCTGTTGATCCTCTATCTCTACTAGAAACTCCACAAATGTTTCTTCCTCATCAATGTCCATCTCTCCCCAGTTGATGATGTGTGATTGATCATTCACGTATCTCCTTAGCTACGACATATGGAAAACATCCATCCCCCTATGTATCTATGGGGGAAGATCTATATGGTATTGCACCTTTCCAACCCTACTGAGAATCTTGAAAGGTCCGATGAACCTCGGTGATAGCTTGCCACCCCATCCAAATCTCCCAAACCTCGTCAAGGGGAGACCTGAAGGAAAAAATAACATCCCTCCTCAATCTCCAGGGGTCTCTGTCTCCTGTTATCATAAGATTTATTCCTACTATGTACAGTCATAATCCACTCCTAGATGATCCGCATCTTCTATGTTGTAGCTCATACCAACTCTAGACCCATAAGTAATGACTCCTTTGGGTCTTTCTTACATAGAGTTGATATGCATGGTCACCCATAGAAGGCATCAAACACTGACATGCCGATAGTGGAGGTATATATGGGGTTGTATTCGAACTCCACAAAGGGAAAGTGGTCCTCCCAACTGCAGAAAAAATCAAGTACGCAAGCACAGAGCATGTCCTTAAGAATTTGTATGGTATGCTCCGTCAGACCATCTGTCTGGGGGTGAAATGCAGTGCTCAAGCATAGTTGAGTCCTAAATGCCTCCTATAATCCCTTCCACAACTGGGATGTAAAATGAGCATCACGATCGTAAACAACTGTCGATGTCACCCCGTGAATCTGTATTATCTTTTTTAGGTAAAGACATCTCAATCCCTCAATTGATTCAAGATCTCAGATGGGTATGAAGTGGACCAATGTGGTGATTCAGTCAACGATCACCCAGATTGAATCATGGCCCCTAGATGTATGTGGAATCTCTGTCATTATGTCCCTGGAGATGCCATATCACTTCCATTCTGGAACCTCATGTGGTTGTGCTAAGCCTTATGGAACTTGATGTTCGGCCTTCACTTTCTTACAAGTGATACATCATGAAACGTACTCTGCCACTACTTTCAATATCCCTAGACACTAGTACTATAATCAGAAGCTCAATTACATCTTTGTCACACCTGGATGTACTGCCAAAGGGGATGTGTGGAACTCCCTCAACACCTCCTCTCATAGTGTCCCTGGAAACATAGTGATTCATCTTAAAAGGATGATGTGATCCCCACCATTATAAAATTATTCAGGATCCTGTCTTGAGGATATATGAGCACATTGGGTCTCACAGTCAATGTCCCCAAGCTCTTCCTCCATGCGTCACTAAAGGAGCATGGGAGTGACTATCATAGACTAATGATAATCTTATCCATCACTATCCATGAAGGATAACTGAAACGCGGATTTATGCTCTGTGTCCTAACTCAGAAACAATAAACCAGACCTCCTACTGAGTGTGTCTTCCACCACATTCCCCGTCCTAGGAGTGCAAAATATGTCAAATTCATATTCCTAGAGGTACTCTATCCATCACCATTGTCTCCGGTTCGGGTCCTTATGTGAGAAAGTATACATTATACTGTTGTTATCAGAGTAGACAGTATATCATTCACCCATCAAGACGTACTGCCACATCTTTAAGGAAAAGACCACTTATTCTAACTCCAGGTCAGGGGTAGTGTAGTTCTACTCATTTTGTCTCTACTGTGATGAGACATAAGAAATCATAGCTCGATACAACTTCAGGACACATTCTAGTATGGTCCCTGAAGTGTTGTAGTAGACTACATACCCAATGCCCACTTCTGGTAGCCTCAAGATGTGGGCACTCATCAGTCTCTGCCTCAACTCCTGGATACTCTGTAGGCATCTCTTTGTCCACAAAAATTTTGTCCCTTAATCATTAATGATAAAAATGGTTTTACAACTCTGTAAAATTAAGGTACAAATCTCTAGTAGTACCCATTAAATCCATGGAAACTCCTCACCTTGGTCACACTCTTGCATTGCTCCCAAGAAAACACTACCTCTATCCTCACTAGATCCATTGAAACAACAACCTCTGAGATAAAGTGTCCCAGAATGTAGAAAACTTGTATCCAAAACAGGAACATTGAGAGATTACCATAAGGATGGGGTTCTTGGAATGTATCCAGAACAATAGGTAGATGAGTGGTGTGTTCCTCCTCCGACATTGAGTACACCAAGATATTGTGAATGCAGACCACCCCAAAGTGATCAATGTAATGATGGAATATCATGTTCATGAGTCCCATGAACACTGATATGGAGTTAGTCTTGCCGAAAGGCATCACCAAGAACTCATAGTGTCCATACCGACATATGAAGGACAACTTTGGTACATCCTCCTCTCATACCCTTGGCAGATGATAGCCTGATCTGGGGTCTATATTCTAAAACCATCTAGCTCCCTTCAGTTGATCGATGAGATCATCAATCCCAGGGAGTGGCAATATGTTCTTCCCAGTCACCTGGTTCAGGTGCCGATATTCTACATGGAGCCTCAAAATCTATTATTCCTTCTTGGAAAATAATATCGGGGCTACCCATGGTGAAAAACTGGTCCTTATGAACCCCTTCCCCTACAAGTCCTCTAGTTGTAACCTTAACTCACGAAGCTCCACTGGAGCCATCCAATTTGATAGTATAGATATCGGTGTTGTCCCATGGTACACATTGATATATATTCCCACCTCACTATGACGAGGTAGTCCCATAACATCCTCAGGAAAGATATCAGCATACTGGTCCACCACTACAGTAATGCTCAGACCCCTCTCGTCAACTGCTCCAAGGGTAAGGCTAGAATTATAACGAGTGATCGTCTGCCCCCTACTTAGATAATGTGCATCCTAATTTGAAAATTCTCCCTTATCTCCAATGAAGGAAAACACTGTCCTATTCTCATGAACACACCAAACATTTCACCTAAAATAGTTGATCTGATCGTGGACTATGTATTCCAGTCCATAACCAATATGACATTGTAAGGCCTCAACGAAGCTACGAGGAGATCCCAACATAAGATCTCACCTCCTAGAGTAAGCTCACACTACCCAAACAAGTATGTAATCTTTGAGTCCTCTCTACATGAGACCTTAAATGTATAGATCGTGCCAAAAACGTGATCATAATCTTTGAGCTCCAAACGAGATTTGTGGAAATAAAAGAGTGATATGCATCTACATCTATAAGTACATCATATAGGTTATAGTAGACACCGATCATACACTGAATCATATCTAGAGTGTCATGGTATTATGCCTCAGCTTCTTGAAGTTGATCATTACCTTGTCCACTTGTTCCCTATGGTCAATGTGGGCCACCTAGAGGTGGTGGTTGTAGAACCTCTAACCGTCTCCCACCACCTGTCTCTCGGCCAGCACCACTATCACATCCTTCTCCCTATAGACTCCTCGCTTGAACCACTGCCGCTACCGTGATAGTCCCTAGACCATCTGATGATCATCAGTGTGGCGGTTCGGGCAGTTGCGAGCCATGTGACACTGTTTGCCACACGAGTAGCACAGTCGACTCCTCTGCTGACCTCCTATATCATGTGTGTTTCACCCATGCGCCCCTATATCATGGGGTCTTCCACCTGATGGTCTGGCCTGCATGGGCCTCTGCATCATCTGATAACTACCTACTATAGTTGACTTGGATATGTTTCATCCGGTGGTGGATTTTACTATCAGTGTTTCCATATCTAGAACGCTCTCTACTAGAAGTTCCCACTCTATCACTCCATCCTACATCGAAATTATGAGAGATATAATCGATTATCTAATATCTTGTCGGAGACCCTGATCAATGTTCTAGTCCTTGAATAAAGTGTCTTTTACCATGTCAGTGGAGTAGAAGGATAGGTCCATGAATCTTGTCGAGTATTGGGACACTGTTCGGCTTCTCGGCTGTATGTGTAGGTGCTTTTGAAATTGCACAGAGCGTAGAGTCATTGGAATGAACTCTACCCTAAAGAGGCTCTCAATGTCCAACTAGATAAGGCTCACCTCATCATGAAACTAGAGAATTAGGCTCCACCATCTCCCTGTTATTCCCTAGAAGAGACTAGCAGAAAAAAAATCCCCATCTAGTTGTTTGGTGTCCCAAATTTGTAGAAAACTCTAGCCACAACCTCCACAAGTCCTCAGCAACATGTAGATCCATCACGCATTGAAACCTTAAAGGACTCTACCGCTATAAATATTGTATCATTCTAAGTCAGCGCGCACTATCCACTAGTGGGGATAGTGGAAACTGATTCCCTACGTGTAGTGGTGCTGCTGGTACATCACCCCAAGGTACCATAACCATAATAGGGCCCTGCACCAAAGACTCATTTCTCGGTGGGCCATTATCCTGATCCTATACTAGAATCCAATTTTCTTGTCTATGCAGTGACATTCTGAATTACATAGATGCACCAAGATAAATAATTTATACCTGGTGATATGACTCAAAATAGATCAAATGAAAAACATTTAAAAACACACACAAATAGTGTTTTTGTGTATCGAGTTGCAAATCAGAACTCGGGGTTCTGGTGTATGGATACATTGGTCACTGCACCAACACTAGACTCCCCAAACTACAAAAGGTACTCAAAACATTGGACACTATTTCCCTAATGAAAATATCAAAGTCTTAGTTCCTCGGTAGAACCAACCGCCTTTGATACCACTTTGTCACGACCCATCACTAGGGGCCCATGACCTAAGTACCCCAATCCGCCTTCCATAGGTCAGGGGTTGGATATTAGCACTGGAAAGGTATATCCATAAAAAGGTAAGGCATTGAATTTAGACCTACAAACCCACAGACCAGGTACACAACAAGAGAAAAACATGTATTATAACTACTAAAAGTAAATATGTGAAATGAAGCAGAATGAACCAGTATACAAACCCAACTAAAAGAAAGTAAAAAAAGAAAAATGGAACCTGAGTTCATCTACAATGGATCCTACTTGATGGGTATGTACAACTCATCACTATGGCTCCCCACGCTAACCATCCACCTCTTTACACCATTTATTCCTAGCTCCCAAATCTCTGTCAAAGTTGTCCATTATCTACACAAGAAAAACAAAATGTGGGTAAATCTCATATAGGTGTGAGTATAACAATACCCAATAGGGACCCCAAGACCCCTAATGGACTCCCATAATTCCACAATGAAAAAAACACAAGGCATAATCTCAATCACAAAGCACAAAGTAAAATACATCTCACAAAAGGTATAAAACCTAAAGAACAAGAATAATGATGATCAGTCATAAAGCTAAATAATTTTATTCCATTGATATGTTCCAAAGATGAACCACGAAGAGGTCATTCTATCACTGATCCAGACCAGGTTATAATTCATAGATCCACATATGTTCATAATTCATCAATCTACATAGGGTTATATGTCGCTGATCCACGGTGGGCTGCTCTATGGCTCATCCTCGTTGGGTTGCATTACTACTGATCCACATAGGGTCATAAGTCATGGATCCACACAGGGTTGTAAGATGTCAATCTACATAGGTTCGTATGTCGTTAATCCACACAAGTTCATAAGTCATTGATCCACGACGGGGCACTCTAAGGTTAGTCCTCATTGGGCCATGATACTGCTGATCCACACAGGGTCATAATTCATCGATCCACATACATTCACTCTTCACCTGATATCCAAACACATACCCCGTTTTATCTAATTAATTCCTCCCATGTACACCTGTTACCATACCAAAATTATGTAACGAATTTGTCATTCCTTAATTACATTCTTGAAATTATTTTGTATTATGAATCTAAAATTAAATTACTTATGTTGGGAAATCTATCTATATGAACCCCTTACTATCCATTTCATTTACGTATGATGACACACCCCTTTCTCTCTCATCAACCCTTTTTAAGAATACTTATGTCATTCTTTTATGATGCCAAAATTGCACCGCGATTTTCCGATCCAAAGTCATTATGTCTTGAATACCATGCACATTTATCAGCCAAGGATATTCACCTTTATGAATGTTTACTTATTGATTAATGAGTTTCATGTATGAATTCACATTCCATTATCATAGAATAAATTATGATCTTTATTGATTCCATGTTGTATGATCCATGTGGCAGAATATTACATTAAATGAAATGTTTAAGAAGGGTGTTCCCTGATTGCGCTCCAATGCATTGGGTAAATATTAATTTCATGATACATCAAGTGAAATGAGGGTTTAATCATGAAAATTCAAGTGCAATAAGGGTTTACTCGTTCCCCATGTGAAATGAGCCTTGGATCATGCTAATACCATGTTATGTATTTCTGCAACATTTCAATGTTATGATAATCATGTTATATCATTCATTTATGTTCAGGTTTCTCTAATGCTCCATTAATATGCCAATTTACTAACATGTCTTTTATTATTCATGTTATGCCTTTTTTAGTCCCTTAATGGGCTTTATAGCTCACCCTTTTCTTATACATGCCATTAGGTTATCCCATTCAATGTTATGTATGAGGGAACATAGTGTTCAGTTAAAGGAATTTTTCAATAAAGATGTTGTGTTTCATGTTTTAAGTCATTATGTAATGTTCCTAAGCTCCAAAGAAACTATACCTCTTGATCCTCTATATTATATAAATTAAATATTTTATGTAATAAATCAATTTTAGATGTGAAATAAAAAGTAGGGTAGTCATAGTTGGTATCAGAAGAAAGGTTTAGTTATTTTTGGGATTAAGATTTGAAAACCCTATTGAAATTCATAGAGATAAGAATAAGTATAATAAAAACATTCCTAAATTTTGGTTAGTATTGAGAAATTGGTTTATCAATAAAATACATCCATGTCTGGATATGAGCATGTAGAGGCGGGTTTGGAAAAGATGTACCTTGGAGTGAAAACTCTGAAAAGGAGTTTCGGGCTTGACCCAACATATCTTGGTTCACCATAATGGGCATTTCTGCACTACTGTTTAGGAAACTCTCTAGGGATATTCTTTAGTAAATTCACAAGATTAATATGAAACATTGTTAAGTGAATAAAAAAATTCCACCAAGAATAAATGATGGGAAGTAGATCATGGATAACATTGATTGAAGCATATAGATTCATAAGTTATGGAAATAAAAGTTATTTATAATTTATTTGTTTTTGTCCTCTGATTACCCATTATGTGTTACCCCTAAATTTAATTTTATTCTAGACAATGGTTGTTTATAGGAGGACTCGAGCTAATAACCTATACCGCGATCAATGTGATGATTGTTCAAATGAGATGCCCAATACAATGGGAGCGGGAATCACGAACTTTGTCATATACTATCCCAGTTAACTCAATATTAGAATAGAAACATGGGTGAAGAGTAATGTTCAACCCCCCATAAGAAATAACAAGTCATAATCAGGAGCATTATGAGACCAAGACCTCTTACTTTTAATGGGTCATCTGATCCCTCAATCTCCGAACAACAAATCAATTCCATTGAAAGGATCTTCCCTATCCTTGAATGTTCTGAACAAGAGAATGTTATTTTGGTTTCTTATCTAATGGTGGTAGAATCTTTTCAATGGTGGACATTGATAAAAAATACGAAGCCTAAGGATGTGATCAATGCGTTGGAATGGATAGATTTATGGAAAAAAAAATTCGACAAATATTTTCCTTACACCCTCCAACTTAAGATGGAAAGGGACTTCTTTGACATAAAAAAAGAGATGAATCCATCGTAGTGTACGATGAAATATTTACAAGGCTTTCATGATAAGCCTCTGGCTTTTTTGATACCCTTGAAAACAAGGTTGACCATTTCTTTGGTGGGATAAAACCTACCCTATGGAAATATCTTGAGATCCATGAATTAGATAGCTATGAAGAAATTGTCAGATGTTCCCAAAAGGTCAAAACTGAGATCAGAGAGTCTCAGGGGTATCATGGGTATAAGAAGTCCAAGGTGGACTTCAATTCTAACAGACTAATGGATAAATCTAACGGTTCTAAAAAAATATAGCACCCCACTTTCCAAAGGCGTGGAATGACGAACCCCTGAAATTGCCTGAAGGGGACATGGTAATGATTTTGCTATGGAAGAGAAGAGAACATAGCCATTAATTGTAGGAAAGAAAAACCTATGTCTGTGACAGAAAAGAGGAACATTATGTTCAACACTCAATTCACTGTTCATTTCATCAACTTCAATGAACCCAGGAACGTTGCAAATCAGCTCCCTAAGCCACGGGTTTTCGATGGCCACTAATAACCACCAAGGCAGCAAGGGATATATTTTTCAATCACTACCTCTGAAGTTAACCCCGACAATGAACTGGTGATAGTTACGCCAATTATTCATTCAAGAATAAAGAACATACATTTTGATTCTAGTTCTACTTATTCTTTTATTTACTGAATGTTTAGTAGAACAATCCCAACACCACCAAAAATCATGGAATTAATGATCTCGATGAGTATAGAAAATGGAGAGATCAGCGTATCCCATGAGTATAAATCCTACCCTATCACAATTTTTGGATTATAACTTTTAGAAAACCCCATTGTACTCCCTCTGGTGAAATTTGATACAATTCATAGCATGGATTGGATTTCCTTATACAGATCCAACATAAATTACTGTGAGAGGTAAATCACTCACCATATAGAGATTAGACCCCCAATTCTATAAAAGTTCAAGGAGGAAGATTAATGTTCTTTAGCACCATCATCTCAAGAGTGGGTATTACTTCTCTATAAGCACAAGAATCTAGAGCAGATGATGGAGTCTAAGGATGAAACCATCCTTGAAGACGTGCCTATTGTGAGGGAATTCTCTAAAGTATTTCCCGATTAATTTTCTAATCTTCCTCCAAGAAGAGATATTGAATTCTCAATCGATCTTATACCTGGGGAAATGAAAATATCCAACACACTATCTAAAATTGTTATTGATGAGATTAAGGAGTTGAAGAAACAACTACAAGAGAATCTGGATAAATTTTTTATATACCTATGTACTTCACCAAGTGGTGCACCAGTCCTCTTCGTCTAGAAGAAGGACAGGTCAATGCTCTTTTTCCTTGATTATTGTGGCTCAAAAAAATAACGATAAAGAACAAGTATCCCATTACATGAGTTGATCAGTACTTCAATCAACTACATGGGTAACAATACTTTTCCACATTGGATTTGCGGTTGGGATATCACCAAGTAAGGGTGAATAAGGAGGATATCCCAAAGACTTCTTTTTATTCAAGGTACGACCACTATGAATTCATTGTAGTGCCTTTCAGACTCACTAATGGCCCAAAAATATTTATGGACTTGATTAATAGAGTCTTTAGAGATTTCATAAACAAATTTTTGGTCGTATTCATAGATAATATTATAATATACTCCAAAATGAAGGCAGATCATGGGAAGCATCTATGATCTGTAATAGAGACCTTGAAAAAGGATAACCTCTATGAAAAGTACGACAAGTGTCCATTTTAGTTTAAGGAGGTCTAATTCTTGGGTCATATTATCATAATAATTGAGATATATGTGGATACCTCCAAGACAGAGGAAATTGAGGGATGGCTGAGGCCAACATTGGTAACGAATATCCATAACATCCTTGGGTTAACTAGATATTATCACTGATTTGAGAGAAATTTTTCACGATTGTCAAACACTCTTACCAACATAAATAGGAAGTGAGTAATGTTTTCATGGAGTGATGAATGTGAAGATAGCATCATAGAGTTGAAAAGGAGGATTATCACTATTCTTATTCTCACACTACCCACAATTGGGGAACTTTTTGTGGAATCCAATGATCCTTAGAAGAAGGGAATGGGTTATGTATTGATGCAAAAGGACAACAAAAATTCATATGCTTCAATTCAATTGAATGTTCATGAGAAAAACTATCCAACACATTATATGGAATTGGATGCAGTGATCTACACATTGAAAATTTGGGTGAAGTACCTATTTAGGGAGAAGTGTTAAATATACACGGATTAGAAAATACTCAAGTATATATTCACACAGAAATACTTTAACATGTGCAAACAAATATGGTTATATCTGATCAATGACTATGAATAGTCAATCCATTACCACCCTGGGAAAGAGAACATGGTGGAAGAATCTCTATGTAGAAATGACCCAATGATTCTATCATTGATGAGAATTTAAAAGTGTCCAGTTTTATTAGATTTCAGGAATATGGAAGTGGGAATCATAAAGAAAGAATCATCATTAATCCTTTCACAAATTATTTCTCAACCATCTATTTTTGAAAGGTTAAAGGTTGCTCCAAAAAATGATATGGGAATTCAGAAGAAGTAGGAAACTATCAGAAAAGGAAAATCCCAAAAGATCAATGTTAATAAAGAAGGAATTGTGAGATTTTGGTCAAGAAAATGTGTTCCATCAAATCTGAAGTTAAATAAGGGACTTTGGGATGATTCACATAGTTAATATTTCTCCATTCACCCAGGAAACAGAAATATGTATTGATATCACCGAGAGAAATATTTGGGTGAAAACATGAATAAGGATATCACTGAGTATACATAAAAGTTCATGGTATGTTAGAAAGTAAAGGCTAAGAGGTAGAAGTATAAGAGGATGATGCAACCAGTACCCATACCAGCAAAGAAGTGGGAGAACATCACAATGGATGTTGTCACCGGACAGCCGAAGACATCCAATGGAAACAATGCTATCTGGGTTGTTGGAGGTCTTTTTACAAAGACTGCACACTTCATTGAAATTATGGAGGATTTTTCATTGGATCAACTGGAAGGGATATACATCAGAGACGTGGTAAGTCTACATAAATTACCACTATATATTTAACCTGATTATGATCTAAGATTAACCTCAATGATTTGGAAGTGTCTTAAACATGCTCTCGATATTGAGCTGATCTTTAGAAAGTCTTATCATCCTCAAAATGATTGACAGTATTATAGGACTATCCAAACATTTAAAGACATGTTGAGAGAGTGCTCAATGGACTTGAACTACTAGAATTTTTACTTTTGGAGGCGGGAGACCTATAGAGGCCGCCATTTGGCGGACGCTAATGCTATCAACAGCGATCGCCAAATGGCGGACGCTGCACATAATACCTAATTTTACCCCATTTCCTAACCCTACCCAATTACACTCCCCAACCCCGCACCCCAACCCTCCCCGACCCCGCACCCCGACCCCGCGACCCCGACCCCGGCGACCCCGGCCCCGACGACCCCTCCCTGACCCCGCGACCCCGACTGCAGAAACCATCCCCGACCCCGGCGAACCCGCCCCCGGCCACCCTGACCCCCGGTGACCCCTTCGACCCCGACTGCCGGTGAGCCCCTGCGAACCCCGGCGAGCCCTGGCTACCCCGGCAACCTGACCCCCGGCGACCCCAACCCCCAGCAACCCCCGATGACCCCGACCCCGCGATGCGCCACCCACAACCTCGGCGACCCCATGTGCCCCCCCCCCACAACCATGCGCTCCGCCACCCGCAACCCCGCGTTGTGCCACCTGCGACCCCAACAGCCTGCGTTGTACCTTCAGACAGTCGTGCCCCAACCCCGCGCTGCACCACCCGTGACCCCGACAGCCTGCGCTGCACCTGCGGACAGTCCTCCCCGCTTCGTCCCCTCTCGGCCCCGCTGCATCCCTCAGGCGAGTCCTCACATCCTTCCTCTGTCAGACCCTTCCGGTTCGTCATGCCCCGCCATGTAGAACCCTCCCATGTTTCGTCCAACGGTTCTGCCTCTTTCGATTCCGGCCATCGACCCCCTGTTGTCAATTCACTGCGCCGTCATGAATCCTCAATCGAGTCACACCCCGTTACCCGCAGTCGAGTCCTCTGCAGGTAATGTTTTTTATCCTTCAAATTTAGCTTTAAAGTCATTGGTTTTTAAATTTAATGATATGTGTTTATTTATAATTTAAATAATATATTTCACTTTTTATTTCTATTATAAATACAAATATGGATAACAGCTGTATTGATATGCAAGATAGGTTTTCAGTAGAATATTTTGAGGGGATTAAGCAATTTATGGATTTCACCAACAGATTTCCAAGCTATATGATTAGTTGTCCATGCAGAAAATGTGAAAATAGATATCTCTTCAAACGAGATAGTGTTAGAGAACATTTGTTTTTGAATGGGGTTTTGAAAAACAATAAGACATTGACACGTCCTGGAGAATATTTTGTTTCTTGTCATCACTTGGAAAGTATTCATATGAATGTTGATTCGAGAACAGTTGATCTGATGAGCATAATGCTCAATGATATGATGCACCAGTTTCAACCTGAAGACTGTAATGTTGTAAATGACGATGTTGGATCGAGTAATCCCCGTTCTTCTGCAGATGGAGAAGCATTGAAATTCTTTGAAATTCTTGATGGTGCGTGTACTGAATTATATCCTGGATGCACTAAATTTAGTAAACTGTCATTCATCGTTGAATTGTTACACCTTAAGGCCCTGAACCAGTGGATAGAAACCTCATTCGACATGTTGTTTGTATTGTTGAAGAATATACTCCCTGGTGGAACGGAGATTCCAGAGTCACTCTATAAAGCTCAGAAGTGGACCGGTGATCTTGGTTTTACATATGATATAATTGATGTGTGTCGCAATAATTGTATGTTGTTCAGAAAAGAGAATGCACAATTAAATAATTGTACTGTTTTCTATACATCCAGGTGGATGACCAATGAGATTAATCAAGGTAGTCAGATTCTTCCTGGGAGAGTCTTGAATCAAGGGAAAAAAGTTGCCGCTAAACAGATGCGTTTTTTCCCACTAAAAATGAGACTGAAGAGATTCTTCATGTTAACTGAAATTTCTAAATTTATGACTTGGAATTCAGAGAGAAATAAAGAGGATAATAAACTAACTCACCAAGCAGATTCTTGGGCATGGAAAGAGTTTGATCAAAGACACCCAGACTTTTCCCGAGATGATCGTAATATTCGATTGGGTTTGTTAGCAGATGGTTTTAACCCATTTAGGTCCATGGTTGGTGTGACACATAGTACATGGCCAGTGGTGTTGGTTCCATACAACATTACCCCATGGGTATGTATGAAGCAAACTTTTTTGTTACTGTCAATTCTAACTGATGGACCGAGAGGACCTGGCGATAAAATCGATGTTTACATGAAACCTTTGATTGATGAGCTGCAAGAATTTTGGGACGATGGTGTAATGACTTTTGACTTGGAATCTAAATAAATGTTTAGACTTCGGGCCACTTTGTTATGGACAATTAATGATTTCCCAGCGTATGCTAACTTATCAGGTTGGAGTACAAAAGGGTAATTTTCTTGCCCTTGTTGTAATAAGAGTAAGAAATATATATGGATTAAGAACTGTAGAAAGCAGGAATATCATGGACACATGTGATTTCTTCTTCCATTGCACAGGTTCAGAAAAGACCGTGTATCGTTTTATAGGAATTGAGAGTATGAACCATCAATAAAAATATTGTCTGGGGTTCAAATATGTGCACAACTTGATCAAGAAAACATCCGTAGAATGTATGATTTTGGAGATTTATTAGATCCTTCATTGCATCCTATTCCTGCTGCAAATAGACAGTGCATTCATAATTGGATGAAACAGGGTATTTTTTTGGAATTGCCTTATTGGAAATATAATATATTAAGACATAATTTGGATGTGATGCACATTGAAAAAAATGTATGTGATAATATACAGTGCACCATTTTATGCGTCAAGGGGAAATCAAAGGATAGTGCTAATGCTCGATGTGATTTGCACGAAATGGGATTGAGAAAACCTTTAAATTTACAACCGGGTGAAGGAAATCATGTATACATTTCTGATGCACACTACACAATGAGTAAAAAAGAGAAACAAACATTTCTATCAATTTTGAAGACTGTTAAGGTGCCAGATGATTATTGCTCTAATATTTTCAAGAGTGTGAATATGAGGATCATGACATTACATGGGTTGAAAAGACAGGATAATCATATTCTACTTCAACAATTAATTCCTATAGTAATTCGTGATTGCTTACCTACCAAGGTTGTTGAGCCGTTAATTGAAGTATCTAATTTTTTCAGACAGCTCTGTTCAAGGAATCATCGCATGAGTGATTTGGAAAAGCTGCAGGATAAGATTTTACTTGCACTATATCACCTAGAAAAACTATTTCCACCATCTTTTTTTTATGTCAGGGTTCACTTGACAATTCATTTAATTGGTGAATTCACTGCTGGCGGTCCCGTACAATTCAGGTGGATGTATCCAATAGAGCGATACATAAATACATTGAAACGATGTGTGAGCCACAAAGCTCGTCCGGAAGCCTCAATTGACAAGGGATATTTAATGGATGAGTGTACTAATTTTTTTACTTCATATATTGATGAGGTTGAAACAAATATAGATGAACCCTCCCAGAATGACGAGGGTCCAATTAGAGATGGAATAACATTTGATATGTGGAATGATGAGCGGGTTCATGCTCACCGATATGTGTTGTTCAACACTCCATCATTTTTTCCATTGATATAGTAAGTTTCATAGTTGATGTTTATTTTGTTTCTATATTTATTTTATTTCATACCTTATATTGTGTTGTGATTTAGGATGCATATAGCTGAGTTGAAACTTGAAAGGCCCCGTGCAACTGACTATTAAATCCAAAAACATCATTTCAACACATATCATGAGTGGTTCAAGACTCATGTATTTATAATTGATTTAATATTTTTATAGTGAAACTTAGTTGTATTTTCACAATCCATTATCCATTAAACTATATATGTGAAATTTGAAGATTCAAAAGTTACGTGATTTTACCCATCCTGTGAGTGAAGAACTCAACTAACTAGCTGATGGTCCATTTATTACAGCTCGACGCTACAAGTCTTTGGATGCTAAAGGATTCCGATTTCGTATTAGAGATGTTGACATGAACCGAGCCACACAAAATAGTGGTGTTGGCTGTTCTTTTGTTGATGCGGGTTATTATTATGGATTGCTGAGAGTTATTATTGAGGTTCTTTATGGCCGGGTTTAAAACACATATTGTTAAGGTTTGATTGGGTCGATCCTGTTCGAGGAAAAAAAGTTGATAACTTCCAATTTACATTAGTAAACTTTAATAATATGCTATATAAAGATGACCGAGTAAGAAGTGATCCCTTCATAATGACATCGTTGTCAGAACATGTTTACTTTGTCAGCATTGATTCTGATTAGAAATTTGTGGTGAAAATGTCTAGAAGAGGGGTTTTTCTGATTGACCATGAAGAACCTGACGTTGTTGCATTTCCTGATCAAACACTTGACCAAACAATAATAGCTGTATGAGATGAAGATATACCATGGGTCAGAGAGACAGTTGAAGGAGATACGGTTGACTTTCATGATTAGTGAAAATTGTAATTATATCCCCAGTTATTGTTTGTAAAAATATTTATAAGTTGTATATGTATAAAAATTTCTTGATTTAACTATAATTTCTTTTAATGTAGGTGTTTCACAGTGTGGTCACAGTGGTTCACCTGATGTTGTCGGTATGTATGTATTCATTTTTCTAAATTAATTGATTGTAATTTTCTATATATATTTCCCTAAATGTTTCTAATCATTAATTTATATTGTCATTTAATTATAAATTTATGTTTATCAGGATCTAGTGGTTCTTCCAGCAGACGTAGGGGTCCTGATAGAGGGGTTCGATCCTAGAACTCTGGAGCCCGATTGGATGTGTTATTTGACGACACATTTCATCCAGTTGGAGATGGTGCTACTGCATTGAGTCGTCAGTTTGGGCATATGATATGAGACTCACATAGATTCCCTCTAACGAATCGTGACTGGAGTTCTTTCCCCCAGGATACGATGGACAGATTATGGAGGGAGGTTTAGGAAAATTCAATGTTTAATTTTTCATGATATATTATTATTATTAGTGTCCTATATACTAATAAATTTTTTAACAGGATAATTTTACATCTTATCTAGATGAGTTTCGGGTTGTATGTATGTCCAAATTCAGAAAATTATGGAAGCATTATAAGTCAAGGGTGAAGAGAGATCACTCGACACCAATTGCGGCTGTGCCAGACATTCTACAATGAGTCCCTCTGGGTATTCTTCATCCATAGTGGCAGGATTTGGTTATTTTTTGGTTGAGTGAGGTAGTGATGGTAAGATTTATTTCTTTTAATCTATAAATGACTAATTTTTCAAATTTCTACAATGTAAATACATTGAATGTAGACCGAGTCTGCTCATCATTCACATAATCGGGTGATGCAAGGCATGCCTTCCAGACTTGGCACTCGACATGTGTCACAGCTCAGACATGATGTAAGTTTAGAATTCACTATTTCATTCATATTTTAATAATATTGTAGTATAACATGGTGAACCCCTTTATTATAGTTACGCCAACGCGGTGAGCCAATCGATCAAATTTCCATATGGATGAGGACTCGTAGGGAGGGTGATCCTGATGTTGACGGTGTTATAGTAAGAAAATTATTTACTAATAAATGTATTTTTATTTTATATAAATTATTAATATTTGTTCATTGATTCATTATATGCTACAGGATCAGTTTGACGCTCAGTTAGCAGAGTTTCCAGAGGAGAAACAGCATAGTACTATGCGTAGAGATGAAATATTTGACCGTGTCGTGGGGCTTGATGGTCATGGTTATTCTTTTATTTATGGAAGTGGTGTCCCATGATGTGCAATTGTTAGATAAGATTTTATTGGTTCATGTCCATATTCAGTGATGTGCACACAAGTTGAGATAGATGCTTCCATTAAAGATATGTAGTGCAATTTTGATGCACAATTTCAGTAGTTACGTGCAGAGTATGATGAGAGGTTGTCATAGATGTCATCATGTATCGAAGATATGACGACGTAACAAGTGACACCACAGGTAAACAATAAAACAAACCATTCTCAGATTGACTTTTATTGATATGTTTAAGATACGTAATATTGATATATATTATAGGCTCCGAAAACAGCTGGTGGACATCACCGTGATATTGGTGATCTAGATGAGAATGAACCCCCTAAATGAGAAAATTTCATTTGGGTTGATGAATTCTCTAGATGTTTTTATATAGTTGGTGAATATAATTTTCCTTTTTTACCTAGATTTTTTTGTTTTTTTATTTCTTACCTAAAACCACCGTGAAACATTAAAATTATGATTCGTGATGTGTACGCGCAGACGGCACATCAATCGGACGTGCGGTTTGCGCGGTATGGCTAAATATGCGTGTTTTAAGTGATGTGCGCGCTTCATAAACGCATGTGGGGGGTCCAAATGGGCCGAATGAAGTCGGAATGGCCTAAAATTAGACGAAAAACACAGGTGAGTGAATTGTGAAGTGGTCGAGCAAACGACACGTCAATCGGACGTGCTGTGTGCCCGCTGTGACAGAGAACGCAGTTCTGGTGTCATAAACAGCCAAAACAGGCATCAAATGGTAAAATTCATAGAGGAAGACCTCATATTGACCTGAAACCACCATGAAACATTCTAATTATTATTTGTGACATGTACGCATAGACACACGTCAATCGGATGTGCGGTTTGCGCGGTACGGCTCAATATGCGGGTTTTAAGTGAGGCGCGCGCTTCGTAAACCCGCGTGGGGGGTCCAAATGTGCTGAACGAAGTTGGAATGGCCTGAAATCAGACAAAAAATACGAGTGAGTAATTTGGGAAGTGGTCGAGTAGACGACACATCAATTGGATGTGCCGTGTGCCCGCGGAGACAGAGAACGCAGTTCTGGTGTCCTAAATGGCCAAAACGTGCGTCAAACGGTCAAATTCATAGCGGATGACCTCAAATTGACCTGAAACCATTGTGAAACATTCTAATTAATATTCGTGATGTGTACGCATAGAAAGAATGTCAATCGGACGTGTAGTTTGCACGGTACGGCTCAATATGCGTGTTTTAAGTGATGTGCGCGCTTCGTAAACACGCGTGAGGGGGGTCCAAATGGGCCAAACAAATCCGAAATGGCCTGAAATCAGACGACAAATATGGGTGAGTGATTTTTGAAGTGTTCGAGTAGACGGCACATCAATCGGACGTGATGTGTGCCCGCGGTGACCGAGAACGCAGTTCTAGTGTCATAAACAGTCAAATTCATATCATAAGACCTCATATTGACATGAAACCACAGTGAAACATTCTAATTATTATTCTTGATGTGTACGTGCAGACAGAATGTCAATCGGACGTGTGGTTTGCTTAGTACAGCTCAATATGCTTGTTTTAAGTGATGTGTGCGCTTCATAAACACCCGTGAAGGGGTTCCAAATGGGCCGAACGAAGTCAGAATGGCCTGAAATCAGACGACAAATACGTTTTTGTGATTTTTGAAGTGGTTGACCCGAAAACACGTCAATCGGACATGTCTTGTGCCTGTGGTGACTGAGAATGCAGTTCTGGTGTCATAAACGGCCAAAATGGGCGTCAAAAGGTCAAATTCATTGCGGACGGCCTCAGATTGACCTGAAACCACCGAGAAACATTCTAATTATTATTCGTGACATGTACACATAGACGGAACGTCAATCGGATGTGTGGTTTTTGTGTTATGGCTCAATATGCCTATTTTAAGTGATGTGCGCGCTTCAAAAACGAGTGTGTGGGGGGTCCAAATGGGCCGAATGAAGTCGGAATGGCCTGAAATAAGACGAAAAATATTGGTGAGTGATTTTTGATGTGTTTGAGCTGATGGCTTGTCAATCGGACGTGACGTGTGCCCGCGGTGACCGAGAACGTAGTTCTAGTGTCATAAACGGCCAAAACGGGCGTCGAACGTTCAAATTCATAGAGAACGACCTCATATTCATCTAAAACCACCGTGAAACATTTTAATTATTATTCTTGATGTGTACGCGCAGAGGGCACATCAATCGGACGTGCAGTTTGCGCGGCACGGCTCAATATGCATGTTTTAAGTGATGTGTGCGCTTCATAAACGTGCGTGACGGGGGGGGGGTCCAAATGGAACGAACGAAGTTGTAATGGCCTGAAATCAGACGAAAAATACGGGTGAGTGATTTTTGAAGTGCTTAAGAAGACAGCATGTCAATCGGACGTGTCGTGTGCCCGCGGTGACTGAGAATGCAGTTCTGGTGTCATAAACGGCCAAAACGGGCATCAAATGGTCAAATTCATAGCGGACAACGTCATATTGACCTGAAACTACCGTGAAACATTCTAATTATTATTCTTGACTTGTTGGCGTAGACGTAACATCACTCGGACGTGCGGTCTGCACGGTACGGCACAATATGCGTGTTTTAAGTGTTGTGCGCGCTTCATAAACGCGCGTGAGGGGGGGGGGTCCAAATGGACCCAACGAAGTCAGAATGGACATAAATCAGACGAAAAATATGGGTGAGTGATTTTTCAAGTGTTCAAGCAGACGGCACGTCAATCGGACGTGCCGTGTTCCCGCGGTGACCGAGAACGCAGTTCTAGTGTCATAAACGGCCAAAACGGGTGTCAAACAGTCAAATTCATAGTGGAAGTCCTCATATTGACCTGAAACCACCATGAAACATTTCATTTATTATTCGTGATGTGTACACGTAGACGATACTTCAATCGGACGTGCGGTTTGCGCGGTACGGCTCAATATGCGTTTTTAAGTGATGCGTGTGCTTCAAAAACGCGCGTGAGGGGGGTCCAAATAGGTCGAATGAAGTCGGAATGGCCTGAAATCAGACGAAAAATATGACTAAGTGATTTGTGAAGTGGTCGAGTAGACAGCACGTCAATTGGACGTGCTATGTGCCCGCGGTGACCGAGAACGCGGTTCTGGTGTCACAAACGGCCAAAACGGGCGTCAAATGGTCAAATTCATAGAGGGCAGCCTCATATTGACCTGAAACCACCATACCTCATTCTAATTGTTATTCGTGACATGTACGCGCTGACGAAATATCAATCGGACGTGCGGTTTGCGCGATACGGCTCAATATGCATGTTTAAGTGATGCAAGCGCTTCGTAAACACGTGTGGGGGGTCCAAATGGGCCGAACGAAGTCTAAATGGTCTGAAATCAGACGAAAATTATGGGTGAGTTAATTGCAAAGTGGTCTAGCAGAAATCACATCAATCGTACGTGTCGTGTGCCCGCAGTGACTGAGAACGCAATTCTGGTGTCATAAATGGCCAAAACGAGCATCAAACGGTCAAATTCATAGAGGACGACTTCATATTGACCTGAAAACACTGTGAAACATTATAATTATTATTTGTGACGTGTACACGTAGAGGGAACGTCAATCGGACGTGCGGTTTGCACGCAATAGCTCAAATATGCGCATTTTATGTGTTTGGCGTGCTTCGGAAAGGCACGTGGGGTGGTCCAAACCGGACAAACGACGTCGGATTGGCCTGAAATCGGACGATAACAACGGGTGAGTAAATTATGAATTGGTCGGGCAGACGGAATTCCAATCGGAGGTGCCGTGTGCCCGCGGTGACAAAGAACGCACTTCTGGTGCAATAAACGGCCAAAACGGGCCGCAAACAATGAAATTAAGAGCGTACGACATTGGATTGACCTGAAATAATGGGGGGAACACTGAAATTATTATTCTTGATTTGTACGAGGAAACAGAACGTCAATAAAACATGCGGTTTGCACGCAACTGCTCAATATGCGCTTTTTAAGTGTTGAGCGCACTTCCGAAATGCACATGGGGTGGTCCAAACCGGCCGAACAACAACGGATTGGCCTGAAATTGGACGACAATAATGGTTGACTGAATTGTGAAGTGTTAGGGCTGACGGAACGCCAATCGGAGGTGCCATGTGCCCGCAGTGACCGAGAATGCACTTTTGGTGCCATAAACGGCCAAAACAGCCTCAAACTATCAAATTCAAGGTGTACGACATTGGATTGACCTGAAATTAGATGGGTAACACTTTAATTATTATTCTTTACGTGTAAGAGGAGACAACATGTCAATCAGACGTGCGGTTTGTGCACAACGACTCAATATGCGTTTTTAAGTGTTGGGCGCGCTTCCGAAAGGAGCCTGTGGTGGTCCAAACCGACTGAACGACGTTGGATTGGCCTGAAATTGGACGACAACAATGGGTGAGTGAATTGTGAAGTGGTTGGGCAGAAAACATGCCAATCGGTGGTGCCATGTGCCCGCAGTGACCGAGAACGAATTTCTGGTGCCAAAAACGGCCAAAACGGGTCTCAAACTGTGAAATTCAGAGCGTACGACATCAGATTGACCTGAAATCTGTGGGGGAACACTGTAGTTATTATTCTTGATGTGTAAGAGGAGACGAAACGTCAAACTAACGTGCGGTTTGCGCGCAACCGATCAATATGCGCTTTTTAAGTGTTGGGTGCACTTCTGAAACACGTGTGGGGTGGTCCAAACCGGCCAAACGTTGTCGGATTGGCCTGAAATCGGCCAACAAAAATGGGAGAGTAAAATATGAAGTGGTCAGGAAGACGACACACCAATTGGAGGTTCCGTGTTCCCGCCCTGACCGAGAACGCACTTCTGGTGCCATAAATGGCCAAAAAGGGCCTCAAACTGTCAAATTCAGAGCGTACGACATCGGATTGACCTGAAATCATAGGGGAACACTATAATAATTATTCTTGATAGGTAAGAGGAGACAGAACATCAATCGGATGTGTGTTTCTCATGTAACAACTCAATATGTGCTTTTTAAGTGTTGGACACGCTTCCGAAAGGCACGTGGGGTGGTCCAAACCGGCCAAACGACGTCAGATTGGCCTCAAATCGGACGACAACAACAGGTGAGTGAATTTTGAAGGGGTCAGGAAGACGACACACCAATCGGAGGTGCCATGTGCATGTGGTGACCAAGAATTCACTTCTAGTGCCATAAACGGCCAAAACGGGCCTCAAACTGTCAAATATAGAGTACGACATCAGATTGACCTGAAATCATAGTGGGAACACTGTAATTAGAACCATAGAATTAAAAATTTTATAATTTTAAAACGATAATCAAAATTATGAATATATTTTGATTATATTATACTTTCGATCTGTTATAGTAAGTTTTAATTGAAATATGTTAATTTATTTCCATTATATGTTTATAGGCTTTATTTGGTACTAATTTTATTATTAAATTTTGATATGTAGTTATATTTGATGAGGGTTGTGGAGAATGGTAGATGACAATGATATTTATGTGGTATTCATAGTATTTTTTATATTTTTTTTAAAAAAATTTAAAAGCTATAGAGGCCGCCATTTGGCGGCCGCTATTGGCATGAGCAACACCAGCTGCCATTTGGAGGCTGCTGTAGCCTGTGTTCGGGTCATCTTGGACGGCCGCCAAATGGTGGCCGCTGTTGGTCAGCCCTACAGCGGCCACCATATGGCGGCCGCTGTTGGTCATACCTGCTGGCCTTCAGCGGCCGCCAAATGGGTGTCGATGATAGCAAAAACGACGGACCAAAAGTGGCCTCCGTTTGGCGAACGCTAGGCGGCCACTATAGACCTCTAGTGACGGCTTTTGGTGGCCGCTAAAAGTCATATTTGTACTAGTGTTAAAAGGAGGATGGGATAAATATCTTCCTCTAGTTGAGTTCTCTTACAACAATAATTTCCACTCAAGCATCCAATTGGCTCTTTATGAAGCCCTGTATGGGAAGAGGTGAAGAACACCGACATGTAGGGATGATGTTGGGGAGAGAAAAATCCTAGTTCTGGAAAATGCTCGAAGAAATGGTGGAAAATATTAAGAACATCTAGCAACACAATAATTCTTCTCAAAGTCAAACAATGATCAATGTAGATAGTCATTTATGAGACCTAGAGTTTGATGTCAGAGACATGGTATTCCTCGGCATATCACTGTGGAAGAGAGTAATGAGATTTGGGAAGAAGGTAAATCTTAGTCAAATGTACATCGACCTTTTTGAGATCCTTGATCGCCTGGGAGTAGTGACCAGTAAACTGGCACTCCCACTGAACCTATCTCCAGTACCGGATATATTATATGTATGACTCTTGAGGATGTACATACCCGGCCCATCACATGTACTCAATCCAGAGGTGGTTCCATTGGACTATGACATCTCCAATGAAGATATGTCGGTGAATATATTATATTATAGTGAAAATGTTCAATGATATAAGACAATTCCCCTTGTCAAGGTATTGTGAAAAATGACATGTTTGAAGAGGGAACTGGGGAATCAGAGATTGTGTGGAAGCAGAGTTACCCACATCTCATTTAGGGTGGGAAAATGAAATTTTGAGTGTGAAATTTCATAAGGGTGGATGATCGTAACGACCCAAACTTTTATTAATGAAAATTTATCTTGATCTAATTAAATGTCTTATTTTTTAAAATGGTTATATAAGATATGAACTTCTTTGGTTTTATGTTTTTGGATTTTAAAATATCATTAAGAATTATGTTCATTGATAGTATATTTGTTGAGTAGTGATCACATGATTAGTGGAAATATAGGGCTTTAACAAATCCAATTTACTCAGAAAAAGGAGGAAATGGAATCATCCAATAGAATTGCTCCAGGACCAATATTAGCATGAACACATTAAGCTTGAACGGAATCAACTTCTAGATAAGTGAGAGTTAATATAAATTACCACCCGAGCATTGTTATCCGAGCCACCCCAAGTGTCACGAACTGAATCTGGTCGCCACTGAAACCAGTGCCAAAATTGGCCAGTGATACGGCCCGAAGGGTATTCTCGTTCCCCATAGGCTGGAAAAATTGCATGGGTTTCATAAAATGAGAATTGAGAATGATTTATCTGAGTTTATAAACATAAAACAAAAAATGAATCCAATAACAAAAGTCTAGTTTTTCAAGACAATCATTTACCAAAAATTCAGAACTCAATTACATATTTTAAAGAAATTCCCCAAGACTATAATAAAGGTACATAACTAAATGGAAACAACCATATAACCCTCATGTCCTGGGGAACCACCCTCAAGCCATCTCCACAAGACATCACCACCAAGGACCAGCTAGAAACCCGAACCACTGCCACTAAAAGAATGTACCCAATCTGCGACAACAAAAATAGACAAGTATAGTTACACCCAAGGGTGTAACTAGGGTTTCAGAAAATTACCTATAGGATAAAACCACTAAGGGATTCCATGTGATAAACATTAAAAATTTAATAGCTTTCATGTTTTCATAAATAGGAAATGCTAGTTACAATTTCTAAAAGATGCAACATAAATATTAAAACAATTTTCAAGTGGGCTATCATTAAGAATCAACACTTTTAAAAATAATTCTCACACTATAGAATTTTCCAGCCAACCATACCGTATACTGATGGTGATCACTAATTAACTAATGATCTCAAAAAATAGGAAATAACCCCTAGTCACTAGCTCATTGTGGGTCCCATGTACCACATATCATGGTGAGAGTAACAATCACAATATCTGTTATCATGCATGAGCCACTAGTAGGGAACATACCCTTAACCTAGTGGTCCACAATCATCATCATCATAGTTTAGTTAGAGTTTTAAGCATCAATCATGCTAAGTGAAACTGAGGCCAAACCCCACAGATTCACTTGCATACAAGTACACATCCACCCAACTAGTTACTTGGGTTTTCCCCTTATTCTCAGACAAGTTCAACAAGCCAAGAAATATATATTGCAAATGAAAATATCATTTTCACATCAAAAATTCACTAAAAATCCCACAAGTATACCAAACAAGTCTAAAAATACACTTTTTCATTCAAATGAATTTTGAAATCATACTCACACCAAAAATAGCCCACAACACATTTTGCACATCTTTCACAATTCAAAAAATCCACTAAATTTTTTTAAATTATTTTCCATGTTGATAAACATCACATAACCACCCACTCACATGTTAAATAATACCCTTTTCATAAACAAATTCCATTTTTCACATCACAATCACAGAAAACAGCCTGGAAACATGTTTCGTAACCACATCACAATTTCCTAAATCACCTCGACAAATTACAAAACATTACTAAAATTATTTACAACATAACTGAAAACTTCATGTTTCAATAACACATTTTATGAACATACTATCATCAAATTAGTACATAAGAGACCATTTCACACTTTGTGTAACTCATTAAATCATTTACAATTTTCAAAAAACAAACCCAAGAGGTACAACCATGGTTTTCCTACAAAACCCATTTCAGAACCCTCATTAAAGACCAAAAACATACCAAAAACAATCCAAAATAGAATTTTCATCCCTAACAACATTTATTAAACCACCCCCATGTTTTAATCAAATACCTCAAACAATACCAAAAAAGGTACACATGGAAAACACATGTTTTCACAAATCACATTGAAGAAGTAAAACAAGGTTCCACACATTAAAACCATTCAAAAACCCCATTAAAAATCCAAAATGACATTAAGGAATTGACAAACTAGAATTTTCATCCCATTTCAACACTATTAAATCTATTTCATATGTTATAAAATACACCAAAACATTTCCCCAAGAGCCACGCATGAAAAACACCCAGTTCCAATTAAGAATGAAACTACAATATTAAACACTTAACCAAACCCATCAAAAAAGTTTTTACACCACAAAAAACATATTTTAAACATTATAAATTAATAAACCAAGAAATAAAACTCATCATAAAATTTTTATACATGGAATCAACTACCTTTTGAGTCAAACCCCTTGAATCTTGGTGCGAAACCTCAACAGCACCTACCCCACCCCACAAGGAAGTGAAAACAAACCCTAAACCATAATATTTCACCAAAAATACCCCAAATCAAACCCTCGGTATGAAACATAACTTATTAACACTCTATAAATTCATGAAAGAGGGAGGATACCCTAAGTAGAAGGAAGAAATTGAAGAGAGAAACACTTAACCAAAACAATATTGGAGAGAACTACCCAAAATCCACAAGTATCTTAATTTTATAATAGCTAAACACTTAATGTAGGTTCGAAAAAGGATAAGGCGATATTTTAGGAACTGGAATGGGGGAAAAAGAGTAAAAATATAAGGAGTTATGAATGGATCAATTTACCTCTTCAAATCTAGGTTATTTTTGAAATCTAGAGATGTTTCAACCGATTTCCAATTATATTGATCTCCAAATTGGGGGAGGAGAGAATTGATGCGTGGCATAGTTAGGTGGGCTCGGGTGAGAGTTTTAATCACCAGAATATCATAAAAATTGAATGAGTTATTAAATAATTAAAAAATATTTTTTAATGCAGGAAATGGGATTTCAGGGAGGCCCAATCCCTTAAATAAAAAATCAAATCCACCATTTTTATAGATTTCTAAATGGTCCAAATTACTTTGGAGGTGTTCATAGGTAAGGGGATGCCAAGTAGGAGTTGTAATGGATGAAATATGTTAAAAAATAAAGGAGTTATAAAGGAATCAAAATTTATTTTTAAATCTGGAGTTGGGCACACGGTTTGGCCCAAATCCTGAAAACTCACCCATTCCTTCAAAAATGCATGGGAAACCCTCAAAACAAAGACATAATGGAAATTAAATTAAAAGTAACTTTAAAATAAGGTATGTATGTGAAAATTCTCCCCACCATGAAAACCTTACACCCCAAGAAGTCAGATAAAGGCCCAAGCAACAACCAAACCCAACTAAAAATCCAAGAGGTACTCCCTTACCAGGTTTTAGCCCCAAAGGCAAAAACACCTCTAGTGATCAATTAAGGAAGTAATACCCTCACAAACTAAACATACACCACATTACTAAAATAATCAAGAACCTTAATGCTTTATACCAATTGAAAAATCCTCAGACACAATCTGAACAAGACTCCAACAATTTACCCAATCAAATAACAACCTCGATCAAGGTTACACATACCTTTCTATAACATAACCATTGGGAAATCTACAATATCAATGTCTACCCAAGGAAGATGTAGGTAGCTTGATATCTCCAAACTAGAATACCAACTTCCAATCCAAGACCATGGATAAATATGAGTTAATGGTACGGGTGAACAAAAATAGGATCCCCAACATATGATACAACCTATATTTTTTCTGAGACAGAATGAAGACACTAATAGGGGGAGGCCTGAATGGACTCCCTGGTACAAAGGGTATAATTCCATTAGACCTTTACAAAAGAACTTATATAAGACTCATAGTGGGTATCCCCACCGTAAGAACAAACCATCTTAACTGACCAACATAGGCTGGTACAGAAAGACCCCAAAATTTAATGAGTTGGGACGACCACATGGTTAGTCCGCATGGTTTGGGAAACCATGCACTAACAGTGGGGATACTTCTATCCACATCGTTTTCTGGGGCATGGACACTACTAACCAATTGAAAAATATGATCTTGACATGTCTATACAAACTTCAAACCTTTCTCCAATGACACAATGGAAACTAAAGGGGGTGGAATAACATTGGGCGATGACATGGGTAAATGTCCCTCCACCTATTTCCACTGAACAGGTACAACAGAGTAATGATGATGAAACTATAGGTTTAAAATCTTCCTATCATTCATATTGAGAATAGAACATTTTACAAGGGTTTAAACAACCCTGAGTTTTCCCCTAACTATGATCCAACTTCTCTCTGAGACGTATGGCTAGAGCTCAAATGATTGAATCATCTTAAGCCTCACAGTTAGGCTTTGTAAAACCCTTGAATGAAAATTATTCTTCCGGTGCAACCAACAACTACACCACATGTAGAGGCCCAAAGCTTGATGTACATGGACATTACATTATTTTTTCGGAATACTTAATATATAACAAAAACAGACACCAAAGGACCGTAATAGTTTAGTGCCTTTGGAAACTTGGAAAATAAACTTCTAATCATGTTGAAAGATCTTCAACAACTCCCATAACAATCTTCCCCTTTTTGTTCCCTTACCTAAAACCTTTCTTTATTTCCTGGGGAAAATAAAACATAAAAATTGTGAGCGCAAATGCTCAGTAAGGGCAAATATAGAGAACATAAAACGATCCATAAACATTTGAGAGCAAAAAACATGAACATGAAATTTAAACCTCGAAATCTTGCGCAAAGACATAAATCATTGAAGTACGTAAGACATATATCTAATGGATCATACACCATGATAATATATAATGGGAATAAAACAATTAATTGTGGAAACCATTCAACACATGTTATGATTTCAATAGTAGCCAAGGAATTGCAACCAAGGCCATCTTATTGGACAACGTCCCTTTTTGAATCGAGTTCACTCCTCGTTTCAGTCCTGTAACACTGCACCAGATTAACTTACCATTCCAGCCATGCCTATCTCATGAGATATAAATATTTACCCAATGAATTAGAGGGAGATATAGGTCCCACCCATCTCATAATGAAATCATTCTTACTTGTGCCGCAAAATAAACATACATCATTCATAATAACCCAACGAATAAAATGGGTTTCATAAACATAATCCCATCATCACATAATCCATATAAACGAAATGGATATCATTTCATAATAAGAAAAGTGAAACCATGTAAATTATATAGACATTATAGTTGAAACATACACATATGAAATAATGTCATTTTAGATGGAAAATGGTTTTGATAAAACAGTTGAAATGAATTCTTGAGGAAAATATCCTTTATTCTTCAAAATAATTTTCTTTTCAAAAAATATCATGAAATTTTAAAAGAAAATGATTTTTTTGAAAATAGTCATGACATATTTTGGATAAATCATCATGAAAAGAAGGATTTATAAAACTGTAAAAATCCATTCACGCCGTATATGTTAAAAATAACAATCTCCTCGTACTTTTTTCGGAAAAGTCAAAAAGTGCCTCGTATGGTAAACAAAAGAAAGATTCCTTCCATACGATGTGGTAAAAGTAAGAAAAGGGTAAATATGTCTTAAAAATATATGGAACTAAATAAAACATTTTTTGAAAACATTTTCAGAGCATATGGAGATGGATAATAATCATAACCCCCATTTAATACTTACGAGTAAACAATCTCATATAAGAATGAGATTGGAATAATTATCCATTACCTTAGGTCCGATATGCTTCGTACGTATCTGACCCCCCTGTATAATGATATAAATAATGTTATTGACTTATTACAGAATCATATTAATTGTTATGATATCATATATGGTTCACTTATGACTTTATATTACCCGTTCTTTTGTAAATTCCATGTTAATGGGCGTTTTGGGTAAAATCGTTTCATTTTTCATCCGTGTTTTGACTTGTAATTATAAATATGATTACTTAGATCATGATTAATTAAATACAGAATATAAAACATGATTTATATATAATATATATTCATAATATACATATATATAATAGATCGATAAATGGAAATAAATACACCGTTCATGGAGACGGTAGGCCTTACGTATGCATGAACGTTGTTTTCATTTCCTCATTGAATAGAATGGAATTAATTTGATGACATACATATATATATATACATAAATAAACTATCATTATTATGTCATATATTTCATGATTACTTATTATATATACTTTATAATCATTCATGAATGGTTAATCATTGCGAATGAATCTCATCGCGTCATGGAGACAGTAGTCTGTACGTACTCATGAGCGATGATATTGTTCCAATAATTATTGAATTGAATTGGAGTGGATGATACAATATATCAGAATCAGTATGATGTTATAATAACTATGTATAGTTTTTCTTTACACCATTATACCCATCCAAGTAAGGTGGTGTTGGAAAAAGAGATTACACCACGGTGTGGAGACGGTATTTTGTACGTACACACACGCGGTGATTTCGTTTTTCGTATGATGGATAGAAGGTGAAATTGGGTTGTTTCATATTTATAATAACATATCAGTATATTACTGATACTGATGTTGTTACTTTACAATGAAACAACTAAATAAGAAGAAGTTGAAGAAGAAATAATCTTGAAATAATCAGTAGAAGAGATTACCTCTTCTTCGACAGACCTCCTTTAAAATTCTTCTTAGGACACTAGGGTTGGTCTTTTGAGAAGACCAGTACCTATACAAGGTTTCTAGGGAAGTGGGGAAGTGAAATGGGCAGATTTTGGTCGATCTTCAAGGCTCAAAATGGTGTGTGGAAGAGAGGGAGGAGGTGCCCTTTTATAAGGGAGGAAAGAGGCACCTTTGGAAATATAAGAAATATTAGTTTATATTAAATCCCCACCCAACATAAAAACATCCAAAATGACTCATATCCGAATATTAGATGAGATAGAGTTGTAATATTATCAAGAAATAAAATTTAGACATGTTAAGAATTTATATTAAACATTATCAACATGGTTTATCCTTATTTATCAATTTAATTTTATTTGTGGAAATAATATTATAAATTTTAAATTATTATAAATAATTACACATGTGTTGTGAATTTTCCATAATTTGACACTTTATGACATTTTAGACCATATAAATTTAAATTTATAATTTCTGAATATTTTTTGTGATTTTTAAACAATTTTATAATATGTTATTTTTATAAAATAACATTAGAGTCAATTTTGACACTATTCATTTATTTTAATTTAAATGAACAATATACAGAATATATGATCGAACTAAAAGATTTAATAGATTTATAACATGTCATATTTATCTATAAAATTAGCGGAGCACATTAAATAGTTCATATAATATTTATTTTTTATTTTTGAAACCATATATTTGATATTTCTCTTAATAAAATAATTTCAACATCAATATTATGTCACCTTTAATGATAATTATATAATCCCAAAAAATTATAAATAAATTCATATGATGTATATAAGTTAATTATATTTCTGGAGATTATTTATATCTGAGGTTTCGTTAAGTTTATCACTAAACTAAAATTATTATACTTATAATATTTAAGAAAGTGACATGTTGTCACTTTATTTGGTTTTAATAATAATTAAATTATTTTCATGGACAAAAGTCCATTAAATTAATGTAATCCGACCCTTAGCTGATATGGGTTGACTTTTAGTCATCTAATAGGATTATGACAGGTGTTAGGGTATTTTTATAATATTATATTTACCCTTAATTACCCGATTTATCTTTAACTATGGTAAATAAAATTTACCATAGTTACCATTCATAATGCCCAAAAAATAAAAAGTATCTTATTAACATAATTTGGAACTACTGATTACAAATATGGAATCTATTTTTCCAAATTTAATACAGAAAATTTGCATAAATTAAATTAAAATTAATCCCGTTGTCGAAAGAAAACGGGTTTTTGTTTAAAACATTGCAAAAGATTGAATTGATTTAAACTATGAATTCAAGGTAAAATCAATGCTAATGACATACATTATATTAAATGGTAAAAATATATTCTATTTATACTTTAAAAACATTCAATATTATAATTTGACCATATAAATTATTACGATGAAAAGAAGTTGTTTTTAATTAAAATATTGTGTGTTTTTACTATTCATTAAAATATGAAAGTTATCCGAAAAAAATCAAAACTTTATCTAATATAAATTTTTATATCCTTATTCAATAGAAGAAGTTTATTTTGAAAAATTGAACTTATAAACATGTCAAAAACTAGATTTAATGTGGATGCTCTATTAAAAGGTGGAAAAACTGCATTTTTTTGAAAAATATTTTTTTTACCCGAAAATTTTATTTTGTTCTTATACCATGTTCTAGAAAATGTGTTAGATGAATAATAATGTTATAAAATTAAAAATTTAGTTAATACTGTTCATAACGGCTAGTTCCAAAAAATATTTTAATAATATATCGTTGTTTAGTAAAACCCGGTATTGCATACAACACACGCTATCGAGGAAGGTCGCGATAGCGTGTAATGCAAGCCAAGTCAGGGTTGTGTGTAGTGAAAGACTCCTTTGTTGTTGCGTATAACAAAATACATTGAATATATATATATATATACTCAATGTTTTGTAGAATAACTACTATCAAACAAACATGAAATTTTGTGTTTCATGATCCAAGATTAGTGTTGCGTACACTACAAGCTAATACGGTGTTGCGAATAGCACAAGATAAACTTGGGGTAGCATACAACAGAAGATATGAAAGAAATTAAAACGAATATATCTTATAAAGTCTCGTGTTGTTACATTATACCCCCTTTAAAATGAATTTCAACCTCGAAATTCATCAAGGTTATAAATCGTTTATTATTCATAGAAACCCACATCGTAAAAAGGAATACTAAAACTTAATTTTAAAAACTAAAGTTTGAAACCTAATGATTACCCAAAGTAACTCATCAATGGGTTTCCATATAGGAGAACATAGGTGAAAATATGGATATGTAAGAGAAATCTAAACATCATGTTCTGATGGAGAGTGGTAGAGAACATAACTATGAAAAATCCAACAATCACAAAGCCATAAATTTGTGATGATCTAAGGTACCATCTGATTCATCGGATATAAGGACACTAGGACAACAATTTTTTATATTCAAGATCATTTCCCTAAAGTTGAAGAAATTGGAATTAGAAGAAATACATTCTTGATTTTGGTACAATCTCACCGTTGGTCGTTCCTTAGACAGTTTCCACTTCATCTCTTAAAGGAATGAAGTCGAATTTTTCATTCGTGAAGTGGTAGCAGATCATATGATAGAATGACAGGTCATTCTATCATTCTTAAAAAAAGTGAGAAAAAGTTATCAAATATACATAAGTCCATCTATGGTGAGGTTAATCATATATGATTCCAAAAATGAACTTATACATCATATATCATACCTCTTAATAAAATAAAACTAGTTTCTACTAACTAGGGACTTCCTGTTGGCCAGTGGTAGGAGATAAAGGCCAGTCTCACTTCGGTTGTGGGTTGGATTCCCACAGCCTTGTCCGACGCGATGGGTTGTCGCCCTTCCTGTAGGGTGTCCTTTTTCTAAAACTAAATTACTATAACATCCCGTCAATAAAATCAAAAAAAGTTTTATCCTTAAACAATACTAACTTATGTCCAACATAACCCATTCCAATCTTTAGGCTTATCTAAAATACTTCAGTCCATGCTCATAGTAGAAAGAAAATGATTACTTGAAATATCACATAACAATCACGTGAATTCCATCATTTATCCCCCATATATCTTGTTGATCACATTCTAATCACGTGAATACCTTAATCATGTATTCTCTTGAAAAATGAATACCCATTTCACCATAGTGAAAACATGAATGCTGTCAATAGTTAACTCTTTCCACATACCAGAATCAAAAAATTTCTATATACTCAAACCATGATATCACTTTGTCATTAGTTTAGTCATGATCTCATGATTACTATCATATTATTTTCCCTTTATCCCATCATTATGCGCATTTCATCTGCTTTCCAAAAATATTACAATCACTTTTCCATGGTTACCAGTACAATATAATTATTGAAAAACAATACATAGATATTCCAAAATTCCACAATACCACAAATGAGATTCAATGATACTATTTTGAAATATCTTTACATAATCACTTAATCATTACACAACATCATTTTCATACTCAACATCACAAATATTGATCACATGAGACTTCCCTTTATCATTTTCCTTAAGAGGTTTCTCACATTGATCATCATTAACCTGTTGATTAGCATAATGCCCCATTTACTTATACTTGAAGCATTGAAGTGTTGGTGGAGAGTTCTCTGTAGTATTTTCTCTATTCACATCATTAGCAACCTTTTTCCCATTACCTCGAAAATCAACTGCTCGATGACCTTATTTTCCTCACTTAAAACATTTTCTAGTACATTTTATGCAATTTCCACCATGCTTATTTCCACACATTGAGCATAAAGAAACATTCATCTTATTTTCACCATTGTTCTGGGATTTCTCCTTGAACTCCATCTTTCGTTTCTTGTCAAAACCATGAGATGGATATGTTACACCAACTTATAGTTCTACCTTGATAGCACAATGTACAATTTCTTCATAGCTATTGAAGTCTCTTATAGCTAATTCCCTTCGATGACTTGGTTTTAAGGCACTGAAAAATCGATCAACTTTACTTTCAGGTTTGATGATAAAGCCAGATGCATTCCTTGAATTTCTTGTAATATTATCTTCCTATATACCAAAAGATTCATCATCCTTCTTCTTAAGCTCAAGAAAATCCTTTTCCATCTTTGCTTGAAGAATACGAGGGAAGTACATACTTAAAAACAAGTTCTTGAACTCGTCCCATTGCATGGACTCAATTTCATCTCTTTGCCTTGTATTCTTGATAAGATTTCACCATTGATCAGCATCACCTTACAAATTATATACTGCTAAGATGACTTTTTCATGCTCAGAACATTGTAGAAATGAAAATATCTTTTCAGTAGTACTAATCCATTGTTCAGCCACTATGGTATCAGAAGACCCGCAGAATGAAGGTGGACGCAGCCTCATGAAGGATTCAACAGAATGTTGCTCGTTTCTCTTCTCATTTTTAAGTCTAGAATGGTTCATATCTTGTGTAAGTATAGAAATAAGATTGTGCACTCCATCTACCATGACATTGGTTTGGTCAAGAGGAAAATCATTTCATTTTCCATTACATTGATCAACACAGTTCCTTCGGGTTCCAGCCATCGTCTAAAACCCAAAAAAAATAGTGTGAGAGGCAAATACCATGCTAGGGAAAACAACCAAATAAAGGGGGAGTACATTCAATATCTAACATCTTAAGTTTAATTCTAAGATCATTAACACAATTATAGGACTATAATCTATACGTATACTTAACCTTAGGGACATCCCTAGACATACCTTAGAAATATCTCTAGGGATCTCACTATAGTTTTCGCATCCTAGTTTCCAAAGGATATTAAACCTTTTGTCTGATACCAACTATAACGGTCTGGAATTAATTCTAGTGGACTATAATTGATACCTATCAGGACACTCCATGTCCATCTACACCCGCTGGGCGGGACACACAACCATCCCCAGTGGAAGCCATTTCCTCATAAAGCCCTTGGGTGGAGAGTCGTGCTTCGTCCAACGCTCACATGTGAGAGTTCCCAAGGATCAGATACATTCCAACCTCCTTTGCCTCTAATACCAACCGTAGAGGCCCAAAAATTGATGTACAAGGACATTACATTATTTTTGCGTAATACTTAATAAATAACAAAAACAGACACCAAAGGACCGTAATAGTTTAGAGCTTTTGGAAGAATGGAATATAAACTTCTAATCATGTTGAAAGATCTTCAACAACTTCCATAATGATCTTCCCAATTTTGTTTCCTTACCTAAAACCTTTCTTTATTTCTAGGGAAAAATAAAACATAAAAAAGGTGAGCTAAAATTCTCAGTAAGGGCAAACATATAAAACATAAAACGATCCATAAACATTTGAAAGAAAAAACTTGAACATGAAATTTAAACATCAAAATCTTGAGAAAAGACACAAATCGTGGAAGTACGTAAGGAATATATAATAATGTAACATCAACCATGATAAAATATAATGGGAATAAATCATGTAATTGTGGAAACCATTCATCACATGTTATGATTTCCATAGTATCCAAGGCATTGCTTCCAAGACCATCTTAGTGGACAAAGTCCCTTTCTGAATCGAGTTCACACCTCGTTTCAGCGCTGTAACACTGAACCGGATTAACTTACCATTCCAGCCTTGTATATCTCATGAGATATAAATCTTTACCCAATGCATTGGGGGGAGATATAGGTCCCACTCATCTCATAATGAAATCATTCTTACTTGTGCCACAAAATAAACATACATCATTCATAATAACCCAATGAATAAAATGGGTTTCATAAATATAATCCCATCATCACATAATGCATATAAAATAAAAGGATATCATTTTATAATAAAAAAAGTGAAAACATGTAAATAATTGAGACATTATACTTGAAACATACACATATGAAATAATGCCATCTTAGATGGAAAATGGTTTTGATAAAACACATGAAATTAATTTTTGAGGAAAATATCCTTTCTTATTCAAAATCATTTTTTTTCAAAAAATGTCATGAAATTTTAAAAGAAAAGGATTTTGTCGAAAATATTCATGAATTATTTTGGAGGAAGAATCATGAAAATAAGTTTTTATAAAACTGTAAAAATCTGTTCACGCCGTATAAGTTAAAAATTACAATCTCCTTGTACTTTTGTCGGAAAAATCAAAAAGTACCTTGTATGGTAAACAAATGAAATATTACTACCATAAAATGTGGTGAATGTATGAAACGGGTAAAAATGTCATAAAAAAACATGTAAGGAAAGTAAAAAATTTATGAAAACATTTTGAGAGCATATGGACATGGATAATAAACAAAACCCCGAGTAAATACTTACGAGTAAACAATCTCAGATAAGAATGAGATTGGAATAATTATCCATTACCTTAGGTACTATATGCTTCATACGTATCCGAACCCCAGGTATAATGATTTAAATAATGTTATTGACTTATTAAGGAATCATATTCATCGTTATGATATCATATATGGTTCACTTATGACTTTATATTACCCGTTCATTTGTAAGTTCCATGTTAAAGAGCGTTTTGGGTAAAATCGTTTCATTTGTCGTCCGTGTTTTGACTTGTAATTATTCATATGATTAATTAGATCATGATTAATTAATTCCAGAATATAAAACATGATTTATATATAATATATATTCAGAATATATATATATATATATAATAGATCGATAAATGGAAATAAATACACCGTTCATAGAGACGGTAGGCCATACGTACACATGAACGTTGTTTTCGTTTCCTCATTGAATTTAATGGAATTAATTTGATGACATGAATATATGTATACACGTAAATTAAGTATCATTATTATGTCATATATTTGATTATTACTTATTATATATACTTTATAATCATTCATTAATGGTTAATCATTGAGAATGAATCTCATCGCGTCATGGAGACGGTAGTCCGTACGTATGCACGAGCGATGATATCGTTCCCATAATTATTGAATTGAATTGGAGAGGATGATACAATATATCATAATGAGTATGATTTTATAATAACTATGTATATTTATTATTTACACCATTATCCCTGTCCAAGTAAGGTGGTGTTGCAAAAACAGATTACACCACGGCGTGGAGAAGGTATTCTGTACGTACGCACGCGCGGTGATTTCGTTTTCCGTAGAATGGATAGAAGGTTAAATGGGGTTGTTTCATATTTATAATAACATATCAGTATATAAGTGATACTTATGTTATTAAATTATAATGAAACAACTAAAGAAGAAGAAGTTGAAGAAGAAATAAGCTTGAAATAATCAGTAGAAGAGATTACGTCTTCTTCAACGCACCTCATTTAAACTTTTACTTAGGGAACTAGGGTTGGTCTTTTGAGAAGACAAGTACCTCTATAATGTTTCTAGGGAACTGTGGAACTGAAATTGGTGGAGGTTGACCGAGTTTCAAGGCTCAAAATGGTTTGAGGAAGAGAGGGATGAGGTTCCCTTTTATAAGGGAGGAGAGGGGCACCTTTGGAAATATAAGAAATATTAGTTTATATTAAATTACAACCCCACATAAAAACTTCCAAAATGACTCATATCTGAAGATTAGATGAGATAGGGTTGTAATCTCATCAACCAATAAAATTTAGTCATGTTAGGAATTTATTTTAAACATAATCAACTTGATTTACACTTATTTATCAATTTAATTTTATTTTTGGTAATAATATTCTAAATTTTAAATTATTATAAATAATTACATATGTGTTGTGAATTTTCCATAATTTGACTCGTTATGATATTTTAGACCATATAAATATAAATTTATTATTTTTAAATAATTGTGTGACTTTTAAAAATTTTTATAATTTGTTATTTTTACAAAAATAACAATAGTGTAAATTTGGACACTATTCATTCATTTGAATTTAAATAAACAATATACAGAAGATATGATAAAACTAAAAGATTTAATAGATTCATAACATGTCATATTTATCTAGAAAATTAGTGGATCACATTAAATAGTTCATATAATATTTATTTTAATATTTTTAAAACCATTTATTTGATATTTCTCTTAATAAAATAATTTCAACATCACTATTATGTAACCTTTAATGATAATTATTTAATACATAAAAATTCTAAATAAATTCATATGATGTAGATAATTCTATTAGATTTCTGGAGAATATTTATATCCAAAGTCTCATGAAGTGTATCACTAATCTTAAATTATAATACTTATAAGATTTAAGATTGTGACATGTTGTCACTTTCTTTGGTTTTAATAATAATTAAATTATTTTCATGAAAAAAAGTCCATTAAATTAATCTAATCCGACCCTTAGGTGATATGGGTCGACTTTTAACCATCCAATATGATTTTGTCCGGTGTTAGGGTAGTTTTATAATCTTATATTTACACTTAATTACCCGATATACCTTTAACTATGGTAAATAAAATTTACCGTAGTTACAATTCATAATGCCCAAAAAATAAAATGTAGATTATTAACATAATTGGGACCTACTAATTCAAAATATGGAATCAATTTTTTCAAATTAAATACACAAAAGTTGCAGAAATTAAATTAAAATTAATCCCATTGTCGAAAGAAAACGGGTTTTTGTTTAAAACATTGCAAAAGATTGAATTGATTTAACCTACGAATTCAAGGTAAAATCAATGATAATGAAATAAATTATATTAAATGGTAAAAATATATTCTATTTATACTTCAAAAACATTCAATATTATAATTTAACCATATAAATTATTATGATGAAAAAATGATGTTTTTAATTAAAATATAGCGTGTTTTTACTATTCATTAAAATATGAAAGTTATCAGAAAAATATCAAAACATTATCCGATGTAAATTTTTATATCCTAATTGAAAAATAGTTTATATTTTTAAATTGAACTTATAAACATGTCAAAAACAAGATTTAATGTGGGTGCACCATTAAAAGGTGGCAAACCTGAATTTTTTTTTGAAAAATAATTATTTTACCCGAAATATTTATTTTGTTTTTATACCATGTTCTAGAAAATGTATAAGATGAATAATAATGTTATATAATTAAAACTTTAGTTAATAATATTCATAAAGTCTAGTTCATAATAATATTATAAAAATATATCGTTGTTTAGTAAAACTCGGTATTGCGTACAACACACGCTATCGAGGAAGGTCACGATTGCATGTAATGCAAGCCAAGTCAGGATTGCGTGTAGTGAACGACTCTTTTTTTGTTGTGTATAATAATATACATTGAATATATATATATATAATCAATGTTTCGTAGAATAACTACTATGAAACAAACATGAAATCGTGTGTAACACGATCCAAGATTAGTGTTGCGTACACTGCAAGCTAATATGGTGTAGCGTATAGCGCAAGATAATCTTAGTGTAGCGTAAAACAGAAGATATGAAAGAAATTAAAATTAATATATCTTCAAAAATCTCAGGTTGTTACATTCTTCCCCCCTTAAAATTAATTTCGCCCTCGAATTTCGTTGGGGTTATAAATCATTTACTATTCATAGAAACCCACATCGTAAAATGGAATACAAAAACTTAATTTTAAAAACAAAAGTATGAAACGTAACGATTACCCAAAGTAACTCATCATTGTGTTTCGATATAGGAGAACATAGGAGAAAATATGGATATGGAAGAGAAATCTAAACATCATGTTCTGATGGAGTGTGGTAGAGAACATGGATATGAAAAATACAACAATCACAAAGCCATAAATTTGTGATGATCTATGGTACCATATGATTCATCAGATATAAGGACACCAGGACAACATTTTTTTGTATTCAAGATCATTTCCCTAATGTTGAAGAAATTGGAATTAGAAGAAACACGTTCTTGATTTTGGTACAATCTCACCGTTGGTCGTTCCTTGGACAATTTCCACTTCATATCTTAAAGAAATGAAGTTGAATTTTTCATTCGTGAAGTGTTAGCATTTCATATGATAGAATGACATGTCATTCCATTTGTTTTAAACAAAAAGTTAGAAAAGGTTATCAGATATACATAATTCCATCTATGGTGAGGTTAATCATATACGATTCCAAAAATGAACTTATACTTCATATATCATACCGCTTAATAAAATAAATATAGTTTCTACTAGCCAGGGACTTCCTGTAGGCTAGTGGTAGGCGATAAAGGCCGGTCGCACATCGGTTGTGGGTTCGATTCCCAAAGCCTTGATCGACGCGATGGGTTGTTTCTTGTCCTGTAGGTTGTCCTTTTTCTAAAACTACATTACTATAACATCCTATCAATAATATCGAAAAATGTTTTATCCTTAAACAATACTAACTTATGTCCAACATAATCCATTCCAATCTTTAGGCTTATCTAAAATACTTCGGTCCAAGCTCATAGTATAAAGAAAATGATTACTTGAAATGTCACATAACAATCACGCGAATTCCATCATTTATCCCCCATATATATTCTTGATCACATTCTAATCATGTGAATACCTTAATCAAGTATTCTCTTGAAAAATGAATACCCATTTATCCTTAGTGAAAACCTGAATGCTGTCAAATGTTAGCTCTTTCGACATACCAGAATCACAAAATTTCTATATACTCAAACCATGATATCACATTGTACTTATTTTAGTCATGATCTCATGATTAATATCATATTATTTTCTCCTTATCCCTTCATTATGCGCATTTCATATGCTTTCCAAAAATATTTCAATCACTTTTTCATGGTTACCAGTACAATATAATTATTGAAAACCAATACATAGATATTCCAAAATTCCACAATACCATAAATGAGAATCCATGATACTATTTTTAAATCTCATTACATAAACACATAATAATTACAAGACATCATTTTCATACTCAACGTCACAAATAGTGATCTCATGAGACTTCCCTTTATCCTTTTCCTTAAGAGGTTTCTCACGTTGATCATCATTAACCCGTGGATTAGGGCATTTATTAACATAATTCCTCATTTCCATGCACTTGAAGCATTGAAGTGTTGGTGGAGAGTTCTCTATAGTCTTTTATATATTCACATCATAAGAATCCTTTTTCCCATTACGTCGACAATCAACTGCTCGATGACCTTCTTTTCCACACTTAAAACATTTTCTAGTACCTTTTAAACAATCTCCACCATGCTTCTTTCCACACTTTGAGCATAAAGAAACATTCATCTTCTTTTCCCCATTGTTTTGAGATTTCTCCTTGAACTCCATCTTTCGTTTATTTTCAAAACCATGAGATGGATATGTTACACCATCTTCCAGTTCTACCATGATAGCACAACGCACAATTTCTTCATAGGTACTGAAGTCTCTTATAATTAATTCCTATCAAAGACTTCGTTTTAAGTAACTGAAAAATCGATCAACTTTACTTTCAGGTTGGATGATAAAGCCTGATGCATACCTTGTATGTCTTGTAAAATTATCTTCGTATATACCAACAGATTCATCATCCTTTTGCTTAAGCTCAAGAAAGTCCTTTTCCATCTTTTTTCAAAGAATACGAGGGAAGTACTTACTGACAAACAAGTTCTTGAACTCGTCCCATTCCATGGACTCAATTTCATCTTTTTGCCTCGTATTCTTGATAAGATTCCACCATTGATTTTCATCACCTTCGAAACGATATACTGCTAAGATGACTGTTGGTCGGAGTGGACACTCAAGAGAGGGCTGAATTGAGTTCCAATTAAAATTTCTGGTTAAAAACATTGTCTTAAAATCCCCCAAATAAAACATAGAATTAAACTGTAGTGAATTTATATCAAAATAAAGGTTCGGTTAGGTTCTCAAAGGATTTATTATTTCCCAGTTAATCAAATCATAGGAATTGATTAACTTTTGAAACTAACTTACTGATTTTAAACTAATATAAACACTTGCGAGTTTAATTATCAAAGTGACTTTAAAACAGTTTCAGTTTTAAAGTAGTTTGCAACGAAATAAAAAAGTAACTTTGAAACTAAATAATCACAGCAGGTTTAACCAAGTGGTTCAGTCTCAAGATGAGACATAGTCCTCTCAAAACATTATATAAAAGTGATCCACACCCTGGATCAGGGTTAACAACATTATGCAACCTTCCAGGTCCAAGACCTCTACCACTGTTATTCGTGGGAAACAAAACAACAACAACCAGCTGTACAGGTCACACACGACCTCTACCACTGTCCCAGTGGGAAATAAAAGATGAAAGAGTTTGAGTGAGGATTTACAGATCCTCCAGTTAAAGTACAAGAGAAAGTGTGTGTGTTAAATACAGCAGATAACACACACTGCTCAATATGTAAAAAGATAAATCACAGAGGCAAAGATTTAGAGTTTAGAAATGGCTCTAGTGATTGTCGTGCAGCTCTGGACTCCTTTTGGATTGATCAGAATTGGTTCTGAGTCCTCTTCTGGTTTTTGTCTGGAAAACAGAGTGTCGTCTGCTTCCACTTCCAGGTTCAGAGATAGAGAAAAAGTAGTCTATGAAGTTCTTGTGTTATGTTCTCGTTCTCTGCTCTTCACTGGTATGTAGTGATGAATGAGTTCTTCGTGTAAGTTATGTCGTCTCTTTGCATTCACACTCGGTTGTTCGTCCAGAACACCTCGTGGTGTATATCTCTGTGTCTTCATCTATATGTCTCTCACCACATGTAAAGACCCAGAAATTTCAAGGAAATTTTTTTCTTAATATTCTTTGGAATTTTACAAGAACGCAGTTTCTGACGGCGCCTGGTTCCGAGGCCCGGTGTGCCCGGAATTATTTTCCAAAGTTTGGATCGGGTACATTTAGTGAACAAGCGAGCGAGAATTTCTATCTTTTGAACCGGTGCTCGGAATTAAAATCTGATTGCACCGATGAACTCGCAACACCAGTAATCGCTTAAGAGAACTTTTACCGTAGTTGCGTTTGTGCGGGAGGAGAAGTTAATTTTTGGGGTTTGATTAAAAAAAGTGAGTAAAATTGTTAAATCAAATTTTAACAATGTTAAGTGGTTAACTTCTCCCATGGGAAGTTGGTGGTGGGACCACATCCATCCAACTTCCCATGTGTGGATATTTGAAAGGGTGGGGCCCACACGAACCCCCCCACCTTTTCAAATTCCTTAAACTCCCTAACCCTCTTAACCCCTCACATTCCAACTCCCCATTATCTCACATTCTTTAATATTTGACAACTTGATTAATTAATGAGGTGAGTTAAGTATGGTTTATTTGAATTTCAATCTTTTGAAATTCTTGCCAACACTTTGAAATTAATTAATTAAACCAACATAATTAATTATTTTGAGTGTTTAATTCTTTTGAATTCATTTTGCCAACATTAAAAAGAGAGACTATATTCTTCTTTTTGGGGTTGGCATAAACCTTGTGGGGAGAACTAAGGTGAGGAGAAGAACTCTTGGTAGATCACCAACCTCTCGAGGAAGAACGTTCCACGTTTCCGAAGAACGTGAAGCAACACCTCCGACCATCTTCAACCGGAGTAAGGAAGGGAAGCGCCGCCGCCTTCGAAGTATACAGAGGGTGACGTCTTGGCTCGACTTTACCGAGCTCTTCTCCCACCAACCTAGTCGGAACGACGCCCGACCTCCGCGACGCTTGTCTTCCGCGGGTCGTTGAAGAACTCCGTTCTTGAAACCGAGGTAGGGGTTTTTACTTTTAAAAGTTATGTGGATCTCTCCTTCGAACATGAAGGTTTATTTTTGTCGGGCCTTGATTCCAAATCTTTTTATTTAATTTAAACGATTGTGAATGTTTATCGTTCATTAAAGGTCGACTGCTATCAATTTAACGCGAGGAGTTCGGACCGCACAAACCCGGCCGACCCTCCACCTTTTTATTCGTGTTAAATCTTTGTGGATTGGTTCGGGAAGCCGTGGTGACGTCGCACCACGTGGATTCAAGCGGAAGGAAATGTGCGGCGTCGTCGCGCTGCGCCATGTAAATATTTCAAGAACGCGACGCCGTCGCGTCGCGACGAAAGAATTCGATGGTGCCGCGGCCGGAGCGGGGCCGCGGCGGATGGGGTGCGGTGCCGTCGCACCGTGCCGGACAACGAAGGTCGTTGCCGGTTTCGGGCCGCGGCGGAACGAGATGACCGGCGGCCAGCCGGGACACCGGTGTCGGAAGCCGGAAGGGGGACCGGCCTTTGCTGGTCCCGTTGAGGAAGAACCGGCCGGCCTGGTCGTGCCGGCCGGAAGGGAGAAAACCGGGGGAAATAATTTCCCCCGGCCAGCCATAATGGCCCCCCATTATGAAGGGGGCCAGTTTCACAAAGGGGGGCAGGAGGCCCCCCCGTTTTTCTCGAAGGCAGGCCCCCATGTGAGGGGGGGGGTTTCTTTTCAAGGTGCGGCAGGTTGCCGCGCCGCCAGCTGAGGAAAGGCGGGGGCTTTGCCCCCCGCACGCGGCACCCGGACAGCGCCGCTGCACCGGCCTTCGCCGCCGGGACGGGCCGGATTTTTCGAGCCGGGCCGGATCGTCGGGCCGGGTCGCCGCCCGGTCCGGGTCGACCCGGTTCGGCCGACCCAGGGGGGGGGGGGGCGGGCCGGGTCGGCCCGGACCCAAACCCCCAGTTTCGGACCACTTTCGGTCAAATGCACCTAACTTGGGCTACGTGCCTCCAAACGAATCGCCGTCAGTGGCAACACGATCCTTGGATCGAGACGGTCGTTTCAGTATACTATACTCAAGGTACATATTTCTTTTCGGGAGCCTACGTGGTTAAAACTCCATAGTTAAGCGTGCTTGGCCTAGAGTAGTGATCAGGATGGGTGACCTCCTGGAAAGTTTCCCAGGGTGGATGTGAGAAGAAAAAGACAATAACTCTCAGACTGAGCGTCCGATTGACGCGCCGTATGTTGCGTTGAGTTCCTATTGATGATATGGAACTTTTGGCATCCTCTACCCGAGATTTGGATGCAGATGAATAGTGGCCAGGTTGGATCGCACCGAAATCCAACCGGGCCCCTAGAACGGAAAAGCTGATATCTTTCTGAAAGAACGTCCGTTTGACAAACTGTCGGCGGTGTTGGTGATCTTGTTGAGAAAAAGTCCCTATGAGTATACCCTATGAGAGTTCGGGGTACAGTTGAGATACGGCCGGGTTTGGTTCGCTCACGAAACCAACCGGGCCCCTGGGAAGAAAAGACTAATAACTCACAGACCGAACGTCCGATTGACGCGCCGTCTGTTGTGTTAAGACACCTATGACGAGAAGGTCCTTTGAGATTCTTCTTTGTGGGATTTTGAGATACTTGGAGTATCGACCTGTAGCTCGTGGAGCGGACCCTCCTAGTGACGAGCGTGCGGAGTACAGAGACCGTGTAACTGGCTGAGACCTGACGACTGCTTGACCGACTCGACTTGGAATGAGTCGACTAGCCCAGTGGACGGAGCACTACTTTCTGAGGTGCAGACCCATGGCGGACGGAGCACTACCTGTGTGACAGTGCAGACCAATGGTACTCGTCCGGAGAGTACCTCAGTAGGCTACTAGGGGGTGTACACTACTGTGTTTGGGTGACATACCTCGGCGGGAAGCACTACTGTGTCTGGGTGGCTGACCCGCGGTACTCAATAGGAGGAGTACTTCAGCAGTCTTAGGTTAGTGAGTAGTACCTCGAAGTCGTGATAGGACCACTGTACACTCTAGAGACGGAGCTCTTCAGTAGTTACGGTTTCGATAATGAAAATCTTGGTTTGAGCTGAGACTTTTGACCTTTGTGTTTACTGCATGATTGAGATGGGTCACTTGATAACTTAGGTATATGTATGGGAATATACCTGGGTAGTGGTTATCTGTTGATTTCACAATCCTTGTGTTTCCTCATGATTGAGATGGTTTACTTGATATCATAGGTATATGTATGGGCATATACCTAAGTAGAGGTTATCTGTTGAGATATTCTTTGTGGTTAACCTTGTTGGTTTTAGTGAGACCTTGAGGGTCTCGGGGTCCCTTCTAACTATCGTTATACTCACCCCTGCACGGGCTATGCCCGCACCTCGTTGTGTTGGTTGCAGATGACGGGCAGTGCTGACGGAGGCCGAGTGTTCGAGGACTGGATGGTACCTGGAGGTGGACTACACGACGAGTCGGTACCCGGAGGTGGACTACACGACGAGTCGGTACCCGGAGGTGGACTACACGACGAGTCCGTACCCGGAGGTGGACTACGCGATGAGAAGACTCACAGAGGAGGTTGATGGACGAGAGCGTGGAGGAGGCTATCTGTACCTACCCTTCAGGTAGGATCCGAGGTGGACGACCAGGAGCTGCGCTATCTGTACCTACCCTTCAGGTAGGACCCGAGGAGGACAACCCAGGAGCTACTTCCCTCTTCTAGCTGTTTGTATTTTTGATGTTGTACCTTTTTCAGTTGTAGTTGTACTTTCTTTTGGGTTTGTATTCTGGACCATTTAATTTTCAGCTTTTCTTTTGTACTTAGTGTTTTGTTTCCACTTTTACCCTGTGGTGGTTGTTCTCTTTTATAAAGAAAATTCCTTCCCAGTTATCGGAATTTTACGCCTTTGGTGCTAGTCGCCAGCCCCTGGCCTATGGAAGGCGGGCTTGGGGTAGTCACGGCACAGGACCCGAGGACGGGTCGTGACAAATTGGTATCAGAGGAGTCGGTTCTACCGCAGAACTTATAACACTGATATTTTCTTTCTGTGAAGCAATAGTGTTAAAGGTACCGAGTGTGGTCTTCAGTTCAGGGAGTCCAGTGTTGGTGCGGGTGGCCGACGTATCCATACACCAGGACCCTGACAACTGATTTCCGACTTTGTGCACGAAAACGCTGATTGCGTGTGTGTTTTCAAAGGTTTTCCCATAAAACAGCTCAAACCAGGTCAGCTCACCAGGTATGAACGTTTGACCGTGTCACGATGTTTCTTTTAGGATGCCTTTTCACGGACGACCAGCTAGAGCCCAGAGGGATGTGCATGCTGACAGCCTGTCGAGCGACGAGGCTTCGGTATAGGGGCCCCTTGCAGTTGAGGCACCAGCGGTACTGCTACCCGTTGGGCCACCGATGCCACCATCCCCAGCAGTAGGCGATGCACGACGCTTGAGCGTGCTGCACGAGTTCCAGCGCCAGTGGCCACCTAGGTTCCGGGGAGAGACGGACCCGCAGGCGGCTGAGGTTTGGCTGGAGGCTGTGGTGAGAGTCTTCAGGCTAGTGGGGACGCCGACAGACTTCATGGTGATCTTCGCTACCAGCCTCCTTCAGGCAGCAGCAGGCAGGTGGTGGAGCCACTTGTTTGAGTTTTGCGACGGGATGAACTTCACATGGGAAGACTTAGAGACCTTCTTCAGGGTGGAGTTTGTGCTAGTAGCTCTACACCCCGAGCGTGTACAGGAGCTTCTGCCTCTGCCGCGTGTTTTTCGATCAGTAGCCGAGTCATCTGTGGGCAGTAGACAGATGATGCAGAGGTCCAGGAGGACCAGACTAGTAGTTGGACGATCTCGGTTTTTAGGACCGGTGGTGCGGGGCACCCATGGTGGGAACAAAGCTAGGCTTGCCAGAAGCAGGTTGTGTTACTCATGCGGCGGAAAGGGTCACCTGGCACATGACTGTCTGACTCCTCATACGGTTGATCAGTGGGTGTTGGAGGAGCCACCGAGGCAGAAGCAGCGATGAGTGCTTGAGCAACAGCCGAGCAGTGGACAAGGCAGTAGAGCTCTGAGTGTAGGTGGGCAGGAGAGGAACTAGTGGATACGTCCTTTGTACTTCTAGTTCCATGTTGCTTTTGTATTCGTGTCTTTGTACTATGACCTATGAGCTGCAATAATAAAAAGACTCTTATCTTTGAGATTTTTTCTTTCCTGTCCTTTTGTTTGGTTGATACTGAGTGGTCCCGGTTAAACTGTTGACTTGACCCTCACTTTTGAGATTTCTACTAGAGGGGACCCAGTGACCCCACACTGATGCCGACAGTGTGACTCGACCCTTGGAGGCGAGAGTGACAGTTGGATCACTTAGTAGTTATGTCGAGGCCTTACGACGTCATCCAGGGCATGAATGAATCATTCATGTAAGGATTGACTGTATTAGGCAATGAAAGTGGTTCATCCAGGGGATGAGACCAGATTTCTCTTATCGGCAAAGAATAAATCATAGCAGCTCTTGTGAGACTATAGGAGGTCCAGGACATCCAAGAGAGGATGAAGACTGCACAGTGCAGTAAGAAACAGGAAACCGGTGCCAATCTTAGAGACTCGGGCATGTAAAAGAAGAGGAAGCTTAAAGGAGAGATGAGTCTATGAAGCAGCAGACGTGGAGGCAGAGCTAGGAGAGCAGAATAAGGTGGTGTACATCCTAACATTGTACAACCACCCGCCGTAGTTATTCCTGCCAGGCTCAGGGAGCTGGAGGGCGGAGGAAGAGTGCGGCTGCATGCGGTCAAGGAGTGTGACCCAATGGCCCTAGAAATGATTCAAGGGACAGTCTGTGTCCACTACTAGCTGTTGTACTAACGGACATCGATGTGAATCATTTCTTGCTTTCACAAATCTTGTTCCAGACCTAGAGTTTCCGGTAAGCCGTGGACCTGACCCTCACGTCTGGAGATACCTTGGGAGGAGACTCGATAACCACACTTACCCCGACGGTGTGGTCAGACCCTCGAGGTGAGAGTTTCGGTTGGAATTTCTTGGTGACAGCGTCGAGGCCTTACGAAGTTAGTTTGAGTATGGAATGAGCAATAACAGTTCATACTCAAATTGACGGTTTTAGGCAAACGTCGGGATGGGTTTTCCTTGGTCGGCGGAAAAGGAATCCCCAAGAAGCGCCGGGTAACTCTTGCATAGGAGGGTGAGACCGATCACTCTTGAGTCATTCAACCTTACCGTCGTGGCAGCAGCCTTTCGAGTTCCAGTTCTAACAGAAAATGGAGACCTCTGGAGTTCTAGGATGAAGATCACGTCCTTATATGGGTCTCACCTCGACGAGGTTTACAGAGATGTGGCCAAGGCGGCAAGTTATCTCCGGGGTTCAACGGACCTTCTTAGGTCCCCAGCTGGGTAGGAGGGGTGGATTACCGCTTGACCCATTCACCGCAGTTGCACCAGGTGCACGACGACTTCCACGTATCTCAACTGAGGAGATACATGCTCGACCCTTCGCATACCATCGACCATGAGGAGCTGGACGATGGCGATGAGGTGTCTTTCATGGAGATTCCAGTGGGGATCGAGGATCAACAGGAGAAGATCCTACGAGGACGATCGATTCCTCAGGTGCACTTTCTTTGGCAGTACGGAACCTCCAGGTAAGCACATGGGAGCGGAAGGCTCAGATGCGTGCTAGTTACCGCTTTTGTGACCCTATTTTGTGTTGAAGATTTACGGGGACGTAAAGCCCTGAGGTGGGAGTAATGTAAAGACCAAGAAATTTCAAGGAAAATTTTTTCTTAATATTCTTTGGAATTTTACAAGAACGCAGCTTCTGACGGCGCCTGATTCCGAGGCCCGGTGTGCCCGGAATTAATTTCCGAAGTTTGGCTCAGGTACGTTTAGTGAACGAGCGAGCGAGAATTTCTATCTATTGAACCGGTGCTCGGAATTGAAATCAGATTGCACCGATGAACTCGCAACACCGGTAATCTCTTAAGAGAACCTTTACCGTAGTTGCGTTTGTGCGGGAGGAGAAGTTAATTTTTGGGGTTTAATTAAAAAAAGTGAATAAAATTGTTAAATAAAATTTTAACAATGTTAAGTGGTTAACTTCTCCCATGGGAAGTTGGTGGTGGGACCACATCCATCCAACTTTCCATGTGTGGATATTTGAAAGGGTGGGGCCCACACAAACCCCCCCACCTTTTCAAATTCCTTAAACTCCCTAACCCTCTTAACCCCTCACATTCCAACTCCCCATTAACTCACATTCTTTAATATTTGACAACTTGATTAATTAATGAGGTGAGTTATGTATGGTTTATTTGAATTTCAATCTTTTGAAATTCTTGCCAACACTTTGCAATTAATTAATTAAACCAACTTAATTAATTATTTTGATTGTTTGAATTCTTTTGAATTCATTTTGCCAACATTAAAAAGATAGATTATATTCTTCTTTTTGGGGTTGGCATAAACCTTGTGGGGAGAACTAAGGTGAGGAGAAGAACTCTTTGTAGATCACGAACCTCTCGAGGAAGAACGTTCCACGTTTCCGAAGAACGTGAAGCAACACCTCCGACCATCTTCAACCGGAGTAAGGAAGGGAAGCACCGCCGCCTTCGAAGTATACAGAGGGTGACATCTTGGCTCGACTTTACCGAGCTCTTCTCCCACCAACCTAGACGGAACGACGCCCGACCTCCGCGACACTTGTCTTCCGCGGGTCGTTGAAGAACTCCGTTCTTGAAACCGAGGTAGGGGTTTTTACTTTTTAAAGTTATGTGGATCTCTCCTTCGAACTTGAAGGTTTATTTTTGTAGGGCCTTGATTCCAATTCTTTTTATTTAATTTAAAAGATTTTGAAAGTTTATCGTTCATTAAAGGCCGACTGCTATCAATTTAACACGTGGAGTTCGGACCGCACAAACCTGGCCGACCCTCCACCTTTTTATTCCTGTTGAATCTTTGTGGATTGGTTCGGGAAGGCGTGGTGTCGTCGCACCACGCGGATTCAAGCGGAAGGAAATGCGCGGTGTCATCGTGCTGCGCCGTGGAAAGATTTCAAGAACGCGACACCGTCGCGTCGCGACGAAAGAATTCGAAGGTGCCGCGGCCGAAGCGGGGCCGCGGCGGAAGGGGCGCGGTGCCGTCGCACCGCGCCGGACAACGAAGGCCGCGGCCGGTTTCGGGCTGCGGCGGAACGAGAAGACCGGCGGCCAGCCGGGCCGCCGGTGTCGGAAGCCGGAAGGGGGACCGGCCTTTGTTGGTCCCGTTGAGGAAGAACCGGCCGGCCAGGTCGTGCCGGCCGGAAGGGAGAAAACCGGGGGAAATAATTTCCCCCGGCCAGCCATAATGGCCCCCCATTATGAGGGGGGCCGGTTTCACAAAGGGGGGCAGGCGGCCCCCCCGCTTTTCTCTAAGGCAGGCCCCCATGTGAGGGGGGGGGGGGGTTCTTTTCAAGGTGCGGCAGGTTGCCGCGCCGCCAGCTGAGGAAAGGCAGGGGCTTTGCCCCCCGCACGCGGCACCCGGAGAGCGCCGCCGTTCCGGACCACGCCGCCGCGTCGGCCTTCGCCGCCGGTACGGGCCGGATTTTCCGAGCCGGGCCGGATCGTCGGGCCGGGTCGCCACCCGGGCCAGGTCGACCCGGTTCGGACGACCCAGGGGGGGTCGGGCCGGGTCGGCCTGGACCCAAACCCCCAATTTCGGACCACTTTCGGTCAAATGCCCGTAACTTGGGCTACGGGCCTCCAAACGACTCGCCGCCAGTGGCAACACGATCTTTGGATCGAGACGGTCGTTTCAGTATACTATACTCAAGGTACATCTTCCTTTTCGGGAGCATACGTGGGTAAAACTCCATAGTTAAGCGTGCTTGGCCTAGAGTAGTGATCAGGATGGGTGACATCCTGGGAAGTTTCCCAGGGTGTGTGTGAGAAGAAAAAGCCAATAACTTTCAGACTGAGTGTCCGATTGACGCGCCGTCTATTGCGTTGAGTTCCTGTTGATGATATGGAACTTTTGGCATCCTCTGCCCGAGATTTGGATGCAGATGAATAGTGTCCAGGTTGGATCGCACCGAAATCCAATCGGGCCCCTAGAACGGAAAAGCTGATATCTTTCTGAAAGAACGTCCGTTTGACGAACCGTCAGCGGCGTTGGTGATCTCGTTGAGAAAAGGTCCCTATGAGTATACCCTATGAGAGTTCGGGGTACAGTTGAGATACGGCCGGGTTTGGTTCGCTCACGAAACCAACCGGGCCCCTGGGACGAAAAAACTAATAACTCACAGACCGGACGTCCGATTTACGCGCCGTCTGTTGTGTTAAGACACCTATGACGAGAAGGTCCTTTGAGATACTTCTTTGTGGGACTTTGAGATACTTGGAGTACCGACCTGTAGCTCATGGAGCGGAGCCTCCTAGTGACGAGCGTGCGGAGTACGGAGACCGTGTAACTGGCTGAGACCTGACGACTGCTTGACCGACTTGACTTGGAGTGAGTCGACTAGCCCAGTGGACGGAGCACTACTTCTTGAGGTGCAGACCCATGGCGGACGGAGCACTACCTGTGTGACAGTGCAGACCCGCAGTACTCGTCCGGAGAGTACCTCAGTAGGCTACTAGGGGGTGTACACTACTGTGTTTGGGTGACATACCTCGGCGGGAAGCGCTACTGTGTCTGGGTGGCTGACCCGCGGTACTCAATAGGAGGAGTACTTCAGCAGTCTTAGGTTAGTGAGCAGTACCTCGGAGTCGTGACAGGACCACTGTACACTCTAGAGACGGAGCTCTTCAGTAGTTACGGTTTCGATAATGAAAATCCTGGTTTGAGCTGAGACTTTTGACCTTTGTGTTTACTGCATGATTGAGATGGGTCACTTGATTACTTAGGTATATGTATGGGAATATACCTGGGTAGTGGTTATCCGTTGATTTCACAATCCTTGTGTTTCCTCATGATTGAGATGGGTTACTTGATAACATAGGTATATGTATGGGCATATACCTAAGTAGAGGTTATCTGTTGAGATATTCTTTGTGGTTAACCTTGTTGGTTTTAGTGAGACCTTCAGGGTCTCGGGGTCCCTTCTAAGTATCGTTATACTCACCCCTGCACAGGCTATGCCCGCACCTCGTTGTGTTGGTTGCAGATGACGGGCAGTGCTGACGGAGGCCGAGTGTTCGAGGACTGGATGGTACCCGGAGGTGGACTACACGACGAGTCGGTACCCGGAGGTGGACTACACGACGATTCGGTACCCGGAGGTGGACTACACGACGAGTCCGTACCCGGAGATGGAATACGCGACGACAAGACTCACAGAGGAGGTTGATGGACGAGAGCGTGGAGGAGGCTATCTGTACCTACCCTTCAGGTAGGATCCGAGGTGGACGACCAGGAGCTGCGCTATCTGTACCTACCCTTCAGGTAGGACCCGAGGAGGACGACCCAGGAGCTGCTTCCCTCTTCTAGCTGTTTGTCATTTTGTTGTTGTACCTTTTTCAGTTGTAGTTGTACTTTCTTTTGGGTTTGTATTCTGGCCCATTTACTTTTCAGCTTTTCTTTTGTACTTAGTGTTTTGTTTCCACTTGTACCCTGTGGTGGTTGTTTTCTTTTATAATGGAAATTCCTTCCCAGTTATCGGAATTTTACGCCTTTGGTGCTAGTCGCCAGCCCCTGGCCTATGGAAGGCGGGTTTGGGGTAGTCACGGCCCGGGCCCCGAGGACGGGTCGTGACAAATTGGTATCAGAGGAGTCGGTTCTACCGCAGAACTTATAACACTGATATTTTCTTTCTGTGAAGCAATAGTGTTAAAGGTACCGAGTGTGGTCTTCAGTTCAGGGAGTCCAGTGTTGGTGTGGGCGGCCGACGTATCCATACACCAGGACCCTGACAACTGATTTCCGACTTTGTGCACGAAAACACTGATTGCGTGTGTGTTTTCAATGGTTTTCCCATAAAACAGCTCAAACAACGTCAGCTCACCAGGTATGAACGTTTGACCGTGTCACAATGTTTCTTTTAGGATGCCTTTTCACGGACGACCAGCTAGAGCCCAGAGGGATGTGCATGCTGACAGCCTGTCGAGCGACGAGGCTTCGGTATAGGGCCCCCTTGCAGTTGAGGCACCAGCGGTACTGCTACCCGTTGGGCCACCGATGCCACCATCCCCAGCAGTATGAGATGCACGACGCTTGAGCGCGCTGCACGAGTTCCAGCACCAGTGGCCACCTAGGTTCCGGGGGGAGACGGACCCGCAGGCAGCTGAGGTTTGGCTGGAGGCTGTGGTGAGAGTCTTCAGGCTAGTGGGGACACCGGCAGACTTCATGGTGATCTTCGCTACCAGCCTCCTTCAGGCAACAGCAGGAAGGTGGTGGAGCCACTTGTTTGAGTTTTGTGACGGGATGAAGTTCGCATGGGAAGACTTCGAGACCTTCTTCCGGGCGGAGTTTGTGCCAGTAGCTCTACACCCCGAGCGTGTACATGAGCTTCTGCCTCTGCCGTGTGTTTTTCGATCAGTAGCTGAGTCATCTGTGGGCAGTAGACAGATGATGCAGAGGTCCAGGAGGACCAGAATAGTAGTTGGGCGATCTCGGTTTTTTGGACCGGTGGTGCGGGGCACCCGTGGTGGGAACAAAGCTAGGCTTGCCAGAAGCAGGTTGTGTTACTCATGCGGCGGAAAGGGTCACCTGGCACGTGACTGTCCGACTCCTCATACGGTTGATCAGTGGGTGTTGGAGGAGCCACCGAGGCAGAAGCAGCGATGAGTGCTTGAGAAACAGCCGAGCAGTGGACAAGGCAGTAGAGCTCTGAGAGTAGGTGGGCAGGAGAGGAACTAGTGGATACGTCCTTTGTACTTCTAGTTCCATGTTGCTTTTGTATTCGTGTCTTTGTACTATGACCTATGAGCTGCAATAATAAAAAGACTCTTATCTTTGAGATTTTTTCTTTCCCGTCCTTTTGTTTGGTTGATACTGAGTGGTCCCGGTTAAACTGTTGACTTGACCCTCACTTTTGAGATTTCTACTGGAGGGGACCCAGTGACCCCACACTGATGCCGATAGTGTGACTCGACCCTTGGAGGCGAGAGTGACAGTTGGATCACTTAGTAGTTATGTCGAGGCCTTACGACGTCATCCATGGCATGAATGAATCATTCATGTCAGGATTGACTGTATTAGGCAATGAATGTGGTTCATCCAGGGGATGAGACCAGATTTCTCTTATCGGCAAAGAATAAATCATAGCAGCTCTTGTGAGACTAAAGGAGGTCCAGGACATCCAAGAGAGGATGAAGACTGCACAGTGCAGTAAGAAACAGGAAACCGGTGCCAGTCTTAGAGACTCGGGCATGTTAAAGAAGAGGAAGCTTAAAGGAGAGATGAGTCTATGAAGTAGCAGACGTGGAGGCAGAGCTAGGAGAGCATCATGAGGTGTTGTACATCCTAACATTGTACAACCACCCACCGTAGTTATTCCTGCCAGGCTCAGGGAGCTGGAGGGCGGAGGAAGAGTGCAGCTGCATGCGGTCAAGAAGTGTGACCCAATGGCCCTAGAAATGATTCACGGGACAGTCTGTGTCCACTACTAGCTGTTGTAGTAACGGACATCGATGTGAATCATTTCTTTCTTTCACAAATCTTGTTCCAGACCTAGAGTTTTCTTTTCAGCCGTGGACTTGACCCTCACGTCTGGAGATACCTTGGGAGGAGACTCGATAACCACACTTACCCCGACGGTGTGGTCAGACCCTCGAGGCGAGAGTTTCGGTTGGAATCTCTTGGTGACAGCGTAGAGGCCTTACGAAGATAGTTTGAGTATGGAATGAGCAATAACTGTTCATACTCAAACTGACGGTTTTAGGAAAACGTCGGGATGGGTTTTCCTTGGTCGGCGGAAAAGGAATCTACAAGCAGCGCAGGGTAACTCTTGCATAGGAGGGTGAGACCGATAACTCTTGAGTCATTCAACCTTACCGTCGTGGCAGCAGCCTTTCGAGTTCCAGTTCTAACAGAAAATGGAGACCTCTGGAGTTCGAGGATGAAGATCACGTCCTTATATGGGTCTCACCTCGACGAGGTTTACAGAGATGTGGCCAAGGCGGCAAGTTATCTCCGGGGTTCAACGGACCTTCTTAGGTCCCCAGTTGGGTAGGAGGGGTGGATTACCGCTTGACCCATTCACCTCAGTTGCACCAGGTGCACGACAACTTCCACGTATCTCAACTGAGGAGATACGTGCTCGACCCTTCGCATACCATCGACCATGAGGAGCTGGACGATGGCGATGAGGTGTCTTTCATGGAGATTCCAGTGGGGATCGAGGATCAACAGGAGCAGATCCTACGAGGATGATCGATTCCTCAGGTGCACTTTCTTTGGCAGTACGGAACCTCCAGGTAAGCACATGGGAGCGGAAGGCTCAGATGCGTGCTCTTTACCGCTTTTGTGACCCTATTTTGTGTTGATGATTTACGGGGACGTAAAGCCCTGAGGTAGGAGTAATTTAAAGACCCAGAAATTTCAAGGAAAATTTTTTCTTAATATTCTTTGGAATTTTACAAGAACGCAGTTTCTGACGGCGCCTGATTCCGACGCCCGGTGTGCCCGGAATTAATTTCCGAAGTTTGGCTCAGGTACGTTCAGTGAACGAGCGAGCGAGAATTTCTATCTTTTGAACCGGTGCTCGGAATTGAAATCAGATTGCACCGATGAACTCGCAACACCGGTAATCTCTTAAGAGAACCTTTACCGTAGTTGCGTTTGTGTGGGAGGAGAAGTTAGTTTTTGGGGTTTAATTAAAAAAAGTGAATAAAATTGTTAAATCAAATTTTAACAATGTTAAGTGGTTAACTTCTCCCATGGGAAGTTGGTGGTGGGACCACATCCATCCAACTTCCCATGTGTGGATATTTGAAAGGGTGGGGCCCACACAAACCCCCCACCTTTTCAAATTACTTAAACTCCCTAACCCTCTTAACCCCTCACATTCCAACTCCCCATTAACTCACATTCTTTAATATTTGACAACTTGATTAATTAATGAGGTGAGTTAAGTATGGTTTATTTGAATTTCAATCATTTTAAATTCTTGCCAACACTTTGCAATTAATTAATTAAACCAACTTAATTAATTATTTTGATTGTTTGAATTCTTTTGAATTCATTTTGCCAACATTAAAAAGATAGATTATATTCTTCTTTTTTGGGTTGGCATAAACCTTGTGGGGAGAACTAAGGTGAGGAGAAGAACTCTTGGTAGATCACCAACCTCTCGAGGAAGAACGTTCCACGTTTCCGAAGAACGTGAAGCAACACCTCCGACCATCTTCAACCGGAGTAAGGAAGGGAAGCACCGCCGCCTTCGAAGTATACAGAGGGTGACGTCTTGGCTCGATTTTACCGAGCTCTTCTCCCACCAACCTAGACGGAACGACGCCCGACCTCCGCGACGCTTGTCTTCGCGGGTCGTTGAAGAACTCCGTTCTTGAAACCGAGGTAGGGGTTTTTACTTTTTAAAGTTATGTGGATCTCTCCTTCGAACTTGAAGGTTTATTTTTGTAGGGCCTTGATTCCAAATCTTTTTATTTAATTTAAATGATTTTGAAAGTTTATCGTTCATTAAAGGCCGACTGCTATCAATTTAACGCGAGGAGTTCGGACCGCACAAACCCGGCCGACCCTCCACCTTTTTATTCGTGTTGAATCTTTGTGGGTTGGTTCGGGAAGGCGTGGTGTCGTCGCACCACGCGGATTCAAGCGGAAGGAAATGCGTGGCGTCATCGCGCTGCGCCCGTGGAAAGATTTCAAGAACGCGACGCCGTCGCGTCGCGACGAAAGAATTCGATGGTGCCGCGGCCGGAGCGGGGCCGCGGCGGAAGGGGCATGGTGCCCTCGCACCGCGCTGGACAACGAAGGCCGCGGCCGGTTTCGGGCCGCGGCGGAATGAGAAGACCGGCGGCCAGCCGGGCCGTCGGTGTCGGAAGCCGGAAGGGGGACCGACCTTTGCTGGTCCCGTTGAGGAAGAACCGGCTGGCCAGGTCGTGCCGGCCGGAAGGGAGAAAACCGGGGGAAATAATTTCCCCCGGCCAGCCATAATGGCCCCCCATTATTAAGGGGGCCGGTTTCACAAAGGGGGGCAGGCGGCCCCCCCGTTTTTCTCGAAGGCAGGCCCCCATGTGAGGGGGGGGGGGTTCTTTTCAAGGTGCGGCAGGTTGCCGCGCCGCCAGCTGAGGAAAGGCGGGGGCTTTGCCCCCCGCACGCGGCACCCGGACAGCGCCGCCGCGCCGGACCGCGCCGCCGCGTCGGCCTTCGCCGCCGGGACGGGCCGGATTTTCCGAGCCGGGCCGGATCGTCGGGCCGGGTCGCCACCCGGGCCAGGTCGACCCGGTTCGGCCGACCCAGGGGGGGTCGGGCCGGGTCGGCCTGGACCCAAACCCCCAGTTTCAGACCACTTTCGGTCAAATGCCCGTAACTTGGGCTACGAGCCTCCAAACGACTCGCCGCCAGTGGCAACGCGATCTTTGGATCGAGACGGTCGTTTCAGTATACTATACTCAAGGTACATCTTCCTTTTCGGGAGCCTACGTGGTTAAAACACCATAGTTAAGCGTTCTTGGCCTAGAGTAGTGATCAGGATGGGTGACCTCCTGGGAAGTTTCCCAGGGTGTGTGTGAGAAGAAAAAGCCAATAACTTTCAGACTGAGCGTCCGATTGACGCGCCGTCTATTGCGTTGAGTTCTGTTGATGATATGGAACTTTTGGCATCCTCCGCCCGAGATTTGGATGCATATGAATAGTGGCCAGGTTGGATCGCACTGAAATCCAATCGGGCCCCTAGAACGGAAAAGCTGATATCTTTCTGATAGAACGTCCGTTTGACGAACCGTCAGCGGCGTTGGTGATCTCGTTGAGAAAAGGTCCCTATGAGTATACCCTATGAGAGTTATGGGTACAGTTGAGATACGACCGGGTTTGGTTCACTCAGGAAACCAACCGGGCCCCTGGGACGAAAAGACTAATAACTCACAGACCGGACGTCTGATTGACGCGCCGTCTGTTGTGTTACGACACCTATGACGAGAATGTCCTTTGAGATACTTCTTTGTGGGACATTGAGATACTTGGAGTATCGAACATTAGCTCGTGGAGCGGACCCTCCTAGTGACGAGCGTGCGGAGTACGGAGACCGTGTAACTGGCTAAGACCTGACGACTGCTTGACCAACTTGACTTGGAGTGAGTCGACTAGCCCAGTGGATGGAGCACTACTTTCTGAGGTGCAGACCCATGGCGGACGGAGCACTACCTGTGTGACAGTGCATACCCGCGGTACTCGTCCGGAGAGTACCTCAGTAGGCTACTAGGGGGTGTACACTACTGTGTATGGGTGACATACCTCGGCAGGAAGCACTACTGTGTCTGGGTGGCTGACCCGCGGTACTCAATAGGAGGAGTACTTCAGCAGTCTTAGGTTAGTGAGCAGTACCTCGGAGTCGTGACAGGACCACTGTACACTCCAGAGACGGAGCTCTTTAGTAGTTACGGTTTCGATAATGAAAATCCTGGTTTGAGCTGAGACTTTTGACCTTTGTGTTTACTTCATGATTGAGATGGTCACTTGATAACTTAGGTATATGTATGGGCATATACCTGGGTAGTGGTTATCCGTTGATTTCACAATCATTGTGTTTCCTCATGATTGAGATGGGTTACTTGATAACTTAGGTATATGTATGGGAATATACCTAAGTAGAGGTTATCTGTTGAGATATTCTTTGTAGTTAACCTTGTTTGTTTTAGTGAGACCTTGAGGGTCTCGGGGTCCCTACTGAGTATCGTTATACTCACCCCTGCACGGGCAATGCCCGCACCTCATTGTGTTGGTTGCAGATGACGGGCAGTGCTGACTGAGGCCGAGTGTTCGAGGACTGGATGGTACCCAGAGGTGGACTACACGACGAGTCGGTACCCGGAGGTGGACTACATGACGAGTCGGTACCCGGAGGTGGACTACACGACGAGTCCGTACCCGGAGGTGGACTACGCGATGAGAAGACTCACAGAGGAGGTTGATAGACGAGATCATGGAGGAGGCTATCTGTACCTACCCTTCAGGTACGATCTGAGGTGGACGACCAGGAGCTGCGCTATCTGTACCTACCCTTCAGGTAGGACCCGAGGAGGACGACCCAAGAGATGCTTCCCTCTTCCAGTTGTTTGTCTTTTTTCTGTTGTACCTTTTTCAGTTGTAGTTGTACTTTCTTTTGGGTTTGTATTCTGGCCCATTTACTTTTCAGCTTTTCTTTTGTACTTAGTGTTTTGTTTCCACTTGTACTCTGTGGTGGTTGTTTTCTTTTATAAAGGAAATTCCTTCCCAGTTATCGGAATTTTACACCTTTGGTGCTAGCCGCCAGCCCCTGGCCTATGGAAGGCGGGCTTGGGGTAGTCAAGGCACGGGCCCCGAGGACGGGTCGTGACACCACATCACCATTTGCAGTAGCACATCCTTCCTTTATTAAAAGCACGAGCTCTGGCAAAAGAAATGATTTCTTTTTGCAGGTATAAGATATGGTTCCCTGACATCCAACTACCATCATTAAATAAATGATAGAGAATTAAAATATTCCTAATATGACCGTTGGTTAGATTAAATAATGATAAAGAAATTAAAACAGCTATTTATGACTATCGATGAGTCAAGTGATCGGTAGGTCATCAACATCAGCATCAGTGAGACATCTATGGTGACTCATTTGATCATCATCGGTGTGTCATGATCGGTGACTCATTTGATCAACATCAGTGAGATATTTTCGGTGACTCATTTGATCAGCATTGGTGAGACATCTTCGGTGACTCATTTGATTAGCATCGGTGAGACATCTTCGGTGACTCAGATGATCAGCATCGGTGGGTCATGATGTAATGGTGACCTTCTTATATCAGTAGCGGTAGCTCTGTCTTGTATAAGTAGATCTATATCGGTAAGTCTGTCTTGTATCGGTAGTTGTAGTTCTATCTTGAATTGGTAGACTTTGACATATCGGGAGACTTGTGTGTATCGGTAGCTCTGTTCTATATCGGTAGCTATTATCTATAATGGTAGCGGTGGCTCTATCAGTGGACTTTTCATAACGGTGGACATCAGCATATCGGTAGCTCTGTATTAGTAGCTATCAACTTCGATGTAGCGATAGACATGTGTATCAGTGGCTTTGATGTATCGGTAGCTGTATCAGTAGCTATAATCATAACGGTAGCTCTAAGCTGTTTAAGCATTATATTGGCAGAATAGGTTAAGTCAGAGTGTACAAACATCCAGTAACCAAAAGACTAATATTTAAACATAGAACAATAGTACAATACTTAAAGAAAATAAATAGCTAGATTCCCAAATAAGTATTTAACCATTTATCAAATAGGGATTAACAGAATACAAATAATCATAATTGCGATTATCAAAATATAATAAAGCAAATAGATTTCCAGAGGGTTCATCAATATCCCCCTTTTTGATAATCACAACTTATGCCATGAAAATTGAAATAGTATCAGAGGAAAAAGTGAAAAAGAAATTAGCATTAGAGGAAAAGGTTCTTTTGTTTTGTTCAGAAAAAACTTCCATATTCCTCCCCCTTTCAATTGTACTGCAAGATTCTCTCTTATGTCTTATATTCTCAAGTCTCAGTTTTTCATTTCCCCTTTGTGTGTTTCTCCCCCTTTGTTAACTCTTATGTCTCATTTCTTTTTTACTCTCATTTTCTCCTTATTTTCTCCCCATTTGTGATTAACAAAAAGAAGGGTAGCATAGAAAAGATAAAGATTAACAGAGAATAAATGACAAAGTAATAGAAACTCAGTAAAGTAGAGAATGAAAAGGAAGTTCATTAGTATAAAAAAGGTACACTGATAAAATAATAACAAAAAATATACAAGTGAATCCTATCAAAAAAGATCTAGAAATACTCAATCCTCCTCTGGAACAGGTGTCTGTCCCTTAGGATCAACAGATATTTCCGGTGTAGGGTCAGCAGAGGGCTTCAGAATAGCTGAAGGGACAACTGGTGGTTCTGCTACAGAAACTGTACCGGATCTGAAATTTGTGCTCCTCTGAGTGATCATAGGTGTCATGCTCCTGATGGCTTGAACTGGAGTCAGTTTATGAGTACTCCCAGAGGCAGAAGCAGGAAGAGCAGGAGGTACAATCACTGGTCTGGCATCCACATGCAGGAAGGGCAGCAACAGGTACCTGAAATCCATTATAATGCTGTCTACTCTCTCCATTGTAGACAAAAAATCATCTCTATTTTCAATGAATTTTTCCAAGGCATGAGTAAGATCCCTGAGCTTACTAACATGTTCTCTGAAGGCTTGGTTCATTAGAGGTAACTTCATATTTTCCAGTAAGAGCTTGAAATTGTTGGTCATTTGTTGCTTGGTATAAACATTCTCGAAATAAGCATCCACCTTATTCTTGATTGCCTCTTGAGAAGGAGTAGCTGCCCGCAGGTGATCACGAACAAAACAACTATCTTCCCTAGTAGTAGAAAGAATCTGAGTATCTGATGCACCACTGGGACTGGCCTTATCCAATTCATCCTAAAAAATAGTGCGGATGTGGTCAAGTTTAATACTTGAGCAGGATGAGGGAGGAGGTTTCATTGATAAGGGCACTATCTCCTTGAAAGATTGAGTCAAACTACTAATTAACTTATGAACAAGTTCATCATGACTGTTCCGATGTTCATTAACTGACTTTTTAAAGGCCTAAAAAACATCCACAAATTTCCTGACCACTTATTTGATATATCGAATGACAAAGTTTAATTGAGTTTGAGAGCTATGCATGGTAGTCAGAGAAGCAATCGATTGTCTCAAAGCAACTACAGCTCATGTCCAACTCTCAATCTAAGTGTGGCACACATTAAGTTCATCCATCATTTCTTTCACCGGATTGGTCACACCATATCCAATGGATAACTCAAGGGATTTCTCCACGCTTTTCATCTCTTCAACCATACTTTTCTTCATTTCTGCCACTAATTCCCTTATTGCTTCTTTCAATTCAGCTTTTATGTACTCAAGGTCCTCCTTAGTTGCACATTTTTAGCCATAGTGGGTAAGGTAACTGATTCCTTTTGGGGTTGGTCTTCCTCATCCAAATCTCCATAAGAAAGTCCAAGAATCATATATCCGAGATCTGATGTCCAACCTTCAATGTCATATAGCACTGATACTGAGCCAAAATTCTCCTCCTCACTTGGAATATTCTCTTGAGGTATCTCTTCTAATGTTCTTCCTTAGGTAATTCTGAAATATTCTCTACAATTGTAGCATATTTAATATCCATTGGCTCTGATTCATTAATGAATCTCTCATCAATAGGTGCTGCTGCTAATTCTTCCTAATCAGGATCTGTCCTGACTGTACTAACTATCAGAGGACTCAAACTGAGCTCTTTTTCAACATTTTCATCATTGTGTGCTTCACCAGCATCCTCCTTTTCTCCATTGACATCATGATCTGATTCGGTTGCCTCATCCTCCTCAGAGGTGTCCTTGACAACATACTAGCATGCTTCTTATCCTTCTTCTGTAGTATCTGTATCATTGTCCTTCAAGACAGTTTCTCTCTTTGGTAGTTCTTTTGGAGGGCTAGCTGCTGCATAAGAAATAACTTGATGCACAGGACTAGGGGGTAAGTCTGCCTCTCCTCCTTCCTCTACTGATGTCACTTCCTCCTCGGCTTCAGCATCACTGTAGACCGGTTCTGGCTCATCTGGTCCAAGAACCGGATCCCTCACATCCTTTGGTCTAGAAGGATGATCCATATGAGTATACATGTCATAGATTTTTCAATTATCATTCACCCATGATTTCTTATGAGGATTCCAACTGACTTTCATGTATTTACAGATAGTTTTTGTAATACAAAAGTTTTCCTTAACCACTACCAGCTCATCCTGAGGTCCAGCTACCTCTTTCACTTTTAGCATCACAGAAATTAGTTTTGAGAAAAACAGTGCATTTTATTTGGACTTCGGACTAGTCATATCTTCCACCTGAACCATAATCAATCTACATAGATTGATTCTCACACTGTGCTTTAGCAAATATAACAGATATTTGTCTTGGAATCTCAAAGTAGAAAAATCTCCACTTCTAGGACTAACAACATGCTGAATAAATTTAAAAAACAACTTATCTTCTCCTGCCATCTCTGCTGCAATCACCTTTCTAGGGGTTCCATTTCCTGTATGCTCCAGCAAAGCATATTCATATTGAAACAAATCACTGGTAGAAGGTATCTACTTTGAGTAGAACACATAATATCCTTCATGTGGAACTCTTAAGTTCCTAGCCCATTATACTGAAGTAAAAGATACTTCCTGACCATTTACCAAAGATATCATTCTGCTTTCCTGCTTAGTCTTTTCAAAGTGGAGAAAATCATAGAACTACTTCACCAACTCAGGAGCGTAGGGTTTGTTTTTGTTTGCGAAGCACTCAGTCCAACCTTGTTCTTCTAAAACTTTAAGAACCAAGGACTTTCTCTCCATGAGCCATTCTGCACACACCTCTTTCTCAATAAAAATCTATCTCTTTGAGAGATGCGGGTTTATTGAATTCCTTCGAGCTATACTTCCACTTCCACTTCCACTGGTACTAGCATTCGTTACTTTCTGTCTTTTCGCTTGCGGCTCATCACTCCCATCTGTAACCTGGGGTCTCTTGACGCGGGTCATTACAGATTCGAGGTTTAGGGTTTTGCGGCATGAGAGGGTTAGGTTGGTGGGATTCGAATAGACCAGTTCACGGTGAGATTGAGTGAATTCTAGACTCTGTTTAATATCATTTAGGATCCACAAATAAAATAAAAAAAGTTGATGTCTTGGCTTTAATGTAGTTTAAAACAGCGTGATATGTACCGGTAAAGTCTCCTAATGGTGAGGTCTTCTAATAGTGAGGATTCTCTAACGGTGAGGATTCTCAAACAGTGAGGATTCTCTAACGGTGAGGATTCTCTAACGGTGAGGATTCTCTAACGGTGAGAATTCTCTAACGGCGAGGATTCTCTAACGGTGAGGATTCTCTAACGGTGAGGATTCTTTAACGTTGAGGATTCTATAACAGTGAGGATAAGTTATCATTCCTAATTCATGTCTAATGAAACTTAATCTTACTGAACATAAAGGATTAGTGAAAATATCAGCTAATTGGAGTTTAGTTCCTATAAATTCAAGATTTATATCACCGCTTTGATAATGATCTCTTAAAAAGTGATGTCTATCATCAACGTGTTTAGTTCTAGAGTGAGACACAAGATTCATTGCGATGTTGATCGCACTAGTGTTGTCACAGTTAATTGAAACATGCTTAAAATCAAATCCATAGTCCAATAAAGTGTGTTTCATCCACAATATATGTGCACAACAACTACCAGCAGCTATATACTCTGCTTCAGCAGTAGATAATGCAACTGAGTTCTTTTTCTTACTACACCATGATATTAGTGAATTTCCAAGTAAATGACATGGTCTAGAAGTGCTCTTCCTATCTAACTTTCATCCAGAAAAGTCATCATCTGAGTAACTTATTAAATCAAATGATTCATCTTTTGGGTAAAACAGTCCCAAATTAGCAGTACATTTAAGATATTTGAAAATACTTTTAACACCGAGTAAGTGTGATTCTTTAGGATTAACTTCAAACCTAGCGCACATACATACAATAAACATAATATCTGGTCAACTAGAAGTAAGGTAAAGTAAACTCCCAATCATACCTCCGTAATTAATTTGATCAACTGGTTTCCCAGATTCTTCAATATCCAATTAACAGGTAGTACTCATAGGTGTACCACATTCCTTAATACTATCCAAACCAAAACGTTTTAATAAATACATAGTATATTTACATTGATTCAAAATAATACCATCTTTAGTTTGAAAGATTTGAAATCCAAGAAAGTACTTAAGCTCTCCCATTAAGCTCATTTCAAACTCATTTTGCATAACCTTTGAAAAATCAGTACAAAACAAATTTTTCGAAGATCCAAAAATAATATCATCAACATAGATTTGTACTATTAAAATATCTTTTGAAATCCTTTTTATAAAAAGAGTTGGATCATCAATTCCTTTTGAAAATCCTTTTGAAATAAAAAATTTGTAAGTCTTTCATACTAAGCTCTTGGAGCTTGTTTTTAACCATATAATGCTTTAGAAAGTTTAAACACATGATTTTGAAAATGAGGATTTGAGAAACCAGGTGGTTTTTCTACAAAAAAATCTTCAACAATAAATCCATTTAAAAAAGAACTTTTCACATCCATTTTATATAAGTTGAAATTCAGAAGTGATGCATAGGCAAGTACGATCCTTATAGCTTCTAATCTAGCTACAGGTGCAATGGTTTCCTCATAGTCAATTCCTTCTTCTTGATTATAACATTGTGCAACTATCCTAGCATTGTTTCTAATGATGTTTCCAGATTCATCAACTTTGTTTCTCAATAGTCATTTTGTGCCAATGGTTATTGTGTCCTTAGGTCTTTCTATTAATTTACAGACGTTGTTTCTTTCAAGTTGTTTAGTTCATTTTTCATAGACATTACCCAAAATTCATCATTGATAGCATCATTGAAATTTTTAGGTTCTAACTGTGAAAGAAAAGCTTGATGTTCAACCTGATTTCTTAGAGAATCTCTAGTCTGTGTTCCTCTATCAGGATTTCCTATAATAGCATCTAATGGATGATTCTTTAGAATTCTAGTTGATCTAGTAAAGGTAGGACTCAAAATTTCAGGTTCATCAACAGGTTGGGAATCAACAGAAGAAAGTTATTGAAAATTTCCAGAACTGGATGTTTTTACTACAGGTCCACTGTCCTTATCACTAAGGTTCAAAATAGATAGATCATTTTCATGATTTTCAAGAAAGGTCTTACGTTCATGTGGATTAGTTTCATCAAATTTTATGTGAACAGATTCATCCACACATTTTGTTATCTTATTGAAAACAGTATAGGCTTTACTAGAAGTAGAGTAACCTAGGAAAATTCCTTCATCACTCTTGGATGATTTTTTTTTTGAGATTGTCTTTAGTATTAAGAATAAATAATTTGCAACCAAAAACTCTGAAGTAGTTAACCTTAGGTTTCCGATGGTTCCACAACTCATAAGGGGTCCTCTTAAGAACATGTCTGATCAAGACTCTATTAATAACATAGCAAGCAGTATTGATAGCTTCAACCCAAAAATAAACAAGTATTTCATACTCATTAAGCATAGTCCTAGCAATTTCTTACAGGGTTCTATTCTTCCTTTCTACTACACCATTCTGATGGGGTGTCCTAGGGGTAGAGAAATTGTGACAGTATCTACTATGTGAGCAGTAAGATTGAAACTCATGATTTTCAAACTCACATCCATGATCACTTCTTAGGGTTCTAATCGTAAGTCCACTAAGGTTCTCTACAGATTTGGAGTATTTAACAAAGTAAGAACAAGATTCACTTTTGTGAGCTAGAAAATATACCCAAGTATATCTAGAAAAGTCATCTACTAGAACATAGACATAGTGCTTCCCATTTAAACTAGAAACTCTAGAAGGTCCAAATAAATCCATTTGAACCAACTTGAGAGGTTGAGAAGTCGAAACTTCTTTCATTGATTTAAAAGAAACTTTATGTTGCTTTCCCTTTTGACAAGGATAACAAACTTTGTCTGCTGGAAATTCAAGTTTTGGTAGGTCTCTAACTATGTTCTTCCTAGAAAGTTTTCTATGTGAGTGTACATTGTAGTGTCCTAATCTTTTATGCCAATGCCAAGACCCTTTATGAAAATAATTGAATCAAGTAATATTTTTCTTTGCCAAAGAATTCAGATCAACAACATAAAAATTTTCATTTCTTAAGGCAGAAAATACTGAAACATGTTTAGAATTGAAAACATTGCAAGAATAATTTTCAAATTTAACATAAAAACCATCATCACATAACTGAGAAATACTTAACAAATTATATTTCAGTCCATCAACAAATAAAACTTTGGAAATCAATAATGAGTTAGTGTTACCAATTTGGCATAAGCTGATGATTTTTCCTTTAGAATTATCATCAAAAGTGACAAATCCTCCGTCAACTCTGACAAAGATTTTAAAGCATGAGAAGTCTCCTGACATATGTCTTGAACATCGACTGTCCAAGTACCACATCTTTCTATAAGATCTCTTTATGTAGGTTCCCTACAAAACAGATTTATAGAGGAAATGATTTTGGTACCCAGATTTTCTTGGGTCCGGACAGTATAGCCAACAGAACTTTAGGTACCCAAATTTGTCTTATGGGTCTCATAAAATTTTTAGAATCAATAGATTTAAAAAGGTAAACCTTATTAGATCCGTAACTATGAATATAACTAGTTTAGGCATATAAATTTCAAGAACTAGAACTAGAAGGATTCTATCCAGATTTAGGAATTAATATTGTTTTGGAAAATTTTCTCTGTCCTGGTTGGTAACCTATACCAGTAGTGTATCTAGGTGCTATTTGTTTACCTAACATCTGAGTAAGAGTATCTTTACCCTTTGAAAATTTATCTAAGTCTTTCTTATGTTTCAAATTAGATAATTTCAGTTCAGTGTTTTCTTTAAGCAACTAAGCATTCTTTTCCATTTCAATATCTAGATCAGATTTATGTTTAAAAGTTAAAGCATTCTGTTTCTTTAAACCTTTGTATTTTTCATTCAGCTCATTACAGATTTCTTTTAACATATCACAATATTCAAACAATTCAGATATTGACATGTTTTCTGAGTCAGAATCATCTCCAGAATAATATGAATTTAAAGCAGGAGTTTCAGATGTTACCTCAGAGGTGTTTGTCATAAAACACATGTTTGCCTTATTTCTGAGTTCAGTTTCCGAAATTTCAGATTCACTGGAGCTATCCTCAGAAGAACTCCAAGTAGCCTTCATGGCTTTCTTGTACTTATTTTCCATGTATTCATATTTATTCTTGTAGTTCAACATTGGACAGTCTGCTTTTATGTGTCCTTTACTTTTTCACTCATAGCAGACAACTTCATCTAATTTGTCAGGTTTCTTCCAATCCTTTTTCCTATGTCCATTGTTGTCATACTTTCCTTTGTAGTTTGACATTCTGAAAAACTTTTTATTCCTATAAAACTTCTTAAACCTTCAGTCAATGTGAGCCATCTCAACATCACTGTCAGAAGAACTTTCATTGTCTTCATAGCTTGAACTCTCATTTAAAGCTTGAAGCTTTTCCTTATCTTTATTCTTTTAATTTGAAGTCTTGAATGCAACAGAATTCCTTCCTAGTTTATCATCTTCTTATTTGTTCACATTGAGTTCTTCTTCATACATCATCAGTTTTCCAATTAATTTCTTGACTGGTAGTTCACCAATATCACACGACTCTCTAATTGAGACATAATTTCCTCTCCATCTTTTAGGTAGGAATCTCAGTGTTCTCATAATTTGTTCCTTTGATGGAAAATCCTTTCCCAGAGAAGTCATTGTGATGACAATTTCATTAAACCTGAGATACATGTCAGAAATGGGTTCATCAAGATTCATCATAAAATTAACGTACTTAATAGTATAAGTGTTCAATCTCATTTGCTTAACATTAGTTGTTCCTTCATGAGAAACAGCTAAGGTATCCCAAATTTCATAAGCAGTTTTACAAGCAGATATTCTATTAAATTCATCATCTCCTAAAGCATAGTACAAGGCATTCATAGCTTTTCAATTATTATTGTAGGCAGCCTTAGTAGCTTCATTCCAAGTAGTTCTAACAGTGGTAGGAATCATATATTCTGATTCTATAGCAGTCCAAATAATAAAACCCATGCTCTCTAAATGAATTTTCATCTTGATTTTCAACTGAGCATAATTAGTTCCATTGAAAAATGGTGGTCTTTTAGTAGCAACACCTTCAAGTCTATTATCCATGATAACTTACATAAAGCAATGATTTTAAAGAGATAAAAATTTAGAAATAACAGAAATTTTAAGAACTTTAAAATACAACTAAAATCACAGTTGAAAAACAGAGTACAAAATATTTTAAAAAAATCGTCTAATACCAAATGTTTGTCGGATTGGACACTCAAGAGGGGGGTGAGTTGAGTACCAATTAAAATTTCTGTTTAAAAACATTGTTTTAAAATCCCCCAAATAAAACACAGAATTAAATTGTAGTGAATTTATATCAAAATAAAGTTTTTGTTAGGTTCTCAAAGGATTGATTATTTCCCAGTTAATTAAATCAAGAGAATTGATTAACTTTTGAAACTAACTTACTGATTTACCACTAATATAAACACTTGCGAGTTTAATTATCATAGTGACATTAAAACAGTTTCGGTTTTAATGTAGTTTTCAGCGGAATAAAAAAATAACTTTGAAACTAAATAAGCACAGCAGGTTTAAGCAAGAGGTTCAGTCTCAAGCTGAGACTTAGTCCTCTAGAAACTTAATATAAATGTGATCCACACCCTGGATCTGGGTTCACAACAGTATGTAACTCTCCATGTCCAAGACCTCTACCACTATTATTCGTGGAAACAAAACAACAGCAACCATCTATCCAGGTCACACACGACCTCTACCACTATCCCAGTGGGAAATAAAAGATGAAAGAGTTTGAGTGAGGATTTACAGATCCTCCAATTAAAGTATAGGAGACAGTGTGTGTGTTAAATACAGTAGATAACACACACTGCCCAATATGTAAAAAGATAAATCACAGAGGAAAAGAATTAGAGTTTAGAAATGGATCTAGTGATTGTCGTGCAGCTCTGGAATCCTTTTGGATTGATCAGAATTGGTTCTGAGTCCTCTTCTGGTTTTTGTCTAGAAAACAGAGTGTCGTCTGCTTCCATTTCTAGGTTCATAGATAGAGAAAAAGTAGTTAATGAAGTTATTATGTTATGTTCTCGTTCTCACCTCTTCACTGGTATGTAGTGATGAATGAGTTCTTCGTGTAAGTTCTGTCGTCTCTTTGCATTCACACTTGGTTGTTCTTCCAGCACACCTCGTGGTGTATATCTCTGTGTCTTCATCTATATGTCTCTCACCACATCACCCATTGCAGGAGCACATCCTTCTTTATTTAAAGCACGAGCTTCGGAAAAAGAAATGATTTCTTTTTGAAGGTATGAGGTACGGTTCCCTGAAATCCAACAACCTTCATTAAATAAATGACAGAGAATTAATATATTCCAAATATGACCGTTGGTTAGATTAAATAAAGATAAATAAATTAAAACAGTTGTTTATGACTATTGGTAAGTCAAGTGATCGGTTGTTCATCAGCATCAGCATCAGTGAGACATCTTTGGTGACTCATTTGATCAGCATCGGTGTGTCATGATCGGTGACTCATTTGATCAGCATCGGTGAGACATCTTCGGTGACTCATTTGATCAGCATCTGTGAGACATCTTCGGTGACTCATTTGATCAGCATCGGTGAGACATATTTGGTGACTCAAATGATCAGCATCGGTGTGTCATGATGTAACTGGAAGCTTCTTATATCAGTAGCGGTAGCTCTGTCTTGTATCGGTAGATCTATATCGGAAAGTCTGTCTTGTATCGATAGCTGTAGGTCTGTCTTCAATTGTTATACTTCAACATATCGGTAGACTTGTGTGTATCTATAGCTCTGTTCTGGAATGGTAGCTATTATCTGTAACGGTAGCAGTGGCTCTATCGGTGGACTTTTCATTATGGTGGAATTCAGCATATCGGTAGCTCTGTATCGGCAGCTGTCAACTTCGATGTAGAGATAGACTTGTATATCGGTGGCTTTGATGTATCGGTAGCGTATTAGTAGCAGTAATCATAATGGTAGCTCTAAGCTGTTTAAGCATTCTATTGGAAAAATAGGTTAAGTCAGAGTGTACAAACATCCAGTAACCGAAATACTAATATTTAAACATAGAACAATAGATCAATACTTAAAGCAAATAAATAGAACGATTCCCAAATAAGTATTTAACCACTTATCAACTATGGATAAACAGAATACAAATAATCATAATTGGGATTATCAAAATATAATAAAAAAAATAGATTTCCATAGGGTTCAACAATGACTTTATCATTCTCAGAACATTGTAAAAATGAAAATATCTTTTCAGTAGTACTAATCCATTGTTCAGCTACTAAGGGATCAGAAGACCCACAGAATGAAGGTGGATGTTGCCTCATGAAGGATTCAACAGAATGTTTCTCCTTTCTCTGCTCATTTTGAAGTCCAGAATTGTTCATAGCTTGTGTAAGTATAGAAGTATGATTGTGCACTCCATATACCATGACATTGGTTTGGTCAGAAGGAAAATCATTTCATTGTCCATTACATTGATCAACACAGTTCCTTCGGGCTCCCACCATTGTCTAAAACCCAAAAATAATAGTGTGAGAGGCAAATACCATACTAGGGAAAAAAACATAAGAAAGGGAGGGTACATTCAATATCTAACATCTTAGGTTTAATTCTAAGATCGTTAGCACAATTCTAGGACTATAATCTAAATGTATACTTAACCTTAGGGACATCCCTAGATATACCTTATAAATATCTCTAGGGATCTCACTATAGTTTTCACATCCTAGTTTCCAGAGGTTAACTAATCCTTTCCTATGATATGAAATATAACGGTCTGTAATTACTTCCAGTGAACTATAATTGATACCTATCAGGGCACTCCATGGGTGGCTACACCCCCTAGGCAGGACACACCACCGTCCTCAGTGGCAGCTATTTCGTCATGAAGCCCTTGGGCGGGGAGCCATGGTTCGTCCACCGCTCATATGTGAGAGTTCCCAAGGATCGAATACATTCCTACCTCCTTTTCCTCTGATACCAACTATAGAGGCCCGAAGATTGACATAAATGGTCATTACATTATTTTTGCGGAATACTTAATAAATAACAAAAACAGACACTAAAGGACCGTAATAGTTTAGTGCCTTTTGAATCTTGGAATATAATCATCTAATCATGTTGAATGATCTTCAACAACTCCCATAACGATCTACCCCTTTTTTATTCCTTAACTAATACCTTTCATTATTTCGTGGGGAAAATAAAACAAAAAAGGGTGACCTCAAATTCTCTGTATGAGCAAACATAGAGAACATAGAACGATCCATAAACATTTGAACGCAAAAACATGAACATGAAATTTAAACATCAAAATCTTGAGCAAAGACATATATCGTGGAAGTACGTAAGGAATATATAATAATGGAACATTAACCATGATAAAATATAATGGGAATAAAACATGTAATTGTGGAAACCATTCAGCACATGTTATGATTTCCATAGTATCCAAGGCATTTCTGCCAAGACCATATTAGTGGACAAAGTCCCTTTCTGAATCGATTTCACTCCTCATTTCAGTCCTGTAACACTAAACAAGATTAACTTACCATTCCATCCATGTCTATCTCATGAGATATAAATCTTTACCCAATGCATTGGAGGGAGATATAGGTCCCACGCATCTCATAATGAAATCATTTTACTTGTGCCACAAAATAAACATACATCATTCATAATAACTCAACGAATAAAATGGGTTTCATAAACATAATCCCATCATCACATAGTCCATATAAAAGAAATGGATATCATTTCATAATAAAAAAAGTGAAACCATATAAATCATTGGGACATTATACTTGAAACATGCATATATGAAATAATTCCATCTTAGATGGAATATGATTTTGATAAAACTCATGAAATGAATTCTTGATGAATATATCCTTTCTTCTTCAAAATAATTTTCTTTTCAAAAAATGTCATGAAATTTAAAAAAAAGGATTTTTTTTGACAATATTCATGAAATATTTTGGAGGAAGCTTCATGAAAATAAAAATTTATAAAACTGTAAAAATCCTTTCACGCCGTATAAGTTAAAAATAACAATCTCCTTGTACTTTTGTCGGAAAATTGAAAAAGTACCTCGTATGGTAAGCAAAAGAAAGATTACTTCCATACAATGTGGTAAAAGTACGTAAAGGGTAAAAATGTCTTAAACATACATGGAAGGAAAGTAAACATTTTATGAAAACATTTGGAGAGCACATGGACATGGATAATAAACATAACCCCCAGTAAATACTTACGGGTAAACAATCTCGGATAAGAATGATATTAGAATAATTATCTCTTACCTTAGGTCGGATATGCTTAGTACGTATCCAAACCCCCTGTATAATGATTTAAATAATTTTATTGACTTATTACAGAATCATATTCATTGTTATGATATCATATATGGTTCACTTATGACTTTATATTACCCGTTCTTTTGTAAATTCCATGTTTATGAGCGTTTTGTGTAAAATCGTTTCATTTGTCGTCCGTGTTTTGACTTGTAATTATTCATATTATTACTTAGATCATGATTAATTAATTACAGAATATAAAACATGATTTATATATAATATATATTCATAATATACATATATATAATAGATCGATAAATGGAATGAAAGACACCATTCATGGAGACGGTAGGTCCTACATACGCATTAATGTTGTTTTCGTTTCCTCATTGAATTGAATGGAATTAATTTGATGACACACATATATATATATAAATAAATACAGTATCATTATTATGTCATATGTTTCATGATTACTTATTATATATACTTTATAATCATTCATCAATGGTTAATCATTGAGAATTAATCTCATCACGTCATGGAGATGGTAGTCTGTACGTACGCACGAGGGATGATATCGTTCCAATTATTGTTGAATTGAATTGGAGTGGATGATACAATATATCATAATCAGTATGATGTTATAATAACTATGTATAGCTATTATTTTCACCATTATACCCATCCAAGTATGGTGGTGTTGGAAAAAAAGATTACACCATGGCGTGGAGATGGTATTCCGTACGTACGCACGCGCAGTGATTTCGTTTTACGTATGATGGATAGAAGGTGAAATGGGGTTGTTTCATATTTATAATAACATATCAGTATATTAGTGATACTTATTTCATTACTTTATAATGAAACAACTAAATAAGAAGAAGTTTATGAAGAAATAAGCTTGAAATAATCGGTAGAATAGATTAGCTCTTCTTCGACGCACCTCCATTAAACTTCTTCTTGGGGCACTAGGGTTGTTCTTTTGAGTATACCAGTACCTCTATAAGGTTTCTAGGGAAGTGTGGAAGTGAAATTGGTAGAGTTTGGGAGAGCTTCAAGGATAAAAATGCTGTGAGGATGAGAGGGATGAGGTGCCCTTTTATAAGGGAGTAGAGGGGCAGCATTAGAAATATAAGAAATATTAGTTTATATTAAATCTCAAACCCACTTAAAAACTTCCAAAATGACTCATATCTGAATATTATATGAGATAGGGTTGAAATATCATCAACCAATAATATTAATAGATGTTATGAATTTATTTTAAACATTATCAACTTGATTTATCCTTATTTATCAATTTAATTTTATTTGTGGTAATAATATTATAAATTTTAAATTATTATAAATAATTACATATGTGTTGTGAATTTTACATAATTTTACACTTTTTTACATTTTAGACTATATAAATTTAAATTTATAATTTTTAAATATTTTTGTGATTTTTAAAAAAAATTATAATAAGTTATTTTTATAAAAAAACAATAGTGTCAATTTTGACACTATTCATTTATTTGAATTTAATTAAACAATATAAAGAATATATGTTCGAAATAAAACATTTAATAGATTCATAACATGTCATATTTTTCTATAAAATTAGTGGAGCACATTAAATAGTTAATATAATATTTATTTTAATATTTTTAAAACCATTTATATGATATTTCTCTTAATAATATAATTTCAACATCACTATTATGAAACCATTAAGGATAATTATTTAATTGCTAAGAATACTAAATAAATTAATGTGATATAGATAATTATATTAGCTTTCAGTAGACTATTTATATCTGATGTTTCATTAAGTTTATCACTAAACTAAAATTATTATATTTATATGATCTAAGAAAGTGACAAGTTGTCACTTTCTTTGGTTTTAATAATAATTAAATTATTTTTCATGGATAAAAGTATATTAAATTTATCTAATCCGACCCTTAGGTGATATTGGTCGACTTGTAGTCATCCAATATGATTTTGGTAGGTGTTAGGGTAGTTTTATAATCTTATATTTACCCTAAATTACCTGATTTACCTTTAACTATGGTAAATAAAATTTACCGTAGTTACTATTCATAATGCCCAACAAATAAAAAGTATCTTATTAACATAATTAGGAATTAATAATTCCAAATATGGAGTGAGTTTTTCCAAATTCAATACACAAAAGTTTCAGAAATTAAATTAAAATTAACCCCGTTGTTGAAAGAAAATGGGTTTTTGTTTAAAACATTGCAAAAGATTGAATAGATTTAACCAACGAATTCAAGGTAAAATCAATGATAATGATATAAATTATATTAAATGGTAAAAATATATTATATTTATAATTTAAAAATATTCAATATTATAATTTAACCATATAAATTATTACGATGAAAAAAGTTGTTTTTAATTAAAATATAGCGTGTTTTTACTATTCATTAAAATATGAAAGTTATCAGAAAAATATCAAAACATTATCCAATGTAAATTTTTATTTCCTAATTCAATATGAGAATATTATTTTTTAAAATTGAACTTAAAAAATTTCAAAAACTAGATTTAATGTGGGTGCGCCATTAAAAGGTGACAAATCAGCATTTTTTGGAAAAAGAATTATTTTACCCGAAAATTTTATTTTGTTCTTATACCATGTTCTAGAAAATATGTAAGATGAATAATAATTATATAAAATTAAAAATTTAGTTAATAATATTCATAATGGATAGTTCATAATAATATTATAATAATATATCGTTTTTTAGTAAAACTCGGAATTGCGTACAACACACGCTATCGAGGAAGGTCACAATTGTGTGTAATGCAAGCCAAGTCAGGGTTGTGTATACTAGACGACTCCTTTGTTGTGTCGTATAACAAAATAAATTGAATATATATATATATTGATTTTTTAGAATATCTACTATAAAAAACATGAAATTGTGTGTAACACGATCCAAGATTAGTGTTGCGTACACTGCAAGCTAATACAGTGTTGCGTATAGCGCAAGATTATCTTGGTGTAGCGTACAACAGAAGATATGAAAGAAATTAAAATGAATATATCTTATAAAATCTCGGGTTGTTACACCTCAATCCCCGATAAGTTCACCATGACATAACACATTCCAAACTCACTTCACCCTAACTAGATATTTCACTGAAATAAGGGATTATAAGATGCACACACAACAAACCTTGTTTGTTCTGGTGAGAAAAAATATAAGTAAAGGACACTTATACTCACCTTCCTCTAAAATGAAATATTTTTAATTTTATCCAAGGGATATATTCTTCCAACATATCTAAGACTCTTATATTATTGCATGACTTTCACCTTTAAGGTCAATCGAGCACATCACATCATAAGGCATCACCAAACATGGCCATTGTGACTAATATAAACAATGGATGGAGAGGGACCTTATAAAAAATCCCTAAACAATACACAATTCAAGAAAGTGGCTCTAATATCCTATCATGACCATATTTCCCACACTTTTGGTTTAACATGAACTCATGCTTCAAAGAAACTTTGAAGAACCCGAAGGCCCTATTAGACATCATTGAGACACTCATCCATAATAACAACCCTAGACCACTTCCACCTTCGATGAATCAGGAAACATTAGAAACTATGTTATATTTCAATATTCCAAGATAACTCCCCCACTACAAGAGGATCTAAAAATAAAATAAAGGAATTGTTTTAGACTCAATCTAAAGATCTCAAGAAAAAAATAGTCTTTATATTGATCAACAGGAGGATTTTCCAATGGAGAAACAATCCAGGTTTCACGGTAGTTCTGCATTAACCCTTAATGGGGGCATACCTTATCCAATGATAGAACCCAAGGAACCAACCACGAAGGTCTATTTGTCAAAAATTTCCACTAAATAGATCCAAACACATGAAGGTTACCACCAAAAAGGTGTCCCGAAACATATCTCAGAGGAGACTACTAACGGGTCCTTTTACCCAGCTTACTGACCAAAAACAAACCCAAAACACAGTTCAAACAGGAGGCGTTCATGGACACAAAACCTCCCACAATATCAAAATTTTCCAAAAACACATAATATAAACCATCCCAAATAGTTCAACAAGAAATATTGTTTTTCTTTAAAATCATTTCTATGAAAACAAACAATTCAACGGTTAGTGCATCCACCAATGGTACCTCGTGGGCCTTACACATGCATGTTTTTGTGCCACATCAGGTACCCTCCTCATATCAATCCTGACACTCATCCAGTCATGCCATTAACCATCCATCATCCCATATAAACCCATGCATATGGTAGCTTATGAAAATAACAAAGGTTAATTCAAAAACACATTCCACTTTTCCAAACCAAAAAAATCAACAAATACTTCCTTATTCTAAAGATCACTAACCACGAATTCGAACACAAATTACCACATTAAAAAAACTTTTCCGAAAGGAACAATCATTCCAATGAAAACTCAATTTCAAGTTATTCAAATCAATTTCAAAACATCTCATCCCATTAAACCACCTTTCAATAGTTTAGAAAACTCTATTTGAAACACTTTTTCCAAACCAACCTTGACAAAGTTCATGATTTCAAAAGAGGTGAAAACACAACATTTTTCAATCTAATAAAATTATGAAAATTAAGTTCACTATTTTAAAAAATCTAACAATTACCTCTTTATTAGATAATCATTTCACAAAAATATTTCACTTCTTAAAACCAAGTCACCTTAAAACCAAAGTTCCAAGATTTCAAAACTAAAGAACACTAGACAATTCATCTTCAAATTAGCTTCGGTGGGTGACTTGGACATATGGGTTGTGTCCATACACCAATAACTTCACTATCATAGATAGTGATCAAGGGAAATATCTCCTACTCCACATGGCTTACCAGACCCTACGAGCTCACTGAGACCATTTACCCAACTCCCTTTTCATTTCCCCTAATCATCATCAAACCATGAAAACTAAAGGACTAAGAAAATTCCCAACCTCCCCTGGTGAATTGATTCTCTTCTTGGGGTGTGGTGATCAGCCACATTACTCATAACCTGAATTCCAAGTCCTGATAATCCTAACTCCAGTCTATCCCGACTATTCCCCAAATAACATGAGCCAAAGAGAGCGAACCCACTTTGATACCTTTTTGTCACAAACCAAATCTGGTCGCCACCGAAATGGGCACCAAACCCATCTTGAGACATGGCCCGAAGGGCGTTCCTAATCCCCATGGGCTGGAAAAATTGTCCGGGTATCATAAAATGTGTATTGAGAAAGATTTAACTGAGTTTATAAACATGAAACAACAAATGAATCTAATAAAACAAATCTAGATTTTTCAAACCAGACAATCCTTTACCAAAAACTCAGAACTCAATTACATAGTTTAAAGTAACTCACAAAGACTATAAAAAATTATAGAACTAAAAGTAAACGTCCAAATAACCCTCATGGTAAGTGGCAACACCCTCAAGCCATCTCCACAAGACTACACCACCAAGGACTAGCTAGAATCCCGAACCGCTTGCACTAAAAATATGTACCCAACCTGCGACAGCAAAAATAAACAAGTCTACTTACAAACAAGGGTGTAAGTAGGGTGTGAGAAACATCCCATTAGGATAAAACCACTAAGATATTCCATGTGATAAACATTCAATGATGAAAAGCTTGCAAGTTTTCATAAACAGGAAATGCTAGTTACAATTTCTAAAAGATGCATCTTTAATTTTAAAATAGTTTTCAAGTGGGATATCATTAAGAATAAAAACTTTTTAAAATAATACCAATAGTACTGAATTTTCTATCCTACCATACCATATGTTGACGGTAAGCACAAAGAAGCTAATGAGCACAAGAAATAGAAAATAACCACTAGGCACTAGCTCATTGTGGGTCCTAGGTACCTCGTATCTTGGTGAGAGTAACCATCACAATATCCATCCTCAAGCACAAGCCACTAGTAGGGAACATACCCATAACCTAGGGGTCCAAAATAATTGTCATAATAATTTAGTTATAGTTGTAAGCATCAGTCTTTCTAAATGAAACTGAGTCCAATCCCCATGGATTCACTAGCACACTAGTACACGTCCAACCACCAAGGTTCTTGAGTTTTCCCATTGTTCTTAGACAAGTTCAACAAGTCAAGAAATATAAATTGCACATGAAAATATTATTTTCACATCACAAATTCACCAAATATCCCACATGTATACCACAAAAGTCTAATAATCCACATTTTCAATCAAATGAATTATGAAATCATACTCACACCAAAAATAGCCCACAACACATTTTTCACATCTTTCACAATTCAAAAAAACTGTTAACAATTTTATAAAATCTTTCCCAAGATGCTAAAAAGAACATAACCACCCACTCATAGGTTAGATAATACCATTTTCATAAACAAAGTCCATTTTTCCCATCACACTCACACAAAACATACTGAAAACATGTTTCGCACCCACATCAGAATTTCATAAATCACCTCGACAAATTAGAAAACTTTACCAAAATGTTTTACAACATAACTGAAAAATTTATGTTTCAGTAACTCATTTTAGGAACATACTATCACCAAAATAGTAATTAAGAAACCATTTAACACAGTGTGTAACTCATTAAATAATTTACAATTTTCATAAAACCAACCCAAGGGGTAAAACCATGGTTTGCATACAAAACCCTTTTCAAAACCCTCATTCACGACCAAAAACATACCAATAACAATCCAAAATAGAATTTTAAGCCCTAAAAACATTTATTAAACTACCCCCATGTTTTATAAAAATACCTCAAAGAAGACCACAAAAGGTACACATGGAAAACACATGTTTTCACAAATCACGTTCAATAAGTATAACATGGTTCCACACATTAAAACCATTAAAAAACCCCATTACAAGTCCCAAATGAAATTAAGGCACTATAAAACCAGAATCTTCATCCATTTATAACATTAATAAATCAATTTCATATGTTATAAAATACACCAAAACAATTCCCCAATAATCACGCATGAAAAGCACCCAATTCCATGAAAAAATGCAACTAAAAAATTAAACACTGAACCAAATCCATAAAAAAATTGTCTTCACACCACACAAAACCGATTTTAAAAATATTAAATTAGTAAAACAAGCAATATATCTAATCATAAAAAGTTTATACATGGAATAACATACCTTTTTAGTTAAAACCCTTGAATCTTTGTGAAAAACCTCAACCGCACCTCCTCTACAACACAAGGAAGTGAAAACGAACCCTAAACCATAATATTTCACCAAAAATATCCCAAATCAAACCCTAGGTACGTACCCTAACTTTTGGAAACTCTAAAAATTCATTAATTTGGCAGGAAACCCTTAGTAGAAGGAAGAAATTGAGCAGATAATTAATTACCCAAAACAATATTAAAGAAAACGACCAAAAATCCAACATTATATGAATTTTAAAATAGCTAAAAATTTAAGTCAGGTTCCCAAAAAAGGATTAATAGATCATGTAAGAACTGGAATGGGGAAAAAGAGTATATATAGAAGTAGTTATGAAAGGATCAATTTACCTCTTCAAATCTAGGCGAGTTTTGAAATCCAGAGTTGTTTCGCCCTATTTCGAGAGTCTATTGAGCTCCAAATTGGGGGAAGAGATAATTGGGGCACGCCTTTGGTATGTGGGCTCAGGTGAGAGTTGGAATCATTAAAAAAATATAAATTTGATGAGTTATTAAATATTTAAATAATATTTTTAATGGAGGAAATTGGCCTTCAGGCAGGCCCAATATATTAAAATAAACTCAAATCAAACATTATTCTATATTTTTAAATGGTCTAAATTAATTTGTTGGTGTTCATAGGTCATGGGATGCCATGTAGAAATTAGAATGGATGAAAAATGTTGAAAAATAAAGGAGTTATAAAGGAATCAATATTTATTTTTAAATCTGGAATTGGGCTCACTGTTTGGCCCAAATCATGAAAACTCATCCATTCATTAAAAAATGCACGAGAAACCCCCAATACAATTAAATAATAGAAAATAAATTAAAAATAACATTTAAATAAGTTATGTATGTGACACCATGAGTCGGTTACCATCAAACACCTTACCCTTCTGTCTTATGTGGGAGTTATAAGGGGTTTTGTAACAAGACCCTATCACTATTATTATCTTCATTATTTTTATATATAATATAAATTAATTTTATTATTATTAATTTGTGAATTGTTTTTAAATAAAAAATTGAATTTTTAGTTTTAATTAACAAATATATTTTGATGAATTAATTTATTTATTTTTAATTAAATAATACTTTTAATAAAAAATTATTAATAAATTACTTTTTATTAAATATAAATGACGTTATAATTTTTATGAATAAAATAGCGCTTTTTGTTATGTTTTGAAATCTGTTTTTATCAAAATCCAAGAATTTTTAATAAATATCGATTTTTATTTTAAAATAACAATTCAAATATATAGAAAATTATTTAGATAAAATGAATATTATTTTTTGAATCATGAATTTTAAATTATCCAATGGTGAATTTTTTATAATTTTCTGAGACAGTCAAATTTTTGTGTAAAAATTAAATACCATTTAAATATATAATGTGTTTTATGACATCCTAATTACCCAATAGAAATTTAATAAAATATTATAAACATAATGTTTGGCCAATATATATTTTACCATCAAAATAATGTTATTTTAGTTTTTTTTCATTAGTTTTTCGAATCCTTAGTGGACCCTCTAAGACACATAAACCATTTTTTTAAATGATTTAATTTAATCTGTTACTCACCACCACAAAAAAGCCAAATATTTTAAGAAGTTTGGACATTGGACACAAAAAAATTGTTTTCCACTAACCTTTGTCAAAAACCATAGGAAAAAATCGTTGTCTGGGTTGTGGTTTGGATTAGTTTAATTTGTAGTTACCCAAACCAAAATAAAAATGAATTCCATATCCTTTCCTATATAAACACACCCATGACCCCACATCATCTTCACTCAAAGCCTATGGAGCTTTAACAAAACCTTAATGCCTCTCTCTCTAATCTTAATATGGTTCCCCAAGCATTCAAGAAGCCTCTCTCAATCCCCTCTAGAGCCTTTGGGATAACACTTCCAGGTAATGGATTCATTCCATTCGTATTTTTATCTAAGATTATTTATGTTATAATACCCTTTTACATTCATTTATAAATATTGGGGTATGATTTATCACCTCCCTTAAACATTCAACTTTATATTTTAATGATGATAGGCCCCTTTCCCTCTCATCTATTCCCTCTATGTATACCCGTTTCTATTCTGAAATTCCATAAGGGATTTATTCCTTTCTCAAATTTGTCCACAATTCACTATGTTGTTATGACCTTTTATTTTCAATTAAAAATGTTTGGGGTATGATTTCAAACCTCCCCAATGCTTCCCTCATTATTTTTTATTGGTGAGTGACACTTATCTCATTCATTAATACCTCCCATATATACCCGCTACCATGCCAAAATTCCGTGGGGAATTTCTGTCTCCTTATTTACATTAAAGCAATTATTTTGTATTATAAATCAAAAATTCAATTACGTATGTCTAGAAAGGTATCTATATGAGACCATTACTTTTCATTTCATGAACATATTATGAGAAACCCCTTTATCTATCATCAATATTTTTTAATAATTATTATGTAACGCCGTTATGCTGCCGAAATTGCACTGCGATTTTACAAGCCAAAGTCATTGTGTTATGAATACCACGCACATTCCTCTATCAAAGGTTTTAAACATTATGTACATTTACATATTTATTATATTGTTTAATGTATTAATTCCATATTCCTTTATCATGGATTAAATGATGATATTTATTGATTCCATGTTGTATGATCCAGGTGGCACACTTATGTATGAAGTGAAATGTTTAAGAAGGGTGGGCCCTAATAGAGCTCCAATGCATTGGGTAAAGATTAGTATAAAGATATGTCAAGTTAAAGGAGGGTTTACTCGTGCTAATTAATGTTCAATTAGGGTATACTCATTCTCCATGTGCAATGAGCCTTGGCTCAAGATAATACCATGTTAAATTTTGTTTCCACATTTCCATGTAATGATAATGTTGCTTTATCATGCCTTTATGTTCCTATTTCACCTATGCTCCGTTGATATTCATATTGACTAACATTTATTGTATTATTCAGGTTTTTCCTTGTTTACTCCCTTACTAGTCTTTATATATCACCTATTTCAAATGAATGTCCTCAGGATATTCTATGTAATGCTATGTATGTGGGAATGTAGTGGTCATCTAAAGGATGTTTTCAATAAAGATGTTGTGTTTCATGTTTTAAGTATTTATATAATTCTATTAAGCTCTAAATAAAATAGACCTCTCGATATTTTTTGTTTTATCATGTGAATATTTTATGTAATAAATAATGTTTAGGTGTGTAACAAAAAGAAAGGTTTTCATAATAATAATAACAATATTATTATTTTGTGGTGTGCCAGCTTGCGCAAAATGGATAAATAATGTTTACTGAACCATAAGTATTTATTTTGTCACCAGATATTGTCTTAGTCCATTTTGAACTCCAATTTTATTTATTGGACTACTAAATAACCATTTTATTCTCTTAACAAAATATTTATTCACAAACTAGTAAAAAAATATTTATTAAATATTCAATAAAATAAGAAAATATATTTTATTCAAAATCTGGTGAATAAATATTTATTTAATTTATATGATAAATATAAATTAAATAAAATTATATCTCAGTCTTGAGAATAATATTGATTATATTAATTAAATTCAAATATAAATTAATCTAGACCACCAAAAACACTTATTCTATGACCCTCTAAGATAATTTTTCATTAGAATTAGGTGGGATTCCCTAAATGTTCAATATTACTGTCTTTAAACGGTTCAAGTCACCCAAGATAAAGAACATAAAGTCACAATTATGTCAACCACTTACGAACACTCAATATGTAATAAAATCCCTTTGTCACATGATCTCATCATGTAGGTTCTATAATTATGTCATCAACATATATTATTGATACATGATTTTTTTGACTATTTGAAATAAACTTATCATTACACAATGGTCATGGAATTTAGGGTGATGGTTCTATTTCAATAAAAGGTTCGATACATCAAATTTCAAAAATATGGAAGGGATAAATCCTTTCCTGACATATCGATTAATAAAAAATCATTCATTACACACCCACCATACCCTCCTTCCCACCAACATATGGCGTGAATGTTTTCATTAGAATATCTAAGTGTGCAAGTCATGACATGAATTAATGAGAATTTTAAAGTATAAGGACTGTTACACGTGATCATTAATAAGAATAACTGATGAAACCAAAATATGGTGAATTTATACTGGTGGGTCTGTTCTCATAATCTCTTATCTTGGATATTACCAAGTGAGATATTCCTGGGAATAAGTCTCATCTACTTATCATTACTCGAACCTGACCGTTTATATTAAATGTTTCCCATCATAGTATGTTATCCAACAGAAGAAATATATTAAGAATATTGTCATAGTACTTCAAGGTTCTCATCATTGTGGGGAACTATTATGACCTTATTAATGAAAAATATACTCTAGGACCTTATTAAATTATGGTCATGAATAATAAGGAATAATATGTAATAATGTGTTTAATTTAATATTCAATATATGAAATATTTATAAAATAAAATTAAAAATTTTTATTTCTAAAACATCAATTCTAACAGACTCCCACTTGGACTACAGACATGTTTTTATGACATTCAGTCCACTATACCTCCCATGATAATCATATTTCTACTGAATCAAGGATTTAGTCAAGGGGTATTCAATTTTGTCTCCCATGAAAATTCTTCTCACTACATCTTCACCTCTTTGAGAAAATCACCCAATATATGATACTTCTAATGTATGTGATTCATCCAATGAAGTGACCTTGTCTCTTGTGTGAGATCCATTGCCAAAGTATTATCATAATAGAGTGTTATATGATATTTAATTATAGGTACAACATCAATCACTTGGATCATATTGTGCATCTAAACATATTCTTTCTCTATGTCATATGTTGCAGTATACTCAGACTCTTCTATATATGTTGTAACTATGGACTTCATTGAGCTCTTCCAACTCACGACACCTCCATTAAAAGTGAAGATGTATACCATTTGTGACTTCATATCATCTTGATCAGTATGAAAACAAGAATCTATATATCCTCATATGAATAGTTCCTCATCTCCTCGATAAACTAGGAATATATATTTAGTACACATCAGAGACTTAAGGATTGTCTTGACTTCCATCCAATGGTAGTCACCTAGATCAGCTGGATATAAACCTACCTCACTTAATACGTAGATGACATCTAGCCTAATACATAAAATAACATGCATGACTATCCCAATCACTGATGTTTATGGAATAATTGACGTTATATTTCTTTCATCATGGGTCATATGACACACTTTCATAGAACGATGAATTCCATGTGACGTTGGAAACAATACCCTCTTGGATTGTTCAATATTAGATCTCTTCTATATATTTTCAATGATTATACTTTCAATTAGGTTGAGAATCCACTTTTATTTATAATTATGGATCTAGATCCAAAGATTATCTGTTTTCATTCATAGTATTTTATAGAAACGAATTTAATCAACCATTCATTAATTGATTGTCAGACTGGTATTTCATTTCTAGTAAGTAATATTCATCAACATATACTATTAAAAAAATTACTGCACTCCCACTAAACCATTTATAGACACAAGGATCACAAAATTTATTTAAAAAACCATATTTTTTTTAGATTCATAAAAATGAATATTTCATAACATAGATGCATGATTTATTCCACAAATGGATTTTTTGAAACATGCATATCTTGTTGGAAGCCTTCAGAGTCACAAAACCTTTAGGTTGTGTCTTGTATACATCTTCCTGACATCTTCTTAAAGGTAACCATTATAGAGGGTTGTTTTGAAATACATTTTCCAAATATCATAGTCATGATAAGATGAAATATAATGTAGAATTTTGATAGATTTCAGTGTTTCAACTACTGAAATGGATTCATCGTAGTGAATGTTTTTACATTGTTTAAACCCTTTTACAACCTTTCATACATTCTAGGTAGTATCTTTTCCTTCCATGTATAGTTTCTTCCTAAATACACATTTTCAACTAGAGGTCTTTACATCCATAGGAGGATCTACCAATATCCTGACTTGGTTTTGGTATATGGAATCTATTTCATAATTCATGGATTCTTTCCACTTCAAAATATCTATTCCACTTACTATTTACTTACAGGTTAGAGGATTATTATTATAAACTAATATTGAGTCCCCATCCTCAATAACTAGAAAACCATACCATTACATTTCATTAACCTCTCATTTAGTCTTATGTTTTTCTTTTGTGTCTAGAACAATTTCTTCTTCCATAGTGATTTGAGGAATCTAATCATGTACCAACTCTTGTTGTCCTTGAGCCTCGACTTCATCGAAGCTTATCTCACTCCTATTCGATCTTTTAGATATTTCATCCCCCTGAATAAATATTGAATGTCCTTCCACCATAAATTTTTTTTTATAATGGGTAATATAGGTAATATACCCTTATTTAATTGGGGTATCCTATAAAGGTACACTTTTTTCCTTGGGGTACTAGTTTGCAACCTAAAGAAGCATTAACAAAAGCTTTGCTTCCCCACACACGTAAATTAAATAACATGGTTTTTCTTCCACTCAATTTTTTATACTATTTATCAATATAGTTGGTATTCAGTTTAGTATGTGTTCCACTATTTATGACACATATCACCAAAAAGATAATATAAGACATGTGTGACCCATCATTGATCTCACTATGTACAACAAGCTGAGGTTCCTCCATTCTCTTACACCATTACACTAAGGCATGTAAGGAAGAGTGAGTTGGTATTGGGTCACAAACTCCAGTAAGTAATCAATGATATCTTGATTAGGATACTATACACCTTGATCTGAGAGGAGTTTCTTAATCTTCCTACCAATATGGTTCTCAACTACATTCTTATATTCCATGAATTTATCAAAATAATCTTACTTATACCTCATAATGTAAATATATTCCTATATAATAAAATCATCAGTAAAATTTTTGAAGTATGTTTACCCACCACTTAATTTAATAGGGAATGGTCCACACACTTTAGTACGAACTAATTCAAGAAGCTCTTTATCCCTCCCACCTTTCCCACTAAATTTGGATTTGGTCATTTATCCATGTAAACATGTGTGAGATACACCAATTTGTTTTAGTTTAAAATTACCTAAATATCCATCTTGAGGTAATGTTTTGACCAATTTTCATTTACCATAAATATCTTGTGATGCCAATGTTTAGTGTGGTATCGATCATGTAAAGTATATTCATTATTATTTTTCATTAATTGGTTCATGTAATCCAACACCAAAAGACCTTTATGTAAATTTGTCTTACCATAAAAAATTATATATTTATTAAAGAAGCAACATTTATTTCCAAATTTAAAATGAATCCATTTGTATCTAGTCTAGATAATGAAATAATGATTTTGGTAACTGATGTCACATAATAAAAACCCTTTAAAACCATGATCTTTCTATTAGGAAATGTGAGGTGGTAGTCCCGGATAGCTGTAGAAGAATGTTTAGTTATTTTGGCCACACATGGATCTTCTTCCCTTAAGTCAATTTGTTTAATTATTCTTGGATCACATATTTTATTACATATGTGAGAACCACAAGATGTATCCAATACCCAATTTTGATAAAAAGATAAACTTCACTCAATAAAAAACACACCTAAAGCTTCCTATTGCTTCTTTAATTGGGTACAATGTTTCTTCTTGTGGCCCTTAGTGCCATATGAAAAATATAGGACATATTTTTCCCTTGCTTCCCATATGATCTTCTTCTTATTGTAAGGGTGTTTTTAATCATTGGGTATAAATATAATTTCATTACCTTTCTATTTGTTCATGATAATGACAAATAAATTTTTGTGCATTATATCATTATCTACTTCGTAAATAAGGATAAGAATATATAGAAGAGAATTATCAATGTTGATGATATTATAATTCCCAAATAAAAGAGAATCTATAGGGAAATGATGCTAGAATGAGATAGGTGCCGAGTTATTTCTATATTTTTTAAACCCTTGGACCTCTAGGAACTCAATGTATCCAATGAGATTAACTATGTGAGGCCAGACGAGGGAACCCTCTCCAATTTTACATTGAAAGAGCACCTTGTAAATTTCAAATTGTTCCAATCTAGATATCTCCAAGAAAAGACCATGTAGGTTCTCATGAATTCCATAGGTGTCCATGTTTTTGTGACACCTCATGAGTTTACAAGACATAGATGAAATAATTGAAAATTAGTTTTCAATAACATCATTTATAAGTTTTTTGTAGACTAGGAACTCTTCATCACTCGACTATTGAGTAGGAAGATCTGGCATTTGGGATTCTAGCATGTAAGATTTCAGTTCCTGGTGTAGAACATCTCGAAGGGTTCTAAACCATTTCTGGAAGTCACTTCCAGTGAAGATATTTTCTTTATCAAATATTTATCATCGGGATGTTGAGCTTTTCATTTTATTATATAATTAAAATAGTATATTATTTGTACTTTTCTTGATTGTAGATTTTGTGAGAAATAATTAATTGATTTTATTAAATCTGCCACTATTTTATCAAGTCCCAATATCCCTTACCATTGAACATGGAAATTATATTTTATATGACATTATAGTGAATAGGATCCATATTAACCGTTACATAACCCCCAAAAGGGCTCGCCAATCTATTTTGAAGGTATTTAGGTAGAAACATCTTTCCCAACTGTGGTCTTGCAGCTCCTTGATCCTTTGAGTGGACTCCCCAATCATGAAATCCTAAATTGAATTTTTTCCAAACACTTGCCTCAAAATAACATCATTTATTACAATGGATACTCCTCTTTATGTAAAATGGTTAAGTCAAACTGATTATTTCATAAAAACTCTCCTTATAAAAGAATGTGTCCCAGAAAGGTTTGGACATACAAATAGTGCAATTGAGTTTTGTTCCTAATAAAGTAATGAAAGTATTAGTCTGAATTAATATTCGATTAAGGGATTTTATTTTAGTATGCATAAATTTTTTTCTGGTTTTATCCTTTACATGTATTTTTAATATTTATGTGGATATTTACTTATTTAATTAACCATGTTGAGATAAATAATGTATGCATAATAAATTTTACTTAAATTTTGTCTTCGCATATTAATTAATTCAATCATTTGATTGTGGTATTAAATCAATAAAAATAATTTTAATTCATTTGAAAAAATAACTAATTAATTAAATGTTCTGATCATGAGCTTATATAATGGTTTATTTAATGAGTTCATATTAAATCAACCTATGGCCTAGGGGGAATATCTTTTTATGCCGGACTTGGCATGAGCTGCATCATTCCATGTGTCCAACAATGTATCATCGTGTGGGCTTCATTATGCTTTCATATTGAACCATCCCAACATTCCTTGGGATTCTTTATTAATTTAAAATATTTATCACTCACATCCAGGTGATGGGAACCAAAGGATTGGTTAAATGGAATTACATAAATATCATCGGTCATTCAGGTCCAACGTAATAATGGAGGGATAGATGGATCTCATGCCATACTTAAATTTAATAGTAAATAATTTAAAAATGATGCAATAAATTTAATTAAATAAATTCCAACACATTCATTGGTCTTGGTCAAAATCATTAACAGTCACACATGCAAAAAATACACAAACGTTAATGGATATCATTTATTACATTATTCATTCTATTTATTATTTAAGAAAAACTTTCTTTCATTAACTAACTAATTAATTCCCTTTCAGCATAATGATAATATGATATTATTTGGAGATACCCATAAATAATTGAATTCTTAGAAAATATATGGTAGAACCAATAATAACATTTTAATTACAATAAATTAATTAACTACTTATTTTTTCAAACCATTATTAATTTTTAAACCCAATGTGGTGTTTTAATCAATAATGTAATATTTTAATGCTTCCATTTTAAATTTAATATAAATTTAATTATTTCCATTAATGGGAGACTACATGACATGTACATGCAACTACACACTATGTCCGAAAGCAGTTGTATATCCAATTCACATGCCTACGGCTTCAGTGTTGTTGGAACCGGAAAACACAACTAAGTAATTAATTGAATCCTTCCAAACATGATATTGGAGCATATCTCATTTTGAAGATTCAATTTGAATGGTTGTGGAGCTCTAACAGAATTAAAGATTATCAGTTATGGCCTTTTGAAATCTAGCTTCTGGAAATGGCCATCCAGGATGATTTTGGGGAAAATTATGGTTTTTCATGAATGAAGTGAAATCTTGCACACAAGAATGGTTATTATGGACAAAATAATGGAATCTTCCACAAAATAGTAAAATATTTCATGCAACATGTAGTGCAAACATTTTAGGCACCCAATGAGATCCCATATTTCTCCAAGGCCCCCTAAAAAATGTCTAAGGAAGGAGCGCACAAGTTTTGAAAGGTGAGCACAAGATTAGAATCCATGCACAAGATTTGCATTCACAGACAGGATTCTATGTACCCAATGTGATGCCAAACACCCAATTGTGCATGCACCTACTACAGGGTGTGCGTAAGATCATTTCCACACTCGGAATCGTATGCGAAACAACTCATGGGTTCGCCTATAAATACACGTGCAACCTCAACCCCCTCGAGAGAGGTCAGCAGAGTTCGGCCGCTGCTCTGCTGCATGTAAGCCTTCCTCTTCTGCACCCGCATAGAATAATGGAACCCTCCATGTGAAATCCTTACCGACATGTCCCATATGGGTCAGATTTCACAGGATCCCGTTGTAGTTTGATCCTCACCTGACATATCTTCTCCCTAAGTCATGTGCGCGAAATATTCCAATCCGGTATAAAAAACTCCAAATATTTCCTAAAAAACATCAATCTTGCGTGCAACAGTACCATGGTGTCGAATATTGCGTGCACCCATGATGCCCAATCCAATCTTGTGTGCAACCCATCCTGTGTGTATCTTATCTTATGTGCAATAGTATCCTGCCTTGCGCCCACAAGTCCATACCGTGGGGGCTGTGCCCCCACACCCTACTTGGGATCAGTGTCGGGCTATGGTCCCAACCCTCCAGACTAGTCCTTTCACATCCGTCACTAACCCCCATGAAAAATGGATAGTCTCACCATGAACTTTTCAGGACGGGACATCATCATTTTCCATCACACCCTTATGCACGCCCACCTTCCACATATGGAATACCATGATTTGAGTTACTCCACCTCACACCATGAAACACCTTGAGTTGACATATTCCCCTTGGTCCCTTTCACATGTCGAGAGTTGAGATTCTCATTGTCGCTTTCTCAAGTACCTTGAATCGAACGATTTCTCAAGAAACTCATCCAAACCCAATCACATGACTTCTATACCAGGTTGAAATAGAAAGGGCTTCTCTTGTGTAAGTACCAACACAAACCATTGCTAGGCCCCTTATGCCTAATGGCCATTTCTACATCAAACTAAACTGTATTATACCATATATGACAAACATAGGATTCCTTTTCCTCCAAACAAGATATTCCTTATGAACCAAGCCTAATATTCTTATAGTCCTCTCTACACGACTTTAAACTATAGTACACCTTATAAAACAAATATAGGATGAATCTTCCTCTATACAAGAGATTCCTTACGTACCAATCATAAGATTCAAATAGACATATCTATATGAGTTAAAATTGTAGTATACCCTATATGAAAAACATAGGATGCCTCTTGCACCAAAAAAGGGATGCCATATGATTCAAGAATAAGATACTGATAGTCCTATCAACATGACTATAAACTGTAGTATTCTATAGCGACCTGAGTATTTTAAATATAATATTTCAGGATTTTAAGCATAGTAAACCATCTGAGTAAAATCCATTGATCGTTAAGTCTAGTGTCTTCGAAGACTAGGTACATAAAACATAAAACATGGGGCTAAAAAAACTTCTTTACTTAATCTTCATAAAAGCTCCTAAGATCCTTTGAGCCCTTATATCTTCATAGGGTACCCTGGGGTACACATGAACAAAGGGATGAGCTATAAAGCCTAGTAATGGAATTAAAATAAGGATACATCTTAAACACATGAGTTAGGAGGCATGAAATAATGATATCCAAAGCATAAAACTTATAAAATCATTTAATATAAGAATGGGATAATATAAAAATGGAATCATATAAATGTGTTAGAATCATAAAACGTTTAGTTAGTATGGGTCAAGGCTAATCGCCAATCCCGTTTACCATTTTAGTAAGGATCAAGGATAACCGCCAATCCCATTTCACATTGCAACTCATGAGACTCAACATTACCAAATGAATTGGAGTGCTATCTGGGCGCAACCATCTCAAAATTTTCATGAATATTTTTTCCAAATAAATATTATTACCACATAAATACTCTTTCCACATGATTAATTATACATAATCAACAATTCATAAACATATGGTTGCCAAAAGAGAGAATTGGGTACCACAATCATGACATAAAGCATAACCAATGAGTGTATAATGAAAGTGTCCATGAAAGAAAGGGATAAGAACCTACATTTAATTTCATAAGGTAATATATGAATATGACATGTTAGGTGGTAACAAATAGAAGTTTCATCACATAAGAAATTTTTTTGAGAGACATTAGCATTAAAACATTTTTGTGCGATTTTAAGGAAAATACTATAGAGCTTTTAAAATAGTGAAGAAGACATTTTTTTATATAAAACCAGAATTGAACCAAGAAGGATTTCATAATTAAAATACTGAATTTAAGAAGAAAATGGTGTCTTAAAATAGAAGATATAGTGAACATGAAAATGTGTAATAGTTTGGGAATTTCCACTAAAACGGGTGTGCTTATTGGGAAGTATCGAGGAGAGATTCACTAAAATGCATGTATACCCACGAAATAGAATGAGAGATGGATCTTGGAACATGAATTTGGAGCATATAAACAGAATGTTGAAGTTCTACATATGATGGAAAGAAAACTGCATTTTTTGTAAAAACAGTGATAGAGAAACCCGATAGAATAAACGAAGTTCGAGTAGAATCTTTAATGGTTTATCAGCATGGTGTCAGGTCTAACTAAGAGGGCCCGATGAGAGAGATAAGGGGTTTATCATAACATATAAAACACTAGAGAACTCATTGGGAGGTGATAAAATATACCCCATAACTTGGTAATACACAAAAAGTCATATCATGGAGAACAATCTTGACTAATAGTGAAAAGGAGAGGATCCCTTACCAAAAATCCTTTAGTGTTATCCACTTGTTATTTGAGATCTGAATAAACAAATTAGGGTTATTAATTAATAATTTCAGAACCTATTCTATATGAGAATTATTTATTATAACCCTTTTTAGTTCATTTGAAGCCTTTTTGATTTTTTATAAGGTTCTATTTCACTGTTCAGGATCGTTTGTTTACTTGGCTTCAAAAGATCGGTTCACTTATATTCAAGTTGGGATTATATGTAAGATCAAAGTGGTTGTCCAGAATTGTGGTTATATTATTTAGTGCTCATCTAGGAGATTACATGGTTTTAATTTTAATTATGTTACTTATAGTGATGTTGAATTATTATATATATAACCTTAGTGATAACTGTTTTTGTTAATCGATGTATTTGATTACAAAGAACATGTTATTTATTTATAACTTAATACCATTTGTACAAAAAGAATAAAGAACTGAAAATAGGATATATTAAATATATAATAATCTGGTTCAACCACAAATCAAATGGTTTCATGACCATAATTAATGATAGTATTAGAATTGATTAACCGTTGTCCTTGAAGGTGCTAAATTAGCATAAATCAAACGGTGCTTTCCTTTCTTTCAAATAAAAGGGTGGGGATAGAAGAGAAAATAATGAAATATACCATTATAATGAAAAAACTATAGTACATGTATGTTACTATATTTATCATACTATTATGGTGAAGGGAGGTGAGGAAAGAAACAAAAAGACAAAGAACTTAAAAGAAATGAAGGAATTGGAAAGAGAAATTTAGCTCCTGAGACTTCCTCCTTTGAAAACCTCTTAAGGGGAGAGGTTTTGGTATTTTGAAGAGGCTAGGAGCGTTCAGAAATGGTGGAGTATCTTGGGGAGAGATTTAGGCAGAATAATGGCAAGGAACAAGGCTTATGAGGAGTGAAGAGAAGAGGGAGTGAAGGGGGGGGGGGGGGGTTATAGTGGTGGAGAGGAGGGATCTCATAATATTGTAATCATTAATTTATTATTTTTTCACAATACAAGAAAAAGTAAGTATTCATTGACCAAGAATTGTGATTTTATCATGTCATCCAGAACTAAGTGGGCTTACACATTATAATAGCATCGATGACTCTATTAATCCTTTATTTAGCATTTATTGTGAATTATCAGATTCTACTATTCATCCAAAATTCAAGTATTTTAGAAAAATCCCAAAAATTCACCATAACCATTTTTTGACATATAGAATCCAAAAATGAAGTCCATTTTTCAAAAATAATTTTCTAAATATTATTATTTAAATATTTAATTAAAATAGTAATTTATTATCCAAACTAGATTTAAAACCTTCATTAACATATTCTAAAATATAGGTATATCATACTCCCAACATGAATATTATTTTTATTCTGTCATAGGTGAGGTTACTATTCATTAGGGTATATCTCTATTCATAAGGGTATGTTTCTATTCATTAGGGTAGGTTACTATTCACAAAAAATTATGTTTTCCTTATCAGACTCCAAAAACCTTACTAATTACAATTGTGTATGCCAGATTTTTGAAATTCCAAACACATATGTGAAAAACTTATGTTTAAACATCACTTAGCACATAGTAGTTAATTGTGTTCTATTTTCATGTGATTTAATGACATACTTATGAGAAAATAATTTCCATTGAAAAACATTGGGTCTTTACATATTCCATATATTTCAATAATAGGATGCCTCTTATTCTAAATAAGAGATGCCTTATGCGCTCAACATAAGATGCCAACAGTCCACACTACATGAATTTAATCTATCGTATGCCCTATCATTTTAAAATAGGATACATCTTGTTCCGAATAAGAGTTGGTGTGTATGCTAAGAATAAGATGCCTCATGCCATAATTACAGTGGGGTAAATTCATGAGTGTTGGAATCTGTTCAAAAATTCCATCACTCCACCTCTAGCTTCATGTGTCCTATATTCAGATCTTCATTCACTTTCATGTATGAAGGGACCCCCTAAAGACCTTTTCCCATTCTACCACGGCTCAAATACCATTCTGGACCAATTCCCTAGAAGACTTCAAACAACGCTTCGAGGTAGGCCTTGTGTTTCTGAACACAGTCAGTAGTCAACCTTCATTTTCCCCCTATTTCAGGCTAACATGATATGGCTGCAGTTTGTCGAACACAGTCAACAGTTATCCTCCATCGTCACGCCACCCTCACCGCGTTATGAATGTAGGGAATGTGATTCACAATTTTCATATCCCTTTGTTCAGAATGATTCCAATGCCATTGGCATTACACCTTTTGTGAACTTGTGCATAGGGGTTGGCAATAATTATGTGACTCGACCCCCCCAGCGAGTTGGGATACACACATGGCCAGACATGAGGAAGACATCTGGGAAGCTTCCATTTTGTACGCCCCTATCATCTATTTGTTCTCCCTAGTGGAACACAAGAAAGCTAACAGCTATTGCTTCTTTTCATATCTATGATAACGTGGGCCCCTCAATAGATTACAGGACAAAACCCCATCGCCATGACATTTCTAGTGCCTTCCCTTCACCAAGGGTTAATGATTTCCAGTTATGTAATCCTAGGGGTGTGGATTGAACTCGAGCCGTCTGAGATCAATGACGTTAAACTACCAAGCACCATCGTCCTTAGCACATGAAGTTAAACTGTGGCCTCACCATGTGCCTTCTACATAGGTATCCCCATCTTAGACATTATCTACGCTCACTCATCTCCACAGGAGTGAGATCTTCCTCAAATGGAATGAGATTCTCTTTGTTGGAGAGGCCCCTATCCGTAGAGAAGGGAAACCGTCTTGGTGGAATCCCATAGCATTCTTGTAGGAGGTAGTACCCATACCCCCCTTTTCGTCTACGGTGCCAAGGACCAGAGGGGGGGATGGTCACCAGAACCCTCCTCTCATTCATTCCAAATCCCTCTCCTACTAGTCCTTACCACCACCCAAGACTCCATCCTAGAGTAAGTCCAAATCTCCATCTACCTAGGCTACTAACCATGCGTAATCCCCTATTTCCTCTTTGGACAGCAAACCACATGGAAGCCCCTATTTCCTTTTTGGGCCACTTACCATGTGTAAGCCCCACATCTCCTCCCGCATATGCATCTTTTAAAGCGTGATCATTAGGTCTTTATTTCCTTTTTTTTCTCACACTGGGTATGAATCACATGGGCTTATAGTAAGTATTGATCATTACATCATCTTCGGGAAAACCTAGAGAATAAGCCCCACCACTGTCCCGAACTACATGGAATTTGATCCTTACCAAGGTTAGGTATATAGGATACCTCCTTGATGTTCATTCCCAACAACCATTGGTTCTAACCACTTCCCATCGGTTCAGGAACACCTCTCCCAAACTATGTAGACTTTGATCCTTGCTATGGAATGGTACATAGGTATCCTCCCTGAGGTTAAATCCAAATAACCATTGGTCATGATCCCCCTTCACGTTGGTTCACCCACACCCATTCACCGAAACTATGAGGAATTTGATCCTTGTCAAGGAAGGGTAAGTATGAATACTCCCTAAGATCAAACCACAATCAATGGTAAGCCTTTGGGACTACCAACCGATGGTAATCCGTTGTGATCCCCCATTGACTATAATCCATTGTATTCCCCAATAAAAAATAAGCCATTGTGTCTCCCAACTGACGGTAAGCCATTGTGATCCTTAATCGATGGTAAGCCATTGTTTTCCCCAATCGATGGTAAGCTATTGTGTCTTCTAGTCAATGCTAATCCATTGTGTTCCCCAATCAGTGGAAAGTCGTTGTACTCCGATCGATGGTAATCCATTGTGATCCCCAATCAGCACCATGTCATTGTACCCCAATCAATGGTAAGTGTTTGTAAACCAGAATAAGTGGTAAGCCATTTTAATCCCTATCCATCAGTAAGTCATTGTACTCTACAATGGACTGTAAGTAATTGTAGTCCGCTTAACTGGGACCCATGTCTCTGGTCCTCCCCTTGAGTGTCAGAACAACCTGGGATGCTAACCATGTGTAAGCCCTAGTATATCATCAGGTCGTTGTCCTCTACGCACATCTAGATTCTATTCCCCTCATGCTAAACTACGTGGACTTCGATCATTGACAAGGAAAGGTATGTAGAAAGCCTCATTGATGTTCAATCCCGTCTCCCATGTTTAATCATGTTATATTTCCCTCAAGCCTATGTATTTCGGGAAGATCATGCCCCAACATTTGGTTATACTTCCTCTAGATACCATTCATGAGACCATTCTCATGGTTCGCCTCTTTAGGTGTCCCATCGCCTCACCGAACATCGCAGACTATGATTTCCTACCGCATGGAAATGTAGGAAGTCTCTTCTGGGATAAAACCCAATATCATCGTCATCCTCATGCCCGTTCCATATCATTCCCCCTCCACTCCATCCAAATCTCCACTATCCATCATGATTCTTACCCGGGACACCACATCCATATGAGATCACATCACCCACTTTCTAAAAACTCCTCATAGTAACCAAGTAACTAACCACACTTTAGTCCCATTATCAGTGTTCCCTCCAAGGGTTGCACCCATCGGATCTATTCTTGTAAGTGTTCCGATAAGTCCGATCCATCTCCCCTAGATATTAAACTTGTTGTATACCTTGTGTTAAATAGGGGAAGCTAATGAAAACCTCAGAGACTTGCCTATGGAATATATTTCCCCACATTCAACGTGGGATGCCTCTGGCTTATCCACCCTCAAAAATCCCTATCATAAGGGGATGAAACTTAGATGCACCAGTGTTCCAGTGTCCAAATATGCCAATGATGCCCAATGTGACTACTCCCCTGACCAAAGGTTGCTTCCACGACTGGACCCCTTGGAATGTTCTGACAGAATTTGCGTAATTAACCATCTCCCATGAAGACATGGAACCAAAAAGATTTTCAAGAACTATATCTTAATCTATGGGGGAGACCTGGACTAGGTGACATGTTCCAAGGAGGAATCTACAGAAGGAGAAACCAACATCCCATTATCCCATTTTGATCAAGGAGCATACATCCATGAAAAAGAGATGAATTCCACATGCCTTTGGAAAGTGGGAATGCGGGGCAACAGTAAGCTCATCCTTATCCTCCAAAATAGACGGATGCGCGTGCCTCAATGAATTCATCGGAAACAGGTGTGTTGACTTAGATAGACAACATGGTGTGTACATTCTAATTACACTCACTTTATCTACTTTCTGTGTGATAGGTTATCCCGATCAACACATGGTGTGCAATAAAATCACCACGTATAATTAATCACTCAGTTCATCAATATACAATGTGAATGAGTATACAACATGTTCTCCAATCGCACATCATTTAACCTAGAATTACAGTAAAAATATTTGTCACTCTTTGATGGCATCTCTGGTCATTCTTCCATTGTTCATACACCTTTAAAAAATGAAACACTAAAAAACATGATTAATATGTTGATAAAATTTTAATTCAAATCATATTAAAGAAGTAATAACATGAAATGAAATCTATCCACAATTTCACTTATAGCAACAATTAAATAAATAATTACAAATTTAATTGTGGTCCCTCTGATACCACTTGTTGGTTCCAGGTACATTGGAATCATGCTGTGGAGGGTGATATATTAAAATTTTGTTTTAATAGTAATTTCCCAAAACCATGAGTGAGGATCTTCAACATCAAATTTATAAATAATATATTTAATATTTGAAGAAATAAATACCTAGGCTTATGAAATTTCTTCAGTGATTATTTTTTATCATCTATAATTCCCTTCCGTAATTCCTTTATTACACTTGAAAGGATCCAATGGTAGAATACCTCTAAAAGTGATCCACATGTTATTCAATTGTCTCCAAGAAATACTAATCGTTTTCTGGATGCTAGCACAAGAAATCAAATATATTGTGTTGATCATTTTTTATCGCTCGTTCATTGGTCTTGAATAACTTTTCACATGGGTTTATCATTATTGAGAGGGAGATTAAAGGAGGAGTCGAGAGATAATTCATTGTGTTAAATCATTATATATACCTAAAAATGGTATTGGTTTCGAATGAATTAAACAACAGAAATATCCATCTATTTATAGATCATCGTTTTTGGTTAAAAAATTTAATTTCTTAACAACCATTACAAATAATTATTACCTTCAATTAAATCCCATGCCACAAAATAATAATAATTGTATTATTATTTTGTGGTGTTCCAACTTGGGAAAAATGGATAAATAATATTTACCAACTCGTAAAAAATTATTTTATAACCACACACGATATTGGTATATTCGAACTCATCTTTTATTAATTAAAAACCTGAATAAATATTTTATTCTCTTAAATAAATATTTT